>CM030358.1:74358184-76916006 GCA_017893485.1 Hemerocallis citrina | reverse complement strand
TGAACATCTCTCGAGACAGAAAGGTCCGAAGATTGTGGTTATCTCAAGAGAAATATGTTGAATGGGTGATCAAGCGATTCAACATGGAGGGTGCCAAGCCAGTTAGCATCCCACTGGCTAATCATTTCAAGTTGAGCAAGAGTTCGTGTCCCTCATCCAGGAAAGAGATCGAGGAAATGGAAGTTGTGCCTTATTCTTCAGCGGTTGGAAGTCTGATGTATGCAATGGTGTGTACGAGGCCGGACATTGCACATGCAGTGGGTGTGGCAAGCAGATTTCTCTCCAATCCAGGAAATGAGCATTGGGAGGCTGTTAAGTGGATTCTCAGGTATCTTAAGGGTACTTCAAAAATATGTTTGTGTTACGGGGGAGCTGATCCGGTTTTGGAAGGCTATACAGATGCAGATATGGCCGGAGATCTTGATGGTAGAAAATTGACTTCTGGTTTTATCTACACTTTTGCTGGGGGAGCTGTGTCATGGCAGTCAAGGTTGCAGAAGTGCGTTGCACTATCTACGACAGAAGCAGAGTACATTGCTGCCGCTGAAGCTGGCAAGGAGATATTGTGGTTAAAGTGATTTCTACAAGAACTCGGGATCAAGCAGAATGACTACAAGGTGATGGATCAACAATTGTTGAAACTGATGAAGATCCACACGAAGGAGAATCCAGCAGACATGTTGACAAAGATTGTGTCTCGGGAAAAACTAGAGTTATGCAGAGACATAACTGGAATGGATGAGAGATGACGATTGGTGCAGATGTGGCGTGAGGGGGAGAATTGTAGGTCCCGCCACAAAAGGGCATGCACTCATGCATGCAACATTTGGTGCATGCTGATGCATGACAACGTTTGATGCAAGCATGGTGTCTCTTCCGAAGCATGGTGTCTTTTCCGAAGCATGGTGTCTCTTCCGAAGCATGGTGTCTTTTCCGAAGTATGGTGTCTCTTCGAAAGCATGGTGTCTCTTCCCCTCCTATAAATTCTCACTATGATCTTCATTTGGGAACACACTCAACTGAAGAGAAAAATAGAGATTGATAGCCACAGAGAGCTTATAAAGAATTGAGAGTTTTTGTAAATCTTTTGAGATTGAGAAATAATATTTGTGTTGTTCTCTTCTCAAATTTATCTCTGTTGTTTTTCTTCCGATCCTAACAAGTGCAAAAGACAAATAAAGGAACGAACATTTATTTGTACTTTTATAATTCGATTTTTGCATTTTCATTTAAATTTGGGAATCATGTACTATGAACTATAGTTTCGTTATTTTCTCATTAATAAAGCACGGTGGCGTCAGCCATCTTTTAACCAAAAAAAAATGTTATGCACCTAATATACAGAGATCTTGAATTAATGCTAACAAAAGAAACGCACATTGAAAGCAAAATGAAGAAGAAACTAAAACAGTGAGATCTAATTGAAGCTGCATACATGAGTCAAAATTCCTGCAGTCGGTAATGAGAAAACATCACAAGTTGGAGAAAAAAGGAGCCCCCAATTAAGCATATCATCATTAGCTGCTTGGTTTTCAATTGCAATCAATTTCATAGTACAAGAGATACATAGAAATTTCAAATATTGCCGCCGTGTTAATCTATCGTCTTCGGATTCAAAATATTTCTAAACTATATGTTAATCTTCATCCCGTGCTTAGCCAAAAAAAATTCACCTATTTCTGTTAAATTAGACGAAATGCACGTTGAAGACGACCAAAATAGTTATCCTAGGCACTAAAGTAGTTTCGTCAAATTAGGGAAAATGCAAGTTGACCACAACCCAAATAGTTATCCTAGACTCTAATGCAGTTTTGTTATGCTCCGCTTTTCCATCTTCAAAGTCCGAGCAAAATGTAGTAAACCAGAGTGATCGGAAGAGCTATAAGCATGCCAAAGATAACCCTGCAACCAATAAGCCTAATATAAGCGATCACAACGAATAACTAAAGGAGAGATACACCATAAACAGTTTTTAGTGTACCGATCGAGCAAAATCTATGCTAAGATCAATGAACAGGTCCTACTTAAGCAGTAAAATCAGAATAACATAAGAAAAAAGAGTTCTAACCCTGTGCTTTAGTATATCAGGATGAACATTGTATTCCTTCGCAAACACAAAGGGAACAATTCCTTGGGGTAAAGCTGCCTGCATTAATACATACAACTTATCAGAATAAACCGATGGTAAACTATACTGAGCTATAGACAATCTAATGGTTCATTAAAGTACCGAATCATTATGGATTTTTGGTTGATCATTTGGTCAAATGGTAACACTGATAGAGGTCTAACGACCTTGTCCTTCAAGTTCATAAAATATCTTACAAACAACTATACTTATTACAATCCACAATGAAGTAGACTAGATAATTTAAAGCTTTAAAATACCTGGACGATTGCAATGTGCAAGAGAGTTCCTCGCAGTCCAACAGCAAAAGAAGCAGCAGCCATCACAGCTGGCCCTGTAATGAATCTGACAGCCATTGCAAATGCAGCTACAGAATTACCGCATGCTATAATCTTTGGCTGTAATGCCATAAATAGACCTGTAAAAATCAAAACATCGTTAATTTCACTATGCTTGAGATGAGAACTAGCTAAATAAATTGAACAGAAAAGGTGTATACCAAGACTGAACATAGCCATCCCTAGCCCTGCATCAGAGAGTATCGCTATGGAACGCGCAACAATGGCAGGCATTTCAATGCCCCACCTGTTGTAAGAAGAACATGGAGAAAACATTGATAAGGAGAATGTAATCACTTGTTAATTTATTAATGAAAAGACTATTGAAGTCATGATCAGACCTGAAGGAGACAAGAGACCAGACGAGGCCAATGAGGCTAGAGTAGGTGTTGGGGTTGCGAATGAGCTTTCTCCAAACCATGATCAAAATGAGCCTGGTCATCACACTTGCAGGTGGCATTGAGGTTGGCTTGTCTGAGTCTTTTGGGTGGAGCTCAGCTGTCGAGTTGGATCCGAGCTTTGAAAGGCGTGGACCATCATCCCCAGGCATTGTGTCCATACCCTGAGACATGCCTCTGTTCCTAAAGCTCAACTCGTCGTGTCCATACTCATCGTAGACATCATGGACTGTTTTTGTTTAGCAGGAGAAGGTTCAAATCAGTTTCAGACATCAGTATTTATGAAAAATTACACAGAAAATCTAGAAATATACCAAACGTAACATTTGAGATTTAGAGTGTCAGGGCTTGAACAAATGATATGGTATAATGAAAGCGTAGCATGATTATTAAGGATGATTATCCATACAAAAGCAGTTAGTTCTGGAAAATTAGTATGATCATGTGCTTAATATGTAGAATGTAGTATTTAGGAAACTATTATTGCAGCAAAGTCCCTTCAACATCTACAAGGTACCAAAAATATTCCTGGGCAAAGAAAGGAAAAAAATTTCTATTTCTGAGCTGTGTCAGTTTAACAGGAAGTTTATATATATCTTGTTCCAAAAATATATATATACTCCATGTTATAAGGATCTTGGTTGAATATCTTGAGCTAAACTAGATGATTACATAATACATTTTCTTGCCAAAATTTTACTGTTCCAACTAAAGAAGAAAACTTAAATACTCCTTAGAGCATCCACTATCGGGTCTGCTATAAAGTTAAAAAATGGAAATTTTGAGAAAAAACACGCCACTATCGTCTGCTATAAACCTACTTTTTAGCCGACTCGTGAAGAATACTCTGCCATATATAGTAGAGTGAAATAGCATTTGAAAAATATAGAAGACGGTAAATGATCCTCCATCTGTTCAAAATTTCAAATTGTTTGGAATAAAAAATTGTAACAGACGAAAGAAGATCTTCCGTCTATAGAGGTTGACCGGTCAAAATTATAAAGACGGAAGAAGATCTTCCGTCTCAGAAATGGGTATATTTAAAAAAAAAATATCCTTACAGAAGAAGTTTCTCCGTCTTTCCCATTTTTCAAATTAAAAAAAAACAACAAAAAGAAGAACCTCTTTCATTCCTTTCATTTAATTTTTTTAAAAAACTTTTCGTCCTTTTCCTAAAAAACGAAAAGAAAAAAAAACCAAACGGAAGAAGTTCTTCCGACTGGGTTATTTTTAAAAAGAAAAAAAAAATAAATATCCTCGGACGGAGGATCTTCTACCGTATGAACTAATTTTTTATTTTTTTTTCCGAAGGGAACTTCATCTTCCGTCCATTTATTTTATGTATTAAAAATATTGTTTTTTTTTGTTAGATAGAGGATATTGTTCCATCTATATATTTTATGATTTTTTTTTTTGCAAATTATAATTTTGACAACAGTGAAGCAAGCGATTCAATTGTAAAAGCAAATTTCCAAATACCTTTAAAAAAAATAGCATGAACGATAGTGGATGCTCTAATAAAACACTGTAAAACCCAAATAGCTCCAAATCAAAATTATTAGAGCATCCACAGTCGTTCAATGGAAAAAATGGCAAAATGCATATTTTAGCATTGCATTTTGAAGAAATGCTGCAGTCGTTGAACGGTAAAAAATGCATAAATTCGTTAAAAAAGGAACAGACGAAACATGATTCGTCTGTTAATAAAAAATAATTTATACTTAGAAATTAATAATAAAAAATACGGTGTTTCGTCCCAAAGAAGAAAAAAAAATTCAAAATAACCGGACGTAACATGATGTTTCGTCCGGGTTTTAAGGAAGTTTTTTTTGCAAAAAAAAAATTGCAAAAACAATTTTAAAAATAATTTGTAAAAAATATTTGCAAAAACAATTTAAAAATTTGCAAAAATAATTTAAAACTTTACAAAATTATTTTTAAAAATTATTTTTTTTTATAAAAAATGGATTGGGACGAATGATGTTTCGTCCCACATGGAAATAAACATCATGTTTATTCCCACCATTAAATTCATTTAACTAGATAATTTATTTGGTTTTTAAATTTTTTTTAATTCGAACGAAACATCATGTTTCGTCCGATCAATTAAAAATATAATTAAATAATTTAGACGAATTCGTCTGATCAATTAAAAATATAATTAAATAATCCTGATGTTTCGTCTGCTATAATATGCATTTTGCTATTTCGAATGCTATTTATCCCTTTCTACTGTAGACGAATTGCCAAAAAATGACAAAATAGCAAACGACTGTGTGCGCTACAGTATACAAAAAATGACAAAAATGATGTTTCGTCTGCTATAATATGCATTTTGCTATTTCGAATGCTATTTATCCATTTCTACTGTAGACGAATTGCCAAAAAATGACAAAATAGCAAACGACTGTGTGCGTTACAGTATACAAAAAATGACAAAAATGACAAAAAAGCAAACGACTGTCGTTGCTCTTAGAAACACAAAAGCAAAAAATGACTAGCAAAGATTTGTATGTAACCTTTAATAGAAGAGTGGTGACAATCCCCTCCATTCTCACTCCCAAACTGCTCCCCTCTAAACACCGGAATCCCCCCTCCCTCCGACACGGGTGACGCGCTAGAACTCCACACAAACATATGCAAATCCTTCCCATTCCCATTCACATTCGGCGAAAACAACCCACTCCCTCTCTCCCTCTCCTCGACCACACCACACCCCTTCCCCACATTCCCATTCACACTACTAAACAGCAAATCATTCCTACTAAAACTGGACCCCCTCGGCGTCGGATTCCTCGAACTCTGCAGCGAATAAATCTCGGCATTGCTCAAATTCGACGGCCTCGGCGTCGGCGTCTTCATCCCTCCTCCTCTTGACAAAACCTCCGCCGACCTGGAGCTGCTACTCTTCCTCACCTTCACGTGCAGCTTCCCATCCTCGCCCACCTCCGCCTCCATCTGCAGCGGTTCCTTCCCATGATCCAACGACATAATGTCACCGTCCACACGAAACGACACAATCTCACTCGCAGTGTCCGGAAACTGCTCACTGATCAGCATCTTTGCGCCGCGGTACTCGAACAAAAACAGCATCAGAGTGTACCAAATGATGCACTGCAGGACGACTATCTGCACCATGAGTGTTCCAGAGTCAGTACCGTACATTCCCTTTAGGAGAGGAATTCCCATGACAAGGGTGTTGGGGAGGCTGGAAAGAGAGAAGAGAGTGATGGACCAGTCAAGTTTGGAAGAAGAAGAAGAAGAAGAAGAAGAAGAAGAAGAAGAAGAGGATGTTGAGAGGTGGGACCAGAGGGTGAGGAGGGAGAGGACGATGAGTTTCTGGAGGGAGTCGGCGGCGACGAAGCGGAGGTTCATGGCGAAAGGGTTGTTGGTGGAGATGAAGTGGAAGGAGAGGAGGGGGACGGCGAAGAGGGCCACGAAGCGGTTGATGCCGGAGCATTGGTCTGGGGAGAAGATTTTCCAGTATTTGACGGAGCAGTAGGCCAGGATCATCGCCGCGTACAAAGGGACCACGGCGGTGAGCACGTGGTATAAGTCCGAAACCGTAATCATTTAATTTCTTGTATTCTCTTTATTTTACAATTGAAACTAAACGAGGAAGAAGATGGGAGTAGACACCGTAGATAATAATAAATGGTGTGAAAATGAGAAAATGATGGAAGGGGTTTGGAGGTTTGGGGTCAGTGACGATAATATAAGATATGTGGAGGGGGGGTTGGGGACAGGGAGAAGAGATGATTAGTTGTAGATGAAGTGGTGATTATTTTTATTTTTTATTCTTTTTTAGTACATGCATTAAAGGTGGGTGTTTACTTCTTAGACTAAGACAAGAAAGAAAAGAAAGGGGGCAGTTAGGAGTGTGAGCTTTGCTTTTGTCAGATTGTAGAGAGGCTACGGAAAAGCTTGGAAAAAAAGGGGAGAGACAGAGAGAGATTAAAGATGAGACAGGGCTTAAAAACCAACTGTCTTTTGAATTGATGTTTTTCCACTCTCTGTCCCCCTCTCTTTCTCTCTCTCTCTCATTTGTGCCTATATCCTTAGAGCATTTACAGTCGTTTGTTATTAAATTTCTATAATATACATATTTTATAAATTTTGAGTATTTATAGTCATTGGCTAAATATTCAAAAAATAAATAATTTGGCCAAAAAATTACAATAGTTGTTGGCCAAATACTTATTTTTTTAGTTTGAGGTGAACAGTTGTCTGTCAAATTTGAAGAAAAAAAATAACAAAAGCTAAAATTTGGAATTCGGAACATGATATCTTGTCCGTCGATGAGTTTTTTTTTAATATTAAATAGATCGGATTCGATTTTATATTAAAAAAAAAAATCAAAAAACGAGATCATATCCGGTCCATGCCATGAACAGTTCTCATTTTCGATTTTTAAATCCTATACATTAGGCCTATACTTCATAATAATGGTCCATTAATTCTTTTATTCAGAAATTCTTTTTTCGTATCCCGTTCGATATTTTTTGGGAAAATTTTTTTTTTCTTTCACAGAATATGATATTCCATCCATCAAAGAAATGACAAAATTTGGGTTTAGACGACTTCAACTCATTTTCAAGTTTTCTATTGCTATATGCCAAATACCCAAAATTTGGGTATATATGACTACAAATGCTCTTTGGAGCTACATTCCTTTGTTATTTATCCATATTTTGACAAAATCACTGCAGAATGTTGCTATATTTGAGAGGGAAAATGAGAATATGCATATTATACAAGATGAAACTTGAATTCAAGTTTCGTCCGCAATAAAAAATTAATTTTTTATTGTATTAGACTAAACTTGAAGTTTCGTCCGATGAAATTAGAAAATTTTTTAATCAAAAAATAGGTCAGAAAACAAAAAAAAATTCTTGGATGAAACTTCAACTTCCATGGTATATTTTCCCCCTCCGACGAAGCTTCATGTTGCGTCTGCTAGTTTTAATTATTAAAATATTTAATTAATTTCTTTAAAAATGATTTCAAACTATTTTTTTTCCACGGGACAAAATTTAGAGTTTCGTCCGATCATATTTTATTTGGGTTCACTATATAATAGCATTTCACGACTGCAAGAAATAACAGTAGGTAGTAGTAGCTCAACCATCGCGTTCTTGATCATTAGCTTGAACTTACCTGGAATGCATATAGTATGTTAGAAACACTGCATAGAGTGCATGTCTAAATATAATGGTAACGCAAGTGCATGTGTGAAGGTATCTCTGAGACTCAGTTTGCAATTGAAATACCTCTTATTATTATTTCAACCAAAATGAAATACATGAAGTTCTAAAAACTATAATACAAGCTAATCATTTCTTTTATCTCCACTTTGTCTCCTCATTGCACCTTTATAAAAAAAAAAATGAATAAATAACAAATTTACTTTAGCTATCTTTCTTGAGTCGAGAGTTTGCACTCTTCACTGATAAACTCCAGTCATCCCAATCCTATATATCCAAACATACACTCAAAGTTCTTATATGTTATGTTATCCATGATTTCTAATAACCAGTGAAGGGAAGACTTCACGATAGTATTTTCTCTTGTAGTAAATAAATTAATGTTGTATATTTGCCAAGTTATTTTAGATTGCTAGTCAGCTTACCTGTCCTGCTATGGCTTGGAAGCCCAAATTGAGGCTACCAAATAATCCATCTCACTTGCGTACACCTTAAATCAAAACAAATAAAAAAACTCATCAAATAAATCACCAAATTAAAATTTTTTAAACCCAAAAATAAAACAATCATACATTTCTGAACTTAAATCTCATGCACACAAAAAATTCGGGTCAGCAAAAAACTGAGTAATCCCCTACACACCAAAAATTAAAATTTAGAATGAGAATTCGGTTAATGCGATGAAATTAAAGTCATCGCATCGCATATAGAGGCTCTCGATTCGGCGGAGGGGAGTCGCCGATACGGAGTCGCTTGATATTCGCGCTCGATTTGGTGAAGGGGAGTCACCGATACGAAATCAGCAGCGGATCATATATCGGTGACGACCTCTTAATTGGGGTTGGACATTGGATTTGAATTTGGATTTGCTTTGAGATTTTCAAATTTTCAAATTTTCAGAATTTTTAATTTTTAATTTTCAGAATTTTTAATTTTTAATTTTAAAAATTTTCAAAAGTTTTCAACTTTTTTATTTTTAATTTTTTTAAAAAAAAATTTCTAAATTTCTAAATATTTTTTTTAAAAAAATATTTTTTTATTTTATATTATTTTTTATAACTTTTTATAAGTTTTTGACTTTTTTGATTTTTTTTTTGAATTATTTTTAAAGTTTTTAAATTTTTAAAATTTTAAATTTTTTAGTTTTTAATTTTCTTTCAAAAAAAGTTTTATTTTTTAAAAAATTTTCATTCTCTTAATTTCTTTGAATAGAAGAGAGAGAGAGAGAGAAATAATTAAATAAATAAAGAAGTTGTTTTGGGTGGGGGATTTGAATTTGAGTTTTGGGGAGAAACTTTTGGGGGAAAAATGTGTTTTGAGGGTTAGATTTGGACCTTTGATTTTTGGGGTAATTGAAGAAGAGCCACTTGATAGCTTTCTTTGTGTTTTATTATATAGATGGGGGGCCCACCAAGGTGGATGGATAAAGGAGGAGACCGGGGTCTTGATCGATACTTGGGCCCACCAGGGTGATCAAGACCCGGTTGTTGCGGAAATTAGGGAGGGGGAACTTGAGCAACTAACCTAAGAAAAATTGTCTCACTTTTTGAAAATTTTTCTCAAACTGACATATTTTTAAAAAAAATTTCCAATTTGCCTCACTCGCTTTGTGAAAAAGCGAGTGTGGCTAAAACCTCATCGCTTTTTCAGAAAGCGAGTGTGAGGTTTTTGATTTTCGAAAATCGATTGGGTTTTAACCACACTCACTTTTTCAAAAAACGAGTGTCACTCAGGCCTTAATGGTTTGTGGGTGTGCTTTAGTCATGTTACTATTCATGGGCGAAGAAGTTGGTCTTGGGTTCGACTCTTGGTAGACTCTGAGTTTTATAATTTTTGATTGTTTCCTAATAACAGAGTGCAAGAACTAAAGAATTTAAGCCTCAGTTCATATCGGTTAGTCACTCAGGCCGTAGTGGTCAGTGGGTGCGTTTTAGGGCTATTACTGTTTATTGGCGAAGGCTGTTGGGTCTGCGTTCGAATCCAGCCTTATTCGTTTTTCTGAGTTTTTCGTGAAATAAAAGTTTGAAAAAATATTATAATTCCTTATAAATTAATTAGATCTTAGAAGATCTGTTTCTACGATATTTCAGCTTAATCTGGAGTTGAAAGTGATCTTTATATCAAAATATGAAATTGAAGAAGTTGATAATTATTATAAGAATGAAAATGTGATTTCCTTTGGCTTAATAAATTACTAGTATTATACACGTGGGGAAAAATTGGGAGAAATGAAAAGGGCAAAAAAAAAATTTACCTACACGTGCGTTGTACGGGTTGGGTTAAGGACAAAGACCTTTTCCCATTATAGTAGTAGAGATAAGAATGAAAGAATGTGAAAATGTCATTCTTTCATTTATGATCTTATAAGCTTCTAACGTAGCTGCAAGTCTCCTCCAAAACCCTAGCTGCTGATGCCTGCAACAAATTAATTAAGAAAGAAATACTTAATTATTAGCTACTGATCTATCTAATATACATCTATTTAGGCTAAAGCTTTAGTTACTTCATATATAGAAGAAGTTTTCCTTCTATACCCACACTGAAACTCTATTTCCTTATCTTAGTCGCATAAACTACACCGTACAAAATGATCTCTATACCATATTAATATCTAGGATGCTGAAAATTGTTGAGGCCTGAACGTATATATTTCGTCCTTGCATTAACAAATATGGTTGCAAAACAACTACTTTTTCAACAAAAGATGCAGACTAAAACCTTTTCTTAACATTACGATTTATCCTACTGCCAAACGTAACAAAGGAGGGGTAACTCTTGTCGTCGGGCAAACAACTTTGGGGCCAAACCCTAGATTTGAACAACTGTGGGGCGGCGGCGGCTTGCCCTCTTCGCCGCCCCCCCCCCCCCCCCCCGGTCCCTCCACGACGACGTGAAGCTCCACGATTCCCCTCCTCCACAGAGAAGCTGTGATGGTCCTCGACGCTGCGGTACTCCACGTACGGCGAAGCTCCACGACGATGGAGATGCTCCGCCCCTTCGCCGATGGAGATGCTCCGCCCTTTCCCCGATGTTGCGGTTCCGACGGTTGGCCTTCGATGCTACCGATCTTTCGCCGATGGAGATGCTCCGCCCCCGCCCCCCCCGCGACGACGACGGCGACGGCCCTCCTCGGCCAAGTGAGGGCGGTGCGGTATGGGGCCAGCCAAGTTAGGATTGAGCACAAGCAAGTGTTTGGTCAAGTTAATGGGTGGAGAAATCGAATTTGTAAGTAAGCCTCGGATTGGAAGCACCTTCTCATTCACAGCTGTTTTTAAGGAAGGACAGAAAAATTCTGTAGACCAAACAGATCAGAATTTGTCTGACTTCTACGGGCAGAGAGCACTTGTTGTTGATGGAAGAGGCGGCGTTCGAGCTGAGGTTACAAAGTATCATATACAAGGTTAGGTGTACAAGTGGATATAGTCCTAAACAAAAAATCTGCACACCCCCCCCCCCCCCCCCCCCCCCCCCCCCCCCCCACTTTGTTGGCCCAGATCTGATTTGCCCACTGGGTGAGGTCGGTGATTCGGCATGGGGCCAGTGCTTGCTTTACTGTGGTTGGGGGTGTGAAACAAGTAGGTTTGTTCGATTGTGGGGTTGGACTCGTGATGGGGTCCCTCCATGATCTGCTAGTTGTGTGCCCGGATGTTCTGCGCATTTGCCACCATGTCCACACTTTCAGGGCCATTCATGGCGATCTGCGAGGGTTGGTAGTGCGTGTGAAGATGCCGAGAGTTAGGTTGTCTTGCACGTTTGTGAAGCTTGGGCCCAAAGATGGGGTCCCTCCATGATTTGCTAGTTGTGTGCCCGGATGTTCTGCGCGCTTACCACCATGTCCACACTCTCGGGGCCATTCATGGCAACCTACAAGGGTTGGTAGTGCATGTGAAGATGCCGGGAGTTAGGTTGTCTTGCACGTTTGTGTTAGAAAATGAGTGTTTTATACACTATTTTCGAACCGATTTTTGAGCAATTTTTTGAGTAAGATCCTCAATGAATTATTGAGAGATCTTGATTGATTTGTGTTCTCCTTCGTGAGTAGATCAAAATCATATATTGGTTCGCTAAAATCGGTTAAGGGGTGAATGAGAAATTGTCTCTCAAAGTGAGACGTTTTCATTCTTAAAAATGGGTTAAGGGAACATAGTCCCACATCGGAAATAACAAGGGAAATAGAAGAGGATATATAGTAATCTCCTTCTAAGCATTGTAAGATGGCTAGAAGAGAGGCTCTCTCTCGCGCGCGCAGGGGGGGGTGCAAATCACGGACCGGATTACATGCGACTTGTGTGCGCCCGCACGACCTGCGGACACGAATGCTGGACCGATTTGATCCCACCCCGCGCAGAGCCACTTTTTGCTACAGTTTTCTTTTTGTAACGGCTGAAATGAATGCAGAAACGGTTCTGTCTGCCGTTTCAGTGCTGTATTTAATATTTTGTCTGCCGTTACGCTGAAGGCATTCAATTCACTGTCTGCCGTTACAGTGAAGGCTGTTAATGCCTTGTCTGCCGTTACAGTAAAGGCTGTTAATGCCTTATCTGTCGTTACTGAATAACCCAGTCTCTATAAATAGAGGCCTCCCCTTCACAGTTCTTCCCGGCACAAACAATATCCTATTCTCTCCTTCTCTTCTGTACTGTTCGTCCGTCCTGCTGTTGTTGGTAAGTCAGGTGATAGGTTCAAGCACTTGTGATCAGTTCGGGAGTGGTACGTGGTGCCTACGGGATCGCTCCAAGCCGTTGCATCCTGGGAGACAGACGCCTCCGTTCAATCCAACAACCGGAGAGAGGCGAAATCTGTTTTAAGGACACTGTGTGATACACAGGCCTCGGCTTTTTGGGAGTTGTACTTTTCATTTGCTTATTGTAAGTTGTTTAATTTATTTTCCTTTTTCTTTTTCTTTCGGATTACTCTCCTCTGTTCCCTTCTCGGTTTTCCTGTGCCTCTCTATCTTTCTTTGTAAAAGGAATTTTGTAAACACTATTTTGTAACAAACTTAAAACAGATTCTCCGATTTCTTTCATTTTTGATTTTGAGGCACGGTTTTTCTTTTTATTTCTTTTATCTGGAAAACTTACACTCGTGTTGTGTAAATTACAGATTCACGATGACTACTGCATTGGACAATGTTGTTGTATCTGAAACGGTCTATGTGCCGGTTGTTGATACAACACAAGAACCGATTGCTGCTGCGGCACGAGTGCCAATGCCCACCGTTGTACCTGTCTCAGTCTCCCATGGGGAGAAACCTGAGAAGTTCAACGGGCAGAACTTTAAGAGGTGGCAACAGAAGATGATGTTCTATCTGACCACACTGAATCTTGCAAGGTTCTTGAACGAAGATGCTCCAGATCTTAAGAAAGATGAGCAGGATAACCAAGTCATTGCCGCTGTAGATGCTTGGAAAAATGCTGATTACTTGTGTAGAAATTACATAATGAACGGATTAGCCGACTCTTTGTATAATGTTTACATTGACAAAAGAACAGCTAAAGAACTTTGGGAATCACTAGAACATAAATATAAAACTGAGGATGCCGGCGCCAAGAAATTCATTGTGGGCTGCTTCCTAGACTATAAAATGGTAGATTCTAAAACAGTAATCAGTCAAGTTCAAGAACTACAACTAATCTTGCATGAGATTCATGCTGAAGGTATGAACTTAAGTGAAAGTTTCCAAGTGGCTTGTATAATTGAAAAATTACCACAAGGTTGGAAAGACTTTAAGAATTACTTAAAGCATAAGCGAAAAGAAATGGGCATTGAAGATCTCATTGTCAGGCTTAGTATTGAAGAAGACAATAGGGGATCTGAAAAAGTTGGACTCATCAGCCATGCAGCAAAGGCAAATGTAATGGAACATAAACAACGTTCCAACAAGCACAACAACAAGGGTCCGAAGTTGGGGCCTAAGGGAGGAATCTCCAAGAAGCCGAAGTTTCAAGGCAAGTGCTTCAATTGTGACAAAATGGGTCACAAGTCCACTGAATGCAGACTTCCCAAGAGGAACAGGAACAGAGAAGCAAACTTGGTTCAAGGAATTGCTCAAGATGTCTCCGATATCAACCTCTCAGCTGTGATATCAGAAATGAATATGTTAGGTTCAAATCCGAAGGAATGGTGGATTGACACTGGAGCTACTCGACATGTGTGCTCCAATAGAAGTATGTTCTCCACTTTCGAACCATTAGAAAATGGGGAGAAAATGTTTATGGGGAACTCGGCTACATCAGAAATAAAGGGCCAAGATAAGGTGATCTTGAAGATGACTTCTGGAAAGGAACTGACTCTGAACAATGTTGCATATGTTCCTGAAATCCGTAAGAACCTGGTATCTGGTTCGTTGCTTAATAACCACGGTTTTCGTTTAGTGTTCGAGTCAAACAAATTTGTTTTGTCTAAAAGTGGAATGTATGTTGGTAGAGGATATATGAGTGGTGGAATGTTCAAACTCAATGTAATGACCATGGTCAATAATATGAAATAAGCTAGCTCTTCTACTTATTTGCTTGAGTCTTCCAATTTATGGCATGGTAGACTAGGACATGTTAATTATGATACTTTGCGAAGACTAATTAACTTGAATCACATACCAACGTTCCAAATTGATTCCAAACACAAATGTGAAACTTGTGTTGAGGCAAAACTAACAAGATCATCATTTAAAAGTGTTGAAAGAAACACCGAACCACTTGATCTAATTCACACTGATATTTGTGATTTGAAAATGATACAAACAAGAGGTGGTAATAAATATTTTATTACCTTCATAGATGATAGCACAAAATATTGCTATGTATACTTGCTTAAAAGCAAAGATGAAGCTATAGAGAAATTTGTTCTCTATAAAAATGAGGTTGAAAATCAACTCAATAAGAAAATTAAGGCGCTAAGAAGCGACCGAGGTGGAGAGTATGAATCGCCATTTGCTGACACATGTGCTAAGCATGGGATTATACATGAAACCACAGCGCCTTATTCTCCTCAGTCCAACGGTGTTGCTGAGAGAAAGAATCGTACATTGAAAGAAATGATGAATGCGATGTTAATAAGTTCTGGTTTACCACCAAACTTGTGGGGAGAAGCTATTCTTTCAGCTAACTACCTTTTGAATAAGGTGCCCAAAAGGAAAGAAGAAAAAACTCCATATGAATTATGGAAAGGAAGAAAGCCATCCTACAATTACTTGCGAATGTGGGGATGTCTTGCCAAGGTGGTAGTACCCCCACCTAAGAAAATGAAAATAGGACCAAAAACAGTTGATTGTATTTTCATTGGTTATGCACTTAACAGTAGTGCCTATCGGTTCTTGGTGTACAAATCCGATATCACTGAGATATCAAAGAACACGATAATGGAATCTAGAAATGCATCGTTCTTTGAAGATGTATTTCCATGTAAGTCAAAGGAGGAACCAAGTTCCTCCAAACGAACACATGAAACTATCAGTGAAGATAGTGAAGGCCAAAATGAAGAAGTTGAGGAGGAACCTCGACGCAGTAAAAGAACAAGAACGGAAAAATCTTTTGGTCCGGATTTCTTGACTTTTATGCTTGAAGGAGAACCCCAAACCTTCAAGGAAGCGATGAACTCTAGTGATGGTCCTCAATGGAAAGAAGCCATCAAGAGTGAGACTGATTCTATCTTGCAAAACCATACTTGGGAACTAGTGGATCTTCCACCGGGTAGTAAACCTTTAGGTTCCAAGTGGATCTTCAAGAGAAAAATAAAACCTGATGGATCAATTGATAAATACAAGACAAGACTTGTAATTAAAGGTTATAAACAAAAGGAAGGTCTTGATTACTTTGACACATATTCTCCTGTGACGAGAATAAATTCCATTAGGATGGTACTTGCCGTAGCAGCTCTACGCAATCTTGAAGTACATCAAATGGATGTAAAAACAGCTTTTCTTAATGGAGATTTAGATGAAGAAATCTACATGGAACAACCTGAGGGTTTTTCATCTCCAGGATATGAAAAGAAAGTGTGTAAACTGGTGAAGTCATTATATGGCTTGAAACAAGCTCCAAAACAGTGGCATGAAAAATTTGACAATGTCATGATGACAAATGGCTTCAAGATCAATGAATGTGACAAATGTGTATATGTCAAAGACACAGAAGATGGATATGTCATTATATGTTTGTATGTAGATGACATGCTTATTATTGGAAGCAATGATCAGATAATTAAATCTGTTAAAAATATGTTAAACTCGAGGTTTGACATGAAAGACATGGGACTAGCTGATGTTATATTGGGAATTAAAATCACAAGAACATCAGACGAGCTTATTTTAAGCCAGTCACATTATGTTGACAATATTCTTGGAAAATTTGATAAAGATAATTCTGGAATTGCGAGAACTCCAATAGATCTAACTTTACACTTATCCAAGAATAAAGGGGAGAGTATTTCTCAAGTAGAATACTCTAGAATCATAGGCAGTATAATGTACTTAATGAGTTGTACAAGACCAGACATAGCCTATGCAGTAAGTAAACTAAGCAGATACATGAGTAATCCTGGAAGCGAGCATTGGCAAGCAATTATAAGAGTACTGAAGTACTTGCGTTTTACTCGTAACTACGGGCTGCACTATACGAGATATCCGGCTGTACTTGAAGGATACAGTGATGCGAACTGGATATCGAGTGATAATTCAAAATCCACTAGTGGCTATGTGTTTACACTAGGTGGTGCAGCAGTTTCTTGGAAATCCTCGAAACAAACAGTGATCGCTAAATCCACGATGGAATCAGAATTTATCGCATTAGACAAATGTGGGGAAGAGGCTGAATGGTTACGCCACTTCCTTGAAGATATTCCAAGGTGGACGAAGCCTGTGCCTCCAATCTGCATACATTCAGATAGTCAATCTGCAATTTGTAGAGCACAGAGCAATATGTATAATGGTAAATCTAGACATATTCGTCGAAGACATAATACCATTAGACAACTACTCTCTACTGGGGTTATCTCTGTGGACTATGTAAAGTCAAAAGATAACATTGCGGATCCACTAACCAAAGGGTTAAACAGAGAGTTAGTTGATAAATCATCGAGGGGAATGAGACTAAAGCCCATGAAAGAATAAGTCGATACAATGGAAACCCAACCTAGTTGACTGGAGATCCCAAGATCTAGGTTCAAAGGGACAACTAAATTGTAAAGACCAAGTTAGATCACTGTGGGGATTTTCTATGTCCATTCCCATGATGAAACAGTGATGCCCGCAAGGTAACAGGTTAAGCTAGGCTTTTAATGATTCTTATACGTCGGATATCCGAGCAGAGTAATGCGGGTTACTCTTAAGTAAGAAATCACCTATGTAAGATGGAAGAAGGGCCGCTTCCAAGGGAATAATATAGGGCAATATTCCTGTTAAAATCTTGCAGAACCAGGCGTATGTTCATGGCCAAAACGAACATAACAGTGAGAACTGAAAAAGCGTTAGAAAGATTTCTGTGTGAGATATGTCATCGTTTACACAAATGGCAGAACAGTTCAAAGACATCGCGTCTACTGTTTAGTTAGTAAAGTAAACATATTTTCATAAGGGAAGGTTCAAAGGGTAACACCTACCTATCCTATGCAGAAATCAATCGTTGAATTCTATCACCAAGTCTGTCGGGTCAGTCCGTCGTGTCAGTCTGTCGTGTCAGTCTGTCCTGTCTGTGGTCGTCAATTTTCATTTATGTGGGGATTGTTAGAAAATGAGTGTTTTATACACTATTTTCGAACCGATTTTTGAGCAATTTTTTGAGTAAGATCCTCAATGAATTATTGAGAGATCTTGATTGATTTGTGTTCTCCTTCGTGAGTAGATCAAAATCATATATTGGTTCGCTAAAATCGGTTAAGGGGTGAATGAGAAATTGTCTCTCAAAGTGAGACGTTTTCATTCTTGAAAATGGGTTAAGGGAACATAGTCCCACATCGGAAATAACAAGGGAAATAGAAGAGAATATATAGTAATCTCCTTCTAAGCATTGTAAGATGGCTAGAAGAGAGGCTCTCTCTCGCGCGCGCAGGGGGGGGGTGCAAATCACGGACCGGATTACATGCGACTTGTGTGCGCCCGCACGACCTGCGGACACGAATGCCGGACCGATTTGATCCCACCCCGCGCAGAGCCACTTTTTGCTACAGTTTTCTTTTTGTAACGGCTGAAATGAATGCAGAAACGGTTCTGTCTGCCGTTTCAGTGCTGTATTTAATATTTTGTCTGCCGTTACGCTGAAGGCATTCAATTCACTGTCTTCCGTTACAGTGAAGGCTGTTAAAAGCAGTTAATGCCTTGTCTGCCGTTACAGTGAAGGCTGTTAATGCCTTGTCTGCCGTTACAGTAAAGGCTGTTAATGCCTTGTCTGCCGTTACTGAATAACCCAGTCTCTATAAATAGAGGCCTCCCCTTCACAGTTCTTCCCGGCACAAACAATATCCTATTCTCTCCTTCTCTTCTGTACTGTTCGTCCGTCCTGCTGTTGTTGGTAAGTCAGGTGATAGGTTCAAGCGCTTGTGATCAGTTCGGGAGTGGTACGTGGTGCCTACGGGATCGCTCCAAGCTGTTGCATCCTGGGAGACAGACGCCTCCGTTCAATCCAGCAACCGGAGAGAGGCGAAATCTGTTTTAAGGACACTGTGTGATACACAGGCCTTGGCTTTTTGGGAGTTGTACTTTTCATTTGCTTATTGTAAGTTGTTTAATTTATTTTCCTTTTTCTTTTTCTTTCGGATTACTCTCCTCTGTTCCCTTCTCGGTTTTCCTGTGCCTCTCTATCTTTCTTTGTAAAAGGAATTTTGTAAACACTATTTTGTAACAGTTTGTGGAGCTTGGGCCCAAAGATGGGGTCCCTCCGTGGTGTGCGCTCACTTGTCTCAACTTACAGGGTGCTTGTTTCAATTGTCGCGTCAGAGCTTCCTCCCGCGCCTGTTGTCGCGAACACCATGGATTTGGGGTTCAAGTGTGTGAAGTCGGTGTGTAGGGGATGAGGGGGTGTGGGATTGGGGTGTGGTTGGTCGGGAGTGTCCTACGATGTCGTCGTGCAGTCTCCACAGTGCCTGCTATCTGGCTATTGAGCTTCCTCCAGCTTAGGCCACTGCCTCGTGACAACGTCGTCTCTTTCCTCGGATTGAGAGTTTGAGTCGAGATAGGTCTATATGGTGAGAAATTGCCGGAGAGAGCTTGAGCATGAGAGAGGTGAAGGTATCCTCTCCACGGCTCTCTTCTGGAGCGTGGTGTTAGGTGGGGTGAGCGAGATAGTTGTTTGGTGAGAAATCGCCTGAGATAAGCACTATCGTGTGAGAGGTAAAGGTATCCTCTTCACGGCTATCTCTTTGGTAGCAGCTGTGGGAGCGGCTGACACGTTTGTAGGATGAGTGGTGGAGTTGGTGGGAGGGTGCGATCGATGTGCATGTGCCGTGGATCAGTTTTCGATCTGCGGGGCTTGGGCCCAAAGATGGGGTCCTCCCAGTGAGGTGAATGCAGGGAGCGGTGGGTGATAAAATCCTACCAGACTTGTTTCAGGTGGGTGTGTATGTGTCGTGAAGGCACTATACGAAGCCAAACTGACGTACTCACAATTTTGCTGGACCGAGCTGGTTTGTCGGCCCACCTTCCAGGGTTATTGGAGGGATTTGTTGTTTGTACGCATCATGTTACTTCATGTATATTTTATTTTTTGTCTGTAGTTTGTATTTGGGCCCAGTACTCTGGGTTTGTTTCGTTAAACTCTTATTAATGAAACAGGGTGACCATATTCCACCTTTTCCCTAAAAAAACATTACGATTTATCATCGCTCTATATTATATACCACATGTACGACTTTGAACACTGGTACTGACTAAAACATTTTCTAACTTTACGATTTATCATCACTCTATATTATATACCACAAGTATCACCTTGAACAGTGTACTCATGAATCTTCAAATGCGGAAATAATATTTTAGTGCGACATAGGAGAGAATTTTCTTCCACAATGGCTCGGCAGAATTTCGAAACAGATCTTATGAGATCTAATTAATTTATAAGGAATTATAATATATTTTTTCCAACTTTTATTTCACGAAAAACTCAAAAAAAAGAATTAAAAAGAAAAGTGGGAAAGGCCGGATTCGAATGCAGACCCAACAGCCCCCGCCAGTGAACAATAACAGCCCTAAAACGTACACACTGACCACTAAGGCCTGAGTGACTAACCGATATGAACTGAGGCTTAAATTCTTAAGTTCTTGCTCTCTGTTATTAGGAAAAAATCAAAAATTATAAAACTCAGAGCCTACCAAGACTCGAACCCAAGACCAACTTCTCCGCCCATGAACAGTAACATGACTAAAGCGCACCCACTGACCACTAAGGCCTGAGTGACACTCGCTTTTTGAAAAAGCGAGTGTGGTTAAAACCCAATCGGTTTTTAAGAAAGCGAGTGTAGGATTTCAAAAATCAAAAGCCTCACACTCGCTTTCTGAAAAAGCGATGAGGTTTTAACCACACTCGCTTTTCGGAAAGCGAGTGAGGGAAAGCGAGTGAGGCAGTTTGAAAATTTTCAAAAAAGTAGGGCAGTTTGGGAAAAAACTTTCAAAAAGTGGAATAGTTTGGGGAAAAATTCCTAACCTAAGGGGTGGTTTGAATGTATATAAAATAACTGTAGAAAAACAATTCTAATGAGTAATACTTTAGCAGTACTTTGGTTTGCTGTATTTGGAGCTAGAGTAGTTTTTGGCTGCGCATTACTGTAGCTACCAAAGTGCGAAATATGTATTTTTTTGCGCATTCTCAATTCTGAGTTAAAAGCCCTGAAAACACCTTTTTCATAAAATGAAAGTGCAATACTATTCATGCGCGCGCGGGGGGGGGGGGGGGGGGGGGGGGGTAGCTACTAACCTAAGGGGTGGTTGAGCAATACTGTAGCAGTGCTTTGGTTAGCTGCATTTAGAGCGGGAGTAGTTTTCTGCCGTGCATTACTGTAACTACAGAAGTGCGAAATATGTATTTTTTTGCGTGTTCTTAATTCCGAGCTAAAAGGCGCAGTTGAATTTTTTGTTGTGTTACGAAAATATTGAATTTTTTGCCCTTTTTCATTTCCATAATTTTTGCTATAAAAAAACAATACTATTCATGAACATTTTATTCTCTTACTAGGTTTTCTCGTTGACACGTGCCTACAGCACGTCTTCGGAACGGTGCACCTGATTTGATTATATAAAATAGTTTTAGAGGTCCAGCAAATTAATTGAAATAGCAAACATATTATATGAGAAAGCAGTATATCTACCTTTAAGCTCAACCATCGCATTCTTGGTCATTAGCTTGAACTTACCTGGAATGCATATAGTTTGTTAGAAACACTGCATAGAGTTTTTTTTAACTTCAGCATCATTTTTAGATGCTTGTAATAGTTATGTAAGGACATGATCATATAGGTTTTATAGAGCTTATTCTAATCTCATAACTACTATGAGTATGTCTAAATACAATGGTAACGCAAGTGCATGTGTGAAGGTATCTCTAAGACTCAGTTTGCAATTAAAATACCTCTTATTATTATTTCAACCAAAATGAAATACATGAAGTTCTAAAAACTCTAATCCAAGCTAATTATTTCTTTTATCTCCACTTTGTCTCCACATTGCACCTTTATAAAAAAATCAAAATGGATAAATAACAAATTTACTTTAGTTGTCTTTCTTGAGTGGAGAGTTTGCACCCTTCACTGGTAAACTCCAGTCATCCGAATCTTATATATCCAAACATACACTAAAAATTCTTATATGTTATGTTATCCATGGTTTCTAATAACCAGTGAAGGGAACACTTCATGATAGTATTTTCACTTGTAGTAAATAAATTAATGTTGCATATTTACCAAGTTATTTTAGGTTACTAGTCAGCTTATCTCTCCTGCTATGGTTTGGAAACCCAAATTGAGGCCACCAAATAGTCCATCTCACTTGCGTACACCTTAAATCAAAACAAATAAAAAAACTCATCAAATAAATCACCAAATTAAAAAATTTTAAACCCAAAAATCAAACAATCATATATCTCTGAACTTAAATCGCATGCACACACAAAATTCGGGTCAGCAAAAAACTGAGTAATCTCGTACATACAAAAAATTAAAAATTAGAATTAGAATTCGGTTAATGCGATGAAATTAGAGTCGCTGCATCGCATATAGAGGCTCTCGATTCGGTGGAGGGGAGTCGTCAATACGAAGTTGCTTGATATTCACGCTCGATTTGGTGAAAGGGAGTCGCCAATACGGAATCAGCAGCGGATCAGATATCAGTGACGACCACTTGATTGGGGTTCGACATTGGATTTGGATTTGGATTTGCTTTGAGATTTTCAAATTTTCAAAATTTAAAATTTTTCATTTTTCAAAATTTTTAATTTTTAAAATTTTAAAGTATTAAATTTTTTTAATAATGTTTAAATTTTCTAAAATTTCAAAATTTCTAAAATTTCAAAAATTTTAAATATTTTTTTCTAAAAAAATATTTTATAAAATTATTTTATAATTTTTTTATAAGTTTTTGATGTTTTTGAATTATTTTCAAAGTTTTAAATTTTTAAGTTTTTTAGTTTTTAAGTTTTTAATTTTTTAAAATAATTTTCATTCTCTTAATTTTTTTTTGAATAGAAGAGAGAGATGTAGAAATAATTAAATAAATAGATATAGGCCTTTGATTTTTGAGAGAAATTGAAAGAGAGCCACTTAATAGTTTTCTTCTTTGTGTTTTATGATATAGATTTCTCCCACTCGGTTCTCTTTCCAGTTCAACTTAAGTTTTTGTCATTGTATTAGTCCACAAAGTCCTACTTAATCAACTCAAATCCCCTCTCCACTTTGGATGCGGGACTAACCAACCCACCCCCCCCCCCCCCCCCGGGCGGCGGAAGTGGGCCACACCTAACGCCTAATCACTGTATTAATCCTGAATTGATTTAATCCAATTATGCACACATAATCCGAAATCAATTAAGACTCCCAACGCCTAATCGCTATGCACACTTAATTATTAATCCCTAATTAATTTAAGAACACTTTTTTTATAACGCGGATAGAATCTAGTGATTGCTCAAACTATATAAAATTATTCACACATAATCCGAAATCAATTAAAGCTATTTTATAAAATTAAGTGTGCTTTTACAATTTTTTTTTTTATTTTTATGGTTCTGTTTTTTTAGCTTCGTTTTTTTGTTCGGTTTTTTTCCTTCATTTTTTTTTGCCTCGAGTTTTTAATTTAATTAATATCAATTTAATTAAGATTAAGCGGTTGTTAATTGAATTTCAGTTTTTTAAATTTAATTTAATTAAAATCAATTTAGTTTTGTAATTTAAACCCAAATTAATTGAGATTAATTTTAAATAAAATAAAATTTTAAATTATGGTTGCTACAGTCTTCTTACAAGTCAAATAAAGCTAATCTTTCAGGGAAAATAGTTTCTGCTACAGTAAATCTATATTCAACTAAAACTATTTTAATAAATCAATTTCGATAATCTACGTTCGCTACAGTATTCCTCCTTCGTTACAGTAAATCTACATTTAACTAAAGCACCCCTTTATAATTTAGAAAACCCTATTTAAACTAAAACTCCCCCCACCTCCTTGGAGATGTGGGACTAAAACTCCCCCCACCTCCTTGGAGATGTGGGACTAAAGAGTCCCCTTATATAATCCACTGCACCCACACAGTGCTTGGGTTTAATTAAGGTTTTCTTAATTAAAGCTTATCTTAATTAATTATTAGTGTGGTTTTAATTAAGCATTTCTTAATTAATTAGTGTAATTAATTAATTTAGGATTAACATTAATTAAGATTATGGCTTAATTTTGGATTAAGCTTTTTCCTAATTAACTTTTTTGGTTTAATTTAATTAAGATCAATTTAGTTTAAATAGTTTAATTAGTTTAATATTTTTAAATATGGGTGGGCTCGGTACGGTACCAGACTTTTTGACATTGTACCATTACCATACCAAACTAGTTCGGTTTGAAAATATGCAAACCGTTACCAACCAAAAAGTTCGGTATACCGACTACTTCGGTTGGTACGCTTCGGTATTGGTGTTATTATCAAATATGACCCAACAAATACCTTAGCAAATATCAGTACCAATAAAAATCACAAGTTAACAATATCACACAACCACCGAAACAAACAGAAGGATCCTTAGTGAGCTATTACAGAGCTGATCTGTAGCCAGGCTTGGAGCTCTTTGAACTCGTTCACAGTCCTCTAAGTGCACGTGAAATACTAAATAATTTATGCAAGCAAAAATTACGCCATACCTTCACTTAAACGTAATCATGTATATAAGATAATTGCGGCAACCAAGCATCCAAAATTATGCCATCTCTTAAAAGAATTCCGGTTTTATGCCTCAGATTAAAATGTTTCCAATGTGATGTTCTTGATGCAAAGAGTGACAAATATTTTAGCAGTAACCACAGGTATCAATACGAGTGATTTCAAAGAAAGGATTTTTATCGCTATAGCTACAGCTTTTCTTCTCTGCCTGTTTTTCTTCTAATCAGTTACCATGTGACTTTGCATTGCACCACCAACTGATCAAACCATACTATATCTATTTGTAACATGTAAAACCAATAATAGAATAATATTTATACTGTGCGCGCGCACGCACACACACACAAAAAAGTATACATTCCTTACAAGAAATTGAATATCTCATGAAGTTTCTGTTCTAAATTAAGAGTTCTCAAATTGGCTAAAGTAACATGACCTGAAACTTGTGATCATACAGATAGTGCACTTCATATATAATAATTTTATAGGCTTCTTCTCTCTGCGGTGAAATGTTGCCAATCAAGGAAGAGTCTGAACGGCCAAAGTTTTGTGCATTCTGTAATGGGCTGACTCCCAGGATGTTTCAAGTTGAAGTCGACAAGAAGAGACTATTTTCCTACTAACAAACTGCAGTTCTACAAAATTCTAAGAGTCAATCTTCGGCAATTTTGACATTTGGCTTCCGAACAACCAGAGCCACTGAGCTGGCTCCCGCACGAAGTGTGAATGGGCTTGGCTCAATGGCAGCTTCTTGATTTCCTGGTTCAATTACAGCTTTTTTCGACCCATAAGGGTAACCCCAGAAGTATAATCCTCTTAATTGTGCAGCCTGATGTGAATTTCTTGCCAAGGCTAGCAGGTCTAAGGCTAGATGATGTCAGCTTTCCATCTGAGAAGACAAATCGGCGATGAATGTATGCCCCATTTTCAAAAACATAGCTTTTGCCATCATAAATGTTCAGCTCCCCTTCCGCAGCAAGGGAGCTTTTTAGAGCAATTACCTGATCGCAAAGGTAGCAAAATTTGGTGCTTACACATCAAAGGTTCACATAATTTGCATCATCAATAATGTATGCTCCATGGATTACTTATGAAAGTGGATGCCACATGACATAACGCAGGAGACTGCTGCTAAGTATCATCTATAAACCAACATGCTCGTGTTGTTTTGTAAATTGCAAGAATGGTATCTAAGACGGTAGGGTTATTCGGTACGGTATGGTAAAATACCGACTGAACCATATTCATACCGAAACCGAACCGGATTTTAGAACTCGGTACGGTTGTACCGTACCATACTTTTGGTAACCGAATTTTTCGGTACCGAATCGATTGGTTCGGTTGGAAAACCGGTCGGTTGGCTCATTTCGGTATGATCGGCCACCCCTAGTTTTAAACACTAATTAATTGAGATCAATTTCAAATAATACAAAAAGTTAAAAAAATATTTTAAATTACGGTCGCTACAGTATTCTTACAACTCAACCAAAGCTAATCTTTCATGGAAAAGTATTACAACTATAGTAAATCTACATTTAACCAAAGCTATTTCAAGAAATCAAATCCAAAGATTTGCTATTGCTACAATGTTCCTCCCTCTCTTGATTTCTTTTACATCCAACCAAACCACCTCAATGCTAAGCCTATTTCTTCTCTTTTCCTTTTTTGTTTAATTCCTCCCTATTTTTGATAGGGTAAATTTCAGATAACCCTACTGAGTTTTATAACTTTGGTAGATATCCATACTCAGTTATTTTTTTTTGGACATATAACCCTACTTAAGTTTGCTCCGTTAGGCAGTATGACCTACTCCGTCCATTTTATAGTGTTTTTTGAAAGAATTTTTTTGTTGTTGTTTTCACTTTTCAAAGACGAAAATACTCTTCTCTCTATATAGGCTTAAGACGATGATTTGAAACAGTAAAAAAGATTTGGAGGGAAAATTAGGAGATTATGCGGGAAATTTGAGGGATTTCATCTTCTTTTTCTCACGCGTGTTTTTAGTTGAGTTGGGGGGTGGTTGTTTATTTTATCACATCAAAATACTTGTAATTCAATTCACAATAATTTTCAGGAATTTATTTAAGTAAGCTTCCACAAATTCATGAATAATAAACAATAGAAAAGTACATCAGAGCACACATTTCATTCGAATAACCAAACATAATAATTAAACAATTTATTACAAATCATTAAAAAATTCGATTGATTCCAATAATTACATATATGTACAAGTGCTTAAACCACAATTACAGCTTCTCGCCTCTACAAACCCTCAGCCGCTTCTCCAGCACCCGCTCACAAAACTCCCCATTGCTAACCATCAACATCTCCTTCAACTCCATCCTCACCCCACTCTCTATGCACGCCTCGTGCCGCAGCCTAGGTGGATGGTGTTCTCCAGCTAGAGGAGTCTTCACGGAAGAGGATGTCGGAGTTGACAGTGGCAGTGGCAATGGTGGTGGCGATGGGATTGGGGAGGTGGATTTGATGATGAATAGGGAGGGGTTGAGGGAAGGCAGCAATGGTGATGACGGGGAAGACGAACGGCGGGATTGAGCGTAAGAGAGGGAAAGAGAGAGCTGAGTACGATTTGGGGGAAAAAGAGGAAAAGCGAGAAGGTTGGTTTTTTTTTTCATTTTTTTTTTTTTTGAACTTTACCCGTTCATACAGTTCAAGGTTATTTTAATCATTCTATGCTAAAGATAATGGCGTCAGTCAGTTTACTAAGCTTCTAGCGGAAAACAAAGTTTGGTATGGTTAAATGCAACAAAAAAAAATCTGGATATGGTAATCTGTCAAACTCGTAAAATTAAGTAGGGTTATATGAAATTTACCCTTTCTAATAATAACCTGGAAAAAGTCTGTATATAAAATTCTGAAAATTCGAACCGTGAAAACAAAAGAAGTTGTTGCAGACTTAAATAAAGGAGTAGTTATTAAAGTTAGTAATTCATAAAAAATAGGACAGTTAACATCTAAGGATCAAACCAATGTTATAAGAGTATCTGTAGTAGTTGGCTTTTCCCCCTAAAATTTTACAAAATTTGAGAAAAAAAAGTTTCACCGTGGTTGGCCAAATACCCAAATTTTGGATTGGAGAGGAACAACGATCGGCTATATATGGGAGGAAAAATGAGAATTTACAAAATTTAGCTAACAAAAGATCATATTTCGTCCGTTCAAAAAAAATGTATTTGACGAAAGATGAAAGATGATCTTTCGTCTCTTCTTTTTTTTTTCAAAAAAACTGTCGGACGGGAAATGGTTCCCCGCCCATGATGAATTTTTTATTTAAAAAATGCCCAAACGGGAAATGATTTTCCGTTTCATGTTTTTTTTTTATAAAAATTCCATCGGACTAATCATTCGTAGTACTACGAGGATTTTTTTATATAAAAAAAGATAGAAAATCTGTAGGACGAGACTTCATCTACCGTCCGTCTATTTTTTAAAATCAAAAAATTTTGGGTTAAAACGACTGCAGCTCATGCCCAAATTTTTTATTTCTAAATGTCAAATACCAAAATTTTGAGTTTCAACGACTACAGATGCTCTAAGCTGGTGAGTAGACATCATATCTAATGAACGAGAGATTCCTGTTCTGCAATGTTGAAATGAGGCAATACTGCAAGCACTGCATTAGTTTACTTACAGGGGACAGCATAGCTGGTGAAAGAGAGAATTTTCTTCTGCAATGCGGAAATGAAGCAGGGAGCAAGCATTGCATCAGTTTACTTAAAAAGAACAGCATAGCTGGTGGATGAGAGATTACTCTTCTGCAAGACTGCAACACTGAAATAAGGTGACTACACAAGTATTGCATCACTTAAAAATTACTACGTAGCTGGTGGAGGAGAGATCACTCTTCTACAAGACGGAAATGAGGTAAGGATGTAAGCACTGCATCGCTTTAATTAAAATGAAATTTAAAAAGTAGGTAAAATATCACAGTATAAGTGAATTCGTTGTTATTAGTGTATTACGTACGTACATTGAATTTACTGTTACCATTTTCTTGCAGTTGTGCTCAGTATGCATTTATTGTGCCAGTATAATCACAAGTGTAGATTCACACTACATCCACATAGAGTATGAAGAACATGTATCCCCATATGCTGCTCCACACATTTTCCCTCTTTAGCTTTCATGGGGGAACTAAAAGAGTCATGTTTGATGTTATGCATGGGAAGCCCCAAATTAAGTCATCCCTCACGTAATGGATCTTTTGTTCTTTCATAATCTTTTTCTTCTTCTTTCCAACAAAACATTCTTCAATGACATAATTTTTGAATGCATCGACCAACCTATAGTCGAAGATTAGTTTCTCCTATAAAGGCTGGAGAGAAGATCAGTGATTTCTTGAAGTGCCAAGAACGATAAGACTTTTATCTTCGTCTGATGCACTGGACTTCCCAAATTGTACTTGGATTTTACAGAGAAAACCCCTAGTCATTAGTGTTAGGTTTTGTGAGAAATTAACAATTGGGAATTAGGATTTATCTCTAGATCTAATTTCTTGAGATATTCACCCTAGGTATCAAGATTGGAATACCTAGACTGCTATCACAAGCCAGTATTTATCTCTAAATACTGGTTTGGGTATCAGGTTATAAGCCCACAAACCCGCGTTCCAATATCTATTCAATTGTACGTTCAATACACGTGTTACTCATATGCACGTGTAATATTTATATAGAGAGAATATACCAATATATCCAACAATCTCCTCCTATATTCTCAATATATAAAGTACAGGATTATCTCATCAGTTCAGTATAAAACTGACTGGCTGATAGCAGTCCATAAAAGAAAAGCATCATAAAGGTATAGTTTCATAAGAACCAATAGAATTATAAAACTGAATAGTTCAATCAAGACTAAACCAATATAATTAAATAGTTCCAAACCATATCCAATTCAGAATAGTTCACATAGACTAAACCAACTGGAATAATCTGTCATAGTTTCAAAATCAAACAAAGCAAATAAACTTCAAGAACAAAATATGAGTTTTAAGCTCATGAACACAAGAGTCTTAAACTCAACAGAAGTTTTACCATGCAAGTGACTAATTTATTCTCGAAAGAAATAAACTGAAATTCTATCCTTACACACTGCTTTATGTTTACTTCTCTATTTTGAGCAAATCATTATTTTGAAATCTATATTGACAAATTCAACTCCTCCATCTTTGCTAGCTTATAGAAAATAAGAATATCAAAAGACACATCTCTAAGAATTCCAACGAATTTCACAAAGTATCTAGTTCCACAAAAAAACTTAGTAAAATTCATAATTAGCTTAGCAAAAATATAATGCAAGCATCACAATCAAGTATCTTTAATAAGTAAAGTACATGAACTTTATAGTTTCTACACAAGAATCATACTATGTTTTATATTGGAATGAAAAGACTGTCATTTCAATCATGGTTTAACATTGAATCATCAAAATTAGAATGAAACATGTATCGATAAAAGACATCATCAAAATTGGAATGATATTTAGGACAATTTAATTATCGGAAACACGTCGACAAGTTTTTATGTTTCGTATTGAAATAATATGATTATTCTAAGTAAATTTTCTAGATATATAATACCATTAAAATTGGAATGACATTATATATTTGTGGAATTTATGTGGAATCATCAAAATTATCTAAAATATGTCAACAGCCTAAAATTGATGCTTAAGTTTGAACTTCTTTATGGCTCCAATTGGATTCTAAATTTCAAAACAATTAGGATGTTAAAGCTTTGACTCAATAGCTTTCAACTTTATTTCCCCTACAGTTTTGATAATTAGATTACTTTCAAGTCTCTTAGCAAGAACATTAGTCATACTTGTCGCAATTGCACTTTATCTATGAGAAAGTTCAACTAGGCTTCTTTCAGCCTTAATGTACTCCTCTTATTATTATAGAATGAGTTATGAGCTACAGTGCATTGTAGCCTGATAGTCGCATAACAGAATTAGAAAGTTACTTAAACTTCTTAATGGATAACTAGCAACAATTTCTTCAATCCACTCAGCCTTTTCCCCTGCAGAGGATAACACATAGAGGTCTGATTTCATAGATGATAGCACAGTGCCTGTTTGCCTTTTATTTCCATAACATTTTTGTTCCTCCTAGTGTAAACACATATCTACTAGTTATTGACTTTCACTAAATTTCGAGTATCATAATGCATCAGATCAACCACTCATTCGAAGAATGACTAGAGTAGCACAAAGCAAACTCTTGAATACCACTCAGGTATCTCATTAGCCTCTTAAGGGCACTCAAATGTGTATGGAATTATTAGTGAATCTGCAGATCATACCTACCTCAAAGGCTATGTCTATTCTAGTGCAGATCTTTGTATACATGAGACAGTCAATTCCTTTAGAATGATCTACCTGTCTCATAGTTGCACCATTATTAGGTGTCAACCATTTATCATAATCATAAGGTGTTTCAAAACACACTTTCAATCAATCACTATATCCCCACTTTTGAAACACATTTTGATTTGATGAGTTTGACTAAGAGTTATCCCTTGCCAACTGAAAACTCACCCTTATGCCTATGGTGTCCACAGTACCTAGGTTTTCATGTTGAATTCTTTGGATAGCACAATTTTAACTTCATTTGTAATAAAGAGGTCACTTCTAAGAACATGCATATCAACAGAACAAGTAAATAATAGCCACTATATTGGACACACCACAAAGTTGAAGGCACTGATCTGAATTACTTGATTCATATACTAGGCTCTTTCAAAATTTGTTAAATTATTTATTCGTTGGCTATACATGTTTTAAGAACATACAATGATTTGACTAAATTGTAAATCTTGTTCACTAAACATATTAGTTCAAAACTTTCCAGTACAAAACTGTTCAGTACAAAGCCTTTTAAATATTCTTTATGAATGACAAAATTTCCAATAGAGGTAAGGGTAAGAAGAATGCTTATTGTAGCAATATGACAAACATGTGAGTAGACATCAAATAAATTTACCCCATTTTTCTCAGTCAATCTGTTAGCTACTAAAAAGCATTAAACTTGCTACTAAACAATCAAAATTAAGTTTCTTCTACAAAACCCCACTTACTAACTATAGTTTTAGCCCCTTTCGGCAGATCAACTAAATTAAAGTATTATAGTATGACACAAAATCATCTCATTGTCTACTAAAGACTCTTCTAAGCTCATTTGTCATTCAGGTTTTCAAGTGTCAGTAAGGCTGGTTCTTGATTCCAACTGTGAATTATTGAACGTGTCTGTAGGATTAGATTATTTTATACATTTATCTTTGATGAACACATCCTTAAAGAACTCTGCAAGTCTAGATTCTTCTAACACAAATTAGATAGATCCAATATCTGTCTACAGAACTACATTCTGCACTTTCTAAACACACAAATATTTGTTGTAGGTCATACTTTAGGTCTTCTAGGGTCATGTACTCTAAAAAAAGTATCACAACACAAATTTTCACTTTAACAAAATTATTTGTGTTTTCATGCCATGATTTACAAAGTGTATTCAATTTAGAGTGTAGTAACACATTAGAGATGTGATTAACAATACAACATCACTCATAATTACACAAGACAAACAATAGTCAATAATATAGAATTCAACATTTCACTCAGTATTTGATTCTAACTTTTATTAATATCGTTTAACTATTGTAAGTAGAGTGCAGTAGAGATTATGCCAAATGCGAATTTCTCTTAAATTATTAAAATATATTCACCACCTCTATCAAATCTGAACTCTTGATTTTTAGCATTTAACTATAATTTTTAATTCATTAAGAATAACAAGTGCTTCATTCTACAAAAGTAATTAAATACTTCTGACCAACAATCGTCTCATCTAGTCACAAAGCTACTAAGATCACAAATATCAGAATGTATTGACTCAAGAAGTTGTGCTCCTAGAGACCTTACTAAATGATTTTCCAGTGATCATAATCTGAGCACAACTTTCATATTTGTCATATTTTAATGGAGTATCATTTAGTAGAGTTATGAGTTTTAAGAAAAACAAACAATTTAATATATAGTTCATAGTGATTCTAAATTTCAAAATAACTTGGATGTTAAAGCTTTTTACACAATAGCTTTTAACTCCATTTTTCCCACAGTTTTGATAATTAGATCACATTTTCTCACAGACAATTGAATATATAGTTCTCAAATCCTGGCCAATTATGCTATGTTCAAGAAAACAATTAGAACTATTATTATTAATTGTCTTATTTGTTAAACTCAACTTATACATGCGATTGACAATATATGCACTTTATAAGAGTTAATACAAAATTACTCTATCACATTTTACAAAATTATTTGCTTTCTCTAGTGATTCTAACAATGTCCACTTGCTCAAACACATTGAGCGAAGAGTTCTTTTCTATATTCGTTCTTCATCATCTTCATGACACTAAATGAGATAATGACTAACATGCTATAATTCAACTTTGCACACACAGTATAATAAATGAGAAAGAACAAAACGTAACTAATAGAGTCATATTCTATGTTAAAAGATGCTCTCTCCTAAGTTACAGACATTTGTTATACATCTTATACAATTTTTATTTTATTTTAAAATTTAGAGAAGCAAATATGTAATCTCATGCAAACTGCAAATAATGAATTTGTCAAAATATCTATACACATAGTATGATAAAGCACTTAACAATCCTAAACATGCTAGTTTTTAAAGCGAGAATAACTATGATCTAAAACTCTCAATCATGTGATCAAACGCACAAAACGTTAACACATTCATCACATGAAAATACTCAGAGGTTAAAGTAGATCATACCGACACTTCAAGTTAGAAGTGGTTTTCCAAATTCGATGGAGAAGCCTGCGTAGACTTATTCAACCGTGATGCATATCCATCGTCTCCAACACACACTTTGTAGGTAACTTTGAAGTTCCTACATTCATCAAATTATTAAAGATTAGCCAATTAAACGAATTATTGACACTGTTTAATTCTAGCAACAATTTAATTTGGAGATCCAAACTTTATAGTCAAAACATATAGTTTAACTTATCAAAATAGATATTTTATTTTAGCACATAGCCAAAACAACTGTTCAACTTGTACTTAATTAAACAAATAATTAATACAATCTTGAACTTAACCACTTAGCATCACAGTAATTCTATAATTCAAAACATAATTTTTGAACTTCCGGCACATAGAAAAATATTTAACAAAAATTTAATATAAGGAAAGTAAAGAACTTATCTTTCACCGTCTCTTTCCCTTCAATTGATTAGAGTCATGTCTGTTTGGGAACAAATCCAAACAACAAACCATTCTGCGCCAAAGAGACCCAGCATCGAACACCTTGTGTGCGACTAAAATGCAAGCACCTTTGAGGCTTCCTACACATTCCCAATTTCCTCAATCGAGAAATTAATGGCGGACAGCGGCGTAGTCACCAGGTACGGCAGTGGCGCGTCCCTGACCGAGCCCAAGAAGTCATCCACCTTCTCCGTCAAGGTCGGACTCGCCCAGATGCTCCGTGGCGACGTCGTCATGGCCCTCGAGCGCATCCCTGCTGACATCGGCTCCTAGGGCGGCGTCGCCAGCATGTTCGACCCCCAGCTCATCAAAGAGATCAATCCGCCGTCACCATCTCTGTCATGGCCAAGGCCCACATCGGCCACTTCGTCGAGGCCTAGATCCTCGAGGTCCTCAGCATCGACTACATCGACGAGTCAGAGGTCCTCACCCTCGCCGATGAGGAGCACCACATCAACGAGCACAACTTCTGCATCCCCTTCGTATGCGATGACAGAGATGACGCCGACAACAGTAGCTGGCGGCGACTCTAGTCGACGACGGTGGCGGCTTCGTGTGGTGGCGTGCGGTGTCGAGCGACGGCGAACGACGGGGCGGTGCGACGGGTGGTGAGATTCCGAAGAACCCTCTTGATTAATCACACAAAGTGATTAATACAATATCTCAAGATTGTTAGGTTTTGTGAGAAATTAACAATTGGGAATTAGGGTTTATCTCTAGATCTAAATTGCTTGAGATATTCACCCTAGGTATCAAGATTGGAATACCTAGACTGCTATCACAAGACAGTATTTATCTCTAAATACTGGTTTGGGTATCGGGTTATAAGCCCACAAACCTGCGTTCCAATATCCATTCAATTGTACGTTCAATACACGTGTCACTCATATGCACATGCAATATTTATATAGAGAGAATATACCAATATATCCAACAATTAGCACATATATACATGGATTTCAATGAGGAAATAGCTCAAAATATATATGTTTATAGCATCGTGAATGTACACAATATGCTTTAAAATGGGCCTCATTTTAGGTAACTAGAAGGTTATGTTTCGTATGTGAATTGCTTGTGAACGACTCGTGACAATAACTATTAAGCCTCCTAAAGAGGGGCAGAGCTATTGCGACTCTGTGATATGGACATGTTTATAGTAATAAATTTCGGACCACCCCTGCCTTCTCTGTAAGACCTCAAATCCTCAATATCAGGCTATTGAATCTTTCTTGAAGAATGTCAAACATGTAGTTGTTACTATTAGATTTAAAGATACTTGAGAAAAATAATAATGTGATTATTATCTTTATTATTGAAACATTTTTTTAAAAGAAAAAGTGGAGTATAGCTTTATTGAGACATTGAGCCAAGTATTTATAGAATGACAAAAGTAAAGAGAGAAATAAACATTTAAAGTGATAAGGTCAACAAATTGAAGGACTACAGATTGGCAGTAGGGGTGGCATTCGGGCCTAGCGAGCCAGGCCGGGTCGAAATCCTGCGGGCTTTGACCCGGGCCGGGCTGGGAGGAGGTGCGGGCCGGGCCACGACGGGGAAATGCCGGCCTGGACCTGGCACCTGGCCCCTGGCTCGGGGGCCGGTGCGGGGCGGGCCGGGCCGGGCTAGATTATTATTAAATTTTTTTACAAAGATAAAGGAAAAGAAAAATTGTTCATAATTGTCAAGAACATATAGATAAAAGAGATATTTATAAATTAAATTCTTTTTATGCATTACAAAGTTTAATATATAATCAAGTAGATGAAATGAATTTGTGAAGAGAATTGAATGAAATGGGGTTGTATATTTAAATTAAGATTTTTTTTGAATTTCCCAAAATACCCCAAAAAACTAGCTAGTATAGATTTGTTGGGGGGTATTTTAGTAATTACACAAACACAATATTTGAAAATAAAATTTTGGAAAAAAACTCTGAAATTCCCAACAGTTGGCCCGCGGGCCGGCCTGGGCCAGTTCAACCCGGTCTCGGGTTTGACCAGGCCGGGCTGAATTCGGGGATTTTTAGGTTTTTGCTGAACCAGACCAGCCTGTCAATTTTTGACAGGTTGCACCGGTTCAGCCCGATTTTGGGCGGGCCGGGCTGGGCCCGGGCTAGCCCGGTCCTAATGCCACCCCTAATTGATAGTTGTAAGGATATAAGGATTATATAATGATATGTCTTAAGAGATACACACACACACCTCAACAACATGCAACATTAAGGAGTGAGTGTTTGCTTGAAATGGAACTAGGCTGAAGTTGTCGACGGAACCAAGTTGCGGAGAATGAAAGGAAGAATAGATTAGGGTTTGTAGTATTGTATGAATGCCGGATAGACGGAGGTGGTGCATTGCACGAAGTGATCATAGTCTCCATGCCAATCGAGTTTAAGACGATTCATCACTCGACTCAATCCTAAACTTGAACGGATCACGTATCACATTCAACATATGAAAGCCGGACGGGCCGGGGTTGTGCATTGCACATAGAGTTCAAACAAAAAAAAACAAAGCTGGATTTGTGAGTCATTGTTCAGAAGTTGGTTGTTGTCGACGAAAGATGTCAAATTGGAGTTTTGCTTTAGGAGGCATGCTTGGATTACGAACTTGTAAAGGGATCCTAATGGTGTTGTAGGGTTTTCTTGGTGTCGTAATGGTAAGCACTGACGAGTGAAAATCCTATGATGATGATGGTAGAAGCGGATGTAGAAAAAAGTTGGAGCAAATCAACAGTGTTGGGCAGAACAGATCTGCGTGAAGGCTTGGAAATACAAAACTACGGTACTTGAAAAAATAGAAGGGTGAAGAGGAAAAAACTTGTCAATGGAAGCAAGAGTGGAAGCAAAGAGAAGCCGTTGCCAGAGAGGTGGAGTGATTCCAATGATGATTGGAACAACCCCACCCCGAGGATGCATAACAATATAGCACAACTCTTGTAAATTAGAACTCGAATACCATATTAAATTTAGAGATATTTGGAAGAAATAATGATGTGATGATTATCTTTATTGAGGCATTGAACTAAGTACTTCGTTGATTACAAAATAAAGAGATATAAATAAACATCTAAAGTGATAAGGACTACAGATTGACAGTTTTAAAAAGATACAGATTATGTACAGATTATTACATAACGATAACTCTTAAGAGATAATGATCTACACATGTAACCTCGTATATATTTAACTGTTACGATCAGTAATATGTGTCGTTGTAGTTTAATTGTAATACTACACCTACTACCAAATCTACTATATTTTTCTTTACTACTTTAGATAGCACACTATTAGTAGAGGTTATTGTAGAGTAAGTGGTAGAAACATCCAATAGTAGCGTACCACCTAAGGTAGTAAAGGAAAATATAGTAAATTTGGTAGTTTAGGGTAAGAGTAATGCTAGAGCCACTACCAATTTCACTACATTTTTCTTCACTACCTTAGGTGGCACACTCCAATAGGTAGGAAATGATAGAGTAGGTGGGAGAATTCTCAAATAGGAGTATGCCACCTAAGGTAGTGAAAAAAATGGTAGTGAAATTGGTAGTGGCTAAAGCATTACTCTTAGGGTAATGCTACACCTATTACCAAATCTACTACCTTTCCCTTTACTACCTTAGGTGGGACACTATTAGTGGATGTTATTGTAGAGTAGGTGGTAGAAACATCCACTAATAGTGTGCCATCTAAGGTAGTAAAGAGAAAGGTAGTAGATTTGGTAGTAGGTGTAGCATTACCCTACCCTTTATTAAGGGTTTTTTCATACGGATCAATAACTATTATTTCAATTTCAAATACCTTACTAACAAATAGCTAATTACATATAACTTACTCACAATTTGGAGGCAACTCCAAAAAAGTATTTTTGAGTGAGTTATATAGAATTAGCAGGGTCCCCCAACATTTATTGAGGCCTAAAGCGAACTCTGAAATGAGGTCTTTTAAAAACTTATAATCATATTTTGTTAAAATTAATATATTTTTATTTAAATGTTATCTTTCGGGCTTTTTGAAATGCAAAATCATTTATTATATTATTGTAATCAATTTCGGGCTTTTTGGTATGTGAAGAAGCCTTTATTATTATATTATTGTAATCAATTTCAGACTTTTGTGGTATGTGAGGAGACCTTTATTCTTTAGATAATTTTTTTTTGAAGCCTAAAACACTAGTTTTGGTTACTTTACCCTTGGGCCGGCCCTGGGAATTAGATATATGAAACAAAACTAGTTATATGAGATTTATTTAATATTGTCAGTAAGAATTTAGCTATATTTGTGAGTAAGGTATATGAAATTGAAATGTTTAAAACAGTAACCATGTTGGGAATGAAAAATAACTTGATTGTATGGTGTATGATAAGGAAACAACATTAACATATCTTAATTGTTTAATCTCCGTCTTGACTTTTTGGGATTTGATTGGACGAATGTCAACCAGGCATTCAATCAACCACTGATTAGGGCTTTAATTAGGTAATATGTACAAATCACATAAGTAATCGTATTGACATTGGTTCATTTGAAAGGAACAAATATGGATCAGAAATACCCAACAGAAATGCAGTATATAGTTATGTAGTTCATATGAAGACAAGAAAACCTTACTTGAGATTCAGAAATGGTGATGGTCCTCCTCCTTCTAATGAAAATCTCACCATACTATGTGATATCATGGTTTAAAGAACCGGCCACTTAATTCACGATGATTGTCGTGATCCTAGCAGGCTAGTACTCCCTCCGTTTCAAAATCTACATTATTCCAAATTTTTACATGACTACGAAGAAACAATATAGAATTAGGTAAAAGTATTAGATATTATTGATTTGTGAAACCTGTAAATGAGACATCAATTGTACAATATACAATGTTATATTTGTCATCTTCTATAATTTTTTATTCTTCTCTTACGAAAAAGGAAAAGATAAAATTAAAATCTCATAGAAAATTAATACATGAATATTCAAGAACGATAAAACACTTAAAAAAAATCTAAAGTGACTTATATTATAAAAGAAAAAAAAATTGACTTATATCTCGAAACGGAGGAAGTATGTATTTCCACTATTCCCTGTAACCCACCAACTATTCTTTACAGCAAAGATCCTAGCAGAACAATATCTCATGTATTGTATACTTTAAATTGCCTTTTTCGTTATTTTCACTTCCTTTATACTGTAATTTAGGCACAACAATTCCAAAAGAAAATATCAGAAAACCTAATTTACTCTTCTTCATGTTTATTAGAACCATTTTGGGTATCAAGATTTTCAACCTTGGAACGCCCCTCTCCAACAACAACATTATGAACCGCAGCACATTTTGATACTGAAAGTCCAGCTATAAGGAGGCAAACTACTAAATTTCTAAACTCCGATTTTTTTTTTTTTTGAAATTTGAAAAAAGGATGAGAGGCAGGGCCGACCCAGAGGTAAGCCTAACAAGTCAACAGGCTTGGGCAACCCCCATTTTATGGGACAACAAAATTTTTTAAAGCCCTATTATGTATAACATATAAGGACAACATAATTGGACTTTAACAGTCCACTAGATCAATCAAGATAAAAAGACAATATAATTATGATTTTATCAAAAAAATATTTTATTTGCTTTTACTTTTACTTCTTGTTGTTATTATTATTTAAAAAATGTTTAATAAGAGCACAAAATATGAATTTGATTAGAGCAATCCGGATCGCCCTGATGAGAGGTAATTTAATTTTAGAAAAACAGAAGACAATAATGTGCAAGAAAACAAAGAAACACAAGAAGACTGAAAACTGTAGTATCAGGAAAGTGAAAGCTAGCCTGTGTGAATTCTAACCCTGTGATACTACTACTAGTGTAGTGTGTAGGTTACAGTAAATGTTATTTTTGACCAGGAACATGGATTGATATTCGTCTTCGGACACGTGCCTATGGCACGTTGACTATTTTTGACTAGGTTTGCCCGTTGACATGTGCCTACGGCACGTTTTCGGAACGGTGCATCTTATTTGATCATGTAAAATAGTTTTGGAGGTCCAGCAAATTAATTGAAGTAGCAAACATATTTTATGAAAAACTTTTGGGGGTCCAAAAAAAAACATATTATACGATTTTTTGATTTTTTTTTTGAATTATTTTAAAATTTTTTAAAGTTTTTAAAATTTTAAATTTTTTAGTTTTTTAAAATTTTTATTTTCTTAATTTTTTGAATAGAAGAGGGAGGGAGAGAGAAAAAAAAAATTAATTAAATAAATATAGGAGTTGTTTTGGATTGTGGATATGAATTTGAGTTTTGGCAGAAAAAATATGTTTTGTGAAGTTAGATCTGAGCCCTTGATTTTTGGGGAATTGAAGAAGAGCCACTTGATATCTTTCATTGTGTTTTATTATATAGATGCTTACACTTTTTTGGAGTAATAGTTGTTAACAGTGGAGGCCAAAGCCAACCCCAAAGTCACCATGAAGAAAGGACGTTTAGTGAGGTGCCCTAGGCTAGATATTTGTCGGAAAAGGAAGAGAATCTGAGCGGCTCCTTGTATGTTAAATACGTCATCATTTACGCATGCCCTAGTTTATTCCTATCCAAACTCTTTTCCCTTTTGTTCTCTTTATTTCTATTCATAATTCAATGTATTAATATGCCTTGGCATATTTCACATATCGATGTGAGGATTTACCGATTCTTCGTGACACATTTAATCTGCATGTGTTTTATCTTCCGCGAGAACTTAACAACTCTGTTGCTTACCAATTAGCTGCTTCAGCCCATGCTCCGAAATCTTCTGAATGTTGAGCGTGTGTTTGAATAGCATTTTAAAAACTGTTTTCGATTTTTTGAAAATTAAAAATTTTAAAAAAACTTGTTTGGATATGTGTTTTTGCAAAATTGGTTCTGAAATTTTTTTCAAAATGACCCGTTTTAAAATGCGATTTTAGAAATGTTTTCGAAACCAGTTTTCCCCTTTTCCCATTTCTCACTCCGAAGCTCCACTGCCACGCTCGAGCTTCAACCAGTCCATGACTTCCTTATCGCCAGCCATCCACCATTGCCGCCCTCCAGTCCCACACCTCAACCACTGTCGACCTCGGCCCCGCTCTCATCCTCCTCGTCATCGCCACCGAACCACCTCCAACCTCACCCCCATAGTCACCCCAGCGCCTGCAACCATCGTTTTCCTCCTCCAGTCGTCATCGAACTCTCGAAGCCAGTGCCTAAGTTGCTACCGCCCCTCACCCCGTCTTCTTCTCTGTCGAGCCACCCTCGACTCAAGCTCCAACCCACCGTCGAGTTTTCTCCGTCATCCGCTCACCCTCGACTCTGCCATTACCGAGCTCCGCCAACAATCGAACCCATCTTCCTCGTCCTCGACTTCGTTCCTGCACCCGTCTTCCACCTCTCCTCACCGCCATCCTCATCGCCTCATCACAGCCCCTCATCTCCGTCGTCATCCTCCGCATTCCAACCTTCGATGACTGGCGGTGATGTTGAGGCGAGGATGACAAGACTGCGATGGAAGAAGACGAGGTGGAGCCGGTGAGGGGCTTGCTAGGGCGATGCTCGAGCAGGAACAGGGCAACGGTGAGGGCGATGCTTCGCTGAGGTTCGAGCATAAGATGGGGTTCTCTGCTTTGGGTTTGGGAAACAGAGGAGAGAGAGGAAAGATAGAGCCTTATTTTTGGGTTTGGGAAACAGTTATCCAAACAGACTCTTGTTTTTTAAAATCTCAAAAAACTCATGTATAATTTTTTTTGAAAACCAAGTTTTTAAAATGTGTTTTCAAAACAACGAACCAAACGAACCCTGAATCTCTCATGAAATTTCTAGCTCTATATTTAATTGTTTTATAACAAGGTACTTGCTTTTATGAATCAATAGAATACTAGCTACGAATCATTTTTTTTTCTTTAAAAATATATCTATTTCTACTATTTTAATGGGAAAGTTTTTTTTGATTGGTCTTTTAATGGGAAAGTTGAAATTGTCGTTTGTAAATCTATCAACTTATGTGCATTATTCGTGCATAACTAATATAAAAGATGTCTCAGATTTGAAGTCAGACTACACCAGAATTTTTACATTAAAAAATATATATTATAATATATCTCTAATATCTAATATTATAATGAGAGAGTTGGGGTTGTCATTTGTAGACAACTTTAATTTGTAGACATTCAACCATCTAATTTCAACCATTCATTTACTCAACTGTTGTTAGTTATCATAATACACTCAAAGTTCAAATTTATTTAGGACATAATTATTTACAAAAGTGTCACTCATATAAAATAAAAGTTAGTGTCACCATGGGTAATTTATAAAGAGTATGTAGTAGGTAAAGGGATGTCTCATATTCGAGACCAGATTACGTCATATTATTTACTATATACAAAATAATTAATTAGGACGTGCATCCAAAATGCAGATTACTAGTAATAACTATTATATATATATATATATATATATATATATATATATATATATATATATATATATATATATATATATATATATTAAAACGTGCATCACACGTCTAAATTACTAGTACTTTGTTGTGGAAGTTATTATTTGCAATCACATTTAGCACATTGACACCCCAAGTGTGATTTTGAATTTATTCTTCAACTAACCCACTTTCCCAAACTATTTTTCCAGCTAACCCACTTCCCAAACTAATTTTATGAGTGAGTCACATTTAGATACATCAGTCAGTATAGACGGCCTCTTCAATTTGAAGGCCGCATTGCTCGACTGCGACCTCTTCACAAACTTTTTTTCGAGGCTGCTATTCTCAACTATGTCCTTAGTTAATTTCATATTTGGATTAGAGGTACTTCGAGACTTAGACAAAAATTGTTAAGTTAGAATGTGTCAAACTTAGTATGCATAGTTATCTGTGGCCTAGATATGATAGAGGTCGCAATCCTAACTGCGACATCTCTTATATTGTGGCCGCAGTATCCAACTATGGTCTATTTATAAATGAGACTACCGTTGGAAGTTTGCACCCTATAAGAAATCAAAAAAAAGTTTATTAGGCTGCAATTGAAAACTGTGGCTTACTGAGAAAAAAAAAATTCTAAACATGTCCATTCCTACAATGTTAACGTCAAATATGATCCTCTATCATTTATAAAACAAGTAATTTACACGTGTGATGCATGTTTTAATAATGTCAAAAAATAAAAATAAAAATAAAAACTCTGACGTAGGAATAATTTGACCGGAAACCTCCTTTATATTAGTTATGTACGTGTGTTGCACATGTTGGTAAAATGACAAAATGACAAATGACACTAAGGTCTTCTCCTATTATAATATTAGATTAGAGATAATAAACATTGAAAATACACCTACATTTGTGTGGTTCCCAATAATATGGTCAACAACCACTTGCCAACTTGAATTAAGATGATGCAAAAGACTGTTTTTAATTAAAGTGGTTTGCCCAAACCCATGGTTGGCTAGTCTCAGAGCATCTCCAACCACGCTAGCTATTTTGGCTAGCTAGAATAGCTAAAATAGATAACAAATGGATAATTTGGCTAGCGAAAAAAACTCACACTCCAACCATGCTATCTATTTTGGCTAACCATAAATATTTTAATTTTTATTTACTAATAAATAGTTACAATAATATTTTTTAAAAATGACAACATTTCTATTCCTCTAGAATTTTGGAATCAAATGAAATATTAATTTCCAAATAGCACTAAATAATTATATGATATTGTAATACTATGAACTCAATATGCTAATTTTATTTTGGGAAGAAACAAAAATACTTGGGTTTATTGTCCGTATCACTGCCACAAGTGTTCTACAAGATCCAATTGCAGTTGGGAATGCATCTGTCTATATCTGATGCAATGATGAGTTTGAATAAATGTAAGCAGTTCAGGCGTATAATCATGTGACACTTCTATGGACGAATTTTCCTCAACTGCATCATAGTTAAAATCCTTATTATTATCTTCTTTCTCATCTTCGACTATCATGTTATGCATTATTATGCATGTTGTCTCAATTTGATTACAAGAGGGCTCATATAATCATGAAAAAACAATTGAACAATTTTGAAACATGAATATCATGCAACACAGAACCTACCTGATTATACAAAATTTGAGGTTTTTCAGGATATGTAATTTAGACAATGAGTGTACATAGTCTAAATTACAAAACCTTTATCAAATTTGATATGTAATTTAGACAATGTACACTGATATACAGAATTTGATAAAGGTTTTTCAGGATATGTCATAATGCAGGATATGTAATTTAGATAATGTACACTGATATATAGAATTTGATAAAGGTTTTTTAAAGCATATCAGTCACTTTTTGTAAGTATATCAGGTTTTATTAAGCATATCAGTCTATTTTTTAAAGCATATCAGTCTATTTTTTTAAGCATATCGGGTTTTTTTAAGCATATCAGTCTATTAAGCATATCAGGTTTTTTTAAGCACTTCATGTCAGATTCATAACAGCAAACATACACAAACCAATACTAATACACAAAATTTAGAAGTAAGTAAACAAAATTTAGAATTCTGATAGAAACTTGGTTAAGAGACAAATCATACTCAATTAAAAGTGACCTTTCACTAATTTGACACAAACAATCAAAAAGACTTTAATATAAAAGTACAATAATATTAATACCAGGTAAAAGTTTTGGGTATTATAATCCTCCTTTTACACTGATCCTCTATTCTGTAACCTCTGATTGGTTTTGCTTTCTCTGCTATTTTCGACCTTTGTTCTACTTCCAGAATTAGAAAAAGAAATTGATTACACTAATTGCTTTAAACAAGTGGTCCCTGAACCTCACATGAATCATGGTCAGAGATGGACAATGTTTATGTCTAGTCAGTTTTGGAATTTCATTAATAAATAAATAAAAATCTGAGTTTGCCATAATTCTGAACACTATCTAATATAATAAATTGTGCCTTTAATTTGGAGAGCTTTTGTACAAACTCAACCTCAATACAAACTGATGCATATCAAACACTGTGAGGACTACATTTTGCTTTTGGATCTAGTCTTCAAGGAAGGAACTAATTGACAATGTGAAATTTTCAATTATAATAGAAACAAATTCTCCTTTTAGTGTAGGCATGATTAAATTACCAACAAGCATAACTACATACTCTATAGCAAAGCATATATCTAGAGAATACATACTACTCTATAGAAAGCCTATATCTATAGAAAGCATATATTCACAAAAAAACTAACTTTCAGAACGCACAGTAACAAACTTCAGGGACGTATCACATATAAGCACACAAAAGTTAGAAGTACAAAATTGTCATATATTAGCATATATAAGTATCATATATAAGCACACAAAATTTAGTTTAAGTAAGTATACAAAAGTTATCAGAATTGAGTTTAAATTAGCTTGTATTGAGGTTTCCTTCAAATTAGTTTGTACAAAAGCAAAATCTAGTCTTACCAATTTACCAACAGGTAAATTAGTTTAAATTAGCTTGTATTGAGGTTTCCTTTAAGTATGCTTGTTGGTAAATTAGCTTGTATTGAGGTTTCCTTTAAATTAGTTTGTATTGAACTTTTGTACAAACTTAACCTCAATACAAACTGATTCATATCAAACACTGTGAGGACTACATTTTGCTTTTGGATCTAGTCTTCAAGGAAGGAACTAATTGACGATGTGAAATTTTCAATTATAATAGAAACTAATTCTCTTTTAAGTGTAGGCATGATTAAATTACCAACAAGCATAACTACATACTCTATAGCAAGCATATATCTCAGTTGTCATATACATACTCCTATGATCACATCAGTAAAAGAAGTTTTCTACTATATACTCGATCATATGTCCATATCAGTATTTTCTATATCCTTCATATAGTTCAATTTCTATATCCTGCACATATGTTATTTCTATATATCTGCCTATGATCTAATTTCAATATCCTGAACATGAGCTAATTTCTATATACATGCATATACTTTTACTATCTTCAATCTACTTACATTTCAAGTCAGTAAAGAGGGGTTTCTACACATATCAGTGATCGTTTATATATAAATACCCAAATGTCAATACCCATATATCAGTGACACTTCAGAAGTTCTAATCAAATTACATATGCGCACAATGCTCGGAATTTCCAAAAAGTTCTTTTCTTCTATGTCTTCAGAAGTTCTATGTCTTCAGAACTTCCAAAAAGTTCTTTTCTGCATCAGAAGACATATGCAATGCAATTTGGTTTAAGATACATATGAAGATGCACATATGTTTCAGAATCAAGTGAAAATCTTATATGTCTTCTTCTAAATCTTCTGTCTTCTAAATCAGATACATATATAGATGCTCTATCAGAAGACATAGAAGATTTAGAAGAAACCCCCCTTTACTGGTATGAAGTATCTATATATGTATCTGATATATATATAGAAAACTCTCTCTTTACTGAGTCTGAGATATATGTGCAGAATATATATATATATATATATATATATATATAATCTCTTTACTGAGTTCAAGTGTGTATATGCAGGATATATGAAGATGAACTTTATTGAATTGAAAGCAGGATATACCTACAGCATTGTGAAACTACACAATTTGTATAGAAAGCATGATTAAATTACCGTAAAGCATCAATACATACTACTCTATAGACTCCATTCTCCATTCTCCAAACAGACTAAACTACACACACACACACACACACACACACACACACACACACACACACACACATATATATATATATATAATCTCTTTACTGAGTTCAAGTGTGTATATGCAGGATATATGAAGATGAACTTTATTGAATTGAAAGCAGGATATACCTATAGCATTGTGAAACTACACAATTTGTATAGAAAGCATGATTAAATTACCGTAAAGCATAAATACATACTACTCTATAGACTCCATTCTCCATTCTCCAAACAGACTAAACTGTTTCACAATTTGTTTGGCATGAAACTACACAATCATGTCAAATATAAACTCCATTCTCCATTCTCCATTCTCCATTCTCCAAACCAAATTTTAAAAAAAATTTAAAAAAAAAATAAAGAACAATTTTTACCTAATGAAGAAGAAGAAGAAGAACCCGATGAACAATAAGAAGATCCGATCAACAAGAAGGAGCAGCAATCTACCAAGAACAATGAAGAGATTGAAGAAATTGAAGAAAAAACGCTATCGATTTAAATGAGCGGGAAGAAATCTTACCATTGGAAATCCCCTTGATCTCCGACAGCAAGACGGGAAGGACTTTGATGGGCGAAAATCAAATCGCTAGATTTGGCGAACGGATCGCGAGCACAATTGAAATCGCCAGGATGGTGATCGAAATGGCGAGGTCGTTAGAGAGTTTTTTTGGGAGATTATCGCTATTTTGGCTAAATTGGGGAAAATGGCGATTGCCGTTGGAGATGGTGAACCCACTTTAATCAAGATGATTTTTTTTAACCACATTTTCTAACTGTAACCTCGTTTATATGTAGGCCACAATTGAGTACTGTTGCCTTAGCATAAAAGTTCCACTGCGGCATAAGTTTAACACATTTTAACTTAACAATTTTTTTAAGCTTCCAAGTATCTCTAACTAAAATATGAAAAGAACTGAGATCGCAATTGATAACAGCGGTCTTGAAAAAAAAATTGTGAAGAGGCCGCAGTCCAGCACTGCGGTCTCGAAATTGAAGATCCAGCTATTCTTAATTGCAGCACATGTCTAAAACTAGCTCACCCATTGAATTAATTTGGGAAGTGAGTTAGTTGGAAAAATAGTGTGGGAAAAGTTGGTTAGTTTGGGGAAAATTTTTGAGATTTTTGTTATTGGGAGAATAACTGTGGTATCCATGCTATAACTCACGTATATACACCGAGTATCTTTAGTCGTTGGCCAAATTTCTAAAATTTGAAAATTTTGATCAAAAACCAGCTGCAGTCGTTGGCCATTTATCCATATTTTGGGTGTGAGTTGAATAGTTGATGGTCAAATTTGAGAGACGAAATGGCAAAAGCAAAAATTTTGCAATCAGAATATCATATCCCATCCGTTGGCTACTGAGATTATCCCATCCAATTGTTTAAAAAAAATCACAAAACCAGAAGATGATACACACACCCCAATTCTCAATTTTTTTTAATTCTATACATTAGACCTATAGTCCATATTATGGGTTTTTCACTCTTCAATTCAGATCTTCCGGTCTCTCTTTTTTACATTGAGAAGCCAAATTTGGGTATAACTCCAACAAGAAATGATCTTCCAGTCTCTCTTTTTCTACATTGAGAAGCCAAATTTGGGTATGGACGGACTACAACTTCTAAATTTTATATTTCTATTTGTCAAATATCCATTTTACCAACAACTACATATGCTCTCAGAGGTCAAGTCCAGGCGACAGCAAGCGTATCTCGAGACCCGATATGGCCAAATCTAACCCAACGACAGCAATCTACGTGAGTCTCAATATGCTTAAATGTACTTGAGAGTTAGATAATCGAAATATTCTTACTGGTACGAATCTTCTTCTTTTTTATCTTAAAAAACTGAAGGATATGTTCCATCCTGCAAACGGGCTTGAGTTAGCAAAAGTATGAAGCTTGATAAAAACAAGAGCAAAAGTCACTGATCTTGATCCTAATTCATTGTCATATTTAATCTTGTCAAAACCTTGATCAACGATGGCATTAGTGTTACTTGTTGTGCGGAATACGAATCAAACAACCAATCAAAGAGAGAAATAGCGAGAAAAAACAGAAAACAAACAAACACAAGGACACACAGATTTAATGTGGTTCGGCAAACAAGTGCCTACATCCACGGGGCGGTTGGAGTTTCTTCTTCAAATAATCACCAATGGGTGAAACAAACCCTTACAGAGATGACGGCTGCAAAATCCGAATTAGAGGTCTCACATTTTACAAAATCCTAATTGGTGTATTTATAGGGAAACTACTGGGCCTTTCAAAATGGGCCTAATCTGGTTTACAAACCCGCCGACAGTCGACTGGTCTTCTTACCAGTCGACTGGTCTTTAGTTCTGGACAGTCGACTGAGACACATCTTCAGTCGACTGCTGCTGCTGTATCCTTAGCCTTTGAAACTTCTCTCTGGACAGTCGACTGGTTCCCATAGTCAGTCGACCGATGTGCTGCAGATACGATGGATATAAACAAACTGAACCAGAATCGAGCCATTATCCTACAATCTCCACCTTAGCGAGATCTTCCAAGTATCCAACAATCTCCACCTTGGCGAGATCTTCCAAGTAGCCCAAGCAATCTCCAAAAATACTCCAAAACAAATGCTCATCACCAAATGTAACAAAAACAAACTCCACCTTAGTATGATATCACATACTAACCAAACAAAACGAAGCACCATTCCAACCGCCCATGCCAAATCATCAAGCATGCAAAATATTAGCCAGGTTCATGCAATGCTTGAACTTGGCTGCCCCAACAATTTTGGTCAACATATCAGCAGGATTATCAGCTGTCCCAATCTTCACCAGAAGAATATCACCATCCTTTATCAAATCACGCACAAAATGATAACGGACATCAATATGTTTGGTCCTTGAATGATGAACTTGGTTCTTCGCTAAATGAATAGCACTCTGACTGTCACAGTGTACCTCCACCTTCTCCCGATGAATTTCCAAGCTCTTCAAAAGTCCATGAATCCAAATAGCTTCCTTCATGGCCTCAGCAACCGCCATGTATTCAGCCTCAGTAGTAGACAACGCTACAGTGGACTGCAAATTGGACCTCCAACTTATAGGTACTCTAGCCATAGTAAACAAATAGCCTGTAGTAGACCGCCTCTTATCTAGATCACCTGCATAGTCAGAATCAACATAACCCACCAATAACCTGCTAATATTGTCATCCCTTCAAACTTCAAACCCACATCTGTGGTGCCACTTATGTACCTCAAAATCTATTTAGCTGCTTGCCAATGCTCTCTGCCTGGATCATGCATATATCGACTAACCATACTCACCGCCTGAGAGATGTCTGGTCGAGTACAAACCATGGCATACATCAAACTGCCAACCACACTAGTGTAAGGTACATTAGCCATATACTGTCTCTCTTCATCTGTACTTGGAGACTGAGAAGCACTAATTCTGAAATGAGTGGCTAAGGGTGTACTGACTGGTTTAGTTTTCTCATCTATACCAAACCGTTTCAGCACCTTCAAAAGATATTGCTTCTGTGTCAAACTCACTATGCCCTTTGCTCTGTCTCTAGCTATCTCCATCCCAAGTATTTTCTTGGCTTCACCAAGATCCTTCATCTCGAATTCAGAACTCAGCTGATTCTTCAAATTTTGAATCTCCTTAGCATTTTTAGAGGCAATCAACATGTCGTCCACATATAATAACAGATATATGAAAGAACCATCCTGCAATTTTCTGAAATAGACACAATGATCATACTCACTTCTGGAATATCCCTGCACTTTCATAAACTGATCAAACCTCAAATACCACTGCCTTGGAGATTGCTTCAACCCATAGAGAGATTTTTTCAACCTGCAAACACAATTTTCCTTCCCAGCAATCTTAAACCCATCTGGCTGCAACATATAAATTTCTTCATCTAGGTCCCCATGTAAGAATGCAGTCTTCACATCCATCTGTGTCAATTCAAGATCAAACTGTGCTACCAAAGCTAACAAAATCCGAATAGAAGGATGCTTCACAACCGGAGAGAATACTTCATTATAGTCAATTCCTTCCTTTTGAGCATACCCCTTTGCAACTAGTCTAGCCTTGAACCGAACACTGCCTTTTGGACCTTCTTTCTTCGTATACACCCACTTGCAACCGATAGCTTTCTTTCCCTTTGGCAATTGCACTAGATCCCAAGTCTTGTTCTTATGAAGAGAGTTCATCTCTTCATCCATAGCAACTTTCCAATCTGCATTTTCAGAACTTCTAGTAGCTTCTTTGAAGTTGGAGGGAACTTCATCATCAACAATGGGAAGAGCAAATGCAACTTTCTCTGTAAAGTGAGATGGTCGTTTGATATCTCTTCTTTGCCTTCTTGCTGCAATTGATTCTTCCTGCTGGGGAGGGTCTTGGATAGGAACTTCTTCCTCATCCTCAGTATCAACCACATCATCTTCATTTTGGACAGGAGTAGAATTTCCAACTGAACGCTTTTCTAACTCCACCTGTTGGAGAACTCTCGCACCAGTCGACTGAGAGCATCTACCAGTCGACTGTCCCGAGCTAATCTTCTGCTTCTCTTGATCAGAATCACCAGTCGACTGTATATGAGGACTAGTCGACTGTCCCGAGCTGATCATGCTGGTCTCATCAAAGGTAACATCCCTGCTGATTACTAACTTTTTCTGTTCTGGACACCACAACCTGTAACCTTTGACACCAGTACTAAAACCAACAAATATAGCCTTTTTGGCTCTTGCATCAAGTTTAGTTTCAGTTACATGAAAATAAGCAGGACAACCAAATATATGCAATAAACTATAATCAGATGCAGGTTTACCACTCCATACCTCAATAGGTGTTTTGCCTTCAAGTACTGCTGATGGTAAACGGTTGACAATGTGGCTTGCATATATAACAGCTTCTGCCCAAAATGTCTTCTTTAATCCAGACTGCGCTAGCATACATCTCACCTTCTCAAGTAAGGTTCTGTTCATCCTTTCTGCAACCCCATTTTGCTGTGGAGTCTTCCTAACTGTGAAGTGCCTCTGGATCCCTTCATCTTCACACAATTTCAGAAACGGATCGTTCTTGTATTCCACTCCATTATCTGATCTCAGAACCTTAATCTTCCTTCCAGTCTGGTTTTCAACTTTCTTCTTCCAACTTGTGAACAATGTCAAAACTTCATCTTTGTGTTTCATGGTATATACCCAAACTCGTCTGGAGTAGTCATCAACAAATGTAACAAACCAGTGTCTACCACTCATAGAAGGTGTCTGAGTAGGGCTCCAGACATCTGTGTGCACATAATCGAGGATACCCTTTGTCTGATGTACAGCTGTACCAAATTTCACCCTAGTTTGCTTACCCAAAACACAATGTTCACAAAATTCCAACTTGCACCCTTTAGCATCTTTAAGCAACCCTTGCTTCACAAGCCCCTGCAAAGCCTTTTCTCCTGCATGCCCGAGTAGCATATGCCACAACCTAGTAGAGTCGGGAACAACCTGTTTAGGCCTTTCAGTTACACTGGTAGCCTGACCCAAATATGTTTTTCCCTGCAAGAAAAATAAGTTCCTTTTCCTTTGCCCTTTCATCACCACAAGTGCTCCGTTAGTCACCTTCAGAATGCCACCTTCACTAACAAATTTCATTCCACTGGCCTCCAAAACACCAAGTGAAATCAAATTCTTTTTCAAATCTGGAACATACCATACATCTGAAAGCTCCCTAATAAGACCATCGTGCATTAGCAATTCAATCTTCCCGATTCCTACCTTCTTACAAGGCGCATCATTTTCCATCAAAACTACCCCACCATCCATATACTCCAAAGAAGTAAACCACTCCTTTTTCCAAGACATATGATAGGAGGCTGCTGTATCAAGAAACCATACTTCTTGATAAAGTGAGGGACTAGTAGCAAGTGCATAAGAAAAATCATCGTCACTATCTACATTATCAACAATCACATTTGCAGTCGAATTTTTCTTATTTCGTAGCTTAGGACAATCCTTTTTCCAATGCCCCCTTTCATGACAGAAAGCACATTCATCTCTGGCTGGTATCTTTCTGTCCTTTGAAACTCCTCTCGATTTGGAACGAGATTTATTTCCTTTATTCCCAGATTTGGTCTCAGATCCGGTCTCAGTTCTGCCCCTTACAATCAATGCCTCAGAAGTTTCTCTATCAACCATTTTATCCCTTCTCCTAGTTTCATTATTCAACAGAGCATTTGCAACATCTTCATATTTAACAGTGTCTTTTTCATATATTAAAGTAGTTGCTAAATGATCATAACTTTCGGGTAATGAATTCAACAGAATTAGGGCTTTATCTTCATCTTTAATTTGCTCATCCAAATTTAACAAATCAGTCAATAATTTATTAAATGATTCAACATGAGCGTTCATAGACATACCTTCAGTATAGGTGAAGCGAAAAAGTCTCTTCTTCAAATACAGCCGATTTTCCAAACTTTTCCTCATGTATTTGTCTTCGAGTTTCTTCCACAACACCGCAGCAATGGTATCCCTCATCAAATCATACTTCTGAGCCTTCGCGATAAAGAGCCGAATAGTCCCACACGCAACTCGATTCAACTTCTTCCAATCTACATCGGACATATTCTTTGGTTTTTCTACCTCCAAAGCAACATCTTGTTCTTGTTGAACAAGAACATCCAATACCTCACACTGCCACATCCCGAAATTGTTTGTTCCATCAAATTTTTTAACTTCAAATTTTGCGTTGTGAATCGTTGTTCTGGACGAACTCGATCCCACAACATCCTTGGTTGCATCCGCATCACTCGCCATCTCCCTCTAGGTCGAACCGAAAGCTCTGATACCACTTGTTGTGCGGAATACGAATCAAACAACCAATCAAAGAGAGAAATAGCGAGAGAAAACAGAAAATAAACAAACACAAGGACACACAGATTTAATGTGGTTCGGCAAACAAGTGCCTACATCCACGGGGCGGTTGGGGTTTCTTCTTCAAATAATCACCAATGGGTGAAACAAACCCTTACAGAGATGACGGCTGCAAAATCCGAATTAGAGGTCTCACATTTTACAAAACCCTAACTGGTGTATTTATAGGGAAACTACTGGGCCTTTCAAAATGGGCCTAATCTGGTTTACAAACCCGCCGACAGTCGACTGGTCTTCTTACCAGTCGACTGGTCTTTAGTTCTGGACAGTCGACTGAGACACATCTTCAGTCGACTGCTGCTGCTGTATCCTTAGCCTTTGAAACTTCTCTCTGGACAGTCGACTGGTTCCCATAGTCAGTCGACTGATGTGCTGCAGATACGATGGATATAAACAAACTGAACTAGAATCGAGCCATTATCCTACATTACTTTCATTCTTTAGTTTGGGAGGGGCCTCATACTGTTTGTTTATGTTACATGTTTAAGTGTTTGTTTTGTCTGCTTCGGCCATTTCATGTCGTTTGTAAATGGGCCTACCACTCTACTAACACCAGTACATTGTGTTCCTTTATAATTTTTTAATACACCGAGAATTGGGGATTGAGGAAAACTATTAAGAAAACTTCTAATGCACTAAGAGGGAACAAAGTAAGGTTTGATAAGTTTAAAAAGTCGTTATTATATCGAGAGTGCCAATGATGGACACTCCTATCCTCCCATTTTAGATAGTGCCATAGATATAGATCTTAGTTATCTGGAACTAGTAATTTGCACTTGTGTTGCACGCCCTCTCTTCTTAAACTCTCACTCTTCACGAATTACCTTTCAAGATATCAACATTTATTTTATATGAATGACATATTCGTAAATAAATTATAAGTTAGAGGATATTATGATAATTGGATAATTAATTAGAAATTGATGGATAATATCTCTTACTTTAAAATTTGTGGTTGAGATCAGATTAATTAAGTTGGTTTGTCTGTAAATTATACAATCCCAACTCTTGAATTATAATATTAAGGAAGGGAGTAAAAGAACACATATGTGCAAAGGATGTGTAGAATATTCTAAAGTGCATTAACGATAGGACTGTAAATCAGACTGGACGGGACCAGATAACGCTATGTTCAAGCTCGGACTGAAATTCTACTTGGACGGGCTTATGTCTGACTCGGTACTGGTCGGACAAAATTTATATAGTCCGGACTCGGTTCGTTATAAAAGCAGAAGGCTATTTTGTTCAGATGGACCGGACTCGGTAAATCATCAGATCTAATAATTTGTTCAAGTTCAGTTCGTATAACAGTTCGGATGGTCTGCGGTCGGGCTATTTCTAAAGTCGGACTCAGACGGACGATATACTGTCCTGTTTATTTTACAGCCCTAATTAACCAGTGCAAAGTATGTGTAGAATATTCTAAAGTGCATTAACGAATTGGGCTTTCATTGATAGATGGCAGAGAATTGGGCTTATGAGTTTGAGAAGAGGTAGAAATTGGAAATTTTGAACATTTCTTTCTTGTAGTAATAGGGTGGGCTTTAGAACCAGGCCATTATTTCTGGTGCGCTTTAATTTTAGAAGCAGGCTTTGCACTCGGTGCAGGTTCCTTAACAGGTAGCTTCACACCAGAAAATGTGGATTTTTTAAATATAATTTTAAAAAGAGAACAAAATAAAAGAAATGGTACAGTGACCAATGTTTTAATTAAATATTACTAGTAGTTTATACATGCGATGCACGTCTTAATAAATATAATTTTTTTAAAAGTAAAAATTCATACGTAGTCTGGATTTGATCTAAAATCTCATTTACAATAGTTATGCACGTGCGTTGCACTGGTTGGTAGATGGATAAATTACACTAAAACCTTCCCCCATTATTTTAGTAGAGATGTACTGATTGATATACTAATAGAAACCCGTAATTTGCACGTGTGATTCACATTCTAATAATTTTTTATTTATTTTTAAAGTAATTACTAAGACGTATTCTCTGACCTCGAACCTGATACCTCATTTTACTTATCACATACTCTTTACAAAATATCCCTAGTGACCCAACTTTTAGTTTATAAAAGTAACTTTTGTAAATAATTATGTCGTAAATAAGGGGGTGTATTGGATTAGGATTTTAAAAGACTTTTTTGGCTTAAAAAATCTTATGGATTTTAAAAGACTATATAGGAATGTAATGACCTATAAGATTTTTTTTTAAAGATTGTTATAATTCAGATTGTCTCGTTGGAATTTTAAGATTTGTATCATAAGAATTTATAGGAGCTGAAAGGATAAGAATTTATAGGAGTTGAAAGGATTTTATGGATTTATAAGATTTGAAAAATACATAGATTTTTAGCAAACATTCAATTATTAAAATACAATATAATCAAAATTACACCCAAGTATAATCAAAACATTAGCATTTCTCCATAGTATAGCAAACATTCAATTATTAAAATACAATATAATCAAAATTACACCCAAGTATAATCAAAACATTAGCATTTCTCCATAGTATAATCAAAATTAAATCAAAGTATAATTAAAACACTAAAAAATTAAACCCAATACAAAATTTTCAATCTTTTAATAGCCAATTTGATATAGCATCATGTCCTCCTAAGTAGTATTCTCCACATATCTAATGCTATGCTAGCCCTCCATGCATTAGCATCTTCTCGTTCCTGCTATTGGGTTTGAGCAATAGGTTCAAAATTATTGTTTTCGTTAACTGTTAACGATGAAGATGGAGATTCGTCTACTGGTTCAATTGAAAATTCAGCAAAACGACATTCTTTGCGAAGAAAGTTATATAGTGCTGCACATGCTAACACAAGTTCTGCTTGTGTCTTAAATAGAACAGGAGGCGCTAACTTAAAAATTGTGAATCGCGACAAATATCCTCTCAATCACGGTCCTCAAGGGTCCATGACGAACATTGAACAATTCATTTCCATTTTGAGGGTCATTACCATGACCTGCAAAATCTTATAGATGATATCGCACAGCTTGAAATAGAGCTAAAAATTGGTGATCTAGACTATCCATATTAGTTACTTTCTTTTGGTCAAGAGGCCCTTCTGATGATTAACGAAATTGATGAGAACTTGACTACCCATATTAGTTAATGGTGATGCCCAAATCAACAAGCATTGCAAAGATTGCTCAATACCATCATGGAATTCAACAAAAAACATTAACTCCCCTGCAATTGAAATTTCCTAAGTAGATTTGGTTGTAACTTCTTCAAGCTTGATCTGTAAGAGTCACCAATATGCCCAACAATAACTTTGCCACCAACCACCGCACGTGGCCTAGTGGTAAGAATGATCGTGACTTGGAGTGTGCTCCTCCAAGGTCACGGGTTCGAACCCTATGGTAAACACTTTGGTGGCCAGTGACCGCTATGCATAGATGGCTGGCGCAACAACCCAACCAAAAGGTTGGGAGCCTTGTCACGAGGACTGGAATTAGTCTGACCCGTAGAGGAGGATGGAGACCCAGTATAAAAAAAAAAAAAAAAAAAAAATATATATATATATATATATATATATATATATATATATATATATATATATATATATATTCGTACTGTTGCACTTTCCTCTTAAGATCATGGATACTAACCTGATAAGCAAGACAGCTCAAGACAATACAAGTCTTTTGAAATCTGAAAAGAAAATGATCACTCTCGCAGATTAAATGTCCCTTTGCAACCACTACATCACATACTCGCAGTGCATTATATGAAAAAGAGGTGGAGGCCGACCATGGAGTAATGGAAGTTCAAAATTTCAGATACATATTGCAGCTAACTTGTCTTCCGCTTCCGTAAAGTATGTTCCATAGAAGCATTGATGAAGATAAACCATACTGAAGTCTAAGGGGTGAAGTTGAAGTATCTCATGCTCCAGCAAAAATCCGACAACCCTGTTCTTTTCAATTTCACTCAACTCAACCATGTGAGTCATGTGCCTAGCATTTAGAAAGTGAACTGAATTCACACAATCAATCTTCCAAACATGCGCAGGACAACCACCAATCAACAACTTTCCCCCATCTATGGTATTACAAGTTATCTTTAGACCCAACCTCAAATAATAATGCAAGGGTCTAGGTGAAGAACTTTCACAAATACTTGGTGGCTATAACTACTTCAGAAAACTTCTCATGATTGAAGGACTCAATTTCATGATCTTCACCAACTTGTAGTTTGGGCTCTTCAATTTCAGTTTTAGGCTAGAAGGATATCGTAGGAGCATTTAGTCGAACATGTCGTGTGCAACTGAAACATGGCGGTGGTCTTGATGAAATTTCGTCAAACTGCTGCATCTGTTAGGATCGCGAGAAAAAGAACAGAGATAAATTTGAGAAGAAAACAACAAAAATATTATTTCTCAATCTCAAAAGATTTACAAAAAAAACTCTCAATACTTTATAAGCTCTCTGTGGCTATCAATCTCTATTTTTCTCTTCAGTTGAGTGTGTCTTCAAATGAAGAAAATAGTGAGAATTTATAGGAGGGGAAGAGACACCATGCTTCCGAAGAGACACCATGCTTCGGAAAAGACACCATGCTTCGGAAGAGACACCATGCTTCCGAAAAGACACCATGCTTCCGAAGAGACACCATGCTTCGGAAAAGACACCATGCTTCCGAAGAGACACCATGCTTCGGAAAAGACACCATGCTTCGGAAAAGACACCATGCTTGCATCAAACGTTGTCATGCATCAGCATGCACCAAACGTTGCATGCATGAGTGCATGCTCTTTTGTGGCGGGACCTACAATTCTCCCCCTCACGCCACATCTGCACCAATCGTCATCTCTCATCCATTCCAGTTATGTCTCTGCATAACTCTAGTTTCTCCCGAGACACAATCTTTGTCAACATGTCTGCTGGATTCTCCTTCGTGTGGATCTTCATCAGTTTCAACAATTGTTGATCCATCACCTCGCGTATCCAGTGATAGCGAATATCAATATGTTTTGTTCGGGAATGGTACATTGAGTTCTTGCTCAAATCCAGAGCACTCTGACTGTCACAATGTACCTTGTAGTCATTCTGCTTGATCCCGAGTTCTTGTAGAAATCACTTTAACCACAACATCTCCTTGCCAGCTTCAGCGACAGCAATGTACTCTGCTTCTGTCGTAGATAGTGCAACGCACTTCTGCAACCTTGACTGCCATGACACAGCTCCCCCTGCAAAAGTGTAGATAAAACCAGAAGTCGATTTTCTACCATCAAGATCTCCGGCCATATCTGCATCTGTATAGCCTTCCAAAACCGGATCAGCTCCCCCGTAACACAAACATATCTTTGAAGTACCCTTAAGATACCTGAGAATCCACTTAACAGCCTCCCAATGCTCATTTCCTGGATTGGAGAGAAATCTGCTTGCCACACCCACTGCATGTGCAATATCCGGCCTCGTACACACCATTGCATACATCAGACTTCCAACCGCTGAAGAATAAGGCACAACTTCCATTTCCTCGATCTCTTTCCTGGATGAGGGACACGAACTCTTGCTCAACTTGAAATGATTAGCCAGTGGGATGCTAACTGGCTTGGCACCCTCCATGTTGAATCGCTTGATCACCCGTTCAACATATTTCTCTTGAGATAACCACAATCTTCGGGCCTTTCTGTCTCGAGAGATGTTCATACCTAAAATCTGCTGAGCTGGCCCAAGGTCTTTCATATCAAAGACCTTAGAGAGTTCTATCTTCAGCTGTCTGATCTTCACTGCATCTTATCCGACGATCAACATGTCATCGACATATAGTAACAGTGCAATGAAATTTCCATCAGGGGACCTTTGAATGTAGACGCATTGATCTGCAGCAGTCCTCTTGTAGCCTTGACTCACCATGAATGAATCAAACTTCTTGTACCATTGCCTTGGTGCTTGCTTGAGGCCATACAAACTCTTCTTCAGCTTACATACGAGATTCTCTTTTCCTGGAACCTCGTATCCCTCTGGCTGCTCCATGTAAATTTCTTCATGCAGATCACCGTGAAGAAATGCAGTCTTCACATCCATTTGTTCAAGTTCCAAGTCTAGGCTAGCTGCTAATCCGAGCATGACTCGGATTGAAGTCATCTTTACAACTGGAGAAAAAATCTCACCAAAATCGATGCCTTTCTTCTGAAGGAATCCTTTGACCACTAGCCGAGCTTTGTGCTTCACCACCTTTCCGCTGCCATCTTTCTTGAGCTTGAATACCCACTTGTTCTTTAGTGCCTTCTTCCCTCCTGGAAGCTTAACCAAATCGTAGGTTTGGTTCTTCTCTAAAGAGTCCATCTCATCCCGCATAGCGTGCAGCCAGTTGTCTTTGTCTGGATGAGACAATGCTTCCTGGAAATTCTCTGGCTCCCCTTCATCAGTAAGAAGAATGTACTCTGATTCTGGATATTTAGTAGACGGAACATGGCCTCTTTCAGATCTACGTAGCTGAGGCTCACTCGTCTCAGGCGGTGTATCATTATCTTGTACTGGTTCTGCAGCTGTGAAAGGTTGCGGCTCCCCAGGCTCATCAATCCCTTCTTCCTCCTCCTCTGGTTCTGCTTCTAGTTCTTGATCAGACACATCATCATCTGCGGCAGCTTGTACTGGTACTGTATCTGGAACAAAGTCCTGAGTACTGACAGGTCTTTCAGCAATTGTAGGCTTTTCAGTGTCCCCATATGTCTGATTTTCATGGAACACCACGTCTCTACTTCTGATGGGCTTCTTCGTCTTTAGATCCCATAGCCTGTATCCAAACTCCTCGTCTTCATAACCTATGAAAATGCATGGAGTGGTTCTCGCATCGAGCTTCTGCCTGAGCTCCTTTGAGACATGTGCATAAGCCAGACATCCAAATGTCCTTAGATGAGAGTAGGAGGGGTTTTTTCCGGTCCATTTCTTCTCCGGGATGTTGAAATTCAGCGGGACTGATGGAGATCGATTGATCAAGTAGCAGGCGGTGCGAACAGCTTCTCCCCAAAATGGCTTTGGCAGCTTTGCTGTGCTGAGCATACTTCTGACTCTTTCCATGATTGTTCGGTTCATTCTTTCTGCTACCCCATTGTGTTGCGGGGTACGTGGAACCGTCTTCTCGTGCCGAATGCCCTGACTCTTGCAATAGGCATCAAAACTCCTGGATGTATACTCGCCTCTGTTATCTGAGCGGAGGCACTTCAGCTTCTTCCCCGTTTCACGCTCTACCATGGCATGAAATGTTTTGAAGCTTTCCAAGACCTGATCTTTTGTCTTCAGAAAATACACCCACACCTTCCGAGAAGCATCATCAATAAATGTTAGAAAGTATTTGTTACCGCCTAGCGACTCCACCTCCATGGGACCGCAAACATCAGAATGTATCAGACTGAGCAACTCTGATCTCCTTGTCGAAGAGGAACTAAAAGAGACTCTTCGCTGCTTGCCAAATAAACAGCTGCTGCAAGGTTGAAGCTCTGCATTCTTGGTAATGGAGATAAGATTTTCCTTCATCAAGGTTGATAAACCTTTCTCACTCATGTGACCGAGTCTCTGGTGCCACAGTTTCTGCGAAGCTTCATGTTCAACAATATTGAGACTCTCCACATTGATCTTCACATGAGTCTTGTACAAAGTGCTGCAGAGATGTCCACGAGCGATCACCATTACACCTTTCAGCATCCTCCACGAGCCTTTGCAAAAACGGTTATCATAGCCCTTTTCATCTAGGGCTCTCACCGAAAGAAGATTTTGTCGAAGTTCAGGTACATGGCGAACATCCTGCAGTGTGATTGTGCACCCGGCATCAGTCTGCATCCGAACGTCACCAATTCTGACAATCTTAGCAAAGCTAGAATTGCCCATCCTCACCGAGCCAAAGTCTCCAGCTTTGTACGTCGTGAAGATGTCCTTTCGAGGAGTGGCATGGCAAGATGCTGCAGTATCTACCACCCATTCTACGCCCTGATTCGACACATGGAGGCATGTCTCATCCTCATGAGAGCAAAGAGCCACATCTTCTAGTACTGTGACTTGTGCATCTCCTTCCTTCTTTGGTTGTGACCTTCCCTGACCGCCTTGCTTTTGTAACTTCCAACAATTTCTTTTCATGTGGCCTGGTTTGCCACAGTGATGGCAGTTGTATGCAGGCCTCCTCCCATCACTTGATTTGCCTCTCGATCTGCCTCTGCTTTGGCTCCTGCCTCTCCACCTGCCTCGATCTTCCTCTCGCTGTCTCCCACGGACTTCTGTAACGCAGGCTTGTGCTTCTGTGCCAACGTCCTTTCTCCGAGCTTCCTCATTGAATAGGGCATCCTTAACCATAGACATGGTAAGATTGCCAGTCGAAGCCGAGTTGCTGAGGGAGACCACCAATGTCTCCCAACTGTCTGGAAGAGAGCTGAGAAGTAGAAGTGCCTGTAACTCATCTTCAAGTGGTAACTCCACTGAAGATAACTGATTCACCAGGCTCTGAAACTCGCTGGTGTGTTCTGCTACAGAAGTTCCTCCCTGTAGCTTCAGGTTCACCAACCGTCTCATCAACAGGGCCTTATTTCGAGCTGTCTTGGCCTGGTACATATCCGCCAGCTTCTTCCAAAGGGCAAAAGCATCCGTCTCCTGGGCAACATGATGGAAGACACTGTGATCGATCCACTGTCGAATCTGACCGATTGTTTTTCTGTTCATCTTCTTCCAGTCCGCCTCATTGGTAGCTTCAGGTCTCTCTCCCTTCTCCTCAATAGGATCAAAGAGATCTTTACAACTTAGGAGATTTTCCATCCGATGTCTCCAAAGTGTATAGTTGGTGGCAGTAAGTTTGATCATGGCTCCAAATGATGATGATGATATTGATTCCTCCATCGACATCTTGATCTGCAAAGGCTTTTGACACTCAACAACTCAACCTCGCTCTGATACCACTTGTTAGGATCGGGAGAAAAACAACAGAGATAAATTTGAGAAGAAAACAACACAAATATTATTTCTCAATCTCAAAAGATTTACAAAAAAAACTCTCAATACTTTATAAGCTCTCTGTGGCTATCAATCTCTATTTTTCTGTTCAGTTGAGTGTGTCTTCAAATGAAGAAAATAGTGAGAATTTATAGGAGGGGAAGAGACACCATGCTTCGGAAAAGACACCATGCTTCCGAAGAGACACCATGCTTCGGAAAAGACACCATGCTTCGGAAGAGACACCATGCTTCCGAAAAGACACCATGCTTCCGAAGAGACACCATGCTTCGGAAAAGACACCATGCTTCCGAAGAGACACCATGCTTCGGAAAGGACACCATGCTTCGGAAGAGACACCATGCTTCAAAAAAGACACCATGCTTCGGAAGAGACACCATGCTTGCATCAAATGTTGTCATGCATCAGCATGCACCAAACGTTGCATGCATGAGTGCATGCTCTTTTGTGGCGGGACCTACAGCATCGATTCATCCATTCGTCGAAACCGTTGAAGGCAACGAAGGTAGAACAACAAATTCTCGGAATGTTGACCAAATCAAGAATAGTGAATCTATGAATCTATGAATCAAGAACTGTGAATCTATGAATCAACTCCGATGGCAAATCGTTTTCTCGTGCACTGCATCAGAGAGTGTCTGCAGCTGTTCGCCAAGAAGCTTTGTTGTCTCCTTCAAACCATTGATCGACTCCTCCACCAATCTCAATCTCGTTCTATTCGGCGTGATCAAGTTCAGATGAATGGAAGCATCAATGATCAAGTTTATAACAATGCATGAGTGACTAGAGAAAGAAGAAAAAGGGTTTGAGAGAAAGAAAAAGGATTTGAGACAATCAAGTTTCTATCATGAAATTAAAGTGTAAGGAATAGTCTCATCATTTGGATGGGATTTTGAGATTGATTTGGTATTTATACATTTTTTAAAAAAGTCTCACAGAATCTACTCTACAAAATAATCCATGAAAATTAGTGACTTTTGAATAGCGTAAAATTTTTTTTAAGTTATAAAAAGTCTTGATTGAATACCATTATATTTGGACATACTCTTTAAAAATTATGATAGTCTTGATTGAATACCAAAAGTCTTTTTATATTATTTACAAGTCTTGATTGAATACCACAAGTTTTTTAATATCTCATGAAATCCTAATCCAATATCTCTACTACTATAATGGGAGAAGGCCTTAGTGTAATTTGTCCATATCCCAACCCGTGCAACGCACGTGCTGGTAGATTTTTTTTTTGTCCTTTTCATTTCCCCAGTTTTCCCCACGTGCACAGCACGTGTATATACCACTAGATTTGGACACACTCTTTAAAAATTATGATAGTCTTCATTGAATACAAAAAGTTTTTTTATATTATTTACAAGTATTGATTGAATACCACAAGTTTTTTAATATCTCATGAAATCCTTTTTTTTTGATGAACCGGATAGGGCCTTACAACCCCAGCCATCATAATCTCATAATATAAAAGTAATAAACGTCAATTTTACAAGCCGTAAAATGGAATAAGCAGACAAAACATAACATCAATAACAGAATAACGAAAAAACAACAGGGAAACGCAAAAGAGAAATCCGATGCATCCACTGATCCAGGCCAGCTAGCTGCACTAGTCTTGCGTCGGAAAAAGGAGAACACCATCCACCTCCTACGCAAGGAAGAAACATCAAAGCTAACACCCAAACCACCGAGCGTTGGCTGAAATGGCGATCCAATAGCATGATCCACCATCCAAAAATGCAATAGACCGAACTGATAGTAGAAAATTGATGCGGTTTGTTTTTGGTCGCGGTGTGGATGCACCAGGTGTGAGTTCGGACTCAATTTGTAATGAGGAAAGAGTGCGGCACGGGACGACGAGCCGGAGGCTCGCTTCGGTGCTGGAGGATCGGCTCGGATTGCCTCGCCTCGAGTACCTGCAGACGGTCCTGAAACACCGGGGTTTATCCCGGTGGCGGACCCTCCGACGATCTAGTCAGTCTCTGTGAGAGAGTAGCAATAACTAGGGAAATTTGGGTGGCAAAAGATTGATTACCTGAAAAGGTGGGTGAGGGTCTGATATTTATAGGGAATTCCAACCGGGTTTGGATCCGCTTGGGGGCCGGGTCTGGACCCGAAAGCCCATGGGCCTGACGTGGTAGGGGGCCCAAGGGGTTTAGGGCGGACGTGGCAGTGCCCAGAGTGGTATTGGGCTGACGTGGCAAAGTCCTAGGTGGTATTTGGAGCTGACATGGCTGATCATGGGGCTCCTGTGCCTCTGGGAGAATCGGATAGCCTAGGCTGTGCCAGGTCATCCCCATTTCTCGCCAGGCTGGGGGGACGGCCCGTGGGGCTGTCACGGATCGGAGGCTGAGGGCCATCGAGGCTCGTCGGATACGAGGAGACCGGGTCTGTGGGACTGAATTTATGGCTCGGTGCCGAGGATGTAGTGGTCCGGGGCCGAGCCTGATTGATTTTTATTGTCTTTTTCGAGTGAGCCATTCTGGGCCTTGGCTGGGCCCCAGGCCATTTTTACCCCACCACACAAGCCCCCCACTCCTGCGGGGATGCGGGAGTTAGCCGTGGAGGAGTGTCTATGGTCGTGGAAATGGGATGGCGAATCGTTGGGCCTTCCTGAGAAGACTACTCTGGTGCTAGACCGAACCTCGAGCTGGCGAGGGATTATGGGTCGGCAAGGGTGATGGCGAGCCGTTGAGCCTTCCTGAGAAGACTACCCTGGTGCTAGACCGAACCTCGAGCTGGAGAGAGTTTATGGGTTAGTAAGGGCGATGGCGAGCCGTTGAATCTTCCTTAGAAGATTACCCTGGTGCTAGACCGAACCTCGAGCTGGCGAGGGTTTATGGGTCAGTAAGGGCGATGGCGAGCCGTTGAATCTTCCTGAGAAGATTACCCTGGTGCTAGACCGAACCTCGAGCTGGCGAGGGTTTATGGGTTAGTAAGGGCGATGGCGAGCCGTTGAATCTTCCTGAGAAGATTACCCTGGTGCTAGACCGAACCTCGAGCTGGCGAGGGTTTATGGGTCGCAAGGGTGTTGGCGAGCCGTTGAATCTTCCTGAGAAGATTACCCTGGTGCTAGACCGAACCTCGAGCTGGCAAGGGTTTATGGGTCAGTAAGGGTGATGGCGAGCCGTTGAATCTTCCTGAGAAGATTACCCTGGTGCTAGACCGAACCTCGAGCTGGCGAGGGTTTATGGGTCGGCAAGGGTGATGGCAAGCCGTTGAATCTTCCTGAGAAGATTACCCTGGTGCTAGACCGAACCTCGAGCTGGCGAGGGTTTATGGGTCGGCAGGGTGATGGCGAGCCGTTGAATCTTCCTGAGAAGATTACCCTGGTGCTAGACCGAACCTCGAGCTGGCAAGGGATTATGGGTCGGCAAGGGTGATGGCGAGCCATTGAGCCTTCCTGAGAAGACTACCCTGGTGCTAGACCGAACCTCGAGCTGGCGAGGGTTTATGGGTAAGTAAGGGCGATGGCGAGCCGTTGAATCTTCCTGAGAAGATTACCCTGGTGCTAGACCGAACCTCAAGCTGGCGAGGGTTTATGGGTCGGCAAGGGTGATGGCGAATCGTGGTGCCTTAGAAGGCTTGAGCAGGGTGGCCCGCCGTCTTTGCGGAGCATTGAAGGCACCCCGGGATCTGTGCAACGTTCCAATTTACTAGGGGCATTAATGGCGCCGCCTAATAGCGCATGGACTTCCGTCGTTTGGCTTTCCCAATGTCATAATGGTCGGTCTATGGGGGAGGCTATAAATACCCCTCCCCCCCACAGCGGGTTGGATCACAGCAAGGGTGGCCCATCGGCCATCAGAGGTGTCTGCTTCGGCGGACGTCTCTCTCTTGCAAAATTTTAACCCTGGTTGTGTCAGAGGGGTGGTTACTCTGCCGCCCGGATCTTCTCTTGGATCTGATGGCCCTGATACGGTAGCCAGGTCTAGGGAAGATCAGGGCGAGAGGGATAACGACCGAAATCCGGACTGGGGGATAAGGAGCCTCGGATTGGTGGTGACTCTGCCGTCTGGATCCTTTTTCGGGTCGGACGGCCCTGATACAGCTGTTTGCCCGAGAAAGATTCAGACGGGAGGGGTATCAACCAAATTCCGGACCTGGGGCTGAGGAGCCTCGGATAGATGGGTCGTCTCCGATTGGAGGTGGGCCGATCTGCTTTCCGATAGGGTTCCAGGCGATGGTGGCTTTTCTCCCACCCTCGAACAGTTCGGGGTTTCGGCTGCCGAGGCCGTAAGCCCCGAGCTGCTCGCGGGTGAGAGGGGAGCCGACCGAGCCCTGGAGCCCGGGGCACAGGTGATGGTGGCTTTTCTTCCACCCGGGAACAATTTGGGGTTTCGGCTGCCGAGGCTGTAAGCCCCGAGTTGTTCGCGGGTGAGAGGGGAGCCGACCGAACCCTGGAGCCTTAAATCTTTAGTAAAAATTTTCTCCGCCGAACACTTCATCCGAACCGACCTCTGTGGGGTCTCCAACCGGCGCTAGGTGACGTCAGCAGCGCGAGTTTCGAGGATGACGTGGTGCGATTCCATTGGTGGCAGACGCGCGCTATTCGAGGAACAGTAACGCAAAAATCGAGGCATCGCCTCTCTTTCTATAAATATCCCCCCCCTTTTCTCCATTCTGTTTACTTCTCTTCTGCTGTCTTCTTAAAAAGAAATCAAACACTTCCGCGCTCGGCTTGACTGTTTTAGCGGCACCGGCTCGTCAGTCCGAGGCATTCAAAAGGTTAGTTTGTAAGTTTCTTTTGTTAGGCACAGATGGACAGGGCTCAGTCTGGCTCGTCAGCGTCGACGTCGAGGGGGGAAGTGAAACCCGCCTCAAAATCGACTTCGTGGGAGGAGCCCGTGCTCGAGGGGGAGTCTGTACATAATGTAGAGCCTTCCGATTCGACTTCGTGGGAGGAGCCGGTAGGTGAGGAGGAGCCGGTGTATAATGTGAGGCCGTTATGCTCTCGGAAACCCTTCGTGGTGGAGAGCAGCGAATCTGAGGAGGCAAGCGATAGTTCGGACGAAGTCCAGGTTCTAGAGTTGGCTTCCGAAGAGGAGGGTGGCCCAGAGGAGGGTGAAGCCGAAGGGGCTCTGATAGGAGGTGCGGGGGGGAGATCCACAGGTCAGGGTGTGGGTTCGAGCTCCGCTCCGACCGGTCTGGGGCGATTATCTACCCCCTTACCGGAAGGAGCCAAAAAGAAGAGGGCTCCGAAGAAGAAGGGGTCGAGGGCCGGTGGCTCGAGCCAGGTGCCTGTTTACCATAACTTAAGGACAGGGTCGCCCGTACAACCGAAGCCGTTCCATCGGTACCCTAACGACCTTTCTGATATGGAGCTTTTTGGGGTCCAGCCATCGTCACCGAGCTGGAAGTGGGTGAAGATGGACACACTTCCGATCATTTTGGAGGCTGGTGACTTGGAGGCTTTGCAGTTGGCGTACCACATAGGGTCCAGCTACGAGCTCATGTTGCCGAACTCTACCCTGCATCCGACCAACCCACTGCCTGCTTGGTACTGCGTCTTCCCAGTGGACGCCTTCATCTCTGGACTGAGGCTGCCGGTCCATCCGTTCGTTCGGGAGGTGCTGAATTGGGCGTCCCTGGCGCCGATGCAGTTTGGGCCGAACTCCTGGAAGCAAATCATCTGCTTCGTGCTGCTATGCGAGAAGCAGAAGGTACCCCTACGGCTGAATGTGTTCCGAGCGATGTTGATGATCAGCTCGTCGGCTGAGGGTGTTTACTACATCTCGCCTCGGAGTAAGGGGAAGGTTGTCCGCGGTCACCCGGACTCCATCAAGGATTGGAAGAAAAAATATCTGGTGATCCGGAGTGAGGAACCTTGGAACATCCCTACTCGATGGAACCACTCTAAACCGGGCTACAAAATGCCGAGGCCGAGGGACCTGCCGGCCGAGGAGTGGGGGTTTGTTGAGCGTCTCCGTCTGTCGCACAGTATTAGTTGGACGAAGGTGACGGAGGGTCACTTGGCGAGCGTCGGACTGAGCCCGGCCGTTATTTGTATGTAGTTGTTTCTTTTCTCTCAATCTTCTTGTTCTTTTGCGCTCATTGTTCTTAATGGATTTTTTCGCAGGTATGGATCCTGAATCAATTAAGGCCAAGAGGCTCGCCATGAAGAAGGAGAAGGCCGAGAAGAAGGGGGACGTGATGAAGACGAGGGGGTCGTCCCAGGTGGTCTCCGAGGCCCCAGTTCAGCCGATGGCCAAAAGGACTCGCTCGGAGACGGGCAAGGACGTGGCGGTTCAGGGGGGCTCGGACCAGGGCAAGGCAGCCGATCTTGATAAGGGGAAAGGGTCCCCTGGTGGAGGCGGAGGTAGAGGAGAGGTTGCGGTGACCTTGGGTGCCGGCTTGATCGATCAGCGAGGGTGACTGCTTGACCCGAGGGCGCCAGGCTGTCGAGGTGGCGGCTAAGCTGGCGACCCCTCGGGACTTCACGGAGATGAATGCCGAGGGCTTGGAGGACGCGTACACGTGCCTCGCGCAGGCTAATGTGCTAGTAAGTCTGCCGACCTCACTTGCCTTGTGAAATGTTGTTGAGGAGTATTTCTTAGTGATGCTTGGTTACTGCAAGCGACCGTGCAGGGGGCCCACGTAAGGGGCCTTTATGAGGTGGCCTTGAAGCGGGAGCGAAACCGGGCCGACAAGGCCGTGCAGGAGATGAAGGAGCTGAAGATCGAGCTTGAAGGCTCTCACAAGAGGGAGCAGGAGATGAAGACGGCGTTCGACAAGGAGAAGGAGGAATGGGCAAAGAAGACGGCGGCTCAAAAGAAGAAGTTCGCCAAGGAGAGGGAGGAGTTGACGGAGATGGGTCAGCTCCTGGTGATCAAAGCTCAGGACGAGTGCTACGCGAAGGCCCTCAGTCATGTGAGGCACTTCTACCCGACCCTCGACCTGTCCAACTTTGACTACTGATGCTGTTTATTTCTGGGAGACGTGTGGATGCACCAGGTGTGAGTTCGGACTCAATTTGTATTGAAGGAGAATGCCGCTCGTCTGCCGATCTTCGGTTGACCTTCTGGGACCTACTATGAGCTCGGAAAGATGTTGAAGGCTGGGCTCGGATCGGAAGGGTCGGATCCGAGGTCTTGTGTACCTGCAGACGGTCCTGAAACACCGGGGTTTATCCCGGCGGCGGACCCTCCGACGCTCTAGTCAGTCTCTGTGAGAGAGTAGCAATAACTAGGTATATTTAAGTGGCAAAAGATTCATTACCTGAAAAGGTGGGTGAGGGTCTAGTATTTATAGAGAATTCCAACCGGGTTTGGATCCGCTTAGGGGCCGGGTCTGAACCCGAAAGCCCATGGGCCTGACGTGGAAGAAGGCCCAGGGGATTTAGGGCTGACGTGGCAGTACCAGGAGTGGTATAGGGCTGACGTGGCGAAACCCTTGGCGGTATTTGGAGCTGACGTGGCCCATCGTGGGCCTTCTGTGCTTCTGGGGGGGATCGGAGGGCCTAGGCTGCGCCAGGTCATCCTTCTGCCCCGCCAGAGAGGGGGGACGGCCTGCGGGACTGTCCCGGATCGGACTCCGAGGGCTACTGAGGCTCGTCGGTACGAGGAGGCCAATACCGTGAGGGAAAACACGAGGTTCGGCGCCGACCCTGAAGTGGTTCGGAGCCGAACCAGGTTGCTATCTTTACCTTTCTGAGTGGGAGTTGTATTGGGCCCTGGTTGGGCCTCAGGCCATTTTTACCCTGTCACAACTACGATATGGAGATCGAGGGGACACCGAAGACCCCTAATGAGGAAGGGCCTGTTGATGACCCGGCTGCCGACCCCCCTGTGAACCCGGCCGATGTCGAGGTGGGAAAACAAGTTGTATAGTTTTGTCTTTCTTTTTCCTTCTCTCGATTGTATTTGCCTCTCGCGGACTGGCTACCGCATTTTTTGTATGAAGTAAATCTATTTATGAAAGATGATTTTTGACTGGCCAAGTGTTTTGACCTCGGATATTTCCGAACTATTTTTTGCCGATGTGTTTTGAGTGGGCTGGTTCTCTTGTAGGTTGTGGCTCCCCTTCCTGAGGTGGACCCCCGTCGTTCCGACGTGGCATGGCTCCGGAGCAAGGTTGAGGCCCTGGAGGCCACGTTGGTTCGCTACCGAAAGGGGGCCCGTGACACTGATGCAGCCTTTAACTATTATTGCAATAAGTCTGAAGCCTTAAGTGAGGAGGCGAGCCGGCTGAGGAGGGCAATGGTGGATCGGGACCTCGGCGGTGTCGGTCTTGGATATATCATGTCGAGTGCATCAGTGCAGAGGCCCTCCTCTGAGAGGTTACTTCGCGATGTCATTGTGGAGAAGGAGATGGAGATACACCGTTATAAGACGATGCTAGGTGTCTCGGTATCCTCCTCGGTGGGTCGGCGAGCAGAGGGGGTTCCCTCTGCGTTGCTGCTGCTGGAGCGTGTGCGACCAATTGATGCCCAGAGCTCTGTGGCTGGTGTGTCGACCGTGGCTGAGCCGAAGGACCATCATGACGAGGATAGGGCTCCAAGCCGTTCGGTCGGAGTGGTCCCGCCATTCGTCGGACCCGAGGGGTCCGAAGATGGCGGCTTCCTTCAGTTTGAGATGAGTGAAGTGGTCCTGTAACGGTCTTTGTTTGTTTTCTCAGAACCAAAATAAAGGAGTATGAATAAAGAATTCTTTTCATTCTTTGCTTTGGCCAATAGTGTAGTGAATGATGGCGAAAGTGAGGTTCGGCCCCGTCGATCCGTGAGGGATCGGTGTGGGGCGTTGGGAAGACTTCCTGGCCTGAAGCCGGATCGAACCTACCGAGACACTGGGGACGATACCGGAGTGAGGACTCGGGTGCCGATCCCATTGCCCGGTATTAGGTCGGACCTGCCGAGGCATTTGGAGTTTGACAAAAAGAGATTTCTTTCATATAAGATAGGGAGGGTCGCTAAAACGGCCCTTTACACATGAAAGCTTACAAAAGATTTTATTTACATTAGCCAAGCTAGAACCTAGGTTCGCTCTTCCAGGAACTTCATTAGGTGCTCGGCGTTCCAGGGTCGACTGATGAGCCGGCCGTCCATATCTGCCAGTCGGTATGTACCAGGGCGTACAGCCTCGACTACACGGTATGGGCCTTCCCAGTTGGGAGCCAATTTCCTCTTCTTGGTTGGATCAGAGACGGATAGTTTTTGTAACGCGAGGTCCCCCGCCTTGATGTTTGTGGGGCAGACCTTCTTGTTGTAAAATTTTTCGATCCGTTGTTGGTAGATGCTTCTCCGGATTGAAGACTTCTCTCTGACCTCGGCGACGAGGTCCAGGTTGGCCCTCAGGCCGGACGAATTGTCAGCTTCATCGAAGGCTATGATCCGGGGAGAAGGCAGGCCGACCTCGAGGGGGATAACTGCCTCCGTCCCGTAGGTCAAGTTGAACGGCATTTCTCCCGTGGGGATCCTCTTGGTGGTTCGGTGTGCCCATAGCACGCTAGGCAATTCTTCGACCCACAGCCCTTTGGGGGAACTGTCGAGGCACTTTTTGAGGCCGTCGAGGATTTGCTTGTTCGCGTTCTCCGCTTGGCCGTTGGACTGAGGGTGGCAAATAGCGGAGAAACGTTGTTGGATGCCGATGTCTGCGCAGAAAGTTTGGAAGTTCTGACCTTGGAATTGGGTTCCGTTGTCCGTGACGAGGACTGATGAACACATTATTATTCACTTTTTAGAGCAACAATCTTAATATAATTAGACATTTAAAAGCTCTATATGTGGTATTTATGCTTCTTTTCTCTTTCTCTGCAGGAAACAGCCTATAAACAGCAAAACGAAGCAAATCCAGGATGATACACAGGAGACTGAAGAGGCAGTCGACTGGTCATGATAACAGGCGACTGGACAGAGGAAATCAAGTTTTACACAGCTGCTCGACCAAGTCGACTGTTCCCAAAACATCAGTCGACTGGGCGGATGAATCATGAAAATACTAAAGTCTCGACACAGTCGACTTACTCCCAAGGACAGTCGACTGATAGGCGGCGGAGTACACAAATCAGATATTCGAAGATTCACCTGCATCTAATTTCACATCTATTTGAATCCAGATTTATGCAAATCAAATCTAGAGACTGGGGGTTTCCAAGTGGACGTGGTAAACAGATAAGGAAGGAAAGGAGAAAAGAGAAAGATATTAATCATCAAATCAAATAAAGAAGGATCTTCCTGAAAAAGGGGAAACCCTAATTCTCAGCCGTGTTCTATAAATATCAGAATACCATCTCCAGAACGGCTCTCTCTCTCTCTCCTCTTCCTCTCTCCACTCCACAACTCCATCCAAGGATCATCAGATCTATCTCGTGGACACAACTTAATCAGAAAGTTCCCAACCATCAAGTCATCAACCCGTGCTTCACTCCATCATCATCGAAGAAGGAAAGAGAAGATCCAGCAACCAGAAGGCAGTCGACTGTGTGACAGACAGTCGACCATATTGCCGGAATCCATTAGTTTATTTCTTCTTCTCTCTTTATTCTTTTATGTTGATCATGTATTCAAACTTGTTAAGCAATAAAGTTATATTTATGTGGAACTAATTTTATAGTTGGGTAGATCGAAACCGTAGTTATGTAGTGCTATATTCTTCTGAGATCTTCTAATTACTTATTGATTGAATCTGGTTGAATTGACATAGATTAATGATCATCAAACTTGGATCTTGAAGTCTGAGAGCAGTCGACTGAGGTGAGAGCCAGTCGACTGACATACAGCACGTGAGAATATCAAGTTTATGTTATCATTTATCTAAATCTGTTATATGAAGCATATTGAGACGACCGAATCTCGTGCCCATAATTTGTGACAAAGGAATCTTTAGGGGTTCTTGGTTCAATCAACTTAGAGGATCTAGATTTGATACCAATTTCTAGAACTTTAAGTGTTTGTTCGTTTCCACTGATCTTATGTTTTCGTTAAGAACAACTTAGTAAATACTAGGCTGACTGCTTGATGAAGGAAACGAATTAGAGTAGATACCATGCCTAATTCTTGGCTTAGGGAAACAATACTTTAAGGAGTAGATACCATGCCCTTGAAGTGAACAAACATGAGTAATTGGGAGTAAGTTCAGAAGGTGACTTAGCATTACTAACTATTGGTAGAGATCAACAACCCAACTATTCAAGAGATATTTGTGACTCAACACCTCTCATCTTAGTTTTAATCTTTTAGTTCTTTTAGAATATTATGACAACTTTTATTCATTTTTATTATTAGTTTTATTGATTAGTAAGTTAAAGTCTACAATCTCTGTGGGATCGACCCTTGCTATTACTACGATTCGATTCGTGCACTTGCGAGGTTTTTATAATTTGTGTCTAGTTTATCTATTAATTTAGGTACTAGATTTCCAACAACAAGTTTTTGGCGCCGTTGCCGGGGATTGTTTAGTATTTTGACTTACAAATCAGTAAAATCTTTTTCTTTTTATTCTATTTTATTTCTTCTTTTTCTTTTTCTTGAACTTTCTTTCAGGTTAAACTTTGCACAGAACCAGATCAGTCGACTGTCCCACAGACAAGTCGACTGTACAGAAGCTATTGTACAGGTGCAGACCAGTCGACTGTCCCGAGGATCAGTCGACTGTCCAGAGGATTTTTCCAACAAGCAACAATGGGTGAAATTTTTTTAAACCGAGTACCAATGCAAGACAAATTCATTCCTAAGAATGTTGAGAATCCTTCTTGCATAGCTTTTCAACCCAAAGTCACAGGGAATATGCATCTATCACCTCAATTACTCAGCATGGTGCCCCACTTCTTTGGTAGAACAGACGAAGATCCGCATCTACATTTACAAGACTTATTTGATCTTTGCAGGACACAAAGCATCCAAGGGCTTACCTCTGAACAAATCAGGTTAATCTTGTTTCCTTTTTCTCTAAAACTTAATGCTAAGTTATGGTATAATTCTTTGGAACCAGGATCAATTAATTCATGGGAGCAATTGGCAACAAAATTCTTGAAAGAGTTCTTTCCAGCCCAGAAAACCAGACAACTAAAAAGGGAGATTCTACTTTTCCAACAAAAAGATGGCGATTTGTTTTTCGAGGCGTGGGAGGACTTCAAAAACAAGCTTTTCAAGTGTCCTTTGCACAACATACCTAAGGATGATCAGGTACAATCATTTTATGAGGGTTTAAATTACACTAACAAAGCAATTGTTGATTCAGCATGCAATGGAATGTTGATGAGGAAGAGTGCTGAGGAGGCCATAGAGTTATTTGAAGAACTCAGCGAGAACTCACAACAATTCTCAACAAGGAGGAACATCTCAAGAAAACAGGGAGTACACAAAATTTCTCATAATAACAACATGCAATTAGAAATGGAAACCATGAGCAAAAAGATTGATATGCTTGGAAATTCAACGTTAGGAGGAATGAGAAGCCAACCAAAAGAAATTTGTGCAAATTATATTCAATCTAACCACACAACTAATTCATGTCCCATGTTTTCTTTCACAGATCAGGAGCACACAAACTATGTAGAACAGGGAATGTACCCGCACCAGAACAATTTTTTTTCAAACACGTATAACCCAGGGTGGCAAAACCATCAAGACAATCAATTTGCACCAGGGCATACGCAGCAATTCCAAGGCGGGAATGGGTATGATGAGCCAGCACAAGAACAGGAGAAGTTAAATTTCGAATCCACCATTCTTCAACTACTCCAACAGCAACAACAAACCAGTGATCAACAAAGACAGGCCATTCAAAAATTGGAATTTCAAATTGGCCAAATTGCTACGGAGTTAAGTGAAAGAAAGGCAGGAGAATTTCCATCACAAACCATACCTAACCCTAGAGGACAAGAACAGCTCCAATCAAGGACAACACTAGAAGAAGAGACTGAGTTTACAATGTTTGATGCACCACAATTTCCACACGATGATCATGAATGTTATAAAGTTGACGTGGTTCCGGAAATTTGCGACCAAACATTTCAAGAAGATAGCGTTGATCCATTACAAGCAACAATTGCGCACCCTCCACCACTATCTCAAGTTGAAATGGAATACGACGACTGGAAGATTGCAGAGACAGTACTTCACCATGGAACTCCAGAGTCCTATCCAGGTAAGCTTGCATCTGTATTTGAAGAGTTGGTATCTGATAACACTGGTGTTCTACAGGTTAAGTCGACTTATGAAGAGGACAAGTCGACTGATGAAACATACAAGTCGACTGAAGATCATGACAAGTCGACTGCTCCAAGGACACCTGATGAGGAGCTCAAGCCACTACATGAACACCTGAGGCCACTACTTGATTATTTGGGGAACAACCAGACAGTACCTGTGACAGTTGCTACAAAATTCAAGATGAACAAAGAAGCAAGGCTGCAGGGAGTCTTGCAAAATCACAATGGTGCTTTAAGATGGACCATTGCTGATAAACTAATGTCAAGATGGTACAGTCCATAAAATGTTGCACAGGTTTCCCCCACATGGAGCATTGACGACAAATCAAACGTTCTAGGTAAATGGGCAGAGGGGGGAAACCTTATGATAAGATGAGTTGTGAGCCGCAAGCCATTCCATACATTGCACAACTCATCAAGTCTAGCTGAAGACAAGAAACACAGCGCTTATTGGGAGGCAACCCAATTTTTCAGGGGAGTATTTACACTTTCCTTTATTTGCTTTGAGTTATTCATTATTATTTTTCTTTGCGTTATTTTTATTTTTTCACTCCTACCTAGATGAGACATATGCCTATTTTTACATTTTCTTTCGAACATTGAGGACAATGTTCCATCTAAGTTTGGGGGTATTAGGATTATTAGGGTTATTTTTAGAGTCTTTTGAATTTTTTTTAGGGTAAACAATTTGTTATAAAGTAAGAGTAAGGACACTTATTTACTTTAGGATTGTTGAGTTTCATAATTCCCTACAAAAATTGTGTGCGTCATGCGATTATACATAATAAACAAATGTGATGCTTTTTCTGATAATTATTCCCTTCAGATCTAGTCCTAAATCGAGTTTAAGTAAATAGAGTGATACAATATATGTATATATATTTGAATAAAGTCAGTCTACTCCAATGTTTTGAGGGCTTAGTAACTAGGGGTATTCATCACCAATGTTTACCTTTACGTCAAACGGCAACTTGAAATACGAGTATGCAAAGCACTTTAATGTTTGTGACTTGTTGAGTAACCGGGTGGATACATCACAAATGTTTCGCATTCGCGTCAAAAGACAAGTGACAACTTTAAAGAAGAGACTATAAAAAAAAAAAAAAAAAAAAAAAAAAAAAAAAAAAAAAAAACTCTAGTTTGCTACTGGATTTGTAGTAGAGAAAAGGGATAATCACAGACTGAGTAGACGCATACTATAACTACATTAATCGCATGACAAATATGACTAAGATTGGGATTTATGAATAGACAATTGCACTAGAGAAAGTGGGTATGTTTAATTTTACTTTATCTGAAATTGTTTGTAGTTTTATATTTTTCATTTTGATGTCCACATAATAAGAAATCTTGGTGGTTGAATCTATTGTTATTATTATTCTCCCTATTCATAATTCTAGTTTGCTTGAGGACAAGCAAAAGCTAAGTGTGGGGGTATTTGATGAACACATTATTATTCACTTTTTAGAGCAACAATCTTAATATAATTAGACATTTAAAAGCTCTATATGTGGTATTTATGCTTCTTTTCTCTTTCTCTGCAGGAAACAGCCTATAAACAGCAAAACGAAGCAAATCCAGGATGATACACAGGAGACTGAAGAGGCAGTCGACTGGTCATGATAACAGGCGACTGGACAGAGGAAATCAAGTTTTACACAGCTGCTCGACCAAGTCGACTGTTCCCAAAACATCAGTCGACTGGGCGGATGAATCATGAAAATACTAAAGTCTCGACACAGTCGACTTACTCCCAAGGACAGTCGACTGATAGGCGGCGGAGTACACAAATCAGATATTCGAAGATTCACCTGCATCTAATTTCACATCTATTTGAATCCAGATTTATGCAAATCAAATCTAGAGACTGGGGGTTTCCAAGTGGACGTGGTAAACAGATAAGGAAGGAAAGGAGAAAAGAGAAAGATATTAATCATCAAATCAAATAAAGAAGGATCTTCCTGAAAAAGGGGAAACCCTAATTCTCAGCCGTGTTCTATAAATATCAGAATACCATCTCCAGAACGGCTCTCTCTCTCTCTCCTCTTCCTCTCTCCACTCCACAACTCCATCCAAGGATCATCAGATCTATCTCGTGGACACAACTTAATCAGAAAGTTCCCAACCATCAAGTCATCAACCCGTGCTTCACTCCATCATCATCGAAGAAGGAAAGAGAAGATCCAGCAACCAGAAGGCAGTCGACTGTGTGACAGACAGTCGACCATATTGCCGGAATCCATTAGTTTATTTCTTCTTCTCTCTTTATTCTTTTATGTTGATCATGTATTCAAACTTGTTAAGCAATAAAGTTATATTTATGTGGAACTAATTTTATAGTTGGGTAGATCGAAACCGTAGTTATGTAGTGCTATATTCTTCTGAGATCTTCTAATTACTTATTGATTGAATCTGGTTGAATTGACATAGATTAATGATCATCAAACTTGGATCTTGAAGTCTGAGAGCAGTCGACTGAGGTGAGAGCCAGTCGACTGACATACAGCACGTGAGAATATCAAGTTTATGTTATCATTTATCTAAATCTGTTATATGAAGCATATTGAGACGACCGAATCTCGTGCCCATAATTTGTGACAAAGGAATCTTTAGGGGTTCTTGGTTCAATCAACTTAGAGGATCTAGATTTGATACCAATTTCTAGAACTTTAAGTGTTTGTTCGTTTCCACTGATCTTATGTTTTCGTTAAGAACAACTTAGTAAATACTAGGCTGACTGCTTGATGAAGGAAACGAATTAGAGTAGATACCATGCCTAATTCTTGGCTTAGGGAAACAATACTTTAAGGAGTAGATACCATGCCCTTGAAGTGAACAAACATGAGTAATTGGGAGTAAGTTCAGAAGGTGACTTAGCATTACTAACTATTGGTAGAGATCAACAACCCAACTATTCAAGAGATATTTGTGACTCAACACCTCTCATCTTAGTTTTAATCTTTTAGTTCTTTTAGAATATTATGACAACTTTTATTCATTTTTATTATTAGTTTTATTGATTAGTAAGTTAAAGTCTACAATCTCTGTGGGATCGACCCTTGCTATTACTACGATTCGATTCGTGCACTTGCGAGGTTTTTATAATTTGTGTCTAGTTTATCTATTAATTTAGGTACTAGATTTCCAACAACAAGGACCCGAGGGATTCCGAACCGGCAAATGATGTTCTTCCAAAAGAATTGTTGTACTTGGCGCTCGGTGATGCTGGACAGAGGCTCGGCTTCGAGCCACTTGGTGAAGTAGTCGATGGCGACTATCAAGAATTTCTTCTGCCCTATTGCCACGGGGAAGGGGCCCACAAGGTCCATGTCCCACATGGCGAATGGCGTAGGACTAGCCAGGGATCGGAGATTGGCTTGAGGAAGCCTCTTGATAGGGGAGAACCTTTGGCATGGGCCGCACCTCTTGACTAAGTCTTGCGAGTCTTGGAGCATGGTCGGCCAATAGTACCCCTGATTCAGGGCCTTCCGAGCGAGCGTCCTGCTCCCCATGTGGCATCCGCCGATCCCCTCAAGAAGATCTCTCAGCGCGTAGCTGGCCTCGTCGCTGGTGAGACAGCGGAGGTACGGTTTGCCGTCGGCCAAGGTGTATGAGCATTTGAAGAGGATGTCGTCAATCATGACGAACCTTTCAGCTCGGACCCTGACTCGTTTAGCTTCGGCTCGGTCTTCAGGAAGCTCGGCACTGACTAAGAATCTTCGGATGGGAGTGGTCCAGTCGTCTGGACTGGTACCGTCTTGGACACACATTGCCTCCTGGTCTTGATCGTTGATACTCGGCTTCAACAGGATTTCGATGAGTACCATTTGGTCGAGACCCTCGAAGGAGGAAGAGGCGAGCTTTGACAACGCGTCTGCTTGAGCGTTCTGCTCCCTAGGGACTTGAATGACTATAGAGTGGCAGAAGGATGCTAGGAGACGTCGGACCACTGCCAAATACCTCATCATGCGATCATCACGGGCTTCGTATTCTCCGGTGATCTGATTGACCACGAGCTGGGAATCGCTGAAGGCCCGAATTTGCTTGGCTCCGGCTCGACGTGCTAGGGTCAATCCTGCGATCATGGCCTCGTATTCCGCCTCGTTGTTGGAGGCCGGAAAGTTGAGGCGGAGGGAGTATTGAAGTAAGAATTGGTCGGGGCCACGAAGGATGATGCCAGCCCCACTCCCCATTTCGCATGATGATCCATCGACAAAGACCTCCCAGGTTGGATCCGAGGCCTCAGTGCCGGGTTGCTCGGAGACGGTGCATTCGGTTATGAACTCGGCGAGGGCCTGCCCTTTGATGGCCGTCCTCGGCTGGTAGCTGATGTCGAACTGACTCAGCTCAATTGACCACTTGACTAAGCGGCCGGAGTTTTCGGGCTTGTAAAGGACAGTCTTCAGTGGCTGGTCGGTCAGTACTTGGACGGAGTGGGCGTGGAAGTAAGGACGAAGTTTCCTGGCTGCCATGACCAAAGCATAGGCCACCTTCTCTATTTTTGCATACCTCGTCTCGGCGGGGAGCAGAACTTTGCTCACATAGTACAATGGCCTCTGGACCCCATCTTCCTCTCGGACGAGGACGGTGCTGAGCGTGCTATCCGAGGCGGACAGGTAGAGCCATAGTGGTTCGTCCGGCTCGGGTTTGCTGAGGAGAGGAGGGTTGGCAAGGTACTGCTTCAGCTGTTCGAAGGCTTCTTGTTGATGGGTACCCCACTCGAAGCCCCCTTTTCCGCGTAGGGCCTTGAAGAAGGGGAGAGACTTCTCCCTTGACTTGGAGAGGAAACGGCCAATTGCAGCCAACCGGCCCGTAAGCCTCTGAACCTCCTTGACATTCCGGGCGGGGCCAGTCAATAATAGCTTGGATTTTCTCGGGATTCGCCTCGATGCCGCGCTGGCTGACGATGAACCCCAGGAATTTCCCAATGGAGACGCCGAAGGCGCATTTAGCCGGGTTGAGCCTCATGTTGTGGTGCCGGAGGACTCCGAAGGCTTCCTCAAGGTCGGCGACGTGGTCCGGCCCGGCCCGACTTTTGACGAGCATGTCGTCGACATACACTTCCACGTTGCGGCCGATCAGGTCTTTGAAGATTCTGTTGACGAGCCGTTGATATGTGGCTCCGGCGTTCTTTAGCCCGAAGGGCATAACACGGTAGCAGAAAAGACCCTGGTCGGTGACGAACGAGGTCTTGGAGATGTCCGGTGGAAACATCCGGATCTGATTGTACCCTGAGAAGGCGTCCATGAAGGACAGTAGCTCATGCCCCGAGGTTGCGTCGATTAGGGCGTCGATGCGGGGGAGGGGGAAAGGATCTTTCGGACAGGCTTTATTTAGATCCGTGAAGTCGATACAGATCTGCCAGCCCCCTGTTGCCTTCTTCACCATGACGACATTAGCCAACCACTCGGGGTAGCTGACTTCCTGAATGAATCGAGCCGACAAGAGTTTGTCGACTTCTGTCTTCACAATTTGCTGCCTCTCCGGGGCGACTTTGCGTCTCTTTTGGACGACCGGCTTAGAGTCTGGGATGACGCTCAGCCGATGCATAATCAAGTCTTCGGAGATCCCAGGCATGTCGGAGGGCTTCCAGGAGAAGAGATCAACGTTGCGCCGGATGCAGGCGATTATACCTGGCTTCAAGTCCTCGGGGAGCGAGCGGCTCACCCGGAACCATTTCGATTCATCCTCGGTGCCGAACGGGACCTCCTCCAGCTCGTCGACAGGCTCTGGAGCGGGGCCGTCCCTCTCGGGTTCGAGCTCAACAGCGCCGAGGGGGAACACACCCCCTCCGACGGCGGTCATGTAGCACGATCGTGCTACTTCTTGGCTACCTCGGACGATGCCGACCCCTTGCGGGGTGGGAAATTTAAGTTTCAGATGGTAAGCCGATGGTACCGCTTGAAGGGAGCATAATCCGGGTCGGCCGAGTATGACGTTGTAAGTCGGACTCGGTCCTCTTGACAGGAGCCGATCCCGCGGTGACGTCGAGAGTAACAATCCCTTCTATCACGATAGGGATGCCAGAGAATCCATGTAAGGTGTATCTGGCTGGCTTGAGCTTGCCTCTGGGTAGCTTGAGATTCTCGAAGGCTTCGAGAAAGAGAATATTTACCGAGCTGCCATTGTCGACGAGAATTCATCGAACCTCACAATTAGCCATGTGGAGGCCAATGACGAGGGCATCGCAATGAGGGAGGCGAACGCCTTCGAGGTCCTCTCCGGAGAAGGAGACAGGCACCGATTGCAACCTGGGCGAGGGGTTGTCTTGGACAGCATTCACTTCTCGGATGAAGGCTTTTCGGGAAGTACTTGATTCTCCCCCCATTGGCCCCCCGTGGACACAGTGTAAGATGAATGGCATATCCGCGGCTCCCTCGGGTTTGGGATCCCGACCCTGGATGCGGTTCGGAGTAGGGTTCGGAGGTGAAGGCCTCCGGTTCCTAGCATCTCGCCGATCCCGTGGGCCTTCTCTGGTGAATTCTCGGAGGTACCCTCGTGAGATGAGTTCCTCAATCTCGTCTTTCAGGGCTCGACATTGGTCGGTTTCGTGCCCATGATCTCTGTGGAAACGGCAGTAGAAGCGCTGATCTCGCTTCTTGTTGTTATTTGATCGGGGAGGTAGTCGGACAATACCCTTATCCTCGATTTCTAAGAGGATGGCGGACATGTTATGTGTCAAGGGAGTATACCTTTCGAAGCGAGGGACCGGAGGTGCCCTCTTCGTGCCGACCCCTTCCTTTGCTGTTTTCTTGGCAGGTTCGGCCTCGTCGACTCTGCGCTTGCCCTTCCCCACGACTTCTTTGCTGCCCTCTGGGTTCAGAGCTTCTTCAGCTCGTATGTACTTCTCGACCCGGTTGAGAAAGTCAGGGAAGTCCAGAGGTGGCCTCTTTGCTAAGGAGACTTTTAGCTGGTTGTGGCGGACATTGTGTCGGAAGGCTGCCGAGGCGACCCCTGCGTCGAGGGCAGAGACGGATCTGGCCTCGGTCGTAAACCTCTTGACGAAGTTACGGAGCGACTCCCCCTCCCTCTGACTGAGGTCGAGCAGGGAAGCGCTCGTCCTTTCGCTCTTCCGGCTAGTGATGAAGTGGGCCAGGAAGCTGGCTTCCAGCTGGTCGAACGAAAAGATCGAGCCAGGGGAGAGTTTGGAGAACCAATCCCTGGCCGGACCCCGGAGGGTGGCCGGGAAGGCTCGGCACAGCAGGGGATCCGAAGCGCTGTGAATCATCATGAGGGTTTTGAAGCCCTCCATGTGATCAGCTGGATCACCCTCGCCGTTGTATGTCTCGAACTGCGGAGGTCGGAAGTTCCGAGGGATCTCCGCTTCTATGATGTTGACAGAGAATGGAGGTCGAGAAGGCCCCCGACTTTGGGCTAGGTTGGGATTCCCGTTGCCGATGCACTCGAGGCGATTCTCCATCTCTAGAAGGCATCGGAGCACCTCGTCTGTGCGCTCAGGAGGGGGAGGCGGCGCACGGGTGTGACTCCTCCCATCGCTCATTTGGTGAGCTCGGCCATAGGTCGCAGACCTTGGCACTCCATGGAGGGCCTCCAAGATTTCATCTCTGAAGCTCCTGAACTCGCCCCTGGTGACCCCGCCATGGTCGGAAGGGTCGAGTCGGGGCGTAGGAATTTGGCCGATGCAGCTGAGTGCCGACGGCCTTTCTCCTTGTGCGGGCCTGGAATGGTTCGGGGCCGAGTTGGAAGCGGTCCCTCCCCTAGCCTGGCTAGCCCTTCTGTTCAGAATGACCCGACGAAGGTCGGGTTCGGCGACGCGTGAAATGCTTCGTTGGGGTCCGGGGTTTCCACCCGGATTATTGGATGCTTGCCCTCCGTCGAGGGCCCCCTCTGGGGGAGGCCCGTCTGTTCGGGCGGAACAGGCCGATCTTCGGGCTCGGGGAGCCATGGGAGATCGGGTCGAGGGAGAGTTTCGGTGGTGAGGCTCGGACTGTCGTCTGTACCGAATAAAGTAGTTCCCACAGACGGCGCCAACCTGATGCGGTTTGTTTTTGGTCGCGGTGTGGATGCACCAGGTGTGAGTTCGGACTCAATTTGTAATGAGGGAAGAGTGCGGCACGGGACGACGAGCCGGAGGCTCGCTTCGGCGCTGGAGGATCGGCTCGGATTGCCTCGCCTCGAGTACCTGCAGACGGTCCTAAAACACCGGGGTTTATCCCGGTGGCGGACCCTCCGACGATCAAGTCAGTCTCTGTGAGAGAGTAGCAATAACTAGAAAAATTTGGGTGGCAAAAGATTGATTACCTGAAAAGGTGGGTGAGGGTCTGGTATTTATAGGGAATTCCAACCGGATTTGGATCCGCTTGGGGGCCGGATCTGGACCCGAAAGCCTATGGGCCTGACGTGGCAGGGGGCCCAAGGGGTTTAGGGCGGACGTGGCAGTGCCCAGAGTGGTATAGGGCTGACGTGGCAAAGTCCTAGGTGGTATTTGGAGCTGACATGGCTGATCATGGGGCTCCTGTCCCTCTGGGAGAATCAGATGGCCTAGGCTGTGCCAGGTCATCCCCATTCCTCGCCAGGCTGGGGGGACGGCCCGTGGGGCTGTCACGGATCGGAGGCCGAGGGCTATCGAGGCTCGTCAGATACGAGGAGACCGGGTCTGTGGGACTGAATTTATGGTTTGGTGCCGAGGATGTAGTGGTCCGGGGCCGAGCCTGATTGATTTTTATTGTCTTTTTCGAGTGAGCCATTCTGGGCCTTGGCTGGGCCCCAGGCCATTTTTACCCCACCACAACAATCCTGAGCTAAAATCATAACTCAAAACACCATTAAACCTAAGCTAGCAATTGAAGAGGTCGAAAGAAAAAGCCTCAGCTCAGAATCAAAAATCCGCACAGAAGAAGTAAAGATTAATAAAAAAGCAGAAGAAACGGATCATAGCTCAGACAGTAAACATCATACATAAAGTGACCACAGATAAATAAAGAAACAGCAGCCACAGATAACCATCAGTAAGGCACAGTGCAAGAAGAGGAAAACATAGTCCTCTCAAAGACCAAACGCTAAAAACCTAGAGCATAAAAGCTCAACTGATAAACAAGACACCCAGCAGAGCTAGCTACATAAACAGCTAAGAAAGCTGATGATAGATAAACATCAGGATCAAAAGAGAACCATATGCGCATGTTAAAAAGAGTGATAGAAATAACACCCACTACCAGAGCAGTCAAGACCCAAAAAAAACAAACCCAAAGAAGCAACTTCAGATGAAGAAACATGCACTCCGAAGTAATCAAAAGTACTGATCTGGCAGCTGCACACTATAGAAGGAATCAAGCCTGCAAAAGAAAGGTTAAGGAGAAAGAATAAGATAAAGATAAAATCATAAAAGACCAAGCAAGTTATAAACTTTGAAGAGTACGAAGACAAAGGAAAGCATCATGTAATTTAAGATTAGCTGAAGTGACCAATCCGGTGGGTTTCAACTCCGATGACCAGAGTTTGAAAAGGAAAAAGAACTCTTCTATCATCGCAGCTCTCGAAGATCTACGATGCTGGAACAAAATAGAATTTCTCTCCTTCCAAATAATCCAAATAATAATATGAATTGACAAAATCCAAACTTTACGGAACGAGAAGTTCGATGGCTTAGCCTCCCAGCAAGAGGCCAAATCTGGAGGAATATATCCAGTATCCCATGCCAGAGAGGAGATCTTCCACAATGGGAGGCTAATAGGGCAATGGATAAAGAGGTGGTTAACATCTTTCGCATGCTGATCGCACAGCGCACAGAGCTGTCCCCAGGCTAAATTTCTTTTATTAAGAACTCATGAAATCCTAATTTAATATACCTCTTAAATTTGAACTTTGAGGGTATTATGATAACTAACAATAGTTGAATAAATGAATGATTAATATAAAACCCACTTAAAAATAAATGGTTGAGATTGGATAATTGATTATCTACAATTTACCGTTTGTCTACAAATTAAACAACCCCAACTTTCACATTATAGTATTAGAGATTTAGATTTTTTTGTGTGCAGTTTAGTTATAGTCTTATAGAATAATTCACGAGCTCATCCGGTTGGGCGATAAACAACAGATTCTTCAAAAATTTTAAGGCTCCTTTTTTTAAGCTTTCAGTATGGTTATTATTATTATTATTATTATTATTATTATTATTATTATTATTGAATAAGGTCGGAGCTAGTCTGGTTAACTTGTTGGAATCGTAATATGTAGGGTAAACTTGTTGGAATCTTAATATTTAGGGTTGAGCTGGTTGTTAAATTTTTGAGTAATGCTTTAGCCACTACCAATTTTACTATCATTTTCTTCACTATCTTAGGTGGCGTACTCCTATTGGAGAGTTCTCCCACCTACTCTATCATCCCCTACCTATTAGAGTGTGCCACCTAAGGTAGTGAAGAGAAATGTAGTGAAATTGGTAGTGGCTCTAGCATTACTCTAAATTTTTTTCCTTTGTTTTAAAAAAGTGAAGCCCATGACGGCGCCTATTTTATTTGTAGTTCTAATTGTACATAAGAGAGAAATACCGAAGTGATGCTACTTGATTTTGGGTGTGGGGATAAACATGTGTGAATTCTTGTAACCGTGAGATGGAACACACGACACTGGCGTTGATCTGATCCTCGAGCTGTACATTCGGCTCGGGGTAGCAGTTGAGAGGTAGAGGTTGAGTGCTCGGCTCGGATCTTCGTAACTCGCCTCGGATCTTGGTGGCTCGGCTCGGATCTTGATACCTGCATAATGTCTAAAAACACCGGGAGAGTTTCCGACGACAGACCATCCGACGATCTAGTCAATCACCGACAAAGCAACAGTAACTAGGATTCAGATGGGGAAAAGTTGATTACCTTTGAAAGGAGGAAGGGGGCTGGTATTTATAGACAGGGGCTAACGGGTCTCTGGCCTTGATGGGCCGGGTCGGACCCGTTAGTCAGTGGGCCTAAGCTAGCAGAAGCCCATTAGACCTGTTTAACTTGATGATCACAAGAGAGCGAAATCTGAGGAGATCTGATGGCCCAGATGGGGCCACGTCTTTTATACCATATCATAAGCCCCCCACTCCTGGAGGGCTGTGTCAACCAGCTGTGGAGAAGTAGTTTGTCTTCGTGGGAAGAGTGGAGGGGAGTATTTGGCAAAGATGGATTGTTGAGTCCCTAAGAAGTAATTGGGTTTGGAGTCGAGCCAAACGTCAGTAGAGTCGATGCATAGAGCGACGCGTGAGGCCGTTCTTGAGGGGGAGCAGCGGTGGTAGGATGGAAAATCCCTTAGAGCGCCGAGCATCGAGCATCGAGCTCCCAAGCTTTGTGAGAAGGCTAGGGCGTTGCTCGAGGTACATGCCGAGCGTCGAACACCAAGCTTGGTGAGAAAGCTAGGGCATTGCTCGCTGTACATGCCGAGCGTCAAGCCCCAAGCTTTGTGAGAAGGCTAAGGCGTTGCTCGAGGTACATGCCGAGCGTCGAGTGTCTACAACTTGTGAGAGAGCTAGGGCTGTGCTCGCTGTACATGACGAGCGTCGAGCCCCCCAGCTTGTGAGAAAGCTAAGGCGTTGCTCGAGATACATGCCTAGCGTCGAGCCCCAAGCTCGATGAGAAAGGTAGGGCATTGCTCAATGTACATGCCCAGCGTCGAGCGTCGAGCCCCAAGCTCGGTGAGAAAGCTAGAGCGCTGTGTGACACCCTAGAATTTTAAATAATGTTTTTGGAATTTATAAATAAATTAAAGTGAATTTTGGCAATTTAATAAATATTTTTCTGAAATTACCTTTTTGCACGTACAAAACACGTACAAATATTTTTGGGGAAATACAAAGTCAGAAATTTTAATTGGGAGACCTAATATTTGTGAGAGAATATTAATTTCAAAATTTTTGGATTTTATAAATCACTATTGGTATTTTCGCAAATATTGCTAAATAATGGGGGTCTTTTTGCAAAAGTGCCACTTGAGGCAAAAAAATTTAAGTCGGTATTTTCTGGGTTGCATTTGTGGCCGGCCTGATCCGGGGAGATTTGAGGGAATTAAATCCTAACCCATTTGATTTATCTAACTACCTAATATGATGAGTTTATATATGTAAAGAGATTTCTTAAAAGGGTCTTTTATAAAATCTTCTCAAAAACCTTAAGGTGTATCCCGGCCTATATCTAGAGGGTAGCAGCCGTTTCCCCACTGTTGAGAACCCAGATTTCGATTCTCCATATATTTTTTCTTTCTTGGAGTTGGATCTTGAAGCTTTGCGAAGGAGGAGAAGGCTTTCTTGTTTCTTTGGTTTTCTTCAAAAATTTATCTCTTTTAAAGGTGAGTGATATTTTGTTTTGTTCTATAATGGCCGAGTATAATGGCTTGTATAGTAGGGTGCATGCTAGAAGATTGTATGTTTAATGTAGCGAATAATATGATATGCATATGATGATTCCCCTGGATGTTATTTAACCACATGTCGAATTGAATACATGATATGAAATAAGATAATCAATTGAATAGATGGCATGTTGAGTTCGTACTAGATTACAAATTGATGAATGTAAGAGAATGAATAATCGAAATAACAACATCATGAATGAATTAGAATCAATGTGTGATCTTGTATGCATAGTTGGCCGAAAGTTTATTTTTTCCACATATTCGATTTCATACATATCATGCTTGTTTAATCCCGTATGAATTGTTGAAGAATGTGTATGAGACTTGTAGATTTGCCATCTAGTTGATAAAGATCAAATTTTTATTCGTATGAAAGTTGTTTGCCCTAATTGTCAAATTATTTCATGTGTGACTAATATACAAATACCATGATAATCCCTTATATGCATATGGGTGAATGATGAACTATTAGTTGTTGTTTTCCATCTTTATTCACTGTTTTGATTTGGGATGAGGAGATGGATTGTTGATTGAGTTGGATCTAATGAGAAAAAGGAAGGACTTGAGTTTAGTTGAATGGAGATTTGAAATAATTGTTAATAAATGTCTACTTTTCGATGATTCTCGGTTTTGATGCATATATTGTAGAACCCCATATTTTCAAATATTATTTTAATTATTTGAAAATGAATTTAAATGATTTTTGGAGATTTAATTAATATTTTCTAAGAAATTTATCTTTCGTACACGTGCAATACACGTGCAAATGACTTTGTAGAAGTTTGAAAAATTAAGATTTCTTTATGAAAAATCATTATTTATTATTTAGAATTTATGTAGTATTTTTCCAGATTTTTCTGAAATTAATTGATACTATTTGCAATTTTTGAGAAAAGAAGGACTTATTTGCAAAATTGACATTTTCAAGGGTTGAAATGCAAAATTGGCATCATGGACATTTTGAGCAGTATTGGCTGAAGTTTAAAAGTATATTTTCTATTAGATCCTAATTTAAAGGAGTTTTATTGAATTTACAAGACTAATATATATATATATGAAAGTTGTGTTCTTGAAAGGATTATTTTGTAAAGTGTGGTAAAACCCTAATATTAATTCGACATATATAAGGGATTTCTTTCCCCAACCGTCATTTACAAGAATATTCAGATTTTTGAGATTTGTTTGAGGAGCAAGAAGAGGCTTTTTGGATCTAGCAAGGAAGAGAGCTTTTGTGGAATTTCTTCAAATCAAAGGTGAATGGTTTGTTTTTGTTTTGCTTGTTTTGTTTGTTTGTTGATTGATGAATGACGTGAGATCTGTCGTTACTCTTTGTTTGGATCGTTATGATATTGTCTTGTTAGTCTCTTGGTGTGCATAAGATGGATCTTTTATTTTGATATGGATGATGAGAACACTTGTTGATATTTGGACCATATATGAGAAATTGTCAAGATTTATTGAGGAAATATTGATCTATGGAATCGTATTATTGGAAAGCATGTTAAGAATTAATTATATTGTGATCGAATGATAAACATCTAGATCTTATGAATTTTAGATCAGTTTTGATTAAGAGTTGAGGAAGAAGTTTTGTTGAGAAACCCTAATGGAAGATTTGTGGTTTAGATCTTGAGAAGTTGAGATTTGAGGAATTGATTGATGAGTAATGTATTCGTATTGGTGATTATCTTGAGAGTTATCATTGGCTTGTGTATGAACTATTGTGTGATAAACAATGAACCATGATTCTTTAGAGATCTTCAGTTTAATTCTGTATCCAGACCTATTTTTGAAAACTGTAGGCCGACAGTCGACTGGCCTACTGTTCAGTCGACTGGTACGACGCTACAGATTATCTTCAGTCTTTGAGAATTGTTCGGGACAGTCGACTTGGACTATGTCAGTCGACTGGTCTGCTGATTGTAAATTTGTTCAGTCCCTTCGGGACAGTCGACCTGTGAACTTATCAGTCGACTTATATACTTAGAATATTTTGATGAGAATTATTTGTATTTGTCTCGGGGCAGTCGACTGAGGACTTCCCAGACGACTGATTATGCCTTAGTTTATTTTTGTAAAATGTTGGGAAATTGTCCTCTGGACAGTCGACTTACCTCAGCATAAGTCGACTGGTCCTGAAGGATCTTCGTATTTGATTGTTGGATATTCAGTTCAGTATTGAAATTTAAGTTATTCAGTTCAGTAATTTGTTTTTGAGATATTCTTTAAGAATATGATTTTGAGATATTCAGTTGAGCCACTTGGTTAGTGGGAATTCGTTCAGATATTTGTTTTTGAGTCTCTAGAGGTACGTGACCCTAGTATACCGGTGTTGAGATATTTGTTGAGTTATTTGTTGAGGCCCATTGAGGTGAATTTTTAGTTATTCATTTTTAGTCCGGTAGGGTACACTACTCTAGGAGATTTTGTTCAGTAACCCAAATTAATAAGGACCGGCATTAGTAGTGTCATGACGAATGGGAACATGAGTTATGCACCTCAGTAAGGCTTTAGATGTGAGACTTATCTCCTGAATTATCCAAGTTGTTAACTTGAGATGTGAGATTTATCTCCTGAATTATCCAGGTAGTTAACCTGAGATGTGAGGTATATCTCCTGAATTATCCAAGTGATTATCTTGAGATGTGGGATTGAACTCCTGAATTATCAAGGTCGAGGCGACGCTTTTGTGGTAACCTTGTGATGATGAGACTATGTTTAGATGTGGGAAGACCTCCTGAATTATCCAGGAAAAATACCTGAGATGTGGGATCTATCTCCTGAATGATCAAACATGGGCAAATTATCATAGTTTATCTTCATCTCTTAGTAGTCATCGTTGTCAGCATTTAGTCATCATGTTTTCTTGACTCACTTTTCTGCATTTGGATTTCCTACTTTCCCACACTTGACTTTTGGTTTTGGATATCACTTGTTGTTTACATTTCTTGCTATTTCACACTTTACACCTTTGGTTATTATTGGTTGGATACTATGATTTAAGTTCATTTATATTGTTGTTTGATTTTTATGCCACTCACACCATTTATGGCTGACCCCTTTAGTTTGGGGGTTAGGGTTCAACTCTGGCCTCACATGTTGCAGGTTATTGCTTAGAGTTGGAGATTGGATGCTTGAGTTAGCTTTTGGGATAAATGGACTATTAAGTGTTTGGTGTTAATTTGTAAAGACATGTTGAGCTAATTTTGAGATGTTTAGTCTTCCGCTGTGATATGTAAAAGTTTTGTTGTAATAAATGTTGAAAAACTTAGTGGTGTTTGGTTGTGTTTATTGTTACATTGAAGTGGATCACTGGGAATGTGCCACGTATTTTCTATGCTATTCATCTAGAAATTCGGGGCACTACATATATGTATTCACCTTTAAGATAAAAGAAGTAATTGTGACTGACTGACTGCGTTATTGATAATCAAGTGATTTCATGAAAGAGTCTTCCTTAATTCTTTTGTTCAATACTATGATTAAAATTTGAGATCTTTTGAAGTTTTGAAAGAATTTGATTGAATTAGATTTGGCAAAAATTGTGCCTAATATATTGTAGATTTTATCAGGAGAAACCAAGTAATTATTCATATATAATCATACATTAGTTTTTGAAAAAGAATTGCAAAGCTAGTTGTAACAAACTCGACATGTTAGTCAACCGCATCGCTTTTAATGCGAAATTGCAGTCGATCGTCGTGCCTAGTCTGTAGCTTTTTTTACAATGACGTTCGACCGCAGCAATTGCACTGCGCTTGACGGTCAACTGCCATATCTTCGGCTGTTTTGGATTCTTTGAGCACTGTCGGTCGACCGCAGTAGTTCCAACTATGGCTTTCGGTCGATTGACACTGCTTGACTGTTTCTGTTCGTTGCAAAGTTTCGTTTCTTGAGCGATTGTTTTATTTAACTTTTACAAATACTGATCCTCTTTTCTTTGGAGTGTTTAGACCCAGATTACTGGTCATTTCAGAAAGTTTGTATTCTCAATTTGATTATGTCCTTAAATTCTACTTTGGTGGTTTCAAAAAGGGTTATGTGTTTTCGAATTGAAGAGTATTCTATTATGAGTTATTCTCTACTAATTGCTTCAGTTTCGATTGAGTTGGTTCTTCTTTATTGAGCGAATTATACGGGTATGGCTGCACGTGGAGGTGTTCGGTTTTAATTGTTGGATTTTTTAGGAAATTCCCTTTTGAACTAGTTGACTATAATTTATGTGATCGAAATAAAGGGTTGAGATGAGATTTTGTGTTGTGATTCTCTAGAGGTTGAGTGGGACCCTTGTATACCGACAGTTGAGATTTTGTGGAAGTTGACCAGTTGGGGTCTTCGTTCCTGGTTTAGTTGTGATATGTCCGGTTGGGTACATCAACTCTAGGGGAGATCGTAAAGTAATTAATAATAACAAATCTAAGGACATGCACTAGTTGGAGTTGTGACAAAATATGAGCAAACATGGGCAGGGGGCCTCATATGGTCAGCGATGGGAGACAGTTTCACTAATTATCGGGGTGTGATCACTCGCGATGTGGCTGGTCTTTCTGATTATCGGGATCGAGGCGACGTCCGTGGGATGTTTGCGTGATGAGGTACCATGTGCTTTGCGGTGTGAGTTTCATTGCCAGACCTTCGGGGTGCGAGCATTTGCGTTGGGGGATTGATTCCACTGATTACCTGGCCATGGACTAGATATTCACCAGCTATCGAAATTATAAAGTAATCACTGCAGTAAGTTAGTTCCATAACGTGGGATCGAATCCAATAAAGTGGAGAACGATAAGGGCTTGTACCGGATCTATATAGAGTGGGGTGCATAGATTCGGCAAGTGTGCATTAGTTTTCATCATATGTATTTGTGATTTCTTGGACTTGATTTATGCTTATTTTCTGTTTTCTACACTTATCCTAGTTCACTTGATGACTTATGTTTCTGTTATTTCATATTTCATTGTTATTCCCATGACATTGTTCTTTATGTTTCGTTTAAGTTGTGTTTCTTTTAAATATCACTCACACCGTTATGGCTGACCCCTGTAGTTTTGGGGGTTAGAGGTTATCTCTAGACTCATGTTTCACAGGTAGGTACTGTTAGCATGGAGTTGGGAGCATGTGGTAGAATGCTTTATGTTATCATATATTTTGTAAAAAGATTAAGAGCAAAAGTGTAAACATGGAACTGTGTTGTAAGAGGAATTGTAATTCAAAGTTTTTTATTTCCACTGTTCTATGTAAAAGAATTGATGTAATAAAAGTTTCAAATTTTCCTGTATTTGTACTTTGTTTATAATTACAATTGAGGTAGATGCTGGAAATTGTGCTATATATTTCTAAGTTAATTGTTGGAAATTCGGGGCGCGACACGTTGCTCGAGGTACATATCGAGCGTCGAGCGTTGAGCCCCAAGTTTGGTGAGAAAGCTAGGGCGTTGCTTGAGGTACATGCCGAGCGTCGATTAACGAGCCCCAAGCTTGGTGAGAAAGCTAGGGCATTATTCGTTGTACATGCCGAGCGTCAAGCGTCGAGCCCCAAGCTTTGTGAGAAGGCTAGGGCATTGCTCGAGGTACATGCCGAGCATCGAGCGTCTACAGATTGTGAGAAAGCTAGGGCTGTGCTCGTTGTACATGTCGAGCGTCGAGCCCCGAAGCTTATGAGAAAGCTAGGGAGTTGCTCGAGATACATGCCTAGCATCGAGCCCTAAGCTTGCTGAGAAAGCTAAGGCGTTGCTCGCTGTACATGCCGAGCATCGAGACCCAAGCTTGGTGAGAAAGCTAGGGCATTGCTCGAGGTATATACCGAGTGTCAAGCCCCAAGTTTGGTGAGAAATCTAGAGCATTGCTCGATGTACATGTCGAGCATCGAGCATCGATTGTCGAGCCCCAAGCTTTGTCAGAAGGCGAGGCTTTTTCTCGAAGTGCATGGCGAGCATCGAAAGTTGAGCGTCGAGCCCCAAGCTTATAAGAAACTAGGGCATTGCTCGAGATACATGCGGAGCGTTGAGCTCCTACAGCTTGTGAGAAAGATATGGATGTGCTTGCTGTACATGTCGAGCATCGAGTCCCCCAGCTTGTGAGAAAGTTAGGGTATTGCTCGAGATACATGCCTAGCGTCGAGCCTCCCAACTTGTGGGAAATTTAGGGCTGTGCTTGTTGTACCTATCGAGCGTCGAGCCCCAAGCTTTGTGAAAAGGTCAGGCTATTACTCGAAGTTCATGGTGAGCGTTGAGCCCCAAGCTTGTGAGAAAGCTAGGGTTATGCTCGCTGTACATGTCGAGCGTCGAGCCCCGCAGCTTGTGAGAAAGCTAGGGTTGTGCTCGCTGTACATGTCGAGCGTCGAGCCCCGCAGCTTGTGAGAAAGCTAGGGCATTGCTCAAGATACATGCCCAGAGTCGAGCCTTCCAGCTTGCGAGAAAGCTAGGACTGTGCACGCTGTGCATGTCGAGCGTCGAGCCCCCCAGCTTGTGATAAAGCTAGGGCATTGCTCGAGATATATGCTGAGCATTGAGCCCCTACCACTTGTGAGAAAGCTAGGGTGTTGCTCGAGATATATGCTGAGCGTCGAGCACCCCAGCTTGTGAGAAAGCTAGGGCTGAGCTCGCTATACATGCCTGGCGTTAAGCCCTCACAGCTTGTGAGAAAGCTAGGGTGTTGCTCGAGATACATGTCAAGCGTCGAGCCCTTTGAACTTGTAAGAAAGTCCCTATAGCTTGAGAAAGCTAGGGCTGTGCTCGCTGTACTTGTCGAGCATTGAGCATCGAGAGTTTGTAAGAAAGCTAGGGCTGTGCTATTTATACATGCCAAGCGTCGAGCCCTTCGAACTTGTGAGAAAGTCCCTACAGCTTGAGAAAGCTAGGGCTGGGCTCGCTGTACATGGCGAGCGTCGAGCGTCGAGGCCCAAGCTTGATGAGAAAGCTAAGGCATTGCCCGAGGTATATATCGAGTGTCGAGCCCCAGCAGCTTGAGAAAGCTAGGGCTGTGCTCGCTGTACATGACGTGCATCGATCCCCCGCAGCTTGTGAGAAAGCTAAGGCTGTGCAGCTTGTGAGAAAGCTGGGGCTGTGCTCGCTGTACATACCAAGCATGGAACCCTTCAAACTTGTGAGAATGTCCCTACAGCTTGAGAAATCTAGGGCATTACACGTGTGATTCTGACGTCAAGGGGTGGAGAATCGAGGTGTTGAAATCTTATTAGCCGTTAGATCTTGATGATTAAGATTGGACGGTTATGATTCTTTCACGGAATTCGAGACGTCGACAGTTCCTCTATAAAACTTCCACCCCCTCCTCATTTCTTCACTTTTCCTTCTCTTTCTAAAAATTGGAGCTTCTCTCTCTAGCTGCCGGCGACGACTTTTTCGGTGACATCCTGTTTACGAAACCTAGGTTAGTATTGTTTTTGTTATGTCACAGTCTCAGTCCGGTTCTGAGGCGAGTGCCTCTGGTAAGGATGAAGAGGATCGTCATTCGGCCTCCATGTCATGGGATCTCGACGACCAAGTTTTGAACGTAGTGCTGCACCATAGCCGTAAGCCTTATGTGGTGGAGCACCATAGCCGTAAGCCTTATGTGGTGGAGTCTAGCAATTCCGAGGGTGAAGCGGAGAAACAGGGTGAGGAAGTCGAGGAAGGAGTGGCAGATGAGGGAGCCGAGGGTGCTCTTGACGACGGTAGTGGGGACGATGCTAGGAAGGTTCCCCCATTCTTCCGCCTTTGGCGACACCGTCTCCTCTGAGGGCTCCACGTGTCCGAAGGAGGAGGAAGAAATGGCATCTTCCGGACAGTCCGGGATCGCCAGACGAGTTTGTTCCTAAGCATGGGCTCGACGTCCCGTACGTCAAGTAGCCCAGATCCATCAGGATGAACCCTGACTATGTCGAGGATTTGGTTCGATTCCGGGTGGAAATATCTTTGCCAGGCCGGACCCAGATCCCGATGGACAAAGTTCAGTGCGTTCTGACAGCCGACCACCTGCCCGTTATAAGGGCAAGTTATTTCATGAGTATGAGCTGATGATCACCAGCCCTGGCCTTCGTCCTATCACAGAGTTGGCCCCTGGCTACTTCATGTTTCCCGAGGATGCCTTCGTTTCGGGAATAAGGCTGCCGTTGCACCCGTTTATCAAGAAGATGTTGAGGTAGGGGGCCCTCTGCCCAATGCAGTATGGTCCCAACTCTTGGAAGCAGTTGGTTTGCTTCATGTTGATATGTGAGGAGAAGGGAGTGCCTTTGAAACTGAAGTACTCTTGGGCCATTCTAGGGGTGAGCTCGTTGTGGGAGTAGGAGGGCATATACTACATAGAGCCTCGCCATCCGGACTCCGTCTGTAGAACCCCGTATTTTCAAATATTATTTTAATTATTTGAAAAATAAATTTAAATGATTTTGAGGATTTAATTGATATTTTCTAAAAGATTTATCTTTGGTACACGTGCAAATGACTATTGAGAAGTTTGAAAAATTAAGTTTTCCTTATGAAAAATCATTATTTATTATTTTGGAATTATGTAGTATTTTTCCAGATTTTTCTGAAATTAATTTGATCTATTTGCAATTTTTGATAAAAGAAGGACCTTTTCGCAAAATTGACATTCTTAAGGGCTAAAATGCAAAATTGGCATTCTGGACGTTTTAAACAGTATTGGTTAAGATTTAGAAATATATTTTCTTTTAAATCCTAATTTTAATAAATTTTAGATGAATTTCCAAGAGAAGATATAAATATATATATATATATATATATATATATATATATATATATATATATATATATATAATTGTATTTTGGAGGGATGGTTTTGCAAATGTATTCCTAAACCCTAAAAATGATATTTCCGGCCTATATAAGGGAGTTTGCAGCCGTCATTCGCTGCACAACTCAGATCTCATACTATTATTTTCTTGGTGATAAAAGAGGATTTTGGATCTCACAAAAAGGAGGTTTTTCGTCGGATCTTTGCAATCTAAAGGTGAGTGATATGAACCTTGTTTTGGTTTATGTGTATGATTGTATGCTAGTTGTTTGATGTTTTCGTATCTTGTATGAAAACGATGCCATGGTAGTTATTCGAAATATGCATGTGAAATCCATGAAAGATTAGTAGATCTCGATTGACAATTCTTGATTGCTTGAAACGTGTTAAGATTTAAATATGGTTTTGATCAGGTGCGTGAACATCTGGGTTTTGGGTTATAAACAGATCTTGATCATTTTGGGTGAAAGAATCGAGTATTGAGAAACCCTATTGGGAGATTCAAGAATGGAGAACATGAGAATTTAGTATTATAACTGTGATGAAGATCATCTTGAGATTGTCACTTTTAACTAAATACAAGTTAATTTCCAAAGCAATGAATCTTTAGAGAACATCAGACTTGTTTTCGTATGCAGACCTAATTTATGAAAATTGTAGGCCGACAGTCGACTGGTCCACTTATCAGTCGACTGGTACGACCCTATTATTGTATCTTCAGCATTTGAGAATTTTTCGGGACAGTCGACTGAGACCCACATTCAGTCGACTGGTCTACTGAATATTTCGTTTGTAAAGTATTGAGTTTCTCGTCTGGACAGTCGACCGATGATTCGTTAAGTCGACTGTTAGCACTTGGAATGTTTCTTGAGAATTATTGATAATTGTCCCGGGTAAGTCGACTGACGGTTCTCTTGAGTCGACTTACTGCACTTGTTATAATCTTGGATATTGGTTCTCGGGGCAGTCGACTTACTATCGCATAAGTTGACTGGTTCTGATGAGTTTTTCCTAATCTTGAGCGTTCTTTCAGTCTTTAGTTTGTTTGTAGATGGATACGTTCGTCGGTGTAAGAGTCACTATTAGTGATTGCATACCGGGTATGTATTCGATCTATACTATCTTTAGTTTGTTTGTAGATGGATATGTTCGTCGGTGTAAGAGTCACTGTTAAGTGATTGCATACCGGGTATGTATTCGATCTATACTATCTTTAGTTTGTTTGTAGATGGATATGTTCGTCGGTGTAAGAGTCACTGTTAAGTGATTGCATACCGGGTATGTATCCGATCTATACCCTCTTTAGTTTGTTTGTAGATGGATATGTTCGTCGGTGTAAGAGTCACTGTTAAGTGATTGCATACCGGGTACGTATTCGATCTATACCCTCTTAGTTTGTTTGTAGATGGATATGTTCGTCGGTGTAAGAGTCACTGTTAAGTGATTGCATACCGGGTATGTATCCGATCTATACCCTCTTAGTTTGTTTGTAGATGGATAGGTTCGTCGGTGTAAGAGTCACAATTAATGATTGCATACCGGGTACGTATTCGATCTATACCCTCTTTAGTTTTGTAGATGGATATATGGGTATCCGATCTATGGCATTATTAGTGATTGATCGTTGGACATGTATCGTGGTACTAGACTAATCGATAATCAGGTTTTTGGGAGTGAGCAGTCGACTGGCTGAATTATTCAGTCGACTGTACAATACAGTTGAGCTGTACATTTTTGAGAGTGATTGATTGATGGATATTTGATCGGTGTTATTGATTCTCGACTTGGTTCACGCATGTACTGGCCTATCGATTCTTGTTTCACATTACATGTTCAGTTTATGTATTTTTGTTCAGTACATGTTTATTGTTTGTTGTTTATATCACTCACACCATTTATGGTTGACCCCGTAGTTTGGGGGTTAGGGTTCAACTCTAGCCTCACATGATGCAGGTTGCTTAGAGTTTGGAGGCTTGGATGCTTGGGTTAGCTGTAGAGATCATGAGTGATATAATAGAGCCTTGTGAAATTTGTAAAAAGAAAGGGTTGTAACAGTTACATGTATTTTAAGGTGTTTTGTATTTCCGCTGCAATTGAAAAAGAATTTTGTAATAAGAATTGGGAATAAAATGACTTGAGTTTTTGGTCTATGTATATTGTTACATTGAAGTGGATCGCTGGGAAAGTGCCACGTATTTTCTAAGTTTTGTATTAGAAATTCGGGGCGCTACACCGTCAAAGGGTGGAAGGTTAAATACTTTGTTGTCCAAAGCCCGATGCCTTGGGAAATTCCTACCGCTTGGAATTTTTACAAGTCGAACCATAAACCCCCGAAGCGGAGAGAGTTGACGGAAGCGAAGTGGGATGATGTCGATCGGATCGTCGAGGGCCACAGCATCGGCTGGCCGAATGTGATCGAGTTGCACTTGACTCGGATCGGACTGAGCCCTGTCGACCCTTGTATGTTTCATTTCTTTTTTATTTAACTTTCTGCCTTCGTGTTAACATTCTTTCTTTTCGTCTGCAGCGATGGACCATGCGAAGCTTGAAGCGAGGAAGGCCCTAAAGGACCTGGCCCAGAAGAGGAGGGACGAGAAGTCTAAGTCGAAGGAAGGGTTCGCTCAAGGAGGCTCCAAGGCCCCTCGGAATGGCCTCCCAAGAAGGCGAAGACCCTTTCCATCAAAGAGGCACGGGAGGCGGAACCGAGCTCCAGTAGCCGAAAGGTTGCTGAGCCTCTAAAGGGGGGGCTACCTCCAGTACGCCCCGATGCTTAGTAGATGGTGGGTAAGGAGGGGCTCAGGCCATGGGCCCCTGACTGGTCGGTGAAGGCAGCCGACACTCTGGCCTAGGGGCCTGTATCGATCGAAGTGGTGGATAGCCTCGCCACATCGCGCGACCGGGCTATCTTGGCAACCGAGACAGTTGAGACGAGTTATATGAAGTGGGCTCATGCACATGTGATGGTAAGGTTCCGTCTGCCTTTTAGCTATTTACCTTTTAGCTTTGCTTTTAACTATTGGCCACTCGTTCGCATGCATCTATGGCCAGGGCACAGTTAAAGAGGTGCTATGAAAAGGAGGTGAAGAACGAGGTAAGGAACTCCAGGCGATACTTGCGTGAAGCGAAGGATCTGAAGATCGAGCTGGAGGTGGGTCCGGGACAATTGCAGGCCCTTCGGGCCGATCTCGCAGCCGAACAGCACGAGCATCTTCTAGCTCTGGCATTGGTCAGGGTAGAGGCGTAAGCGAAGTAAAAGGACCTGGAGGCTGTCGCAAGAGACGAGGTACTCACTGCCCAGGACGAGGCTTATGATCGGGCAAAGGAGCACTTCTTGTTCCTTTACCCCGAGGCCAAGGTCGATGAACTCCACTTCATATGGGAGCCGCCCATCCATCCAACGATGCATGGGGAAGATGGCCAGGAGGTGGAAGCAGAGCCGAATCTTGAGAAGGAGACGGGAGGAACTACGGACAACCGAGGTTCAGGGGGCGTCCAACGAAGAGGTGCTGCTTTCTTTTGAGAAGTAGTCTTAATCCCCTCCTCCCTCTTCTTTTTTGTATTTTCCAATTGCGGACTGGCCACCTCCTTTTGTAATGATTTTTTTTGAGATAATGGATATACATTTTTTGTTTTTGGCCGAACTATATGACTTGTTGTTTTGAAATTTTGGAGTGAAATCTTGTTTCCTCTCTTTTGTGTCAGATAGATGAGACCCTCGGAGCCACTCTCAGCTCAACCGAGGTTAAGCGCCTTCGGGGCAAGCTGGAGTCCAAGGAGTCAATCTTGATCCGCTATCTCAAACAGCCCCGTGATCGGTAGCTGCCGTTAACTATTTCATGAATAAGTCTAAGGAGCTGAGCTTGGAGGCGGCACGGCTGAAGAAGGCCATCGCCGACTGCGACTGGGGGAGCGCTGAGACAGCGTGGTCGTTGTACGATGTCTCCACCAGACGGCCGACCTTTGAGTCCTTCCTTCGTGAGTTCATGGTGGAGAAGGAGCTGGAGATTCAGAGGATGAAAATTATGCTAGGTGGAGGTCGTCTTCATTTTTGTGGGGGAGGTCGACCCTACGGCACGGGCCCCTCCTCGACCCTACACTTGGAAATGGCGAAGCCGGGGGATGCACAGAGCTCCGTTGCCGGAGCGTCTACTTTGGCGATGCCGACGGGGCCAGGCGAGCCTGTTGGAGAGCAAACGTGCTCAGTAGGGCTCGAGTTAGCCTATGTTAGCCCAAAGGGCCTCTGAGGAAAACTTAGGCTGAGGTGATAGCCGTTTGTAATAAAAACTTATTGTACCATGGCCTTCTAAGGCATTATAATAAAAATGATTCTTTTGATCCGTCTTGAATTTTTTTAGAACAACCGTCTAAAACTTGGGAAAGGATGGGAGATCGAAAAATCTCTCGTCTGTCACTCTGTTTAGCTCGATAAATGAGCCGAGGGTTGAGAACTTGGGAGATTAAGAAATCTCCTGTTTGTGTCTTGTAGTCCTTGCCGAGTAGCGGGGACGTGGGGCTGAGAAGCCCCATTCGGCTTTGGAACCGAGCCCTTTCAGCTTGTGAGAAAGCTAGCACTTATGATTTTCGAGGATAGGTCCTCGATATCCACAAGCCGAGGGAGGTGTTCGAGCTGAAGGGTGATGACGAGGGTGAGGAATCTTGAACGCCTTCTAATGGAGGACGTTTCGTCTTCCAATGTCATTAATCGCTATCAGACGTTTCGACTCCTCGTGCCATAAATGCGCATTTCCGGAGGGCTATATAACCCTCACCCCCTCATCAAAAAATTTCTCACCTCACCGTGAGTTCTCATCGTCGGTGGCTCTCTTGCCACTCGCTGACAGTTGGGGGTAACGGCTATGAGTGCTGTTATCCCCGGTTGCCAGCAGGTGAAAGGTGGGTCGATCTCGGAGGACGGGGCTTGGGGTGCTTGCTGAGAGTGAGCGCCCTAGATGAAAATTTTGTCCGACAGTCCTGGGTCAGTGGTTCTCCTTGCATCCTCTGACAATTAGGGGTAATGGTTATGAGTGCTTTTTATCCCCAGTTGTCAGCGGGTGAAAGGTGGGTCGATCCGTAGTTCGAGGGTTGGTGGTTCTCGCTGTGGGCGAGGACCGTAAATCTTAACAAAAATTTTAGGTAGGGGGGTTAGCTGAAGTCCCAGTCGAAGGTTTAGGACTTGTGAAATTTTGATGAAACCCCCTTAGGTGCTCGAAGTCCAAGCCTAGCGGCGAGGACGAGAGTGGATGATGTCCAAGCCGAGGGCTAGGAGTCGAGTGACTGAGGAATCCCTCATGGGTGCTCGAAGTCCACGCTGAGTGGGGAAGACATGAGAGGATGATGTCCGAGCTGAGCGCTGGAAGTTGAGTAATTGAGGAATCCCTCGTGGGTGCTCTGTAACGCCCCAAAAAAATTTTTTGACTCCAAAATCAATTCTTTTCAATTTCTACACCACTTTAAACATAAACTAAGAAAATTTTATTTCAATAAAAATTTTGGCAGAGTCTCCCCTGTAATTTTTGCCCCGAAACACAAATAGCTTACGGAATTCTGCTCTAAATTCCGTAGCTCACAATACAGACAATAATTTCACGGGCTCCCCAGGTCAAAATGAGCAGAAACATACAGGCAATTAATATATATGCTCTGGGGGCCAAACTCATAACGAAATATCAAATATCAAATAAAAACCATAAATTCCTTTGAAAACGAGGTAAAGTTTTTAGAAAAACCTTTGTAAAATCTACCACAGAGCCCGGTACACCACAACAAGATGGGTACGGGTCACAACCACCACATACTACTCCACACTATACTCATCATCATCATTTAAATCATAAATTGCCACTACTCACATAACTAAACTTAAACAACAATTTTAATTTAAACGCTCCACTCCACAGAATCTACACCTTACCTCTGCACTGCTGAGGACCTGTAACAGTAGGGAATTTAGGGTAGTCTAGGGACTCCCTAATCCCCCAAATACTAAGGGGTTAGCCATTTCTGGTGTGAGTATAATTCACTAATCTAATAAATAAATCAAACTATATCAAGAAAATAAATTAAACTTACAAATACCAAGGTGAGAAGATTCAACCTGAATCTGAATATTAAAGCAACAAGAATACACCTTAGTATCAAGTACTTGATCGATCTGCATCCGTCTACCTCTATATATTCATAACTTCACTCCCTTCGCTAAATGCATCATATTAATATATGACTGCATATATATATATATACATATATACACAACTCATTCACTTTATACTCAATCACAAGCAACACATTAATTCACATTCCATTACTTTTCATTTTGAAATCCCCAACACAAATACTTATCATTTCATAATTTCCACCACCTCATCATTTTTTTATTTTCACAACTAATCACATAAGGTCACCGCCACTTTTCTTCATACTTATTTAACCACGCACTTCATTTGCCATACATTTGCCATACATTTGCATCTACGAACTCACGACTCGTATTCTTTCATACTCATTTTCATTCATAAATATTTTCTTCTTCGTTTTCATATTACACAACACCGCACTCATTCATTTCTTATAACACATATGCATATATTCTTATAATACCACATTAACTCATGTCTTACGACACAAATATAACACATCATTGCCCATTGCAACTTACTCACATTTCATCACATCATTAACATATCCCTTATTAAACACTCGTTCTTATCACAACAAAAATATGTTTTATAACTCATTCTCATCCCATTATATCATTTAGCTATTATTCAATCTAATTGATGACTAACTTGCTCTCATCTTCACTTATAGCTCAAGTTATCATTGATTTCACTTTCATTCACATCAATTTATACTCCATACCCCCAAACATAGTTTGGGCAATAATATATCATACCGCAAAGCCGATAGCTTGGGTAATAATCACCACACCCCAAACGCATAGTCTGGGTAATATCACATCACATCTCAAGCTGATAGCTTGGTTATTAATTCACTTCAATCACTATTCATCTTCACTTATTTAATTCTTCATTTCCATTAATCACTAGCACTATCATGCCCACTCACCCTGCGAATTATGCCAAGGCAGGTAGTTCCCACCATTTCCACAGAAACAGCGGGTAGGTAGTTCCTTGACACAATTCCAAGGTGGAACCACTCATATCATACTGTATTTTACTTTCATTTAGAAGATACATAATGCATTCTTTCTACTTTCCGTATTCATTATCATAACACAATTTCTTCATTTAATCCATATTAATACGCTTTTCGTATTTTCTGAATCTCATCTCGTAATTAGTTATTTATCCTTTATTCTTAACTCATAATACACTTACTTCACTAATTCATTTCATCTTACACCAAATACTTCATTCTCTTTCTCATTCACATTTCATATCATATTCATTGTATCTCAGGTCTAGCCTGAAGTATCAATTCTCTCTCAGGTCTACCCTGAGGTATCAACTCTCTCTTCGGTCTATCCGGAGGTATCTCTCTCCCAGGTCCATCCTGGGGAATCAACTCTCTCTCAGGTCTACCCTGAGGTATCATATCTCTCTCCGGTCTATCCGGAGGTATCTGCTCTCCCAGGTCCATCCTGGGGAATCAACTCTCTCAGGTCTACCCTGAGGTATCATATCTCTCTCCGGTCTATCCGGAGGTATCTGCTTTCCCAGGTTTATCCTGGGGAATCAACTCAAGTCAACCGAAATTATTGCTATTAACATTTTCTTTTCATATTAACACCACCCTTCATCATTATAACATCTCATCTTTTATTTACTTATTCGCATAAACAATGATCACCAACTCACTTACCCCTTTCAATGCATCACACAAAAGAAATATCACTATAATTAACATAAAAATCATCACATCATAATATTTCACATCACAACTGCACTGTATTATTTATTTTATCATTACCCCACACATCTTGCGTATATCATACCATTTATTATCTCAATATCACAGGTTTGCATACGCCCAGTAGATCAACACATCACAACATCATATATAAATACACCCAATACGTTACCATCACCCTGGATATTCAAAATCACAACAATTCACCATATACCGACATCTTATATAAATACTAGGTTTGCCCGTTGACACGTGCCTACGGCACGTCTTCGGAACGGTACACCTTATTTGATCATATAAAATAGTTTTGGAGGTCCAGCAAATTAATTGAAGTAGCAAACAATAGAGCAAAAAACATATTATATGATTTTTTTTGAATTATTTTTGAAGCTTTTAAAGTTTTTAAATTTTTAAATTTTTAAATTTTTTTAATTTTTTAATTTTTTTATTTTCTTAATTTTTTTTGAATAGAAGAGGGAGGGAGAGAGAGAGAGGAAAAAAAAATTTAAATAAATATAGGAGTTGTTTTAGGTGGGGATTTGAATTTGAGTTTTGGGGGAAAACTTTTGGAGGGAAAATATGTTTTGTGATGTTAGATCTGGGCCTTTGATTTTGGGGGGATTGAAGGAGAACCACTTGATAGCTTTCTTTGTGTTTTATTATATAGATAACTCATCCCCGTATATATATATCACTAATCCATCATCTATGAGTTTATATCAATACCCGAGACGAGTATTTAATCGTCATATCGCATACCAACACCGAACACTAATTTCCCTTTACACATACACCTTATTCCGGGATTCATATCCATCATTCAAATTATACTAAAATTTTATTAAAATAACAAATACATAAATACATTCATACTCACATAGCATCCCGTGAAGACTCGAAGCGCCAGCACGCCGTTCCACATCCAAATATGCTAACATATCCTATTATCAAATTTTAATACAATTAAGGCTCAAATCATCCAAATCAATCACAGAAAATAATAACACTATTTCTAATATCACTCAGGCGTTTTATCGAACGTCTGGGATGCACACGTGCAATGCATGTAATAGACAAATTCCTACAGAATGATTTTTTCCCAAATAATTACCAAAATCACCCCCAACTTATTATAATAGTTCTACTAAAATTCTACTACTATAAAGGAGATAATTCTCACATATATAATTTTCTTTTACAAACCCAAAACCCTAATTTATTAACAACATGAAAACTCTCTAATAATATGCTAATTTCTCGCCTCTACTACCCCTAACATCTTCTAATCTCCCTACCATAATACTCTTACTCAAAATAAAGTTACCACACTAAATTTTATACAAAAATAAAATCTAGGGTTTACCTTTTCGAAATCCTTTCGAAAAACGGACTCTGCCACGATGTAGAGGACCCTTCAATTAGCCTATCCCCCAATTTAATTTGAATTTGGCGAAGGAACGAAGTGGATTTGGGTAGGGATCGAAGAGGCCGATTGGGTTCAGTTTTTGTTCTGGCGATCGGGAGCGGAGAAAGAAAATAAGGGAGGAAGAAGAAGAGGAGAAGGGGTTTTTTGAAAAATAATAATAAATAAGATTAATATATAGATATATAAGGGTATGTTAACAATTCAGCCCCCAACTCTCCAAAATATTTCAAATAAACCCCCAACTCTTGCACTTTAAAAATACTAACAATACAAATTACATAAAATTATCTCATAATAATCCTCCAAAGCATAAAAAAAAGTAAACAATGTTTCTTCACAAAAACTCAACTCATACTCCAATATATCATTTACATCAATCCAACACAAATATTCATACCAATATCAATATTTAAAAATAAAATACAATAGGATATAACTTAAAAATAATTCTCACCACCATAAGAATATAAAAACGAATATTCTCGGTATTTTAAAATTCGAGGTGTTACATGCTCGAAAACCATGCCGAGTGGCAATGGCGTAAGCAGATGATGTCCGAGCCGAGGGCTAGGAGTTGAGTGATTGAGGAATCCCTCATGGGTGCCTGAAGTCCATGCCGAATGGCGAGGATGTGAGCAGCCGATGTCCGAGCACGCTCGCTTGTGAGAAAGCTAGGCCTTTGCTCGTTATACATGCCGAGCGTCGAACCCCATAGCTTGTGAGAAAGCCAGGGCATTGCTCGCTGTACATGCCGAGCGTCGAGCCCCCCAGCTTATGAGAAAGCTAGGGCGTTGCTCGCTGTACATGCCGAGCGTCGAGCCCCCCAGCTTGTGAGAAAGCGGGCGTTGCTCGCTGTGCATGCCGATCGTCGATCCCCAAACTTGTGAGAAAGCTAGGGCGTTGCACTTTGTACATGTCGAGCGTCGAGCCCCCCAGCTTGTGAGAAAGCTAGGGCATTGCTCGCTGTACATGCCGAGCGTCGAGCCCCCCAGCTTGTGAGAAAGCTAGGACATTCTGTAACACCCCGCAAAATTGAATAATGAAAATTTTGTCCTCTTGTGTTATGCACGTGTAATTTGTACCGTTATGAGTAATATTCGTAACGTATTTTTATATAAATGTCATATTCTGATTATTTATATGTTTTTCATTTTCTCAAAACTCATTTCAACCTTATCTTTAGCCAACTAAAGCATTTATTTTAATCCTTATATTTTTACGTACATTGCACTTGTTTTCAATACACGTGTCAATTACGTATATATTCCGTTACGTGAAATATCTATAACATAATTAAATATACATGTTTTGTATTTTTGACTGCTTTTCGTTCTCTCAAATTATTTTTTAATATTTAGCATGTGCATTGCACGTAAAATTTTATGTGCAATTTATTTCTAAAATTTTCTAAGATGTCATACACACTTTTTCTTCTAATTTTGTTTATTTGTTTTAATAAAAACCCAAAGGCCTAAAGATGATCTCAAAGCCCATTAGTAAAATTATTTAAAAGAAAAGCCCATTAGTTAATCTACATTTTTAATAAACATTTTTTATCCTACACTTGTCATGTAACAACATGTACAATCAAATAAATAAAAACTAACTAAATGAGAAGTGTGCACATTTGGAAAATCCAAGGGTTGGCCAATTCATGAAGGAAGAAGAAGAGTTGGGAGTTTGTGGTAGTAATGGTGAGTGGGCAATTAGTGAAGGGGGTTGTGTAGGTTATGAAATTGAACACTTAATTTGAGTAGTAGAAGAGTCTTCTCAAACCCTATAAATACCACCCCCACCCCCTTCCCTTCATAATCATGCACCAAAGATTAAAAGAAACAAAATATAAGAAAGAGAGGAAAAGAAAGTGAGAGAGTTGTTGAGTTCTTGCTTGGAAGGAGAGCTTACTAGGAGAAGGGAGTCCCATTCTTGGAGCTAGGAGCAACTTCTAGGAGTCTTCTTCTACATTAGAATCTTCATTGAAGTGAGTGTTCTTTCTTGCTTTCTAGAGTAAAATAGATTGCATGTGTAGGAAAATTAATATTTAAAATTGTTTATACATATGAGTAGTGGTAAATTTCTGATGATGATATTTAGAATAAAATGCATGCTGATTGAAAGATTGTTATGTAAATAAGTTGAAATTATGTTTTTTGATTGCATGGTTGTACATCTTGATTAGATTAAATGATATGGATATAGATTTGTACACAAAGTTACCAATTCATGCCAAGAAAAATTACTGTTTTGAGTTTTGTTTTTCCATTAGAAAATTTTATTTAATAAAATAGTTAGAATCTAAAGCTAAAACTTTTTTGAGAGAATCTTGTATATGTTAGGAATATCCCTTTAAAATTTCATAAGATTTGGAAGCCGTTTACTATTTTAATAAAATCTAAACTCGGAACTGGTTAGTAGTTGACTGGTTGCTGAAAATCTGTACATATTTTGGTTTTTGATCAATTCAGCATTCTAAATGATATAATTTGAGAAAAGTCAGAACTAAGAAGTTTTAGTAGACTCGTTAACCTTTCTGAAAAGTCTAAGAAATTAAAATTTTCAAACAATTGAATTTATAATGAATTTTTCAAGACTGTACAATTGATAGTATTTCAGTATTTCGGCCATACTATATATTTCGAAGAATTCAGAGTTATAGATACAGTATTTTGAGGAAACTTATAACTAAGAAGTTTTAGTATACTTGTATACTTTTATTTTGATCTAAAGAACGCAAAGTTTCTTGAAGTATATAATTTTCTATGATTTTTACAGATAGTATGAAATGCAATTTTCTGACTTTGAATTTACTAAATGATACTTAGACAAAGTGATTGAAAATATTTTTTCATTGTCTTAAGTTATATTTTGGGAAAATAAAGATCATATTCATGCTTAGATGAGATGTGAACTCAAGAAAAATATATATATGGTTAATGATGTTAGGAATTGGTTTAAAATAAATCAAAGAAAAGTGAAGATATGAGTTTTCAATGATGAATTTTAAGAGATTATGTTTTAATCTTAATTAACTTGTATTGACAAAATTTTGATGAATATGAGAAGTGTATTGTGAAAGTGAATAGTTTGAGATTTTACTTCTTGATGAATAAATAAGAATAAATGAGAATTTGAATGAAATATGATTACATGAAAATTGAGAACATGAGTAATACGAGGATGAGTACCCCAAGTTATTGAACATAAAAGATGTTGATTTTAGAGGTTTAGTGAGACCCAAGTACCGAAAAGTCTTGAAAATGATTATTTGAGTTGAGAAGTGCCCAGATGGGCTGTCGTTCTCGGTATTTTTGTGTAAGACCGGTAGGGGGTAAGCTAACTCTAGGTGGTTTAATTTATTCATGTTCAAACTTAATGTGGTAAGGTAAAAATGGCCTGGGGCCCAGCCAAGGCCCAGGACGGCTCTCGCTCAAAAATAAGAAAATCAACAAACCGGCTCGGCCTCGGACCACTGCATGGTCGGCACCGAGCCGCAAGTTCACTCCTACAGAACCGGTCTCCTCGTATCCGACGAGCCCCAATGGCCCTCGGCCTCCGATCCACGACAGCCCCACGGGCCGTCCACCCAGCCTGGTAAAGAATGACGATGACCTGGCACACCCTAGGCCATCAGATTCTCCCAACGGCACAGGAGCCCCATGATCAGCCATATCAGCTCCAAATACCACCAAGGGCTTTGCCACGTCAGCCCTATACCACTCTTGGTACTGCCACGTCAGCCCTAAACCCCCTGGGCCTTCTGCCACGTCAGGTCCATGGGCTTTCGGGTTCAGACCCGGCTCCCAAGCGGATCTAAACCCGGTTTGAATTCTCTATAAATACCAGACCCTCACCCACCTTTTCAGGTAATCAATCTTTGGCCACCTAAATTCACCTAGTTATTGCTACTCTCCCTCAGAGACTGACTAGATCGTCGGAGGGTCCGCCACCGAGATAAACCCCGGTGTTTCAGGATCGTCTGCAGGTACACAAGACCTCAGATCCGAGCCCTTCCATCCGAGCCCAGACATCCACCTCACCTCAAGCCCGTCACAGGTACCGCTCGGTCCGCCGAGGGTCGTCTGACAAGCAGCTTTCTCCTTCAATACAAATCGAGTCCGAACTCACACCTGGTGCATCCACACGTCTCCCAGAAACAAACCGCATCAGGTTGGCGCCGTCTGTGGGAACACTGCTTCAGAAGCCGACCCGAGCCCGACCATCAAAGGACCTCGGCAGCCGAACTCTCATGGCCTCCAAGGGCAAGGGGGCTGCTACCTCCGTCAACCGATGGGACTCGCCCCCACCAACTGCTAACGCCGGGCCACGCATTTCAAAACACGGGGCTCCCCATCAGGGGTCCCAAAGGAGCGTCACCCGTCCAGTCCAGCCTGACCTACGGGGGATAATCATCAACCGGCAGGTTAGCCGCAGCAGGGGAAGGGCCGCTTCCAAATCGGCCCCGAACCATCCAAGACCGCCGCCCGATGGACGGAGGCCAGCGCTCAGCCGCGTCGGAAGGCAACCTTCAGATCGACCAAACAGGGTCGAGGGAGCCCCCGTCACTCACAAGGAGTTCCAGGATTTTCGAAGGGAAATTCTTGGGGCTCTCCGATGGGCCCCCAGGGAGGAAGCCCTCCATTCCCAAACTGGGTCGGACGCCGAGGCCAGCGTGTCCCGCCCATCAACAATCCAGCCAGAGGACGATGGCGTACTCCTAAGGCGCCTCCAAGAAATGGAGGATTGCCTCGATCACATAGGAGATGGTGGCCAACGAGCAGCTCAGGGGTACAGACCTGTCCGTCCTCCCTTCTTTGCCCCCATCCTCCAAGCAGAAATACCCAGGAATTTCCGACCACCTCAATTTGAGACCTACGACGGCGAGGGAGATCCTGCTGATCACATGGAGGGTTTCAAAACCCTCATGATGATTCACAGCGCCTCGGATCCTCTGCTGTGCCGAGCCTTCCCTGCCACCCTTCGGGGTCCGGCTCGTGAATGGTTCTCGAAGCTCACCCCCGGCTCCATTTACTCCTTCGACCAACTGGAGGGCAATTTTCTTGCCCACTTTGTTACCAGCCGAAAGGTCGAAAGGATCAGCGCCTCTTTACTTGGGCTCAGGCAGATAGAGGGGGAGTCGCTCAGAGTGTTCGTCCGGAGGTTTACCGCAGAGGCAAGGTCGGTCTCCTCTCTTGATCCAGGCGTCGCCTCCGCGGCATTTTGGCACAACGTCCGTCATGGACAGCTGAAGGCTTCTCTGGCGAAGAAACCCCCCATCGACTTTCCCGACCTCCTCAACAGGGTCGAGAAGTACATTAGGGCAGAAGAGGCCCTTAACCCCGAAGATGCCAGGGAGGCCACCGGAAGGGAAAACGGAAGGCCGAAGAAGTCGAACCATCAAAGAAGGCTCCGAAAGACGCGGGTGCAATAAAGAAGGTCCCCCCGGTCCCCCGCTTTGAGAGGTACACTCCCTTGACACATAATGTGTCCGCCATCCTCTTAGAAATCGAAGACAAAGGCATTGTCCGACTACCTCCCCGACCTAATAACAACAAGAATCGAGATCAGCGCTTCTACTGCCGCTTCCACAGAGATCATGGGCACGAAACCGACCGATGCCGGGCCCTGAAAGACGAAATTGAGGACCTCATCTCACGAGGATACCTCCGAGAATTCACCCGAGAAGTCCCATGGGATCGGCAAGATGCTAGGAACCGGAGGCTTTCGCCTCCGAACCCTACTCTGAACCGCATCCACGGTCGGAATCCCGAGTCCGAGGGAGCCGCGGATACGCCATTCATCTTGCACTGTGTCCACGGGGGGCCAATGGGAGGAGAATCAAATACTTCCAGAAAAGCCTTCATCCGAGAGGTGAATGCTGTCCAAGACAACTCCTCGACCAAGCTACAATCGATGCCAGTCTCCTTCTCAGGAGAGGACCTCGAAGGCGTTCGCCTACCCCACTGCGATGCCCTCGTCATTAGTCTCCACATGGCTAATTGTGAGGTTCGCCGAATCCTCGTCGACAACGGCAGCTCGGTTAATATTCTTTTCCTCGAAGCCTTCGAGAATCTCAAGTTACCTAGAGGCAAACTCAAGCCGGCCGGATACACCTTGCATGGGTTCTCCGGCGTCCCTGTCGTGATAGAAGGGATTGTTACCCTCGATGTTACCGCAGGATCGGCTCCTATCAAGAGGACCGAGTCCATGGACTTCATGGTGGTCAACGTCAAGGCGGCTTACAATGCCATACTCGGCCGACCCGGACTGTGCTCCCTCCAAGCGGTGCCTTCGGCTTACCATGTGAAACTTAAATTTCCCTCCCCGCAAGGAGTCGGCATCGTCCGAGGCAGCCAAGAAGCAGCGCGGTCGTGCTACATGACCACCGTCGGGGGAGGTGTGTTCCCCCTCGACGCCCTCAAACTCGAACCTGAGAGGGACGGCCCTGCTCCCGAACCTGTCGTCGAGCTGGAGGAGGTCCCATTCGACGCCAAGCACCTAATGAAGTTCCTTGAGGGACGAACATAGGTTCTAGCTCAGCTAAATGTAAATATGTTTTTGTGTAAGCGCTCATATGTAAAGGGCCATCTTAGCGGCCCTCCCTATCTTATACGAAAGAAATTTCTTTTTGTCAAACTCCAAATGCCTCGGCAGACCCGACCTAACACCAGACAATGGGATCGGCACCCGAGTCTTCACTCCGGTGTCGTCCCCAACGCCTCGGTAGGTCCATCTCGGCCTCAGGCCAGGGAGACTTCACAACACCCCACGCCGATCCCTTACGGATCAACAGGGCCGAACCACACTCCCTTCATCATTCATTACACTATCAGCCAGAGCAAAGAGTGAAAAGAATTCCTTATTCATACTCCTTTATTGGGTTCTGAGAAAACAAACAAAAACCGTTACAGAAACACTCCACTCATCTCAAACTGAAGGAAGCCGCCATCTTAGGGCCCCTCGGGTCCGATGAATGGCGGGATCACTCCGACCGAACAACTTGGAACTCTCTCTTTGTCATGATGGTCCTTCGGTTCGGCCACGGTCGACACACCGACCACGGAGCTCTGGGCATCAACGGGTCGCATGCGCTCCAGCAGCAGCAGCGCAGAGGGAACCCCCTCCGCTTGCCGACCCCCCGAGGAAGATGTCGAGACACCCAGCATCGTCCTGTAACGGTGTATCTCCATCTCCTTCTCCACTATCACATCACGAAGTAGCTTCTCAGAGGAGGGCCTCTGCACCGAGGAACTCGACATAGCATATCCGAGTCCGACGCCCCCGAGCTCCCGATCCACCATCGCCCTCCTCAGCCGGCTTGCCTCCTCACTGAGGGCTTCAGACTTATTCCTGTAATAATTGAAGGCCGCATCAGTGTCACAGGCCCCCTTCCGGTACCGAACCAAAGTGGCCTCCAGGGCCTCAACCTTGCTCCGGAGCCACGCCACGTCAGAACGACGGGGGTCCACCTCGGGAAGGGAAGCCGCAACCTACAAGAGAACCAGCCAACTCAAAACACATAAGCAAGGAGGTTCGGAAATATCCGAGGTCAAAACACTTGGCCAGTCAAAAATCCTCTTTTTATAAATTGAGTTGCTTCTTACAAAAAATGCGGTGGCCAGTCCGCGGAAGGAAAATACAATCGAGAGAAGGAAAAAGAAAGATAAAGCTATACAACTTGTTTTCCCACCTCAGCATCGGCCGGGTTCACAGGGGGGTCGGCAGCCGGGTCATCAATAGGCCCCCCTCCATTGGGGGTCTTCGGTGTCCCCTCGATGTCACGCCCCGCTTCCCAGAATACGGGAATACAGGCACGTAACCGAGGCACAGCGAATGATGCAGATACATCATTCATAAGCTGTAAATTTAACTCAACAACAAGATAACAATTTCAACCACGATAACATATAAAATCACAACAGGATAACAAAGTACATGAATATTACATGAACCAACAACTGGAAAGAAACATAGTTACGGGTCAACACGCCCGGATTACAACAAGGATTACATGAATAAACATGAATTAAAATAACATGAAACTAAACATGACTAGAATCTCTGCTCGGCAACACCTTCGAGCAGTTCTCCATCTGGGCCTGCAAGTATATTATTACAAGGAAAGAAACAAGTGGTACCCGTTAATGCAAGTCACGGGCCGCAAGTGGTACAAGCAACGGGACAAATATAAAATGAAACAAAAGCAGGAAAGAACAGAGAATCAAGAATCATATGATAGAGCAATTACAACATGTGACTGAATCAAGAACAAGACCTCATGGAACAAATAACGTGTATGTGAACAAGTAAATAATCCATAAGAACATGTAACATGTAAACGAGTAAGCAAGTAAACATGTCAACATGAACGCGCAACATGTAAACAAGTAAACCAGTCATCATAACATGTAACATGTAAACAGATCGTGCATGTACGTGTCAATGTCATGTCTTTTATTAACCTAACTAGGTAGCACTTCATGCATCCCATACTACATGGTTGCTACTCGCAATCAAGTGAACGTTTAGACTAGTGGTGGATTCTATAGGTCACGTACTCGGGAAAGTTGTATCTTGTTCGAGATACGTGCATGTGGACATAGTGTAACGTAGCGTGAAACATGTCAAGTAACCTGTATTTAGCAAACTTGTAACTTGTAACTTACAAATTGCAGCGAGGAACCACGAGCCCCCGTCCGAGTACGCTCTTCTATATTGCCCACTACTAAATCTTTTCCCTTTATACTCCGGCTTGTTATCTTTTTAATTACAATTTAAACATGAACAAAAACTACATGTAAGAACAAGAACGGGTAACATGGCAAGGGTAACATGACAAGATCAAGTATCAAGGACTTATATGGGGCAAGAAAACATATTTCAGGACTTATAACATATGATGCAACTAATGGCATGCTTAACACTTTAACAAGAATAGAGACATTATAACAACATGCAACCTAGGGACAAACAATTCATGCACAATATCATGTATATATTAATTTTTGTGTTCGTGTCATGCATACGAGGACAAGGTATTCACGATCACTTGTGAATACAGATCGACGGATTAAGTATGGACGGGTATCAATTCGACTTATGAATGCGAATTGGAGTCAATAATAATATACTTGCGGTATTTTTACAAAGGCTTGTACTAGACCAATAAAATTTGTACAAGTGACACTTGCCTGGTAGTCGACGATGATGAAATTAAATATAGAATAACGGGATCAGTATCCCGGGCAGCTGAACAAGTGCGAGATAATTTGTGGCAGCCACGCCAAAACAGCAATCCAAAATAGCAACTCCAAACAGCAACTCCAAACAGCAACTCCAATTTTCAAGTCCCCAACAACACCTTCACAAAGCAACTCCAAGACAGAGCAACTCAAACACCAGTATAATACTCCACACAATTCCCAATACAACCCAACACCAATATAATAAACCCAACACCAATCAAATCAACCCGACACCCCACAACAGCAACAATCCCAAACTCCTGTTCTTCTACTTCTTCACTTCTCCTTCTTCGATCTCAGAACACAGAGAGAGAGAGAGAGAGACAGAAAAGAGAGAGAGCGAGAGAGTGCGGGAGAAAACTGGCGAAGTCGAGTGGGCTGTGGGGGGTCGGCGACGGAGCGACGGCACGGCGGCTGGCTCGAGCGGTAAAGGCGGGGGTTCTCGGAGGCTGCAGCGAGGAGCAGGGGCGAGCGATTGGGCGGAGGTGGAGACTTCGATGGGCGAGGGGACGGGGCACAGGCGGCTGGGCGAACGGGGAAGGAGACGAGCGGGTGGTCGTCACGAGCGAAGATGAGCAGAACGGCAATGGTGAATGGCGAGCTTGAGCTTGGAGCAGCAACGGGCGGCAATGGTGGACGACTGCGGAGGCTTGAAGGCGACTGGGAGCGGCGTTGGAGCTCTCGGCTGAGGTTGCGACGGAGTGGGAGTTCGTCGAGTCGGGGCTAGCGGCAGGCGAGAGGAAGCGAGTGGAGGCGCGGGGTGGAGATGCGAGCGAGCAGAGAACGGCTGCGGAAGGGGAATGGCGCGACTGTGGTGGGTTCGCGATGGAAAAGGCGAGGCGAGCACAGGCGGGGTGCGGCGGAAGATGGAGGAGGAAGAAGATGAGAGTCGGGTCTGTTTTGTTTGGGTTGGTTTCTTTGTTCTGTTTTTGTAGAGAAACAGAGAGAGAGAGAGGGAGAGGATGAATGGGAGAGGGGATTTTTATAATGGAATAAAATAATGGAGTAATGGGGGTGAAAGAGAGTGGGGACAGTTACTAGGAGTGGGGAGATGTGCTGGTACGGGAAAAGAGTGGGGAGTTGGAGTACGGGATAGAAAATGGGGTGAGGAAAAAAATATTGTATGGGGATAGGTGAATCTGTACAATTATAGGGGTTTTGGACTTGGGCTTCAATAAATGGGCTCTAAATAATATAACAATATAGGCTGGGTTGGGCTTCAGAATATTTAATTAAAATAATTAGGGCATTGGGCTAAAATATTTTGGGCTCAAATTAATTTAATAAAAATCAAATACAATTTTGGGCTTTAGAATAAACAATTGGATTTCAGATTAACAAATAAAAAATTGAAATACAAAAATGGGCTTTTAACAAAGTTAAATAATTGGGCTTTGAATAAAATATTAAACAATCTAATAATTTGTATATTGGCTCATAAAATAGTTTGAATAATAATATAATCAATTAGGAGAAAATACTTAAAAAAATACTAATGATTTAAAATACAGAAAAATACTTGAAAATTACGTATTAATGAAAACAGGGGTTACACTCGATCTCCATGTCATAATCGACGTTGGACAGGTCGAGGGTCGGGTAGAAGTGCCTTACGTGACTGAGGGCCTTCGCATAACACTCGTCCTGGGCCTTGATCACCATCATCTGACCCGCATTCGTCAGCTCCTCCTCCACTTTGGCGAACTTCTCCTTCAAGGAGACCACCTTCTTCCCCCACTCCGCATCCTTGGCTTCGAGCTCGAGCTTCATCTTCTGCTCCCTCTTGTGCGAGCCCTCGAGCTCGATCCGCATCTCCTTCATCTCCCGCTCGCTCTTATCCGCCCGAGCTCGCTCTTGTGCCAGGGACGCTTCGTAGAGGTCTTTACGTTAGCCCCCTGCACGCAAGCCTGCGACCGACAAGCGCAGATAAGAAAAAGACTTTCGCAGTAAAATTAACAAGGGGGATAGGGTCGACGAGCTTACCAGCACGGTGGCCTGTGCCAGGCGCGCACGGGCTCGCTCTCCATCTCCTTGCGGTCGCGAGGGGTTGCCAACTTTTCCACCACCTCAACGGCCTGGGCCTCCTCGGTCAGACAGTCTCCCATCCGAACCGACCAATCCGGTGCCCACCATTGCCGCAACATCTCCACCACCGGGTCCTCTTCCTCAACCTCGACCAAGGGACCCTTCCCCTTGTCAAGATTGGATGCCTTTGCTTGGCCCTGGCCCCTCGAAGTAGCCACCCCCTTGCTCGTCTCCGAGCGAGTCCTCTTGGACCTCGGCTCGAGCTGGGCCTCCGAGATGGCTAGGGACGACTCCCTCGGCCTCTTCGTCGCCTCCCCCTTCTTCTCAGCCTTCTCCTTCTTCAGGGCGAGCCTCTTTGCCTTAATCGATGCTTCATCCATATCTGCAAGAAGATCCAGTAAGGACAATGAGCACAGAGGAACAACAAAGTCAAAAGAAAAGAAACAACTACATACACAAGACGGCCGGGCTCAGTCCGACGCTCGCCAGATGACCCTCCGTCACCTTCGTCCAATCGATACTATGTGACAGACGGAGGCGCTCAACAAACCCCCACTCATCGGCAGACAGGTCCCTCGGCCTCGGTGTTTTATAGCTCGGCTTAGAGTGGTTCCATCGAGTGGGAATGTCCCAGGGCTCCTCACTCCGGATCACCACATACTTTTTCTTCCAATCCTTGATAGAGTCCGGGTGGCTGTGGACGACCTTCCCCTTACTCCGGGGCGAAATGTAGTAAACACCCTCAGCCGCCGAGCTGATCATCAACATCGGTCGGAACACATTCAGCCGAAGGGGTATTTTCTGCTCCTCGCACATCAGCACGAAGCAGATAATCTGCTTCCAGGAGTTCGGCCCGTACTGCATCGGCGCCAGAGACGCCCAGTTCAACACATCCCGAACAAACGGGTGGACTGGCAGCCTCAGCCCAGAGATGAAGGCGTCCACTGGGAAGACGCAATACCAAGCAGACAGGGGGTCAGTTGGGCGCAGAGTAAAGCTCGGCAGCATCAATTCGTAGCTGGGCCCTATGTGGTACACCAGCTGCAAAGCCTCCAAGTCCCCACCCTCCAAGACGGTCGGAATCGCATCCATCTGCACCCTCTTCCGACTCGACGAAGACGGCTGGATGCCGAAAAGCTCCTTGTCAGAAAGATCGTCGGGGTACTGACAGAAAGGCTTCGGCTGTACGGGCGACCCTGTCATCAAGTTGCGGTAGACAGGCGCCTGGCTCGAGCCACCGGTCTTTGACCCCGTCTTCCTCGGAGCCCTCTTCCTCTTCTTGGTTCGCTCCGGCGAGGGGGTAGATAATCGCCCCAGACCGGTCGGATTTCGAGGCCCTTCGGCTTCACCCCCTTCGGGGCCACCCTCCTCTTCGGAAGCCAACCCTAGAATCCGGATGTCATCTGAACTACCGCTCCCCTCCTCAGATTCGCTGCTCTCCACCACAAAAGGCCTTCGAGATCGCAACGGCTTCACATTATACACCGGCTCCTCCTCGCCTACCGGCTCCTCCCACGAAACTGAATCCGAAGGCTCCACCTTACGAATAGACTCCCCTTCAAGCACGGGCTCCTCCCACGACGTTGATTTGGAGGCGGATTTCACTTCCCCCTAGACGTCGACGCTGACGAGCCAGACTGAGCCCTGTCCTTCTGTGCCTAAACTAAACAGACTTACCAACTAACCTGGGGTCGCTTCGGAAGAACGAGCCTGGTGCAGCAAACTGCGGGGACGAGCGCTGAAGTGTTGGAAGATTTTTTGAAAAAGAAAGAAGCGAGAAGGAAGTGGGCGATAGGGGGAGAGGTGGGGATATTTATAGAGGATGAAAACGACTCCTCGATTTCCGCAATTACTGTTCACCGATTGACGTGTAACTGCCGCCTGGATAATCGCACCACGCCCTCGAAACGTGCGCTGCTGACGTCACATAGTGCCAGGCTGGCAGCCAGACACAGGGGTCGGTTCGGATAAAGTGTTCAGCGGAGAAAATGTTTCACTTAAGATTTAAGGCGCCGTCCTTCGACAGGCGCCCCGGGCTCCAGGGCTCGGTCGGCCACCCTCTCACCCGCGAGCAGCTCGGGGCTTACGGCCTCGGCAGCCGAAACCCCGAACTGTTCGAGGGTGGGAGAAAAGCCACCATCGCCTAGAACCCTGTCAGAAAGCAGATCGGCACGCCTCCAATCGGAGACGACCCATCTATCCAAGGCTCTTCAGCCCCAGTTCCGGAATATGGTTGATGCCCCTCCCGTCTGGATCTCTCTCGGGCCAAACAACCGTGTCAGGGTCGTCTAACCCGAAAAAGGATCCAGACGGCAAAGCCACCACCAATCCGAGGCTCCTTATCTCCCGGTCAGGATTTCGGTCGTTATCCCTCTCACCCTGATCTCCCTGAGGTCTGGATACCGTATCAGGGCCATCAGATCCAAGAGAAGATCTGGGCGGCAGAGTAACCACCTCTCCGACACGACCAGGGTTAAAGTTTTGCAAGATACAGGCGTCCGCCGAAGCAGACACCTCTGATGGCCAGTGGACCACCCTTGCTGTGATCAAATCCGCATGGGGGAGTTGGGTATTTATAACCTCCCCCACAGATCCACACAACGACCTTGGGAAAGCCAAACGACGGAAGCCCATGCGCCATGCATTTATTTAGGCGGCGCCATTAATGCCCCTAGGAAATTGGAGCACTGCACAGATCCCGGAGCACCTTCAATGCTCCGCAGAGACAGCAGGCCACCCTACTCCAACATTCTAAGTCACAACGGTTCGCCATCACCCTTACCAACCCGTAATTCCTCGCCAGCTCGAGGTCAGGTCCAGCACCAGGGTAACCTTCTCAGGAAGGCTCAACGGCTCGCCATCACCCTTGCCGACCCGTAATCCCTCGAAAGCTCGAGGTCCGGCCTGCACCAGGGTAACCTTCTCAGGAAGACCCAACGGCTCGCCATCACCCTTACCGACCCATAATTCCTCGCCTGCTCGAGGTTCGGTCTGGCACCAGAGTACTCTTCTACGGAAGACGCAACGGCTCGCCATCACCCTTACCGACCCATAATCCCTCGCCAACTCGAGGTTCGGTCTGGCACCAGGGTACTCTTCTCCGGAAGACTCATCAGGCTCGCCATCACCCTTACCGACCCATAATCCCTCGCCTGCTCGAGGTTCGGTCTGGCACCAGGGTACTATTCTCCGGAAGACACAACGGCTCGCCATCACCCTTACCGACCCATAATCCCTCGCCAGCTCGAGGTTCGGTCTGGCACCAGGGTACTCTTCTCCGAAAGACTCATCAGGCTCGCCATCACCCTTACTGACCCATAATCCCTCGCCTGCTCGAGGTTCGGTCTGGCACCAGGGTACTCTTCTCCGGAAGACACAACGGCTCGCCATCACCCTTACCGACCCATAATCCCTCGCCAGCTCGAGGTTTGGTCTGGCACTAGGGTACTCTTCTTCGGAAGACTCATCAGGCTCGCCATCACCCTTACCGACCCATAATCCCTCGCCTGCTCGAGGTTTGGTCTGGCACCAGGGTACTCTTCTCCGGAAGACACAACGGCTCGCCATCACCCTTACCGACCCATAATCCCTCGCCAGCTCGAGGTTCGGTCTGGCACCAGGGTACTCTTCTCCGGAAGACTCATCAGGCTCGCCATCACCCTTACCGACCCATAATCCCTCGCCTGCTCGAGGTTCGGTCTGGCACCAGGGTACTCTTCTTTGAAAGACACAACGGCTCGCCATCACCCTTACCGACCCATAATCCCTCGCCAGCTCGAGGTTCGGTCTGGCACCAGGGTACTCTTCTCAGGAAGACGCAACGGCTCGCCATCGCCCTTTCCGACCCATAGACTCGCCAGCTCGGGGTTCGGCCTAGCATCAGAGTGGCCTACTCATGAAGGCCCAGCGATTCGCCATCCCATTTCCACGACCATAAACACTCCTCCACGGCTAACTCCCGCACCCCCGCAGGAGTGGGGGGCTTGTGTGGTAGGGTAAAAGTGGCCTGGGGCCCAGCCATGGCCTAGGACGGCTCTCGCTCAAAAATAAGAAAATCAACAAACCGGCTCGGCCTCGGACCACTGCATGGTCGGCACCGAGCCGCAAGTTCACTCCCACAGAACCGGTCTCCTCGTATCTGATGAGCCCCAATGGCCCTCGGCCTCCGATCCACGACAGCCCCACGGGCCGTCCACCCAGCCTTGTAAAGAATGACGATGACCTGGCACACCCTAGGCCATCAGATTCTCCCAACGGCACAGGAGCCCCATGATCAGCCATATCAGCTCCAAATACCACCAAGGGCTTTGCCACGTCAGCCCTATACCACTCTTGGTACTGCCACGTCAGCCCTAAACCCCCTGGGCCTTCTGCCACGTCAGGCCCATGGGCTTTTGGGTTCAGACCCGGCCCCTAAGCGGATCCAAACCCGATTGGAATTCTCTATAAATACCAGACCCTTACCCACCTTTTCAGGTAATCAATCTTTGGCCACCTAAATTCACCTAGTTATTGCTACTCTCTCTCAGAGACTGACTAGATCGTCGGAGGGTCCGCCACCGGGATAAACCCCGGTATTTCAGGACCATCTGTAGGTACACAAGACCTCGGATCCGAGCCCTTCCATCCGAGCCCAGACATCCACCTCACCTCAAGCCCGTCGCAGGTACTGCTCGGTCCGTCGAGGGTCGTCTGACAAGCAGCTTTCTCCTTCAATACAAATCGAGTCCGAACTCACACCTGGTGCATCCACACGTCTCCCAGAAACAAACCGCATCACTTAAGGACATGCACTAGTTGGTGACATGATGAAACTAGAGCAAACGTGAGTTATGGACTCCAGAATAATCATTGGAGAGAGACGGTACCCAGTATTCCGGGACGATGGACGTAAGGGCCACAGAATGATCCTCGAAGTGGGAACAATCTCCAGTATTCCGGGACGAGAGTGACGCTCATGGGATACTTGTGCAATGAGGGCTCCAGAATGATCTGCGGAGTGAGACGATCCCCCGTATTCCGGGACGATGGACGTAAGGGCCACAGAATGATCCACGGAGAGAGATTGGTCTCCACATTCCAAGGGCGAGAGTCAATACTTGCAAAGTGTCTAAATCTTGTAGTAGTCTTCGTAGTAGGTTGCATGGCGAGGGATCTAACCTTATAATGTGGAGTACGTAGGTACTTGCCCTCGGACCTATGTAGTATGGGATGCATAGAATCGGAACAAGTATGCATTAGTGTCATCCTAGCATAAACATCTGTATTAGGTATTAAGTTTTTGCATATACTGACATGTTTAGGATAGTCACTCTTTACACTTTTTTATGCATTCAAGTTTGTGATTGTTAAAGTAAGAGATTTCGTTATAATACAGCATAGAGAGGATCTCTATTTATAACATTGCGTCGGTTGTAAGCAAATGACGTGCCTACAGATTTCTAGTGCAGGGCTTGATTGGATTGACAAGAACTTAAAGACGGCTGATAATAAAGATTATATTCATGATTAAAGTTGCTGATATTTGTGTTGTATTTTATATTGTATTTTATTTAACTTTCGCTGTGTAACTCTGTAATAAACATTGTTGTGTAATAAAAAGTTTTATTTTCCTTGTAAAATTGTACGAAATGAAGTAAAAGATCTCGTTGTACTACGAATTACATGTAAATGGAATTTGGGGTGTTACACATTGCTCACTGTACATGCCAATCGTCGAGCCTCCCATCTTGTAAGAAAGCTAGGGCGTTGCTCGCTGTACATGCCGATCATCGAGCCTGCCAGCTTGTGAGAAAGCTAGGGCGTTCCTCGCTGTAATGCCGAGCATCGAGCTCCCCAGCTTGTGAGAAAGCTAGGGCATTGTTCACTGTACATGTCGAGCGTCGAGCCCCCCAGCTTGTGGGAATACTAGGGCGTTGCTCGCTGTACATGCCGAGCATCGAGCCCCCCTCAGTTTGTGAGAATACATAGAAATTCGAACCAAAAAAGGAAAGAAATAAGATTACATTGTATTCTTTCAACTATTTTGTGTTTACACAAAAGGGGTGTCACATACTACTGATTACTAAGGATCTGTTACACCAATTTGGTTACAAAAGAAGTCTAGTCCTCCCATTCGAGAACTTGATGAGGTGCTCCGTGTTCCAGGGCCTCTTCACTACCCTGCCCCCCAGGTCTTCGAGTCGGTACGTGCCGGGGCGTACCACTTTAGAAACCTTATATGAGCTCTCCCTGTTGGGGGCTAGCTTTCTCTTCTTACTTGGGTCGGATATAGCTGGTTTTCTGAGTACGAGATCACCTTTCTTGATGTTGGTGGCGCAGACCTTTTTGTTATAGAATCTCTCGATCCGTTGTTAGTATATGCATCTTTTGACGGTGGATTTTTCTCTAACCTCGTTGACCAGATCCAAATTCACTCTGAGGTCGGCTGAGTTGGTCTCCTTATTGAAGCCCATGTACCTGGGCGAGGGGAGACTAATTTCTAAGGGGATGACCGCCTTGGTGCCCTAGGTTAGGATCAATGGTGATTCGCCCGTGGGGATTCTCTGAGTTGTTCGGTGCGACCAAAGGACACTCGGTAGCTCGTCGACCCAAAGTCCTTTGGGAGAATTTTCCAACCATTTCTTGAGCCCGTCAAGGATTTGACGATTTGCATTTTCTACCTGGCCGTTTGACTGAGGGTGAGATATTGACGAGAAGCATTGCTAGATGTCGATGTCTCTGCAGAATTTTCGAAAGTTCTTGCCAGCAAATTGGGTTCCGTTATCGGTGATGAGCACATGTAGGATCCCAAATTCACAGTTAATGTGCTTCCAGAAAAATTGTTGAGTTTGATGCACCGTGATCGTGGCCAGGGGTTCCCTCTCGATCCACTTGGTGAAGTAGTCGATGGCTACCACCAGAAATTTCCTTTGGCATGTTGCTTTTGGGAATGGGCCGACCAAGTCCATCCCCGACATGGCAAAGGGGGTCGGGCTGGCTAGCGACTGAAGGTTGGCTTGTGGAAGTCGTTTTACAAAGGAGAATCTCTGGCAAGGGCTGCATCTCCTCACGAGGTCCTGGGCATCTTGTAACATGGTTGGCCAGTAATAACCGTGGCTTAAGGCTTTCCTAGCGAGCGACCTGCTCCTCATGTGGCATCTTTCGATCCCCTCGTGTAGCTCTTTGAATGCGTATTTGGCCTCTTCGGGGGCCAAACAGCTGAGATAAGGTCTTCCGTCCACCTTTGTGTAGGAGCATTTGAAGAGTGTCCCATCGATTATAGTGAATCTTTCTGATCGAATTCTGGTCCTTCTCACCTCGGCCCGATCTTTCGGAAGTTTGCCCTCTGTCAGAAACATTCAGATGGGAGCCATCCAAGTGTTTGATTGAGCCTCGACAGCGAGGCAAGGGACCTCGGGAAAGTCGATGTTAGGCTTCAGGAGAACTTCGAATAAGACGGTGCGGTCGAGGCCTTCGAAGGACGATGAGGTGAGCTTGGACAAAAAGTCAGCTTGAGCATTTTGCTTTCTCAGGATCCTTTCCACCGAGGCGAAGTTCAAGGCGGTTAAGAGTTGCTGGACTAGTGCCAAGTATTGAACCATCCGAGTGTCACGAGCCTCATACTCCCCGGTGATCTGGTTGACCACGAGCTGGGAGTTACTGAAGGCCCTGATTTGCCTTGCCCCCGCCTTATGTGCTAATGTGAGACCTGCAATCATCGCCTCGTACTCTGCCTCGTTGTTAGAGGTGGGGAAGTTCAGGCGTAGGGAATACTGGAGAACGAAGTAGTCGGGGCCTCTGAGTATAACACCCACACCGCTTCCAACCTCGCAGGACGAACCGTCGACATAAACCTCCCAAATTGGTTTCCTTTCTTGATGTTCGGAAGGCTCGGAAATGAGTCACTCCGTGATGAATTCGGGCCTGCTCTTTAATAGCCGTCCTAGGTTGGTAGCTGATGTCGTACTAACTCAGCTCGATGGACACTTTGATCTAGCGACCAGAATTCTCTGATTTATGGAGGAAGGCCTTGAGGGGCTGGTTTATGAGAACTTGGATTGAGTGGGCTTGGAAATAAGGACGGAGCTTCTGCGCGGCCATGACCAGTGCGTAGGCAAACTTTTCCATCTTTGCGTAACGAGTCTCGGCTGCGAGCAAAACTTTGCTGACGTAGTAGAGCGGCTTCTGAACCCCGTCCTTCTCCCTGACTAACACGGCATTGAGCGCGTGTTCCAAGGCGGATAGGTAGAGGGAGAGGGATTCTCCTGGCTCGGGCTTACTTAGAAGAGGAGGGTTGGCGAGGTAGACTTTCAGTTGGTTGAATGCTTGTTACTAAGATTCCTCCCATTCTAAGTCTTTCCCCCCTCGTAGGGCCTTGAAAGAATTGAGTGACTTTTCTCCAGACTTGGAGAGGAAGCGGCTGATGGCCGCCAATCATCCCGTGAGCCGTTGAATTTTCTTTATATTTCTGGAAGGGGCCATATCGATTATGGCCTGAATCTTCTCGGGGTTTGCTTCTATGCTGCGCTGGCTGACAACAAACCCGAGAAATTTTCCCGAGGAGACGCCGAAGGCGCACTTAGTGGGATTGAGCCTCATGTTGTGGAATCGGAGGACACCAAAAACTTCCTCGAGGTCGGCCACATGATCCTGCCCTTAGCGACTCTTGACGAGTATGTCGTGAACGTATACCTCCATGTTTCGACCGATCTGTTCTTTGAAGACCTGATTGACGAGCCCCTGGTAGGTGGCACCAGCATTCTTTAGCCCGAAGGGCATGGCCAGGTAGCAGTAGAGACCTTGGTAGGTTACGCATGCTATCTTGACGATGTTCGAAGGGAACATCCTACTCTGGTTATAGCCCGAAAAGGCATCCATGAAGGTCAGTAGCTCGTGACCTAACGTCGCGTCGATCAAGGCATAGATGCTTGGGAGGGAGAATGGATCTTTTGGGCACGCATTGTTGAGGTCCATGAAGTCTATACAGATCCTCCAATTCCTGCTTGTCTTCTTCACCATCACAACATTAGCCAGCCACTCGGGTAGCTAACCTTTTGTATGAACCAGACGGACAAAAGTTTGTCCACATCCTCTTTCACTGTTTGTTGCCTCTCGGGAGCGAACTTACGTCACTTCTGTTGGATCGACTTGGAGCCCGGGTGGATGCTCAGTTTGTGCCTGATGTGGTCTTAGGAAATCCTGGGCATGTCAGACGGGGTCCAGGTGAAGAGGTCGATATTCTGGCGAATACACTCGAAGAGGGTCAGTCTCAGATCTGGGGATAGGGTCCAGCTTACATAATACCATTTAGATTTGTCTTCCACCTCGAAGGAGACCTCTTCCAACTCGTCCACGGGCTCTGAGTCAGACTGGTTTCTTTCGGGAATAAGTTCAACTTCATCAAGGGGAAATTCCCTGACCCCTACAGCGATCATATAGCATGAGCATGCGGCTCCTAGTTTCCCCGAACGATGCCGACCCTGAGGTCGGTAGGGAACTTCAGTTTTAGGTGGTAGGCCGAGGAGACTGCCTGAAATAAGCAGAGGCCGGATCGGTCGAGAATGGTATGCAGCCTTGACATTGACCACCATGAAGTCCATTGATTTGATTCGTATAATCAGAGTCGTCCCGGTGGTCACATCAAGTGTGATGATCCCCTCAATTTTGACGGGAACGCCGGAGAACCCGTGAAAGGGTGTACCCGGTCGGTTTTAGCTTCTTGCGGGGGAGCTTGAGGTTTTCAAAGGCTTCCAAGAAGAGGATGTTGATTGAGCTTCTGTTATCTTCGAGAATTCGACAAACTTCGAAGTTCGTCATGATGAGGCTGATGACGAGCGCATCACAATGTAGGAGTCGGACGCCCTTCAGGTCTTCTCCTGAGAAGGAGACCGCCTGCTGCCGAACTCAGGGAGGGGGATGGTCGTCGACCAAATTTACTTCCCGCAAGAAGGCCTTACGGAAAGTGTTGGATTCCCCTCCCATGGGTTCACCATGGATGCTGTGTAGGATGGCCGTCCCCTAGTTTCTTCGGGCTCAGGGCCCTGCTCGGGTTGTTGGTTGACCGTTCGAGGAGGAGGTGAAGGCCTCGGATTCCTCGGATCCCTTCGGTCTCTTGAGTTTGTCCGGGTGAACTCCCCTTGGTACCCTCGTTGGATGAGGGACTCAATTTTGTTTTTAAGGGCGTGACAATTGTCCGTCTCGTGCCCATGGTCTAGGTGAAACCGGCAGCAGAACCTCTAGTCCCGTTTCTTATTTTTGCATGGTCGGGGAGGGAGTCAGATAATCCCTTTGTCCTCGATCTCTAAGAGGATGGCTGACACGTTCCAGGTTAGCGACGTATATCTTTCAAAATAGGGGACCAGAGGTGGCCTCTTCTGGCCGGATACATCCTTCGGGGTCTTCTTGGCGGGCTCGTAGTCATCTACTTTTCACTTCTCCTTGCCAATGGCTTCTTTAATGCCCTCAGGGTGTAGAGCTTCTTCGGCCCAGATGTACTTCTCGACCCTGTTGAGGAGGTCGATGAAGTCGACAGGCGATTTATTGGCTAATGAGGCCTTAAGCTGGCTGTGGCGAACATTGTGCCAGAAAGCTGTGGAAGCGATGCCCACGTTGAGAGAAGAGACCGACCTTGCCTCGGCAGTGAACCTCCGAACGAACTCGCAGAGGGGTTATCCTTCCTTCTACTTGAGGTCCAGAAGGGACGTGCTAGTCTTTTCGACCTTCCAGCTGGTTACGAAGTGGGCTAGGAAGTTTGCTTCTAGCTGGTCGATCGAGAAGACCGAGCCGGGGGTGAGCTTCGAAAACCATTCCTGAGCTGGACCACGCAGGGTGGTAGGGAAGGCGCGACATAGGAGAGGAGTCAATTGGACAAATACGTCCATAGTGGCTCGGCTGCCGATGTGCTGTGAATCAACATGAGGATTTTGAATCCTTCCAAGTAATCAGCTGGATCACTCTCGCCATTGTAGGTCTCGAATTGGGATGGCCTGAAATTCCTCGGAATCTCGGCATCTAGGATTTGAGGGAATAAGGGAGGTCGGTTTGGCCGGTTCCCTTGCCCGGATTGTGGTCTGCCCTCGCCCAGATGGGCGAGGCGGTTCTCCATCTCCTGAAGGCACCGGAGGATGGCACCGTCTTGTTCCTGTGGGCAAGTCAAACCATGAGATTCGCTGCCCTGGGCTTCTGGCCGCGGTTCAATATTATTGCGTGCCTCGGTCCGGGGACTGCTCCTGATAGCCTGGAGGGCCTCATTCCTAAAGTTTTGGAACTCGGTTCTCATGACCGGGGTCTGCTCTACTTGGCCGTGTAAAGGCGGAGGCCCCCGGGGTGAGCGACTGTACGCTGGTTCCTGTTCTTGGGTCGCCTTCCTGCCATGGTTCGGGGCCGAGTTGGAAGCAACCCCTCCCCTCGACCGGCTAATTTATCGGTCCTGGATTACACGCCGTAAGTCGTGAGCCGCAACCGAGCATGAGGCACTCGGCTCAGGTCCTGCCACACCATTGGCTCGAGGTTGACCAGAGTTGTGGGTGTGCGCATGGCTGTGAGTGGGAGGAGGGTCTGTACGACGTCCAGCGGTGAGGACTTTTCTGGCTTTGGGAGGCATGGGAAAGCATGGCTTCGAGATGACATCCTAGGCCGGGATTGGACCTTTGTCAGTGACGCGGTTCCCATATATAGACGGCACCAACCTGATGTTGTTTGTTTTTGGGTGTGAGGGCAACATGTGTGAATTCTTGTAATTTATAAGATAGAACGCACGTCACTGGCATTGATCTGATCCTCGGGCTGTACGTTCGGCTCGGGGGTAGCAGGTGAGAGGTAGAGGCTGAGTGCTCGGCTTGGATCTTTGTGGCCAAGCTCGGATCTTGGTGGCTCGACTCAGATTTTGAAACCTACACAATACCAGTTTCCAACGACAGGCCCTCCGACAATTTAGTCAGTCACTGACAAGGCAACAATAACTAGGGTTCAGATGAGGAAAAGTTGATTACCTTTGAAAGGAAGAGGGGTTTGGTATTTATAGGCACGGGCTAACGGGTCTCTAGCCTTGATGGGTCTGGTCAGACCCGTTAGCCAGTGGGCCTGAGCTGGCAGAAGCCCATTAGACTTGTCTGACCTGATGATCACATGAGAATGAAATCTGAGAAGATCTGATAGTTCAGATGGGGCCACGTCTTTTATACCACATCACGAAGCAAATAAGCAACAAACATAAGAACATGCAACAAACATAAGAACATTGATTTTTGTATTTACAAAGATGTATTTTTACTTGAGCCCAACATTTTTTATTTTTTTATATAATAAAGATGACTATAGTCATTGTTTCATTGATGGGAGTTTAACGAAACAAAGTAGAATTAGTTACACATCCCGATCAAAGTACATCAAAACATCAAGCATCACTACCTAACGATGCTCGGACAATCTAAATAAAGTAGAACAAAGTACAACAAGAAAGTGGCAATCTTCGATAATAGCCGTCGAACACCACTCTTTGGCCCACCGTAGTCGTTTACTCCTCTTCCATTCGCAGCTTCTTCCTGAGCCCCGCATTGCCTACCCAAGCATGAATAAAACTGAATATTTTATGCATAAGTACAGGAAATCTTTGATTGCAGTTACGAAAACATAGATTATTTTGATCTAGCCTTAAGCCCCATATAGTTCCCGCAACCGCTATATCCCACGCCTCTCTATCCTCTTTTCGAATGTTCCCCCCTCCCTAACTTCCATGCCTGAGAGGAAGAGCCTGGACTATCTAAACACCCAAACCCGAGACAGATAACTTCCCACGCTAGTCTAGCTCTATGACAGTTGAAAAAAATGTGTTGAGTTTCCTCATCACCAATGTTACATCTTAGACATGCCCCCTCAATCTGCATACCTCGCTTTTGTAGATTGATTTTTGAAAAGATTGCGTCATTCATGACCAACCACATGAATGCCTTAATCTTCAAGGGCACCTGAATAGTCCAAATAATCTGACCATCCTTGCATCTAGCTCATCCATCATTTAGATTCCTGTATTGGGATGATACCAAGAAGTTTCTATCTGGTTCTAGGCTCCATGATCTTCCATCTTCTGTGCCCTGAGAGAACCTTCCTTCCGTTCTAGTGAAGTTCATTAAACTATGTAGTTGTATGACCCTCTCCTGAGTTAGTTCGCCCTCGATGTGAATTTTGATCCTGTCGTGTCTCCAAACCTCCGAGACTAGTGAGTCTATCTTAGCCATGCTCCTAGCCGCTTATGGAAACATACTTTGCAAGGTATTGTTACCACACCATTTATCTTTCCAGAATCTTATTCATTTTCCATCTCCAATAGTGCAAGTGGTGTTTGTGTGATATATATCCCCAACTCTCGCCAACCCCTTCCACATATAAGATGTTCTTCCATATACTGTTCTTCCTCCATATCCCACCTTCTTCCTTTTTCGATAGTTTTGGAATGATTTGCACCACCATGCATTTCGCCTCCTGCCCATTTTCCACCACCACTTACTGAGAAGTGCCCTTTTCATATCCTGGAGATTGATAATTCCTAGGCCACCAAATTCTTTTCTCTTGTAGACTCTTTCCCATTTAACCAAATGGAATCCCTTTCCAGTTTCATCGGCTCATTTTCAAAGGAATCTTCTCCTACATTGATCGATTTTGTTCATAACCCACTTCGGTAGCTCATAAATCAACATTAGATACATTGGTATACTACTAAGGACTGAGTTAATTAGCGTGATCCTACCCCCAAAAGAGAGTGATTTACCTTTCCAACCTGCCAGCCTCTTTTCTACCTTCTCTATAAGCGGTTCCCAATCCTCTTTAAGCAGTTTCCCCGGTCTGATATGCGTTCCAAGATATGTGAGCTGGTAACTCGCCATTTCACATCCAAGCATGGCTTTGATGGAAGTTATCGAAGTCAATATGTTACTGCAAAGAGGTATGACACAACTCATGGACAGATTCACTTTTAACCCTGCCCATGCCTGAATACATTTGAGTATGATGTTAATTGCGAAGACCTCCTCTCCCCTAGCTTCCCCAAAAATTAGCGTGTCATCCGCATACTGTAGAATCGAAATGGCTTCTGAAACCCCTTGCACACACACCCCTTGAATGATTCCCACTTCTCTTCCTCTCCTGATCATTTCTGTTATACCATTGGCCACTAAGGCGAAAAGTATAGCTGATAGTGGGTCCCCCTGTCGTAGCCCTCTCTGGCATCTGATTTTCTTTCTAGGCTTTCCGTTAAACTATACATTCGATTTACCTCCTCGAACACATTTCATGATCCAGAAAATCCATTTTTCTCCAAATCCCTTTAGCCTGAGAACCTCTTCCACGCAATCCCATTCAACCGAATCATAGGTTTTTTCAAAGTCCAGTTTTAGCATAAATCCATCCGCCTTGTCCCTGCATCCTCTGTAGGCTATTTCATGAGCAGAAGACACACTATCCATAATGTCTCTTCCCTTGATGAACCCGCTTTGAGAGTCGCCTATCACATCATTTAGATGTGGTGCTAGCCTTGAAGCCAGCACCCTCGTGATGATCTTGAAAGATCCATTGAGGAGGCTAATAGGCCTTAGATCCTCACATCTTCGCACCTTACTCTTTTTGGGGATGAGAATTACGTTTGCATAGTTGAGCCTGTTAATATCAGCCGTGGCATTGTGAAACTCCTGAAAAATCTCCATGAGGTCTCTCTTGATGATTTTCCAATAAATCCTATAGAAAAAATTAGGAAATCCATCTGGGCCCGGAGATTTGTCTTGCCCTAGACCTTTGATTGCCTTTAGGACCTCCTCCTCTGTGAAAGTTCCCTCTATTCCTTCACTTCCATCTACTCTTGATCCCTCCCAAAACTCCAACTGTAGCTTTCTCCAGTATTGCTTTTCTCTAGTATTGCTTTTTGATTCTCCAGAATTTGCATCTATTGCTTTTTGATTTTCCCAATAAGTCCCTATATTTGTCATCTATGTGTCTTCTGATCTCTTCTTCATTCTTTGTCCATCTGCTTCCCACCTGAAGTCCATTAATGCGATTTCGTCTTCGTCTTCCATTTGCTACCCTGTGGAAAAACTTTGTGTTCGCATCCCCTTTCTGCAGCCATTGAACCCTTGAGAGCTGTCTCCAGTACTGTTCCTCCATCTCTGAAAGCAGATGTAATTGTAGTCTACTATTCTCCAACTCTTGTACTTCCAAAGTCAGTAGGTCTCTTTCCTCCTCTGCCTCCTCTAAAACCTTGACTCTTTCCCCTAGATCTTCCAATCTTCTTTTTGTCTGCCCAAACTCTTGTCTAGCCCAGTCTTTGAGATGCCTGCACAGCCTCCTAGTTTTCGTGATCCAAGTTCCAATAGCTCCCGATGTGTTGGTTTCTGCGTTCCAAGATGCCTCTATAATCCTTCTGAGGTTGTTATTTGCAGTCCATGCCTTCTCAAACCTAAACTGGTGTCGTATATTTCCGTGCCCCTCTCCAAATTGTAAAGCCAATGGAGTATGGTCCGATGAAAATCTTGCAATGGTCCTGACCATCGCTAGTGGAAAGGCATCCTCCCACTCCACGGATACAAAAATCCTATCCAGCTTGGCTAAGATTGAAAATTTTTGCATGCTCGTCCAAGTGAATTTCCTATCTGCAGAGTTGAGTTCAAGTAGCTCCAATTCATCTATAATGTTGTTAAAGTTATTCTTCTCAGCCCCACTAGCCCCTCTACCTCTATGTTCATGTTGGAATCTAGTGATGTTGAAATCTCCTCCTATTACCCATGGATCATTCCATCTCCCTCTGATAGCTCTCAGATCCTCCCATAATAGCCCACACTTTCTGGAGTCATAAGGTCCGTAAACACTTGTGACAATGTGAATCCAACTATTGCTACGTTGTCTAAGCCTTAACGTGATTGTGAACTTTCCAATCTCCTCATCTATAACTTCAAAAACATTTGACTCAACACCTAGCGCGCTCCCACCCGAGAAACATATGGCAGCTTTAAATCTCCACTCATACCCTAGAAGGGATCTAAGCCCTTGAAAATCCTCTATCCTAGGGTTCTCAATCCTAGTTTCTTGTAACACGCAAATAGATGGTCTATGTCTAGAGATGGTACTGTTAATAAGCTTACTCTTTGATCTTTGCCTCATTTCTCTAACATTCCAGAAGATGTAAATCATTAATAATTATTGAAACTCTCCTACTCCTCTACCCTTATCCAAGTCATCCTATAACCCTGTTAAAGGATAGACCTACCAATTTCCCCTATAAGGGAGCTCACTATACTGAGCTGCTCTACCTCACTAGAGCTAGTGGCTAGACCGAATAATTTATCATAGTAAAGAAGAGTATTATCTGGAATGTAATTCAAAATTGAAAGATTAATACTCTGATTACCTCCGTAAGCCGAAACTGGCTCCTTCGCCTTGGCCGCCACCCTGATAAGGTCGTCTTAACTTGGACCTTGTTTTCCCCATTTGTCTAATTGCCTCTTACTCCTTCTTTGATATTCCAGTGTTGTCTTGCTTTCACTCTCCCCTCCCGTGAACTCCAAAGCTTGCTTTTCCCTTTTATCTGTGTCTGTTTTTGAAATATATGGATCGTCTCCTACCCCATCCAAAGCCTCAATTCTATCTCCTCTTCCCTTGCTCGAATCAAAAGACTTAGCTCCTTCATCAGTGCTATTTTCCTTTGGAATGTGTTTGTGTCTCTCCCCCATTTGTTCACCAAAATGCCCAGTCCCCACTTCAATTAATAAGTCCTCATTTGTGCCAAAAGCCTCCCCATGCCTTTGCCCATCTCCGAAGTTGTCATCAGTGAGTTGAGTATTTCCTTCGTGGCCCATTTCATTTTTTTGTGATAGCCCACACCCTGAAGCCCAAGCCCATCTATCACATCCTTTACGGCCCTTCTAACAGCTGAATCGAAATCTCCCCTTGACAGCTCATCAAATGTACTGTTCCCTCTCGAGCCCAACGCTGTCACCCTAAAAGCTGGGTCGTTTTTGAGGATACTAATTTGACCTCTCTGCTAGCGCACAGTGGAAATGTCTCCATCTGCTGCGCTTGGATCTTCGCATCGCCCAATCTCTGTCTCAGTAGCTTTTCGATGCTTCAACATTATTTTGGGCGCCAACCGTAAAGGCAATTGGTTTTGAAATGGACGGTATTGATCTGCTCTCTTCCGATCCGATGGATGATGCTCCTCTGATCTTCTTTTCCTGATCAACGGCTCTTGGTTTCCCCCATCTTCATCCAACGGCTCTTGGTCATCGTCCCCGAGCCTCTTGTGAACACTTCCCAAATCTGGAGTAGATCCAATGTCTGCCATTCCCTTGAAGAAGACGCTCTTCTTCCTCTCCGTTACCACCCTGACCTCATACACATCTCCCTCAAACTCCAATTGAATCAGACGGAATATCCACTTTGGCCTTAACCCCAATTCAAATTCGAGCAAAGTCCATCATGTTATGAAAGAGTGTGCCCTTGTCAATCTCTTTTAAGGTACCCAGAGCTCCGAATAACTTTTTGGAATCCCGATCGAACCCAAACTTGGAAGGGGAGATTGAATAACTTTATCCAAACCGATGGTATCGATTCTGGTTTGAGCACACCCAACTTTCTAGTCCATCGATTGAAGGTGATGAAGAACTCTTGACGTGTTTGTCCCTCCAACCCTTTTAGATCTAAAAGCTCCTGAGCGCGATCCTGATTTGGGCAGTGTGCGAGGAAGACGCTTTGATTAACTTGCTGAACTTGCCATTTCCCTTCCTCTGTTCCATGGGTGTTTGCAGAGATGAGAGTCTCGATGTCGACACTGGAGGGTGACCCAGTTTGTGACTTGATCATGACGCAAGCGGAGTAGCGTCGCTCGAAATCCGTCATGACAGGAGTCGGAGTGATGATTGCCCTGACCACCTTCCTACCTCCCGCCGAACTTTCCTCCGTTCTGCTCTGAATGGAATCTGCTTGATTTGGGACAACCTGAGCTATGGGAGGCGTTGAGGACACTCTAACAGTCGCCTTAGTCTTGGGGCATGCGGTGGAAATGTGGCCGTAGTTTTGACAAGCATAGTAAAACCATTGATTTGGGCACTCGTTGATCGTATGCCCACGCTGAGCGCATTTGTGACATTGAGTGCCGCTCGCCATTCTTCGGGAGTCGGAGGAGTTTTACTATGGAGCTGCTTTGTCGGCCGCTGTGCCACTCCAGCTTTCTTGGGTCTCACTAATATCCACTCTCCTTCTTCATCATTCCTCGTCTTTCTGGTCTCCTCCATTGGCGCAATGGCTCTCTGTGAATTTCTATGCTCAGCATAGCCTCTCTCCCTAGCGACCTCTGCATAAGTCCTCCTTTGTTCCCCCTCTAGCTTAATCACTGGAGATCGCCTCCTCTTCTCCTCAACCCTATCTCTATCATCTCTCTCTCGGCCCCTCTCCCTCGATCGTCCTCTATGGATCGATCGAGGTGCTCTGTCCTGTAGACGTTGCCTTTCCCCTTCATATGCTCCCATCCGAAGTCTATCTCTACCATGTCGCTGGAGTCTCTCATCTGAGTCATCTTCTCTTTCTCTTTTACCCATTGTTGAGACCCTATAGCTGGAGCCTTTCCTTTTCCTGATGGAGTCGTCCCTGTATTCTTCTCTCATTATCTTGGTACTCTTTGTATTGTATTTTTACGTAATATTTAGTAGCCCTACATTATTTTGTCCCTATGCCTATGTAAAAACATTATTGTTGCCCTTTATATATTTTAACCTCTACCGAAGACCCAAACATTATTGTTGCCCTTTATATATTTTAACCTTTACCGAAGACCCTATACGAGCCACACCCAGCAATTTCTTGAAGGCGTTCTTCACACCAAACTTGATATGAATCCTCTCTCCAGGGGAGAGGTGAGAGGTCCAGTATCTTCATCCAACAGCACACGTCGTATCACAATTTATCTTATTTTTTGTGTAATTAAACTGATGTGTGATTGAATGCTGCACTTATTAAAGTGTCCAGTGATTTAATTCACTAGAGATGATACAACCTTTGCAACCGTTATCCCCAATAAAACTTCCCAACGTACAGATAGAAACAGCACACCCAACATACGCAGCATCCATTTACACATGGGACCCGCATTCTAAGCCATCATTTACCAATCGAAAATTTGAGGGGTATTACCGTCACTCCACTCAAAAAAGAGTTAGCCCCTCCCTATATCCCCCAAAATCAAATTAATCATCCGCCACTACTACTCTCCTAATAGTAATACCCCTCTCAAATAAGTATTACTTTTTTGTCACCGGTTTCTTCGTCAATATAAACCCAGCCAATTCAAATCCGACGGCCCCGATGTCCCCACCGACGATCCGACCCGTTTCCTTTCAATCCCACTCACCGCGTGTCCTCGACGCTGACGCCATCATCCCATCCCATCCCAACCCCCGCCCGTCCCCCCCCTCTCCCTACTCACATGCTTCTCACGTGCTCCGTCAAGCCGGCGCCTCACTGCTCTTTATATTCACCCCCCCTTTCTATTTCTCCCCCAAATTCTCTCCGTCCAAATAACGAAAAAAAACTAGGGTTAGGGTTTCTTTAAATTCCCAAAAATTGAATTCGAAGATGGATTTGAGAAAGACGCCGCCGTCACGGCCGCCGAACCCGGCGTTACCCTACCGTGAAGATTGCTGGAGCGAGGGCGAAACTTCCGTCCTCATCGACGCCTGGGGCGACCGCTACGTCGAGCTCAACCGCGGCAACCTTCGTCAGAAGCAGTGGCAGGAAGTCGCTGATGCCGTCAACTCCCGCCCGTGCGATGCACGGCGTCCCCCTCGCACCGACGTCCAGTGCAAGAACCGCATCGACACCCTCAAGAAGAAGTACAAGGTCGAGAAATCCAAGATCGTCGAAGGTGCCGCGTCGAATAGCCAGTGGATCTTCTATGATCGTCTCAACGAGTTGATCGGACCGTCCAAATCAACGCCACATCACAATCCGGTTTATCAAAATCCGGTTCCTGTTGCGTTGCCGTTGCCGTCTCATCGTAAGGGGTTCAATCTCCCGACTGCGGCGATCGTTCGTCCGATCCAATCGGATGATTCTTTTTACACAAAGCCGAAACCCGTGGCTTTACCGGGTATTGGATCGAATCATCGTCCCGATGAGGAATCTGATTCGGAGGATTCGTCGAGGTCGTCAAATTACTATAGGAAGAAGAGTGGTACTAGTAGGTTTGGGAAGGGAGTGAAGAGGAGGAGGGCTGAAGGGGGGGATGGGGGAGGGGAGGTGGATGGGATGAGGGAGCTTTCGAAGATGATAGTGAGGTTGGGGGAGGTGTATGAGAAGGTGGAGATGGAGAAGCAGAAGCAGATGAAGGAGTTGGAGGTGCAGAGGATGGAGTTTTCTAAGTCGATCGAGGTGCAGAGGATGCAGATGTTTATGGATTTGCAGGTGGAGCTGATGAAGATGGAGAAAGGTCGGGGTCGTCGCAGCAAAGGAGAAGGTGCACACTCGAGTAAGGATAAATCTGCTGCTGCTGCTTCTGTTCTTCCTTTTCTTTTTCAGCCTGTTATGCTTTGATTTTATGACTAGGAGCACATCTTGTTAATGTTTGATTGCTGTAGAAACTTTTGAATCTAGCGCAAGTTAATTTATGTTGGTTAGATCATGTTGTTGAATGTTATAGTATTTTGTTTCCTTGTTTCCTAAACTTTGCTGATGTGTGGATATAGATCAATTGGTATTTTGGTTTGCTAGCGCTGTGGGCTGCATTTCGTCATGATTGATAATACTTGTTGGATATGGTTATTTCACATGTTTATTGCGGAGGTTCTTCTTTTTGATTTAGTTCCTAATCTTTAGTCCTGTTTGTTTTGACATTAAGAATTTGTATGTATCTTTGGCTGTTCTACAACTTAGTAGTTGGTAATTAGGGGTTGCTATGATAGATTTCGTAGTGGTTATCTTAACATGTTAAAGGGCATAATTGGGTTGTTTGATATGTTATATATACTTTTTGTATTTGTTTATAGGATATAAAGATTTTATGGTAGAATTGAGAAATTAGTTTGTGATATTGGTGAGTGCTTTGATCAGATCATCAGAGCTGGTTCGAGGCCATTTGTTTTGATAATCAATAGAATAAAATAGCGGACACCTTAAGGAAATTCGGAGTTCTTTATATTAGTGCAGCATGATTGATAAATTTTGAAATATCCTTACTTGCTGGTTGAGCAGTAAATCCCGGCTTTAATTCCCTGGTTTAAACAGCCTAGTTGAGATATTCTTGCTGAGGTTACGAGAAGAATCACCCTCATTTGATTACGAGTCTTAATAAACCTTCAGAAAGTTATAATTTTTCCAGATGTCTGTCAATTATGCATAAATCAGAACTAAGAACTGTTATGCATGACTGTTTAAAATCTTAAGAGTTTTTACTACAGCAGTTTCAATAATATGTATTGACGTTTGGCATAAATATAATCTAGTGAACGATTGTTAGGTGCATTTGTTTTGAATTATTTTCAGCAGACTTATTTTCAACTTGTTTATTACTGTTAAATAGTCAGTAAGTATCCTTGTTCGTTCTATAAAATTTATGACAGTGAACTGATATTCTTAAGGATTTCGGAAGTATAATAGTTGTTAGGAGTCATTGTTTGTAAGAATAATGGTGTAGATTTATGCGATATGTCTTGAGAAATTTAAGTTTTGTTGGCCTTGGCTGTGTCATTTACTTCTGTCTGTTATGCGCCTGTTATGCGCCTGTTATGTCCTGGTAAAGGACTTGCAAAAATGATATTTAGTTTTGTTTAAATGTAATTATCTGTTATACCTCTTTCCCCAAATCCGATTATTCAGCTATATGTCCTCCTAAATTCGCTGAATGCAAAGTGACAGCTTATCTTCCATATTTAGCACCTATGTCTAGTTCTCGAGTCTTGATACTCTGTCATTTCTACTCAATGTATTAAGAAAAGGTGCTAAAAGTTTTAAAGTGGACAGTCTACACTCGGCATGTATGATAATGGGTGCATTACACGGGTCAGCCAATATGATCTTAGCTAAGCCGGTATCCAATCTGACCCATTACTAGCTTACATTTGGATTGAAGCTGGCTCCTCCTAGGTTATATGTTGAAATTACACGCCTTGGTTGAAAATGGAGAAGATTTTGTTTGTCATAAGAATGATATTGAATAATTTTAAGTTTCAAAAACTTGCACGAGGCATTCACCTTTGTGGTTACTGTTGGATACACCTTGGGCATGATCCAACATTTATTAAGTCCCGAGTTTTTAGGTATCGGATATCCTAATAGCGTCGTGAGAGGGATCGTCATATCAGGTATGATATATCGGGCTACCGGGTTATGAGATCAATCTTGAATGGTCATATCAATCAACCTTTGTAAATAAACATGGTTTTGTGGGAAAGCGCAGAAGAGCTCAGTTCAATATGGGTGGCAAATTTTTTCTTGCTATTTTAAAACAATGGAAAAAAAAGTATGATGAAGGGAGGATGAAGAGAAAGATACTGAGTTGAAAGAAGAGGAACGAGTAATTTGAAAACTACTAGTTGCGTACTTGCATCGGGTTGAGCCAGTAAAGGCGGTGACAAGGAAAGAATGGAAGGGAAGAGATGAATCTTAGAAACTACATGTGGCATTAGTGAGGAGGTGAAGGGAGGCGACAATGGATTGAGAGGCGAAAGAGGGGGTGGCTGCCTAAGAAGAGAAAGTAGCATATGATTTTAGAGAGGAAGAGAATTATCAGTTCAGGGTTAGTTTGTTTATTGCTTTGTACTAATAGGTATTGATTTGTTTTATTTGGGGGTTGGTCTCAAATTAAAACTTTAATCCCCAATCTAATCATATGGGAGAAGATCCACATTAGGCTGGAAGACTGGTATTGGACTAAATATGGATCGGCCAATAATAAGTCACCGGAAGAATATCAGCTGATATTGGTCAGAACAATAGGACCAATTTTGTCATATTTAAGCAGAAATCCTCTAAGAGAGACATTCTCTTGATAGATTGGGGTATCGGCCACTACTTAGAAAGTATCAAACATGTTTAGCATAGATAAAGAATTATGATATGTCAAAAGGTTTACTTGACAGATTAACACGGGGGTAGCTTTATTTGATATGGGTTATGCATTATTTTTATGTAAAAGAACTGATACTCTTCAGAAGTATTGCTCATATGCAATAGAAATCAGTATGACAGAAAAATACTGCCATACTTAAACATAGTTTGTTAGAAGAAAGATACATAAGAATTGGTCTTATTTCTTGTGGAAGATTAATAGGATGAAGTTGCCTCCCTCCGACTACAAGGGGTAACTGATTTTGTAGAAATTGGGAGAGGAGCCAAATTACTTCTTGAAGAAGAAAAGATACGTAGAAAGGATATCATTTTAGTTGAGTAATGTACTTTGATAAATTTTTCTGATGTGAGGTTCCTGTGTGATCCATTCTTCTGATTTATGGTAGAAAAGATGTAAGTTGAATTATTATTATTATTATTCTTTCAAATGATATGAGTTGTTTAGTGAAGTAGAAACAATCATCTGCTATGTTGGCCTGAAATTCTGGATTCATATATCTTGCTGTTTACTGTGGGTGTAAGTTGAATTGGTATTTATGGATGTCATTATTATTTTCAGCGTGTGGGTGCGTTATGCCACATTTTATTCGTGCTTCTTTGTTTTGAATGTGTTTGAGATGGTATATGCTTGTCCAGTAGGCGACCAATAATACCAGTCAGATGGTAATTGTATGTGCTTCTCTGTCAATTGTTTTCAGGTTTTTGGCTGTAGGTGCTTCTCTGAATTGTTCTTCAATCTGCCATTTCATTAGTGGTATTCCAATTTTGATTGAAATGCAGTTCCTCGTTCCATACAGTAATTGTTTAATAACTTTTACTTGATTTACTATTGAAGGAGATGAATTCAAGATTCACTCCAGATTAATCGAGGAATCATGACTTAGACTGGAAGAATGAAAGGCCATAAACTTTCTTACATTTTCTGAAGAGTTTAAAGAATTGGGCACACCTGTTCTGCTTTAGTTGGAAATCATGCAAACCTTCTGTACATAATGTATATTATTATATTTAAGTTAAGCCCTGCAGATCTATTTGTTAATTTTTTTGGGATCGGTCAATGTTTTTGTTTAATTTTATTTTTATTTTATTTTAATAGAGAAGAGTTATCAGTGCCCCTGGATCAGGATTTTCTCGTTGTTTTTCTAATGGAGAAAGGAGAATTCGTTCTCTTTTTTATTGGATTGGCGTCCACTGCAAATGTGCAAATGTTCTAACTAGAGACTATTCATCACTGTTTTGTGATTTGCGCCAAATTCATCCAAGTATTAGATCATGTACTGAAATAGAGAGGATCTAGAGACACTTTATAGTTAGATGATTTCTACTTATTTGTGATATGTCTAACGATCGGAGGAGTGGAGTGTCATGGTGGAGTTACCAAACAATGTTTAATTGCTCTGTGGACTGGTTATGCATTAGCCATGTTGATGATACGATACAATTCCTGACAGTATTAGTTTTTTTTGATTGAATCCTGACAGTATTAGTTGTATTATGGTGTGTACATGTTTCTATATTAGTTGTATTATTACATCAAAAAAAAAAAATAAAACCTTCTATATTGAAAACTGATACCCTCATCCAAGCCAGATGTACATTAACAGTTTTACACCTCAACAAACAACAATGATTCAAGCCAGATATTTGTTAACACCAAAACAAAGAACAGTGATACCGATGCATTGCAAAATATGGCATTCTTATTCTCGTTAAAATCATTACCGACATTGTTATTGTTTGATTTATAAATTTTTGGAAGATTGTTTTTGCCCACTTGTTCATATTCTATAGCAACGGTAAACTAAATGGGCCGGTTGGCTCATCCAATTTCTGATACGTGGGCGGTGGGCCCAAATCACTTTAAATGCCAACTTTCAAATCGAGCATCTGTAGTTGTTGTGACCTATTTTTTTGGGTATTTGGCAAATGGAAATAGAAAATTTGACTGCGCGCTGTAGTGGTCGATATTTAAAATTTGGTCAGGCGATGGATAATCTTTTGTCTCAAAAATTTTTTGGCACAAAAGGACAAAAAAAATATATATATATATATCTCCAAAAGTGAGGGACGGTGGATACTACACCGTCCCTACACTTTTGTCTTTAGCGAATTTGGTTAGGACGGTGTATAATCAACTGTTGGACATTTTATTATTATTATTATTTTTTTAATCTTTTGGGACGGCGCTTTATCTTTCGTCCGATACAAAAAAAAATTCAGCGACGGAAGATAATCTTTCGTCCGGCTATATTTTGGCAATTGCCATTTCGATTGCCAAATATAGCGGAGCACTGTAGCGATGAAACCCATTTTTTGGGTATTTGGCCAACGACTACAGATGGTTTTTTTTCCAAATTTTGGAAAATTTGGGTTTATGGCAAACAACTACAGATGCTCCTTCATCCATCCAAAAATAAGTTAATAAGAGCATCTGTAGTCGTTTGATGCTATATTTTGGGTATTTGGCAAATGAAAATGGGAAAAATGGGTTTGCGCTGTAGTCGTCAAAGCCAAAATTTGAGTGAGACGAAAGATCTCAGAAATTTAAATTAAAAAAAAATTATTTTGTTATATATATATATATATATATATATATATATATATATATATATATATATATATATATACGCATTGAAGTGAGGGACAATGGACGGTGTTTAACATTGCCTTGGACGGTGTTTAATCTACCGTCCTTGGCTTTTGTCGTTTCTCAAATTGCCTTGGACGGTAGAGTGTTTTTTTTTTTATTTTAAAAATTTAATTAATCAGACGGTGTTTAATCTTTCGTCTGTCGGATTTGTCGTATACGAAATTTGAAGCGACGGTGTTTAATCTTTCGTCTCACGTTTCGGACGAAAAATTATCTTTCGTCCGGCTATAATTTGACTTTTGTCAAACCGTCTTCCACATTTGGCACGCAACTGTTCATGCGATACTTAAAATTTGGATATTTAGCAGATGATTACATGGCAGACGGCTACAACGGGCCTTTTTTTTTTTTTTTGATTTTTTTCAAAATTGGGGTATATGGCATACGACTACAATAACCGACTACACTTAGACCAAAATTACCACCCATACCCTCCATTACCTCATATTAATCCCTCTCTCTCTCATACAAACCAGATTCCAGTCTAATTTTACTCACTTCGCAGGTTTCTTCGTCAACGTCAATTTACATTTCCAAAAAAAAAAAATTCTAGATCCGACGGCGCTGATGGCCCCTCAACATTCCCACATCCCGGCGATTCCCACATGCCTCCCACGAGCTCCTCCGTTCCCTCCCGCCGCATTCCGCCCCCCCCCCCCCCCCCCCCCAATTACACCACCCAAATAACTAGCATTAGGGTTAGGGTTTCCTCACCTCCAAATTCAACAACCCCATTGACGCCGTCCGGCAGCAAACGCCGCCGCCGCCGCCACGGCGTCCTCCCAACCCCGCCTTACCCTACCGCGAAGACTGCTGGAGCGAGGGCGAAACCTCCGTCCTCATCGACGCCTGGCGCGACCGTTACGTCGAGCTCAACCGCGGCGTCAGAACTCAGAAGCAGTGGCACGAAGTCGCGGACGCCGTCAACTCCTGCCCGTGCGATGCACGGCGTCCCCCTCGCACCGACGTCCAGTGCAAGAACCGCATCGACACCATCAAGAAGAAGTACAAGGTCGAGAAATCAAAGATCGCCGAAGGCGCCGCTCCGTCCAGCCCCTGAATCTTCTACGATCGCCTCGACGAGTTGATCGGACCGTCAAAGTCAACGCCAACGCCGCATCGAAATCCGGTTTCGGTCCCTGTTGCGTTGCCGCTACCTTCTCATCGGAAGGGCTCCCCTCTTCCTATTGCAACAGCTGTCCGTCCGATCCCGTCTTCGAAAGAAGTGGACGAATTGATTTATGGGAGTTTTATGAGGAATGATGAGGAGGATGAGTCGAGTTCGATGTCGGGATTGAGTGATAGGCAGAGGGGAGGGTGGGGTGGTTGGGAGGGAGTCTAATGGCTTGGAGGAGGGGGTGAGGGAGATGGCGAAGGCCGTGATGAGGCTGGCGGAGGTGTACGAGAAGGTGGAAATTGAGAAGCAGAGGCAGGTGGTGGAGATGGAGTTTGTCAAGGGGGTGGAGGTGCAGAGGTTGCAGATGTCTGTGGATGCGCAGATCAAGTTGATGAAGATGAAGGTGAAGCGTGCCAAGCGTGGGGATGAGGCCGGTGAGTTATACATCTTCCATTGCATTCGTAGTAATACTAGCATTGTACCAGTGCGATGGACGAATGATCAAACAACAATACATGTTATGTACCTGACTCAATAACAACATGCATCTAAATTATTTTATAAATATTTTAAAATATAAATTATTTTATAAATCTCTACCTATTTCAATAACCAAATTTACTTAAATCTAATAAAATTCAGACACCATATGATGCAACTTTTCAATATATAATAAGAAAAATAGAGAATGAGATTTAAACATTCATAATAAGATACGATATTAATAAGCTATTGTATCTTTTAAAAAACCTTTCTTTAACTAAATAAGTAGAAAAATTATTACAAGCAAAAGAAGAAAAAGAAAAAGGAGACTAAATAACCAGAATAATGACTACAAATACTTTTTCTAAATTTCAACAACAATGGTGGGATCTAGGCTCTTTTGATAATCTTATTGTCTAAATGCTTGAAGTAGTATGTGCAAACTGATATTTTACATTAAACAACATTTTAGCACTCAATAGTCATAGACTCATATAACGTTTCATCTGTCATGCATTTAAGAGTCATTTGTGCTTCAAATTTAGAAACCTTAATATATGTAGTCAATTTTTCACTTGCATCTTACTACAAAATAGAAGGACATGTGTTAACTGAAATGTTTATAAATTGACATAAATATACATGCACACCACCAAAAATAACTGTACCATATTGATATAAGCTTCATTGGTTAACCATAACTTCAAGAACTTCAAGAAGGTGATAGGGATTAATATAGATAGACAAAATGGATTCGATATAGTTTTAAATATATGTCCCTATCGTAAATTAATATATTTAAAACTCTGTAGTTATGTTAAAATATGAGCAATACTGAAAATGGATAGAAACAGATAGAGATAAGTAAAGTTGTAGTAGATAAGTAAAGTTGTAGTAGATAAAGATAAGATGAGAAGTAAGAGCATAAAATAGAGCAGAAGTATAAATGGATCAGCCACGTGGCAAAATAACTTTAACATGGGTTTAATATAGATTTGCCACATTGGTGCAAGCAAAGAAATCAAAACTCAGCTATATATATATATATATATATATATATATATATATATATATATATATATATATATATATATATATATATATATATATAATAAAACACAAAGAAAGCTATCAAGTGGCTCTTCTTCAATTCCCCAAAATCAAAGGCCCAGATCTAACCTCACAAAACACTTTTTTCTCCTCAAAAGTTTTCCCCCAAAATTCAAATTCAGAACTCCCCAAAAATAACTCCTTTATTTATTTAATTATCTCTCCCCAGTCCCCCCCCTCTCTATATATACTAGTAATTTACACCTCTTTGTAAATATATATATATATATATATATATATATATATATATATATATATATATATATATATATATATATATATATTTAAACATTCCGATGTTGTCTAGCATCGAATGCACGTGTTTGCTTGGTTACAATGCACGTGTTTGTATAGGTACAAATGAAGTTTGTTTGGTGACAAACTCTCCCATTAAATTAGTATACACACACACACATACTTATGGAAACATGGACTTTTATTTACAACTAATTATTGTCATACTATTCAAACTTGTGCTACATAATTGTTGATTTACTGTTTACAAGATTTTTCATATGTATATTCTGAAGATGTGCCGTAGGCACATGCCCATGGGCAAATCTAGTGTGTATATATATATATATATATATATATATATATATAAAATAAAACACAAAGAGAGCTGTCAAGTGATTCTCCTTCAATCTCCCCAAAATCAAAGGCCCAGATCTAATCTCACAAAACATATTCCCCCCCCCCCCCAAAAAAAAAACCTCAAATTCAAATCCCCAAACAACTCCTTTATTTATTTAATCATTTCTCTCTCTCTCTCTCCCTATATATATATATATATATATATATATATATATATATATATATATATATATATATAGAAATCTTCGGTTGCACACTACTTTGGTGAGCACTCCGTGAGCACTCACGAACTAGAGACCCTATGAAAAATTCGAACCGCTCATATTGTTCTATATGCCTTAGATAGCCTAACAATAAAAAATCAAGTAATTTGAAGTTTATTTGCCCATGATTTACATCATCACAAAATTGTATAGCTGAAAATTCTAACAGCATGATGGATGGGCAATGAACTTCAAATTACTTGATTTTTTATTGTTAGGCTATCTAAGGCATATAGAACAATATGAGCGGTTCAGATTTTTCATAGGGTCTATAGTTCGTGAGTGCTCACGGAGTGCTCACCAAAAGTAGTGTGCAACCGAAGGGGACTCATATATATATATATATATATATATATATATATATATATATATATATATATATGGAAACATTGACTTTTATGTACAATTAATGATTGTCATACTATTCAAACTTGAACTACATAATTGTTAATTTACTGTTTACAAGGCTTTTCATATGTTGTATTGTTCTAAAGACGTGCCGTAGTCACGTGCCCACGGGCAAATCTAGTATATATATAATAGATGTCTAATATTATCGACGTCTGGGGTATCGAATTTGTTGGGGTGGTTAGTTATTGTAGATGTGGGATTTATGTGGAGTGGAAGTATTGAGGTAATATTGCTTCTATATTTTGTTTGGTATGACTAGGGGTGGCCGATCATACCGAAATGAGCCAACCGACCGGTTTTCCAACCGAACCATTCGATTCGGTACCGAAAAATTCGGTTACCAAAAGTATGGTATGGTACAACCGTACCGAGTTCTAAAATCCGGTTTGGTTTCGGTATGAATATTTTACCGTACCATACCGAATCCCATGTGGATCCGGTGCTCGTCAGTCTCATATATTTCACTGAATTTTATTTCTATTTCCATTATCATGGTATTGAATGTGGGTAGATTTAAGTGGAAAGTATTTTATTACCTCCACAATTAGGGCTGCAAACGAATCGAGCTATTCGCGAGCTATTCGGCTCGAGCTCGGTCAAAGCTCGGCTCGAACCGAGCTCGAGCTCAAATCCGAGCTCGTTTCGTAAACGAGCCGAGCTCGAGCTTGATTTTTTTTTAAAGGCTATATTCGGCTCGAATATGGTCAAAGCTCGGCTCGAACCGAGCTCGAGCTCAAAATTGAGCTCGTTTCGTAAACGAGTCGAGCTCGAGCCTGAAGGTATTCGGCTCGGCTCGATTGCAGCCCTATCCACAATTGTAGTGATCTTCATCTCAGGAATGTATATAATCTCTGATACCATGGTCGAATTTATTCACCTTAACTCAAATGGATTGCCCTTTTCAAGCCCAGCTTGTCTACTTATTTTAGCTAAGCAATGGTCCAAGTTTGGCCAGTAGTTGTATAATAGTTTGTCAAGCTTATTTCGAATTCAATGCTCAGCTGTTGGAGAATAGCTATTTTGACTCCCCCTAATCAAAATGTGACCTCAAGTATGACACCTGTGAAATGTGGGATGGAGAAAGCTAAACCTTGTCAGACTAGTTTACAAAAAGTTTGTCAAGCTTATTTCGAATTCAATGCTCAGCAGTTGGAGAATAGCTATTTTGACTCCTCTGATTAAAATGTGGCCTCAAGTATGACGCCTGTGAAATGTGGGATGGAGAAAGCTAAACCTTGTCAGACTAGTTTACCTTTTTGTCTGTTAAATTCTTATAATGACGCGGGGGGATTGTATGGAATCTATGTGATCATCTTACTGTTGCGATCATGTTTTGAGATTAATAGTACATTATGATAGCCATGAAGCAAAGCTTTTTTCGTCCGTGTTTCTGTTTGTACCTTTAGAACGCAAAATCAAAAGAGCACTGGACCAATTCCTGTGCGCTCGAGTATGGTTGTGTCATTGAGTCTTTTTAAGCATTTGCTTGCTGCACAATAGAGGAGCATGAATTTCAATTTAAATAGCTTGTGTGAGCTGTGTTGATTTTACAATTGTAGGATCTGGATTACCAAATATCAATACTCTATCCATCAAATTCCACCAATGAGAGAGTCATCCTTAGTAATTACTCGGATCAATATGTATATACGTTTTTCATAAACTGTATTGAAGTTCTGAATTTCCTAGTGATACATTCTATTGGAGAATAAAATTAAATTGAAATATTTGAAACTTTTACCAGAGCAATGCCGGTTTTGCATGGGTAGCGGTAGTGTGACTGTAGTTCTTGGTGGGGATACTGAGGTCTCAAAGTGCATCAACTGTGAAGGTGCAGGTTCTTTAACTTGTACAACATGCCAAGGCACAGGAGTTCAACCACGCTATCTTGACCGAATCCCATGTTTTTGTTTTGGTAGTTGTGTGATATTGTTAACTTATTATTTTTATTGGTACTGATATTTACTAAGGTATTTGTAGGGTCATATTTGGTATAACTAGCATTGGTATAAATATCGGAAATCCGGAACCGACCCGGACCCGGACCCATTAAAAAAAACCCAAAAAATCAACATAAAAATAAATATTTTATCATCATCCCTCCACAATTCTAAATCTTCCTCCAAATTCAAAACTCATGCATTTTTCTTCTCTCATCTAGTTTAAATCATCCGTTCGCCGCTTACACTCCCGATCCTATCCGAACGGGTAGGAATATTTTAATAGGATCCGGACCCGGAACCGGACCCGGTCCTCACGGGTCCCAGTCCGGGTCCAATTTTTGGACCCATAGGGGACCGGATCCGAGTCCGGGTAGTGAAGGCTCCGACCCGACCCGATACCAATGTAAGGTCTAACACCAATACCGAATCGTACCAACCGAAGTAGTCGGTATACCGAACTTTTTGGTTGGTAACGGTTTGCATATTTTCAAACCGAACTAGTTTGGTATGGTAATGGTACAATGTCAAAAAGTCTGGTACCGTACCAAGCCCACCCTAGGTATGACATAATATTTGCTAGGGAATTGGACTTTGGAAAATGGTTTGATGTTTCTACTATCTAACTTTGGAATAAATGCGTAGGGGTGAGTTAGATAGTAGAGACACCAAACTACAGAGATGTCAATGCTTGTAATAAATGCGTAGGATCTGCTACCATTTATTAGAAATTCTTACTAAATGCATAGGGATAGGCTTCTTTTGAAATTAGAAATTGATGCGGTTTGTTTTTGTGGTGTGGGGGCAACAAGTGTGAGTTCTCTCAATTTGTATGGTGGAAGTCTATACGCAGTACTGGCGTCGGTCCGACCCCGGGTAGTGGGAGCGGCTCGGGAGCAGGAGCGCAGAGGGGCTCGGAAGAGAGGACGGATGCTCGGCTCGGATCCAGGAGCTCGGCTCGGATAGGTCTTCTGTACCTGCACACGGTCTGGAAACACCGGGAGAAGTCCCGGTGACAGGCCCTCTGACGATCTAGTCAGTCACTGGAAAAGAGACTGGGCAGCTAGGGTTCAGGTGGGGAGAGATTGATTACCTTTTACAGTGAGGAGGGGGTGGAGTATTTATAGGCAGGGGTAAACGGGTCTGGAGCCCTGGCGGGCCGGGTTGGACCCGTTTGCCCATGGGCCTGGGCTGGCTGAGGCCCATTAGACTGTGGCTGGTCTGATGATTACAGGAGGGAGGATCCAGAGGAGATCCGAGGGCTCTGAGTGATGCTGCATAATTTATCCAATATCACAAGCCCCCCACTCCTGCGGGGCTGTGCCTGGCGGGTCGTGGAGGAGTAGTCGAGTCTTATGACAGGGAGTGAGTAGAGAGTTCCTGTAACTAGGGTTGGTTTGGAGCGCTGGGCTAGTTTTAGGGCCCACATTACCGAACACGAGGGCACCGGAGGCCGAGCATGGGGGTTTGCTGCCGAGCAGGTTGTAGTGCTTCCCGTTTGAACAAAATGATGGGCGGAGTTTGGCTTGGACCGTCGGGGCTTGAGGGGGTAAAGGACGATCGAGGCCACGTGACTTGGCTTGTTGAAGCTACTCTTGTGCTCGAGATGTAGGTCGACCGTCGAGGTTGGAAGGGGTCGGCAGGACGAGCGAGGCCAAGTGACTTGGCCTGCTGAAGCTACCCCCAAGCTCGAGATGTAGGTCAACCGTCGAGGCTTTAGGAGGTCGGCAGGACGAGCGAGGCTAAGTGACTTGGCCTGTTGAAGCTACCCCTATGCTCGAGGCTTTAGGAGGTCGGCAGGACGAGCGAGGCTAAGTGACTTGGCCTGTTGAAGCTACCCCTATGCTCGAGATGTAGATCGACCGTCGAGGCTGGATGGGGTTGGCAGGACGAGCGATGCCAAGTGACTTGGCCTATTAAAGCTACCCCTATACTCGAGATGTAGGTCGACCATCGAGGCTGGAGGGGGTCGGCAGGACGAGCGAGGCCAAGTGACTTGGCCTGTTGAAGCTACCCCTGTGCTCGAGATGTAGGTCGACCATCAAGGCTGGAGAGGGTCGGTAGGATGAGTGAGGCCAGGTGACTCGGAGATTCCAATAGCCGTTGTGTGAACCGTTTTTTGTGAGAATCGAGGAGCCACAGTAACTGTTTTCACACGAATTGAAGCAGTTACTGTAACTGACTCTCACGAAAATCGAGGAGTTTACTCCTCTATATATACCCGTTCCTTTCCTTCTTTCTCATTTCTTACTTTCGCTTTCTTTCACTAGAACTCAGAGCTTCTCTCTCTAGGGCTTTTCGTCACCGTCGACTAGTTTTCCGGCCACATTTCCGATCAAGTCATAGGTTAGTTTTCTTAGTCATGTCTAGGCTCAGTCCGGTTCCTTCGCTTTTACCTCCGATAGCTATGTTCACACGAGTCTATCGGATTCTACCACCTCTTCGGATGCCCCGGAAGCTTCGACTTCATGGGACACGGCGGACGAGGTGTTTGTCATGGAGCCTCTGCGGACTCGCAAACCATTTGTGGTGGAGTAGTAATTCGGATGAGGAGGGTACCGAGGACGAGGATGTGAAGGAGGGTGAAGGAGGGGAGGACGAAGAGGAAGGGAAGGACGAGGGGGGACCGTCTGCCGAAGAGGGTGAGGCCGAGGGTGGTCAGGTCGGGGGGACGGACTCCCCCCAGAGGGCCTCCGTCCTCGAGCCGTTGGCGACCCCGTCGCCCGAGAAGGCCCCTAAAGCTCGGAAGAAGAGGGTGAGGGTGACCCTGTCGAGCAGCCCTGATTGGACAATAGCACCTCGGCAGTTGGGGGTTCCCTTTCTGCCACAGCCTCGGTCGATCAGGAACTACCCAGATGACATTGGGGATAAGGTTCTCTATGGGGTGCAGCCCTCGTCGCCGAGTCGGGTGAAGGTTAAGATGGACAATACTCCCACGGTATTGAAGGGGGAGGACCTCTCGGTCATCCGCGTGAGTTACTTCATCGGGAAGGAGTACGAGCTAATGATCCCGAGTGCTGGTCTTCGACCGACCGACCCACTGGCACCGTGGTACTGCATCTTCCCCGCCAATGCGTTCTCCTCGGGGCTGATGCTACCCATCCACCCCTTCATCCAGGAGGTTCTTAACTGGTCCTTACTGTGTCCGATGCAGTTTGGGCCGAACTCCTGGAAGCAGATAATCAGCTTCATATTGTTGTGTACGAGGGGATCTACTACGTGGTATTGTCCACAGATGGGCCGAACTCCTGGAAGCAGATGGTCGGCCATGTTGGGGGTCAGCTCATCCGGGGAGTTCGAGGGGATCTACTACGTATCGCCTCGGAGTGGGTGTAAGGTTGTGCATGGACACCTCGACTCAATAAAGGAGTGGAAGAGAAAATATTTCGTCGTCCGGAATGAGGATCAGTGGGATATTCCGACGAGGTGGAATTTTTATAAGCCAAACTTCAAGGGGCCGAAGAAAGGCGATCTTTCGGCCGAGGAATGGGCTGTGGAGCGCCTTCGGAAGAGCCACATTATTAGTTGGCTAAAAGTGACGGAGAGTCATTTGATCCGAGCCGGACTGATCCCCGCCCGCTCCGTATGTTTTTCGTTCATTTTTCTTTTCGTACTTTTCTTTTGTGCTCATCGTTTGTTAATGAGCTTTTTTGTAAAGATGGACCCCCGAGGTGATCAAGGCGAGGAGGCTTGCCATGAAGAAGGAGAAGGCGGAGCAATACGAAAAGGGGAAGCAAGCGGCAGCCCCATCCCGAACAGCTTCCGAGGCTCTGTCCGAGCCGAAATCGAAGAAGCAGAAGACGAGTCAGTCGAGGGAGGTCGCCCTCGCACCGAGCAAGGGGGCTTCAAAGGCGTCCAAGGTCTCGCAGGGTCGCCTTCCTCCTCTTCGTGCCGATGCCCAGGCCATGGTCGGGGAGGAGGGATTGCAACCTTGGGCTCCGGACTGGGCCATCCACAAGGGGGATACCCTAACCGAGGGTCCCATCTCCGTGGAGTTCGTGGACAAGATGGCCACGCCCAGCTCCGAGTCAGCTTACATGAGGTAGGCTCAGGCCAGCGTGCAGGTAATTTCCGAGGCCTTCGGTTTTATTTCTCTTGTGTTGATTTCTCAAAACTTTATTTTCACCCAAGTGTTTAAACCTTGGCTGTAGGCCTGCATGTCTGGGAGCCAGGTAAGGCGGCTGCACGAGATGGAGCTAAAGTACGAGCGGAGCTAGACTAACCGCTACAAGCGCGAGATGGTGGATCTGAAGATCTCCCTAGAAGCGTCGATGAAACGGGAGCAGGCTCTGAAGGCCGACCTGGCCTCGATGGCCGATGACGGGGTGAAAAGGGTGGCGGTGCTGAAGAAGGCGTTCGAGGCCGAGAAGGGGGCGCTGACCTTGAAGACCCAGGACATGGTCATCAAGTAGAATGAAGTGTATGACAAGGCGATGGGCCATGTGAGGCACTTCTACCCGACCTTGGACCTGTCGTACTTCGACTACGACATGGAGATCGAGGGGCCGCCGAAGACCCCCGGGGGCGACGTGCTGGGCGAAGGGGATGGCGGGGTCGGAGGAGCGAGTCCTGATCCGGTGGTCGACCCCACGGCTGTCACCGGAGCCGAGAGAGGTGGGCTCGTAGTCGTAGCTGTTTTTCTTTTCTTTTTTGTCTTTTTGAATGTATTTTGCCGACAGAGGATTGGCCACCGCAATATTTTGTACAAGTATTGAGAATTTATAACAAGAATTTTTGGTGGGCCAACTGTTTTATTCTTGACTTTTGTCTCGCTTTTGGGTCGGCTGTCGGAGTTTGTCCGAACCTTCTAGACTTGTGTAATTTTTCGATTTATTTTTGCTTCCATCAGATGTTGGCTATTCTTACCGAGGTTGATCCTCGGCGGGCCGAGGTGATGCGGCTTCGGAGTAAGATCAAGGTATTGGAGTCCACTCTCGATCGGTATCGGAGGGAAGTTCGTGATCATGACGTCGCTTTCCACTATTTCCGAAATAAGTCGAAGGAGCTGAGCGCGGAGTCGGCTCAGTTGAAGAAGGCGATAGCCGATCGAGACCTCGGGGGTGCGAGCCTCGGATTTTCCATGTCGAGTGCTTCGGTGCAGAGGCCTATATCGGAGTCGTTCCTCCGCGAAGTCATTGTGGAGAAAGATATCGAGATTCAGCGTTACAAAACGATGTTGGGGAGGTCGGTCCCTTCGGTGGTCGGGGCTTCCTCGAGGCGCGAACCGTCCCCAATTCTGTGGTTGGAGTACGTGAGGCCGGGCGATGCTCAGTGTTCCGTGGCTGGTGTGTTCTCTGTGGCCGATCCCAGGGGCTCGACAAGGCATGCTGCGGAACCGAGTCGCTCGGCGGGGTTCAAGTTGACCCGTTCGAGCCCGGAGGGGAACTGAGGATAGTTTAGGATGAGGCTTTGATTGTAATAAAGAATAAACCTTTCTATATTGTGCCCCCCTGGGGTGTTATAATAAAGAATAAACTTTCTGACCTTTCTGAACTTGTTGCTGAGAATGTGTTGAAGATTAGAGTTAGGGCATTTTTTTGGCATCGGGGCCGAGCAGAATGTTAGGAGCTTGTAGTGGATTCGGCCGACTCCGGGGATTGGCCTCTCTGGCAGAGGCGGTGGTCGCCTCCGAGCGTGGAGACGGCGAGGGAGAGGAGTCCAGAGGGTTCACCAGTATGTGGCGACGTTTCGCCTTCCAACATCATTAATGGGGCGACGTTTCGCCTTCCCACGTCACTTAATGCGGGACGCTTTGACTTTCGCTGTTTCACCTTCCGATGTCATTAATGGGCTGCTCAGGGGGGCTATATAACCCCTACCCCCTTATCAGAAATTTATCAAAAAACTTTGGGTGCTTGCCGAAGGCGGGTGCCCTACCACAGAATTTTTTGGCCGAGAGTGCCGGATTGATGGCTCTTTTGCCATACTCTAGCATTTTTTGGGTAGACAGCTCGTAGGGGAGTCTGCCCAAAATGGCTAGAGTATGAGAGGTGTGCCGACCAAGGTCTGGGAGCTCGGGGAGTCTTTTGGGCGAGGGTCCAGGGTCAGTGGCTCCCCTTCCACCCTCGAACAATTTGGGGTTTCGGCTCTAAGGGTCGTTAACCCCGTGTTGTTCGCGGGTGAGAGGTGGGTCGACCAAAGATCCGGGCGGGTCCGGGGCGTTTGGCTGAGGGCGAGCGCCTTAAATCTTTAATATTTTTTTTTGATTAGGGTGGTTAGCTGAAGTCCTGACCGGAGGTCGGGGTTTGGGGATCGGCTGAGAGCGCCGAACCCTCATGGCATGAGAAAGCCACCCTCGTGCTCGAGTTCGTCATACGACATCGAGGCTTGGGGGTCAACGGAGAGCGCTGAGCCCCATTGCTTTAGCTTGAGAAAGCTACCCTTGTGCTCGAGTTCGCCATACGGCATCGAGGCTTGGGGGTCAACGGAGAGCGCTGAGCCCCATTATCTTAGCTTGAGAAAGCTACCATTGTGCTCGAGTTCGCCATACGACGTCGAGGCTTGGGGATCGGCGAAGAGCGCTAAGCTCCATTGCCCTAGCTTGAGAAAGCTACCCTTGTGCTCGAGTTCGCCATACGGCGTCGAGGCTTGGGGGTCGGCGGAGAGCGCTGAGCTCCATTGTCCTAGCTTGAGAAAGCTACCATTGTGCTCGAGTTCGCCATACGGCGTCGAGGCTTGGGTATCGGTGGAGAGCGCTGAGCTCCATTGCCCTAGCTTGAGAAAGCTACCCGTATGCTCGAGTTCGCCATACGGCGTCGAGGCTTGGGGGTCGGCGGAGAGCGCTGAGCTCCATTGCCTTAGCTTGAGAAAGCTACCCTTGTGCTCGAGTTCGTCATACGGCGTCGAGGCTTGGGGGTCGGCGGAGAGCACTGAGCTCCATTATCTTAGCTTGAGAAAGCTACCCTTGTGCTAGAGTTCGTCATACAGCGTCGAGGCTTGGGTGTCGGTGGAGAGCGCTGAGCTCCATTACCTTAGCTTGAGAAAGCTAGCCTTGTGCTCGAGTTCGCCATACGGCGTCGAGGCTGGGGGGTCGGCAGAGAGTGCTGAGCTCCGTTGCATTAGCTTGAGAAAGCTACTTTTGTGCTCGAGTTCACCATACGGCGTTGAGGCTTGGGGTCGGCAGAGAGCGCTGAGCTCCGTTGCCTTAGCTTGAGAAAGCTACCCTTGTGCTCGAGTTCGCCATACGGCGTCGAGGCTTGGCGGTCGGTGGAAAGCACTGAGCTCCATTGCCTTAGCTTGAGAAAGCTACCCTTGTGCTCGAGTTCGTCATACGGCGTCGAGGCTTGGCGGTCGGCAGAAAGCGCTGAGCTCCATTGCCTTAGCTTGAGAAAGCTACCCTTGTGCTCGAGTTCGCCATACGGCGTCGAGGCTTGGGGCGGAGAGCTCTGAGCTCCATTGCCTTAGCTTGAGAAAGCTACCATTGTGCTCGAGTTCGCTATACGGCGTCGAGGCTTGGGGATCGGCGGAGAGCACTGAGCTACATTGCCTTAGCTTGCGAAAGCTATCCTTGTGCTCGAGTTCGCCATACGGCGTCGAGGCTTGGGAGTCGGCGGAGAGCGCTGAGCTCCATTGCCCTAGCTTGAGAAAGCTACCATTGTGTTCGAGTTCGCCATACGGCGTTGAGGCTTGGGGGTCAGCGGAGAGCGCTGAGCTCCATTGTCCTAGCTTGAGAAAGCTACCCTTGTATTCGAGTTCGCCATACGGCGTCGAGGATTGACGTGGTTACATAAGGGGTTTACACAGAATCTGACGAAGGACGTTCTTGAGCCCGAAGGGCATGACCCAGTAGCAGTAGAGGTCTTGGTCGGTGACGAAGGATGTCTTGGCGATGTCCGAAGGAAACATCCGGATCTGATTATAACCTGAGAAGGCGTCCATGAAAGTTAGGAGCTCATGACCCGATGTTGCGGCGATCAGAGCGTCTATGCTAGGGATGGGAAAAGGATCCTTGGGGCATGCCTTGTTGAGGTCGGTAAAGTCAATACAGATTCTCCAAGTTCCGCTAGCTTTTTTCATCATCATGACATTAGCCAGCCACTCGGGGTAGCTGACTTCTTGAATGAACCGGGCGGATAACAACTTATCCACCTCCGCTCTGACCGCCTGCTGCCTTTCTAGGGCAAACTTGCGGCGATTCTGTTGTACTGGTTTGGAGACGGGGATGACGCTTAGCCGGTGCGTGATTAAGTCTTCGAAAATCCTGGGCATGTCGGATGGTGTCCAGGCAAAGAGGTCGACATTTCAGCGGATGCAGTCGATCAAATCCGGCTTCAGTTCGGGGGAAAGGGTTCGGCTCATACGGAACCACTTGGATTCATCCCCTGCTTCAAAGGAGACCTCCTCCAATTCGTCCGCGGGTTCTGAGTCTAGCGTCACGATTCCCTCGATTTGCACTAGGATGCCAGAAAATCCATGGAGGGTGTAACCGGCCGGCTTCAGCTATTCTCGGCGGAGTTTGAGGTTCTCAAATGCTTCTAAGAAAATGATGTTGACTGAACTGCCGTTGTCTACCAAGATTCGGCGAACCTGAAAGTTGGTCATGACGAGGCTGATGACGAGGGTGTCCAAGCCGGACGCCTTCGAGGTTTTCTCTTGAGAAGGAGACCGCCCGCTGCTGAATCCGATGAGAGGGATGGTCTAAAACAGAGTTGACCTCTCGAATAAAAGGCTTTCCGAGAAGTCTTAGATTCCCCCCCATGGGTCTGCCGTGGAGGCAGTGTAGGATGGCGTGTCCATCGACTTCTTCGGTTTTGGGTCTCGATCTGGTCGTTGACCGGCCTTCCGAGGGGGAGGCGAACGCCTCGGGCTCCTCGGCTCTCTTCGGTCTTTGGGGCTGGCCCGGGTGAACTCCCTCAGGTATCCTCGTTGGATGAGGGCTTCGATCTCGTCTTTGAGGGCTCGGCAGTGATCTGTATCGTGCCCGATGTCTCGGTGGAAGCGGCAGTAGAACCTCTGGTCCCACTCTTGCCGTTATTAGTTGGTCGGGGAGGGAACCGAACGACCCCTTTGTCCTGAATCTCCATCAAGATCGCCGATACGTTCTGAGTCAGGGGCATATACCTTTCGAATCGCGGGACCGGGGGGACCCTCTTGGGAATAGTTGCTTCTTTCCCGGGCCTTTTGAAGGGTTCAGCATCTCGACCTTGCGCTTACCCATAGCAATGGCTTCCTTCGCGCCTTCGGGGTTGAGGGCCTCCTCGGCCTGGATATACTTCTCGACCCTGTTGAGTAGGTCAGGGAAGTCCACGGGTGGCTTCTTGGCTAAAGAGGTCTTCAGCTGGCCGTGGCGGACGTTGTGTCGAAAGGTTGCGGAAGCGACCTCTGCGTCGAGGGAGGAAACCGACCTCGCCTCCGAGGTGAACCTCCGAACGAACTCCCAGAGGGATTTCCAGTCCTTCTGTTTGAGGTCTAGAAGGGAGGACCTCGTCTTCTCGACCTTCCTGCTGGTCACGAAGTGGGCAAGGAAACCCCCCTCCAGCTGCTCGAAGGAGAAGATCGAGTCAGGGGCGAGTTTAGAGAACCACTCCCGAGCCGGGACCCGGAGGGTAGCAGGGAAGGCGCGGCAGAGGAGGGGATCCGCAGCGCTGTGAATCATCATGAGGGTCTTAAACCCCTCCATGTGATCAGCAGGATCACCCTTGCCATTATAGGTCTCGAATTGAGGAGGTTTGAAGTTCCGAGGAATCTCAGCTTCAGGGATTGGGGGGAGAAAGGGGGTCCGATCGGACGATGGCCGCGACCTTGCATTGGTCCGCCCTTGCCGAGATGTGCAAGACGGTTCTCCAATTCTTCCAAGCGACGAAGGACGGGGTCTGCCATTTGTTGGGGACGAGTCGATCCGCGGGACTCGCTGGCTTCCGTTCCTGATCGGTGGTAGACCTCGGTAGTCGGACCGTTTCGGATGGCTTGAAGGATCTCCTCCCGGAAGTTCTGGAATTCGACCATTGTGACGGGGGCTTGTTCCCCCGGGTTCTGCAGAGGATTATGCGCCTGGGAAGGCTATCGGTGATGGTTCGAGGCCGAGTTGAAAGCGGCCTCTCCCCTCGTTCGGCTGGCCTGCCTGTCTGAGATGACGCGGCGCAAATCCGACGCAATCGAAGGTCGGGCCGTGCCGTTGGCCCAGGGTTGGTTGGAACCCTGGTCATTCGCGCGACTATGATGGTTGGGGTCCCCGGTTGTCGTGCTGAGGTGACGACCCTCCTGGGTTTGGGAGCCATGGAGGAGCTTGGACCCAAGGTGACGACTCTGGTTGGGCTGGAAAGGATGGTAGTACTGAGGAGGAAAGTTTCCCACAGACGGCGCCAACATGATGTGATTTGTTTTTGGGGTGTGGGGGCAACAGGTGTGAGTTCTCTCAATTTGTATGGTGGAAGTCCCTACGCAGTATTGGCGTCGGTCTGACCCCGGGTAGCAGGAGCGGCTCTGGAGCAGGAGCGCAGAGAGGCTCGGAAGAGAGGACGGGTGCTCGGCTCGGATTCAGGAGCTCGGCTCGGCTGGGTCTTCTGTACCTGCACACGGCCTGGAAACACCGGGAGAAGTCCCGACGACAGGTCCTCCGACAATCTAGTCAGTCGCTGGAAAAGAGACTGGGCAGCTATGGTTCAGGTGGTGAGAGATTGATTACCTTTTACAGTGAGGAGGGGGTGGAGTATTTATAAGCAGGGGTAAACGGGTCTGGAGCCCTGGCGGGATGGGTTGGACCAGTTTGCCCATGGGCCTGGGATGGCTGAGGCCCATTGGACTGTGGCTGGTCTGATGATCACAGGGGGGAGGATCTAGAGGAGATCCGAGGGCTCTGAGTGATGCTGCATAATTTATCCCATATCAGAAACCTCTGTAGTTTTGATGATGGTTAGAGCATCTGTAGTCATCGTGAGCGAAATTTTGGGTATTTGGCAAATGAAAATAGAAAAAATGAGTTGGCAATGTAATTGTCGAAAGCTAAAATTTGGGTCAGACGAAAGATTATCTATCGTCCAAGCGATATGTACAGGTAAATTAGAACGGACGGAGAATCATTTCCTGTCCGACGAAAGTTTTTTGGTTTTTTTAAATATTTTTTGTACTGGACGAGACTTAATCTTTCGTCCCAACCATTTTATAAAAAAAAACAAAGTAAATGGAATGACAGGATTTTAAAAAAAACAAAGTAAGAACAAAGTACAGGGTTTTAATTTTTTCAAAGTGAAAAATAAAAATAAAAATGGAGGGACGCCCATTTTGTACCGCCCCTCCCATTTTGTCTTTTGCTAAAGTTGAAGGGACGGTAAATTATTTACCGCCCTTCAAATTTTTTTTTTGTTTCTTTTAATTAATTTAACAGACGATAAATTATTCTTCGTCCGATGATGTTTCATTTTCCGTCCCACGTCTCCGACGAAAGATAATCTTTCGGGCCATTAGACGGACGAAAGATAATCTTCCGTCTGCTATATTTTGGCAAAAGCCATTTCATCTTGCAAATTTGGCCGACCACTGTTCATCGTATCGCTAAAATTTGAGTAAATGGCCAACGACTACAGTGATTTTATTTCCAAATTTCTCAAAATTTGGGTAAATGGACAACGACTACAGATGCTCTTGAACATCCTTTATTGAACAAAGGCTATCGTGCAAACTGTGTTATAGTTACGTTATTGTGGTCTATTCAGTCAACCATCAAGATTTGTGTTTTTTCTGTTCATTTTGAATCTTGACAGTGCTGAGTGTTCCGTTGAGTAGAGGGTATAATCACAAGACTTCACAAGACTTCTGTATCAATCATGAATTCTTAAAAATGTGTATTTGTCTTCTTATATGTGGCCATTTGATAGTTCATGATGGATCCTTTTGTTATTGTACATTTGCAAATTAATAGTGGCATCTAGGCATTAAGGATCTCCTTTGCTTGTGTCAATAATTTCATACATAATTGGTTGCCAATTATTGATTTTTTGAAGGTTGTGAAATATTAAACGTGTACCTTATTGTAGAAACAACGGGGCGTAGGTCCGCGAAAGGTTGACAAATAGAGGGTTATTGTGAACATGAGCACAGATTTATTGTTAATATGAGCAATGAGAAAGGCTTGTTGGAGCTGGGACCAATAAACAATAAAGGAGCAAAGGTCTTCAATGATTTTTTATAAGAAATTAAGAGAACAACTAGGTTACCGGCACAACAAATAAATGAAATAATCTATTACTTATTGGGAAAAAATCATCAGAGTTTGCACATACACGAAGAGAAACACAAAAGTATACATAGAGAGGTGACGAGAAGAAAATGTTGGTGGGACATGTTAGTTTGCTGACTTCCCCTAAATTTTAGGGTCTTCGCATTCAATCTGTACACATGTTATTGCTATTGAATTTGGTATTTCAATTTGTTCTCGAGTTATGCTGACTGTTCTTTCGAACTTCATTGGTGTTTAAAAGAAACCTTAATGGGAAGGGAATATTGGATCTAGATGTATCACTATTTGAGTACCATACTTGAGACACTATCAAAACTTCGGTAATTTCATTCCATTGAGAGAGAAGAACACTACAATAATTATCCTGCAACTACTACATTCTACTTTGTTGCCTTCTCCATTCTTTTGTTCGCAGCAGTGCGATAATTTACGTGTCCTATCTACTAGTCCAGTGATTATTCATGTTTTTGGAAGGAATGAGAAAACAATTATTTCCAGTATTCCATACATGTATCTTTTGCTGCAACTGCACTTTCACTTTATATAAGGCCATTATCTGTACGAAATTAGTATCAGAGTGGTACTACTTTATTTATTTTTTATTTTCCTTCCTGAAGATACTTCTTTATGTTTTTCCCAGTAATGTGTTTTTATGATCACCACCATAGCAACTGCACTGCTTTGCGGACAAAAAAAAGTATCAGAATTGTCTAGCTAACGTAGAATTCCTCGTTAGTACGGTCTTATTTGAATAATGCTTGGCAAAGAAAACAACAAGTCAAACTATGTCTACTAGCTATAGATTGATTGTGAAGCCCTTTCAGTCAATTTCAAATAGCGAACTGATGTACAGTCAATTAGGAGAATGCAACATCGTTGGGGTTAAGATTGAGACATTATACATAACCACTGTTTTAAATGTAGGCCGATATGTTTGATATATTGACCGAAAAGTCGGTTTTTTGGATTGACTTACACGATACATGTAAATATGTAGTTGACTTAATTTTTGGGCCTATATCGGGTATGCCGAAATTTTAGCCGATATATCCTAAAAATATGTAGCCCATGTAGGTTTTTAAATAGGGTTCAATTTTCGGGTTTGAATTAAATCAGACTTAAAACCAATTTATCAATCTCAAAATAAAACCAATCTGCATTTTAAAGGGAAAACGCAAGGAGGGGAAAAAGTGGTGCATCGAAAAGAAAAGAAAAGAAAAGAAAAGAAAAATTAAATGCTAGGGCACGTGTGAAATGATTATGAAACTTCAAAATTGTATTGCTTTGCTTAGATCTTTATTGTTCTTTCTTTTTTGTTTCAAATTAGCTACTTTGGGATGACTTTTATTTTTATAATCTTTATGTTTTCCTTAATCATTCAATTAGCTATGCTATATTTTAATTCATGAATACTTAAAACAATTTGAGAGAGCTGAGTCGATCCCTAGAACATATGATGTGCATCATTGATTCTTATATATAATTAATGTGCAAATGCGTCTTGCATTCCTAGTGTTGTTTGGTTCATACCTTTTGTTTTATTTATATGATGTATATGATAATGTATTGTATATAAATGTTATGTAGATCAGATTTAGGATATATTTTCTATCCTACATTACAACCCGACATATATTACATGTCCCGATATATCTACAAATATATACAAAACTTCTTAGGCCGATATGACACTGATATCTGACATTTAAAACCATGTACATAATGACTACACCTAGAAGGGGAGCTTAATCTTCTTGAGACAGTATAGAATTGACCAACCGATTGTAGTAGGGGAACTTAATCTTCTTGAGACAGTATAAAATTGACCAACCGACTGTAGTAAGGGAACTTAGTCTTCTTTCAATGGAAGAAGGTGTGTATATTTATGATCATCTTCAATAATAAATTATTGCCTAAGCTATTCTCTATATCAAAGTCATGATTGAAAACTAGGATGAACTTCTCTTTTGCTTAAGCGTCTTCATTTTATGCACCTTCAGGGTTGCAAATTACAGCTGTTGACCCAAGTCAATCCCATACTCTACGAGCTTGAAGTTTCCTAAACTTGAGTTTGACTCTGAGGATGATTAAGATACTTATTCTCTATACTATTAGAAGGAATGTCATATCTACAAGGTTCATCTCAAGTTAGCACTAGGGTATAATGTTTCTTGTTAGGGAATTTCAGTGCAATGGAGGGTTAGAGCAAGAGGCAAAAATCGATCACAACAAACAACCAAGCAATGTTGACCACACCAAGCACAATAGCACACAAGATGTGTTCCGGTTCGGTGAACCTAATCCCGGGGAGAAATTACCGATATATTATTCAACTAGAGAATATACAAGGGTTACACTGCTCATCAAGAACCTTTCTATTTCTCAAGCATTGCTAGAAGATATTTTGTTTACAAAACTCTTAGATGAAGTGCTGCCTTTCATGGATGCCATTACAATACTTTATAGAGATCTAGAAAAACCCTAATTTTAAGTTAAAGAGTTATTTATGTAGCTCTAGCGACGAGCTGATCCGAACTCGTTGTTTGCATCTGGAGAGTAGTACAAGAATTTATGAATTTCATTGAAAATTAATCTAAGCAGCTGCCTTAATGTCTAGCATTTATTATATGCATTGACTGTTATATAAATCGGTCGTATTATAAATATGGTGGAGGGCGTTTAGCACCCTGTTGAACTTCATCAAATGCTCCCCGTTTCAGGTCCTTGATATCTCCTTGCCCCCTGGCTCTTGAAGTCATTAAGCTCCTTGGCGGGTGACTTTGGAGACTTTGTAGGGTCCTTCCTAGTTAGGAGTGAGATTTTCCTTGCGTGGCATAGAGATTTCAAGCTTTTGTAGGACAAGGTTACCTTTTTCAGATTTGTCGGCCGAACCTTCTTGTTGCATAACTTTTTCACCCTTTGCTGTTAGATTTGCCTCAGCACGACAAATTTCTCTTTGACTTCTTCAACGAGATCGAGATTGTCGAAATTTTGTGTCCTGTCAAAAGAGAGGACACGTGGAGAAGGTAGGGATTAAAGATTTAGACCCATATGTAAGGTTGAATAGAAACTCTAATGTCGGTGTCCCTTTAGTGGTCTGGTAGGACCATTTGGGAGTTCTTTGACCTACTGTCCCTTTGGCGTTTCATCTAGCCTTTTCTTAAGGCTGTCAAGAATATGCTTGTTGGAGTTCTCGGCTTGACCATTGGTCCAAGGATGCAAAATGGAAGAGAAGCGCTCTTCGATCCCCAAATCCGAGCAGAAAGTGCATAATTTTTGGGCAGTAAATTGGGTTCCATTGTCGGTGACAATGATCTGGGGTATTCCAAATTTGCAGATGACACTTTTCCAAAATAATTGCTCTATCTTTTGTTTAGTGATGGAGATCAGTGATTCTGCTTCGATCAATTTTGTGAAGTAGTCGATAGCCACAACTTAGAAGTCCCTCTGTCTAGTTGCGGAGGGGAAATGTCCAAGTAGATCCATCCCCCACATGGCATAGGGGGTTAGGCTCAACATGGAGCGCAGGTCGAACTGGATTTTCTGTTTTATTGGGTAAACTTTTGGCACGGGGCACACCGGCGGACATGCTTTAGAGCGTTGTCGAGCAGTGATGGCCAATAATACCCATGATTAAGGGTTTTCTGCACTAAAGACCTTGCACCCATGTGGCCACTACCAACTTCGTCATGCACCTCTTTAAGGGCATATCTGGCCTCCTAGAGGCAGTGACATCGTAAATAAGGTTTACCATCGATCAAAGTGTAAAAGCGTTTGTACTAGTCATCCTCAATAAGTGTGTACCTTTCCGCGATGATCCAGACTTTTCTTGCTTCATTCAGGTATGTTGGGAGGATTCCCTTATCGAGGGAGTCTAATAAGGATTTCATTTGAGAGTGACGACCATGAGTTCTAATACTTCTTTGATGCTTGGCTTGAGTAAGACTTCAATAAACACAGTGTGGTCGTGCCCTTCGAAGGAAAAAGATGCTAACTTGGATAAAGTGTTTTCTTGCCTATTTTTCTCGCGAGAGATGCGAGTGACCTCTTCCGTTTGGAATGTAGCCATGAGTTTTAAACGTAAGTCAAGTACTTGATCATGCGGTCGTTCATGGCCTCATATTCTCCTCAAATTTGATTTACCATCTACAGGGAGTCACTTAGCACACTGGCCTTTCGAGCCTCTGATTTTCGAGCTAAGAGGAGGCTGACATTTTTCCTTTTATTTAGTCTCATTGTTGGAGGCTCGAAAATTGAGACAAGGCGAGTAGCCATTGACATAGATACTTAAGGATGGAGAATCTTCGTTCACCTAAGGGGGATCTGGAATAGTGCTTTTGACGATGGAGCAAGCGGTCAACAGTTTGTCGACTTCTTCTTTAACATTTTGTTGTCTATAGGGTGCGAACTTGCAGGGCTTTTGTTGGACTGGCTTGACATCTAGATTCACACTTAGGCGATGCATGATCAAATCTTTCGAAATACTAGGCAGTCCAAGCGAACAAGTCCCGATTCTCCTTGATGCAACTAAGGAGTTGTTTGACACGGTGGGAGAGGGCTTGACTAACTCGAAAATATTTGGACTGGTCTCCATAGGAGGAGATTTCTTCTAGTTCATCAACGGGCTCGGACACTACCTGATTTACTCTTTTGAGGGAACTCTAAGGGTTCGAGCGAGAGGACTGAATCCCTTGATGAATTCTCCTGGGGTGGCACCAAGGCCTTGAGCGGAATGACATAGTCCACCATTGTGGCCATGTAACATGTCCGAGCAACTTCTTGACTTCCTTTGAATTCCTCTACCCCAGCTGGCTCGGGGAATGAGGAATACCATCTTCATGTAAAAAATCTAAGCTACGACATGGAGGACCGCCTGGTTGGGGAGGCCTAAAATTGTGTTGTAGGCAAACTTCACACTAATAACCATGAAGTCCATTGCTTCAGTTCGGATATTGGGGGATTTGCTAGGGTGACAATCCATTCGATTTGGATCGGAACCCCAGAGAACCCATGGGCCCTGCAGGTTTCAGACGGTCCCTAAATATCTTGAGGTCTTCAAAAGCTTTTAGGAAGAGAATGTTCACTGTGCTACCATTATTTACTAGAATGCGGTGTACCTCGTAGTTCACCATGGAGAGGCTTATCACCAGTGCGTTGCAGTGAGGGGTCCGGATGCCTTCAAGATCTATGTCCGAGAAGGTTATTGGGACTCTCCAGCTTCCAGCGGGGGATTGTACACGGAGTTGACCTCCCTGACAAATGCATTTTGGAAGGAGTTAAACTTCCCTCTCATTAGACCTTCATGGATATAATGGAGAATGACCAGATGTTTAGAATTTTTTGTCTTAGGATCTTTCTCTGCATGCTTGTTGGCCAATCGAGTCGGTGTAGGCTTAACCTTGTCCTTTTAGGTGTACTTGGCGAGGTGACCGTTGGTGAATAAGAGTTTCGAACTTATCTTTGAGGGCTTAGTTTCCTTTGTGTCATGGCCATGGTCCTTATGGAATCGGCACCATCGGCGCTTATCCCTTCTCTTGTTTGCTAGGTTCATCTTAGGAGGGGGCGGAGTGGTCCGTCTCTCTTGATTTCTATGAGAACCGTCGATACACTGGTATTAAACAGGGTGAATTTGTCAAAGCTGTGAATTCTTGGACCCCTCCTTATTTACCCATTTTCGTTTGTTTCCGGACAAGGGCTCACCCGAGTCTTGGGGATGAGCATGCTTAGCCATGATGTACTTCAGACACATTTACAACAGTTCGGAGAAGTCTCGAGGAGGCTTTTTGGCTAGTGACGCCTTGAGATACGTGTACAGGATGTCTCGAACCGCGGTAGCCGCTATCGCTGGGTCAGGGGTGGGGATACCTAGACTCTACATTTAAACGTGTGACAAAGTCTTTGAGGGGCTCCCCTGCCATCTTCTTCAGATCCAGCAGTGTAGCACTCGTCTTCTCAGTTTTGCGGCTACTAACAAAGTGCTTTAGGAAGAGTTCTTAGAACTAGTCGAAGGAAGAGATGGACCCTATAGGGATACATGAGTGCCACTCTCTTGTTGATCCCTTTAGGGTAGCTGGAAAATTCCTATAGAGGAGTGCGTCGGAAGCTCTATGGATCATCATTAGGATTTTCAAACTCGATGTGATCCGCGGGATTAGCTTCACTATCATATGACTCAAAGGTGAGAGGGTTATTGTTTTCTGGGATGAGAGCTTCGAGAATAGCTCTAGTAAAAGGAGGTCGGAAGGGGCGGTATCCCCCGCCTCGATGACATTCCTCTTGTCCAATCTGATCAAGGCGATTCTCCATCTCACGGAGGCAACAGAGCACCTAATCTTCTCGTCCCTCGAATCAAGTTGACCCGTAGGATTCTTCTTCTTGCTTAGTCCTGGGACGTGGACCACGTGTCTGGTGGTCTCTGTTCGGGGCACCTTGGAGGGCCCTAAGGAATCGATCGGTGAAGTTTCAGAACTCAGTCCGGGTCACAGGTATCTCATCTTCTTTGTTGTTCCTAGGAGCTCGCCCACTGACTGGGGTTGGGTGTAATGCCCCGGGTCCGCTCAGTTTCTTACATGCATATGCATCATGTGCCTACACACTTAAAAAACCAAACCCGGCCCATCACATAGCACAACCTTACCAAAAGAGCTAGCTTAGTAGGTACTCTTGGATCATAGACAATCCTATTTTGACATCTCATCACTCACATATTAATTCTGATATGAGTCTATTTCCATTCACTATTACCTATTTGTTAGTGTCACACTTGCATGCATATGCATGCTACACTACGTTACACACACACACACACACACACACACACACACACACACACACACACACACACACAGAGAGAGAGAGAGAGAGAGGAAAATCTTCCATTGTGCATCACCCCTCTGTGTGCACTCGGCCTTCCCACCTTCGTATCGACGATCCGAACCGTTCACATTGATCTACACATCTAAATTAGCCTAAATATATAAAATCAAATCATTTGAAATTCATTTGTCCATTTATCATGTGACTATAAAAAACAATGATTTTCAGCCATACAATTTTGTAACACTTCAATGGATGGGCAAATGAATTTCAAATGATTTGATTTTACGTATTTAGACTAATTTAGATGTGTAGATCAATGTGAACGGTTCGGATCGTCAATACGAAGGCGGGAAGGCCGAGTGCACATGTCGTGTGCACCATAGGTGGTGCACATCGAAAAACTTCCATATATATATATATATATATATATATATATATGATTTTAAATATCGGATTTTCAGACTCGTCTTGGCATGGGGTGTTTCGTCTCGGATCGGAGATATCATAGGAGATCTCGGGAAAATGTGATCATATCGGATGTTCATTTTCTATACTCACCAAATATGTATTTTTTGTTACTAAATAGGATACTATATGCCTTACATGTCATTTATCATATAAAATATATTGTATAATGTAACTAATGACATGAATCAAGTACGGTAAATTTTTGCATAATTTAACAATAATATAGAAGAGAATGAAATATAAGTAGATAACTAAATTGAATTTGCATTGATTAGATAAAATGTATTAGTTAATAAACTTACTTGACTTTGTATATATACAAACAATAGCGATAACAAACCATAAAGCATAAGTGTATATGTGTGTGTGTGTAAAACGTACCATGCATGCATTAAAGTAACTAAAGGTGGTGAACATAAGTCCCATATTGAATGGAGTTTGAGTGAGAGATTTATAGAATTGGTAGTGATCCTTAGGTACCTACTAAACTAGGTCTTTTGTTAAGGCTAAGCTTTGTGGTAGAGCCGTGGTTAGATTCTTTAAGTGCATAAATTGTAGTCATCTAAGCAGCTGAGTGGAGCTAAGTGGATTTGGGGCATTACATTGGGCTCCTCATGTGTCTTCGTCCCGTGGTGAGGGCATCCTCTATTGCCGGGATGAAGGACTCCTCCGGCTCGTCTAAGCGCCGACGAAGCTCCGTCCCTTCGAGCCAGGATTTGATGACATCGCGGAGACCTGATCGCTCTACGTCATGCTTAAAAAGAATTGTATAAGCTAGTTAGGTAACTTAAGCTTATTCGACTGTAAACGTGAGAGCTTGTCAAGCTGTATAGCATTTGAATATGTTACTCTAATGCTGTTTGCTTTTGATGAACAAATGAACTTGGTTAGGCACTTGATGCATGAAACCAAAATAGATCATTTATGCTTTCTGGTTCTGGTCACCAGTAATTTGCACGTAAATTGCACGTTATAACTATTCTTATTTTTTTTAATATAGTAAATAATAAGAAGACGTAATCTGGCCTCGAACCTGAGACCTCGCTTTACTCATCACACTCTTTACAAATTACCCCTAGTGGCACGAACTTTTATTTTATATAGTGACACTTTTGTAAATAATTATGTCGTAAATAAATTTGAACTTTGAGGGGGTATTATGGTAACAACAATAGTTGAGTAAATGAATGGTTACGATAACTCTCACTTAAAAATGAATGGTTGAGATTAGATGGTGGAATGTCTATATATGACAACCCCAACTCTCGCTACTCTCCCATTATAATATTAGAGATTAGAGATTAGAGATAGATAGATTATATATTATATTATAGATAATTAGATAAATAGCAATTTACACGTGTGATGCACATTTAATATATTAAAAAATCTAAAGTAAAAAAATCTGACGTAGTAAGGTTTGAGACCTCCTTCATATTAGTTATGCACATGTAATGCACCTGTTGATAGATTCACAAATGAAACTAAGGCCTTCTCCCATTATGATATTAGAGATGCATGAATGTGGCACTTTGCATTCTGTGCTGTAGATAACTAGATATAAGTACTTATGGTAGATAAGGATATCCTCACTTTACGATTACCATTATGGTATATTTACTAACTTGAATTCTACAGGTTGTTTAGATTTACGCTAGGGTAATGCTACCCATATTACCAATTCTACTACTTTTATTTTTATTACCGTAGGGTAGACTATCAGTGAAGGATATTGTAGAGTAGGTGGCAGAAAGGAGAAAAGTAATAGATTTAGTAGTAGGTTTAACATTACCATTTACAGCAAGAGCAAATGGTATTCGAATTCATGCAGCTTTATTCATTGTTAGTGTGCTATCTAAGGTAATAAAGAGAAAAGTAATAGATTTGATCGTTAGTGTAACATTACCCTTTAATTACCGTAAGAGCAAATGGCATATTGGCATCCGAATTCATACAGCTTTATTCATTGTTATGCAACACACTTTGTTTGAGCAACGTTTCAAATTATTTTGTTTTCAATGGATAGATAGTTGGGTTATCTTGCATGTTGATTTCCAACTCGCTCACCCATGATCTTGGTAATATATTTTTTTGCCCGATTAATAGGTATTATGTCTTCTGGTTATAACCTGAGTCTGTTGCACTTAATCTTTGTTTTACTTGGTAATTGCATGTATTTGTGGTATGCTCCTACTATTTTTTTTTCATATGAATTCTTTAAACTGCACCGTTCTGTAGGTACAGAGCGTGGGTGGCAACTAGGGCTGTAAACGAATCGAGCTATTTGCGAGCTATTCGGCTCGAGCTCGGTCAAAGCTCGGCTCGAACCGAGCTCGAGCTCGAGCTCAAAACTGAGCTCGTTTCGTAAACAAGCCGAGCTCGAGCTTGCATTTTTTTTTAGGCTAAGCTCGCAAGCTGTTCGGCTCGAATACGGTCAAAGCTCGGCTCGAACCGAGCTCGAGCTCAAAACTGAGCTCGTTTCGTAAACGAGCCGAGCTCGTTTCGTAAACGAGTCGAGCTCGAGCCTGAAGGTATTCGGCTCGGCTCGGCTCGGCTCGATTGCAGCCCTAGTGGCAAAGTTGTGTTTGAAATTCCTTTTCTAATTTTTTTTCTTACTGGAATATGGATAAAAATAGGGTAGATTTTTTCCGGTAAGCAAAAACATAGGGACAAAAATAAATTTTGGGGTGCACATCTGCCTGCATGACCCATGAACAATAAGAAAATAGCAGTCATCGCCCTGAGAGCATTTGTAGTCGTTGGCTATATTTTCAAAATTTGAAAATTTTGACAAATAAAGTGCCGCAATCGTTAGCTAAATACCCAAATTTTGAGTCTGAGCAAAATAGTACTCTTCTATATTTGAGAAGAGATATAGGAATTTGGAAAATATAGCAACCGAAACATGAAACATCACTACAAAAGAAACTAGATTTACCGGCGAATATTCCCCGGCGTTTTACTAGTAGCGCTGGGGTAGGTAGCGATCAGGAATGGGGCACCAGATGGGATGGTTATATACCGGCGGCCGAATTAAAACGCCGGTGAATCTGCGTAATCACCGGCGTTTTATTTAAAAACGCCGGTGAAGTGTATTATTCACCGGCGTGTCTAGTTAAAACACCGGTGAAAAGCTGGGATAAATCCCATCTACCCTAACCTTTCGCTCGCCATTTCCCCAAACCCCAAAAAAATAAAAAATAAGTGGTCGCTTCGTTTTCCCTCCTTCCTCGCTCTACTTCCCGCGCGTTTGCCTCCGCCGCTTCGTCCTCTTCGACGGCCTTCGAACATTCGTCATCGTCCCTTCTTCCCTTCGCCATTTTCGATTTCCCTCCTCCCTATCCCGATTTGGAGGTGAATCGGCGATCGGAAACGACCGTGTCGCCCCGCTCTCTCTCTATCTCCTCCCCCCGCGCTCGTCGCCCCGCTCTCTCTCTCTCTTCGGTATCATCTATTGATTCCCCTTATTTTTGAAACTTAGCATGTTTTTTCTGATAGATGCATGTTGATTTCCTTAACATGAATGGTTTAGTTGGGATGAAGAATTAATAGAAAAATATATGATTAGGTAATGGAAAATTTCATGTTCTTATCCTGTTAATGAAGCTGATTTCATGCATCTGACTGTCTTCTTGGCATGTTTTTTTGATATAAAAAGGGTTCACTGTGAACTGAGGATGCTATAGCTACGTATGCCTAAATGATCCGGATATGCACAACAATTGGGTTTTAGATTTAGTTGGGCACAAGAATTAGTGGAGCAACATATATGCTCAGATAATGTAAATTTTCATTTCAAGAAACTGTTAAAGTTACCTGCAGATTGCCCTCTTTGGCATGATTTTTTAACCAAAAATGGGTTCACTTCCAAACTAAGTATGCTGCTAGAAATTTCATCTTCTTTTACTGTTAAAGAAGCTTATTCCATGCATCTGATAGTCATCTTCGCATGTTTTTTTAACCAAATTAAATGAGTTCACTGTGAACTGAGAATGTTATAGCTACGTATGCCAAAATCCTCCGGATATGCTGAACAATTGGGTTTTAGATTTAGTTGGGTTAAAGAATTAGTAGAGCAACATATATGCTCAGATAATGGAAATTTTCATTTCAAGATACTGTTAAAGTAACCTGTTTGCCATCTTTGGCATGATTTTTTAACAAAAAATGGGTTCACTTCCTAACTAAGTATGCTGCTAGAATTTTCATCTTCTTTTACTGTTAATGAAGCTTATTTCATGCATCTGATTGCCTTCTTGGCATGTTTTTTTCATATTAAATGGGTTCACTGTGAACTGAGGATGCTATAGCTGTATGCCAAAATCCTCCGGACATGCACAACAATTGGGTTTTAGATTTAGTTGGGCTCAAGAATTAGTAGAGCAACATATAAGCTCAGATAATGGAAATTTTCATTTTAAGATACTGTTAAAGTAACCTGATTGCCCTCTTTGGCATGATTTTTTAACCAAAAATGTGTTCACTTCCAAACTAAGTATGCTGCTAGCATAGTCCTCATCTTCTTTCACTGTTAATGAAGCTGATTTCATGCATCTGATTGTCTTCTTGGCATGTGTTTTTGATATTAAATGGGTTTACTGTGAACTGAGCATGCTATAGCTACGTATGCCTAAATGCTCCGGATATGCACAACAATTGGGTTTTAAATTTAGTTGAGCTCAAGAATTAGTAGAGCAACATATAAGCTCAGATAATGGAAATTTTCATTTTAAGATACTGTTAAAGTAACCTGATTGTCCTCTTTGGCATGATTTTTTAACCAAAAATGTGTTCACTTCCAAACTAAGTATGCTGCTAGCATAGTCCTCATCTTCTTTCACTGTTAATGAAGCTGATTTCATGCATCTGATTGTCTTCTTGGCATGTGTTTTTGATATTAAAAGGGTTCACTGTGAACTGAGCATGCTATAGCTACGTATGCCTAAATGCTCCGGATATGCACAACAATTGGGTTTTAGATTTAGTTGGGCTCAAGAATTGGTAGAGCAACATATAAGCTCAGATAATGGAAATTTTCATTTTAAGATACTGTTAAAGTAACCTGCAGATTGCCCTCTTTGGCATGATTTTTTAACCAAAAATGTGTTCACTTCCAAACTAAGTATGCTGCTAGCATAGTCCTCATCTTCTTTCACTGTTAATGAAGCTGATTTCATGCATCTGATTGTCTTCTTGGCATGTGTTTTTGATATTAAATGGGTTTACTGTGAACTGAGCATGCTATAGCTACGTATGCCTAAATGCTCCGGATATGCACAACAATTGGGTTTTAGATTTAGTTGGGCTAAAGAATTGGTAGAGCAACATATAAGCTCAGATAATGGAAATTTTCATTTTAAGGTCCTGTTAAAGTAACCTGCAGATTGCCATCTTTGGCATGATTTTTTAACCAAAAATGATTTTTTAATGCCCCCATCCTCTTTCACTGTTAATGAAGCTCATTTCATGCATCTGCTTGTCTTCTTGGCATGTTTTCTTGATACATTTATGGGTTTAGTGTGAACTGAGGCATCTTTGGAAATTTTCATTTCAAGATACTATTAAAGTAACCTGTTTGCCATCTTTGGCATGATTTTTTAACCAAAAATGGGTTCACTTCCAAACTGAGTTTGCTGCTAGCATCCCCATCTTCTTTTACTACTACTGAAGCTTATTTCATTAAGATCCAGGATGGCAAATTTTGATTGGGCTGTGATTGGATTGTTCAGTGGCTGTTGTCTATGTTCTTAGTTGGGCTGTGATTAGAACGAGAGGGCTCGAGTGGAGATCTGGAAACCCATATAGAGACATCTTCTTCATAATGATTTATTATTATTGTTGTTCTTGTCGCTCTTGTTGTTGTTGCTGATGTCTCTTTGTGTTCGTGTGTTGAAGGGAAAGAAGGGATGAGAGAGATGAGGAAAATGCCGCTATGTTAGCCTGGTGTATCCAAAGTCTCTACCATTCTTCTTTCTGTATCCATTTCTGGCTTCTATATTTGGTTTCCTTCCACGATGACAGTTCCCTAAAAATACACTTGATATGAGCCCTATCTTATTTTTCTTATTTTTCTTATATTTGGTTTCCGTTCACGATGACAGTTTCATGGATTGTCTGAACAATCCATGAAAGAGATGCTTAGATACTGAATTTTTATTTGTTTTACTGTTTTAGGTAGTGGATATTCCCAATCAAAGGAGAGAATATAGAGTTTTCAAGTTAGATACTGAATTTTCATTTGTTTTGTTATTTTAGATATATATATTTAAAAAACAAAATTAAGTACCGGATTTTTAGCATTGCAATGTAATTATTTTACCTCTTTATATATCATCAACAATTCCATTTGCAATTGGCACTTTGATCTTATAATTTAAGATACAGTTAGATTTTTTTGCAAGTTCAAAAAATATGTATATTCTGTATTGTGGTATACTGTTTAACTAAACTATTGTTTTTTTTTTGTTTACAGAGCGGTCGCCCAGATGAAGAAAATTATGATGATCAGAACTGAAGCTCCTCGAGGGTATGAATCCGTGGTCCTCCTTGCTGTTCTTCTGTTCTTGCTGTATGATTGTTCTTATGTCCTCCTTGCTGTTATGTCAGACTGTTTTTTTTGGATGAGAGTTATGTCAGACGGTTTAGTGGGGATATTTGTCAGACTTGAGATATTTGGGATGTTGAGATATTTGGGATGTTCGTCGATCTATTAATTTGGTTGTGATTATGACTGTTAATTTTGCGGTGAATTTGGTTGTGATTATGACACTGTTAATTAGTTTGTTGAGATATTTGGAATATGACACGTGTTAAACTTTATTATTCTTGTGTTTGGTTGTCATTTGCGCATTAATATGAAATGAAATTGGTTGAATCAGTTATGAATTAGTTTACAGGTTTTGTAAAAGAAACTGTGAATTGAAATCGAACGGAAAATGGAGAAAGGAATACAAACGGGCATAGCTAGACCGGCGTTTTATAAAACGCCGGTCTATCTATTGAATTAGTTGCAGTGTGCGATAGATCGGCGTTCACACAAACGCCGGTGTATGCCGCTAGACGCCGGTGAATACCGTCAGATGTAACGGTCAAAAGGAACACCGACGTTTGATAAAACGCCGGTGTAGTTGGGTTTACCGGCGTTTTTGATCACGCCGGTGCTTATGAGTAGGGAAAAGTGGACAGTCATAAACGCACATACACCGGTGGTCGTAGACCGCCGGTGTACGTTCATTCTACACCGGCGTTTCTATAAGCGCCGGTGAATTGATGAACACCGGCTGTTTATAACCGCCTGTAAATGTACATTGGGGGGTATAAGACGGCACTCAGAGGCGCCCATACACCGGCGTTTTTAGGCCGCCGGTGTAGGTATTACATTTACCGGCGCCCAGTAAAACCGCCGGTGTAGACCCCTACCTTTCCGCGATGCTCGTTTCGGCGGCATTTGGACCGGTGCTATTATAAACGCCGGGAAAAGTTTCACCGGCGTAAAAAAACGCTGGTAAAGACGTAAAAAAACGCCGGGAAAGCGAGTTTCTTTTGTAGTGCATGAAGCTTCGTCCGTTCACAATTTTAACCGTAAATCTTATAGGACGATATATGAAATCTCTGCCCTAATTTTATATATATATATATATATATATATATATATATATCGGGATTAAAAAAAAAATACATTGGACGAGAATTGATCTCCCGTCCGAAAAAAATTTCGGATGGGATTTGATCTGTTCGTTAAGTTTTTTGGCCAAAACTTGAAATCTATTTTCTATGGAAACAGTCCTATAGGAATTGCTATGCGTGCTATTACCTTTAAGATTAGTGTGTTCTTGTTAGGTTTTGTGAGAAATTAACAATTGGGATTTATGGTTAATATCTAGATCTAAGTTGCTTGAGATATTCACCCTAGGTATCAAAATTGGAATACCTAGACTGCTATCACAAGCCAGTATTTATCATATAAATACTGCTTTGGGTATCGGGTTATAAGCCCACAAACCCGCGTTCCAATATCCAATCAATTGTACGTTCAATACACGTGTTACTCATATGCACATGCAATATTTATATATAGAGAATATACTCATATATCCAACAATCTCCTCATATATTCTCAATATATAAAGTACATGATTATCTCATCTGTTCAGTATAAAACTGACTGGCTGATAGCAGTTCATAATATAAGACAAGCATCATAAAAGTATAGTTTCATAAGAACCAATATAATTATAAATCTGAATAGTTCAATCAAGACTAAACCAATATAATTAAATAGTTCCAAACCATATCACAATTCAGAATAGTTCACAAAGACTAAACCAACTGGAATAATCTGTCATAGTTTCAAAAACAAACAAAGCAAATAAACTTCAAGAACAAAATAAGAGTTTTAAGCTCAACGAACACAAGTCTTAAACTCAAGAGAAGTTTTACCAAACAAGTGACTATTTATTCTCGAAAGAAATAAACTGAAACTCTATCCTTGCACACTTTTATGTTTACTCCATTTTGAGCAAATCATTATTTTGAAATCTATGTTGACAGATTCAACTCTTGCATCTTTGCTAGCTTATTGAAAACAAGAATATCAAGAAACACATCTTTAAGAATTTCAACGAATTTCACAAAGTATCTAGTTCCACAAAAGAACTTAGTACAATTCATAATTAGCTTAGCAAAAATGTAACACAAGCATCACAATCAAGTTTCTTTTATTAAATAAAGAACAAGAACTATTATAGTTTCTACACAAGAACTATACTATGTTTCATATTGGAATGATAGAACAGTCAAATCAATTATGGTTGATTCTGAATCATCAAAATTGGAATGAAACAAGAATCCATAAAAGAGATATATCATCAAAATTGGAATGATATAACGACATTCTAAACATCGGAAACACATCGACAAGTTTTCATGTTTCGTATCTGAATAATATGATTATTGTAAGTAAATTCCCTAGATATATAATACCATTAAAATTGGAATGACATTATATATTTGTGGAATTTATGTGAAATCATCAAAATTATCTAAAACATGTCACTGTCTAAAATTGATGCTTAAGTTTGAAATTGTCTATGGCTCCAATCAGATTCTAAATTTCAAAACAATTAGGATGTTAAAGCTTTGACTCAATAGTTTTTTAACTCCATTTCCCCAATAGTTTTGATAATTAGATCACTTTAAGTCTCTTAGAAAGAGCATTAGCCATATTTTATTTTACTTGCACTTTATTTATGAGAAAGTTTAACTAGGCTTCTTATAGCCTTAATATACTCCTCTTACTATTATAGAGTGAGTTATGAGCTACAATGCATTATTGCTTGATAGTCGCATAACAGAATTAGATAGTTACTTAAACTTCTTAATGGATAACTAGCAATAATTTCTTCAATCTACTCGGTCTTTTCTCCTGCAGAGGATAACACATAGAGGTCTGATTTCATGGATGATAGCACAATGCTTGTTTACCTTTTAATTTTCATAATATTTTTGTTCCTCCTAATGTAAACACATCCACTAGTTATCGACTTTCACTAAATTCTGAGCATCATAATGCATCAGATCAGTCATTCATTCGAAAAATGACTAGAGTAGCACAAAGCAAACTTTGAGTACCACTCAGGTATCTCATTAGCCTCTTAAGGGAACTCATGTGTGTATGGAATTATTAGTAAATCTGCAGATCATACCTACCTCGAAGGCTATGACTATTCTAGTGCAGGTCTTTGTATTCATGAGATTTCAATTCCTTTAGAATGATCTACCTGTCTCATAGTTGCACCATCATTATGTGTCAACCTTTTATCATAATCATAAGGTGTTTCAAAACACACTTTCAATCACTATATCCCCACTTTTAAAACACATTTTGATTTGATGAGTTTGACTAAGAGTTATCCCTTGCCAACCGAAATTCACCCTTATACCTATGGTATCCACAATACCTAAGTTTTCCATGTTGAATTCTTTGGATATCACAATTTTAACTTCATTTGTAATAGAGAGGTCACTTCCAAGAATAAGCTAATCAACACCACAAGTAAATTATAGCCAGTATATTTGACATACCACAAAGTAAAAGGCACTGATCTGAATTACTTGATTCATATACTATGCTCTTTAAGAAATTTGTCAAATTATTTATTCTTCGGCTATACATGTTTTAAGAACATACAATGATTTTACTAAACTGTAAATCTTGTTCACTAAATATATTAGTTCAAAACTTTCTAGTAAACTGTTCAATACAAAACATCAAGTACAAAACTTTTAGTACAAAACTGTTTAAATATCCTTTATAAATAACAAAATTTTCAATAGATGTAAGGGTAAGAAGAATACTTATTGTAGCAATATGACAAACATGTGAGTAGACATCAAATAAATCTACCCATTTTCTCAGTCAATCACTACAACATAAACATCATTCTACAGCGAATTTATAATAGCGTTTAAGTATTAATGCTGTTGAAAGTGATAAATAATAGCATTTCTAAAGAAAATGCTATCTTTGATTAATTTTGATATTTATTCTTAGCTATGACAGCGTTTTTGAAATGTTGTATGTTTTATAGTGTTTTATAAACGCTGTAATATCTGTAAATAAACTAAATTAGTTGGGGTAAAAAAGAAAATTATATCTAAAAAAAACCCAAATCCAAAACCATTCCCTTTCTCCCCAAAACGTGTTCTTTTTCTCCTCCCCGATCTCAAACCCTGCTCCCCATCTATCTCAAAATCCAAATTCCAAAAGGCGTTCATTTTCTCCTCTCCGATCTCAAACCCTACTCCCCGTTCCCATCGCCATCTTCGAGTAGATTGCTTTGTAGATACTGCCATGATGAAGAGGACGAGAACTCTACAAGCATTGAATCCTCTTATTCTTGTTCTGGGTCTCTCAAGGTAATCAATGGATGTTTCCTTTTCTATCGAATAAGACAGGACGGAACTTGATGCAAGAGAGGTTGAATCCATATTTGTTAATTAATAAAACTGATTTAGGTTATCTTTATGTTGCAGTTTGCTCACAGGAATTGCATGTAGATGTGGATTGATGAGAAAGGGAGCGAAGTTTGCGAGTTTTATCTTCAGGTGAGAACCCTAAAACAAGATGAAACTAAACTTGGGTTTCTGCTAGATTTTTTTTTGGATATAAAGGATAGAGTCGAAATTTACCAATTCTGCTAGAATTTTGATTGATAGTATTTCATATGAGGAAGATTGTCAAAGATGAAACTAAACTTGGGATTCTGCTAGAATTTCGATTGATAGTATTTCATATGAGGAAGATTGCCAATTCTAGTTTTTCTATTTTGTTCATCACAAAGGAGGAAGATTGCCAATTTCGATTGATTGTATAGATTTTTTGTTGGTGGAAGGTAAAAGAATGGTTTGTTGTATAAAGGTGTCTACTGTATTAGTTCATTCTGTGATGACTTCAATGTCCAAGCCAAACACATTGCTGCCCCTACTGATGCAGTTTGCTAAGCCCCGATATAGGTCTCTTTCACACTTATATGTAAAAATCTGCACTGTAGGTTGAAGCTATACATGTTTGCTACGGCCTGTACAATTTTGTTGGTATTAGTTCTTGCAATATTATAAAGTATTTCTTTGCTTTTGACTTGAGCAGTTCTCATTCTGATGATCGTCCAAGAAGAGAACTGTCAGTAAATTTTCTAGCGATGGTGACCAACACCAGGTAAAAGGAGCAGATTTGGCTGATATAAATGACATTAATACCATATGAATAATTTTCTTCAAAACAAAAGGTCAATTGATTTCATATTTTTCCTTGTTAACTAGGTGAAAGAGGATTTGGAGATATTCATTCTTGTGTTATTTGTCATTATATAAAATCATGTGTTATTAAAATAAATTCCATCAGCCATGCTTGTGTAAAGTATATTTGCAATGTTTCCCTACAATCTCTTTGTTGCTTCATTCACATGAAAAAATGTAATAATTGTGACACTTGCCTTTTAGTCATTAGCAGTTATAGTTTACTCTTAGAGCTTCTTACCGAACCTCCACTTAATTCAGCTTAGAATGCCGAACCTCCACTTCTTACCCGTCAACTTATCTACCAGGGATAACCAAACTATAGTGAAGGTTTGTATATTTTACCGACAATACACTTTTTATCATCCACGATTGTCTATTATGATGTTGACTTTAGTTTTCTTATTTTTGCTGTTCAGGTTGCGGATGATGTCTTCCAACAGATGAGCATCACAGGACAATCTATTATGATGTCTTCTAATTTGGATGGGACTGCGCTTTTATTATACGTTTTTGGTAGTTTATTTTTCAATAGATGCATTATATTTACACCAGTCATGCTTTCTCTTATTTGGATGTAGAGATAAGGTTGATGACTTCCACTGGAACTCAGAAGATCCTTGGACCCTTCTTAGCGTATCTGACGACGGTGAGAGCACTAGAGGTGGTGGGACTCTACAGGCAAGTATCTTAAATATAGCAAATTTAATTGAGTTCTGAGGAGAACCTGGTTATCGGATACTCCTTTAAGAAGCTCTGAGATCAAGGAGTCAATCCCCTCCTCATCCATGACAAGAACAACTATTTCTGCAGCCTTCACAGATTGGTTTACATCCTAACATTCCACAGTTTTAGAGCTAGAAAATGTTAAGTCGATCATAACTGAAAATATGAAACACAAAGCACATCTATAAAGAAGTTGACAATTATTGTTTTTTTAAGAGCTCAGTTCTTTCTCTAACCAAATTTTACGTATTCAGGAATAATTGATGACTAGGTATGAAGTGAGAACACCAGCATCAATGAACACCTTGCATACTCAATTTAATTGTTATACTGAGTGTATGTTTGTGATTGGTAGTCCAAAATGAATTCTGTCTTACAAATATTTAGTAAAATATATCTGATCATTTCTTTCTGCCACTAGTTAGTTACTACTACAACAAACAAATCATAACCAGATCAGTGTATCAGCTAGAGAGTTATTTCTTTTGCAAAACCAACCACATAATCTAATTACAAAAGCATATGTGAAGCCTTTTTGACCAATGAATACTATATGAAGATCTCTTTCAGTCTTTCCATTTGCTTTCAACCTAAACCTATAATAAGATACTCGAGACTTCTGCTCCAATAAACATACATTACAGGAATGAAAATAAAAAAATGACATGAACTAATACATAAACGGGTATGAATGAAATACTACAGTCATATCACAGGCCATTATTGAAGAAAAACAACAACAACAACAACCACAAAGCCTTTTTCCCAACTAGTTGGGGTCGTCTATTGAAAAATAAAATAAGGAATTATAGTAAAAAAAAAGAAATCAATAGCTAATAAACTAAGTTTTGCATATTGTTCAGTACAAGCTTTGCTCCATGCATTCATAATTTGAGGGGGTGTAGAGAATTCAATATTAGTTTGAACCCATTTCCCTGTCAGAACTTAACCAAGCTAGGGGTAGAAGAATATGGATCATAATTTGAGGGGGTAACTAGAGAATTAGATAAAACTGAGGCCGCTGGATATAGTATGAACTACAGAAGATGAAACGCTGGAAGGGTGGACAAAATGTAAATTATGAAACAATGGACAAAGGTATACATAGGTAAGTCAGTCATGCTTCACATTATATAACAATCAAACAAATAACCAACTGCATGAACATAAAAGTAAAGACATCTTACAATGTCATCATCTCCCATAGAAATCAGTAAGGGAGGAAGAACTGTTCTTATATGAGAATTTAGACCAGGACCAACAACCTCTGCTAAGGCTCCTAGTGCATGTACATGGAAGGCACTGATTTTGCAAGAAATGCATTGTGTTTCATAATTTGCAAATATTGTAGTTATATTGTGTTTTCCATATATCCTTATTTCTTCTTTGCTCTTTAATGCAGATATGGCGCATGAGCGATCTAATCTGCAGGCCAGAGAGCGAGGTTCTGAATGAGCTAAATGAGTTCAAAGAACACACACTTCAATGTGCACCTGTTAAGCACTAATAACTTAGCTCACTGGCCTTAGAAAATTAGGGGAGGCACCTAGCTTATTATGGAACTCGATCATTGTTGTTTTTGTGCTGTTGCAAACTCGGTTGTATAACTGTTTTTTCTTGTTATTTTTATGGGCATGTCAAGTAGAAAAGCTCTGTAATTTACCTTTAACTACGGGGAAACTTAGCAAACCCCAAAGATGTAACATAAAGCTTTGTATTAGTTACATTCGCTGATTGTGTATGGATTAGATACATTCTCGGGATTTTCTACTATGTATTCGTTACATTCACTGATTATGCTATGTATTAGTTACATTCGCGAATTGTGCTATGTATTAGTTATGTTGCGCTATGTATTAGTTGCATTGCCTGATTGTGCTATGTATTAGTTAAATCCGCTGAATTGTGTGTTTCACCTTAACTCTTTCTAAATATAGAGCCTATCCAAATTTTTTGCTATTTTTCAAATGTCAAACGATAGCATTTGGCAAACGCTGTCAAAAAGACAGCATCTTCAAAACCACTCTCTTCGATAGCATTATCAAAATGCTGTCCTACGATAGCGTTTTGAAAACGTTGTTAAACGATAGCGTTTTGAAAACGCTATCATAACGACAGCATTTTTGAAAACGCTGTGAAATCTACAGCGTTTTCCGAAACGCTGTCCATGTCACAGCGTTTTCGAAAACGCTGTCGATGTTACAGCGTTTTCAGAAATGCTATAAAGTTATTATAGCGGGGGCTTCGATAGCATTTTTAAAACGCTATCGTATGTTTATTATAGCATTTTGCGAATGCTATCAAATGTCATATTTGTTGTAGTGAATCCGTTGGCTACTAAAATGCATTAAAATTGCTATTGAACAGTCAAAATTAAGTTTCTCCTATAAAATCCCATAAAATCCCACTTACTATAATTTTAGCTCATTTCGGCAGATCAACTAAATTAAAGTATTATTGTATGACAAAATCATCTCATTGTCTACTAACGACTCTTCTTAGCTCATTTGTCATTCATGTTTAAGTGTCAGTATGATTGGTTCTTAATTCCAACAGTGAATCATTGACTATGTCAGTAGGACTAGATAATTTCATACATTTATCTTTGATGAACACATCCTCAAAGAACTCTACAAGTCTAGGTTCTTCTAACACAAATTAGATAGATCTAAAATCTGTCCAAAGAACCATATTCTGCACTTTCTGAGTACACACAAATATTTGTTATATGTCCTACTTTAGGCCTTTTACGGTCATGTACTCTAACAAATGTATCACAACACAAATTTTCACTTTAACAAAATTATTTGTGTTTTCATGCCATGATCTACAAGATGTATTCAATTTAGAGTGTAGTAACACATTAGAGATATGATTAATAATACAACATGACTCATAATTACACAAGACAAACAACAATCAATAATATAGAATTCAACATTTCACTAAGTGTTTGATTCAAACTTTTATCAATATCGTTTGACTGTTTTAAGAAGAGTGCAGTAGAGATAATGCCAAATGCAAACTTCTCTTAAATTGTTAAAACATATCCACCACTCTATCAAATCTGACCCTTGATTTTTAGCATTTAACTATAATTTTTAATTCATTAAGAACAACAAGTGCTTCATTCTTCATATATATGACAGACTTATATTAATTATCTATAAAAGCGATTAAATACTTTTGACCAACAATTATCTCACATAGTCATAAATTTACTGAGATCACAAACATCAGAATGTATTGATTCAAAAAGTTATGAACTTCTAGAGACCATACAAAATGATTTTCTAGTGATCAAAATCTGAATTCAAACTTCCCATTTGTCATATTTAATGAAGTGACATTTAGTAGAATTATAAGTTTTAATAAGAACAAACAATTTAATATATACTTCTCAAAGCCTAACCAGTTATGCTGTGTTCAGGAACTATATACAATTAGAATTATGTTTATTAATTGTTTCATTTGTTAAACTTAACTTATACATGCGATTGACAATATATGCACAATATAAGAGTTAATATAAAATTACTCTATCACATTTCACAAAACTATTTGCTTTTTCTAGTGATTATAACAATGTCCACTTGCTCAAACACATTGAGCGAAGAGTTCTTTCCTTTCTCCATTCTTCATCATCTTCATAAAGCTAAATGAGATAATGACTAACATATTATAATTCAACTTTGCACACACAATACAATGAACGAGAAAGAACAAACCGTAACTAATAGAGTCATATCCTACATTAAGAGATGCTCTCTCCTAAGTTACAGATATTTGTTATACATCTTATACATCAAAAAATTATAATTTATTTTATTTGAGAAGCAAATATATAATCTCACACAAAATTACAAACAATGGATTTGTCAAAATGTCTATACACATAGTATGATAAAGTAGTTGACAACCCTAAACATGATAGTTTTCAACGCGAGAATAATTATGATCTAAAGCTCAATCATGTAATCAAACACACAAAATGTTAACACATTCATCACATGAAAATACTAAGCAAGATTAGAGTAGATCATACCGACACTTCAAGTTAGAAGTATTTTCCAAATTCGATGGAGAAGCCTGCGTGGTGCAGACTTATTCTACCGTGATGCATATCCATCGTCTTCAACATACACAATTTGTAGGTAACATTAAATTTCCTACATTCATCAAATTATTATAGATTAGCCAATTGAACAAATTATTAGCACTGTTTAATTCTAGCAACAATTTAATTGGAGATCCAAACTTTATAGTCAAAACATATAGTTTAACTTATCAAAAATTGATATTTAATTTTAGCACATAGCCAAAACAACTGTTCAACTTGTATTTAATTAAACAAATGATTAATACAGTCTCGAACTTAACCACTTAGCATCATAGTAATTCTATAATTCAAAAACAAAGCTGAAAACGGTTGTTTTGAACTTCCAGCACTTAGCAAAATATTTAACAAAAAATTAATACGAGAAAAGTAAAGAACTTATCTTCACCGTCTCTTCTCCTTCAATTGATTAGAGTCAAATCTGTTTCGAAACAAATCCGATCTATCCCGTATTGCACCCAAAACACCACACAACAGACTCAATCTGGAGGAAAGCCTTATTGACAATCCAGAGTATCTAAATCTGTGCCAAACTCAATAAGGGATAAATCCACTGCTCTCTTTGAGCAAATCCCACCCATTTCTAATCAAACCAATCTCAATTTCAAGGATTGAACTCAGTGGGGGAATTTCAACAAACAGGTTGTGGGTAGTTCTAAATTGAACTCAAGACCACTGTCATTCAAATGAGATAGAACCCAACTGACCATAAGTGAGGAGAAGGGAAACCCAGATCTGATGAAGAACACAGTGGATTGAATTCGGGTTGCTGTGAGTTCGGGTTCGGATCCTATAACACAAGAACAGATCTTGCAAGTGACAACTGAAGATCAAAGTTCAAAACAAATTTGGGTTCAGTCTTCGGGTTCAGATCTACACAGCAAACGAACATGAAGAGGAAGAAGATGGGGCACAACCATTGAGGGTGGTGCGGCGCCGTTGATCAGCGATCGGCCACTACGAAGATGAGGGCAGCTCAGTCGACGTCACACGAGATCGGGATCTTCTCTGATCGACGCCTCGACTAAAGGTCGGTGAGCGTCTGAGAGAACGACGACGACTGGCCAACAGAGCTCCTTCGACGACTGGTGGCGAGCGTCTATGGGAGAGACGGCGCCGACAACGATGGCGATCGTCGGTGACGGTGGCCTCGACATCTTCGTAGGCTTCGACGAGATCCGACGAGAACGACGGGATCCAACAGTGCTCCTTTTCCCCTCTTAATTAATCTCACAATTGATTAATTATAATATCTCAAGATTGTTCGGTTTTGTGAGAAATTAACAATTGGGAATTAGGGTTAATATTTAGATCTAAGTTGTTTGAGATATTCATCCTAGGTATCAAAATTGGAATACCTAGACTGCTATCACAAGCCAGTATTTATCATATAAATATTGGTTTGGGTATCGGGTTATAAGTCCACAAACCCGCGTTCCAATATCCAATCAATTGTATGTTTAATACACGTGTTACTCATATGGACATGCAATATTTATATATAGAGAATATACCCATATATACAACAGTTCTTTGGGTTCAAAGCCTGAGATGGAATGAGGTCTATAGGAATTGTTATGCATATATATATGTGTACCACTTTTTTTATATAAAAGTGCTCTCGAACGAAAGAATGAGTTGTGCCCGTGCAATTTTTTAAAAAAATAAAAATTCAAAGAACGGGATTTGATCCCTCGTCCACAATATTTTAAAATTTAAAAAAAAAAATCAAAATTTCAAACGTGACGATATATCATCTGCCGTTCGTCAATATTTTTAAACAAATACCTTTTCAAACGACTACAACTGGAACTTAAAATTCCTATTTCTAAATGTCAAATTAGGAAATTTTAAGTTACAACGACAACAGATGCTCTTAGTGTTCTCTTCTGGCTGTGTATAAACTGAATCTTGGGCGAGCCCATTATATACTAGCAAAGGAAATTCTGTCGTTCATGGTCTACTGCAGTGCGCTTCTCTCTCATACAAAGGTAATTAACCTAGAGCTACTTTGTTAGCAAGGTTTTAGCATGATTGACTCCCAAAAGGGATTATATGACCTTCCGGGTACGTATTGATTAGCTCTTTACAGGATCAGTTTGTATACTGTGTAGTAAACTCGTAATGTTCTGTGAGCTCGGCAAGATCAGCCGATCTCACTCTGTATACTTGTTAGGCAGGGGTATCATTGCTGACTCTAAAACAGGTCGATATCTTCCATAGATGGAGTTGCTGACATTGGATGTAAGGATGATCGATGTGTGCATTTGATTAGTAATGCTCCAAGTTCAATCCAGCAGAGATCCACTGTATACAATCCAACATGTCATCAAGAATATGCTCGGAGACAGATCCATTAATTGTGCGTTGCTCTTGGAAGAGTTCATTATGTACTGGTCAATTCTGAAGCAAGAGAATGTGCTCATGTCATGAAGCAGCAAATTGTAAGGCTCGAGTCCTTTCTAACGAACCAAGGTATAGTTCCTGCAACAGCGTTAATTACCTCGTCCTTTTTATTTTATTTATTTTATTTTTTTCATCGCGACAACACTTGCGCAAGCTGAGAACTGCGAAAACTGTGTCACTCTAGGTACCCTTGAGCAAGGGGCCTAAACAAAATTTTCCTTAAACTAAGAAAAATATAAGGGCATGCATTCTTATCTCCAACTTTGAAAAGTTTGTGCGTGTGGCAAATATGAAAATGGCTACTTCTTGTATGGGGCATCACACAAACTGGTGACACGCATCGAGAACAAAACTGAGTGGAGCTGCAACAGCTTGTAATAAATGAAGCTAAAATAAAGGAGGAGGAGGACAAAATAGCATTGCATACTTTAGCTGGCTCTTTCTGACTAATGAGTTAGTGTTTTGGGTTAATGTCATTTTCAGCGTCTTCACTATTGCTTTGTTTGTGGATATAATAATACTATACCAAATCAGATGAGGTATAATCTGAAATATATATATGAATTATGTATGATTGAGAGACAGGGCCGGTGCTGAGTTCCCGGGCCCGATGCGAACTCCCGAAATAGAACCCCTATACACTAAAAAATAAATAAATAAATAAATAAATAAATACAAAAAATTTGTACATTGTTAAAAAGCAAAATATGCAAAAAATATAAATTTCTTTTAAATCACCCAAATTCAATGTCTCAAATTCAATTCAAGTCTTCGAGCCTAAATTCAAATAATTTTTTAAAACATTTTAAAGGCTCAAATAATTATTTTGGAACCTCTAATAACAGTATTTTTTTACGCGCAAAATACGTGCCTATATTTACAAGAGAATTACAAGTTTGAAGGCTCCTAAAATTGCAAAAATACCCGGATCTAAGGTGGCCACCTCACCCGCCTGAAGAGTGGAGCCGGCCCAGTTGAGAGATGTGGCAAAATTTAAGCAAGAAGTGATATGATGGTGATGGGATCAAAATCATGTAATGTGCCTACTCAAAATAGAGTCAATGCATCTCATCCAAATATGGTAGAAAGCAAAGAAAAGCAAAAGTTCAAACAATGTTATCTATGTATTGAATATAATAGAAGAAATGATTGGTTATGAGTTAAATAGTACGTACATTCCTGATCTGTAAATGAAAGAAAGGATTTGTTACGTAGCTTAGCTTATTAGGTTTGGGATGATTTAGTTAAGGCGCCGCATCTCATCCCACTGTGTATTACTATTACGTACTGTAGCAAAATGGACAATGAAAGGACCACATGCCCACTAGTATCCACAATGGTGTTTCCCATTTTGCCAAAAATGGAGGCTACAGTAATAGCAAATAGCGAAGAAGGCTGCAGTGGTTGTTTGCTATATTCTGCACTTTTTTTCAAAAAAATTGCGTGGGACGGTATATGTCTCTCTCGTTTTAAAAAAAATTAAAAAATTAAATTATTGATTAACTATTAAAATATATTAATTAAATAAAATAAATAATATAATAATACCTAAACCTAATTAATTAACTAACTAGCTCTAATTAATTAACTAAACCTACCCACTACCTAACTAATACCCCAATTCAAGGACGGAATAACATATCCCGTCCGAAAATTTATATATATATATATATATATATATATATATATATATATATATATATATATATGTGTGTGTATTATTATTTTTTCGATCAGAAGAATCTTGGCCGTTCATTAAAAAAAAAATTGAAATATCATGGGACAGGATATGTTCTCCCGTCCGATTTCAGACGGGATAACATATCCCGTCTGAGGAGTTTTTTTTTAAAAAAAAATTTAAAATTAATTTAATTAGCGAAGGACGGTATATGTTATACCGTCTGACGGATTAAAATATATTAAAATCGGAGGGACGGCATATGTTATACCGTCCTTTATAATTTGAGAATAGCTATTTCGTTTCTCATATATGAGAAACAGATATAGCGAGTTTGCTAAAAAATGAAAAAATAGAAAATCACTGCAGACGACCGTTTCTTATAAAATGGCAAATTGCCAATTATAAGAAACCGCTGTGGATGCTCTAATAGGTTTTTGTTTGGATTAAGTGCAGGCTTTTTGTAATTTAATTAAGTGCAATTGTTATTTCTATGTCCTTCATGAGCGCCATTTTCTGTAGTGTACACAACAGTTTTTTTTTTTGGAGGTTAAAGGCGGAATAACTGCACCCTGTTTCGTTAATAAGAAATTAATAAAACATCCCCGGTGTACCGGAGGAAATACAAACGTACAGTGCAGAAAATAAAACATAACCTCCCAACAAAATCCTGGAGGGTGGGTCTAGCCATCCATATAATGTACAACCAGAAGTGCAGTAGATCTAAACAAAATACAAAGTAGCGGAAGTTGCATATGAAAATGAGGGTCGCCTACCCCTCAGTCCAGTGTCGGCCTAAACTCAATCTCCTCGTCGTCAAACTCCTCCACCTGGAAGACTCTGACAATCCTCCCTCTTGTCCCTGTGGCAGCAGCTGTGGCCCAAAATGAGATCAGATGCATGATATGAGTAAGGTTAGCAGAAATACTATTACATGAAGCACAAAAATATAAATTATTTCTATCTAGCCATAACACCCAAGTAGTCGCCGCAATGGCTATGTACCAAGCATCCTTCATCTCGTGGCGTACCGAGGCAAATTTGGGTCATATCCACAAATCCTCATACTCGTTAGGGTAGTCACCCGTGCCTAAGGCCCGTGATACCTCTACCATAGTTACCTTACTCCTTTGGCAGTGGATGAAAAGGTGGTTCAGATTCTCCGTATGTGGTACACAACGTTAGTTTATTAATTATCTTTTTAATATTGTGCAATCAGTAGAATTTTAAATCTTAGATTGCTTTTTTTTTTTGATAAAAGATGACGCTCGTCATCGTTCCATTGATGAGTAATAACGAAACAATGTAGTACAGCTGAAAAAAATACTCGTGAGCAACAAGCTTCATAACACATCAAAAGTACCCGGAGCTACCCAAGTTCACGAAGTAAACAACAGTAGTCTATGACGCAGCATACAGATACAAATAGTACAACCTCTCTACCTTAACTATCCACCGATAGGAGGAAACGACGTACAATGCCCAAAATGCACAGTGATACTACTTCTGAACGTCTCTTCTTTGCTTTGTTATTCCTCTTCGATTATCTTCATCGGTTAGATTGCTTTGATATTATGTAATAATGTTATCGGTAAACCATAAATTCAAAGTTGTAGTAAAGGTTGAAGATTCAGCATTTATATTTTAATTTATATTTTAATATGATGAATGGATTCCGAGTTGTTCAGTTGTAGCTTAATTGAATAATTTTGCATCTGTTTGATAGGTTCAAACATGTTTTTTTTCAGAACAGAGGAATTTACATTCCTTGTTTCTTACCTAGGGCTAGGTTGGATTCACTAAGCAATGATTTCTTTCTCTCCTTGTCCCTATTACCACCTTGAGTTTGCGTTGAACTGTTGTCTTCCAGCTAAAAATGGAAAAAATTATCAATGACACCTCCCTTGAATTTCCGAACGTGGACAATTATTTTGATACCTTTGACATCACCGCGGTGTATATATATATAAAGAATGCTCCATTGCAAATACCTGAAGCCGTTGTTGAAAATGACGACTTCAGTTATGTTAACACTGAGGTCGTTATTTTCAACGACGACTTAGTTTTATAACCTAAGCCGTTGTTGGAAACAATGGCCTTAGTGTTAACATAACTGAAACCATTATTCCCAACAACGGTTTTAGTGGTTTTCATACCCGTTTGCACGGGATCCGTTTGCAATGGAGCATTGCCCTATATATATACTAGTAATATACACGTGCAATGCACGTATCAATTTTTAAAACAAATTAAAAGTGAAAACTCTGATTTATACGTGTGATGCATCTTAATAAATAAGATTATATATTTTTAAAAGTAAATGTGAAGACTATAATGGGAGAGTTGGTGATATGGCTAAAAATAGGACTAAATTGGAACCGTTCAAATCGGGCACGAATCTTAAAGCTCATAGGGGCAAAACGGTAATTTCACCTACAAACGGGTCCGAAATGGAAACTGGGTCTCTTCTTCACGGTCCAACAACCCATGAACGGATCTGCCCTATTGGAAGCGGGTCCCAACCCGTTACAAGCTAGTCCAGAAGGATATGGAGAAATCCATATTCGTCCTTTATCCCTAAGAGGTGGTTTTAACCACTTCTATCCATCCACACCGGGAAATAGAGATTTGTTCTTATCTCGAAACGGATCCCTACGGCGACCATAAATACCCATCTTCCCCTACCGTTACAAGGTAATGAATTTTTGCCTACCTAAAGATCTTTCTTAATCTTCCTTGTTATTGACAAGAGCGTCGAAAGGTTCGTCGTCGGGATCCATACCGGTGTTTCGAATTTTGTGCAGGTTCGCGGCAGCGGCAAGGAACGAATCAACACACAGGCAGAGTCAACAGGTTCGCTCTACTGTTTTCCTTAAAAGAACTTACAAATTCGTCTGTTTGCTCCCACACCCGAAATCAGCAGCAACAGATTGACGTCGTTTGTGGAAAACAGACGCAGCGATCCAGTCCTCTCTCCTCAGCCATGCTATCTTCGAGCCATGCCTCCCAAGAAGGGGAAGACCACGGTCTCTAACTGTCGGGCCACTACCGCACCTTCTCCTCCTGCAGTCCATGAGGTTCCCCCTCAATCTACTCAGCAAGTCCAGCAACCTAGACAACCCCTCCTCCAACCCATCCAGCAACCACCGCCTGGACGACCTCTTTCTCAACAACCTCAGCCCCAGCAGGCCCCTCCAGGGCCACAAGAGGCTCCCGTAGGACCCTCCCGCCGGAGTCGACAAGTACAACATCCTCACTGCGACCATGTATCACTACACAATCCCTCGTCAGACTCCATGGCCTCGCACAGTCCCCCTATGCCAAAGGATCTCTGGAACGTCATCATCAATAGGCAGTACGGGGAAGATCTCCGGACCCTCCTAGATGAGAGGCCGACCCCGCTGACCACGTTGAGAGTTTTAAAACACTCGTGATGATACATCAGGCGTCAGACGCCCTCCTCTGCAAGACTTTTCCGGCCACTCTGAAGGGGCCTACAAGGGAGTGGTATTCCCGTCTAGCCCCAGCCTCCATCTTCTCTTTCGATCAACTTGAAGCCCTCTTCCTGACTCACCTCGTGAGCAACCGCCAAGTCGAGAAGACCAGCACCTCCCTCCTCTTGCTTCACCAAAGGAAGGGTGAGCGGCTGAAAGACTATGTCAAGCGATTCTCCGCGGAGGCCAGATCCATCGCCTGCCTGGACTAGTCCATCGCTTCCGCCACCTTCCAATCCAATGTCGCTAACGACAGCCTCAAGGCATCCCTCACCAAGAAGCCCCTCGGGATTTCTCAGAACTCCTCCTCAGGAGCGAGAAATACATCTGAGTGGAAGGATCCCTCTCCCGCCCTGCATTTGAAGGATCGTCCTCCGGAAACAAACGAAAGGGCGCTAAAGAAGAAGGAGCCAAGAAGCTCCAGAAAGACAACGGGGGCCAGCGTCGCCCTCCTCCCCACTTCGAGAAGTTCACTCCGCTCAATGCGAGTGTCTCAGCCATCCTGATGGAGGTTGCGAAAGAGGGCCTTCTTCCGCCCCCTCCAAAGTTGAACACCCCCGAGAAGAAAAGGAACTGGGACAAGTGGTGCCGCTTTCACAGGGACCATGGCCACGACACGGATGACTGTCGGGCCCTGAAGGACGAAATCGAGGCCCTCATTCAGAGAGGGCAGCTCTCCAGGTTCGTGAGGAAGGACAGGGTCGATCCTCCTCCACCCCCAGCGGTGCTAATAAGCGACCCGAGCGGCACGTGGAGACCCCAGACTCCGAGCCAGAGGCCATCCTGCATCTCATCCACGGAGGCCCAATGGGGGGAGATTCCAACTCCCGAAAAGTCTTCGTCCGAGAGGTAAATTCTGTGCAGAACCATCCTTTCCCCAGGGGCCTAGGGTCCCGGTCACCTTCTCAGATAAAGACTTAGAGGGCGTCCGAACCCCCTATTGCGACGCGTTGGTCATAAACCTCCATTTGCCAACTTTGACATGCGCCGGGTCCTAGTAGACAACGGGAGTTCAGCCAACATTTTCTTTTTGGAGGCCTTCCAGGGGATCAAGCTCTCCAAGGATCGGCTCAAGCCTGCCGGCTACACTCTGCACGGGTTTATGGGAGTGCCAGTGACAATCGAGGGTGTCATAACTCTCGACGTAACTGCTGGCAAAACTCCCACCACCCGAACCGAGCCTGGACTTCATAGTGGTAGATGTGAAGGTCGCCAACAACGTCATCCTAGGCCGACCAGGCCTAGCTGCTCTGCAGGCCATACCCTCGGCTTATCACAAGAAGATGAAATTCCCCACCACATCGGGCGTAAGAGAAGTCCAAGGAAGTCAGGAGGCAGCCCGCAAGTGCTACATGACCTCGGTGGGAGAACCTGTCCTCTCCCTCGAAGCTCTTGAACTCCCCTAAGGGAGTAGCCCACCTATCTCAGAGCCAGTTGATGAACTGGAAGAGGTGGCCTTTTCTGAAGCAGATCCAACCCGCAAGTTTCTGATTAGCAAAGCCCTTCCCCCTCCTTCTTGGTCTAACATTATCCAGTGCCCAAGAGAAAATCAGAACCTCTTTGCCTGGACTGCAGCTAACATGTCGGGGATCTCCGAGGAGCTCCTCATGCACCACCTTAGTGTCGCCTCGGGGGCCAGACTCATCCAGTAGAAGCTACATAAATTCACCCCCGAGTGCCAGCAAGCTATCAAGGAGGAGGTTGAGAAACTCCTTAGGGCTCGGTTCATACAGGAGGTCAACTATCCAGAGTGGCTCTCCAATGTCGTGATGGTCAAGAAGACCAATGGGAGCTGGAGGATCTGCATTGACTTCACAGATTGAACAAAGCCTGCCCCAAAGATCTGTTCCCGCTCCCGACCTTCGATGTCCTGATCGATGCAACCTCAGGCCATAAACTCTTAAGCTTTATGGATGCGTTCTCTGGGTACAATCAGATAAGAATGTTCCCTCCCGACATCTCGAAGACCTTCTTCGTCACTGATCAAGGCCTCTATTGCTACTGGGTCATGCCCTTCGGGCTTAAGAACGCTGGCACCACCTACCAACGCCTTGTAAACAAGATCTTCAAGGAGCATATTGGGTGGAACATGGAAGTCTATGTGGACGACATGTTGGTGAAGAGCATCAGCAGATCAGATCATATCTCCAATCTCCAAGAAGCTTTTGACGTATTGAGGAGACACAATATGAGACTGAATCCGAACAAATGTGCGTTCGGAGTCTCATCCGGCAAGTTCTTGGGATTCATGGTCAGCCAAAGGGGCATAGAGGCCGACCCCGAGAAGATCCAAGCCATCCTCAACATGGATCCCCCCTCCAATGTTAAAGAGGTGCAGAGACTCACCAGACGCCTTGTGGCGATATGGCATTTTCTTTCCAAATCTGGGGGAAAATGCCTCCTGTTCTTTAAGGCCCTCAGGGGGGGCTAAAGGTTTTAAATGGGGGCAACAGCAACAAGAGTCCTTCGACCAGCTCAAGGCATACTTAGCCAAACCCCCACTCTTAAGCAAGCCAAGGCCCGAGGAGGTCCTCTACCTATACCTCGCCGCTTCGGAGCAGACCCTCAACGCTGCCCTGGTAAGATAAAAAGACTAGACGCAGAGGCCCATTTACTACCTGAGTAAAGTTCTCCGGGATGCTAAACTCCGTTACCCGAAGCTAGAGAAGATGGCCTATGCCTTGGTCATGGCGTCCCGAAAGCTATGCCCGTACTTCCAGTCTCACTCGGTGGTCGTCCTTACCGACCAACCGCTCAAACAAGTCCTCCATAAGTTCGAGACCTCCGGGCACCTTATGAAGTGGTCCATCGAACTAAGCCAACATGATATCAGCTATCAGCCTCGGACCGCTATCAAGGCTCAAGCCCTGGCCGAGTTTATAGTGGAGAGTATAATTCCCGAGGCTAGCAAAGTAAGAGAGGAACCCCCCTTCTGGACGGTGTATGTGGATGGGTCTTCGTGCGCCGATGGGAGGGGAGCATGAGTCATCCTCCAGTACTCACTCTGCCTCAACTTTAGAGCGTCCAACAACGAGGCCGAGTATGAAGCCCTGATAGCAGGTCTGTCCATGGCTTGCAAGGCAGGGGTGAAGCATGTCAAGATGTTTAGCGACTCGCAGCTGGTCGTGAACCAGGTATCCGGAGAATATGAAGCACGAAACGAACGCATGGCCAAGTACAAGACTAAGGTAAAGGACCTAATGACCTCTTTTGAGAACTCACAACTCCAGCGGATCCCCAGAAAGGAGAATGCGTAGGTGGACGCTCTCTCAAAGCTAGCTTTCTCCTCACTCCAAGGGCTCGAGCAAAATGTCCTAATAGAAGTTCTAATGAAGCCCAACATCGAGGAAGAAGGCCCCAAGCCGATGGAGACGTTGCCCTTACAACTTGGGAAGAATTGGATGAGGCCTCTGCTCGAGTTCCTCAGAGATGGGATCCTTCTCTTAGATCCTAAAGAGGCCCGAAAGGTCTGAACCAGGGCAGAGCAGTACACCCTCATCGAGGGGGTCTTGTACAAACGCTCCTACACCCAAGTAGACGGCCGACCCTACTTGAGGTGTCTCTCCCCGGACGAAGCCCAGTATGCCTTGAAGGAACTGCACGAAGGGATATGTGGCGCTCACTTAGGAGCAAGGTCCCTCGCCTGCAAAGTCTTGAACTATGGATATTTCTTGCCTACTCTCCTTCACGACGCCAAACAACATGTTCGACAATGCGGCCCTTGCCAAAAATTCTCAACAATCCGCCCCCTACCGCAAGCTTGGCTCTCCTCTCTATCCAGTCCGACCCCCTTTGCAATGTGGGGAATGGACTTGCTCGGGCCGTTCCCTCCAGTATCAGGCCAGCTAAAGTTCCTTGTTGTGGCAATCGACTATTTCTCCAAGTGGATCGAGGCCAAGCCCTTAGCAACGATCACGGAGAATAGGGTGCAGCATTTCTTTTGGAAGAACGTTGTCTGCAGATTCGGTGTGCCCCGAATCTTGATAACAGACAACGGAACTCAGTTCACGGGGGTGGCATTCTGTGCTTTTTGCATGGATCTTGGCATTCAGCAATGAGTCTCCTCGGACTCCCACCCCCAGTCCAATGGTCTGGCAGAGAATGCCAATTGGCAAATTCTCTCTGGCCTGAAAAAGAGGCTGAGTATGTAGGCTAAAGGGTTATGGGTAGAGCAGCTCCCCAATGTGCTATTGAGCTATCGCACTACGAAAAGGACCCCCACGAGAGAATCTCCCTTCAACCTCACTTACGGTTCCGAAGTCGTTATCCCCTTGGAGGTGGGTCTACCACCCTCTACTTGATTGCCTACAACGAAAAGCAAAATGCGAACGAACTTTGTGGCAACTTGGACCTCATTGACGAGCTCCGCGAGAGATCCTCCATTCGGCAAGAAACCTACCGGCGTAGGATCGAGCAATCCTACAACTGGAGAGTCCGCCCTACTAATCTCAAAGAAGGAGATCTAGTGCTCAGGAAGCTGTCTATTTCTTTCCCCAGCAAGAAAGGCAAATTAATACCCAATTGGGAAGGACCATATAGGATCTCCAAAGTTGTCCGCCCGGGCGCGTATCAACTTGAAGACCGGAGGGCAAGAGGGTGCCGAGGACATGGAACGCAGAGCACTTGTTGAAGTACCAAGAGGGTGTTTAAACACCGCTCCAAGCAACTACTCCAATAGTGTTCTTCTTAAAACATGTAAAAGTTTCTCCTTTTTTTAATTATCAAAGTGTAATAGCGGCTCACAACTTAGAATCGACCGCCTAGTTGTTTTTCAATAAAAGTGTCCTGCCCCCTGAGATTCTTTATTCTTAGCATTTTGGTCGTACTACTTTTGAGCTTACAAAAATAACTCATTAAACGACAAGTTCGGAGTCCAACACTTGATTCGATGCAAATTTTGCTACTTGCGAACAAGCGAGTACAAAGTAGCTCACCATTCGGAATTGCTCCCATAACTATTGATATTCCCTAAACGACAAATTCGGAGTCCAATACTTGGTTCGATGCAACTTTTGCTACTTGCGGACAAGCGAGTACAAAGTAGCTCACCATTCGGAATCGCTCCCACAATTGTTGACATTCTCTAAATAACAAGTTCGGAGTCCAACACTTGGTTCGACACAACTTTTGCTACTTGCGAATAAGCGGGTACAAAGTAGTTTAACATTCAGAATTGCTCCCACAACTATTGACACTCACAGACACTAGCAAAACGCAAACTCTCACAAGAAGCTCGAGAAGTATATTATTTCATCAAAATTTAAGGTACAAGTCTAATTCTAGACCAAAAACTCACATTATTACATCAAGATACAAGGCTCATATGAAACGGAGACTACAAGATTACAAAATTTTGCCCTAGCCCCTCCTAGGGAACGGAAAACTCATATTATTACATCAAGATACAAGGCTCATATGAAACGGAGACTACAAGATTACAAAATTTTGCCCTATCCCCTCCTAGGGAACGGAATGCTTCTATTAAGCGATACTCGGGGGCACCGAGCGCAGTGTTGCTATCTCGTTTCCATAGAGGTCTCAAAGCCGGCGAGCCGAGTAGCATCCCCAGCACTGGGGAGCCTAGTAGTCACCCCGACAAACGCTTCGTTCGACGAGTCGGCCACTCCGCTTTGCGCGTCCCCAGGGTGCCGCAAGATAGACGGAGATCGAAGAGCTAACTCATGAAATGATCTTCCTTGGGCATATTCACCCCGAGGACAGGAGGTGCTCCTGACATTGCTCCCCCTAGATAGCCGTCGGAGGCGTAGATTCTTCGCCTCTAGTTCGGCACTCGCTCTTTGAGAGAGTCATCAGTCACTTTAATCTTCAAGCGAGGCAGTCGACTCGAGCCTCCCCCACGCGAAGCATCGGAGGTGTTCCGTCGGAGATGTGCCGCCTCTATGCTCTTCTCGAGTACCACTCGCTCTTTGAGAGAGTCATCAGTCACTCTAATCTTCAAGCGAGGCAGTCGACTCGAGCCTCCCCCACGCGAAGCATCGGAGATGTGCCGCCTCTATGCTCTTCTCAAGTACCACATTCTTCAATTTGTCTCTCTCGGATCTTGCATTGAATAAAGAGGGACGAAGGAACTTGAGCCTCAAACCCTGACTGGCGGCCATCGAGGGGCATACCTCACCTTCCGGTAGCGTTTCGCGAGCCTTCTCCTCGAGGCGTTTCAACTCAGAGTCTCAACGGGCCAACGTCAGCTTTAGATGATTTAACTCCGACTCGGCTTTATAAAGCCTCTCTCGAGATCGAGCGAGATCCAACTTCGCGACCCCTAGACCAGATCAGAGACGTGATACTTCGGCAATCTGAAAAGGTCAAGAAGAATATAAATTCCCAAGTCCCACGAAGCTACTAAGAGGAAACTCAAAAGTGAGACGAACTCTCATTCGTTTCAAAAATCTCACCAACACTTGTTCCAAAAAGATATTTCATTAAAAATTTCACAAGTACAAAAAGCGGTGGCCTGTCCGCTATAGGGATTTCATACAAACAAAAGAAAGAGCGACTAAAAAGTGCGATGAAGATACGAAGGGGACCAGGGGACCACCTTGGGGGGTGCCACTGACAGTGCGGCAACTCCACGGACGTCCTCCTCGATTGTCTCCACGATCGTGGTGGTGCCTTCACCCTCTTCTTCTTTTTCTTCTTCATCTTCCTCTACTTCGACCGTTGCCTCAGTCGTCGGAGCAACCTCGCCCTCGAGGTCGTATAAGCTGTACCCAGATCCATTGAAGCCGGGGACACGCGCTTGACATGCCTCAGGGCCTGGGCGTAAGACTACTCCATGTTAGAGCGCATGTGTGCCTTCACTTCGGCCCTGATCGCCTCCGTAGCCGCTTCTACGACAGCCTCCCTCTCCCTCGCAGCGTCTTGAGCTGTCCTCACTGCTATCTCCTTCTCCTTGGTAGCCTGCTCTGCCTACCTGTCCGCCCTCTCCTTCTCGAGAGACAACTGCTCATGTGCCTTGGCCAATGCGACTTCGAGGAGCTGGATCTGGGCTGCCTGAGATTTGGACAACCGCTTCTCCACCTCGAGCATTTTGACAGCCTTAGCACACTCGGACCTGTCACGATCACTCGACACCTTGAGCTCTTTTTCCTGCTTGGCGATCTGCTCCATTATGTGGCTGAAGTGGTAGGTCATCTGCATGAACAAGTGTGGAACCCTTTGAGCAAAAATAATAACCGAAGAAGAAACAAGGGGATCGAGACTAAACTCACTGACATGGTCGCCTTGGCAATCTCAAGCGCATCGTCACCGACCGTCTCTGCCTTCAGCACTGCCCGATCCTTAGGGGTCGGCAAGTGCCGAACCGCCTGCATGCAACTGACGACATTTCCGAGGAAGCCATCATGCCTCATCACTCGCCAATCGGGGACGAAGAGCTTCTTATGCTCCTTGGTGAGAATTGACTCCGTTGCCGCTGTCAAAGGGGGAGCTTCGAGTGCCAACACTTGGTCGAGAGAAGTCCCTTCGGTAGTCAGGGTGGGAGAAACAGGGGGGAAAGGCGACTCCGACTCCAAATTAATGATCGGCACCGTGACCACCGGGGCCTTTATCACTTTGGCAGCCTGAGGACCTGCAGTCGTCCTCTTCCTCTTCTTTCCATCGGGGGCCTTGTAAGCCACCCCGGTTCGGTCTGACAACATCGCCCTGAAATCCATACCTGGAGCCTCTGCAAAAAAGCAAAACGGGGATCGACACGTGAAGAAATTAAACTTAAACTAAAACAACAAAAAATGCGAAGCATACTAGGGTCGATGGAACTGAGACCCCCACTGAAGAGGACCTCCTCGGTCAACTCCTTCTAGCCCAATGGTTCACGAGCCATGAGCTTGGCCACTATGTCATCTTCCTCCGAAGTCAACACCGGCTCGGTCTTCGCCCATTTCGGCACCTCCTCCCTCCACCGAGTCGGAATGTTCCACGGAGCATCACCTCGGATCAAGAAGTACTTCTCCTTCCAAAATTTGATTGAGTCCGGGTTCTCGATCAGTTTTACGTCCCGCCTCAGAGATAGGTAGTACCGATACTCTGTCTTGCTCTTCCGATAAATATGATACATACTCCGGAGAATAATGAGTTGGGGCGCAATCCCTACTGCTTGGCACTGAAGGATGAAACCGTTGATGTGTCGCCACATGTTCGTCATATACTAGACCGGACTTAAGCCATACCATTGTAGCACTTCGACTATGAATGGTGTAGTACCCCGTATTTTTAAATGTTATTTTAAAGATTTATAATGAATTAAAATGATTTTTGGAGATTTAATAAACATTTTTCTGAAGAATTATCTTTTTACACGTGCAAAACACGTGCAAATATTTTCTTGAGAAGTTCAAAAGACAAAACATGGAAAATCATCATTTATTATTTGGAATTTAATTGTAATTTTTCCAGATTTTTTTGATATTTATTGGATTTATTTGCAATTATTAAGAAAAAGGAGGACCTTTTTGCAAAATTGTTATTTTGAGGGGTGAAAATGCAAAACTATTTTTCTGGACTTTTCAAGTAGTGCCGGCTGGAAATAAAGTGTCTATTTTACTTTTGAATTTCAATTTAATTGATTTTTATCAAGTTTCCAAGTATAGGGATCTATTTATGTAAAGTTATATTTTCAAGGGGGTATCTTGCAAATGTGTTTTTAAAACCCTAATCTTCAAATTCCGGCCTATTTAAAAGAAGTGCAGCCTTCTTTCGCTGCACAACACAAGGGTTTTATTATTTTTGGAGGATTAAGAAGAGGATCTTGGATTTCGCAAAAGAAAGGCTTCTTATCAAGATTTCTTCATTCGAGGTGAGTGACTTGTTTGTTTTGCTTTGTGTATTTTGCATGTAAGTGATTTTGTTGTTTTGTTTTATGTATGTGAGTGGTATAATTTGGTTGTTTGATCTATGAATGTTTTAATGAATCTTGGATATTGAATTTTAATTGCTAGAAAGCATGTTTAGGGTATGAATAGAAATATGCACATTATGAATTGGATGGATGGATGAAAAATTGGATCTTGTGAAACCCTAATTGTTGTAAATAAAATTGTATGTGGGTAGTCCATCTCTTTTGGATCAATGTTGGATTGATTGGATATGGTAGATTTTATACATAAACCTAATAAAGATGAGATTTTTATTACTTTGGAGTATTGGTTGAATGAAACTAGATATGGCAATGTTATAAACTGATTATGTGTATGAGTTATAATGGTGATTGAGATTGAGGAAATGTTGAGAAGGACTGGAGAATTAGGAGATCATGTCTTGAGATTTGGATTTGAGATAAATTGGATTGAGTTGATGAATATACCCAAATTGGGGATTTTCTTGAGATTTTGGTATTAATACGATTTGAATCTGAATACGAAGCAATTTCAATGAGTAATTGATTTTAAGAAACTATATTTTTGACTATATGCAAAATCCATGTTTTAATCGAAAGAAATCAACAAAATCTCTATTTTTATAAATTCAAGTAGTTTTGATTTAGTTTTATGGGCTATTACATGTCCTACAAGTTGAATTTGATCATATAAGAAATAAGCTTTTCGTAGAAATCATTTTCATTAAGTAAAACTACGTATCGTTTGAGATGTGCACAACCAAAAGTATGCAGTCTGTAGGTCGACAGTCGACTGGTATGACTTCTCAGTCGACCAATACGACCCGGCTGCTATGTTCTCTAGATTTTCTTGAAAATTTGTTCTGGACAGTCGACTTAGGACTTTTACAGTCGACTGGTACCACTTAGAATTATTTTCTCGAAGTTATTGAATTTTCTCTCTGGACAGTCGACCTAGACCCTTTTACAGTCGACTGCTACACTTAGGATTTATTTTCTTAAAAATTATTAAATTTTCTCTCTGGACAGTCGACCGATGGTTTTAATAGTTGATATGGCTAAAAATAGGATTAAATCGGGACCGTTCACATCGGACACGAATCTTAAAGCTCGGGGGTAAAATGGTAATTTCACCCACCAACGGGTCTGAAGCGGGCACTGGATCTCCCCTTCACAGATCCAATAACCCGCGAACGGATCCAGTCCAACTGGGGACGGGTTCCGACCCGAGACAAACCCAGACCAGCAAGAGGAAATCAGGGTCTCTGATTTGACTAAATCAACGGGCCTGATCCACAGTTATCCTCTCACCGGGAATTAGGGATCAGTTTCCTAAACTAATCATGAGGATTTTACTCCTAACGGGATCACAGGAAATCAGATCCCTAAATCAGATCCCTAATCAAATCCCCATGGCGACTATAAATACCTCTGACCTACCACTGTTACAAGGTAATCAATCTTTTGCTAGTTAAACGCTCTTTCATAATCATCTCTGGTTACTGACTTGAGCGTCGGAGGGTGCGTCGCCGGGATCAACCCCGGTGTCTCGCACTTCTTTGCAGGTGAACGGCGGGAGTCAGTGGTCAAACTCCGGCAGAACAGGTTAGGTGTTTGCTATTCAGGTTTTCCAAGAACTCACAAATACTATCTGTTTACCCCCGTACCAGATTCAGCGGTAACAGATTGGCGCCGTCTGTGGGAAACATACGAATAGCAGCCTCCCCTCTTCCCATTGGTCAGATCTCCTCCAGCCATGCCTCCTAGGAAAGTAAGATCCAGAGGGTCCAACCGTGGACCCAATCCCGTTGATCAGCAAGAGGTTGTCCCCATCCAACCTGCTCAGCCGCAGGGGTAACTTCCTCTCCAAGCGGAAGACCCTCTTCAACAAGATTAGCCTCCTCTTCAGAATCAGCAACCCCCTAAGGGTCCCGCCGGTCCTCAGAATGCCGGTGCGGGGGCTTCACATCCCAACCCGCAGAAGCAACCCCTCCATCAGGACCGCATTTCGGTACACAATGCCTCTTCGGATTCCATGGCCTCCCACAATCCTCGAGTTTCCGACCTCCGCAATACCGTCCTCAATCGGCAGAAGGATGAGGATCTTCGCCGCCGTCTGGACGAAAAGCGGGCCCGAGAGGGAGCCTCCCGCCAATAGCATCCGGATGAGTGATCTCCTCACCGCCGAGACTACAGAAGGTCCCCTACCCGAAGAGGGATGAAAGAGTCCCCCGAACACCATAGGAGAAGACCTCATTCACCTGCCGGTCGACAACATCCGAGGAACGATGAGGCACCCATCACCCGTGCCGAGTTCCAGCAGTTCCAAGCAACGGTGTTGCAAGCCCTCAACCTCCGACCCGACAATAACAATGCTCAGAGGGCTCCTACCCCTCCACGGGTCCAAAGTCCTCGCCATCGGTCCATAACTCCTACTCCGGCTCCTAGCAACCAACAGCGCATGCCTAGCCCTCGCCGCTCCCAGAGCTACCGTCGTCGCTCCCCTTCCTATGAAAACGAGTCCAGAGGCTCGTTTGACTATCGTCAAAGGGACGATGCTCTCTACCGCCGTCTCCACGAGATGGAGAGGCGCATCGGTCGAATAGACAAGGATGAGGAGTTAAGAGGAAGGACCATCCGCCCGAGCAGACCTCCCTTCTCCCGGACCATCATGGAAGCTCCTATCCCAAGAGGTTTCGAACCCCCGAAGTTCGAAACTTACTCGGGGGAGTCGGACCCCGTGGACCACATCGAAAGCTTTAAGACCCTCATGCTAATCCACCAAGCTTCCAATGCTTTGCTGTGCAAAACCTTTCCCGCCACTCTTAAGGGTTCGGCTCGGGAGTGGTACTCCCGCCTCGCCCCGTCTTCCATATTCTCCTTCGAGCAATTCGAGACCCTCTTCATCACTCATTTTGTGGTAGCAGACGCACGGAGAAGACCAACATCTCGTTACTCCAGCTCCGCCAGGAGAAGAGAGAGAAGTTGAGGGACTATGTGAGGAGGTTCACTGCAGAAGTGAGATCCATCGCTTCCCTGGATCAGCCTGTTGCAGTGGCCGCCTTCCAATCGAACGTCCTCAACTCTAGCCTTCGCTCCTCCCTTGCCAAGAAGTCCCCACATAATTTTGCCGACCTCCTTCTTAGGAGCGAGAAGTACATTCGGGCCGAAGAAGCCGAGAATCTTCCGGGCTTTGAGGAGACATCTTCTGGGAACAAACGGAAGAGCACAAGCAAAGAGGGGTCCCAAAAATCCCAGAAGGATGGCAATGGACAGCGACGCCCGACTCCTCGGTTTGAGAAGTTCACCCCCCTAATTGCCAATATATCAGAAGTTCTTATGGAGGTGGACAAGGAAGGGCTCCTCCGCGCTCCCCCGAGAGTGAATACACCTGGCAAGAAGAGGAACAAGGATAAGTGGTGCCGCTTTCACAGGGAACACGGCCACGACACGGATGATTGTCGGGCTCTCAAGGAGGAGATCGAAGAACTCATACAGCGGGGGCACCTGATCAAGTTCGTCCAGAAAGAGGGGGCCGAGCTTCCCCCCTGAGGAAGCCTACAAACGAACAGAAGGGCCTGCCAAGCTTCAACACTCAGAATCTCCCAGCTCCTTCCAAGAGGTCATCACCTTATTGTAGAAGTAGGATCCTGATTTTCAATAAGGCCGATGCTTGTAACCCGGCCGATAGCATGTAATAATGGCTCGCCCTATTGAAGCGGCCACTTAGTTTATTTCAAACTTTACATCTTTTCATTGAAAATTATTGCTCCTGCTTCTCTATTTCTCCGAGTCACGACTCGCTAAATGGTGAGTTCGGAGTCCAGCTTCTTCTACATGGCTGCTCCCGCAACTTACTAACATTTAACAACGGGTTCGGAGTCCAACACTTGGCTCGATTCCTCTACAAATAACTTGCTCTTCAGCGGGTTAGAAGTGGTTCGCCATTCGGAATTGCTCCCACAACCGTTGAATCCCTCTAGCGACGAGTTCGGAGTCCAACACTTGGCTCGATTCCTCTTCAAATAACTTGCTCTTCAGCGGGTTAGAAGTGATTCGCCATTCGGAATTGCTCCCACAACCGTTGAATAACTCTAACGATGGTTCGGAGTCCAACACTTGGCTCGATTCCTCTTCAAATAACTTGCTCTTCGGCGGGTTAAAAGTGGTTCGCCATTCGGAATTGCTCCCACAACCGTTGAATAACTCTAACGATGGTTCGGAGTCCAACACTTGGCTCGATTCCTCTTCAAATAACTTGCTCTTCAGCGGGTTAGAAGTGGTTCGCCATTCGGAACTGCTCCCACACCGTTGATTCTGTCATTTAAATAGCGAGTTCGGAGCACAACTCTCTCCTAGAGTTCCTCATCACACTCATCTCGCGAATGGATCTCTCCCAGAGCCGAGCTCTTCACTCCACTCCCTCTAAAGCGGACCTCTTCTCAACGAGTTCGGAGCTCACAACTCTCCCCTAGAGTTGCTCCTCAAACTCGTCTTCCAAATGGCTCTCTCCCAGAGCCGAGCTCTTTGCTCCGCTTACCTCCAAAGCGGACCTTTTCTCAAACGAGTTCGGAGCTCACAACTCTCCCCTAGAGTTGCTCCTCAAACTCGTCTTCCAAATGGCTCTCTCCCAGAGCCGAGCTCTTTGCTCCGCTTACCTCCAAGGCGGACCTCTTCTCAAACGAGTTCGGAGCTAAAACTTTCTCCAAGAGTTGCTCCTCAAACTCGTCTTCCAGATCGCTCTCTCCCAGAACCGAGCTCTTCACTCCGCTCGCCTCCAAAGCGGAGATCTTCTCAAACAAGGTCGGAGCACAACTCTCTCCTAGAGTTCCTCCTCAAACCTGTCTCTCAAATGGCTCTTCAAATGCCGAGCTCTTCACTCCACTCGCCTCCAAAGTGGAGATTTTCTCAAACAAGGTCGGAGCACAACTCTTTCCTAGAGTTCCTCCTCAAACCTGTCTCTCAAATGGCTCTCCTAATGCCGAGCTCTTGACTCCGCTCGCCTCCAAAGCGGAGATCTTCTCAAACAAGGTCGGAGCACAACTCTCTCCTAGAGTTCCTCCTCAAACCTGTCTCTCAAATGGCTCTTCAAATGCCGAGCTCTTCACTCCGCTCGCCTCCAAAGCGGAGATCTTCTCAAACAAGGTCGGAGCACAACTCTCTCCTAAAGTTCCTCTTCAAACCTGTCTCTCAAATGGCTCTCCTAATGTCGAGCTTTTCACTCCGCTCGCCTCCAAAGCGGAGATCTTCTCAAACAAGGTCGGAGCATAACTCTCTCCTAGAGTTCCTCCTCAAACCTGTCTCTCAAATGGCTCTTCTAATGCCGAGCTCCACTACACCGAGCTACTACGGGCAGAGGGTGAACTACTGAGAGCCGATCGGACGAGGTACCAACCTCCATATATGGAGAAAAATACCGCCGACCCGATTTCACCGTTAGATCATCTCAAAATTCGCACTCAAGCGTGATGGATGGATCAGATCGCGCCACGTCACCACAAAACGACAAGATAACATTTTCTCAAAACTCGTGCCTCTTGTCTCGTGATTCGCGCCACGATCGTGATCAACCGTCCAAATGGAGCCACGTAGCTCGGATCTAAAATCCGAGCTACCGATCTACCGAGCAGCAAAGTGGCAGAAAATGTGCCTCAAAATCCATGCTCGGATTCGCCGAACAAGCGAGCAGATAAAGAGGAAGAAAGAAAAAGAGGCTAACGGGTCGGGGTCGGATCCGATACCCACGGTCCGACCCATACCCTTCTTAGCTCCTTCATTCTTCTTCTTCTTTAGTCTTCCCGCCAAAAGTACCCAACACTTCTGCTCTTCTTCACTGTGCGAAAGAACAAGGCTGAGGAGAGAACCCGAATGCCTCTCCTCCCCTTCCTCTTTCTTCTCAGGGCCGAGCTCTTCACTTCGCTTACCTCCAAGGCAGACATCTTCTCAACGAGTTCAGAGCTAAAACTCTCTCCTAGAGTTGCTCCTCAAACTCGTCTTCCAGATGGCTCTCCTAGAGCCGAGCTCTTCACTCCGCTCGCCTCCAAAGCAGAGCTCTTCTCGACGAGTTCGGAGCACAACTCTCTCCTAGAGTTCCTCCTTACACTCGTCTTCCAAATGGCTCTCTCCTAGAGCCGAGCTCTTCACTCCGCTTACCTCCAAGGCGGACCTCTTCTCAAACGAGTTCGGAGCTAAAACTCTCTCCTAGAGTTGCTCCTCAAACTCGTCCTCCAGATCGCTCTCTCCTAGAACCGAGCTCTTCACTGCCGCTCGTCTCCAAAGCGGACCTCTTCTCATCGAGTTCGGAGCACAACTCTCTCCTAGAGTTCCTCCTTACACTCGTCTTCCAAATGGCTCTCTCCCAGAGCCGAGCTCTTCACTCCGCTCGCCTCCAAAGCGGAGCTCTTCTCAAAGAATTCGGAGCTCACAACTCTCTCCTAGAGTTGCTCCTCAAACTCGTCTTCCAGATGGCTCTCCTAAAAGCCGAGCTCTTCACTCCGCTTACCTCCAAGGCAGACCTCTTCTCAAACGAGTTCGGAGCTAAAACTCTCTCCTAGAGTTGCTCCTCAAACTCGTCTTCCAGATCGCTCTCTCCTAGGTCTGAGCTCTTCACTCCGCTTGCCTCCAAAGCGGGCCTCTTCTAAGCGAGTTCGGAGCTCAAAACTCTCCCATAGAGTTGCTCCTTGCACTCACTTGAAAGAATGGGTCTTCTCATGGCTCTTACGAAGATCTTCCTAGCACCTCTTCCCCCCTAGGAGTGGAGCTCCTCTTCAAAAATCTCCCAAACCAAACAGAACAGAGGCAGAGCTCCGGAGCTCTTCACCTCTCCCATATGCCGACCCATCTTCTCGAGCCGAAGAGCAGAGGTAGATCTCCGACCCCTCCTCTACGCCGAGCTACTATGGGTAGAGGGGGAACTACCGAGCCGAGTGGACAAGGTACCGACCTCCACATATGGAGAAAAATTCTGCCGATCCCATCTCACCGTTAGATCATCTCAAAATTCATGCTAGAACATAATGAACGGCTCAGATCTCGCCACGTCTTCACAAAACGACAAGATAACGTTTTCTCGAAATTTGAGCCTCTTGTCTCGAGATTCGCGCCACGATCGTGATCAACCGTCCAAATTGAGCCACGTAGCTCGGATCTCAAATCCGAGCTACCGATCTACCGAACTGCAAAGTGGCAAAAATGCTCCTCAAAATCCGTGCTCGGATCTGCCGAGCAAGAAGCAACTGCCGAACAGCAAGGAAGGAGGAAGAAAGAAAGAATAAAAAAAAAATTTAATTTTGAGAGAAGGGTCGGGTCGGACCCGTTAGGGCACCAAACCCGAACCCTTCCCTTCTTCTCATCCAATCTCCCGCCAAAACAAAAACTATACAAAACCAGAGGAAGACAAAAACCCAAACTCTTCTCTGAACTACCCCGTCACCTCCGAGCTCCAGACCTCGCCGAGCTCAACCACAACTCCTCGTCGACCACAGTGCCGAGCTCCGAGCTCCCTCGAGCAAGCCCTCGTCGACGAACTCCTCCTTTGACAAGCTCCCAAGTGCCCGCCATGGCCGAAGCTCGGTCATCAAGCCACGATGCAGAGCTCGAACATCTCGAGCTTCCCCTTCGACGAGCTCCCTCGCCATGGCGGTGACGAGCTCCTTACATCGCCGAGCGCTCTCTCCCCCTCCGCCGTCGAAGCTCCAAACACCTCCACTGTCGAGCTCCTAGTCCGAAGCTCCAACTCTTCGCCGCGTCCTCCTCTTTACTCAGCTCCGCCATGGCCGAACCCAACGCCATCGCCAACTTCACCAATGTCGAGCTCCGAACTCCTCATCTCCACCGAGCTCCAAGCTCCTCGCCACCTTCACCGGAGCGGTCCTTGCCACCTTCTCCTCTAGATGAGCCCCGAACTCTGAGCTCGCCTCTTCTCCTCGACGAGCCACCGACCCCCTGAGTCGAGCTCCCACCTCGGAGCTACCGAGCCCCAACTTTTACACCACCTTCCCAGTTCCTCGCTGGCTCACCCGGCTCCTCGACGGACCCACCTCGAGCTCCTCCTTCGAGCGAGCTGTCCTCCGTCTTCGAGCTCGAGGTCCCACCTCCTCGACGAACCCACCTCGAGCTCCTCATTCGGGCAAGCTGTCCTCCGTCTTCGAGCTCGAGGTCGAAGGCAGAGTCGAAGAAGAAGCAGCGGAAAGAAGCAAGCAAGAAGAAAAAAAAAAAATGCCACGTGGCGGTCCACGTAGCTTCGTCTCGCAGCGTTTGGCCAACTGCCGAGGTGCCGAACTGAAGTGCCGATGCACCGACCCTGTAATTGGAGAAAATACTCGCCGACCCACACGATCCGTCCGATCGTCTCAAAATTCACGTCGCGACACGATCGACGCTTAGAAACGTGCCACGTGTCCAGAACGTGATCTGCCTTACGATGCGCGCACATCTGATCATGATCGATGCTCAGAAATGCGCCACGTATCTAGATCATGACCTGCTTTGCGATGCGCGCCATCTGATCACGATCGACGTCCAGAAATGCACCACGTGTCCAGGTAATATTTAATTAATTTATTTATTTGTTTATTTGTTTTAATTATTTAAAAAATCCGAAAAAATAATTTAAAAATCGAAAAAAATAATTAAAAATTCTAAAAATAATTATTAATTCAGAAAAATTATTTTTAAATTCTGAAAAAATAATTATTAAATTAGAATAATTATTTAATATTTTCGATAATTAATTATTTAATTCAGAAAATGAATAAAAAATTCAAAAAAATGAGGAAAAATTCAGAAAAATCTGGAAAAATCACCAAAAATCCAGAAAATTCTGAGAATATTTTTGGGCATTTTACAGGCCCAGAATAACACCGTTACACCCTGAGCAAGATCTAAACTTCTTTAAGAACACCGATAAAATCCCGTACGCCATTAGAACAGCAAAACTACTCCTCGATGACTGTAAAACTCAGTCTTCAGGAGTGGGGGGCTCGTGATATGGCTAAAAATAGGATTAAATCAGGACCGTTCACATCGGACATGAATCTTAAAGCTCGGGGGTAAAACGGTAATTTCACCCACCAACGGGTCTGAAGCGGGCACTGGATCTCCCCTTCACAGATCCAATAAGCCGCGAACGGATCCACTCCAACTGGGTACGGGTTCCGAGCCGAGACAAACCCAGACCAGCAAGAGAAAATCAGGGTCTCTGATTTGACTAAATCAACGGACCTGATCCACAGTTATCCTCTCACCGGGAATTAGGAATCAGTTTCCTAAACTGATCATGAGGATTTTACTCCTAACGGGATCACAGGAAATCAGATCCCAAATCAAATTCCCATGGCGACTATAAATACCTCTGACCTACCACTGTTACAAGGTAATCAATCTTTTGCTAGTTAAACGCTCTTTCATAATCATCTCTGGTTACTGACTTGAGCGTCGGAGGGTGCGTCGCCGGGATCAACCCCGGTGTCTCGCACTTCTTTGCAGGTGAACGACGGGAGTCAGTGGTCAAACTCCGGCGGAACAGGTTAGGTGTTTGCTATTCAGGTTTTCCAAGAACTCACAAATATTATCTGTTTACCCCCACACCAGATTCAGCGGTAACAATAGTCGACTTATAACACTTAGATTATTTTTCTTAAAAACCATGAAATTCTCTTTCTGGACAGTCGACTTACGCTCGTTATTAGTCGACTGATACTGATGTATCTTCATATTTCTGAATGTTCTTTCAAATAATTTATTCTCTAGATGTTTTAATCTATAACTTACTATTCTATACTTTATCTTCTACTGAACATATATTTTCAAGTTGTTTTGACTGAGTAATTTATATTGGAAGATTGGTTTGGATATTTGAGTGTGAGTCTCTAGAGGAGGTATGTGATCCTAGTTTACCGGCAGTTGAGATATTTATATTTGGGCCTGTTGAGGCATTTTAGTTGATCAGTTGTTGAATTAAGTCTGTAGGGTACACCAACTCTAGAAAATTCGTAAAGTAATTAAACAACTTAAATGATAAGGACAGGCACTAGTGGTGATATGATGAACGGGAACATGGGTTATGGACCTCAGTATGGCTTGCGGTGTGAGATAATCCCCAGAATTATCCAGGTGTGAGTGAAATAGTCTTCGGAATTACCTGTGGTGTGGGATTGATCTCCGGAATTATCGGGGTCGAGGCGACGCACATGTGGTATTCGTGTGATGAGGTGCCATTACTTGCAGTGTGGGGTATTCTCGAAGATTCCCAGGTGTGAGTGAAATAGTCTCCGAAATTATCTGTGGATAGAGATTGACCTCCGAAATTATCGGGGAATGGGCTAATACTCACAGTTTATCTTTATTTCGTAGTAGTCATCGTGTTAGGATTAGCTGCATAGCGGGGGATTAAACCCTATAATGTGGAGACGTTAAGGACTTGCACCGGACCTATGTAGAGTGGGATGCATAGACTCCGACAAGTACGCATTAGAGAGTCAGCATATAGACTTGTGTTTTCTTGACTTGGTTTCATGCATGTGATTTCCGTGTTCTACGCTTGACACTTAGTTTCACTTGATCTTTTCATGTTTCCTTGCTACGTCACATTTTATGTATTCTTGTTTATTACATGTTTTCTATGAATCTATGCTTAACTTATATTGCTTGTTTTTATGTCACTCACACATTTATGGCTGACCCCTTTAGTTTTGGGGGTTAGGGTTATCTCTAGCCTCATATTTTACAGGTAATTTCTTAAGGCTCGGATTCAGATGCTTGAGTTCAATTGATATAGTGACTTATGTAATTTGTAAGGTGTTGTAAAGAAAGGAGAATTTGTGTTTAAGGTGTATTGTATTCCGCTATGCTATGTAAATGATTATTGTAACGAAAGTTGAAAATTTTTGTTTGTGTTAAGTTGTGTTTAATATTACATTGAAGTTGATGCTGGAAATTGTGCTACATATTTTCTAAGATATCATATTAAAAATTCGAGGCGCTACAAATGGGGGCATAGGCAAGCGTAGCCCAGCAAAGAAGGCGTCAAATGGGAATATGCACGTGTCAGGGGAGGTCGGTGTGCAAGCTCTGACACCTGCACCCGGAAGAAGGAGCGTGAGCTCCTTCGGAATCTGGAAGGTGCGTCGGATCCAAACCAGGTCCTTCTCCGTCAATATGGAGGGGATGTCCTCGACTTCGTTGTGCTCCCTCGCCCTGCTCTCTTCATATGTAGTCGACCTCCCGTACACGACCTTTGCCAGAAGGTCAGCGAAGTATTCTCGAACTCCGCTGAGGTTTGATAAGGGGCCTGGGAGCCGACCCAACGCCCTAGCCCTTCTCTCCATCTCGACTATTGTCACAAACCTTACTGCCCCTGCCCCTGCCTTTGTAACCCCTGTTTTTCAATTTTTCGTATTTTTGGTCTACTTTTTTCGTTTTGGTGTATTTTTCTCTCTTGTATTTTTCTGAACCGTATATTGGAGTTGTTTTCAATATATATTCGGTTATTTCATTTTGAGCTCTTCGTGTGTGATTAGTTGTCCCTTTTGTTTCGTTCTTCGTTATTTTGGTTCTTTCTTCATTTTTGGTCTCGTCTCTTTATTTTTATTTTTCTTGGTGTTTGTGGTGGTGATACATCGTCCTATTTTCCAACCTTTTTGTTGAACCCTATTCGACTACCAAAGCCAAATTAAAATGTCCAATCCTATTTGTATTTCTAATTGATTGTCCCAATATCCAAAATCTATTTGTAAACCTACTACTACTCCTAATACCCATTAACCCACTAACCCACAACTACCCCTATATATATAACTCCTCACAAACCCTAAACCCTAACCCTAATTCCTCTCTCTCTCCCTCACATCCGGCCTCCCTTCCTCCTTGTTTGCGCAGCCGACCCCGACCCCAAGCTCCAGGCTGAGTACACCCCATCCTCCCTTCCCGGCCTACTTCATCCCGACAACACCACAACCCGAGCCCCCATATCCTACAACCGAGCCCTCCATCCACCCTACTCCCGATCCTCTTCTCCTTTCATAACCCGACCACCTCACACCACCCTACAATCCCTTGTCTCTCTCGTGGTGTTCTCTTGCGACCGCAAGCCACTTTTAGCATCTCGCTTTGAGGAGTTTTGTCCGTGTGGAGATTCTTGGCTCTAGTTGCTTGGATTCGTCGATTCGCGAATTTTCGTTCGTGGGTTTTGCTCCTACTCTTGATTGCATACTTCTTCATCCCAATTTAAAGCAAGTAACTTGTAATCCAATTCATTTGTTTGATACAAGTCAAAAGTTCACCTATAGTGTAGTTGGGTCTAGAGACGACTCTTGTTTGTGTTTTCCTTGATGAGTTTTGTCTCTATTGTGGAAACTTGACCATAGATGACTTACGACACAATTTGGACATGAATTAACCTAGGATTTACCTGTTCTTGAATTTGGATCATGTATGTGAGATTTTTGTGAAAATTAGTGATTTGGTTGAGACCCATGTGAAATACTTGGTGTGGACATGCTAGATACCCTAATTCATGATATTTAGACACTTGGTAGACTCGATTTCATGTTTGGATGTGTTTGGATCAATTTTCTTGAATCTATGTTGATTTTGGTCTTAAGGGAAAAATCTGTATTTTGTCGCTGTTCTGTTCTGTTTGCTGGTTTGGACTGTGTTAGAGTCAGTATCATAATTTCGGTATAAAACATGAGTTTTAGATAATTTCGTCTATTTTCAAACCCCTCTGACCTTGCTTGATTTTGATTTCGTATGACTGAGTTATAACTGTTTTGGTACAGAGGTGTCGATCTTTTCCAGATTCTATTTTTTGATAAATTTGGTGACAAATCATTTTAAAGAACTATGCTACCTATATTATTTTGATCCAAAACTTGGGTCAGTGTTTCTTTATCTAGTTAGGGATTATCCAGAATTTTGGTAAATTTTATTGATGAGTTTTATGTGATGTTTCATGCTCGTTTACGAAATCTATACTTGCTGTATTTTGTTCGCTGGTCTGTAAAGAACCTTAATTTCACTATGTTTCCTTTTACAGTATGAAAAATGTTTGTGAAATGCGAAAGTTAGTATATTTTATATATTTTCATATCCCTTTGGCGGAATTGGATTTCGTTTCACAGCTTGCGAGGAGGTATTTCAGTTTTCGTACAGCAGTGTTGGAAAATCCAGATTTTCCAAAGTATCGATTCTTGATGTTTTCGTATTTTTGACGACTGAACAAATTTTACTAGAATATTGTGAAAATTTATATTTTGACTCTAGACATATAGGGGAATACCCCAGATTTTTCTTGAATTTATTTGAGAAGTTTTAATGCTGTTTTTCTGACCGTGAGTTTGTTTTACTGATTTCTGGCTGAACGTGTTTTCTGAATTCAAACATGTTTTGAGCTATGAAGTTGTGAATTACTATATGACTTAATTATATTCGCTGGATTCGTGTGGAAGTCTATTTTTCCAGATTCTTCGACGGATCCAGATTTGTATTTCTATAGCGACGGGATTACTGGTTTAGTACTGTACGGTCATGCTGTCCTGAATATGAACATATATTGTTGTGCTCGTTTGTGTGACTGTATATCATCTAAGCATATTTATTTGTTTCCTTGAACCTAATACTGATTATACCATGTTAGTTTGACGCTATTTCCATACACATTCATGTCTGTTGATAACCATAATAAAAGTAACCAAGCCGAGGTTTAAGAGAAGGATCTAGTAGTGGGAAAGCATAGAAATGTGTACTTAGAAGGGGGCCCGTGTTTCCCATCTGATTATTTGTTATCTGTTATGAGATCATGTTACATGATCGTCTGTTATCAGTCTATCTGGATCTGTTATCTGATATCTGTCTGAACCATGAGTACACGGCCCTATATGATCTCCTACAAAATCTCCAAACGTAACTGTTTTGAATGTAGCAACCATGTGATAAAAGGATGGCACATGAAGTGCTACCTAGTTAGTAATTAATACAAGACTTATAAAAACATGACATCTGTATCTGTATCTGAAATCTGAATCTGAATCTGTTATATGTATGTGGCTATCTGTTATCTGATCATCTGATTACCTGCTATCTGTCTGACATTATCACTTGACACCATATTTGACACTATCTATATATCTGTCTGTATCCCTTTTGACTTTGACACTTGACACATATTAGTATACCATGCTAGTTGATTCTGCTATACCATACTAGGTCTGTTTCTGCTATTATTTAGATTCGTTTAGTTTTGCGCATGCACTTGTATCCTACATTATAAGTGGTCCGTAACTTGCAATTGACGGGTACTTGTTTTCTTTTTCCTTCTCCTGCAAATTTACTAATTGCAGATCAGAATGGTCAGCTGCCAGATGGTATTGGCGAGATGATGTATTAGTGCTGGATTTTCTGCTTTATTATTATTATTATTTGTTGCTTGAACTTGAACAAAATATACTTGATTACTTGGATATTTATTTGCATTTGGGCGATGTGACCCAGGATATTTGACTCGTTCAGAATCTAATTATTTGAGATTATTATATTTGGTTTCAAGTAATTTCTGTTGGTATCTTGTTTCAATTATGCATGTTGGTTGATACTTTTGCTTCCGACTCTGATTATTTCTGTGATATGTTGTAAAGATTTTTGAACAGCTTATGGATGATGAAAATCATTCGTTGGGCTTTTGTTATGTATCCATATTCCGTATTCTTTTTGGGAAGCAGGGCGTGACAGCCTTCTCCTTATCCGAACTCGGGGCCACTACCGAAGACTGATCCTTTTCGTGGTCCGGAGTGGAGGTCTCACTCCCCGAAGAAACCCTAGACATCTCGCACTATTTACGAAAGAGAATATAAATTTACCTTGATGTGACAATTGCGGTCGGAATATCTCGTCGGAGAGCCTAACGCCTTGCCGCGACCGCTAGTAGAACTGCTCGAAAGTGAAAAAAAAATCCTCCAAGAGTAAAAAGTGAAGAATGAAAAAAGGACTGGGGAGGGACAAACTTATAGTTGGAGAAGGCTGCCGCTTCGGCTTCTGGCCTACTTGGGCCCCCAAACAGGGAAAGCTCAAAAAGGCTAAACGACAAAAGACGTAAAGACAGAATTTCAGGCAGATCAAGCGGCTCACAGCGAGCCACATCCCTCGGAGTCAGATCCAAGCAAACGTGGCTCCGAGCGTGAAATTGGCCAAAACGCTGCCTCAACATTCGTGCTCGACCCAGATCAAGCGACTCACAGCGGGCCACGTCCCTCGGAGTCATATCCGAGCAAACGTGGCTCCGAGCGTGAAATTGGCCAAAATGCTGCCTCAACATTTGCACTCGACCCAGATCAAGCGACTCACAGCGAGCTACGTCCCTCGGAGTCAGATCGAGCAAACGTGGCTCCAAGCGTGAAATTGGCCAAAATGCTGCCTCAACATTCGTGCTCGACCCAGATCAAGAGACTCACTGCGAGCCACATCCCTCGGAGTCAGATCCGAGCAAACGTGGCTCCGAGCGTGAAATTGGCCAAAATGCTGCCTCAACATTCGCGCTCGACCCAGATCAAGCGACTCACAGCGAGCCACACCCCTCGGAGTCAGATCCGAGCAAACGTGGCTCTGAGCGTGAAATTGGCCAAAACGCTGCCTCAACATTCGCGCTCGACCCAGATCAAGCGACTCACAGCGAGCCACGTCCCTCGGAGTCAGATTCGAGCAAACATGGCTCCGAGCGTGAAATTGGCTAAAATACTGCCTTAACATTCGCGCTCGACCCAAATCAAGCAACTTACAGCGAGCCACGTCCCTCGGAGTCAGATCCGAGCAAACGTGGCTACGAGCGTGCAATTGGCAAAAAACGTTGCCTCAATATTCACGCTCGGCGCAAGATCTAGGGCTCAGATTGAGCCACGTCCCTCGGAGTCTACACCGAGCAAACGTGGCTCCGAGCGTGCAATTGGCAAAAAAATGCTGCCTCAATATCTGCCTCGGCGCAAGATCTAAGGCTTAGATTGAGCCACGACCCTCGGAGTTTACACCGACCAAATGTGGCTCCGAGCGTGCAATTGGCGAAAAACGTTGCCTCAATATTCGCCGTGGCGCAAGATCTAGGGCTCAGATTGAGCCACGTCCCTCGGAGTCTACACCGAGCAGACGTGGTTCTGAGCATGTAATTGGGGAAAAAGCCTCCCTCTGAGTTCCTGGTGCCGCCACATCATCGAGGCTCTGATCGACCGTCAGATCACTTAAAAATTTGCGCCATCGACAGATCAACACCCCAGATTTGGCCACGTCAATAATCTTCTGATTAAATCCTTTTATTTTAATTATAATTCAAATTAATTATTTAAAAATTGCAAAAAATGATTAAATATTCAAGAAAATTAATTAAAAATTCTAAAAAATAATTTTAAATTCAGAAAAATATTTTTGAGCTCCTGGATAAATAATTATTGGTTAGAATAATTAATTAGTACTCTTTGAAATTCGATCACCACTTTGCAAAATTAAATAAATGATTCGAAAAATAGTTAGAAATGGAAAAAATCACCAAAAATCCAGAAGAGCCTAAGAATGATTTTGGGCATGTTGCCAGCTCAGAAAAACACTGTTACTCCTCGAACAAGATCCGAACTCCCTTTAAGAACTCCGATAAAGCCTCGTACGCCATTGAAACAGTAAAACTACTCCCCAAAGGCTGTAACACACAGTATTTAGGAGTGGGGGGCTCGTGATATGGCTAAAAATAGGACTAAATTAGAACCGTTCAAATCGGGCACAAATCTTAAAGCTTATAGGGGCAAAACGGTAATTTTACCTACAAACGGGTCCGAAATGGGAACTGGGTCTCTTCTTCAGGGCCCAACAACCCATGAACGGATCTGCCATGTTGGATGCAGGTCCCAACCCGTTACAAGCCAGTTCAGAAAGATATGGAGAAATCCATATTCGTCCTTATCCCTAAGAACAATCCACACCAGAAAGTAGAGATTTGTTCTTATCTCGAAACGGATCCCTACAGCGACTATAAATACCCCTCTCCCCCTACCGTTACAAGGTAATGAATCTTTGTCTACCTAAAGCTCTTTCTTAATCTTCCTGGTTATTGACAAGAGCGTCGGAGGGTTCGTCGCCGGGATCCATCCCGGTGTTTCGAACTTTGTGCAGCTTCGCGGCAGCGGCAAGGAATGAGTCAACACACAGGCAGAGTCAACAAGTTCGCTCTACTGTTTTCCTTAAAAGAACTTACAAATTCGTCTGTTTGCTTCCACACCCAAAATCAGCCACAGCAGTTGGAGTTGCACGTAAGTAGGTAGATTTACAACTCCAACTCTTCCATTATGATAGTTATTATATACTAGTATTTTTCACGTGCGATGCACGTTTTGATAAAGAGTTTTGAGTTAAATGTGCGATACATATAAGTCAACAGTAATTTGTACGTGCAATGAATGCCTTAATTTAAAAAAAATGGAGCTGAACAGGCGATACACATATTTTTTAAAATTAAGAAGAAAAAACTTTGATGTGTACATGCAATGCACGTGTTGAAAAATAGGTTTGGAGTTGCACGTGCGATGCACATATTTGTTTGGTGACAAAAATGGTGTTTCTTTTGTGAAAAAAAATATATTAAAATTTGTTTATTTGTGACAAACTCTTCCATTAAATAGTAAGTAAATATATTATATTATAGAAAGATAGATAGATGGATAGTAATTTACACATGTGATGTATGTTTAATTTAAAAAAAAGTTAAGTAAAAAATCTGACATAGTGAAGACTCGAACCTGAGACCTCCTTCATATTAGTTATGCACGTGCGATGCGCGTGTTGGTAGATTGACAAATGACACTAAGGCCTTCTCCCATTATAATATTAGAGATTAGAGATTAGAGATTATATTATAGATAGATAGATAGATAATAAATTACATGTGTAATATATTTTTAAAAAATTAAAGTAAAAAATCTGATGTAGGGAGGACTCGAACCTAGACATCCTTCATATTAGTTATGCACGTACAATGCACGCGCCGGTAGATTTACAAATGACACTAAGACCTTCTCTCATTATAATACTAGTATTTTCACGTGCGATGCACGTTTTGATAAGAGTTTGAGGATTATCACGTGCGATTTACGTGTTAAGAAATAGTTTTGGAGTTGGACGTGCGTTGCACGTAATTGGTAAAAATATTTTGAAGAAAAACTACAATGTGCACGTGCAAAGCATGTGTTTATAAGTAGAATTTGAGTTGTACGTGCAACATATGTGTATGTTTAGTGTTAAACAAATATTGTAAAATTGTTTTGCACGTGCGTTGTACGTTTTAAATAGGTGAAATTTTTTTTATTTGTTTGTTTTTGTTGTAATTAATGGGAGAGTTGGAGTTGCACGTGCAACGCACGGGTTTTTATATTGACAACATTACAACTCCAACTCTCCCATTATAATATTAGAGATTAGAGATATATATGCATCAACTTGATCTATCATCTATATCTACTAACTGATGGATTAGCAAAGGGATCAATTTGTGGTCTTACGCGTAAAGTGCATGAGTTGGACCATATATATCCAATCATTTTAGTACCTTAAATAGCGTCCAATAATGCAGATGTATGGATCTTGTTGATAGGCAAGTTGCTTTGGCCGACTGCCTGCTGGTTGGTATCATCTCTATATCGATGAGAGCTCACTCTTCTAAGCCCGAGTTCATCTGTTTTGGAATTAGAGGAATTCGACTTCACATCATAATATATATTTTTTGAAACTAGAAGTAAAATTTTTGAAAGATAAATTAATGAGGCATCACCATCGGTCCATCGACTGGTAGTAGTAGTAATAGCTGAGATATTAATAAGGCATAACATAATGGTGAACAGCACTGAATAATTGCAGAACAGTCATTGACGGTTGTTGTGATGGAAGCAACTAATTAATCAGGATACATGTGTACCCTGATTAATTAATATAAAATCATCAACTCTTGTATATATATATGAGTCCCCTTCAGTTGTGCATTAGACCTCCGTGTACAGGGCCGACCCCAGTATGGAGGCAGGGAAGGCGGCCGCCTCGGACCCCGCGGAATTTGTGATTTTTGGGGCCCTCAATTTTGAACTTCCCTTGTAAATATAGACACGTATTTCGCGCGTAAAAAATATATATATGTTATTAGGGGCCCCATTTCGGAAGTTCGCCTAGGGCCCCCGGGAACTCAGGGCCGGCCCTGTCCGTGTACACATGTATGCACTCGGCCTTCCTGTCTTTGTATTGACGATCCGAACCGTTCACATTGATCTACACATCTTAATTAGTCTAAATAGGTAAAATCAAATTATTTAAAATTTATTTGCCCATCCATCACGTGACTATAAAAAACACCGATTTTCAGCCATATAATTTTGTAACACTTCAATGGATGGGCAAATGAATTTCAAATGATTTGATTTTACATATTTAGACAAATTTAGATGTGTAGATTAATGTGAACGGTTCCGATCGTCAATACGAAGGCGGGAAGGCCGAGTGCACAGGCGGCTTAGTGCACAACGGAAGGAGACTATATATATATATATATATATATATATATATATATATATATATATATATATATATATATATATATATATATATATATAGGAAAATCTTCCATTGTGCACCACCCCTCCATGTGCACCACCCCTCCGTGTGCACTCGGCCTTCCCGCCTTCGCATCGACGTTCCGAACCGTTCACATTGATCTACACATCTAAATTAGTCTAAATATGTAAAATCAAATCATTTGAAATTCATTTGCCCATCCATCACGTGACTATAAAAAACAATGATTTTCAGCCATACAATTTTGTAACACTTCAATGGATGGGTAAATGAATTTCAAATGATTTGATTTTACATATTTAGACTAATTTAGATGTGTAGATCAATGTGAACGGTTCAGATCGTCGATACGAAGACGGGAAGGCTGAGTGCACACGAGTGCACACGGAGGGATGGTACACAATGAAAGATTTTCATATATATATATATATATATATATATATATATATATATATATAGAGAGAGAGAGAGAGAGAGAGAGAGAGAGAGAGAGAGAGAGAGTGATATATATATATATAGAGTGATATATATATATATATATATATATATATATATATATATATATATATATATATATATATATATATATATCTCACTCTATATATATATATATCACTCTCTCTCTCTCTCTCTCTCTCTCTCTCTCTCTCTCTCTCTATATATATATATATATATATCACTCACTCTCTCTCTCTCTCTCTCTCTCTCTCTCTCTCTCTCTCTCTCTATATATATATATATATATATATATATATATATATATATATATATATATATATATCACTCTATATATATATATATCACTCTCTCTCTTTCACTCTCTCTCTCTCACTATATATATCACTCTATATATATATATATCACTCTCTCTCTCTCACTCTCTATCTATCTATCTATCTATCTATCTATCTATATATATATATATATAGATAGATAGATAGATAGATAGATAGATAGATAGATAGAGAGGATAGATAGATAGATAGAGAGTGAGAGAGAGAGAGTGATATATATATATATATATATATATATATATATATATATATATATATATATATATATATATATATATATATATATATCACTCTATTTCAAATATATGGTTTACCCGTATGTAGTTAAACTGATGCTCAACTATTCTAATACTCCTCAAGTTGGAACATAAATGTCATACATGTCCATCTTGTCACAAATAACTTGAATTCGAGTACTTGTCAATGGTTTTGTAAGAATGTCAGTTAGTTGATGACTAGTGTGCACATGACGTATCTCAACCTGCCTAGGCTCCTCCTTAGTCTTAACAACCTTGTTGTGAACTACGTGACAATCAACATCAAGGTACTTCGTTTGTTATCAAAGACATGATTTAATGTAATATAAAGTGCAGCATGAATATCACAATACAACATCATTAACTTAGATTGTACTACTCCCAATTCACTAAAAAGTCTTCTTACCAATACAAGCTCACAAGTAATATCAGCAAGAGTACTATACTCTGATCCTGCACTTGATCTCGACATCACTGTCCGCTTCTTGCTTCTTACTTTTCCAAGACACTAGATTTCTGCATACAAACACCCAAAACCTGGTTTTAAATCTTATAGAAGTTGGACATCCTGCCCAGTCTGCATAAGCAAATCTAGCTATTCGAAAATGTCCTCCATCTGTGTAACTCAAACCTCAGCTTGGAGCACTTCTCGAATACTGAATAATTCTACTTCATTCCAATGAATAGTACGAGGAGCTACTATAAACTGACTATGCTAACACAATATGCAATATTAGAAAGAGTAATTGTAAGATAATTTAGCTTGCCAACTAACCTTCCATATCTGCCTGATAATTCACCTTGATCTAATAGTAACTTAAAATTAGGATCCATTGGAGTTGATGGTGCACGTCAATCCAATATTCTGTATTCAGTCAAAATATCTATAACATACTTTCTCTATGTGAGACAAATGCTCTGTGTAGATCTAGCTACCTCGATGTCAAGAAAATATTTCAACTACCCCAAGTCTCCTGTAAATCTCCTTCTCAAGAACTCCATTATGAAATGCATTCTTGTCATCAAGTTGATATAAAAGCCAATGATAGCAAGCTGCCAAAGAAGTATAAGTACGATTGAGTCATCATTGCTACAGGAGAAAAAATTTCATCATAATCTACCTCATACTGTTGAGAATAACTTTAAGCAACCAATCTTGCCTTTAATCAGGCCAACGAACTATTAGGACTAACTTTAACAGTATACACCCGCTTACAACCAACACAACATTTATAAGATTGAGAGTGAACCAATCCCAAGTACCATTTTTCTTAAGAGCAACCATCTCTTCCCGCATAGCCTAGCTTCAACCAGAATGTTATAGTGCTTCTGATAATGACTTGGTAATATGGTAAGTGTCCAAAGTAGAAATGAAGGCATAATGGGCAGATGATAAGTGAGCATATAAAAGACGACTATATAAATGTTGTACAGTGGAGCGGTTCCCTTTGTGTATGACAATGGGAAGATTAAGGCCAGAAAGCTCACTAGTAGGGGGAGTCATAGGTGTCAGTTCGGCGGATGTTACAGGATGGGTAGATGCAGACTCAATAATAGGGTAAAAAATAGGCTCCAATGATGGTGTTTCAGTAGTTGGGGGGCGAGGGAACAATGTGTTGGCGTTTGCCCTAGATGCCAGTTGTGTATTGATATTACTATTTTACACTGTATCATGACATTTATTTCATATTTAGGCATTCCATTCATTGTGTTATTTATTGTGAATTAAATGAACATAATGAAGTCCTTAGAATAATAAGTTCAATGCCATGAGATATCAAGTGCATGACTTGATTGTGAGATCCTTTTGGCTGAAATCAGAACACTGTTCTTAAATATCCCAAGTTAAGTATTATTGTGAATTAGGACAACGATAATACATAAAGAATAGTGTGTGCGTAGACTGATGACCTTTCTCACGGGTCATGGATATAAGATATCAAGTATTCACGTGAGTATATATTAGAGTAATAATGTACTGGACTGACCCACCATGAAAATGCTGCATGGATCGTTACATGAGTGTTATAAGCGGTTCTCACAGTGACCATGGGGTGTACGTAGTCCCTTAACTTGAAGTCACTATGGTTCACTATATGAGAAGTTATATGTTTTAATGACGTCAAACTTCACCTGTAATAAGGTGATTATAAAGTCGACTATTGGATATACTACAAATTATGGGGAGTGATGTGAGTGACTTAGATAGGATTTGTCCTCCTTACATAACAGGAGCGATATCTATCATCCCCTTGATTGAGTGAGACTGTTAAATGCATGGTCGTACTCAAATGAGTCAATATGAGATATTGATCTCATTTCTTTTGGTAAGTCTACTCGGACATCAAGAAACCAAAGATTGAACTATACAAGGGTGACACGCTCTATGCCTTGTGGTCAATTAAGATATCTGGACAAAGGGACTAGACTACATGGTAACATTGGTCACGGATAGGTTATGCCAAATCACTGACATTCCCATTACTTAAGTTGCAGTGATATATTGCTAGATGCCGTTCACTATTTGTAATACTAGAATATGATTTTAGTATTACTGTCAATGTAATGGGAACCTCCAGGGTCACACACTTAGAATGGATCAAAATTGAGATTTAAATTCATAAGATGAATTTAATTAGGGAACCAAGTAAGACTTGGACTTCTAACATTGGTTGGATATTTAATTAGATTAAATGGGCTGACTAAAGTTCAAATGCTCACACACGAATCTGACCCAGGTCAGATTGTGAGCCCAACACCCTCATTACTCTTTTAGGGTTGATTTTCTGAACCTATATATGTGATATGTATCTATGAAAAAAAGATACGTGAAAAACCCTAGCCGTCACAGAAAGTGAGAGAGAGAGAGAGAGAGAGATCGTGAGGAGGAATCCCCTTCTCGCAGTTAGCACCGCAGTCTGAGGAAGAGCCATTTTTTCGTTCCGTTCATATGGATACCGTAGAGACACCATAATATTGTAGTGCTGTGGTCAACATATTGTGGAGACAGCAGATTCATCCTTAAAGTATAGCTCCTAAACATGATTGATGGTTTTCACATGGAACCATGGCTAGGTTTCGATATTTTGTAATTTTTTCGCTGTGTATTTAATCTGTGATTGTCTTCAAAACCTAACACAATAGGTAGAATAGCGTTGTCTGAATCACAAGTAGTATTCGAATGTCGTATGTGTACTTTAGTGGTCGCAGGCCTTATCGGCATTGGTGAGTGTGGTTTCACAAAATCAGGAAAAGTTGAGACCGGATGACCATGACAGGTAAGAAATTTAAAATCACTCTCATTGGATGAAGGTAGAGTCACCAGAGTCTGATTAGAAGAAATGGTAGGAATATAAGACTGAAACTTAATAAATGTGACATCATCATAAAAAAGCAACGATGCAACTCAGGACTATAACACCTATAGCCTTTATGAGAGCATGAATACCCTAATAATTACACCGAATAGAACGAGGATCTAGCTTCAAACGACCATGATAATGATCATGAACAAAATTAACAGAGCCAATTTTTTTTGGGAGGGAGTGGAAATAGATCAGCAAATGGTAATAACATGGAGAATGATGTCCGACCATCTAACATGGATGAGGGCATGCAGTAAGGACTGCATCCCCCAAGAAACATTGAGGAACATATCTATAAAGGAGCATGCTCCTTGCAACCTCCAACAAGTGATGGTTCCTGTGCTCTGTAACACCGTTTTGTTGAGGGGTGTAAGGAAAAAAAGACTCATGAAGAATAACACAAAAGGATTTAAAATTAGTGAACTCAGAAGTAAAATACTATTTGGCATTATCACTACACAAAATTTGAACGAAAACACCAAACTGAGATTTTACCTTAGTGCAGAATGATTTAAAAAGAGAGAAAACTTTATACCGATATTTCACTAAATATAACCAAGTTGTTCGAGAGTAGTCATCAACAAAGGTAACAAAATATCTAAAACCACTAAACTTAGACTCAACAGGACCGAGTCCCCAAACATCAGAATGAACTAAGTTGATAGTTCGACTCGATCGATTATTAATTCTAGGAGGGAAAGGCTAACACAAATGTTTACCTAATTGATATGACTCACAAGATAACTTTCTAAGAGAAGATAATTATTGTATCATCTTCTGTAGACTTTGTAAGGATGGATGTCCCAATCGGCAATGCATATGCAAAGGCGTGCAACCACTCAAACATGCAAATGAGGTAGGAACACTATCAAGTTGGGAGAGGTCGTCAGACACGTAGCATGTGCTAAAAAAATTTCTCGTTCCAAGCTCCTTAAGCACACCTTGATTAGGATAGAAGGCAACATAACAATTCAATGTTTAGTAATCTTTCTAATAGATATCAAGTTAAATGGAAATTTTGGCATATAAAGAACAAAACAGAGTGGTGAAGTAGGACTAAGGTTTACATCTCGGATTCTGAGACCTAATGGTTGTCGTCTGTTTCTGAAGGCTGGGACCGCCCTGTTTGCAGTGGGCTCGAGGGCCTACCTGAGAGGTGGAGGCGGCGATCTGGTGCTTGTTCGTCGCTTGGTTGCCTTCGGTGCGGCTCTTCGAACTCGCCACCCGAGGATCCCTTAAGGTCAAAGTTTGCAGGGGCGTCTATGACTGGTCCGTGGGGTCGGATCGGAATTTTTTTACAAACTTTCCTACAGGGCTTCCGCTGCTGTGGCGCATTTGGTTCGATGTTTCGACGGTGGCAGGGCTTATCGGAGCTGCTTCGAGAGGTTAATTGTACCAGCATTTAGCTGTAACTTTGTTGTAATTGTTGTTCGATTTGCCAACCACGGACTGGCCAGCACCCTCAATGTAATTTCGTTGCTTAATAGAAATCTTATTATATGTCTGTGTAAGCCGTTGAGCTGGTTGAGTCATCTTTGTTGAGGCATTTGCATGTGGTGTCCGGGACACTTGAGTTTCGGAGAGATCCGAAATTGGGTACCGAACCGAGGGTATTAACCTGAGGATAGATCCTCAAGGTTTTATCACCAAGGCTCGCCTCAGATACCATGCCGAGGTGTGGTCTTGAGATAGGAACATTCACGAATTTGGTAGAGGCCCTCGGGATCGGATACCATTCTAAGAGAGAAATGCTGAGGGGGGATCGTTAGGCTTTTGTCGCAAGGGCTCGGTCTCGGATGCCGCACCGAGGAGCAAGCCCGAGCTCTGCCTGACGCATGACATGGCACGTGTTTGCTTACATCACTCGTTGAGACATTCGAGGTGCATAGAGAGTTGTAGCGTTGCCCGCAATAAATACAGAAAGTTGGGGAGTTCTCTGTGGTGTCTATAAAATCCTTTGTTGCTAGGTGGTAGACTCAAAAGTTTCTCAAACTCCATCTTCATCTTGCAATGTTGCGGTACTCAGCGAGGCCTATGTTGAGTGGCCCAAAAAATCATCTACTGGTAGAGGATGGTGGGGAAGTATCTGGAGAGACTGGGTTCGGTCCCACCGGAATTAGTATTCGGTCCGGAAACCTTTTCTTATCTCGAATTTCGGTATCTGAAGTTCTGCCCACTGGGTCCCAAGGGGCGGCAATGTTGCTCTATATTTTTCCTTCGGTACTTGGTAGGGCCTTCTCGGTTAGGACCCCTCGTGCGGATCCAGCTGCTTCACTGAGGCTCGGAAAGGATCGGGGCACTCCTTGGGGTCAGCAGGGGTATCCCGGATTCTAGGATCTGATGTCCCTAGCTGGAGCTAAGGTCAAAGAGTTCCCATCATCAGAGAACTCTCTCCAGATAAGGACTCGCCGTCGGGGCAGGGGTACGTGTATGATGCCTCTTTTGCACGGTAAGGTAATCCCTTGTAAGGATTGTTGCCCTGCTCGGCTGGTTGGGTACCCTTCATCATCTTTGCTTTCCGTTTCTGTGATGCCTCTTCTGCACTCGAGGCATCGGAGATGGTGATGAGCCGAGGTGCTAGGCGGACACGGGCTAGTGGCGATAGCTAGTGCTAAAGTGCGAGACGACCATAAGAGGGTTTATGTGGCAATTCACTTATTTTTTTGTACTTGCCAAATGCGGACTGGCCACCACCCCCTTTGAAATTATTTTCTTTCTAATGAAAAGCATTCTGCCCCAACTTTTTGTTTGTACGAAGACAACCTTTGGCACGGGCCATACATCTTTACCAAGTCCTTAGGATCTTGCAGGAGGGTTGGCCAGTGGTACCCATGGTTGAGTACTTTCCTCATAAGGGATTTGCTGCCTATGTGACAGCTGCTGATTCCCATGTGCATTTCCTCGAGCACATACTTGGCCTCCTCCGGTGACAAGCATCAGAGGTAGGGTTTACCGTCGATCTTTGTGTAGGAGCACTTGAAGAGCACGCCATCAATGAGCACAAACCTCTAAGCCGTGACCCGGACCTTTCTAGCCTCGGAGGCATCTTGGGGGAGTTCCCCATTTCTTAGATAGCTGAAGATCCGGTCCTTCCAAGTTAGTTGTTGGGAGGGTGGGTTAAGACAGAGGACTTTTGAGTTTTTTTTGTCCATGCTTGGTCGAACAAGGACCTCCACCAAGACTGCATGATTGAGACCTTCGAATAAAGAGGATGCTAATTTCGGTAGAGCATCTTCCTGACTGTTCATTTCTTGGGAGATCCTGACAACGGATGCGTCCTCAAAGTCAGCCAAGAGGAGCATGACCTAGGCCAGATACTTGACCATCTGGGTGTGGCGGGCTACATACTCTCCGCACACTTGATTGTCAAATAGTTTGGAGTCGGTGAAGGTTGTGACCCGTTTGGCTCCTGATTTTTAGGCTAGGAGTCCGGCTACCAGGGCCTCGTACTCTGCCTCATTATTAGATGCCTTGAAGCTGAAGTGCAGGGAGTATTGGAGGACGAAGGCGTCTGGACTGCTTAAGATGACTAAGGCCCCGCTACCCTCTTCACAGAATGATTCGTCCACGTAAATTTCCCAGATGGGCTCATTTTCTGGAGTTTTGGGGACCTCCGAGATGGCGCATTCGGTTATGAATTCAGCGAGTTTCTATCCCTTGATGGTCGTCCTCGGTTTATAGCTGATATCGTGTTGGCTTAACTCGATGGACTATTTGATTAGGTGGCCAGATGTCTCGGGTTTATGGAGGAATTGTTTTAGCGACTGATCCGTAAGGACCTGAAAGGAGTGAGCTTGAAAATACGGACGGAGTTTTCGTGTGGCCATGACCAAGGCGTAGACGATGTTTTCCATTTTTGCGTATCGGAGTTTGGTGTCGCGGAGGATTTGCTGACATAGTAGATGGGATTTTGGCGTCGTCTTCTTCCCTGATCAGGACCGCACTGAGGGCCTGCTCCGAAGCTGCCAGGTAGAGGTATAGCACCTCACCTGGCTTTGGCTTGCTGAGGAAAGGAGGATTGGAGAGGTACTATTTGAGCTGATCGAAAGCCTATTGCTGAGGCTCCGCCCCATTCGAAATTCTTCGTCCCCGGGATGGCTTTCAAGAAAGGGAGGGACTTCTCTCCCGACCTCAAAAGGAATTGGCCGATGGCTGCAAAACGGTCGGTGTGCTGTTGTACTTCCTTGATATTCCTGGGTGGGGCCATGTTCAGGATGGCCTGAATTTTTCTAAGATTAGCTTCTATCCCTTGTTGGCTGACCATAAAGCTGAGGAACTTTCCAGCGGTGATGCCAAAGGCACACTTAGAGGGATTGAGTCTCATATTATGCATCCTCAGGACCCTGAAGGCCTCTTTCAAGTCGCTTACATGGTCTTTGCCTCGGAGTGTTTTGACAAGTATGTCGTCGACATAGACCTCCATGTTTCGACCGATCTGCTTTTTGAAGACCTGGTTAGCAAGCCTCTAGTAAGTGGAGCCTACATTCTTCAACCTGAAGGGCATGACCCTATAGCAATAGAGTCTCTGATTGGTGATAAAAGCCGTCCTCGGAATGTCATGGGGAACATCTGAATCTGGTTGTAACCGGAGTAGGTGTCTGTTACCGCTAAATCTGGTGTGGGGGCAAACAGATAGAATTTGTGGATTCTTAGGGAAACCGAATAGCCAAACCTGAAACCTTTCCGCTGGAGTTTGACCGTTGACTCCCGCCGTTCACCTGCAAGAAGTGCGAGACACCGGGGTTGATCCCGGCGACGCACCCTCTGACGCTCAAGTCAGTAATCAGAAAGATTATGAATGAGCTTTGATTGGCAAAAGATTGATTACCTCTTAATGGTGATGGATGAGGGGTATTTATATCTGCCTTTGGGACCAGTTTAGGAATAAAATCCCTAATTCCTAGTGAAAGGATAGAGTGAATCAGGGTCGTTGATTAAATACAATCAAAAACCCTAATTCTATCCAGCTGGACTGGGTTTCTTGCGGATTGGGACCCGCACCCAGTTGAGACAGATCCGTTCGTGGATCATCGGGCCTTTGTAGAAAAGACCCAGAACCCATCTCGGACCCGCTTGTAGGTGAAATCACCATTTTACCCCTAAGCTTTAAGATTCGTGCCCGATTTGGAAGGTTCCGATTTAACCCTATTTTTAGCTATATCATGAGCCCTCCACTCCCAAAGACTGAGTTTGGTCAGCCTTTGAGGAGTAGTTTTACTGTTTTAATGGCTTTCGGAGTTGTATCGGAGTCCAAATGAGGGGTATTGAATCTTTGTATGAGGTTTTATGGTGATTTTCGAAGCTATTTGCGTGCTCAAGGTTGTTCTTCAAATCGGGCAACCTATAGCAATAGAGTCTCTGATTGGTGATAAAAGCCGTCCTCGGAATGTCAGGGGGAACATCTGAATCTGGTTGTAACCGGAGTAGGTGTCTGTTACTGCTAAATCTGGTGTGGGGGCAAACAGATAGAATTTGTGGATTCTTAGGGAAACCGAATAGCCAAACCTGAAACCTTTCTGCTGGAGTTTGACCGTTGACTCCCGCCGTTCACCTGCAAGAAGTGCGAGACACCGGGGTTGATCCCGGCGACGCACCCTCTGACGCTCAAGTCAGTAATCAGAAAGATTATGAATGAGCTTTGATTGGCAAAAGATTGATTACCTCTTAATGGTGATGGATGAGGGGTATTTATATCTGCCTTTGGGACCAGTTTAGGAATAAAATCCCTAATTCCTAGTGAAAGGATAGAGTGAATCAGGGCCGTTGATTAAATACAATCAAAAACCCTAATTCTATCCAGCTGGACTGGGTTTCTTGCGGATTGGGACCCGCACCCAGTTGAGACGGATCCGTTCGTGGATCATCGGGCCTTTGTAGAAAAGACCCAAAACCCATCTCGGACCCGCTTGTAGGTGAAATCACCATTTTACCCCTAAGCTTTAATATTCGTGCCCAATTTGGAAGGTTTCGATTTAACCCTATTTTTAGCCATATCATGAGCCCTCCACTCCCAAAGACTGAGTTTGGTCAGCCTTTGAGGAGTAGTTTTACTGTTTTAATGGCTTTCGGAGTTGTATCGGAGTCCAAACGAGGGGTATTGAATCTTTGTATGAGGTTTTATGGTGATTTTCGAAGCTATTTGCGTGCTCAAGGTTGTTCTTGAGCTCTCTTGGACTTTTGGTGATTTTTATTAATTTTTATCTATTTTTGGACCATTTATTTAATTTTGCGAAGTGGTAATTTATTGTTCAGGGGCCTTAATTAATTGTTCTAGGCAATAATTATTTACCCAGGGGTTCAAAAGTATTTCCCCGAATTTATAATTATTTTTTAGAAATTTTAATTAATTTTCCTGAATTTTAAATCATTTTTTGCAATTTTTTAAAAATAAATAAATCGATAAAAATTAATTTTTTAATATGACTTATGACGTGGCGTAATCTGGGCCTTTCATCAGCCTGCGGCGCGACTCTCTGGAGGATCGGACGGTCGGAGTAGCTCGGCAGGCTTTTTCTCCGTATGCGAAGGTCGGTGCCTCGGCACCTCGGCACCCCGTCCTCGGTAGCTCGGTAGCTTGACACCTAACGAGTTGCCGAGCTCCGTGGCAAGATCTGGAGCATTCATCACGGTGCGAATCACGAGGAGGGTGGCTCAGATCACGAGAAAATGGTATCTTGTCGTTTTGTGAGCGTGGCGTGATCTGAGCCGTTCATCATGTTCTGGCACGTTTTTTGACACGATCCAACGGCTGGGGTAGGTCGGCATCATTTTTCTTCATATGTGGAGGTCGGTACTTCGGCACTTTGGCCAGAAGGCTTCGGTAACTCGGTGGTTCGGCTAAGCTGTTTGGTAGCTCGGCAGAACACTCCGGTGGCTTGGCAGTTCGTCCTCTTCTCCATAGCACCTTGGTGGCTCGGCTAAGCTGTTCGGTAGCTCGACAGGTCACCTCGGTAGCTCGGCAGTTCGGGTCGAGCCGTGGGGCCACGTGGCTTGATCTGGGGTGCTCATCATGGCGCGGATCTCGAAATTGTGGGTTCAGATCACGAGAAAACGTTATCTTGTCATTTTGTGGGCGTGGCATGATCTGAACCGTTCATCAAATTTGGGCACGAATATTGAGGCAATCTGACAGTGAAAGTGGCTCGGCGGCATTTTTCTCCATATGTGGAGGTCGGGACCCCGGTAGCTCGACAGAGTGCCTCGGTGGCTCGGCAAGTTACTAGTTGTCGAGCCACGTGGTTGGATCTGGAGCGCTCATCATGGCGCGAATCTCGAAATTGTGGGTTCAGATCACGAGAAAATGTTATCTTGTCGTTTTGTGGGCATGGAGTGATCTGAACCGTTCATCAGATTTAGGCACGAATATTGAGGCAATCTGACGGTGAAAGTGGCTCGGCAGCATTTTTCTCCATATGTGGAGGTCGGTGCCCCGGTAGCTTGGCAGAGTGCCTCGGTGGCTCGGCAAGTTACGAGTCGTCGAGCCACGTGGTTGGATCTGGAGCGCTCATCATGGCGCGGATCTCAAAATTGTGGGTTCAGATTACGAGAAAATGTTTTCTTGTCATTTTGTGGGCGTGGTGTGATCTGAGCCGTTCATCAGATTTTGGCACGAATATTGAGGCAATCTGACGGTGAAAGTGGCCCGGCTGCATTTTTCTCTATATGTGGAGGTTGGTGCCCCGGTAGCTCGACAGAGTGCCTCGGTGGCTCGGCAAGTTACGAGTCGTCGAGCCACGTGGTTGGATCTGGAGCGCTCATTATGGCGTGGATCTCGAAATTGTGGGTTCAGATCACAAGAAAATGTTATCTTGTCGTTTTGTGGGCGTGGCGTGATCTGAGCCATTCATCAGATTTTGGCATGAATATTGAGGCAATCTGACGGTGAAAGTGGCTCGGCGCCATTTTTCTCCATGTGTGGAGGTCGGTGCCCCAGTAGCTCGGTAGAGTGCCTCTGTGGCTCGGCAAATTACGGGTCGTCGAGTTGCGATGCGAAGTGAACCGAGGCGACCTTCCTCTGAATCGTCACAGCTTTTTGTATTCTGTCATTTTATCTCCCTTAATGGGCCCCCCAAACGTTTACAAAAGCCCAATCGTTGCCCTTCTTTGGCTATAAGTTCTCACATCCCCACCCCTTAGCTCATTCTTTTACTTTTACTTCAAAGTTTTTACTCTTTGCTCTTGAGTTGCTCTGCTAGCGGAGATCTGAGCTCAAGGGCGGTTGCGCTAGCTGTCGAGAAGGACAGGCAATTTCTGGCGAACTTTTTCCGATTGTGAACGTCACATCAAGGTCAGTTTTCTTTGCCTTAGATATTTATTCGAGATGTCGCGAGTATGCTCGGGTAGTGAGGCATCGTCCTCGGGGGGTCGGAATGCCGAAGGAGGAAGAGAGGTGGTAAGCCGGAGGAAGGGGAAGGAGATAGTGGGGTCGTCCACTGCCGACGAGAAGGGGAAGGGAGTTGTTAGGTCCTCGGTAGTTAAGGAGGTGGTGGAGACAGTGAAGCAGGCGGGCGAGCTGGGTCAGATGCCGACCGTGCTGTTCGTTCATGTCGGGATAAGGCAGTACAGCGGCGAGCTGCTGACTAAGGTTGTCATTGGTCACGCGGAGACCTATAAGGAGAACGACCCTAGGGAGATTTCCGAGGTGGACGACCTCCCCTTGGTCCTAACCGAGCGGGATCTACTCCGGACTAGGAAGGATTTCGCCATCCCCAAGGAGTACACGTTGGTTCTCCCCGGCCCCGGAGTGCGAGCGAACACCGACTTTCCACCGGACACCTGCGTCTTCACCTACAACGTGTTGAACGCCGGTCTGCGGTTCCCCCTTCATCCCTTCATGACCGTAGTCCTTCGGTGGTTCGGTCTGACTCCCATAGAGTTCATGCCGAACACTTGGCGCCACGTGCTCGGCTTTCTGCTCCAATGCTGGACTGCCAAAGTGGAGCCAGAGCTCATCATCCTCCAAAGTTTATACCGAATCAACAGGATATGCAAGCTCGAGCCTCGCTACTACCTGTCACCTCGGAAGGGAGTTAAGTTGATCGAGAATCCCGACTCGATAAAGTCGTGGAAGGGGAAGTTTTTCCTGATAAATGGGCCCTCGGCATGGGACTTCCCGACCCAGTGGAAAGATGAAGTGTCGACGCATATGAAGGTCGAGCCAGTGTTGACTCCGGCCGAGGCAGAGGTGGCGGCGAAGTTGATCGGTCTCCCGATGTTGAGTTGGAGGGAGATGACCGAGGAGGTGCTGTACGGGTCGGGCCTTAGTCCGATCGACCCGAGTACGCTCCTGACATCTCACTTTTGTGATTTTCTTTTCTTTAATGCCTTGTACATTTTTTTTCCTAATTTGATTTCTTCTTCGCTTGGACAGAGGCGCCGAATATGGATTTCAAGGGGATGATGGTGGAACGAAACAAAGCCGGCGACGGCAAGAAGAGGAAGAGGACGAGCACGGGTCCCTCGTCTAAACGACCCACCAAGGCACCTTCGGTGGTCATCACTTCTTCTCCTCGGGAGCCATCTTCGACCGTTGTTGTCCAGCCGACCCCTTCTGCCCCTGTAGGTGAGGGCTTCTCCGTCTCCACGACGCTAGGGCTGGAGGCCCCGCCACTGACCGAACATGCCGAGGTTATTCTAACCGAGGCCCACAAGAAGCTTTTCGTCCCCAACTGGCGAGTGAAGAATCACGATGGCTTCTTGGGAGACTCAGGGATGAGCATGCAAGCTGTTCGGCACCTGCTGATCCCTAAGGACCGAGCCACCCTGAAGGCGGGGACGATAGGTGATGATGCTCTCGAAGTAGCTCGGTCGCTCTTGTCGGTAAGTCCCCTTGGCTGTTTCAAAATTTTTTCTTTGAAAATTTTTCTAAGTGTTTAGTTCGGCTTTCCTGGTGTTCTAATTGTTCCTTCATACAGGCCACTTGCCACTTCGGCCATCTCCTCGAGGAGCATTCCGAGCAGGAAAGGGAGCTGAAGGCCCTCAGCGACAAGGATCGGGCAGAGAGGGCGAGGGCTGTGAAACAGCTCGAAACCGAGCAGCGTCGCTCGGATGCTCTGGCGGCCCAGGTCGCCAACCTCGAGGTGGCCTTGGCACAAGCGAAGGAAAAGCTTGCTTCGGAGGTTGCCAAGGCAGCCGAGGAGAAGGCCACAGTGGCGAAGGTTTTGGAGGCGGTGAAGTTGGAACAAGCCGAGGCTGTGGCGAAGGCGAGGGCAGAGATCGAGGCAGAGGCCAAGAAGCACTTGGCAGCGAACATGGAGTTGTCTTATGCCAGAGCGCTCGATTACGTCGAGGCTTGAGTCCCCGGCTTCCAAAGGATGGGGTATAGGTTGTGGCCCGGCGGCGAGGAAGAAGGCGAAGGGGAAGAGGAGGAAGAGGAATGGGACGAGCCACAAGGCGACGATGTTCCTACTGACCTCGAGGCTGTGGTGGAAAAAGTAGGGGGTGACCAGGTCATAGCCGACCCCCAAGGAACAGCGGAGGAGGACGAAGGGCCATCCACCGAGGTGCCTGTTTCTGACCTACCGCCTAAGGTGGCCCCTTGATCATCTTGCTCTTGTAGTAGAATTCCCTTTTTTTTTATTGTACTGCTTTGTAGCGGACTGGCCACCGCTTTTTTGATATGAATAAAACTTTTGTTTGAAATCTCTCTGAAGTTTCTTCAAAATTTGGCTAAGTGTTGGAGTGTTTTGACCTGAAGTTTTTTCGAAATTTGGCTAAGTGTTGGGCATTGCCTCTTGTACTTCGTGTTGATATGCTCTCGTTTTTCAGGTAGTCGAGTCGAGTTCAGCAGCCAAAGTCGCTCGTCTTCGTGCTGACTTGAAAGCAGCGAAGCGGGCCCTCTCTCATAGCCGAGAGTGTTTCCTCAAGAGTGAGTTGGACCTAGAGGATCTTAAGGCAACGGCGAGAGGGTATTTCTCTGAGCTGAAACAACTACGAAAGCGATCTCGAGAGGTTCGTCTTGAAGGCGAGGTGGAATTGCTCCGAAAGGCGCTGTTCGACGCTGAGACAGAGAAAGGCGAGCTACTGGTGGAAGAGCACCACCTGAAGATAGTAGAAGAAGAGCTTTCGGCGGAGGAGGAAGAATTAACGGTGATCATGGGTAAGTTGATGGTCGAGCGCGACGATCTGACGGGGGAGGTCGACAGGTTGAAGAGGGTTACAGTCGATAAGAGCATCGAAGTCGCCCATCTTCGTCGAATCATCGTCGATAGCTCTGGTGAGGCAGCCACTGCTCGGCTTCCTCGCTTCAAGATATCCGTGACAGACGACTTTTTGAAGGATCGGATCGTCGAACTCGAGGAGGAGGTTGCTCGACTTAAACCCCAACCCATGCGGCCTAATGTCAGAAGTACATCATGTACTCGTGCAGAGAGCGAGAGGGGGATCTCGTTTTATGAGCTCGCGACTCGTGAGCCTGCCGTTAGGCGGAGTCCGGCTGATGCTCAGAGTAGGGTGGTTGCTTCGTCTAGTGGCGCTTCGGTTGGGGCCACGGTTAGAGGCAGTGGTGAAAAGGCATCCCGGTTCGTTGGTTTAGAGACGAGCTCAGAGGTTAGGCGACGCCATCCCCGGGTGTCTCTGAACCGAAATGTCCCCGTTCCGAAGAAGCGTTGAATAAGTTGCTGTGATTATGCTTCTTTGAGCTTTCTAGCACCTCGTAGTAGTAACTTGGTCTTGTAACTTGAGCGCTCTTGTACGCTAAAATTTTATATAAGTGAAAGCTTTTTTCTCTTCTGTGTTTGTGTGTTTTGTTGGTAGGCATTTATTCAAGTACAACTCCTCCAACTTTTAACCACTACTCAAAATCAGAAGTCAATCTTTCTTCTTATAGGCACGGAATGTCTCACTTCAACTTTAAACGAACCATGGGAACCAAAGGTTCAGCACCTCCAAGTACTCTTCTCCCATGTCTAGTGTAGTTGTAGACACTTCGTGTGCGTTGTTTAAGCTTCAACTGTTGTGGGAGCAATTCCGAATAGCGAACCACTTCTAGCTCTCTTAAGAGCGAGCTTGCGAAGCGGAATCGAGCCAAGTTTTGGACTCCGAACTCGTCGTTTGAGTGAATTTCAACGGTTGTGGGAGCAGTTCCGAATGGCGAACCACTTCTAGCTCGCTTAAGGGCGAGCTTGCGAAGCGGAATCGAGCTAAGTTTTGGACTCCGAACACGTCGTTTAAGTAAGTTTCAACAGTTGTGGGAGCAGTCCCGAATGGCGAACCGCTTCTAGCTCGCTTAAGGGCGAGCTTGCGAAGCGGAATCGAGCCAAGTTTTGGACTCTAAACTAGTCGTTTGAGGGAGTTTCAACAGTTGTGGGAGCAATTCCGAATGGCGAACCACTTCTAGCCCGCTTAAGGGCGAGCTTGTGAAGCGGAATCGAGCCAAGTTTTGGACTCCGAACTTGTCGTTTGAGAGAGTTTCAACGGTTGTGGGAGCAGTTCCGAATAGAGAACCACTTCTAGCTCGCTTAAGGGCAAGCTTGCGAAGCAGAATCGAGCCAAGTTTTGGACTCCGAACTCATCGTTTGAGTAAGTTTCAACGGTTGTGGGAGCAGTTCCGAATGGCGAACCACTTCTAGCTCGCTTAAGGGCGAGCTTGCGAAGCAGAATCGAGCCAAGTTTTGGACTCCGAACACGTCCTTTGAGTAAGTTTCAACGGTTGTGGGAGCAGTTCCGAATGGCGAACCACTTCTAGCTCGCTTAAGGGCGAGCTTGTGAAGCAGAATCGAGCCAAGTTTTGGACTCCGAACACGTCGTTTGAGTAAGTTTGATTAAAGGCCTTAGACAGAAAGATAAAAATAATTTACAAGGAAAATATGGAGAAAAGAAGATCTTTATTGATAACTGCTAATCGGCTGCTTCTAAGTTACAAGCCGTTATTACAATGACAAAAATAAAGAAGCAAAATACAAGTGAAAAGGTGGGAATGACTCGACACTTTAAGTTACTCAGAGAGGCGTTAAGGCGCTCTCTTGGTACTTCAGTAGGTGGTCGGCATTCCAAGTCCTGGATATCTCTCTGCCTTCAAGGTCTTCAAGACGGTACGTCCTGGGCCGAATTACCTTGGTGATCTTGTAGGGTCCTTCCCAATTTGGGGCTAGCTTACTCTTTTGGCTGGGGTAGGAGATAGTTAGTTTTCTGAGGACCAAGTTCCCTTCCTTGAGAGTGGTGGGACGGACCCTTTTGTTGTAGGCCTGCTCAATTCTTCTTCGGTAGTTTTGTTGGCAGATTGAAGCTCTTTCACGGAGCTCATCAACTAGATCCAAATTTTCCCGAAGCTCTCTAGCATTCTGCTCTTCTTCATAGGCCATAAGGCGAGAAGATGGTAGACCGACTTTCAAGGGGATCACAGCTTCGGACCCATAGGTGAGATTGAATGGCGATTCACCTGTGGGGGTCCGTTTCGTAGTGCGGTAGTTCCACAGTACGTTGGGAAGCTGTTTCACCCATAAGCCTTTGGCTGCCTTATCTAGCCTCTTCTTGATACCGGAGAGGATCTGCCTGTTGGCATTCTCCGCTTGGCCATTTGATTGAGGATGGGAGACAGAGGAGAAGCGTTGCTGAATGGCGAGGTCTTCACACAGAGATCGGAATGCGGCCCCCGTAAACTGTGTTCCATTATCTGTTATTAGGACCCGATGCACGCTGAACCTACAGATAACGTTTCTCCAAAAGAACTGCAGGACCTTGTTCTCAGTGATCGTAGCCAAAGGCTCGACCTCTATCCACTTTGAGAAGTAGTCAATCGCCACGACTAGAAACTTGAGTTGACCGGGAGCTGGTGGAAATGGGTCGAGCAAATCCATCCCCCACATTGCGAAAGGGATCAGACTTGATAGAGAGGTGAGATGTGCTTGGGGCAGGCGATGAATGTTGGAGTACTGCTGACCAGAGCTGCATTGCCGGACGTGTCGTTCGGCATCTTGTAGGAGGGTAGGCCAGAAGTACCCATAGTTCAACACTTTCCTAGCGAGGGATCTTGACCCTGAATGCGCTCCACCTATACCTTCGTGAAGCTCTTGTAGGGCATATGAGGCTTCTTCGGGGAGAGGAACCTCAAGTAGAGTCTGCCGTCTACTTGGGTGTAGGAGTGTTTGTACAAGACCCCTTCAACGAGGGTGTACCGCTCCGCTCTGGTTCGGACTCAACGAGCTTCCTTAGGGTCTTCGGGGAGGAGCCCATCCCTGAGGAATTCTATCAACGGTTTCATCCAGTTGTCCTGAAGTTGGACGGGCAGCGACTCCATCGAGTCAGGGGTTTCTTCTTCAATGCTCGGTCTTAGGAGCACCTCAATTAGGACGGTCTGCTCGAGACCTTGTGTAACTCCTTGTTCCAGTTGTACGTATTTTATTACGTAAATTTTTGTACTTCAATTTTCAGATCAGTTTTATTTTTCTCTTTGGACTCTTTATCTAAAGCCAGAATATTTTTCTGATCAATTCTATAATTTTGTGATTTTTTTTTCGATCGGAGTTTAAATACAAATTTTAAACCCTGATTAATCCTAATCCTAATCCTAACTCACTCCTGCTAACCACTCACTCACAGCCAACCCACCCTGCCTAATTCTACGCCTAACGCCACGACTTCTCCTCCTTGTTCTCATTTCTCCACACCTAGGCTCTCATTTTTCTACACCTCCACCACCCTACTACTCTTAATCCCCTCTTCCGTCACTATCTCCTCTTACATTTTTCTACACCCCCATCTCTTTATCCCCTTATTTTATACACACACCAGGCACATTTTGTCCCTTTCCTTTCTTTATATTCATATACACACATACACATACAGCACACTCCTCTCCCTTTCTTTCTATATATAAGCACACATACATGCACCATTCTCACTACCTATTCTTCTTTTCTTCTACACTTCTCCTTCTCTTCCTCTGCCTTCTCCAACCTGAGAGCTCAAGTAACATCCGAGCTTCACTTTACCCTCCACCTTCGACCCGATGACTCTATTTCTACGGCCCCGTGAATTCCAAAGAACAACCCGAACTCAATCCCAAACAACCTGACGCCGCACCACCTCGTTATTGTTGTCGTTCATCACCGTCGCTCACCGTTGCTACCGTTGCTCGCACGCTACCATCTTGCCACCATTCTTATCGCCATTGTGCCGTCGTCCGTTGCCGACGTCGCTTCTTCTTTCCGTGGTTAACACCACCACCGAAATCGTCACGTTATAAAGCAAGTACCTTGTACACTCTTTTTGTTCTCATACAAGCATTTTCTTTGGACTCGTGGCAAGTAGTCTAGTTATTCTCATGTTTTATTGTCAAATTCCATTATAGTCACTTGTTCCATGCTATATCAACTCATGAATGAACCGTTAACACATTTCGAATCGTGTTATCGAATATCGAATATTCAACCTTACTATCTCTAAATTTTTTGACCTTGCACTAAGAATTCGATCATGTTCTCGATACTAGATTGAAGATTTTCTACGTGGGAATTGTAGCCCATCGAGTCCCGAATCCAGAACATCTTACGGTTTCACAATCGGATGTATAGATTATGAGATATCGCGATTTTAGTACTGTCATATCGTGAATTTCTGAACCTGCACGGGATCACTAACCGGCCTCTTGTACTGAGAATTTGACCATGTTTCTGACACTGGATCGAAAAACATTTTACATGAAAATCGTAGCCCTTCGAGTCTAGATATCCGGAACATCCTACGGTTTCTCAATCGGATATATAGATTGTGAGATATCGCGATTTTGGTACTGGTATATCGTGAATTTCTGAACCTGCACGAGATTACTAACCGGTGTCTTGTACTGAGAATTCGACAATGTTTCCAACACTGGATCGAAAATCTTTCTACATGAAAATCGTAGCCCTTCGAGTCTAAATATCCGAAACATCCTATAGTTTCTCAATCCGATATATAGATTGTGAGATATCGTAATTTTAACATTGTGACTCTGAATTTTCAGAATGCGCGCGAAACATCGAAACCAGTGAAAAATGAATTTATATGCATAACTACTGTCTCTAGAATGTATCGTGTGAATATGCGTTGGAACCGGAAGAGAGTCTACTTTCTAAAATTTCTGACGGAATTGGATTTGCTTTTTTGTAACAACGGAAAAGTGAGTTTGAATGCAGATATGTCAAGTTGTCTAAAAATTCATCTCTAGTTTTTGCATATAAACCCATTATTTTTTATGTTTAATAAACTGAGTGTATTATTGTTCTTGTAATAATAACTTGTATAGATATAATAGGTTGATAGCATGCATTTTATACCACTTGATAATTTATAATAACTACTCTCGATACATGTACTCGTTATATCTCATACCATGATTACTGCTCTTGATATTTTTCTAGATTAACTGTCTTGATTGCACTGTTCCACTAGTCGTACCAACTGCATGTTCATAATAAAAGAATAACAAGCCGGAGTTATAAGGGTACGACTTAATAGTGGACAATATAGGGGAGTATACACGGAAGGGGATCTGTGTTTTCCGAAATAGTGATTCTTGGTTCTTGATTCTTGATTACACAATTTTTGATTACATAATTCTCGATTACATGATTCATGATTACATGTCTTGATACTATCACTGGAAGACCTGAGTACATAATCCTATAGAATTCACTACTTAAGTCTAAACGTCACATGATTGATATGCACCGAACTTGTGGTATGGGACACAGGATTGCGTGCATTAGATAAGTTAATAAAAAAGATAAACTTGAGATCTTCACTAAGCAGGATTCTTGATTACATGACTCTTGTTATATGACTCTTGATTCTTGATTACATGATTCTTGATTACATGACTCTTGATTACATGACTCTCGATCCTTAATTACATGATTATCGATTAACTGAGCCTAGGTTATCAATTGCTTATACCTTGAAGTCTAGAATACACTAATTACAGTTATTACTTACATGATCATATTGTCCCAGTTCCTTGCTTACTTCCTTATCGTATTTGTACTTCTACTTCTTATTTCTTCCACGTTATATCTTGTTATATTATCCATTTTTCTACTTATTGCTACTTGTTGCCCAAAACTTGCTCTAACAGAAACTTTTCTATTTTTCTTTAAGTTAATAATTATACATGTTGAAATTGAAGAATCTCCTATAAAAGTATGTCCAACAAATGCAGCAACATTTGAAACTGAAAAAGAAAATATTTTTGAAAATGTTATGTATTTGGATGGTGCACCGTCTATTTATTCATTTTTACAGAAAAATTTCAAAGGGGTGGGGGAATCAAAGACATCATCAAGAAGGAAACGCCTCAAACTAGAGCTTGAACCTGATCCACATCTGAAGAGAAGAATTAGAAAGGATGTGTTGATGTTGTTAGATCTTGGCGTTACTTAACCATCTCACCCCCATGTCTGGCTGAATACTTAAAATTTAGCGCTTCTTGGGACGCAACCCATGTTTTCTTTTACTGCATTTAGGTTAGATTTTTCTTTTAGTTTATTTAAATTTAAATTTTTTATTTTATTTTTGTAGGATTGCATAAATGCTGAAGTCAACGGGCGGAGCTGTTTTGTACACCTTCATTGATGGCTGTTTTTGAGCATTATGGAGTCAGAATTTGGAAAACTAATTCAAATAGCGATTGTAACCTATCTTCTTAGCTTTCCAGCTAAAAAAAAATTTCAGCCCATTTGGACATCTACAGCTCCAGATATCGCAAAAATAGTGAACGCCGCGCGTGCAGAATTTTCAAGACGAATCAGGGGAGAAATTCTGAACTTTTGCATTCTTTTTTATTTTCCTTTTTGCTTTCCCATTGAGGACAATGTGATATTCAAGTTTGGGGGGGGGGGGGGGGAGGTTTACAAATTTATTATTTTTTTTTTAGAAAAGAAAAACAAAACAAAAAGGATTTCAATTAAGCTCACCATTACACTTTTGAGTTCTTCATTGAGATAAGCATTGAAATAATTTTTTTTGGGATAAACAATTTCTTATAAAGCAAGAGTAAGCATACTTATTTACTTTAGGATTATTGAATTTCACAATTCCTTACAAAATTGTGTGGGTCATGCTATTATACATTAAAGACAAATGTGATGCTTTTTCTGGTAATTATTCCCTTCGATCTAGTCCTAAACAGAGTTTAAGTAAATAGAGTAAAAATAATAATAATAATAATAATAATAAATAAAAAAAATAAAAAATAAAAAATTGAATAAAGTTAATCTACTCCAATGTTTTGAGTTGCTTAGTAATTGGGTTATTCATCACAAATGTTTACTTTTACGTAAAACGGCAACTTAAAATATGAGTATGCAAAGCACTCTAAGTTTGTGACTTGTTGAGTAACCGGGTGAATTCATCGCAAATGTTTTACATTCGCGTAAAAAGGCAAGTGACAACTTAGAGAAGATACTAAAAAAAAAAAACTCTAGTTTGCTACTCGGTTTGCAGTAGTGAGAAGGGATAATCACAGATGGAGTTGTTACATACTAAAATTACATTAATTGCATGACAAATATGATTGGGTTTGGAGTTATGAATAGATAATTGCACTGGAGAAAGTGGGTATGTTTGTTTTTACTTTATTTGCTATTGTTTATATTTTTAGTTGAAATTTTGATGCTTGCATGATAAGATCTCTTAGTGTGATGGGTTGAGTATACTCTTAATTGTTTTTTTTCCTTATTCCTGATTTTACTTTTTGCTTGAGGACAAGCAAAATCTTAAGTTTGGGGGTATTTGATGTGTCTAATTTTTATATAAATATTTGTATTCAATTACCCAATAAAATTGCTTGTTTTCGATTTTATTGTTTATAATTCATCTTATTTCTATGCGATTTCAATTAATTATTTATTTATGAAGAAATAATATTTTTAATGCAAAAAGTGATTATTTTCGATAAAAATCAACAAAACAAAGAAAGACTATTGATTTATTATTTTTAATGATTTGTTGAATTTTATATGTTACAAATTGACAAAATACGAGCAAAATACAATTTTAATTGTTATAAGGGCATAAAAAGAATAAACAACTTTTGATAAGGCAAAAAATAAAAATTTGTTATTTTTAAGTTCACCTAATTAATTTAAATTTAAAAATTTATTTTAAATTCTGATTTGTATTTTGCAGGATATATCTTAATCCTATTAATGTGATGCTTGATCAGATTTATCTTAATCCTATTCTGCAACCTATTTCTAACTCCTATAAAAAGAACTCAGCAAACACAGACAGAAGGAGGAGGGGCGTGCGGCTCTAAAGCGCTTAACGAAGACACCAGAGGAAGTGGGTAGGATCTGAAGAAGGATTAGGTGGTAGGTGGCGTGAAGTAGGTGGGCGTGGACTCAGAAGCAGAAAAAGAAAAAAAAAAAAAGAAAAAAACGAAGAGGAGGTAGGTGGGCTGCGAGACACCCAAGGAAGAAACAAAGAGAGAGAGAAGAAGTGTTCTGTGTTTCTGGCGCGCGGATTAAGACGAAGGAGAGGCAGGCCGGTGATGTGGCGTTGCTTCCCTCTCTCATCTGACGTGGCAGCGGGTCCCAGAGGCGAAAGTGACGTATTACTGTGGGCTCGAGTTGGCGTGGCGGTGGCGCAGCGAAGACAGAGAAGAGAGAGAATACTTGGCTTATTGTTTGTGCGCAATTTTCAAGACTGTTTAGTTTGCAATTTTTATTACAAAACAGTCTATTTTTGTATATCTTTTCCCTCTCTAATTTTTTTTATGCAATCCTTGAACAAATTTTATTTTTCTAGGGGTTAGATGTAGCCTAGTTTTGAGAACACAGTTTTTAATTCCATATTATTTTAATTTCTCCATGGTTGTGTGTTTAATTTTTGTTCTTAATGCTTACAATTATTTGGCCAATTTTTGTATGATTATTGGATCATGGAGAGACCGAGAGGTAATTTGTGATTTAGAACAATAAAAATTGAACATCATTAATTGAGCGAAATTAGAAATAATTTACCGCGATTAATGTAACTGTTAAGAAATCCATAGAACTTAATGAGTCTTTAATTAATTAAATTTGCATAGAGATATATCAAACTGTTAATTAGAGATATTTTTGGTATTGTTCGAGAGAAAGCATTAAATAATTAGGGAATTTTGGTCTACAGCTTGGAAAAATAATATTTTTACTCATATGGAATTATAAATTGTGTGAGATTAACTAGTTGAAGTCAAAAATCCCTAGAATTAATTTTGCCATTAACAAATTATAATTTTCAGACTCTGCTCCCTCTCCATTAATTTAGTTAGTTAGATTTTTTTAATTGTTTTCTTTATTTATTAAATTTCGATCTTCCAAATAGTAGTTAATCTAGTGATATCGGTACTCAGTAAAATATCTAGTCTCTGTGGGTTCGACACTCTATTCACTTAACTATACTACTAGTTGCGATTTTGTACACTTGCAAATATTCACACCAATTCTCATCGATCAATCCATTATTGAGTATCATACTAGTTATTTCTTTCTATCCATATTTTCTTGAATCTTCTGTTGGAAGAGAGTAGGAATTTTGTTGGTCTAAATAGCAAACAAATTGAAAATTGGAATAATAACAAGAAGACTCTTCACTATTTTCTAAAACTGGTATTATTACACCTTACAAATATACACTCTATTCTTTTTCTTCTTTTCTGCTTGTTTCTTGTTCTTGTCTTGCTTAATTTTTTTTTTCTTCCTAAATCTCTCATTTATAGGAATGAGAGATGAGTAACTGATAAATTCTTCATTCCCGTTTCTCCCATTTTTCTTTGTGGCACCAATCTTGCCATAATTTTTTAACATTGTTTGGTGGGTGGGGCCCACTTTACCAAATAAGTTTGACAACCAACATCTTCGTGTTACCAAATTCTTAATTATGCTCAATTCATCAATCGCTATCACTTGATATCAGCAGCGAGAAGCATCACCATCAGAGTGGCACAGCGAAAGCGTAGCAGAGTGCCTTATTGATTCGTGGAATGAATTTCAAAGCAAACTTCATCGTCATCAACAACTTAAGGTTTGATGTTATATTTGGAATGGATAGGGGCTGAAGTGCAAATACTGATCATAGGCCGGTTATGGGGAGCGGTGCATTAATGAAGAAAAGACGACAAGAAGAAGAAATAAAAAGAAGAGAAAGAGAGGGGGAGAAGTCAAAGAAAGAAGAAAGAAAAAGAGAAAGAAAGAGGAAGAAGAAAGAGAGAGAAGTCAGAGAAGAAAGAAAGAGAGAGAGAAGCCGGAGAAGAAAGGGGAGAAGAGAAAGAAGAAGGCAACTCGGGAGCAAACTTCGGAGAAGAGAAAGAGTGAGAATCCAGTAGCGGAGGCGGGAGCCAAAAAGAAAGAGAGAGTAGGAGCTCGAATTGTCTTGGCAAATGGAAAGAAAAGATCAAGAATCGGTGGTAGGAATGAAGAGAAAATCGGTGCAAGAAGAAGGAGAAGTGGGTATGAAGAAGTTTTCTTCATCTTCATTATCTTCATCGAGATTTGGTAGGATTTGTGTATTTTATGGCAGTAGCTCTGGCAAAAGAGCTAGCTACCAAGAAGCCACGATCGAGCTCGGCAAGGAGCTTGTAGATAGGAATATCGATCTCGTCTACGGTAGAGGGAGCATAGGATTGATGGACCTGGTTTCTGACGCTGTTCGTGCTGGTGGCCGACACGTTTTGGGAATGATTCCCAAGTCGCTGATGCCGAAAGAGATTACTGTGGGAACTGTGGGAGATGTTAGAGTTGTCTCTAACATGCACGAGAGGAAGGCTGAAATGGCTCGTGCTGCTGATGCTTTCATAGCCTTGCCCGGAGGTTATGGAACACTTGAGGAGTTGTTTGAAGTAATCACATGGGCTCAACTGGGGATCCACAACAAACCGGTGGGTATTTTAAACATTGATGGATATTACGACTCACTTCTGTCCTTCATATATTCAGCTATGGCTGAGGAGTTTATATCCAGTAAGGCCAGATGCATCTTGATTTCAGCTCCATCGCCTAAGGAGTTACTCAGAAAATTGGAGGAGTATGTGCCAGAGCGAGATGAGCTTGTGACTCAGCTGAACTGGGATGTAACGATGTCGGTGGTTCAGATTCTGAGCCTAAACATTAAATTGTTGAGCCCTCCAGTTGAGGGTGCACAATTTGTCTTTAGTTGTTTTCGTGCTTTGTACTCTTTGTTTCTTTTATCTTCCGTTGTACTCTCAGTTGAAGAGTATTGCATTCTTCTTAGCTATCTTATATCCCGCCTAAGTAAATTTCGAGGACGAAATTTTTTTGTAATGTGGGTAGGATTGTAACTCCCTGTTCTAGTTGTACGTATTTTAGTACGTGAATTTTTGTACTTCAATGTTTAGATCAGTTTTATTTTTCTCTTTGGACTCTTTATCTAAAGCCAGAATATTTTTCTGATCAATTATATAATTTTGTGAATTTTTTTCGATCGAAGTTTAAATACAAATTTTAAACCCTCATTAATCCTAACCCACTCATTCTAACCACTCACTCACAGCCAACCCACCCTGCATAATTCTACGCCTAACGCCACGACTTCTCCTCCTTGTTCTCATTTTCCATACCTATGCTCTCATTTTTCTCCACCTCCACCACCCTACTACTCCTAATCCCCTCTTCCATCACTATCTCCTCTTACATTTTTCTACACCCCCATCTCTTTATCCCCTTATTTTATACACACACCATGCACATTTTGTCTCTTTCCTTTCTTTATATTTATATACACACATACACATACAGCACACTCCTTTCCCTTTCTTTCTATATATTAGCACACATACATGCACCATTCTCACTACCTATTCTTCTTTTCTTCTACACTTCTCCTTATCTTCCTCTGCCTTCTCCAACTCGAGAGCTCAAGTAACATCCGAGCTTCACTTTACCCTCTACCTTCGAGCCGACGACTCCATTTCTACGGCCCCGTGAACTCCAAAGAACAACTCGAACTCAATCCCAAACAACCCGACGCCGCGCCACCTCGTTGTTGTCGTCGTTCATTACCGTCGCTCACCGTTGCTACCGTTGCTCGCATGCTGCCATCTTGCCGCCATTCTTACCGCCGTTGTGCCGCCGTCCGTTGCCGACATCGCTTCTTCTTTCCGTAGTTAACACCACCACCGAAATCGTCACGTTATAAGGCAAGTACCTTGTACACTCTTTTTGTTCTCGTACAAACATTTTTCTTGGACTCGTATCAAGTAGTCTAGTTATTCTCAAGTTTTATTGTCAAATTCTATTATAGTTACTTGTTCCATACTATATCAACTCAAGAGTGAACCGTTAACACATTTCGAATCGTGTTATCGAATATCGAATATTCAACCTTACTATCTCTAAATTTTTTGATCTTGCACTAAGAATTCGATCATGTTCCCGATACTGGATTGAAGATTTTCTACGTGGGAATTGTAGCCCATCGAGTCCCGAATCCAGAACATCTTACGGTTTCTCAATCGGACGTATAGATTATGAGATATCGCGATTTTAGTACTGTCATATCGTGAATTTCTGAACCTGCACGGGATCACTAACTGGCCTCTTGTACTGAGAATTTGACCATGTTCCCGACATGGATCGAAAAACTTTCTACATGAAAATCGTAGCCCTTCGAGTCTAGATATCCGGAACATCCTACGGTATCTCAATCGGATGTATAGATTATGAGATAACGCGATTTTGGTACTGGTATATCGTGAATTTCTGAACCTGCACGGGATTACTAACCGGTCTCTTGTACTAAGAATTTGACAATGTTCCCAACACTGGATCGAAAAACTTTCTACATGAAAATCGTAGCCATTCGAGTCTAGATATTCGAAACATCATATAGTTTCTCAATCCGATGTATAGATTGTGAGATATTGTAATTTTAATATTGTGACTCTGAATTTCCAGAATGCGCGCGAAACATCGAAACCTGCGAAGAATGAATTTATACGCATAACTACAGTCTCTAGAATGTATCGTGTGAATATGCGTTGGAATCGGAAGAGAGTCTACTTTCTAGAATTTCTGACAGAATTGGATTTGCTTTTCTGTAACAACTTGAAAGTGAGTTTGAATGCAGATATGTCAAGTTGTCTAAAAATTCATCTCTACGTTTTTGCATATAAACCCATTATTTTTTATGTTTAATAAACTGAGTGTATTATTTTTCTTGTAATAATAACTTGCATAGATATAATAGGTTGATAGCATGCATTTTATACCACTTGATAATTTATAATAACTAGTCTCGATACATGTACCCGTTATATCACATATCATGATTACTGCCCTTGATATTTTTCTAGATTAACTGTCTTGATTGCACCGTTCCACTAGTCGTACCAACTGCATATGCATAATAAAAGAATAATAAGCCGGGGTTATAAGGGTACGACTTAATAGTGGACAATATAGGAAAGTATACTCGGAAGGGGGCCCGTGTTTCCCGAAATCGTGATTCTTGATTCTTGATTACATAATTCTCGATTTCATTATTCATGATTACATCTCTTGATACTATCACTGGAAGACCCGAGTACATAATCCTATATAATTCACTACTTAAGTCTAAACGTCACATGATTGATATGCACCGAACTTGTGGTATGGGACACAAGATTGCATGTATTAGATAAGTTAATAAAACAGATAAACTTGAGATCTTCACTAAGCAGAATTCTTAATTACATGACTCTTGTTACATGACTCTCGATTCTTGATTATATGATTCTTAATTACATGACTCTTTATTACATGACTCTCGATCCTTAATTACATGATTATCGATTAACTGAGCCTAGGTTATCAATTGCTTATACCTTAAAGTCTAGAATACACTAGTTACAGTTATTACTTACATGATCATATTGTCTCAATTCCTTGCTTACTTCCATATCGTATTTGTACTTCTACTTCTTGTTTCTTCCATGTTATATCTTGTTATATTATCCCTTTTTCTGCTTGCTGCCCGAAACTTGCTCTAACGGGAACTTTTCTATTTTTCTTTGAGTTAATAATTATACAGGTACTAATGGACCCGACGAGCAGACTCTCTAGACGATCGTTGCTGCTTCCTTACTACTTCATGTTGTTTATCTTTCAGTCGCTATTTTATCTAGTTATTATAGCAAACTGCTTATCATATTATTTTAATTCTGGCACCTTGTACCCCCGGGCATCTTGACCCGATATTGATGTATTATCCAGATGATGGTTATTCTATTTCCAGCTCATGTGATTATTATATTTGCCTGCATGAATGTGTTATAAAGATCTTATTGAGCTTATAATTGTACAGCTTATGGATGATGTATATCATTCGCTGGGCCTCAGTTGCGTTCCTGTATTTCCGTATAGTGGGAAGCGGGGTGTGACACCTTGAAGGGAGGAGGAGGCCAATTTGGAGAGAGCATCTGCTTGAAAATTTTCTACTCTAGGGATCCGCTGGATTTGAGCCTCTTCGAATGAAGCCATGAGACTTCGGACCTTGGCTAGGTACTTAGCCATTCGGTCGTCTCGTGCCTCGTACTCCCCTAAGACTTGGTTCACAACCAGCTGCGAGTCACTAAATATCCGGAGACTTTGTGCCCCTGCCTTGCGAGCCATACCGAGGCTGGCTATAAGAGCTTCATACTCTACTTCATTGTTGGAGGCTTTAAAATTGATGCAGAGGGAGTGTTGGAGAACGAAGTCATCAGGGCCTGCCAGAATGACCCCAGCTCTGCTCCCTTCGATGCAAGAGGACCCGTCTACATACACTGTCTAGATAGGAGGCCCTTTTGCTGCTTGAATGAACTCTGGTATGGTACTCTCAACAATAAATTCAGCTAAGGCTTGAACCTTGATTGCGGTCCGAGGCTGGTATGATCTGTCATGCTGGCTTAGCTCGATCGACCACTTCATCAGACGGTTGGATGTCTCGGGTTTGTGTAGAACTTTCTTAAGCAGCTAGTCGGTAAGAATGACCACCGAGTGGGACTGAAAATAAGGGCGGAGCTTCCTAGCTGCCATAACCAAGGCGTACGCCATCTTCTCCAATCTTGGGTACCAGAGCTCGGCATACTGAAGTACCTTGCTTACGTAGTAGATGGGTTTCTGGGCCTTGTCTTGTTTCCTCACTAGGATAGCACTGAGGATTTGCTTAGAGGCAGCTAAGTAGAGGTAGAGTGTTTCTTCGGGAATAGACTTGCTGAGGAGAGGTGGATTGACTAGATAGGCTTTCAGCTGGTCGAACGATTCTTGCTGATGCTGACCCCACTCGAAGCCCTTAGCCCCCCTGAGGGCTTTGAAAAAAGGAAGACACTTCTCCCCTGACTTAGACAGGAAGAATCCTATGGCTGCGAGGCGACCAGTTAGCTTCTGAACTTCCTTCACACTTTTGGGATGAGCCATGTCCAGTATGGCTTTGATCTTCTCGAGGTTGGCTTTGATGCCTCTTTGGCTAACCATGAAGCCTAGGAATTTCCCCGACAAGACCCCGAATGCACACTTATTCGGGTTGAGCCTCATATCGTGCTTCCTCAATACATCGAATGCTTCCTAGATCGGCAACATGGTCTGCCCCTTGAATGCTCTTGACTAGCATATCATCAACATACACTTCCATGTTTCGGCCGATCTGATTCTGGTAGACCTTGTTGACAAGGTGTTGGTAGGTCGCACCCGCATTCTTCAACCCGAAGGGCATTACTCTGTAGCAGTAGAGCCCCTGATCGATGACAAAGGAGGTCTTCGGGATATCCAGGGGAAACATTCGGATTTGGTTATACCCGGAGAAGGCATCATGAAGCTGAGCAGCACATGGCCCGAAGTGGCGTCAATCAAGGTGTCGATCCTTGGGAGAGGGAATGGATCTTTAGGGCATGCTTTGTTCAGGTCCGTGAAGTCGATGCAAATTCTCCAACTCCTATTGGCCTTCTTAACCATAATAACATTGGAGAGCCATTCGGGGTAGTTGACCTCTTGTATGAACTAGGCCTTAAGGAGTTTGTCCACTTCTTCCTTTATAGCTTGCTGGTGCTCAGGGACAAATTTGCGCCTCTTCTGCTGGATCGGTTTGGACCCCGGAGCAACACTGAGGTGGTGGACGAGGAGCTCCTCGGAGATTCTTGGCATGTCGGCAGCCGACCATGCGAAGAGGTCATGGTTCTTTCTAATGCATTGGACTATGTCGGAATATAGGGCAGATGGAAGGGTCTTGCTGATAAAGAACTTGCGGTTCGGATCCTGTTCGGAAAAGAGAACTTTCTCCAGCTCATCCACCGGTTCGGACATAGGTTGGGCGTTCCCTTAGGGAATCTCAAGACTCTCGAGGGAGAGAATAGGACCCCCGGTGGAGATCATGTAACACTTGCGGGCCATCTCTTGACTACCTCTTACTTCTCCTACTCCAGCCCTGGTGGGGAACTTCATCTTGGGGTGATAAGCCGACAGGACGGCCTCTAGAGCAGCTAGGCCAAGTCGACCTAGAATCACATTATAAGTAGCTGGGACATCGACGATCATGAAGTCCATCGGCTCCGTACGGGTAGTAGAAGTTTTGCCAGCGGTTACGTCGAGGGTGATTATCCCTTCGATAGTCACTGGCACTCCCGTGAACCCATGGAGCGTGTAGCCGGTGGGCTCGATCTTGTCCCGCGATAGCTTGAGTCCTTAGAAAGCCGCAAGGAAGAGAATGATAACGGAGCTACCATTGCCGACCAGAATCCTCTCCACTTTGAAATTTTCCATATGGAGGTTGATGACTAGTGCGTCACAATGGGGGGTTCGGACACCCTCGAGGTCTTCATCTGAAAAAGTGACCAGTACTCCGAGGCCTTTGGGAGGGGGCATGCCATGTACTAAGTTGACCTCCCTGATGAAAGCCTTTCGAGAGGAGTTAGAGGTGCCTCCCATGGGGCCTCCATGAATGAGATGCAGAATGCGTTGCTCTTCAAACTCGGGAGTTTCATCGCGCCTTTCAGGATGCTTATTAGCCCCCCTGGGAGGAGGAGGGCGATCAGTTCGGTCCTTTCTCACAAACTTAGACAGCTGCCTCCTCTGGATGAGGGCCTCAATTTCATTCTTTAGGGCCCGGCAATCATTGGTGTCGTGGCCGTGGTCTCGATGATATCGGCACCACTTTTCTTTGTCCCTCTTCTTACCAGGAGTATTCATCTTCGGGGCGGGAGGCAAGACCCCTTCATTCTCAACCTCCATGAGAATAGTAGAAATGTTGGCATTAAGAGGGGTGAACTTCTCGAATCTGGGAGGTGGGCGGCACTGGCCCCCATTGTCCTTCCGGAGCTTCTTAGCTCCCTCTTCTTTAGCTGCCTTTCTCTTGTTCCCAGAGGAAGACCCCTCAAATGTGGGGCGATGCTCAGCTTTCTCAGCCCGATATACTTCTCGCTTCTGAGAAGGAGGTCGGAGAAGTTTTGCGGGGGCTTCTTAGCTAGGGAGGACCGAAGGCTTGAGTTAAGGACATTTGACTGGAAGGCTGCTGCAGCGACCGACTGGTCTAGGGAAGCGATGGACCTGGCTTCCGCGGTGAACCTTTTCACATAGTCCCTAAGCTTCTCACCCTTCTTCTGGTTGAGTTAGAGTAGCGAAATACTGGTCTTTTCTGTGCGGCAGCTACTCATGAAGTGGGTGAAGAAGAGGGTCTCAAATTGTTCAAAGGAGAATATAGAGGATGGGGCAAGGCGAGAGTACCATTCTCGGACCGGACCCTTAAGAGTAGCTGGGAAGGTTTTGCACAGTAGGGCATCAGAAGCTTGGTGGATCAACATAAGGGTCTTGAAGCTCTCGATATGGTCCACGGGGTCTGACTCCCTAGAGTAAGTCTCGAACTGCGGGGGCTTGAAGCCTATTGGAACCGGTGCCTCTATAATTGTTCGAGAGAAGGGAGGTCAGCTGGGACAGAGGGTCCTTCCTCTCAACTCCTCTTTCCTGTCTAGTTAGCCGAGGTGCCTCTCCATCTTATGGAGACAACGATAGACAGCATCATCCCTTCGACGGTAGCCAAACGAGTCTCTGGACTCGTCTTCGTAAGAAGGGGAGCGCGGAGTTTGACGATGGTAGCTAGGGGAATGCCGAGGACTGCGATGACGGTTACTCGGAGCTTGAGGAAGGGTTAGGAACCGATGGCGAGGACTTTGAACCGGAGGAGGAGTGGGGACCCTCTGGGCATTGTTATTGTTCGACCGGAGGTTTAGGGCTTGCAAGACAGTTTCTTGGAATTGCTGGAATTCGGCACGGGTGATAGGTGCGGTATCATCCCTCCGGGGTTGTCGACCAGCGGGAGAACGAGATCTTCTTCTATGGTTCTCAGGGGACTCTCTCCGTCTTCTGTGAGTTGGGGACCTCCGATAGTCTCGGCGACGAGGAGATCGCTCATTTGGACGTTCTTGGCGGGAGGCTCCCTCACGGGCCCGCCTTTCATCCAAACGGCGGCGAAGGTCCTCTTCTTTCTGCCGATTGATAAGGATATTGCAGAGGTCTTCGAAAGCTCGGGGGTTGTGAGATGCCATTGAATCAGTAGAGGGGATGTGCACGGAGACGTGGTCACGGTGAGGAGGTTGTCTCTGGGGGTTAGGACGAGAGGCCCCTGTGACGGCATTCTGGGGCCCAAGCGGAGCCCTTTGGGATTGAAGGTTCTGAAAAGGAGGTTGGTCCTGCTGCGGGGGCTGATCAGGTTGAGGAGGGAGTTGCCCCTGCTGCTGGACGGTTTGGAGGGGGATCTCTTGTGGTTGAGGAGGAGTGGGTCCACAGTTGGACCCTTTGGATCTCAGTTTTTGGGGAGGCATGGCTGGAGGTGATCTTAACCGAGGGAAGAGGAAGGATTGCTATTCGTTGTTTCCACCGACGGCGCCAATCTATTACCGGTAAATCTGGTGTGGGGACAAACAGATAGAATTTGTGGATTCTTAGGGAAACCGAATAGCCAAACTTGAAACCTTTCTGCCGGAGTTTGACCGTTGACTCCTGCCATTCACCTGCAAAAAGTGCGAGACACCGGGGTTGATCCTGGCGATGCACCCTCCGATGCTGAAGTCAGTAATAGAAAGATTATGAATGAGCTTTGATTGGCAAGAGATTGATTACCTCTTAATGGTGGTGGATGGGGGGGTATTTATAGCTGCCTTTGGGACTATTTTAGGAATAAAATCCCTAATTCCGAGTGAAAGGATAGAGTGAATCAGGGCCGTTGATTAAATACAATCAGAAACCCTAATTCTATCCAACTGGACTGGGTTTCTTGTGGGTTGGGACCCGCACCCAGTTGAGGCGGATCCGTTCGTGGATCATCGGGCTTTTGTAGAAAAGACCCAGAACCCATCTCGAACCCGCTTGTAGGTGAAATCACCATTTTACCCCTAAGCTTTAAGATTCGTGCTCGATTTGGACAGTTCCGATTTAACCCTATTTTTAGCCATATCAGTGTCCATGAAGCTCAACAACTCATGTCCGGAGGTCACATCAATCAGGGCATCGATGATGGGGAGAGGGAAATGATCTTTCAGGCAGGCCTTGTTGAATTCGATAAAGTCGATGCACATCCTCCATTTGCTGTTAGACTTTTTGACTAGCACGAAGTTAGCCAACCATTCTGGGTAGTTGACCTCTTGGATAAAATGGACATAGAGGAGTTTTTCGACCTCCTCCTTCTTCGTTTGTTGCCTTTCGGGTGCAAACTTTTGGCTTCTCTGTTGCACTAGCTTGGAATCCGAATGGACACTCTGTTTATGCATGATGAGATCCTTGAATATCCCCGACAAGTCCGAGGGTGTCCAAGCGAACAAGTCTCGATTCTGGCGGATACAACAGATAATTTCCCCCTTGAGGGTAGGGGGAGAGACTTGCTCATCTTAAAGCATTTGGTAGGCTCGGCCACGGAGAACGGAATTTCCTCTAGCTCGTCGACTGGCTTGGAATTTATTGAACTTCGGTCTGATAGGAGCTCAATGGCTTCATGAGGGAGGAAAGTGCCCCCCACCGTAGTGGTGTAAAAAAACCCGAGCCGCCTCCTGATTTCCTCTGACGACCCCGACCCCATACTTGGTAGGGAACTTCATGCGCATGTGGTAGGCTGAGGGTACCGCCTGGAGGAATGTGAGATCGGGTCGGCCCAGTATGGCGTTATAGGCGGCTTTGACGTCGACCACCATGAAGTCCATCGCCTCCATTTGGGAAGTCAGGGATTTCTCTATGGTGACGTCCCAGATAACGATTCCCTCGATCTGGACTGGGACACCAGAGAAGCCGTAGAGGGTGTACCATGTTGGTTTCAGTCTCTCCCGGGAAAGCCGCTAAGAACAGGATGTTTACCAAGCTTCTGTTGTCAACATGGATACGACAGATCACATGATTAGCCAGCGCGAGGCTGATGACCAATGCGGCACGGTGCAGAACTCGGACACCTTCGAGGTCTTCGTTCAAGAAAGAGACCGCCAACTCGAGACCTTGGGGAGGGGGCAATTGTGGATGGATTTTACTTCCCAGGTTAAATGCTTACAGAAGGAGCTCTACTCTACCCCTATGGGTCTGCCATGGACGCAATGGTGGATGGCCATATTCTCGGTGTCCTGATGCTCGGGCTCTGGCTCTGGATGTTTGTTCGCTCCCTGCGGGTGGGTGGGTAGGTGGGTGTGGGGGGGGGATGGATTTCAAGTGAATTTGGCAAGGCATCCCCTCCGGATGATGGCCTCAATTTTGTCCTTCAGAGCTCGAAAGTTATCGGTGTCGTGGCCATCGTCCCGATGGAAATGGCAGTAGGACCTCCGGTCTTTCTTCTTGTTAGGATTGTTGGATCGAGGAGGGTGTTGGAGTATATTGTTGCCCTCTATTTTTAACAGGATTGCTGGCATGCTCGCATTAAGTGGGGTGAACTTATCGAACTGCGGACGTAGGAGGAGGCGCTTCTACCCAAAGGCGTCTTTCTGGACCTTTTTTGGAGGCTCGGAGTGTTCCGTCTTCCTCTTTTCTTTAGTGGGGGATCCTTTTTGAACCCCAGGTTTCAGGACCTCCTTGGCCCGGATATACTTCTCACTCCTATGGAGAAGATTAGAAAAGTTGATGGGCGGCTTCTTGGCCAGGGAGGCCTTTAGCGAGTCATGGCGGACATTATGTCGAAAGGCCGCTACTGCTACCCCAGCATCGAGGAAGGAGATCGACTTTTCTTTGGTCCTAAACCTCTGGAAGAGGTCTCAGAGGGATTCCCCGTCCTTCTGTCTGAGGTCCAGTAAGGAGGTGCTCGTCTTCTCAGCATTTTGGCTAGTCATGAAGTGAGCTAGAAAATTCTCTTCGAGCTGGTCAAAGGAGTAAATTGAACCAGGGACAAGTTTGGTGAACCATTCCCGTGCAGGGCCTTTCAGGGTGGCCAAAAACGCATGACAGAGAAGGGGATCCGAGGCACTGTGAATCATCATGAGGGTTTTGAAGCCCTCAGTATGATCAGCTGGACCCGTTTCTCTGTTGTAAGTTTGGAACGGTGGAGGTTTGACACTCCTCAGGATGGGTGCATCGAGTATGTGGTAGGAGAATGGTGGCATGTTCGGCTGATATCTCTATTCGGACTGCCTCCCACCTTCGCCGATTTGAGCAAGGCAATTTTCCATTTCTTGTAATCGTTTGAGGATTAAGTCTTCTTGTCCCTCGGATCGGGTTGACTTGTGGGACTCGTCGTTCCTTTCTCAGCTTGTCCTGCTCGGTCAGTGCATTGCTCGGTCTGGGTCCCACCTCGGATGGCCTGGAGGATTTCGTCCCACAATTCATGGAACTCTGCTCTCGTTATGTGACCTCCGTCCCCACGGTTTTTCAAGGGTCTGCAGTCCCTCAGGAAGCGATTGCGCTCTCAGTCTCGACCATGAGAGGAGTGGTGGCTTCGACTCGGATTGTCGTTTGAGGGCTCCCCTCCATTTCGAGATCGGTTGAGATGATTTTGGAGGTCGTCCTCATTCTGCCGGTTGTTGACGACATTTCTTAGGTCAGACACTGTCAGATGGTTGACCTCCCGTGCTACTGAGCGGGATGCGCTCGGGACGGGTTTATGCGGCCCTTGGTCTTGCGGTGTCGGGATCCTTGAGTGGCCACTCGACTTCACATCGGGCATGGAGAAATTGTGTGTTTGTTTGTGAGTTAATTATGAGAAATTGTGTGTTTGTTTGGATCCATGTGATATACTTGTTGTGGACATGCTTTATACCCTATTTCATGTTGTTTGGACACTTAGTAGACTCTATTACATGTTTGGAGGTATTTGGAATGAGTTTCGTAAGTTGTATGTTGATTTGTTGTTAAGAGGAAAATCTGTACTTTTGTCGATGATCAGTTTTGCTTGCTATTTTAGACCATATTAAGGTCAGTATCTTAACTTCAGCATTAAACATGATTTTTAGAGAAATCTATCTTCTTTCCAAATTTTCTGACAGAGATTGATTTCATTTTCATATGTGTGAGATATGATTATTTTACTACAGTGGTGTATTATGTTTCCAGATTTCGTTTCTTGATGATTTCGATGAGTAAACTATCTTAATACTAGTGCTAAGCATATTATTTTGATCTGAAATTTTGCACAGTATTTCTATACCTATTTAGGGATTACCCAGAATTTTGGTGGATTTTATTGATGAGTTTTATATGCCGTTTTATGCTTGTTTATAAAACTACTAGTTTTGCCCATTGACACGTGCCTACGGCACGTCTTCGGAACGGTGCACCTTGTTTGATCATATAAAATAGTTTTGGAAGTCCAGCAAATTAATTGAAGTAGCAAACACAGAGCAAATAATATATTATATGATTTTTTTGATTTTTTGAATTATTTTTAAAGTTTTTAATTTTTTATTTTTTAAAAATTTTTAAAATTTTTATTTTCTTAATTTTTTGAATAGAAGATGGAGGGGGTGAGAGAGAGGAAAAAAAATTAAATAAATATAGGAGTTGTTTTGGGTGGGGGATTTGAATTTGAGTTTTGGGGGGGAACTTTTGGGGGAAAAATATGTTTTGTGAGGTTAGATCTGAGCCTTTGATTTTTGGGGGGGATTGAAGGAGAGCCACTTGATAGCTTTCTTTGTGTTTTATTATATAGATACGTGCTGAATTTTGCTCGTTGTTCTGTAAAGATTTATATTTTCACCCTAATTTATTTTCCTGTATGAAAATCTTTGTGAATATGAAAGTTATCTTATTTTGTCTATTTTCATCTCCCTTTGACGAATCTGGATTTCGTTTCATGGTTTGCGAGATATCACAGTTTTCGTACAGCAGTGTTGGGAATTCCAGATTTATCAAACTATCGTTTCTCGATGTTTTATGATTTTTTTTGGCTAAACTAATCTTACTGGAAAATTGTGAAACTTTATATTGTGATACTACACATATAGGGGAATACTCCATATTTTTCCTGGATTTATTTGAGGTGTTTTGATGCAGTTTTTTTACTGTGAATTCGATTTACTGATTTCTGGCTGAAGGTATTTTCTGGATTCAAATCAGTTTTGAGTTATGTTTTTCTAAAACACAATATCACTTATATGTAATCGCTGGATTCGGTTGGAAGTCTATTTTCCAGATTCTCTGACGGATCTAGGTTTTGATATTTGTGATAACGGAAATCGTTGTTTTAGTACCGTACTGTCGTTCTGTCCTGAATTAGAAAGTACTCTATTTTGTTCTGTGATGTGACTATCTTACCATCTGTATGTGCTTATCTATTATTCTGAACTTGATGGTTGTTATATCATGCTAGATTTACTCTGTTTCATGCACATACATATCTGTCTGATAATAATTATAAAATGATCAAGCCGGGATTTATGGGAAAGATCTTGTAGTAGGAAAGCATAGAAATGTGTACTTAGAAGGGGGCCCATGTTTCCCATATGATTATCTGTTATCTGTTATTCTGTATCCTGTCTACATTACTTCTTATAGAATATGTAGGGAAGAAGAGAACCACTAGGTTTTATCTGTCTGTCTGAACCCTGAGTACACGGCCCTATATGATCCCCTACGAAATCTACAAACGTAACTGTTTTGAATGTAGCAACCATATGATAAAAGGATGGCACATGAAGTGCTACCTAGTTAGTAATTAATACAAGACTTATAAGAATCTGTATCTGTATCTGACATCTGTATCTGAATCTGTATCTACGTCTGTATCTGATATCTAAATCTGTTATCTGCTATCTACTATCTGATTATCTGATTATCTGATTATCTGTTATCCGTCTGACACTGTCAGTTGACATCATTATTTGACCCTATCCGTATATCTGTTTGCATGCTACACTTGACACATATTAGTATATCATGCTAGTTGATTCTGTTATACCATGCTATATCTGTTTCTGCCATTATTTAGATTTGTTAGTTTTCCATGTACTTGTATCCTGCATTACAAGCGGCCTGTAACTTACATTGACGGGTACTTGTTTTCTTTTTCTTTCTCCTGCAATTTATTGATTGCAGATCAGGATGATCGTTTGCCCGATGGTATTGGAGAAATGAAATATTAGTGGTGGACTTCTTTTGCTATTATTATCTGTTGCTTTTGAATAATGTATTTGAATACTTGGATTTTTATCTGTATTTGGGCAATGTGACCCAGGATATTAACTTGTTCGGATCTGTTTATTTGAGACTATTACATTATTGGTTTTCAATTAATTTCTGTTGGCACTTGGTTTTGTTTTGAGATATATGTGTCTGTGTGAGGATGATTCTTTTGGCTTCCAACTCTGATTATTCTGAGATTTGTTGTAAAGATTCTGAACAGCTTATGGATGATGCAAATCATTCGCTAGGTTGAGTCGCGTATTCGTATTTCGTATTCTTTTTGGGAAGCAGGACGTGACAAGGCTTTTAGTGGTATCAGAGCCCAGATTTGGCTAATGTATTAGTTGGCTAATATATTAGACAAGCTTGGCTTGTATTGGGATCTGCAAAATATTTTATCAACCACACAAAAATATATATATATATATGCAAAATGAAATATTTTCCAACTCGGATCCGAATGCTGATAGTTTTGATTTTTGTGCAGACTATGGCTCGTGGAGGTTCTTCTCAGTCTCAGCCTGATCCGATTGAGGTTGTCACTACTGTGCTCGAGCGGCTGATTAATCAGCAGCAGAACCACAGTGATCTAGTGATGGCTGCTCTGGAAGCTTCTCGGGGACAGATTCCCATTGTGCCACTGTGCAGGCTGATTTTTCGCCTCGTCCAGGTAGTCACGGATTTCATGAGGCTGCATCCCGATCGTTTTTCTGGCACTGAGACGCCTTTGGAGGCTGAACAGTGGTCGATCCAGACTGAGCACTTGCTGTCAGCGGCTCGTGTTGCCGAGGCTGATAGGGTGGATGTGGTTTCCATCCAGTTGGTGGATCTGGCTCATATCTGGTGGATGGCCGAGTCCGAGTGACTTGAGAGGCCTATTGCTTAGGCTACCTTCACTCGGGGATTCTTGGAGAAATTCTTCTCCAGTAGTACTCAAGTTGAGATGGGTAGCAGTTCCTGGCCCTTAAATATGTTAAGTCAATATTCTATTTTGGAATTTGTTACATAATTGTTCAAACAATGTTGTAACATGAGACTTCTTGCAACAGGATTCCAGGTCTGTAGATGAGTATGCCGCTGAGTTTACCAGACTTAGCCGCTTCGATGCCATTCTTGTGGCTACCGAAGAGGATAGGGCTCGTAGATTCACGAATGGGCTTAAGCAGAATATGAAGAGGCATCTTGTCTCTCTCCGTTTGCGTACTTATGCTGAAGCTCTTGAGGTGGCTCGAGCTCAGGAACAGGCTCGTGGTGGTTCTTCTTCTTCTCAGCGGACTGTTCCCGCTGCTGCTGCTAGGCCTTCTGTTGGTCCTGTTCAGAGGCCTGTGCTTGCCCATCCTGTCAGGGCAGCTCCGTATCCTTCTGCTGGTTTTTCGAGGGGTGGTTTTTGCGACTTTTGCCAGATCTCTAGGCATGAGCATAAGAACTATTTTCGTGCCTCTCGCCGATGCTTTAGGTGTGGTGCTACCAATCATTCTGTGCCGGATTGCCCACAGCAGCTTGTGGATCTTCCAGCAAGAGGTCCTATCCAGCAGGCAGCTCCAGCTCGTGGTCCAGTTAGGCCACCGCTTCCTCCTCAACGATAGATTGCCAGTCAGAGGGCCGTTGTTCCGAGGAGAGGTCAGGCTTTCAACTTGACTACTGTGAATGCTGAGACAGTTGATGGAGTTGTGGCAAGTATATTTTTCTTTTGTTATTTTGTTGCCTTGCTTTCCCTTTTGTTCCCTTCTTTGTTTTCTTTTGGTCTTGCTTTATTTCTTTCTGTTATCTTCTGCATTGTTGTTTTCCCTCACCCTTGATTATCTGCTTTTCTTTCTCCTTGTCTTTTGATCCCTTAGGTGTCGTTCTTGTTTGCTCTTTTCCCGCCCATGTTCTCTTTGATTCTGGGGCAACCCATTTTTGTCTCCTCTCGATTTGTGGCTCGCCATCAATTGGATTGCAGCAACATGTCAGAGGCTTTGAACATTTTGACAGGTGGTAGTGTTTTCATTTGTTCCGGTGAGTGCAAGCAATGTCTCGTTGTTATTAGGGACGCAGATTTCAAAGCTAACCTGATTATAATTGGGAATTCAGGATTTGACATCATTCTGGGTATGGATTGGTTGGGTGAAGTCCATGCCATCATTGATTGCCGTGCCAAGAAGGTTGTTTTCATAATTTCAGGTCAAGCAGAATTTGAGTTCCACGCCGGGGAGTCTTCCCTTGGCCGAGCAAAGACTGCAGTGGTATAGGTGGATTGTGCAATGGAATTGCACTCAGGCTGTGAGGTTGTGCCTCTAGTAGTTCGGGATTTCTTGGATATTTTTCCAGATGAGTTGCCTGGCTTACCCCCTGATAGGAATGTGGAGTTTGGTATTGATGTTTAGCCTGGTACTATGCCGATATCGAAGAGTCCCTACAGGATGGCACCGGTTGAGCTAGCAGAGCTTAAGGTGCAGATTCAGGAATTGCTTGATTTGGGTTTCATCAGACCAAGTGTTTCTCCTTGGGGTGCTCCGGTCCTTTTTGTCAACAAGAAGGATGGTAGTCATCCGTGCATTGATTATCGGAAACTGAACAGTGTTACTGTGAAGAACCGGTATCTTTTGCCCATGATCGATGATTTGTTTGACCAGTTGTGTGGGGCTGCTGTTTTCTCGAAGTTGGATCTTTATTCGGGATATCACCAAGTCAAGGTGAAGGCTGCAGATATATAGAAGACTGTATTCAGAACTAGATACGGGCACTATGAGTATCTTGTGATGCCGTTCGGGGTCACTAATGTGCCTATTGTATTCATGAGTCTTATAAACAGGGTTTTCTCTAAGTTTTTGGATAGATTTTTGCTGGTCTTCATTGATGATATTTTGGTGTATTCTCGGAATCGTGAAGATCATGCTGAGCATCTTAGGGTGGTTCTGCAGACTTTGAGAGAGAATCAGCTCTATGGGAAATTCAGCAAGTGCGAGTTTTGGCTCGACAGGGTTTCTTTCTTGGGGCACATCATTTTTGGCGATGGTGTTTCTTTAGATCCTTCTAAGATTGTTGCTGTGAAGGATTGGCCTATTCCTAAGTCGGTTTTCGAAGTGCAGAGTTTTCTTGGTCTCGCTAGCTATTATCGAAAATTCGTCCAAGATTTTTCAAAGATTGCACGGCTGGTAACTAAACTGATAGGAAAGGATCAGAAATTTTGTTGGTCTGGTGAGTGCAATGAGGCTTTTGTTGAGTTGAAGAACAGATTGACGTCAGCGCATGTGTTGACTATTCCAGATGGTTCAGGCAGATTTGTAATTCACTATGATGCTTCGGATAAGGGTCTTGGGGCAGTTCTTATGCAGAAGGGCCGTGTCGTTGCGTATGCATCGAGGCAGTTGAGACCGCATGAAAAAAATTATCCTACTTCTGACTTGGAGTTAGCGGCAGTGATCTATGCTTTGAAACCGTGGAGACATTATTTACTTGGAGACTGAGTGGAGATCTTTACAGACCACAAAAGTCTAAAGTATTTTTTTCACCCAGAAGGAATTAAACATGAGGCAAAGGCGATGGTTGGAGTTTATGGCCGATTATAACATCAGTTTGTAATACCATCCTGGTAAAGTAAACTTGGTGCCAGATGCTTTGAGCAGGAGACCGGCAGTTATGTTTCTTACTCAGCAAAGTGGTCTCATTGAGCAGATGCGGAGGTTGGATTTGGAGGTTTTGTTGCCAAGTTCTGGTCGGTGTTGTCTTGCGCTCCAGCTTCAGTCTTCTCTTGTTGATCAGATCAAAGAGGCTCAGGCTGGTCATGTGCAATTACATGGTTTTTGAGCTGAGGTTGAGTTTGGGTCCAGGACGGACATGGTTATTCATGCCGATGATTCGCTTTGTTTTGGTTCCCGGTTGTGTGTCCATAAGGGTGAAGTTCGTCAGAGGTTGATTGAGGAAGCCCATCAGTCTTCGTATTCTATCCATCCTGGCGGTACTAAGATGTATCGAGATTTGAAGCTTCATTTCTAGTGGCATGGTATGAAAAGGGCTGTAGCTCGGTTTGTTGCTCAGTGTTTGATCTGTTAGCAGGTTAAGGCAGAGCATCAGAGAACCGCTGGACTTCTTCAACCGCTTCCTATTCCAGAGTGGAAGTAGGAACATATCACCATGGTTTTTGTGACTGTTTTGCCGAAGAGTCCTAAGGGTCACAATGCTGTTTGGGTGATTGTCGACCATTTGACGATGAGTGCTCACTTCATTTCCTTTCGTGTCGGTCAGTCTACTGAGAGCCTTGCTGAGCAGTACATACAAGAGATTGTCAGGCTTCATGGGTTCCAGTTAGTATTGTGTCTGACAGGGATACGAGATTCAGATCTCAGTTTTGGGAAAGTCTTCAGGCTAGTTTGGGAAGTAAGTTGAAGTTCGGTACAACTTTTCATCCCCAGACTGATGGACAGTCAGAGCGGACTATTCAGATTCTTGAGGACATATTGCGGTCCTGTATGTTGCAGTTTGGTGGCTCTTGGGAGGACCATTTGAATCTCATAGAGTTCTCGTACAATAACAGCTTTCAGGCCAGTCTTAAGGCTGCTCCGTTCGAGGCACTTTATGGGTGTAAGTGCAGATCAACAGTGTGCTGGGATGACATTGGTGAGAGGAAGTTATTGAGTCCGGAGTTGATCACCAGGACAGTTGATACTGTGACTCAGATCAGAAAGAATCTTCAGGCAGCTCAGGATAGGCAGAGGCGGTGGGCTGATGTCCATCGGAGGGCTTTGGAGTTTGTTGTTGGTGACTATGTTTTTCTGAAGGTATCGTCGTGGCACAGTGTCATTCGGTTCGGTGGTGGGGGCAAGCTTAGCCCTAGGTTTATTAGACTGTTTGAGATTTTGGAGCGAGTAGGCAGGGTGGCCTATCGTCTCGCTTTGCCACCAGCATTATCAGGAGTGCACGATGTTTTCCATGTCTCACAACTCAGGAGATATATCCGCGATGAGAGTCACGTGATCGACTACTCTGTGTTGACCATACGGCCAAATTTGACTTGTGAGATTCCGCCAGTTGCTATTGTAGATCGGCAGGAGAAAGTGCTTAAGAACAAGGTCATCAAGCTGGTTCGTGTTTGTAATTCCCTGTTCCAGTTGTACGTATTTTATTACGTGAATTTTTGTACTTCAATTTTTAGATCAGTTTTATTTTTCTCTTTGGACTCTTTATCTAAAACCAGAATATTTTTTCTGATCAATTCTATAATTTTGTGATTTTTCGACCGAGTTTAAATACAAATTTTAAACCCTGATTAATCCTAATCCTAATCCTAATCCTAATTCTTAATCCAACAGCTAACCTAACTCTCCAACACATTATTTTCTTCCTTCCTACGGTTCTTTTTCTCCCTCCCTACTTCTCCACTTCTGCATACGCCAATCTCTCCCTCCCATTTTTCTCCTACAGCCTAACTCCTACTCCTGACTTCTCCTCCTTGTTCTTATTTTCTAACCTAATCCCCACTAACCCCTCTCATTTTCTATACCTAACACTACACTACCTATATATTAATACACATGCATACACATGCATGCATTCATCATTCTGTCTCTCTCCCTTTCTTTCTATATATACATACACACACACATATCACACCTCACCCTCATCTCTGCGTCTCATTCTTCACTTCTCCTTCTCTTCCTCTACCTTCTTCACACCCAAGAGCTCAAGCAACACCCGAGCTTCACATTACCCTCCAACTTCGAGCTGACGACTCCATTTCTATGGCACCGTGAATCCTGAAAAAAAACAACCCGATGCCGTGCCATCTCCTCGTTGTTATTATCGCTCATCACCGTCACTCACCGTTGCTACCGTTGCTCGCTCGCTACCATCTTTCCGCCATTCTTACCGCCGTTGTGCTGCCGTCCGTTGCCGACGTCGCTTCTTCTTTCCGTGGTTAACACCACCACCGAAATCGTCACGTTATAAGGCAAGTATCTTGTACACTCTTTTTGTTCTCGTATAAGCATTTTTCTTGGACTCGTGGCAAGTAGTCTAGTTATTATCATGTTTTATTTTCAAATTCCGTTCTAGTCACTTGTTTCATGCTATATCAACTCAAGAGTGAACCGTTAACACATTTTGAATCGTGTTATAGAATATTGAATATTCAACCTTACTATCTCTAAATTTCTTGACCTTGCACTAAGAATTTGAACATGTTCCCAATAATGGATTGAAGATTTTCTATATGGAAATCGTATCCCATCGAGTTCCGAATCCAGAACATCTTACGGTTTGTCAATCGGATGTATAGATTGTGAGATATCGTGATTTTAGTATTATCATATCGTGAATTTCTGAACCTGTACGGGATCACTAACCGGACTCTTGTACTGAGAATTTGACTATGTTCCCGACACTGGATCGAAAAACTTTCTACATGAAAATCGTAGCCCTTCGAGTCTAGATATCCGAAACATCCTACAGTTTCTCAATCCGATGTATATATTGTGAGATATCACAATTTTAGTATTGTGACTCTGAATTTCCAGAATGCGCGCGAAACATCGAAACCAGCGAAGAATGAATTTGTACGCATAACTACTGTCTCTAGAATGTATCGTGTGAATATGCGTTAAAATTGGAAGAGAGTCTACTTTCTAGAATCTCTAACGGAATTGGATTTGCTTTTCTATAACAACGGAAAAATGAATTTGAATGCAGATATGTCAAGTTGTCTAAAAATTCATCTCTACATTTTTGCATATATACCCATTACTTTTCATATTTAATGAACTGAGTGTATTATTGTTCTTGTAATAATAACTTGCATATATAATAGGTTGATAGAATGCATTTTATACCACTTGATAATTCTATAATAACTACTCTCGATACATGTACTCGTTTTACGTCTCATGTCCATGATTACTGCCCTTGATATTTTCCTTGACTAAACTATTTGATTACACCGTTCTATTAGTCGTACCAACTGCATGTTCATAATTAATTATAAAAGAATAACAAGCCGAGGTTATAAGGGTACGGCTTAATAGTGGACAATATAGGGGAGTATACTCGGAAGGGGGCCCGTGTTTCCCGAAATAGTGATTCTTAATTCTTGATTCTCGATTACATAATTCTTGATTACATAATTCTCGATTACATGATTCATGATTACATGTCTTGATACTATCACTGGAAGACCCGAGTACATAATCCTATAGAATTCACTAGTTAAGTCTAAACGTCACATGATTGATATGCACCGCACTTGTGGTATGGGACACAGGATTGCATGCATTAGATAAGTTAATAAAACAGATAAACTTAATATCTTCACTAAGCATGATTCTTTATTACATGACTCTTCATTACATGACTCTCGATTACATGACTCTCGATCATTGATTACATGATTATCGATTAACTGATCTTAGGTTATCAATTGCTTATATCTTGAAGTCTAGAATACACTAGTTACAGTTATTACTTACATGATCATATTGTCCCTGTTTCTTGCTTACTTCCATATTGTATTTGTACTTCTACTTCTTATTTCTTCCATGTTATATCTTGTTATATTACCCCTTTTTCTGCTTGTTGCTACTTGCTGCCCGAAACTTGCTCTAACGGGAACTTTTCTATTTTTCTTTGAGTTAATAATTATACAGGTATTGATGGACCCAACGAGCAGACTCTCTAAACGACCGTTGCTGCTTCCTTACTACTTTATGTTGTTTTTCTTTCAGTCGCTATTTTATCTAGTTGTTATAACGAACTGCTTATCATATTATTTTAATTCTGGCACCTTGTACTCCCGGTCATCTTGACCCGATGTTGATGTATTATCCAAATGATGGTTATTCTATTTTCAGCTCATGTGATTATTATATTTGCCTACGTGAATATGTTATAAAGATCTTGTTGAGCTTATAATTGTACAGCTTATGGATGATGTATATCATTCGCTGGGCCTCAGTTGCGTGCCTGTATTTTCGTATAGTGGGAAGCGGAGCATGACAGGTTTTTAGTGGTATCAGAGCCTAGCCTCGAACCATGCTAAGCTCAACAATATACACACCACGTGGATCACTTGAATGTTAATAACCAACTTGCCATCTGGAGATTTACCCCATTCAAATATGCATTTCAGACTATGGTTCACGGAGGCTCTTCGACTTCTACACCCAGGGATGAACTATCGGAGATCGCCGTCATTCTCCAGGAGATGCAACGAATGATGGAGCTACAGTAAAGGCAAAATGAATTGGTGGGAGCTAATCTGGATAGGGTACAGGATGTCGCAAACTCCACTCAATGGGACTTGTTTGTGCACCACCATAAGAGTTACACTGTCATGCTCGATACCCAGGAGCAGATCCGTAGAGGGTAGAATGCCATTCAGGGGGCATTACATATCTTTACTGTCACACAGTCTACAGGTGGACCGATACGGAGGCCAGTTCAGACTCCGACTACTAGAGGATCACCTTATCCATCAGCGACTCCGAAGAAGGCCCAGAAGTGCTATTATTGCAGCCGAGTTGGACACATATGCAAGAACCGCTGGAAATCCAACAACCAGTGTCTTGCATGCGAAGCGAATAATCACAAGGTTCGGGATTGCCCGAAGAGAAAGAGTATCACACCAATAGGAGGATCAAATCCCAGTGGAGGACAGACTGGAGAGTATAATCAGGCTCATAACCTGATTACAGAGGAGGCAGAGATCACCAAAAAAAAAAAAATAGTTACTGGTATATTTCAATCTAGTCATACTTCAGTTCCTGCGTCGTTTGTTACCTTCTGTATATTACATTCATTCTCATCGATCAATCCATTATTGAGTATCGTACTAGTTATTTCTTTCTATCCCTATTTTCTTGAATCTTCTGTTGGGAAAGAGTAGAAATTTTGCTGGGCTAAATGGCAAACAAATTGGAAATTGGAATAACAACAAGAAGACTCTTCACTATTTTCTAAAACTGGTATTACTACACCTTACAAATATACACTCTATTCTTTTTCTTCTTTTCTACTTGTTTCTTATTCTTGTCTTGCTTAATTTTTTTCTTTTTCCTAAACCTCTCATTTATAGGAATGAGAGATGAGCAACTGACAAATTCTTCATTCCCGTTTCTCCCATTTTTCTTTGCGGCACCAATCTTGCCACAATTTTTCAACATTGTTTGGTGAGTGGGGCCCACTTTACCAAATAAGTTTGACAACCAACATCTTCGTGTTACCAATCTCTTAATTCTGCTCAATTCGTCAATCGCTATTACTTGATATCAGCAGTGAGAAGCATCACCATCAGAGTGGCACAACGAAAGCATAGCAGAGTCCCTTATTGATTCGTGGAATGAATTTCAAAGCAAACTTCATCGCCACCAACAACTTAAGGTTTGATGTTATATTTGGAATGGATCGGGGCCGAAGTGCAAATACAAATCATAGGCCGGTTATAGGGGGTGGTGCATTAATGAAGAAAAGACAACAAGAAGGAGAAAGAAAAAGAAAAGAAAGAAAGAGAAAGAAGTCGGAGAAGAAAGAGAGAAAAAGAGAGAAGTCGGAGAAGAAAGAAAGAGAGAGAGAAACCGGGGAAGAAAGGGGAGAAGAGAAAGAAGAAGGCAACTCGGGAGCAAGCTTCGAAGAAGTGAGAGTGTGAGAAGCCAGTAGCAGAGGCGAGAGCAAGAAAGCAAGAAAGAGAGTAGGAGCTTGGATTTTCTTGGCAAATAGAAAGAAAAGATCAAGAATCGGTGGTAGGGATGAAGAAAAAATCGGTGCAAGAAGAAGGAGAAGTGGGTATAAAGAAGTTTTCTTCATCTTCATCATCTTCATCGAGATTCAGCAGGATCTGTGTATTTTGCGGTAGTAGCTCTGGAAAAAGAGCTATCTACCAAGAAGCCGCGATCGAGCTCGGCAAGGAGCTTGTAGAGAGAAATATCGATCTCGTCTACGGTGGTGGGAACATAGGATTGATGGGCTTGATTTCTGACGCTGTTCGTGCTGGTGGCCGATACGTTTTGGGAGTGATTCCCAAGTCGCTGATGCTGAAAGAGATTACTGGGAGAACTATGGGAGATGTTAGAGTTGTCTCTAATATGCACGAGTGGAAGGCTGAAATGGCTCATGTTGCTGATGGTTTCATAGCCTTACCCGGAGGTTATAGAACACTTGAGAAATTGTTCGAGGTGATCACTTGAGCTCAACTGGGAATCCACAGCAAGCCGGTTGGTCTTTTAAATGTTGATGGATATTACGACTCGCTTTTGTCTTTCATAGATTCAACTGTGGCTGAGGAGTTTATATCCAGTATGGCCAGATGTATCTTGATTTCAGCTCCATCGCCTAAGGAGTTACTCAGAAAATTGGAGGAGTATGTGCCAGAACGAGATGAGCTTGTGACCCAGCTGAACTGGGATGTTAGCGATGTCGGTGGTTCAGATTCTGATCCCCAACATCAAATTGTTGAGTACTCCAGTTGAGGATGCACAATTTGTCTTTAGTTGTTTTCGTGCCTTTGTACTCTTTGTTTCTTTTATCTTCCGTTGTACTTTCAGTTGAAGAGTATTGCATTCTTCTTAGCTATCCTATATCCCGCCTAAGTAAATTTCGAGGACGAAATTTTTTTTGTAAGGTGGGTAGGATTGTAACTCCCTGTTCCAGTTGTACGTATTTTATTACGTGAATTTTTGTACTTCAATTTTTAGATCAGTTTTATTTTTCTCTTTGGACTCTTTATCTAAAGCCAGAATATTTTTTCTGATCAATTCTATAATTTTGTGATTTTTCGACCGGAGTTTAAATACAAAATTTAAACCCTGATTAATCCTAATCCTAATCCTAATCCTCATTCTTAATCCAACAGCTAACCTAACTCTCCTACGCATTATTTTCTTCCTCCCTACGCTTCTTTTTCTCCCTCCCTACTTCTCCACTTCTTCATACGCCAATCTCTCCCTCCCATTTTTTTCTTACAGCCTAACTCCTACTCCTGACTTCTCCTCCTTGTTCTTATTTTCTAACCTAATCCCCACTAACCCCTCTCATTTTCCACACCTAACACTACACTACCTATATATTAATACACATGCATACACATGCATGCATTCATCATTCTCTTTCTCTCTCTTTCTTTCTATATATATACACACATACAAATATCACACCTCACCCTCATCTCTACGTCTCATTCTTCACTTCTCCTCCTCTTTCTCTACCTTCTTCACACCCGAGAGCTCAAGCAACACCCGAGCTTCACTTTACCCTCCACCTTCGAGCCGACAACTCCATTTTTACGGCACCGTAAACCCTGAAAAACAACCCGACGCCGCGCCATATCCTCGTTGTTGTTATCGCTCATCACCGTCGCTCACCGTTACTACCGTTGCTTGCTCGCTACCGTCTTTCTGCCATTCTTACTGTCATTGTGCCGCCGTCCGTTGCCGACGTCGCTTCTTCTTTTCGTGGTTAACACCACCACCAAAATCGTCACGTTACAAGGCAAGTATCTTGTGCATTCTTTTTGTTCTCGTACAAACATTTTCCTTGGACTCGTGACAAGTAGTCTAGTTATTATCATGTTTTATTGTCAAATTCCATTCTAGTCACTTGTTTCATGCTATATCAACTCAAGAGTGAACCGTTAACACATTTCGAATCGTGTTATCGAATATCAAATATTCAACCTTACTATTCCTAAATTTTCTGACTTGGCACTAAGAATTCGACCATGGTCCCAATATTGGATTGAAGATTTTCTACGTGAAAATCGTAGCCCATCGAGTTCCGAATACAGAACATCTTACGGTTTGTCAATCGGATGTATAGATTGTGAGATATCGTGATTTTAGTACTGTCATATCGTGAATTTCTGAACCTGTACGGGATCACTAACCGGACTCTTGTACTGAGAATTTGACTATGTTCCCGACACTGGATCGAAAAACTTTCTACATAAAAATCGTAGCCCTTCGAGTCTAGATATCCGAAACATCCTACAGTTTCTCAATCCGATGTATATATTGTGAGATATCACAATTTTAGTATTGTGACTCTGAATTTTCAGAATGCGCGTGAAACATCGAAACCAGCGAAGAATGAATTTGTACGCATAACTACTGTCTCTAGAATGTATCGTGTGAATATGCGTTAGAACCGGAAGAGAGTCTACTTTCTAGAATCTCTAACGGAATTGGATTTGCTTTTCTATAACAACGGAAAAGTGAATTTGAATGCAGATATGTCAAGTTGTCTAAAAATTCATCTCTACATTTTTGCATATATACCCATTACTTTTCATATTTAATGAACTGAGTGTATTATTGTTCTTGTAATAATAACTTGCATATATAATAGGTTGATAGAATGCATTTTATACCACTTGATAATTCTATAATAACTACTCTCGATACATGTACTCGTTTTACGTCTCATGTCCATGATTACTGCCCTTGATATTTTCCCTGACTAAACTATTTGATTACACCGTTCTATTAGTCGTACCAACTGTATGTTCATAATTAATTATAAAAGAATAACAAGCCGAGGTTATAAGGGCATGGCTTAATAGTGGACAATATAGGGGAGTATACTCGGAAGGGGGCCCGTGTTTTTCGAAATAGTGATTCTTAATTCTTGATTCTTGATTTCACAATTTTTGATTACATAATTCTCGATTACATGATTCATAATTACATGTCTTGATACTATCACTGGAAGACCTGAGTACATAATCCTATAGAATTCACTATTTAAGTCTAAACGTCACATGATTGATATGCACCGAACTTGTGGTACGGAACACAGGATTGCATGCATTAGATAAGTTAATAAACAGATAAACTTGAGATCTTCACTAAGCATGATTCTCGATTACATGACTCTCGATTACATGACTCTCGATTACATGACTCTCGATCATTGATTACATGATTATCGATTAACTGAGCTTAGGTTATCAATTGCTTATATCTTGAAGTCTAGAATACACTAGTTACAGTTATTACTTATATGATCATATTGTCTCAGTTCCTTGCTTACTTCCATATTGTATTTGTAATTCTACTTCTTGTTTCTTCCATGTTATATTTTGTTATATTATCCTTTTTTCTGCTTGTTACTACTTGCTGCCCGAAACTTGCTCTAACGGGAATTTTTCTATTTTTCTTTGAGTTAATAATTATACAGGTACTGATAGACCCGACGAGCAGACTCTCTAGACGATCGTTGTTGCTTCCTTACTACTTCATGTTGTTTTTCTTTCTGTCGCTATTTTATCTAGTTGTTATAGCGAACTGTTTATCATATTATTTTAATTCTGGCACCTTGTACTCCCGGACATCTTGACCCGTGTTGATGTATTATCCAAATGATGGTTATTCTATTTTCAGCTCATGTGATTATTATATTTGCCTGCGTGAATGTGTTATAAAGATCTTGTTGAGCTTATAATTGTACAGCTTATGGATGATGTATATCATTCGTTGGGCCTCAGTTGCGTGCCTGTATTTCCGTATAGTGGGAAGCGGGCCGTGACAGTGTTGGTTGGAATCCTCACTCGCCTAGTGAGTCAACTTGGAAGCTGGATGAGAAGATTCAGCAGAAGTTTTCTCATTTGTTTGAGTAGTGGCTGTTTTGTTTTGTTTTGCTTTGTTTTCTTTCTTTTCTTTTTCTTTCGGGGTTACCCTATGTATCTTGTTTTTGAATTTCGAGGAGAAATTCTTTTTGTTAGGTGGGTAGGATTGTAACCCCTGTTTTTTGTTTTTCGTATTCTTGGTGTATTTTCCTTCTTTCTTGAGTATTTATACTATTCTTGTATTTTGGACCGTATATTGGAGCTGTTTTCAATAAATATTCATTTGTTCATTTTTTATCTTCTTGTGATTGATTTTTCTGTCCCTTGATTTGTTCTTGATCGTTATTATTATTTCTCTCTTTATTTGGTTCTTGTTCTCCTTGTTTTGTTCTTGGGTGCTCGTAGTGTTTTGGTTGCTAATCCTATTGCTTTTAGTCCCTAATTAACTACCAAAGCCAAAATAGCCTATAAATCTTATGCAAATCCTATTAAACCCATTCTCCTACTACTACTCCTAATAAACCCAAATACACCCAATACCCATTAACCCGCAACCCTATATCTCTAACCCTAATTTAACCTATAAAACCCCTCTCCCCTACCGCAAAACCCTAACCCTAACCCCCGATCTCTCCCCCTCTCTTTGTTTGCGCCGTCAACACCCCGACCTGCACCCCTTACCGACCCCCGACCTACACCCTACTCCTGTCGCCAGCACCCCAAACCGATCCCCCTAGCTGCCATTACCCATTGCACCGAGAGCTCCACCCCATCATCTCTCCACCCCCTTCTCTCTCTGTCTTTCCCCGTCTCCAGCATCAGCAGCACCAGGAGCAGCAGCCGACGACAGCTCAACCAGCACCAGCACTGCCGTGCCCATTTCCGACCGCTCACTCTCTCTTGTTTTGCTTGTGCACAGAGTTGCACGTGGATCGCTTGGTTCATGGTTTTTGTTTGTGGGTTTTGTTTGTTGTCGGGATCCGTTCCCGTTATTCTTGGTGTTCGTTTCGTCTTCGGTTAAGGCAAGTAACTTGTACTCAATTTCTTTGTATGATACAAGTCATAAATTCTGCTTGTAGTGTAATTGGGTTCTAGAGATAACTCGTGTGTGATGTATGTTTGATGAGTATTGTCTTTATAGTGCTATTGACCATAGTTGCCTCACGACACAAATTTGACATGAAACAACTTAGGTTTTGACCGTTCTTGATGTGATCATATTTGTGAGTTAATTATGAGAAATTGTGTGTTTATTTGGATCCATATGATATACTTGTTGTGGACATGCTATATACCCTATTTCATATTGTTTGGACACTTGGTAGACTCTATTACATGTTTGGTTGTGTTTGGAACGAGTTTCGTATGTTGTATGTTGATTTGTTGTTAAGAGAAAAATCTGTACTTTTGTCGATGATCAGTTTTGATTGCTATTTTAGACCATATTAAGGTCAGTATCTTAACTTCAGTATTAAACATGATTTTTAGAGAAATCTGTTTTCTTTCCAAACGGGCGGGTCGGGTCGAGCGGGTTGGATTCATTAATTGGGCGACCCAGGTCGACCCGTTCCGCTAAGCGAGTTCGACCCAAACCCGACCCGGTTGCTTGCAGGCTGGGTTGGAGTGGGCGGAAATAGACGGTTTGTAATAAGATTCATTGTTGTAACTAACTACATGTAATAACGGGCTACACACGTACAATCAAGAGTTATAAATCGAAGAAGCTACCCATTGTTGAAGGTGTGCGGATTTGGGAATTCTGTGCGAATTTGGGAATTCTTCTTCTTCTTCTTCTTCTTGATTCTGTTAGAGCTAGGGTTTCGTCTTCATTCCCTATCTCGTTCTCTCCATCTTATCTTCTTCAATCAATCAATCTGGTATCATGGCTAAGAAAGATATCAAGTGCTCAACTATGGAGGTTCTCTGACACTATTTTGAACTTTCATATAATTTTAAAAGTTCTTTATAATTATTTGTCTGTACAATTTGTACATGATTATACTAGTTATTTATATTATGTGGACAAGTTAAATAGCTATCAACCCAATTTAAAAATCACAATGATAAGAGATTTATTTCCCCATATTTAATCCACAACAGAATTTTAAACCATTAAGATTCAAAATATCTAATCTCCTACTCATAATAAGTGGGAACTCAACATTAATGAATTAATCTTATTTAGAGTTGTTACTTTGACTCGTTATTCGGACCTGATCCAAACCCGATCCGGATCTGACATTGGACCGGAACCACCCGATCTATACGGATCCGGATTCGGGTCCTAAAAATTCGATACACTTCTCGGGCCGGGTCCGCTCAAAATAGGTCCGACTTGGACCCGGACCCGTTAAAAAATCCTCCCCCCCCCCAACACACACACACAAAAAAAGGAATTTGAATAATAGGGTTATAAGATATACATGTAAATAATATTTGTTGAAGATAGATGTGTAAATATAATATTTATTCATGTACTTAGGTGTGAAAATTGTTGAACTCCTAGGGTATCGGGTACAAAAATAGTTAAGTGTAAATATTTATGTCCCGCTATCAGATGCGACTGGTAGATTTCTTTAACAAAAATCCGGATCCGAACCCGGATGCGATTCTCGTAAGTCCAGGTCTGAATCAAATTTCTAAATTCGTAAGATACTAAATCCGGATCAGGGTAGTAGGTCCGGATCAGGGTAGTAGATGACCTGACCCGATAAAACCCGAAAGAAGCTCTAATCTTGTTTCTTCCTATTCAATTAATTTATCCTTTTCATATCCAGATATGACAGATAGAGACGAGATATGATTCAGAGATGTGGTGCTGAGTTGGTTGTAAGAGAATAGAAAAAAGCCCAAACCTCATCTCTCCATCACATGCATGTCATCAATCCCCACCCCCACCTCCACATCATGTGCCGACAAAAACTCACCCATCCCCTTCCATTCCATGATTTTTACCAAAATGACCCACTTGTTGAAAGTATTTAACAAAATGACCCACTTTCGAAAGTAATTACCAAAATGATCCATTCACTATCTTAAATGGCGGGTTAGATAGAAATTGTCCGGTGCTATTTGAGATTGCGAGTGTAGGCGGGGGTATTTTACCACAACCTGGAAAAAAGGTTTATCAAAGTAAGATTCGATGTCTGAAACAGCGAGAATAATTGTACCAAGATAGCGAGTCTTACTTTGAATTTTTTGTGTATTTTTTAATCAAAACTTGTGCAAAAAAATAATTCCTGCACGGGGTAGGGTTCAGATGGTCTGCCATTCGTGTTCACATGACGTACGAGCACATACAAACCGATATAATCGGTCCGAGATTTAGAAAAGTATATCTAATAAACTCTCAGACCGCATGGAAAAATCATAAGAATTAGAAGGATATATATAATAAACTCTTTCTTGGCATTGTAAGAAATCAAGACAGAAGACTCGCACGCAGGGGTTGCAAATCTCGGACTGATTACATGCAACTTATGTGCGCCCACATGTCCTGCGGGTACGAATGCCAGACCATCTGAATCCCACCCCATACAAGGATTATTTTTTGCACTAGTTTTGATTAAAAAAAGGGAAAAAACTTGTCAAAGTAAGATTCACTGTCTGAAACAGCGAGTTTGATACAATTACGCTCGCTGTTTCAAAAAGCGAGTCTTACTTTGACAAGTTTTTTCGCAAAGTTGTGGAAAAACACATATGCCTACACTCGATATCTCAAACAGCGCGGACATTTTCACCAAACTCGGGATTTGAGATAGGGTATTTTTTTTTAAAACACTAAATTTGGGCCATTTTAAAAAAACCACACTAAGTTTTTTTTATAAAAAAACCACACAAAACTATTGTTTAAAAAAAACATTCACTGATAGAGTTAGGGTTAGGGTTAGTTCAGGAGGGTTTATTTAAACATCTGATTAGTTAAGTGATTTTTTTTAAACACAAATAAAAGATGGATGTGTTTTTTTAAAATTTAGCCTAACGGAAACCTAACTCCGTTAAAGTGAATTTTTTTAAACTTAAGTTTTGTGCCTTTTTTTTTATTAAAAAAAATTGGTCCGTTTTTTTTAAAATAGCCCAAACTCCAGTAATTTTTTTTTTAATTTAGCCCGTAAAATAGCGAGTAGATCATTTTGGTAAATACTTTCGAAAGTGGGTAGATTTGGTAAATACTTTAAAAAAGTGGGTCATTTTGATAGAACATTCCCATTCCATTCCCTCAATCATATTCCTCCCCCAATCCAAGAACCCCTTCTTCCTCCTCCTCCTCTCCTCTCCCTACCATGTCATCAATCTCCATCACCACCACTACCATCCATGACCTCCCTGACGTCATCCTCACCAACATAATTGCTCTCGTCTCCGACGTGCGCTCCCGCAACAACATCTCCCTCACCTCCCGCAAATGGCTCTCCGTCGAGCGGTCCACCCGGTCCTCCCTCTCCCTCAGAGGCAACATCGGCTCCCACGTCGTCCTCCGCCTCCCCACCTCCTTCTCCTCCCTCTCCCACCTCGACCTCTCCCTCCTCTCCCCCTGGGGCATCCCCTTCCTCCATCATCATCACGAACATCAACAGCTTGTTGCTTTGAGACTGAGGCAAGCCTTCCCAAACCTCACATCTCTTACCGTATACGCCCGCAATCCCTCCACTCTGCATGTCCTCGCGCCTCTATGGCCGGGGTTAAGACATGTCAGTCTCGTCAGATGGCACCAGCGCCCGCATGGTGACCCTCCTGGCGCAGATTTTGAGCCGCTTTTCGCTGCCTGCACGAGTCTTGAGTCTCTGGATCTGGCTCGGTTTTACTGCTGGACTGAGGATGTGCCTGCGGCTTTGAATGCTTATCCCATCTCGGCGGCGAAGCTGGTCAGGATTAATCTGATTAGTGCGGCGCTCACGGATGGGTTCAGGTCGTCGGAGATTGTCTCTATTTCTGCTGCCTGTCCTAATTTGAAGTGTTTTCTTGCGCCGTGTGTGTTTAATCCTATGCACTTTGATTTTGTTGGGGATGATGCTCTTCTTGCTCTTGCAGCGAATTGTGCTAAACTTACGCAGCTGCATCTTGTTGATCCGAGTTCTGCAGATGTGGTGGTTCAGTTTGGTGAGGTTGACTCGAGAATTAGTTGCTCGGTTTTGCAGAGAGTTTTTACTCATTTGTCGCAGCTTGAGGATCTTGCGCTGGATTTGTGTCATTGGGTTAAGGATGCAGGTCCGGCGCTGGAGGTTCTTGGGAATAAGTGTGGGAAGATGAAAATACTGAAACTGGGGCGTTTTCAGGGGATTTGCAGGGCGGCTGGATTGCATCTTGATGGTGTTTCTGTTTGCGGTGGGTTGCAGTCGCTGTCACTCAAGAATCCTAGTGATGATTTGACTGATTGTAGTCTCAAGATGATTGCGAGAGGATGTAGCAGGTTGTCGAAATTGGAGTTCCATGGATGTGGCAGTATAACTGAGGGTGGGGTTAGGATGATGGTAGTGATGCTTCGGTCCACACTTGTTGACGTGAAGATCTCTGCGTGCCCGCATCTTGATACTGCCGCTTCTCTCCGTGCCTTGTCGCCAGTTCGTGATCGGATCCAACGCTTGCACATTGACTGCGTCTGGGTTGCACAAGACAACCAGAAAGAGGATTTGACACAGGATTTGGAGAGATTAAGTACTGACGATGATTACTGTGATTTCGAAGAGAAGGGCCAAAGGCCAAACAAGAGATGTAAATATTCTGAGAACAATGGCAGCCTGGACCTCGAGGAGGGTATCTGGTACCGTTCATGGGACCGGCTTCAATACCTGTCTCTTTGGTTACCAGCTGGGGAAGTTCTGAGCCCGTTACCTGATGCAGGATTAGATAACTGCCCTGAGCTTGAAGAGATATGCATCAAGATTGAAGGTGATTGTCGAACCTGCCCTAGGCCAACACAGACGGTATTTGGATTGAGCTGCCTTGCTCGTTACCTTAACCTCAAAAAGATGAAGCTTGACTGTGGCGATGCAATTGGATATGCATTTACTGCACCGATGGGGCAAATGGATCTGAGCTTATGGGAAAGGTTTTACCTTCATGGTATCGGAAGCCTTATATTCCTTGAGGAGCTCGACTATTGGCCACCGCAGGATAGGGAAGTTAACCAGAGAAGTCTCTCTCTGCCTGCAGCTGGGTTAATCCAAGGGTGTGAGAATCTGAGAAAGCTGTTCGTACATGGGACTGCTCATGAACACTTCATGAGGTTTTTTCTTGAAACGAGGCTCAGAGATGTGCAGCTGAGAGAAGATTACTATCCTGCGCCAGAGAATGATATGTGCACAGAGATGAGAGTCCATTCCTGCAGTCGATTTGAGGATGCACTGAACAGCAGGGAGCGGCGAATGCGATTGCGAATACCTGACTAATAACGAACGAAGACGACGTTACTCCAAAGCGAAAAAAGTAATATACCCTCCAGACCAATAAACGGTTAATAGAGTAATAAGTAATATCTATCCATGCGCATGTATATCTGTATAATTTCTTCTCTTGTAATAAGTTAATGTATGCGGGGAATAGTTTATATAATTGTGAGGAGACTGAAGCACTCGAATTTGGAATAAAATGAATTAACCTTTTTCACACTTCAGATGATATGGTAACCAATGAATTTACTCACTGAAAATGCTTACCTTTGATTTGGTATAAACTTGTACGAAAATTTTGTTCAAAACTCGAATATGGTGGACCAAATGGCGTCGAGAACAATGTGCTTTATATTGCTACTGAACTTTTTCTGACCAAGACTAATTGTGCATGGGCAATTGACAATTTTGTGATTACAATTGGAAAGGAAAATTGTGAGGATGAGTTGTCTAATTTCTAGAAACTAGGTACAACTTTGGCTCCTTTACACTCTGCATACATCGATAAGTAATAAGATTAAATCAGCAACGAGAGTGTTCACAGTCAAATCAGCAAAGAGTATTCACAGTCAAGCAAGCGGGTAAGGATCTCGTTGCAGCTTGGTCTTTCGTCAGGTTCCGCCCAGCAATCTATAACAAAGACAAAACAAAAATTGTCAGCATGATATCACCAGTAGAAGAGCAACGACCAATTTGGGGTACCTGAAATTAGCTTTCCCAGAGGACCTTCAGGAATTTCCAATCGTGCCCCTTCATTGGCAACTGCATATATCACCTAAAGAGTTGAAGAAGATGAATGAGAGTTGTAAACATTATTTACTTTAGTAGTACTGTAGGTGAGATTGAGTTCACAACTTACTTGAACTGGTGGTGTGCCTTCCCATGGCCTACTAAGTGTGGAAAGCTCCCACATAATTATGCCGAGACTGAAAATGTCGCATTTTTCAGTGAATGGTTCATTGCGCATTAGTTCAGGAGCCATCCATTCAGGAGTGCCTGCAGATGAGTTATCAGTCACAGGGACTTCATTCATAACTCGCGACAGCCCAAAATCACATATCTTCACAACCCAATATTTGTTCACGAGACAATTTGCGCTCTTCAAATCACGGTGTACTATTTTCATCCGATGCATGCACATCAGCCCCCTTATTTGCAAACTCAAATTATCAGTTCATCTAAAAATTCATTTTGGTAAAATGTCGAAAAAAATAATTAGAATCAGCACCAAAGACATAGATATCATCATACAAACAAGAATTATCCTCTGTAAATATCACACAGTAGTCAGGTTCTATAAATCCGTGCTACTGACAGAACTATCTATACGAACTATGGAAATGTTATACTGGTTCCCTCCACCTGATCTGAACAAGTGTCGCCTAGCGATCTGGTAGATTTCATTTCTTAGTTTGCTCGACATTGGTAAATCATGATCTTATATGTGTAAAGACAACATAGATGTCCACAGACAAACCACAATCATGCAGGCATACATACAAGCACATTGTACTCCCTCTTCCTGATCTTAACAATAATCCCCGAATTACTATATCTTGATTTTTAAGTGCCTTATTTGTAAGCCATGGTTAAGGTATTAAATGTCGGATTTCGTTGTCGTGTCGGCCTATAAATTTTTTAGGTTACCGGGATATATCGGAAGGATATCTAATATATATCGGGTTGTTATGTAGAATAGAAAATATATCCTAGATATGCTCTAGATGACATGCACATGCATTGCTTTCTCACATTTATCATATAAATAATACAAATAATACGAAACTAAGCGAAATGAACACACGTATTAATGTCGGATATACAATAAATTATATGATGTCAAACATACATATGCACAAACTAAAATATCTATATAATAAAACACAAAGAAAGCTATCAAGTACCTCTCATTCAATAGGGGTGAAATCAATGGTCCAGATCTAACCTCACAAAACAAATTTTCCCACCCAAAAGTTTTTTCCCAAAACTCAAATTCAAATCCCCTCAAAACAACTCCTTTATTTATTTATTTATTTATTATTTTTTTCTCTATCACTCATTCTCTCTCTATTTAGTCAGAAATTTATATTTTCAAATTTCAGGTTTGTAAATTTTCAGTTTTTTTATGTATTTTTTTATTGCTCATGTTACATTGAAAATATCAAATATCTCATCAACAGTTAATTTTCATCATTTTTCACACTCAAAGTTCTAAGAAGTTGGATTTTATACCCCCATTTATAATTATTTTTCAACATATACTAATGGAAACATGGACTTTTATTTACAACTAATTATTATTTTACTATTCAAACTTGAGCTACATAATTGTTGTTTTACTGTTTACACGACTTTCATATGCTGTATCGTTCCGAAGGCGTGCCGTAGGCACATGCCCACGGGCAAATCTAGTAACATAATAAAATTGAAAAATCAACCAAACCAAACGAATATATAGATTATAGAAATAAAAACCATCGCAATGTTTGACACATCTAATTCGAAACAAATAAGTTATACGAATCCAAGCAAAGTGATGAGTTTTGAAATGTCATCATCATTCCAAACATAACCAAAAGTGAACCATTAAAATTTTATAGACTAATTTTAATTTATCTACTCCTCTCCATCCTCGAACTCGGATGAGGAACTATCATCAAATGAAATATTTTGTTCAAACTCCTTTGACTCAGATGATGATCTAATATCGTCCTCCTCAACCCTTGCCACTCTTCCCTTTAGATGACAATGTCGAAGCTATAAAAGTGGAAATTTTTGATCCAGTCTATGTATTAGAGATAATGGGCTGAACTTGGTTGTCAATGGATAACAGTTTCGGGGTTTTATTCAAACCCGAAAAACAGAAAATTATTTGACAACAGATATCACTGATATATTTTGGGGACATATCGGCCGATATATCTCCAGATTTTGCCATTATTTTTCCCAAAAAGATATAACTAAATTTTCAAATATATCGTGTCGGTTTATTTTTGAACCCGATATATTAGATATATCGAGGATATTTAAAACCTTGGCCATGGTAAGGGAGAATATAAGATTTAGATCCGACTAACCTTGACTATATGCAAGCAAACAATGAAGTTACGATGACAGATATGAATCAATGACTCAGAACACATAAATATCATAAGCGGACAGAAAATTAGGTGTGTATATTATGGATCTTACAGTACTTTGTAATTGTTTCCATGAGCAGATACTCGTACGAACAAGTAATTTATTCAAATATTAACTCAGTTCCCTATTTCATAAAATGAGTTTAGGCAATATGGACTATAGCCAATCCCCCATACAGTGGCTAAAACAGACCTAGGCAGGTCTAAAATGCCTCCAAGCGTCAGTTATTGGGACTGAATTGTATATTATGAGGCAGGAACTTTCACATGGTATCAGCGCAACCTATATTCGAATCGCACAGGCTACGCAATTTAAATGCGGATTAAAAAAATATCGCTGCGTATAGTCCAGGTCTAGGCCCACAATTTATTGAGCATTTATCTTGTTTTTTTTGCCCATAAAAAATGTCTCTCGACCTGAGGGGGTGTGTTAGAATACAAGTGCAATTTTTCTCAACCCTTCTACAACTTTAAAGTTTTAGCTTAGTAGCAGGGACTTTCACAAACCGAATATTCTGAACCAATATACTCCTTTCTTGATTTTTCCTTATTTGATTACCCCACTGACTCAAACACCACAGCTCCTACAGTCCCCAATTCTTCACCGTTGGTATCCCCATTATCAACTAAATGTTTTGAACAGCTAGTCCCCTGCACATCCCCTCAGTCCTCCCGTTGTGCCCAAAGTTATTGCTTTCGTGCTTCAGATTTTGTTCCAATCGTTCCAGAAGATCTGGAATCATATTGAAGAGTTTATTATCGTTTCGGTAGATTCGTCTCCACCTTCTGTAAATTCTCCTACTATTTTTGTGCCTGCTAAATATATCCATCATGACCTTAATATGACCGTTGCTTATTTCTATAAATCTCGTAAAACTGCCAATTCTGGAAAGCCTCTCATCCTTTCTGAGACCATAGGTATGGATCTTGATCACAATGTTCCCCTTGCATCTCTTTATAAAACCTGTAACACTGCCACATCCACTACTCATATTGTCTCCTGTGATAAATTGTATCCAACCCATCTTGCTTTTATTTGTACTTTAGATATGTATCAGATTCCATGTCTGAGGCTGTCACATCCAGGTTAGAGTCGGGCAATGTTAGAGATGTCAGCCTTATCTGAGAATAACATATAGCATCTTAATTCTCTTTCTGCTGGGAAACACAACGTTGAATGGAAGTGGGTAAAGTTAATTCTGATAGTTTGTTGGCCCAGTTAAAACCTAGATTGGTTGCTAAAGGCTCATTGCTAGTGTTACCGGTTTCTTCCAACCCCCTCTGAACCATGATCCCGATCTAGTGATCCGCTTTATGGTGGGTTCTCGATCCGTATATCTTAAACTAGCAAGCCGGATACATTGTTTGCATATCTTTAAAATGGAAATCTTTATTCATTAACCCATGAACTTATGTTCAAACTCTCCTCGGTAAGTCATGGAGTTTAATTATATTATTACTCTTATATATCAATTTTCTCTTGGTTTCTATCTGTACATGCACGAACACACACTTACGTATATGATAGTGAAACAGAGTCTGTCTCTAAGTCTCTAATGTCAAACAGAGTAGTCTTTAATGGTTGATCATGATAATGAAACTTTGACTACTGAATCAAACTAGCTTATTTTCACTTTCTAATTAAGAAACAGAGTCGTTAACGTCATCAACAAATAGAGTATCATAGGAAACTAACATACACCATGAACCACATCTTACATGTCTACATTATTAGAAATCATAACTAGTGTAAGAAGATAAGGACTTGATGTCAATCTTTGTTGCAACCATCCTGCATTATTAGAAATCACTTTTATCCCCTTGCCCTGCTTTTATTTTATGGACCATATCCTTCACAATTTCTGATTTGTGATTGTTCTGACGAGCATTTGGTCATGAAATGGTAACTCCTAAGCACTTCTTGGTCATGAAATGGTAACTCCTAAGCACTTCTTGGTCATGAGTTTGAAATATATCTTATTTCTTCTCAATTTTTTTACAATAGTTATATTTCATATACTCACCTATTAAATCTAAGCCACTTAACGCTTCTGTACACTTTCCAAATCAAGAAATTAGGTTGTCTCTAATCTCATCAACTAGCAAAATATCACAAGAAAAAAACATAACAAAATCTCAATTTAAAATTAATCCAGTAAGCTCATCTATAACTAATGCAAAAGGATACAATCCTAAGGTAATCGGGAATACTACACCTCCCCACGAATACTATCACTAGTTAATATTCTGTACATTTCTTTCTTCATGTAAAATACCAAAGAGAAATTACTTGAAAAATCATCTGACGGAGGCTACAATTTGGACTGACCTGCAAATATCACGTAGTATTTTCAATCTTCTTCGCCAACTGAACCTTTTTTTCTGTCCACTCATATGTATGAGGTAATACAAGGACCCCATTTCCATATACTCAGTAACCATTGATAAGTGCGGAGGCTTCATGCAGGCACCAAGGAACAATATAACTGTATTCCCAAAAATAAACATGGATTAGGATTTTTATACATCAAATACCGGGATCTCTAGCTCTTCCTTATATTTTACTAAGTAGGAAGCTAAAAATAATTATATACTATAAGATGCAGATAAGTAGCTTTTTTCCAGATGGTGACGTCGATTAATACCATTAGGATGACGAAGGCGGCTGGAAAGGAGAACAAAGAGGAATCACAGTCAGAACTAGTTCTATAAGAATACGAATGCATTTGTCCAATTTACTATGACACAATAAAATGTTACCTCATTATAGATACTTCATTGGCAAAATCCTCCATATTCTCAACCGTCAAATCTTGCTCTAGAAAAATTTTGATTGCAACATCAGTGCCATGCCATATGCCTCGAAAGACCTCTCCAAAGAACCCTAAAAATGATGAACTAATCAGGTATAAATGTTCACCTCACTTATGGATATGTCTAATCTCTTAAGAGAAGGCATAATGTAAATGAATAGGAACAAGTGCCATCAGTATACTATTATCCTCCACATGTAGTAAAAAAATTCACACATTTTAATACTAGAGTTTTAAATTAAATCAAATTACAGAGTCATTTAATACAACAACAACAACAACAACAACAACAACAAAGCATTTATCGCAAATTTTTGGGGTTGGCTACAACAAAGTGGTTTAATGTATAGGTCGTTTTGCACCGTAAGTATGCTCCAGGAACAATTGTATGCTAACTTGTTAATCTCTCTTAATGTTCTAAACCATGGTCTTTTCATGAAATATTTTTTCCCAAAGAATAATGTATGTGCAGTGTATTTAGTTAATCAAATCAGAGTCCAAATGTGACCAATTGTCTCTTCACCACTTGTTCCCTCCTCTTTTTTCACTGCAAGTATGCTCCATGAACATATCCGTAGGTTTCTGGTCGATGTGTTATGACTTTAGTGAAACAAAATAAACAAAGAGGAGTTATATTCAGAAAGTATCTATGAGACTCTTATTTATAGAATGTGCAATCAGATTTTCGGTGTCTTTTTCTCTTTTTTATGTTAACTAACAAGTACCAAAATTGAAGATCAACTAATACAACTGGTCTTCCCTATAAAATTTTCTTCCATAAAATACACTAAAAATTGTTCTCCTGAACTTCAGCAAACCAAATGCTACCATTCAGTTCCTAACAAGTCTTCCCAAACAGCTACCTACCACTTCCACTTGACCAACCAATCATCAGCTTAAGTCTGAATTGTTCCTAAATTTCTTGCTTCCGCTCCGATCTCAATTAGTTTCCAAATATTCATCCATTTCTTGTGTATCTTCTTCCTTATGAGTAACTTATTACCTTTTTTTCCTATAGATGTAAACAGTCTAAAAGACGGCATAAAATTCTCTTCGATGCAAGTAAATGCTGAAAATGTTCATTATAAAAGCATAATCAAATACCACCTTTTAGGGGTAAATTTACATTAGTATCATGTGTGAGGATTTATGGATTAGCGGATTACTAAGATTAGTCTATCTGCTGGACTATTTCCCTATACTCATTGCCTTAAACTGAAAGAGTGAAAGCCATAATCAGTACTAGGAATTGATATCTTAATCCAACACATTGCTAAGTTAGCACATATCCGCATTAGTAGCACACTGCTGAGTTTGCTGCATTCATAGTTCGCTGATACCAGCTGCGAACGTTTTATGGGAGAAGAATTAGCTAATTATAAAAACAATTTCCTAAACAGAAGACTAAGGGTTAATCTTCCCTATACAAAAAAAGATAAAAATTGACATCATTCCTAAGCAAAATAAGGTATAAAGAAAAAAAAATAAGCATAATGAATGTAGAACGTTAATCTGAGTGTACCCTGCCAAAATTGATTATTTCAACATAAAATGGCGGAATGAGACACCTTAGTCTCTTGTGATGTTACAGGTGTTCAAAATATACTGCAACTCGAGAAGAGCACTAACCTATCCCAACACGAGTGCCAACAGTGAGCTCAGAGAAATCAATATGCCATTCTTCAAAAGGTAATAAAGGCCTATTCAGAGAATGCAAGACTTTGCTCCAGGTTGATGTCAGATTTCCTGTACTAGGAAAGTTAACAGACTGGTGTGGAGATGAGGGTAATGATAATGACTTCTGACTGGGATCTCTTTGCTTCCTTAGAATACTGTATGCACCAAATCTTCTTCTATTCATTTCATCATCACCGTCCAAATGACAATTTGATACCTGAATATAACAGCACTCTGGTCAACAATGACACAAGTACTGGCTCAGAAAAGTAAATACTGGGAACAATGTGAACTCTAGAAGGAAAAACCAGGTAACAAAACAGATATTAGTGAAAGTTTGTCCCAAAATGTATCATTAAAGTTTAATAAATTACACTTCCATAATCAAGGTACAATTTCAAGAAGGAGTCAAATTCAGGACAACAATATAAACTATAATGTGAGGTAATTTACCACCAAATGGTTATCCTTTAAGTTCAAAAAAGTTCACATTATATCCATTATAAGATGTAGTATTTGTTAATTGGTAGAATAAGAGTACAATATAATATTACAAACAAGTCTTGTATACAGTATACTACAAAATTCCTTGTAAATTAATTTCTGTATTGGTAACCATCCTACCACTTCAAACACAGCTTTATATTTAAACTTCCTGTCAAATCAATTTTATATGCTGTTAGGCAGCAGCATAGCTGGGCGACATGCAAAAGTGTTTGAAAGGGATACAGATGGGCCGGCAACTCCAATTTAAGTTTCACTCATACAATATGCAAATAATGTGTAAGGATTGGATGCAGTCGCAACTGCATTCCAAATATGGGCACTAAATATTCACACACATACAATGCAACATGACCCGCCGATAAATGGAGAATTCTAAAATACTACATCAAAATAGCTAGTGACTTGTTGTGTCAGATACATGCATCCGACTCAAATGACCACAATTTGTCCCACACAAAACAGATTCCAAAAAGAAGTGTATGTGTATACACTGCATTGCATGTAGGTATGCAACAAGAGTAATACAGGAAAGAATGACATACCATTATAGACAAACCATCACTGTGGGTCTTTGAATCTTCTGGTGACAAATCCGAACCTTCATCACTTCTGTCCCTTAAGAGACGTTTTTGCTTCAGTGATTCACTCATTGCTCGAACAGCTCTGGATACAAAAAAAGAACATATTCAGGAAACCAGGTGGAAAAAAATGTTAATTTAAAAGTAAGCTTTAAATCTTTGTAGTTCCTTTTCCATATATATTCAAACATTCCGTTGTGCATTCGCCATGGTGTGCACTTGGCCTTCGGGCCATCGCATGGATGATCCAAACCGTTCACATTGATCTACACGTCTAAATTAGTCTAAATATGTAAAATAAAGTCATTTGAAATTCATTTACCCATCCATCATGTCATCATAAAAAAAATGATTTTCAGTCATATAATTTTGTAACACTTCATTGCATGGATAAATGAATTTCAAATGACTTGATTTTACATATTTAGACTAATTTAGACGTGTAGATTAAACTAATTTAGACGTGGAGATCAATGTGAATGGTTTGGATCATCCATGCGATGGCCCCAAAGCCGAGTGCACACAGAGTGCATCATGGCGAGTGCACAACAGGAGGTTATATATATATATATAGCCAAGGGCTTGAGGATCACATGATGATCCAAGCCGTTCATCTAGATCAATGTGACCAAATAAGTCCAAGGATGAGAGTCGAGTCATAGATCAATGTGACCAAATAAGTCCAAGGATGAGAGTCGAGTCATAGATCAATGTGACCAAATAAGTCCAAGGATGAGAGTCGAGTCATTGATATTAATTGGCCCCATGCATTATACAAAATTCAACTGCTAAAATATCATCATCTTAATTCTGGCATGATGCATGGACAAAGGAATTTTAAATAACTTACCTTACGTCCTTATACTAGTTAGTCATGTCGATCATGATGAATGGTTCAGATCGTTCGTGGAATATACTCACCATGGACGGCTCTCTAACAATCCCGATCCCTAGGCACTCTCAAAGATTTCCCCTTATACATACGTCCTTATACTAGTTAGTCATGTCGATCATGATGAATGGTTCAGATCGTTCGTGGAATATACTCACCATGGATGGCTCTCTAACAATCCCGATCCCTAGGCACTCTCAAAGATTTCCCCTTATACATACTCATCCTGATCAAGATGAGTGATAAGAATGCAGTATTGACATGATTTATCTAACATGTATAGTAGACTCTATTATTATTATTATTATTTTCTCTTTTAACTTAAAACTAAAAACTAACTAAATCAACTACAAAGGACATTTCCTCTAGTGAAGTTCCTAATTTGAACCAAATAAATAACTTAATAAATTAAATCTTATATCTTGCTCAATCCAATCCTCCTACCTTTATAAATCCCATTCAGACAGAAACTAACCTAAATTTCTTGGATGCATAAATTTACTAATTGCATCCCTAGTTTGAGGGACTTTGGAGAACTGCTTGTTATTGGAAAAGCTTAAATTGCATGAGAAAAGAGACAGGTCTAATTTTAAACATGATGTCTTCCCTCCTCCGGCGAAATCAAAACAAAAGAGATGCGGGACACCACTAACCACTGACAATCTCAGAGTTGGCGAAGTTTGAGCAACCTCCTTGCTGTTAAATACAATGTACTCCTAAGTTTAGTTGGGCAAATCCATAGGCTACACCTGAACCTTGCCAGATAAATCTTGCTTTTCTTTAAAAAAAATTCTTTTCTTTTTTAGTTTCAGAATTGTTGTTAACTTGTGAGCATGAGTCAACTTGGTCGGAGAGGCCATAAAGATTTCAGATCCGAGTCATGGTGTCAGAATGTCTTGGTTCACATCACATCTTGATGAACAGATTCTTTAAAATTCCCATCATAATATTGGTTGAGATTTGAGGTAAATGAGGTTATCGGGATAATTAGGGTCGAGTCCTTGCCTTGAATTAGTCCGCTACAGTCCACTACAGATCTATCTTTACCTGGGTGAAGGATTAAGTCCTTGTCTTAAAGAAAATCAAATCAACTTAAATTACATTTACATGGAATCAAATGTGTGCATAAGGTTGTTTCTATTTCAGTATTGTTATTGTGATTTTATTATAAGTTGGGATAAAAAGCTTAATCAGCTAAAGAAGGAAAATTTTTATGAAGAAATGAAATTCAATACAGGATGTTTTCTTCATAAAGAATGTTTTCCTCATAACTGTACCTTCCTAGTTCCTACTATCCAAAGTTTTAGACATGTCAAAGGAACATATAGATTTAAAGTAAAAAAAGATTTTTGGAGCTAGACTTTGGATCTTCACTTCCTACTGTTCAGCAAATCAACTTTCTCCTTTAATTAAGAAGTAGAGACAATATTATCGGTTAAGGATGATTTATGGAAGATCCCAAAAAGTCTGCTTATTGACCTATGCATCATATTATATTGAGAAAGTAGGATTGTTATTATTATTGAATAATAATTGTGTGGAAATCCAAGTATTAATTGGGCACTGAATCAAGTGAGTCTAAGGAAGTTCAGGATGTTCATACTCATCCATTTGTCTAATCGTTCTTCAATTCTGTTCAAGCTTTTTTATTTAAACTATTCAATAAGCCTGGTTAGAGCATCAATTTTTTCGAGTGCTCAGGCTCTCCTGGGTTACAACTAGTAGCATATACATTGAAGAAAATAGAGAATCAATGATATATGCATCAATTATATATTGCACAAAGTGAATTAATATTAGTTTGATTTCTGGTGTGTGCAATGTAAAAAGATGATTATGAATTTAAGGTAATTATTAAATTATAAAGATATACATGAGAAAAACACTTGTTAAAAGAGTATTTGAGATTGTACGAATATAAGGTAGCCCAAAGCAATTGTTAATTAGATGCAAAGAAACAACAGATGTTAAAGACACATGCACAAGTCCTTTCCAAGGCAAAACCCACACAAGTTTGAGCTCAAACCACGCTTTGATAAGCTATACCCATGTTTGAATTCATTTTTTTTTCCTCATCGAGCTTGAACATTTGTTCAACCTCAGTTCATTAAGCTTGTACCAGGCCATCTCAAACCAAGATTCAAGTTTATGAAGCTCATAAAACCATAGCTACCAAAAGTAGTTGGAAAGTAAGAAATTTGAATTGGGATGAAACTATTTATAGGCAAGTAACACTGGTGAGCCAATGAACCATTGAGAGACGAACGTATGAAATAAAAATGGCTGCTTACACTCAAATAAGTAGTCTATTACAAGAAAAATAAAAATGGAGATTCAATTAGGAGGTTGTTGTAGTAATACCCCCAAAATTAACAATTCTTTTATGTAGTTATTAATTATTTATTTATTTTTGTCATGAACAATATCCTTACATATATTATCACATTGTATTGTCATGTTATAAATACACACACACACTACTACTACACACTAATATATATATATGTATATATTTATGTTTTCTTTTATGTTTTCTTTTTGTCTTATAAATATATATATGTGTGCATTGTTAATATACACTATGGTGGATTTCTTTTTTTTTTACCTGATATGTTTTAAAAGCCCACTTTTTCCTTTCTTAAAGCCCCACCCAACAATGTAAGTGTAAATAAATTAACTTTAGGGGGGTAAAAGTAAATAAGAGGAACACCTAAGCTCCTAGAATTCTCCACACACACCCACATCCCTCTTTTCCCTTCTCTTTTCTGGCCGACAGCAGACAGTAGCAACTGCAGTTGTTTCCTTTCTTTATATATAGGGGTGCACTTTTACTACTCCAACTATTACTCTACTGCAGAACTACTATTACTTTACTGCTGTCTACTACTACAGCACCATTACTACACCTACTACTGCACTTTTACTACTGCAACTGTTGTTCAATACTGTTGTTGTTACTGTCCACAACTACTACCACTACTGCTGTTGTTTATTGTTTACTATTGTTGCTGCCACTGCAGTACTACAGCAGACTACTACTACTACTGACTATTACTATTACTGCTTTACTACTACTAATATACTACTTCAACTACTACTACTACTGCAGTACTACCACTTATTACTACTGCTATTGTTGTTCACAACTACTACTACTATCTACTACTACTACTACTATACTACTATTATACTACTACTATTGGATTGGAGCAAGAAAGTCAAGGAAGAATCAAGGAGCAAGGAGGAGAAGATAGCAACTTGAAACTTGCAAACAAAACAAAGTGGGTATTTTCCTTTTCCTTTTGATTACTTTTATGACTTATTATATAGAAGTTGTGTTTGTTAAAATTGTTGAATTGAAGTAGTGAGGTTATGTTAGAAGTTTTTCTTGTTAAGATGTTGTTGGTTGAAGGTATTAAACACTTTAGTTTATATAGAGTAAACATAGCAAGAGAAATGTATGTTTACTCTCAATCATGTTTTAATTAATTGTTTGATTATGCATAATAGGTTGAAGTGATTATGTGAAATAAAAAGTTGTAATTAGGAAAGAAACACTAGTAGAAATGATATATGCTAGTAGGGTAGAATTGGTGAAGTTACATGCATGATTAATTATAGTAAGCTCTGTGGAATTAATACATGAGATTTTATATAGATATAAATTATATAGAATGATGATTGTATGTTAGTAGATATAAATTATATAGAATGATGTTGTATGATTATATGCTTAGCTCTTATAACAAGGAAAATTTAAATAGAAGAATTGTGGGAAGTGTATGCCTAGTTAATATAATTATTTAGTTAGCTTGTAGAATAGGAAACTACTCGTTCATGATGGTATAAACTACTTGTTAGTTAGTAATGCATGGTAGAAGTAGTAATTCAAAGTAGAGTTAGTAGTCACTTAAAGTAATGGTAGTAAGTAGATAATGGTAAAAAGCCATAGTTGGATGCTTAGCTAACTAATTTATGATAGTATAGTAATGGTATTAAGATAGAAAAGTCACTTATAGTTGCATGCTTAGCTAATAAAAAGCTCATGACAAGTTAAAGTAGATTGTGTAAAGAACTATTGGTGGTATAGAAGAGATTGTAGGAATGATTACGGTGATTGGTGGAATACCGTATGCATATGTATACATAATTGGATATTTACATATGGTAGTGTTTTGTGCACATTGAGTGCACTAGTGTGGTGCATGTTGGGCCGACCTCTAGCATGATTTGAAAGCTAAGTTAAACCCAAATTAAATCTAGATAAGACTTGTTGAGATTCAATTAGGTTGGATTCACTTAGAACCTAGTTAGTGAATTAAGTTAATTTAGTTAAGTAACTTGCTGAAGGGTGAAAGTGAAAACTAGGAGCACAGTTTAATTAACTTAGAAAATAGAAGTTGTGAGAATAAAGCAATTAGAATCGGGTAAGTTGGTGAATTAAGAAATTAATTTAGGATGATTGGTAAGGACAGACACTAGTTGGGCGTGTACTACTCACCTGTCAAAGAGACACGTGTGGCGGCGTCTCGTCTGGGACACGTGCGGCGTCGTCTCAACTGTTAATTTCTGGAATTTAGTGATAAGAACGGGATACAGACGTAAGTCACAAGTCCCGTCGGAACTTAGGAGATGGACTCTTAAGTTTCCGTCTATGTTCTGGGTTATCAATATGAACAAGGAGCAACAGTGTAACTCTAAGTCTCTGGGCGGAGTAGAGGTGGCCCTATCGATTCGCCTTATATTCATGATAACTTTGGTAGGGGCAGGAGTGGAGAAGGACCATGATTCCGGCAGAGCTGATGATCACCGGCCTGACCGAGAGTGCAGAGGAACCATGATCCTGTCGGAGTGGAGGACCATGATCTGAACGAACAGGGTGATCACTGCCATTCAGAGTGGAGGACCACGATCCGACTGCAGGAGCGGAAATGGACCGCATGTGCTGCAGACTCTACCAGTCACTAGATGAATGTCATAAACAGGAAAGAGTACAGAAATAGGATACATGGCGAGGGATAGAACCCTATTATCTGGAGAATACGAACTCGATTTGGAGAGTATGTAGTATGGAATGCATACGTTTTCAAATCAAGTTTGCATTAGATTAAGAGCATGGTGTACATATGAGTTGTGCATTAGAATCTAGATCATGACATACACCGACATTTATGTTTGTATGACTTTCACGTTTCTTTTCTTCTTCATCAAATATTGATTGTTAAGGATGTTGGAGATTACGGGTTTCATCCGCATTGCGTCAGTTGTATTCAACTGACGTACCCACAGTTTGCTAATTACAGGATTGCTGATCGTGGAGCAGAGGACTCGAGCTGCGGAAAGCATCCAAGTGGAGGATAAAGTTTCCTTGTGTAATGTAAGTTTCTAATTTCTTGTAGTTTTTCTGTGTTGTGTACTCATTGAAATAAAGATTCTGGGTAAGTGTCATGAGCTTCCAGTGTGGAACTCGGGGCGCTACAGTTGTGTACTCCTTTGGTGTCACAAATCTAGTCTCCTCCTTCCCCAAACCTACCCTAACAAATCCAAAACTTAAAGAAGGAAAAGGTATTGAAACTTTCAGAGAGTAGAGGGTAGCTAACAAGATTCAAATGTTGAAAGATGACAGTAACTAATCAGTTCATCATAGAACCATTGTTTAAAAGAAAAAAAGGTTCATCAACAAAGCAAGCATGGGCAGGATGCAATAAAGTAGAATGAGTTACGACTGTAAATTGTCTAATAATATTAAGCCTTTGAGGTGAACACCAACATGCTCTCAGTCACAGTGCATGGATTTAACCATTTATTAAAATGTTATAACCAAAGATAGAACTTCCCACAAAAAACGTACTGAGTGTTCTTCTCTTTTTGAGTCATCAAATTTAGCATGAATCTGCCTGGCAAGGAAGTCCATTTAAGGGTATTGTGGTTACTTCTAGAATCCCACACTCACTGGTGTTGGCCTTTGTCTAGTACAACTCCAATCATAAGTTTAGGTATGCTATATATGTTGTAAAACTAAGGTAGGCAACGGGCCGGGCTTGGGCCAGACTCATGCAAGCCCGAGTCTGAACCCGCAGTAATTTTTTTAGTCCAAGCCCGCCCAGGTTTTCAGTGGGGAAATGATTTTAGGTGCAAGTCCAAGCCCGAATTAAAATTAAAGCCCGGGCAACATTGCTTAAGATACTATTAGAACTTTGCCAAAAAGGTATTCAAAATTGTAATTAGCTATGAGGGAATTTAATCAACTGTAGTTAATAACCCAAACAGTAAATATAACCTATTTAGTCCAACTTACATGAATTCCAAAAACTCTAAATCACAGAGCAATTGTTGGGAATTGTGGAGTCATTTTTTAATTGGATGAAATAATATCACTCTTAAGTTCATGAAATAATAAATGAGTAAAAGGATCCTAGAGTGCCCCTCTAGGAAATTCTCCTAGAGCGAAACCTACATAGCATGCATTTATTGGTTGGGACAAAAAATTTATAAATGGGACTATCAAATTTGTAGAATACCCCCTCCATTTAATATGGACAATTTTGCAAAATGTAATAGTCCCAACCTATAAATGCATGACACGTAGTTTTCCCTCTATAAAATTTCCTACAGGGTCCCTCTAGGATCCTTACCCATAATAAATGTTGACCCTATGTTCGGTGCGTACAAAACATACACATGTTATTTAACATTTTTATCTAAGATTTTTTACAGGAAAATATAGAAAGGAATAAGATGAAATTCAAAGTTCAAAACAAACATACTTCTGCATCTAATGATAAAGAAACAAATGAGAACACAGGGAGAAAGAATTATGCTCGATATAGAAACATGATCAAATAAGAAAATTTCCACAAGAGAAAGAAATGTGCAAATCGTCAAGAATCAAGCATATCAAGAGAGGATACTTTTTATTCTTATTTTGGTGAGAATTATTATGTAAACAGATTCTTGACAAATATTAAGTTCGGAAAGATATATTAATGATTCCCCGAAAAATTTACTTTTTCTGAACTAACAGCCGACCGCATGATTGGACAATCGACTGTGCATCGCAGTCAACCTTCAAACCAAGTTGAAATTGGTTAAGGTCGATTGTCAATTTCTCTTGAATTTCTCGAGATTAATTGACGGTCGACATTCAATAATTACGGTCGATCGTTGTTCAAAAACAGAATGAAAAAAAAAAAATCTTTTGGAAATAAATATTCTGATTTCTTATTTATAGAGGGGGATCAATAGTATTATTCTTTCTCTCTTTTGACACAATACTTCAAAACTTATCATTTGCTAAAGATCAAGAGATGCGAGTGCTTTTATTGTTTTCTTTGTCAAGGCTACAGTCGTGCTTTCTCACTTTCTTTTCACTTCAGATCGAGGCAGTTTATGGGGCTTATATATATAGAAGTTATGTGGTTGTAATAGGAATTTTGGCCTGAATACCAAGAACTCACTGTATGGGGAATGCTTACGGCAGAGAATTGCTACAGGTAAGGGGCAGTGGATTAAGCCTGGCGACCGAACCACTTAAATCGCTATGACTCGCGTCTTTACTGAGTTTGCTTTCTCTAACTTTATCTCTTTACTTTACACATTCATTTAAAAAAATTATTTACGCACATTCACTCTATTCCCCCCCCCCCCCCCCCGCGCTGGTGATTCACAGGAGTATCAAAGTGAGATGCTCATTATTGTCTTAAAAGCTACAGCAAAACGTCCAATGGCCGAAATCCCTCCTCCCGATGACTTGTACTCATCAGAGTCATTCAACTCTAGTGGGTCAAGCATTACATGCTCACCTTACTTTGATGGCAAATGCTATGATGTGTGGGTATGTCTCATTTTTTACGGATACTTGGAGAAGTGTATGGAATGTTTGCATCAATAAAATAGTTATTCCCATCAGTGATTGAAAGAAGTCACTTACCAAAGCAGAATTGCACTAAAGAATGTCAACTCTAAAGCCATGATCGCACTATATGCGGACTTGAATCATGAAGAACTCATGCGATATGGACGTAACTGCAAAAGTGCATATAAAATCCGGAATAGCTTACAAAAGTGTCTTTAAGGAACTGCATCGGAGGTTAACACAAAAGTTACTTTATGTTATTATAAGTTTGATGTGTTTCACATACTTACAGGTGAAAGTATAGATCGGATGTTGGCTCGCTCTGATACAATCGCTCATGAATTAAAAGCTTGGGTAAGGGCTTGGACGATGACTGGAAGGTGGTAAAAATCATATGTTGTCTCTAACTAGAATGGGACATCAAAGTTGCCGCCATGAGGGAAACTTACGAAGAAATTTTTTTATTATTATACTTTCACGGTAAACTCAAGACCTACGAAATTGAGAAGGCGAAGACAAAAATGTATAAACAAAGCATTGGGATCTCCAAAACTCAAGAGAAGAGCATCACTTTGAAACGAATCATCCAACGATTCAGACAAAACTCTAGAGAAGACAAAAATGTATAAACAAAGCATTGCACCCCATAACTCAAACTCCGATTCAGACAACGAATCATCCAACGAAGACATCAAACTCCTAACCAAAAAATTTTAGTAAATTTCTCAAAAACTAAAAATATGGCAAGCATCAAGGAGGGAAAGACAGAGGCAAAGACGAAGATGCAACAAATGTAAGAAGTCTGGACATATTCGTGCAAATTGCCCTCTCAATCAAGACAGAAACAAATCATACAATACAAACTCAAACTACAAAAGAATGCATTGAAGGCAACTTGGCTTGACTTCAATTCAAATGATAATGAAGAAGATCGATATGAAAGCAAACATGAGATTCACATTTATGCCTCATGGAGATAATGAGGGGCAATCATCAATTCAAGAAAAGGTAATCGAGAACCCCACTTATGATGAATTATATGAAGTTGTTATTAATTTAAAAGATTATGCTGAAAAAGTTAATCGTGAACATAAGCATTAAAAATAAATGTCTAATAGATCACATAACTCATGCATTGCTCAAAAACGAAAAATTGAAAAATGCAAAAAAAAAAAAAAATATTGAAAAACTTGTGTCATTTAGAATAGATCATGATTTGTTGGTAGAAGAAAATGAACGTTTCAAAGAACAAATTCAAAAATCACTATCAACAAATGATGAAAATCTAACAGTGATCCATGTGAAAACTGCTCATATTGCTAAACTTACTACTGAACAAAATGATTTCAAAAAGAAATTTGATGAATTGGTGAAAGGCTGTGAAGATGCCATCGAACAAAATTGACAACTCGATTGTGCACCTGATAATCTTCGTTGGGATATCTATCTTAAAATAATTGATCTCAAAGCAACTTTTGAAAAATACGAAAAAGGGCCCACTTATTTTATGACAAAACAATTAAGGAAGGCCTATGATAAAAGAGGTATTGGTTACAATGATTCACCAAAACATCAAATTCCTAGGCAAGTTTCACTTACACATACATGATTATTCAAATGTGTATGATCCAAAGCATAGTCACATTACATGCAATTACTATTGTAAATTATGACATATTTCTTCAAACTGTGCTCTAAAGAAAAAATATTAATCTTGTTTGTGTTAGAAAGACTAATAATGCAGGTGGCACATCAACTTGGATACCAAAAGTCGCATCTATTCATATTGATAGAGAATGAAGAAAGATGACATATTAATAATGTTTGCCAATGATAAAAATGGCGAATTTCTTGCAACCCTATTAAGAAGTGATTATCGGTTAACAATGGTTAAGGTAAAAATTATAGAGCATATACTATTTTTAATTAATTCATATGTCTCATTATGTTGTATCGATTTGCGCATTAGCAGCAAATTATATCCACATGTGTTTATGCTTTTATATATTTTGTTTTATTTTACCCTATGTTTGAAAAATCGTTCTTTATTATCATGCATCAATTTGGATTTATAATTTCATTTCAAATTACTACTATTTTTGCAAGCCACTTGATTTGGTGTCCTTTATTAGCCTCTATTCTTATTTTGATCTCTTGTGGAGTTTTCCATTATTTGGAATTAGTTTGAATTTATTATGGATTTTCAAATATATCAATACTAGATTTGTGTTCAAACAAATAGAGGATTTCAATCATATTTGTATATTGTATTTCCACTAATATGTTTATCTAACTGACCTATATATGACAACTACTTTTCATAATTTAATTAAGGTCAAACTACATCTAATTTTGATTTGATTGAAATCTGCAATTTTTGGATTTATTAATACGTTGATTTTGTGGAACTGATATCTGTCTCATTTCCTTACTAACTTAATCAAATAAGGTATTATTTTGTAAGAGCTCGAAAATATCTTTTAAATAAAACTGGTTTCAGTTCATTTAGAGTTTTGTACAAAAAGATATGACTGTTTTACTATTGTCTATGCAAAAGGCTGATTTTCGGTTTACTAATTTATCCCTATATACTAGCTGTTATTTCTAGTTTACTAATTTTTTATTTATTGTTATGGCCCTAATTAATGTATGACAAAAAGGGGGAGAGTTTCGAACAATGAAATGACAATGGTTTTAATTGTTGTTACGATCATTTATATATTAACCGCTATATGTGATTTGCATTGATACATACAAAATTGGATATGTTGTACTTAATTAAGGGGAGAATAGTTTTCCTCTGGGGAGCTATTCATTTCTCTGCCTTTTGTCTACATCAAAATGGGGATATGATAGGTACTTATCCATATGACGAAATAAATCACTTGGGTTTAATAGTCAAATTTGTATTTAAATGGAAGCAAGCATTAAGGGAGAGCACAAATTAAGGGAGAGTATCTTTAAAGTTATCAATCATGTTTTGTCCATACCAAAAGGGAAAGATTGTTGACCCTAAGTGTAACCCACGTTTCCGTCTTTCCGATCCTACGAATTTTTATTGTATTTCTTTTTCCCCTCTCCAACTCTTGTATTCCAGTTATATGAATAAATCTTGATATTCTTTCGAACTGTTTGCTCTCGTTCGGCTAACCATTTTTTAACACTGGAATTCCATACATTCTATTGTGTTTATTAATATTTGAGAATTAGGTTAATGTATACTAATTGATTTATTTAATTAATGTGTACTATTATATTACTACTGATTTATTAACTTAATTTTCGTATAAACCCAAGCCCAAATCCAACTATTCAACCCAGCCATTTCTGATTCCTAAATAATTACCCTTGCTAATCCCCTGTTAATGAACCCTAATTAATTACCCTTCTCTCATCAACCGCCTAAACCTTTCCCTATTCTTCTCCTTCCTCTGTTTCACCACTGAAACCCATTGTTGCCTCTCCACCGCTGTCGATCACCATCCTCTCCACCGCTGCCAACCGCGACCACCGCACAGCAGCACCCGACCAGTAGCTCCTCAACCGAGCACCCCATCTCCACCTCCTCAACCGAGCGTTGCTGCCATCCTCTGCTACCACCCGACGCCATCTCCACCGCAGCACCTCGCTCTCTCCTTCCCACCACTGCTGCCTTCCTCAACCCGTAGCCACCCGACTCGATCCCAGTGCTGCCATTTCTTGCCGTGTTGCTACGTCACTCTTGCTGTTGCACTTGTTGTTGCACTCGTTGTTGCTATTGCACTTGTATCGCTGCCATGGTGCGTTGCCATCGCTGTTCTTCTTTTCTTCGTAACCACTATATAAGGCAAGCGTTCCTTGACCTCCCGCAAGTGGTTCCCTTTTGTTTGTTTCATCGCATTATAAATCTCATTTTTTTCTCCCTTCATATGTCGATTGATCTTGATCCATTGGTATATGTTATTCAACTTGACTCTCGTCAATTCCATACTCGTAAAAAGAACATGAAAAATCTCTTATTATTGCATGTATACACGAACACATGTTAAAGAGACATAGGCTTATAAATATATGTCAAGATTAATTAGACTTTATTTGATCATGTTGTGATGTTATAGTGAATATTGATTATATATTTAGTACCGTAGAAATAACGATTTTTGTCATGCTAAAAGTAGAAATCCATCCTAACTACTGAATAGGAATGCTAGTTCAAATCTGGTTATAAGATTATATGTTTTGTGTATCATGATTGTTGCAAATAAAAATATTATGCTGCTGCCCTACCGTTTACCCAAACTTGCAATAGGAATTTGACCCAGTCTTATGCGAAATAATTTAGAACTTTATATATGAAAGTTGTAGCCCTCTGTATCTAGAATCTAGAACAACGAATCCAGAACAACTGACAGATCTAAAATCCGACTTGTAGATTGTAAGATATCCTAATCTTAGTACTGCAATGTTCAAAATTCCAGAATACCGTTTGTGACTGTACCGTCATGATTAACTGGTTATAATAATTTGTTATCGGTAGAATTAAGACCTGAAAATTACCAGTATGTTACTTAACACCGTTATAAGATTTTTAAATGAAATTACAGTCGATTATTATGCACAAGAACTTAATGCTGACCTGCTGCCTGAACACTAGACCAGTAAAGAACCGACTGATAGACCTAGCTACTATTTGGAATATGTCTTGTGAATATGCACTGGAATAGGCAGGGATTCTAGTTTCTAGAACTTCTGACAGAACCTGATTTGCTTCCCCTTAGCAGCAGAAAAGTCAATTTTGTACAACAACTTATTGCTGTACAGAATTTGCATCTTCATGTATTTAAATATAAATATGTTTTGCATGTAATGAACTGCACTTTATACCATATATTGCATAGCCCTTGATACCTTCTTAATCCTGTCCTACTACCTATATACATTGGTTGCATGTTCATGAGTAATATTGTAAAAGATTAACAAGCCGGAGTAATAATGAAAAAGACCTAGTAGTGGACAATATAGGAGTATACTCGGAAGGGGCCCGTGTTTTCATAATAGTAACTTATATTTACATGTTTACCTATTTTCTGTTTACAAGATATATGGAACTAAGTGCCACATAGAACTAAGTGCCATATAGAACTAAGTGTCACGTAGAACTAAGTATCACGTCGTAGAACCGACGAGGCCACCTCTAGAATCTGTCGGGGCCACCTTTAGAATTTGTGGGGGCCACCTCTAGAATCCATCACATGATTACATAATTTCATATTACATGTTCATGATTACATGATATGATTCCTGTTATTGTCACTGCAAGATTCTAGTACATGATCCTATAAAATTCACCATTAGTGTCTAAACGTTCACTTGATTGTTTGCACCTGAACCTGTGGTATGGGACGCAGGTTTGCGTGCATTGATTAGGACTGATAAAAGATTTATATACTTAAGAATAAGACTGAACACGTGCATGATTCTTGTTTACACGTTACATGATTCTTGTTTACAATTATATGGTTCTTGTTTACAAGTTTGCATGTTTTCCCGGTTATATGACATGTTCCTATATACTTGGCTCCTTGCTCCCGATTTACTATGCCTTGATATTTATTTCAATTGTCACTTGCATCTTACATGGTCATGCTCGTTCTATACCAGTATCGGTTCTTGTTTCTTTTGTATTGTACATTGTTTCTTGTTACCATTTGCTTGTTACTACTTATCGTCCGTAACTTTCTCTAAACCAACTTTGGATGTTGAGCTTGCAGGTATTGCAGGGGAAACAACCAAAGGACTTTGTGAACAATTTTTCTAGAGAATGAATTCAAATTTTTAGCCTGCATTAGTTATCTCGTTTATGTTATTTTATTCCCAGTACTATTGTTATTTTCTTACATAGTATTTTCGGGTGCTTCAACCCGAAGTTTATTTCCAGATGTTAGATATTATTTTGTGGATATATGTCATGAATTATTGAAGTTTATTCATTGTTGAGTTGATGGTTACAGCTTATAAATGATTTACATATATATCATTCGCTGGGCCTTAGCTGCGTGCCCGTATTTTCGTATTTTGGGAAGCGGGGCGTGACACTAAGTTTGGTGTCGTTAAAACATGTGCATGTTGTTCTAATCTGTCATTTAGTATGTGACAGATAAATGTGCTATTGTTGTCTTGTGTGCATTTTCTTGAAACAATCTTTATACAAACACATATTATTTGTATGCATGGATTAAGGGGAAGCATGATCTAAATTCCCATCATGTTTTGTCCACACCCAAAGGGGAAGATTGTGGACCCTATGTTTGGTGCATACAAAACACACATGTTATTTAACATTTTTATCCAAATATTTCTAATAAGAAAATATAGAAAGGATTAAGAAGAAATTCAAAGTTCAAAGCAAAGATATTTATGCATCTAGATGATAAAGCAATAAATGAGAACACGAGGAGAAAGAATCATGCTCGATATAGAAAGATGATCAAATAAGAAGAATTCCACAGGAGAAAGAAAGAAATGTACAAATCATTAAGAATCAAGCCTATCAAGAAATGATCTTTTTTATTCTTATTTTGGTGAGAATTATTATGTAAACATATTTTTGACAAATGATAAGTTCGGAAAGATATGTTATTGATTCCCCGAAAAATTACCTTTTCTGAACTAGTAGTCGATCGCATGGTTTGACAGTCGACCGTCAAACCAAACTGAAATTGGTCAAGGTCGACTATCAATTTCTCTCGACTTTCTCGAGATTATGGTCGATCGTCAGTTCAAAAACAGAATGATTATTTTTCTTTTGAAAATAAATATTCTGATTTCTTATTTATAGAGGGGGACAAATAGTATTTTTCTCTCTTTTGACACAACACTTCAGAACTTATTATTTGCTAAAGATCATGGGAGAATAGCGCTTTTATTGTTTTCTTTGTCAAGACTACGATTTTTTTTCACTTTCTTTTCGCTTCGGATGGAGGTAGTTTACGGGGGTTACATATAGAAGTCATGTAGTTGTAATAGGAACCTTGGCCTGAATACCAAGAACTCATTGTATGGGGTTTAAGTATAGTGGAACGCTTGCGGCGGAGAATTGCTGCAAGGGGGTAGTGCATGCAGGCCAAACCACTTAAATTGTTGTGTTTCGTCTCTTTACAGTGTTTGGTTTCTCTCCAACTCTATCTCTTTACTTTACACATTCATTTTAAATTTTTATATACGCACGATCACCCTATTCAACCCCCCCCCCCCCCCCGAGGATGATTTACAATAAAAACTCCCTAATGAAGGTTGGTGGTACGCTCGAGTAAGAGCAAAAGACTAATTGTTTTGGCCATTGTTTAGGCTTGAACTTTATTATCTAATTTATTTAGGGCTGACAATTAGCCTGAACCCAACTCGAGCAAGATCAAGTCTAACCAGATTTAGTCTGGGTATAGGCCAGTCTTTTCGCGATTTAGGTTGGGCTCGAACCTAATTTATGAGCCCGTTTTAAAATTCGGGTCGGCTACAGGGTAGTGAATTTTAGCCTGAAAGTTCACTTCTCTCAATTTCTAGTTAGTAAATTAGTTCAAATCAATTAGATTATAAAGTTTAAGCCTAAACATTGCCCAAAATAATTAATATTCAGCTTTTCCTCAAGCATACCACCTTCATTAGGAAGACTTTATTATTTTATGAACTCAATTACTTTCAACTTCTAATGTGATACCGAGAAGAATAATATTCAAAAATGGCTTCCACACTACTTAGCTAAACAAAATAGGTTTTATATACTCTTAGCCTTAGGTCATTAATTGTAGTTAATTAAATTCCCTTAAAGCTAATTGCAATTTTAAATATTCTTTTGGCGATATGGTATGTGCCCTGGCTTTATTTATAATCCGGGCATGGGCTTGGACCTAAAAAACATAGCCCAAATGAAAATCGGGTCAAGCTTGGACTCAAGAAATTACTGCAAGCTCGGACTCGGGCTTGCATGAGTCCAACCCATGCCCAGCTCAATGACAGCCATAAATTGATTTGAACTAATTTACTAACTAGAATCTAACAGAACCAAACTTGGCTTGAGCTCGTTGGGCTGAAATTCTCAAGCCCGTGCCTTGCCCAAATTTTTAAATGGGCTCATAAATTGGGCCGGAGTGTAATACCCCAAATTTTCGAGTTTTATTAATATTAGAAGTTTTTGGACTGTTTTGCAATTATTAATTATTAAGAAAGTTTTGTGTAAAATTTTATGAACGGAGTTATTTGCAAGTAAAATTCGGGATTAGAAAGAGAGACAGTAGGGTGTTTTTTTCTTATTGATCGTTCTCTTCTTTCTTTCTATAAGCAGCGAGAAGAGACGCAAGAAAAAAAGAAAGAGAACGCGCGCATAAGAGAGAGAGAGATGATGACGATGATGATGATAATGATGATGAGCCATGGCGAAGGAAAGCATGAAAAGAAAAGGTTGGTTGAGGATATCATCAATGTCAACAAGTTGGATTGAATCTTGGATTTCAATTGATTTTTTCTTTATATATGAATGATTGATGTAAATTCTATTGAAGATTTTGAAATAAGTTATTGTAAGATCCCCAAAATAATTAATAATTATTTTCTAGTAATTTATTTTATTTATAATATTATGTTGTATACTTTTTGTATAAAAATCATATTTTTATACATGGTATATAAATTGTATTTGCCAACAACATTTGTGTGCTAGCAAATATTATGCTTGTTTGGTTATATTAATTTTATAGTTGTAATAATCACGTATTAATATTATAAAAACAACTAATATAATTGTATTCTAGTTTGTATATGTTCAGACTTATATTATTTTATTGTTCATATAATTATATAATATGACTTGTATGTGTGCACTAGGGTTATAATCTAACCCTAGGGTTATCATGAAGGGTTGGGATTGAAGCTTGGGGTTGTGATGCATATGATGCCATATTACCCTATCCATTCATTTTCTTGGCTCACCTTTGGCCACATCACACACTCATTCATTCTCATCTCTCTCTCTCTCTCCCTCATCCGAAACCAAAGAAACCAAGAGAAAGAAAACCCTCACACTCTCATTCCCACTTTCATTCTCTCATTCTCACTCATTCTCTCTCTTGGAAATTTCCGGAAACCAAAAGAAGAAGAAAAGAAACCCAACAAAATTCTCTAGAACAATTCCTACTTCAAATTCCTAAACTCTTCATGCTTCTTTTCAATCCTAAATGTTTCCTACTCTTCATTCTCTCTCTTGGAAATTTCCGGAAACCAAAAGAAGAAGAAAAGAAACCCAACAAAATTCTCTAAAACAATTCCTACATCAAATTCCTAAACTCTTCATGCTTCTTTTCAATCCTAAATGTTTCCTACTCTTCATTCCTAAAACTCCAAACAATTATTTATGTCTACTTTTATGTTAAAAATCCTACCTTTTATCTCCAAAAAAAAAGAGATCACAAGAAGAAGCCTAGCCTACACCCAATTTCGGCCAAGCTTTTTGGAAGCAAAGGTGATGTTTTGGTTCATGCCCTAATTCTCATACTTCACAATTTTCATGCCTAATCATTTTCTAAAAAAATTTCTAGGTATTATTTGGATTTTGGCATAAGGAGAAGTTTAGATGTTAATTCTTCAAGTAATTGGTGGGTGTTCTTCAATCTTATGTGATTGTTTTTATTTTGACTAAATTTTTACGTGTGAAAAGATCGGTTATGGTTGCATGGAATGTTACTCATTTTAGGCATCATGCTTAAAAAGTAGTTCATGTATGGTTATAGTTAAATCGAAGAGTTGAAGAATAGACCTTAAAGCCATGTTTATGTGCTAGGAAATATGCTTATGATTTGTTTAAGTTTATGTTAGTGGTAGTACGCTTAAAATTGTGTTGTAGGAATTAAACAATGAAGTTAGTTTGGTGTTTTAGTGTAACTGGTTTACTTTCTACTTAGATGTTAATTGTTAATAGATTATTTTGCCAGGGAAATTGTGTTGGAAATTAAGTTTGATGTTTGTAGTAGCTTAATGGGTTCCTTGATAAAGTTCATGTAGTGGCATCGTTAAGAGATTGACGGTCTAAATGAATGTTAATGTTTGTGGCTCTTAGTAATCATGCATAAATTGTTTATGTATATCTTGAAGTAGACTTGCTAAAGTTCATGTTGGTTTTAGGAAGTAGAAATAGAATTTAAGTGTAAATGGGTAGAATCGAGTGGTAAAGGGTTGTATATTATAGGTTGTATGTTGAGTGAACTAAGAATCAAGTTGGCTTATGGATGTAGATTGTGTAGTATGGTTGCTACTCGATTGAAGAAAGACATAGAATTGTTAGTAACTTCAATTGTTACCATTATTAGTAGTTTACTTATTTGAGATGAATGCTTGAGAAATTACTTGCTAAGAGATGGAAGTATGAATTTTAGTCTTGTTGGGGATTATGTTGAAGTTGTAATAGCTTAATTCTTAGTAGAAATGCAAGCTGGTTTGTAGTAGAAATTGGTGGTAGGGTGCGAGTACCTTAATCAACTTGTTAAGAGATGAAGGCAATGGGAAATTGTTAAGTAGCAAGTGGAGTAATGGATTAAGTTGTGAAGTACCACTTATTAATAGTTTACATTCCAGTAGATTAAAAGTTATGGTTGAAATAAATGGAAGTTATGTTAGTGGCTTGAGTGAAGTAATTCCTCCTGTTAATAGCGTAAGTGTTGAAAGATTGTAGATTGATCATATCTGCTAGTTGTTGATTATTAGTAATTTAACCGTAAATACAAAATATGATGTAAATGTGAAGATAATTGGTGAGTAATTGATTGAAGACACTTGTGAGTAGAAGAAATATCAATACATGGAAGTTGTTAATATACATTGTTAGTAATGAAGTTGTACAAGGCTTCGTAAATGGATGGTAATAGATCTGAGGTGGGAAGTAACTTAGTAGTAGTAATTGTTAGTAGTTGCCAAGATTGGGATATAGATGAATGTTACAGAGTTGAAGAATGATGTGTGGAGATGTAGGGTGGTGACGAGTGAGTTACATGTGGTGTAGGCAATGGTCGTTATAGGTATGATGTAAACTTAAACCTAGACAGAGAATTTCCAAGAATATTAAAAGAGTTTACCAACAAGTAACACAGATTAAGTTAGAAATTAAAACAGTTAATTGGGTCGATGGATTTTCAAGATATGAGATAAGTTTAACAAGCCCAATTAAAATTTGAGCATAACTATCAACAAATATACCTAAGTGTGATTAGCAAGTAAGATAATCAATAACGATTCGTACCCTACTTAGCAAGTGGAAGTACTCACTCTCAATATTTGTGAATGAAAGTTAAATCAAATAATATTATAAAGATGATAAAGCAGTAACACAAATATTGGAGAAGTGGAAAGAGTTTACCGGAGTTGCAGATAGTGTGTAGTCAGCAGTCTGCGGCGAAGCAACGAAGGGATGCGGCGACTGGCTGCGATGGGCAACAGGTATCGGAGTCGGTGGCGAGGCGACGTAGGAGTGTCGCAGCAAATGGTGGTTGTCGGAGAGGAGAGATCGGCAGTCGGTGGAAGCGGCTTGGAAGGCGGTCGGTGCTGTGGTGGCAGTCAACGACGGCAAAGGAAGGGGGTCGACGGCGGTGAGGAAAAAGGGAGTCGACGGTGGTGGGGAAGCAGGTGGTCGACGGAGGGGGGTTTGGATTTGGGGTTTAGGGTTTAGAAGTGAGGTGATTTGGGGATTAGGGTTTTGTCGGGGTGAAGGAGAGGCCAAGGGGTGGTAGATGGTGGTAAGCGACGATGGCATGGAAGGTGGGGTGCGGGATCGAAGGGCGATGGTTTCAGTGGGTGGGTTCGGGTAGAGGGAGCAGGAGGGGAAGAGAGGAAGAGGGCTTGAGTGTAGGTTTGGAATCAGCGGAGAAGAAGAGGAAGGAGAAGATGGGGGGTGGCGGCTGTGGATTTGGATTAGGGTTTGGGATTTGTATTGAATTTTGGTGTAGCTTTAGAGTTTATCACAAACCCTAAAATTGGATCTCAATCTCTCACACAAAAAGATTAATGAAGAGCAAACCTCAATCATAGTATTTTTTTAATCAAAAATAGCATACTTTCTCATCATTCTCAAGGCCCGTATATAGGCTCAAAACAAATCTCAATACAAATCTCCAAAATAAAGGGTGCAAATTGCAAAACTACTACAGATGGCTAAATCTCAAAATAAAATAAAGCAAAACTGATGTCCGCATCAAGGTACCACTTCCAATTCATGCCTAAAGGTGACGAATCATGGTGTAATACTTAGTACTTGTTTGAGTTCGAATAACACCTGGGAGGGTTTCAGAATTGATAATTGTTTTTTTAGCTATGTAAGATGGTATTACCGTTCCTAAGTGTGAACTCATTGTTGTTATTTTTGGCCCGGACTTGGGTCGAGTTGGGTTGACTTTGGGTGTGATTTGGAGGGGTACGAATTGGATAATAAGTTGGAATCCAGTTAAGTCGAATTGCGACTTGTTAAGTCAATGACCATGGGCAAAATAGTTGAGTATGAAATGAATGATGCAACTGGAACGAAGATGGAAGATATCATACAACATTGATGGAACTAGAAGATGAGGAATTCGGGAATTAATCATTATAATGCTCCGTAGGAAGCTGGATTGTTATAGGTTGGTCTAGTATCTGTTGGTAAGGACAGGCACTAGTTAGGCGTGTACTCACCTGTCAAGGGGACACGTGTGGCGTCGTCTCGTCTAGGACACGTGCGGCGTGTCTCGACTGTTAATTTCTAGGATTTAGTGATAAGAAATAAGAATAGTGGGAGTTAGGGGATAGACCTCTACATAACCACCTAATGTTCTATGTTGTTTAATGCGAACAGGAAGCAAGAGCAGGGCTCTAGGACTATCGGTGGAGCAGGTGAGACCTGCAGGATCACCTTTATGTTCGTAACAGCTTTTGGTGAGGTCCGGGAGTGGAGAGAGATCACAGGGTCTGGTGCCTCAAGTGGAGGTTCCACGAGGTTGTTCGGGAGTGGAAAGAGACCACAGGGTCCGGGTGGAGTGATGTATGTAAGACCAGGGAATGGAGAAAGACCGCAGAGGCTGGCACCATTATGGGTGTACAGGAGCAGAGAGAGACCACAGGGCCCGGCATGGCACTACCAACCGCAGTGGTAGAGTAGACCGAACAACTGCAACCTCATCAATCACTAGATAAATGTCAGAAACAAAAAAGAATACAAGAGAACGCATGGCGAGGGATCGAGCCCTATCATCTGAAGAACACGAACTCATTGGGAGATGCATATGTTTCCAATGAAATTACTTTTGGAAAAATATGTAATATGAGATGCATACGTTTTCAAATGAATTGCATTAGAATAAGTGCATTGTGTGCATTTTGAGTGGTGCATTAGACTCTAGGGCATGGCATACACTAATATTTGTGGTTTGACTTCATGTTTTTCTTTCTTGCATTAAATACTATTTGCTAAGATTGGAGATAGCGGGTTTCATCTGCATTGCGTCAGTTATATTTAACTGATGTGCCCACAGTTGGCTAGTGTGCAAGACTGCCTGATCGTGGGAGTGCCAATCGTGGAGCAGGAGACTAGAGCGGCGTGGAGTGATCAAGAAGAGATTGTTGATCAGCATGCTATGTAGATTATTGATGTAAGTATTGAGGTAATTCATCATTGAAATTGTATTGTAATTTATTGTAATTAGTGCATACAAGTTTTTAATTTTCTGTGATATTTCTGCGTTGTGTACTCATTTGATAGAAAGATCTTGGTTGTGTCTCGAGTTCCTGGTATACGGAATTCGGAGAGCTACAGTTATCCATGTTTCTTTTGATATTATCATCGTTGTCTGCATTGTATATTTGTTAATGAAGTAGTTGATTATGCGAAGAAGTTTATTTCGTGCATCAAGTGTTTGTCATATAGTCTTAAGTTGTGATCAGGGTTAGGCCTGAGTTCCCGGGGGCCCAAGGTGAACTTCCGAAATGGGCCCCCCCATACATTAAAAAAAATATGTATACAAAAAATTTGCACCTTGTTTAAAGCAAAATATGAAATATATATATCATCGAATAACTGAGAAGAAAGAGCCAAAGAAGGTTTTTTTTAAAAGTGGGTTTCGGGTTGAGGGTTGAGGTGAGGGTAAGGGTTTCGGATTTGAATTTGAATGTGGGTTTCGGGTTTGAGTTTCTATTGATTTAAAAGTGGATTTGTTTTTAAATCACCCAAATTTAAAACCTCAAATTCAATCAAGTCCAAACCCAAATAATTTAAACAAAATTCTAAAGGCCCAAATATTTATTTTTGGGGACCCCTAATAACATTTTTTTACGTGCAAAATATGTGCCTATATTTACAAGGGGAGTACAAATTTGGGGCTCCTAAAATTGCAAATTATCCGGGGGCTTGAGGCGGCCACCTCACCGGCCGCAAGGGTGGGGCAGGCCCTGGTTGTGATGCATAAATTTTTTGTGAATTTATAGAAATTGAATATGAAAGTTTACGATTTTGAGGTTCGTTAAGAAAATCTAAGTGTTGTATGCATCACATGTAAATAACCCCGTATGGGCTCTCATGTATCCACTCTATGAGTGATGAGTTTTTGCGCAATAATTTGTCCTACTATGGACTGTAGTGGTGTATACCTTGTCAGCGGAGTATGAAGCGTTGACCTCATGAGAGAGGGGCGTACCCAAAATTCATTGCATGAAATAAGATATTTATGTGCATATCATATTTTTTTAAGTGAAGAATTAGTGTTGAATTTATATGATGCAAGAGCATTTGTATTTAAAGTTTTTCTAAGTATTGACGAAGTTCTGAATTTTTTGGTTTTTATGGTATATGTTGAGTTCACTAGGCTAAAGCTTACTCCCACCATAGTTTCTTCTAGGATTAAGGTGTAGACCGGTGAGCCATTGATTTTTCCGGTTGAAGTTGGAAGATTTTAGTTGGTATTAGTATATATTCATGTTTATTTGATGGATATTCGATTATTTGAATAAAGATACTGAGATATTGATCATCGCATGGTAATTAAATTTTGTGAAGAATCTTTTGAAAATATAATTTATAGTATGATTTATTATTATTTGTTGGTAAATGCTTCCGATTTTAGGTGCCCGGATTTGGGGACTTTACACCGAGCCAGGCCCGAATTGCAAAAAGATTGGCACAAACCCGGACTAAATCGGGGCGGACCTGATCGGGCTCGGTTCGGCTTCAGACTAATTGCCGTCTAATTGCCAACCCTATGTATGCTAGCCCTATGTAAAACTGAATAATTGCTAACTTAAGAATTATCACACATAAGATTAACTAAGATAGTATATAATGGATGATTAGTCTAATTGTTGGGATTGGGGCGTCAACCAACGCCCGTTGTCGCTGCGGAACTAATTAGAGCAATGAGGAAGTCGAAGAGATGAGACGAATCAATTGAGCAAGCAAGTAGATCCACCAATCCAAACACAAACACAATGAGGATTTATCCCAGTTAGCTTTTGCTTAATCCGGGGAAAAATATAGGGAGATCTGATATTCAACTTGAGGAGATTACAAGGAGTTATTGATTCACTCAATACAAGGAATTAAACTCACTCACCAAGAACAATCTCTCTCGAGTCTCTCTTTGCAATGGAGAAAATAATCTATGAAGTACTACCTCTCATAAAGGAGAAGTTTACATTATATATAGAAGAATAGAGAGAAACTTAGGTCTAATCTTGATTCTCAATTGTCCGATATAACCTGGAAAAGACGTAACTGAATAGGAGCCGCACGATCTAACTTAGAGTTGAAGATTGGGCTGAAATGACCTAACAAATCGAAGCCCAAAAACGAACACAGCGTCGCGATCGGTTGACCGTCCAACAAGATCGGTCGACCGTACCACTCTCTGGCATTCCCTGTACTACGAGCGGTCAGGACGTGCGGTCGATCGCAACATGGGACAGTCGACCGCAACTATACCTGCATCTTGTTGCTGCTATTTTCCCTTCTACTCACTTCGACGCTTCGACCTCCGTGCTTCATATTACCTTCTTCTAATCTGAACAGCGAGTATACAAGACACAATCCTAACAAACTCCACCTTGGATTGCATACGAGTGCTATCACATGATGTGTTACTCATCTCCAAACTTCAATGAATTCCACTTGCAAAGAAAACTTAGAACAATAGCTTCTTCTTCTAGTTAAAATGATCTCTACCCAATCTCACCAAATCCAGTATACCCCTTCAAGGATACACCTCCATAGATGTCCTCACAAAGTTGCCAAACTCCGCACGAACTCCACCTACCCTTAGGCTTTCTCCACCTCTTGACGATATTCGAACGTCGTGGTCTCGTCTCGATGATTCTATTTGCGGCAAACTAGCTGAGCTTGCGGGAATAACGGGAAAAGAACAAACAACCCCTGCACAGGATTTTCGAATTCCCCAAAGCTTATAGAGATTGTGTTTGCTTGGCCCAACCACTCTCATATCTCTAATCACTTCACGACGATCTTGAAAAACAGACAGAACTCCACCTCGAGCTGTGTACTTGCAGCCCCGTGCATCAAGAGTTCCCAAGGAAATCAGATTCCGTTTCAAGAGAGGAACATGCAAAACATCTCTTAAAGTGAACAAATTTAGACCTGGCATCTTCAACTCAACTGTCTCCTCACCCACTACTTCACAAATCTCCCCAGTTCCTGTTGTCACACAACGCCCTGTAGTAAACTTATAAGTAGAAAACAACTCCCTCTTGGAGTAAATATGAGAAGAACTCCCTGAGTCAAGAAGCCAACTAGAATCCACCTCTAAAAAATTTGAAACAAGACACGAATCACCTGAATCAAAGGCACTAACCACATTAGCGGCTGAACTCCCGTTCTTTGAGCTCTCCTGATTCAGCAATTTCCAACAATCTTTCTTGATATGCCCTGACCTCTTGCAATAACGGCAACGGATCGAATCATTTTGCAAAGCACTTTGTCTTCCTCCCGAAGGACAATCCACTGCTAGACAACTTGTAGTAATAGACGATGATGATTTATGGGTCTCCTTCCTAAGTTGATCTTCCTTCAATGCTTTGATTTCACCATCTACCGAAATACTTTTCTTGGCAGATCTACCATGTAGCATGGTAGTTATCAAAAGCTTGTACGAATCCGGTAGTGAATATATCGGGTTGAAAGCTTTATCTTCCTCACACACAACCGCGTTAATCGCCTTAAGTTCAGATAATATCTTATTGAACTCAGTAATGTGGTCTTGGAGATCGGTACCTTCCTTCATAGATAAACGGAACAACTTCCTCTTCCAATGCATCCGATCTAATAACGACGAACCAGAGTAGTCAACTATGAGTTTTTTTCCACAAACTCACCGCAGCAGTTTCTTCAAGAAATCTGCACTTGACCTCGTCCGCCAAGGATAGTCGGATCAGACTTATGGCTCTTTCACGAATATCTTTCCAAACATCCTTCTTCATGTTGGATGGCCTTTCATTGATCTTTCCATCGAACTGCTTGATCTTCAAAAGACTGTGACCTGTCATTTTAACCAAAGAACTCGGTAACCTGAAGCTCTGATACCAGTTGTTGGGATTGGGGCGTCAACCAACGCCCGTTATCGCAGCGAAACTAATTAGAGCAATGAGGAAGTCGAAGAGATGAGACGAATCAATTGAGCAAGCAAGTAGATCCACCAATCCAAACACAAACACAACGAGGATTTATCCCGGTTAGCTTTTGCTTAATCCAAGAAAAATATAGGGAGATCTGATATTCAACCAGAGGAGATTACAAGGAGTTATTGATTCACTCAATACAAGGAATTAAACTCACTCACCAAGAACTATCTCTCTCTCGAGTCTCTATGCAATGGAGAAAATAATCTATGAAGTACTACCTCTCATAAAGGAGGAGTTTACAATATATATAAAAGAATAGAGAGAAACCTAGGTCTAATCTTGATTCTCAGTCGTCCGATATAACCTAAAAAAGAAGTAACTGAATAAGAGTTGCACGATCTAACTTGGAGTTGAAGATTGGGCTGAAACGACCTAACAAATCGAAGCCCAGAAACGAACACAGCACCGCTGTCGGTCGACTGTCCAACAAGACCGGACAATCGTACCACTCTCTGACATTCCCTGTACTACGAGCGGTCGGGGGGTGCGGTCGGCCGCAACATGGGACAGTCGACCGCAACTATACCTGCACCTTGCTGCTGCTGTTTTCCACTCTACTCACTTTGACGCTTCGACCTCCGTGCTTCATATTACCTTCTTCTAATATGAACTACGAGTATACAAGACACAATCCTAACACTAATTAACTTCAGAATTTATTATAACTAGCATTGTTCTAAAGAGGAACCAAGATAAAATCGCTAGTTTATGTTAGTATAAGCACTAAGGTGGTGACCTCCTCAAAAGTCCTTGTTTAGGGCATTAAATTCCTCATGTTGAAGAATCATTATGTTCAATGGACTGTAGTAGATGTTATGTCACTGTTGAATAATCATTATCTGACATAATACTGAACTAATCAATGACCATCTCACTTCTACTAAAAGTGCCATCATAAGGGGACAAACTTTCCCACTTTAAAATCTAATCTTCCAATATCTGATCCAAAGTGTTTTTTATCATACCATGCTCTTATTCGACTCCAGTTAATTATCTCCTTTGACTCTTCCTGCTGTTAATATTGCAATATCCATATCATAATGTCTATCTCAAAAATCATTTGAGAATCAAAAGAGACTTCAAAACGTTCATATGAAAACAGGTACATAGTCAAAAGACAACCTTTGGCTACTTGGCACTTGTGAAAGACCCTACTAATAGATTAAAACTCAGAAGTTGTGGTAAGGAGTCTAACACGCCCTTGCAGGTTGAAGGTCATTTTTGTGTGTCGGGACTGTATGCATCGGCATTTTTTTAATCAGCACTTTCATATTGCATAGCGGTTGGTTTCGAACATGGGTTGCTAGGCCTTACCGATAGACCAAAACTCCGATGTTGTGGTAAAGATTCCAACAACACTCAAGATAACTTCCCCAAAGGATTTCAAACATTAAATTAGGTACATTTTACATAGTATAGTTATAGCTATATATAAGACGCAAACTGTACATCGGTTTTTATTTTTTTAATCTGCATTTTAATATTACGTAACCAGTGAGATTCGAACCTTGGCTGCTCTCATACCATCCGAAAGACCTTACCAATAGATGAAAACTCCGAAGTTGTGGTAAGGGTTCTAACAGTACTAAAGATAACATCCCCAAAGGACTTTAAACATTCAATTAGGTGGATTTTACATAGTATAATTATAACTATATTCTGAGAGTCCCAGGAGTTAAATTAACATTGAGAAATTAATGAAAATCCAAATCATAAAGCCCATATGTGTATGTATATAAAGAGGATATCTAGGGTCCTATGTCATTGGAGGAAATTTCCTCCTATGGCGCACTAAATACCCATTCTCCGAAACCAAAATTGACGGTCCATGCCGTTCAAGTTGATCTTCATATTATAAAACATAGAGTGAAGTCACTAAATTTGAATATGTTTCGTCTGTTCATCATAAGGTTAAAATGAATGGTTTTCAGCAATACAAAAATTGTGATCAGTTAATGATGGGCAAAACATTTTCAACTTTGATAGTATTTCATCCACTTATATTTTATGACATGTTGAATATTTTGAACGGTGTGGAACACGAATTTGCATCGAGGGGGGAAGACTTTTTAGGGTGCCTTAGGAGTCCTGTGACACCTTTCCTTCCTTTCTCTCATATATAAATATACGCATGTATATGTACATATTTCAATATGTATACTGTCTTCATAGACTATAAATTCAGATAATGAAGAGGAAGATATTATAAATGAAAGCAAAAAGAGAATAAAAAAGGTCTACAGTTATGAGAAATTATGAATACTATACATAACTATAGGAAACTAATACCAACCTGACAATATCATCACCAATCTCAGGTGTGAGACTTATGCTTTTTCTTCTTTGTCTGCGTCTACAAGATATTGATGCACCTTCAGACCTGCAATGGGCAGTGAAACAATTTGCATTGTTTGTTAACAAATTACTTCAACAGTCTAAGAATATTCACAAATTACATTTCAGAGAATTGCACCATATTAGAAAACTTCATCGGCATGATAATGATAGAAAGTATTTAAATAATGCATTGTTCACAGAGTACATAATGTATAATCCAACCAGTTGCATACGAACTTATTAGGTGGCAATCCTATTCAACTTGTTTCATATTCAGACCAATGATGCAATAAATCATTGGTTTATTTTACAAGTTTGGAACAAGATTTTTAATATATGAACTAATACTAATTACTGAAGGTTGTAGGTTCTCCAGTACGGAATAATACTTTGATTCTGTTAATAGATAATAAAATTGTCGAAGAAATTAGATACAACACAAACACGAAAATCGTAGGAAATACAAACTACATGCGTATATACTACAATCCCATGGTTGACTGGGTTATGCTGGAGAAAGCCCAGTAAATGGTTGAGTTGATGATTTTTCTCAGTTTTTTTTTTTTTTTTTTGTGATTAAATGAAGGTTCAAATTGGGTGGAGCAAATCCTAGTTGGGTACGACTTCTACTTGATATGTGAAACCTATTAAAGCTATTCAGAGAACCCCGGAGATATGGCTGGACTAGCACTCTGTCGGTTTTTCAATCTAAGGGTCATTATGCCCTCTTCCCTACTTCTCAAATTCGTCGTGTTGAATCCCATTTTTTGGATGGGATTTCACGAAGATGAGACCCCCTATATTCTAGGTCTTCTCCTCTTTTACCCTCCAGACCCTCACACTATCTCTGGACTATCCCAAGTGTGGATATGATATCTCCATCTATAAGAAAAAAATAGACATCTTATAACTAATTTGTGAAAATATCTTCAGAGGATGAGGATCCACTGCTAAAGATTTGTTTCAACGCAGTCAGGGAGAAGTTGTATATTTAGTAAATGGATTGAAAAGCTTAAGGCCCTTAGGTAGTGGACGAAAGCATTTGAATGCCAAACCACTCTAAATCTATTGTACGCATATCTAATTGACTCACTAGCTTTTTGCCTTTGGGACCTATAAATACTTCAAAATTGTGTGCTTCTGGCACGAGGTGAAATACGGAGTGTTGTTAACTTAACAGAAGATACTTTTAAGAAGAAAAAATAAATAAAACAAGAAACAGGAAAAACGAGAAATCTACACTTAAAATTACTGGCATGGAAGAAACAAAAAACATAAAAGTGCATGCTTCTGTCAAAAGATGAAATGAGGAAGGTTGCTAACAGAACAGAAGATGTAACTTAGAAGTAAAGCAAGACACAGGAAAAAAGACAAATCTTCACTAAAAAGTACTGGCACAGAAGAAACATGTAACTGGATTTGCTGCAACTAGATCTGAATACCACCACGACTCAAGATTTTCTTTCCTTCAAAATTAGATTCAATAGATTATGATATAATAGATTATGATGTATGTACGAGTAGAAACATATGATTTCACCCATAAAAAATTTCCTAGTAGACCCAATATGCTGTATGTACATATTTTTCAATTCATCTCTCAAAGCTAAACCATTTATTCCTTTCCCATACTATTAGTTCATGCTTATATAGTAAATACACTAATAGTAAAATAAATCTTAGCATATATATATTTATATAATTATCAAACTTTTTGTTAGTTTCTTAAGTAAAAGTATGTTTGAGAAATACACCTTAACTCAGAGGGTGTTTGGACAGTTACAACTGAATCCTGCAAGTGTTCAAGTTACAGCCGTATGGTATCTTACAAGAAAATGGATGCTGACGCATCTATATGGAAGCGGTGTGGTATCTGACACGTGTTAGACACTTGTACGTGATAGGACACTACCTATTTCTTTTCTTATTTAAGGGATGGGGAGAAACCCCAGCCAAGAAAATATAAAGATAAGTAGCAAATCCAAGGGAATAGCTCTACAGATGAGCACCCCCAACACCAGCTCTTTCAAAGTAGTTTGTCAAAGTTTTCCCTGTGCTGATGTCATAGTGCTGGTGTGTCATAATGCGTTATGACTGTGTTAACTTGTTCATGTCCGTGCTTCTTAGATTGCAACACTTTTGCAGTATTTAATATCCTGAAATTTTAATACTAATAAGAATATTGGTTAATTATAGTATATGTTAGTAAATGAATTTGTAAAACAAGAAATTAATTGGGATAGTGAATATATTGTTTAGGGATGTATGTGTAATAATTATTAATCAGAGGGCTATATTGCAAAATTGGTTATTTATGGATTATTATGGAAAAGAAACACTAGGGATTTCTCCCCCACTCCTCCCATCATTCCATTCTTCCTGTATGGCCGCCGAAAAAGAAAACAAAACAAAACAAAAAGGAAAAAGGAAAAAAAAAGTAAGGAGATCAAAGGGAAAAGGGGGAGAAGAAAATAAATACAAATCAAGGTTATTTTTCTTTCCAAGTATTTTATGTGAATCTTTACGACATATTGTGGATTTTCATGGGAACCCTAAATTATTCTAATAGTTATAATAGTGTTAGGATGGCTAGAGTTCATGGTATATGGGTTCTAGTTGTAGATTTTACTTACATATGCATTATTGGTTTATATATATATAGTCATGTATGTGTGCTGCACGTGCTATTTTTGGGACAGCAAATACAGACTTTTTGGCTATGGATTGATACTGTTTGCAATTGGAAATTTAGGGAAACCCCTCATTGTCTTGTGATTTGCATATTAGTCATCTACAATTATTAAATAGGGTTAAATACTTTGAAAGTATTGAAATCATCTAGAATCTATGCTATGGTGATAAAATTCATACTCTATTGTTTTAAGTGGGTTAGAGGGTAGCATTGTAGCGCCCCGAGTTCCGCACACTGGAAGCTCGTGACACTTACCCAGAATCTTTACTTCAATGAGTACACAACACAGAAAAATTACAGGAAATTAGAAACTTACATTGCGCAAGAAAACTATAACTTCCACTTGGGTGCTTTCCGCAGCTCGAGTCCCCTGCTTCACGATCAGCGATCCTGCATTAGCAAACTGTGGGCACGTCAGTTGAATACAACTGACGCAACGCGGATAAAAGCCACAATCTCCAAAATCCTCAACAATCAATATTTGATGCAAAAGAAAAATGTGAAAGTCAAATCACAAGTGTCGGTGTATGTCATGATCTAAATTCTAATGCACCCGTTGACAAAAGGATCACCCTAAGATGATCATCTCATGGCTATTGAGAACGAATCAAATCAGATGGTTCTATTTCTCAATCTTTCTGACTTGCTCCTACAGAACCGAGGTCGAAAGATTGAAAAAGTCAGTCATTCACAACCACTGATGAAGGATTCCTCGAAAAGTTAAGGATTAGTAATCCTTTTTAGAAATCGAATGGATTCATATGCACATCATGCTCTTAATCTAATCCAAACTTGATTTGGAAACGTATGCATCCCATACTACATACTCCCCAAATCGAGTTCGTATTCTTCAGATGGTAGGGTTTAATCCCTCGCCATGCATCCTACTCTTGTACTCCTTCCTGTTCCTGACATTTATTTAGTGACTGGTAGAGCTGCAGTAAATACGGTCTATTCCGTCTACTGCATCAGATCGGTGGTCTCTCTCCACTCCCGAAAGTCGGTGATCACTCCGATCTATCGGAATCGGTGGTCTCTCTCCACTCTGCCCGGCCGGTGGTCTCTCTCCACTCCCGACAGGCTGGTGATCATTCAGCTCCGCTGCAATCCTGTCGGAATCGGTGGTCCTTCTCCACACCCGGACTCTACCATAAGTTATCCGAACCTAGGGCGAATCGGCAGGGCCTTTCCCTACTCCGCCAGAGACTGAGAGTTACACTCTAGCTCTTTGTTCATATGGATAACTTAGAACATAACGTACTCATAGGGGTCCATTCCCCTAGATTTCGACATCTCTATCACTAAATCTCAGGAATTAACAGTCGAGATCACGCCGCACGTGTCCCAGACGAGACAACGCCGCACGTGTCCCCTTGACAGGTGAGTACACCCCCAACTAGTGCCTGTCCTTATTTTATTGGTCACGAGATTTCATCATCATTGTTATCCTTTCCTTCCTATTTCAATTATCCTTACTCTTAATAAATACTACTTAGTTTCTTATTCAATGATAGTTGGTTAGTGGGTGATTTAAACCTAGATCCAAAAGTTAATTATCTAACTCGAGTATGGATTGAACTACGAGTAGTTGGTTTAGCTACTTGTTATAAAGCTAATGCACTTAAATGCATTTACTTATATGTAGGACAAAGGGCACTTGGTGCACTAAATATCACCATATGCGTATCAATTTTGGTGCACGTAAGGCAACAAATACCACCATATGCATATACTTATGCATACTACCACCATTTGTGTTACTAAAGTCTTCAATGCCTACAATCTTCTCCTTTACTACAATCTACTTTACTTTACCATGAGTTTCTAATTAGCTAAGCATGCAACTACAACCACTAAGCATATTACTACAAGTGTGTAGTTTCATACAATCACATCAATTTAATCATTCGAGGAGTAATCTTTTATACTACATTGTAACTATGCTTACTAACACAAAACTAGTAGTTTACTACCAATGTATGTTTACTAACCATAAACAATTGGTTAGCAATTGGGTTACTACGGGGCCAAGTCTACATTTCTAACTTTCTAACTTCTCACTATCATGGCATTCTAGCATTCTATTATACTAATTCACTACCTTACTAACATATTAACTTACTAACTAATCATTTCAACTAAGCTTACTAATATTATTAGTACAATGCTAGTAGCTTACTATCAATGTAAAGTTACTTATCGAGATACTAACTTACTAATCTTTTCAACTATAAGCATTAAAACATGAAAATTTAGTTAGACAATTCACTACACAACATCACAAAATCACATCTTTATGTTCAATAATAATCAATGCAATCTATCATGCCCAAGACATGGTTTTTATTCATGCTTTTGCATAAAAGATTCATCTTTCACACTTATACTATCATTCTTAACACAAAGAACAAATCTTTATTTATTCACTAGTATATTTATGCATATAAAATTCACACAAGTAAACACTCACTACAATTTCTAGCAAACATCAATCATTTATCCATATATGAAGAGAAATAATAATAATAATACAAGAGGTATGAAGAATACCCACTTTCTTATGCTTCTTCTTGGCTGCAAAAAGTCTTCTTTACTGCTGGATTTCAATGTTTACTGCTGGATTTTAGCTTAATAGTAGTAGTAGAGTAGTAGGAGAGTGATATAGAAGTAGTAGGTGGTATAGTAAGAGTGGTAGGAGTAGTAGAGAGGTTTGTAAAATCTGGACAGCAACTGGACAGCAATTACAGCAGTATTTTGCTGTATTCTGGGCAGTAGTAATGGTAGGAATAGTGTAGCTATAGTAGGTAATGGTAAGGTAGTAGGTGGAAGTAGTGAAAGGCATTAATATTTATAGAGAAAAAGGGGAAATAACTGCAGCAATTGCTGCTACTGTCGGCAGGCAGAAGAAAGAAGAGAAAAGAGGGAGGTGGAGGGGTGTGGAGCCTTCTAGGATGCTTAGGTGTCATCCCATTTTACTTTTACCCCCTTAGGCTTTTCTTATTTACATTTCCCTATGGAAACATTGTTGGGTTGGGCTTTAAGAAAGGAAATGGTTGGGCTTCTTTTCTTTCTTTCTCTTTTGTTTTGTTTTGTTTTGTTTTGTTTGTTTTTTTTTTTTTTTTTTTTTTTTTGTTAACTTATTAGATAAAGTAGACATAGTGTATATTAACATAAGTAAGGTATATATACACATATACATACAATCAATGTATACATTTATATTCTTTGTAAGGAAATATATATATATATATATATATTCAATACTAGGGATATTACATCACTCCCTCCTTAGAACAGTTCTGTCCTCAGAACTAACTGTAGACAGAGAGATGAGGAAAGAAAACATACATTAATTAAACAATTCAGGATGTATATTCTTCATCTGGCTTTCCAGCTCCCACGTGGCTTCTTCAACAAATTGATTTTTCCAGAGCACTTTAACCATGGGAATTACTTTATTCCTCAACACCCTGTCCTGGCGATCAACTATACTTATAGGCTGCTCCTTATAAGTAAGATCCACTTGTAGATTTTCTGGAACTTCTACTAGTTGGTGACTCGGGTCGGGTACGTATTTTCTCAGCATCGAAACATGAAATACATTGTGTACTTGGGCTAGTTCTGCTGGCAAGTCCAATCTGTATGCTGTCTTTCCGATTTTCTCCAGGATTTTGTATGGTCCAATGTACCTTGGGGCCAACTTACCACTCTTCCCAAATCTAAATACGCCCTTGGTTGGTGAAACTTTCAGAAATACTGAGTCCCCTTCTTCGAATTCTAATTCTCTTCGCCGAGTGTCAGCATAACTTTTCTGTCGGCTCTGTGCTATTTCCAATCTTTTTCTGATTAGTTCAATTTTCTCAGAAGTTTGCTGCACGATTTCTGGTCCGAACATCTGCCTTTCCCCCACTTCGTACCAACATACCGGTGTTCGACATCTTCTTCCATAGAGTGCTTCGTACGGAGCCATACCAATACTAGCCTGATAGCTGTTGTTATAGGCGAATTCTACCAAAGCTAAATACTTTTCCCAATTTCCTCCGAAATCCATAATGCATGCCCTTAGCATATCTTCTAAGACTCGGTTCACTCTTTCTGTTTGTCCATCTGTCTGTGGGTGGAAAGCTGTGCTGAAATCTGTTCTTGTCCCCAATGCCTTCTGCAGACTTTGCCAGAATCGTGAAGTAAATCTTGCATCTCGGTCGGAGACTATGGATATTGGTACTCCATGCAGCTTCACTATCCCTTCAATATATATTTCTGCTAATTTCTCCAATGACCAAGTAATTTTCACAGGTAGGAAATGAGCTGATTTTGTCAGTCGGTCAACTACTACCCAAATAGCATCATGTCCTTTGGGACTTCTGGGCAACCCGGTAATGAAATCCATACTAATATTTTCCCACTTCCATTCTGGAATGGGTAACGGCTGCAACAACCCTCCTGGCTTCTGGTTTTCTGCTTTAATCTTTTGACAGGTGAGACATTTAGCCACAAACTTGGCTATATCCCGCTTCATTCCTGCCCACCAATAGACAGGCTTTATATCTCGATACATTTTGGTACTTCCGGGGTGAACCGCAAGTAATGTAGTGTGCGCTTCTTTCATGACTTCTTCCCTCAAATCATCTACCTTTGGTACGCACAATCTGTCTCCAAACCATAACAATCCTTCCCTTATATTGAACTCCGAAAGTTTCCCTGCATTTACTTGTTCTTTACGTGCTAGAATCTCTGCATCTCTTCCTTGACCTTTCTTAATCTGCTCCTTCAGACTTGGCTGTAGTTCAAGTCGTGCTAAGATCGCACCTAAGCCTTGGGTAACCACCTCGATACCGGCTCGTTTCATCTCGTCACCCAATTCCTTTCTTGTTGCAATTAATGTAGCCAGACTCCGTTTTCTACTGAGTGCATCTGCCACTACGTTGGCCTTTCCTGGATGATACTTAATTTCGGGTCTAATATCTTCTAATACTTCCAGCCATCGCCTTTGTCGAAGATTCAAGTCCTTCTGATGATATATATATTTCAGGCTCTTATGATCAGTGTATATTTCCACTTTTGCTCCATAAACATAATGTCGCCAGATTTTCAGAGCAAAAATTACTGCAGCCAGTTCCAAATCATGTGTGGGGTAATTCTTCTCGTGCGGTCGGAGTTGCCTTGAACCATAGGCGATAACTCTTCCTTCCTGCATCAAAACACATCCCAAACCTTGGTGTGATGCATCACTGTATATCACATAGTCCTTGTTTGCTTGAGGTAATACCAATATTGGTGCTGAAATCAATCGACCCTTCAATTCTTGAAAACTTCCTTCGCATGCCTCAGTCCATTCAAACTTTTTGTCCTTCTTGGTTAATCCTGTAAGCGGCACTGCTATCTTGGCGTAATCCTGGATGAACCTCCTGTAGTACCCTGTTAGCCCTAAGAAGCTTCTGACTTCCTTTACCGTCTTTGGTTGAGGCCATTCTTTCACAGCTTCAATCTTCTGCGGATCAGTAGCCACTCCCTCCTTAGAAAGGACGTGACCAAGGAATGCAACTTCGGCCTTCCAGAACTCGCACTTGGATAATTTTGCATACAATTCATGCTCTTGTAGCTTATTCAAAACTTCAGTCAGGTGCCTGGCATGATCTTCCTCCGTTCTTAAGTATACCAAGATGTCATCTATAAAGACCACAACAAATGAGTCGATGTATGGCCGTAGAATTCGGTTCATCATGTCCATGAAAATAGCTGGGGCATTTGTCACTCCAAATGGCATCACCAAGAACTCGTAATGACCATGTCGAGTCCTAAAAGCTGTCTTAGGTATATCTTCTTCTTTCACACGGACCTGATGATAGCCTGATCGCAAATCGATCTTTGAGAACACAGTTGCACCCTGGAGCTGATCAAACAAGTCATCGATCCTGGGAAGTGGATATTTGTTCTGGATTGTGACCTTATTTAATTCTCGATAATCAATACACATTCTCATCGAGCCATCCTTCTTCTTGACAAGCAACACTGGTGCTCCCCAAGGCGAAGCACTTGGTCTAATAAATCCCTTCCGCAATAACTCTTCAATTTGCTGTTTGACTTCTTTTTGTTCAACTGGTGCCATTCGATACGGTGCCTTCGATATTGGTGCACTACCTGGCTGAATTGTGATACTGAATTCCACATCTCTACGTGGGGGTAATCCAGGTAATTCCTCCAAAAATACTAGTGGAAAATCTCGTATGATGGGTATCTTCCTTACTTCCTCTGGCACCTTTATCCTGAACCATTTCTGGGGCATATCGAGATAATTGTGTAAACTTTGTTTCATATTCTCGAACTGTCATACTGCCTTGCTTCAAATTGATGAACTCCATAATTTTTTCTTCTTGGACATCCAGGGGGAAATAGTGTTGCCTGAATTCTTCTAAAAAGTCCTCCCATGCAATTGGTCCATCGCCCATGCCTCGTTTGACAGATTGCCACCACACTCCTGCGTCTTTTTCCAAAAGGATAGTAGCCAATGTAACTTTACTTTCTTCTGGGGTCTTAAGTACTTCAAACACAACCTCCACCTGACGAATCCAATCATCGGCTGCTGTTGGATCTGCTTGTCCTTCAAATACTGGTGGTTTCATTCTCTTAAAAGACTCCACCATCTTGATGTGGTTGGTAATGGCATCGCCTGCATTCCTTTCTTGAGCTCCTGGCTGTGGTGCAATATTTCGGCTGGCCTCCATAAAATTCCCCATTATGCGATATACTCGCGCAATTTCTGCTTCGATATTGATGTTGTCATTATTAACCCCACTTCCTTCACCTTCAGTCCTCCGGCTGTTGCCACCTCTATTTCTTTGATAAACTCTACCTTCACCCTCGGTTCGTCCGTTACTGCCACCTTCGTTTCTTTCCGACATTATTCAAAAATAAGAAAACATACACAGGAGTTAGTTCCGGACATAGGGAGATCGTAAACATAGGTTGGACATACAACAATATGAATCACGACCATCCTATTATCCAAACTAAACTTGACTCTAACTGGGGTATCTAAATCTAATTTCCTGTTGTGTTGGTACTACAATTTGAAGTTTAGCTCTGATACCACTTTTGTAGCGCCCCGAGTTCCGCACACTGGAAGCTCGTGACACTTACCCAGAATCTTTACTTCAATGAGTACACAACACAGAAAAATTACAGGAAATTAGAAACTTACATTGCGCAAGAAAACTATAACTTCCACTTGGGTGCTTTCCGCAGCTCGAGTCCCCTGCTTCACGATCAGCGATCCTGCATTAGCAAACTGTGGGCACGTCAGTTGAATACAACTGACGCAACGCGGATAAAAGCCACAATCTCCAAAATCCTCAACAATCAATATTTGATGCAAAAGAAAAATGTGAAAGTCAAATCACAAGTGTCGGTGTATGTCATGATCTAAATTCTAATGCACAATTCATATGCACATCATGCTCTTAATCTAATGCAAACTTGATTTGGAAACGTATGCATCCCATACTACATACTCCCCAAATCGAGTTCGTATTCTTCAGATGGTAGGGTTTAATCCCTCGCCATGCATCCTACTCTTGTACTCCTTCCTGTTCCTGACATTTATTTAGTGACTGGTAGAGCTGCAGTAAATACGGTCTATTCCGTCTACTGCATCAGATCGGTGGTCTCTCTCCACTCCCGAAAGTCGGTGATCACTCCGATCTATCGGAATCGGTGGTCTCTCTCCACTCTGCCCGGCCGGTGGTCTCTCTCCACTCCCGACAGGCTGGTGATCATTCAGCTCCGCTGCAATCCTGTCGGAATCGGTGGTCCTTCTCCACACCCGGACTCTACCATAAGTTATCCGAACCTAGGGCGAATCGGCAGGGCCTTTCCCTACTCCGCCAGAGACTGAGAGTTACACTCTAGCTCTTTGTTCATATGGATAACTTAGAACATAACGTACTCATAGGGGTCCATTCCCCTAGATTTCGACATCTCTATCACTAAATCTCAGGAATTAACAGTCGAGATCACGCCGCACGTGTCCCAGACGAGACAACGCCGCACGTGTCCCCTTGACAGGTGAGTACACCCCCAACTAGTGCCTGTCCTTATTTTATTGGTCACGAGATTTCATCATCATTGTTATCCTTTCCTTCCTATTTCAATTATCCTTACTCTTAATAAATACTACTTAGTTTCTTATTCAATGATAGTTGGTTAGTGGGTGATTTAAACCTAGATCCAAAAGTTAATTATCTAACTCGAGTATGGATTGAACTACGAGTAGTTGGTTTAGCTACTTGTTATAAAGCTAATGCACTTAAATGCATTTACTTATATGTAGGACAAAGGGCACTTGGTGCACTAAATATCACCATATGCGTATCAATTTTGGTGCACGTAAGGCAACAAATACCACCATATGCATATACTTATGCATACTACCACCATTTGTGTTACTAAAGTCTTCAATGCCTACAATCTTCTCCTTTACTACAATCTACTTTACTTTACCATGAGTTTCTAATTAGCTAAGCATGCAACTACAACCACTAAGCATATTACTACAAGTGTGTAGTTTCATACAATCACATCAATTTAATCATTCGAGGAGTAATCTTTTATACTACATTGTAACTATGCTTACTAACACAAAACTAGTAGTTTACTACCAATGTATGTTTACTAACCATAAACAATTGGTTAGCAATTGGGTTACTACGGGGCCAAGTCTACATTTCTAACTTTCTAACTTCTCACTATCATGGCATTCTAGCATTCTATTATACTAATTCACTACCTTACTAACATATTAACTTACTAACTAATCATTTCAACTAAGCTTACTAATATTATTAGTACAATGCTAGTAGCTTACTATCAATGTAAAGTTACTTATCGAGATACTAACTTACTAATCTTTTCAACTATAAGCATTAAAACATGAAAATTTAGTTAGACAATTCACTACACAACATCACAAAATCACATCTTTATGTTCAATAATAATCAATGCAATCTATCATGCCCAAGACATGGTTTTTATTCATGCTTTTGCATAAAAGATTCATCTTTCACACTTATACTATCATTCTTAACACAAAGAACAAATCTTTATTTATTCACTAGTATATTTATGCATATAAAATTCACACAAGTAAACACTCACTACAATTTCTAGCAAACATCAATCATTTATCCATATATGAAGAGAAATAATAATAATAATACAAGAGGTATGAAGAATACCCACTTTCTTATGCTTCTTCTTGGCTGCAAAAAGTCTTCTTTACTGCTGGATTTCAATGTTTACTGCTGGATTTTAGCTTAATAGTAGTAGGAGAGTAGTAGGAGAGTGATATAGAAGTAGTAGGTGGTATAGTAAGAGTGGTAGGAGTAGTAGAGAGGTTTGTAAAATCTGGACAGCAACTGGACAGCAATTACAGCAGTATTTTGCTGTATTCTGGGCAGTAGTAATGGTAGGAATAGTGTAGCTATAGTAGGTAATGGTAAGGTAGTAGGTGGAAGTAGTGAAAGGCATTAATATTTATAGAGAAAAAGGGGAAATAACTGCAGCAATTGCTGCTACTGTCGGCAGGCAGAAGAAAGAAGAGAAAAGAGGGAGGTGGAGGGGTGTGGAGCCTTCTAGGATGCTTAGGTGTCATCCCATTTTACTTTTACCCCCTTAGGCTTTTCTTATTTACATTTCCCTATGGAAACATTGTTGGGTTGGGCTTTAAGAAAGGAAATGGTTGGGCTTCTTTTCTTTCTTTCTCTTTTGTTTTGTTTTGTTTTGTTTTGTTTGTTTTTTTTTTTTTTTTTTTTTTTTTTTTTTTTTGTTAACTTATTAGATAAAGTAGACATAGTGTATATTAACATAAGTAAGGTATATATACACATATACATACAATCAATGTATACATTTATATTCTTTGTAAGGAAATATATATATATATATATATTCAATACTAGGGATATTACATCGTAGCATAGATTCTATCTCTAATACTATAATGGGAGAGTTGGGATTGTCATTTGTAGACAATCTGTAATTTGTAGACAATCAACCATCTAATCTCAACCATACATTTTTAAGTGGGAGTTATATTAACCATTTATTTACTCAATTGTTGTTATTTACCATAATACCCTCAATGTTCAAATTTATTTACGACATAATTATTTACAAAAGTGTCAGTAATATAAAATAAAAGTTTGTGCCACTAGGGATATTTTGTAAAAAGTATGTAAGAGTAAAGGAAGGTCTCAGGTTTGAGGTCAGATTATATCTTATTATTTACTCTATAAAAAAATTGATTAGAACGTGCATCACACGTGTAGATTACTAGTCTAAATAGTTAGAAACTGGTGTGCTATATGATTGTCTTATTTTAGGAGATTTTGTTGGTTGATTGGGCTTGTCGATCCTCTTTGAAGGACTAGTAGGCTTTGAGGTGAGTGGTTTTTTTTAAAACTTTATATTAATATATTTATTAATATGTTGGTTGTTATACCTAATACAAAAAGAAAATATTCAATTAATTTTGTTATAACATCTTGTATACCCATGGTTAATCTATTACGACCCCTAAAAGTGGATAGCATTGGGTTATGCCCCCCCCCTCCCTCCAAATTTTTCGTCCCACAGGTCACGAGGTATTTTGAGAATATTTTGAAGATTCAAATTTATTACTATCTGTTGTATAGATTGGGATTCCTTATTTATTAGTTATTATCTATTACTACTTCAAAAAGTAAAATATATAACCGATGCCCCCCCCCCATTTTTCCCTAACAAGGGCTCTGTAATTATAAAAATACTAGTTATGGAACTGTTTCCTGAACTGCAAATCAGTTTTTATAACTGATTTCACTTCCTAAAAATTTCTCTTTATAACTCCCATGTCGCACTCACTTCCTCTAGCTTCTCTCTCTGCCCCCGCTGTGGATGCTTTCTTTCTCCCTCTTGTGTTGTCTCTCTCACTCACGATGTCATCTGTGTCTATAACCTCCCTCAATACGCCACCATCTTTTAGCCTTGCACTCATCAAGCCGAGAAACAATGCATCTATATCAAGCTCGAGTTAATAAGGTATACAACTACAATAAAACATTTTTCCCAACTAGTTGGGGTCGGCTACATGAATCATGATCTTCCATTCTGCTCGGTTTAGCGCAACATCTTCTGAAAGGCCACAAGTTATCATATATTTTCTCACCATTTCCACCCAAGTTTAGGTCTTCCCCTACCCCTAACTCTACCCTCAATATTTATCAAATTACTTTCTAATAGGAGTACTACTAAGTCTACGTGTGACATGTTCAAACCACCTAAGGCGATTCTCGCTTAATTTATCTTGGATATGAGCTACCATTACCATGTCTCGTATATGCTCATCTCTAATTTTGTCCTTCTTGGTTTTATTACACAGCGAACTTAGCATCCTCATCTCCACTATACTCATTTTTTAGACAATGTTTCTTTGTTGTTCAACACTCTGCTCCATACATCATTGCAGGTTTAACCACTGTCCCATAAAATTTTTCCTTTAACTTTGAAGATATACGTTTATGACAAAAAAACACCACTAGCACTTCTCCACTTAAAGCCACCCTGCTTGGATCATATATATAACATCTTCACAAATCTCCCCATCTCTTTGTATAATCGAGCCTAGATATCGGAAACGGTATCTCTTAGGAATCTTTTGACCATCAAGCTTTACTACTTCCTCATTTGTGTTCTGAATATCGCTAAAATTACACTGGATATACTATGTTTTAGTTCTGCTTATTCTAAAGCCTCTACCTTCTAAAATTTCTCTCCACAATTCAAATTTAGCATTGATTCATACTCTAGTATCGTCCGCTAAGACGATGTCATCGGCAAAAAGCATACACCAAGGCACCTCATCTTGTATTCCTCGCGTCAACTCATCCATCACCAAAGTAAAGAGGTAGGGACTTAAAATCCGAACATTACTGTAATAGGGAATTCACTACGTTCTCATGTGGTTGTTCTAAATGTGGTCATTGCCCCTTCATACATATCTGTAACAAAATGTTAGTATAGCTTGTAAGTTTGGTGTACACAAAACGTATCATTTTCAACTAGTAGTTTCAATTAAGATTTGCAGGAAATACAGGAAAATGAAAATCAAAATAAAGATTCAAAATGATTTGAATCCAAGCAAAAGAGACATGAATCGAAAAGAATGTAAAGATCAAGGAAGATTGCAACACAAGAAACATGTGCTTCAAATCCTCAAGGAAGCAAGCAATAATTAATTATCCATATCTGTTTTTGTGAGAAAATGTTATGTAAAGGTCATTGATTGATTGATTAATTTTTGGAATGAATATAAAGTGGATTCGCTAAATAAAAGTTGAATCTGCACGATAACGATCGACCGTACAAAATGTCGGTCGACCGTCACAACAGTCGACCGCTCATCACAGTAGAAAAGATGAGTCAGTCGACCGGTTATCGCTCGAATTTCAAGTTGAAAGATGAACAGTCGACTGCTCACCTATGCGGTCGACCGTAAACATGCAAACTTGACTATTTCGAAAATATCAGCTCTTTTTTGGAAAGATACATTTTCTCTCTATAAATATAGGCGAATTCACCGAGTATTCTTCATCCCTTGCTATTATAATTCTTCTGAACTAATCATTCAATCAACGATCCGAGTGTGAGAGCTTTTATTGTTTTATTTAGTCAAGATCGTTTTAGATCTTGAGAGTTTTTATTTTCTTCCACTTCGGTAAGTTTTTGCGGGACTTGTTTGTAGAAGCCCTGCGGGTGTAATAGGTCTTTGGGCCTGAATTTTGAGAATCACTGTATAAAGGTTTAAAGTATAGTGAAACGCTTGTAGCGGAAAATTGCTACAAGTAGGTAGTGTGGACGTAAACCTGGGGGTCGAACCACGTTAGATCGTTGTGTCTTGCATGCGTACTTCAAGTTTTTAATTTCCGCACAATCACCCTAATCACCCCCCCCCCCCCCCCCCCCCCGTGATTTACATAGCTCGTAGTTCATCCTTTTTTTCCTTTTTGCCTTCAATTTTGGCATGCCCCTGAGTCCTAAAATGTACTTTTCAAGCATAAATGGCTCTCTTGCACGATATTTGTTTGATAAAATGCATGTAGGATTGTTAAGTAATTTGAACCTCCAATTGAATAGTGGTTGGCAGTCTATCTGCTAGCTTTGTTTCTATGCCTCTTAACTTTTATGTTTTTTTCATATTTTTAGCAACATTCAGGTTTCATGCGTTTACATGCTAATATTCTAAAGGCTATATATTAACTATCAAATATGCAAACATAATTAAGTGACTACTGACATCTACATCTATAACCAAGACTACGTAAACTATCAATTTTATCCAATATGTATAAAAGCAATTAAGGTACATTGTTTTGTTAAAAAAAATCAATCTTATTGGTTAGCCTTCTTTTCTCTAAATTTCATTACGTATGAAGTTAAGATTACCTTTAACAAAATTAAAGATTATCATCAACACCATTAGTCATATTATTTTTCTATTCTTGAACTTTCGTTTCAGTTATCTTTTTAGTAACTCGCTCGCTTCTGTCCTTTAAGTAATACTATGAGTGAACTATCAATAACCATGACCACCTTTGACGAAAAGTCTAATGTTGGCCAACTAACAAAACTTGTGAAGTTTCAGTATATGATTTTTTAACACCCATCATGTGATTTCAGTTTTTTTTTGGATATTTGAAATCCAAAATAGCAAAATTCCTTAGAGAACATAAGATTGAATGGGCTCTTTATCATAATCTATAAATGATGTAAGCAGAAGACTATTTTCACAACAAGCTTTCTTAAGTACACATCAAAAACAATTGTCATCTTGTTGAAATCATTAATGAGGGATTAATTTGTTATTTCAAGATTGGGTTATTATAACACGTAACATACTTCTCTGCAGGTTGGATCTGTAACTATGATTTGCTTCATCAGTGTTCTCATCAGTTGTTGTGTGGTCATTATTCAATATTCATAGAATTTCTTTCAAATTTTTACTATGGTTTTACATGTAAGCATGTCGAACGGATGAAGAAAGCACAGGAAATTCCTCTTTTTCGAATTCTTACTACGAATAAACTACTTAGTGAAATGATATAAAACTATGTCATTATAAATGTAAGTGAAAACTAATTCATGAAATAACACTTCATTAGGCAAACATTCTGTTAATTGTGTTTTTGTTTCGAAAAAATGACTGAATCAAAAAATTTCTTCAAATGCCAATATGTATGATGTATCTTTTATAGCAGAGGATCAAATATACCTAGATAGAAAGATCATATAATTCCGAATTTTGACCTGGCATGCTTAACCAGAGAGATATCCAACCAAAACTTCAAAGTTTCAAAAACCCTACTTTCCCTTAGGAAAAAATATACATATCCAACAAATCATAGAAACCTCACGAATTGATGATTATTTCATCTGCATTCTGACAACATTCAAGCATATCTTATTTTTGGATTCTCACTTAAGCATTGGTGAAATCAATCCCGTATAAAATTTTGTTATTATTCTCTCATAACAGATTGCAAGTGCTCCTGAGTCTTTTATGACATGCCCCTTCAAGTTTTTATGCATGACACGATAATTTTCTTTCCTCGTGCATATTTATTGCAAGTTTCTATATGCAACCAACTATGCTTAAAATATCAGACTTTCGTTCTTTCTTATTTACTACCTGCTTAAATATGGAAGAATGGACCTAACTTGGGTAAAGGGTTGATTAAAAAGTTTGAAGAGACTGAAGCTAAAGGAAACAACACTAATACTGAACATTGAGTATGGAAAGACCAAGCTTTCAATCTCACGTTATCTCTTGTTTCCTTATGTCGATTGAATACGAAGTTCCTGGATTACGGATATTCCATGGATCTTTCTTTCTTTTAGGTCAGCAATCTGCTGATCCTTTTGCCTATTCAAATCCTTATGTTCGTTCAATCTTTTTGCATATTGTCATTCCATGTTGTGTATATACTATTCAATTTGAAACATTTACTTACTCATTGTAATTCCAAAGATTATGTTACAAAATGACATTTTTTTAATATAAAATTTGTTGGTTAGAGGCAGGACTGACGAAGAGGAGGAAAATTTATTGTAGAATTTAAGGACGTTGATTTTGCATACTTCCATGGAGAAGATCCCCGCAACCTTCCTGATGGTTGTGAGGCTAATTTTTCAACTGACGGGAAGGATCTATGCCTATGTCTGAATAGATTGGAAAGCTTCACATCTTAATGACATTGGAGTTTGACCTTTAGCTATGAAGGGAGGAAAATGGGAAATAGTTTGTGTGGACTGCTACTCTTTTATATTGTTTTTTGACTTCTTGTACTCAGTTTCTAGAGAAAGAAGTGTGGACTGTGGAGCTACTTTGAGATTGTTCTTGTAGAAGGAGACTATATGGCCTGGATCCATGTGGTTATGCTTTTTTATGGCCTTAATAATTTCAGGTTTTCTATTTATTATAGATTTAATAATGACCTCTTGTTTTTTATAAGGTTTGTGAACTCATTTTTTCTATTTTTTGTTGGTCACCTGTTTAGAAAAAATGCATAATGATTGTTGTCACAGACTCATAGTTTACAGTGTTGTTCTCAATGTTGTGTTTCGTACGACCATGGGCTAACAAATTTGTGTTGGTATGTCTCTTAATTTTTCCGGTAAGTGTGTTATTTATACTAGCATTGTATAAAATGCATGCACATGCTAATTATTGTATGCATGACTACTAAATGTAGCTGAATATTATTAAAGTGATGAGATATTGTTGTGTCTAACCATAGCAAAAGTTATTTAGTGCCTGTGCTTTAGCCTTTAGGCTTTAGGCTTTAGACGTACAGAAATTATTAGAAAGTTATATTAATGATGCTTGACTCTGCATAATTTTGTGAACACTTCGAGTTAAAGGCCAAAGTGTCGGCTTAGAAGTTAACATCCCCTCGTGTGTATGGCTTTCAAATGAGATTTTATGAAATGCATAAATTCTGTTAGAGTCACGACTCCCAGAACATATTGTACTGCCCATGCCCCAAGTGATTATGATTGGATATCATTAAGATTAATTACAAAGATGTGAGGTGAATAACCAACAAGGATGCTTATGGTGTTAGTTATTAGATAATACTGTTTTATTTATAGTTTGTCTTAATTTTCGGACTATCAAAAAAGAACAACCAAGGTTACATGTCAAAAGAGAGAATTCAATTATGTGTATGTCTTGTTAGATCAGAGAAAATAGTCTAAAGGTGCATGCGTCAAGATGGATGTTTTCAAAGTGACATATCTTTGACATTTACAGTTAAAGAAGTATCCAGGAAAATCTTGTGAAGAATCTCATAGTCCAAGAGCAAATTAATGCAACAAACAACAATATTGTACTTCTTGTAATTGGTTTTGGAGTGTATTAATTTTCACTTCATTGTATTTGTAATTATTTTTTTGGCTGACTCATTATTTTGTGATCACTTTTCTATGAGACAAATACTTATTTTTAACCCAATCAATATTACCCACGTGCAAGGAATGTGAATTTTCCAAGTTAAAAATTCTTACTCCATTGTTTGATGGCAATATTATGTAAGTTGAATACTTGATAGATTTGAACTATAATTCTACACCTATTCATAAATTACGAATTGCATTGACTTTATGAAGTTATTCACTATCATTACATTTTGCGACACCAATAACCCTGACATTGGATAAATGAAATATTGTTAAAAATATTTGTCTAGCTGATATACATATGGTAACTTGGAACATTCCAAAGAGAGAAAAGTACTCTTTGCGACAATTTTCACATTTATGAATTGCTTGATTTCATTTATTTTGTTATAAGATTTGCAACATTATTCACATTTTTACTTTTGCCAGCATCTATTTGTTTGTCATATGGCGTTTGGACCCTTCATGGGTATTTCATCTTATGACGTTCGGACCCCTTCGTGGGTATTCTGCCTTCATAGTGTTTAGACCCTTTGTGGGAATCCCGCCTTTATGGCATTTTGGACCCTTCATGGGTATTTCATCTTTATGGCCTTTAGACCCTTCGTGGGTATTTCATCTATATGACGTTTGGACCCCTTCGTGGGTAGTTTATCTTTATGGTGTTTAGAACTCTTGTGGGTATTAGAGCTGATTATAGAGAATATGTTTTTCTTTTACTTAGAAGATGTTTATTCATTTGTTTGCAATCACTCTTTTAAAATTTTGCAAGCTCTTCTGGTAAAATTATATTATATTATTTTTATATATTAACCGTTCACTGCGTGTGTGGCAACTCATCCAAACCTGTCTTTAGATTGATAGATATCATTGAACGCAGCTCTTGGAGCTCTCGTAGTGCCTCTTAGGGGTTGGCATTAGAGGTGTTAGTTCTTCCTTTTTAATAAAGTGGCATATGGCAAGACTAGATGAATCCGTAAGTTTTTTTTTTGGGATAATAAAGTTGTAGCAAACAGGTGTAACATGTTTGGAGGTTATTTATTTCATTTGGATTCTAGTGGTTTAAGAATTTTCAGAACTATATGATTTATTTTTGGACATGAAAGAGATGAAATAATTGGTTGTAATAGGTGAACTTGGGAATTGAAATAGATTTGTGGTTTATTAATTGTTTTTAGTGAGGTGTTTGTTTTATTTTGAAAGCAGGTTATATCTTGGATTATATATTTTGTGGTTATGATTCCAAATCTATAGGTTTAAATTTGTGGTCGTGACATAGTAACTTGCTCTTGTTGAAACAAGCTACCAGCAGCGGAAATTTACATGGATGGCATGCCTGCTACTGTTGTCGCAACTGCAGCCACCCAAACATCCCCTTCGTGGAGTTGAAAGCTAGTGTGAAATGATTAATCAGTATAGCTGCTGAATTTCTGACTGGGTTCGAATGTTCCAAAAATAAATCATGAACGGATCATACAGAACCAACTAGAACCCAGTTGTGATTAAACATAAAGTTCTGATTTTGTGATGTCTTGTGTGGTAATTGTCTAATTAATAAATTGTTTAATTAAATTTTCATGCTTGAATGTTTTAAGTCTTTTGTTAGCAAGTTAGCATCTTGTTATTAAGTTTTACATTATTAGAAAACTACTAGCTTTGTGTTAGTAAGCTACTAGCATTGTATTAGTAAGCTACTAATAAGTTAGTAAGCTTAGTTGTAATATTAGTAAGCTTAATGTAGTTGTAATGTTAGTAAGTTTAATGTATGTTAGTAAACTCCAATGTGTAGTTGAGATCTATATGAGGGTTCTTGTGTAGTAGTGATCATGTTAGTAGTGGTAATCATGTTAATAATATTAAAATTGTTCACGTTAGTATGTTAAATATGTTAGTATGGTAGTAAATTAGTAAAGTAAAATGCTAGAATGCCATGTTAGTGAGAAGTTAGAAAGTTGGAAACTTAGACTTAACCTTGTAGTGACCTAATTGCTAACCAATTGTTCATGGTTAGTAAGCATAGTTTATGTTAGGAGCTAAGTGTAGACTTGACCTTGAGTACTAACTTGTTAGCAAGAAGAAATAATGTTAATAGAATTATTCATGTTAGAATTGATATGCTAGTAAGCAAATTGAAAGAGTTAGTAAGCACCTGGTCCTAATAAGGAAAATGCAAGTTTGAGATTAGTAGGTGGAAGCATGGTTGAATTAAGAATAGCTTCATAATAAATGTAGTAACTTGAAAATATGGGAGTTAGTTGTACCAACTAAACATGATATTTAATTAGTGAGAGAATGTGATTTGTAGTAATGGAAGAACTTGTGAAGTTAGTATAGAGAAGTGTAATTGCTTTCTATGGGCCGGACGTGGGCCGGACATGGACTGGAAATGAGCTGGACATGGGCCGGATATGGGCCGAATAAGGGCCAAGTTGGGCCAACAATTGAGAATAAGAATATAATAATAATTTAGTGTAATTGTGAACAATGAGACTATAAGTAACTAATGATTCCACCTAGAAACTAAGTGGTGATTAATGGAGGAATTAAGCTCATGAAAAATTGACCTAAGTCGTAAAAATTAGTAAAGGTGTTAGTTCTAGGTAGTGTGATTCGTGACTGTAAGGACAGGCACTAGTTGGCGTGTACTGACCTGTCAAGGGGACACGTGCGGCGTGATCTCGTCTGGGACAAGTGCGGCGTAGTCTCGTCTATTAATTTCTGGGATCTAGTGTAAGACCAAGCTATGGTCAGAGATAGGGGATGGACCCCTATGCCTCCGCCTAAAGGTAGTCTGGGCTGTTTAATGCGAATGGAGAGCCTGTAGGGTTACCTTGATGTCGTAACAGCTTTTGATGAGGGCCGGGAGTGAAGAAAGACCACAGGGTCCGGCGCCTCAAGTGGAGGTTCCACGAGGTTGTCCGGGAGTGGAGAGAGAGACCACAGGGTCTGGGCGGAGTAGTGTATGTAAGACCGGGAAGTGGAGAAAGACCGCAGAGGCTGACACCATTGTGGGTGTACAGGAGCGGAGAAAGAGCACAGGTTCCCGGCATGGCACTACCGACTGCAGTAACAGGATAGACTGAACAACTGCAACCTCATCAGACACTAGATAAATGTCAGAAACAGGACTAAAGTACAAGAGTAGGATGCATGGTGGGGGTATCGAACCCTAATATCTGGAGAACACGAACTTGTTGGGAAGTATGTACTATGGAATGTATACGTTTCCAGTGAAGTTGCATTTGGGAAAGTAGGTAGTATGGGATGCATACGAACCCAAATGGATTGCATTAGAGTAAGTGCATTGTGTGCAATTGGAATTGTGCATTAGACTCTAAGGCATAGCATACACTGACACTTGTGGTTTGACTTTACATTTTCTTGTGGCATTAAATATTGTTTGCTAAGATTGGAGATAGCGAGTTTCATCCGTATTGCGTCAGTTATAATTAACTGACGTGCCCTCAGTTGGCTAGTGTGCAGGACTGCCTAATCGTGGGAGCATCATTCGTGAAGCAGGAGACTAGAGCGGCGTGAAGTGATCAAGAAGAGATTGTTGATCAGCGGCTACGTAGATTATTGATGTAAGTATTGAGGTAATTCATCATTGAAATCGTGTCGTAATTTATTGTAATTGGCGCATAAAAGTTTTTAATTTCCTATGATATTTCTGTGTTGTGTACTCATTTGAAGGAAAGATCCTGGTTGTGTCTCGAGTTCCTGGCAGAATTCAGGGCGCTACATACCCCTCCACTATAACCTAGATATAGGTAAATTTTAGGAATAATTTTGGAGACAAAAAAAAGAACTCCAAAAGTTTTTTTCAAATATCCATTCGGCTTAAAAAGGCAGAATTGTGAAAGCAAATAAAGTAATACTCATGAATTGAATGAAACAAAATTTAAAAGATACCGTTCTAGCCATAAACTAATGGCTCCAGTACTTTTCCCAAGTACTTATCTATTCCCGGTGAAGGTGATATGCAAATTGAACATTGGTGGAGAGCGCTAAAAAGTATAAGGAATGAGGATCACTATGATATGTTCAACAAAAAAATGGTATGCAAAATTTCATAACATGGTATGGTGGGATGCGCATCAGGCATCACTTATTTAGAATGAATTCATTTATCAAAACACAAGGATTTTAATAAACTTGATAAGGGTAGTATGTTGTAGTACAAAGGTGTGGTTAAAGGAATGAGAATCACTTTAATTTGTCACATAAAAAACTCGTAAGCTAATTCATATAATATCATGAAGTGAGGCATCTAGCATGACTATCAGAATGAAATTCATTTATCTCAAACAATTAACAATTATCATAGGATTGTATGCTGTAGTACAAAGGTACTCGCATGTGTGTTCATTATTATGACCATAAAAAGTGTTACAAAGGTTCCCCTCCTTAATATATGACAAATTTTAATTGTATAGAGCATATTCTACGACACAAATTTTACTATCCATCAACACTGGTTATAAATAAGTACAAACCCATTGCTCTGAAAGTGTCTTCCAAATTGTAATATACTACAATGTGTTGTATCCAACACATCAATCGCATTGTAATGCTGAAATTTGCTAAGAAATTGTAGTACCTTGGTGTAGCAACATCATCTGTTAAATCTCTAGAAGATTGGTGATTGCTGCTTAGTATAGACCGCCCACTGGCTCTAGATAACGGATGTTCTGGACTGCACAAACATATCATCTTAAGTTACTTTTATCATTCATACCTGCATGTATAATAACTAACACAATAATATTATCCATATCCATCTAACATTCAGTGATTACATGTACTGACTCTTCCTGACAGCAGAGAATGAATCATAATTCAGAATTCTTAAGGATCTAATAACTCATGAAACAGCCTATGTTTTTATTCCAACAAAGGATGATCATTCACAACGGACTTCAGCCAGGCACAAGCCTGAAAGTGGTCCAGGGTTACCGAATCCTGTTCAGATTCATGGTATGATTAGAGGATAACGGTATGATACTTTCAGCAGTACATGGTACGGGCGCCGGGGGGGGGGGGGGGGGGGGGGGGGGGGGGGGGGGGGGGGGGGGGGGGGGGGGGGGGGGGGGGGGGGGGGGAGGAGGAGGGGTTGTTAGAATGAGTTGGGCCTCTAAAATGAGTGATATATATACAAACATGTGTGTGCGTGTAGAGAAAGAGACAGAAAATTAATGTATAAAGCATCAGTTACCTGCATTACTAAATATAAGAGCAATAGTCAAATTAATCTCCATGACCATTTGAGAAGAGTTTGGAGAGATGATCATGGGTTAATGAAGAAAGGTGTGGAAAAAACTGTATTTGAATTGTTAGTTTAGGAGATCCGGATCGAGAACCCATCATGAATCGCATCGCGAGATCCAGGTAGGGTGGGAGAACACAAAAACACTATTTCAGATGTGTAGCACGACTTGGAGTTTCAGGCCGAGTTCGATTATGGTTATTAAAATCAAGGTCGGCCTGAACTCAAAGCAAGAAATTGGTGATCAGAAAACCAATACCGGAACAAGAAACCAGATTCCGATTAGTCAAAGCCTGAATATTTAATATTTAACGATATACTTAGTATTTAACAATATAAATTACTAAAAGGTATATTTAATGATGGGATAACAGCACCGATTGCCGCTGATTTTTACCATGATCGCGGATGAACTTGCAGAAATGACGAGAAGAGCCAGGGAGGTAGATGTTATAAAAGGAGTTACGATTAGAGGGATCACAGCACCAAGGTCCATCCTACAATATGCGGATGACACCCTAATGATGGTAGTGGGTCAAATGGAGGAGTTGATTGTGATTAAAGTGCTACTTAGATGCTTCGAGCTTTGGTCGGGCATGTATGTTAACTTACACAAGAGTTTTGTGGTCACACTGAGCGGCGACTTAGCAATCCCGATTGAGCGGACAGCAGAGATTATGAGATGCAATACGGGAGATTACCCCCATCAAATACCTAGGTACTCCAAATGGCTAGAGAGATTGCTTAGAGACGATTGGAAGCCATTAGTGGAAAAAGTGGAAAATAAACATGCCGAGTGAAAAGGGAAATTTCTTTCGTTGGGGGGGGGGGGGGGGGGGGGGGGGGGATTATCCTTATTGATTCGGTGTTGAGCGGCCTTCCTACATATTTGATGTCTATGTATGAATTACCAGCCTGGGTTATACAGTCAGGAGACGTTTTCTCATAAAAGGGGCTCTTCAAGATAGCAAAGGGTTTCATTTAGTAAGATGGGTAAGGTGTGTAAGAAGAAGGAATTCGGGGTGCTGGGAATAGTTAATCTACGAGAAATGAATAAAGCACTGCTCTCCAAATGGTGGTGGAAAATGTGTAATCAACGGAAGTCGTGGTGGTCTAAATCTTTTGCACCATACCGAAGAAGAAAAAAATTTAGATATGGAGGACATAGTACCCATCGGAAGGCATCTTGTATGTGGAAGGGTATGGCCAAGGTGGGAGAGCTATTTCATAATAATACTAGATGCAAACTAAGGAACGGGAAAGACATTAACTTTTGGAAGGACAAGTGGTGCGGGGATAACTCAATACAAGCACTATTCCCACAACTAGCTAAAGAATCAATTAAGGAGGATGCACTGGTCTCGGACGTGTGGAGGTATGATAGACTATATCTTCAGTTCCATGGAAATCTATCAGCTGAGAACCAGAGACAATTACAAGGACTAACTAACTTGGTACGTGTCATGGGCGACCAAAGAAATGAAGAGGACGACATAAGGGAATGGAGGCTAGATTCTGATAACACATTCACTGTTAGATCACTATATCATTGTTTGAATGATGGTGGTTTGAGGTTTGCAGATTCTAACACAATTTGGAAGTCCAAAGTTTCTAACAAGATCAGAATCTTCCTATGGTTGTTTCGGGACAACGCCATCCTATCGAAGCTAAACATTAGGAAACGAAATACTATTATTGATACTAGATGCCCTAGATGCTATCTAGCGGAAGAAGATGTTAACCATATCTTTTTCCAATGCCCTAAAGCTAGACTTACATGGGAGATTATGCGTCTGGGTTTCAACAACAGTGAATTTCCCAACAATACCGACGATATTTGAGGGGAGTGGAGAGTGAGATGTATTAGGAAAGAACACGGAGTTGTGTGGGATATTACGGTCGGGGCTATCATGTGGATCTTATGGCTAGATAGAAATCTTAGCCCTTATTGATGCATGGGCAGGTCAGGCCAGAGCTAGGAAGAGGCTACGCATAGATGAGGCGGAATAGTTAAGAAACAAAGAAGCAACGGCATGTACTCCTTTACATGAGGACTAAAGCGATGTTGGAGTTTCATGCCTTTTTTAGTTTACCTATGCATATTTTCATGTATATTTTGGGTTGCATCTTCATATCAGTTTGATGCATTATTTGGGAGAAGGACTATGTGTGTTAATTATCATTAATGAAACCAGTGACTGAGGGTCACTTTTATTTATAAACAAAAGGGTATATTTAATATTTAACCATATAATTTAGCTCAAGAGTAATATATATGACAATATGTATTGAATATTGAAGAACTCGAAATATTAAATATTGAAGGCATATATGACAATAACTAAAAAAAGGAGAAATTGAAAAGATATTTTACATATTAAAAATACCCAAAATCCGACCTATAAAGTGAGCGCCTGAAGCTGATAGGCCTCAGACATACGGCGTGCATAAATACTTACATACATATATGTAGGGTTGTGATTTGGTGAGAACTCCTTTGGTGAGAACCAAGTGAGAACTTTTTTTAGGACATTAATTGAAACGTTTGAACCACTCATAAAGGTTCAAACGTTAAAAGTGAGATCTACATGTCTAAATTGGTCTACATACATTAAAGGTTACAAATTGTATAGTTGAATATCGTTAATTTTTATAATGGCATGATGCATGGACAAATGAATTTCAAATGAGTTGATTTTACATTTGTGGGCTAATTTAGTCATTCAAATCAATGTGAACGTCTATTGGATCGATGCAAGGAGTTCTTACGAAGCTTAGGATATATATAGGGAGGTAGTCCGGTGAGAATTGTTCTCACGATAAGCTTCGTGAGAACTCCTGCATAGTCATCACATGGATGATCTGAACCATTCATATTGATTAGAATAACTAAATTAGTATACAAATGTAAATTCAACTCATTTGAAATTCATTTGTCCATGCATCATGCCATTATAAAAAATACCAATATTCACCGTACAATTTATAACACATCAATGCATGGGAAAGTAAATCTCAAATGACTTCTTCCATCTTTAAACTAATTTAGACATGTACATCAAAATAAACAGTTCGGATTTTAATTAATGTCCCAAAAAAGAGTCCTCACGTGGTTCTCACCATAGAGACATTTTGCGGCCGATCAGAACCATCATTTTGTTAGAAATGCTTAAACTAGTTTAAGAATGTAGAATCAAGTCTTTTGAAATCTGTTTTTCCCTGCAACTTAAATGTTACAAAATTGTAAGGCAAAAATATCTTTTTTTAATGATATGATGCAAGAGTAAAAGCATTTCCAATGACTTGATCCTTTTAGACTAATTTAGATATGTATATCAAAATGAACAATTCGGATTTTTCAAAGTCCCAAAAAAGGTTCTCGCGTGGTTCTCACTAGATCACAGCCTATATATATACGGATTTCGAATATGGAATTCAAAGGGATCAAATAGAAAATGATACTCAGAATCATATAACTATAATGAAATATACGATCGAATTGGAAAAAGAGTAAGAAGAAATGGTTTGATCGTCTTATTTCTCGAACCCAGAGATCCATGAATCAACACGAATATCTCCGGTAGTCAGTCCATTTCCATTAAGGCCCTACCTCAACCCTTATTTTGAGGCCTCATATGTAACCCCAAAGATATGAACCCCCCATGAAATATTTGAATCGTTCATCTTGTTCTATATGCCTTAGATAACATTAGAGTGTAAAATCAAGTTATTTGAAGTTCATTTGTTTATGTTTTTTTTATCACATGACAAAATTGTATGGCTAAAAATTCTTTGTTTTCGTAACGACATGATGAATTAGCTAATGAATGTCAAACAATTTGATTATTTTAGACCCATAAGCTATCTTAGGCATGTAGAACAAGATGAAAGCTTCAGATTCTTTATAGAGGGTCTGTATCATGGAGGACCTCAAAATAAGAAGTGAAGCAAGGCCTTAAGGGATCATATATGGAGATCTTCAAGAGAGGACGAACCTCTCCCTAAGGTGGGAGAGCTCACCATTGTTGAGGCCATCCTATAAACGATTCGAACAATTCATCTTTATATATATATATATATATATATATATATATATATATATATATATATATATATATATATATATATATATATATATATAGAGAGAGAGAGAGAGAGAGAGAGAGAGAGAGAGCTCAGAGCTTTCCCCAAGGTAGAAGAGCTCAATATGGTGGGGCCAGCCTATGAACAATTCGAACCATTCATTTTTTTTCTAAATAACTAACATATGCTAATTGTAAGACCCCCAAAATAATTAATAATTATTTTATAGAAAATTATGTTACTTATAACATTATATTATATAATTTTGTATAAAAATCATATTTTTATTCATGGGATATAAATTGTGTTTGCCACACTTGAGTGTTAGCAAATATTATAGTAGTATTCATATTCATTTGTTGTATTGTAATTGTATAATTTGTATATGTTTTGTTCATAATATATTTTGTGCATGAGGGTTAGCTTAGGGTTATAATCTAACCATAGAGCTATGAAGAGTTTGGGGTTAGGATGCATTAGGTTGTGATGAATAAAATGCCACATCACCACACTCCCATCCATTTATTTCCTTGGGTTTTTGTTTGGATCCCCATTGGCCACATCACCCCCCCCCCCAACCATACCCTTAGCCAGCCAGCCACCTAACCCCCCCCCCCCCAAACAAAAACAAAAACAAAAAACCCTACTTCATTTTCTGTTCATTTATAAAGGAAAGAAAGAATGAGAAGAGGCCCTTGTTAGCTTTCGTTCTTGGGTTCTTGTTCATTCAAAACCCTACCAATTTTTATTTCATTCCCAACCAAATGTTCAACTCTTTCTACTTCAATTTTCTACAATTTCCATACAATTCCTACTCAAATTCATTTATAAAGAAATACCTACACTTCCAAATCTTTTCATTTCCAAAACAAGCAAAGAGAAACCCTACACTTGTGGATTTCGGCCAAGCTTGGAAACAAAAGCTTTAGAGTTTGGAGACAAGAAGAAACTAGGAAGTGAAGTTTGTGTGTTCAATTCTTCAAGAAAGGTGGGTGTTCTTCTTCTTACTTATGAATGTCATGATTTCATATGCATGAAAATGCTATTGAATAAATAAAGATTCAATCTTGTGTTGAGAATGGTAGTATAATGCTAGCGAATGAATAAAGATTCAATCTTTGAATGAATAAAGATTCAACCTTTGTGTTAAGAATGGTAGTATAAGTATAAAAGATGAATCTTTTATGCATGATTATGAATAAAAACCATGTCTTGGGCATGATAGATTGTGTCGTTAATTATCAAACATAAAGTAGTGATTTTGTGATGTTTTGTGCAATAATTGTCTAATTAAATTATTCATGCTTGAATGCTTAATGTCTTTATGTAAGCTACTAGCATTTGTTAGTAAGCTACTAGCATTGTGTTAGTAAGCTACTAATGTGTTAGTCGGCTCAGTTGTAATGTTAGTAAGCTTAATATATGTTAGTAAACTCCAATGTGTAGTTGAGAACTATATGAGAATTTCTTGTGTAGTAGTGATCATGTTAGTAAGTGATGATCATGTTAATAATATTAACATTGTTTATGTTAGTAAGTTAACTATGTTAGTATGTTAGTATATTAGTAAATTAGTAAAGTAAATGCTAGAAATGTTATGTTAAAGAAAAAGTTAGAAAGTTAGAAATGTAGACATTGATTATATTAGTATTGTAAACTTGAATCTATATATGGATGATTTTATTAGTGACCTAATTGCTAACCAATTGTTCATGACTAGTAAGCAGAATTTATGTTGGGAGCTAAGTGTAGACTTGACCTTGAGTACTAACTTGTTAGTAAGAAGAAATCATGTTAATAGAATTATTCATATTAGAATTGATATGCTAGTAAGCAAAATGAAGGAGTTAGTAAGCACCTAGTCCTAATAAGAAAAATGCAAGTTTGAGATTAGTAGGTGGAAGCATGGTTGAATTAAGAATAGCTTCATAATAAATGTAGTAACTTGAAAATATAGGAGTTAGTTGTACTAACTAAACATGATATTTAATTCGTGAGAGAATGCGAGTTGTAGTAATGGAAGAACTTGGGAAGTTAGTATAGAGAAGTGTAAATGCTTTCAATGGGCCGGGCATAGACCGGACGTGGGCCAGACATGGACCGGATATGGGCCGGACGTAGGCCGGACGTGGACCAGATATGGGCCGAACGTAGGTCGGACGTGGGCCAGATAAGGGCCAAGTTGGGCCAATAATTGAGAATAATAATATTATGATAATCTAGTATAATTATGAATAATGAGACTATAAGTAACTAATAATTCGACCTAGAAACTAAGTGGTGATTAATGGAGGAATTAAAGCGGATGGGAATTTGACCTAAGTCGTATAAATTATTAAAGGCCGTAGTTCTAAGTAGTGTGACTCGTGATTGTAAGGACAAGCACTAGTTGGCGTGTACTCACCTGTCACGAGAACACGTGCGGCGTGATCTCGTCTAAGGCACGTACGGCACAATCTCGTCTGTTAATAGTGTAAGACCAAACTATGGTCGGAGATAAGGGATGGACCCCTAGCCTCCGCCTAAGGGTAACCTGGGTTGTTTAATGCGAATGGGGAGCATGTAAGGTTACCTTAATGTCGTAACAGCTTTTGATGAGGTCCAGGAGTGGAGAAAGACCACGGGGTCCGGTGCCTCAAGTGGAGGTTTCACGGGGTTGTCCGCGAATGGAGAGAGACCACAGGGTCCGGGCGGAGTGATGCATGTAAGACCGGAGAGTAGAGAAAGACCGCAGGGGCTGGCACCATTGTGGGTGTACAGAAGCGGAGAGAGACCACAAGATCCCAGCATGGCACTACCAGCTGCAGTAGCGGAGTAGACCGAACAACTGCAACCTCATCAGACACTAGATAAATGTCAGAAACAGGGCTAGCGTACAAGAGTAGGATGCATGGCGGGGGATCGAACCCTAATATCTGGTGAAAATGAACTTGTTGGGAAGTATGTAGTATGGGATGCAAACGTTTTCGGTGAAGTTGCATTTGGGAAAGTATGTAGTATGGGATGCATATGTTCCCAAATGAATTGCATTAGAGTAAGTGCATTGTGTGCATTTGGAATTGTGCAATAGACTCTAGGGCATAGCATACACTGACACTTGTGGTTTGACTTCACATTTTCTTGTTGCATAAAATATTGTTTGCTAAGATTGGTGATCATGGATTTCATCCGCATTGCGTCAGTTACATTTAACTGACGTGCCCACAGTTGGCTAGTGTGTAGGATTGCCCGATCGTGGGAATATCACTCGTGGAGCAGGAGACTTGAACTGCGTGGAGCGATCAAGAAGGGATTGTTGATCAGCGGGCTACGTAGATTATTGATGTAAATATTAAGGTAATTCAATGTTAAATCGTATTGTAAATTTATTGTAATTAGTGCATAAAAGTTTTTAATTTCTTGTGATATTTCTGTGTTGTGTACTCATTTGAAGGAAAGATCCCGGTTGTGTCTCAAGTTCCTGGTATACAAAATTCGGGGCGCTACACTAATCATGTGAGATCAAATCATTTGAACTTCGTATACTGTTGCATCATATCATTATAAAAAATAAAGAAATTTATACTATACAATTTCTTAACGTTCCAGTCCTAAGGGCAAACAAATTTCAAAAGCCTTGATTCCGCATTCTTAAACTAATTTAGACATTTCTAACAGAATGAACGGTTCGGATCGGTCATAGGATGTCTCTATAATGAAGGAGAGCCTTGGGTTCTCTCACCATATCAGGAGCTCAGAGCTCTTCATTATAGGATGTCTCTATAATGAAGGAGAGCTCAGAGCTCTCTCACAATGGAGGATTTTCCTCTCTCTCTCTATATATATATAAAACTTTTTTTCTTTGGCCTTATAGGAAAACTTGTGACACCCTAAAAAATCCTACCTCCTCCCAAATGCATGATCTACATTGTTCAAAGTGTTTAGTATGCCATTAATGATAAAACATAAGAAGATGAAAATTATTAAAGTTGAATATGTTTTGCTCATGAATTAAGTGGCTGCAACTGTTATATTGTTGACAAATTGTTAATTTTGCAACCACATAATGAATGAGCAAAACATGTTCAAATTTAGTGATTCTACTCCATTCTATGTTTTACGTTATGAAGATCAACTTGAACGTGTGTGTTGATGCTGGAACTTTTGTCAAAAAGGTGAGGTGCGAAAAGGAATCTGCTGAGTCATGTATGGATCATCTCCTTCGAACTCTAAAACCGCCAAGAACTCCTCTCTTGAAGATCAACTTCGAGTTCCAAGAATGAGGCATTCAAGATTCTCAAGCTTCCCAAGAACCCCTATCACCATTTGCTCAAAATACCATTCAAGATTGGCTATGGGATTCAACTCCAGAACTGATGGAATTCCACGCTAGCTGACCCGTTTGATCAACTTAAGACTGGAATCCGAAGTCAATGCCACGTGGGTTCTCGATCTCATTATCGACGTTGAGCGGGCGGTGGTGGTAGATTGCAGTGATACCTAATTCATGCCAACCCCCCACGAATCGCGATCTGGTTTGCGCAATCTAGATCGGATTTGTTTCGCGATCTAGATTGCGATTCTAGCGAAATCCCACAAATTTTCAATCACTGTTTTTTTCTTCTTCTTCTTTGAATCGTTATACTTTTGCCAGAGAGAAAAAAAAACAGATTCATTACAAAAAAGATTAACTACATAAAAATAACAAATATTTAACAAGAAAAGAAAGATAATAAAAGGATATTGATGAGATTTGTACCTGATTTACTTGGTTTTCAATTGTATCTTTTATCCTTAGAAGATCATATCATCACACTATAACAACCTCAGTAGTGATCCAAAAAAAAACGTATCTTAGCAAATTATGAACCAAAATAGCGAATCAGCTTTAGCCTACCCAGACGAACCAGGAATTTACAAATTACCGAACCACGAACTCGTACCCATAATGCGAATCGAGGGAACCAAAAACTAGGTAACATTGATCGTCGTTGTGCTCTAATACTATTGTTACAACTCCAAACCCAAAGTGAGGTGCAATGGCGTCGCTGTTCCTCTTCGCCATCTCTCCGTTAACCTAGGGTTAGAATTCAAGAAAGAAGAGAAGAAAACAATGGAGATTAAGAAGCTGAAAGCTTTATTCTAAATCACAACTGAATCTGTTAAAGTTGAGCGGTGTTTACAACAGATAAGACAAGCTCCCTTTCATAACCCACTTGCAAGAGTTTGTACAAACAATTCTAACCGTCTAACCAACTCCTAGACACGTGGCATGAGTATAACCCATGTTTTATTACAACCATTCGGTTGCACTTAAGTGATTGGGCCCGCCACAAGACCAGCCGTTGGATCCTTTACAGTATTTAGGACTCTATTACAAATGTGTATCCCTTTTTACAACTAAGCCCTCCAACTCTTGGACCCACTTGTAATTGATAAGGACTGATACATAAGATTCCAAGGGACTGAAACACAAGAATCTTTAGATACAGCTTGAGAGCCTGTATCAGATTTCTTTTCTTTTCTTTTCTTTTCTTTTTCAGTATTTTTCCTTTTCTTATTTCTTCTTCTATTTTTTCTTCATTGATGAGTAATGACCGCGAAAGAAATGCCTACCATGACAGAAAAACAAAAGCTTTCTAGGGTTTTGAACCACGCTCTGATAACATGTAAATATTTAGAAGATAAACTGAATACTTGATTATCTAATACTGAAACCGGATGCATATATATAGGCTTACAAATTTATTCACGATTTAGCGTTGCCATCCCCAAACACTACGAAAAATACCCTTACTACTAATACTACTTTCTAACATTATTAAAGGGTGCTTTATTCTTTTAGAAAAAACAAATCAAGAAGAGTATTAATTCCCCTAAATATATAAAACTAGACTATTTGCATGTACAACACGTATTATATTTGAATCAATATTGGTCAATAAATATTTCATTTCATCTTCCGAAGCATAATATTACAAGCAAGGGAGGCCTCAATTACTCTTGCAAAGCATGATAATCAGCACCGAATTTCATTTTGTTTCAAATGCATGAGATATTACTCATAAGTGTAGGTCCACATATATTCTTCTCCCTTCATATATAGTATAGAAATAAATATATGTCCATAGTTAACAAAGAGCATCCACCAATTCACAACCTGTACATAATACTTATAGGAAGAATAAGGGACTGTATAACCAATGTGTCGCATGTGCCACTTTATCCAGTAGGCGTGTCAGTACATATATATACAAAATGATAAATGTAAAATAAATAATTTAAAAATGGAAAGAATTTTGAACTAGCTGCAAATCCAAAACCATTTTCTAAATGACTAATTTCAGTATTCGCATAAACAAGTGAGCATTACAAACAAGAATATAATTATTCTTAATTTGAAAACAAAAAATGATGTCAATTAAGCTTGTCCAAGTTAAAAAGCCAACTTCTGTTCCTTGAGAAGATAAGGAATATGCAACTCTCCAAACGCGACCATTCAAAAATCAATTTAAATAACCAGCATCTAGAAGTAGTTATGTGTAGAAGTGTCTGTAAGCAATAAAAATAGCATTCTTCTGTGAGGAAAAGCAGATACAAGGGTCCAGGTTAATTGGATTAAAATTGTTGATGGTCACCTTCCGTTCAAGATTAATTAATTTAACCAACTTCGTATCAATATCAGAAGGTAAATGAAAGTTTTCAAATGGATGAAGAACCTTGTAGTAGCTGTATGTTGTTGTTCCATAACAGCTTTTCTGCGGCCTCTCCAAATTTCATTTGCAATGTTGGGTGCACTGTGTGATGAACTAAGCCGACAATCGAAAGCCATAACAAAGACATTAGATATGTAAAACAGACCAGCGTAAAAACATAACAGGAACTTTTTTCAAGTTGAACTCTAAAAAGTTATTCTATTTGGGGGACATAAATAACAAAAGTCATACTGACACTTTGTAGATTCTCGAATCTAAAATTTAGAGTTGAATAAACTGAAAATGCTACCTTAAACTTCTATCACACGAACTTGCGGATCTTAGCATGATACACCGCAATGAGGGATCACATAAGTTTGATGATGACTCGAGTTTCCGAAGATACAAAGACTGGGAGATCTCATTTTTCTCTGGACTGCAATAATGGAAAAGAAAATATCCAATTATAAGTGATCAGCAAGATATGACCAAAATTACAGGAAACCCACAAGCAAATATCAGAACCAGTTTTCTGATAAACCAACAACATTGTCACATGTCATGAGAACAAACTATCAGTAGCTCATAAAATAAGCAATCATTTTGGTGCTTTAAGATACATTATACCACGATATATACTACTAGATTTAATTTCATCAGCATGGTATTTGGACTGAATCATCCTTACTTTCATCAATTTCTAAAATAATTGGCATACTTCAGCTTCCAACGTATTTGCTGGATATGCACCTTTGGTTGAAGAGGTAAACTGATATTATATAGTGTAAAGATTGGCCTCAGATTTCAATTACTGTATCAAAAGAAATACTAACAACCTTAAGAGAGTCCAATGTCAACAAATTAAAACCTAACCAAGTGGATACTAGAGAAAAAATATTGAAGAGCCGGCAGCAAGTGATCAATTTCTTCATTTTACCGTGATGGTCTACAATAGACATGTATAACAAAGTAAATTACTGGTAGAGACCATTTAGTTACTGAAATGATTTCTTAGCTTATAACTAATCCTGATCAATGAAAAAATGTTCCTTATAAAAGGAAATTTAATAAAGTAAAGATTTAGTCGTCTCTTATCAGCTTCATAAAAAGAGTCAAGAAACTGAATATTAATATCAGTTAAGATGGATTGGGCTATAGATGGGAATTATCCAATATGATCATATCTTATCTTCTCTGCAGTCTAACACATATCACATATGTACTCCGTAGCAGATTTATCTTCAAGTATTAATCAAACAAGTTGAAAAAGAAAATTTCTTGAGAGAACCATATTGCAGTAATACATACCCCTCACTAACAGCATAACCATGTAGAGGACTACTCGGTTCAAGGGGGGAATCGCAGGAATCATACTCAGCAGATTCATCTCCTGCTGCAGAAAAATGGAACATAAAAATAGCTTTGGCTGAAAATGGAATTAACTGGCCCGGAAAGCGCATGAGGTCGACAAGTAGCTCAACTGAATTCATCACAACTACCACAGACATATGCCTGTATGAGTCTATGTAATCACCACTTCCTTCATTAGGTAAGCCCTGCCAAAGAATTAGTTATACACTCGTTTTCAGCATATCTAAGAATGTATGTTTATTAGTTGTGAGGAGGAAAGGGACCCACAAGATATTAACATGAGAAAACTGTCATACAAAATCATAAAAAGTGGACCACTCCCTCAAAAATTGATATTATTCATCATAATGTCCATGTCATAAGATGAAATTGTATAAAAACAATCAAGTATATAAAGATCACAAACTCACTCATCAATTAGTTACAAAAGAAACAGTAGTTCAATAATAGAACAAATTTGACAACTTACTGTCTGGGTCAAAGGTCCAATCCACTTAATTCTTTCTTCACATACATCTTAATACAGAGAGATTATTTTGAGTGGCAGGATAGATAATGGAGTGGTCCGCCAACTGGTCATAATAACTTTATACGAGGAAAAGACCACTCGTTTTGCAATCACTTGATGAGTTGGAAAGTAGTCTCCACTCAGCATGATTTCTAATCTACAAATATATTATGATCATTATCAACGGTGTTGATCATCCTATAATTTCATTACAGTGTTATTTTGCCTCCCCTGAAATGTAAGGTGCACCCTAAGTAAACTTTACGATATGCTTGTATGCAAGAAATCATGCTGAATCAAGAAAACATTCCAACTCATCAAGTGATTGCAAAATTAGTGGTTTTCCATAGCAGAACAAATTGGAACACTTCAAAAACATTAGAAAAACTGCATGAGTTTTTATACGCAAGTATTTTAGAACATGGACATCATGATGAATGGATCCAATTATACATAAGATGACACAATATGAGATTTTAGGCCTCCTCCTAATGTTCACATGGATACAACAGGGATGATAACTTGCATACAGTTCCTATGCTTTGCAAGAACTTCACGATGTAGATGGTCCTAACTGTCTTCTAGATCTACATGCCAAAGTTGATCTAAGAACAAAGATTCAGTGGTGTAAAATTTGTTTGCTCATTCATCAAGTGGTTACATATTGTATAGCTAAAATAATGTATTGTTTGAAACAGTAAGATACATGGGAAAACAAGTTCAGTACCACCTACTCCCTTCTTCAGACTTAATTTGCACGTGGATCAAGAACCACAGATCAACCATTCCTATCCTACCATCAAGTCCTCATAAAGCTTCTTTTATATATATATTAGACATACACATTTAAAGACAAAACAATAGATAACAGAAATCCTTACCACAACAAGCTTGCTCTCTAGACCTACAGCATCTGCAAGAACTTTGAACAGAATTGCTCGGGGTCTACAAGACCCATTCTTTATTTGTCCCAAGAATTGAACACCTTTATTATCCATTAAATGAGAAATTTCTTCCATTGTTGCTTTTGCAGGACTTAATTCTGAATTAGGGCGTTTATAGAAGTCAGTAACCTGCATTTGGCATAAATGTCGAAATATGTTAAATCTGTCAATAACCTTAAAGTGTTATATCATAACAAAGACAGGTTAATACATTAAACTTATGAAGAGCTATCACGACAATATACTTATGCTGCACATGTCTCAAATACTGATAGTTCATGAACACTCCATGGCCAATTCTCTGATAGTTCTAACAAGATAGTTCTAACAAGGATAATAAATCTAATGATTCATCATTTAACTCTGGACGCTTCTTATACACATAGTTGACAACTTTCAAAACTTCTTATTTAATGAGATGTGCATTTAGTTATATTATGAAAAACAATAAATATACCCTAAAATAATTTACGGATTTTACTATGTACATTTCATTATTAAAAAATAGGCTGAGGTTTCTACATTTAGAAGTTTATGCTTTATGTTACTCTTTGTCGATGGATTAACCAAAATTTCACAGATAAGTTGCATATGTGGACGTTCTTGCCCCTAGCTAAAAATTTAAAGGCCCTTTAAACATTGGCCTACGTTTCTCTCCCATCCCCCTACCATCCTCCCTACTCACGCCCCCCACTGCCACAATCACCACCACATCAACTCACGTCCATTGACAGTTTGTCGCCACTGCCACCACCATCAAACCTTCCTCCTCACCATACTCAAAAGCACCCAAACCTCCTCATGTCACTATTTTCCCAAAAATCTCCTCCCACCATGACTTTGAAGCTTCCTTCCTGCAATCGCATTCACCATTATTATCTCAAAAACTTGTTTCCAGCAACGAGCATCACGACAAAAATCACGTCCTCACCTTTACCTACGCTATGTATATATTAAGCAACTAAAATGTTAGTTTAGATTAGTCCCACACCGGAAGAAACAATAACTTGGCGTGTACCCTCTCCTTTATATATGAGACTTTGTATTCGGTAGTAATAAATCAATTAAAGTATTTTTCCATCTCTTATGCTATTATCAGTATCCATCAACATCATTATCCCCCCCCCCCATCTTTTTCTTCTTAATTTACCACAACATTAGTTATAAAACCCAAATTTCTATCACTTAAGAAAATCGGAACAGTGAACGGATAAAACCATTCTGATGAGGACATCAGTTCGAGACGATTTGGGCGCTTCTTTCAGCTCAGGCATCGTCTAGAATGACTACTCCAGTAGCATAGTTATCTTTATTTCAGCAATTTTTATTTGTTTTGGAGTATTTTAGCCATATGTAGTAGTTTTGCAGTTTGCACCCTTTATTTTCTGCATTTGAATATTTTGGAGATTTTGTTTTGAGCCTATATATAGGCCTTGAGAATAATGAGAAAGTATGCTATTATTGATTTAAAAAAATTATTGTGTGTTGAATTGTTGCTCTTCTTTCTCCTCTTGTGTATGCAATATCATAAGAGAACATTAGGGTTTGTGAGAAATCCTAAGAAATTATTAGGGTTTGTGATAAACCCTAGTTTATACCCCTACCACCCCTTTATCTCTACAGCCGCCATTCCCCTTTTCTTCTTCTTCTTCTTCTTCTTCTTCTTCTTCTTCTTCTTCTTCTTCTTCTTCTTCTTCCCTTTTCCACTGAACCCATCACCTTGTCATCGCCATAACCCTCTTCATCCCACACCAACCTCCCTAGCACTGCCCCTCAACACCCGACGGCCCAAATCAGCCCCATCCTCCATTTCTTCTTCAAATCCAAAACTCCAAATCCCCAATTTCCAATTCTTCTAAACCCATAAATTCCCAAATTCTCATCCAAACCCTAACCCTAATCTTTATATCAAGAGCGATCTTTGGAGGAGTACAATGCCATTGACTGCAACGATTGGCATCTTCTTTCTTCATCAGTGGCGACGACCCGTTCATCGAACCCCAGTAATTTCTTTCCACTCTTCAATAATTTGTGATATTGCCAATCATCTCTAGAATATTATCTGCATTTACTGTCGTCCACAAATATTGAGTGTGTGCTTCTACTTGCTAATTAGAGTACGAATCTTTATTGACTATCTTACATGCTAAGAACGATTAAGTATAATTGTTGCTTGTTAGACGTGCATCTTTAATTGGGCTTGGTAAACTTATTTCAATTCTTGAAAATCCATTAAACCAATTAGTAGTTTTAATTTCTAACTTAATCGGCATTACATGTTGGTAAACTTAATCTTTTAATATTCTTGGAAATTCTCTACTTAGGGTTAAGTTTACATCAAATTCATTTCATCGTTCAAACCCCTGTTCTAGAGAAAACAAAAAACAGATCTAATTTGCCAGTTTAAATCGGGAAGAAAGTAATCTTGGTCATTTCCATTTTGTATTTGAGCTTGGAGTTAAAAGCTAGGCAGTTAAAATCGGTTTTTGGAACTAATCGGTCTATGAGCGATTAGTGATTAATCGGTTAATCGGAAAATAATCGGGGATTAAATCGGAAAAATCGTTATATATATAAATTTTAAGAAAAAAATATCCTCATTATGTAGCAACCCTAAATCCTAACTTAAAACTATTATGAGATTATCAAATATGAATATATAGTTATAGAGAAAAAGAAGAGAGTACTTGGTTTGAGCTGAGTTTGGATCCTGGATGTGGGTCAGGACGGGTTTGCTGGTCGGTTCCATCAATCAAAAATAATCGGAGAGGAGTAGTGCGAGCAACAAAAGGTGGTGTAGCGAATGCGGGCCGGGTCAAGTATGCGATGGGACAGAGGGAGCGACGGCGGGTCGGGTTTTGGTTTGCTTGAGGAAAAAGAGAATCAGTTTGGGTTTGAGTTTGAATAGAATCAGTTTGGGTTTGAGTTTGGGTTTACGCGAGGAAGAAGAAGAAAGCGGCGATATGTTGGGTTTGGATTTGCGCGAGGGCCAGAGGGGATTTGAATATTGAATTTGGATTTTGGATTTGGGCCGGATTGAGCCCAAATAATGCAAATGAGCATGAAAATTAAAGGTGATTTAATCGGTTAATTGACCTCTTAAAATCGGCCGATTAACCACTAATCGGCCGATTATTTCCGATTAAATCGCTAACAATTGAAATATTATAAATCGCTAAAAAATAATCGTTTGGCCTCCGATTAGCGATTAATAGGGGATTAATCGGACGTAATCGGGGATTTTAACTACCTAGGTTAAAAGAGATCATAATTTAGCACAGTTAGGTAAATGGTTATGGAAAAGTATTACTAATGATAATATTTCTTGGATCAGAATTATAAAAAACAAATATTTTTGAAAAAGAAATATTTGGGATTTCAAGAGTAAACCACCTTCAATTTCTTCTTCTTTTTGGAATTTAGAAGGTTGTTGATGCTTTAAAATGTGGTATTCAAAAAATATGTGGTCAGTGGTGACGAAAAAATTGTTAGATTTTGGGCTAATGTTTGGATTGGAGAATGCTCTCTGGCTACTTCCTTTCCTGATTTATACAATATTGGTAATAACCCAATGCAACTGTTTTTTCACTTTACCATACTAACAATTTTGGTCAGGTTTGGAATATTAGCTTTTGTAGAAATTTGTCTCTCTCAAACTCATGAATTTAATGAACTTCTTCATCTGCTTAGTAATTATGACTGGAAAGTGAGAAATGATTTTAGATGGAGATGGGATAAAAATGGCACTTTCTCTATCAAATCTTTTTACATATTTCTGAATTCTGGTGGTGAAATTTGTCCTCTTTATAAGCTAATTTGGCAGAATGTTGCTCTGTTAAAAGTTAGAATTCTTGTGTGGCTTTCTATTCATAACAAGCTTCTTACTGATGATAATCTTAATAAGAGGAATTTGGCTATGGAAGATAAATGTGTACTTTGTACTCATGGTAATGAATCTACTTCTCATCCTTTCATCAAATGTAGTTTTGTAAAATAAATAAGGATTTTGCTGAAAGATGCCTGGAATATTAGAGTTTTTCCTTCTTCTGTTAAATCTTGTTAGGCTGTTTGGAGGGGAAAGAATTAAACCTAGATTTAGATTGCAGTGGGATATTATTATGATGGCTTATATGGGTGATTTGGAAAGAAAGAAATCAGAGGATTTTCTGTAAGAAATATTCTGACATTACTGTGATTCTTGAAGCTATCTATTTCTATGCATCTTCATGGTCAAATATTCTTCCTCCTAATAAAATAATAAAAGTTAATTTTGATAACATTAATTGTGTTATTCAACATTTTATGCAAATTTCTACCTATGTTCTTGATGCTGCTCAAGGCTCTACTCTAGCTGACATTGTTAACATTTCTGACTCTTTGACGGAGAATGAGGTTGCTAAAGGTGGTGAAAATGTTGCTGATAACTTTGATGCTATTGTGGTTGATTCTGTGGGTGCGATTAATGCTTCTGAAGATTTTGAGGGTGTTGATGCTGATCTGGGTGCTAATCATGTTTCTTCAACTCTGGAGTCTATTACTGCGATGACTATGCATCAACAAGAATATATCACTGGGATTCTGTTGGTTACATCTTTGCAGCGGCTTATGAGAGAAATGAGATCACCAATGATGGGAACCACTTGTTGTTTTAGATCCTTAAACTTCTGACCTTACTGTTTGTTCTCTTTATTTCTGTCTTTATATGTACTTGATACTTTCTATCCTTCTGGTTTCTATTTTTCTATTTCAGGCTTTATGCTTCATTTTGCTCCAAATTTGGATTATGAATCTTGGTTGTATAAACTATTTTCTGTTTCTAATAGTATTTGGCTAGAATCCCCTAGGATTCTATCCTTTGTTAAAAAAAACATTACGAAAATTATTAGTAAAACAATCATGTCAAGGTATGTAATATTAAAAGTTGTGAAATATGAGGGCATTCCTTTCTCTTTAATAGCCACGGATTAAAGATAGGTTTTAGTCAAAAAATTGACTTAAAGCATTAACTTATATGATTCATAGTAACTTTCTAGAATATAGCATACACATAAGAGATAATATTAAATAAAAAATGGACAGTTATAATCTTTTGCATATATGCCAACTCTATATGTAATATCTTATTACAAGCATGTGTATGTGTTAGAATATAAGTGCAACTTCCCTCAACCCTTCTACAACTTTGAAGTTTCAGCATACTAGCAGGGACTTTCACATGATATCAGAGCAACCTAGGTTCGAATCCCACCGGCTACGCAATTTAAATGTGGTTTTAAAAAAATACAGCTACGTATTTTCTAGATCTCGGCTCATAATTTGTTGGGCATTTATCGCGTTTCTTTGGCCCATAAAAAAATATGCTCTCTACCTGAGATGGCGTGTTAGAATACAAGTGCAAATTCCCTCAACCTTTCTACAACTTCGAAGTTTTATACCATGTGAAAATTCCTACCACTATGCTAAAACTTTGAGGTTGTAGAACGGTTAAGAAAAATTACACTTATATTCTAACACATCCCCTCAGGTCGAAAGCCCATTTTTTTATGGGTCAAAGAAACAAGATAAATGCCCAACAAAATTATATGCAGCGGTATTTTTTTTAAAAAAAATCTGCATTTAAATTGTGTAGCCGGTGGGATTTGAACTTGGGTTGCTCCGATACCATGTAAAAGTCTCGGCCACTAGTAGATCGCCTATCATCAACTGACCTTGCCCAGTCAACATCAGAATATCTTCACAAAGAAAGGAAGCAAAGGCATTGCTATTCTGTTAGTCTATGTTGATGATATCATTATCACAGGCAATAATTCCCAAGATATTGCAGACATCAAGCAGCGGTTAGCTCAAACCTTTCAAATAAAGGATCTTGTCCGTTTTGATATTTTCTTGGCATTGAGGTTGCACACTTGCACGCACAAAGGATGATATCTTTCTTTCTTAAAGAAAATATGTCCTTGATATTCTTACCGAGACAGGAATGTTGGGATGTCGCCCGAGTGACACACCCATGGAACTTGTATTCTAACAGTATGTATGCATGTATGTTACATATATGTCAACTCTAAATGTAATATCTTACTATAAGCATGTGAATGTATGCACGAGTGCCTTTTATATACCCATTTCTATTTTATATACACTTTGCTTATTTGTGCTGTCAGTTCCTATGTATTGTGTTCCTATATGTTCTTCTTAAACTTTCACACAGGTACACACAAGCAAGTGCCACCTTAACTCATCCAGCTCAATAGGCATTGTAAATTTGTAACCCATCCTTTAAGGCATGCACTCTGCTTAGCTATCTGAAGCAATGCTAGAGTATGCTCTCCTAGGAAGTATACTAATCAGTTCAGTAACATGCAAAGTTAGCTAATCAGTTAGCAACTATGTTTACCAACCCTTTTATAAAATCATGAATGAGCTATAAATGTGGTAAGCTGGGAATATATTTATATACTACAGCTTGAAGGTCCTGTTAGGGTTCAATATGTTATATGAAGTATGATAGGGGCTTAACTTAAAAGGTGAGGTCATCTACATAATCCCTAACCTATATAATTCTGCCAATGAAATACATTTTTTTCACTGAACTTATTATCTATAATATGAATTCCACAAAATGGTAATTCAGTTTAACTACTGAATATTCTATGCCATATTAGAATGTTTGTGAAAACGACGAATCATACCAATCCTAAAGTAAATGGACCAATAAAAAAAAGAAAAATGATAAAATGCAAAATCCATACTCCATAGAGAAAAATACAAGGAGTGTAATAACCAAAAAAAAATTGGTTGCAAACTTGCAATCATCAAAGCTTTCATGAAACACATGGGAAAATAAGAGTCAAAAATGAAGGCTTACAAATCAAATTGAATTTGGACTAGAGTAATTAATTGAGTTTGGAGCTTTGTAGCTCACCATAGCCCACACTAGATGGTGAATTTTTCAACCCTAATGTGAATGAATTAGCCACCCTAATGTGAATGAGTTAGCCACCCTAAACACATAGCCCTGGTGAGAAACATGTGGAAGAATTGAAATGCATATATAAACCCCCTTGTAGTAATGGTTTTCTCACACCTTCTAAGTATTCTCTAATTTAAGAATGATATAAAGAGAAGGAGATAGTATAGTAGCAAGGAGGAGAAAAGGGAAAGCCTCTAGTGAGCTAGCAAGAATAAATTGAAGGAGAAGAGGTTGAAGGAAAGCTTTGGTTAAGGTAACTACTAGATCCATCACTTTCATTTAATAAGAATAAATATACATACATATACATGGTAAATAATGATAGAAATGCCATAAGAGTTACTTAATATATGAGAAAATTTCTTAAGGCACTATATAACTTTCTAAACATGATAGAAGAAGAGATTAAACTCAAATTTTGGAGAGATTATGAGTAAAGAATGATAAGCCTAAATGATTAGTATGAGTAATTTGTTTACGGCCTATTTGTTAGGGATTTGACTGGGAGTGGGAATTGAATGTGACATTGGAAATATATTAAGAACTACTTAACAAATCACTGTAGGTAATTTATCCACTTTGTATGTTTTCTCGTGTTTTTCTATTATGAAACGTAGTTTTCCAAACATGTGTTTATGCATGAATTATTATTGCTACACATTGTTTTATTTTGGTATCTTGGAATTAAATGAGATTTGGAACTTGATTTGAGTTTACAAATATGTGTGTACACATGATACAAGGCATGCATAACATGATTTTGGATTTTCGTTATGATGTTATTATTACTATTTATAAACTTGATAATTATCAAAGAGCTTTGATGCATTTACACCGTGTGGACCATAGCCGGTGGGTCTATATTATTTACAACGTGCGGACCATAGCCGGTGGGTTATATTTGCACTGTGCGGACCATGTGCGGACCATAGCCAGTGGGTTTATATTATTGCACTATGCGGACCAAAGCCAGTGAAGTTGATATTATTTACACTGTGCGGACCCTAGCCAGTGAGGTTATTTAGTATCACCGAGCGGGTTATTTTGACTGCAATTTTGACTTACTCAAGGTTATTTCGTATCCCATTGCCGGTGGGATGACTGCAATTTTGACTTGCTCAAGGTTTATGATTTGATCATGCTTTATGAATATTTTTGTGGGATTAGTTATTATGGTGTTTGGCATGAGGTTATAACAACTTTCTCCTTGATTAGCATGTATTATACTTTTATTTGCAAATATTATAGGTTTTCTTGTTTAAATACAAAGTGGCTATATTACTTCTAGGTTGTCGGCGCTCATCCCGTTTGGGAAATATTTTTTCAGATTAGTTGCAAATATTTGGATAATATGGAGATATCATTTGGAATGATAAGGATGTAGACTTTTGAGGACCCCCGCAATTATGCTTAGCAACCCTTTAATAATATTCGAAGTATTCTATTGTTAATGCATGTATTAACTATTATTCCGCTGCTTAAGTGTGAAGTGAAAACAATGTAATAATTATGAAATAAGTCATGTTGTACCAATGAACCTTACTAGTTATCAATAAATTATTGCTCTGAATTAGTGTTTATATTAGCCTTACAACTTGGATGTGAGTTGTGGCATCTGGTATGTGTTCCTCGAAGTGGCGTGACAAGGAGTAAATGAGACAATTAATTACAACATTCCTTTCATAAAAATCTCTAGAGATTTAAACATATCAAAAAAAATAATTTTGAGATAATCAGGATAGAGTTCTTAAAGGAACACCAGCCAGTATCAAATTAAAAGTTATAGAACCTCGAAAATCAAGGATGATAAGCAATGACAAAAACAACTAACCAAGCCTGCTATCTTTTTTATTAACGAAGTAGGATTCGAGTTCAATCCTTTCACCAATGCTGCAGTTAACTGCTTCAACATAGCAAGCTTCTTATCCTTTTCTGCATCTACGAGGATAATGTCAGCATTAAGAGCACCCAAACCAAGAGAATTAAGTTCATCAGGAGATGGAATTGTGTGGAAATGTTCCTTGAGTTTCTTTTCCTGCATAAGCACAATTATTCAGGTCATGTCTGCATATGTATGATAAGCAGTTCAAATTGTAACATGTGACAAAAGACAAATGAAGAATCTTAACAGAGCACCTGCTACTTTTTAAACTCCAACTTTTAAGATTTCCAATACAAAAAAAATATTTTAAAAATCCAAATTATTTTCTCAGTAAAATTTTTACCTCTATGGATTAATTTATATTTTTATTTTTTGCCAACTTTTCTATGTTCATAGACTTTTTTCTAATTTTTAGTTTCGTGAATTGTAACAATAAGCTAGCTAGAGAAAGACGATGAGAGCTCCCAACCACCAACCCACCCACAGACTCCACTCCTCCAACCACCAATCCTCCAACAGACGCGGCTACTCATCACCCCCCCCCCCATGAACAAGCGCTACAGAGATGATGAGGAGGAGCGTCGTCTGGCCAAGCTCGAAGGGGAGCGAAGGTGGTGACAGAGCTCGAGACGCGACTCTCGCCGATCTCCATCTCCCAGAGCTAGGAGAGATAGAAGCAGGGAAGAAGACTTTCACAAGAAGAGGGAAAGGGAAGATGAGCGCCGCGCCCGGGTAAAGCGACAGGATCCGCATCATGATGACGAGGATAAGGAAGATGGCCAGAAGACTTCTAAGCACTTCAACGAAGACGAACTTCCAGTAGCAGAAGGCATCAACAAGAGGCGTCAATCTTATGCCGAAGTAATCAGGGACAAGTCTGTGGCCGTCGACGAGAGCGGAGTGCGTCAGCGCTCCCACTCCCCAGTCCAAGAGTCTCGACCTACTATGGAAGATGATGCTGGCGAATGGGTCATAGTTCGGCCACGAAAAGCAAGAAAGGCGTTAAAGACCCGCAGCTCATCGGAAAATTCCAGGATCGAGGGACGCCAAAATTGCCATAAGTGCACTCAACCAGATCACTCCATTAGCAAATGCAAGTTTGATTGGTTTTGCTATTACTGTCGGAACTCAGGGCATATCTCCTCGACTTGTCCAAAGCGCTCGAAAGTCGCACCCTCCAACTCAAAAGCTTCGAAGATTGTACACGCAACGATGTCAGAGGGAAGCAAGACTCAAGAGAGCATCGCTGGTGATCGTCACGTCGTTCAAGCTACCATTACTCCGACGCCACTAATAGCAGAGTTCGAAAGACGATTCAACGGAGGCATTCTGATCAAAGCTCAAACCGGCGTCCCTACAGCCAACGACATTACCGAACTACTTCAAGCAGCTCTCGTCACCTCCCCAGCTCCGATATGGGTTATTCAAGACATCGCGGTCGACACTTTCTATGCACACTGCAGCGACGCTGCGATTGCCAAAGAGACCATCAGAGTCAAGGGATTGGAGGGGAAGGATTCCCAAGGGCTAGAATTCTTCGTGACGTTCAAATGGTGGTCAAGGGACTTCGGCGCGACGAAAGCGGAATCATTTCCACCGGTGTGGATTCGCCTCTACAACCTCCCCTTTCACTGTTGGGTCCGCTCCGGGTTTCAAAATGTGATTCGCCCATTTGGGATGCTCATCGATATAGACAGGCAGACACTTACTCTTTCAGCTAGGAAATTTGCGCGAATAAAAGTTGGCATCGCTAATAAGGCCGCAATCCCATCCAAGATCATCACAGAGTTCGATAACGTAATCTACGAAGTTAAGGTGATAGTCGAGACCCATAAAAATGTTTCCTTCAGAGATCTTTCGCATTCTGTCAAGGGAAAAACCGACGGTGGAGATTCGAAGCTGGAGGAAGAAGACAACGAACAGTCGTTGGATGAGAGAAGACTCAATCTGAACCGTTCAGTTCATCAGATGGATCAGCGTACAGATGTTTCACGCGAGCGCCAAATTCAAACTAACCATGCCGCTCAATCGAAGCCGTACAACTCTCCTACTCTCCCTAAATCAATGCCGAACATCTGGAAGTGGGCCCCAAAGCGGTCATTAGCTGTCGATGGGACGATTCTGAACAGATTTGATGGGTCCACTGCTGAAGAAGCGATTGTAAGCGGCGACAAGACTCCATTCGGCGAAGTGACAGGAGACAACGGCAAATGTCAGGGTTCGAAAACAAATAAGAAGTTGGGTATTTTGAAACAGGCTGTGGGAATTGGGCTGGGCCACATCAAGGGACTGGGCTTGCTGAATGAAGAATGGTTAAAATTCTCCCAAGATGAAATTGAACATTCTATTAAGGCAGCGATGACTAGCTTGATCCAGTCCAAAAACCAATCTGATCCGCACCTCAAGCAGCAGCTCATTGAGCCAGTGCACATTAGACCGGAAATTTATTCCCAGTTGAATGAAGCAACGGTTAGAATCCAATCTAGCATCAGCCCAATTCAGATTGAAACCCAACAGAGAGATAACACAGTTCAGCACTCCTTATTGTTGGGTTCTGCACATGAGTCGGGAGACGTGATTATTGGAGCTTTAGACGGGATTCGAGAGGACAATCTTATCTCCGTTACAGAGACGTATGGTGAAGAAAAGGAGGTGAGAGGAAGCGTGGGAAGCACATCTACCAGAAAGATAACAGAATATCAAAGGAAAGGCAAAAGACAGGTGGTTACTATTGACAGCCAGATGTATCAGATAGCCGAGTGGCCTAACAAGGATCAAGTTCTAAAGATGACTGATACGTCGGGAGCAGCTTTGGGTTCCTCTAAGGAAGAACAATTAGTTAACATAGCCTTTATTAGAGAGGAAACCAACCTAGCGAACATTTAACCCCGGGCTATTAGTGTCGGGTGTGGGGGGGGGGAAAGATTCTAGATGCATCAATTTCCTTTTAATGATATACACATTCTGGAACGTTAGAGGTATGCGTCAATCAACAAAGAAAAGAGCATTAGGTGTCACCCTTAACAAAATCCGTCCCGACATCTGTGGACTCCAAGAAACTAGAATCGAGTCCCCTACGGAAGAAGATTTTTCTTCCCTTAGAGGTATGGCGGATTTCCATTGGAAATTTAAACCAGCGAGAGGGTATTCAGGCGGCATTGCATTGGGGGCGAATGCGACGTTATTTGAGATTTTGGACGATTTTAACGGTCAATTCTCTGTCTCGATCAGAATTAGGCGTAGAAGCGACGGTTGGATCCATACTATTTCAAGTCTTTGCGGTCCTTACGACAGTAGGCATCGTAGAGAGCTGTGGACGGAACTTAGATTTATTAGAAACAGATGGGCAGATCCGTGGATGATAGGAGGAGATTTCAACATCACTAGATTCCAGAACGAGCATAGAGGCAGAGGCCACTGCAGATCAGATCAGGAGTCTTTCAACGACATCATAGATGACTTGGAGTTGCTGGAATTAGAGATGACAGATAGGAAATTCACTAGGTCAAACATGCAGCGCAACCCAACGCTGGCAAAGTTGGACCGTGTGCTAGTGTCTAATGAGTGGGAGGAAGCACATCTGTTTGCCAAGGTGAAAACGGCGCTAAGATATACATCCGACCACCTTCCCTTAGTTATAGATTGTGGTCTGAAAGGGAAGCAGCACCACTTCGGTTTCAAATTCGAGAAAGCTTGGACTATAAACGAAGACACTCATCAAATCATCAAGGACACTTGGGAGGAAAGCACTGCACAATCGTCAGCAGTAGGCGTCTGGGTAGAGAAGACGCGGCGTCTCCGAAGAAGATTAAGAGAGTGGTCAAAAGGCAAGATACAGCAATCCAACATGAGAAGAGAGTTACTGGCGAATAGAATAGACGCGCTCGAAATTGCTCAGGAGGATCGGGAATTACTGGAGGTCGAGAAAGACAAGATTGCAAACAACAGATCGGAGATCCAGCAGATCGCCAGGATGAAAGAGCTGTATTGGCAACAGAGATCGAGGGTACAATGGCTCAGAGAAGGGGACGCAAACACAAAATACTTTCACAAGATGGCTAATGGCAGAAAAAGACTGAATCATATCACGGGTATTACGGTGAACGGGACCTGGACCGAAAACGAAGATGTTATCAAAGACCATCTGGACAGGCATTTCCACGCCCTCTTGGGTGAGGCCCCAAGCACGAGATGCGCGCTCGCACCAGACATGTGGAGTTCATCCAGAATATATGGTAGCGAGGGGATTGAATCAAGATTCACGGAAGAAGAGGTCTTCAACGCAATCAAGTCGCTAGGTCAGGACAAGGCCCCGGGACCAGACGGATTTCCGATCTTTTTCTACAAACTCTACTGGAATATCATCAAAGAGGACCTCATGAATATATTTCAAGCGTTGTTCGATGGAGAGGAAAATTTAGAAAGGTTAAACTACGCTACAATTGTTTTAGTGCCTAAGAAGAGCGAAGTCACTTCCCACGAAGATCTCAGACCAATTAGTTTGCTCAACGGCTCGTTCAAAATCGTCACGAAAGTGTTAGCTCAAAGACTAGCCCCGCACCTAAACGACATCATAGCGCCATCACAAAGCGGATTCATTAAGGGAAGGGGTATTATGGATAGTATTGCATCTGCTCACGAAATTGTTTTCAAAGGCAATAAAGAGAAAGTGGACAGATTTCTCCTCAAACTTGACTTCCAGAAGGCGTATGACTCAGTATCCTGGGACTGTACAGAAGAGGCCTTACAGCTTAAAGGCTTTGGACAAAGATGGCGATTATGGATGAATAAGTGCATCAGAGGCGGCAAATCGAACATTCAGGTTAACGGGTGGCATGGCAAGGAAATCAGGTGCAAAAGGGGACTTCGTTAAGGGGAACCCCTATCATCCCTTCTTTTCGCAATCGTGGCGGACGGTTTGGCGGAGATGTTAGCAAGAGCACGGGATAGCAATATCATCAAAGGATTACAGATTAAAGGAATCACACAGTCTTTGTCGATATTACAGTACACAGACGACACTATCCTCTTCGGCCGCGCTAGCACGAAAGAAGTGGTGGCTATCAAAGCGGCTTTGGTCTGCTTTCAAGGGTGGTCTGGACTGAAGGTGAATCCAAATAAGACCAGTATTATCCCAATGTCAGAACAGCTCACCTTGCCAATTTAGGATATCATGAGCATTTTAGACTGTAGGGTAAGCGCTTTCCCAATTAAATATTTGGGCACTCCCATCAGGCCCGGAGCTCTTTTGAAGGAGGATTGGATTTCCCTTATCGACAAAATTAAGAAAAATCTAGGGGGTTGGCAGAGTAGATTCCTCTCTCGGAGGCAAGATTATCTTGCTCAACTCGGTTCTAAGTGCTATTCCACTGTACCTGATGTCTATCTACGAATTACCAAAGTGGGTGATCAATAGCATAGACAAGTTAAGACGAAGATTTTTATGAAAGGGCACAGACGAGGGTAATAGAGGGTTTCATCTGGTGCAGTGGGGAAGAGTCTGTAAAAAAAAGGAATTCGGAGGTCTGGGAATTACTAATCTCCACGATATGAATAGGGCGTTACTAACCAAATGGTGGTGGAAAATCACGAATAATCGCAAAGGTTGGTGGAGGTTCTCCTTCGATCTTTGCCGGAAGAGAAGAAAATTCCGTTTTGGCGGGAAAAGCCCGAAAGCAAAAGTCTCTGGACTGTGAAAAGGCATCGCTAAGCAGGGAGAGATCTTCTTCGCTAACACTAGATGTAAGGTGGGAAACGGGAGAAATACAAGATTCTGGAAAGACAGATGGTGCGGCCAAACAAGTCTCCTTGCCCAATTTCCTAAGGCAGCAGAAGTAACAAATAATCTAGACCTAATGGTGGCAGACATTAGGAAAAATGGCAAGCTGAGGTTTGTCGTAGCTCAACACCTAAGCGAAGAGAGTATCGCACAATTCGAGGCATTGAACAGACAGGTACTCCAAGAGGACGGGACGGGACAGGCAACAGCTTAGATGATGAAAGAACGTGGGATAGAGACGCCTCCAAAGAATTCACGGTTTCCTCCATGTACACTTGGATCAGCGATGGCGGTATGAGATGTAACGTCCAATCGATCATCTGGGGGGCCTTAGCCCCATTAAAAGTGAGGGTGTTCTGCTGGTTAGCCCACAAAAACGCGATTCTATCGAAAGTTAATCTTCGTAGGAGAAATCTGAATATTGACGCTACCTGTGGATTGTGCTTAGCTGCGGACGAAGACGTTACCCATATCCTTTTCCAGTGCCATAAAGCTAGATTAATTTGGAAAGTCATTTGTAGGGGATTCGGATGTAATCTAGTGCCAAACTCAACCATTGACACCTGGGTGACCATTAGAGATTCACACATTAGAACAGGGGACATTAAAGCCTGGGATTTAGCTGTAGCTGCAACTATGTGGAGTCTTTGGCTAGAAAGAAATGATTTCATTTTCCGCAACTATCAGTATAGATTATCTTTCTCTGTGTACAAAATCTTTGTTTTAATCCATGATTGGGCAGGTGCAAAGGAGGCGGCCATGAAAATCAGGAGTAGTGAGGGATAGTGGAACAGGAATACAGCTTTGAAGAAGGTGTTTTAGATGTGGTCAACAAAAGCAGGTACAACGAAGGCGCTCAGTGAAAGAGACGGCAAACTGACTTTTGGAGTAGTTAGTCGAGCTGCAACCGTTGTCGTTGATTACTTTTGACTTATTGTTCTAGGTTGTTTTCTTTTGAACTCGAGTAGACTCGAGTACTTTTGATGTTACGTGTTGCTTGTTGCTCACGTGTTTATCTTTTCTGTTTTATTTTATGATGTACTACTGTGTTTCGTTATTGCTTATTAATGAAACAATGACGGACGTCATCTTTTATCCAAAAAAAAAAACAATAAGCTAGCTCCAAATTGGAGCGATCAATGCCAGGTTAATTATGAAAATTTGCAGGCTTCTTAAATGTTTAGAACTGTGTTAGTTTTAATTTTTTCCTATATTCAAATGTTACATGAGTAGTTTGCCAAATTCATTTAAAAGTAATTACCAACCAGAACTATTGGATTCAAAAATGGTGCAGGTGTAACATGACTCATGCACTTAATAAATGTGGTTATATTTAAGCAGATCATAATTCAGGTGGCGCTCTCACCACCAAGGGAAAGCCAAACAAAGTGTTCAAAGTCTTGCAGTCACATAAGATTCAACCGCAATACTGGAGATGGTAAGCCCATGATAGGTATGACCACATTAGACTAGCGGATATCAGAGTCAGATTGATCATATAGTAATAAAATGGTCCCACAAATTTTTGCCTAAAAATCATTTTATATCCCCTAACAAAAAAAGATTCCTCTTATCTCATCTAAAAGCATTTTATATATAGGGTTTTCTTCAAGTAGCACAACCTTTGGGAGCACACTATGAGCAGCCAATGATAGAAACACCCCATGGAATATCCAAACCATTCATCTTGTTCTACATTCCTAAGATAATCCGGATATGTGAAATTAAGTTATTTGAATTGTAAGTGGTAAATTCAATATTTAATATTCTATCACTCTATATTGTTGAACATGTTATTTATCATTTGATAATTTGATATAATTCTCTCCAGTAACCCATAACTGGCGTGTTAAAAAGTTGTGTTGTGGTTGTAATGTAGTAGGAAAATTGCCAGTAATATTCGTGAAATAAGTTTCACTTGAAACACAATGAAAAGAGTAAAATTGACATAATTTTTAATGTCATGTAAATGCAAAATCTAGACAATAATAAGCAACTGTCCACAACATATTCACATTATGCAAACAATAGAGTATAGACATATTTAGACAATAGTGTGCAAATAATACTAGCAATCAAGTACAATTACTACTTCCAGAAAATGAAAGGCTGGCTCCAAAAAAAACAGTGAAGTACATGACCAAAATAACATATTTCGACAATATTGTTCAAATAATACTAGAAATCACATACAATTACTACTTCCAGAAAATCAAAGGCTGGTTCCAGAAAAAACTGTGAAGTACATGACCAAAAGTCCATAACTGCTTACCGGGATGACTGAATGAAAGCCATTGGGTATCGAACTGGACAAAGTTCCAGTGGACCACAAAACCTGGGAAGCATTTTGTGATGAAATTTCACCCACCTCAACATTGCATGCGGACACTCCAGAGCTCATATTATCTTCTCTTGGGATCGAAGAAACTGATTGCAGTTCTTGCTTAGAATTGGGGGGCCACCAAGTACCACTTGAAGGTCCTGGTTCATATTGCTCTGAATCACTTGGAATCTCTTCCATCTCCAGAAGTATCTGTAATATAGAACCATTTCCGCCCACTCCTCACCTCATAGGAAGAAAGCTCACATGAGAGTGACTATGTCCAGAAACTTCTTTCTGAAGATATCTACTTCCGCATATGTGTAGGATCTGAAAATTAGAAAGAAACGTCAATGCCTATTATCGGCCAGTGTTCGGTGTTGCTAAAATAAATAAGCAACTTACAAGTGTAAGGTTATATATTTTGTGTCATAAATACTTGAGATATTATTATATTATGCTTTAAAAGCAAGTAAAATATTCCAAAAAACAAAATGAATAAGCTAAAAAACTCTCTAACAGAGTTACCTGAACGAGACAGCGACATCATAGAAGTTGTTTCAATTTTTTGAGCATATAAAGCTTCTAGTATAGGATCAGGATGGTAGGAAATATCAGCCAAGACTGAGAAACACTTGTCTGATATCACCATATGGTTTGTCCAGTATATCCTATATTACCAATGCATGGCATGCCAATAACAGATACTAGAATATCAAGTTTTTGAACCATGGTTAAAAACGTGTATAATTTGATTAGGGAATACTGTATACAGAACTGTGAGTGCAATCTAAAAGATGCTAACTTTGTACAGCATTAAGCACTTGTGGACTCTGTGCTGTTGACCTTTCATTAATTCAATATCTTCGGCACTTTCATCAAAACTGCCTAGGAAGGACTCGAAAAATGAGTTTATGATCCATTTAAGTAACATCTATGTGGTCAAAGATGATACTTAATGAGAAGGCACTGTTCTCTCTTTTACTACACGTTAAATTTTGATCAGTTGACTTTTTCCAAAAATTTACTTGCTCTAATTGTAATTAAAGGTGAAAGTGATTTCCTACAGTACATGTGTCCATGTCTAGAGTCTTCCTACTACTGATGAACTTAGTGATTCCAGTAGCATTGCGTAAGCCATAAGTGCAAAATCATAACAATAAATCCATTTACCAACTTTCTAGGTTCTACGACATGGTCTTCAATTTTTAATGAAGTGTAAGCAAATAACTTCAATACAAGCTTGTGCCAGATTGATCGTAGGTTGACAACCAGTGGCAGAGCCACGTTCATAGCAAGGGGAGTTCCCCCCCCCCCCCTTAATTTAAGGGGAAACTATAGGAAATTATGCATAAATTATTAACACTGCCTAATTAAGTCCCACTTTAACATTTGCCCCTCCAATAAAATCTCACTTTTACATTTTGCCCCTTCGTAGATACTTAAAGTGCCCCTCCAAATTCTTGAAGTCCTCCCTCAGCCACGTCAATTAATCAGATTAAAAGATTAACCCAAAAGAAACATTTTCAATAGAGAGCCTTAACTATTCACATACCAAATTCCACTCCACTTAAGAAATGCTTCAACTTCCACATATAATGAACTATGCTTTCACTTGTGTCGCCTGATGTGGGACTAAAAAGCTACTCTAAAAAATATGTATGTGAGCCTAACATCTTAAGATTTGACTGTTTTATTTCTAACCATTTCCTATACGTTTAATAGTATGATTTTTTTTCATTTTTGTTTTCTCCGCATATTGTGCTTGTTAGGCTTATTATTAGGGACTCAGTGAACGCTTAATTTGAACACTTACATGTGAAATATTATTTTGTGACATCGATAATGAAATAATATGCATTATTTTCCAGTGAGGACTCGTCAGGGCCGGTATATATATATGTGTGTGTGTGTGTGAATAAACCCCGGCTCCGCCATTGTTGACAATCAAAACTTGAGCAATTCCGTTACTGCACTTGGCAACTTTGAGTTATGCACCACCCGATTAACATAATCGCATATGTAATTATATAACTAACAACTCCTTCACTTTTTCTCTCTGCATTAATTATGAAAGATGGTCACCATCTCTTTGCACCTACTAAGTTCGTTCACAAAATTAATGTAATTAATTTGTAATCAATATTAATTTCCGTAATTCTTTACTTGACAATGTGTTACTTGATGAGTCGAAAGGATTAGAACCAATAGGTCAAAACTGGAGTATATGATATTCTATCTATGGCACAAATTTACAAATAATAAGCAACCATTTAAACTTCACTTAATTTGTTATTAGAATATTCCATTATAAAACTTTGCGAAATTTTTACCGAGCAAAAGATGAGTTGTTCGACAGAGTAATTGATTCTTATCAGAAAAGGAAATGGGCAAATTTCCCTAAAATTCGAAAGGGGGGAATTAGAGATCATACCTTCGCCGCCGCCGTCGTCGTCGACAGCATAGAAGAACTCAGATCAGATCTGGTTCGGAAATCAGATCGCTTGTCCGGTTAAAGCAAGAAGCACGAGCACGTTTTTTTTCCCTTCTGGTTTTTTGTTTATTGTTTTTATTTCGAAGGATTAATGGACTCGAGAATCGAGATTTGGAGAGGCGGGATTAGAGAGAAAGGAGAAGGTTCGTGGATAGAGCAAAGCGACCGTGAGACTCGGATTTCTGAAGACGCCGACTCCATTTTTAAATCTTGCCGTTGGATCATATTTGACATCTTGTATGTTTTGACGATACTATGTTTGCTCGTGGGTCTTTGGAACGATACAACATATAAAAGGTCATATAAACAGTAAATTTATCAAACAACTCTTGATAATTTTAAAGAGGAGTGGAATCGTTTACTTTTCAGCATTTTCGAATCCATGAATCTGAAACTTTCATCATGCAGTTTATGTAGCTCAAATTTGAATAGTAAGACAACAATTAATTGTAAATAAAAGATCATATTTCTATCAACATATGTTGAAAAATAATTATAAATGTGATGTAAAATCCAATTTCTTATAATTTTGAGGGTGCAAAATAATGAAATGTAACTTCTTTTATTTTTGATAAAAGATGACACTCGTCATCGTTCCATTAATGAGTAATAACGAAACAAAGTAGCACAGATAAACAAAATACTCGTGAGCAACAAGCTTCATGATACATCAAATGTACCCGGAGTTAAATCGAGTTCAATAAAAACAACAACAGTCTATGAAGAAGCATACAGATACAAAGAGTACAACCTCTCTACCCTTACTATCCACCGTCAGTAGGTAAAGACATACAATCTCCAAAGTGCACTGTGATTCTACTCCTCATCAGTTCTGCTTTGCTTTGTTATTCCCCTTCATTAATCTTCAACCTCTTCCTGGTCTCCGCGGCACCTGCCCATTCATGGATTAGAAGGAAAATCTTATGCACTGATGTTGTAAAAGAGTATGATTTATAGAGAAAGATTAATGCATTTCGGTCTAGCCAAAGGTTCCACAAAGATGCAGCGGTAGCTAAATCCCAAGCTCTTCTATCTTCTATCCTAATATGATCGTCTCTTAGGACCCCCCCAAATGTCAGCGGTTGAAATCGGAATTTGTGAACACCCAAATTCCCTACAAACTACCTCCCAGGTTAGTCTAGCTTTAGGACAAAAAAAAAGAATGTGATTGGTATCCTCAACATCGATGGAGCATTGCCCACATGTTGCATCGATTATCATGTTTCTCTTCCTCAGGTTAGCTTTCGAGAGAATCGCATCGTTATAAGCTAACCAACAGAAAACTTTCACTTTCAGGGGCACCTGTGCCTCCGAGATGATGCATTCTTCTTTGCCTCTGATTCCTCCATCATTTAACCATTTATACATTGACGCCACCGAAAAGACTTTTGAATCTTCTCTGTCCCACCATCTTTGGTCTTCGGCGTTGCTCTCCTGTACCCCTTCCGCTTGGATTAACCTGTTCAAATCTTCAAACTCATCGATACCTTCCTGGGAGAGGCCGTCCGTGACTATAAATGTGAGTTTACCTTTCTTCTGTACGTCTGCCACCGAGGACTCTAAATTGGTCATTGATGCCACTGCTATTGGGAATCTGTACTGCAGTGGCATGCTCCCGCACCACTTGTCCTTCCAAAATCTGGTACTTTTCCCGTTCCCCACTTTACTTGTGGTGTTAGCAAAGAAAATCTCTTCCTGCTTTGTAATTCCTTTCCAGAGCAGCGACACCTTTGCAAATGCACTTCTGCCACCAAACCTATATTTTCTTCTCCCGTGGAAGAGATCGAAAGAGAAACACCACCAGCTCTTATGATTGTTAACCATTTTCCACCACCACTTGCTTAGAAGCACTATATTCATATCTTGGAGGTTCATAATGCCCAAGCTCCCAAATTCCCTCCTCTTACAGACCCTTCCCCACTTTACCAAGTGTACCCCATTGTTCCCCTAATCCGTTCCTGTAATACCCCGCAAAATAGCATATGGCTATTTTTGCACTGTAATTTGTGCACGTATGAGTATTGCACACGATTACATATTTTTCGAGGAAATTATCAGTTAAATTGAGAGATTTCAGACACACGAGCTGTTCTGAACCCGATGAGGTAAACTCGGAATATCGTCTCGATTAAACTGTGGTTTTGTCCCGATTGTTTTGACCAGATAATTTTTGGGAGAAAATTATAATTTCTATAAAACATGTATTTTTATAGGATTTTAATTTATATGTATTGGTTATTTCAATTAAGCTAGTGCTTGAATTGAATGTGAGTTGTATTTGTGCACTAGGGTATGGTAACCTAGGGTATGGTGACCTAGGGTTCCTTGACCTAGCATAGGGTTAGGAACCCTAGCATCATGATGATCATGGCTTGATCTTTATGAAGATCCAATGGTGGATAAAATTCACCATGTGTTATATGGGTATGTTGACTTATGGAATAGGAAGCTTCCAAGGAGTTTCAAGGAAGCTTCCATGAAGCTTCTACTTGGAAAGTTGGCACCCCATCTCACCATACATTCTCCCAAAACCCTAGCCCTCCCATCCTGCCCTCCACCTCTCAAAATCCGGCCAAGCACTCCAAACCCTAGTCCTCCATCTCCTATAAAGACCCTACTCCACTTCACTTCTCATTCCTTCTTCTTCTTGACTTGGGATTGCTTAAAAAAAAAAAAAAGAAGAAGAAATAAAAAAGTAGAGAAGGAGAAGTAGGAAAAGGAGGAAACCTTGAGTAGTGGTAAAGGAGAAGAGTGGTAGAGAAGGAGGAGGTATTGGCCAAAGCTTCTACAAAAGCAAAGGAAGGAAAGCAAGCAAAGCTAGCAGCCAAGCTACAAGGAAATTTGGCAAACTTCAAGTGGGTGATCTCTTCAACTCTAAACTTGGAATTTATTTTCTTTTGAGTATGAAATGGATGTTTAGTGGTAGTAGACATGATGTAGTTACCATGTATGAGCATGTGAAGTGCTAGGGAAACATAGTTGTATGGTAAGAACAACTTCTTCCTTAAGCTTGTTAAGAAGCATGATTGTGAGGGTATATTGGGGAATTTCTTACGCCCAAACGGTTTGGAATCTTGGGCTAAAATTTTGGGAAGTTGTTCTTCTATGTATGTAGGGTATCCATGATTTTTTTTCACAATATTTTGATGCGTTTTAATAGCCCAAACGCAGGGCCAAAGTCTGGACAGAGAGCAGCCAAATTGCTGCTGCTGTGCAGATTTTCGCTGTGTCTTTCCGACCGTGTACCTCAGTGTAGGATGGTAATTTTGAGCTGAAAATTTTTGTGGACTCTCTGGTATGTGTCTACAACCATTTTCTAAAATTTCATAATTTTCTGAGGTCGTTTGATGCCTCGAAAAAATGGTAGAAGGCGACTGGTCTACAGGTGTTGGCTGAAGATGACTGTGTTTGGACTGAGGTGAAAAGGTCCATAACTCCCTGTAAGTTTATTATTTTTCTATGAAATTTTGTGAGTAGCTTGAAGTATGGGTCTACTTGATGAATCTCAAATTTCAGAATTTTTAGAGGTCGTTTGATAAGGTTTCAATTATAAACCGTACACAGTGGCAAAAGCTCTGCTGAAAGAGCAACTGGAAATTATGCCATGTTTGAGGAGTCGTAGATCATTGTGTGAAAAGAATTTGAATGTAAATTTTGGATACAATGAAATGGTATATGTGTGGATTAATAATCTCAAGTTTCATGAGCATTGGACATAAGGTTGATTTATTATTGAATTTCGAAGTAGGCTATGTTCAGCTTAGTACAAGTTGTCTAGTCCGTGGAGATGGGTATTCCTGGACTTATCTGTTAAGAATTGGGACGACTGGCCCACTAGAGTTTACAGTAGGGAATCATAGCGTTATAACCCAATAGGAATTTTGTAATTCCAGTTTGTAGGTTGGAAGTTATGATTTTCCAAAGTTGGGATAGATTCGGCCTTGTCGAGGTAATGTTTGCTAGAGAAATAAACTTTTCCGTTGTTGTGCACCCGATGGAAATAGGGATCTTCGAGGACCTTAAGGATTGATTCTGAGGACGTGTCCAACTAGGAAGTTAAAGTAACACTCCCGCCTTTCCATAGGACCCGGAATCGAGCAATTCCGATGAGTGAGCAACTTCTATGATGTTAGGAAGATGCAGCAAGTGCAGGAAGAAATACTGCTGAATATATAAGGGTTATTTGGGTGCCAAGATGATTGAATTTGAGGAAATGGTCATCTGGAGAGTTATAGACTAAAGTCTCACCTTTCCAAGACGGGAGATATCAAGCAAATCTGAACTGTATACTAGAAGTTATGGACGTTGCAAGCTTAGCAGCCTGTTGTTAATTGACTTCAAGCTTAAGCTAACCCGGGAACTTGAGTTCCTTAAGAAATTTGAGGGATTCGTTAACTGGGGGATTGCAGTGGATCTCCCTACCCTTCTAAATTATGAGTGTGTTGGATTCCGATGAGCGTAACTGGAGTTACAACTACTGCTATTTCTTGAACTGTTTCATCAGACAACTAATGAGGAACCCTCAGCATGCCGCAGTGTGGTGATCATGAGCTATCAGGGTTTTTAATGATGTTTTATCAATTCATTGGAACTTGAATAAGTTCCTGTGCTTAATACTCATGGTGGACATGAGTGAGTTGGGAGATAGCTCTGGTCGATTGCGTTGGTGTCTCGATGCCTGAGTCGGTCATTGGTCAGGAATTGATGGTAATGTGTGTGCTTACCTTCATTTGAGTTATATTGCATCCTTAGAGCGCCGTTGGACTACTCGCTGAGGGTCACGGGCTGGGATTATTTGGTCGCTGACCAGTGAAGGTATTGGGAATCAGTGGAGATGATTCTTGTGATGATTATTGTTTGACAGGCCGGGCAGGCTCGACATTATTGATCGACACCAAGTGTGACTTGGTAATGACTTGCTTCTATAAACTGCATTGATTATGTTTTCTTTATTATTTTTACTTGAAGACCAAATTGGTGTTAGGGGTGATTCCCTATAATCCAACTTGTTCTGAGAGTTAGCGGTAGGTGGTGATACTATGAGGTGGTCTCTTCCTGTCATTAGGGATACATGCTGCGGTGCGTATCTTGCAATGTTGATTCCTGAGGTACCGTGGTAAGGACGGATGGGATCCGTGCACAGGCTAGTGGACACGAACGGGTCGTATGGGATACGGCGCTATAGGTATGCTGCGGTATATCTTTAAGTTCGTCACGGCCGTTGACTGCAGAACGGTGAGACCGTTGACTGCAGAGCAGTGAGACCGCATATCCTTAAGTTCGTCACGGCCGTTGACTGCAGAACGGTGGGACCGTTGACTGCAAAGCGGTGGGACCGCATATCTTAAGTTCGTCACGACTTTCAAGGAGGGTCTGAGGCAATGATGATTGGTGACAACGGGCAGCACCCCGAAGCATTTATGCTATTTATCTCCTCAACCATGTCATACTATCAGGAATAGGAAGTAAACCCAATTAGAATGTATTGCATGACGAGGGATTGAACCCTATATTCAGAAAAACGAACTCCTTGGAAGGTATGTAGTATGTGTAATACCCTGATTTTTCAATTAATGAAAAATTATTTATTTTGCACGTGTTGTGCACGTGCAATATTTTGTTTGAATTATTTTATCATAATGTGTAATATATATTTTTCTCAAATTATTTTAGTACAAAAGCCTTTCTTTAAAAGCCTTCTTTGATTTAATTAAAAAGCCTTTTCTTTAAAAGCCCAAAAGTATTTTATTTTATTTTATTTTATTTTATTTTTTATAAACTAGTTTTGGCCCACAAAGAAAGCCCATGAATTAAGTTATTTTAATCAAACTTGTCATGTAGAAGATTTTTTTTAACAAATCTATTTTTTATACAAATTAAGAATGTACAAATTTGGCCTAGTTGCATGCACGTGCACTACACGTACACGTGCATTGCACACTTCATTTTTGGGGCCGGGTAGCATTCTTTTGGAGGGAAATTTGGATTTTTGGGTGTGGAGAACATGGGGGTAGTTTCAAGGAGGTGGGTAGTTCTTCTAACTCCTACTTTGATCTAAGCTCTTCATTTTACAACCACCAAGACAATCTTGGCCCTCCATTTCACTCATCTTTGAGTATAAATACCCCACTTCTCATGGCTAATTTTTCATATGCAAAGTATAATTTCTAAAGCTATAGTATTATAATTGTGTGAGTTATAAAAGATAAGAGAGTGTGTGGTTTCTTTTGGTTGCTTGGAGTGGCCGGCATCAAGGAAGGGAAGCATTCGGCTAAGGACTTGAGAAGCTTTCGGCATTGACTTGGAAGCTTGGAGTGGTGCACTCTTTTGGCTAGGAGGAGGTGTTCTTATCTACTAGGACTTGTTGCCTTTTGTGTTCTCTCCATTAAGGTGGGTAAAATATTTCATATTTCTAATGTAGGATCCATGCTAATTTTATTGTCAACACAATACATGGAAAATACTAATAAGAGTCCACTCTAATTAAAAAGTTAGTATGTGAATGGATTGGAATGATGTGATTAATTTTGTATGTGAAATTCTAGCATGAAATTAAACTATATGTAGCACGTTCCATGATTGTTAGTTTAATTGAATAATGATGCAATATGGCTAGTATGATGTGTGAAAATCTCCATTAATTGCTTGTAAATTGTATGGTTGAAACATGACAATTGATTAAGATAATGACACACTATGAAATTTGAATAGAAAGTATGTTGAATGCTTGAGTGATGAGTATGTTAAATTCATGAGTAGAAGTGGCATAAATGAACCAATGAAATTGCTTGTTGTCATCAAAATAGAAATACCCAAAACTTAGTATTTTTGAGTTTTACCTATTCATGTGCTACATGAATCCTGTGACGGTGTAAAAATGGCCTGAGGCCCATCCAGGGCCCAATACAATTCCTACTCAGAAAAGCAAGAATAACAACCTGGTTCGGCTCCGGACCCCTTCAGGGTCGGCGCCGAACCTCGTGCTTGCCCCCACAGTGCCGGCTTCCTCGTACTGACGAGCCTCAGTATCCCCCGGAGTCCGATCCGGAGCAGTCCCTCATACCGTCCCCCCTCTCTGGCGGGGCAGAAGGATGACCTGGCACAGCCTAGGCCCTCCGATTCCCCCAGAAGCGCAGAGGACTCACGATGGGCCACGTCAGCTCCAAATACCGCCCAGGGTTTCGCCACGTCAGCCCTATACCACTCCTGGTATCACCACAACCGCCCTAAACCCCCTGGGCCTTCTGCCACGTCAGGCCCATGGGCTTTCGGATCCAAACCCGGCCCCCAAGCGGAACCAAACCCGGTTGGGATTCTCTATAAATACTAGACCCTCATCCACCTTTTGAAGGTAATCAATCTTTTACCACTTAAATATACCTAGTTATTGCTACTCTCTCACAGAGACTGACTAGAGCGTCGGAGGGTCCGCCACCGGGACAAACCCCGGTGTTTCAGGACCGTCTGCAGGTACACAAGACCTCGGATCCGACCCTTCCGATCCGAGCCCAACCTTCAAACGCCTTTCCGAGCGCATCGTAGGCCCCAGAAGGTCAACCGAAGGTCGGCAGACGAGCGGCAATCTCCTTCAATACAAATTGAGTTCGAACTCACACCTGGTGCTTCCACACGTGCCTCAGAAATAAACAGCATCAGGTTGGCGCCGTCTGTGGGAACCGCTGCTCCAGAAGCCGATCCGACCCAGACCCTCAAAGGCCATCGACAGCCGAATCCTCATGGCAACCAAAGGCAAGGGGGCTGCTTCCTCCGTCAACCAACGGGACTCGCCCCCACCCACCAATAAAGCCAGGCCACGCCCGTCGAAACACAAGGCTCCCTCTCGGGAGTCCCAAGGGAGCGTCGGCCGGCCAGCCCAGCCCGACCTCCGGGGAATAATCCTCAACCGCAAGATTACCCGCAGCAGGAGAAGGGCCGCTTCCAACCCGGCCCCGAACCGCCCGAGGCCACCGTCCGAGGTACGCAGACCCGCGCTCAGCCGAGTCGGAAGACAACCCTCGGACCAGCCAAACCGGGCCGAAAGAGCCCCCGTCACTCATAAGGAATTCCAAGACTTCCGAAAAGAAATGCTGGGAGCCCTCCGACGGGCCCCCAGGGAAGAAACCCTCCATTCGCAAACGGGGTCGGACGCCGAAGCCAGCGCGTCCCGCCCTTCAACGATCCAGCCGGGAGACGATGACGTACTCCTAAGACGCCTACAAGAAATGGAAGACCGCCTCGATCACATGGGGGACGGCGACCAAAGAATGGCTCAGGGGTACAGACCTGTCCGTCCACCCTTCTCCGCCCCCATCCTCCTAGCGGAAATACCCCGGAATTTCCGGCCCCCTCAATTCGAGACCTACGACGGCGAGGGAGATCCTGCTGACCACATGGAGGGTTTCAAAACCCTCATGATGATTCACAGCGCCTCGGATATCCTGCTCTGCCGAGCCTTCCCCGCCACTCTTCGGGGTCCTGCTCGCGAGTGGTTCTCGAAACTCGCCCCCGGCTCCATTTACTCCTTCGACCAACTCGAAGGCAATTTTCTTGCCCATTTTGTCACTAGTCGGAAGGCCGAAAGGACCAGCGCCTCATTACTGGGGCTCAAACAGATAGAGGGGGAATCACTCAGAATGTTCGTCCGGAGATTTACCGCTGAGGCAAGGTCGGTCTCCTCCCTCGACCCAGGCGTCGCTTCAGCGGCATTCCGACACAACGTCCGCCCCGGACAGCTGAAGGCCTCTCTGGCCAAGAGACCCCCCATCGACTTCCCCGACCTCCTCAATAGGGTCGAGAAATACATTAGGGCAGAAGAGGCCCTCAACCCCGAAGATGCCAGGGATGCCCCCGGGAAAGGAAAGCGGAAGACCGAGGAAGGCGAACCACCGAAGAAAGCTCCAAGGGACCCGGGGGCCATAAAGAAGGTCCCGCCAGTCCCCCGCTTCGAGAGGTACACTCCCCTGACGCATAACATCTCCGCCATCCTCTTGGAAATCGAAGACAAGGGCATTGTCCGACTACCCCCCCGATCTAATAACAACAAGAATCGAGACCAGCGCTTTTACTGTCGCTTCCACAGAGATCACGGGCATGAGACTGACCAATGCCGAGCCCTGAAAGACGAAATTGAAGAGCTCATTTCCAGAGGGTACCTCCGAGAATTTACCCGAGAAGGCCCACGGGATCGGCGAGACGGTAGGAACCGGAGGCAATCGACTCCGAACCCTCCTCCAGGCCAGACCCCGAGTCAGGACCCCGATTCCGAGGGAGCAGCAGATATCCCTTTTATCTTGCACTGCGTCCACGGAGGGCCGATGGGAGGCGAATCGAAAACCTCCAGAAAAGCCTTCATCCGAGAGGTGAACACTGTCAGAGACAACCCCTCGCCCAAACTACAATCAAGGCCGGTCTCCTTCTCAGGGGAAGACCTTGAAGGAGTTCGCCTGCCCCACTGCGATGCCCTCGTCATTAACCTTCACATGGCTAATTGGGAGGTCCACAGGATCCTCGTCGACAACGGTAGCTCGGTGAATATTCTCTTCCTCAAAGCCTTCGAAGATCTCAGGTTACCCCGAGGCAAACTCAAACCAGCCGGATACACCCTACACGGGTTCTCAGGCGTCCCTGTCGTGACAGAAGGAATCGCTACCCTCGATGTTACCGCCGGATCGACTCCTGTCAAGAGGACCGAGTCCATGGACTTCATGGTGGTCGACTTCAAGACGGCCTACAACGCCATACTTGGCCGGCCTGGACTATGCTCCCTACAAGCAGTGCCTTCGGCTTACCATCTGAAACTCAAGTTCCCCACCCCTCAAGGAGTCGGCATCGTCCGAGGCAGCCAAGAAGTGGCGCGATCATGCTGCATGGCCACCGTCGGGGGAGGTGTGTTCCCCCTCGACGCCGAACGAGCATAGGTTACGACCCGGCTAAATGTAAATCTGCTCTTGTGTAATACCCTCATTTGAAAAAGGCTGCCTTGGCGGCCCTCCCTACCTTATGCTAAAAATATCCCTTTTTGTCCGAACCCAAATGTCTCGACAATCTCAATACGAGTCCGCTCCACTCGCCTCAAATCAGGAAGATCAGGGCCCCTCGGGCCCAATGGGGCACGGAGAGTGTTTCGGCCAAGCAACTAGGGGCCCCTCCCCTCGTTATGGGGCTCCTTGGCCTCTGCCACATCCGACCCTCCAGCCGCAGAGCTCAGGGCGTCATCCGGTCGCGCCCACCGCAACAGCAGCGGCGCAGAGGGAACCCCCTCCGCCTGTCGACCCACGGAGGAAGAAAACGAGGCACCCGACATCGCCTTGTAGCAAGGCATCCCCATCTCCTTCCCCGCGAAGACGTCGCGGGGTAACCCCCCGGGAGAGGACCTCGGCACCAAAGTACTAAGCCCGGCCTGTCTTAGGTCCGCGCCGCCGAGCTCCCGATCCCACACCACTCTCCTCAGCCGGCGCGTCCCCGCACTTAAGACGGCGAACTTGTTCCGGTAAAAGTTACAAGCCTCGTCAGTGTTCCGAGCCCCCCTTCGATGACGAACCAGTGCGGCCGCCCGGACCTTAACCATACCCCGGAGACACGCCCCAGGGAAACTACGGGAGGCCCACCACGGGAAGGGAAACCGCAACCTACGAAGTGAGCCAACCCGAAGCACCTGAGCGGGGAAGTCCGGAAACGGCTGGCATCAAAACTCATGGCAGGTCCGAATTACTTTTATATATAAGCACAAAAAGGCGGGGGCCAGTCCGCGGGAGGCAAATACAATCGAAAGGAGGAAAGAAGAACGAAAAACAAAACTACACATCTTGGTTTCCCTCCTCAACGCCGGTCGGGCTCGCCGAACGATCATCAGCCGAGTGGTCCACGAGCCCCTCCACGGCGGGGACCTTCGAAGTCCCGTCAAGCTCCATGTCATACTCAAAGTTCGACAAATCGAGGGTCGGATAGAAATGCCTCACATGACTGAGCGCCTTCGCGTAGCACTCATCCTGGGCGGCTATCACCATCCGCTGGCCCGCATCCGTCAGCTCTTTCCTCTCCTTGGCAAACGCGGCTAGTTGCTCCCCCTTCTCCCTGGCAAACTTCCGCTTCAAAGAGGCCACCCCCTTCCCCCACTCGACGTCCTTGGCCTCGAGCTCCAGCTTCATCTGCTGCTCCCTCTGACGCAAACCCTCGAGCTCGATCCGCATCTCCTTCACCTCTCGTCCGCTCTTGTCCGCCCGAGCACGCTCTTGTAACAGGGACACTTCGTAGAGATTCTTTACATTAGCCCCCTGCATACAAGCCTGCGGCCGAAAGAAACGGATTAGAAGCAAACTCCTAAGGCAAGACCAAACGGAGAGGGGGAGGTCGACGAGCTTACCGACACGGTGGCCTGCGCCAGGCGCGTGAATGCCACCTCCACGGGCTCGTTCTCCATCATCTGGCGATCGCGAGGCGTTGCCAGCTTCTCCGCCACCTCTACGGCCTGGGCTCCCTCGGTCAGACGGTCGCTCATCCGAACCGACCAGTCCGGCACCCACCGCTGCCGCAACAACTCCACCACCGGGTCCTCCTCCTCGACCCCTACCAAGGGACCTTTCTCCTTGACGAGATCGGACGCCCGCGCCGGGTCCTTGCCCCTCAAAGAGGCACCCCCCTTGCCTGTCTCCGAACGAGTCCTCTTAGCCCTCGGCTCAAGCGGTACCTCCGAGATAACAAGGGGCAGCTCCCTCGGCCACTTCGCCGCCTTCTTCTTCTCGGCATTTTCCTTCTTCATGACGAGCCGCCTTGCTTGGATTGATGCCTCATCCATATCTGCAGAAGAAGCCATTAAAAGTAATGAGCAAGAATGTACGAAAGGATCGAGGGAAAAGAAACAACTACATACGGAGAACGGCGGGGCTCAGTCCAACACTCGCCAGGCGAGCCTCCGTCACCTTCGACCAATTAATACCAGGGGACAAACGAAGACGCTCGACAAACCCCCACTCCTCGACCGACAGATCCCCCTGCCCCGGCGCAGGATAACTCGGCTTGGAATAATTCCATCGAGTCGGAATGTCCCAGGGCCCTTCACTCCGGATCACCAGATACCTTTTTCTCCAGTCCTTAATAGAGTCAGGATGGCTATGAACAACCTTCCTCCTGCTCCGGGGGGAGATATAGTAAACCCCCTCGGCGGCCGAGCAAAACGCCAGCATCGCTCGGAACACGTTCAAGCGCAAGGGTACCCGTTGTTCCTCGCACATCAGTACAAAGCTGATTATCTGCTCCCAAGAGTTCGGCCCATACTGCATCGGCGCCAAGGAAGCCCAGTTCAACACTTCCCGAACAAACGGATGGACCGGCAGCCTCAGTCCAGAAATAAACGCGTCCACGGGGAAGACACAATACCAGGCAGACAGGGGATCGGTTGGGCGGAGAGTGGGGCTCGGCAGCATCAATTCGAAACTAGGACCTATGTGGTACGCCAACTGCAAGACTTCCAGATCCCCGCCGTCCAAGGCGGTCAGAATCGCGTCCATCAACACTCTCGGCCGACTCGGCGAAGAGGCCTGCACACCAAAGAGCTCCTGGTCGGACAGGTCGTCAGGATATTGACGAAAATGCTTCGGTTGCGCGAACGAACCAGTCCCCTGGCTCGAGCCACCGGTCCCCAACCCTACCTTCCTCGGAGCCTTCTTCCTCTTCTCGGATCGCTCCGACGAAGGAGTGAATAAGGGCCCCCGACCAGTTAGCATGGAACTCGGGCCTACCCCCGAAACCGTGAATCTCCTTACAATGCCGCCCTCGCCTCTCTCACCCTCGATGGCCGGCTCCGAAACACGGACGTCGTCCGAACCGTCAGTCGCTTCCTCCGACTCACCGCTCCCCACCACGAAGGAACGACAGGAGCGCGACCGCCTCTCACCATATGCCGCCTCCTCAACCGCCGGTTCCTCCCACAAGACCGTGTCAGGAGACTCGTCAACATACACTGACTCCTCCTCGAGTACGGGCTCCTCCCAGGACGTCGAGTCAGAGATAGGCTCCTCCTCCCCCCGAGACATCGACGCTGATGAGCCGGACTGAGCCCTGTCCATCTATGCCTAGGCCAGGTAGACTTGCTAACTCACCTGGGGTCGCTCCGGAAGGGCAAGTCTGGTACAGCAAAACGCGAAGATGAGCGCTGAAGTGTTGAAAAATTTTATTTTGAAAGAGAAAGGAGTGGACAAATAAGGGAGAAGGGGGACTATTTATAGAAGATAGAAGCGACTCCTCGATTCCCGCAAATACTGTTCACCTATCCAACATGCAACTGCCGCCCAAGAATTCACGCCACAAAACATGCGACGCTGACATCATCCACGGACAGGTTGGCAGCCAGTCAAGAAGGCCAGCGCGGAAGAAGTATTCGGAGGAGGGAAAATGTTTTATTTTTAAGATTTAAGGCGCCGTCCTCAGACAGACGCCCCGGGCTCCGAGACTGGGTCGGTTCCCCTTTCACCCGCGAGCAGCTCGGGGCTTACAGCGTCACCTGCCGAAGACCCGAACTGTTCGAGGGTGAGACAGAAACCGCCTCAACCTGGAGCCCTATCGGAACACAGAACTGACAGCCTCCAGTCAGAGAACCACTCATCTACCCGGGGCCCAAAGCTTCAAAACGCCCCCCTCGGAAAGCACCCCGGTCAAGAGCAGATCAACACCCGAAGGCCGAAAGAAGTGCTCCATTCCGAGCCAGTTGATGCAACTGCAAAGGCCCAGCCTACTCCAGCAACGGAACCTTCGCAGTTGCAAACAACCGGCCCGGAACGCCCTTCCAACCTCTCGGAAGGATAGAACCTCCGCTGTTGCAGACGACTCGCCCTTCGACGTCCGGTCGTTACCCCTGTCGCCCAGATCCCCCCTGGATCTGACCGCCACATCAGGGCCATCAGACCCAAGAGAAGATCAGGCGACAAAGAAACTACCTCGCCGACGAAACCGGGGGCGAAAATTTTCAGAAAAACGGGCGTCCGCCGAAGCAGACACCTTTAAAGGCCAAGCAGACCACCTGTTGCTTGATCTGAACCACAACAAGAGAGAGAGGGGGGGGGGTACTTATAGCCTCCCCCCAGGGGCCGGCCATTATGATTGGGGAAAAACCAAACGACGGAAGACCATGCGCCATACAATTATTAGGCGGCGCCATTTACGCACCTAGGAAATGGGAATCTTGCACAGGTCCCCAGGCGCCCTCAAGAGGCTCCGCGAAAACAACGGGCTAAACTACGCAAAACAACCCCAAGGTGCAACGGTTCGCCCCCTAACGGCCCGACCTATGATCCCCTCACCAGCTCGAGGTCCGGTCTCACACCGGGATACTCTTCCCAGGAAGTAACAACGGCTCACCTTCACCCTCACCGACCCGTAATCCCTCGCCAGCTCGAGGTCGGGTCTGGCACCTGGGTACTCTTCTTCGGAAGATCCACCGGCAGGCCATCACCCTTACCAGCCTATAATTCCCCCTCACCTCGAGGTTCGGTCTGGCACCAGGGTACTCTTCTCAGGAAGAAACAACGGCTCGCCTTCACCCTCACCGACCCGTAATCCCTCGCCAGCTCGAGGTCGGGTCTGGCACCTGGGTACTCTTCTTCGGAAGATCCACCGGCAGGCCATCACCCTTACCAGCCTATAATTCCCCCTCACCTCGAGGTTCGGTCTGGCACCAGGGTACTCTTCTCAGGAAGAAACAACGGCTCGCCTTCACCCTCACCGACCCGTAATCCCTCGCCAGCTCGAGGTCGGGCCTGGCACCTGGGTACTCTTCTTCGGAAGATCCACCGGCAGGCCATCACCCTTACCAGCCCATAATTCCCCCTCATCTTGAGGTTCGGCCTGGCACCAGGGTACTCTTCTCAGGAAGAAACAACGGCTCGCCTTCACCCTCACCGACCCGTAATCCCTCGCCAGCTCGAGGTCAGGTCTGGCACCTGGGTACTCTTCTTCGGAAGATCCACCGGCAGGCCATCACCCTTACCAGCCCATAATTCCCCCTCATCTTGAGGTTCGGTCTGGCACCAGGGTACTCTTCTCAGGAAGAAACAACGGCCCGCCTTCACCCTTACCAGCCCGTAATCCCTCGACAGCCCGAGGTCCTGTCTGGCACCCGGGTACCCTTCTCAGGAAGGCTCAATGACTTACCATCCCGTTTTTTACAACCATGAGCACTCCTCTACGGCTAGCTCCCGCACCCCCTGCAGGAGTGGGGGGCTTGTGTGACGGTGTAAAAATGGCCTGAGGCCCATCCAGGGCCCAATACAATTCCTACTCAGAAAAGCAAGAATAACAACCTGGTTCGGCTCCGGACCCCTTCAGGGTCGGCGCCGAACCTCGTGCTTGCCCCCACAGTGCCGGCTTCCTCGTACTGACGAGCCTCAGTATCCCCCGGAGTCCGATCCGGAGCAGTCCCTCATACCGTCCCCCCTCTCTGGCGGGGCAGAAGGATGACCTGGCACAGCCTAGGCCCTCCGATTCCCCCAGAAGCGCAGAGGACTCACGATGGGCCACGTCAGCTCCAAATACCGCCCAGGGTTTCGCCACGTCAGCCCTATACCACTCCTGGTATCACCACAACCGCCCTAAACCCCCTGGGCCTTCTGCCACGTCAGGCCCATGGGCTTTCGGATCCAAACCCGGCCCCCAAGCGGAACCAAACCCGGTTGGGATTCTCTATAAATACTAGACCCTCATCCACCTTTTGAAGGTAATCAATCTTTTACCACTTAAATATACCTAGTTATTGCTACTCTCTCACAGAGACTGACTAGAGCGTCGGAGGGTCCGCCACCGGGACAAACCCCGGTGTTTCAGGACCGTCTGCAGGTACACAAGACCTCGGATCCGACCCTTCCGATCCGAGCCCAACCTTCAAACGCCTTTCCGAGCGCATCGTAGGCCCCAGAAGGTCAACCGAAGGTCGGCAGACGAGCGGCAATCTCCTTCAATACAAATTGAGTTCGAACTCACACCTGGTGCTTCCACACGTGCCTCAGAAATAAACAGCATCAAATCCTTTTGCTAATATGAGTATGGGTAAATCCAAAGATGTATGTGGTGTGAATATAGATTAATAAACAGTAAGTTATCATAGGAAACTTGGGAATAAAAGAGATTAGAAGACCAATTGATTTTCCAATGTCGAAAATAAAAGATATGGTAGTCTTAATGAACAAATTATTAGTTTGGGTGGAAAAATTATGTTTTTAGTACAAAAAATTATTTTATACTTACTGTTATGAAGATCAGTCAAGGGAGATTAAATCTGGAATTTTTCAGTGGTTTGTATAAAGGCAATATGAACCAAATTGATTTGAAGATCGAGTTGTTTTCTAAAACAGTGCGAATATGAAACATATAGATTTTAACTTAGTACTGTGACAACCTGAGCCAGTGGCTCAGGCGGTCTTTGACTGCGTTTGGTTTCTCTGAGCGGTGCGGTTCGAAACCCGGCCTTCACCATCTTTTTACCCAACTGTGTATATATGTATATATGACTGCGAACTGATAGCACATACACCCATTTCGCCCTTTACTAACCGCTAGCACATGTTGGCCTGTTGGCGGGTGCTCTGGGCTCTTTCTCCACCGTGCTGGGTTCGATTCCCCCCTTTAGCACTTTATAAAAATATTTTTTTTGTGAGATTGTGATGTCCAAAAAATGTGAGAAAAATATGGTAATTTTCATAAAAATACAAGGAATTTTATGGGATTGAGTTGGGTATTATTTGAAGAAAATATAATGTAGTTTGTGAACAAATGGTATAATTAAAGCTATGGTTCTAAGACACATACTTATGGAAATTTTCAGTTTATAAAGATATATTGAAATGGATTTATTAGAAAGTAATTGACAAAAAGAATTTTGTGGTGTGACATGATGTTATTAATTCTCACTTGAGAATATTGTGTAAAATGTGAAGTATGAGTGTTTAATTATAAAGTGCATGAGTCCATTGTATGATATTGGAATTTAGAAATCATGTTGATGAAATTGTTGGCCATTAATATGAATTTTTATGAGTTATAAGTATTCACTATGGACTTGTGAACAAAGTGTAATCATGAACAAAGTGTAAGCACTTTATAAAAATATTTTTTTTGTGAGATTGTGATGTCCAAAAAATGTGAGAAAAATATGGTAATTTTCATAAAAATACAAGGAATTTTATGGGATTGAGTTGGGTATTATTTGAAGAAAATATAATGTAGTTTGTGAACAAATGGTATAATTAAAGCTATGGTTCTAAGACACATACTTATGGAAATTTTCAGTTTATAAAGATATATTGAAATGGATTTATTAGAAAGTAATTGACAAAAAGAATTTTGTGGTGTGACATGATGTTATTAATTCTCACTTGAGGATATTGTGTAAAATGTGAAGTATGAGTGTTTAATTATAAAGTGCATGAGTCCATTGTATGATATTGGAATTTAGAAATCATGTTGATGAAATTGTTGGCCATGAATATGAATTTTTATGAGTTATAAGTATTCACTATGGACTTGTGAACAAAGTGTAATCATGAATAAGAAAGAGTATGAAAATGTGACATGGAAGCGGTCATGAGTTAAAGATTGTGAAATGAAATTTGAAATAGAGTAGCTAAGTCTCCCCGGCACTGAGAAATGAAATAAAATGAAATTAGACCAAGGTTGGTCGTGATGAAATGAATGAATAAGTCCGGTTGATGGAGAGGCTAACTCTAGAGATTAATTTTGTTCATGATTTTTAATAAAACTAAGGACTAGTGCATAGTGAAGACGTGATGAAAGTAAGAGAAAAACACTGAGTATGAGGGCCCTGGGTAGCGGCGAGAGCGTATCCCAGGAATTCCCATGATGCGTCTGGGTGAGGATACTACTCCAGAGTGCCTAAACATGAGTTCGTAGGTCAGATAACATCTAGGATACTTACCGTAATTACAGTAGTAGATTAGATCATAACGGGGGATTGAACCCTATAAAGATGAAGAACGAATAAGGGCTTGCCCTCGGACCTATGTAGTATGGGATGCATAGAATTCGAACAAGTGTGCATTAGTGTCATATAACATAATTAACTGCATTAAGGACTAAGTGCACAATCACAACACGACATCAATAGGGTAGTCCCTTTAGTCTAAAATGTGACAAGTTTGTGGTTGCTAAATATGAAATGTTAAGTTATACTATTTCCGGCATAGAGAGGATGGCCGTGTATAATGATCGTCGGTTGAATAAACTGACGTACCCACAGTCTGACATGCAGGTGAATGTTATGCTAAAGATTAAAGAGGATTTGGATGCTTAAAGATTATATCAAGCTGTTGTACTTGTATTTAATTGTTGTATTTTACTTCCGCTGTGCAAAAGAAAGATGTAATTATGATGTAATCTCTGATGTATGATGAAAAGTTTTAATTTCCCTGTAAAAGTGTACTAAAGAAAGTGAAAAGATCCTGTAGAACATCTCGAATTCAGTGTATTTGGGATTCGGGGCGTTACAGAGTGGTATCAGAGCCACGCTTTCTACACTTTCACACTTGTACAAATTTATAGGGAACGACACCCTAGAAGTGGACATTAGAGTGTGTGTTTGAATCTAGAGATTTAAATGTAAGTGACTTACATTTGTGTTGCTCTAAGATTTATGCCTTCTCCTCTCTATTTCCAAGATGGCGGATCACTTCGACCCTGCTGGAGGCGACAACTGGCACATCATTGAGGAAGAGTACCATCCTGGACAGGCAGATTCCGAGGACGAGTACTACCCTGGACAAGCTGATTCTGATGATGAGGAGTACCCTGAATCCCGAGAGATCACCCCACCTCCGGATTCATCTGATGATTCTTCTTCCGACGAAGAGGAAGTACCAGTTCCCAGTGGTCTTGTGACTTCTCTTCAGAGGCAAGTGGAAACCCTGAAGGAGAGAGTTGGATTGTTGGAGGCTCAGCTGGAGAAGCGGAAGGCTGACTATTCTGTTCTTAGCCATCGGATTTGGGAACTTGAGAAGAAAAAGAACCTAACTGATGTGCTGAAGGATGAGGTTGATGAACTGCGGGAAGAACTTCGAGCAGCGAAGAGGACCCGTAGGAGTTAGAGTGTTGTAGCTTCTGTTTCTTTCCGTTCTGATGTCAAAAAAAAAATGTTTTTAAATTCGAATGTATAAACTTTTGGAATTCAATGAAATGGAAGTTGGTTTAAATTCTTGTTATATACTTCGAATTTGACGGATCTTTTGCATCAGAATATGTCGAGAAGAGGAGCAAGGAATGGGGAAGGTTTGGATCTGGAGACTGAACTTGCTAGGGTCTACCAGACGCTGAATGCAGTGGCTCAGAACCAAGCTAGGGGGCCGGCAAATCCAGTGCCCGAGGCGATAAAGCTGGTGGAATCGTTCAAGAGAATGAAACCACCCGTATTCGAGGAAAAGTCAGACCCAGATACGGCTGACAACTGGATACGGCAAGTGGAGACAATCTTTGAGGTATTGGAGACCCCTGAGGGTAGCAAGGTCAAGTTGGCAACCTTGCAGCTGGAGAAGGATGCGGCGGTTTGGTGGCAATCCGTGAAGAGGACCATGGGAGGTCTGTTGTTTGGTTGGGAGGAATTTCTGGAGGAGTTCCGCAGCCATTATTTCCCCTCCGACGTCCAGGAGAAGAAGGCGATGGAGTTCCTGTCGCTTCAGCAAGGCAGCATGTCGGTGAGAGCATATGAGACCAAGTTCACTCAGCTCTCCAGGTATGCTCCAGAACTGGTGATGGATGAGGCCAAGAAAGCTCGCAAATTCGAGCATGGTCTGAGGCCTAGTTTAAGATCTCGTATGATACCCCTTGGTATCAGGAGATTCGATAGGCTGGTCAAGAGGGCGGCAGCGACGGAGGCGGATATGGAGCAGTTCCACGTGGCCCAGAACAGGAGGAACAACTGGCAGTCCGGGAAGAGGCCTGCACATTCGGGGAGTTTCAGGGGGCAACCATCTGCGCAGAGGTTCAAACCGACAGGGGCGAACGCTGTGAGTGTGGCTGGGAGGCCTGGAAACAATGTGGTGAGACCTTCTGCGGTGACTTGCTACAACTGTGGTGAAACGGGACACTACAAATCTCACTGTCCCAAACTACAGGGTGGAAACAACAACGCACCAACGCAGCAGGCTGGGAGGAGGCCGTACCAATCAGGGCGAGTATTTGCCTTGACAGAAGCTGATGCTGAGGAGGCAGATCAGGTCATCTCGGGTACGAGGGCTGGTGTTTAGAGTCTTTGTCATTTCTTTTCCCTTTGTTTAGTGAGGCTGTTATGTAATGATGTATATTATGAAACAGGCGAACTCTATCTTAATGGAATGAAAGCTGTCGTATTGTTTGATACTGGATCCTCTCATACTTTTGTGTCTCCAAAGTTTGCTAAAGTGTTGGGAGTTGAACCGAAGATTTTCCCAGGCAAGATCTTATCAGTAGCTACTCCGTCAGGGGAAACTTTAACCACTGATCGGTATTATGCTGATTGCGAGATTGTGATTGGGGATAGAATCTTTGGCATTGATCTGATCGAGCTGACTATCTTGGGAGTCGATGTTATCATTGGCATTGATTGGATGTCGGTGTACAGTGCAAGCATCTAGTGTAAGACCAAGACGGTGACAGTGAAGGCTCCAGGTGGACCTGAAGTCGTATTCCAAGGGAAGCGGAAATGTTCTAAGCTGGTGGCAACTATCCGCAAGGAAGAGACTCCTGTGGAAGTGCAAGGGATTCCTGTGGTTCGGGACTATCCGACAGTGTTCTTGGAAGATTTTCCTGGGTTACCTCCGCATCGTGATGTAGAGTTCAGCATCACTGTTCAACCGGGAAGTGCACCCATTTCTAAGGCACCTTATAGGATGGCTCCTGTGGAACAGGATGAGGTGAAATGGCAAATTGAGGAACTGTTGGGAAAAGGCTTTATTCAACCTAGTGCGTCACCTTGGGGAGCACCAGTGCTTTTGGTAAAGAAGAAGGATGGATCGATGAGGATGTGCAACGATTACCGGGAGCTGAATAAGGTCACTGTTCAGAATAAGTATCCGATTCCTCGAATTGATGACTTGTTCGATCGTCTGCAAGGAGCAGCTGTATTCTCCAAAATAGATCTTCGATCAGGTTACCACCAAGTTCGAGTGAAAGCTGAAGATGTGCATAAGACTGCATTTAGAACTCGGCATGGGCATTACGAATTCTTAGTTATGCCATTCGGAGTGACGAATGCACCTGCAATCTTCATGGACTTGATGAACAGAGTTCTGAGGCCGTTTATTGATTCTTTCGTCGTGGTGTTTATCGACGATATTCTCGTGTACTCCAAGTCAGAGGAGGAGCACACTGAGCATCTGACAGCGGTGTTGCAGAAGCTGGAAGAGCAGCAGTTGTATGCCAAGTTATCCAAGTGTGATTTCTAGAAATCTGAAGTGGCATTCCTAGGTCACATCCTTTCTAAGGAGGGAGTGGCAACTGATCCTCAGAAGATAGAGGCAGTGAGAGATTGGGCGAGGCCTACTACAGTGAAGGAAGTCAGAAGTTTCCTTGGGATGACTGGATATTATCGGAGATTCATTCAAGGTTATGCTCAGATAGCTGTACCGCTTACAGGGCTGACCAAGAAGAATGTGAGCTTCAAGTGGACCGAGCAATGTGAGGCGAGCTTTCAGGAGTTGAAAGATAGGCTGACTACTGCACCTATCTTGGCTTTGCCTAGAGCTGGTGTTGAGTATGACGTTTATAGCGATGCTTCACATCGGGGGCTTGGGTGTGTCTTAATGCAAGAAGGAAGAGTAATCGCTTATGGGTCCAGGCAACTACGACCACATGAGAAGAATTACCCGACTCATGATCTGGAGTTGGCTGCGATTATCTTTGCTTTGAAGCAATGGAGGCACTACGTGTACGGTGAGAAGTTGAATATGTACACGGATCACAAGAGCTTGAAGTATATATATCAGCAGAGGGATCTCAATTTGAGACAGCGGAGATGGTTGGAAGTGCTCGAGGATATGCGACCTGAGATCAAGTATCATCCCGGAAAGGCTAATGTTGTTGCTGATGCACTTAGCCGCAAGAGCAGTTTGGCCTGTTTGATTACGACTCAGAGGCATCTGATTGAGGAGCTGGACCGAGCTGGTATTGAGGTTGTCTTGCAAGGATTGGGAGCATCTTTGGCTCAGTTGAGGCTTCAGCCTACTTTGAATGCAAGGATCATTGCAAGTCAGGAGGTTGATGCTGATATTTTGGAGATGAAGGAGCAGGTCAGTGCTGGCAGGTTGCCCGGATTTCAAATCAGGGATGGAGTGCTGTGGTTCGGAGACAGGCTGTGCGTTCCAAATCAGGCGGACCTGAAAGAGAGTATTCTTCAGGAGGCGCATGCTACTCTTCTGTCTGTACATCCTGGGAGTACTAAGATGTACAAGGACATCAAGCAGCATTTCTGGTGGTCAGGTTTGAAGCGGGATGTGGCTGAATTTGTCGCGAAGTGTGAGGTTTGTCAGCAAGTTAAAGCCGAAAATCAGAGACCCGGAGGTCTATTACAGCCGTTACCTATTCCGGAATGGAAGTGGGATAACATCAGTATGGATTTCATCACGGGATTGCCTAAGAGTTCTAAAGGCAATGATGCGATTTGGGTTATAGTCGATCGACTTACCAAGTCCGCTCACTTTTTGGCGATGAAACTCACTGCTTCGATGGACAAGTTGGCTGAGATGTATGTTGGTGAGATTGTCCGACTTCATGGCGTTCCTTCGACTATTGTGTCTGATCGAGATGCTCGGTTTACTTCGCATTTCTGGAGGAGTCTTCAGACGGCCTTGGGTACCAAGACAGATTTCAGCACTGCTTTTCATCCGCAAACCGATGGGCAGACCGAGAGAGTCAATCGTATTCTGGAGGATATGCTGCAGTGTTGTATACTAGACTTTGGAGGCAGTTGGGAAAGGCATTTACCCTTGGTAGAGTTTGCCTACAACAACAGTTTTCAGGCCAGTATTAGGATGGCGCCGTACGAAGCTCTGTATGGCAGGAAGTGCAGGACTCCTGTTTGTTGGTATGAAGTGGGGGAGCGTCAGTTGTTTGGTCCTGAGCTTGTACAGCTAACTTCTGAGAAGATTGATCTGATCAGGAAAAGGTTGGTGGAAGCTCAGAGCAGGCAGAAAAGTTATGCAGACAACCGGAGAAGGGACCTTGAGTTTGAGGTTGGTGACTTCGTCTTCCTGAAGGTATCACCCAGCAAAGGTGTGGTTCGTTTTGGCAAAGGCGGGAAGTTAGCCCCGAGGTTTATAGGCCCGTATAAGATATTGAAAAGGATCGGGAAAACTGCTTACCGGCTTGAATTACCGGAAGAGTTGTCTCAGGTGCACAATGTCTTTCATGTGTCTATGCTGAGAGGTTATATTCCGGACCCGAGTCATCATTTGCCTGAAGTGCCGGAAGGTTTGCAGTTAGACCTGAATTACATCGAGTCTCCTGTTGAGATTGTTGACCGTAAGGAGAAAGTCTTGAGGAATAAGACGATACCGATGGTCAAGGTAGTCTGGAGAAACCACTTGGTTGAAGAGGCTACTTGGGAATCTGAGGAGAGGATGTTGAAGGACTATCCTGAGCTTTTTGCTTGATCGTATTTTTGTATCTTTGTTTCTTGTTGAGTGTGTTGTATTTTGTTTGTTCTCTCGCTCTTGATTGTAGTTCCGGGGACGGAACTATTCTAAGGAGGGAGTGCTGTAATACCCTGATTTTTCAATTAATGAAAAATTATTTATTTTGCACGTGTTGTGCACGTGCAATATTTTGTTTGAATTATTTTATCATAATGTGTAATATATATTTTTCGCAAATTATTTTAGTATAAAAGCCTTTCTTTAAAAACCTTCTTTGATTTAATTAAAAAGCCTTTTCTTTAAAAGCCCAAAAGTATTTTATTTTATTTTATTTTATTTTATTTTTTATAAACTAGTTTTGGCCCACAAAGAAAGCCCATGAATTAAGTTATTTTAATCAAACTTGTCATGTAGAAGACTTTTTTTAACAAATCTATTTTTTATACAAATTAAGAATGTACAAATTTGGCCTAGTTGCATGCACGTGCACTACACGTACACGTGCATTGCACACTTCATTTTTGGGGCCAGGTAGCATTCTTTTGGAGGGAAATTTGGATTTTTGTGTGTGGAGAACATGGGGGTAGTTTCAAGGAGGTGGGTAGTTCTTCTAACTCATACTTTGATCTAAGCCCTTCATTTTACAACCACCAAGACAATCTTGGCCCTCCATTTCACTCATCTTTGAGTATAAATACCCCCCTTCTCATGGCTAATTTTTCATATACAAAGTATAATTTCTAAAGCTATAGTATTATAATTGTGTGAGTTATAAAAGATAAGAGAGTGTGTGGTTTCTTTTGGTTGCTTGGAGTGGCCGGCATCAAGGAAGGGAAGCATTCGGCTAAGGACTTGATAAGCTTTCGGCATTGACTTGGAAGCTTGGAGTGGTGCACTCTTTTGGCTAGGAGGAGGTGTTCTTATCTACTAGGACTTGTTGCCTTTTGTGTTCTCTCCATTAAGGTGGGTAAAATATTTCATATTTCTAATGTAGGATCCATGCTAATTTTATTGTCAACACTATACATGGAAAATACTAATAAGAGTCCACTCTAATTAAAAAGTTAGTATGTGAATGGATTGGAATGATGTGATTAATTTTGTATGTGAAATTCTAGCATGAAATTAAACTATATGTAGCACGTTCCATGATTGTTAGTTTAATTGAATAATGATGCAATATGGCTAGTATGATGTGTGAAAATCTCCATTAATTGCTTGTAAATTGTATGGTTGAAACATGACAATTGATTAAGATAATGACACACTATGAAATTTGAATAGAAAGTATGTTGAATGCTTGAGTGATGAGTATGTTAAATTCATGAGTAGAAGTGGTATAAATGAACCAATGAAATTGCTTGTTGTCATCAAAATAGAAATTCCCAAAACTTAGTATTTTTGAGTTTTACCTATTCATGTGCTACATGAATCCTTTTGCTAATATGAGTATGGGTAAATCCAAAGATGTATGTGGTGTGAATATAGATTAATAAACAGTAAGTTATCATAGGAAACTTGGGAATAAAAGAGATTAGAAGACCAATTGATTTTCCAATGTCGAAAATAAAAGATATGGTAGTCTTAATGAACAAATTATTAGTTTGGGTGGAAAAATTATGTTTTTAGTACAAAAAATTATTTTATACTTACTGTTATGAAGATCAGTCAAGGGAGATTAAATCTGGAATTTTTCAGTGGTTTGTATAAAGGCAATATGAACCAAATTGATTTGAAGATCGAGTTGTTTTCTAAAACAGTGCGAATATGAAACATATAGATTTTAACTTAGTACTGTGACAACCTGAGCCAGTGGCTCAGGCGGTCTTTGACTGCGTTTGGTTTCTCTGAGCGGTGCGGTTCGAAACCCGGCCTTCACCATCTTTTTACCCAACTGTGTATATATGTATATATGACTGCGAACTGATAGCACATACACCCATTTCGCCCTTTACTAATCGCTAGCACATGTTGGCCTGTTGGCGGGTGCTCTGGGCTCTTTCTCCACCGTGCTGGGTTCGATTCCCCCCTTTAGCACTTTATAAAAATATTTTTTTTGTGAGATTGTGATGTCCAAAAAATGTGAGAAAAATATGGTAATTTTCATAAAAATACAAGGAATTTTATGGGATTGAGTTGGGTATTATTTGAAGAAAATATAATGTAGTTTGTGAACAAATGGTATAATTAAAGCTATGGTTCTAAGACACATACTTATGGAAATTTTCAGTTTATAAAGATATATTGAAATGGATTTATTAGAAAGTAATTGACAAAAAGAATTTTGTGGTGTGACATGATGTTATTAATTCTCACTTGAGGATATTGTGTAAAATGTGAAGTATGAGTGTTTAATTATAAAGTGCATGAGTCCATTGTATGATATTGGAATTTAGAAATCATGTTGATGAAATTGTTGGCCATGAATATGAATTTTTATGAGTTATAAGTATTCACTATGGACTTGTGAACAAAGTGTAATCATGAACAAAGTGTAAGCACTTTATAAAAATATTTTTTTTGTGAGATTGTGATGTCCAAAAAATGTGAGAAAAATATGGTAATTTTCATAAAAATACAAGGAATTTTATGGGATTGAGTTGGGTATTATTTGAAGAAAATATAATGTAGTTTGTGAACAAATGGTATAATTAAAGCTATGGTTCTAAGACACATACTTATGGAAATTTTCAGTTTATAAAGATATATTGAAATGGATTTATTTGAAAGTAATTGACAAAAAGAATTTTGTGGTGTGACATGATGTTATTAATTCTCACTTGAGGATATTGTGTAAAATGTGAAGTATGAGTGTTTAATTATAAAGTGCATGAGTCCATTGTATGATATTGGAATTTAGAAATCATGTTGATGAAATTGTTGGCCATGAATATGAATTTTTATGAGTTATAAGTATTCACTATGGACTTGTGAACAAAGTGTAATCATGAATAAGAAAGAGTATGAAAATGTGACATGGAAGCGGTCATGAGTTAAAGATTGTGAAATGAAATTTGAAATAGAGTAGCTAAGTCTCCCCGGCACTGAGAAATGAAATAAAATGAAATTAGACCAAGGTTGGTCGTGATGAAATGAATGAATAAGTCCGGTTGATGGAGAGGCTAACTCTAGAGATTAATTTTGTTCATGATTTTTAATAAAACTAAGGACTAGTGCATAGTGAAGACGTGATGAAAGTAAGAGAAAAACACTGAGTATGAGGGCCCTGGGTAGCGGCGAGAGCGTATCCCAGGAATTCCCATGATGCGTCTGGGTGAGGATACTACTCCAGAGTGCCTAAACATGAGTTCGTAGGTCAGATAACATCTAGGATACTTACCGTAATTACAGTAGTAGATTAGATCATAACGGGGGATTGAACCCTATAAAGATGAAGAACGAATAAGGGCTTGCCCTCGGACCTATGTAGTATGGGATGCATAGAATTCGAACAAGTGTGCATTAGTGTCATATAACATAATTAACTGCATTAAGGACTAAGTGCACAATCACAACACGACATCAATAGGGTAGTCCCTTTAGTCTAAAATGTGACAAGTTTGTGGTTGCTAAATATGAAATGTTAAGTTATACTATTTCCGGCATAGAGAGGATGGCCGTGTATAATGATCGTCGGTTGAATAAACTGACGTACCCACAGTCTGACATGCAGGTGAATGTTATGCTAAAGATTAAAGAGGATTTGGATGCTTAAAGATTATATCAAGCTGTTGTACTTGTATTTAATTGTTGTATTTTACTTCCGCTGTGCAAAAGAAAGATGTAATTATGATGTAATCTCTGATGTATGATGAAAAGTTTTAATTTCCCTGTAAAAGTGTACTAAAGAAAGTGAAAAGATCCTGTAGAACATCTCGAATTCAGTGTATTTGGGATTCGGGGCGTTACAGAGTGGTATCAGAGCCACGCTTTCTACACTTTCACACTTGTACAAATTTATAGGGAACGACACCCTAGAAGTGGACATTAGAGTGTGTGTTTGAATCTAGAGATTTAAATGTAAGTGACTTACATTTGTGTTGCTCTAAGATTTATGCCTTCTCCTCTCTATTTCCAAGATGGCGGATCACTTCGACCCTGCTGGAGGCGACAACTGGCACATCATTGAGGAAGAGTACCATCCTGGACAGGCAGATTCCGAGGACGAGTACTACCCTGGACAAGCTGATTCTGATGATGAGGAGTACCCTGAATCCCGAGAGATCACCCCACCTCCGGATTCATCTGATGATTCTTCTTCCGACGAAGAGGAAGTACTAGTTCCCAGTGGTCTTGTGACTTCTCTTCAGAGGCAAGTGGAAACCCTGAAGGAGAGAGTTGGATTGTTAGAGGCTCAGCTGGAGAAGCGGAAGGCTGACTATTCTGTTCTTAGCCATCGGATTTAGGAACTTGAGAAGAAAAAGAACCTAACTGATGTGCTGAAGGATGAGGTTGATGAACTGCGGGAAGAACTTCGAGCAGCGAAGAGGACCCGTAGGAGTTAGAGTGTTGTAGCTTCTGTTTCTTTCCGTTCTGATGTCAAAAAAAAAATGTTTTTAAATTCGAATGTATAAACTTTTGGAATTCAATGAAATGGAAGTTGGTTTAAATTCTTGTTATATACTTCGAATTTGACGGATCTTTTGCATCAGAATATGTCGAGAAGAGGAGCAAGGAATGGGGAAGGTTTGGATCTGGAGACTGAACTTGCTAGGGTCTACCAGACGCTGAATGCAGTGGCTCAGAACCAAGCTAGGGGGCCGGCAAATCCAGTGCCCGAGGCGATAAAGCTGGTGGAATCGTTCAAGAGAATGAAACCACCCGTATTCGAGGGAAAGTCAGACCCAGATACGGCTGACAACTGGATACGGCAAGTGGAGACAATCTTTGAGGTATTGGAGACCCCTGAGGGTAGCAAGGTCAAGTTGGCAACCTTGCAGCTGGAGAAGGATGCGGCGGTTTGGTGGCAATCCGTGAAGAGGACCATGGGAGGTCTGTTGTTTGGTTGGGAGGAATTTCTGGAGGAGTTCCGCAGCCATTATTTCCCCTCCGACGTCCAGGAGAAGAAGGCGATGGAGTTCCTGTCGCTTCAGCAAGGCAGCATGTCGGTGAGAGCATATGAGACCAAGTTCACTCAGCTCTCCAGGTATGCTCCAGAACTGGTGATGGATGAGGCCAAGAAAGCTCGCAAATTCGAGCATGGTCTGAGGCCTAGTTTAAGATCTCGTATGATACCCCTTGGTATCAGGAGATTCGATAAGCTGGTCAAGAGGGCGGCAGCGACGGAGGCGGATATGGAGCAGTTCCACGTGGCCCAGAACAGGAGGAACAACTGGCAGTCCGGGAAGAGGCCTGCACATTCGGGGAGTTTCAGGGGGCAACCATCTGCGCAGAGGTTCAAACCGACAGGGGCGAACGCTGTGAGTGTGGCTGGGAGGCCTGGAAACAATGTGGTGAGACCTTCTGCGGTGACTTGCTACAACTGTGGTGAAACGGGACACTACAAATCTCACTGTCCCAAACTACAGGGTGGAAACAGCAACGCACCAACGCAGCAGGCTGGGAGGAGGCCGTACCAATCAGGGCGAGTATTTGCCTTGACAGAAGCTGATGCTGAGGAGGCAGATCAGGTCATCTCGGGTACGAGGGCTGGTGTTTAGAGTCTTTGTCATTTCTTTTTCCTTTGTTTAGTGAGGCTGTTATGTAATGATGTATATTATGAAACAGGCGAACTCTATCTTAATGGAATGAAAGCTGTCGTATTGTTTGATACTGGATCCTCTCATACTTTTGTGTCTCCAAAGTTTGCTAAAGTATTGGGAGTTGAACCGAAGATTTTTCCAGGCAAGATCTTATCAGTAGCTACTCCGTCAGGGGAAACTTTAACCACTGATCGGTATTATGCTGATTGCGAGATTGTGATTGGGGATAGAATCTTTGGCATTGATCTGATCGAGCTGACTATCTTGGGAGTCGATGTTATCATTGGCATTGATTGGATGTCGGTGTACAGTGCAAGCATCGAGTGTAAGACCAAGACGGTGACAGTGAAGGCTCAAGGTGGACCTGAAGTCGTGTTCCAAGGGAAGCGGAAATGTTCTAAGCTGGTGGCAACTATCCGCAAGGAAGAGACTCCTGTGGAAGTGCAAGGGATTCCTGTGGTTCGGGACTATCCGACAGTGTTCTTGGAAGATTTTCCTGGGTTACCTCCGCATCGTGATGTAGAGTTCAGCATCACTGTTCAACCGGGAAGTGCACCCATTTCTAAGGCACCTTATAGGATGGCTCCTGTGGAACAGGATGAGGTGAAACGGCAAATTGAGGAACTGTTGGGAAAAGGCTTTATTCAACCTAGTGCGTCACCTTGGGGAGCACCAGTGCTTTTGGTAAAGAAGAAGGATGGATCGATGAGGATGTGCAACGATTACCAGGAGCTGAATAAGGTCACTGTTCAGAATAAGTATCCGATTCCTCGAATTGATGACTTGTTCGATCGTCTGCAAGGAGCAACTGTATTCTCCAAAATAGATCTTCGATCAGGTTACCACCAAGTTCGAGTGAAAGCTGAAGATGTGCATAAGACTGCATTTAGAACTCGGCATGGGCATTACGAATTCTTAGTTATGCCATTCGGAGTGACGAATGCACCTGCAATCTTCATGGACTTGATGAACAGAGTTCTGAGGCCGTTTATTGATTCTTTCGTCGTGGTGTTTATCGACGATATTCTCAAGTACTCCAAGTCAAAGGAGGAGCACACTGAGCATCTGACAGCGGTGTTGCAGAAGCTGGAAGAGCAGCAGTTGTATGCCAAGTTATCCAAGTGTGATTTCTGGAAATCTGAAGTGGCATTCCTAGGTCACATCCTTTCTAAGGAGGGAGTGGCAACTGATCCTCAGAAGATAGAGGCAGTGAGAGATTGGGCGAGGCCTACTACAGTGAAGGAAGTCAGAAGTTTCCTTGGGATGACTGGATATTATCGGAGATTCATTCAAGGTTATGCTCAGATAGCTGTACCGCTTACAGGGCTGACCAAGAAGAATGTGAGCTTCAAGTGGACCGAGCAATGTGAGGCGAGCTTTCAGGAGTTGAAAGATAGGCTGACTACTGCACCTATCTTGGCTTTGCCTAGAGCTGGTGTTGAGTATGACGTTTATAGCGATGCTTCACATCGGGGGCTTGGGTGTGTCTTAATGCAAGAAGGAAGAGTAATCGCTTATGGGTCCAGGCAACTACGACCACATGAGAAGAATTACCCGACTCATGATCTGGAGTTGGCTGCGATTATCTTTGCCTTGAAGCAATGGAGGCACTACGTGTACGGTGAGAAGTTGAATATGTACACGGATCACAAGAGCTTGAAGTATATATATCAGCAGAGGGATCTCAATTTGAGACAGCGGAGATGGTTGGAAGTGCTCGAGGATATGCGACCTGAGATCAAGTATCATCCCGGAAAGGCTAATGTTGTTGCTGATGCACTTAGCCGCAAGAGCAGTTTGGCCTGTTTGATTACGACTCAGAGGCATCTGATTGAGGAGCTGGACCGAGCTGGTATTGAGGTTGTCTTGCAAGGATTGGAAGCATCTTTGGCTCAGTTGAGGCTTCAGCCTACTTTGAATGCAAGGATCATTGCAAGTCAGGAGGTTGATGCTGATATTTTGGAGATGAAGGAGCAGGTCAGTGCTGGCAGGTTGCCCGGATTTCAAATCAGGGATGGAGTGCTGTGGTTCGGAGACAGGCTGTGCGTTCCAAATCAGGCGGACCTGAAAGAGAGTATTCTTCAGGAGGCGCATGCTACTCTTCTGTCTGTACATCCTGGGAGTACTAAGATGTACAAGGACATCAAGCAGCATTTCTGGTGGTCAGGTTTGAAGCGGGATGTGGCTGAATTTGTCGCGAAGTGTGAGGTTTGTCAGCAAGTTAAAGCCGAAAATCAGAGACCCGGAGGTCTATTACAGCCGTTACCTATTCCGGAATGGAAGTGGGATAACATCAGTATGGATTTCATCACGGGATTGCCTAAGAGTTCTAAAGGCAATGATGCGATTTGGGTTATAGTCGATCGACTTACCAAGTCCGCTCACTTTTTGGCGATGAAACTCACTGCTTCGATGGACAAGTTGGCTGAGATGTATGTTGGTGAGATTGTCCGACTTCATGGCGTTCCTTCGACTATTGTGTCTGATCGAGATGCTCGGTTTACTTCGCATTTCTGGAGGAGTCTTCAGACGGCCTTGGGTACCAAGACAGATTTCAGCACTGCTTTTCATCCGCAAACCGATGGGCAGACCGAGAGAGTCAATCGTATTCTGGAGGATATGCTGCAGTGTTGTATACTAGACTTTGGAGGCAGTTGGGAAAGGCATTTACCCTTGGTAGAGTTTGCCTACAACAACAGTTTTCAGGCCAGTATTGGGATGGCGCCGTACGAAGCTCTGTATGGCAGGAAGTGCAGGACTCCTGTTTGTTGGTATGAAGTGGGGGAGCGTCAGTTGTTTGGTCCTGAGCTTGTACAGCTAACTTCTGAGAAGATTGATCTGATCAGGAAAAGGTTGGTGGAAGCTCAGAGCAGGCAGAAAAGCTATGCAGACAACCGGAGAAGGGACCTTGAGTTTGAGGTTGGTGACTTCGTCTTCCTGAAGGTATCACCCAGCAAAGGTGTGGTTCGTTTTGGCAAAGGCGGGAAGTTAGCCCCGAGGTTTATAGGCCCGTATAAGATATTGAAAAGGATCGGGAAAACTGCTTACCGGCTTGAATTACCGGAAGAGTTGTCTCAGGTGCACAATGTCTTTCATGTGTCTATGCTGAGAGGTTATATTCCGGACCCGAGTCATCATTTGCCTGAAGTGCCGGAAGGTTTGCAGTTAGACCTGAATTACATCGAGTCTCCTGTTGAGATTGTTGACCGTAAGGAGAAAGTCTTGAGGAATAAGACGATACCGATGGTCAAGGTAGTCTGGAGAAACCACTTGGTTGAAGAGGCTACTTGGGAATCTGAGGAGAGGATGTTGAAGGACTATCCTGAGCTTTTTGCTTGATCGTATTTTTGTATCTTTGTTTCTTGTTGAGTGTGTTGTATTTTGTTTGTTCTCTCGCTCTTGATTGTAGTTCCGGGGACGGAACTATTCTAAGGAGGGAGTGCTGTAATACCCTGATTTTTCAATTAATGAAAAATTATTTATTTTGCACGTGTTGTGCACGTGCAATATTTTGTTTGAATTATTTTATCATAATGTGTAATATATATTTTTCGCAAATTATTTTAGTACAAAAGCCTTTCTTTAAAAGCCTTCTTTGATTTAATTAAAAAGCCTTTTCTTTAAAAGCCCAAAAGTATTTTATTTTATTTTATTTTATTTTATTTTATTTTTTATAAACTAGTTTTGGCCCACAAAGAAAGCCCATGAATTAAGTTATTTTAATCAAACTTGTCATGTAGAAGACTTTTTTTAACAAATCTATTTTTTATACAAATTAAGAATGTACAAATTTGGCCTAGTTGCATGCACGTGCACTACACGTACACGTGCATTGCACACTTCATTTTTGGGGCCGGGTAGCATTCTTTTGGAGGGAAATTTGGATTTTTGGGTGTGGAGAACATGGGGGTAGTTTCAAGGAGGTGGGTAGTTCTTCTAACTCCTACTTTGATCTAAGCCCTTCATTTTACAACCACCAAGACAATCTTGGCCCTCCATTTCACTCATCTTTGAGTATAAATACCCCCCTTCTCATGGCTAATTTTTCATATGCAAAGTATAATTTCTAAAGCTATAGTATTATAATTGTGTGAGTTATAAAAGATAAGAGAGTGTGTGGTTTCTTTTGGTTGCTTGGAGTGGCCGGCATCAAGGAAGGGAAGCATTCGGCTAAGGACTTGAGAAGCTTTCGGCATTGACTTGGAAGCTTGGAGTGGTGCACTCTTTTGGCTAGGAGGAGGTGTTCTTATCTACTAGGACTTGTTGCCTTTTGTGTTCTCTCCATTAAGGTGGGTAAAATATTTCATATTTCTAATGTAGGATCCATGCTAATTTTATTGTCAACACTATACATGGAAAATACTAATAAGAGTCCACTCTAATTAAAAAGTTAGTATGTGAATGGATTGGAATGATGCGATTAATTTTGTATGTGAAATTCTAGCATGAAATTAAACTATATGTAGCACGTTCCATGATTGTTAGTTTAATTGAATAATGATGCAATATGGCTAGTATGATGTGTGAAAATCTCCATTAATTGCTTGTAAATTGTATGGTTGAAACATGACAATTGATTAAGATAATGACACACTATGAAATTTGAATAGAAAGTATGTTGAATGCTTGAGTGATGAGTATGTTAAATTCATGAGTAGAAGTGGCATAAATGAACCAATGAAATTGCTTGTTGTCATCAAAATAGAAATACCCAAAACTTAGTATTTTTGAGTTTTACCTATTCATGTGCTACATGAATCCTTTTGCTAATATGAGTATGGGTAAATCCAAAGATGTATGTGGTGTGAATATAGATTAATAAACAGTAAGTTATCATAGGAAACTTGGGAATAAAAGAGATTAGAAGACCAATTGATTTTCCAATGTCGAAAATAAAAGATATGGTAGTCTTAATGAACAAATTATTAGTTTTGGTGGAAAAATTATGTTTTTAGTACAAAAAATTATTTTATACTTACTGTTATGAAGATCAGTCAAGGGAGATTAAATCTGGAATTTTTCAGTGGTTTGTATAAAGGCAATATGAACCAAATTGATTTGAAGATCGAGTTGTTTTCTAAAACAGTGCGAATATGAAACATATAGATTTTAACTTAGTACTGTGACAACCTGAGCCAGTGGCTCAGGCGGTCTTTGACTGCGTTTGGTTTCTCTGAGCGGTGCGGTTCGAAACCCGGCCTTCACCATCTTTTTACCCAACTGTGTATATATGTATATATGACTGCGAACTGATAGCACATACACCCATTTCGCCCTTTACTAACCGCTAGCACATGTTGGCCTGTTGGCGGGTGCTCTGGGCTCTTTCTCCACCGTGCTGGGTTCGATTCCCCCCTTTAGCACTTTATAAAAATATTTTTTTTGTGAGATTGTGATGTCCAAAAAATGTGAGAAAAATATGGTAATTTTCATAAAAATACAAGGAATTTTATGGGATTGAGTTGGGTATTATTTGAAGAAAATATAATGTAGTTTGTGAACAAATGGTATAATTAAAGCTATGGTTCTAAGACACATACTTATGGAAATTTTCAGTTTATAAAGATATATTGAAATGGATTTATTAGAAAGTAATTGACAAAAAGAATTTTGTGGTGTGACATGATGTTATTAATTCTCACTTGAGGATATTGTGTAAAATGTGAAGTATGAGTGTTTAATTATAAAGTGCATGAGTCCATTGTATGATATTGGAATTTAGAAATCATGTTGATAAAATTGTTGGCCATGAATATGAATTTTTATGAGTTATAAGTATTCACTATGGACTTGTGAACAAAGTGTAATCATGAATAAGAAAGAGTATGAAAATGTGACATGGAAGTGGTCATGAGTTAAAGATTGTGAAATGAAATTTGAAATAGAGTAGCTAAGTCTCCCCGGCACTGAGAAATGAAATAAAATGAAATTAGACCAAGGTTGGTCGTGATGAAATGAATGAATAAGTCCAGTTGATGGAGAGGCTAACTCTAGAGATTAATTTTGTTCATGATTTTTAATAAAACTAAGGACTAGTGCATAGTGAAGACGTGATGAAAGTAAGAGAAAAACACTGAGTATGAGGGCCCTGGGTAGCGGCGAGAGCGTATCCCAGGAATTCCCATGACGAGTCTGGGTGAGGATACTGTTCCAGAGTACCGTCCCAGTGGCGACGCTCGTGGGATGTTTGAAGACTACGGGTGGTGTCATGTTTATGGTGAGAGCGTATCCCAGGAATTCCCATGATGCGTCTGGGTGAGGATACTACTCCAGAGTGCCTAAACATGAGTTCGTAGGTCAGATAACATCTAGGATACTTACCGTAATTACAGTAGTAGATTAGATCATAACGGGGGATTGAACCCTATAAAAATGAAGAACGAATAAGGGCTTGCCCTCGGACCTATGTAGTATGGGATGCATAGAATTCGAACAAGTGTGCATTAGTGTCATATAACATAATTAACTGCATTAAGGACTAAGTGCACAATCACAACACGACATCAATAGGGTAGTCCCTTTAGTCTAAAATGTGACAAGTTTGTGGTTGCTAAATATGAAATGTTAAGTTATACTATTTCCGGCATAGAGAGGATGGCCGTGTATAATGATCGTCGGTTGAATAAACTGACGTACCCACAGTCTGACATGCAGGTGAATGTTATGCTAAAGATTAAAGAGGATTTGGATGCTTAAAGATTATATCAAGCTGTTGTACTTATATTTAATTGTTGTATTTTACTTCCGCTGTGCAAAAGAAAGATGTAATTATGATGTAATCTCTGATGTATGATGAAAAGTTTTAATTTCCCTGTAAAAGAGTACTAAAGAAAGTGAAAAGATCCTGTAGAACATCTCGAATTCAGTGTATTTGGGATTCGGGGCGTTACAGTATGGGATGCATACATTTCCATCGAAGTTGATTTTGGAAAAGTATGCAGTATGGGATGCATGCGTTCCCAACGAATCGCATTAGAGTAAGTGTATCGTGTGCAATCTTGTTTCGTGCATTAGATTAGACCATGTCCTGTTTTGGCCTGGAACGTATGTAGTATGGGATGCATGCGTATCCAGAGTCCCAAGGTTGCTTGTATTTCAATAAAGCAGGTGATCAGCGCATTAGTTGTTAGACCATGGCATACACGAACACCAGGAAATTAGGATGCACGTTTTCCTTTTCATTCAAGATGGTTTGTGGTTGCTAGTTTGGAGATCGCTGTTTTCTTATCAGCATTGCGTCAGTAGAATTACTGACGTACCCCACATTTTAGGTACATGAATATCAGGTCACAAGTACAAGAGATCCCAAGATCAGCAGGGCACCCAAGGAGAGGTGACAGTATACGTGCCTACCATTCGAATGGGTGTAGAAATATCAGAGTCGCGTAGTAGAAGATTCAAGCCGAGGGACAAGTTCTAGGAAAGCAGATAGACCACTCAGCAGAGTTCTCAGCAATGACCAATCGACTGCTGATCTGGAAGACAACTGACAGCGTTGCCAGAGGAGCCTGAATATTCTTTGCGATCAGTTGTAATAAGTTATGTAATTTGTATTCCTTGTTCAAGGACTGTTGATATTGTAATTATTGATGTAATAACTCCAATGGCAATAAAAGTATTTAAATTTCCGCGTTATTTACTGTGTTGAGATGCATTTGAAGGCAATGATTATGGTTGTGTCACGGATGTCCGGTATTGGAGATCCGGGGCGCCACAGTTCCTTTCCATAAGAATCTTCTTCCAAGCCTATCGATCTTTTGGAAAACCCACTTTGGCAGTTCATACATAGACATCAGATACGTCGGAATCGCACTAAGAACCGAATTTAACAAGATAATCCTTCTGCCCAAAGAAAGGAATCGGCTCTTCTATCCTGCTAGTTTCTTCGAGATTTTTTCAAACATAAAGGTCCAGTCCTCCTTAAGAAGATTGTCTGGTCTAAATGGGGTCCCAAGGTAGATTAATGGAAAATCGTTCTTCCTGCATTGTAAAATATCCAATATGTCGCTGACAGGGGTTGATAGCCGATCACTAATGGGGATGATGCTTGTTTTATTTAGATTCACCTTCAAGCCAGACCAACCTTAGAAGCAAATAAGAGCTGCCTTTATAGCCACTACTTCTTCCACTTTAGCCTTTCCAAAAAGCAATGTGTTGTCCGCATATTGTAAGATCGCCATCGGCTGCGCGATTTCTGTAATCTCCACCCCTTTGATAATGTCTTGTTCCTGAGCCCTCCTAATCATTTCCGCCAGACCGTCCGCCACTAGTGCAAAAAGAAGAGAAGATAGGGGATCTCCTTGTCTTAGTCCTCTTTTACAAATGATCTCTCTACCTTGCCAACCGTTAACTTAAATGGAAGATTTTCTGCCCTGCACGCACTTTTTGATCCACATCCTCCATTTCGGCCCGAATCCTTTGAGATCCATCACTTCATCAATACATTCCCAGTGCACGGAATCATAAGCTTTTTGGAAGTCTAATTTAAGAAGAAATCCATCCGCTTTAGCTCTGCTATCCCTGAAAACAATTTTGTGGGCTGATGCTATGCTGTCTATAATATCTCTTCCGTGAATGAATCCACTTTGCGATGGGGTGACCGGATTGTTCATATGCGGTGCCAATCTCTGAGCCAAAACTTTGGTAATTATTTTGAACGACCCATTAAGCAAACTGATTGGTCTGAGGTCTTCAGAAGTGTTTACCTGACTTTTCTTGGCGACAAGAATAATTGTGGCGTAATTTATCCTTTCCAACTTTGCAGTCCCGTCATAGAACTCGAGGAAGATGTTCATTAGATCCTCCTTGATGATATGCCAATATGTCTTATAGAAGAAAATTGGTACGCCGTCTGACCCTGGGGCTTTGTCCTGATCGAGATTCTTGATCGCTTCGTAAACTTCTACTTCTGCGAATTTCGTTTCGATACCTTCGCTTCCATCCAATCTGGATGTACTCCACATGTCCGACATGCACTTGCATCTCCCCAAAGATTCGCATCCTAGTAAGTCGTGAAATTCCTTGTCTAAGTGATCTCTGATCCGCCCTTCGCTTTCAGTCCAAGAACCGTGCACTGATAATCCAGTAATATGATTTTATCTTCTTCTTCCGCTTGCCACCTTATGAAAATATTTTGTATTTGCGTCCCCTTCCGTAAGCCATTGCACTCTTGATGTCTATCTCCAGTATATCTCCTCCATGTTCCTTATCTGCTGGACCTCTATTTTTAAGCTCCCTATTTCATCTTTTTCTTACTCCAGAAGATCTCTGGTTTCTTGCATGGTCTCCAGGGCTACGATTCTGTTGCCTATCGTCTCTCTTCTGAAGTTTATCTCGGACATTTTATGTCTCGACCACCCTTTTAATCTCCTGCGAAGGCACCTTGTCTTCTCCACCCAGATTCCCACTGCTGATACCTCACTGGTGTTGGCAGCCCAGGACTCGGCGATCACTTGTCTAATCTCCTCACATACGGTCCATGCTTTCTCAAATCTAAAGAAGAAAGGCTTTACTCTCCCTCCCTGCTTACAATTTATAACCAGCAGAAGGTGATCTGACGTAAAACGCGTAGCGGATTTGACCTTTGCCAATGGAAATGCCTCATCCCAGTCATTGGAAACTAGAACTCTATCTAACTTTGCCATGATCGGGTCTTGTTGCATGTTCGACCAGGTGAACTTTCTATATTTCATTTCTAATTCCAGTAGCTCTAAATCGTCAATTATTGCGTTGAACGAATCTTGATCGTTGGTGCTGTGACCCCTCCCTTGATGTTCTTCTTGGGATCTGGTGACGTTGAAATCTCCTCCTACTATCCAAGGTCCGTCCCATTTGTTCCGGATGTATCTTAGTTCCTTCCAAAGCTCTTTGGGCAATCTAGAGTCATAAGGGCCATACACACTGGTAACAGTCTGCAACTAGTCGTCACATCTTCTTCTGATTCTAATCGAGACCGAAAAAGCTCCTATGAAGTTGTCTACAATCTCGAATAGTCTTGAGTTTGCTCCAACCGCGATGCCCCCAGAAAATCCCACTGCCGGTTTAAACCTCTAGTCAAAATCTATTAATCCTCTAAGACAAGAGAAATCGTCCTTGGAGGGTGATTCAATTCTCGTTTCTTGAAACCCACATATAATGGGCCTAATTTTGTTAAGAGTTACTCCTAGCGCTCTTTTTTTTTGGCGCATTCCCCTGACATTCCAAAAGATGTATACCATAAAAGAACTATATTGAACTCCTACCCTCTCCCCCCGACTCCTACCTCCCTCGAGTCTAAGCGATAGGTACTCTTGAATCCTCTCGAATGAAAGCTACATTTATAAGTTGTTCAGTCATAGAGGAATCCATGGCTAGACCGTAGAGACTAGCAAAGTAAATAAGTGATTCATCATTCAATGAGTTAAGAACTGAATAATTATTAATAGAGGTACCTTCCCCAGTCGTGTCTGGCTCCGATGCTTTTTGTCCCCCCTTTGGTAGCCCTTTGTTCCCAATATCTAGCCCTCCGCCACTATCCATCTGTCTTTTCCCTTTCCTCTGGTATTCTGTAATTTTTTTGCTAATGGTACTACCCACACTGCCTTTAACTTCAATATCCTCGCACTCAAGCTGAGATCACATTGTCCTCGCGCACACCATCTAGAGCTCCAATAACACCTTCTCCAACATCTGACCCTGAAGAGTGATGACCTGATTCGATCTGAATAATTTTGGAGTGGTCCTGTATGGCGCTACTTGTCTGCTTACTCTTTGAGATCCCTCCGCTGATTAAATCAGCTTGATCCTTAATATCCCCCTGGCCCATGGGCTTAGGCCCACCACCCAACAGCCCTTTGCTTTGAATTAACGCAGCTAAAGCTGCCTTGACTAACGCTTCAACATCGGACTGTAAGAAGCGCATCCAATCCTCCATAGGCAGACCCATCCCCTTGCTTACCTCGAGCCCATCGTATGCACAACTTTTCAGTATACCTATTTTAACAGAGCTTCTCATACCTTCAATCCCATCGCCGCGCGCTGCCTCATCCTCTTTAAAGTCCGAGCTTCCCACACGCTTCCACAAATGAGTCCCTTGCTGTCTGGCTTTGCACCATGGATACTTCACTTTACAGTTGTTGTTATACTGATCAGTAGGGGTAGGGTCATTTGAAGGTCTGGATTGAAGCTTGATTGATAGAGGCGAGATTTGAAGTTGGCGCTCAACATTGGACTTCGCTGAGATGTGACCTTGGTCAATTTTTCTCGCGTCTGATGGAACAGTTTCGTCTTCAACCTCGCGCTTTCCTTCAGCTCCGAAAGAATGCACTTTTTCCGCCATTGCTAGCCCACAAAAAGAGACATTTTTTTGCGCCTCTACAATTACTTTAACATCGTAGATAACATTTTCGAAGTCAGCGATGATCTTCAAAGGAATGTCGTTCTTGTTTGCTACTCTGATACGAATTCTCGCGAATTTTCGCGCAGAGTGGGTGAGCGTTTGCCTATCAATCTCTATGAGAAAACCAAAACTACGAACAATGTTCTGAAATGCTGAACGAACCCAACAATGAAACGGCAGGTTATACAATCTAATCCAAACCGGCAGGAAGTTAGCAGCCTTTAGCGACCCAAACTCACGCGACCACCAGTTGAAAGTAACAAAGAACTCTAAGCCAAAGGAGTCCTTCCCTTCCAATCCTTTCACTCTGATTGTCTCCTTTGTGAGTTCAGCATCGCTGCAATGCGCATAGAACATGTTAACATCGATATCTTGAATGACCCATGTCGGAGTTGGAGAAGTAACCAGAGCTGCAGTTAACAAGTCAAAGATGTCTGCCGTCGATGGGTTTCCCGTTTGTGCCTTAATCAAGATTCCCCCGTTAAAACGCCTTTCGAAATCCGCCATTAAAGGCGTAGGAGTGATCGAGGCGTGGATGACATGCCTATCACCTGTCGCACTCTCTTGGGTTTTGCTCCCCTCCGACGTAGGAGCTACAGCTGTCTTCGACCCTTTCGAGTTGGCGGCGGAAGCTATGGTACGGTTAGGACAGGAAGTCGGGATATGGCCTGAGCCCCTACACACATAACAGAACTAGTCGGAGATGCACTTACTAATTGAGTGACCCGGTCTGGCACATTTTTCACTGTTGCTGAACTTCCTGCTCTTTCTCGGCTTAACCAACACCCACTCGCCTTCTTCGTCTTCTCTAGTAAGCTTGGTCTCTTTATGGGGTGACGGAGATCGACGTTGAACTCTATGTTCATCGCCGTCTTTGGGATTTCCTCTAGTAATGTCAGCGTATGTTAACCTCTTTCTGTTGAGAGCTCTTTCAGGTGGTTGCGGTTGAGCAGAGGAGTACTTGTTTCTGGTCTCCCTAAGGCGACGTTCGTCTTCCCCTCGTAACTTTTAAGGGGATAATTGCTACTTTCAGTGGAACTTTAGATGTTAAAATCTATCCAAGTGATTTAAATCTTACATTGTATTTGAAATTAATCAAGGAACTCGGTGAAATTTTCTACTTGAGCAATAAAAAGAATCATAAAAAATTCGAAAAATACGGAAATTTACAAACCATAAATCTAAAAAACTAAACTTGTGGGTAAAGAGAGAGAGATCTGAACAAATGAAGAGAGGAGAGAGGGATAGTAATAAAGTGAGTAGGATTTTTGTTTGGGGGAAAAAAATTTAGTTTTTTAGGAAAACTTTTGAGGGGAAAATGTCTTTTGGGATGGTGAATATAAGACATTGATTTTGTTTCAATTGAAGGAAAGTCACTCGATAGTTTTTTTTTTTTTTTTTTAAATTGCCTTGTACTTTATTATATAGATTAGGACGTGCAATTTATGTAGGCTTTTTTTGTTATTTTCTCCTTTTCTTTTTGGGAAAATGTTATTTTCTCTTGCTAAAAGGAGGTACAACATGAGGGTATTTTTTAAGCCACCTTGTTTTATTAGTGAGAAATAAACCTAAATGATTGAAAAATAAGAAGAAAAATACAAAGGGTATATTGCGGAAAACACCCCTCAGCTATGGGGTCAATACAATTAACCCCCTTTATTTTTTCCCAACGCGATCCCCTTGAACTATCTAAAGGGGGTCACAACATTACATTTTTCCAATATCAACTCTGAAATCTCTAATTATTGTGACCAAAATGTCATTCCGTAATAATAAAAAAGTAAAAATTACAATAATGAAAAAGAAGGCAAGGAGGCTACCGACGAGGTATTTCCAGATGGTTGGCATCGGCGAGGACGGCAACAACAACAACACACGGCAATAGCAACTGTTGGGTTTATATGTCTTGCATACTCGAATCCTAAGTGAAGAGAAGACGGTGAAGAGAGAAATCAAAGCGACGGATTGTATGAAAGAAGAGAAGCAAAAGAAGCAGCAAACAAAGTAGGGGACCGTTGACTGTCACCCCCTCGGGTCTGGATAGTCGACCGCCCATCAGGACAGGTGACCGCACTCGGGTTTAGCGACTGGAGTTAGTGTTTGGTTTGCGGGTCTTGTGGGATTTGTTTGGAACCGACTTCTTCTCTAAGTTAAACTGTACGGCTCGCCTTGTATCATTATATTTTAAGGAAATATCGAATGATTAATGTATCAAGTGTACCAAACTAGGGTTTCTCTTGATCTATATATAATCAACGTAACAACTCCAAATAAGATATGATTCTATTGAGTACCGAATAGCAGAAGATAGTACTTCATCTTTCTGAGAGATTTATCCATTGTAAACAGTAAGTAATTCCAATTAGGCATGAGAGAGATCGTGCTGAGAATTGTAATATTCTTGTATCTTCTCTAGTTGAATAATATATCAGTTTCTTCTCCCCGGATTGATGTGAAAACCCTATCCAGGACAATTCTTGTATGCTTTGTATGATCGATGTGATATAGTATTTGCTTGGAGGTTTGTATTGATAGTGTCACATAACTTAACAACATCCTGACGCTTCTGCAAGCGATAATTCTCTAACAAGTGGTATCAGAGCATCAGGTTCGTAGGTTTATTCGAGTTCCTTGGAGAATATGGCAGATTAGAGCACGAAGATCAAATAGTTTGACAGTAGGATCATTTTCAATATTTGGAAAGTGGACATGTATGACACATTGGTTCAAAAAGGCTTGCATCCTGCACTAGAATGAGAAAAAAAGAAGCCAACCAACATGAAGCAGGAGAAGTAGGATGAGATTGGATTGAATGCCTTGAGTTTAATATGACTGCAATTGACGAACGAAGTCAAGTGTGATATTCTTGAGAAGAAAAGCATGGCGAGTCTATGGACGACACTCAAATTTGACTACTCAGGATCATCATTGTTGGATCAGATGCACTCGAAGAGGAAGTTGTTTTGTTTCTCAATCAAGGAAGGTACCTATCTTCACGATCATATTGTGGAGTTCAATAAGGTAATATTTGAACTGAAGGTGATTAACGTTGATGATCTTAGCGAAGAGGATAAAGCTCTCAACATGATATGTTACTGCCAGTTTCTAATAATCACTTGATAACTACCATGCTACACGTGAAATCTTCCAAGGAGACACTTACAGTAGCCAGGGTGATCAAGAGTTTGAATGAAGATGAACTGAGGAAGGAAACTCAAAAGGAGATCTATTTTCTACAGGTTGTTTGGCGGTGTGGTGATACTTCAATTGGAATGGGTACGGTACACATGGGTAAGATCCGCTGCCACCATTGTATAGGAATTGGGTATTACAAGAGGGATTATTGCAAGTGGTTGAATCAGAAAATTGCACACATAGTCAGCGTCAGCACCTCTGACTCAGGCAATAACTTAGGCTGTCTTCTTGTTTCAAGTCCTTTAGATGTGAATTCTGGCTGGTTTCTTGATTCGGAAGTTCTTCTCATATTTGCTCCGAGATGGAGATATTTTCTACTTACATGTCTACAACAGGTCTTAGTGTGAGAACGATGATGGGTGAGATTTGTGAAGTCATGGGTAATGGAACAGTTGAGTTGGAGATGCCAGATGGTAAAGGGTTCACACTAGAAGAGGTCATGCATATTCCTTCGGTGAAACATAATTTGGTATCCTAGGGAACTCTGGATGCTCGGGGCTGCAGGTTATAACACCCTAGATTTTAAAATAATGTTTTGAGATTAATAAATGAATTAAAATGATTTTTGGTGATTTAATAAATATTTTTCTGAAATTTATTTTTTTACACGTGCAAATATTTTCCTGGGAAGTTTAAAGTCAGAAATTATTTTGGATAAGTCTAATATTTATTATTAGGTATTATTTATGAATTTTCGGGATTTTCATAATATTTATTTGGCATATTTGCAAATAGGGCTTTTGTACAAAATTATCACTTGGAGTAAAAACTCCAGATTTTCAGTTTTTGGGCTGCGCATGATGGCTAGCCAACTCAGAGGTAAAGAGTTTACTTTTTTTCCGAAAAGATTTGGTTTATTTCGTAAATTTGTTAAAAAATGGTTTTTTTGCAAAATTGCCATTTAGAGGCAAAAATTACAAAATTGTTTTTCTGGGTTTGAAACCAGTGCCGGCCAGATCTGGGTATTTGTTTTTGATTTTAAATGTCAATTAAGTGGTTAATCTAATTTTCTAGTATAAAGATTTATATATGTAAAGATATATTCAAAATGGGTATTTTACAAAACCTACTCAAAACCCTAATACCTGAAAATTCGGCCATTAAAAGAGAGATGCAGTCGTCTCTTTAATGCATTAAACAAGGAGTTTTCTTTATTATTAACTTCTTGGAGTTTCGAAGCGAGGATGTTGGATTTCTTGCAAAAAGAATGATTTTTCTTATTCTCTTTATCATTTCGGTTGATTCTTCAATAAGGTGAGTGACATATATTTGTTTTTGTATTGTTCTATGCATGTTGTATGTGATGATTTGTCTATTGAAAAGCATGTTATAGGATCGTATGATGATATACTGAATACTTTGATGGATGAGTGATTAAAAGTAGATTTTTTTTTATGAAAGTTATGAATAGAAACTCTATCTAGATGATTAGAATGTTAAAGAACCTAATAGAGATCATGGGTATGTTGTTTTGTATTATAGGCTTGTTGATTTAATTGGTTATAGGGCTTATAATGCACAAAATTGATTAAAGAAGAATCCTTCACTGTGTATGTATATGTGTGGTTTGTTTGGAGATTTTGATGAGTAAAAACTTGAACGATTGTTATAATTGCATATATTTCATGGACAAACTGATGTGAGTAATTGTGTATGTGTTTGATAAATTATAAGAGGGGTTTATGGATAAAAAAGAATCAAGTTTTGAAGGTGGAGAGGGGTTGAAGTTTTCAGGCTTCATGCTTATAGGCCGAAAAGTGGATTTTGTGCTTTTTGTGAAATTTTCTATTGGATCTTGCTTTGTTTGATATTGGGAATGAATTGAAACATTGTACTACTCATATTTGATGATTTTGATGCCTTAAACTAATGCTTAAACTCACCTATATACATATATATACATTCATGTTCACTGTTATGAAGAATTTGATTTAAAAAAGTGCAATTTTTTGATCTTGATGAGGTTTTGATTTGTTTTATAAACTCCAATATGTTATACAAGTTGTATTTGAACATCTTAAGAATTTTGTTTTGCAAATTTATGATTTTACAAAGATTTAACGAAGTATCAGTAAAAATGTACACGAATATTAACGCTGTCAATTTTCGAACTTGACAGTCGACCGGACGAAATTGCACATGAAATGTCGGTCGACTGGCAGTTCTTGGGTTTTTGGATTTTGGCTTGACAGTCGACCGCCCACTTTTGAACTGTCGTTGACAGACGATTGTCAGCTCTTTGGCTGATTGTTTTCTCGAGTTTTTCGTCGTTTTTCTTAAACGGTTATTTATTCAAACTTATGGATTATTGACCTACTGTTTTAAATAAAGTTTTTACTGCAGATTACTATAATTTATAGAGAGTTATATTTTGATTATAATATAGTTTATATTTGTATTTTTATAGCTTTAAGAAGCGAAATATATATAGATTTCAAGATATAGGTTTTTTGTGATTTTTCTACGACTTCAAATGTGAAACTCAGTTATTTAGTAGATTTAATATCTCATTTCAGTTCTGGAAATTGTGAGTATTCGGATGGATTTGATTTGTTAATTTTTAAGAAGTTTTCTTAATATGAGCAACTTGATAATGGAATTGAGAGTTTTAATGAAAGATTTGGTGTTGATAGTTGAGTTATGAGTCTCTAGAGGGTGAGTGGGACCCTAGTCACCGGCAGTTGAGATTTTGTGGTTTGGCCAGTGGTGGTCTTGATTGTTGATCAGTTGAGTTAAGTTTGATAGGGTACACCAACTCTAAAAAATTTGTAATTAATTAAATGAAGTTAATAAGTGTAAGGACATGCACTAGATGGTGATATGATGAAATGATAGCAAACATGAGTTATGGACTCCAGGATGATCTGAGGAATAAGATAATCCCCAATATTCCGGGACGATGGCTGAAATAGGCCACAGAATGATCCACATGAGTGGGTTTGATCTCAAGTATTCCAAGGACGAGAGCGATGCTTATGTGATATTTGTGCAATGAGGGTTCCAGGATGACCTGCGGAGTGAGGCAATCCCCAGTATTTCGGGACGATGGATGAAATAGGCCACAAAATGATCTACGTGAGTGGGATTGTCCTCCAGCATTCCAAGGGCGAGAACCAATACTTGTAAGATATCTAAATCCCGTAGTAGTCATCGTAGTAGGATTAGTTGCATAACGTGGGATCGAACCCTATAGAGTGGAGAACGATAAGGGCTTACACCGGACCTATGTACTATGGAATGCATAGAATCCGACAAGTATGCATTAGAGAGTCATCATACTGCATTGTGTTTTCTTGACTTGGTTTTATGCATGATGTTTTCTGTTTTTCCTACACTTGACACTTAGTCTAATTTCACTTGATGTTTTCATGCCTTATTTATTTACTAGATTTGTCTGTGGCCACGTGCCTATGGCACGTCTTCAGAACGATACAGCATATGAAAAGTCTTCTAAACAGTAAATGAACAATTATGTAGCTGAAATTTGAATAGTATGACAATAATTAGTTGTAAATAATTATAAATTGGGGTATAAAAGTCCATGTTTCCATATATATATATAGAGAGAGAGAGAGAAGAGAGAGAGAGAGAGAGAGAGATAATAAAATAAATAAATGAGTTGTTTGGGGGGGGGGGAGGGGAATTTGAATTTGAGTTTTGGGGGGAAACCTTTGGGGGGAAAATGTGTTTTGTGATGTTAGATGTGGACCTTTCATTTTGGGGGAATTGATGGAGAGCCGCTTGATAGCTTTCTTTGTGTTTTATTATATAGATATTTCATATTCCATTCGTTACTACTGTTGGTATGTGTTGTTTATGACTTTATTCTATATGTTTTATTTATATTGTATTTCTTTTGATGTCACTCATACCGTTATGGCTGACCCCGTAGTTTTGGGGGTTAGGGTTATCTCTAGCCTCATATTTTACACATAGGTACCTATAGCTTGGGATTTGGATGTATGTGGTAGAATGATAATGTGGCTTATGCAATTTGTAAAAGAATGTGTTGTAAAAGAAAGAAATTGTAATTCAATGTGTTTAATTTTCCGCTGTACTTTGTAAAGAATTGGTGTAATAAAAGTTGAAATTTTTTCCGTGTTTGTCTATGTTTACTATTACATTGAGGTAGATGCTGAGAATTGTGCCACGTATTTCTGAGATATCATATTGGAAATTCGAGGCTCTACACCGGTACACAGCTCGAGGTGGAGTTTTGATAGTTTGGGATAGTCATCGTAAGGTGATGAAGGGTAAGAGTGCATTAGGCAGAGTTAGCACGACCTCTACCAGCTTTGTGGGAGCAGGAAAACTCGGCCCAGTATTTGGAAGCACATTGTTCCGAGAGCATCATATGGTAAGCCGCTACTAGAATCACCAAAGTGAGACTGTGACGTTCAAATATTGTCGAAAGGTGGAGGGAGCCTTGAGGTAGGTGGAGTTCATGTAGATGGCGACACCTCCATGATAACATCTAGTGGAGTATGCCTTTGAAGGGGGCTTACAATTGAAGAAAATTAGGTGGAGGTAGATTCAACTAGCAGAATAATTCATATAACTAGTTTGTTTACAAAGCGGAGATGAAAGGATCTAGAAGAGTCTAAAATCACACAGGTGGATTCATTCGTATGCAATCCAAGGTGGAAATTGTTGGGTTTATATGTCTTGCATACTCAAATTTGATTTGAAGAGAAGACGGTGTTACAAGAGAGGAATTGAAGCGACGGATTGGATAGAAAAAGAGAAGCAACAGAAGCAACAAATAGAGCAGGGGATAGTCAACTGTCACCCCCTCAGGTCTAGACAGTCGACCGCACTCTGGTTCAGCGGCTGAAGTTAGTGTTCGGGTTGCGGGTCATGCGGGATTTGTTTGAAATCGACTTCTTCTCCAAGTTAGATCGTACGATTCTCCTTATATGATTATCTTTTTAGGAAACATTAGATGGTTAATGTATCAAGTGTATCAAACTAGGGTTTCTCTATATCTCTATATAATCAATGTATCGACTTCAAATAAGATATGATTATATTGAGTGCCGAATAGAAGAAGAGAGTACTTCATCTGAGAGGTGAAATTTTTCTCCATTATAAAGAACAAGTAGTTCAAGTTAGGCTTGAGAGAGAGGGCCGTGGTGGTTGTAATATTCTTGTATCTTCTCTAGTTGAATAATATCTGAGTTTCTTCTCCCTCGGAGTAAGGCGAAAGGCCCAACTGGAAAAATTCTTATGCACTTTGTGTAACTGGTGTGATCTAGTATTTGCTTGGTGGTTTGTATTAATCGTGTCGCATAACTTAATAATATCTTAGTGTAGGAGATAATTCCTTAACAACAACGTCGTCAATGACAATAGCGGCATCGGCGAAGACAACAAGCAACAACAACATGAGCATGTCGGGCTGAAGTCGATTTGGGGTTGATTTGGAGGTTGGGGGTTTTTAGGTTTGGATTTAAATGGAGGCGAGAGAAAGGTTGTCGGGTTAGGTGATGAGGCTGTCAATGAAGATGATGGTGATAGTGTGAGTCGGAGAGGGTTGTCAGGTTGAGCTCGGGGGATTGTTGGTGTTAGGTATGGAATGGAGGGCGGGTGGATGCATGGAGGTGGAGTTGGGGCTCGAAGATTGGGTTTGAATGGAAACAGGGATGAGGTCAGTGATGTTAGGGGAGGTCAAGCTGAATGGAGTCTAGTTGGATGGAGGTTGGGTTGGATGGAAGTCGGTGGTGGAATGGAGGTCGATTGTGAAGTGGAAGAGGATGGGGCTAGGTTTCGGTGAGGTGGAGGCTGTAGGGGATGGTGATGGGTGACTGGCGATGGAGTGAAGGTCGGTGAAGAGTTTCAGTGCAGTGAAAGGGTAAATGGAAAATTACAGAAGGGCATTTTGATCACTATACATTAATTAGACAGGATTGCTCAAGTCAACGGACAGAATGTAACATCGTGACTCCCTTTAGATAGTGCTACCATTGAGACTAAAGATCATCTATTTATAGAGTGTCATATGAGCAAAGTAGTTTGGGTCGAGTTCTTAACGGCTCGGAGCAAATGACCCCCCTGACCTACGAGGACTTGTGGATATGTCCCAAGTTCACTAGTGTGAGACATGAGATGAAGGAAGCTTGGTATATCGTCACTACTGCAACGACCTAGGTTTTATAGTTTCATAGAAATAACTTTTACTTTCGTGGGACTTATAATAGTATTTATGGTAATCTAATTCATATTATGCATCTTATTTTCTTTGGCCACAGTTACGGCGACGAGACCGAGAGGGATGATTGCTAAAGCCTTCAAAGTTGAAGAGTACGATGCAGATGAGAAAGATCAGGACGCCACTGGACTGACCATATCAATACTTTAGATTCCCACCATATAGAGATATTGTTATAGGGATCTTCTTTTTTATGATGTACTCTACATGTTATTCAGTTATGGATTTATCTCACCCTCTCTAGGATATTGGAGGTTTTATTGTTTTACTTTTTCTATATTGGTTTCTTTGTACAACTGTCCAGTCTTTTAGGTTTGTTTCATTACTAGCTTACCAATGAAATATAGTGGCGATACTCGAGATTTTTCTTTATTTTTTTAAAAAAATTAAAAAAACTGATAAGGAGCGGGTTTTGAGGTTGATGAGAACTCTAAAGTTTGGCTGGTAGGTCGTAAGTTGGTTGATGCCTGTGGGGTGTTATTTTCAATAGATCGTTTCACTGTTGAGTATTTGGTTGTTTAAAGAAATAATAATGAAAAATGTAGCATTATGTTCATTTAGTGCTCACAAGTAATAACTAAGTGCACTTAGTTTCATGTGTGAGATCAATTAACTAAAAAAAAGGTGAATTGTGTTGTTAATCAACTTTTTATTAGGATTGTAAATTGAATCTACGAGACCAGACAACTATATTCAAGTTCGCTCCAAAATTCTGCTCAGACGGATTTATGTTCGGCTCGGTCCAGATCGAACAAAATTTTTATAGTCCGGACTCGGTTCGGTAAAGCATCGAACCGCAATAATATTCGGACGGACTTATTTCCGGCTCGAGCTTGGTAAAACATCGGACCTAATAATTTGTTCAAGTTCGGTTCATATAACAATTTGGACGATTCATGGTCGGACTATTTTTCAAGCCGAATTCAGATGAACAACGAACCGGCTTGTTCATTTTACACCCCCCACATTTTTATCAAAGAAGACAGAAGGAGAAAAGAATGCTGATAGTTTTTGTTAGCCCATAGTGTTGACAACAATTATATTTTTTGTCAGTCAAGATTTGTTTGAATCTTTTCCATCAGTGAATCGACATTAGGTGAAAAACTACTTTGGCATGTTGGAACAGTATTACATGGGAAATCGAATAACCCTGTAAAGATGAAGACATGTATCTACAGCAAAGAAAGAATAAGCTATCAGTCAATATCTGTATTTCAAACTTATGCACATGTAACACACTTTTTTCCCAATAAAAACCTACTAGAACAAGGATATTTATTAAAGGCTAAATTTAAAAAAAAATATACAAAGGTTTGGAACAGTTTAAGAAAAGTACACAAAATTTTTTTTTATATTAAAAAATGACACAAAGTTTAAATTAAGTTCACTGGGTTAACTAGGGTTAGGATTAGGGTTAGGGTTAGGGTTTAAAAAAACCACTTTCATCTTCCATTTTGTTTAAAAAAACCGCATTAGTATTTCATTTTGTTTAAAATAACATCACTTAACTAATCAGGTGTTTAAATAATCCCTCGAACTAATCTTAACCCTAACCCTAACTAAACAAGCGGACTTAATTTAAACTTTGTGTCCTTTAAAAAAAAAAAAACCTTTGTGTACTTTTTTTAAACTGGCCCAAACTTTTGTGTATTTTTTAAAATTTAGCATTTATTAAAAGATAAAATAATTATAAAAAATGTTTAGAAATATAAATATCATATTCCTGTCACGCCCCGCTTCCCACTATACGGAAATACAGGCACGCAACTGCGGCCCAGCGAATGATATACATCATCCATAAGTTGTACAATTATAATCTCAACAAGATCTTTATAAGACATTCACGCAGGCAAATATAATAATCACATGAGCTGAAAATAGAATAACCATCATTTGGATAATACATCAATATCGGGTCAAGATGCCCGGAAGTACAAGGTGCCAGAATTAAAACAGTACGATAAGCAGTTTGCTATAACAACTAGATAAAATAGCAACTGAAAGAAAAACAACATGAAGTAGCAATAAAGCAGCAACGATCGTCTAGAGAGTCTGCTCGTCGGGTCCATCAGTACCTGTATAATTATTAACTCAAAGAAAAATAGAAAAGTTTCCGTTAGAGCAAGTTTCGGGCAGCAAGTAGCAACAAACAGTAAAAGGGGTAATATAACAAGATATAACATGGGAGAAACAAGAAGTAGAAGTACAAATACAATATGGAAGTAAGTAAAGAACTGGGACAATATGATCATGTAAGTAATAACTGTAACTAGTGTATTCTAGACTTCAAGATATAAGCAATTGATAACCTAGGCTCAGTTAATCGATAACCATGTAATCAAGGATCGAGAGTCATGTTGTAGAACCCCGTATTTTCAAATATTATTTTAATTATTTGAAAATGAACTTTAAATGATTTTGAGTATTTGATAAATATTTTCTAAAAGATTTATCTTTTGTACACGTGCAAAACACGTGCAAATGACTTTTTACAAGTTTGGAAAATTAAGTTTTCTTTAAGAAAAACCATTATTTATTATTTGAAAATTATTTAGTATTTTTTCAGATTTTTCTGAAATTAATTAGTACTATTTGCAATTTTTGGGAAAAGAAGGACTTATTTGCAAAATTGACATTTTGAGGGTTTGAAGCGCAAAAATGCATTTGCTGGACATTCCGATCAGTATTTGTTGAAGTTTGGAAATATATTTTCTATTAGATCCTAACTTAAATGATATTTGATTTAAATTTCAAGAATAGAATTATATATGCAAGATGTATTTTGGAAAGGAGTATTTTGCAAAGGAGGGAATATAACCCTAATATTCTATCCGGCATATATAAGGGAAATCCTTTTTCCCAGCCGTCATTGAGAACTCACAGAATTTTGAGATTATTTTGAGGAGCAAAAAGGAGGATTCTAGGATCTAGCAAGGAGAAAGCTTTTGGCGGATTTTCATCAAAACAAAGGTGAGTGGTTTGTTTTGTTGTTTTGTTTTGCTTTGCTTGTTTTGTTTGTCTTGATTGATGAATGACGTAAGATCTTGTTATGCTTGTTTGTGATCATTATGCCATTATTTTGTTAGTCCCATTGAATGTATGGTATGGATCTTTTATCTGTTATGGAGGATGAGAACTCTTGTTGATATTTGAACCATGTATGAGAAAATATTAAGATTTGTTGAGGAAATGTTGATCTATGAGATCGTATTGTTGGGAGACATATTAAGAGTTGATTTTGTTGTGATTAGATGGTAAACACCTGGACCTTATGGTTGTAAATCAGATTTGGATTAAGTTATGGAAGACGTTTTGTTGAGAAAAACCCTAATGGGAGAATTAAGAATTGAGATCATGAGGATATGAGATTGGAGAAATTGATTGATTGAGTAATGTATCCATGATGGAGATTATTGAGAATTGTTTATTAGCCTGGATACGATTGATTTTATGTTCAGTGAATCTTTAGAATACTCCAGTTTGATTTGTGTTCAGACCTATACTTTTTGTAAGTCTGTAGCCGACAGTCGACTGGACTGCGAAGCAGTCGACTGGTACGAGCCTACTGTGTATTTTTTTAGTCTTTGAGTTTTGTTCGGGACAGTAGACCTAGACTGAGGTCAGTCGACTGGTCTTCTATCTGTAATTTGTTCAGTCCTGTCGGGACAGTCGACTGATCTTTCCTTAGTTTATTTTTGAGAAATGTTGGATTATGTCCTCTGGACAGTCGACTGATCTGATGTGCAGTCGACTGGTCCTGAAGGATCTTTGTATTTGATTGTGAGATATTTTGTTTAGTGTTTGATTTTAAGATGTTCAGTTAAGTATTTGTTTTTGAGATGTTCAGTTAAGAACATGATTTTGAGATATTTTGTTGAGCCACTTGTTAAGTGGAATTTGTTCAGATATTTGTTTTTGAGTCTCTAGAGGTAGGTGACCCTAGTATACCGGTGTTTGTTCAGTTATTTGTTGAGGCCCATCGAGGCAAATTTTCAGTTATTCAGATTTTTAGTCCGGTAGGGTACACTACTCTAGGAGATTTGTTCAGTAACCCAAACTAATAAGGACAGGCATTAGTAGTGTCATGACGAATGAGAACATGAGTTATGCACCTCAGTATGGCTTTTGATGTAGGACTTAATCTCCTGAATTATCCAAGTAATTAACTTGTGATGTGTGATTTATCTCCGGAATTATCCAGGTAGTTAACCTGTGATGCGAGGTATTTCTCCTGAATTATCCAAGTAATTAGCTTGTGATGTGGGATTGAACTACGGAATGATCGGAGTCGAGGCGACGCTTTTGGGATATTATTGTGATAAGGAATCTATGTTTAGATGTGGGATGATCTCCTGAATTATCCAGGAAAAATACCTGTGATGTGGGATCAATCTCCGGAATTATCAAGCATGGGCAAATTATCATAGTTTATCTTCATCTCTTAGTAATCATCGTTGTCAGCATGTAGTCATGATGTTTTCTTGAATCACTTTTATGCATTCGGATTTTCTATTTTTTTTACACACTTGGCTTTTGGTCTTGGTATCACCCATTATTCTTTTGTCGTACTTCATACATTAGTGCTTGATTATTATTTGTTGGACACTATGCTTCAGATTCATTTATGTTATTTGTTTGATTAGTTGCCACTCACACCATTTTTATGGCTGACCCCTTTAGTTTGGGGGTTAGGGTTCAACTCTAGCCTCACATGTTGCAGGTTATTGCTTAGATTGGAGGTTGGATGCTTGAGTGGGCAGTTTGAGATAATTGGATTATTTAGTGATTGGTGTAAAACTGTAAAGGATATTTGAGATCATTATTGAGTTGTAAATAAAATGTTAAATTGAGTTGAGATGATTAGACTTCCGCTGTAATTGTAATAATTGTTGTAATAAAGAAGAAAAAATTTTAGTGGTGTTGTTGGTGTTTATTGTTCTATTGAAGTGGATTGCTGGGATTTCGCCACTTATTTTCTAAGCTCTCATATTAGAAATTTGGGGCGCTACACATGTAATCAAGAATCATGTAATCAAGAGTCATGTAATCAAGAATCAAGAGTCATGTAATGAAGAGTCATGTAATCAAGAATCATGTAATCAAGAATCAAGAGTCATGTAACGAAGAGTCATGTAATCAAGAATCAGGAGTCATGTAACGAAGAGTCATGTAATCAAGAATCATGCTTAGTGAAGATCTCGAGTTTATCTGTTTTATTAACTTATCTAATGTACGCAATCCTGTGTCCCATACCACAAGTTCGGTGCATATCAATCATGTGACGTTTAGACTTAAGTAGTGATTCTATAGGATTATGTACTCGGGTCTTCCAGTGATAGTATCAAGACATGTAATCATGAATCATGTAATCGAGAATTATGTAATCAAGAATTGTGTAATCAAGAATCAAGAATCAAGAATCACTATTTCGGAAAACATGGGCCCCCTTCCGAGTATACTCCCCTATATTGTCCACTATTAAGTCGTACCCTTATAACCCCATCTTGTTATTCTTTTATAATTAATTATGAACATGCAGTTGGTACGACTAGTGAAACGGTGTAATCAAGACAGTTTAATCAAGGAAAATATCAAGGATAATAATCATGGATATGAGACGTAAAATGAGTCCATATATCGAGAGTAGTTATTATAAAATTATCAAGTGGTATAAAATACATCCTATCAACCTATTATATCTATGCAAGTTATTATTACAAAAACAATAATACACTCAGTTCATTAAAAATGAAAAATAACGGTTTATATGCAAAAATGTATAGATGAATTTTTTAGACAACTTGACATATCTGCATTCGAATCCACTTTTCCGTTGTTATTAAGAAAAGCAAATCTGATTCCGTCAGAGATTCTAGAAAGTAGACTCTCTTTTGGTTCCAACGCATATTCACACGATACATTCTAAAGACAGTAGCTATGCGTATAAATTCATTCTTCGCTGGTTTCGATGTTTCGCGTGCATTCTGGAAATTCAGAGTCACAATACTAAAACTGCGATATCTCACAATCTATACATTGGATTGAGAAACTGTAGGATGTTTCGGAAATTTAGACTCGAAGGGATACGATTTTCATGTAGAAAGTTTTTCGATCCAGTATCGGGAACATGGTCAAATTCTTAGTACAAGATACCGTTCGTAATCCCGTGCAGGTTCAGAAATTCACGATATGCCAGTACTAAAATCGCGATATCTCACAATCTATACATCCGATTGAGAAACCGTAAGATGTTCTGGATTCGAGACTCGATGGGCTACGATTTCCATATAGAAAATCTTCAATCCAGTATTGGGAACATGGTCGAATTCTTAGTGCAAGGTCAAGAAATTTTAGAAATAGTAAGGTTGAATATTCGATATTCGATAACACGATTCGAAATGTGTTAACGGTTCACTCTTGAGTTGATATAGCATGAAACCAGTGACTAGAATGGAGTTTGATAATAAAATATGATGATAACTAGACTACTTGCCACGAGTCCAAGGAAAATGCTTGTACGAGAACAAAAATAGTGTACAAGGTACTTGCCTTATAACGTGACGATTTCGGTGGTGGTGTTAACCACGGAAAGAAGAAGCGACATCGGCAATGGACTGCGGCACAACGGCTGTAAGAATGGCGGCAAGACGGTAGCTAGCGAGCAACGGTAGCAACTGTGAGTGACGACAACAATAAGGTGGCGCGGCGTCAGGTTGTTTTTCGGGGTTCACGGGATCGTAGAAGCGGAGTCGGTGGCTCGAAGGTAGAAGGTAAAGTGGAGCTCGGGTGTTGCTTGAGCTCTCGGGTGTGAAGAAGGCAGAGGAAGAGAATGAGGTAAAATGAAGAATGATACGTAGATGTGAGAGTGAGGTGTGATGTGTGTGTGTGTGTATATATAGAAAGGAAAGGAGATGGAGTGTGCTGCATGGGGTGTAGAAAAATTAGGCACAGGTTAGGAAAAATGAGAGTGTAGGATGGAAAAATGAGAGTATAGGATGAAAAAATGTGATCATAGGTGTGGAGAAAAAAATGAGAACATGGAGGAGAAGTCGTGGAGTTAGGCGTAGAATTAGGCAGGATTAGGATTAGGATTAGGATTAGGATTAGGATTAATCAGAGTTTAAAATTTGTATTTAAACTCCGATCGAAAAAATCACAAAATTATAGAATTGATCAGAAAAATATTCTGGCTTTAGATAAAGAGTCCAAAGAAAAAAATAAAACTAATCTAAAAATTGAAGTACAAAAATTCACGTAATAAAATACGTACAACAGGAACAGGGAGTTACAATTCCAATCACTAATTTTCTATACACACGCATATCTAGATTATAACTTCATTTTGGGTTCAAATGGGAAGGCAACTATCAAGCGGCTAAGTCATGGACAATTCTATAACATTCACGACTTCTAACAATATATTATGGTGACATTCATGACTTCTAACTGGGGATGGCAAACGGGTCGGGTCGACCCGTGACCCGCCTGTTTAACTCGGCCTGCGAAACCCCGATTCGGGTTCGGGTCGAACCCGTTAACGTTAACGGCTCGACCTGTAGCGTCCAGAATTTTCAATATGATATCTTAGAAATACGTGGCACAATTTCCAGCATCAACTTCAAATGTAATAGCAAACACAGTCAAAAAACACAGATAAATTTTATTTCAATTTTCATTATAATAATCATTTACATAACACAGCGGAATACAATACACTTTGAATCAAAATTCTCTTTTCTTTACAACACTTTCTTTTACAAATTACATAAGTCACCACATCAATTGAACTCAAGCATCCAAATCCGAGCTATAAGAAATCACCTGTGAAATATGAGGCTAGAGATAACCCTAACCCCCAAAACTAAAGGGGTCAGCCATAAAGGTGTGAGTGACATAAAACAGGCTACATAAGTAAAGCAAGGATTTATCAACAACAGAAGTAAATGAATATAGGAATTCACGAAACACGGAAAACACAACGAGTGAAGCTAGACTAAGTGTCAAGTGTAGGAAACAGAAAAACACATGTGTTACCGCTGAATCTGGTGTGGGGGTAAACAGATGAGATTTGTGAGTTCGTGGAAAAACCTGAATAGCGGATCCATGCCTGCTGATCCCTGCCGCTTACCTGCAAGGAAGTGCGATACACCGGGGTTGATTCCGGCGATGCACCCTCCGACGCTCTTGTCAGTAACCAGTGATGATTAAGAAAGAGCTTAAGTTGGCAAAAGAGGGATTACCTGGTCACAGTGGTAGGTAAGAGGTATTTATAGTCGCCATGGGAGTCTAATTAGGGACCTGATTTCCTGTAAAACCGTTAGGAGTAAAATCCTCATGATTAGTTTAGGAAACTGATCCCTAATTCCCGGTGAGAGGATAACTGCAAATCAGGCCCGTTGATTTAGTCAAATCAGTGACCCTGATCTCCTCTTGCTGGTCTGGGTTTATCTTGGGTCGGGACCCGTACCTAGCTGGAGTGGATCCGTTTCGCGGGTTATTGGATCTGTGAAGGGGAGATCCAGTGCCCGCTTAGGGTCCATCTATATACGAAATTACCGTTTTACCCCTGAGCTTCAAGATTCGTTCCCAATCTAGACGGTTCCAATTTAACCCTATTTTTAGCCATATCACGAGCCCCCCACTCCTAAAGACTGAGTGTGATCAGCCTTTGAGGAGTAGTTTAACTATTTCAGTGGCTAGTGGAGTTGTATCGGAGTCCGAATAGAGGGTTTTGAATCTCGAAGGGGGTAGTGAGGTGATTTTTGAAACTGTGAGCTGTTCCGAAGCCTTGTTGAATATTCGACGGTTTTTATCTATTTTTTCGGATTACTTATTTAATTTTGCGATGTGTTAACCAGTCGTTCGGGGGCCTTAACAGTACATTCTAGGCAATAATTGTTCGTTCAGGGGCTCAAAAATATTCTCCTGAATTTATAATTATTTTCTAGAATTTTTAGTTAATTTTCCCGATTTTTTAGTAATTTTTTCGCAATTTTTAAATAAATAAAACGATTAAATAAATAAAAACTAATTTTTAATACCTATTTATGGCGTGGCTTGATCTGGGCCCTTGATCTCGTGCGAGCGCGAATATCTGAAAGATCTGGCGGTTGTAGTCGCTCGGCAGCCATTTTCTCACTTTTGGAGCTCGGATGGGCACTTGCTCGGTTAGCCGACCGGGGGTATAAGGGTTCGGCTGTCCGAGCGACGTGGCGCAATCTGAGCCGTTGGATGGTGGTGCGAATCTTGTCGTCTAGCGCATGTTCCCAAGAAAACGCTATCTTGTCGTCTAGCGCACGTGGCATGATCTGGACCGTCCATCATCAGAAGCCAGAATTTCTGGAAGATCCAACGGTCGTGGTCGCTCGGCAGCTTTTTTCTCTGTTTTGGAGCTCGGATGGGCACTTGCTCGGTTGGCCGACCGGAGGTCTAAGGGTTCGTCTGTCCGAGCGGCGTGGCGCAATTTGAGCCGTTGGATGATGGCACGAATCTCGAGACGGGACCAGTTTCCAAGAAAACGCTATCTTGTCATTTAGCGACGTTGGCAAGATCTGGGCCGTCTGATCGAGATCTTACACGAACGTTGAGGAGAAAGTGAATTTTCTCCGTTTTGGGGCTCGGATGGGCACTTGCTCGGTTAGCCGACCAGAGGTCTAAGGGTTCGGCTGTTCGAGCGACGTGGCGCGATCTAAGCCGTTGGATGATGGCACGAATCTCGAGACAGGCCCAGTTCCCAAGAAAACACTATCTTGTCGTTTAGCGATGCTGTCAAGATCTGGACCGTCTGATCGAGATTTTACGTGAATGTTGAGGAGAAAGTGAATTTTCTCTGTTTTGGGGCTCGGATGGGCACTTGCTCGGTTAGCCGACCGAAGGTCTGAGGGTTCGACAGTCCGAGTGTGGTGGCACGATCTGGCCTGTTAGGTGGTGGAACGAATCTCGGGACGGTTCAGTTCCCAAGAGCATTAACGGTGCCCCAGGATTTGTGCGGCATTCCACCTTCCCGGGGTCCTCAAGAGTGGTGTCCTCTAATTAATGCGTGGCATTTCAGCTCCCTAGGCGTGACCGCTGGGCTCCCGTCGTTTGGCCTCCCGAGGGTCATAATGGCTGGTCCTTGGGGGGAGGTTATAAATACCCCACTCCCCTTGTAGTTTCAGTCACAGCAATGTTGATTTTTAGCAATCGGAGGTGTCTGCCTTGGGCGGATGCCTGTTTTTTGAAAAATTTTAACCCTGAGAGCGTTGGAGGGGTGGTCACTCTTCCGCCATGTTCTTCTCCTAATTCTGACAGCCCCAGTGCGGATGTCAGGGTCAGGGGGGATCAGGACAGAAGTGTTGACGACCGGAGTCCGGACCCGGGGGACAAGGTGCTTCGGAAGGATGGGTAGTCATTCTTCTGCCATGGTCTTCTCCTGATTCTGACGGCCCCGATGTGGGTGTCAGGGTCAGGGGAGATCAGGGCAGAAGAGGTGACGACCGAAGACCGGACCCGGGGGACAAGTTGCTTCGGAAGGATGGGTCTCCTCCGATCTCTGTCTTCCTTCCGGGCTGACGGCTTCTGATGGTTGTCAGCCCGAAGGAGCTAGAGATGGGAGGTGTGCCGATCTGCTTTCTGATCGGGCCCCACGCGATGGTGGTTTTTCTCCAACCCTTGAACAATTCGTGGTTTTGGCTTCCGAGGTCGAAAGCCTCGAGTTGCTCACGGGTGAGAGGGGAATCGACCGAGTCCTGGGGCCCGGGGGGCTCGCCGAGGGCGGTGCCTTAAAACTTTTAATCCAAATTTTCTCTCGCTTCCTGGGACAGATGCGGGGTGTCCGGGTTCGAAGTGCTTCATCCGGGCGACGCGGAGCGATCTGACCCGTTGGATGGTGGCGCGAATCTCGAGACGGGCCCAGTTCCTAAGAAAACGTTATCTTGTCGTTTAGCGAAGCTGGCAAGATCTGGGCCGTCTGATCGAGATCTTACACGAATGTCGAGGAGAAAGTGAATTTTCTCCGTTTTGGGGCTCGGATGGGCACTTGCTCGGTTAGCCGACCGGGCCCTTTGATGTTGGGGTCGGATCGCACGTCGCTTGGATTTTGATCCCGTGTGTGCCGAGCTACTTGACTTGTATCGAAACGTTTTGTCTTTTCGCCAACAGTTGCTGCTCGGTCACAAAGTCGTTTTGGGCTTTCGTAACGTTTCAATAGCAGGCCAAGAGTCGCGCCCTTACGTTAGTAAGCCCAAGAGACTTTTTCTTTTACTATAAATCTTTACTCCCTCACCCCAAACCTCATTATTCACTTTTACTTTCTCTTTCAAGTTTTTACTTTTCAACCTAGCGAGATACCGAAGAGTTCGGGTCGACGCCCGCCTCCCCCCAAACTTGACTTGCGAGTTTCCCCAATAGGGAAATCCCAATTCGGTGGGCCTTTCGAGCCAGGATGGATGGTAGTAGGAAAGGAGGCATAGCCAAACAAGACAAAAGGAAAAAAAAAAAAAGATTATATCTTTAGTTGGTTGCAAAAACCTTGGAATTGGAATTCCAATATTCCCCCACTCGAATGAGTTCCCCCATCATCCTTAGCTCCTGGGTGGTGCAGCTAGCTGTCGCGGCAAGGCATTTCTTTTCTCCGGCAAACTTTTCCGACCGTAATAGTCACTTCAAGGTCAGTCTCTCTCCTTTCTCTTTAGAAAAAAAATGGTTAAGATTACTTCTTCGGATGAGACCGCGGCCTCAGACCAAGTCGTTAGCCGAGTGGGTAAAGGAAAGGAGGTGGTAGAGCCGACCGAGCAGACCGTTGTTCGGCCAAGCAAGAGTGGTGAGGTCGCCGAGCCACCCCAGGAGGTTGTGGCGAAGTCCCAGAAGGGTAAAGGTGTGGTCACGATCATTGAGCAGCCAAAGACGGCAGGGGAGTTCGGTCGGCAGCCTATCGTTCTGTCGAGCGTGGGGGGTGTTCGGAGCTACTCCGAAGAGATGCCGGAGAAGGTGACCCAGGGCACTGCCAAGTCGGTAGAGGAGAACGAGCCGAGAGAGTTGTCCGAGGTGGACCAGACCATTTCGTCTCTTACGGAGGCTGATCTGCATCGGATCCGGACCGGATTCCAGATCCCTGCCGAGTACGGGCTACTTCTCCCTGGACCGGGATTCCGAGCCTGCACGTCATCTTCGGCTGACGCGTGCATTTTTCCCCTCGACTCCTTGGCCGTCGGGCTTTGTTTTCCGCTTCATCCATTCATCGTCGAGGTTCTTAATTGGTACGGTTTATGCCCTGCCCAGCTGATGCCGAACACTTGGAGGCACGTCTTGGCGTTTGTTCTTCAGTGTCAAGAGATCGGCGCCGAGCCGAGCATGTTTCTCCTTCGGAGCCTCTACCGCCCTTGCCAGCCGAAGATGAACGAGCAGAGGTTCTACCTTTCGCCACGGACAGGCGTGAAGTTGATCGAGAACCCGCACTCGATCAAGCATTGGAAGGAGAAGTATTTCATTTTCCGAGCTCCTGCACCCTGGGCAATTCCGATAGCTTGGTCGAGGGAAGGCCTGCCCAAGCGAGCGAAGAAGGAGCCGGTGCTGAGTGATGAGGAGACGGAAGTCCTCAAGAAACTCCTCGGCCTGCCGACGCTAAGTTGGAAAGATATCACCGAGGAGGCTTTGTTCCGAGGGGGTCTCAGTCCGATCGACCCAAGTACGCTTCTGGTATTTTTACTTTTTGCTTGAAGTTCATGAAAATTTTTCAAAGTTTTTTCATTCGGTTTGTGCAGAGTCTTCTAAGATGGACTATAGGGCGTTGATGGCGAAGGCCAAGGTGGCTAGGGAGCAGGAGACGAGAAAGAAGAGACCCTCGACAGGGCCTCAGGGCGGCCGAGCACCGAAGATACCTTCGGTCCTGAAGATTGCCGACCTGCAGGGGGTCGTTGTTCCGGATGTCGATCCCGAGCAGGAGAAGGTCGCTGCCTCCGATCCTCCTGTCTCGGATGCGCCGATTCCAGCGGCGAAGGCAGATGCTCCCGGCTCGTCGAGCAGAGCGTTTAACGTGAGCAAGGTGTTATCCCTCCAAGTTCCGCCCCTCACTGCCGAAGCAGAGAAGATTCTGACCGAGGGGCACAAACAGATCTTCGTCCCCGACTGGAAAGTGATGAAGATCGACAGTTTTTTGGGCGACGGCAACATTTGTATGCAGGCGGTGAAGCACCTGCCGACCCCAAAGGACCGAGCGGCCCTTAAGTCCGAGGAGGTCGGGGACGCCACAATGCAGATTGCTCGGAACACAATGTCGGTAAGTGGACCGAACACTTTCTTCTTGAAGCATTTTTTCCGAAATTTTCTAAGTTTCTAGGTCTGGACCTTAACGGTTTGTTCTCTTTTCAGACCCTCTGCCACTTCAACTTCTTGCTCGAAGAGTTCGCGAGCAAAGAACAAGAGCTGACGGCGCAGTACGACCGGGAGAGGTCGGAGCGCGCAAAAGCTGTGAAGCTGCTCGATGCTAAGCAACTCCTCTCGGCAAAACGTGGTGCCAAAGTAGTAGGGTTGGAGGCGCAGCTGGCCGATGCTGTTCAGCGGTCGAGGGACGAGGTAGCCAAGCTCGAGGCCTCGGAGAAGGAGAATGCCGAGCTTAAGGAGGAGCTGGCCAAGGCTCGATCGGAGGCGGAGAAAGCTCGGAAGAAGACCGAGAAGATCATGGCCAAGCACCGGTCGAAGGTGGCGAAGGCAAAGAGGGCTGTCCAGGACGAGGCCGAGCAGCACATGTTTAAGAACATGGAGGACGCGTATGGCCGAGCCCTGCTTCATATCGCTGCTCGGAACTCGGGGTTCGACACATCTTCCTACCACTTCTACGACCCCGTGGAGGGGGAGGAGGAGCTTCCCCCGGCAATGCTCAGCCCCGAGGGACAGGTCGACGGTGTCGAAGGCACGGCCGAGACGGAGGCCGAGGGTGAGGGGGAGGACGACTCCGAGGAGGAGAGCGAGGGCGAGGACGAGGACGAGGTCGAGGGCGAGGACAAGGCCGAGGGGTCGGCAGACCCGAGCGACAAAAAGGTCGACCCCTGACTTGGTTGCGTCTTTGGTCTCTCTTTTTTTTGTAAGGCCTGACCGCGGACTGGCCACCGCTTTTGTAACGCTTTTTGAGTTTTGAATGAAAACGCTTTTTGTTTGGCCAAAAATTCTCCAAGTGTTAGTCCCCAAATTTTGTGTTTGATTAGTTGTTTAATTTCTCCAAGTGTTGGGCGTCGGATTTATCTCTGCTTTTCAGGTGAAGTTTGGTCCGATCACGGAGGTTTCGTACCTTCGTAAGGAGCTGACCAAAACGAAGCGAGAGCTTTTCCATAGCCGAGAGAGGCGGTTTTATATGTTCTTGAAGCTTGAGGAGATAAAGGTAGCTGTGAGGGGGTATTGTCGCGAGTTGAAGCAACTACAGAAGCAACCCCAAGCTCCTTGTCCCGAAGGTGAGACTGAGCGGCTTCGTAGGGAGCTTTCCGTCGTCGAGCAAAAGAATAACGAGCTCTTGGCCGAGATCCGTCACTTGGAGTTAACGGAGAAAGAACACTCAGCGGAAGAAGAGAAGCTAGCTTCCGAGTTGGAGAAGGTGTCATCCGAGCGCCAAAAGCTGTTGGCTGAGGTCGACAAACTTAGGAGGATTACGATAGACAGGGGAATCGAGGTCACCCATTATCGACGGCTCGCGACCGATAGTGCCAATGTCTCGGGCTCGTCAAGACCTCCTCGTTTGAAGATATCGGCAAAGGATGATGCTCTGAGAGATAGGATTATCGAGTTGGAGGAAGAGGTCGCGCGCTCAAGCCTCTGCCTGAGAGGGCCAACGTTTGTAGTACGTCGTGTACCCGCGAAAAGAGCGAGAGAGGGATTACCTTCTACGAACTTGCGACTCGTTTGCCTGCGGCGAGGTGGAGTCCTGCTGACGCTCAGAGTAGTGTAGCTGTCTCGTCTAGCGGTGCCTCGGTCGGCGCCACAGTTGGAGTTAGCGGCGAAGGGGGATCTCGCTTCGCTGGTTTGGAATCGAGCTCAGAGGTTAGGCGTCGCCGCCCCCGCGTTTCCTTGAACCGAAGCGTACCTCTTCCGAAGAGGCACTAAACAAGTTGTCTTATGTTCCTTTAAGCTATTGTAAAACTTTGCTGTAGCGTCGGTCTTGCTGTATGTAGAGTTACTTTATTTGAATAAAATTCTGAAAGTTTGTTTTGAAAATTCTTGAAGTGTTGGACTTCGGCAATGTTTGAAATTTTGTTGTTCGTCTCTTCCTCTTTTCAGCTCGTGGTGGTAGCTCAAGACGCTGACCCCAATCGCTTGGATGACCACGCTCGAACCAAGGCTGGCTCGGGGGTGACGAGGTTGCGCTCGGCGAGGTGCCGAGAGCGGCTCTATGAAGTCGAGCTGGGATTGCGCCGAGCCGAAAGCGAGCGGGGCCACCTTTAGCTCATCCTAGGTCAGCGAGACGTCGAGATCCAGCGTATGGAGAGCAGGATCGCCGAGATGACCCCTACAGGAGAGGACGAAGATTCGCCGACCACCTTCAGCAATGCCCTTCGGATCCAGTGCGTTCGGCACAATTTGTCAAAAATAATAGCCGAAAGGGACGATCTGCTCTCTGAGATCCGTCACTTGCAGACTGTAGAGGCGGAGCTTCGGACGGAGGAAGAGGAACTGGCGGCCGAGGTTGCCAAACTGACGACCGAACGGGACGTTGATGATTTTTCTTTTAAAAACCAAGTGTAGTGGGTCGGCATTGTAACTTTTGTTCTTTAAGGCCTTGTGACCTTGTTGTATGGAAGAGTCGCTTTGTACTGTTTCCCAATTATTAATAACATTTCTTTCTCGAACTAGCACGTCCTTCGTAGCCTCGTGTAGTCATTTTGTTTGTGATAGTGTTCATCGTGCCGAGGTCTCCGAGCCGGCCCCTTTCTCGTTCGCGGTTCGGCACCGTAGCGCGATCTGAGCCGTTGGATTTTGGCACAAATCTTGAGACGGCTCAGTTCCCAAGAAAATGCTATCGTGTCGTTTAGCGACGCTGGCAAGATCTGGGCCGTCTGATCGAGATCTTACACGAATGTTGAGGGAAAAGTGATTTTTCTCCGTTTTTGGGCTCGGATGGGCACTTGCTCGGTTAGCCGACCGGAGGTCTATGAGCTTGGCTATTCGAGCGACGTGGCGCGTTCCGAGCCTACCTCTCGCTCGTTCGAGGTTCGGCAACAAGAGCGTTCGGCCAGTGTGCCGTGTAGCGCTTCATACTCCCCCTTCTTGCGAAGTTGAGAGATGAGTCGAGCCTTACCCAATGGTGGGCTCGCCGATCATCGTGAGAGTTCAACGGTCGTGGGAGCAATTCCGAATGGCGACCCACTCCTAGCCCGCTGAGAAGCGAGCTTGCGGAGTAGAATCGAACCAAGTGTTGGACTCCGGAACCATCGTTAGAGTTCAACGGTCGTGGGAGCAATTCCGAATGGCAACCCACTCCTAGCTCGCTGAGAAGCGAGCTTGCGGAGTAGAATCGAACCAAGTGTTGGACTCCGGAACCATCGTTAGAGTTCAACGGTCGTGGGAGCAATTCCGAATGGCGACCCACTCCTAGCCCGCTTAGAAGCAAGCTTGCGGACCAGAATTGAACCAAGTGTTGGACTCCGGGACCATCGTTAGAGTTCAACGATCGTGGGAGCAATTCCGAGCGGCGAACTACATCTGGCTCGCTTAAGAGTGAGCTTGCGAAGTAGAGTCGAGCCGGGTATTGGACTCCGAACCATTGATTGAATAAAAAATAAAGGCGGAGGGACACAAGTAATTTTATAAATACGAAAAAGCATTCTTTATTGATAATTGACGGCGAGCCGTTTTTACATATGACAACTTAAGAGAGGAATTACAAGATAGAGGAGAGGAATGGTTCGACACCCTGTGATACTCAGAGAGGTGCCAGGACGCTTTCTTGGTATTTTAAAAGGTGGTCGGCATTCCAGGTCCTCGGAATCTCCCTGCTCTCAAGGTCTTCCAGACGATAAGCTCCGGGCCGAACGACCCTTGCGATCTTGTAAGGTCCTTCCAAATTCGGGGCTAGTTTGCTCTTCCGACTGGGGAAGGAGATGGCTAGTTTTCTGAGGACTAAGTCCCCCTCCTTGAGATCGGTGGGTCGGACTCTCTTGTTGTACGCCAATTCGATCCTCCTCCGTGTGGTTCTGTTGGCGGATCGACGCCCTTTCTCTCAATTCGTCCACCAGGTCTAGGTTCGCCCGGAGGTCTCTGGCGTTCTGTTCCTCGTTGTAGGCTACGAGGCGAGAAGAAGGTATTCCGACTTCAAGAGGTATCACTGCCTCGGGCCCATAGGTGAGGTTGAACGGGGACTCTCCTGTAGGGATCCGCTTGTTGGTGCGGTAGTTCCACAGCACGTTGTGGAGTTGGTCGACCCATAAGCCTTTGGAACATTTGTCCAATCTCTTCTTGATACCAGAGAGGATCTGCCGGTTAGCGTTCTCCGCCTGGCCATTCGACTGTGGGTGGGAGACGGAGGAGAAGCGTTGTTGGACGGCAAGGTCTTCACATAGAGCTCGGAACGTGGCCCCAGTAAACTGAGTTCCGTTGTCTGTTACGAGGACACGGGGGACGCCGAATCGGCAGATGACGCTCTTCCAGAAGAATTAAAGCACCTTGTTCTCGGTGATAGTGGCAAGGGGCTCGGCCTCAATCCACTTCGAGAAGTAGTCTATGGCTACGACCAAGAACTTGAACTGGCCCGGAGCTGGAGGGAATGGCCCTAGTAAATCCATCCCCCACATTGCGAAGGGGATAGGACTTGATAGGGAGGCGAGGTTGGCTTGGGGGAGGCAACGAATGTTGGAATGTCTCTGACAAGAGCCACATTGCCGAACGTGTCGCTCGGTGTCTTGGAGGAGAGTCGGCCAGAAGTATCCGTAATTCAGAGCTTTTCGAGCCAAAGACCTAGACCCTGAGTGTGCCCCGCCGATGCCTTTGTAGAGCTCCTGTAAGGCGTAGTCGGCCTGTTCTGGGGAATGGCACCTCAGGTACGGTCGGCCGTCAATCTGCGAGAAGGAGCGCTTGTACAAGATCCCCTCGATCAAGATGTACCGCTCGACCCTGGTTCTTACTCGGCGTGCTTCCTTGGGATCCTCAGGAAGGAGTCCGTCCCTTAAGAATTCCACTAACGGCTTCATCCAATTATCTTGCAGTAGGACCGGCAATGACTCCACTGAGTCGAGGGTCTCGTCTTCTATGCTCGGTTTCAAGAGGACCTCGATCAAGACGGTCTGTTCAAGACCTTGGAGGGAGGATGAGGCCAACTTGGAGAGGGCGTCGGCTTGTGAATTCTCTTCTCGAGGGACTTGTTGGATAAGTGCCTCTTCGAACCGGGCCATGAGGGTTCGGACTTTGGCGAGGTACTTCGCCATCCGTTCGTCTCGTGCCTCGTAATCGCCCAAGACTTGGTTCACAACCGGCTGAGAGTCACTATGGATTCGGAGGCGCTACGCCCCGGCACTTCGGGCAAGTCTGAGGCCCGCGATTAGTGCCTCATACTCTGCTTCGTTGTTTGAGGCCTTGAAATTCATGCGGAGGGCATACTGGAGGACGAAGTCATCTGGACCCGTCAGGATGATACCGGCACCGCTTCCCTTGTTGCAAGAGGAACAATCCACAAAAACCGTCCAAATAGGGGGTCCGTTTGGGACATGGCTGACCTCGGGAATGGTGGTCTCGACGATGAAGTCCGCGAGGGCTTGAGCTTTGATTGCAGTCCGAGGCTGGTAGGAGATGTCGTGTTGGCTCAGCTCGATGGACCATTTCATAAGCCGGCCTGAGATTTTTGGCTTGTGGAGGACCTGCTTTAGCAGTTGGTCGGTGAGGACCACAACCGAGTGGGACTGTAAGTATGGGCGGAGCTTTCTTGCTGCCATAACCATGGCGTATGCCATCTTTTCTACCTTCGGGTAGCGGAGCTCGGCATCCCGAAGTACCTTGCTCACATAGTAAATGGGCCTCTGAGCCCGGTCTTCTTCCCTCACCAAAACGGCACTTAGGGTCTGCTCGGAAGTAGCTAAGTAGATGAAGAGGGTTTCCCCTGGAACGGGCTTGCTGAGCAGGGGAGGATTGACCAAGTAGGCTTTCAGCTGTTTGAATGACTCCTGTTGCAGTTCGCCCCACTCGAAACCCTTGGCCCCCCTGAGAGCCTTGAAGAAGAGGAGGCACTTTTCCCCAGACTTCGAAAGGAATCGCCCAATAGCGGCGAGGCGACCCGTAAGCCTCTGCACTTCCTTGACGTTCCGGGGCGGGGCCATATCCAGTATGGCCTTAATTTTTTCAGGATTTGCTTCGATCCCTCGCTGGCTGACCATGAAGCCGAGGAACTTTCCTGACGAGACCCCGAACACACACTTGTTCGGATTAAGCCTCATGTTGTGCCTTCTCAGTACGCCGAACGCCTCCTATAGGTCGGCCACGTGGTCGATACCTCAGACGCTCTTCACGAGCATGTCGTCAACGTATACTTCTATGTTGCGGCCTATCTGGCTTTGGAAGACTTTATTGACGAGGCGCTGGTAGGTGGCTCCAGCGTTCTTCAATCCGAACGGCATAACTCTATAACAGTAGAGGCCCTGGTCGGTAATGAATGAAGTCTTCAGAATGTCCGGGGGGAACATTCGGATCTGGTTGTAGCCGGAGAAGGCGTCCATGAAGCTGAAGAGCTCATGGCCTGAGGTGGCATCAATGAGGGTGTCGATATTCGGGAGAGGGAACGGATCCTTCGGACACGCCTTATTCAAGTCTGTGAAGTCGATGCATATCCTCCAGGAACCATTGGACTTCTTAACCATGACGAAATTGAAGAGCCACTCGGGGTAGTTCACCTCCTATATGAACCGAGCTTTTAGGAGCTTGTCCACCTCGTCCTTGATGGCTTGTTGTCGCTCGGGAGCAAATTTACGCCTCTTCTGCTGAACCGGTCTGCACCCCGGTTCGACGCTGAGGCGGTGCACTAGAAGCTCCTCGGAAATCCCGGACATATCCGCGGCGGACCAAGCAAATAGGTTGCGGTTCTTCCGGATGCACTGCACCAAGTCGGAACATAGGGCAGTCGGCAGGGATTTGCTGATGAGGAACTTCCGACTCGGGTCCTCGTCCGAGAAGAGTACTTCTTCCAATTCGTCCGCCGGCTCGGACGTTCGGCTCGGGGATCTCTAAAGTCTCGAGGGAGAGCACTGGACCCCCAGTGGAAGTCATATAGCACTTCCGAGCCGTCTCTTGGCTGCCCCTGACTTCTCCCACTCCCGCCCAGGTAGGAAACTTCATCTTGAGGTGGTACGCCGAAGGAACGGCTTCCAGGGCAGCTAAGCCAGGTCGGCCCAAGATGACATTGTATGCAGCCGGGACATCGACGACCATAAAGTCCATCGGCTATGTCCGGGTGGTAGGGGTCTTCCCAGCAGTTACGTCCAGGGAGATAACCCCTTCCACTGTTACTGGTACCCCCGTGAATCTGTGGAGCGTGTAGCCGGCCGGTTTGAAGCGATCCCGGGATAGTTGCAGCCCTCGGAAGGCCGAGAGGAAGAGGATGTTCACAGAGCTCCCGTTGTCTACCAGGATCCTCTGCACTTTGAAGTTCGCCATGCGGAGGTCGATAACAAGTGCGTCGCAGTGGGGAGTCCGGACCCCCTCGAGGTCTTCATCAGAGAAAGTCACTGGGACGCCGAGGCCTTTGGGGAGGAGGAGCGCCGTGAACTGAGTTGACCTCTCGAACGAAGGCCTTCCGAGAGGAGTTGGAAGAGCCCCCCATTGGACCCCCATGGATAAGGTGCAGAACACGTTCCTCCTCGAATTCGGGGGTTTCATCTCGTCGCTCGGAGCGCTTGTTAGCCCCCCGAGGCGGAGGAGTGGTGCGATCTCCCCGATCATTTGCCTTCACAAACTTAGCCAACTGCCCCCTCTGGATGAGGGCCTCTATTTCTTTCTTCAGCGCCTGGCAATCGTTGGTGTCGTGGCCATGATCCCGGTGGTAACGGCACCACTTCTCCTTGTTCCTCCTCTTGGCCGGGGTGTTCATCCTCGGAGCGGGAGGTATAACTCCCTCCTTCTCGACTTCCATCAAGATGGTGGAGACGTTGGTAGTGAGGGGGGTAAATTTCTCGAACCTGGGAGGAGGGCGGCGCTGACCGCTATTATCCTTCTGTAGCTTCTTGGCCCCTTCCTCTTCCGTTGTCTTTCTCTTCGACCCGAAAGCGGATCCTCCGAAGCCCGGGAAGCACTCGGCTTCCTCCGCCCGAATATATTTCTCGCATCTAAGGAGAAGGTCGGCGAAGTTGTGCGGGGGCTTTTTGGCGAGGGACGACCGAAGGTTAGAGTTGAGGACGTTGGACTGGAATGCGACGGTCGCCACAGACTGGTCGAGGGAGGCGATGGACCTGACCTCCGCTGTAAATCTCCTCACATAGTCCCTCAACTTATCTCCCCTCTCCTGTCGGAGGTGGAGTAGAGAGAGGCTGGTCTTCTCCGTTCTTCTACTACTCACAAAGTGAGTTATGAAGAGCGTTTCGAACTACTCAAACGAGAAGATGGAAGAGGGAGCGAGCCGGGAGTACCATTCCCACGTCGAACCCTTGAGAGTGGCGGGGAAGGTCTTGCAAAGCATGGCGTCGGAAGCTTGGTGGATCAGCATTAAGGTCTTGAAGCTCTCGACATGATCAACAGGGTCCGACTCCCCTGAGTACGTTTCAAACTGTGGAGGCTTGAAACCCCTCGGGATGAGAGCCTCCGTGATAGTCTGAGAGAAGGGGGGTCTGCTGGGGCGGACGGTCCTTCCTTTCGACTCCTCCTCCTTGTCCATACGACCGATGTGCCTCTCCATCTCGTGGAGGCGACGGTAGAGGGCATCGTCCCTCCGGTGGTAGTCAAACGATCCCCTGGACTCATCTTCATAGGAAGGGGAGCGGGGACTACGGCGTTGATAGTCCTAGGATCGGCGAGGACTATGATGGTGTTGCTGGTGACTAGGAGCCGGGGGAGGACTTATGGATCGGTAGCGAGGACTTGGGACCCTTGGGGGTGTTGGAACCCTTTGGGCATTAGTGTTGTTGTGGCGAAGGTTGAGGGCCTGCAACACTGTCGCCTGGAACTGTTGGTACTCGGCACGAGTGATGGGTGCCTCATCGTTCCTCTGATGGTGTCGATCAGTAGGGGAATGTGGCCTCCTTCTACGACGCTCAGGAGATTCCCCCCGTCCTCGGTCCGGAGACCTCCTGCCATCTCGGCGACGAGGAGATCGCTCACCTTGATGTTGGCGGGAGACTCCCTCTTGGGCCCGCTTCTCATCTAGGCAGTTGCGAAGGTCCTCATCCTTCTGCCGATTTAGAACGGTGTTGCGGAGGTCGGAAGCTCGGGGATTATGGGAGGCCATAGAATCCGAGGAGGCATTGTGTACTGAGACGTGGTCTTGGTGGAGAGGTTATTTCTGCCTCCGCTGGTTCTGACCAGTGGGACCGTTAGGGGGTTGTTGATTCAGAAGAGGGGGCTGGCCCTGTTGGAAATGGTCTTGGACCGGGGGACAAAGTTGCTCGGGCTGCGGAGCAGGATGCACGGGGGCTTCCTCTTGCTGATCGGTGGGGTTGGGTCCACGGTTGGACCCCCTGGACCTGACCTTTCTGAGAGGCATGGCTGGAGGAGAGCTAGTCGACGAGGAAAGGCGGGCTATTCGTATGGCATTCCTACAGACGGCGCCAATCTGTTACCGCTGAATCTGGTGTGGGGGTAAACAGATGAGATTTGTGAGTTCATGGAAAAACCTGAATAGCGGATCCAAGCCTGCTGATCCCTGCCGCTCACCTGCAAGGAAGTGCGATACACCGGGGTTGATTCCGGCGACGCACCCTCCGACGCTCTTGTCAGTAACCAGTGATGATTAAGAAAGAGCTTAAGTTGGCAAAAGAGTGATTACCTGGTCACAGTGGTAGGTAGGAGGTATTTATAGTCGCCATGGGAGTCTGATTAGGGACCTGATTTCCTGTGAAACCGTTAAGAGTAAAATCCTCATGATTAGTTTAGGAAACTGATCCCTGATTCCCGGTGAGAGGATAACTGCAAATCAGGCCCGTTGATTTAGTCAAATCAGTGACCCTGATCTCCTCTTGCTGGTCTGGGTTTGTCTTGGGTCGGGACCCGTACCCAGCTGGAGTGGATCTGTTTCGCGGGTTATTGGATCTGTGAAGGGGAGATCCAGTGCCCGCTTAGGGTCCATCTATATGCAAAATTACCGTTTTACCCCTGAGCTTCAAGATTCGTTCCCAATCTAGACGGTTCCGATTTAACCCCATTTTTAGCCATATCAACATGCATGAAACCAAATCAAGAAAACATCAATGCTATATGCTGACTCTCTAATGCGTACTTTTCGGAGTCTATGCATCCCACTCTACATAGGTCCGGTACAAGCCCTTATCGTCTCCACATTATAGAGTTTATTCCCCCCGCTATGCTACTAATCCTAACACAATGACTACTACGAGATAAAGATAAACTGTGAGTATTAGCCCATGCCCCGATAATTCCGGAGGTCAATCTCTATCCACAGATAATTTTGGAGACTATTTCACTCACACCTGGGAATCTTCGAGAATACCGCACACTGCAAGCGATGGCACCTCTTCACACGAATACCACATGTGCGTCGCCTCGATCCTGATAATTCCGGAGATCAATCCCACACCATAGGTAATTTCGGAGACTATTTTACTCACACCTGGATAATTCTGGGGATTATCTCACACCGCAAGCCATACTGAGATCCATAACCCATGTTCTCGTTCATCATATCACCACTAGTGCTTGTCCTTATCATTTATGTTATTTAATTACTTTACAAATCTCCTAGATTTGGTATACCCTACCGGACTTAACTCAACAATTGATCAACTAAAATGCCTCAACATGCCCAAACATAAATATCTCAACTGCCGATAAACTAGGGCCACACACATCCTCTAGAGACTTACACTCAAATATCCAAACCAAACTTCCAACATAAATTGCTCAGTTAAACATCTCGAAAACGTATGTTCAATAGAAGATAAAGTATAGAATAATAAGTTATAAATTTTAAACATTTAAAAAATAACTCATTTAAAAGAACATTCAAATATGTATAAGTATATCAGTATCAGTCGACTACAAAAGCCATCGGTCGACTATCCAGAGAGAGAATCTAGTATCTTTGAGAAAATCATTCTAAGTATTGAAAGTCGACTATCAAAAGGTCATAGGTCGACTGTCCAAAGAAAAATATTAATATCTTTACGAAAATAATTCTAAGTATAGCTGTCGACTGTAAAGGGTATAGGTCGACTGTCCAGAGCGAAAAATACAATAACTTCAAGAAAATAATTCTAAGTGATACCAGTCGACTGTAAGAGTCGACTACAAAAGCCATCGGTCGACTGTCCAGAGAGAGAATCTAGTATCTTTGAGAAAATCATTCTAAGTATTGAAAGTCGACTATCAAAAGGTCATAGGTCGACTGTCCAAAGAAAAATATTAATATCTTTACGAAAATAATTCTAAGTATAGCTGTCGACTGTAAAGGGTATAGGTCGACTGTCCAGAGCGAAAAATACAATAACATCGAGAAAATAATTCTAAGTGATACCAGTCGACTGTCTAGAACTAAATTTCAAGAAAAACTAGAGAACACAGCAGCCAGGTTGCATCGGTCGACTGTATAGTCACACCGGTCGACTGTCGACCTACAGACTGCAGACTTTTGGTTGTGCACATTTCAGCCGATACGTAGTTTTACTTTATGAAAACGATTTCTACAAAATGCATATTTCTTATATAATCAAATACAGCTTGTAGGACATATAATAGTCCATAAAAACTAAATCAAACTACTTGAATTTATAAAAATAGCGATTTGTTAATCTCTTTCAAATAAAACATAAATTGTGCATATAATCAAAATAGATTTTCTTAAAAATTAACTGTTCATTGAAATAGCTTCGTATTCAGATCCAAACCACATCAATACCAAATCTCAAAAGAAAAATCCCCAATTTGGATATATTCCTCAAACTCAACTAAATTTCCAATTTCGATTCTCAAGACATGATCTCTTGATTCATAAATTCTCTTCCAAATTTCTCAAAACTGAATTACCATTACAACTCGCAACCATAATCAATTGATACATCACCATATCAAATTTGTATTCAACCAATATTCAAAAGTAATAAAAGTCTCATTTTTATTAGGTTCATGCATAAAATCTACCATATTCAATCAATCTAACATTAATCCAAAAGAAATAGCATACCCATGATCTCTAATAGAACATTATCAATCTCAAATTACCCACATACAATTTTATTCACAAACAACTAGGATTTCACAAGATCCAATTTTTCATCCATCCATCCAATTCATCATGTACATATTCATACTCAAATCCTAAACATGCTTTCTATTAGATGAAATTCAACATCCAGGATCAATCAAAACATTTATATCACTCGCATACAACATACACAAAACAAAGGAAAACAAACAAGTCACTCACCTCAAATGAAGAAGTCCAACCGAATTAATGGAGAACAAGCAAAGTCCTATTTTGCGAAATCCAAGATCCCCTCCTTAATCCTCCAAGAAATAATAAAACCTTTGTGTTGTGCAGCGAAAGATGGCTGCACTCCACTCTTTTAAATAGCCGGAATAGGAGAATTAGGGTGTTTAAACACATTTGCAAAATAACCCCTTTAAAATAATACTTTACATAAATAAATCCCTATACATGAAAACTTGATAAAATCAATTAAATTGAGATTTAAAAGCAAAATAAACTCTTTATTTCCAGTCGGCACTGTTTGAAAAGTCCAGAAAAATAGTTTTGCACTTTCATCCCTCAAAATGATAATTTTGCAAAAAGATCATTCTTTTCGTAATATTTGCAAATAGGTCCAATTAATATCAGAATAATCTAGAAAAATTATAGATAATCTCAAATAATAAATAATGATTTTCCATAAAAATAATTTTGGATTTTGAACTTCCCAAGAAAATATTTGCACGAGTTTCACACATGTAAAAAGATAAATCTTCAGAAAAATATTTATTAATCTCCAAAAATCATTTTAATTCATTTATAAACCTTTAAAAATAATATTAAAAAATACGGGGTACTACACGACCCGGGTCGATAAATTTGCGAACCCAACCCGTATAACCCGGCCTGTTAACCCGCGAAAAATCTCCCAACCCGCCCGCCAACCCACGGGTCGACCTGTGGGTTGCGAACCGTTTGACCCGAACGGGTCAAATGTTCGACCCGCTCCGGGTCGACCGTTGACCCGTGGGTCCAACGGTCGCAAAACCGACACTGTTCACCAGAGCCGTTGGCAACGGATATAGTAGTCGTTTTTGGTGTTTTTTTGTTGGTTTTATGTCCTGCATACGAGATTGGATAAGAAGACAATAAGACGATGGAGAGACAAAGGCAATTGAAAACGGAGTGGAGGTAAGAAACAGTCAGCAGAAGGCAACAGTGGATTGCGGTCGATTGGATCTTGGGGTCGGTCGACCGCTCTACTGCAGCGAGACAGCGGTTGACTACGCGATCGACCGACTTGCTCTTGGGTGGACTTCAAGAGGTTGCGGTTGACCGTACCTTGGGGGTAGGTCGATCGACAGCGGCGCTGATGGGTTTGGGGTTTGAATCTAGGTGATTCGTGAATAGCCCAACTTGCTCTTCAAGTTGGATCGTGTGGCTCCTATCGTAGGGTCATCTCTTGTGTACTATCCAATGGCTATTGTAACAAGATATTAACTTAGGATTTGTCTCTAGATCTATATAAACAATTGTAACGCTCATAGATTAATGATGATTCTATTTGAGTGCCGAATAGAAGAAGAGAGTACTTCATCTGAGAAGGTGAGAGAGTTCTCCATTGTAAGCAGCATCAAGTTCCATTAGGCTTGAGAGAAGGTCGTAGTGAGAATTGTAATATTCTTGTATCTTCTTTAGTTGAATAATATCTCAGTTCTTCCTCCCCCGGATTAAGGCAAAAGCCCCAACCGGGACAATTCGTGTGTGTTGTGTGTGTTTGGTGTGATCTAGTCTTGCTTGATGGTGTGTATTGATTGTGTCAAAGTCTCAACAAGATCCTCATATTTCCTAATAAGTGGTATTAGAGCAATCAGAATTCGTGGATTTGTTCGAGTTCCTTGGAGATGGCAGATCAAAAGACGAAGATCAAGCAGTTTGACGGTAAGATCAACTTCAATCTAGGGAAGGTGGATATGTATGATGTTTTGATTTAGAAGGACTTGCACCATGCCCTACAAGAAAAGAAGCAAACCGACATGCAGCAAGAGAAGTGGGATGAGATTTGTTTGAAGGCCTTGAGTTTGATCCGATCACAATTGGTGGACGAAGTCAAGTGTAATGTCCTTGAGGAGAAAAGTGTGGCGAGTTTATGGGCGAGACTCAAAACTGACTACTCGGGATCATCGTTGCTAGATCGGATATATTGGAAGAGGAAGCTATTTAGGTTCTCAATGAAGGAAGGTACCCATCTTCAAGATCATATTGTGGAGTTCAATAAAGTAATATCTGAACTGAAGGCAATTAACGCTGATGATCTTAGCGAAGAGGATAATGCTTTCAACTTGATATATTTACTACCAACTTCTTATGATCACTTGATAACTACCATGCTATATGGGAAATCGGCCAAGGAGACACTTACTGTAGCCGGGGTGATTAAGGGTCTAAAGGAAGATGAACTAAGAAAGGAGACTCATAAAAGAAGGTTTATTTCTTCAGGATGTTTTGCGGTGAATGGTGATACTTCAATTGGAAGGGATGCGGCACACAAGGGTAAGTTTCGTTGCCATTACAGTAAAGGAGTTGGATATTACAAGAGAGAGTGTCACAAGTTGTTGAGTGAGAAGAGTGCTACTAAATAAGGAGAACAAGTCCATATAGTCAGCGCAACTGAGTCAAGTAATAATGTTGATTGTTGTCTTCTTATTTCAAGTTCTTCAGATGTAGATTCAAGTTGGTATCTTGATTCGGGAAGTTCTTCTCATATTTGCTCCGAGAGGGAGTTGTTTTCTACTTACAAGTCATCAACATGCCGTAGTGTAAGAACGGGAAGTTGTGAGATTTGTGAAGTAGTGGGTGAGGGAACTGTTGAATTGGAGACGCTAGATGGTAAAGGGTTCACACTAGAAGAGGTCATGCATATTCCTTCGATACAGAAGAATCTTATATCCTGGGGTACTCTTGAAGCTCGTGGCTGCAGGTACACAGCTCGAGGTGGAGTTTTGATAGTTTGGGATAGTCGTCGTAAGGTAATGAAGGGTAAGAGGGGGATTGGGCAGGTTCTGCACAACCTCTACCAGCTTTGTGGGAGCAGGAAAACTTGGCCGAGTGTATGAAAGCTGATTGTTCCTAAAGAATTATCTAATAAGCCATCATTAGAATTACCGATGCGAGACTGCAACGTTCGAATACCGTTGGAAGGTGAAGAGAGCCTTGATGTAGGTGGAGTTCGTGTGGTGGGTGGCACCTCTATGATTACATCTACATGGGTGTGCCCTTGAAGGGGGCATACAGCTGAAGGAAAACAGGTGAAGATTTGTTCAACTAGCAGGAGAAGTCATTGAAACATGTTGTTTACAAAGCGAAGAAGAAAGATCTAGAAGAGTTTTAAATAACACAGGTATGGATTCATGCATATGCAATCCATGGTGGAGATTGTTGGGTTTATGTCTTGCATACGAGATTGGATAAGAAGACAATAAGACGATGGAGAGACAAAGGCGATTGGAAACGGAATGGAGGCAAGAAACAGTCAGCAGAAGGCAACAGTGGGTTGCGGTCGACTGGACCTTGGGGTCGGTTGACTGCTCTACTGCAGCGAAACAGCGGTCGACTGCGCGGTCGACCGGCTTACTTTCGGGTGGACTTCAGGAGGTTGCGGTTGACCGTACCATGGGGGTAGATCGACCGACAACGGCGCTGATGGGTTTCGGGTTTGAATCTAGGTGATTCGTGAATAGCCCAACTTGCTCTTCAAGTTGGATCGTGTGGCTCCTATCGTAGGGTTATCTTTTGTGTACTATTGATGTGTCTAATTTATATATATATATATATATGTACTCATTTACCCATTAAAATTGCTTGTTTTTGTTGATATTGTTTATAATTCATCTTATTCCTATAAAATTTCAATTAATTAATTATTTTTGAAGAAATAATATTTTTGATGCAAAAAGAGTAAAACTATGGATTTATCAATTTTTATTGTTTTGTTGAGTAAAAGTGCGATAAATAATTTTAGAAGGATTTTAATGAGCTATTATGATTTTTAGTTAGTTTAATTAATTTTGAGCTAATTAAGTTTATTTTATTTAAATCCTAAATTCTGGTCTTAATTTGTGTATGCCGAAGCACGTGCTTGCAAGAAAAGGAAAAAGAAGAAGAAAGGAGAAAGAAATAAATATCTGGGTTAAAAAGGAAGGAAATAAATGAAAAGAGTGGAGTTTTCTGCAAAAGCGCAAACCCTAATTCTCTCTCCCGTTCCCTATAAATATATGCCAAGGTTGGAGCACAAGTCTCAAGAGGTGACGGCTAATCAATTGCTTCAAATAAAAATAAAAAAGAGGGAGAAAAGTAAGTTCTCTCTCTCTGTCTCTTTTACGTGCGGTTGGGAACGAAAAAAAGAGAAAGAGAGAGACGAATCCAACAGCGGTCTTCGAGAGGGCAGAAATAGCACATGACAGAAGGCGATGCAGACAGGTGACGTGACAGCACATGTCGGCTGACGTGGCGACTCAGAACCCGACGAGATAGCAGATGCGACAGCACCTGACAGGCGCAGTTCCTGGGTGCTGGCTGTTGATCTGACCGGCGCGGTCTTCAAGGCGACGCATACAGGTCCTACAAACAGTGACAGGGTCTGATTGGTGCTAGCGTTGACTTTGCGGTGACGTGGCAACGCGTTTTGGGTTCGGCTTTTGAGACAGAGACAGAAGAGAGATAAAGGCTTGGACTCGGTTCTAGGAGTTCGGTTTGCATTAATTTTATATTTTTTTGTATCTCTTCTTCTCTATATTTTTTTTATGCAATCCCAAACAATTTTTGTTAGCTGCAACTTGAATATGAACTAAATTTATTGTTTTAGAGGCTAAGATGTAGCCTAGTTTTGTAGAACACAATTTTAATTCCTTATTATTATTATATTTTTCCTGGTTGTGTTTTGATTTTTATTATTTATGCATACAATTGGTGGATAGACATTTGTATGATCTTTTAAATCATGAAGAGACCGAACTGGTGATTTGTGATTAATAAAAATTAAACACCGTTATTGGAGGACGTGATCGTTAAGAAATCCATAAATTTTCAATTAATAATTTGATGGATAGGCAAATAATTAGTTGAGAATACTTTTTATACTGCGTGGATAGAGTAGTTAATATTTTTAGGATTTTGGTCTACAACTTGGAAAAATAATATTTTTATTCATAAGGAGTTATAATTTGTGTGTGTGATAAATGAGGTGAAATCAAGAGCCCTAGAACTAATTTTACCATTAACAAATTACAAGAGCTTCACTGTTTCACAGTCCTTTCCCTCTTCACACATTTAGTTTGCTTTAATTAGATTAATTTAATTTAGTTGTTTTATCCTTTATAAATTTCGATCTTCCAAATAGTGATTCATCTAGTGATATCGGTACTCAATAAAATATCTAGTTCATGTGGGTTCGACACTCTATTCACTTTACTATACTACTTGTTGCGATTTTGTACACTTGAAAATATTCACAACAACTATCCAATGGCTATTATAACAAGATAGAGTTCTCCATTGTAAGCAGCATCAAGTTCCATTAGGCTTGAGACATGGTTGTGGTGAGAAATGTAATATTCTTGTATCTTCTGTAGTTGAATAATATCTCGGTTCTTCCTCCTCCGGATTAAGGCAAAAGCCCCAACCGGGACAATTCTTGTATGTTATGTGTGTTTGGTGTGATCTAGTCTTGCTTGGTGGTTTGTGTTGATTGTGACAAAGACTCAACAAGATCCTCATATTTCCTAACAAATTCGTGAATAGCCCAACTTGCTCTTCAAGTTGGATCGTGTGGCTCCTATCGTAGGATTATCTCTTGTGTACTATCCAATGGCTACTGTAACAAGATATCAACTTAGGATTTGTCTCTAGATTTATATAAACAATTGTAACGGCTCATAGATTAATGATGATTCTATTGAGTGCCGAATAGAAGAAGAGAGTACTTCATCTGAGAAGGTGAGAGAGTTCTCCATTGTAAGTAGCATCAAGTTCCATTAGGCTTGAGAGAGGGTCGTGGTGAGAATTGTAATATTCTTGTATCTTCTCTAGTTGAATAATATCTCGGTTCTTCCTCCCCCGGATTAAGGTGAAAGCCCCAACCAGGACAATTCTTGTGTGTTGTGTGTGTTTGGTGTGATCTAATCTTGCTTGGTGGTTTGTGTTGATTGTGTCAAAAACTCAACAAGATCCTCATATTTCCTAACAAGTGGTATCAGAGCAATCAGGATTCGTGGGTTTGTTCGAGTTCCTTGGAGATGGAAGATCAAAAGACGAAGATCAAGTGGTTTGACGGTAAGATCAACTTCAATCTATGGAAGGTGGACATGTATGATGTTTTGGTTCAGAAATACTTACACCTTGCCCTAGAAGAGAAGAAGCCAACCGACATGCAGCAAGAGAAATGGGATGAGATTTGTTTGAAGGCCTTGAGTTTAATCCGGTTGCAATTGGCGGACGAAGTTAAGTGTAATATTCTTGAGGAGAAAAGTGCGGCGAGTCTATGGGCGAGACTCAAAACTGACTACTCAGGATCGTCGTTACTAGATCCGATGTATTGGAAGAGGAAGCTGTTTAGGTTCTCAATGAAGGAAGGTACCCATCTTCAAGATCATATTGTGGAGTTCAACAAAGTAATATCTGAACTGAAGGCGATTAACGCTGATGATCTTGGTGAAGAGAATAAAGCTTTCAACTTGATATATTCACTGCCAACTTCTTATGATCACTTGATAACTATCATGCTACATGGGAAATCGGCCAAGGAGACACTTATTGTAGCCGGGTTGATTAAGGGTTTGAAGGAAGATGAACTAAGAAAGGAGACTCATAAAGGAGTGTCTATTTCTTCAGGATGTTTTGCGTTGAATGGTGATACTTCATTTGGAAGGGATGCGGCACACAAGGGTAAGATTCGTTGCCATTATTGTAAAGGAGTTGGGCATTACAAGTGTAATGCCCCGATTTTTATTTAATGAAAAATTATTTATTTTGCACGTAGTGTGCACGTGCAATATTTTTTGGTGATTATTTTCATTATGATGAGTATAGATATTTAAATATGTGCTTTTAATTATTTTATACAAAGCCTTCTTTCAATTAGACAAAAAACCTTTTCTTCTTGAAGCCCAAATTTAATTCAATTTATTATTTTTATAATTATTATTTTGGCCCAAAAACTAAAGCCCATGAGCTATTTTATTTTTAAATACAACTTGTCATGTAGGATACAATTTAAAGTTTATTTTTATGTAAAATATAATGTGCAAATTTTTGGAAACCAAGTTGCATACACGTGCACTACACGTACACGTGCAAATGCACACTTGCTTGGCCGGTTGTGACTTTAGGAGGGAAATCAAAATTTTGAGTGGAGTCATGGTGATGGTGGTTACTTGATCATGGGTAGTTATTGTAACTCCTCCTTAAATCATAGCCATTTGTTCCTAACTCCTACTTCAATCTTAGCCATCCATTCTCCTAAATTGCTAGTATAAATATCCCCCTTTATGGCTAGTATTCTTGTGCAAATTATTTTCCTCCAAGCTTATAGTTTAAAATACAACTATCTAGTAGTTTAGCAAGTGAGTAAAAGATTGAGAGTGTGTTGGAGAATTGTGCTTGCATCAATCAAAGGAGGCCGGCATCAAAGAGGGGCTCTCAGTTTGGCATTGTGGAGTGCTCGGGTTTGGCTAGTGTGCGCGCTTCTAGGAGGAGGATCGTTCATTTGCAAGGACATTCGTTTAGGAGGTTGCTAGTTGTTTTTTGTCTCCAAACTAAGGTGGGTAAATTTTTCATGTTTCTAATTAAGAATGCATGCTAGATTTGAATGGCAAGAATGAAGCATGAAAACTATTAATAAGAGCACACATTTAATTGAAAACATAATCTATTGATTTGTTGAAATGTTGATATGAAATTGTATATGGTTCCATTAGTAAAGTCTAGATTTTGTGTGAATTGAATATGGCCATGGATTGCTTGCGGAAAATCTCATTTTCTACATCAAGAATTATACATAAAAGTTAGTAGATTAATAATGCTACTTTATGTGTTTAAATGAATATTTGTGTTTTATTGAAATGAATGAATTAAAATATAGATTTGTATGTTTGATAAATGATTAAAAACAGGAAACTAATATGAAGTTTGCTAATAAAGAGACTAGTAATATTAATTGTTAAGAAATATCGAAAAAAAAGAAATGTGGTAGTGATAATTTAGAGTTCGAATTAGTTGTATGAAAAACATGTTTTAATTATTGGAAAAAATTATTTTCTATATACTGGAGTATAATTTATGATGATATTAGTCAATCTGGACATTTACAGTAATTTTTATAAAAGCAAAATGAAATGAGAGCTTGTTGAACATCGAAATGTTTAAGAAACAGAGAGAATTATTTTAAATAAATTTCGAGTTGCATTATTGACAACCTGAACGCGTAGCTCAAGTGGTCGGGATGGCTTTAATCGCTACAGTGGGTTCGGATCTCATGAGTTGCTGGTTCGAATCCCCTTAGCACCATACTTTTTTGTATTTTTGAAAAAAAAATAAATACTATAGCCGAGAGCATTTAAAGCTCTCAACCCCCTTTATATCGATTGGCACACTCGGCCTAGTGGCCAGAGCGTGGGGTTTGCTTCTCGGTGGTTGCTGGTTCAAATCTGGGGCTCGGCCGATATTAAACTTTGGGAAAAAAATATTTTTTTGGTGTTTTTGATGATTGAAAAATTATGAAAAAAATATATTTATTATTCTAAAAATAAGGGGGATTTATGAAAAATAATTTGGGAATTATTTACATGAAATGGAGTATGTTTTGAGAATTAATGTCCTACTTGTATGTTGTGAAAGTTACACTTCGAAAAAGGACTTGAAATAAAATACTAGAAAAGAAGTGAAATAAAGATAGGAATTATATTATGTGAAGTGATGTAAATTATTCTCATTTGAGAATAATGTGAAAAACTATGGAATGTGAACTTGATATTTGATGAAGTATATGATTCCATATATGGCTATGGACTTATGAATAAATTAGAGATCATGCTTTTGAAAAAGAAAATCTATTATGATTATGAAAATGAACTTATGAGCTGGACATGCTCAATTTTGGAAATTTTGAATTGGAATTGAAACAAAGAGTAGCTAAGTCTCCCCCGGCATTTGGAATGAAATGAAATGAAATTTGAAATGAAAGACCAAGGTTGGTCACGTTTGAATGAATGAATAAGTCCGGTTTAGTGGAGAGGCTAACTCTAAAGCTTTGATTTTGTTCATGATTCTAATAAAAACTAAGGATTAGTACATAGTGGAGACATGACAAAAGTAGGAGAAAAACATGAGTATGAGGGCCATTGGATTGGCGGCGTGAGAGTATTCACAGGCTGTCTTCACGATGCGTCGTGACATGACGTGGATACTGCTCCAGAGTACCGTCCCGGTGGCGACGCTCGTGGGATGTTTGGTGACTGCGGGTGGTGTCATGTCCCATGACGGAGGCTGAATTGACCACAGGCTGTCTTTACGATGCGTCGTGATATGGCGTGGGATTCCCCTCCAGGCTGTCTGGACATGAGTTCGTAACTCATAGAACATCTAGGATACTTACCGTAGTTACAGTAGTAGATTAAGTCATGGCGAGGGATGGAACCCTACAAAGATGAAGAACGAATAAGAGGCTTGCCCTCGGACCTATGTAGTATGGGATGCATAGGATCCGAACAAGTGTGCATTAGTGTCATATAATATAAACAACTGCATTAAGGACTAAGTGCACAATCACAACACGACATCATTAGGGTATTCCCTTTAGTTTGATATGTGACAAGTTTGTGTTTGTTAAATATGAAAAATGAGTTATACTATTTTCGGCATAGAGAGGATGGCCGTGTATAATGTTCGTCGGTTGAATAAACTGACGTACCCACAGTTTTGTATGCAGGAGAAATGATATGATAAAGATTAAAGAGGAACAGATGCTTAAAGATTATTCAATGTTATTGTACATTTATTTAATTGTTGTAAATTTTACTTTCACTGTGCAATGTAACGAGTAAAGTTTTATGTAAACTCTGATGTAAAGTGAAAAGTTCAAATTTCCTTGTAAAATTGTACTAAATGAAGTGGAAAGATCCCGTAGAACTCTTGAATTCAGTTGTATTTGGGATTTGGGGCGTTACAATAAGAGAGACTGTCACAAGTGGTTGAGTCAGAAGAGTGCTACTAAAGAAGGGGACAAGCCCATATAGTCAGTGCAACTGAGTTAAGTAATAATGTTGATTGTTGTCTTCTTGTTTCAAGTTCTTCAGATGTGGATTCAAGTTGGTATCTTGATTCAAAAAGTTCTTCTCATATTTTCTCCGAGAGGGAGATATTTTCTACTTACAAGTCATCAACATGCCGTAGTGTAAGAACGGGGAGTGGTGAGATTTGTGAAGTAGTGGGTGAGGGAACTGTTAAATTGGAGACGCCAGATGGTAAAGGGTTCATACTAGAAGAGGTCATGCATATTCCTTCGATATAGAAGAATCTTATATCCTTGGGTACTCTTGATGCTCGTGACTGCAGGTACACAGCTCGAGGTGGAGTTTTAACAGTTTGGAATAGTCTTCGTAAGGTAATGAAGGGTAATAGGGGGATTGGGCAGGTTCTGCACAACCTCTATCAGCTTTGTGGGAGCAGAAAAACTCGATCGAGTGTATGGAAGCCCATTGTTCCTAAAGCATTATCTAGTAAGCGGTCACTAGAATTACCGACGCGAGACTGCAACGTTCGAATACCGTTGGAAGGTGGAGAGAGCCTTGATGAGGGTGGAGGGTGGCAACGGCTATAGTAGCCGTTTTTGGTGGTTTTTTGTGTTTTTTTGTTTATTTTAACCCTATAAATACCCCCAAAACCCTAACAAAAAAATCACTCCTTACTCTCTTACTCTCTCTACTATTATTACTCAATTTATTTGAATTTGTGAACAATTGAACAAAGAAGCTAGCAAGTCATATACACGATCAAATTCCGATCGGTTCGAAGTCAAAATTCAACAACGTTCTTCAAGTCTTCAACTCTCCTCTAACTCCAAGTGATCAAGTCTTCTACTCTCCTCCAAGCTCTCCTCGAGTCTTCAATTCCGGATTTCTACTTCTACTTCTATTCTTATTTTTACGGGTTCTTTTATATACGCGTATCCACGGTGAACGGTATCAAAATTTTATATCCCTCTTCTTCAATTTCAATTTACTTTTTAGTTATAATTTTTGGTATCTTGTTTGTTTGTTGGTTTTTTTATCTTCTCTGTCACAACCCTCTTGTTTTCTAGATTTGTTTTTTTTTAACTTATCGCCCCTACATTGTATAGTTTTTTTACATACACTACTATATATAAACATGTCTAGATCACGTGGTAGCGGTCGTAGCCAAAGTGGGCAAGATTCCACCGGCATTTCCCGTAAGCCACCAATTGTGCCACATAATGAACCCGTCGTAGAGTACCATGATCCTTCTACCCAACAATGGGGTACACATGATGAATTTGTAGGAGACATACAATTAGAAGAAGAACAACAACAACAACCAACTGAAACAACACAACCCCCTAGTGGTAGGAAAACTAGAGGGAAAAGTAGTGATTGACATAAATTTTACGATTCTATCCCGGATGAAGAAACTCCGGGTATAGATTTGAAAGTTTGTAAAACATGTTCTAAGCAATAAAAATGAAAGAGGGGTGAGGGCACGGGTACAATTAAGCGACACATCCTAAGTGTCCATAAAGACCTTCTTGTTGACCTACCCGGCCAACAAAAAATCCACCCTAGGACCGGTCTAGTTGATAGCCACCCTTATGATCCGATCTTGTTCATCGGGAAATGACCCGATTAGTAATAAAGGAAGAGTTACCATTTTCCTATCCCGAGAGTAAGGACTTGGAAAATTTTAATCAAACGGCCTTAAACCCTCATTTTAGAAGAATCCCGAGAAATACTTGCAAATCGGATTGTTTTAAAATGTACAATGAAATGAGGGACGCTTTGATTGCAATTTTATGGAGTTTAACTTGTAGAGTTAGTTTAACTTCAGATTGTTGGACGGGTTGCAACAATATTCCAATGATGGGAATAACCTGTCATTGGATCGACAATGATTAGATTCTTCAAAAAAGAATCATATCACTTGCCGCGTTGCCCTATCCCCATAGTGGCGTTGAAATAGCAAACAATATTTTAGAAATTTGTGATATTTTTCATATTCGCGATAAAATTTGTGTATTAGTTTTGATAATGCATCTAACAACAATGCATCAATTAGTATTTTAAAATCCGCATTAAACCCTCCATCTGACAATATTTTTCATGTTAGATGTGCATGTCATATTTTAAATTTATGTGTTCAAGATGCATTAAAAATAGCCGATCCATATATAATTAAAATTAGAAATTATGTACATTTTATTGCATTAAGTGGCACCGTATTTCAAGAATGGAAAAATTGGTGTAGGATTTCAAATGTACCTTTTAGAAAATTTCCAAAGGATGTTAAACACCGATGGAACTCTACTTTTGATTTACTACATGTTGTTACCGAATATAAAGCATGTATAAATGATTTTTGTATCGCAAAAAATATGCCCAATTTTGAAATGATTTGCCCCGATTGGTGTTATGCCGAATCGTTGTTGAAATTTTTAGAACCTTTTAAAACCGCAACTTTAAAATTTTCAAAATCATATGAATCTACTTCTAGTTGCATTTTTATTTCAATAGTTACTATGATGCAAACTTTTAACAAAATTTTAAATGATGCTTTTGTTGGTGATATTGTCAAACCTGCATACAAATTTTTTTTGAAGTATTTTAATCCTCCTCCTATGTTGTTTTGTGTTGCTACCGTTATGGATCCTCGTATCAAATTAGAAGGTACGAAGAATTTGATTGAAATATTTTTTGCATTACTTGGGGATGAAGAAACTGAAATTGATTGCGCTTCTTTTTTAGTTAAATTTGAATCTACATTAAATAACTTGTATGTTTATTATGATAGATCTTTTGCTTCGAGTAGTACAACTTCTGTAGTTAGTTCTTCTTCTGCTACTTCTAAAGGTAAGGGTAAGAGTAAATTTGATGATAGAACATTTAATTTAGTTGCACAAATTCAATCCAAAAAACCTAAGACTAATCAATCAATTGAATTAAATTGGTATAACCAACAAGATTCTGAGTCTTCTACTTCTTCACTGGATATTTTACAATGGTGGAAAGACCATGAAAACACATATAGTATTCTTAAATATATGTATAAAGATCTACTAACTCCTTCTGTCTCTACAGTTGCTTCTGAAAGTGCATTTTCTACAAGTAGCTAGGTTCTAACTGATTATAAGAATCACTTGAAGCCCGATTCGTTAGAGATGCTCGTTTGCACTGAAGACTAGCTGAAGGCTGCAGATAGGACACAAGGAAAAGCATTATCTACGTCCACAAGTGGGAGCAACTCGCTGGAAGAACAACAACAACAACAACAATGGCAACCATAATGAAGAATTCAAGACCAACAATAACAAGTCAACAACAACATAATGAAGGCCATCAAATTGAAGATAATTGTAAATAGATAAAAATTTGTATTAAATCTTTGCTTGTTATTTTAAATTAGAAAAATTGAGGTAAATTGAAATTGTATATAAGAAATATGTTAGTGTATAAAACAAAATTGTGAAATCTTTATTTCTTATTAGAAATTGTGAAACTTGTATAACTTGAAATCATTATTCATAATATATATATATTATTTTGGCAATTTCACTTTTTCAATCTTATTATTATTATTACGATTTTTAATGTTTATTATTTAAAAAAATTTACGTAAAAAAAAAACCAATCTAAATGGGCCAACCCGCGACCCGACCCGTACCGACCCGGGTTGGACCCGAAAGGGTTCAAAGGTTGAGCCTCCAACCCGACCCGGCCCGGCCGAGCCTGGTTAAGCCTCCAACCCGACCCGAACCCGCCCAAGCCAACCTCCAACCCGGGCGGGTCCGACCCGACCCGGCCCGGTCGACCCGAATGCCGACCCGGCCCGGTCGACCCTACTTCTAACTAGGGGTGGGCATTGGTCAGTATCCAATCTAGTAGGGACCATCCACCACCGATCCAAGGAATATCGATTTTTTAATTTTCTTATCCGCAACCAATCCGAACCTTAATTGGATCGGTTTACATCCAAGCCGATTAAGCTCGGTTTGGATTGGATTTGATGATCGGTTTGGCGTGCTACTTTTCACCTTCAACATCATTCATAATTTTGTTGAAATTTAAAAGATCAACTTCAATCAAACTTAAGAAACAATATGTTATTTGTTATTCATAAATGAATTTAAAATAAAGATTCATAAAACCACAAGTTGTTAATGAATTTTGCACTAATTGTTTGAGATGATGCCGTTTAAATGGGTGAGATAAATTGCTTTGTCACTTGCATACTTCTGTAATCTTAGTTTATTATCATAAAAGAAATATCAATAACCAGAGCTAATTGAATTTCAGGTACAATAAAAAAAGATTTAGAAAATAATTTCTACTTGACTTGATTAAAGTAACTACTAAATGTTACATCAAAGTCATGATTCTATTTAGCTGGGCCACACTGTAAATCAAGCATTTCTCAACAACATAACACACATGATTATGGAGAATCAAAACATAGGTAGAACAACTGCTCGGTTTGTATTAAAGAAATTAAAAGAAAACTGTTTGTATCTCCAAGTAAATGAGAAATGACTATTTGTATATTCAATAAATTAAAGGAGAACTATATTTTTTATGGACTTATGCATAAAGGTACGGTCAGTTCGGTTTCATCGGTTATTTGAAAGCCCCATCCAACATCCGAACCGGTCCAGTTGGTTATTGAAGGTCAAGAACCGGGCCAACCCAAACCCCCAATTGGTTCGGATAATAGTTGTCCATCCCTACTTCTAACAATATATTATGCTAAATCAGTTTTGGTCAAAAAAAAAATTCTAATTTTTGTGTGAAAAGAACATAAAAATGAAAGTAAACGTAGGAGACAACCCCCCATTTTTTTACCATCCAAATTTTAAAATGCAATCTTATTCCTTAATTAAACCTTAACAAACGTGGAATATTGTATATATATTATTAAAGATTTTTAAAAAAAAACAGTTTTGTTATTTTCTCATTTTTTAAAAATTATGGAATATAATAATAATAATAATATATATATATATATATATATATATATATATATATATATATAATGTAAAAGATGAGATGGTTGTTGGATGTTGACTAATAGGAGGATCCTGTGGGCTTGTTTGAAAAGGGATTGATGAAGTGGCCTATAGGATCTACTATGAGGATATGCATTAAATGTTGCATGAAAAATGAGTATGCATGCATGGATGGTCAACGTGAGTTGGCTTGGGAATTAAAGTCCCATATCGGTTAGAAATGTGAGTGTGTGTGGGTATATATTAGGATCCAAGTGAGAAAGGTTCACCTATAGGGTTAACACACCTTTTGATGGTGCCTGTGGTGGGCGTGGCTAGAGTTTTGTGTCCGTTCTTTCGCGTGTGCGCACATGTAGCCGCGTGCGCAGCTGAGCCGGATCCGGGGCGTTACAATCCAAATCATGAATTGGATTCATATCCCTTGATCAAAACTTCAAAAATCTTGCAATGGTCTATAGATGTTATTAGACGAATTTTTACAAAAAAAAGTTTTATTATTTTCTCATTTTTAAAAGTTATGTGCAATATTGTAAAGAGTTATACTATATATACAATATATTATGCTAAGACCACTTTTGATCACTAAGACCACTTTTGATCCAAAGATTCTTTTTTCTCCTTTTTTTCTTAAAAAAAAACGCAAATATAGGAGGTCACCAACACTGTCACAAAAATCTGAAACCCGCAACCGACCATGACATGGCATTGGACCAGAATCAATATGCTCTATTGGTGGTAGGGTTTGGGTCTTAAAATAGGAATCATTCATATTTTCGGATCGGGTCTGGGTCCTCTAAAAATGGACCTAGCCTATACCTGGACCCGGACTTGGTCTATTGCGGGTAGGGTCCATCCTAAAATAGGATCCCTTCATATTTTTCGGGCCAGGTCTGGTTCAACTCAAAATGGGCTAGACTCGACCAGACACGGAATTAAATAAGTAAAATAAAAATAAAATAAAATAAACCTAACCTCCCAATTAACACCCCCCCCCGCGCCGCGCACACAAAAATGCAAGAAGTGAAGAAGCAACATAAGGCCCAACCTCCTTCTCCTGCCCGGTACCACTCACTCGCCGCTACCCGAACTCAGTGGGTAGCCTTTTTTTAACAGGGCTCAGACCCAGTTCTCATGGGTCCGGTCTAGTTTCAATATTTGGATCAGTAGAGAAGTAGGTTAAGGTTCAGCAGTGCAAGACCCGACCCAACCGACTCAATAACAGTGATAAAGGTGAACCTCTCACTTGCTTTTTATCCTTGCAAATTTTAAACTAGAATCATATCTGTTAATCAAAACTAAAAATATTGCAATATTGTATACATGTTATTATATGAATTTTTCAAAAAAAAAATAATAAAAACTTTGTTATTTCATCATTTTTATAAATTATGTGCAATATTGCACAGGGTTATACTAGTTTATTATTATTAGAATTATATCCATATATTATACTAGTAGGATAGAGTGTCTACCCTTCTCTCCTTACTCTATTTTGAAATATAGAAAGGAGAGCAAAATGAGGAATTCTCATTTATTAACACGTGAAGTACGCACATTTAAAAAATCAAATAAATAACAGGCCCAAACTTATAAATTTGGTACCTACTTTCTTGAACTGTGCTTTGCTTTTTAATGTTCGATGAAATGCCTATGTAGAACGCAAGGTGTTTGTGAACAATGGTTTTTTGAAATTTTTCTTAACTAAATCAATTGTATCTATATGTGGTGTATGTATTAATTTATGAAACCCTAATTTACTACCTCATTTTATATTCATTTTTCTATTTGTGTTTTTAAAATCCCAATATTTAAATTTTGGGAAGAGTATGAGTTAAAGATGGGGATGACTGCACTATTTGGTCCAAGAATGACATTTGGTAAGGAGGTAGGTGGCGGAGAGCAGGGTGAGCGGGCAAAGAGGTGGAGGGGAATGTTGGAGAAGGAGACGTAGCTGTGGTCGAGAACGGCGGATACACGGGATAGGAGGGAGAAGAAGTTTGATAGGGTGTGGATTTAGGAGGGGGAGGGGATGGAGGGGGGATTCGAGATAAGGTAGGCCATGGTTTGGGTGTTGTTAGTCAGGATGTATACAAAGGTCGGGCTGTCATAGTATTTTTTATGGTAAATTTCAATTTCACTAAACTATATTCTTGAAAAGAGGTAATTTCTCCCAATTATTTCACATTTTTTAAAGTTACAAATAATTTTATGGGTCCATTAAATTTATTTTAGTTTGTACAATTTGCACAGGGTAACACTAGTATATAATGATAAGATGATGATATAACTTTTTGTGTTTGAATCCGTCAATGACTCAAAATTGATTGAGTTGTATGAAGATTAAATTGAGTTGTATTGAAGTCCAATCATGTATAGGATGGTGAAGAGAAACAGAATATATATATATATATATATATATATATATATATATATATATATAGAGAGAGAGAGAGAGAGTCATGCTATTATGAGATGGTGAGATGGAGTATTTTTTTGTGAGATGGGCGATTTGAATCATCCAAATCTCGATCAGAGAGAGAGGGGGAGAGATTCATGCTATTATGAGATGGTGAGATGGAGTGTTTTTTTGTGAGATGGGCGATTTGAATTATCCAAATCTCGATCACACCATTCACATCATTCTACATGTCATCTATATGGTGTGTACAAAATTTTAAGCGATTTGAAGACCTCTATCCTTTGCATCAAAGCGTTCAACACATCATGGAGATGATGTGAAATACATATATATGCATTTATTTGAACGCTTTGATGCATATGCTAGAGGTCTCCAAATAGCTTTAACGGTGTGATCGAGATTTGGATCATTCAAATTGCTCATCTCACAAAATACATCTTCATCTCACCCATCTCACCATCTCATTTTAGCATTTTCCTATATATATATATATATATATATATAGAGAGAGAGAGAGAGAGAGAGAGAGAGAGAGAGAGAGAGAGAGAGAGAGAGAGAGAGAGGTTTCTTCCAATGGCTCAGATCGCTTATGTTTTTTTTTGGATTTTTTTTTTGCCTTAGCTCGTTGTTGGCAACGACGGGCTAAGGCATAATTTGTTAAAAAAACAATTTTAACTTAGGCCGTAGTTGCCAATAGGGGTGGTATACCGTACCATACCGTATCATCATTACTCTACCGTCTACCGTACCGGAATACTTAGTATACAAATTTCTCTACCATTACTGTGCCAAGATTTTGGTACTACCGAGTTCGGTACTACCGGAATATCGGTACGGTATTGGTAATACCATGGTACTACCGGACATCAATTAGGTTAAAAAATTAACATTCATATGAATGACAAAAGAAGGATAAATAAGCTCAACATAAATATATATATGAAGAAGTTTCAACATAAATAATTATATATATATATATATATATATATATATATATATATATATATATATATATATATATATATATGAAGAAGTTCCAATAATCAGCCAATGTCAATTCTCTAACAAGACTCAACTAACGGTCCATAATTTAGTCGAACATCTGTGTTTCCAGAGCCCAATTACCAGCAATACCATATAAGTTTCTGTTTAACAATGAAGGACGAAATCATCACAAAAATCCATTGAAATAACTAATATCTTCAGGCATGTTCCTTTCAAAAAGCTCTAGAATTCTCACTCAAAACAAATTAAATACATACAGGAACAGAGAAACACCAGCACGAATAGTATACAGAAACCTACAGTTCAACTGATTAACTGGAAACAGATTCGCATAAAAAAATTATCCTCATAAACAAACATACATCACCTGATATAGTGATAAAGAATCGACACAAAATTTAAGATCATGGATAAAAAAACATCAACATCGCCTTCTCATCCCCTAAATAGTTTAACCCTCAATAAAAGAATTAGCTAAAGATCTTTTCTGCCAAATCCTTAATCCACCCACGCCAAACAACAAATCAGGGTAGCAGACTTTATTGTTGTACAATTTCAGAGATGTATAAGTTTCAATATAATGTATCTTTTTGTATGAAAATTAGTTTCAACATTCTGCAATATGATTGATTCAATATGCTACCCTATTAGATTCAATATTCTGCAATATGCTTGATTAGATATAATTGGATAGCTTTAACATATAGAGAAAGAATGACAACAATACCTGAAATTAAGAAAGTTCATATATAAAGAATGACAACAGTATTGTTATTTTCCTTTCATACCATTCATGATATTTGATGGTTCTTTAATTTCTGTGTATTGTTCTACTCCTTTTTTTCAGTATGTATCTCATTTGGAAGATTCATATATAAATCAATTTCAGGATTATGATACAAATATAATACATAAATAAGATTCCACCTATATTAACTCCTAAAAAACACAAAAATTGATTTGATAAATCAAATCAGAAGATCTTTTACATCCTAAATTCCTAATTACGTACTTGTGAATAATAATACCCAAGATCTCAAGAAAACCCAACAAGAACAAGAAGAAAATGGATCTTATATTAATACACCAACTAAACTCTAAAGTTTCCCTAATTAGTCGAAAAAATCCTCTAAAAATACCGTACCGATGGGGGCTGAAGAAGGTAGGCGGCGTCGCGACAGCATGGTGCTTCGGCAGCGTAGTGCGTCGGTCAATCAGTGTGTGTGCCCTAGATTCAAAGAAGAAAAAAAGGAAGAAGGAAAAAAGGAAGAATAATTGAAGTAATAGTATAACTGGGGTGAAAAATTGAAAAAGAAAATAAGAAAAATGGGCCTGGGCCTAGGTCTGGACCTGAGTTTTAAAATATAAAAATTAAATTAAATATATATTAATTACTTGGTATGGTACGGTATACCATGGTATCAGTATTGGGTATCAGTACCATACCATATAATTTCGGTATGGTACAATACCGAGATTTCGGTATGGTATTACCAAGATTTCGGTAATATATGGTATGGTAACGGTATGGTACGGTATGGTACGGTAATATGGTATTTTTTGACACCCCTAGTTGCCAATGACAGGATACGGTAATGTAACCCTTTGTTCCAGTTGTACGTATTTTATTTCGTAAAAATTTTATATTATCAATAAATAAATAAAAAAATTCTTCTCTTTGGACTCTTTATCAGACATTATTTCATTCTTATTAGTACTCAAATATTTTTCTGAACCATTCTAAATTTTTGTAACTTTTTCCATTGGAGTTTAAATTTAAACCTGAATTAATCCTAATCCTAATCCTAAACCTAATCCCCACTACATTTCCGGCTCACAAATTTTGTCCTCTTCCTGGCCTTCCTTCTCATCTTAATCTAACCCAAAGAAACACTTCACCTCCCTACACCCTAACCTACAATCTATATTATATTATATATATATAATATATAAAGGCATGCAGCTCACCACCTCATCTCTACTACTTCTTCTTCTTCTTCTTTCTTTCTTCTCCAAAACCAAAGAACCACCTTCTCCTCCATCGCCACCATTGCACCAACTCAAGCCTCACGCTGCCATCACCTCCACCTCATCCCGAGCTCCACCTCCTCTTCCTCCGCAACCACTCACCCCGGCCACATCGCTAAACACCGCAGTAGCACCCTCCTTCCTCCTCGCAACCACGAGCCACCTGAGCTGCACCATCTCCAAGCTCCGACCACCTCTTCAACGTCGTAGCTCCATCCCCAACCCTGTCTCCCCCAGCGCCACCTGCTGCACCCTCACCCCCTCGCTGCTAGCATCCCCGTGCGCGCGTGCCAAGCACATTGCAACCCCACCATCCTCCACTCCACCATTTTCTGCACCACCGCGACTACCCTCCACCATCGCCAGCAACGCATCGAAGCCCTCCATTATCGCATCTCCCCGCCATCGCAATCAACCTCACCACTCCATCACCCCCTGCCTCTTCCCCATCAAGCCACCCCTCGATGCACTTCCCACCGAGGCACTCATCGCTACCTGTCGTCACCGCTTCACCATAGTCACAACCACCCCATCGCCAAATCTGATCATCTTCCACCCCACAATCCTGACCTCCACCATCCCTGCCATTGCTATCAACCTCCATCGCCCCAGCACCCATCATCATCGACATCCCCTACCATCCTTTGTCGCTTTTCTACTCCTCATTACAGCCCAACCCCTGCCTTCACCCAAGTCATGGCTGCCTCGCCTCCAGCCCTGTCGTTGACTCCCCACCGACTGCCACCTCGCTGCCACCACATCCGCAGTCCTGCTGCTCCCCACTGCCCCTGTCTTACTAGCTATCGTCGCCCTTGCTGCATTGCATATTGCCGCTGTCTCTGTTGGTTGCTGTTGCCGCTTACCGAAGTCGTCGTCTCTTGGTGTTGCTACCATCTCTTGCTGTTGTTGCTGTTCATGTTGCTGCTTTGATTGTCGTAGTTGTCGCGCTCGTAGTTCCTGCTGTTGCTCGCTGGCTTGCTATTGTTGCTGCTTTTGTTTGTTGTTACTGTCATTCTTGTCGCCGACGTCGCTTCTTCCTCTTCCCGCGGTTCTTACAACGTTAATAATCATCAAACAAAGGCAAGCATTTTCTTGAACTCTTAGCAAGCAGCATAGTCATCATCATATTTCCTTGTCTATTACTTATTTCATACTATTGATTCAAATCTTGAACCAACAACACACTTCGAATCGTGTTATCGAATATCGAATAGCTCTATCGTGTCGTTTTCCCGAATTACTGGGTATTCGACCTAGTTCCCGATACTGAATTCAAGAACTTTGTACATATGAATTGTAACCCTCTGAGTCTAGAATCTAGAACATCTTACAATTTCTCAATCCGATTAGTAGAATGCATGATATTTGCATTTTAGTACTATAACGTCTATTCAAAGTATACGTTTTTAAATGCATCGTCTAGTAAACTAGTTAATAATGCAACCTACTGTTATTATTATGACCTGATAAAATCATGCTCACTAATAGACAAACATAAGAACAAGATTATTATCTTTGTAGAATTTATTAAGGATTCTATAATAGAGTTATAAGCTCGAGAACTTGACCGTATGTTGTTGCTTGAACACCAAACCCGTATAGAATAGGCTGATAGACCTAACTACTATCCTTACAATGTATTATATGAATAATCGTTGGAACCAGTAAAGAGTCTATTTTCTAGAATCTCTTACGAAACTGAATTCGCATTCCCATAGACGTGGGAAAGTGTGTTTAAATACATATATGTACTGATAATTATAGTTGTATGGCTTAACTATATGTATGGTTGCTCTTGTAATAATAATTTGTACCCATATATATATATTTTCTCATATAATGCATTTTATACCACTTGATAATTTCATGATAACTACCCTCGATGCATGTACCTATTTCACCTATCATATTCATGATTACCGCCCTTGATATTTTCCTTAATTCTTGATTAACTATCTTGATATCACCGTTTCACTAGTCGTACTAACTGTATGTCCCTGGTTAATTATTTTAAAAGAATAACAAGCTTGGGTTATAAGGCTACGGCTTAGTAGTGGACAATATAGGGGAGTATACTCAGAAGGGAGCCCGTGTTTTCCGGAATAGTGATTCTTGATTCTTGATTCTTGATTCTTGATTACACGATTCTTGATTACATGATTCTCGATTATATGTCATGTTTATTGATACTATCACTGGAAAATCTGAGTACATAATTCTATAGAATTTACTACTTAAGTCTAAACGTCACATGATTGATATGCACTCGAATTTGTGGTATGGGACATAGGATTATGTGCATTAGATAAGTTAATAAAACTGATAAACTCGAGATTGACACTAAACTTGATTCTTGATTACATAATTCTTAATTCTTGATTATATAATTCTTAATTACATGATTCTTGATTACATGATTACATGATTCTTGATTGCATGATTATTAATTAACTGATCCTGGGTTACCAATTGATTATTCTTTGAACTCTTGAATACACTTGTTGCTTACATGATCATACTATTTTAGTTTCTTGCTTTCTTCCATATTGTATTGTACTATTTTTCAGTAATTACACTGCTACTTCTTGTTCCTTTTATGTTATATCTTATTATCTTACCATTTTACTGCTTGTTGTTACTTGCCGCTCGAAGCTTGCTTTAACGGGTACATTCTCATTTTCTCTGAGCTAACATTTATACGGGTACATGTGATGATTACAGAAGGAACTTGATGATCAGACTCTCTAGACGAAATTGCTACAACTATTTATCTACTACTCATTGTAATAAATGCGTTATTGCATTGTTTATTCTTGGGTATTTTGACCCGAATTTCTTGTATCTCAGATATTGGTTCTTGTATTCTAGTATTGTTCATGTGATTATTAAAGTTACCCGTGTTGTTGAGCATACTGGTATTATACAGCTTATAGATGATATGAGTTGGTATACTTATATCATTTGTTGGGCCTCAATTGCATGCTCGTACTTCCATATAGTGGGAAGCGGGGCGTGACAGACAAAGCGTATTTTTTTTAACTCTATCTTCTGTTTCACACACTCTCTCTACTCTATCTCTCTTCTTCCCCGAACCCAAACCCAATCCCAATCGAAACTGATACCCTCTCACTCCGGCGACTCCTCCTCTCTCACTTCACTCTCTCACTCTCTCTCCCTCTTCTCCCTCTGTCCATCTTCCGAAGCACCTCACGAAACCCAAAAAACCATAATCCTAACCATCTCCCAATCTCCTCCACCCCCGTCCACCGTTGCTGATCCTCCTCTATTTACTCACTCTCTTTCACTCCCAATCTCTCCTCCAATCTAAGAAACCCGTCCTCCTCCAATCTTCAAACGCGAACTGTGAATTCAAAACCCTAGTTCAGCGACAATACTTATATTGGGGAAATTTGCAGTTGTGCAAGGTATTGACTTAATCCTTGGCTTCGTAGTTATATATTTATGTTACTTTTTATGTTTTAATGTCTTTTTTCTAATTACGTGAATTGATTATTGTGATGCGTAATTTTGTAGATGTAGTAGTTTATATGTAGCATTTTGATGATTTTACACTGTGAAATTTTAGTCATAGTTGTTGTTGTTCGCTCGTCAAAATTGTAGATTGAGTTGTATTTAGAATTGTTCGATATTAGTAAATCCGCATAAACGGTAAAAAAATTTCAAAACTTTGCAAGTGGGTCAGAATCACGACACACAAGCTATCAGAATTTGTAGGAGTGAGTTTCGACTCAAGATTTGCAAGATACGGCCGGGTATCGTTTTTGGTCAATAAAAACCTAAATAAAGCGATGCACGGTCGTATCTCGTAAACCGTGAGATGAAACTCAACTCTAGAAATTGCGTTAGCTTGTGTGTCATGAGTAAGACCAATTTGCAACGTTTCGGAATTTTTTGATGCCGTTTGTACGGTTTTCTCACGTCAATCATGAACAACTAAACTCCAAAATAAGTTAGTGCGATTACACTAGAAACCCCTCCAAACGACATCCAAAAATTAAGAATTTTTGCAAGTAGGTAGGACACACCCCACAAGACAAAACAACTTGTAGAAGTGATTTTCGACTCACGGTTTGCGAGATACTGTCTTGTATCATTTTATTTGGATATTCTTGAAATAAATATATACTCGGCTGTATCTCGCAAACCGTGAGTTGAAAATCAATTTTACAAGTTGCTTTAGCTTGTGCAGGGTGAGTCCGACCAACTTACAAAGTTTTAGAATTTTTTGGATGTCGTTTGCGCGTTATTTATCATGTTTTCGTTTACTTTTACAACCTAAACAACTAATTTTGGATATTTTGAGTTCAAAATCATATAAAACCGCACAAAAAACATTCAAAAATTTCAAAACTTTGTTGGTAGTATAGAATCACCCCACACAAGCCAATGCAACTTATAGAAGCAAGTTTCGACTCACGGTTTGCGAGATACGAACGAGTATTGCTTTTGGTCAAGATAAACCAAAATAAAGCGATACACGGCCGTATCTCGCAATCCGTGAGGCGAAACTCAACTCTAAAATTTGTGTTGGGTTTTGTTACGTGATTAAGACCAACTCGCAAAGTTTTAGAATTTTTGATGTCATTTGTGCGATTTTCTCACGTATCTCGAACAACAACAATTATAACTTCAAACAATTTGAGTATGGCTACACTAGAAATGCGCACAAATGGTATCCAAAAATTACAAAACTTTGTGAGTGGTTCGGGCTTACCTAACAAAAGCCAACGCAACTTATAAAAGTGATTTTTGACTCACCGTTTGCAAGATACGGCCGTGTATAAATTTTGGTCCACAAAAACCAAAATAAAGCGATACACGGCCTTATCTTGCAAACCTTGAGTCAAAACTCACTTCTATAAGTTGTGTTGGCTTGTGTTAGGTGTGCCCGACCCACTGGCAAAGTTTCAAATTTTTGTTGTTGTCATTTATGCGTTAGTTCATATTTTAACTTTGTTTATTGATCATAAAGAAATGACTAAAGCACTTATCAATTAACCATTTATTTTTTGTTGATTGATAAATGGCTAGAACGAAGCGGCCTAGAAGCCCTTCTAGTAGCGCTAGTGGTGAACCATTTACAGAGGTAAGATTGAATATTATTATTAGTTTTAAATATGAATATGTAACATTGTATCAATAATAACAAGATTTGTATTCGTTCGTGTAGGTTGGTGGCCGTCATTCTTCATTTCCCGAGGTCGGTCGGTCGTCTTCGGTTGGACTTACACCTCCAGGACCGGTGGACTCAAGCATACTCGCTGATGGACCCAATAATATTCACATTTAGGAGCAATAATCTTAGTGCAATTAGACATTTAAATGCTCTTTATGTGTTATTTTACTCTTCTTTTCTCTCTTCCACAGGAAACAACCAAAAGCAGCAAAACGAAGCAGATTCTAGACTAATACAGATTGAGAGGATGATATACAGGGAACTACAGAGCAACAGTCAACTGGCTCTTCACCAGTTGACCGGACAGAGAGATTGATGGGGCTCGGCACAGTCGACTTCTCCAACATCAGTCGACTTGACTGATGAATCATGAAGCTACAGATGTCTCGGTGCAGTCGACTTACATCCAACACCAGTCGACTGGTATGCGGCGGAGTCAAAAGATAAGAACAGCGAAGATTCATCCTCATACAAAGCAAGATTTAGTTATCCAAACCCAGGTTATATGCAAATAACAACTCCTCCAACAAATCAAAGCTAGAGACTGGGGATTGGCGAGAGCACGTGGTTAGCAGAAAAGGAAGAAAAAGAAGAAAAGAGAAATATATAAAACGCCGATCAAAGAAGGAAATAAATAAAAAAAAGAAGAGGACTTTTCTGGAAAAAAGGTAAAAACCCTAATTCTCTTGACGCGTTCTATAAATAAGAAGAAGGAGAACGAAGGGAAAGGAGGACCGAATCACGGAATTTCTGAATCATCAAATCACCAAGAGGATTATTCTAGCAGCATCGAAGAAGAAGGAGATCGAGTACGCTGAAGCAACTAGCAAGTCGACTGAGTGACAGCAGTCGACTTCTCAGACCGAACTACATCAGTTTATTTCTTCTCTTTCTAGTTTTTTTATTTTCATCATGTATTCGAAACTGTTAGTCAATAAAATTCTTATTATGTGGAACTAATTTCATAGTTGGGTAGATTGAAACCGTAGTTATGTAATGCTTATATTCTTTTGAATGCTATTCTGTTACTTATTGATTAAACCTGATTGTATTGGTATAGATTTATAATATACAAACTTGTTCAGAAGTTCTAAGAGCAGTCGACTGAGAGTGACAGCAAGTCGACTGCCATACAGAACCTGAGATTATCAAGTTTGCATATTATAAATCTGAATCTGTTATATGAGTATAGAGACGACTCGTATCTCGTGCTCATAACTTGTAACACAGGAATCTCTAGGGGTTCTTGGTTTAATCAACTTGAAGGATCTAGATCTGATACCAATTTCGAGAACTTTGAGTGTTTGTTCGTTTCCATTGTTCTTATGTTTTCTTTAAGTGCAACTTAGTAGATACCATGCTAAATACTTAAGGAAAGAAACGAATTAGAGTAGATACCATGCCTAATTCTTGGCTAGGGAAACAATACTTTAAGGAGTAGATACCATGCCCTTAAAGGAACGAACATGAGTAACTAGAATAGTGAAGAAGGTGACTTAGCATTACTGACTACAGGAGGAAATCAAAGCCCAACTACTTAAGAGATATTTGTGATTCAGAACTACTTGATATAGTTTTTAATTTCTTCTTTTCTTTTAGAACAATTCTTTACGATCCTTATTTCTGTTTTATTGGTTAGTAAGTTAATTTCTACAATCTCTGTGGGATTGACCCTTACTTGTCACTACGCTTCTATAAACGATTCGTACACTTGCGAGGTTTTTAATTTGTGTCTAGTTAGATCATCTAGATTGCACAACACTCGCCTAGCAACCCATACATAGATCCCAAACCGTGTGGGATGGATCCGCAAATAAATGTAACTTCCGGAAGTACGCGATACTCCCCATGGATCCTCGTATTGCTCCGTACTTGTTCCAAGCTAGTTTTTACGAAGCTCGATTTATGGGGGGTTGTTATGCAATCTAGATGATCTAAATAAGTAGATAAACTAGACACAAATTAAAACCTCGCAAGTGTACGAATCGTTTATAGAAGCGTAGTGACAAGCAAGGGTCGATCCCACAGAGATTGTAGAAATTAACTTACTAATCAATAAAACAAAAATAAGGATCGTAAAGAATTGTTCTAAAAGAAAAGGAGAAGTAAAAAAAACTATATCAAGTAGTTCTGAATCACCAATATATCTTAAGTAGTTGGGCTTTGATTTCCACCTGTAGTTAGTAATGCTAAGTCACCTTCTTCACTATTCTAGTTACTCATGTTCGTTCCTTTAAGGGCATGGTATCTACTCCTTAAAGTATTGTTTCCCTAGCCAAGAATTAGGCATGGTATCTACTCTAATTCGTTTCTTTCCTTAAATATTTAGCATGGTATCTACTAAGTTGCACTTAAAGAAAACATAAGAACAATGGAAACGAACAAACACTCGAAGTTCTAGAAATTGGTATCAGATCTAGATCCTTCAAGTTAATTAAACCAAGAATCCCTAAAGATTCCTGTGTTACAAGTTATGAGCACGAGATACTGGTCGTCTCTATACTCATTTAACAGATTCAGACTTATAATATGCAGACTTGATAATCTCAGGTTCTGTATGACAGTCGACTTGCTGTCACTCTCAGTCGACTGCTCTTAGATCTTCTGAACAAGTTTGTATATTATAAATCCATACCAATACTCTCAGGTTTAATCAATAAGTAATAGAATAGCATTCGGAAGAATATAAGCATTACATAACTACGGTTTCAATCTACCCAACTATGAAATTAGTTCCACATAATAAAACTTTTATTGACTAACAGTTTCGAATACATGATGAACATTAAAAGAACTAGAAAGAGAAGAAATAAACTGATGTAGTTCGGCCAGATAGGTCAGCTGGCTGTCACACAGTCGACCGGCGCGTTGATTCAGTGAACTCGATCTCCTTCTTCTTCGATGCTGATAGAATAATTTTCTTCATTGATGACTTGATGATTCAGAAGTTCCGTCCTTCGATGATCTTCAAATAACGCCTCTTTGTTGATATTTATAGAACACGGGAAGGGAATTAGGGTTTGCTTCCTTGCCGAAAAAGTTCTCTTCTTTCCTTTATTTCTTTTCTTCCTTAATCTGCGTTGATTTGGATTTAGATACGAATGGATCTTTAATTATCTTATCTTTTCACTCCGCCGGATGCAGTCGACTGGTGTTGAGTGTAAGTCGACTGTGCCGAGACATTTGTGGCTTCATGATTCCTCAGTCAAGTCGACTGATGTTGGGGAAGTTGACTGTGCCGAGCCCCAGCAATCTCTCTGTCCGGTCGACTGGTGAAGAGTCAGTCGACTGTTGCTCTGTAGTTCCCTGTATATCATCCTCTCAGTCTGTATTAGTCTGGAATCTGCTTCGTTTTGCTGCTTTTGGTTGTTTCCTATGGAAAAGAGAAAAGAAGAGTAAAATACCACATATAAAGCATTTAAATGTAATACCCCGATTTTCTTAATATATAAAGATTATTTATTTCTCTTTTTATGGTATGCTTGGTGACATGTGGCTATTATTTTTCCATGATGAATAAAGTAATATTTTCTTTAAAAGCCCAAATGTTAACTTGTTTATATTTTTTTGGCCCAATAAATTTTAGCCCATAAACTTAACCTCTTATTTCATAACTTATCTGTGTAGCATCTCTCTTTTTATATTCCGGGTATTTGATATGCTATTTATAGGGTGTAGTTGTGTGTACACGTGCACTCCATGTACACGTGCACAAGGCACAACCCTTGGCCGGATGGGAAGCTAGGAGTGCAGATCATGGGTGGTTACTTTTGGGATGTGGGTAGTTTCTTAACTCCCGATTTGATCTCAACCTTTGATTCTCCAACTCCCCAATAGATCTCAGCCCTCCATTTCACCTATATTCTAGTATAAATACCCCCTTCTAATCCCTATCTTTTTACACTAAAATTTTCCTAAGTTTTCAAGAGAATATTTGTGAGTTGTGTGGGAGCTTTTCTGTGGAGGCAAGCAGCATTGCTGGAGATTTCGGTGTGGAGCAAAGGAACAAGAAGTGCTGTGTTATTGAAGGACTTTGCGGGATTTCGGTTTATTTCTTCATACAAGGTGGGTGTTTCTCAGGACTTCTAATGTAGGAATAATGCTACAATGGCTATGATTGATATTATGTTATAAAAGTGATTTGAATGCGGTAGAAATTGCTTGAACACGCTATTAATATTGAAAACGAGGCTGTCGGTACAGTCGGCTGCCATGTGAGCCAGTCGACTGGTACGAGACATTATTTCGCATGATTGTAATGATAAACGTGTGTATAAATGAACATGATGGTATGAATACTATTTGCATGGTTTCCCTATGACACATATGATGGAGGGAAGGTAAATGAATAAAAAGAGCTAATGGTAGTTAAAAATTTGGAATTGTCGAAGCAGTCGACTGATAGTGTGTTAAGTCGACTGGTACTTCAATCTGACTGTGACTGTTGGGTAGTTTCATAAATTGAGATATTTTCATCATGTGGACCCAGTTTGATGACTTGGGATTTACATCTTTATTGTTGTAAGGAATTATGAGCATATGTGAATGCATGTTTAAAGTATTTTCCTAACGGAAAGAGCATGTTAGTAATTTGAAGATCCATGTTGTAGTGTTACTGAATGATAAGAGACCTTGTCTGTGAAACATGAATTTATGTATGCCGTTGATTGACATCATGGTGAAATGCACGCAAGAACTGTAAATGATCTATTAAAAGTGGATCTGTCCAGTCGACCGATTTCGTGTAGCAAGTCGACTGATCTGGACATAGAATTATGCTGTTGGAATTGCTAAGACAGACGACTGAGGTGTGAACAGTCGACTGTCGTGTGACTAATATTGTGAACTTGAAAGTCGCGGGACAGGCGACTGGTAGTATACACAGTCGACTATTCCGAGCCTTTTGATAACCCTGTATATGACTGTATAGGTCGACTGGTGTTCTTCCAAGTCGACTGTACAGAAAGGACTTTGACATATTTGAATTCATGTTATTTTGCTGTTGGTAATTATGAACCATATGATTAAAGTCAATGGATTCTGTTTATGACTGCATAAATTGTGAAATTGAATCATAGATGAGAAAATGGAAGACTAAACGAAATTATGAAATAAGAAATCATGATGAGAAAAGTCTGTGAGACTCTAAAATGAATGATGAGCTGATGATGCTCAATTGGATATTGTGAATTTGAAATTGAACGAAAGAGTAGCTAAGTCTCCCCGGCAGTGAAATGAAATGATATTGAGAAATAGACCAGGTTGGTCAAGTGAAATGAGATGATAAGTCCGGATGATGGAGAGGCTAACTCTAGAGATTGATTTTTATTCATGATTCTAATGTAACTTAAATACATAGTGTGGAGGTGATGAAGGTGAGAGAAAAACATGAGTATGAGAGCTAGGGTACGGTGCGGGTGTGTGAGCCGCAGAATGCATGCTTGATGAGTCAAGACATGGCGCGGGCACAACTCAGTAATGATCGGACTCTAGTCACGCTTGTGGGATGTTTTGGTGACTGCAAGAGGAGTGTGTTCAGGGAGGAGACTGAATTGTCGCAGAATGCATGCTTGACGAGTCAAGACATGGCGCGAAATTCTACTCCAGGGGCCAGGATACATGCTTGTACTCATAGATTCATCTAGGATACTCATTGGAATTACAGAAGTAGAATAAGTCATGGCGGGGGATTGAACCCTACAAAAATGAAGATCGTTTAAGAGGCTTGCCCTCGAACCTGTAGTACCCCGATTTTATTTTTCTCAATATATTTATGGGAGGAGATTTATTTTCTTATGATAGCCTATTGTTATTACTTTTCTCCATGATAAATAAAGTGTATTATTTTCTTATAAAACATTCTTCTCAAAGCCCAAATGTGACTTGTTTATTTTCTTGTATAAAAATACATATTTTGGCCCAAATGTATTTAAACCCCTAAACTTGACCTTTTATTTTCACAACTTGTATATGTAGCATTTTTCTCTCTTTTTATTTCCCGGATTAGATGTGCATTTTGGGGTTTTGTGTGTGTACACGTGCACTTCATGTACACGTGCACAAGACACTTATGCTTTGGCCGGATTTGTGGAGTGTGGGTGGTTATATCTTGAGGTGTGGGTAGTTTCTTAACTCCCGACTAGATCTCAGCCTTTGATTCACCAACTCCCCTATTAATCCTAGCCATCTATTCTATCTATTTTCTAGTATAAATACCCCTTCTCCTCTCCCATCTCTTTTACACTAAGATTGTTACTGAAATAGAGAGTATTTGTGAGTTGTGTGGGAGCTCTTCTGTGGAGGCAAGCAGCATTGTTGAAGGAGCTCGGCGTGGAGCAAAGGAGTAAGAAGGTGTTCTCTACGTTGAAGGACTTTGCGGGATTTCGTTATTTTCGTCACAAAAGGTGGGTGTTTCTCAGGACTTCTATTGTAGGAATGTTACTATAATTGTCATGATTGATGCCATGCTACGAAATTGAATTAAACGCAATAGAAATTGTTTGACATGCTGTTATTATAGAAACTAGTCTGTCGATGCAGTCGACTGCCATGTGAGCCAGTCGACTGGTACGAGACATTATTTTGCATGGTTGTGATGATAAATGAACATGATGGTGTGATTACTATTATATAATTTTCCCTATGACACATATGATGGAGGGAAAGTAAATGAATGAAAAGAACGAATGGTGATTAATGTTTTAGAATTGTCGAAGCAGTCGACTGATGTCGCGCTAAGTCGACTGGTGCTTCAATCTGATTGTGATTATTTGGTAGTTTCATAAATTGAGATATTTCATCATGGGGACCCAGTTTGATGACTTGGGATTCATATCTTCATGATCGTAAGAAAACATGAGCATTGTGAATGCATGTCTTAAGTATTTTGCCCTCAAGAAAAGAGCATGTTAGTAAACTAGAAAATCCATGTTGTAGTGTTACTGAATGATAAGAAACCTTGTCTGTGGAACATGAACTTATGTATACTGTTAATTGACATCATGATGAAATACACGTAAGAACTGTGAATAATCTACTGAAAATGGATCTGTCCAGTCGACCGATTGCGTGTAGCAAGTCGACTGATCTGGACATAGAATTATGCTGCTGAAATGGCTAAGACAGACGACTGAGGTGTGAACAGTCGACTGTCGTGTGACTAATATTGTGAACTTGAAAGTTGCGGGACAGGCGACTGGTAGTGTATACAGTCGACTATCCCGAGCCCTTTGATAATCCTGTATGACTGTATGAGTCGACTGGTATTCTTCCAAGTCGACTGTACAGAGTGAACTCTGGTATACTTGAATTCATATTATTTGCTGTTGGTAATTGTGAATGTATGATTAAAGTCAATGGACTCTGTTTATGGATACATGAATTGTGTAATTGAATCATAGATGAGAATTGAGAACCAAATGAATGTATGAAATGTGAAATCATGATGGGAAAGTCTGTGAGACTCTAAAATGAATGATGAGCTGATGATGCTCCATTGGATATTGTGAATTTGAAATTGAACGAAAGAGTAGCTAAGTCTCCCCGGCAGTGAAATGAAATGGTATTGAGAAATAGACCAGGTTGGTCGAGTGAAATGAAATGATGAGTCCGGATGATGGAGAGGCTAACTCTAGAGCTTGATTTTATTCATGATTCTAATATAACTTAAATACATAGTGTGGAGGTGATGAAGGTGAGAGAAAAACATGAGTATGAGAGCTAGGGTACGGTGCGGGTGTGTGAGCCGCAGAATGCATGCTTGATGAGTCAAGACATGGCGCGGGCACAACTCAGTAATGATCGGACTCTAGTCACGCTTATGGGATGTGTTGGTGACTGCAAGAGGAGTGTGTTCAGGGAGGAGGCTGAATTGTCGCAGAATGCATGCTTGACGAGTCAAGACATGGCGCGAAATTCTACTCCAGGGGCCAGGATACATGCTTGTACTCATAGATTCATCTAGGATACTCATTGGAATTACAGTAGTAGAATAACTCATGGCGGGGGATTGAACCCTACTAAAAATGAAGATCGTTTAAGAGGCTTGCACTCGAACCTATGTAGTATGGGATGCATAGAATTCGAACAAGTATGCATTAGTGCCATAATTAACTAAGTAAATTGCATTAAGGATTTAAGCGCACAATCACGACACGACATCATTAAAAGTTCCCTTACTTTCATGCTTATGTTGAACTGGCTTGTGGTTTGTAAGAAATGAGATTCATTATACTGTTCCTGGCATAGAGAGGATGGCCATGTATAATTATCGTCGGTTGAATAAACTGACGTACCCACAGTGTTTTATGCAGGATAATCACATGTAAAAGGAATGGATGCACAAAGAGTTCATTATGTTGATGTTCATTTATGTAAATATTGTATATTTTGCTTCCGCTGTGTAAATTTAAATGTAACATGTTGTAACTCTGATGTAAAAGTAAAGGTTTTAAATTCCTTGTAAAATTGTATGTGAAGAAAGCGAAAAGATCCTGAAGAACATCTCGAATTCAGTAAAAATGGGATTCGGGGCGTTACAGAACCTATGTAGAATGGGATGCATAGAATTCGAACAAGTGCGCATTAGTGTCATGTTAATTAAGTAAATTGCATTAAGGATTTAAGTGCACAATCACGACACGACATCATTAAAAGTTCCCTCTTATTTGCATGCTTATGTTGAACAAGTTTGTGATTTGTAAGAAATGAGATTCATTATACTGTTTCTGGCATAGAGAGGATGGCCATGTATAATTATCGTCGGTTGAATAAACTGACGTACCCACAGTGTTTTATGCAGAATATAATTACATGTAAGAGGAATGGATGCATAAAGAGTTCATTATGTTGTTGTTTATTTATGTAAATATTGTATATTTTGCTTCCGCTGTGTAAATTCAAATGTAATATGTTGTAAACTCTGATGTAAAAGTAAAGTTTTAAAATTCCTTGTAAAATTGTATGTGAAGAAAGCGAAAAGATCCTGAAGAACATCTCGAATTCAGTAAATTGGGATTCGGGGCGTTACAGAGTGGTATCAGAGCCACGCTTTCTATGCTTTCACACTCGTACAAATTTATAAGGAACGACACCCTAGATGTGGACATTAGAGTGTGTGTTTGGATTTAGAGATTTAAATGTAAGTGACTTACATTTGTGTTGCTCTATGATTTATGCTTCTTCCTCTCTATTCTAAGATGGCTGATCACTTCGACCCTGCTGGAGGCGACGACTGGCACATTATTGAGGAAGAGTACCATCCTGGACAGGCTGATTCTGAGGACGAGTATCACCCCGGGCAAGCTGATTCTGATGATGAGGAGTACCCTGAATCTCGAGAGATCACCCCACCGCCGAACTCACCTGATTATTCTTCTTCTTCCGATGAAGAAAAGGGACCAGCTCTGGGTAACGCTGTGGCTTCTCTGCAGAGGCAAGTGGATACCTTGAAGTATAGAGTTGGAGTTTTGGAGGCTCAGCTGGAGAAGCGGAATGCTGACTATTCTGTTCTTAGCCATCGGATTTGGGAACTTGAGAAGAAAAAGAACCTAACTGATGTGCTGAAGGATGAGGTGGATGAACTGCGGGATGAACTTCGAGCAGCGAAGAGGACCCGTAGAGATTAGATTGTCTTGGTTTCTTTTTCTTCTGTTCTGATGTTAAAATGTTTTTCAAATTCGAATGTATAAACTTTGAAATTCAATGAAATGAAAGTTGGTTTAAATTCTTGTTTTATACTTCGAATTTAATGGATCTTTTGCATCAGAATATGGCGAGAAGGGGAGCCAGGAATGGTGAAGGTTTGGACCTGGAGGCCGAGTTTGCAAGGGTCTACCAGACGCTGAATGCTGTGGCTGCAAACCAAGGAAGGGGGCCGGTGAATCCAGTACCCGAGGCAATCAAGCTAGTGGAATCGTTCAAGAGAATGAAACCACCAGTGTTCGAGGGAAAGTCAGACCCGGATGCGGCTGACAACTGGATTCGGCAAGTGGAGACAATCTTCGAGGTGTTGGAAACACCGGAGGGCAGCAAGGTCAAGTTGGCGACTTTGCAGTTGGAGAAGGATGCGGCTGTTTGGTGGCAGTCGATGAAGAGGACTATGGGCGGCTTGTTGCTTGGCTGGGAGGAATTTCTAGAAGAATTCCGTAGCCATTATTTCCCCTCCAACGTCCAGGAGAAAAAGGCCATGGAGTTTCTGTCACTTCAGCACGGCAGCATGTCAGTAAGGGAGTATGAGACTAAGTTTACTCAGCTCTCCAGGTATGCTCCAGAACTGGTGATGGATGAGGCGAAGAAGGCTCGCAAGTTCGAGCATGGTCTGAGGCCGAGCTTGAGATCTCGTATGATACCCCTTGGTATCAGGAGATTCGATAAGCTGGTGAAGAGGGCGGCAGCAACGGAGGCGGATATGGAGCAGTTCCATGTTGCCCAGCACCAGAAGAGCAACTGGCAGTCTGGGAAGAGGCCCGCGCCATCGGGGAGTTTCAAGGGGCAACCATCTGCACAGAGGTTCAAACCGACAGGGGCGAATGCCGTCAGTGTAGCTGGGAGACCTGGAAACGATGCAGGGAGACCTTCTGCAGTCACTTGCTTTAACTGTGGTGAAGTGGGACATTACCAATCTCGATGTCTCAAACCACGGGCTGGCAATCACAATGTGCCAATACAGCAGACTGGGAAGAGGCCGTACCAGTCAGGGCGAGTATTTGCTTTGACAGAAGCTGATGCTGAGGAGGTGGATCAGGTCATCTCTGGTACGAGGGCTGATGTTTAGTGTGGTTTTGTCATTTCTTCTTCCCATTTATAGTGTAAAACTGTTATGTAATGATGTGTGTTATGTAACAGGAGAACTCTATATTAATGGAAAGGGAGCTGTGGTGTTGTTTGATACTGGATCCTCTCATACTTTTGTGTCTCCAAAGTTTGCTAAAGTGTTGGGAGTTGAACCGAAGATTTTTCCAGGCAAGATCTTAGCAGTAGCTACGCCATCAGGGGAAACTTTGACCACTGATCGGTACTATGCTGATTGCGAGATAGTGATTGGGGATCGAATCTTTGGCATTGATCTGATCGAGCTGACTATCTTGGGAGTCGATGTTATCATTGGCATTGATTGGATGTCGGTGTACAGTGCAAGCATCGAGTGCAAGACCAAGACCGTCACAGTGAAGGCTCCAGGTGGACCTGAAGTCACTTTCCAAGGGAAGTTGAAGTGTTCTAAGCTGGTGGCAACTATCCGCAAGGAAGAGACTCCTGTGGAATTGCAAGGGATTCCTGTGGCTCGGGACTATCCGACTGTGTTCTTGGAAGATTTTCCTGGGTTACCTCCGCATCGTTATGTAGAGTTCAGCATCACTGTTCAACCGGGAAGTGCGCCCATTTCTAAGGCACCTTATAGGATGGCTCCAGTGGAACAGGATGAGGTGAAACGGCAGATTGAGGAACTGTTGGGAAAAGGCTTTATTCAACCTAGTGCGTCACCTTGGGGAGCACCAGTGCTTTTGGTAAAGAAGAAGGATGGATCGATGAGGATGTGTATCGATTACCGGGAGCTGAATAAGGTCACTGTTCAGAATAAGTATCCGATTCCTCGAATTGATGACTTGTTCGATCGTCTACAAGGAGCAGCTGTATTCTCCAAAATAGATCTTCCACTACAAAAGAAAGTAGCTTTCCCGACGATTATTCCCCGGCATTTTACTAGTAGCGCCGGGGTAGGGAGCCAGTAGGAATTGGGCGCCAGATGGGATGGTCATACACCGGCGGTCGATTTAAAACGCCGGTGAATGTTAGTATTCACCGACGTTTTAGCTGAACACGCCGGTGAAGTTTATTATTCACCGGCGTTTTTTATTATAAACGCCGGCGAATATACTGGCACATTCACCGGCGTTTCCAATTAAAATGCCGGTGAATAACTGGGAATAAAACCCGCGAACCCTAATCGTTCGCTCGCCATTTACCCATTACCCCAAAAAAAAAAAGGGAAAAAAGGCGCTTCCTTTCCCCCCTTCCCCGCTCTATTTCCCGCGCGTTTGCCTCCGCCGCTTCGTCCTCTTCGACGGCCTTCGACCATTCGAAATCGTCCCTTATTCCCTTCGTCCTTTTCGATTTCGTTCTTCCCTCTCTCGATCTGGAGGTGAATCGGCGGTCGCCCCCTCTCTCTCTCTCTCCTACGCCCCCGCCCTCGTCGCCCCGCTCCCTCCCTCTCTCTTCGGTATGATCTCTTGATTTCCCTTATTTTCCAAAAAAGGCAGCTTTTTTCAGTTTGGCATGAAAAATATATGCTTAGATAATGAAAAATATATGCCTGTTACGTGTTCGATTTCCTTAGCATGAACGGTTTAGTTGAGATGAAGAATTAATAGAAAAATATATGCTTAGATAATGGAAATTTTCATCTTCTTTTACTGTTAATGAAGCTGATTTCATGCATCTGATTGTCTTCATGGCATGTTTGTTTTTTTACCCAAAATGGGTTCACTGTGAACTGAGGATATTGTATAGGTACGTATGCCAAAATTCTCTGGCCGGATATGCACCACACTTGGGTTTTAGATTTAGTTGGGCACAGTGAATTAGTAGAGCAACATATAAGCTCAGTTAATGGGAAATTTTCATTTTCAGATACTATTAAAGTAACCTGATTGCAATCTTTGGCATGGTTTTTTAACACAAAATGGGTTCACTTCCAAACTAAGTATGCTGCATAGCATACCCGTTTTCTTTCACTGTTAATGAAGCTGATTTCATGCATCTGATTGTCTTCTTGGCATGATTGTTTTTTACCCAAAATGGGTTCACTGTGAACTGAGGATGCTATAGGTACGTATGTCAAAATCCTGCGACCGGATATGCACAACAATTGGATTTTAGATTTAGTTGGGCTAAAGAAGTAGTAGAGCAACATATAAGCTCAGATAATGGGAGATTTTCATTTTCAGATACCGTTAAAGTAACCTGATTGCAATCTTTGGCATGGTTTTTTTACACAAAATGGGTTCACTTCCAAAATGAGTATGCTGCATGCATAGCATCCCCAGTTTGTATAGGTTCACTTCCAGACTAAGTGAACTGAGGATGCTATAGGTACGTATGCCAAAATCCTTCGGATACGCACAACAATTGGGTTTTAGATTTAGTTGGGTTGAAGAAGTAGTATAGCAACATATAAGCTCTGATAATGGAAAATTTATCATTTTCAAATACTGTTAAAGTAACCTGATTGTCAATCTTTGGCATGGTTTTTTATACGAAAATGGGTTAACTTCCAATCTAAGTATGCTGCTAGCATCCCCATTTTCTTTTTTTGTTGTTAGTGAAGCTTATTTTCATGCATCTGATTGTCATCTTGGCATGTTTTTTTTACCAAAATCGGTTCACTGTGAACTGAGGATGGTATAGGTACGTATGCCAAAATCCTCCGGCCGGATATGCGGCTACAATTGGGTTTTAGATTTAGTTGGGATGAAGAAGTAGTAGAGCAACATATAAGCTCAGATAATGGGAAATTTTTCATTTTCAGATACTGTTAAAGTAACCTGACTGGAATCCTTGGCATGGTTTTTTAACAAAATGGGTTCACTTCGTAACTAAGTATGCTGCATAGCATCCCCAGTTTCTTTCACTGTTAATTAATTGAAGCTTATCCCCTGCATCTGATTATCATTTTGGCATGTTTTTTTGACCAAACTGGGTTCACTGTGAACTGAGGATGCTATAGCTCTATGCCAAAATTCTCCGGCTATGTACAACAATTGGTTCAGTCTGCAAAATATATGCTTACATACTAGACATTTTAATTTTTCTTTTACTGTTTCTTTTGTTTAGTAGTAGTATTATTATTATTATTATTATTATTATTATGAGATAAGTGATTATTAGTAGTCATGAACAGAATAGTTCATGAGTCATCAGATCTTCTTGTTACCGTAGTTACAACAGGACGCACTCATTATTCGGCCGATTCCTCTTCATCAGCAAAATACCCTTTACCATCATCATCTCCTTGAACGGAAAGCCAAATACAGGGGAGACTATAGTCGATTTTTTTTTATGCTCGAACACAGGGTGTGTGATAAAATACCGTCTAAGGTGGTTGTGATCATTTCCACAAAAGGTCGTTTAGGGTTTGGTGAATAGAGTAGATTGTATTAAGAAGTAGTTTTTTTTTGTACATTTTTTGGAGCCACAATTTCTTTATTTTACAGTTAGAGATTATATCGTTCATTTATTTGCAGCTAGGGATGATTTTCAAATAGGTGAAATTTAATATACAAAATGCCTTTTACTGTTATTACTATTTAATATATAAAATTTTAATTTCAGACTGTGTGCTATTGATATAATGGATAGAAGTTGGATTAGTAAACCACGATTATCCAAGGAGTACCGTGATGGTATTAAAGATTTTATTATCTTTGCCAAACGACATTCCCGTGATCCCAACCTAATCCTTTGTCCATGCCTTCGCTGTACAAATTGTATGCTGAGGACATGTGACGTAGTACATACACACTTGGCTGTCAACGGTTTTCTTCAAGGGTACACAAGGTGGTTTTGTCATGGAGAGGATCATACGGCAGCTCCTGTTCGTCCGGTTGTATTAGAAAATGAGGCTGAGCCCTTAGTGAACGAAGACTTAAGCGTTCCCGATGAGATGCATGCTTTGTTACAAGATGCCAGGGGGAATCATAATGTTCCTTTCCACACCAATGACCCAACAACCGAAGTTCACAATGAGTCAATAGAAACAAACTAGATTGGTGGTGGGGTGGACGAGGAAATGTCTGGCCCCACCCATGAAAATAATAAGCAGCAAGAATCCTTCGCTAAGTTACTTGAAGATGCTAGTATCCCGTTGTACCGCGACTGCACCAAATTTTCTAAGTTCTCATTCATTGTCAGACTATTTCAGATTAAATGTTTAAACGGGTGGTCTGCTAAGTCCTTCACTATGCTACTTGAATTGTTGAATGAAGCATTTCCTGAAATCTGTATTCCAAACTCAGCCTATAAAATCAAAAAATTCCTAAGTTCTCTCGATCTAGGATATGAGAAGATAGCAGCATGTCCAAATGACTGTATGCTTTTCACGAGTGGTAAGGAAAGTCTGGATAATTGCGAAGTGTGTGGTTCTTCGAAATGGAAAGAAAGACCAAATTAAGACGAGGGAGCCAGCAGATCTACTAAGCGAAGTAGGAAAAAGAAGCCTGCCAAAACATTGCGTTACTTTCCTCTGATCCCTAGGTTACAAAGGTTGTTTATGTCCACGAAAACTTCTTCTGATATGAAATGGCATGCTGAAGGCCGCACTAATGATGGGATTCTTAGACATCCTGCTGATTCTCAATCTTGGAAAAGATTTGATGAAAGATATCCTGATTTTGCGGAAGATCCTCGAAATGTGAGACTTGGACTAGCTAGTGATGGCTTCAACCCTTTCAGGCAAATGAGTAGTACATACAGCATATGGCCGGTTGTGTTGATACCATACAATTTGCCGCCTTGGAAATGCATGAAGCAGTCCTCATTTATTTTGTCCATGATAGTTCCTGGGCCGAAAGGTCCTGGAAATGATATAGATGTGTACCTACAACCGTTAATAGATGAACTTTAGAAGTTGTGGGTGGGTGTTCCAACCTATGATGCTGTGGCTAAAGAAACATTTTCTCTTCGTGCCGTGTTGTCTTGGACAATCAATGATTTTCCAGCATATGCAAATTTATCTGGATATAGTACTAAAGGACGTTATGCATGTCCATGTTGTGCTGACCAAACTAGTTCAAGGTGGTTGTACAATGGCAAAAAGTTTTGCTATATGGGTCATAGGAGATGGTTGCCTGACACACATATATTTCGGGCAGAGGCAGCGACATTTGATGGCACCGACGAGTGGGAACATGCTCCTGGGTCTTCCTCTGGTTCAGATATTTTGAGGCGGGTAGATGGTCATCAATTCAAATATGGAAAGGAACCAGAAGTCAGGACAAAGGGCAAGAAAAGGGCAAGGCCGGAGCAAGATGAGGAAACCGATCTATATGGCGAGGATGAGGATCAAAACTTGACGAGTTTAGGTGCATGGAAGAAGAAGAGTATTTTCTTCAAGTTGCCGTATTGGGAATTCAACTTACTGAGACATAATTTAGATGTGATGCATATCGGCAAAAATATAGGTGAGAATTGTATAGGAACAGTTATGGGAGATGATCGGAAGACAAAGGACAATCTGAAGAGCCGACTTGATTTGAAGTCAATGGGCATCCGACATGAGTTGCACCCAGAAGAATTGCCGAACGGGAAAGTGCTCCTACCTCCTGCAATCTATTCAATGTCAAAATCGGAGTTGGAGTTGTTTTGCAAAGTACTACTTGAACTGAAAGTCCCCGATAGCTATTCTTCTAACATGGCAAAATGTGTCAACTTTAAAGAGAAGAGGCTTCAGGGGCTAAAGTCACACGACTACCACATCCTAATGCAGGATCTCCTTCCTGTGGCCCTAAGGTCTTCAATGTGTGAGCAAGTCACTACTGTCCTGAAAGATCTTTGTAGCATATATAAAGGTATTTGCTCAAGAATGCTTCGTGTTGAAGACTGGACCAATTGGAGCAGCAGGCGGCATTGACACTTAGTAAAATGGAGATGATATTTCCTCTATCGTTTTTCACTATTATGATTCACTTGATAATCCACCTTGCTGGTGAAGCCAGAATCGGTGGTCCTGTTCACTATCGGTGGATGTACCCCATTGAGAGGTAAAATAATTCGTTCATCTTACGAAATTGAATTTTCAAAAGCTCATTTCTTTTAATCCCCTAATCCGCTCTAGTTTATTAATTGTACATGTTCAGGTACCTATACCGGCTAAAGGGTTATGTGAAAAATAGAGCATATCCTGAAGGGTCAATAGCCCAGGGATATCTATCAGAGGAGTGCTCACATTTTTTTTCCAGGTATATGCCTGGTGTGGAGACATCTTCCAGTAGACCACGTAGAAATCCAGACATTTCCAACCTTGATGGTGCACAATATCTTTTTGATACCGCTGGCACCACTGTTGGTAAAGTTGATGCATTTGAGCTCGATAGCTTAGCGTGGGAACAGGCACATCGATATGTGCTAGACCATCATGCATCAGTGGAACCATTTCGAAAGTAAGTTGCTTTTAAATGTAAATCGAATACAGTGAAAACCGCGGAGTTCGATATTTTTGATACTTTTCTTATTCCTAATTTCAATTGCTTGTTTTTTAGCGAATTTGTCAGGGACATCAAACGAAGGGCTAGACCAAGAAGACTACCACCACGTGAACAAAACAAGCTGATGAATGAAAAATTTCATAAGTGGTTTGAATCTCATGTAGGTGAATTACAGTTATGCAAGTTAATCTTTATTATATCTATATTTTCTATGGTGTTGATACGATTTGCGCAAAATTAATAGGTACATTCTTTGGGTCCTGAAGGTGCGTCATCTGAAATACAAGTACTTGCCAAAGGTCCCTATCAGATGGCCAAAAGATACGGAGGATACATATTCAATGGTTTTAGATTTCGTACTAAGGATCGTGAATCTAATTTGAAGTCTCAAAATAGTGGAATGGTAGTGACGTCTAAGACTAGAAGTTATGCTTCCAAATCGGACACGAGGCCTGTAGATGGGGATCTCGACTACTATGGAGTGCTCACGGATATCATTGAGTTGAATTATTTTGGCCATTTCCGTGTTGTCTTATTTCGTGGGGATTGGGCTGAGTTTGATAGGAATTTTGCTAACAACAAGGACAAGCTTGGCTTCACAGTTGTGAACTTCTCAAAATTGATTCACATCGGTACACACATTAGCCATGAGCCATTTGTGTTTCCATCCCAAGTCCAACAAGTGTTCTACATTGCAGATCCAACCTTGCCAAAATCGTATGTGGCTATCCCTATGCAACCAAGAGATGTATTCCAACTGGGCGATACTTCAGACGATGAAGACGGTGAAGACATGAACAGTTACATTGCTTCTGAGTTTCCTGTGTTTGATGTAAACACAACCGATCTTGGAATTTGCGGGACTTGGCTCCGCAAGGATGGAGAAGAGGGCGATGTACTGGAAGATGTCGTATTGTAGTTTACATGATTTTTTATGCAAGTTTATTATATGTCTGTAATTTTATGTCTTAAATCTTGTTGTAATATTATGTCTGTAATTTCGAATATGTTCATTATGAATTTAATACACTGGTTTAATTGTCTTTCTATTTTCTACTGCTTGGTATTATTTACATTAAACTATACTTAGTGTCATTTGAACCAAACTATCATTTGAACCAAGTTATCGGATCCTTGACAGGTACAACATGCCGAGGCGTGGAAAGAGGGTAAATATAAATGATGGCAACGAGAGCCATGGGGATGAGCAGCCACTAAATAATAGTGGCAGGCAAACATATGAGAGTGAGGGTAGCACGCCGCCCACTGTCAAAAAACATCGGTAAGTCTTGAAATCGGTATTTTTAAAGAGATTATGTTACTTGAATGCATGAAAGACACGTACTAGTGTTTGTGAGTCTGCATTGTGGCTGTCGTCTATGTCGCATTTCGTCTATGTTTCTTAAGTGGGCTGTGATTAGAGAGAAAGGGCTGGAGTGGAGATCTGGAAACCCAAAATAGAGACATCTCGTTTATTATAATCTACACTTATTGTTGGACCAATCCCCTCTTGCTGTTGTTGCTGATGTCTCTTTGTGTGCGTGTGGTGAAGAGAATGAAGGGATGAGAGAGAGATGAGGAAAATGCCGCTATGTTAGCCTGGTGTATCCTCATTCTCCACGATCCCTCTTTCTGGCTCCATATACGGCTTCTATATTAAATTGGTTTCCTTCCACGATGACAGACCGTAATACTACACTTGATATGAGCCCATGTTCATAGCTGCATCCTACTGCATACTCACAAACAACTAATACTTGTCGGCCTTGCATCGTATGCCCAATCCCATTTTGGCACATAACCTGGTATAGATGACATTGTACTGATTTGGAGGAGGTGAAAATGGGACCATACAATAGCTTAAGAAGACCATCAGGTTTGTGAAATAAGCTTCACTAACAGTGAAAGAAACTGGGGATGCTATGCAGCATACTTAGTTTGGAAGTAGTCCCATTTTGTGTTAAAAAAACCATGCCAAAGATTGCAATCAGATGCATGAAATCAGCTTCTTTAATAGTATTTGAAAATGAAAACTTTTCATAATCTGAGCATATATGTTTCTTTAACAGTGACTGTGAACAATTGTTCTTAATTGGGCTGTGATTAGAAAGAGACGAGTTGGAGTGGAGATCTGGAAACCCATATAGAGACATCTTGTTCATAATAATTTATTATGGTTGTTGTTCTTGTCGCTCTTGCTGTTGTTGCTGATGTCTCTATGTGTTCGTGTGCTGAAGGGAAAGAAGGGGTGAGAGAGAGATGAGGAAAATGCCGCTATGTTAGCCTGGTGTATCCTCATTCTCTACCATTCCTCTTTCTGGCTTCTATATTTGGTTTCCTTCCACGATGACAATTCCAGTTAAAACTACACTTGCTATGAGCCCTATTCGTATTTTTATTCCATCAAGAATTGATCTATGACTACAATCTCCATTCAAAACCCAATTGTTCACTCAAACATGCTCCTTGTATCTGAACTCAAACATCACATTAATAAACATCTTTTCTGATAATGGCTACAATTGTGGAAGCTCTCTCTAAGTCTCAATTCATCAAGGTTTTGTTGCCTACTTCTTTACAGAAGCTGGTACTCTATTCTTCTTTAAAGAGAGGAGAATGGAGTACCAACTTCTGTAAAGAAGTAGGCAACAAAACCTTGAAGAATTGAGGCTTAGAGAGAGCTTCCACAAGTGTAGCCATTATTAGAAAAGATGTTTATTAATGTCATGTTTGAGTTCAGAAACAAGGGGCATGTTTGAGTGAACAATTTTCCAAACAAGCTTCACTAACAGTGAAGGAAACTGGGGATGCTATGCAGCCTACTTAGTTTCTTTAACAGTGACTGAAAATTTCCATAATCTGAGCATATAAATTTTTCATAATCTGAGCATATATGTTTCTTTAGCAGTGACTGTGAACAATTGTTCTTAATTGGGCTGTGATTAGAAAGAGATGAGTTGGAGTGGAGAAGGGAAAGAAGGGGTGAGAGAGAGATGAGGAAAATGCCGCTATGTTAGCCTGGTGTATCCTCATTCTCTACCATTCCTCTTTCTGGCTTCTATATTTGGTTTCCTTCCACGATGACAATTCCAGTTAAAACTACACTTGCTATGAGCCCTATTCGTATTTTTCTTCCATGAACTGAGGATGGTGCATAGGCTGGTGCCTGGTGTATCCTCATTCTCTAGCATCCCCAGTTTCTTTCACTGTGAGTGAAGCTTATTTCACAAACCAGATGGTCTTCTTAAGCTATTGTATGGTCCCATTTTCACTAACTGTTAGTGAAGCTCATTTCAAGCACCTGATTGTCTTCTTGGCATGTATGTTTTTAAACCAAAAATGGGTTCACTGTGGTCATCAGATGATGGAGAAATTTTCATTTTCAAATACTGTCAATGTAACCGGTTTTTTTAACACCAAATGGGTTCACTTCCAAAATGAGTATGCTGCATAGCATCCCCAGTTTCTATCACTGTTAGTGAAGCTTACTTCACATATCCTGATGGTCTTCTTAAGCTATTTTATGGTCCCATTTTCACTAACTGTTAGTGAAGCTCATTTCAAGCACCTGATTGTCTTCTTGGCATGTATGTTTTTATACCGAAAATGGGTTCACTGTGAACTGAGGATATTGTATAGGTACGTATGCCAAAATTCTCCGGCCGGTTTTGCGATATAGTTGGGCTAAAAAAGTAGTAGAGCAACATATAAGCTGAGATAATGAAGAAATTTTCATTTTCGGGCACTGTCAATGTAACCTGATTGCAATCTTTGGCATGGTTTTTTTAACACAAAATGGGTTCACTTCCAAAATGAGTATGCTGCATAGCATCCCCAGTTTCTTTCACTGTTAGTGAAGATTATTTCACAAACCTGATGGTCTTCTTAAGCTATTGTATGGTCCCATTTTCACTAACTGTTAGTGAAGCTGATTTCAAGCACCTGATTGTCTTCTTGGCATGTATGTTTTTAAACCAAAAATGGGTTCACTGTGGTCATCAGATGATGGAGAAATTTTCATTTTCAAATACTGTCAATGTAACCGGTTTTTTTAACACCAAATGGGTTCACTTCCAAAATGAGTATGCTGCATAGCATCCCCAGTTTCTATCACTGTTAGTGAAGCTTACTTCACAAACCTGATGGTCTTCTTAAGCTATTTTATGGTCCCATTTTCACTAACTGTTAGTGAAGCTCATTTCAAGCACCTGATTGTCTTCTTGGCATGTATGTTTTTATACCGAAAATGGGTTCACTGTGAACTGAGGATATTGTATAGGTACGTATGCCAAAATTCTCCGGCCGGTTTTGCGATATAGTTGGGCTAAAAAAGTAGTAGAGCAACATATAAGCTGAGATAATGAAGAAAATTTTATTTTCGGGCACTGTCAATGTAACCTGATTGCAATCTTTGGCATGGTTTTTTTAACACAAAATGGGTTCACTTCCAAAATGAGTATGCTGCATAGCATCCCCAGTTTCTTTCACTGTTAGTGAAGATTATTTCACAAACCTGATGGTCTTCTTAAGCTATTGTATGGTCCCATTTTCACTAACTGTTAGTGAAGCTGATTTCAAGCACCTGATTGTCTTCTTGGCATGTATGTTTTTAAACCAAAAATGGGTTCACTGTGGTCATCAGATGATGGAGAAATTTTCATTTTCAAATACTGTCAATGTAACCGGTTTTTTTAACACAAAATGGGTTCACTTCCAAAATGAGTATGCTGCATAGCATCCCCAGTTTCTATCACTGTTAGTGAAGCTTACTTCACAAACCTGATGGTCTTCTTAAGCTATTCTATGGTCCCATTTTCACTAACTGTTAGTGAAGCTGATTTCAGGCACCTGATTGTCTTCTTGGCATGTATGTTTTTATACCAAAAAATGGGTTCACTGTGAACTGAGGATATTGTATAGGTACGCATGCCAAAATTATCCGGCCGGATATGCACCACACTTGGGTTTTGCGATATAGTTGGTGCTGAAAAAGTAGTAGAGCAGCATATAAGCTCAGATAATGGAGAAATTTTCATTTTCGGATACTGTCAATGTAACCTTATTGTTTAACACAAAATGGGTTCACTTCCAAACTAAGTATGCTGCATAGCATTCTCAGTTCTTCTTTTGTTGATAGTGAAGCTTATTTTCATGCATCTGATTGTGATCTTGGCATGTTTTTTTGAGCAAAACGGGTTTACTGTGAACTGAGGATGCTATAGGTACGTATGCCAAAATCCTCCGGATACGCACAACAATTGGGTTTTAGATTTAGTTGGGCACAGTGAATTAGTAGAGCAACATATAAGCTCAGTTAATGGAAATTTTCATTTTCAGATACTGTTAATGAAGCTGATTGCCATCTTTGGCATGATTTTTGAACAAAAATGGGTTCACTTCCAAACTAAGTATGCTGCTAGCATCCTCATTTTCTTTCACTGTTAATGAAGCGTATTTCATTAAGATCCAGGATGGCAAATTTTGACTGGGCTATGATTGGATTGTTTAGTGGATGTGGTCTATGTTCTTAATTGGGCTGTGATTAGAAAGAGTGGGCTCGAGTGGAGAACTGGAAACCCATATAGAGACATCTTGTTCATAATAATTTATTATTATTGTTGTTCTTGTCGCTCTTAAGGTGGTTGCTGATGTCTCTTTCTGTTCGTGTGCTGAAGGGAAATAAGGGATGAGAGAGAGATGAGGAAAATGCCGCTATGGTAGCCTGGTGTATCCAAAGTCTCTACCTTTCTTCTTTCTGTTTCCATTTCTGGCTTCTATATATATTTGGTTTCCTTCCACGATGACAGTTTCCTAAAAATACACTTGATATGAGCCCTATCTTATTTTTTCTTATTTTTTTTATATTTGGTTTCCGTCCACGATGACAGTTTCATTGATTGTCTGAACAATCCATGAAGGACATGCTTAGATACTGAATTTTCATTTGTTTTATTGTTTTAGATAGTTGATATTCCCAATCAGAGGAGAATATAAAGGTTTCAAGTTAGATACTGAATTTTCATTTGTTTTGTTATTTTAGATATATTTAAAAACAAAATTAAGTACGAAATTTTTAGCATTGCAATGTAATTATTTTACCTCTGTATATAGCATTAACAATTCCATTTGCAGTTGGCACTTTCATCTTATAATTCGAGACACAAGTAGTTCTTTTTGCAAGTTCAAAAAATATGTATATTCTGTATTGTGATCTACTGTTCAATTAAACTATTATTTTTTATTCACAGAGTGGTCGTCAAGATGAAGGAAATGCAGATGATCAGAGCTGAAGCTACTCGAGGGGTATGAATCTGCGGTCCTCCTTGCTGTTCTTATGTCCTCCTTGCTGTATGGTTGTTGTTCTTATGTCCTCCTCCTTGCCGTTGTTATGTCAGACTGGTTTTTTTTATGAGAGTTATGTCATACTTTGAATTTGGGATATTTTGGATATTTGTCAGACTGGTTTGTTTGGATATTTTGGATGTTAGTCTCTATATTAATTTGTTAATTATGACATTGTTAATTAATCAATGAATTTGGACGTTGATATGACACGTGTGAAACTTGATTATCTTTAATTATTCTTGTGTTTGGCTGTGGTTTGCGCAGTAGTATGCAACGAAATTGATCGAATCAGTTGTGAGAATTAGTTTACAGGTTATGTAAATGAAACTGTGAATTGAAATCGAACGGAAAAGCGGAGTATCGAAAATAAACGGGCATAGCCAGAACGGCGTTTTAAAAAACGGCGGTGTATATAATTTAATTGTTGGAGTGTATGATACACCGGCGTTTCAACGTACGCCGGTGAAAGTTTTCAGCTGTAACGGCACAGGTATATACCGGCGTTTTATAAACGCCGGTGTATATAACTACACCGGCGTTATTAGTCGCGCCGGTGTTCGTAAACAGGGAAAAACAGGCGCTTACAAACGGACATACACCGGCGTTTCTTGACCGCCGGTATACTTTCGATATACACCGGCGTTTTTATTTACGCCGATGAATGGATAAATACCGGCGGTTTACAACCGCCGGTGTATGTATATAGGCACACAAACACGGCACCCAGAAACGGACATACACCGGCATTTTATGACCGCCGGTATACTTTCGATATACACCGGCATTTTTATTTACGCCGGTGAATGGATAAATACCGGCGGTTTACGACCGCCGGTGTATGTATATAGGCACACAAACACGGCACCCAGAAATGGACATACACTGGCGTTTTATGACAGCCGGTGTAGTCCTAGTATTTACCGGCGTCCACCAAAAACGCCGGTGTAGGACCCTTCGTTTCAGCGACGCCCGCTTCGGCGGCAGTTGGACCGGCGTTATTGTAAACGCCGGTGAAAGTTTCCCCGGCGTAAAAAAACGCCGGTATAGATGGAAAAAACCGCCGGGAAAGCTACTTTCTTTTGTAGTGTTCGATCAGGATATCACCAAGTGCGAGTGAAAACTGAAGATGTGCACAAAACTGCATTTAGAACTCGGCATGGGCATTACGAATTCTTAGTTATGCCATTCGGAGTGACGAATGCACCCGCAATCTTCATGGACTTTATGAACGGAGTTCTGAGGCCGTTTATTGATTCTTTCGTCGTGGTGTTTATCGACGATATTCTCGTGTACTCCAAGTCTGAGGCGGAGCACACCGAGCATCTGGCAGCAGTTTTGCAGAAGTTGGAAGAGCAGAGGTTGTATGCCAAGTTATCCAAGTGTGATTTCTGGAAATCTGAAGTGGCATTCCTAGGTCACATCCTTTCTAAGGAGGGAGTGGCAACTGACCCTCAGAAGATAGAGGCAGTGAGAGATTGGGCTAGGCCTACTACAGTGAAGGAAGTCAGAAGTTTCCTTGGGATGACTGGATACTACAGGAGATTCATTCAAGGTTATGCTCAGATAGCGGTGCCGCTTACCGAGTTGACCAAGAAGAATGTGAGCTTCAAGTGGACCGAGCAATGTGAGGCGAGTTTTCAGGAGTTGAAGGATAGACTGACTACTGCACCTATTTTGGCTTTGCCTAGAGCAGGAGTTGAGTATGATGTCTATAGCGATGCTTCACATCGGGGGCTTGGTTGTGTCTTAATGCAAGAGGGTAAAGTAATCGCTTATGGGTCTAGGCAACTACGACTGCATGAGAAGAATTATCCGACTCATGATCTAGAGCTGGCTGCGATTATCTTTGCTTTGAAGCAATGGAGGCACTACGTGTATGGTGAGAAGCTGAACATGTACACGGATCATAAGAGCTTGAAGTATATCTACCAGCAGAGGGATCTCAATCTAAGACAGCGGAGATGGCTGGAAGTGCTCGAGGATATGCGACCTGAGATCAAGTATCATCCTGGAAAGGCTAATGTTGTTGCTGATGCACTTAGTCGCAAGAGCAGTTTGGCCAGTTTGATTACAACTCAGAGGCATCTGATTGAGGAGTTGGATCGAGCAGGTATTGAGGTTGTCTTGCAAGGATTGGGGGCATCTTTATCTCAGTTGAAGCTTCAGCCTACTTTAAATGCAAGGATCATTGCAAGTCAGGAAGTTGACGCTGATATTTTGGAGATGAAGGAGCAGGTTAGTGCTGGCAGGTTGCCCGGATTTCAGACCAGGGATGGAGTGCTGTGGTTCGGAGATAGGCTGTGTGTTCCAGATCAGGTGGACCTGAAAGAGAGTATTCTTCAGGAGGCGCATGCTACTCTTTTGTCAGTACATCCTGGGAGTACTAAGATGTACAAAGACATCAAGCAGCATTTCTGGTGGTCAGGTTTGAAGCGGGATGTGGCCGAATTTGTCGCGAGGTGTGAGGTTTGTCAGCAAGTCAAAGCCGAAAATCAGAGACCCGGAGGTCTATTACAGCCGTTACCTATTCCGGAATGGAAGTGGGATAACATCAGTATGGATTTCATTACGGGATTGCCTAAGAGTTCTAAAGGCAATGATGCTATTTGGGTTATAGTCGATCGACTTACCAAGTCCGCTCACTTTTTGGCGATGAAACTCACGGCTTCGATGGACAAGTTGGCTGAGTTGTATGTTGGTGAGATTGTCCGACTTCATGGCGTTCCTTCGACTATTGTGTCTGATCGAGATGCGCGGTTTACTTCGCATTTCTGGAGGAGTCTTCAGGCAGCTTTGGGTACCAAGACAGATTTCAGCACTGCTTTTCATCCACAGACCGATGGGCAGACCGAGAGAGTCAACCGTATTCTTGAGGATATGCTTCGGTGTTGTATACTAGACTTCGGAGGCAGTTGGGAAAGGCATTTACCTTTGGTGGAGTTTTCCTACAACAACAGTTTTCAGGCTAGCATCGGGATGGCGCCGTACGAAGCTTTGTATGGCAGGAAGTGCAGGACTCCTGTGTGTTGGTATGAGGTTGGGGAGCGTCAGTTGTTTGGTCCTGAGCTTGTGCAGCTAACTTCTGAGAAGATTGATCTGATCAGGAAGAGATTGGTGGAAGCTCAGAGCAGGCAGAAAAGCTATGCAGACAACCGGAGAAGGGACCTTGAGTTTGAGGTTGGTGACTTCGTCTTTCTGAAGGTATCACCCAGTAAAGGTGTGGTTCGTTTTGGCAAAGGCGGGAAGTTAGCCCCGAGATTTATAGGCCCATATAAGATATTGAAAAGGATCGGGAAAACTGCTTACCGGCTTGAATTACCGGAAGAGTTGTCTCAGGTACACAATGTCTTCCATGTGTCTATGTTGAGAGGTTATATTCCAGACCCGAGTCATCATTTGCCTGAAGTGCCGAAAGGTTTGCAGTTAGACCTGAATTACATCGAGAATCCTGTTGAGATTGTTGACCGTAGGGAGAAGGTCTTGAGGAATAAGACGATACCGATGGTCAAGGTAGTCTGGAGAAACCACTTGGTTGAAGAGGCTACTTGGGAATCTGAGGAGAAGATGTTGAAGGATTATCCTGAGCTTTTTGCTTGATTGTCCTGTTGATTGTATTTTTGTATTTTGTGTTTTTGTATCTCTTGTTGTTGTATTTTCTTCTTCTCGCTCTTGGCTGTAGTTCCGGGACGGAACTATTCTAAGGAGGGAGTGATGTAATATCCCGATTTTCTTAATATATAAAGATTATTTATTTCTCTTTTTATGGTATGCTTGGTGACATGTGGCTATTATTTTTCCATGATGAATAAAGTAATATTTTCTTTAAAAGCCCAAATGTTAACTTGTTTATATTTTTTTGGCCCAATAAATTTTAGCCCATAAACTTAACCTCTTATTTCATAACTTATCTGTGTAGCATCTCTCTTTTTATATTCCGGGTATTTGATATGCTATTTATAGGGTGTAGTTGTGTGTACACGTGCACTCCATGTACACGTGCACAAGGCACAACCCTTGGCCGGATGGGAAACTAGGAGTGCAGATCATGGGTGGTTACTTTTGGGATGTGGGTAGTTTCTTAACTCCCGATTTGATCTCAACCTTTGATTCTCCAACTCCCCAATTGATCTCAGCCCTCCATTTCACCTATATTCTAGTATAAATACCCCCTTCTAATCCCTATCTTTTTACACTAAAATTTTCCTAAGTTTTCAAGAGAATATTTGTGAGTTGTGTGGGAGCTTTTCTGTGGAGGCAAGCAGCATTGCTGGAGATTTCGGTGTGGAGCAAAGGAACAAGAAGTGCTGTGTTATTGAAGGACTTTGCGGGATTTCGGTTTATTTCTTCATACAAGGTGGGTGTTTCTCAGGACTTCTAATGTAGGAATAATGCTACAATGGCTATGATTGATATTATGTTATAAAAGTGATTTGAATGCGGTAGAAATTGCTTGAACACGCTATTAATATTGAAAACGAGGCTGTCGGTACAGTCGGCTGCCATGTGAGCCAGTCGACTGGTACGAGACATTATTTCGCATGATTGTAATGATAAACGTGTGTATAAATGAACATGATGGTATGAATACTATTTGCATGGTTTCCCTATGACACATATGATGGAGGGAAGGTAAATGAATAAAAAGAGCTAATGGTAGTTAAAAATTTGGAATTGTCGAAGCAGTCGACTGATAGTGTGTTAAGTCGACTGGTACTTCAATCTGACTGTGACTGTTGGGTAGTTTCATAAATTGAGATATTTTCATCATGTGGACCCAGTTTGATGACTTGGGATTTACATCTTTATTGTTGTAAGGAATTATGAGCATATGTGAATGCATGTTTAAAGTATTTTCCTAACGGAAAGAGCATGTTAGTAATTTGAAGATCCATGTTGTAGTGATACTGAATGATAAGAGACCTTGTCTGTGAAACATGAATTTATGTATGCCGTTGATTGACATCATGGTGAAATGCACGCAAGAACTGTAAATGATCTATTAAAAGTGGATCTGTCCAGTCGACCGATTTCGTGTTGCAAGTCGACTGATCTGGACATAGAATTATGCTGTTGGAATTGCTAAGACAGACGACTGAGGTGTGAACAGTCGACTGTCGTGTGACTAATATTGTGAACTTGAAAGTCGCGGGACAGGCGACTGGTAGTATACACAGTCGACTATTCCGAGCCTTTTGATAACCCTGTATATGACTGTATAAGTCGACTGGTGTTCTTCCAAGTCGACTGTACAGAAAGGACTTTGACATATTTGAATTCATGTTATTTTGCTGTTGGTAATTGTGAACCATATGATTAAAGTCAATGGATTCTGTTTATGACTGCATAAATTGTGAAATTGAATCATAGATGAGAAAATGGAAGACTAAACGAAATTATGAAATAAGAAATCATGATGAGAAAAGTCTGTGAGACTCTAAAATGAATGATGAGCTGATGATGCTCAATTGGATATTGTGAATTTGAAATTGAACGAAAGAGTAGCTAAGTCTCCCCGGCAGTGAAATGAAATGATATTGAGAAATAGACCAGGTTGGTCAAGTGAAATGAGATGATAAGTCCGGATGATGGAGAGGCTAACTCTAGAGATTGATTTTTATTCATGATTCTAATGTAACTTAAATACATAGTGTGGAGGTGATGAAGGTGAGAGAAAAACATGAGTATGAGAGCTAGGGTACGGTGCGGGTGTGTGAGCCGCAGAATGCATGCTTGATGAGTCAAGACATGGCGCGGGCACAACTCAGTAATGATCGGACTCTAGTCACGCTTGTGGGATGTTTTGGTGACTGCAAGAGGAGTGTGTTCAGGGAGGAGGCTGAATTGTCACAGAATGCATGCTTGACGAGTCAAGACATGGCGCGAAATTCTACTCCAGGGGCCAGGATACATGCTTGTACTCATAGATTCATCTAGGATACTCATTGGAATTACAGAAGTAGAATAAGTCATGGCGGGGGATTGAACCCTACAAAAATGAAGATCGTTTAAGAGGCTTGCCCTCGAACCTATGTAGAATGGGATGCATAGAATTCGAACAAGTGCGCATTAGTGTCATGTTAATTAAGTGAATTGCATTAAGGATTTAAGTGCACAATCACGACACGACATCATTAAAAGTTCCCTCTTATTTGCATGCTTATGTTGAACAAGTTTGTGATTTGTAAGAAATGAGATTCATTATACTGTTTCTGGCATAGAGAGGATGGCCATGTATAATTATCGTCGGTTGAATAAACTGACGTACCCACAGTGTTTTATGCAGGATATAATTACATGTAAGAGGAATGGATGCATAAAGAGTTCATTATGTTGTTGTTCATTTATGTAAATATTGTATATTTTGCTTCCGCTGTGTAAATTCAAATGTAATATGTTGTAAACTCTAATGTAAAAGTAAAGTTTTAAAATTCCTTATAAAATTGTATGTGAAGAAAGCGAAAAGATCCTGAAGAACATCTCGAATTCAGTAAATTGGGATTCGGGGCGTTACATTAAATGTCCAATTGCAATAAGATTATTGCTCCAAAATGTGAATATTATTGAGTTCATCAAATACCCCCAATCTTAGCTTTTGCTTGTCCTCAAGCAAAAAAGTAAAATTATGACTAAGGGGAAAATAATAGTGACTCAACCCATCACTCCAAGAAAATGTCTCATTATGCAAACATCAAAATTACTATTAAAAATATAAACAATTGCGAATAAAGTAAAAACAAGCATACCCACTTTCTCCAGTGCAATTGTCTATTCATAGCTCCAAACCCAATCATATTTGTCATGCAATTAATTGTAGTTATAGTATGTAACACTCTATCCGTGATTATCCCTTTTCTCTACTACGAACCGAGTAACAAACTAGAGGGTTTTTTTTTTTTTTTTTTTTTAGTCTCTTCTTTAAGTCGTCACTTGCCTTTTGACGCGAGTGCAAGACATTTGTGATGAATCCACCCGGTTACTCAACAAGTCACAAACATTAAGTGCTTTGCATACTCATATTTCAAGTTGCCGTTTGACGTGAAGGTAAACATTGATGATGAATACCCCTAGTTACTAAGCAACTCAAAACATTGGAGTAGATTGACTTTTATTCATATATATATATTTCTTCGTTTTTACTCTATTTACTTAAACTCTGTTTAGGACTAGATCAAAGAGGATAATCACTGGAAGAAACATCACATTTGTTTTTAATGTATAATAGCATGACTCCTACAATTTTGTAAGGATTTATGAAACTCAACAATCCTAAAGTAAATAAGTACACTTACTCCTACTTTATAAGAAATTGTTTATCCCAAAAAATCAAAAGACTCCAAATGTAAATAGCTACCCCCAAACTTAGATGGAACATTGTCCTCAATGTTCGCACAAAAACTTAAAATAGGCATGTGTTACCACCCAGTTTGAAGGAAAAATAAAATAAAGAAATAAAGAAATAACTAAAAAAATGAATAAAGGAAGAGAGTGTAAGTACTCCCCTGAAAAATTGGGTGCCTCCCAATAAGCGCTGTGTTTTCTGTCTTCAGCTAGACTTGATGAGTTCATACAATGTACTGAATGGTTTGAAGATTCACATCTTCCTCGTGCGGCTCTAAACTCATCTCAATGTACGGCTTCGCCCTATGCCCGTTCACCTTGAATGTTTGTTTTTTCTCTTTGCTATGAACCTCCAACGCTCCATGTGGAAAGACTTTTGTAACAACGTATGGGCCATACCATCGTGACATAAGCTTGCCTGGAAAGAGTCTTAATCTTGAGTTGTATATCAATACCTTCTGTCCTTCATAAAACTCCTTCCTTGCTAGCTGTTTATCATGGCATATCTTGGTCCTTTCTTTGTACAACTTTGCATTTTCATATGCGTCATGCCTCAATTCTTCAAGCTCGTTCAGTTGCAACCTTCTTTTGTCGCCTGCTTGTTTCATATCAAAATTGAACCTTTTAATGGCCCAATAGGTGTAACACCTCGAATTTTTAAAATATCGAAAATGTCTGTTTTTATATATTTTGAGTGATGAAAATTATTTTTGGTATATTTTATTTAAATATTGATATCGGTGTGGATATTTGTGGTAGATGGGTATTATTGATATATTAGGAGTCATGAGTGGAGATTTTATGTGAATAAATATCGTTTATTTTATTTTATACGTTTGGAGGATTATTATGAGATAATTTAATGTAATTTGTATTAATGGTATTTTTAAAGTGTAGGAGTTAGGAGCTTATTTGAAATATTGTGGAGATTGGGGGTATATTTGTAAGAATACCCTATTAATTATTATATTAATTATTATTTTCTTTATTTCCAAACCCTCAATCCCGATTCCTTCTTTCTTCTTTCTTTCTGTTCTTTTTCCCCGATCGAACGAACCCATCCCGGCCGACCCTTTCCCCGCTCGAATCCGCTCTTCCACTTCATGGTTTTCGAATTAAATTGAGGGGTTGACTAATTGGAGGGTCCCCTACGTCGTGGCGGAGTCCGTTTTTTCGAAAGGGTTTCGAAAAGGTAAACCCTAGAATTTATTTTTGTATAAAATTTAGTGTGGTAACTTTATTTTGAGTAAGAATATTATGGTAGGAAGATTTAGAGATGTTGGAAATGGTAGATGTGAGAAAGTAGCGGATTATTAGAGAGGTTGTGAGTTGTTAATAAATTGGGGTTTTGGGTTTGGAAATGAGCATTATATATATATAAATTATCTCCTTTATAGTAGTAGAATTATAGTATAACTATTATAATAAGTTGGGGGTGATTTTAGAAATTTCATGGGGATAAAATCCCGTAGTAATTTAAATATTACGTGCAATGCACATGCGTATCCCAGATGTTCAATAAAACGTCTGTGTGATATTAAGATTAGTGTTATTGTTTTTTGTGGTTAATTTGGATGAATTGAGCCTTAATTGTGTGGAAATTTGATAATAGGTGATGTTAGCGATTTCGGATGCGTGGCAGGGTGCTTCGAGTATTCGCGGGATATTCTGTGAGTATGATCGCTTTTAATTAATGTATTTAATGTGCCCTAAAAATTTAAATTAAGGTTGTCGTGTGTTAGTGTAAGGTGTATTGAGTAAAGAAATTTATTTGTGTGATACGGGGTAAATTATGTATGAGAGTGTGTTGATGCTTGTAAGCATATATTGGCTACGGGGTAGTGAGATTTAAATTTGAGGAGTTATACTGCTATAGATATATGTATGTGTATGTATCCGACGTGAAGTGATGAAAAGCATGGTGTGTACGATGCAAAATCATGTGACATGTTAATACGATAGAAATAATGACTATGTTTGTGTGATGTGTAAAAATATGATGTGACAGTGTGACGTGCTAACGCGTTGAAATGATGATATGGTGTAGGTGTGGGATGCAGGAGATAAATTGGAAATTTTAGGTGATATTGTGATGCGAAATGGGTTGGTGTGTGTGTGACGTGTGGGTGATAAATGAAAATTTTATATGATATCAGTGAGATTAATGGCTTGTGTATGTTTATGAATTTCATGGAGTTTATATGTTTTCTTGTTATGTTATAAAAAGGAGCTACATTTGTATATGGAGATATATATATATCTATGTCGGGAGAAATATTATAAAAGGAGATATATTTATTTATGGAGTTATATTATAAAGGAGAGATATATATATGGAGAAATATTATAAAGGATATATATTATAAATGAATATATGGAGATATTTTATTAAAGGAGTCCTATTATAAACGAGTTGTATTAAAGGAGTTATTGTATTAAAGGAGTTATGTTATAAAGGAGTTATACATATTGCCCCAAATTATATTTGGGGAACAGGAGTTATATATATAATGATATTGCCCCAAATTTTATATTTGGGGAACAGGAGTTATATTGTGAAGGAGTGTATAATAAAGGAGATATGTATGTGTATATAAAGGAGAATTAAATATTGCAGTGCCGCACAATCTCCCGGGGTTTGGGCTAGACCCCACAGGCCCGGGATACACCCGGGAACAGGTGTTATATTTATATTGCCCCAAATTTTATATTTGGGGATCAGGAGTTATATATTGCCCCAAATTATATTTGGGGATCAGGAGCTTCCCTCGCTGGTATAGGGCCAGGAGGAAGACGTAGCCTCGGACGTGTAAGACTCTGTGTGAGCATCGATCCGCGTGTTATATTTTGTTTTTGACTAGCCTTTTGGCTTTAGTCTTGGTTGGACAAGCGCGCAACTGTACTTTCAATCCAGCCCACAAATGATAGATACTTAGGACACCTGGATCTGGGTGATGTTGTGGGTTCGCGGGATTGAAATGTACGGGATGGGAGGCACAGAGATCCCTGTGTTGTACGAGGAGGTCAGTTGTGTGGGCACTAAAAAGGAGAAAATATAAAGGTGAATGTGTATTGAAAGAATATATGTATATGTAAAGATACGGATGATATGATATCTTGCGGAGATTACTTATATTATGGGAGATATGAATGTACTACGAGGGAAATATATATATATATGTGTGTGTGTGTGGGTATATATTGGCATATGGCTATACTTATGATGCGATATTGACAAATGAATGAACATGAGTAGAGGAGAGTGAGAAAGTAAAGAAAAGAAATGAATAATATATAGAGTATGTATGTGAATGAATGTTAGAAATAAAGAAGAGGAGTTATGCAATCATGAATGAAAGGTAAGGTGAGATATAATATGAGAATGTAAAATTAAAGTAAGCGGTATTATGAGTTATGAATGGAGATTTAAGTAAAATACAGTATGGTATGAGTTGTACCTTGGAATTGTGTCAAGGAACTACCTGCCCGCTATTTCTGTGGAAATAGTGGGAACTACCTGCGTTGGCATAATTCACAGGGTGAGTTGGTATGATAGTGGTAATGACTAATGGAAATGAAGAATTAAGCAAAGTGAAGATGAATAGTAATTGAAGTAAATTAATTACCAAGCAATCGGCTTGAGAGGTGATGTGCTATTACCTAGACTATGTGTTTGGGGTGTGGTGATTAATACCCAAGCTATCAGCTTTGGGGTGGGATATGTGATTGCCCAAACTAGGTTTGGGATATGGAGTATAAATTGAGGAGAATGAAAGTGAAATTAATGGTAACTTGAGATATAAGTGAAAATGAAAGTAGGCTAATTATTAATTAGATTGGGGAATAACTAAATGATATAACGGGATGAGACTAAGTGATAAAATATATTTTGATGTGATAAGAATGAGTATTTAATGAGTGATACGTTCATGATGTGATGAAATGTGAGTAAATTGCAATGGGTAATGAAGTGTTATATTTGGTTATAAGATAGGAATTAATATGGTATTATGTGAATATATGCATACGTGATGATATGGGTTATAAGATATAAATGAACGCGGTGTTATGAAATATGAAATTGAGAAAGAAAGGGGTATGAATGAAAGTGAGTATTTATGGAAGTAAAGAAACGATGAGGTGGTAGGAATTATGAATTGATAAGTCATTGTGTTGGGGATTTCAAAATGAGAAGTAATTGAATGTGAATTAATGTATTGCTTGTGATTGGGTATAAAGTGAATGAGTTGTGTATATGAGTGTATATATATATATATGCAGTCTTATAATATGATGCATTTAGCAAAGGGGGTGAAGTTAAGGATATATATATGGGGACGGATGCAGATTTGTCAGGTATTCGATAAAGGCGTATTCTTGATGCTTTAATGTTTGGATTCAGGTTGAATCTTTTACCTTTAAAATTGTAAGTTGAATTTGTTTTATTTATATAGTTTGATTTATTTATTAGATCAGTGAATTGTACTCACACCAGAAATGGCTAATCCCTTAGTGTTTGGGGGGTTAGGGAGTCCGAGGACGACCCTAGATCCCCTACTGTTACAGGTTCTCATCAGTGCAGAGGTGAGGCGTAGTTGCGTAAGGTGGAGTTTTATTTTAAAATTTTTGTATAAATTAGTGAAGTGAATAGTAGAATCTATGGTTTAAATTGTATTTTTGATGTATAAGCAGGTAAAAGATGACGATGAGTATAGTGCTGGGTGACGTGGTATGTTTGTGACCCGTACCCACCTCGTTGTGGAGTACTGGGCTTTGTGGTAGGTTTTACAGAGGTTTTTCTAAAATTTTACCTCGTTTTTCAAAGAAATTTTTAGTTTTTAATTGATATTTGATAATTCGTTATGAGTTTGGCCCCCAGAGCATTATATATTATTGCTTGTATGTTTCTGCTCATTTTGGCCTGGGGAGCCCGTAAATTTATTGTGTGTATTATGAGCTACGGAATTTTGAGCAGAATTCCGTAAGCTTTTTGTGTTTCGGGGCAAAATTTACAGGGGAGACTCTGTCAAAATTTTTCCTGAAATATAACTTTCTTAGTTTATGATTAAAGTGATATAGAAATTGAAAGATTTGAGTTTGGAGTCAAAAAAAAAAAAAAAAATTTGGGGCGTTACAATAGGCTTTGTGTTCCAGCTCTACTGGCAGATGACAGGCTTTTCCAAAAACCAATCGGTATGGTGACATGCCGATGGGTGTCTTATATGCCGTTCGGTAGGCCCATAATGCGTCATTCAAGCGTAGCGACCAATCCTTTCTCCTTGTATTTACTGTCTTTTCCAAAATGCTCTTGATCTCTCTGTTGCTAATCTCCACCTGCCCACTGGTTTGAGGATGATATGGAGTACCCACTCTATGTGTAATCCCATATTTCTTCATCAAAGAAGCAAATGGAAAATTATTGAAGTGACTCCCTCCATCACTAATTATTGCTCGTGGTGTACCAAACCTAGTGAAAATGTTCTCCTGCAAAAACTTGACAACAACTTTGTGATCATTAGTTTTTTAGGGGACAGCCTCGACCCATTTAGATACATAATCCACACCCACAAGAATATATAAATAACCAAAAGAGTTAGGAAAGGGACCCATGAAGTCGATTCCCCAAACATCAAAAAGCTCGATTACTTGGATGTTTTGCAGTGGCATTTGATTTCTAGAAGAGATGTTGCCTGTCCTTTGGCATTTGTCACAAGTCCTGCAAAAAGAAAAAGCATCTTTGAATACATTAGGCCAATAAAAACCTGATTGCAATACCTTAAGTGTTGTTCTTTTTGGTCCAAAGTGTCCTCCACATGCATATTGATGGCAATGTTGTAGAATACTCATTTGCTCTTCTTCTACCACACATCTTCTCATAATTTGATCAGGGCAGAATTTGAACAAATAAGGATCATCCCAATAATAGTGCTTGCACATTGCCACCAGTCTCTTTCTTTCCTGAATTGTCATACCTGGAGGGAAAACATGAGCAGTGAGATAATTTACAATATCTGCAAACCATGGAAGTTGTATATTTATTTCAAATAAATTTTCATCTGGAAAATTTTCATTAAGTGGGGGCACAATTCTTTCTTCCTCATGCAGTAATCTGGACATGTGATCTGCTACAACATTGTCACTTCCTTTCTTGTCTCTAATCTCAAGGTCGAATTCTTGAAGCAACAGCACCCATCTGATCAACCTAGGCTTAGCATCCTTTTTAGCAAACAAATATCTCAAAGCAGCATGGTCAGTGAAAACAATGACTTTAGAACCAATCAAATATGATCTAAACTTCTCTACAGCAAAAACGACAGCTAACATTTCTTTTTCAGTAGTGGAATAATTAAGCTGTGCATCATTTAAAGTTCGAGAAGCATAGTAAACAACATAGGGTACCTTATTGATTCTCTGACCTAAAACAGCTCCCAAAGCATAATCACTTGCATCACATATAAGCTCGAAAGGATGGTTCCAATCTGGTGCCATGACAATAGGTGCAGAAATGAGAAGATTCTTCAATGTAATAAAAGCATTTGTGCACTCTTCTGTCCATGCAAACTCAACGTCCTTAGCCAACAATTCACAAAGGGGTCTGGAGATTTTTGAGAAATCTTTTATAAATCTTCTATAGAACCCTGCATGTCCAAGAAAACTCCTTACACCCTTGACTGTAGTAGGAGGGGGTAGTTTTGATATGATGTCAACTTTTGGCTTGTCCACCTCTATGCCTCTTTTTGACACCACATGTCCCAAGACAATACCTTGTTGTACCATAAAATGGCACTTTTCCCAATTCAGCACTAAATTGCATTCTTCACATCTCTTAAGTACAAGCTGCAAATGGTTAAGGCATTCATCAAAACAAGATCCAAAAACACTAAAACCATCCATAAATACCTCGATGAACCTTTCCACCATGTCTGAAAATATACTCATCATGCATCTCTGAAATGTAGCTAGTGCATTGCACAATCCAAAGGGCATCCTCCTGTATGCAAAAGTACCAAAAGGACATGTAAAAGTGATTTTTTCTTGATCTTCTAGAGCAATAGAAATTTGATTATAGCCACTATAACCATCTAAAAAACAATAATGACTATATCCTGCTAATCTTTCTAACATTTGATCAATAAAAGGAAGAGGGAAGTGATCTTTCCTGGTTTCGTTATTCAGCTTCCTATAGTCAATGCATACCCTCCATCCTGTGGTCACTCTCGTGGGGATAAGCTCATTCTCTTCATTCTTCACCACTGTGACTCCACTTTTCTTAGGCACCACATGTATAGGACTCACCCATTTGCTATCTGAGATAGGGTAGATGATGCTAACATCTAATAGCTTCAAGACCTCTGTTCTTACCACTTCCTTCATGTGTGGATTAAGCCTTCTCTGTGCTTCCCTGCTAGGTTTTGCATTGTCTTCGAGAAGTATTTTATGCATGCATTTTGATGGACTTATTCCTTTGATATCTGCAATGGTCCATCCTATTGCACCTTTGTGTTCTCGCAGTACCCTCAGCAGCTTATCTTCTTCTTGTGCACTCAAGTTTGCAGCAACTATCACTGGTAGCGTCTGGTTCTCACCCATATATGCGTGCTTCAGATGTTCAGATAGCGGCTTAAGCTCTCTGGTGTTCTGGTAGCAGTCGGGACAGTTGACTTGTTTCGTTCACCAGTCGACTGGTCTTAGGAAAAACGAGTGTTATCAGTCACAATATTTTCAAATGCAGGTGCGAGTTTACCTGAGTATGACTTTGGAGTTTCAAGGTGATGTACTGTCTCTGCAATCCTGCAGTCATCGTATTCCTGTTCAACAAGAGATAAAGTTAGAGATTGTGTAATTGTGGCTTGTAGTGGTTCAATGCTATGTACCTGAAATGTTTGATCAACAATCTCCTGTACCACATCAACATTATAGCATTTATGGTCATCATGTGGTAATTTTAGTGTATCAATTTTTTTTTTTTTTTGATGTATGTATCAAACATTTTAAATTCAACCTTTTCTCCATTTATTTTCATGCTTATAGTACCCTTTTTAACACAAATTTTTATATCAGCCATACTCATAAAGGGCCTACATAAAATGATCAGTAGAGAAGATGGCATTGAAGAGTCCTCCATGTCTAACACAACAAAATCTGCAGGCAAAATAAAATCATTTACCTGAACTAGGACTCTTCCAAAATACCTCTAGGTCTTTTGATGCTGCGATCAGCCAACTGCAAAGTGATGGATGTTGGTTTGAGTTCTCCCAATCCTAGCTTTTCGTAAACTGAGTAAGGAAGAAGATTGATGCTTGCCCCCAAGTCTAGCAGTGCCTTTTCAAAGAAGTGCTCACCAACCCTGCAAGGAATGGTAAAACTACCTGGGTCCTTCAATTTAGGAGGTAATTTTCTTAACAAAACGGCGCTCACTTCTTCTGTCAAGGCCACATCCTCCCTAACCTGAAATGTTCTTTTGTGAGTGCAACATTCTTTCAAAAATTTGGCATAAGAAGGAATTTGTTTAATAGCATCAAGTAGGAGGATATTAATTTCTACCTTTCTGAGAGTTTCAAAGATGTCAAATAAATGTTGTTCTTTCTTTTGCTTGACTAACCTTTGAGGGAATGGTGGCAAAATTGTCCTTTCTTTCTCACTTACCTTGTTGGAACCCAAAACTTTTGATGGTTGTGTATCTGCTTCTTCTGTATGTGTTCTAACCTTGTTGTCAATTGACTTACCACTTCTCAGAGTTGTTACTGATTTGAGCTGTTCTTGGCCTCTAGGATTTGGTATGGTTTGTGAAGGGAGTTCTCCTGCCTTTCTTTCACTCAACTCATTTGCGATTTGCCCGATTTGAGTTTCCAATTTCTGAATTGCCTGCCCTTGTTGGTTGCTTGTTTGATGTTGTTGTTGTAGCAATTGAAGAACGGTGGATTCAAAATCCCACTTCTTCTATTCTTGAACTGGCCTATCAAACCCACTTCCCATTTGGAAGTTCCGTGCATGTCCTTGCGAAGATTGAGTGCCTTGATTGTTGCTTCACGAGAAATTTGGATGGTTCCTCCACCCTGGGTTGTATGTGTTCGAGAATGGGTTGTTCTTTGGTGGAAACACTCCTTGTCCCACATAGTTTGCATGCTCCTGATCTGTGAAAGAAGACATGGGACATGTGTTAGTTGTATGATCACAATGAGAACAAATTGCACAAATTTCTTTTGTTAGATTTTTGACACTGCCCATTGTTGTCATTGCATTAACAAGCATATCAATTTTTTTGTTCATGTTTGCCATTTCTAATTGTATGTTATTACTACCAGAAATTTCATAAACTCCCTGTTTTTTCGAAATGCCTCTTTCCCTTGTTGAGAATTGCTGTGAGTTCTCGCTTAGTTCTTCGAATAATTCGATGGCCTCCTCACCACTTTTCCTCATCAAGATCCCGTTACAAGCTGAATCCACAATTGCCTTGTTAGTATCATTTGAACCCTCATAAAATGCTTGTACCTGATCATCTTTAGGCATATTGTGCGTAGGACACTTGAGAAGCTTGTTCTTGAAATCCTTCCATGCTTCGAAGAATAAATCTCCATCTTTTTGTTGGAAGAGTTGAATCTCCCTTTTTAGTTGTTTGGTTTTATGGGCTGGGAAGAATTCTTTCAAGAATTTTGTTGCCAATTGCTCCCATGAATTAATTGATCCTGGTTCCAAAGAATTATACCACAATTTAGCATTAAGTTTTAAAGAAAATGGAAACAAGATTAACCTGATTTGTTCGGGGGTAAGCCCTTGGACACTTTGTGTTCTACAAAGATCAAAGAAGTCTTGCAGATGGAGGTGAGGCTCCACGTCTGATTTGCCACTAAAGTGGGGAACCATGCTAAGTAATTGGGGAGAGATATGCATATTCCCTGTGACATTAGGTTGGTAAGCAATGCAGGAAGGTTGATCAATATTCTTAGGCGTGAATTTGTCCTGCATTGGTACTCGATTTGGTATCTCCTCAGTCATTGTTGCTTGTGAATTGAGTCTCTGTGCAGTTGCCTGGTCCCTTGTAGCAGTCGACTGGTTGGTTGCAGACAGCCGACCTAGTCTGTGCAGAGTGCGTTCTGTTTCCGCGTCAATAGGTAGTAGCTCTGGACAAAGCGATCACCTTCCGTGCATCCACCAAAATCCTGTAACCTAAAAGAGAAGATATTTATTAATAAAAGAAAAGAAAAATAAAAGAAAATATTTACTGATTCGTAAGTTAAAATGCTAACAATCCCCGGCAACGGCGCCAAAAACTTGTTGTGCAATCTAGATGATCTAAATAAGTAGATAAACTAGACACAAATTAAAACCTCGCAAGTGTACGAATCGTTTATAGAAGCGTAGTGATAAGTAAGGGTCGATCCCACAGAGATTGTAGAAATTAACTTACTAACCAATAAAACAAAAATAAGGATCGTAAAGAATTGTTCTAAAAGAAAAGGAGAAGTAAAAAAAACTATATCAAGTAGTTCTGAATCACCAATATATCTTAAGTAGTTGGGCTTTGATTTCCACCTGTAGTTAGTAATGCTAAGTCACCTTCTTCACTATTCTAGTTACTCATGTTCGTTCCTTTAAGGGCATGGTATCTACTCCTTAAAGTATTGTTTCCCTAGCCAAGAATTAGGCATGGTATCTACTCTAATTCGTTTCTTTCCTTAAGTATTTAGCATGGTATCTACTAAGTTGCACTTAAAGAAAACATAAGAACAATGAAAACGAACAAACACTCGAAGTTCTAGAAATTGGTATCAGATCTAGATCCTTCAAGTTGATTAAACCAAGAATCCTTAAAGATTCCTGTGTTACAAGTTATGAGCACGAGATACTGGTCGTCTCTATACTCATTTAACAGATTCAGACTTATAATATGCAGACTTGATAATCTCAGGTTCTGTATGGCAGTCGACTTGCTGTCACTCTCAGTCGACTGCTCTTAGATCTTCTGAACAAGTTTGTATATTATAAATCCATACCAATACTCTCAGGTTTAATCAATAAGTAATAGAATAGCATTCGGAAGAATATAAGCATTACATACCTACGGTTTCAATCTACCCAACTATGAAATTAGTTCCACATAATAAAACTTTTATTAACTAACAGTTTCGAATACATGATGAACATTAAAAGAACTAGAAAGAGAAGAAATAAACTGATGTAGTTCGGCCAGATAGGTCGGCTGGCTGTCACACAGTCGACCGGCGCGTTGATTCAGTGAACTCGATCTCCTTCTTCTTCGATGCTGATAGAATAATTTTCTTCATTGATGACTTGATGATTCAGAAGTTCCGTCCTTCGATGATCTTCAAATAATGCCTCTTTGTTGATATTTATAGAACACGGGAAGGGAATTAGGGTTTGCTTCCTTGCCGAAAAAGTTCTCTTCTTTCCTTTATTTCTTTTCTTCCTTAATCTGCGTTGATTTGGATTTAGATACGAATGGATCTTTAATTATCTTATCTTTTCACTCCGCCGGATGCAGTCGACTGGTGTTGAGTGTAAGTCGACTGTGCCGAGACATCTGTGGCTTCATGATTCCTCAGTCAAGTCGACTGATGTTGGGGAAGTTGACTGTGCCGAGCCCCAGCAATCTCTCTGTCCGGTCGACTGGTGAAGAGTCAGTCGACTGTTGCTCTGCAGTTCCCTGTATATCATCCTCTCAGTCTGTATTAGTCTGGAATCTGCTTCGTTTTGCTTCTTTTGGTTGTTTCCTATGGAAAAGGGAAAAGAAGAGTAAAATACCACATATAAAGCATTTAAATGTCCAATTGCAATAAGATTATTGCTCCAAAATGTGAATATTATTGAGTTCATCAGGGGTGTGCAGCTTGATCGTGCTTTACTTACAGCTCTTATAGAGCGATGGAGGCCGGAGACCCACTCATTCCACCTACTAGTAGGAGAGATGACTGTCCCTCTCCAAGATGTAGCAATGATTAATGGGCTTCCTATAGATGGTGTGGTCATGACAGGGAGCATAGACTTCGACCGAGAAGAAGTCGTACGTGATTACCTCGGTATCGATTTAGAGGAGATGTTGGGTGAAAGAAGAGAGGAAGCTCAAGCTGAAATTTTAATAGATATTCCATCCGATCATGATGAAGATGCCGTAATGGAAGCCATAGAGCAAGCTAAAAGTGATGCCAAAGAAGTTTTGTGAAATGAAGTATTCGATGGTAAATCACTCCGATTTTCATGGTTGAAATACAACTTCGACAATTATTTAAAGGATGATTCTAATGAAGAAACCGTCCAGTACTATGGTGATGCTAACACCAAATCGTTTTATGCGTCTATGGCTAGTAAGAAGGCCTGCGTACATATTTTGTTTGATGGGAGGTGTACTCTTCCCAAACTCTTCTGGTGAGAGCGTCCCATTAATGTATTTACAGTTTTTAGAAAACTTCAGTAGGGCCAGCAGTTACAGTTGGGCGAGTGCGGCTTTAGCATCATTGTATAGGAACCTGTGCGCTTGTGCATCAGGTTCCGTACAGATGGTTGGACTGATGGTTTTGTTGCAAATTTAGAGTTGGGAGCGCATCCACATCCGTTGTCCCCATATTATTGAGGCAACACTGGATTGGTTGGCCGAAGCACCGAATGCAGAGATGTTGCATCCTTTAGGAGTGTATTGGGCAGGGCGGCACACGTGGGTCGATAACCTATGCACATCTCTCGCATACTATAGAGATGAGTTGGATGCTTTGTGCGTCGAGTTCGTCAATTGGGTTCCGTACACCCCCGATAGGCTGCAATGAGTTCCACCAGTGTGTTTGAATAGCGAGTTTTGGTTGACGACTGCCCCACTCGTCAACTTCACTATTATGGAGTTCCAATATTCAGATAGAGTAATGCGGTAATTTGGATATCAGCAGAAGATTCCTAAAGCCCGCTCGTACGACAAAAAATTGCACGAGGTGAAAGGAACGGGTCGCGTACCCAATTTCGACTGGGCAGATTACCATCGGGTACATGTGGTAGATTGGAATACTTTACGATTTCATATGAGGCCCAATATGATGTATGCTGCTGTTTCTTATGATGGTTCATTCCAAGAAGCGTATATGACGTGGGACAAGCGCATTAGCAGATTGTATGTATCTGCGCATACCGTTGTACTAGCCGGAGTCTAGTTACTGATTTTCTCAACCGAGGAGGAACCACCACCGGCATATTCCTCTTCGCAACCAATGTATCAACCGAAGGTGTCGACGTATCGAAAAATTGTTAGTCTAACTTTACATATTTCATATATTTTGTATGCATGTATTGTTATGTGAACACTTAATATTTATATAGATAATGTTGTTTAATTTATATATTTCAACCTAAAGTAGATTGAAAACACATGGGACACAGTCCGGATAGCTACTCGTACATTGAAAAGTATGGTACCCGAGAGTGTGAAGGAGATAATGCGGGAGATCCTTAAACCGTGTCGTCCCACTCTTGAAGATGTAAGTGAAGGGGCCAAACTTGATTCGTATTTAAAATCTAACGTGAGTAGTTCTTGGCGTGTCAATAAGAGGAATTCACATCGCCGGACCACAACAACCGCAACAACAAGAACCGGTGGATGTAGGTGAAGATGAGCAAGGGTCAGATGGCCCATTATCCCCCGAGACACAAGTTCGATGCTGAAATCCCTAACGAAAGAGGAACAAGCCGAATCAGTACACACCAAGTGGACGCAAACCTCGTGGTCGGAAGAGGTAGTAGCTAATACATGTTCTTTATTAATAGTTTTGTATTCAGTTTATGATTTCAATCCTTAAATGACTAATACATCTTCTTTTCTACCTTTATCAATTATGTAGATGAATTAATGAACTTGTGCGAGGAAGTCGGATACGTATGTAATTATTTTCTAATTCGTGAATTAAATGTATTGATCTAGTTTATGTACACATTCGATAAATATGTAACTTGGGTATATATATTTATGTTCGATTTTTTTATTATAGTTTGTGTATGAAAATTTTAAATAGGGTTATTGTTGTTGTTACCAGATGAAATTGATGATTGATATGATCATTGCTGTTATTGCTTTGAATAATTAAGTTGGTGTATGTGTGCGGCAAACATTTGCTGTGTTAATTTCTGTATATTTTTTTGTATATTTTAACTTAGCACGTTGTTGTTAACAACGGTTTAAGTAATCTTAACCCGTCACCGCCAACTACAGGTTAAGTTGGAAGAATTTGTAGAACTTAATCTTCAGAAGTTGAATTTTGTACACATTTTCATCTACAAAGAGAAAATACACTAGAAAAGTCGACCAACCTAACTCGTTATTGGAGATAACAGATTAAATGAGCTTAACCCGTCATCTCCAACGGGTTTAGTTGGAAGATTTTGGCAGAACTTAATTTTCAGAAGTTGAACTTTGTACACATTTTCATCCACAAAATAGCAAATACACTCGAAAAGTCAACCAACCTAACCCGTCATTGGGGATAACGGGTTAAGTGAGCTTAACCCGTCATCTCCAACAACGGGTTAAGTTGGAAGATTATGGCAGAACTTAATCTTCAAAGTTGAATTTTGTACACATTTTCATCTACAAAGAACAAATACACTGGAAAAGCCATTGAACTTAACCCGTTATTGACGATAACGGGTTAAGTGAGCTAAATCCGTTATCGCCACCAACGGTTTAAGCTTTAAGATTTTGCCAGAACTTTTAGAACCTTTTTAACTTTTTTAACTTTATAAATTTTTATCTAAAAATTTTTGAGAATTTTTTTTAAAATTTTAATAAATCAATTAAAAATATTATTAGTGCATTTTATTTAAAAAAAATACAAATAAAAGCAAATATTAAAATTTTGGAAAAATAAAAATTAACAAAAAATTGAAAATTAAAAAAAGGAAAAATTTTTAAAAATAAATTTAAAACAAAATACTCAATTTTAAAAAATAAATAAAGTTTAGGAAAATCTAAGGCTCCAACTCTAACCCTTTATCTAACCCTACACTAAACCTTCCCTAACCTTCTAACCCTAGCCCCAACCCTCTAATCAAAATCCTCTAACACTCTAACTCTTAAACCAAAATCAATGTTTATGGAGAATGATAATAAATTCATAATTTTTATTTAAAGATATTATATAGAGATCTCAATTTATATGAATCTTTTATTACATATTTTTTTAATGAAGAGATTTTATTTTTAAAAATCATTTTTTTTGGGTACAATTCCCTTCTACTTTATCCGTTATTGACGATAACAGGTTAAGTGAGCTTAACTCGTCATCTTCAATAACAGGTTAAGCTGAAAGATTTTGGCAGAATTTAATCTTCATAAATTCGTTCTCAACATCAAAATTATTTAACTATGTTTAATTTTTTTAATATTATTTGGTTTGATATCGTGATAGAGTGAAGAGAATTTTATAGATATTTAGATAAAAGAAACTTAAACAAAATTTTAAAAAGTTAATGCATTTTTTAAAAAAATGTTGTTAGAATAAAAAATCATAAATTTTTTTTAAAATAAAATATTAATAAAAAATGGGTACCAAAAAGAAATCTTAAAATCTAAAATTTGGCAAATAATTGTTGCAATATAAATTATAAATTCATTTCTAAAAAAAGTAAAATCAAATATTATAATTTGGGAAAAATAATAAAAAATAAAAATAACAAAAAATTAAAAATTAAAAAAAAGGAAAATTCTAATATTTGCTTTTTGGAGGAGAGGGTAAAGGGCTTGGAGAAACGGTCGGAGGACGAACCAAACGAGGAACAGTCCACCTACAGGGCGTTGTTGAGTGAGAAGGACGCGTTAGAGTGCCAGTTGGCCTAGACGCGATCAGAATTGGTGGGAGCTGCGGACGAGATCGTTGAGGGCGAGGAGCGCGACTTTATACAAGTCGTCGAGTGTATTAAACGGAAGTTCCTCTATCTCGACCTTGGTTCTATCGAGTATGATATGGAATTCATCACTTCTCCTGCAACTCCTCGCTCGATTTCTTCCAACCTGGAGGTAGTGCTGGCCTTGTTCTCAGGATTTTCGATGGCGTCGGTGATGAACGTACGTCATGACTTTTGCCAGGGGTTTTGCCCACGAATCCGGTCAAGCTTCCTCCGGAGTTGGGTTCAGACACTAGGTCCATCCCTCTGGGTACTGGGGGGGAGCCCCCTTTTCCCTAGCTTGTAATGCTTTGTTGTATTTTGCCAAATGCAGACTAGTCACCGCTTTTTGTGTCAGATTATTTTTTGTGGAATGATAAAGATTTTTGGTATAGTTTCTTCGTGGACTCCACTAAACTTTTTATGGCCTTTCAGGGTCGACCAAGGGAAAGGCCATGTTGGAGGTAGAGGTGACTGGGGTATCTGAGGCCCCCCAAAAGAAGAAAGTACAAGGGGGAATCTCGAAGCATCTGCTTTCTCCCCCTTCTGCTGCGCTCTGGGGATGAATAAAGGCAAGGGTGGTGATCCTCTGGCTATTACGGAGTCGCCGGTCTCTGCAGAGGAGACTACTCTGACGACACCAAAGGTGCTATCGCCGTCGAAAGCGTGGATCCCCACTGGACTGTCACTGAGGCAGATTTAACGATGAACTGCATGAGTGTGGCTCAAGTGGTGGAGAATCTGGCTACTCTCAGGGAGTTAGTGTCCCTAAAGAGGGAGGTCTAGGGCGACGTTTATGCCCATTGGGCTCAGGCCTCTGTTATGGTAAGTTGCCTCGAAGAGGATCAACCACTTGAAGTCGGTGTTCTCCTTATATTTCGATGTATGGTTTTCTTGACGATTTTCTCATTCCGTAGGCTGCCGTTGCTAGGGCTGAGTTGAAGCGGATGCGGGACGCAATGTTGGCTCGGGCTTTAGAGTCTGAGGAAAGTGGTAGGAAATTGGTGCATCGGAACCAAGAACTCTGGTGAGGTATTAAGGATGTCGAGAAGGCACTGGAGGGAGATAAAAATGGTTGGGAGGGGTTGCCGGCCGAAAAAGGGAAATGGGCCAAAGAGCGGCTGGAGTGGCAGGCCGAAGAGAAGAAATTGTGGGGGTTGCTTGACGAGGCAGCTCGGTGCGCAATTAAAAAAAATTATGAGTTGGATGAAACAGTGTTGCAAGTCCTCAACGCCCAGGATGCGGGGTCCGGTAAGGCTCTTACGCACATGAAGATCCGGTACCCAGACCTCTGGCTCGAAGGTTTGGCCTTTGATGCAAGCGGAGAGGACTTGCACTAGATGGCCGAGCTGCCATGGCTCGCGAGAAAAGGTCGACCGCCATCAGTGAGAAAGGACTGACATTGAAGCGTCATTAACGAGTTGCTTGTACCCCTGTCCTTTTTGCCGACTGGCCACCGCTTTTGTAATCCCCTTCTTTTTAATGAATAAAATTTGCTTCTTTGCATTTCATTCTCTTTGTTTGTTTGTCGAATGCTGCTGAGTTGGGGCTAGGTAGCCGAGGTTTCACGGAGCTCGAAGCGGCTTTTACAGACTTACACACATAATTTCCATGTATTCGCTCAGGTCATTTCATTCGCGATAATCGAGGTCAATGTATGTCTTAGAAGTTGAAGTGTTGACCGTTTGAATTCATACTCAATGAGGTGGTTGGCTGAGTTGCCTATAAATTTCCTTGACCTCTAAGTTATTTGCTCCAACAAGTAGGGGTGGACAACTATTATACGAACCGACCAATCCGAACCAATCCAACCCAAACCGATCGGTTTTAACCGAACCAATTGGGGGTTTGGGTTGGTCCGGTTCTTGATCTTCAATAACCAAATGGACCGGATCGGTTGTTGGATGGAGTTTTCAAATAACCGATGAAACCAAACCGACCGTATCTGTATGCATTAGTCCATAAAAAAATATAGTTCTCCTTTAATTTATTGAAATACAAACAGGCATTTCTCATTTTCTTGGAGATTCAAATGTCTCCTTTAATTTCGTTGATACAAACTGAGCAGTTGTTCTACCTATGTTTTGATTCTCTATAATCATGTGTGTTATGTTGTTGAGAAATGCTTGATTTACAGTGTGGCTCAGCTTAATAGAATAATGAAAAGTTGATGTAACATTTAGTATTTACTTTAATCAAGTCAAGCATAAATTATTTTATAAATATTTTTTATTGTACATGAAATTCAATTAGCCATGGTTATTGATGTTTCTTTTATGAGAATAAACTAAGATTAGCAATGTATCTCACCCATTTAAACGTCATCATCTCAAACAATTAGTGTAAAATTTATTAGTAACTTGTGGTTTTATGAATCTTCATTTTAAATTCATTTATAAACAACAAACATCAGGTTGTTTCTTAAGTTTGATTGAAGTTGATCTTTTAAATTTTAACGAAATCGTGAATGATGTTGGAGGTGAAAAGTAGCATGCCAAACCGACCATCCAATTTAATCCAAACCGAGCTTAATCGGCTTGGATGAAAACCGATCCAATTAAGGCTCGGATTGGTTGCAGCTGAGAAAACTAAAAAATCGATCTTCTTTGGATCGGCGGTGGATGGTCCATATTAGGTCGGATACTGACTGATGCCCACCCCTACCAACAAGTGAATGTTTCCACGATAAAATTTTTGGAGATTGGCTCAAGTTTTTGAGACTTTGCCTTTGGAGGGTTGTGGCTCGAGTTTTTGAGTTTTCGAGACTTTGCCTTTGGATTGCCACAGAAAGTTGGCGCCCATTACATTTGCCTTGTCACGAGTCTGACTCGATTTAAGGGCTTTCGTAGAATTTGATCAGGTATTCCGCATTCCAAGTTCTCTTGATTGTCTTGCCCCCTAGGTTTTCGAGTCGATAGGTCCCTGGACGTATCACTTCGAAGACCTTATAAGGACCTTCCCAATTTGGAGCGACTTTTCCTTTCTTAGTAGGCTCGGAGATGGTGAGCCGTCGGAGTACAATATCGCCCACTTTTATATTGGGCGATTGAACTTTCTGATAGTAAAAGCGTTCAACTCTTTGTTGGTAGATGTTCCTTCTGATAACCGACTTCTTGCAGACCTCGTCAAGAAGATCGAGGTTTGCTCATAGGCCTGTGAAGTTGGAACTTTCATCAAAGCTTATGATGCGGAGAGAGGGGAGGCCTACCTCTGACTGCTTTGCACCTGAAGGTCAGGTTAAATGGAGATTCGCCTGTTGAGACCCTTTTTCTGGTTCTGTAGGCCATAGGATGCTCGGTAGTTCTTCTACCCATGGGACTTTTGGCAATTATCCATGCATTTCTTCAAACCATCCAGGATCTGTTTATTGGCGTTCTCGGCATGGCCACTGCACTAGGGGTGTGAGATTGAAGAGAACCTTTGCTGGATCCCTAAGTCGGTACAGAACTCACGAAAGTTGTTGCCAGTAACTGGGTGCCATTGCCAGTTACAAGTATTCGAGGGACACCAAATCGACAGATGATGCTCGTCCAAAAGAATTGTTGAGATCGATGCTCGGTAATGGTGGAGAGTGGTTTGGCCTCGACCCATTTGGTAAAATAGTTTATGACGATGATGATGAAGCATTTCTGGCCGGTCGCTATGGGAAAGGGGCCAACCAAGTCCATTCCCTAAATAGCTGAAGGGGATCAGACTGGCCAGTATTTTAGCTCGGCTCGGGGAGCATGTCGAGGAATGCCTTTGACAGGGGCCACATTTTCTTACAAGATCCTGAGCATCTCGGAGGAGGGTCGGCCAGTAGTATACGTGATTGAGTATTTTTCTTGCAAGCGCTATACTGCCTGCGTGAAAGCTGCTGATCCCCCAATGCATTTCTTCCAACGAATATTTGGATTCCTTGGGGCTTAGGCAGCGAAGGTAGGGTCTCCCGTCTGCTTTGGTGTATGAGTGTTTGAAGAGTTTGTCATTGACTAGCAAGAGCCTTTCTGAATGTAGGGATGGCATTCGGGTCAAACGGGTCGGGCCGGGCCGAACCCGCCCGGGTTGGCCCGTGACTTGGGCGGGCTCGGGCCGGTTTGGCGACTTAACCGGGCCGGGCCCAAAGTTGCTTTAGGCGACCCGCACAACCCGTGAACCCTTTAGGGTCCAACCCGGGTCGGGTCGGGTCGGGTCAACCCGCAGGTTGGCCCCTTTTAGATAGATAGGTTTTTAAAAAAAATATTTTTAGCTTAAAATAATAATAATAATAATAATAATAATAATAATAATAATAATAATAATAATAAGTAACTAATAATATTTGATATGGCTAAAAATGGGGTTAAATCGGAACCGTCCAAACTTGGCGCGAATCTCAAAGCCTGGAGACAAAATGGTAATTCTACCTACAAACGGGTTTGAAGTGGATACTGGGTCTTCTCTCCAAAAGCCCAGTGACCCACAAATGGACCCATCTCAACTGGGTGCGGGTTTCAACCCGCGACAAACCCAGTCCAGTAGGATAGAATTAGGGTTTCTGATTAATCCTAATCAACGGCCCTGATTCATATCTATCCTTTCACTGGGAATTAGGAATTACATTCCTAATCTGATCACAGGGATTACATTCCTAATCTGATCCCAAAGGTAGCTATAAATACCCCCATCCATCACCATTAAGAGGTAATCGATCTTTTGCCAATTTACGCTCTTTCATAATCTTCTCTGATTACTGACTTGAGCGTCGAAGGGTGCGTTGCCAGGATCAACCCCGGTGTATCGCACTTTTTGCAAGTGAACGGCGGAGTCAACGGTCAAACTCCGGTGAGAAGGTTCAGGTTTTTGCTATTCAGTTATCCTAAGAATCCACAAATACTATTTGTTTGCCCCCACACCAGATTTAGCGGTAACAGATTGGCGCCGTCTGTGGGAACCAGCGAGTAGCAGCCCTCCCTCTTCCCGTCGATCAAATCTACCCAGCCATGCCTCCCCAAAAGCTAAGATCCAGAGGGTCCAACCGTGGACCCACTCCTCCTCAACCATAGCAGGAGGTCCCCCTCCAAGTCATCCGGCCAACAGGACCTACCCCACAACCTAACCAGGCCTCGCAGCAGGACCAACTTCCTCCTCAGAATCTTCAACCCCCTCGCGGCCTGACCGGCCTCCCGAACGCCGGCGCGGGGGGCTCCCGTCCCAATCCTCAGAAACAACCCCTCCAACATGGTCACGTCTCCGTGCACAACCCCTCTACTGATTCCATAGCATCTCACAATCCCCGAGCATCAGAAGATCTCCACAACACCCTCGACAATCAGCATAAAGAAGAGGATCTTTGCCGCCATTTGGATGAAAGGTGGGTTTGAGAGGGAGCCTCCCGCCAACACCGTCCAAATGAGCGATCTCCTCATCGCCGAGAATATAGAAGGTCCCCCCCTCACAGGGGGCAAAAAGAGTCCCCCGGCCACCATAGGAGAAGACCTCGCTCTCCTGATGATCGGCGACCTCCCAGGAACGATGACGCACCCATCACTCGTGCCGAGTTTCAACAATTCCAGGCAACCATCTTACAAGCTCTCAATCTCCAACCCAACAATAACAATCCTCAGAGGGTCCCCACTCCTCCGGTCCGAAGTCCTCGCCAACGGTCCCTAACTCCTCCCGCAGATCCTAGCAACCCCCAGCACATTCCTAGTCCTCGCCACTCCAGGAGCTACCGTCGTCGTAGCCCCCGCTCTCCCTCGTACGAAGACGAGTCCAGAGGCTCGTTTGATAACTGTCGAAGGGATGACACTTTCTACCGTTGTCTCCACGAAAAGGAGAGGCGCTTGGGTCAGCTAGACAGAGAAGAAGAGCTTAGAGGAAGGACCCTCTGCCCAAGTCGACCTCCTTTCTCTCGAACCATCATGGAGGCGCTCGTTCCAATAGGCTTCAAGCCTCCCCAATTCGAGACTTATTCCGGGGAGTCCGACCCTGTCGACCACATCGAAAGCTTTAAGACCCTCATGCTCATCCACCAAGCTTCCGATGCACTGCTGTGTAAGACCTTCCCCGCCACCCTCAAGGGTCCGGCTCGGGAATGGTACTCTCGCCTCGCCCCATCTTCCATATTCTCCTTCGAGCAATTCGAGACCCTCTTCGTCACCCACTTTGTGAGTAGCCGCCGAACTGAGAATACCAGCATTTTGCTACTCTACCTCAACCAGAAGAAGGGTGAGAAGTTGCGAGACTATGTGAAAAGATTCACCGCGGAAGCCAGGTCCATCGCTTCCCTCGACCAGTCGGTCGCTGTAGCAGCATTCCAGTCGATTGTCCTCAACTCCAGCCTTCGGTCTTCCCTCGCCAAGAAGCCCCCGCAGAACTTCTCCGATCTCCTTCTCCGAAGCGAGAAGTACATTCGGGCCGAGGAAGCTGAGCACCGCCCCAGCTTTGAGGGGCCTTCCTCCGGGGCCAAGAGAAAGGGAACAGAAGAAGAAGGAGCCAAGAAGCTCCAAAAGGATAACAGCAGTCAGCGCCGCCCTCTTCCCAGATTCGAGAAATTTACTCCTCTAAATGCCAACATTTCCATTATTCTCATGGAAGTAGAGAAGGAAGGGGTGATACCTCCTGTCCCGAAGATGAACACCTCTGGCAAGAAAAGGGATAAGGAGAAATGGTGTTTCTATCACAGGGACCATGGCCACGACACCAATAATTGTCGGGACCTGAAGAACGAGATAGAAGCCCTCATCCAGAGGGAGCAGCTGGCCAAATTTGTGAGAAAGGACCGAACCGACCTTCCTACCCCCTCGGGGGGCTAACAAGCGTCCCGAACGCGATGAAACTCCAGAGTTCGAAGAGGAACGCATCCTACATCTCATCCACGGAGGCCCCATGGGAGGCACCTCCAACTCCTCTCGAAAGGCTTTCATAAGGGAAGTCAACTCAGTACAAGGCATGCCCCCTCCCAAAGGCCTCGGAGTCCCGGTCACCTTTTCAGATGGAGACCTTGTGGGAGTCCGAACCCCCTATTGTGACGCACTAGTCATCAACCTCCATATGGCGAATTTCAAAGTGGAGAGGATCCTGGTGGACAATGGCAGCTCCATTAACATCCTCTTTCTTGCTGCTTTCAAGGGGCTCAAACTATCCCGGGACAGACTTAAGCCCGCCGGCTACACACTCCACGGGTTCACGGGAGTGCCAGTGACTATTAAAGGGGTGATCACCCTCGATGTAACCGCTGGCAAAACTCCTACTACCCGAACGGAACCAATGGATTTTATGGTCGTTGATGTCCCCGCAGCTTATAATATCATCCTGGACTGGCCCGGCCTAGCTGCTCTCGAAACCGTCCCTTCCGCTTATCACCTCAAGATGAAGTTTCCCACTCGGGCAGGAGTAGGGGAAGTAAGAGGCAGTCAGGAGATGGCCCGCAAATGCTACATGACCTTTACTGGGGGTCCAGTCCTCTCCCTTGAAACACTTGAGATTCCCCAAGAAAGTGTCCGACAAGCATCTGAGCCGGTGGATGAACTAGAGGAAGTGCTCTTTTCTGAGCAAGATCAGAGCCGTAAGTTCTTTATCAGCAAGACCCTCCTGTCTCCCCTAAGCTCAGACATAGTCCGATGCATTAGAAAGAACTGTGACCTCTTTGCGTGGTCGGCTGCCGACATGCCAGGAATTTCCGAAGACCTCCTCGTCCACCACCTCAGCGTTGCTCCGAGATCCAAACCGGTCCAACAGAAGAGGCGTAAGTTTGCTCCCGAGCGCCAGCAAGCCATAAAAAAGGAAGTGGAAAAGCTCCTAAAGGCTCGGTTCATACAAGAGGTCAATTACCCCGAATGGCTCTCGAATGTTGTAATGGTTAAGAAGGCCAACGGGACCTGGAGAATTTGCATCGACTTTACCGACTTGAACAAAGCTTACCCCAAAGATCCATTCCCCCTTCCAAGCATCGACACCCTGATTGACGCTACCTCGGTCCATGAGCTTCTCAGCTTCATGGATGCTTTTTCCGATACAATCAAATCCGCATGTTCCCCCCCAGATATCCCAAAGACTTCCTTTGTTACCGATCAGGGCCTCTACTGCTACAGAGTAATGCCTTTCAGATTGAAGAATGCAGGTGCCACCTATCAACGCCCCGTCAACAAAGTCTTCCAAAATCAGGTCGGCCGTAACATGGAGGTGTATATTGATGATATGCTAGTGAAGAGTATCCGTGGGGCCGACCATGTCACCGACCTACAGGAGGCGTTCGATGTATTAAGGAAACATGATATGAGGCTCAATCCGAACAAGTGTGCATTCGGAGTCTCGTCGGGAAAATTCCTAGGCTTCATGGTCAGCCATAGAGGTATCGAAGCCAACCCTGAGAAGATCAAGGCCATACTGGATATGGCTCCCCCCAAAAGTATAAAAGAAGTTCAGAAGCTAACTGGGTGCCTCGCAGCTATAGGACGCTTCCTTTCCAAGTCAGGGGAGAAGTGTCTTCCCTTCTTTAAGGCTCTCAGGGGGGCTAAGGACTTCGAATGGGGTCAGCAACAGCAGGAATCGTTCGATCAGCTTAAAGCCTACCTAGTCAACCCCTCTATCCTTAGCAAGCCTATCCCCGGGGAAACACTCTACCTCTACTTAGCTGCCTCCGAACAAACCCTCAACGATGTCTTGGTGAGGGAAGAAGACAAGGCTCAGAAGCCCATCTATTACGTAAGCAAGGTACTTCGTGATGCCGAGCTTCGTTATCCGAGGCTAGAGAAGATGGCGTACGCCTTGGTTATGGCAGCTAAGAAGCTTTGCCCGTATTTCCAGTCTCACTCGGTGGTCGTTCTTACCGACCAGCCGCTGAAGCAAGTTCTGCACAAGCCGGAGACCTCTGGCCGCCTCATGAAGTGGTCGATCGAGCTGAGCCAGCATGATATATCCTACCAACCTTGGACCGCGATCAAGGCTCAGGCCTTAGCTGAATTCATAGTTGAAAGCACCATTTCCGAGGTCAGTCAAGCGGCAAACGGGCCCCCTATTTGGGCAGTATATGTTGATGGATCCTCTTGTACCGAAGGGAGCAGAGCCGGGGTCATTCTGGCAAGCCCCGATGACTTCGTCCTCCAATACTCCCTCCGCATCAACTTCAAGGCGTCCAACAATGAAGCAGAATATGAAGCACTTATAGCCGGTCTCGGAATGGCTCGCAAGGCAGGGGCACAACGCCTCCGCATATTTAGTGACTCTCAGCTGGTCGTGAATCAAGTCTTGGGCGAGTATGAAGCACGAGATGACCGAATGGTTAAGTATCTAGCCAAGGTCCAAAATCTCATGGCCCTCTTCGAAGAGGCACTTATTCGGCATATCCCCAGGGAGGAAAATGCTCTCTCCAAGTTAGCCTCTTCCTCCCTCCACGGTCTCGAGCAGACCGTCTTGATCGAAGTGCACCTGAAGCCGAGCATAGAAGAAGAAACTCCCGACTCCATAGAGTCGCTGCCTGTTCAACTTCAAAATAATTGGATGAAACCCCTAGTGGAATTCCTAAGGGATGGGCTTCTCCCCGAAGACCCCAAGGAAGCTCGCCGAGTCAGAACCAGAGCGGAGAGGTACGCCATAGTTGAAGGGGTCTTGTACAAATGCTCCTTCACTCAAGTGGACGGCAGACCTTATCTGAGGTGCCTCTCCCCCGAACAAGCTGCATACGCTTTGCAAGAACTTCACGAAGGCATAGGCGGAGCACATTCGGGGTCCAGGTCCCTCGCCCGGAAGGTGTTGAATTATGGATATTTCTGGCCTACCCTCTTACAAGACGTCGAGCGACATGTTCGGCAATGCAGCTCTTGTCAATATCACTCCAACATCTGTCCCCTCCCACAAGCTCGGCTTGCCACCCTATCAAGTCCTATCCCTTTCGCAATGTGGGGGATGGATTTACTAGGACCGTTCCTGCCGGCTCCAGGCCAACTCAAATTCTTAGTCATGGCAATTGACTACTTCTCGAAGTGGATAGAGGCCGAGCCTTTGGCCACAATCACTGAGAACAAAGTACTCCGGTTCTTTTGGAAGAACGTCATCTGCAGGTTCAGCGTCCCTCGAGTCCTCATAACCGATAATGGAACACAGTTTACAGGGGCCTCCTTCTGAGCTCTGTGTGAAGACCTTGCCATCCAACAATGTTTCTCCTCTGTCTCCCACCCGCAGTCAAATGGTCAAGTAGAAAATGCCAACCGACAAATTCTCTCCAGCATCAAGAAGAGGCTGGATAAGTCCGCTAAGGGTTTATGGGTCGACCAGCTCCTAAACGTACTGTGGAATTACCGCACTACCAAACGGACCCCCACAGGAGAGTTGCCGTTTAATCTCACCTATGGGTCGGAAGCTGTGATCCCCTTGGAAGTTAGTGTACCCTCTCCCCGCCTCATTGCCTATCAAGAAGAGCAGAATGCCAGGGAACTTCGGGCGAACCTGGATCTGATCGATGAGATCCGGGAAAGAGCTTCGATTCGCCAACAAAGCTACCGAAGGAGGATCGAGCTAGCCTACAATAAGAAAGTCCATCCCACCAACCTCAAAGAAAGGGACTTGGTCCTCAGAAAGTTAGCTATCTCATTCCCCAGTCAGAGGAGTAAACTGGCTCCAAATTGGGAAGGACCTTACAAGATCACCAAGGTGGTTCGACCTGGAACTTACCGTCTAGAAGACCTAGAAGGAAGAGAGATTCCCAGGACTTGGAATGCCGGCCATCTTCTGAAGTACCAAGAGAGCGCATGAACGCCTCTCCGAGTACCGTCAGATGTCGAACCGTTCCTTTCCCTTCACTTGTAATTTTACTTTTGCTTCTTTATTTCTCTAATGTAATAACGGCTCGCAACTTAGAAGCAGCCGACTGTTAGTTTTCAATAAAGAACATTTTTCTTATATCTTACTTATGAATTGATTTCATCTCTCTGTTTCTACCTTCTTTAAACTCTAACGACGATTTCAGAGTCCAACACTTGGCTCGACTCCGCTTCGCAGGCTTGCTCTTGAGCGAGCTAGAAGTGGTTTGCCATTCAGAATTGCTCCCACAACTGTTGAAACAAACTCTAACGACGAGTTCGGAGTCCAACACTTGGCTCGACTCCGCTTCGCAAATTCGCTCTTAAGTGAGCTAGAAGTGGTTCGCCATTCAGAATTGCTCCCACAACCGTTGAAACAAACTCTAATGATGAGTTCGGAGTCCAACACTTGGCTCGACTCTGCTTCGCAAGTTCGATCTTAAGCGAGTTAGAAGTGGTTCGCCATTCGGAATCGCTCCCACAACCGTTGAAACAAACTCTAACGACAAGTTCGAAGTCCAACACTTGGCTCGACTCCGCTTCGCAGACTCGCTCCTAAGCGAGCCAGAAGTGGTTCGCCATTCGGAATTGCTCCCACAACCATTGAAACAAACTCTAACGACGAGTTCGGAGTCCAACACATGGCTCGACTCCGCTTCGCAAGTTTGAAGTCGAAGTCGAAGGACCGCGACAGCCCCAGTCCTTTGATCAAATACTGGACCATAAAATCACCTCTAGAATCTCGTATATTGTCTACCCACGCACAGGACCCTGAGGAGCTAACCTCAGGTTCCTATGGTTCGTTTAAAGTTGAAGTAATACCCCAATAAGTGGCTCTCTACAGCAAAAAATACTGCTTTGGGCTTCGGCACACATTGCCGAGCGCTCTTGGCACCGACGCCCAAACAAGCAAAAAACACTACTTTGGGTTTCGGCACACATTGCCAAGCGCTCTTGGCACCGATGCCCAAACAAGCAAAAAACCCTGCTTTGGGCTTCGGCACACATCGCCGAGCGCTCTTGGCACCGATGCCCAAACAAGCAAAAAACCTTGTTCTGGGCTTCGGCACACATTGTCGAGCGCTCTTGGCACCGATGCCGGCGAGGTCCAAACGAGCGAAAGTTTATCCCCGGACCTCGGCATGCTAAAGATAGTCGCGAGTAACACAACAATAGAAAGGGTCCAAAAATGCACAAGTCAAGGAGAGAAAAAGCATCATTTCGATTAAGTACGGGGAGACGATTACAAAGCGGCATCTTCTCTACTACCGAGCTACAAGACTTCCAAAAAGCGAAAACTACACGCCAACTCATTACACTTAGACGAAATACAGAGCTTGAAAAACAAAAAAAAAATCTTCAGCGCTTCCTTGGCATAGGGATGTTCCGCTTCAAAGACACCCGAGGGCAGCGACGCTTGACCCCGGTACTCGTCCCCAAACCGACAAATTGAGAAGTGTCCTCGGCGCTACTCCTAACAGTTGCCCTGATGGAAGCCCCGCTCGATGAAATCGCTACACCGCTTTAGGCATCACCCGGACTTGGCCGACCTACGGGAGAGCATGACGCGAGCTCATAAAATGAAATGCCTCGCTCTCCCTCCACGCGGGTGCATGAAGTGCTCCTGACATTGATTGGCCCCGAGTGTGGCTTTAGGCGTGCCACTTCAACCTCCAACTCAGTGATCCTCTGTTTCAGAGACTCGTCTCCTACTTCCACTTCGAAGCGAGGAGGCACGGCAGAGCTCAGAATGTTGGGGCGACGGGCAATGATCTGGCGGAGGTGAGTGACTTTGATGCCCCTATCCACTGTGGCTCTTTTCAACGCATCGACCTCCGCCGTCAGCTCGTCATGTTTGGTCATCAACCTGCCCACCACCTTGGTTAGCTCTTCTTCCTCTGCCAGAAGTTTTCCTCCACTATCTGCAAGTGGTGCACCTCGGTGAGCATGTCGTCCCTCTCTGCTGTCATCTTCGATGGAGAGAGCTGGAGACACTTCAATCTTAGCCTGTTGGTAAAAGCCGTCGACGAGCCATCCTCCTCGCCCACAGGTGGGATCTCGGCGAGCCCACCCTCTAGTCGCCGAATCTCGATGTCCCGTTGGCTCAAGATCACCTGCGGGTGGTTCCGCTCGCTCTCAGCCCTGCGCAACCCTAGCTCGACCTCATAAAGGCGCTCCCGACACTTGGCCAGACTCAACCTCGTTGAACCCAAGCTGTCCTCGGAACCAAACTCCTCCTCAGAGCGAGAAGGTTCGGCTGAGAGGGTCGCCTTGGCAAGCTGAAAAGATCAAGGCATATAACGGAGCTTAGTACATAGTCAAAAGTTCCCTCCTCGTCCAACCCCTGAATAAAAGCTACTCGCACTAAAGAAGGAGTTCTTCGTTTAAACACTTAGCTAAATTTCAAGCAAACACAAAAAAGGGGGTGGTGGGGGGCTATTCAAAAGTCACGCGGGGTCGAGTTCAAAAGTTTCTTTCATTTATCACAAAAATGCAGTGGCCAGTCCGCAATTAGGCGATACAGAAAAAAAACAAGATAGCTAAAAGAGGTGAAATCAAGGGTCGACCTCTTTCCCAGGGCGTCGAGAGTGGATGGGGACAGACCCCCCCCCCCGATGGGGGCTGAATCGCCAGCGGGGTCGCTTCGATGAACTACACCTCGTCGACAACCTCAACCTCGCGGTCGTCCTCATCCTTGCCTCCTTCTTCCTCTCCCTCCGAGTCAGGGTCGAGGCCCTCAACATGCCACGGGAACAGCCTCCACCCAGAGCAGTCCACCTCAGGGTATCGCTCCGACACCTGAGAAATGGCTTGGGCATAGGCCTTGGCCATGTTTTGTTCGAGGATTCCCTGTGCCTTCGCCATGGTAGCCTCTTCGGCCTCCTTAACTGCAGCGTCCTTGGTCTTCGCCGCCTCGGCCAGTTGTCTGGCCGAATCCTCCTTCTGCCGTAGAAGATCGGCCTCGAGCTCTGCGGCATGGCCTTCGAGGTACTCGACCCTCGTCGACCTCCCCTAGAGCTCGACCATCAACTTGTCGAGCTCTGTGCCCATCCGAGCCTTTTCAGCCCGCGCCCGGTCGGTCTCCTGCTTCAGCTCTTTTTCCAACTTCGACATTTTTTCCGAAAGATGACCGAAGTGGACGATGAGCTACAACAAAAAAAAAGAAGAGGAGGTGCCAAGTGTCAGAAAAATCGAAAGAGAAAGTAGCCAACAAAAGCAGAAATTCGACACTTACCGAAACCGCCGAGCGCGCGATCTCAATGGCACCGTCGCCTGCCAGGCCGGCCTCCATTGCCGCTCGGTCCTTTGGCATCGCCAGGTGTTTCACCACCTGCATACTTGCCAAGGAGTCGCCAAGAAACCCATCATGTTTCCGAACCTTCCAGTCCGGAACATAGATATTCTTGTGCTCCTCAGTGAGGAGCACCTCGGCCGTCGCCGTCAACGGGGGCATCTCCATCCCGAGAGCTGCGGCGATTGGGAAGTCCGCTGCCTCATTCGATGCCGAGGCCACTCCCGCGGCCGAGGTTGGGCTCACCACCACCGGAGGCTCAACAGCCTCGACTTCGCTCGTGCCCCTCGGAGCCTTCGGGGGAGGCAGCTTGGAGGAAACCCTCTTGCGCTTCTTCGGTGCCTTACTTCCGAGGGCTGCCCTCTGTGCCATCACCGCGTCGAAGTCCATTGCCTCTGCATCGAATAAGAAGCCAGTTAAAGACAAGTTAGTTAGAGCAAGATAAAAAAAAGAGAGAAAATGAAAGCATTGAAAGAGCCGCGTACTGGGATCTACGCAGCTGAACCCTCCCCTGAAGAGAATTTCCTCGGTGAGCTCCCTCCAATCATACTTCGGCCGGTCAAGAAGAGTCTGCACTGCCTCCTCTTCTTGGGGGTCGAGCACCGGCAACTCTTTTACTCGCCTCGACACCTCCTGCACAAAACTGGTGGGAATGGGCCACGCCTCAACGCCTCGCACCACCAAGTATTTGTCTTGCCAGTGCTTGATGGAGTCGGGGCAGACGACTAGCCGACCTCCGTGCCTCGAAGCAAGGTAGTACCGGAACTCCGATCGATTCTGCTGATGAAGATGGTAGATAGTCCGGAGTACCCTCAGCTCCGGCTCGATCCCAGCCGCTTGGCAGTAGAGTACGAACCCATTAATAACTCTCCATGCGTTCGGCATCAGTTGAATGGGGCTGACCCCAAACCACCTCAGCACCTTGATCGCGAACGGGTGAAGAGGTAGCCGAGCCCCGGCGATAAAGGCATCGACCGGCCAGAAACACATGTTCACTGGCATCGGTGAATTTGCCCTAACCTCGGGACCCGGCAGCATGAGCTCGTATTCCTCCGGAATTTGAAAGCAACCTCGGATTACTGCCAAGTCTCCCTGGCTGAGGATGGAGACTGTCTCATCGGCCTCAGAAGTCTCTCTTGCCTTGTTTTCCTCGAAGGCTCTCCCCCTCCCATGAATGATGCGCTCGGCGTGCTCCTCGGGAAGTTCTCAAACCCACTGAAGCCCCGTCAATTGTCCTGGATACCTGCCGAATGGCCCCATGCGCTTCGGGTCTTCAACTATACTGTCTCGACCAAATAACTTTTTGCCTTTATCTTGGCGACGCGGAGAAGGGACTTCGGCGGCAGAAGGGGAGGGCTCGGATACAGGAGAAAGAGACATATTTATACTCAAAAAATGACTAAGTATAAATTACCTTTGAGCTGATGGGAACTGTCGGAATATTCACCAGAGAAACAATCGACTATTACCGTGAGCTCTCACTCATTGAAATTACTGCCTGAGTGAAAATTCGGAGAAGTGAGAAATGAGGGGGGGTGAAGTTTTATAGAGCCAGGCACACTCAACGAGGTTAATGGGCCCACAAGAGCCAGCCTATTTACACAAGACGACAAAACGACTTGAACCGTCACATTATTTACCGTGCCTTGCTGAACTGTCGCATTAATGACTGGTGCATCTGTCAGAGTCGTCAGAAGATCAGCAACCATCACATTAAATGACTGTCACATCTGTCAGAAGTTCAGCAGCTGCCAACTCTGCCTGACGTATCCTATGTTTCCAAAATCGCCCCTCAGGACCTCGGCACATGCTGCCGAGCGCTCTTGCCACTGACCCTGTTACATGGAAAAATTCGACCTCGGCACACGCTGCCGAGCGTTCTTGCCACCGATCATGTTACATGGAAAAATTGGACCTCGGCACACGCTGCCGAGCGTTCTTGCCACCGACCATGTTACATGGAAAAATTGGACCTCGGCACACACTGCCGAGCGTTCTTGCCACCGATCATGTTACATGGAAAAATTGGACCTCGGCACACGCTGCCGAGCGTTCTTGCCACCGATCATGTTACATGGAAAAATTGGACCTCGGCACACGCTGCCGAGCGTTCATGCCACCGACCATGTTACATGGAAAAATTGGACCTCGGCACACGCTGCCGAGCGTTCTTGCCACCGACCATGTTACATGAAAAAATTGGACCTCGGCACATGTTGCTGAGCGTTCTTGCCACCGACCATGTTACATGGAAAAGTGGACCTCGGCACATGCTGCCGAACGCTCTCGGCCCCGACCCTCTTACAGGGAGGAAACCACCCCAAACACAGATATAGCCTAGCCGAGGTATCTGTGGGCTTCGGCAAAAGGTGCCGAACCCCCAGGCACCTCGGCCTCTTTCGTAGCGAGTGTTCGGAGGGGGTTGGCGACAAGGCCGAAGCACCCAGACCATGAAACGACGAAAATAACACCAAATCACCACTTCGCAAAGTTAGGAAAAATCATCAGAAGTTGAAAAGAGCTCAAAGAACGATCTAGAGCGCACTGCTAACATGAAAATTACTACGATACCCCATTTAAAGACTCGACACCCCTCGTGTAAGCTCCGATACAACTCCGTAAGCCATTAAAACAGTGAAACTACTCCTCAAAGGCTGATCAAACTCAGTCTTCGGGAGTGGGGGGCTCGTGATATGGCTAAAAATGGGGTTAAATCAGAACCGTCCAAACTTGGCGCGAATTTCAAAGCCTGGGGACAAAATGGTAATTCTACCTACAAACGGGTTTGAAATGGATACTGGGTCTTCTCTCCAAAAGCTCAGTGACCCACAAACGGACCCATCTCAACTGGGTGCGGGTTTCAACCAACGACAAACCCAGTCCAGTAGGATAGAATAAGGGTTTCTGATTATCCTAATCAACGGCCCTGATTCATATCTATCCTTTCATTGAGAATTAGGGATTACATTCCTAATCTGATCACAAGGATTACATTCCTAATCTGATCCCAAAGGCGGCTATAAATACCCCCTATCCATCACCATTAAGAGGTAATCGATCTTTCGCCAATTTACGCTTTTTCATAATCTTCTCTGATTACTGACTTGAGCATTGGAGGGTGCGTCGCCGGGATCAACCCCGGTGTATCACACTTTTTGCAGGTGAACGGTGAGAGTCAACGGTCAAACTCCGATGAGAAGGTACAAGGTTTTGCTATTCGGTTTTCCTAAGAATCTACAAATACTATCTGTTTGCCCCCACACCAGATTTAGCGGTAACAATACTAATAAACATTAAAAATCATAATAATAATAATATGATTGAAATTGGCAAAAAATATTGAAATATTATTCATATGAATTTAAGTTATACAATTTTCACAATTTCTAATGAAATGAAGAATTCAATTCACAAATATGTTTTATACACTAACATATTTCTTATATACAATTTTAATTGACTCCAATTTTTCTAATTTAACATAACAAGTAAAGATATAATACAATTTCTATTTCGTCGGTCGAGTTGCTATTCCAAGTAAAGCTATTGTTGTTGTTGTTGTTCTTCTTCTTCCGGCGAGTTGCTCCCACTTGTGGACGTTGATAGTGCTTTCCCTTTTGTCCTATCTTCAGCCTTCAGCCAGTCTTCTGTGCAAACGAGCATCTCTAACGTATCGGGCTTCAAGCGATTCCTGTAATCAGTTAGAACTCTGTCACTTGAAGAAAATGCACTCTCAGAAGCAACTGTAGAGATAGGAGGAGTTAGTAAATCTTTAGCCATAATTGACAGAATACTAAAAGTGTGTTCATGGTCTTTCCACCATTGTAAAATATCTAGTGGAGAAGAAGAAGGCTCAGAATCTTGTTGGTTATACCAATTTAATTCATTTGGTTGATTAGTCCTAGGTTTTTTTGATTGAATTTATTCAAGTAAATTAAATGTTCTATCATCAAATTTACTCTTACCCTTATCTTTAGAAGTACCAAAAGAAGAACTAACTACAGAAGTTATACTACTAGAAGCAAAACGTCTATCATAATAATCATACAAGTTATTTAATGTAGATTCAAACTGAACTAAAAAAGTAGCGCAATCAATTACTAATTCTAAATTTTTCTCAAGTAATGCAAAAAATATTTCAATCAAACTCTTCGTACCTTCTAATTTGATCCGAGGATCCATAACGGTAGCAACACAAATCGACATAGGAGGAGGAAAATAATACCTCAAAAAAAAATTGTATGCAAGTTTTACAATCTCACCAACATTGGGATCATTTAATATTTCGTTAAATGTTTGCATCATGCTAACTAATGAAATAAAAATGCTACTAGAAGTAGGTTCATATATTTTTAAAAATTTTAAAGTTGCGGTTTTAAACGGTTTTAAAAATTTCAACAAAGCTTCGACATAATACTAATTGGTGGGAGTCATTTCAAAATTTGGCGTATGAAATGCGATACAAAAATCATTTACAACTGCTTTATATTCGGTAACAACATGTAGTAAATCAAAAGTAGAATTTCATCGGTGTCTATCATCCATTGAAAATCTTCTAAAAGGTACATTTTTAAGCCTACACCAAGCTTTCCATTCTTGCAATACGCTTGGACTTAATGCAATAAAATGTACTCAACTTCTAATTTTAACTATATATGGATCGGCTATTTTTAATGCATCTTGAACACATAAATTTATAATATGACATGCACATCTAACATGAAAAATATTGTCAGATGGAGGATTTAATACGGATTTTAAAGTAGTAATTGCTACATTGTTGTTAGATGCATTATCAAAACTAATACACATAATTTTATCCCGAATATGAAAAATATCACAAATTTCTAAAATACGATTTGCTATTTCAGCGCCACTATGGGGATACAGCAACGCCGCAAGTGATATGATTCTTTTTTGAAGAATCCAATCATTGTCGATCCAATGATATGTTATTCCCATGATTGGAATATTGTTGACACCCGTCCAACAATCCGAAGTTAAACTAACTCTACAAGTTAAACTCCATAAAATTGCAATCAAAGCGTCCTTCATTTCGATGTACATTTTAAAACAATCTGATTTGCAAGTATTTCTCGGAATTCTTCTAAAATGAGGGTTTAAGGCCGTTTGGTTAAAATTTTCCAAGTCCCTACTCTCGGGATAGGAAAATGGTAACTCTTCCTTTATGACTAATCGGGCCATTTACCGACGAACAAGATCGAGATCATAAGGGTGGCTATCAACTAGACCGGTCCTAGGGTTGATTTTTTGTTGGCCTTGTAGGTCAGCAAGAAGGTCTTTATGGTTATGTTGGATGCGTCTAGTAATTGTACCGGCGCCGTCACCCCTCTTGAATTTGTATGTTTTACCACATGTTTTACAAACTTTCAAACCTATACCCGGAGTTTGTTCGTCCGAGATATAATCATAAAGCTTATGCCAATCACTAGTTCTCCTCTACTTTTCCTACTACTACGGGGTTGTGTGGTTTCGGTTGGTTGTTGTTGTTGTTCTTCTTCTTCTAATTGTATGTCACCTACAAACTCGTCGGGTGCACCCCATTGTTGGGTAGGAGGATCATGGTACTCTTGGGCGGGCTCACTAATTGGGACAATTGGTGGCCTACTGGAAGAGGAGGAGGAATCTTGCCCGCTACAACCGCTACCGCGTAATCTAGACATAATATAGTATTTAGTAATGTACTAATGTATGTAAAAAAAAATACACAATGTAAGAACGGTGAATTATAAAAAAAATCTACAAAAAAGAGGGTTGATATAGAGAAGATAAAAAACCAACAATAATTTTAACTACAACACAAAAAAAAAAAATAACGAGAGAGGTATGAAATTTTGATACCGTTCACCGTGGAATACGCGTATGTAAAATAAACCGTGAAAATAAGAATAGAAGTAGAACTAGAAATAAGCGATTCTGGAATTGAAGAGTTGAGGAGAGCTTGAAGGAGAATTGATGAGAGTTGAAGAGAGTTGAAGACGTTGAAGACGTTGAATTTTGATTTCGATACGATCGAAAATTGATCGTATATATGCCTTGTTGAAGACTTGCTTGTTGAATACTTCAATTGTTGAAAAATTCCTTAGAAATGATTTATAATAGTAGAGAGAGTAGGAGAGTAAGGTGTGATTTTTTTAGGGGGTTTTGGGGGGTATTTATAGGTTAAAAATGTAAAAACAAAAAAAAACAAAAAAAAACAAAAAAAACGGCTCTATTGTACAGTAACCCCCCCCCCCAACGTTCTGCTGACCCGCGGGTCAACAGTCGACCCGTACGAGTCCAACGGGTCGTAACCCGCGGGTCGATCCACAGGTTGGCGGCGGGTTGAGCCTTTCTAAACAGGTTCGCGGGCCGGGTTGGATTCGCATTTTCTTCGACTCGAGTCAACCCGTTACTGTACACGGGTTCGACCCGAACCCGCCAAACCTTTAAACGGGTCGGGTTCAACGGGCGGGTCACCAGTTGACCCGGCCCAATTGCCATCTCTATCTGAATGAGCTCGAACCTTTCTGGCTTCAAATGGATCCTGGGGTAGCTTGCTCGCTTTTAGGAAGTTCGATATTGGATCCATCCAAGTAGCTTTTGTGCGTGTAGGTTGGCGCAATTGACCTCGGGCGGCTCGATGGCTTCGATGCTGGGTTTTGGGAGAACTCCCACTAAGACAGTGTGATCCAACCTCTCGAAGAAGGAGGAGGCTAGCTTGGATAGGGCATCAGCCTTGGTATTCAATTATCGAGGAATCCAAGTCACCATTGCTTCTAAGAAATATGAGAGGATAAGGCGAACGTGAGCTAGGTACTGGATCATTCGGGAGTCACGAGCCTCACACTCTTCGGAAAATCTAATTGACCACAAGTTGGAAGTCGCTTATAATCTTTATGCGTTTGGCTCCTGCCTTCCGGGCCAGAAAGAGCCCCGCAATCATTGCCTCGTGCTCCACCTCGTTGTTGGAGTCCGGGAAATTGAGGCAGAGGGAATATTGAAGGGCAATGGTGTTTAGTCCCTTAATTATGACTCCGGCCTTGCTCCCACCTTCACAGGATGATCCATCGTCACAGAGTTCCCATTCTGGCTTGTCTTCTTGCATCCCGAAAGTGTCAGGGATTGTACATTCGACAATGAATTCAGCGAGCACCTGGCCCTTGATGGCAGTTTGGGGCTTGTAGCTGATGTCGTATTGACTCCATTCGACGGACCATTTGATCAGCCAGCCTGACGTCTCAGGTTTGTGGAGCACTTGTTTGAGGGGTTGGTCTGTAAGGACCTGGATGGAGAGGGCATGTAAATAAGGTCAAAGTATCCTTGCTGCCATGATAAGTGCATAGGCTATCTTCTCTAACTTAGAGTACCAGAATTCGGCATCTCGATGAACCTTATTGACGTAATATATCGGCTTCTGAGATCCGCCTTCATCCCGAACCAAGACAACACGGAGCGTGTGTTCGGAAGTGGCGAGGTAGAGGGATAGCACTTCATTCGGCTAGGGTTTGCTAAGGAGCGGAGGATTAGCCAAGCAGTTCTTCAACTGGTCGAAAAACCTGCTGTTGGAGTTCCCCCCACTCAAAACTTTAGCTCCTTTGAGGGCTTTAAAGAACGGTAGTGATTTCTCACGGGTTTGGAGAGAAAGCGACCGATGGCTACTAACCAATCGGTGAGGCGCTGCACTTCCTTGACGTTTTGTGGGGGGGGGACAAGTTCAGGATAGCCTGAATTTTTTTGGGGTTGGCTTCTATCCCTCGTTGACTGACCATGAACCCGAGGAATTTCCCAGAGGTGACGCCTAAGGCGCATTTTGAAGGGTTCAGCTGCATGTTGTGGGATTGAAGGACCTCGAACACTTCCTCCATATCTTTTACGTGATTTCGACCTTGAAGGCTCTCGACGAGCATTTCATCGACATACACCTCCATGTTCTGACCTATCTGATCTTTGAAGACCCGGTTCATGAGCCTCTAATATGTAGCTCCGACATTTTTCAGCCCGAAGAGCATGATGCGGTAACAATATAGTCCTTGGTCAGTGATGAAAGCAGTCTTGGAATGTCTAAAGGGTACATTCTGATTTGATTATAGCCCGAGAATGCATCCATGAAACTGAGGAGCTCATGTCCGGATGTCGCATCGATGAAGGCATCAATACTTGGGAGGGGAAATTGATCTTTCGGGCATGCCTTGTTTATGTCGGTGAAATCGATGCAGATCCTCCATTTCTCGTTGGTTTTTTTTACCATTACAACATTAGCTAGCCAACTGGGGTAGCTTACTTCCTGAATGAACTTGGCAGAGAGGAGTTTTTTTACTTCCTCCTTGGCTGCCTGTAGCCGATCAGGAGAGAACTTGTGGTGCCTCTGCTGCACTGGTTTGGTGCCGGGTGGACGCTCGATTTGTGCATTATAAGATCCTCGGAGATTCCGGGCATATTCGAGGGTACCCAAGCAAATAAATCCCAACTTCGACGAACACAATTGACGATATCTTGTTTTAGATCCAGGGAAGGGATTGGCTAACTTGGAAGCACTTGGAAAGGTCGTCTTTGGAGAATGGGATCTCTTCAAGCTCATCGACCAGTTCTGATCCGATTGTGCTCCTTTAAAAGGGGAGATCGACCGTGTCGAGGGGTAGGACTTTTACTCCCATAGCGGCCATGTAGCAGGTTTAGGCGGCATCCTGGTTACCTCGGGTGATGCCTACCTCGTGTTCGGTGGGGAATTTTATCTTCATATGGTACTCTGAGGGTACCACCTGGAGGGATGCAAGGCCGGGCCGTCCAAGGATGGCATTATACGTGGCTTGAATATTCACCACCATAAATTCAATGGTTTCGGTTCGGGAAGCCAGAGCTTGCCCGACAGTGACGTCGAGGGTTACAATTCCTTCCATTTGAACTGGTGCTCTTGAGAACCCTTGGAGTGTGTACCCCGTCAGTTTTAACTTTTCTCTGGGGAGATTTAAGTCATTGAAGGCTGTCAGGAACAGAACATTCATCGAACTCCGGTCGTCGACCAGGATACAGCGAACCTCGTGATTTGCTAAACCGAGGCTAATGACGATAGCATCGCAATGTGGGAGTCGGACACCCTCGAGATCTTCATTCGAGAACGAGATCGATAGCCCTCAACCCTTGGGGGGAGGTAGTTGATGGACTACATTGACTTCTTGGACGAAAGCCTTGTGGGATGTGTTAGAGCCCCCACCCATCTGTCAACCGTGGAAACAGTGGAGAATAGCCAAACCGTCAGCTCCAGACGGGTCAGGGCTCGTTGCAGGATGCTTGTCTGCCCTTCAAGGAGGAGAGGCATATCCAGTTCTTTGAGTGAACTAGACTAGGTAGCCTCTACGTATGAGCGCCTCGATTTCCTCCTTGAGAGCCCGACAGTTGTCGGTCTCGTGCCCGTGGTATCGATGGAACCAGCAGTAGAACCTTCAGTCCCTTCTTCTAGCGATGTTGTTGGATGGCGAGGAGTACTTGAGCATTTCTTTGTCCTCAATATCCATGAGGATTGTCAGGCCCCGCTTTTCAAAAATACGGAATACGAGCGCGTGACAAAGCCCAACGAATGATTTTCATCATTCATGAGTTGTAGGATCGACTCAGCATCATAACAAGAATATTAAAAAATGTACACAACCACGCATGCATGAATAATTCATTAAGCAACAGAAAACAATTGAAACAAATAATAATATTCCAAATAGTTTCCAACTCTGGATCAAAAGATTAAGTAGCAAGAAATAAGTAACTCAAAGAAAACAATAATTTAAGCAAGTCCTTGCTCCAAGAAAAACCTAGAATGTCTGCTCACCAATTCCAGCAGGAAATTCGTCTCCAAAGTCTGTTTGTAAAAATATAAAAGGGAGAAAATAGAGAAAACAAGAGAAACGCCCTTAGTGCAAGTTAAGGCCGCAAATAGTAAAACAAGTACAAGCAATATGGAACAAGATTTGGAATCAAGAATGTAATAGGGATACAACAAGTAGTGGGGGTTCAAGAAACTAACTAGCAAGAAAGACAACTCAAGTGACAAGGTTGGGTAACAAGTACTAGTAGTAGAATAAGTGGTTAGTAAACATGTAATGGTATCATATATCAAGTAATAAGTATCACGTACAAGTGTCGAGTAACAAGTAACAAGTCTAATGTATCAAGTTGTCAAGTACAAGCATCAAGCAACAAGTGTCAAGTATTATGCTCAAGTATCAAGTCTCATGTATTATGTAATCAAGTATCAAGTAAGCATGTATCATGTTCAAGTCTTGTAGTTATTACTATCTAGGTAGCACTTCATGCATCCATACTTTTACTACATGGTTGCTACAGTCAATGCAATTTCGTTTAGGCCTAGTGGTAGATTTTATAGGGCGGTGTACTCAGGTCATGTAGGAAATATGAGCATGTGATCAAACCATGGGCTCTAGAGGTGGCCCCCATCAACCCTTGATGTGACACTTAGTTCTATGTGGCACTTAGTTCCATTTAACATAAAATCATGGGAAACACGGGTTCCCTTCCGAGTACACTTACCTATATTGTCCACTACTTTGATCTTTTCCTTAAACCCGGCTTGTTATTCATTATTATCTTCAAGCATGCATGAAAGTGTGCAAAACAAGTCAAGTAAGCAGAATCAAGAACATGGGACAAGTCTAGGCTAAGTAGGATACATGTTCGAGGGTCAAAACAAATCAAAGTATCAAGAACAATGAGAATTCCAAATCTGGACAACATGACGTTGCTGCACCAAAACTGCGATTCCCGTTGCTACAAGATAGAAAACGTGGATCCGTCAGAAGGTCTAGAAACTAGACTACTGCCTGGTTCTAACGCATATAATTAAGGCACTTGAAAGTTGTGATAACATGTGTCAAAACAGCAAACTATACAACATTTGTGTTCGGCCAGAATTTGTAAAACTGAGTTTATACATATGAAACAGAGTTGAAACATCATTAATTAATTCTGAGAAAATTAGAGAATGTCCTCTAGGGTGTCCAGTACCAGCATGCAAAATTTCAAGTCATTTACTTACTAGTAGCATAGTTAAAATAATTGTAAACTAAGGAGATGCAGCAGTTTTTGTGAATCTGCGACTACAGACCCAGCAGCAGTAAAACTGCGATATCTCCAAGACCGTAACTCAGAATTCAAAAATTCTGGATGTTATTGAAAACTAGACACTTAGTTCTACATTTTATATTCAGGACTCAAGTTCAGATTTTTGTTTTATCGGGGTCGAAACAGCAAGGCAAGACAGAAACAAAAATCAACTAAAACACTTTTTGTATGAAATGAATCAAAATTTTACTAGTTGTGAACAAGTGTATCAACGAAGGGTTGTGACTCTTAGATCATGTAATATATATGGAGAAACATGAGATCATCAACAATAAACAAGGAGAAGTCACATTCACAAACTATTTGCAGTATTTTCAATTAAACGCTTGTACTAGAACAATAATTTGTACAAGAAGAATACTTGCCTTGGGGTGTAGACGCTCAATCCGACGGAGGAATAACGGGAATGGATCCCGGGCGACGAACTCAATACACGGATCACGAACCAAACACGAACACACGATCAAAATTGCAACCACGAACACAAGAACGGATCTCGATGAATAAGAGGATGATCAAGATGAAGATCAAGTGAATCCGACGACCGAGATCGAAAATAAAACATATAGGAATTAGAAAAGTACCAAAAGAGTAAATTTACCATGATTGAAAATTTTATGAAAAAATGGATCAAATGTTTAACTCACCAAGTAGAAGACGAACGAGACGATCGAGACGATCAAGGGCCGAGATCAAGTGTGATCGGTCGATCGGACGGTTGAGATCGAAGATCAAGATCAAGATCACAATGATCAAAAAGAGATCTGACGGTCGAAATCAAGATCTTGATGATCACGATCGCGATGATCAACGATCGGACGGCCTAGATCCAGTGGCTTGGTGATGATCAAATGGAGGATCGGATGGCTGTGATCAAGATCTGCTGCTGCTGATGATGATCCGATGATGGCTGATGAGATTGGATGGCCCAGATTGAGAGATCAAGATGATCAGATCAATGGACGGCCCAGAACGCTCTGATTGAGATCAAGATCCTGATGATCAAGTCGATCGGACGGCTCACAACATACTTGATCAAACCCAAAAAAACCCCACCATCAATGCTGCACTAGCTCCGACGGCGGCCAAGCAGCGACTACGGCGCAACGGTGACCAGCCAAGGGGACAGCACCGGGGGAGTTGGCTGCGACGAGAGGTTGGAGCAGCGCGATGCCAGCAATGTCGCGGGGTGGTCACGACAAGGGAGAGGCCATCATGGGTGAGGCGCGACTGAGTGCGATAGGGGGGACTGCCGTAGGGAAGCTGCAGTCATGCTGCATCGACGGCGGGGGAACGGCACAGGCGGTAAGGCGGCGGACGGGACAAAAGGCGCACAGGGACTGCGAACATGGCTATTGTCGCTATGGCACCGCAGTCGTCGGGAGGAGGGATGCTGGCGAGGACGAGCATGGCAAGGAGCAGGGGAGAGTCACGACGTCGCGGTGTGGAGCAGCGGCACGAAGGCGAAAGAGTCGGGAGGGAGAGACGAGAGGCGGCTGGGGGTAGGGTTTAGAATAGGGGAAGGAAATATACAGTTTATATGTGGGATTAGGGTATAGGGGTTTTGGGTATAGGGGTTTCGGGTTGGGTTTAGGGTGCTAACGGGTAGGGATTAAAAATGGGGTATGGGCAATTAACACAGGGTAATGGGTTTTGGGTGAGAAGTGGGTATTGGGCTGAAGGGTAAAGGATTCAATAGGGTATAATTAATGGGTATTTAGGTTATAGGGTTGAATAAATGGGTATGGATATATACAAATGGGTAATTGGTTAAGATATAGGTTGACTAAAATCCAACAGGGAAAATAGGGTTTTAAAAACTAATAGGAAAATAATTAACCAATAAAATGTAGGTTTACGTAACAAAATATATTTTGTACAACAATATGGAAATAATTTGAAATAACTACATAGAAATAGATGTTTAATAACCACTCAAAATTTATAACAATAATAACAATAATACTAATGATAATAACAAAAATAAGATTTGCATTACAATATAAAATCATAGAAAATGGTTATAATAAAATTATTGATCGAAAAATAGATTTTTAATGGAAGATCCAATAATACATTTTGACAAAAGAATTTGAAAACCGGGAAAATAATTTGCAAAATTTTTTAATATATAAAAATACATAAAAAATATGTTTTTGGGAAAACAAGGGTTATAAGGATGGCCGAAACACTTGCAGATAGAGGGGTGAATCTCTCGAACCAAGAAAGGGGAGGCAGACGCCTCTGACCAATGAGGTCCTTATGTGACTTCTTCGGGACCTCGGACTCATTGGCCTTCCTCTTACCCTTCGCAGTGGTCTCCTTCCAGCCGCTGGGATGCATAGCCTCTTCGACTCGGATATATTTTTTCCCTTTGTAGAAGATCGGGAAAATCGATATGAGATTTTTTGGCGAGGGAGGCTTTCAGCTGGTCATGTCGTATGTTTTGTCGGAATGCCACCAAGGCAACCCCGGTGTCGAGGGAGGAGATTGTCCTGGCTTCCGCCGTGAATCTTCAAACGAAGACTCGGAGGGACTCTCCGTCCTTTTGTTTCAAATCTAGAAGGGAGGTGCTGGTCTTTTCCGCCTTGCGACTAGTCACGAAGTGCGTGAGGAAATTCACTTCAAGCTGATCAAAGGATAAAATTGAACCAGGGGCGAGCTTAGAATACCATTCTTGAGTCAGACCATGCAGAGTGACTGGGAATGCACAACATAGGAAAGGATCCGAGGCACTGTGAATTATCATGAGGGTTTTGAACCCCTCTATGTGATCAACATGGTCTGTCTCTCCATTGTACGTCTCGAAATTTGGAGGTTTGAAGTTCCTTGAAATGGGGGCATCGAGAATTCGACCAGAGAAGGGGGGTCTGGATAGTTGATGACCCCGACTGAATCGTCCCCCGTTGTCGCCTATCCGAGATAAGTGGTCTTCCATGTATAGAAAATGTCTTCAGACATCATCATGCCTATCTCCGGATCTAGATGACCCGTGGGACTCCTCTTCCCTAGAGTCCACGATTTGTTCTCTAGTCGGACATTGTCCGTCCCCGGGTTCTTCCACGGAGTGCCCATAGGACTTCTGCCGGAAACTCTTGGAACTCGACATGAATGATGTGGCCTTCTCCGCCAAGGCTGCAGGGATGTTGGCAGTCACTCAGTGAGTAGTTGTGTCGTCTATCTCGGCCTCAGAACCGAATAGTATTATGGCTCAGAGCTAGGTTTGATGGTGTGTTCTTGCTCCTTGAACGATTGAGCTGGTTTTGGAGGTCTCCCTGGTCGAATCGACTGTTGATGATGATCCGGAGGTCGTCTGCCACATGTTGTTCGACCGGCCTTGAAACGAAGAGGGATGCACGGAACTGGTCCATGCGGAGATCTATTGTCTCCACAAGCCCTGGGTATTCGTGGGGCTACGGATAGGTTAGGGAGGAAGGACTGAAGGCCCTATGGCGACGATCCTCTTGGTTTTGGGAGCCATGAGAGTGGGTCACTTCAAACAAGAACTTGGGGGTTGAATTGATCTACGGTTTCCTTCAGACGGCGCCAATGTGTGGGAACAACAGATGATGTGAGTTCTTTGGATTTAAGGAAACCGCCATGATCCCGACCTTCGTTTGGGATTTGAAGGAACCTTGGGTATTTCGGTCTTTGATGGCGGCTTCGTCCACCTACAAAATCAAGCCTGAAACAATTGGAGTGTTCCCGGTCACAGACTCTCCGATGCTTAAGTTATCGAGTGGAGAGAATTCTATGGTGAAAGAGTCCTTACTTGTCATGGTCTACTCTATGCAGTGTTTATATGTCCTTTGAGAAGGATCCGTTACGCCCCGCTCTTATCACGGTATCCAATCCCTTTGATCTTGGATCTGGGATTAGTTACCCCCTTGAGTTATGGGGGTACGGTTACTGTGTAACCGACAGAGCGCCAGAGTGGCAGGCGGTTTCTCCGAATGCATGATTGTGCCTGCGGAAGCCGGGGGGGCTTTCTGCCTTGGGCCAGTAGGGAAGTTGGCGTTGGGCCTGGTTTGGTACTTCGCAATTCGTGCAAGGATCTTCGGTGGAGATCGCTCACAGTTTTCCAACATCAGTATATATATTGCTGATATTTTCTAGTTTGGTGGGTATATTTTATGCATGCGGTTTTGTATATATTTATTAAAGTATATGTATATATATATATATATATATATATATATATATATAATCACTTTGTATGTACTCTATATGGGAGAAGTGAGCCTCATATAAAGTATGAGGAAATTTTTCTCATATAAAGTGATTCTACTCACTTGGTGGTTTGGAGGTAATTCACTCGTGCATTATGTGGTTGAAAAATGAACGATTTCACTAGTAATATAAATCGAACAACAAATTGGCTCCACATGATGCATGGGTGAATGACCTCCAAATCACTTGGTTTTTTCTACACATGCAACCATTGGCATGATAACCATGATGGACGGAGTGGATCTTCCACGAGGGCCTCACCAAATGTATATACTCACTTTGTATGAGAAAAATTTCCTCATACAAATATGAGGCTTATATATATATATATATATATATATATATATATATATATATATATATTATTTCTTCTTTCTTTAGAAGATTAATTCAATATGAACGTCGTGCCTCACTCATCCCTAATAGCTGCCACTTATCACCACAAACAAACACGAATATCCCGGCGTTTATTTTTGGCATTCCCGGCGTTTAAAAACGTCGGGGTTGATGGCCACTGCGCTCCCTGAAACACCGCCGCAAGCGTCGGGATTTCCTCCGCCGGGGATGCGAAAAACTTTTCCCGGTGTTTTCAAACGCCGGGGTTGTATTTTAAGCTATCCCGACGTTTGGAAACGCCGGAATATAATAATTTTCATTTTTTAAATTTTTCCGTAAAAACCTATTTCCCGGTATTTGAAAACTCCGGGATATGATTTTTTTTTTTTTTGAGTTAAAGGATTTTAGTAAATCAAAATAGAAGCAATTCAATTCACAATTTCCTACAAATTCATGAACAAACATAATAAACAATATAAATGTACTTTTGAACACAAATTTATTCCAATAATTAAACAATTATAATCAAATTATCTACAAATTTTAAGTGAAGTAGCAATATAATCACAAACCAAGAACTCCACCAACTAAGGAATTCATGTTAAAGGAGCAAAGTAACAAAGGTAGTTTAACAAATTCTAACTTCTACATGTTAAAAACTACCGTCAAACCATTCATTAACAGCCTATATTGAGATATTCACATACATCTTGATTTGCTCACATGATGCCTAGTACCACAATCCGACCTCATACTCAAATAGAAAAATTTTACTTTCAGACGGCTGGGTCTTTAACTGTGGCTGTAGACAAGTTACTAATATGCAAATATGCAGCCTTCTCATCCAGCTGATTTTGAGCCCATGTCATCATCCTCAGCAAGGCTGGAAGCTTTGGTTCTACAGATCAATAGGAACTTCATTGTTGAATCTACTAGTATGCTTATAAAGGTGTGAGTATAAAAAAACAGTGTTAAAAGGTGTCAAACAATCAACACGCATAATAACAGAGTGTGTGTGTGCGCGCGCATGTGTGTGAGAGAGAGAGAGAGAGACTCAGTTCTATATCTTTTACTGTTTTTAACACAAAAAACATGTATGTAATCCATGAATATTTCTTTGTTCATTCTCCTGTATATGAGAGCTTAAGATGATATCATGAAATGATGATAAAATGACCTTCCTAGTAAAGATTAAATAGAAATGATAGAGGAATAGTGTCGGGGTACTTTCGCCGGCTTTCCTTATATCTTTTGTAGTGACACGAGATCTTTCCAAAAGATATGTGCTAATAGCAGCACCAGATATCCTACCACTACCATCAAATTGGATCTCCACAAATTTTCCAAATCGACTTCTTACAAAAAAAAGGGATAGGTATTAACCTCTATGCTCTGTAGCTGCAAATCGAATCAGTGGTGATGGGTGTGGGTGTGTTTGTAGAATGAGCATGATTGGGCACAGATATTCATGTGAGCAACAATTTATATCAGCTAACATGAGTTATCCAAGAAATACTCCTCGATAGAGAATGATTATTGCATACAGAAGAAGATCCTGAAGGAATAACCCATGCTCGAATGAGAGAATAAGTGAATATATAAATGTGGCATATACTTAATAGAACAGATTATCCGTTATATATGTCAGAAACCAAACATGACAAGTATTGAAAGGCGCTAAGCAAAATCCAAGCATGCAACACAACTATGTGCAATAGAATTTATACTAACTTGAAGCCCAATTAATATGTAGGCAAGATAAATGTGGCTAGACATTAATGAGAAGATGTGGGGAGTCTAAATAATATGATGTGATAGATGACAGTGTAATGATCTCTGAGACACAAAGTAGATCAAATAAACCAACAGAAATATGTTTCTTTGTTCTAACTAATTTATGTTATCATGGTTGTATTTCGCTATCAGCATCCACATTGTTGTGCTTATAACCTTAGTTATTCACTATGTGTCCTAACGAAGATAAAGGAGAAGTGTTGAATTGAGTTACTCAATGGCCAGCATAAAACAAAGTTGGATCAAAATATAAAATGAATCTTACTGACTACATTTCCCCCTTTTTTTAACATAAGACCTTCCACAAGCCGCAATTACTAATATTTATATTAGTTCATTTAGTTAGGGCGGTTGATCACAAGATCACCACTGCACCAATACCTAGTTCAACCTGAACTTCGATTTGAGCTCAAATTTTCTTCGATTTGGCTCAAAGCATTTTTCTAGTTGGGAGGCAAGAAATTAAAGATAATCTACATTTCACATACAAACTAATTAATTGCTCATTTCCATAATCAACCATATAAGCATATCTTTAATTCAAAAAATCCAAGAATCTTACTATGACTACCTTCAAGAATAGTAATCAAAATTGTCAAATCAATTTAAGAAATTACTCAAACCTAGTTGAAATAGCTAGTAAATCAATTAGATCAAGTAAATAATTGTAGAAATCTACAGCTATTGATAACTTCGATCTCATTCAGTGATTGGCAACACCCTTAATTCCTCTAAAACAGAAAGTAGAAAGTGTTACTAGGGTCTATGGTATGTCTCCTTGAGATAGAGATCAAGTGTTTCCCAATTGCACAAATTAGTATGCTGATGTTCGTGAACAACAAAATATGAAGTGAGAAGCAATGTTATCATCTAGTTATCATCAATCAAATAATATTCAAATGAGGTTGATTTTTTTCTCCTGTACATGTTCCATGCCCCCAAAACTACCACTATGAGTGAAACACAAATTCCTCCATCTTAACTTAACTCCACATCAGCTGGTCGGTGTAGCATTGTGGCTTGGGGTGGTTAATGGTACCCCTGATTTTCAAATCCTCCCCAAGCATTGGTAAATTATTTTTTCAGCTCCTCCAATAATTTGAGAAAGAGCGGCCATTCTTTGTTTGCACATATACAGATGATAATGGATGCTTTACCATGGATTCTTACCCGACTAAAATATCTTGAGCCTAATTTTGTTGCTTGAACTTTGCCCTAGATTTTTATATCTACAACGGTATTCAACCCACTGTATCCTAAGGTCGGGCTTCGGGATTTCAGGCGAATCCTATCTTTTAATCCTCAAACTTCAAATTACAATGGAAACATTGAGAACATTTTTGAAATGTGGGGAAAAGATATAAAAATAAAATAACTCATTCGATCCTATATAGAAATAAATTTGTAAACCAAATAAAAATATGAAGAATCAAACATATCAAACCAAATTAAGAGATTACAATAATACAACCCAAATTAGAATGACAATCGATAATATATTTCTACATAAGCCAACAAACCGGAAGCAGCTAAGAATCAAAACTGGAGGAGAAGAAGATACCCTTCAAGAGAGGCGGATGAGGACGACGACCAAGAACAGGTGCGAGTGCGAACGGCGACGATAGCTGCGAAAGCGAACGACAGAGGTGGCTGAAGCGAGAGGGTTTCGGCGATCTTGAGGGCGATGAGGGTTTCGAGGAAGAGAGAATTGATGGCGGCGAGCGAAAGAGGGAAAGAGGGTGACGAAAACTTAGGGAATTAGGGTTTCTGAGCGCGAAAAGAGAAAGAGTGAGAGAGGGGTGGGAAATTTCGGGGATGTATGCTCCTTAATAATGTTGAAGTCCCCGGCATTTCGAAACGCCGGGGTATCTAGTAACCTTGACATTTTCTATAAATGCCGGGGTATGTTTCAACTTCGTTGGCACTTTAGCCAAACGTCGGGGTAGTTTTGCGGGGTTTCCCATCTTTTTTGTAGTGTATGTCCTTGTCAGGTCCATCCAGAGAATAAAAATCGCCTATTATTGCATTGTTTGGAAGCCATGGATTTCTTGACATGATAATAAATAGAGGCTCACGCCGATGATTTGAGCAACATTGCTCACAAGTGGGAGTAAGGGGAGTGAGAGAAACTTTTCATTTGATGTCGGTCTTGCTTTGTTGTGGAATATTTAGCAAACACGTTGCAAAAATGTGTTTGATAGAGCTTCCTTCGATCCAAGAAGGGTGGTGAGGTTCAGCTCGGGATATGCTGTCTATGGTTGATAATTATAGTACTGATTTCACACCTCATATGTTCGAGAGTAGCTTGTACAAACCTCTACCTAACACTGCCTAAACCAATTCTGATGCTGCGCTTAGTGAAAAGTTTGTATAAGTTAGCTTCATCTCACATGATAGCAATGACATGGATATTAAGATTGGAGCAAAAACTATTGACTCTTAGTTTGGTATGCACAAAACGTGTCTATAAATACTAATAAGCTTAAGTTGAGTTGCTTAGATTTTCAGGATCAAATAATATCAATAAGAGATTCAAGAGAGATTCAAGAATAGGCAAAGATAGAAAGTAATAAAGAAAGATTTCAAAATCAAGCAAAAAAAGAAGGTATTCAAAACGAGCACATGTTGATTAGTGCCCAAGAAAGCTATCAAGACCAGTTGTTGTTATTCCATATTTGTGAGATTTTATCTGTATTTGATTGATTGATGATTGATTAGTATATAGTAAGATTATAAAGTGGATTCGTCATGAACAGCATGATTGCGGTCGACCGCACCACATTCGCCCGCACGTTATAGCGATATAATGAAGCATTCGACCATTCATCTTTCGATTTTTCGTTTGAAAGATGAAGGGTCGAATGCACCTTAATTACGGTCGACCGTAACTCGAGCTGTTCACCTTTTTGGAATGTATCGTTTCTATTTTTGATAGATACACTTCCCATTCTATATATTTGGACGAACCCACTATGTATTCTTCACCTATTACTTTGAGAAAAATCTTCTGAACTAATCAATTCAACAATCAATTCGAGAGTGTGTGATAGTTATTTGTTTTCTTCAGTCAGAATCATTAAAGATCTTGAGTTTTTCTTTTCTTCCACTTCGGTGAGATTGACGAGACTTGTGTTGGAAGTCCTGTGGGTATAATATGTCTCTCGGCCTGAATCCGAGAATCACTGTACATAGATTTGAGTATAGTGGAACGCTTGTGGCGGAGAATTGCTACAAGTAGGTGGTGTGGACGTAGACTTGGAAGTCGAACCACGTTATATCGCTGCGTCACTTGTGCTTGCTGTGTTTGCATTTCTTATCTCTTCTCATTTACTTTGCAACTCAGTTTTAATTTTTCTTTAATTTTTTTAATTCTGCACAATCACCCTATTCACCCCCCCAGGGTGATTTACAGTGGTATCAGAGCTAGGTGCTTATTAAAAACTAAAAAGCTTAGGCAAAAGTTCCAATGTCCGAAATCCCTCCTCCCGAAAACTTGCACTCATCGGAGCCATTCGTCTACAATGGGACAAGCCTTATACGCTCACCATATTTTGATGGAAAATGCTATGATGTTTGGAATGTTCGTATGTCTTATTTCTTACATATGCTTGGAGAGGAAGTATGGAATGTTTGCATAAACAAAACAGATATTCCAGTCAACGATGGAAAGATGGCCTTTTCAAAAGCAGAGCTGGCATTAAAAACCGTAAATTTCAAAGCTATGACGGCTTTCTATGCAGGGTTGAACAATGAGGAATTAATGCGATGCGGGAAAAATTGTAAGACAGCATACGAAATTTGGAACAACATGCTGAAATGGCATGAGGGAACCGCTTCTGAGGTAAAAGCTAAAGTAAATTTATGTTTTTATAAGTTTGATGTTTTGCGTATGTTGCCAGGAGAAAACATAGAACAAATGCTTGCCCATTTCGATATCATTGCACACGAGCTTGAGAGCTTAGGTAAGGGGTTGGACGATGACCGAAAGATCCGAAAACTCATAAGCTGTCTCACACCCTAGTGGGATGTAAACGCTGCTGCAATAAGGGAGACCCTTGAGGAAAAGAGATTCAATTACTATACATTCCAAGGAAAGCTGAAGACATACGCGATGGAGATGACAGAAACTAAAAGATACAGACAGAACATCGTGATTGAACAAAAAATCGAAGAGAGGACCATCGCCCTAAAATCAGAGAAATCCCGACCATCAAAAACAGATTCAGACCATGAGGAGTCAGACGAAGACATCGCCTTATTGACTAAGCAATTTCGTAAGTATCTCAAACATAAAAAATATGGCAGGTATCAAGGATAAAAGGAAAAAAAGATAAAGATGACATATGCTACAAATGCAAGAAGCCGGGACACATTCAGGCAAATTGTCCCATCTCACAGGACAGGAATAGGGACTACTACCACTCAAATCCGGGGTTGAAAAAGAAGGCGTTGAAGGCAACGTGGCTAGACTCAGACTCAAGTGAGGATGAGCAAGGTCACAACGATGTTGGCTTCATGGCTCTTGGGAATGGTGAGGTGCAATCACCATCTCGAGAAGAGGTAATCGAAGAACCCACTTATGATGAGTAAGTAGATATGTGTAATGGATTAAAAGATTATACTAAGAAATTAAGTCGTGAACTCAGAAAATATAAACAAATTCTAAATGAATCTCATGACTGTTCCATCGCTAAAAATCAAAAACTAAAAAATAAAAATTCTTTGATTATGGAAAAATTCGAGTCATTTAGAAAAGATCATGATGTATTGCTAGAAGAAAATGAACTCTTAAAACAATAAATTCAAGAATCCTTAGCAACACATGATGAACACTTAAGAGAAATTCATGAGAAATCTGTTTATATTGCCAAGCTCGCTAATGATTTAAAAGAATGTAAAAGAAAATTTGATGAGGTAGTAGAAGGTTGTAACGAATTTCTTGAGCAAAATAGAATACTTGATGCTACACTAGACACTCTTGGTTGGAACACAAAAGACGATGAGATGACTAGGAAAAGACTTTGTAAAAGAGTAGTTAAGCTCGAAAAAATTGTTGAAAAATATGAAGGGTCCAGTTACTTTATTACAAAAAATTCAAGATCTTATCATTATAATCTAGGGCTTGGTTACGAAGACCCAATATACCATCAAAAATCTAAACCATCATGTCAAACACACTTGCACAGTCATCAACATAATCACAAACAAACTCAAAAATACGCAAGTGTGCATGACCCGAGGCATAATCATATCACATGTCACTACTGATGTAGACTAGGGCATATTTCTTATAATTGTTCATTAAAAGGGAATACTAATTTTTCTGGGTTAGAAAGAATGTAAATGCAGGTTCAAAACCCACTTGGACACCTTAAAAATTCAATGTAGGTGGTTCGACGCCTTCAACTTAGAAGATCGCAAGCACCTTGATAGAAGATGGCCGATAGTCACTACAGGTATACTAACAAAACTTGCGTCTCTATCAAGGAAAAAGGAGAAGGACCTTGGCCTTTCCGATAAGTATAGCACCGGGTACAATCTACACTTGCTTAAATTTATATTAAGATTACTTATCTTCAAAATAAAATGTCTAGAGCATGTTATACATTAAGTGTGTGAATGTTATAACATATTAATGTGGCATAATCTGGTCTAAAAGTACTATGTTGATTTGAGGAAAAATAACTTTGCAATAACCTAAAAGTCAGTTGCTTGTTCAGTCGACTGTGCTATACATTGAAACTTGATCAGTCGAAAATGGACCGGTCAACAGTACGACCGACCGTCCACCTCTCTGCCAAAAATCACTCAATCAAAACTCTTTCTTTCGTGTGATGCGGTCGACCAACTCGCTCAGCTGCTTTGATTTTTCTCTTTTGATGACAGCGGGTATAAATACCCCTTCATCCCCCTTCTCTCAAACCTCATGATAAACCCTATCCCCCACATACAAACCCATCAAATAAACCTCATATCTTTTACTATTTTCTTCAAATTTCTTGAGTGCTTTCTCCTTCTTTGACTCATGGCTTCCTCCTCTCACAAATCGAAGGGTAAGAAAGCTATTGCTTCTAAATCTGTCACCAGAGACGGCATTATATTTCAAAATTCTAATTGCGCTGATCTCTATTTCTCTGCTCTTTGGAATGCTCCGGTTGTTGCCAATCAGGAGATTAACTTAACATCCTTAGGTGATCAGTTTTCTGTTATGGTTAGGATTTGTAGAGATTTTGGGTGGAAAAATTATCTTACTACACCTAGCACCCACTCCGAGTCATTGACTCGCCAATTTTATGCTAATCTTGAATGTATTCAAGACGATGATCTCACTCTCTCTTCTATCATTCTTGGGAGAAGAGTTAAAATTACTCCCGAATATCTCCTTAGGAGATTTGAATTTCCCGAAGGGAAATTTGATGCATATCATCTAAATTTCAAAACCCGTTATTATAAACCCGGCCATAATAAAGATACTGTGAAATCTATGACTGTTCAACATGAATTCTCTCACCTTCCTCGTCCCGCTCCTACAAACTTTACTGATTCAGCCCGTGTTCTAAACAAAATTGTCAATGCAAATATTTGGCCCAAAAAGAATGACAAGTCTGAAATTTGGGTCGATCAATCGTTTATCATCTTTCTTATTATTGGTGAATATAAATTTGATCTTGCCACGTTTATTTTCACGCCCCGCTTCCCAAAAAGGAAATACGGGATACGGATACGTGACTAAGCCCAGCGAATGATTTTCATCATCTATAAGCTATCAGGATCTTTACAACAAGCACAAGAATAATCAGAGTAGGAAGCAAGAGAAGTCAACCACGCATGCATAACTAAATCAAAATACCAACAGGATTACTCGAAACAAAATATATTGATCTCAAATAAACCAGATCTGAATAGGTCAATAATCCTGTGTCACATTGCCCAAATACAAAATAATCCAAGTAACCAAGTACAATTATTCAAGATAGCAACAAGAAATAAAAATAATAGTAGCAAGAACTCCAGCAACTAGAATCTCATATCACCTACACCATCTGGCAGCTGATCTCCAAAATCTGCAATTTAGCAAATTGCAAGAAGCGGAAAGCAAAAAAAATGCCCGTCAATGCAAGTTACGGGCCACTTGTACTATAGGCACAAGTACAGGGAAGGGAAACAAAAATATAGTAACAGCAGAAGCAAGCATAGCATGGAATAGACATGACAACAAAACAGAACAACTAGCATGGCAAGGTGAACAAGTGCAAGTGGTATGTAACAAGTGTCAAGTAAACAAGTATCATGTAAACAAGTAACAGGTGTCAAGTATTAAGTATCATGTAAACAAGTAACAAGTGTCAAGTATCAAGTGATCATGTTCAAGTCTTGTGTTAAATCTATCTAGGTAGCACTTCATGCATTCCAGGTTTTTACCACATGGTTGCTATATACAAACAATTTCGTTTTAGATTTCATAGTGGATCATAGAGGGCAGTGTACTCAGGGACAAGCTCCATATAACCAAATAGGATCTATGAATCCTTTTCTGAGTACACGTTTCTGTATTTTCAACTAATAGAACTTTCCCCTTAAACCCCGACTTAGTTTCTTATTATTATTATTATTCAAGCAAGCATGGACGTGCACAAACAAGTCAAGAAACATGGAGAGACAACAAGAGACAAGTACAAGTTGAATAAAGAACACAAACGGGTGAAGAAAGACTCAAAATATACTAAGACAACGAAAATTCTAGTTCAGGACAGCAAGACAGTACTGCACCAAATCTGGGATTTCCGTTGCCACAAACATGCAAACCTAGATCCGTCAGAAGAACTGAAAAATAGACTCCCGGCTGAATTCAGAAAATATATATAAGTCATATGGTATTTCAAAAAAACAAGTCTCAAAACAGAATTGTATCCAGAAAATATATTCAGTCAGAAATCAGAAGTTTGTATTCATAAACAGAAAAACGGCATAAAAACTTACTTATTAAATCCACAAAAAATCTGGGGTATTCCCTAGTATGTTTAGTAACAGAAAATAAAGTTTCATAATTTTCCAATATAGATAGAATAGTTAAGAAAAATCAGAAAGCAGCAAGATACGACAATTTTATAAATCTAGAATCATAAACACTGCAGTACTAAAACAGCAATATCTTGCAAAATATAAATCGAAATCCAGATCCGTCAAAGGGTGATAAAATAGATACAGTAGGCTATAATTCATATTCACAAAGTTTTTATAAACAACAAATAGAATCAGGTTGAAATTATGTATCTTTACTGAAAAGTAGAAAATTTATGCATGTATAGTAATTGTTCACAAGCACAAAATAGTTTATAAAAATTATCAATTAAATCCATAAAAATTAGGGGTTAATCAAATCAAGTCTAGCTGTAACCAGCAAAATATTGAATCAAAATATTATCTTTAGCATCAGTAGAAAAATAATTTACCATACAGAATTTATATAAAACTGGATATGGAATTTTAGACACATCTGTAGTAAAATAGTCATAACTCGAAACTCATAAATCGAAACTGAGATCTGTTAGAAAATCTAGAAAGTAGACAGAATTCTCTATAATACATATTCACAAATAATTTTCATATACTGACCTTAATAGGGTCTAAAATACTGATAAAAAAGGGGGAATCGACAAAAAAAATCTTTCATGCACAAAATCAACTACTTCATATGAAACTCATCCAAAACATAACCAAATATGAAATATGGTATACTAGACGTCCAAACAACATGATATAGGGTATTCCACAAGTCTACAATGAGTTATACTACAAATAACACATCAAGCATACAAGATCGTACAACAGGTCATGAATCACGCACAACATGCATGTACACAACAAAAAGTGATCATCCCTAAGTTATTTCATGTCATGTGTGTAATGAGGCAACTACGGGTGGGTCAACACAATAGAGACAATAAATCACAGGGGTTTTTCACAAGAATTGTCTCTAGAACACAACTACATTATAGACGGTATTTAGTACTTGTATTATACAAAGAAAAGAATACAAGTTACTTGCCAGAGAGATGACGACCGGAACGGAACAAAGGCAAGAATAACGGGAACGGATTCCCGGGCAACAAACTCAACAACAATGAACGAACGATCACGAGCAAGATCACAAACACAAGGAACAACCGATCGCGAACATGATCCGACTGCGGATGGCGGGGAGGTGTGCACGGCGATGGTGGGAGGCGGTGCACAGGGGCAGCGCCGGTGAGGGCTAGCTATCGATGTCGTGTAGCGCACAGGGAGGGCGCGCTGTCGGGCTGCTGTCTCTGATCTGGCATGTCGACGGGGAAGGGCACCGCACACATGGGTGCTGTCGACTGCGGAAGAGGAAGCGGCGGTAAGGCTTCGCTGGCATCGTGGCTGTAGGGCAACAGGGGCACAGGGCGGCGCAACGGCAGAGCGACGGCTGCTGTCGTCGACCGCAGCCCTTGCTGCTGCTGCGTCACGACGGATGAGGAGTTCAGGGGCACCGAGGGGTTACCGGCGATGTGAGGCAGGGGAGAAGGGAAGGAGGGATGCCGAGGTGGGTCTGGGTGTTTTCGGGGTCACCAGGGTCGCGACACAGGGAGAGTGGCCGGTAGCTGCTGTCGTGCGGCACTGTGGATTGCGATGTGACGGGGAGGAGAGCGCCTGGTGGTCGGGTTGCGTCGCTGAGGGGCTGCGGCTGCTGACTGTGGGAGAGGAGTAGGGGACCAGGCATCGAGGAGGGCTGCAGCAAGGCAGGAGGCGACGCAGTGGTGCAGGGCAGCTATGGCACAGGGAGATGGGGGTGGCGTCGCTGGGGCACTGCGACACCCGGGACTGTCGCGACAGGAGGAGAAGAGAGGCAGAGGGTTGTTGCGGCGTCGCCCTGGCTGCAGGCGGCGGGGCGATGGAGAAGGTGTAACACCCCGAATTCCAAATAAGCCTGAATTCGAAGTTCCACAGGATCTTTACACTTCACTTCGTACAATTTTACAAGGAATTAAAAACTTTTATTACAACAATAATTATATCAACGCAGCGGAAATAAAAACTACAACATGATACATGAAATAGATAACAACTTGAACATTTCTTTAAGCAGCATTCATGCTTTAGTCTTGTCAATCACTTTATCCTGCATAGAAACTGTGGGTACGTCAGTTGCATACAACTGATGCTAGGATATAATACATCAATTTCTCTTACTTAGAAAGCACACACTTGTCACAAACAAAACTAATGGGGAATATCCTATTGATGTCATGTGTGAATGTGCACTTAATCCTTAATGCAGTTACTTATATTACATGACACTAATGTGCACTTATTCGGATTCTATGCATCCCATACTACATAGGTCCGAGGGCAAGCCCTTAATCATTCTTCATCTTGTAGGGATGGATCCCTCACTATGACTTAAACTACTATGGTAACTACGGTAAGTATCCTAGATGTTCTATGAGTTACGAGCCCATACCCAGACAGCCTGGAGGGAAATCCCACGTCATGACATGACGCATCATGTAGACAACCTATGGACAATTCAGCCTCTGTCATGGGACTATGGCACCACTCGTAATCACCAAACATCTCACAAGCGTCGCCACAGTCTCGATAATTCCGGAGATGTATTCACGTCATGACATGACGCATCATGTAGATAACCTGTGAAACACTCTCACACTGTAGACCCGAGACCCTCATACTTATGTTTTTCTCTTAGTTTCATCACATCTTCACTATTGTATTGTCCTTAGTTATTTGAATCATGAATAAAAATCAACATCCTAGAGTTAGCACTTCCTCTATACCGATCTTAACCATCTATCAACAATCACGACCCAAACTTTGTCTTTCATTTCAATATTTTATCTCAAAAGAATTTATTCAATGCCGGTATAAGGACTTAGCTACACTCTAGTCTTTAATCTCATTTCATGTTTATAAAAATTGAGTATTCATACTCACAAATTTTTCTCATAATTCATCACGATCTTTTATTCCATTTACATGTACAAATTTCATGTATAATACAACAATTTCATTTTTTTCAAACTTACCACATTCATAAATAAATTTCACAAACTTTCTTTACTTTCATAATATCATTCTTTCACTTATTAAACCAAACTCACAATTTATCTTACTTAAATTTTCCATGTCACGATTCTCATTTTATAAATAACTCTACTCAAAATTTCTTTCAAAAAAAATATTTATTTTCTTTAATTAATCAAGATTATATTCTAAGAAATTATTTCAAGTTATTTTCCTCAAATAGCCTCTAATTCCCATTATAATAGGTCAAAATGATAGAAATAATTTTCAGGAAGTCTAAGCATTTTTAGAATATTTCTAATAATTTTTTTCTTCAATTTTTAAAACACATAAAAACTATTTTTTGTAAGATTGAAATATTTCATCAGCCGGGACAGTGATAGTCGTCTGTTGAGAAAGGCCAGTCGACTGTCCTGCGAGGATTTAAAACTCAAGAACCAACAGTGAAGACAGTGACAATCGCCTTTTGAAAAATAGCCAGTCGACTGTCCTGCGAGGATTTAAAATTCAAGAACCAACAATCAGGACAGTGACAGTCGACTTTTGAAAAATAGCCAGTCGACTGCTATTGCAAACTAAATCCGAAATTCAGTACCTGACAGTCGATTGTCGACTCTAGTTCAGTCGACTGTCAATTGTACCAGGTTTCAGTTAAAGTGGATCATGAATATATTTTCGACATTGAAATGCAACGATAACATCTTCACGATTTGACACTACAATTATCACAAAAGATTGTTTTCTTACTTTCTTTTATTTCTACAAATATTTCTAGAACATAATTCCCCTTATCACACTAGTGTTACATTAATTAAGATAGCATATAACCAATATTTCAATTAACCAAATAGCCATTCACCAACATATATTCTACATCTAGCATGGTTCAAAATTCACATTTCATATCAACATGAAAATTTTAAGGTAATAATCACAATTTATAGCATTTATCAATCAATTCATCAAACATTCACTTCATTTGTAACTAGTCTCTTTTTTTAAAACAAACACATGGCCAAATTTACTAAATTTTTTCTTAGCAATTTCATCGATTAAATCCCTAGCATGATATCTACATTAGAAGTAGAGAAATCACCCACCTTAATTGAAGAAAAACAAAAGAACTCCTAGGGAAACTCCTTGAACACACGATCCCCTCCAAGTTGTAATCCTTCTCCTTCTTGCTTGTGCACACCAAAGCTCTCCTCCTCCTTGTACTATGCAAAACCGATCTCTTCCTCTCCTTGATGATGCTAATCCGGCCTCCTCTAGGTGCAAGAACACATAAATCCAACTCTCTCAATCTTTTTCCTCACACAATTTCTCACACTCTATCGTTTCTTCTCACTTTCTTAATAAATTCTAATGGTGCAAGAGAAATGAATGGCTGGGGGGGGGGGGGGGGGGCTATTCATACACTTTTTGGGGTCAAATGAAGGTCTAAGATTAACTTAGATGGATGTAGATTAGGGGCTAGGATGCATTAGGGAGTTAGAGCAACCACCCATGAACACAAAACTACCTCTCCACTACTCCATCTCTCCCACCTCCTCCATGCTGCAACCCGGCCAAGTTTGATGCATAAGACACGTGCAAGTGCAATGCACGTGTCACACCAAGCACACCTAGTTACTAGTTGTACATGTTAGTTTAATTAATTGTTAAAAAAACAAGTCCACCCTACAAATTGTCTCATTTAAATGAGAATTAAACTGGTGGGCTCAATTTAGCGGGCTTTAGAATCCATGGGCTTAATAATTAAAATAATTAATTTAATTACTGTGGGCTAGATTTAAACATTTAGGCCTAGGATTTAAAATAGGCTTTTGAATAAAAAAAGAAGAACATAAAATACTTGGTTCATGCTATAAAATAAATAAGTTTTAAGGGTAAAATGTACATAAATTTGCACGTGCAAAACACGTGAAATCAAACAAACTTATATTTAATTATAATTGAAAATTCATGATGTTACAACACTCCCTCCTTAGAATAGTTCCGTCCCCGGAACAAAGCTTAAAAGAGTTAGAAAACAAAACACAACAAGAAGGAAAAGAAAAGAAAAAACAAATCAAACAAAGAGCTCAGGATGATCCTTCAACATCCTCTCCTCGGATTCCAAAGTAGCGTCTTTAACCAACTGGTTTCTCCAGACTACTTTGACCATCGGTATCGTCTTGTTCCTGAAGACTTTCTCCCGATGATCCACGATCTCAACCGGTAGCTCAATGTAACTCAGATCCAGCTGCAAACCCTCCGGCACTTCGGGCAAATGGTGACTTGGATCTGGAATGTAACCTCTCAGCATAGACACATGTAAGACATTGTGCACCTGAGACAACTATTTCAATAACTCCAACCGGTAAGCAGTTTTCCGGATCCTCTTCAATATCTTATATAGGCCTATGAACCTTGAGGCTGACTTCCCACTTCTGCCAAAACGAATCACACCTTTACTAGGCGATACCTTCAGAAAGACAAAGTTACCTTCCTCGAACTCAAGGTCCCTTCTTCGCTTGTCTGCATAGCTCTTCTGCCTACTCTGAGCATCCACCAACCTCTTCTTGATCAAATCGATTTTTTCAGAGGTCTGCTGCACGATCTCAGGCCCAAACATCTGTCGCTCCCTAACTTCAAACCAGAGAACAAGTGTTCTGCACTTCCTGCCATACAAAGCTTCGTACGGAGCCATCCCGATACTAGTCTGAAAACTGTTGTTGTAGGCAAACTCTACCAGAGCTAGATGCCTTTCCCAACTACCTCCAAAATCTAGAATACAACACCGAAGCATATCCTAAAGACACAATCTTCAATGGAACACCATGAAGCCTGACGACCTCTCCAACATACTGCTCGGCTAACTTGTCCATAGACGAAGTGAGTTTCATAGCCAAGAAGTGAGCTGATTTGGTTAGTCGATCGACTATGACCCAAATCGCATCATTATCCTTCGAACTCTTGGGCAAACCCGTGATGAAATTCATGCTGATGTTATCCCACTTCCACTCCGGAATAGGTAACGGTTGCAACAAACCTCTAGGCTTCTGATTCTCGGCTTTCACCTGTTGACAGATCTCACACCTTGCCACAAACTCGGCCACATCCCGCTTCAAACCTGACCACCAGAAATGTTGATTGATGTTCTTATACATCTTGGTACTCCCAGGATGTATAGACAAAAGAGTGGCATGTGCCTCCTAAAGAATACTCTCCCTCAAGTCTGATTGATCCGGAACACATAGCCTCTCTCCAAACCACAACACTTCACCCCTGATCTGAAACTCTGACAACCGGCCAGCACCAACCAGCTCCTTCATTTTCTGAATCTTTGCATATTTCTTCTGACTTGCTATAATCCTCTCATTCAGCATGGGCCGAAGCCTCAGCTGAGCTAAATATGATCCCAAGCCTTGCACAACAACTTCAATACCATCCCAATCCAACTCCTCTGCAAGATGCCTTTGAGTTGTAATCAAACTAGCCAAACTACTTTTACGGCTAAGTTCATCAGCAGCAACATTAGCCTTCCCCGGATGGTACTTAATCTCAGGACGAATGTCCTCAGGTACTTCCAGCCATTTCCGTTGCCTCAGATTCAGGTCATTCTGCTGATAGATGTACTTCAAGCTTTTGTGGTCCGTATACATGTTTAATTTCTCACCGTACACGTAGTGTCTCCATTGCCTCAAGGTGAAGATAATCGCAGCCAACTCCCGATCATGAGTCGGATAATTCTTCTCATGCGGTCTTAGTTACCTAGACCCATAAGCAATCACTTTTCCTTCTTGTATTAAGACACAACCAAGCCCACGATGTGAAGCATCGCTGTAAACATCATACTCAATACCTGCTCTAGGCAAAGCCAAAATGGGAGCAGTAGTCAGCTTCTCATTCAACTCCTGAAAGCTTGCCTCACACTGCTCAGTCCACTTGAAGTTATATTCTTCTTGGTAAGACCTGTGAGCAGCACGGCTATCTGAGCATAGCCTTGGATAAACCTCCTGTAGTATCCAGTTAGTCCAAGAAAACTTCTTATTTCCTTCACTATAGTAGGCCTTGCCCAATCCTTCACCGCCTCTATCTTCCGAGGATTAGTTACCACTCCCTCCTTAAAAAAGATGTGATCCAGGAATGCCACTTCAGATTTCCAAAAATTGCACTTGGATAACTTGACATACAACTCATGCTTCTGAAGCTTCTTCAGAACTTCAGTCAAATGCTCAGTGTGCTCCTCCTCTGACTTGGAGTACACAATAATATCATCGATAAACACCACGACGAAAGAATCAATAAACGGCCTCAGAACTCTGTTCATCATGTCCATAAAGATTGCAGGTGCATTCGTCACTCCAAATGGCATAACTACGAATTTGTAATGCCCATGTCGAGTTCTGAATGAAGTCTTATGCACATTTTCAGTCTTCACTCGAACCTAATGGTATCCCGATCGAAGATCTATTTTGGAGAAAATAGCCGCTCCTTGTAGACGATCGAACAGGTCACCAATTCGTGGAATTGGATATTTATTCTGAACAGTGACCTTATTCAGCTCTCGGTAATCGATGCACATCCTCATCAAACCATCCTTCTTCTTACCAACAGCACCGGTGTGTCCCAAGGCGACGCACTCGACTGAATAAAGCCTTTCCCCAAGAGTTCCTCAATCTGCCGTTTAATCTCATCCTGCTCCACATGCGCCATCCTATACGGTGCCTTGAAAATGGGTGCACTCCCTGATGAATAGTGATGCTGAACTCTACATCACGATGTGGGGGTAACCCGGGCAAATCTTCCAAGAACACAGTCGGGTAATCCCGAACCACTGGAATCTGTTGCACTTCCACATGAACCTTCTTCTTGCTAATTGCTGCCACCAAATCTGAACATCTCTTCTTCCCCTGGAAACTGACTTCAGGATCTCCTGGAGCCTTCACTGTTACTTCCTTGGTCTTGCACTCGATGTTCGCACTGTACACCGACATCCAATCAATGCCAATAATAACATCGACCCCCAGGATATTGAGCTCGATCAGATCAATCCCGAAAATCCTGTCTCCAATCTCGATCTCACAGTCTGCATAGTACTGATCAGTGGTTAAAGTCTCCCCTGATGGAGTAACTACTGTTAAGACTTTTCCTGGAAAGACCTTCGATTCGACTTCTAAGACTTTAGAAAATTTAGGAGACACAAAAGTATGAGAGGATCCAGTATCGAACAAAACAACAGCTTTCTTTCCATTTAAATAAATTTCTCCTGTTACATAACACACTTTTGTTACATAACAATTTTACAAAATAAAGCAGGGAAAAGAGAACAACAGGAAAACTTCTAAACATCCGCCCTCGTACCAGTGATGACGTGATCCACTTCATCAGCATCAGCCTCAGTCAAAGCGAATACTCGCCCTTGCTGGTACGACTTCTTCCCAACCTACTGCGGTGGTCCACTCCGGGCGACATTCTGTGGCTTGGGGCAGTGAGATCTGTAATGGCATGTCTCCCCACAATTGAAACAAGTCACCACATGAGGTCTCACCCAACTATTTCCAGGTCTCCCAGCCACATTGACAGTGTTCGCCCCCATAGGTTTGAACCTTTGAGCTGGCGGTGCCCTCTGACATTCCCAGAAACTACGGGCCTCTTCCCCACATTCCAGTTGTTCCTTCGGTATGGAACTGCTCCATATCTACCTCAGTAGTTGCAGCTCGCTTGACTAACTTGTCAAACCTCCTGATACCAAGGGGTATCATCCTTGATCTCAGACTCGGCCTCAATCCGTGCTCGAACTTTTAAGCTTTCTTTGCCACGTCCATCACAAGTTCGGGTGCATATCTTGAAAGTTGAGTAAACCTTGTCTCATACTCCCTGACAGACATGTCTCCCTGCTGCAGCGCCAGGAACTCCATCGCTTTCTTCTCTTGGACATCAGATGGAAAATAATGACCACAAAATTCCTCCAAGAATTCTTCCCAGCCAATAACACCATTTTCCATAGTCCGCTGCATCGACTGCCACCACACAGCTGCATCCTTCTCAAGCTGCAATGTAGCCAGCTTCACCTTGCTACCTTCTGGAGTTTCCAAGACATCAAAGATAGTCTCAACTTGCTGAATCCAATTGTCAGCTGTATCTGGGTCTGACCTCCCTTCAAACACTGGTGGCTTCATCCTCTTGAATGACTCCACGAGTTTGATTGCCTCAGGGATTGGATTCGTAGGCATCCCCCTATGGTTTTGATTCATGGCAACTGCGTTGAAGGTCTGATAGACTCTAGCCAACTTCGTTTCCAAGTCGAGTCCACAGCTGGGTCCTTCTCCATTCCTTGATCTTGTTCCAGCCATATTCTGATTCAAAAGATCCATTAAATTTGAAGTAGAAAATATGAATTTAGATCAACTTCTTTCATTTCATTGAATTCAAACTTTGTACATTCAAATTTAAAACATCGTCTGACATCAAACAAAAGCATTGAGAAGATGCAACATTCTAATTCCTACGGTTCCTCTTGGCTTGCCTAAGCTCTTCCCGTAGTTCTGCCACTTCTTCCTTCAGTACATCATACATGTTCTTTCTCTTCTCAAGTTCCCTAACATGATGACTGAGGGTTGTAATATTCTCCTTGCACTTCACATATTACGCCTGCAATAGCTCTGCTCTCTCCCTCTGAGTCTCCACTTGACTCTGAAGGGCCTTGATGAGATCTCTCCGATTTGGCTCTTCCTCGTCGGATGAAATGTCCGATAAGTTCGGAGGTGGAGTGATCTCTCGGGACTCGGGCCATTCTCCTTCATATTCCTCGGGATCTTCTTCGGCGAAATCTCCTTGTCCAGGGTAGTAGTCCTCTTCGATTATGTGCCAATCATCATCGCCTGCTGGGTCGTGGTGGTTTCTTGGGGAAAAGAGAAGAAGAAGCATTTAATCATAGAGCAACACAAGTGTAAGTAGCTTACATTTAAATCTCTATACCCAACTCACACTCTAACGTCCACTCTAGGGTGTCGTTCATCATAGATTTGTACTACTTGAAAGCGTGGCTCTGATACCACTCTGTAACATCCCGAATTCCAAATAAGCCTGAATTTGAATTTTCACAGGATCTTTACATTTTACTTCGTACAATTTTACAAGGAATTAAAAACTTTTATTACAACAATAATTACATCAACGCAGCGGAAATAAAAATTACAACATGATACATGAAATAGATAACAACTTTAACATTTCTTTAAGCAGCATTCATTCGTTAGTCGTGTCAATCACTTTATCCTGCATAGAAACTGTGAGTACGTCAGTTGCATACAACTGATGCTAGCATATAATACATCAATTTCTCTTATTTAGAGAGCACACACTTGTCACAAACAAAACTAAGGGGGACTATCTTGTTGATGTCGTGTGTGAATGTGCACTTAATCCTTAATGCAGTTACTTATATTACATGACACTAATGCGCACTTGCTCAGATTCTATGCATCCCATACTACATAGGTCCGAGGGCAAGCCTTTAATCGTTCTTCATCTTATAGGGTTGGATCCCTTGTTATGACTTAAACTACTACGGTAACTACGGTAAGTATCCTAGATGTTCTATGAGTTACGAGCCCATGTCCAGACAGCCTGGAGGAGAATCCCACGTCATGACATGATCCATCATGTAGACAACCTATGGACAATTCAGCCTCCGTCATGGAACTATAGCACCACCCGTAATCACCAAACATCCTACAAGCGTCGCCAAGCTCAACAACAAGAGCGCCAAACTGAACAGCCCCCACAAGCCTCTTCCTCTCGTCGAAAAAACACCGCCCCCTCCTCCTCATCTTCATTCGTGACTCATGAGCAGTTTGCTGCTCATCAAATGCAAGTGTATGGATATTATGTGAACACGATCTACTTGCAAGGTAACGAAGATTGGGAAATTCTTCCTCCTCCAAATGATGAGGACAATGATGAAGACAATGACGACGACAAAGATGATGATGGAGATGATGAGGAATAGATTCCTGATACCGGTTGTAACGGATAGATGTAATATGACCACATAGTTGCATGAATGTCCTCTAATGATATGCAATATCTTGTAACTTGCTATGTAGAAATGACTTCATGATTGCAAAATCTCACATATCCGGTTGTTTATCTATCAGTTTATCGGTCGACCGTGCGGTCGACCGATCACACTTCTAGACTCTCGAACACAAATTTTTATACTGTTTTCAAAAATTGGCATTCAGTATCTACGGTCGACCGGTTTACTCTTTGTCTCGTGTTTATCAACAAAACTGTACTCACAGGGTGTACGGTCGACCGGTTCGCTCTCGGGTTGGTTCTTTGTTTTATGAGCTGAATTGATTTTTGCGGTCGACCAGCTTCGTCCCTGGTTGCTCATTTTTAATATTTGCTATCTTCTATGAGTTTGGTTTCTTGAAATTTACTCTTCTTCTGTTGCTCTTTGCCACGTGTTTGTATTGGAAAAATCTCAAATCTATGATATCATGAAGAGTCCTTACTGTATATCAAAGAGTCTCGCGATCAACGGTATCATGCAAGAAGATTATCCTCACGTTCTTTACAAAATATTTTATTCCCCAAATTAATCTCCTGTTTTGTTGTATGGTGCTTTATTTTACAATGAATTTAGGGGGAGTATGTTATACATTTAACTTATGCTATTTTTATTGCCCCCTCTTGGTGTGTTCCAAAAAGTGGGAGGATTTTTTATGAATGTTTTTAATTAAAATTTTTTCTTACTATATATCTTTTATGAAACTCTGTATAACAGGAAGTATTGAATTAAAGGGGAGTATTTACAAGTCTCTCTTAAATGCTCTTTATCTATGAAAATCTGTGTTACAAGAAGTATTGAATTAAGGGGGAGTATTTTTATGCTTTTTTGTTTATTTTTATTTTCAACATTCAAATGTATGTTTTGTTCACACCAAAAGGGGGAGATTGTTGACTATTAGTTTGGTGTGCACAAAATGTGTCTATAAATACTAAGCTTAAGTTGAGTTGCGCAGATTTTCAGGATCAAATAATATCAATAAGAGATTCAAGAGAGATTCAAGAATAGGTAAAGAAGGAAAGTAATAAAGAAAGATTGCAAAATCAAGCAAAAGAAGAAGTTATTCAAAAAGAGCACATGTTGATTAGTGCCCAAGAAAGCTATCAAGACCAGTTGTTGTTATTCCATATTTGTGAAATTTTATCTGTATTTGATTGAATGATGATTGATTAGTATATGGTAAGAATATAAAGTGGATTCGTCATGAACAACACGATTGCAGTTGACCGCACTTCATGTCGGTTGACCGCACCACAATCGACCGCACGTTATAGAAATATAATGAAGCAGTCGACCATTCATCTTTCGACGTTTCGTTTGAAAGATGAACGGTCGACTGCACCTTAATTACGGTCGACCGTAACTCGAGCTGTTCACCTTTTTGGAATGTATCGTTTCTATTTTTGATAGATACACTTCCCAGTCTATATATTGTTCGATTCTATATGCAAGGCAAATAACACTAGAGGGGGGGGGGGGTGAATAGTGTTGTATAAAAAAAACTTAATAAATTAAAGTTAACACAACTGTTCAGTCGACTGTAAACAAGAGGTCAGTCGACTGTTGTGTCAGATAAAAGAAGTAAATCAATTGAAGAGTAGCAAGTCTGTTAAGTCGACTTAAATAGAGAACTAGTCGATTGGACAGACATGATTTATAAAGAAATGTAGTGAAAATAAAATTGCAAGTTAGAAAGCTCAAACGATAATGAATCGACAAAGCTAACACTACGATATATCATGGTTCGGTCCTCCCGATCTACATCCAGTCCCCAAGCAACCCACTTGAGATTTTCCACTATTCTTGAAAAAGTACAAGAATACTCTACGACCTTTGACAACAACTATGACAAATCCGTAGACCTCTCTCACCACTAGAGAGAGCATGACCCACTCTACAACCTAGAGTGACACTGACTCTACACCAAGAGTCCTTATCTCCAACCTAAAGCCTTGTTTTTTAGTGCTTTTTTGTTTGAGAGGCTAAAGGTCAACTTCTAACTTTAGTCTAGAACGAAATCTTTGTTATACAAGACTGAAATTAGGGAACCAAGTCTTAAAGAATGAGAGTATTGGAAAAATTGATTTCTTTTTTTCACAAAAAGTAAGAAGACTTGTAATCAATTGTGGGAACCTTTTTCAAGTGGATTCTACACTCTATTTATAGAGTGAGAATCTCCAAAACGTTAGGAAACAGTTCCACAACTGCCATAAAATGGTTGTAAAAGATTTGAATTTGAAAAACAAATTTTAGACTTCAGAAAATTGTCAAAACTGCTTGAACAGTCGACTGGGTTGCCATAAGAGTCGACTGGTCAGAGCTTGAGTGAGTTCAGTCTGTTTCGTACCAGAACAGTCGACTACTTGCTAGAGTAAGTCGACCGGTACTTGACAGCTGAACTTATACAAGCTTCTTTTTGACCTTTTGATTTTAGTAAACGTTATTTTTTATTCTTAGGGAATGTGTGAGTGTGTGTGACAAGGCTTTTTACAAAGAATTCTAAGACACAAATATTACAAATAGATTACAAGACACTTGTTCTTTTAGCTAAACACTTTTGAAGCTCTAGTATCTTGATCTTGCATCTTGAAGTCGTTCTTGTCTGTGTAGCTTGATCTAGTGCTTTTGAAAGATTCATCAATGTATTGTGGCCTTGAACACTTTAAGTATACACTGCATAAGATATGTAAGATAGAACAATTGTGTATTGTGTTGTAGTGATCAAAATCAAGAATTTACATTCTCCCCTTTTTGATGATGACAACACAATAACTTAAAATAGTATATAGTAAGAATTTACACAATATGATAATCACACATAATTGTAAAAGATATACAATAAAGAGCAAGCTCCCCCTGAATAAAGTACAACATGCACAGTAAAGTAAAACATGCACAATAATAAGATACATAAGATATCTCCCCCTTTGTCATCAACAAAAAACAAACAAACATCCATAGATAAAGACCATATCATAAATGACAATACAAAGAGAGAAAGTGTATTCATGAACATCCAAATAACTTGTGCATAAGACAAAGTACAAAATCATAAAACATAAAAAATACAAAAATCAACTTGGAAAATAACATCAATCATCATCCTCATCTTCATCATCATTGTTTGAGGCAGGGATAGGCTGAGGAAACTGCCTAACAAACATTTGAGTGAGGTTAGCAATACTAGCCTCAAGAGAATCCTGTCGACCTAAGATAAGATCCTGACGATCCATTTGATAGTTGACAGAGGTGTAAAGACTCTCAGGATTAGAAAAATTAGCTCTAGGATGAGAACTAGAGGACGAACTAGACGCAAAAGATCGACGAGGAACAGAAGTAGCTAAAGGAATAGGTGGAGTATTTCTTTGAGGAGAAGTAGGAGGTGTGTGAAGAATTTTCGGGCTAGACTCGCACGATCAAATGATTCATACCGAGTCACAACATTTGACTCCGAATCGAGATAAATTTGATAGTGATTAAAGATATGGGTAAGAAGGGCACCATAAGGTAAAAAAGAAGAGTGGGCCTTATTGTAACGCCCCGAATCCCAAATATACTGAATTCGAGATGTTCTACAGGATCTTTTCACTTTCTTAGTACACTTTTACAGGGAAATAAAAACTTTTCATCATACATCAGAGATTACATCATAATTACATCTTTCTTTTGCACAGCGGAAGTAAAATACAACAATTAAATACAAGTACAACAGCTTGATAAAATCTTTAAGCATCCAAATCCTCTTTAATCTTTAGCATGACATTTACCTGCATGTTAGACTGTGGGTACGTCAGTTTATTCAACCGACGATCATTATACACGGCCGTCCTCGCTTGCCGGAAATAGTATAACTTAACATTTCATATTTAGCAAACACAAACTTGTCACATTCAAACTAAAGGGACTACCCTATCGATGTCGTGTTGTGATTGTGCACTTAGTCCTTAATACAGTTAATTATGTTACATGACACTAATGCACACTTGTTCGGATTCTATGCATCCCATACTACATAGGTCCGAGGGCAAGCCCTTATTCGTTCTTCATCTTGATAGGGTTCAATCCCCCGTTATGCCTTAACTACTACTGTAACTACGGTAGTGTCTTAGATGTCCTATGATCTATGAGCCCATGTCCAGGCAGCCTGGAGGGGAATCCCACGCACTGTCACGACGCATCGAGCAGGCAACCTATGGACAATTCAGCCTCCGCCATGGAACAATGGCACCACCCATAGCCACTCGAACATCCCACGAGCGTCGCCACCGGGACGATAATTCCGGAGTAGCGCCCACGCACTGTCTTGACGCATCAAGCAGGCAACCTGTGAATCGCTCTCACACCGCTATCCGTTGGCCCTCATACTCGTGTTTTTCTTCTACTTTCATCACATCTCCACTATGTACTAGTCCTTAGTTTTATATAAAAATCATGAACAAAATAATCACTAGAGTTAGCCTCTCCATCATCCGGACTTATTCCTTTGTTTCAACATGACCAACCTTGGTCTAATTTCAATTCAATTCATCTTTCTCAATGCCGGGGAGACTTAGCTACTCTATTTCAAATTCCATTTCACAATCTTTAAGTCATAACCACTTTCATGTCACAATTTCATATTCTTTCTTATTCATAATTTCATTGGTTCACAAATCCATGGTGAATACTTATAACTCAAAATTCATATTCAAGTCCAACAATTTCATCAACAAAGTTTCTAAACTCCATCATCATACAATGGACTCATGCACCTTATAAACATACATTCGTACTTCATATTTTACACCATATCTTCAAGTAAAGATTATAATATCATGTCACACCACAAATTCTTTTGTGTCAACAACTTTCTAATAATCATTTTAATAACTCTTTATAAATTTGAAACTAACCATGAGTATGTGTCTTAGAACCATAGCTTTAATATGCCATTTGTTCACAAACTACATTTTATTTTCTTCAAATAATATCCAAACCAATCCCATAAAATTCCTTGTATTTTTATGAAAATTACCATATTTTTCTTATATTTTTTGGACATCAAAATCTCATAAAAAAAATATTTTTCCCTAAGTGCTAGGGGAAAGATTCGAACCCAGCACAATAGAGAAGAAGGCCAGAGCACCCGCCGATAGGCCGATCGGTGCTAGCGACTAGAAGAGGATGCGCTAAGTACATATGCCATCTCTTCGCTGATATATACATATATACACAGTACTTAAAAAATTTTGGTGAGACCCGGATTCGAACCACACCGCTCAGGGAAACCGAACAGCGCCACCGACCGCCTGAGCCACTGGCTCAGGTTGTCACAGTGTGGACTTAAAACCCATTTAACTCATATTCCCACTGTTTGTTTTGAAATTAACTCGATGTTCAACAATTGATTCATATTGCCTTCAAATAAACTACTGAAAAATTCCAGATTTAAGCTTCTTTATTCCATCTTCAAAACAGTAATTGTAAAATAAATTTTTGTACTAAAAACACATTTTTCTCCACCCAAATTAATTATTTTAATTAAAACTAGCAAATCTTTTATTTTTCGACATTGAAAATAATCGATTGTTCTTCTAATCCCTCTTTTATCCCAAAGTTTTTCATGATAAATTACTGGTTATGATTCTACATTCACAACACAATACAACTTTGGATTTTCCCATACTCATACTAGCAAAAGAATTCATATAGCACATGAATAGGTGAAACTCAACAATTACTAAGTTTGGTACATTTCTAATTTGATGACAACAAGCAATTCTTTGGTTCATCTATGCCACTTCTACACATGGATTCGAAGTATTTAATATACTTTTCTATTCAATTCCCATAGTGTTAATGTCTTTCTCAATTTTCATGTTTCAACCACACAATTTGCAAGTAATTAATAAAAGACTTTCACACATCATGCTAGTCACATTGCATCATTGTTCAATTAACTAGATAATCATAGAAAGTGCTTCATATGGTATAATTTCATGCAAACAATTTACATACACAATTTACCACACCATTCTAAGCCATTCACATACTAACTTTTTAATTAAAGTGGTCTCTTATTGGTATTTTCCATGTATAGTGTCATCAATATACTAGCATGAACCCTATATTAGAAACATGAAATATTTTACCCACCTCAATTGGAGAGAAACACAACAAAAGCAATCAAGTAGATGAGAACACCTCCTCCTAGCCAAAAGAATGCACCACTCCAAGCCTCCAACCAAATGCCGAATACTTCTCCTCCTTGGCCGAAAGCTTCCTAGCCGAATGCTCTTGATGGTGCCGGCCACTCCAAGCAATACAACCCACACAACTCTTATTTTTTATAACTCTCACAATATATTAGTATAGCTTTAGAAATTACACTTTGCATATGAAAATTAGCCATGAGAAAGGGGGGTATTTATACTAAAAAAATGAGGGAAATGGAGGGCTAAGATCATCTTGGTGGTTGCAAAATGAAGGGCTTAGATTCAAGTAGGAGTTAGGAAAACTACCCACCTCCTTGAAACTACCCCCATGTTCTCCACACCCAAAATTTCAACTCTCCCTCCAAAAAGAATGCTACCGGCCCAAAAAATAGAGTGTGCAATGCACGTGTACGTGTAGTGCACGTGCATGCAACTAGGCCAAATTTGTACATTCTAAAATTGTATAAAAAATAATTTTGTTAGAAAAAGTCTTCTACATGACAAGTTTAATTAAAATAAATTAATCATGGGCTTTCTTTTTGGGCCAAAAATAATTTATAAAAATAAATAAAATAAAAATGCTTTTGGGCTTTTTAAGAAAAGGCTTTTTAATTAAATCAAATAAGGCTTTTAAAGAAGGCTTTTGTAAAATAATTTGAGAAAAATATATTTAAACATACTCACCATGATAAAATAATCCAACAATATATTGCACGTGCACAACACGTGCAAAATAAATAATTTCTCATTTATTGAAAAATCAGGGTATTACACTTATGGAGACGACTAAAGAACTCGAATCCAATTAATTTGAATGTTGCCAAAGATAGCATACACCGCCTGTTGTAATTCCAACGAAAATTGATCGTAACTTCCCGTTTTAGGGATAATATTGTACAACAAAATTCGTGCAACTGGTTTAGCAAGCGGGGTAATAGATTTATTTGTCATTGGGGGACCACGATTGGGAAGAATTGTAACGCCCCGAATCCCAAATACACTGAATTCGAGATGTTCTACAGGATCTTTTCACTTTCTTTAGTACAATTTTACAGGGAAATTAAAACTTTTCACTTTACATCAGAGTTTACATCATATTACACTTTTCATTTGCACAACGGAAGTAAAAATATACAACATTTGAATAAATATACAATAACATGGTGAAATCTTTATGGATCCATTCCTCTTTAACCTTTAACATGTCATTTATCCTGCATACAAACTGTGGGTACGTCAGTTTATTCAACCGACGATAATTATACATGGCCATCCTCTCTATGCCAGAAACAGTATAACGATTCTCATTTCTTAACAGATCACAAACTTGTTCACATACAAAATAAAAGAAAAGAGGGAAATCTTAATGATGTCGTGTTGTGAATGTGCACTTAATCCTTAATGCAATTACTTGATTTATATGACACTAATGCGCACTTGTTCGGATTCTATGCATCCCATACTACATAGATCCGAGGGCAAGCCTCTTAATCGTTCTTCATTTTCGTAGGGTTCAATCCCTCGCCATGAATTAATCTACTACTGTAATTACGGTGAGTATCCTAGATGATCTATGAGTACAAGCACGTGCTCTGGACCCTGGAGGGGAACCCCACGCCATGTCTTGACTCATCAAGCATGCATTCTGTGGCAATTCAGCCTCCTCCCTGAACACGATCCTCTTGCAGTCACCAAACATCCCACAAGCATGGCTAAAGTCCAATCATTACTGAGTTGTGCCCACGCCATGTCTTGACTCATCAAGCATGCATTCTGTGGCTCACACACCCGCACCGTAAACTCTAGTTCTCATACTTATGTTTTCTTTCACTTTCATCACATCTCCATTATGTATTAATTATTAGAATCATGAATAAAAATCAAAGCTCTAGAGTTAGCCTCTCCACTAAACCGGACTTATTCATTTCATGTTGACATGACCAACCTTGGTCTTCTTTTCAATTTCATTTCATTTCTATTGCCGGGGGAGACTTAGCTACTCTTTTGTTCAATTTCCAATTCACAATTTTCAATTTGAGCATTTCTAACTCATGAATTCATTTCTCATTGCCTCAGCATATCATGTTCTTAACTTTCATATTCATGTAATTCTCAATTCAAATTTATGATTCATTCATGTAAATTCATGCAGCAACAGAATAGAGTTTATCAACATCAATCATAAGGTTCACACTCTTAACAGTAATCAAATGAAATCTCTGACATATCAAAATATACTCTGTACAGTCGACTTGGAAAAAGACCAGTCGACTTGTACAGTCAATTCATGTTCTTCATAAACACTCGGGAGAGTCGACTGCTGCACATGGCCAGTCGGCTGTCCCGTAACTTTTATACTCAAAATATAATTCAAGTGACAGTCGACTGTTAATCCATCAGTCGTCTGTCCTGGGGTTTTTAACAGTACATTATCATGTTCAGCTCAGTCGACTTGCTACTCGCATTAAGTCGACTGGACAGATTCATATTTCAAATAAGAGATCATTTTTCCAACAGTTCTTACATGCACTTGCATCATTGTGTCAAATCACAATATACATACATTCATGTTTCATAAACACAAAACTTCTTACTGTTCAGTAACATCGCAGCATGAAATTTCAAGTTACTAATATTATCTTTTCTTCAAGGAAGTATTTAAACATGCATTTACACTTGTTCATAACTTTCTTACAGAGATGAAACATTATTCTCAATTACATTAGGACAATCACAATGAAAACATATCTCATTTCATGGAATTACAGGCATATTCATAGTTTAATCAATGCATCGGTCGACTGTTCCTAACATCAGTCGACTGCACCAGTCATTCTCAGTTTTATTAATTATCCCTAGTTCTTTTTCCACATGCTCATGTCTACTTAGTCATGTACATCATGAAGGATATGAGTTTAGCCTTACTACTTTATTTTAATTATTCACATATATGTCATGAAGCTTTCTAACAAATCATGTAACAGATGTCTCGCACCAGTCGACTTATCCACACGACAGTCGACTGTACCGACCCAATTCATCCTTGTATTCAGTGCCATTACTACACTATTAGTCCTCCACAATTTTCAACATAAACATACTCAAGCAATTCTAATACATTCGAATTTACTCCTCATAAACATAGTAATAAACATCACAATTATGGCATGTTTTCTACACTAGAAGTCCTGAGAAACACCCATCTTATTGACGAAGTAATCGAAGTCCAGAAAAACTCCTTAATGCAACGCACCTTCCTTGTTCCTTGCTCCTTGCTCCTTGCCGAAGATCTCCAGATGATGATGCCCGGTCTCCACACACACTCTCTCACAATAATAATCTCATAAAATAATCTTGTGTAAAGAACAATGGATGAGAAGGGGGGGGTATTTATACACCAAAAGGAGTGAGATGGAAGGCTAGGATTCAGTAGATGGTTATAGGATCAAAGGCTAGGATTGACTAGGGGGTTGTAAAAACTACCCACACCTTGCATAACCGCCCATGACTCCAACCCACTACTTACTCCAACCGGCCAAACAAGGGTGTGCTCTACACGTGTATGCAACATGCACGTGTGTGCACCAATCACCCTACTAGAACTTGTACACAAATGACAAGTCTAAAAAAAAAATGCTACACATTCCATGTTGTAAAAATAATAATAAAAGGGATTAAATCCATGGGCTTAAATTAATTGGGCCAAAATAATTATTTTAAAAGAAAGATAAGTAAATTGACATTTGGGCTTTAGGAAAATGCTTTATAGAAAATAACATTCTTATTCATCATGTTGAAAATAATAGCCAAAATATTACACGTGCACACCATATATAAAAATAAATAATCTTTCATATATTCGAAAATCAGGGTATTACAAGAATTTTTTTGGATAGAATGGAGTGATCATCGAGTTCAACTTCCTTTATATCTAACCCTTCATTAGGAATGTTCAGAATTAGCCCGAATTCTGAACAGTCAATTTCATATGGACATTTTTCACATAAGTAGTGAAAAATATCTCATTACCATCCTCAGAAGTAGCAACTTTCATATTTGTATAAAACAAATAGATTAGTTGTGGATAGTAGTAGGGTTGATTAACTAACGATAGAAGATCAAGTAACCCACATTGTTGAAACAATAGGGCAATAAGATATCTATCTAAATCAGGAAAATTGATGAAACGACCTGGAAAAATAAGGATTTGGCAGATAATGAAATATTTTTCAACTAGTGAGGGATGCCTCAAATACTGAAGATCATTATGTTGAGATTGTTCATCTTCAACATTGGAAGCTCTTGATCTCTTAGGCTTAGGCATTTCTAAAACCTAGAATACTCTAAGAGAGAAGAGAGAAAAGAAAGAGTTACCCAAAAAGAGGACAAGAAATCCCAAGAATCCAGATAAAGAGACTGCGGAATCGACCAGCAAGGAGCAGATCAAGACTTGAGAGCAATCGAAATTTAAGATCAGCAAAACTAGAGAGCTAGAAAACCCAAATAGCAGCTGACTGGATTGAAGAGGAAGGGTAAAAAGTGAAAAGGGGTAGTGATGAAGACTAGGGTTTTTACCTTGAACGGAGGGCTGCGATTAGAGAAAGAGTTGAATCATGGGTGCTAATTTGAAGAGGGTAAAAGAAGGATGGGGTCGGATCTCAAGGAGTAACCTCAATCTGTGATGATTCAGAATAAAAAAAATGAAAATATAGTCGCGACAGTCGACTAAGTCGAGAGCAAAATAAAACCAAACACTTAAGTCTAAGAAAGTCATCTTCAGTCGACTGGAGAAATCAATACAGCCGACTTGTCAAGAGACATAACATTCAGAAACAAAACACAACACAAAAATACTATATAAGTCGACTGAAACACATATATAAGTCGACTAGAGACTAAAAAATGTTAGAAAATATCATGATATGAGCAAATTCCTAGTTCTCTTCTAAATTTGATAAAAATATCTTCATTTAATAGTTTGGTAAAGATATTTACTACTCGTTTATCAGATGAAATAAAATCCAATAGTATATGTCCTTTTAAGACATGATCACGTAGAAAATGATGTCGAATATCAATATGTTTCGTACGTGAATGTTGAACTAGATTTTTAGATAGATTAATGGTATTGGTATTGTCACACATTATAGAGGGTTTTGAAAAAGAAATATCATTATCTAATAGAGTTTGTTTCATCCACAAAATTTGAGCACAAGCCAAACTTACAGCAATTATTCAGCCTCTGTAGTAGATAGAGATACTAAATTTTGCTTTTTACTGCACCAAGATACTAGTGAATGTCCTAAAAAGTGACAGGCTCCACTAGTACTTTTGCGGCCAGTTTTACTACCAGCAAAATTAGCGTCACTATACGACAATAGCTGAAAATTATTGGTGCGTAGATAAAATAAACCATATTCAGATGTACCTTTAATATATCTTAAAATTCGTTTCACTACTTTTAAGTGAGATTCTTTTGGATCATACTGATATCTAGCACACAAACATACGCTAAACATTATATCTGGTCTACTAGCAATTATATATAAGAGTGAGCCAATCATACCTCGATAGAGCTTTTGATCGACACTCTTACCTAATTCATCTTTGTCAAGTGTAGTAGTAGTAACCATAAGTGTGGTCTTACTACTAGTGCCATCCATGCCAAACCGTTTAAGTAATTACTTAGCATATTTTTCTTGATTAATAAATATGCCATTTTGAGACTGTTTTATTTGTAATCCAAGGAAATAATTGAGTTCACCTATGTGACTCATCTCAAACTCATTTTTCATGGTAGTAGCAAACTCTTGACAGAGATTAGTGTCAGTTGATCCAAAAATTATGTCATCTATATAAATTTGTATGATTAATATGTCTATTTTATTTTCTTAATAAACAAAGTAGTATCTACTTTACCAATTTCAAAACCTGTTTCGAAAAGAAAAGTTTTTAAACGATCATACCAAGCACGAGGTGCTTATTTAAGACCGTATAAAGCCTTTTTCAATTTAAAAACATGGTTAGGGAATTGTTGATGTTCGAAACCAAGTTGTTGCTTAACATAAACAACTTGCTTAATGAAACCATTTAAGAAAGCACTTTTAACATCCATTTGAAAAAGTGTGAAATTCATAAAACACGCAAAAGATAATAAAATTCTAATTGATTCTAGAGTAGCAATAGGAGCATATGTTTCATCAAAATCAATTCCTTCTTCTTGATTATATCATTGATTAACTAATCTAGCTTTGTTCCTAACAACTTGTCCTAATTCATCTAACTTATTTTTAAATACCCATATGGTACCAATAATAGTATGATCAAGAGGTCGTGGAACTAAATCTCATACATCATTTCTTACAAATTGGTTAAGTTCATCTTGCATAGCATTCAGCCAAAATTCATTTTCACATGCTTCTTGAATACTTTTTGCTTCAAAATCCGATAAGAAGGTAGTATGAGAAATCATATTGAAATGTGACCTTGTTTGAATATCATGTGAGATGTCACCAATAATTAAGTCATGAGGATGATCTCGAACTTCAACAAATGATTTTGGTAAATTTAGAGTTATCTCTATAGGATCAGTCGACTTTATAAACCCATCAGCCGTGTAACGCCCCGCCCTAATACTCAGACAATTTTAATATTTTTAGAAGACAAATTAGATACTATGTAGTACAACTGCCCACCACAGGCTACCTCTCAAAAGGTGGTTAACCAATTAGGTGACTCTTGATCATTGGCTAATTATATTTATACTCAAATTAGTTTTTGTGCACTTCCCATGTGGGACTAAATTTCTCAAATCCTTCTCAAATCTGGCCCAACCAATCCGGCCCAACTATGCAGTAGCAGTCGACTGCTAAATGGACCAGTCGACTGTTCGCTGCCGATACGGGGTATTACATACACCTTACCTTAGAAATCAGCGTCCTCGCTGAGTACAGGGCACACATCTAGTGTAAGATCCGCCCTTTCTAGGGGTTGTAGAATAGTCCTCGACCCCGGAGATAAATCACTCTCAACACTGCAGATCCTTCCTGATCCCGGAGATAAGTGACTCTCAACACCGCAGATCTCCTGACCTCTTCTACACCCGGTGTCGAAAGTCAGCTCTAATACCATTTGTAACGCCCCGCCCCAATACTCAGACAATTTTAATATTTTTAGAAGACAAATTAGATACTATGTAGTACAACTGCCCACCACAGGCTACCTCTCAAAAAGTGGTTAACCAATTAGGTGACTCTTGATCATTGGCTAATTATATTTATACTCAAATTAGTTTTTGTGCACCTCCCATGTGGGACTAAATTTCTCAAATCCTTCTCAAATCTGGCCCAACTAATCTGGCCCAACTATGCAGTAGCAGTCGACTGCTAAATGGACCAGTCGACTGTTCGCTGCCGATACGGGGTATTACAAGCCGACTGATGCAACACAACAGTCGACTTAGGAAGTCCATCAGTCGACTTATCTAGGATAGTTTGCTCAAGTGATTTAACTATGTTATCTAGTGGTGATGATTCAATTTCATCATCTACAATAATATTAGATGAAGGTAAAGATTCATCAAATGAAACATGCATAGATTCTTCAATAGTCAAAGATGACTTATTGAAAATTCTATAGGCCTTACTCCTATTTGAGTATCCAATGAAGATACCTTCATTAGATCTAGCATCAAATTTATCTAGATTACCTTTTGTGTTTAATATGAAACACTTACAACCAAATACTTTAAAATAAGATACTTTAGGAATTCGTTCATAAAATAGTTCAAAACAAGTTTTCTTAAGCTTTGGCCTAATTAATATTCTATTTAAAACATAACATGCTGTAGAAACAGCTTTAGCCTAGAAGTATTTAGGCAAATTACTTTCAGCAAGCATGGTACGTGCACATTCTTGCAATGTCCTATTCTTTCTTTCAACAACCCCATTTTGCGGTGAAGCTCTAGGAAATGCAAAAGTATGTGTTATACCATTCTTGTTGCAATATTCTGAAAATATTTCATTCTCAAATTCTCCACCATGATCACTTGTAATAGCGATTATGGTTAGAAATTTTTGATTTTGAATACGTTTGCAGAAATTTGCAAATTCTTCAAAGGCTTTATTTTTATGTTTTAAAAAGAATACCCATGTAAATCTTGAAAAATCATCTATTAAAACAAATACATATATACTTTTATTTAAAGAAGCAACTTTAATAAGACCAAATAAATCTATATGGATCAATTCGAGAGGCCTACTAGTAGAAATCATTTCTTTTGTCTTAAAAATAGATTTTACTTGTTTTCCTAGTTGACATGCATCACACATTTTATCTTTCTTGAAAGATAATTTTGACTGTCCTTTAACTAGGTTATTCTTGGATAATTTAGTAATGTTTTTCATATTTACATGTCCAAATCTCTTATGCCAAAGCCAAGAATCGTTGTTAGAAGCAACTAAACAAAAATCATTCGAAAACTCATTTGTTTTTAAACATAGTTCATATATATTATTCTTTCTAAAACCTTGAAAGATTACATTTTTCATAGATGAATCATAAATCAAGCATGCATCTTTTTCAAACACTATTTTATAATTCTTATCACATAATTGACTAATACTTAACAAGTTATGCTTTAAACCACTAACTAAGAATACATCTTCAATAATAGGAGTAGTATTCTTACCGACCATCCCTATTCCGATGACTTTTCCTTTATTATTGTCACCAAATGTAACGGCTCCTCCATCTATCTCTTGTATGGAAGACAGCAAGTTTGCATGGCCAGTCATGTGTTTAGAACATCCACTGTCAAGTATCCATCGTTCCCTTTTAGGTACCTACAAAATGTTTATTGTGAATATGGTACCCTTTTCATTGGGTTCGAAAGAGATTAGTGTTTGGGAAACCAAACCCAAAGTGAGTTTGATTTACCACCATATGCAGGCTTATAATTAACAGAATTACAAACATTATGAACAAAAGAATTTATATAAGTAATCCTATCATCAAGACTCAGGTTGACTGGAACCCAAATATTCTTGCTCTGTCTAGTCGACTTTGTTGTACCATTCAGTCGACTGTTTTGTGGTGGCAGCCGACTGGGAGGTGAAACAGGTCGACTTATATGAGGTTGTTGTCTTTTTGAATAAGACTCCATACCTCTGGACAGACGGCTGAATTTAGGGGTCAGTCGACTGGTCTGGTCTGAATGATTACTATTTTCAAGATTAAAAATAATTTTTGGATTTTCAAAAAAATCATATAGTTTATTCTTTACACTAGAAACAGAATAAGTCTTATTATTACTAGTGTTATTAGAAGAATGATTTTTTTTTCAAGAATTTTTTGGAAACCAAGTCCAAATCTTTTATTAGATTGAACTTGATTTTGGAGAAATTCATTTAAATTCTCTTTTTCCTTATTGAACTTAGATACATTCTTTGATATCTCTTCATAATTCTTTTTTAGAGATATAAGATCTATATCCAAGTTGGAAAGACGACAATTTAAAGACTTGACTTCAACTCGTAAAACAAGATTTTCTTGAGAAAGGGTTTGATTAACTTTCTCTAGATTTTTAGCTTTTATCTTCTCCCTTTTTAGTTCTTGAAAAACTTCATTAAAAGCTTCTAATAAATCATTAGATTCAATACTATTACTTACATCGCTATTTGCCATGAAGCACGCGTTTGCGACTTCATTTGATTCTTCATTTTCTTCTTCTCATGATGAGTCACTATCATCCCAAGTTGCTTGGTAGGCCTTCTTGTTCTTCATGTACTTGTTCTTGGTGAATTTGCCCTTCTTGAAATTAGAGAATTTCCCTTTAGATTTCGCATTCTCCAATGGACAGTCCTTCTTCATGTGACCTATCTTATTGCACTTGAAACAAGTAAGAGGTTCATTAGTATCCTTAAACTTATAATTAAATTTACCTTTGCGAAGATATTTCGTGAATTTCCTTATGAACATGGCAATTTCTTCTTCATCATCATCATCATCTTCTGAATCGAACATGGTCTTTAAAGCAAGAGTCTTCTTTTTGGCTTGTTGCGGTTCTAAGTCCTTCTTGCGTTCCTCCAATTGTACCTCATACGCCATTAGATTTCCCACAAGATTCTCAAGTGAGAGTTGTGTTAAATCATTAGCTTCTTCAATTGCGGTGGTCTTCTTTTTCCATTTGGGGGTTAGAGCACGAAGAACCTTTCTCACCATCTCTGCTTGCGTATATGTTTTGCCAAGAACCATAAGAGAGTTTGTGATGTCGGTGAATCTTGTTATCATGTCCGATACATTTTCATTCTCCAACATCTCGAACCTGTGAACAGAAATTTTAGATTCTTTGACCTTATTTGTACTCTGTTACCTCAAGAGTATGCCATATTTGGTATGTCGTTGTTGCGTTTGACACACGGTTGAATTCTTCTTTAGTAAGTGCACAAAAGAGAGCATTCATCGCTTTTGCATTGTTTATGGTGTTGTACTTCATATCATCATTCCATTGAGCATAAGGAAGAGTATGCATGGTGTACTCCATCTCGGTCATGTTCCAAATCTCATAGTTGATGGATTGTAAGTAGATCTTCATTCTAAACTTCCAGTAGTTGTAGTTTGTTCCATAAAAAAGAGGCGGCCTTTGTATGGATTGACCTTCATGGTATTGACTTGCATTTGAAGTAGATGCCATTGCACTTAACCAGGCTCTGATACCAAGTGTTGGATCCTGTATGGAAGGAAAATAACACTAGAGGGGGGGGTGAATAGTGTTGTATATATAAAAAACTTAATAAATTAAAGTTAACACAACGGTTCAGTCGACTGTAAACAAGAGGTCAGTCGACTGTTGTATCAGATAAAAGAAGTAAATCAACTGAAGAGTAGCGAATCTGTTAAGTCGACTTAAATAGAGAACCAGTCGACTGGACAGACAAGATTTACAAAGAAATGTAGCGAAAATAAAATTGCAAGTTAGAAAGTTCAAACTACAGAGAATCAACAATGCTAACACCATGATATATCCTGGTTCGGTCCTCCCGACCGACATCCTGTAACGCCCTGAATTCCAAATAAGGCTGAATTCGAGCTTTTACAGGATCTTTATTTCACTTCGTACAATTTTACAAGGAAATTTAAAACTTTTTCAACAACATCAGAGTTTGTTACATTGTTACGCAACGGAAGACAATAAATTACAATAAAATATTCACAAATCTTTAAACAAAACAACATCAGCATATCCACTTTATAGCTTCACGAATATCCATTACCTGCATGTAAGACTGTGGGCACGTCAGTTGATTACAACCGACGAAATGTTATACACGGCTATCCTCTCTATGCTGGGAATAGTATAACGATCTCCATACTTTAACAAAAACACAAACTGGAATGCAATAAAGTGTAGAAATATGATTACTCTAAACATATAGGTGTATGTCATGCCTTAATGCCTAATGCAGAAATTTTATACTAGGATGACACTAGTGCACACTTGTTCGGATTCTATGCATCACATACTACATAGGTCCGAGGGCAAGCACCTGCGTACTCCATAATAAAGGGTTCGATCCCTCGCCATGAAACTACCCAGTAATAAGACAAGGTTTAGATCATTCCACGAATTTGAATTCCAGCCCCGGAGTCCACCGCTGACTGTTATCACAGATCCCACATCGTGTGAATCATCCCGCAAGTGCTTCTTTAGCCCCGGTATACACATATACATTAGAGTACGGCAAAACCAAAACTATCCGCCCAATTACGCAAGATTCCGGAGTCCACCGCTGACCCATCTTCATAATCCCGGATTTAAAAATAAAAGCTCATCTCCCACGGAGCAACCTCAGTCCACCAACTGGGTCTATAGCCTCGGAGTCCACCGCCAACTATATAGAGCGCCCCACTTACGTTTGCCCAGGTTTACTACATCTTCACTTATGTGCCTAGCTATAAAGTTCAAAACATGAATAAAATTTCCAAGCCTAGAATTAGTTCTACCTCTTACCAGAATTAATCAACATTTACCGAGATAGCTCCATAGCCATATCTCAAAATCACATCTCAAAATCTTTTATTTCAATAGTGTCGGTACCCGAGGTCTTACTAACTCTAAATTCACAATTTCTCATGTACAAGAATCATGGGTACACATACCCTTTAATAAACATGTCTTAAACTTAGATATTCTCAACTTCAATTCATTTCACAACTTAATCAATGTCTCATCTTGGTACGGAACAATGATCTATTTTTCTACTCTTAATTCTTTTCAATCAATACTTCTACTTATGCATTCATCTAATTTTGAACTCATTATCAATTTGAGTACATATAGAAATTTAGAGTCTCACATCCAACATAAGTTGCAAAGTCTCAACAAGGGAACTAATTTTCTCATCAAATTTTTGCTTTTCTTCTACAGATAAAAATCATGAATTTAAAATAATTAATTTAAGAACAAATTTCATTCTATCTCAAATATCTCTTTGGGGTGATTAAGTTTCGAACCCAACCAGACCAGGAAACAGCGCAACGCCAAGCCAACAGACCAAGTGCGCCCAACGATGTATAGGCATTACGATGGGTTTTATTCCAACCATGTGTTGTTTCATTATTTTTACCAAAACTCGATTCTTCTAATTTGATCAAACCCTTAATTTAACTGAAATAATTTTATAAGAACTGAAATTTCTTTATAACAGTAACTCACTGATTTATAAATCATATTTTAAAAAAATAAAATTAAGCTTTCAAGTTGTACCTTCTTATTAACAGCCACAATTTGTAATCATTCTTTCTAGTCAAAGATAGTGTATTATATTTTTATAATAATTTAATGAGTTCCATGACATCAACTTTATTTTATAAAACTTTATTTATTTATCCAATAAGTAAATTCCAACATTTTCATATAATCTACTATTTCTTCATACACATCAATTCATGACAAAAACTACTTGATCATTTCTTTTTCTCATTTCTAATTAGCATGATATGAATCAATTTACTTAACATGGCATATCTTAATACTATTCATGCTACACACAAATCAAAATTTCTCATTTGTTAACTCTAACATGCATAGTTCTAAAATTTAGAAAGCATGAGAACACCCACATCACATCAATTTGGATTATAATAATAATGTCATATTCTATGAATTAGAAAGTATAGAGACCGCCCGCCTAAGAAAATTTAATTCCTAGCAATTGTACTCCTAGAATGAGGAACTCTTAAAGAAACTCCGATTGCAAACTCCTCGAGATCCGCACGCGAGCTCCAACTCCATTTTGGCTACAGAACAGCAAGCACCCACTTTCGGCAAGCAAATAGGAAGCAACTTCACTCATATCACACACACACGTGTGTGTGTGTGTGATAGAATTTGATATAGGTGTATATATGAAAAGAGAGTAGGTGGAGGAAAAGCAACAGAGTTTGGTGGCTTGCTTGGACTGGTTTCGGAAAAGTGACGGAGAAGGGAAAAGAGAAGACAAAGGTGTGTATGTTAAAGGGTATAAGTACACAATGCCTATTGTATTGTATGGTGGATATTTCTTGGAGAAGGCAAAGAAACTCATGGATTGTGGCTTTTCGGCAGAGCACAGAGGACATGCTGGCTTGGTCTTGGGGCTTTCGAAAATACACAGCGAGGAGAAAATGAATGGGAAGTGAGAGGGACTTAGGGGTATGAGTAGGCTTTATTTAGTAGTTATTAAAGCTGCCAATTAATCAACCCATTATTCCAACTCTCCATCTCCCTAACCCCCAATCTGGCCTCTCACCTCCCCAAACCGGCCAAATGCCTTTTGGAATGCACACACCTGCACGTGCAGTGCACAAGTGCATGCTCCACAAATTTATTATTTCTAAAAAGAAAACATAATTTATATATATACATAATATGTACATAAAGATTATTTTAATTAAAAATTATAATGTTCCGTGCACAAATAAGTTTACACACGCCAAAATTTTATTTTGAAAATGAATTCGCCCAAATACGTTTACCGAAAATACGTGCGTCGCACGTGAAATATTAAAATGCAAAATTGACTTTATCAACGGAAAATTATTAAAATATAATCGAAAACAACATAAGGAAAACATATTTATTAATTTTATATATCCCACGACGCAATTACTACGTACGTAGAAAACACGTGCATTTCACGTAAAAAAAATTATTTTAATCAAAATGGAGAAAAATGAACTTTCGTTTATAAAACGAGTTCGAACACGAAAAATGAATAATCAATACTCATAAAAATATCACACGTAGTGATGGAAAAATACGAAATTAATACGTGCATCGAAAACACATAAAAAGCACGTGAAAAATACAAGATTGAAATATTATATTTTGGTTGACTCAAACTAGGACAAAATCAGTACGGAAAATGCATAAATAGTCGGTAATCATAATACGTGGTGAAAACACATTACAAAATACACGTGCGTAACACATGAGGATAAAATTGTTATTTTCAATTTTACGGGGTGTTGCACATCCAGTCCCCAAGAAACCCACTTGAGATTTTCCACTATTCTTGAAAAGGTACAAGAATACTCTACGACCTTTGACAACAACTATGTCAAATCCGTAGACCTCTCTCACCACTAGACCGAGCAAGACCCCGCTTTACAACCTAGAGTGACACTGACTCTACACCAAGAGTCATTCTCTCCAACTGAGAGGACCACTTTCACAAACCGAGAGTAAACAAGAAAAATGGAAGATTACAATAACCTAAAGCCTTGTTTTAGAGTGCTTTTTGTTTGAGAAGCTAAAGGTCAACTTCTAACTTCAGTCTAGAACGAAATCTTTGTTAAACAAGACTGAAATTAGAGAACCAAGTCTTAAAGAATGAGAGTATTAGAAAACTTGAGTTCTTTTTTTCACAAAAAGTAAGAAGACTTGTAATCAATTGTGGGAAACTTTTCCAAGTGGATTCTACACTCTATTTATAAAGCTAGAATCTCAAAGACGTTGGGAAATAGTTCCACAACTGCCATAAAACGGCTGTAAAAGATTTGAATTTGAAAAAACAAATTTTAAACGTCAGAAAACTGTCAAAACTGCTTGAACAATCGACTGGGTTGCCATAAGAGTCGACTGATCAGAGGTTGAGTGAGTTCAGTCTGTTTCGTACTATAACAATCGACTGCTTGATAGAGTAAGTCGACTGGTACTTGACAACTGAACTTATACAAACTTCTTTTTGACTTTTTATTCTAGTAAACGTTATTTTTATTCTTAGGGGATGTGTGAGTGTCTGTGACAAGGCTTTTTACAAAGAATTCTAAGACACACAAATATTACAAATAGATTCTAAGACACACAAATATGACAAATAGATTACAAGACACTTGTTCTTTTAGCTAAACACGTTTGAAGCTCTAGTATCTTGATCTTGCATCTTGAAGTCGTTCTTGTCTGTGTAGCTTTATCCAGTGCTTTTGAAAGCTTCATCAATGTATTGTGGCCTTGAACACTTTAAGTATACACTGCATAAGATATGTAAGATAGAACAATTGTATATTGTATTGTAGTCATCAAAAATCAAGAATTTACATATATCTGGACGATTCTATTGTGTATTCTTCACCTATTACTTTGAGACAGATTTTCTGAACTAATCAATTCAACAATCAATCTGAGTTCTTCTTTTCTTCCACTTCGGTGAGATTGGCGAGACTTGTGTTAGAATTCCTGTAGGTATAATAGGTCTCTCGGCCTGAATCCGAGAATCACTGTATAAGGGTTTGAGTATAGTGGAACGCTTGTGGCGGAAAATTGCTATATGTATGTGGTGTGGACATAAACCTGGGGGTCGAACCACGTTATATCGCTGCATCACTTGTGCTTGCTGTATTTGCATTTCTTATCTCTTCTCATTTACTTTGCAACTCAGTTATAATTTTTTTTTTTTTTTTTAATTCCGCACAATCACTCAATTCACCCACAAGGTGATTTACAAAAACTACTCGACAACATTGACCCTCTGGTTGCAGAAAGGCATGAGATTTTCTTCACATCATTTGACGGACCTTGTGGAGTTGACCCTTGCATCCTCAGCCCTGACTCAAAGAACATCGTGCTTTGAATCCGCAATGCCAAGTCAGCTTCTCCTCGAAAGATAGCTCACCGGCCTAGTTAATGAAGTAAGCCATGTATGCAACTACCTCCATTAGTCTTAAGTATACAACTTAAATCGAGAATTTTGTAGCTCCCCAAATAGCAAAGAAGTGTTTAGCTCTTAGAGCATCCACAATGGTGTTTCTCATTTTGTAAAAAATGACAGCTACAGTAGTAGCAAATAGCGATAGTTGCTGAAGTGGTTGTTTGCTATATGTTTCTCATTTTAATTTTTTTTTGCGTGGAACGGTACAACATTTACCGTCGTGCAATTTTTTTTGCTGAAAAAAGCGAGCGACGGTACATGTTGTACCGTCTCATTCGTTTAAAAAAATAATTAAAAAAATTAATTACTTATTAACTATTAAAATATGTTAATTAAATAAATTAAATAATATAATAATAACTAAACCTAATTAAAAACTAACTAAACCTAATTAACTAAACCTAACCTACCCACTAATAAAGCCACAATTCAAGGACGGTACATGTTGTACCGTCCGAGAATTGTGGGATTTTATTTTATTTTTTTAAAACGAAATCTGGCTGTTGGATTTAAAAATAATAAAAAAAAAAATGGGACTATATATGTTATACCGTTCGACCCCTGTTTTAAAAAATAATAATAATAATTTTTGGGACGGTATATGTTATACCGTCCGACTCGATTAAAAAAAATTAAAATAAGAGGGACGGTATATGTTGTACCGTCCTTTATAATTTGAGAATCGCTATTTTGTTTCTCATTTTTGAGAATCGACTGTAGCCAATTTGCCAAAAAATGGCAAAATAGAAAACGATTGCAGCGTGCCATTTGCCAAAAAATGGCAAATTGGCAAATATACCAAACGACTGTGGATGCTCTTACACTTTCTCAATGTTGGAATAATTCTGACTAGTAATCTGCACGTGCGATGCATGTTTTATTTTTATTTTTTTAATTATCTAGGAACAGTGCAAGTTCCACTGGCAACCTTTTTTTTCAAAAACTCCGAATCGGTCTTCAGATACCCTTTTGCTACTGCCGCTTCTAAAATACTTTCATCATCTCCTCTCATGACCTCTTCTACAATGTGTTTCCCCATATTTTTCGACACGAACTCAGCCGCTTTGGTACCACCTTGGCCAGCAAAAATGCCGAATAATGCCTGAAAATAGTAAATACCCCTTAAGTTTTTTTGAATTATTTTTTTTAAAACATTAATTTGGAAAAAAAGCATGAAGCTTTAAGAAACACTAACCATTTGCGGATTGTTGTTAACATCGAGATTGACGGTAAACCGGTCCTCCATTTCCATTCTTTTCCTTCCTCTCTTGCTATAAACGGAACACCTGACGTTATCCCTTTTGACTTCATACGGACCGTCCGATCTAGCCAGCACGAATCCCAAAGCGGTGTCGATTATCAGAAGGGCGATTTTTGTGGGCCGCTTTCGCTTGAGAAGAGGAAATGGTTTGATTGAGGAAGAGGAGTGGGTGGGGGTGAAGAAGCGGGAGGTTGTTGATTGGAAGGGGGAGTTGAGTGGTGACGTGGAAGAAGGGGAGTCGTCGGATGGGATGAGGGGGAGGCAGAAGGGGGAAAAGGCCGCCGGCGAGATTGGCAGAGTGAGGGAACAAGACATTTTTGGATATATTTTTTTTGGGTGATTTGATTTTGGATTATTTGGCCGTTGAATTTGAAAAGAGGAAGAAGTTGGAGAGAGGAAGGTGAGAAGCTGAAGAGGTGTTTTAAATATTAGCAACTTTTTAAATTGAGGAAAAGTTGAAGAGTTGTTTTCATATGTACGTGGAGCATGATAAATGTGAAGTAAATGTATTAATAATAGTATAAATGTTATTATAACTTTTTAAATTTGATGATTTTTATTGTACGTCTTAATGTTTTGAAACACTTTTACTACCAAGTTCCTCAAACGCTTGCCCCGCCCATCAGCCACATAATTTCTTTGCTTTGCTCCACCTTTTGGTTTCCTCGGTAATACATAACTAACATAATATAAAAGTAAGACTCCATATAAACATTCCCAATTTTTCCTCGATATTAGAATTTCATATAGATTAGTAATACATTCATAACCTAGCATTAAAAACAAAAGCTAAAAATTTATCAAAATCTTTCAAAAAAAAAAAACAACATACGGAGTATTGTACTCCACAACCACGATACAATCTCAAAACTTTTCGTCTTGCATAATCAACTTAAAAAACATAATACCAAAATCGTATCTGTTGACGATGCATTGCTCATCTCTTGACCATTTGTCTTCATTCTCATTCATCGTCTAAAGATTTCCATTTTTAATGATGATCCAAATTTCTAAACTTGTTCAAATAATCAAGAATGAAAGATCACAAGAAAGAGAGAACATAATGATGTTGATCTTTCCTGTTACCTTATCAATCTTCTCGAATGTATCGGCCCGCCGTGGGGTCCACCCGCTGACAACCTCTCCAGCCACCGCCGACAGCCACGCCGGCCACCCCGCCGCCACCTGCTCCCCTCTCACGTGCATCGGAATACTACTCCCCACGTGCTTCCCACTCCTCCTCCTCCTCCTCCTCCTCCTCGGCTTCTCCTCCACCACCTCCGCTGCCGCCGTCGACATCACTGCATCATCCACATCTTCAGCAACAACAACAGCGACAGCGACCGCCACGTCGGCATTGCCCTCAACCTTGGCCATCAAGGACTGTGATATCCTTGAGGACGACATGTGGCGAGGAGGGGGGATGGGAGGGCGTTGCCAGTGCCTTTCCCGAGGACGCATCCCATCGGTCGGATCTCGAAATCAAGAAGTCGCCGCCATCTCAAAACCCGAACCCTATATTTCTTTTTCCCTTCTTTCCTTTTTTTGAGAAAATGAGAGGGAGGGGAGTTTAGGTTGAGGAGGAAGAATAGGAGGAGGATCGAGACGAATGAGGAATAATTAAAATAAAACATACTATTGAAGAGGTGTTTTAAATAGTAGCAACTTTTTAAATTGAGAAGTTGGAGAGTTGTTTTCATATGTGAAGTAAAAATTACATTTCTGACCTCTGATTGTGGAGGGATCAGGGGCAAAAATTAACAGAATTAACCCTATATTATTTTTTAGTCTTTTATGTATATGGGGGCATGATAGTAAAAAGCCGCCAAAATGGGGCTTTGCTTAATAATAGTATAGATGTACCATTAACTCATTCACCTTCCTATATGGTAATCATGTATGATAAGCTACCCACAATTCTCTATTTTGCATATAAACACCACTAAAATTGTGGGGCTCACCGTAAAAATTGAATTAAATACGTAACTGTGACTAATGTTAATGCGATCTTATTGGTGGTGTTTCAATCAATTCAAATTTTTATTAAGTTAATCAATTTGAGTTAAACATTTAAAAAACTCATATTGGTGGCTTTTCGAAGTACAAACTATATTGTTGGTGGTGTTAATAGAAATATAGAAAATTGTGAGTAATTTATTTGGAATTGTCAGAATTGTAAGTGGCCTCTAACGGAAATAACCCTAATTTATTTCCCACTCCAAGTCAAAAGGGGAGACCTTTTTCCTGAGTTGACCCACTTTTTGAAACTATTTTCGAAGATAACTAATTTCTAGGGTGGACCAGTGCTCATAGGCCGTAGTTGGGAATTGCGGCCTATTCAATTGTGAACCCGCATCTCACAAATGTATTTTTTGAGGCTTCAATTCATTTCATATTTGGGCTAGAGAGACTTCGAGACTTAGGCAAAAATTTCTAAGAAAAAATGTGTTAAACATTAGCCGTAGTTCCCAACTGCAGCCTCTCTTAGAAAAGAAAAGAAAAAACCTTTATCCCAATTGCGTCTTATGCTTAACACATTTTAACTTAAAATTTTTTTGTTCAAGTTTCGAAATCTCTTTAGCCCAAATATGAAATAAACTGAGGCCGCAGTTGAGAACTACAGCATCGAAAAAACACATTTGTGAACAGTGGCGTAGCCAGAATTTCCATCTAGGGGGTGCGACAGTTACTATTAAAAAAATTTATAATAAACACATTTGCAAGCCTCAAAATATCATATATTACTATCAAATGTCACAAACTATTACAATCACTAAATAACATTTTTCTTTAGCAATAAAACCCTTCGAGATTTCATATTCTGAAAATATTGAATGATATCTTCATTGTCAATGGCATCCAATACATCTATTTCAATATATGCAACCAAACAATCATTCATCATCTCATCTCCCAATCGGTTTCGTAATGAAGTCTTGATGATTTTCATTGCAGAAAATACTCTCTCTACTGTTGCGGTTGCAACGGGTAATAGCAATGTCATTAAAATAAATTAGTAGTTAAACCTTCTCTATTTCCAACTTCAATCATCAGTCTACCTCAAAGAAATTAAGTGCATCAAGCATTAGATGTTCATCTCATAAGTATATGCATAGAAAGAGTAAAAACTAATGGTCAAAATTAGTTACCTACTTTATGTTTGTTGTTTGATCTATTTCTTACTCCTCTTGAACTTCTCTCAGGTCTCCTTTGAATTTGCGATGAGATTTGTAAGTTGAATTCAAAAGAGGAAAAGAGAAAAAGAATGAGGGTGAATCATAATAGTATATGTTTGTACAAATAACCAGATTGGGCATTGAACAACGTGAAGTACAAATTTAATGTAGTTCCTTGAACCTAGGTTTTCTCCAAATATCATGAAAATTTGTGAAAATGTTGCTCACATATATAAGATACGCATATAAAAATTTCAACTCTAAACTCCATGTGTTTAAATATAAAAAATTTCGGAAATTAGCTCAAAATTGGGACAGAAATTAACACTATAATCTGTACCCATTTGGGTTCTAATTTGATTACTTACCATACTAATTCAGTTCATTCTCAAACAAATCAGTAACACTGAAACAGAAATTAGCAATCTAATTATCCTATCATATATGAATTCACGAAATTTCAGAATATGGACCCTAATTATCAAAATGTACAAAAAAATTTACTTACAATAGGGTTTGGAATTGATCGACTAGCTCCTCGCTCTCTCTCTCTTCTGACCTCCTCTACAAATCCAACTAATCACTTGTAGATTTTAATCTCTCTTACAAATTCATTATGAAGTAAGTTTGGGTTCAGTAGAGTGGAAACAAAAGAGTGGAAGCAGAAAGAGTAAAGTAAATCGGTAAATGACTAAATGGGTTGAAAATTTTACACATAAACCCTTATCAAATTTCTTTTTACTAAATATATATATATTTTTTTTGAAATTTTTTAAAATTCCAGGGGGTGCAGCTGCACCCCTGGGCATAGGGCAGCTACGCCCCTGTTTGTGAATGCTCACGATTGAATAGGTCGGGAACTACGGTCTCACAATTAAGTACTCCACTGTTGGGAACTGTAGCCTATGAGTAGTTGAGCACTGGTCCACCTTAGGGATTAGTTTGGAAAGTAGGTCTTCTTCGGAAATAGTTTCAAAAAATGGGTCAACTCAGGAAAAATCTCTAAAGGGGATGGGTTTAGCAAAATTCATCCTAAACCCTTGTTCCTCTCTCCAACCTCTGAACCCACCCCACTCCCAAGTCTCTCCCCCTCCCCCACCCCAAATGGCCCAATCCCTCCTCCGAAACCTCCTCCTCCGACGCAATAACCGCACCACTCTCTTCCTGCCTCTCTCCTCCTCAAATTTCAAACCGACCATCAATTCCCATTCTATTATTTTTAAATATTTGTGTGCTCGTTTCACAGCCGCAGCCTCCTTCAACCTCAATCAAGAACTCGCATCCAATCCCAAACCCAAGAACAACAAGAAGAAGAAGATAAAAAATAAATCTGAAATCGATTTCACGAAAATCGACCACAACCTCCTTCCCACTGTCATCATCGTCGGCCGTCCTAATGTCGGCAAATCCGCACTCTTCAATAGGTATGTATACTCTCCCCTCTATTTGTTTATTTATTTATTTAATAATTTATTAGGGTAAATTTCACATAACCCTACCAGATTTGTCACCCTTGGCACATAACCCTCCAGAGGTTTTACTTTTAGTCATTAAACCGTACTGACAGGTAGTAAAATTTTTGCAATCCTACGGTTAGTTTAAACGTGAATGACTTCTCTTATCATTTTTTACATTGAAGTTTGTGGAAAAGCCATCCTATAATGTGAGACTTCTTTGAAAAAAACTTTCTCCCGCAATTCATCTCTAGTTTGATTTACATACTTTCCAAATAAGTCCTCCAATAGTTGGACTTACCTAATCTCAATTAATTAGATTCAAGGGTATGTTGGGCATAAAATTGTGTTAAGAATCAATGTCTTGTAATCACATAGGGGTGTTTTCGGATCAGATACGGATCGAATTTGGGCAATACCAATCCGGGTCCTCACTCCAAAGTCAAATACGAATATGGATCGGTAAAAAAAAAATATATTTGTATCTGCAAATTTTGGAAACGGATACAAATCGGATACAGTGTATCGAATATGGATATGAATTCGGATGTTAAAACAATATTAAATAAAATAGAAATGCGGAAGAAAATAAAATTAAGATAGAATATAGTAGAAAATTATTTATTGTAATGTTAATTTTAACTCTTAACCAATAAGAGAATACTTAATCAAAATGTAGAACACATAAGAATCATCGAAAAGAATGTATACATGGAAGAGAGAATAGAGAATGTTTGTTTAGGTGATAAAGAAAAATTGTATTTTAATATATCAAATGCTTATAAATAAGATTAATTCAAGCGGTATATAAAAATATCTCTATATATATTTTGTAAAAATCAGAACAAAGGATAATTTTTTTTAATAAAAGATTGATAGAAAAAGGAATCAACTAGAATTTTGTACTAAAAAAATTAAAAGAACCTACCAAGATTCAAACCCACAACCCAACCCCAATAATTTTTTGTACGGAAAAATTAAAAGAACTTAACAACAGAAGATTCAACCAGCAAGCAACCCCCCCATATTCATTAACAATTGACATAAGCGACACAGGACCAATAGGCCAAATATGGGTTTATGTAAACTGAGAACACAAACTCATATATATCAGAGATCCGGATTTGAATCCGTTTTTTTGGGTTTGGGTATCCGAATCCGAATCCGCATAAAATTCGGATCGGATCGGATATATTCGTATCCTAGAGCATCCCTATAATCACAGCTTATATATGAACTAGACAGAGTAGGGTCAAGTGCTTAATAGATTTGGACGAAGAAGGGTTTTGTGAGTAAACGTAAAACCTAGTAGGGTTATGTGCCAATGGTGACAAACGTAGTAGGATTATGTGAAATTTACCCAATTTATATTTTAATGTTGAAAATTATTTAATTATTCGAAAATCCAAAATGAGTCGGTCTCACAAAAGAAGCAGAAAAAGGAGACCAAGAACAATAGTTATTGGATTTTAGAGAATTTAGTTAATTCATTAATTTTTAGTTGACTGGGCAAAAGAGAATTCTTGGACATGAGGAAGGCCGAAAGCAAAGAAGCTATGCCACCAAAGACTTAGCCGGAGATGAGAGCGTAGGCGCGGTTACTGACTGTGAGATGCCCAGACAACGAGAGTGAGAGGCCATTTTTTGTTTCCTTGAACCACACAAGACAAGTCTATATTTCTGATTTTTTCTTTCTTCTTGTTAATGGATGCTCCCTATGAATAAATCGCCATTCTTTTTCAATACATATAAAAAAGTATATTCTATTTTATATTTCGAAAATCTATCAATAACTTTCCTTGATTTCAGAATCCGATGTGGCTTTTTGTAGGTTGATAGGGAGGAGGGAGGCACTTGTGTTGAACACACCGGGTGATCATGTGACTCGGGATTTTAGGGAGGGGATTGCGAAGCTAGGGGAGTTGAGGTTTAAGGTGTTGGATTCGGCGGGATTGGAGACTGAGGCGACTTCCGGGACTATTCTTAGCAGGACGACTGCGATGACGGCTAAGGTGTTGGCAAGAACGCAGCTTGTGGTTTTCTTGGTTGATGTGAGGTGTGTTGAAATGTGCTTTATTTGAATTTTTACATTTTGAATGGTTAATTTATGAATGTTGTGTGTATGTTAGCTGTTAGTATTATTTGCTGAATCATTTAGTGGTATTTGTATATTGGATGTGAATTATGCTATAACCAAAAGTTTGAAAAGATAAAGAGTAGAATTAGATGCGAGGATGTAATATTTTAATTTTGTCTGGCATTGCTTAAGAAGAGAAGATGGGAGGCCAATGGCTCAATAACAAAATTTTCTTCAACTGCGCATTAACAACTATCTTCTCCCTTGAGATGCATGATTCACAACGTCCAAATTCATCTACGTGTTAAAAAAATATATTTTGACACACAATGTTGATAGCCATGAGGTTTTGATATGTTTTCCCTATGAACCAAGTGGTCCAGTTTGTTTTATGTTGAAAAACTATTTATTTTGCAATCACTTAATGCGTGGGCAAAACATGTCTGAACTTTGTGATTTGTTTTTCACCATAGGATCTATGACATGAAGATTACTTATCACATTTGTGGATCATGAATTTGGTATGTAAGATTGTGAATTTAGCGCACATTGAAGAAAATTCCTCCTACCTCGCAATTTGTCATTTAAGAAAGAGTAGGAAATGTGAAAAGGAGAGGTTAATATTATTGGGTCCTAGCATAGAATCCATGAAAACATTGTATGGAAATAGAAGGTTCTGAACATTTAGTAGACAAAAAATGTGAAGTTTATTATGATATTTCATGAGATTAATGAAGTTTTTAATTATTATTCAATATACAAATGTCCAGGGAGTATTAGAAATCTCCTTATCAAGAAATCTCTAGGATTATTGGTAAGTTTTAGAACATTGTGACCATAAATTTGTGCATGTTTCCTTCGTTGTAGTACTTAAATTGCACATAACTTTCCAGGAGTGGATTGCAGCCTCTTGAATTTGTGCATGTTTCCTTCGTTGTAGTACTTAAATTGCACATAACTTTCCAGGAGTGGATTGCAGCCTCTTGATCATGATGTTGGGAAGTGGATGAGGAAACATGCATCTGGAATCCATATCATTGTGGCTATGAATAAATCTGAATCACTCCATGAGTTGGGTCGTCTTACGGCAGAGGCAGGGGAAGTCCATAGTTTAGGGTTTGGAGATCCTATAGCCATCTCAGCAGAGACTGGACTTGGAATGGCTGATCTTTACGAGGCACTAAGGCCACTACTGGAAGAGTATGTTCGTCAACTTCCTAAAGGTATGCTGTTTAGCAGAAATTTTATTTAATTCTACATCCCACAAGTTTGCATCCTAGTGAATGCTTTAATTGCTTGAATTGATTAATTTCTAGTGTCATTATGGTAGTGGTAGTTTGTTGACCTCTTAGTTGGGAATCTTCATTTGTATTTAGTTAGTGTTCACAATGCATGTGATATGGCATTTTTTCATCTGTACCTACCCATATCTGTCCTTATAACATTTACATGCTTGTTACCTTGATTCCTGATCTGAACATGAACTCTACTAGTCTAATTATATCAATCACCCCTGTTGACTTGATTCCTAATCCATATTACAGTCAAAGCAGTAGCATATTCATTTAAAGCTGTTCCAAACAAAGAAGCATAGGTAATTGCTTTGGAATTACCAATCCATATATCCAGCTAAAGTCTTAATTTTCCTACTTCCTTCCCCCACCACAATAGATCTAGCTACATACTGAGAGACTTACAAACTCCCTTCCCAAAAGCTGAAGGAATAGTTAGTTATAGGCAAAGCACAGTTATTTCTCCTGGAGAACTAACTTTTCTAAAATCTTGAACAACTATTTTCTAGTGTCTAGATGATCATAACCATTAGAAGTAAGAGATTCTTTCCCTGCAGCTGGTCTTCCCGAGTGCTTTTTCTTTCCTCGCGTCATGGAACCCAGATCTAGATGAACAAACCAATAATACTAAATGATCGTTTAAAAAATAAATTCGAAACATCCTTCCAATTTGTTATAACATCATCCTGACAATCAATCACTTAAGACTACTGAATCACTGACCTTATTAGAACTGATGTAGAAAAGGGTTCTCATTTCTCAATCAACCATTCTAGCATATAAAAACTAGACATCAAGTGTGACGGAAAAGCACAGTTATATAATTTTAAGTGTTTTTTTACCATTCCTAAACCCATCTTTAAAACTAGATCCCTTCTAAATAACCTACTTTTCCTACCTTCAAGAAATTCTGTATGTCTTATTTAGTTTACCCACCTAGAGAGGACTACCGATATATGTATTGATAGACTGGAATCTTCCTTGTTTAATTGGACAATTTTTTTTCTTCAAAAGCTAACACTTAGTTATGTGTCTTTTTCGTACTGAGTAGTATATCCCGCGCAATTGTTGCTGATGAACATTACTAGTGTGCTCACCTTGAAGTGTGGCTCTTTTGTCGACTTTCACGCTATAGACAATGTTCGCTTTATGTTTGTTATACTCACGGTTTTCAAAAGCGTTAGCGGTCCAATGACCGCTTCACGCTTCACTGCTTAAGTGGACTCTTAAATGAGCGCTTCATTGAATTTTCTATTTAAATTATTTTTATAATGGTGCAATTAGTTGTAAAGTCCTAAAGGAAGCAATAAATTGTAGTGGGAAATGCAAAAGGAATTTAATAATAGTTAAATTTGAGAGAATACGAAAATAAGTTCATGGTCATCGAGAGTGCCAAAAAATGTTGTCACCACAAGTGCCATGAAACATGGACAGAAAGAAGAAGCCATCTATCCCTATGTTGTTTGGTGAATCAAGTCCACTTCCCTTAATTTATATCCAACTCCAATTTGGATCTTAAGATCCAACCTCCAATTAAATGAGCTAGGTTTTACTTTCTATCGCCTTCTCTCCTAGTCTTTATCAAGGTTGTAAACGGCGTTAGGCGGTGGCGGTTCGGTCAAGGGGTGCCTAGCGCCTAGGGTGCCTAGGCAGCGCCTAGGCAGTTGATTTATTTTGCCGATTTAGTTAATTTCAGCCCTATTCTTCAATTGTAAGTATAATTATGCAATCTAATTGCAAATATTCATCATGTTCTTGTGTAATGTGTAATTAAAGGGTGTTTATGCATAAAAAAAAATTTTCTCGTGCAATTAATGTGTAATATGTGCAATTAAAAACAAATAATTGTCCAATTGTAATATGTGCAATATGCCAATAGATATAATATGTGTAATAGGTGTAATATGTGCAATCCATCACCAATAATACTAAAAAAAGTAAAAACAATTCCACTACTATTTAAGATCCATACATAGTATATAACAGATTAATAAATTAAAAGTAGCTCTCTTTTTTTGTGTTATTTTATAGTATTTAGAATTTTAAAAAATAAAAAACGCTTGGGTGTTGGACATCAGGCGGACGCCTGATCGGCGCCACGGACGCATACTCAACAAGACGGCCGCCTAATCGCCTCTAACCGCGTAGACCACCGCCTAATGCAAAGGCGGTTCGTTCTCCTCCATCTGAGTGCGTAATCGCCACCTAGGCGTCCGAGGCGGACGCTATTTAGAACACTGGTCTTTATCCCTCCCGATTAATTGTGGCGGTAGGTGCAAGGTAGGACCAGCAACTTTGGATGCTTTTGACGACAATCTATGGTGAGAAACTTCGGGCATGTTTTCTTTTCCTCTTCTGATTTCTTTTTGAATATTTATTTTTTCTTTCTTGCGAAGAAGTAATGTTTGCTTAAAAGGACTGCTTCATGTCGAAGTGAAACGCTTCAAGCACCGCTTCTGCTTAAGTGGGCGCTTCAAACGCTTCAAAAAACATAGAATGTACTAAAACTCGACCAAAGTGTAGTAAAAGTGGATGTAAGGTTGTTTTGTACTTTTTATGCTAGCAAAATGAATCTAATTACGTCATCTCGAAGTTGTTTTCTATTGGACACCTAATATATTTTCCATCAATTTAGACTTTTTTTCCTAACAATTACATCAACCTAGATGGTAAGCTGTTGTGCCGTAGACAGAGGTCATTGACGACTCATTGTCTTAAATATCACCTTATGCTAGTCTTCAGCATCAAGATGTAATGCCATTGATAATTTGGTTTTGGAGACCACATCAATTCATTCAAAAGGACGACAATCATCACATGCTGTTAAATCTTGAATTTCTGGAGTAGTTCATTACAAGTTTCTGATGTTCTGTACAACTTGTTATTGTTTATGGTGATATGTCTCGAATTTATCCTGCACTCTGACTCTGTGGTCCCCTTATCTCTTATCTACTTTATTTTTGCAATCTTTATAGATATGTAGTTCACCATCTCAGATCTGAGGCTTCTAGTTTTTTCTCATGTTTATTTATGATTTAAACTGTGAGAGCATCTGTAGTCGTTTGCCTAAATATGCATAATATGCATAATATGCATATTTGGTTGAAAACAACGCTGCAGTCGTTGGCCAAATATGCATATTTTGCATATTTCGCTACAGGAGATTGCCATAAATGAGAGGAATGAGAATTATCCATATATGAGAGACGGCACTTCAAGTGCCGTCGCACCAAATTTTTTTTAAAAAAATTGTCGGACGGCACTTGAAGTGCCGTCGCACAAAAAAATTATTTTTTTAATGGTCGGACGGCACTTGAAGTGCCGTCCCACAAAAAAAAATTTAATTTTGTAATTAAAAAAAAACCAAAAAGACCCCAAAAAGACCCCACTTCTTGGACGGCTCGGACGGCACTTGAAGTGCCGTCCCTCCACTCAGTGTAGTTTTTTGCAATTTTTGATTTTTTTGTAATTTTTTGTAATGTTTTTGTAATTTTTGTAATTTTTTTGTAATATTTTTTTGCATTTCGAATCCATTTTTTTTAAAAAAAACCAAAAAAACCCACCCTCCCTCGGACGGCACTTGAAGTGCTGCCCCACGGGTTATTTGCAATTTTTTGTAATTTTTTGTAATTTTTTTGTAATTTTTTGTAATTTTTTTGTAATTTCTAAATTTTTTGGGTAATTTTTTATAATATTTGTGTAATTTTTTATTTGCACTTCGAGGATGAATTTTTCCCTCTGACGGCACTTAAAGTGTCGTCGCACCTTTTATAAAAAATAGCTTTCAACGACTGCAGCAAAACATAACTCTGCTATATTCATTTATCCATTTATGCATATTTTGGCCCTCAACGACTGTGGATGCTCTGAAGATCGTTGAATTAGGACTTTTTTTTTGGGCAGGTGGGGTTGGGGGGGGGTGGTAAGATGTGCTTTCCAATATTGAAGGTTCTGAATATTCGAATATACTAATATTGCACACTGCAGTTATTCATTCTGACCCATATAATATTAAATCTATGCAAATTTAAGTTTGTGCATAATATACACTGATGCTTGGGACAATTATTACAAAAGAAGACGAAGAAAGAATACAGGAAGGAAGAAAAGTGTATGGACTGAATTGAGATGAAATCTTTTAGGTTTCTATACTTGTCAACTGGTCCTCAAGCTTCATTGGACTTATCCGCTACTTATAAGTGACCCAGTCTTCTTGATGTATTTCAATCTGCACACAATATCCTGACATCTTTTAACCTTTTATTGCCTGATCTGATCTTCTTGTTAATGGGACTGGCTATAATTCCAGGTGAACAACCCCAAGATGATGTGATCTTAGAACCCGAGGAGGATGGGGAGAGCAAGTTACCTTTACAGCTGGCAATCGTCGGACGTCCCAATGTGGGAAAGTCTACTTTATTAAATACTTTATTACAGGAAGAAAGAGTCTTGGTTGGCCCAGAATCTGGCTTGACAAGGGATTCAATTAGGGCCGAGTTCCAATTTGAAGGACGCACTATATATTTGGTAAACAGCAGGTTGCATGTGCTTGAATATCTGTTGCCAATTATTCATTATTCTGAGATGTACTTGAATATTTTTGAACTGTGTTTCATGAGTAAGTACCTTTGATCCACATCTTAATTCAATGATTGGCATGAAATATAATTAACCATAACAGATGATAAAGTTGTGAAGGTCACATAAATTTGGAAACATGAGAATTTGATAAGATAGCTATTCCATATGATCCCTTCTGTGTCTTTAAGTTTTTTTTTTTTTCCTTTTTTCATTGCATGCCAAAATTATAGGAATCACATTCCTCCAATAATTTAGTCAAAAACCAATTACCTGAATTTTATCTGGTATTGTGCTATTTTTATAATTTTTAAATTTATTAATTTTATCTATCTTTACCATTTCATTTTTGATTGTTAGCTTACAGAATAAGGATCTTAGGCATTAAGCAGCAAACTGAAACCGGAAAATTAACTTTGACTTGTTGCACTGCAGTTTAGATATTTCTGTCAATTAATACCAAATTCTTGTATTAGTAAGCAACTAAACATTCACTTTTGATTTTTTTAGCAATGTCCATATGTTCAGTGAAAATCACTGTAGAGAGTTATAACACTTATTAGTTTGTTATTGCAAAAATCTAATAATGTATGCGTGGTAAGGGAGGGGGTGTGCTATACGTATATCATGCCACCTTACCAAATTCTTGTATCAGTAATCATTCACTTATATATATGAGGTTACGGGGGTCCTATGACATAGGAGAAAATTTCCTCATAATGCTTTCTAATAATCAAATCTCCCGTCCAAAATTTACGATCCACACCGTTCCAGTTCATCTTCATACCATAAAACATAGTCTGATGTAAAATCACTAAATTTGAACAAAATTTTCCCATGCATCATGAGGTTGCAATATGAAAGGTTTCTACCAATAGAACAATTGCGTAATGAATGGGTACAACATGTTTAACCCGTATGATATTTCATCCACTTATGTTTTACAACATGAATAAAACTTTGAACGGTGTGGATCATGCATTTGGAAAAGGAGATACGAATCTAAGCATGCCATAGGAAGAAATTTCATTCTATGCTACCTTCTCTCTCTCTCTCCGTCTCTCTCTCTCGATATGTGTGTGTGTGTGTGTGTCAGTGAAAATTCCAGCAGAGAGTTGTGATTTGTTAGTGCAAAAACCTAAATAATGTAGGCATGAGCTAGAGGGGATGAACTAAAAATAGAAGTGAATGCTTACGGATGCAAGAATTTGGGAAGGTAATGTGCTTATGGGAGGTTGGTTTTGATCAGATTTAATATTAAAAGATAAAAAAAACTTATATATTTAGGTTGGTTTTGATCAGATCTAATATTAAAAGATAAACAAACTTATATATTTAGGTGTGCCCTTTTTTCCTCGAAATTGTTGTCTCTGTGTGTCATTGAAAATCCCAGCAGAGAGTAATGATTTGTTAGTGCAAAAACCTAAATAATGTAGGCATGAGCTACAGGGGATGAGCTAAAAATAGAAGTGAATGCTTACGGATGCAAGAATTTGGGAGGGCAATGTGCTTATGAGAGGTTGGTTTTCATCAGATTAAACATTAAAAGATAAACAAACTTTAGATATTTAGGTGTGCCCCTTTTTTTTTTCCTCTCGAAAATGTCGTCTCTTGAGTTCATCTCATATCATATCTGTGTCCTCAATCGTGCAACATAGACGGACATATACATGTACATACCATTCATGCATACATGTATCCAAACGACAAACCCTAATGATGTTTCTAATTGAATTTTGGAAATTGTTGCATCAATTGTGCATGTTACCATGTATTTATTATTGCTAGATTTACATTTTAAATTAGTCATGATCATTTGGACAACATAAGAAAGGGTCTTTCGGTTTTTTGTTTATCAGTTTGTTCTGTGCAGGTGGACACTGCAGGTTGGTTGCAGAGGTCAGGGAAGGAGAAAGGGCCAGGATCCTTGAGTATAGTGCAGTCAAAGAAAAGCCTTATGAGGGCTCATGTTATTGCTTTGGTTCTCGATGGGGAAGAGGTATGCTGCCTGTTCTTGATGTCCTCTTTTTCCATAGAAGTGTATTAATATAAAATATTTTTTAAGGTGTAATTAAGTTATTTACTATTGTAGTCGAAAGGAATTGGAATGAATGTTAATTATTGAATGAATGCTGACCAAGAGATCACCACCTCCAAAATTCAGCAACAATTCTCTCTTTATTATGATTAAAAGAATTACCAGCTGTCCCTTTTCAGAGAGGTTTTCTTTATTAAAGCTGTAACTTTTTGTTCCTAAGTGAGTATACTTTTTTGGTTTTACATGTGAGAATAATTCATCAGATGAGCCAACACGTCATTTTTCACCCAATTATCTTGATTTTACAGATGCAGATGGGTTAGGGTTTCAACTTATTTGAATATCCATACTTAGGAACCTAAAAGGTTTCAAATGAGTAGAAACAGGAAATGTTATTCTTAAGGGTGTAAACTTATCTGAAATATTGATCACATTCAGATAGATCCGTGAGATGGAATTGGGATATTATATATATCAGACAAACTTAAGTTGGATATCTAAACATTTTGTGTCTGTTCTGTTAAATATTTATTCTACTTTGCAAGTTTGCATTACATATATCAAGATATGAAAGGGTGACTTAATTACATTTGACTAAAAAGGATATACAATTGTACATATATCACTTATTCCTCTTATTGTCACCCATAATCCGTGGAGTAACCTTTTAAAGATTGAATTACAATTACTGCATTACAAATTTTAAGATCCGCTACATACTCTAGTCCGTTCGACAATATCTGTATTCTAATAGTATTTGCCATATCTGGATGTGGTTAGTGGACTAAATTTTGATGTCAAATCTGATTTCGGTCAGTGCCATAATAAAGGATTATTTATGTAATTCAGTATTCTCTAAGCACACATGTATTCATATTTTGATTAGCTATTAATTTCCATTATACATAATCACACATACAAAAAGAATAAAAAGGTGGCTGAGAAATGAATTAATCAAGCTTATTTTATCTGTGAGTTCATGGCTTTCTGACTGTTCTGTTTTGTTTTATTTTGAGATTTAGCCATATGTAGTAGCTTTGCAATTTACACCCTTTATTTTATACATTAGAATATTTTGGAGATTTGTATTGAGATTTGTTTTGAGCCTATATATTGGCCTTGAGAATAATGAGAAGTTATGCTTTTCTTTGATTAAAAAATTATTGTGATTGAGTTTTCGCTCTTCATTCATCTCTTTTGTGTGATGCATTGAGATAAAATTAGGGTTTGTGAGAAATCCCAAGTTATACCCTAATTCCCAAATCCACTACAAAATTAAAACCCTGATCCCCAATCCCCCCACACTCTCTTCTTCTTCCTGTTCTCTTATCCTGAAACCCAACAACCCCCCATCGCCTTATATTCCCCGTTCAGCCTCCGAACTCACCCCTGAAACCCAGCACCCGTCGATCCTCGCCCTCCATTCACCGTCGCCATCACCCTCCCCGGCTCCTTCACCACCTCCACTCATCCTTCGACCAACCCTCATCAACCGACCTCCTCCCTCTCCCTACAACCGAACCCCCCACCATGTTCGAAGCTGACCCCGACACCACCTCAGGCCACCACCCTTCTGTCCACCTTGCTGCCTCCCCGACGGCAGCCAACTCCACCACAGCGATGCCTCCTCGCTGCCTCACTATCACAGTCCTCGGGACACTAACATGAATTGCTTCGAACCCGGTAAACTCTTTCCACTTCTTTATTTGGGATACTATTTTATTATCTCTAGATTATTATTTGAATTTTCTGTCGTCCACAAATATTGAGTGTGTGCGCTTCTACTTGCTAATTAGGGTACGAATCTTTATTGAATAGCTTACTTGCTAATCACGTTTATGTATAATTATTGATTGTTAGATTTGAATCTTTAATTGGGCTTGTTAAGCTATTTTATATCTTGAAAATTCATCAAACCAATTATCAGTTTTAATTTCTGGCGTAATCTGTATTACATGTTGGTAAATTTAATCCTTTAAAAATTTTGGAAATTCTCTATTTAGGGTTAAGTTTACATCATTTTGGTATGAGAGCGAAGGTTTTCAAAACCTTAGTTTTTATATTCATTTAGAATACATACACAACTATAAATTCATAGTTCTACTTCGAGTTTTGTGTCATGCTTCTCTAGGTTTTCTTTCACAATCTTTTAATGCTGTTCTTGGAATCGCTTGTCTTATATATTGTGGATACACCAATTATTTGACACAAATAGCTAATTGTCATCTTTCATATTTTCTGTGAATATTTAGATTGCAAAGTCAAAGAAGAGCATGAAACATGCCGAAGTAGTGATTGCCCGCCAAGCAATTGAAGAAGGCCGTGGTTTAGTGGTGATTGTGAATAAAATGGATCTTCTTAGGGGAAAAAAGAATTCTGAATTATATGATAGTGTTATGATGGCTGTTCCAAAAGAAATTCAGTCCGTTAATCCACAGGTTTGTTTTTTTTTTCCTTTGATCTATTTCTTGATGATGGATATGTGTGGGTTCTCACTAAGCTTATCGTGAGAACGGTTCTCACCCGATCGCTTCCCTATATATATATATATATATATATATATATATATATATATATATATATATATATATATATATATATATATATATATGAATTTCAAAGAATGGACTTAATTGTACTTTATTAAAGCCATGAACCCATTAAAACATAATTATACATTTATTTATTTTAGAAGAATATATTCATTAAGAGAAGTTCTCGAATAGAACCTTCTGTTGTCAAAGCGTTGAAGCTGTCCTCTCTCATACACTCTGTCTCTCAATTGCTTGTTCTAATTTTTTGACTTTACATTTTTTTTCTTTTTCTTATGTGTCTTCGTTTTGTACCTAACTTAATGATTCTAAATGTTTGATTTCTAGCTATATGCTTGACTTTCAAAATTATTAAGTTTCTTATCATTTTAATATTTTGGATTATATTTTCATTTCTTATTTTGCTCCTCTTATGTTAAAAATCTGGCTCTGCCACTTGCTCGAAGTACTCAAATAAGTTTGACATGACTGAGCTTGTAAGTACAATCTGAATTTGACGCTAGCAACACCAAGTTTAGCCGGTTTGAAATACACCAGGTACTCTTTATGGTCTAACCGACTAATGACAAACCCCTTAGTTTTGCATTGTTTTCTCAATCCCGGGGAATAAAAGAAAGAAGAAAAAAGAAGAAAGGAAAAAAAAACTAATTAAGAGAAGGTTGATTTGGTTGATGATTGTTCACAAAACAATAGTCTACTTTTTTGTAAATCCTTGTGCTTTTGGTGGGAGAAGGATCAGATGCCAATTATGATTATGCTTGTAGATATGATTTCTGAATCCTACAAAGGAAGTTGAGAGAATACTGACTTAAGTTGTTACTAGGTGAAAAACAAGATGATGCATGCAGATAAGCATCCAGATAAGGAAGAAAAGAGGACAGAAATGTGAAGAGGTTCACTAAAACTCATAACAACAGCAACTATATCACGTGTGAAGAAAAAAAACTGAAGGCAAAATTGTTATGTATATATGTTACTTATCTATTGATGGAGTGGTTGATTGTATGGCTCCTGTTTACAAGATTTATACCGACAGCTCACCTTACGTGGTTCCCTTTGGAGTAGAATATAATCGTGATTTCTGAATCTGCTAATAGGAATTTTTTTCCGTAGTAGGAGGATAAAGAGAAAAGATAGATGAAAAAGAAATAGAATTTTAATTATGTTATGGATGAGACCCTGAACCACTAAAAGTGCTGTACTTGCTCTTAGCTAAGCATTTTAGTAGCCAATAAATACAAAATAATTAATCTGTAGTTACTACAACCTATAACCAAGGAAGAAAATTAGGGAGGAATCAGCAGAAGATACATGCTCTCGACCTTTCTTTGCTATTCTATATGCATGAGATCAATTTCCGCAACTCATGAATCTTTGTTTCAATATGAAAGGATGGGTGGTTCTTTTTGCCAAATATCTCTTTCAAAATTGCAGAAGTTCCTAAGGTCACGGAAGAAGAGAAGTACAGAACATGCATCTCGTACATGTTCAAATTTACCAAAATGGATGCTGCGACTATGTATACAGAGTTAGGATCTCTAATGGCATTAATCATACTCCTATTATACCCTTATAAAGTTCTGCCACCCCCCAAAATTCATCTTTTCAATTTGTCTTGTTTGTCTTAGCATTAGGTGTGAAATTTGCATCCTTTGCAATCTGATAGAGTTTGGGTTCTACATTAATTTTGTAATGGAATTGGTGCACTGACACTTTGGTGATTAGGTGTGAAAACTCTTGGTGAGACATCCGTATGGTGTCAGACCTCAAGAGAGGAAAACCTCAGTTTTACTGTGCATAGTCCGTGTTAAACAGTCTCCTCTTCTTGATGCAAATGAGATAATCTATTCAATGGAAGGGAGTGTATATATATATATAGGGTAAAAGGGATACGAGCAACTTGCTCATTTAGTAAATGAGCAAGTGATGATGTGTCATACATGTGATACATTGGGCAACTAACCTTTTCTAGATTTCCCAATCATATGCATTCCACTTCATCAATTGCTCATTTACTAAATGAGCAAGTTGCTCATACCCCCTTTTCCCATATATATATATATATATATATATATATATATATATATATATATATATAGGGTTTGTTGAAGGGGAGGGGGGGATTGATTTCCTAAGACCCTACCTCTCTCCTTATTTTGAGGCCTCATATGTGACCCCATTAATATGAACCCCTTATGAAAAATCTGAACAGTTCATATTGTTCTACATGTCTTAGATGGCGTAAGGAACTAAAATCAAGTCATTTGAAGTTTGTTTGTTTATGTTTTACGATGTGAAAAAATTGTATGGCTAATAATTCTTTATTTTTCTAACGACATGATGGATGAGGAAATTAATTTCAAATAACTTTATTTTACATCCTTAGGTTGTCTTGGCCATGTAGAACAAGATGAACGATTTAGATTTATCATTGGGGGTTCGTATTATGGAGGGCCTCAAAGTAAGAGGTGAGGTAGGGCCTTAAAGAGGTGAGGTAGGGCCTTAGGGGATCACCTCCCTATCTATATACGTAGAGTGAGAGAAAGAGCGAGCGAGCGAGCGAGAGAGTATTGGTTTGTGGTCCCACTGATAGTTTGTGTGTTTCCCATGGCTAGTTGATTACTGTGTATAATTAAAATGGTAAAACTTAATAAAGGTATAATTGACATTATGGATTACAAAAATACTCTAAAAGTAAGAAACTAGAGTTAATTTGAGACATCCTAAGTGGGAAAGTGGACAGTTAATTTGGGACGGAGGTAGTAGCAAAATAAATGGTTTATCAAGTGACGATGAGTCTGTCAAATATCAAATTTTGTATCGGATTTGAAGGAGCCTCAATACTCTAGTGGTATTACATTGGATTTCATTGTGATGAGTGTGTGCAATCTTTGTACTCCGTGTACATTAGTAGAATCTTTCTCAAGGTTCTCCTTGTGTACTAGTTAAGGTTTGCTGAACCGTGCATATGAATTTATTCTTTTTCTTCTTTGTGGCTGACTAACTTTAATTCTTTGAGAAACACTTTATGTGTCACTCAATTTTTTATAATAGGTATTGTTACAATTATACTAGATATCAATGTACTAAATACATCAGGTAAAGTTTGTAATCCATTGGTATGTGTGTTCTTTGAGGCAATGGGTGCAGTCAAAATTGAATAACCAAAACTAAAGGCTTTAAGGGGAAATTCACTGTTCGACATTTTAGCAATCCTCTTAATTTATGATCGGCATTCTGAAAAAAAGTTAGGTGTCTCCTTGCCATCAATAAGGTTAACTAGACTGACCATCTTTATAAGTTCAATTGTCATTGGTTTAGAAGGCCGTGACAGTCTAAGAAAGTGTTCTATTTGATTTTATTCCGATGACAGATAATGCTTTTCTACACTTATGAAATAGCACTGATTAATTTTGATTCTGAACATGATTGTCTAGAATTTCAAAAATACCTAGCGAGAACTATAACGGGAGTTACCTTTTTCTATGTCATTGACAAAAGAATAGTAATCCATTATTGGCATGCCAATAATTTATTTTTGACAATTTGGTATTGCATACGGTAGATTCCAAATTCTATAAACTAACATTCCAGAAAAGTTCAGAATTATTGGATCATGGCAGTAGTGTGAAGATGAGTAATCATAATGCAAAATTTTGAAAGTATCTGCTGTGCTTAGTAGGTTGACCATTTGTGGGTATCAACATAAGCTTTTGTCGTTTTGAATCTGATAGATATAAGAAATTTTCCCTGCTTCAGTGATTTTTTTTTCTCTAGAAAGTTATTCAGGATGTTTCAAAAGTTCAGAAGTTCCTCCATCTTGTTTTCAAAATATTCAAGCTTATTGGCAAGGTTTAACCGACAAGTATATTTTTTTCCAAGATTATTTATTCTATCAGTGTTTGCACTGTTAACAGTGCATTTACTGAATTTGCCTCTAGTGTTATCTTGGTTTCCTAGGTACAAATTGAGGTGATCTGTTGGCAGATCTGAAGATGATTTTATATTTGAAACTAAGAATAGTTGAGCTGCAGTCCATGAGTGAGCAGTAACTTTTATTTCAATGAGAGAATAGAGGAGGCAAAGAAGTAGATAAACACATGCTCACAACAATTTTCCTCCCGTATGAACTTGGTCCCATACTTGTTTCTACAAATGATGTCCTACCTGACCTAGTATTTCTCTTGCTAAGGAAAACTGTGCTACACAGCTAAGCATGAGGGGTCAGTCAAATTTTTAACTGGATGAGAGTTAAAAGCATTAAAACTTTTTCCTTATTTTACATTGTGATGAGGATAAGAAGTAAAGGAATATGTGAGAGCAGAAAGTAGATGATCACTTCTATCAGCTTTACGATGATCACTTCTATCAGCTTTACTCTGATAGTGAACTTTCTATCTGCATCAGGTGGTCAAGTAGTCTTCTGATTAACTTCTCTAAGGTGTCTAACGGTTTTCATTTTCTCGTCATGCTTTTACTTCTGCCTTTTTGGTATCAGGCTGTTTTGCTTCCTATGCATCTCGTGTTTTTCTGGTAGCTAATAAGGCAGACACTGCCAAAACTTTCTCAAGCATTTGAAATATTACGTTGTTTATCCTTTTTTAACAGGTAACAGGGATACCAGTGGTATTTGTTTCAGCATTGGAAGGCAAAGGACGTGTGGCTGTAATGCACCAAGTTGAGGATACATACCAAAAATGGTGCTTAAGATTGCCAACATCACGCCTTAACCGGTGGTTGATTAAGGTAAAACAATGTTTAAACCCTGAATTGAAAACTAAAGGAGAACATGAACATAGTGATTAGCAGTTAATTAATCTTTACTTCTATCAATCTGTCGTCATCTATATTATATTGTGACATGAAGTAAGCTTTACCAATCTTTTTTTGCTGGTAATTGTTTTTTCCTACAGGTTATGAGCAGACATTCATGGAGAGACCACGCTGCCCAACCCAAAATCAAGTACTTCACACAAGTCAAGGCTCGACCTCCAACATTTGTTGCATTTGTAAGCGGAAAAGTGCAGCTTACAGATTCAGATTTGAGATTCCTAACGAAGTCTTTAGTAGAAGACTTCGAACTCGGAGGGATTCCAATCCGAATCATGCAGCGTTCTGTTGTCAGAAAAGCAGCAGGTAACCGCAGTAGTAAGAAGTTGCCGTTGGCTTCTAGGATGAATGCGAGAACTAGGAAAAGCTCAGATAAGAGGAACAGTAGTGTTTCAGAACCTGCCCCAACTTAATTTAACCAAGTGAGATTTTGGGAATCCCCAGGGAGCAGAGAGCAGGTAGTATGGAAGGTGAGCCTCTAAAACATAAAAGGCAACCAGATGCTTTGTTTATAGTCTGAAGCATGGAATGATTATATGGCATCAATATCTGCTGTTTTTGCTGATGACGATTCAGAGCTATATAACCTTCCAAGTAGCAATGAGTGGTTTTCCTAAGGTTTACTTGTTGCAGATACGAAGATTAAATTAGAGTCTGCATAATATTCATTTGGCTACTTATTGCGAATACGAAGATTAATCCAGATGCAAACATGCACTCGCTCATGTCAATGTGTGGTTCTCCATCTTTTGTTTCATTCCTTCTCACTTGTGTCCAGGGCTGCATACAAAGAACTGAATTTCATCTCTAACACTCTTATCCACTCCAATAAGAGCTGTACCTTGTATGATTATTTTAACATGTTTGTGCAAGCTTTACAATTTGATAAAGAGCAATATAATATTCACCTTGTGTTAAAGAGTCGTCTGGTTAAATACTTTTACTTTTGAAAGGAAGAAAGTATCATGTTTGAGGAGGGCAGACAGGAACCAAAGAAATGTTTCATATTCCTGTGAAAATTCTTACAAGAACAATAAAAAAAAATCCTGATCTTTTTTCTGATTGTCCAGAGTACGCCCATTGTTGCTCACATAGGAAAATAAGGGGGCTTCTCAATATTTGCTATGGGATGAGAATAAAATAGCAAGTACCTCAATGTGAGAAGTAAATGCCATAAAAGAAATCTTAATACAAGCATAGGTTTTTACTTCTACTATTTTAATGGGAGAGTTTGTTACAAAACAAACTCTATTTGTAACCAAACAAATACGTGCATTGTAACCCAACAAACACGTGCAGTGCAATGCACATGCATATCTCATATAAAATAGGTCTAGGTTCGATGTGATGTCATACAACGTCGAAATTTTTTAAATATATATATACTAGTATAATGTACGTGCGATGCACGTCTAAAAAAAGTAAAGTTATCAAATTAAATGAATATATATCAAATAAGTAACAAATAGTTTATATTTGAATGTTTTAATTTGGGCTATACATGCGGTGCACATTTATATTTGTTGGATATAGTTTGGACATGTATTATACGTCTTTATATAGTTACAAAATTAGGGTTTGTTTGTTACAAACTCAACTCTCCCATTAAAATAGTAGAGATATTTATAAAGACATGCATCGCACGTGTAAATTACTAATTGAGAGAAACTACAGAGTTAATTTTTTGTATGATAATCAGCGAAAAATAAAGATATAAATCAAAATTACAAAACCAATTTAGAAACCCATTTTGCTGTTGACAATTTTGACCAATCCCTAACAACAGCAGAGACAGACGACTTAAAATAAGTATCTGGAGGCTCGGAGCACACATGGTAGAAGAAATGATTCCTGCATCTGTCTATATAAATACCAAAAGGTCTCACAATCTGGTAATTTCAAAGATTATTTTCTTGTGTCCCTGTCTTTGCTCAAAGCCTTGACATCTCGGCCATCACTCTGGGAAGGAATTCTACTGATCAACAGGACTAATGCAACCCCAATCAGAGCACCCGATAGATGAGCAATGTGATTAACATTCTGCAGTGAGGAGCCTCTCGCCGCTGTAAGCCCAGTCGAGGCTTGTGCAGCTTCCAAAACCTGTGCAATATATAAGCACCCCCGGAAAAGTGAATCTGTTAAGAAAGTAATAAACTGACCAAGCTTAACCATGCAATTTAAGATTCAAACTATAATTGATATAACTGTTAACCACAAGGAAATTGTAACACATGTCTGCATGATTCTGATTCTGATTCAGATGTGTACACAAGTCGCAGAGAATGTGGATAACTGACATCACAAATAGATGCAACAGAGAAACTCTCTATGTTATTCATTACATATAGAGTTGGTATTCAGGGCTTTCACAATCTAACAAACCCCTCTTCAGGAAATCCTATTCATCTATCAATAAAATCCACAAAGTCAAACGAAATCAAATTAATAATATTATTATGCAGCCGGAAGCATTAACAAATGTTTTTATCCTACTTCCGTTCATAAAAACTTGTGATCTTCATGTGCGTGCTAATATACCAAATTGTATCAAACCCCGCAGCTATTTTCAGAGTACATCAAGCTTTTATAAATTTTCAGAGCACATCAAGCTTTCATAAATATCAAGTATCATAAATAATGAACAAATATATTCTGTCATAGAAAGGCTTATTAGCAACTTTAAGCAGTGAGCGTTAATATCATCAAGAACATAATCACTTGCCTTATCAATAACAAACTGACCAAGGATAAGAACCTCAAGGATCTTCCTCCAGTCCCAACTCATCTGATAAACAATTATAACTTTGCATCAGTTATGTTTCAATACCATCGATCATTGTATGCAGACAAGCATTAGGGTGTAGCCTACCTTCACAAAGACGCTTATGGCAAATAGTCCAAATACAGCACCAGAGGCTCCTAAGGAAACTGCAGCCCTTGGCAGGACTAACCACGAGACAAGATTTGCTCCGGCACCAGTCAAAATGTAAGATATCCACAATGCAAAATTACCTTCCTCCTCTTCAACTAGCTTTCCTGTTTATAAAGAAATGATCATGCAGGAAATAAGTAGAACGATAAATAAATGTAAGATTTCTATAACATAATCATCACAGTAGGAGCTCTTACCAAAAATGTATAAGAAAAATAGATTGCTGGAGAGATGGTTCCTGTAAAGTTATATTAACAAGAAAGTAAATCCTACAACAGAAAATTCATGAAATTGTTATTCAACAGTAATAAAGAATCAGAGCTATCCTATTTCTAGTCAAAATATTGCTTATGACAAACTTCAATCCTGTCATTATTATATTTCCAAAGCATTAAATGCTCACCAGTTAGCATGGCAAAATGTTGCAGTCACAAACTGGTACCAGGCAGGCCAACTGTGATACAGATACAGAGCTTTGATCTCTTGCAGCTGGAAAAGAGAAGGAACAGATCCGTTTAAATAATTGTGATCAAACAAATTACTCGGGGTATTTGTATTACAGTAAAGTCATAAGGTTGTGATTAAATACGACGTCGACGTATTGGTTAATTTATTTTTGTTTTTTGCACCCAATATTAATGAAAGTAAGAATTGCTTTTTCCTTTCAGGAAATATAACTCACAAACTTTTCTTTATAGGTTACATGGCTTCAACCAATAAACTAGCCCTTGGACTAGTGAATACTAAAGAATTTGCGACATTGGGGTCGTGTTGTTAAAACCACCTTGTCAGTTTATAGAATTTTTCTCATGAATAAAAATAGTTGGGATGTCGAATCATACATGAAAGAGATGATCTGCTGCATAAATGCCAAGGTTAAGAAGAAGAATCCAAAATATTCCATTTACACGTCTACTCCGGGCCCTTCTTTCTTCAGGCCTCCCAAGTTCCAAATCTGATATCATATCTAAAAATACAATATATGTTAACAGAAAAAAAAATGATAAAACAATCCGAATGTAAGTGGATGAAGAAATACAAACAAAATTGTGATTACTTTTTCAAACACTGATCAAGAGATAATAGTAAATATCATGTATCACATTAGCCATCCTGTGGGTGTGGGATCACACTGAGAAAAGGAGAAATTAAAGGCATGGAATGAAAGATAGTAGTCTTAGATCAAGTCCGGAACTATCATTTTCGAAACAAAAACAACAGTTAGGAACAGGGGCGGATCCAGGATTGAAATGTGAGGGGGGCTGAAAAAAAAAATTTCACACAAGATTTAAACCGTCAATAGGATTCGTCACTTTTTTTACTAAAAAATTGAGAATGGAAGGTGAAATTTGTTTCATTTTTGCATTCATCATATCATCGAACACCTCGCCTGCTTTAGGATAAAAAAACTACTAAGCATTATAGTCCGATAGTTAAATTATTTGTTCTAACTAGCACGTAGGCCGATAGTTAAACTAAACAGGAAAGCTAACCCAAACTGAACTCTAATATAATAATAGCATAAACACTAAATTTGGAGATACAATGAATTTATAATGGGTAATTAATCAAACTTCTAATGACAAAATTTCACCTCGAGGGTTCATCCAAGTTTTTCAAATCCACTTACAACTAAGACAAACTTTTCTAAAACATGTAAGTATATAACAATTTAATCATCCACATACCTATAATTCCTTCACACTCATAGCTTGATTGATTGATTCAATTGGACTCCACTACATTTTCCCAACATTGCTAACATCAAACCCACTACTCAAAATAGTCAAAACACTATAAAAAATATTTTTTTTCTTTCTTTCTCTCCCACCCCTAATCTAAAAACCCAACACCCAATACCTCTAACTCTTCCAACACCACCACCACCACCACACAAAAACAACCAAGTTACAAACCCAGCACGCATCAACCCCCCACTCAAAAATCCAAACAATACCCATTTCAATTCACCAACAATGTAACTCAAAAATAGCAACAAGATCCATTCTCGCTCTACTCCTAAATCATTTCAACAAAACATAGGCAAAAAGAAAAACTTAGTTACCTCAAAATTCGACAATAAACTCTCGACTCCTTCACCAGAAACCAGTGGTGGAACGAGAATTAGAATTAGGGTTCAGAGATTGGAGAATGAGATGGAGGGACTCGCGAGAATTAGGGTTTGGATTGGAAGGGATTTTCACGAGATCGGGTCTGGAATAGAAGCAGCTGGAGTAGGAAGAGAAAGAGAATGAAGTGTTTGGACTTTGAAGTTGGGCTTGGGCCAAAAAAAAAGACGACTAAGGAAGAGGGGGCTGTAAGTTTTATTAGGGGGGGCTGTAGTATATAGCCCCCCAAATATTCCTATATATATATATAAATTAATGGGGCTATAGATTTTAGGCAGGGCTGTAGCATACCCTAGCCCCCCCTTGGATTCGCCCTTGGTCAGGAACGCCGATGAAACATGCATGCCGCTACCTATAACTCCAAACAATATAAGTTAAGATAACTAAAGTTATCTTAACTCTAACTTTGGTAGTCATACTCTTTTACATTCATATTAAAATTATCTTCAAAGTTGAGAAAAATTAGGTAAAGAGTGAAGTTTAAATAGCTATGATTTTCTAAGATAACTGTAGATAACTCCAAAATAAGTTCCAAACATGCTAAAGTTAGGGTAAATAGAGTTTTATAACTCCAGTTATCCTAGCTTTAACTTTGTTCCAAAACATAGCCTAAACAATCCAAAGTTAAATGAAAACATATATAATTCATTCCAGTAGAGAGTTTCTCCCTCTAGAAAACCTAGAGAGAGAAGCTCTCCCCTAAAAAGCCCAAAAACCAAAAACCCAAACCCTAGATCTGAGCTAGGGGCGGCCGGCGGCTAGGGTTCAGCACCGTCGCTGCCCCCCCCCCCCCTTTGCTTCCTTTCAACCCCTCTCTCCCAAATCTCTCAGCTTCTCTTTCCCTCTCATTTTCCCCCCCAAATCCTTACTTTTCTTCCCTAGATTTGAGCTAGGGTTTCAGATCTACGGTGATGGTCGTGCTGGTGATGATCTGAGCTAGGGTTTCAGATCAACGGTTTCAGATCTACAGCTTCCCTAGATCGACGGCGATGGTCGTGCTGGTGTCTGGGGATTCGACCGCGAACCCTGGGAACAATAATCCACTATCGAGTAACTTCAAGGCCAATTTCTTGCCATTTGGGAAGGATTTCTTCGATGGTCGCCCCACAAGGAGGTTTTGTGATGGGAGGCTTGCGACTGATTTCATCGGGTTTCATCAACGGCGATGGTCGGATGGCGACGCAGATCGCAAGGATGGTCGACAACGCCGTGGCTTCCGTGCTCTTAGAGCTTGAGGATCAAGGTAGAAAGTTCACGAAATGTTATTCAACGAGTGCTTCCTTGCTGATTTTGATGTGCCATGGGATAGCGATGGTTGGGTGCATCGCGATGGTCGGATGGTCGAGAACGCTGCGATGGTCGGATGCGACGGCGATGGTCGAGAATGCTGCATCTTTGGCGGGGCCGAAGGTGCCGCGCGGGATGTAGTTCGTCGTTCGTGACTATGGTTGTGGGATGAGCTGACTGGGACTGGCGTCATCGGAGATGGCGACGCAGATCGCATCTGTGCTCGGACTGGTGGCGTCGAGCTGGTGGCGGGAGTGCTGCCTGGCGCTGGCGTGGAGCGGCGAGCGGCGAACTACGGGGTAGTCGGGGCTGTCGTGGAGGCATGTGGGGGAGGTCGGGGGGAGAGTCGGGGGAGGAGAATTTCTGATTTGGGAGTGCTACGGTAGGGGGAGATTTGAATTTCAAATTGAGTTTTGAAATTTGAGTTGACGCGGTGGAGTCTCTAACATCCAAATTTGTCCCTAATATCCAAATTACAACCGACTTACAAGTAGCACCAAAATGTATCCTAGTTGGTGTAGGCGACGATTGCCGGGCAATTTTATAGTTTAGGTTCTACTTTGACCTTGGTTGGTTAAAGTGAGGGGTGCCTTTGGTTCTTTCATGTCAAAGGGCTCGCAGGGGTCAGATGCGACGTCTACCCTCGTTGCGAGGTTGCGGTGAGAATCATCGAGGGTGAAGCGAGGGGATGAGAACAAGGACTTAATCTTGACATGGAGTTGTCAGATTGGTGGAGTGCCTGCGGGGTCTCTAATATGGTGCTTACGTTTGTCGTATGGGTCACTGCTGGGGGCAACGAGGGAGATCATACGATAGTTGGAGAGGATAAACGGCGTACAAGCGAGAGACTGAGTGAGAGAGTGAGCCCAAATTGGCATAAAAAAGTTGTTCTGACGGGGGTGGCCGATCAGTAGGATTAGATTTCGTTGTATTTTTATTTGTTGGTTGGAGTGTATGAATTCCAGAACCCAGCTTGTTGGGATCTGAACTTTATAAGCCTTATTTTTGGTTGCTTGCTTTGTTAAATTTTTTAATGAAACACGGGGAGGCAATTGCCAACCTTTTATGATAAAAAAAAAACAATCCAAAGTTAATGATAACAACTCCACTTATCATAACATAGAACACCAAAGATATCCTCTAAATCCTAGAAATTAAGAAATATAAATTCATTTAATTAAGCTTAAGTTCAATCCAATTTAGGAGCTGCATCAATCAGCTTAGTTTCAAGAGCCAACCAACTACCAAAGAGCCAAAGGGCAATATTGCTTGATAAACAAATTAAGCAATCACTAGAAGAAAGTAAACATTGAGGTTACAAAATCCAAAGAAGAAACAATACCTACCTGATCGTTTATAGCAGAGAAAGCCCAGTGGGCCCACAGGAGAGTTGGTGGTGGTGGTGGGCTTCAAATAGGTCAACGATGTGATACTTTTGGTACGGATGGAAGGAGGGAAAGAAGGGCGGAGAAGGAAGGAGGATGATATTAGCGGCGGGCAGCAGCCGAACCTGACCGGAGCAGGGGCAGGGAGGGGCACGTGCACGTGCAGCAGCTGCCCCATTTCTACTACCTTCTTGAGAACTCTCACTATGGGTTTGAGTTTGTGGGCCAGTTTGGGGAACAACAAAACCGAATAGCGGAACTTTATCAGACTTTTTTGCCGCAATAGGTCACATTTTGAAAATATTTGCGATTATGGGCCAGTTTCGAAACTATTAGCACCCGTGAACTACTTTGTGCAAATACAGCAACGACCGCTATTCTCATTAGCGACCTCTTTATTTTGAAAGTCGCTAATGGGAATAGCGGCCTTTGTTTTAAAACATTTGGAATTTTTTTGTTTGTTATCGCTATTCCCACTAGCGACCTTAGTATATATGAGGTCGCTAATGGGATTAACGATCTCAAATGAAGGTATCGAAACACCTAGCGATTTATATAGAGTTTTTTGCTCTCTTTAGAAGAAATAAAATGTGGTCGCTATTGAGAATAACGATCTTAGTATATATGAGGTCGCTAGTGGGGTTAACGACCTTTAATGAATTGTATTCTAACACTTAGCAAAATTAGAGAGCTTTTGCTCTCTGAAAAAATAACAATCAATTTATTTTTGAAACTGAGGTCGTTATTCCAAATAGCGACCTTAGTTGTACAAATGTCGCTATTCGGAATAGAGGCCTTTATTGTACTAAGGTCGCTATTCCGAATAGAGGTCTTAGTTGTGTGACTATTTTATAAATTTTATAAAGAACAAGAAGATTGTGTTTTCTACTGAGGTCGCTATTGCGAATAACGACCTAAGTATACTAAGGTCGTACCCAATAGCGACCTCAGTTTTTTTTTTCTTTCCAAAAGAGCAAAAGCTCTCTAGAAATCGCGAGTGTGTTTGGTTTGAAGTTTTTTTCATTTTTTCTTTTTCTAAAAAACCGAAACCTGTTTGGTTTGGTTCTTTTGTGAAAAGTGTTTTCACAAAACGTCTTTTTACTCTTTTCCTTCTCTCTTCTCTCTCTTCACAAGGCACCCATCTTTTACACTCTCTTCTCTCTCTTCACGAGGCACCTTCTTCTGCCTTCTTCTACGTCTCACGCCTTCCCCGTTCCACTTCGACCTCACCCCTTACTTCGTCCTCGACTGTGGCCTTACTCCCGACCACGCCCCCTCTCCGACCTCGTCTCGCGAGGAGCTCTGCGACGAATGAGAAGAGCTCGACGATGAGAGAAGCGGGGCTTGGAGTTGGGTTCAACGACAGTAGAGGTGTGGCGCTCGATGCAAAGAGCTCGGTGGAGGTGGCCTCAAGTTCTAAAAGGATGATTTGGAAGAAGCGGCGACGGCAGAGGAGAGGAGGCGAGCTCGAAACTAGTCGAAGTGGTGGAGCTCTGCGGCGACGGAGGTCGACGAGTGGAGAGAGCTCCGAAGATGAGTTCATGAAGGAGACTGGGAGTCGAGGGAGCTCGGCCATGGCGGAGCTTGATGATGACGATGGATAGCTCGGAGACAGTGAAGTTTCGGCGAAGGCGAGGAGTGGAGCTCGACTATGGGAGAGCTCGACGGCAGCAAAGGAAAGCTCGTTATTCGAGCTCAAAGAATTTGAAGCTCAGTCGAGAGGTGCTCGGCGTCGGAGACACTTGATGAGGAAGGATGAGCTTGGACGATGGCCTCGGCGAGCGGTCGAGCTCGACATTCGTTGGAGGTGGGATAGCTTGGAGAAGTGCAGTGTTGGGTTTGAGCTCGGCGAAGGTTGACAAAGTAGGGAGCTTGATGGAGCTCTTCAGTGTTGGGGAGCTCGATGAAAGGGGGTTCGGAGCTCAGAGATGGTGGGGGTGAGCTCGCAGTTGAAGGATCTCTTCGAGGTGAGAGGAGCTCGGAGAAGTGGCGGAGCTCGGCCATGGTGGTTCGGCATTGTAGAACTCGAGCTCAACGAAGTTTGGAGTTGAAGGAACTCTCCTGTAGGGGAGCTTGGCATCAGAGGAGTTCAGCGGATGGGAGATGGGCCAGTGCTCGCGACGAGGAAGGTGGAAGAAGGAGGCTGATGCTGGAGTTTTTCGCTGGGTATTTTTGGTGCCAAAGCACAGGGAAGAAGAAGAAGTTGCATGGATTTTCGGGTTTGGGTCCTTAGCGGGTCTGAACCCGGACCGTTGACCACTCTCCCTTTTTTATTGTATTTGAGCCGCACATCGTGTTTGAGCACGAATTTTGAGACGGAGTTTTTCTCTCATTTCAGGTTCGGTGGCAAGTGGCTTCTGAAATGAAAAGGAGCGCGACACATGAGAGGCAGCTGGACGAAAAATATTACCAAACAGTTTTTACACTCTCTTTTTCATAAAACTGTTTTCAGAAAACAGTTTTCTGAAAAAAAATTACCAAACAGCTTTTACACTCTCTTTTTTAGAAAACTGTTTTCAGAAAACAGTTTTCAGGAAAAAAAATATTATCAAACAGCTTTTACGCTCTTTTTCAGAAAACTGTTTTCAGAAAAGAGTTTTCAGAAAACTGTTTTCAAAACAACAAACCAAACGCACTTAAGTGTCTCAATACATTCATTTGAGGTCGCTAATCCCATCAGTGATCTCATATATACTACGGCCGCTAGTGGAAATAGCAACAGCTAACAAAAAATTCAATTTTTTTTAAAACATAGACCGCTATTTTCATTAGTGACTTTCAAAATGAATACGTCGTTAATGAGAATAGCGGTCGCTGCTGACGTGACACAAGGTAGCCACGAGCACTAATAGTTTCGAAACTGGCTCATAATCACAAATATTTTCAAAAAGTGGTCTATGATGGCAAAAAAATTCACTTCATCATACAGTACTAAGTTTGGAATCCGATATAACTATATATCCAACCCATATGTCCCATATATATTAAAAAATTCCTGTAGAAAGATGAAAGAGAAATGTAAGCCTTATATTTATATGTAATTATTCTCATACAAAATAATTGTAATCATTTGGTGGGTCATTAATGGAAGATTCATACTGTTTATCATGTTTTTTAATATCAAAATATGTATGACTAAAAAAATTCAAGTTATTTGGAGGTATTTTACCCATACATCATGGGCCCAATTTAAGTTATAATTTGTTATGCAATTGAAATCGTTCATTTTGCAACTACGTAATATCTCTACTACTATAATGGGAGAAGGCCTTTGTCCATAACCTAACCCGTGCAGCGCACGTGCAAGTATTTTTTTTTTGCCCTTTTCATTCCCCCCAATTTTCCTCCACGTGCACAGCACGTGTATAATAGAGAAGATAATTTGTCCATTTTTTTCTTGCCCTTTTCATTCCCCCCCCCCAAAAATTTTTTTTATCCACGTGCACAACACGTGTATAGTACTAGTATGTGTAAAAGAACTTCAAACGATTTGATTTATTATATACATGCATTTTATGACATGCAAATCATAATAAACGGTTGTGGAGGATCCCACCAAGTGATTACAATCATTTTGTATGAGGATAATTACCTCATACAAATATAAGGCTCACATTTCTCTTACCCCTTCATTTTATTTTTGAGAGGAATGAGAGCCTCATAGTAAATCCAAAAACTATTAACCTTGATTAGACCATCTCCCACCATACTAGTCATCTTTCTATTTTAGCCAAAATAGCTAATATAAAGACAAAAATATGCTCCAACGGAACTAGCCAAACCACTCGCCAAAATAGATTTCTAATATTCACTCGCCAGATATGGCGAGTATGTACCGCACGCTGAACTTCTTCCCAAAACCACAAAATTGCGAAATCGGGGAAATCAATTGCGAAAATTGCGAAATCAATCACGAAAATTCCGCAATCGCGAAAAATGCGAAATCAATCGCGAAAATTGCGGAATCGCGGAAAATTGTGGAATCACGACATTTTATTTTGTTGTTACCGCTGAATCTGATGTGAGGGTAAACATATGAGATTTGTGAGTTCGCGGAAAAACCTGAACAGCGGATCCAAGCCTTCTGATTCCTGCTGCTACCTGCAAGGAAGTGCGATACACCGGGGTTGATTCCGGTGACGCACCCTTCGACGCTCTTGTCAGTAACCAGTGATGATTAAGCAAAGAGCTTAAGTTGGAAAAAGAGTGATTACCTGGTCACAGTGGTAGGTGGGAGGTATTTATAGTCGCCATGGGAGTGGACCTGATTTCCTGTGTAACTGTCAGGAGTAAAATCCTCCCAATCTGTTTAGGAAACTGACCCCTGATTCCCGGTGAGAGCAAATCAGGCCCGTTGATTCGGTCAAATCAGTGACCCTGATTTTTCTCTTGCTGGTTTGGGTTTGTCTTGGGTCGGGACCCGTACCCAGTCGGAGTGGATCCGTTTGTGGGTTATTGGATCTGTGAGAAGGAGACCCAGTACCCGTTTCGGACCCATTTGTATGTGAAATTACCATTTTACCCCTGAGCTTCAAGATTCGTGCCCAATCTGGACGGTTCCGATTTAACCCCATTTTTAGCCATATCATTTGTATTGGGCTTTTTTATTGGGTTTTATTTTATTTTTTTATTTTATTTAATTTTTGACATTAAATTATTAACGGTTATTCAAAATAGATAACATGGTTGGAGTGTAGACTTTTTTCGCTAGCCAAATTATCCATTTGTTATCCATTTTGGCTATTTTAGTTAGCCAAAATAGCTAACGTGGTTGGAGATGCTCTTATAAACAACGTATGTTTGTTAAAGAGTAGGGAAAATTTCAGTAAACCCACCCCACATTTTGCGAGTTTGCAGATAACTCACCCACTTTTTTCTTTTGTGGTTTGCTATGCTACCGGGCTAAACTAGTTGTGATTTGCCCAACTCCGTCTAAATTGGTTGTCATGTACGATCACGTGACCATTTTCGTCCATTTTTTTGGGGTATTTCTTCATAAACTATCTATGTTATTTTTCAATGATTAAAAAAAATTAAAATTTTGGGCCTGTGTTTTTTTGGAGGGGAAGATCACATAATGATTAAAAAATTAAAATAAATTAAAACCACCAATTTAAAAAAGTGGGGTGGGTTTTCTGTCACGTACCGTAGTCCAACACCTTAAATTTAATGGTGGAAGTGACCACGTTGCAAACCGCAACTAATTTAGCTTGGTAGTATAGCATACCGCTAAAAAATAATTATGGGGGTAGATTATCTGCAAACTCGCAAAATGTAGATATAGCCAACATGTTTTATTATGAGAGGTTTAATGAAACAAACCAAAAAACCTGTGAGAAAATACAACAAAAATGACAGAAATCAAAGGGCGAAAACACAACAAAATAATCCTCAACAAACCAAGGAGGTTCAAAACACTTAGGTACTGTTCTTTTTTTTGTCTCTTATAAGAGGTTACCTCTTATAAGAGATTTACAGTAAGAGCCTCTTGTAAGAGCTTCTTTTTGAGGTGTTCTTTTTATATAAAAATAACCTCTTATAAGAACCTCTTATAAGACATTTCTGTTCTTTTTTCACCTCTTACAAGTCTTTTCTATACTTTTAGACATTTTTACCCTTACTATATAATTTCTCAATTTATATCAACATTTCATATCCAAATTTCCCAAAGTTTTGTATTATTTATTCTTTTAGAAAGGGGGCCTCGTGCTTCTTAGCCTGACCCTCCTTGGATGTCCCTCTCACTTGATTTTTATGTCATAATATGTATGCCTATAAAATATGAACTGGTCCGGAGATCTTTTATCCATGCTTTATGCTTTATTTGGTTGCAAATTGAACCATTTTTCAATAATATAACTGTGACAGTGTAAAAATGGCCTGAGGCCCATCCAAGGCCCAATACAATTCCTACTCAGAAAAGCAAGAATACCGATCTGGTTCGGCTCCGGACCCCTTCAGGGTCGGCGCCGAACCTCGTGTTTGCCCCCACAATGCCGGCTTCCTCGTACTGACGAGCCTCAGTATCCCCCGGAGTCCGATCCGGAGCAGTCCCTCATGCCGTCCCCCCTCTCTGGCGGGGCAGAGGGATGACCTGGCGCAGCCTAGGCCCTCCGATTCCCCCAGATGCACAGAGGACTCACGATGGGCCACGTCAGCTCCAAATACCGCCAAGGGTTTCGCCACGTCAGCCCTATACCATTCCTGGTATCACCACAACCGCCCTAAACCCCCTGGGCCTTCTGCCACGTCAGGCCCATGGGCTTTCGAATCCAAACCCGGCCCCCAAGCGGAACCAAACCCGGTTGGGATTCTCTATAAATACTAGACCCTCATCCACCTTTTGAAGGTAATCAATCTTTGACCACTTAAATATACCTAGTTATTGCTACTCTCTCACAGAGACTGACTAGAGCGTCGGAGGGTCCGCCACCGGGACAAACCCCGGTGTTTCAGGACCGTCTGCAGGTACACAAGACCTCGGATCCGACCCTTCCGATCCGAGCCCAACCTTCAAACGCCTTTCCAAGCTCATCGTAGGCCCCAGAAGGTCAACCGAAGGTCGGCAGACGAGCGGCAATCTCCTTCAATACAAATTGAGTTCGAACTCACACCTGGTGCTTCCACACGTGCCTCAGAAATAAACAGCATCAGGTTGGCGCCGTCTGTGGGAACCAGCTGCTCCAGAAGCCGATCCGGCCCAGACCCTCAAAGGCCATCGACAGCCGAATCCTCATGGCAACCAAAGGCAAGGGGGCTGCTCCCTCCGTCAACCAACGGGACTCGCCCCCACCCACGATCAAAGCCAGGCCACGCCCGTCGAAACACAAGGCTCTCTCTCGGGAGTCCCCAGGGAGCGTCGGCCGGCCAGCCCAGCCCGACCTCCGGGGCATAATCCTCAACCGCAAGATTACCCGCAGCAGGAGAAGGGCCGCTTCCAACCCGGCCCCGAACCGCCCGAGGCCACCATCCGAGGTACGCAGACCCGCGCTCAGCCGAGTCGGAAGACAACCCTCGGACCGACCAAACCGAGCCGAAGGAGCCCCCGTCACTCACAAGGAATTCCGAGACTTCCGAAGAGAAATGCTGGGGGCCCTCCAACGGGCCCCCAGGGAAGAAACCCTCCATTCCCGAACAGGGTCGGACGCCGAAGCTAGCGCGTCCCGCCCTTCAACGATCCAACCAGAAGACGACGACGTACTCCTAAGGCGCCTACAAGAAATGGAGGACCGCCTCGATCACGTAGGGGACGGCGGCCAAAGAGCGCCTCAGGGGTACAGGCCTGCCCGTCCTCCCTTCTCCGCCCCAATCCTCCAAGAAGAAATACCCCGGAATTTCCGACCCCCTCAATTCGAGACCTACGATGGCGAAGGGGATCCTGCTGATCACGTGGAAGGTTTCAAGACCCTCATGATGATTCACAGCGCCTCGGATCCCCTGCTCTGCAGAGCCTTCCCGGCCACCCTTCGGGGTCCTGCTCGCGAGTGGTTCTCGAAACTCGCCCCCGGCTCCATTTACTCCTTCGACCAATTCGAGGGAAATTTTCTAGCCCATTTTGTCACTAGCCGGAAGGCCGAAAGGACCAGCGCCTCATTACTCAGGCTCAAACAGGAAGAGGGGGAATCACTCGGGGTGTTCGTCCGGAGATTTACCGCGGAGGCAAGGTCGGTCTCCTCTCTCGACCGAGGCGTCGCTTCAGCGGCATTCCGACACAACGTCCGCCCCGGACAGCTGAAGGCCTCTCTGGCCAAGAGGCCCCCCGTCGACTTTCCCGACCTCCTTAATAGGGTCGAGAAATACATAAGGGCAGAAGAGGCCCTAAATCCCGAAGACGCCAAGGATCCCACCGGGAAAGGGAAGCGGAAGACCGAGGAAGTCGAACCACCAAAGAAAGCTCCAAGGGACCCGGGGGCCGTGAAGAAGGTCCCGCCAGTCCCCCGCTTCGAGAAGTACACCCCCCTGACGCATAACGTATCCGCCATCCTCTTGGAAATCGAAGACAAGGGCCTTGTCCGACTACCCCCCCGATCTAATAACAATAAGAATCGAGACCAACGCTTTTACTGCCGCTTCCACAGAGATCACGGGCACGAGACCGACCAATGCCGAGCCCTGAAAGACGAAATTGAAGGGCTCATTTCCAGAGGGTACCTCCGAAAATTTACCCGAGAAGGCCCACGGGATCGGCGAGCCGCTAGGAACCGGAGCCAATCGGCTCCGAATCCTCCTCCGAACCAGACCCAGAGTCGGAACCCCGATTCCGAGGGGGCCGTAGATATCCCTTTTATCTTACACTGCGTCCACGGAGGGCCGAGGGGAGGTGAATCAAAAACTTCCAGAAAAGCCTCCATCCGAGAGGTGAACGCTGTCAGAGACGACCCCTCACCCAAACTACAATCAAGGCCGGTCTCCTTTTCAGGGGAAGACCTTGAAGGAGTCCGCCTGCCCCACTGCGATGCCCTCGTCGTCAACCTTCACATGGCTAATTATGAGGTCCGCAGGATCCTCGTCGACAACGGTAGCTCGGTGAATATTCTCTTCCTCGATGCCTTCGAAAATCTCAGGTTACCCCGAGGCAAACTCAAGCCAGCCGGGTACACCCTGCACGGGTTCTCAGGCGTCCCTGTCGAGATAGAAGGAATTGTTACCCTCGACGTTACCGCCGGGTCGACTCCTGTCAAGAGGACCGAATCCATGGACTTCATGGTGGTCAACATCAAGACGGCCTACGACGCCATACTTGGCCGGCCTGGACTAGGCTCCCTACAAGCAGTACCTTCGGCTTACCATCTGAAGCTCAAGTTCCCCACCCCTCAAGGAGTCGGCATCGTCCGAGGCAGCCAAGAAGCGGCGCGGTCGTGCCACATGACCACCATCGGGGGAAGTGTGTTCCCCCTCGACGCCGAACCAGCATAAGTTATGACCCGGCTAAATGTAAATCAGCTTTTGTATAGACCCTCACTTGTAAAAAGCTGCCTTAGCGGCCCTCCCTACCTTATGCTAAAAGATATCCCTTTTTGTCCGAACCCAAATGTCTCGATAATCTCAATACGAGCCCGGACCAAAAATCCTTCCTAAAGCCCCTCTTCGATCCCTCACGGAACGATGGAGCCAGACCTCGCCTCCGACATTGCGTACTACACTACTGACCGGAGTGGGGAAGGAAAAGGATTCTCCTTTCATACCCCTTTCTATTTTTCGTTCCAAAGAGAAAAAATCAAACAAAAGAAAAACAAAGACCGATACAAGACCGCTCCACTCATCTCAAATCAGGAAGATCAGGGCCCCTCAGGCCCAACGAGGAACGGAGAGTATTTCGGTCAAGCAACTAGGGGCCCCTCCCCTCGTTATGATGCTCCTTAGCCTCAGCCACATTCGACCCTCCAACCACAGAGCTCAGGGCGTCGTCCGGTCGCGCCCACTGCAACAGCAGCAGCGCAAAGGGGACCCCCTCCGCCTGTCGACCTGCGAGGGAAGAGAACGAAGCACCCGACATCGCCTTGTGACAAGGCACCCCCGTCCCCTTCTCCATAAAGGTGTCGCGAGGTAACCCCCCGGGAGAGGACCTCGGCACCAAAGTACTAAGCCCGGCCTGTCCAAGGTCCGCGCCGCCAAGCTCCCGGTCCCACGCCGCTCTTCTCAACCGGCGCGCCTCCACGCTTTAGACGGCGGACTTATTCCGACAAAAGTTACAAGCCTCATCAGTATTCCGAGCCCCCCCTCCAGCAACCAACCGACTCAAACGCACCTTCTCAAGAAGATTCAGAAATGTCCAGACCCAAAAACAACCGACCGGTCAAAAACTTTTCTTACCACTGTAAATCCAAGTGTTTCTTACAAAAAAAAATTGCGGTGGCCAGTCCGCGGGAGGCAAACACAATCGAGGGAGAGGGAAAGAAAGACAAAAATTACACAACTCCTTGACCCTCCTCCGCGCCGGCGGACGGATCCACGAGAGCGTCGGCCGAGGGGTCGACGGCGGACCCTGCTTCACCCAGAGTCTTCGACGTCCCCTCGATCTCCACATCATACTCAAGATTGGACAGATCGAGGGCCGGGAAGAAGTGCCTCACGTGACTGAGGGCCCTCTCATAGCTCTTGTCCTGGGCCGCTATCACCATCTGCTGGCCCTTGCGCAACACCTCCTCCGCCTCCTTGGTAAACTTCGTCTTCAGGGAGGCCACCTCCTTCTCCCACTCCACATCCTTGGCCTTGAGCTGGAGCTCCAGCTGCTGCTCTCTCTTATGCGAACCCTCGAGTTCGATTCGCATCTCCTTCACCTCCAGGTCGCTCTTTTCCGCCCGAGCTCGCTCCTGGGCCAGGGACGCCTTGTACAGGTTCTTGATGTTGGCCCCTTGTATGCAAGCCTACAACCAACGGCAGACAAAGACCAGGCCTCGGCACAAAAATCAACAAGGAGATACAGAGTCGACGGGCTTACCTGCACAGTGGCCTGCGCCAGGCGGGCAAACGCCATCTCTACGGGCTCGCCCTCCATCACCTTGCGATCGCGAGGGGTCGCCAATTTCTCCACCACCTCAACGGCCTGGGCCTCCTCTGTCAGACGGTCCCCCATCAGAACCGACCAGTCAGGAGCCCACCGCTGCCGCATTAGCTCCACCACCGGATCCTCTTCCTCGGCCTCAACCCAGGGACCTTTCCCCTTGCCGAGAACAGGGGCCCCCGCTGCGCCCTGACCCTTTGAAGAAGCCGCGCCCTTGCTCATCTCGGAGCGACCCCTCTTGGTCCTCGGCTCGAGTTGGACTTCCGAGATAACAAGGGGCAGCTCCCTCGGCCTCTTCGCCGCCTCCGCCTTCTTCTTCTTCTCGGCATTTTCCTTCTTCATGGCGAGCCGCTTTGCTTGGATCGATGCCTCATCCATATCTGCAGAAAATAACCATTAAGAACAATGAGCGAGAATGTACGAAAGGATCGAGGGAAAAGAAACAACTACATACGGAGAACGGCGGGGCTCAGTCCAGCGCTCGCCAGGCGAACCTCCGTCACCTTAGTCCAATTAATACTAGGAGACAAACGAAGACACTCTACAAGCCCCCACTCCTCGACTGTCAGATCTCCCTGCCCCAGCGCAGGATAACTCGGCTTGGAGTAATTCCATCGAGTCGGGATGTCCCAGGGCTCTTCACTCCGAATTACCAGATACTTTTTCCTCCAGTCCTTAAAAGAATCAAGACGGCTATGAACAACCTTCCGCCTACTCCGGGGGGAGATATAGTAAACCCCCTCGGCTGCCGGGCAAAGCGCCAGCAACGCGCGGAACACGTTCAAATGCAAGGGCACCCGTTGTTCCTCGCACGTCAGTACAAAGCTGATTATCTGCTCCCAAGAGTTCGGCCCGTACTGCATCGGCGCCAGGGAGGCCCAGTTCAACACCTCCCGAACAAACGGATGGATCGGCAACCTCAGTCCAAAAATAAACGCGTCCACAGGGAAGGCACAGTACCAAGCAGACAAGGGATCGGTTGGGCGAAGAGTAGAGCTCGGCAGCATCAACTCGTAACTAGGCCCTATGTGGTACGCCAATTGCAAGACTTCCAAGTCCCCGCCATCCAAGGCGGTCGGGATCGCGTCCATCAACACTCTCGTCCGACTCGGCGAATAGGCCTGCACGCCAGAGAGCTCCTGATCGGACAGGTCGTCCGGATACTGACGGAAATGCTTCGGCTGCGCGGGCGAACTAGTCCCCTTGTTCGAGCCACTAGTTCCCCACTCTACCTTCCTCGGAGCCTTCTTCCTCTTCTCGGACCGCTCCGACGAAGGAGTGAATAAGGTCCCCCGACCAGTCGGCATGGAGTTCGGACCCACCCCCGGAACCATGGATCTCCTCACAATGCCGCCCTCGCCTCTCTTTCCCTCGGCAGCCGACTCCAAACACGGACGTCGTCCAAACCATCTGTCGCTTCCTCCGACCCACTACTCTCCACCACGAGGGGACGACGAGAGCGCGACAACCTCGCACCATGGGCCGCCTCCTCACCCACCGGTTCCTCCCACGAAACCGTGTCAGAAGACCCGTCAGCATGCACCGGCTCCTCCTCGAGTGCGGGCTCCTCCCAGGACGTCGAGTCAGAGATAGGCTCCACCCCCCCAGACGTCGACGCTGACGAGCCAGACTGAGCCCTATCCATCTATGCCTAGACTAAACAGGCTTGCTAACTCACCTAGGGTTACTTCGGAAGGGCGAGTCCGGTACAGCAAGACGCGAAGATGAGCGCGGAAGTATTGAAAAATTTTATTCTGAAAGAGAAAGGAGTGGACAAATAGGAGAGAGGGGGGACTATTTATGGGAGATAGAAGCGACTCCTCGATTCCCGCGAGTACTGTTCACCTATGCGACATGCAACTGCCGCCTAAGAATTCGCGCCACACCCTCAAAACGTGCGACGCTGACATCATCCATTGACAGGCTGGCAGCCAGTCACGGAGGCCAGCGCAGAAGAAGTATTCGGAGGAGGGAACATTTTTATTTTTAAGATTTAAGGCGCCGTCCTCAGACAGACGCCCCGGGCTCCGAGACTGGGCCGGTTCCCCTTTCACCCGCGAGCAGCTCGGGGCTTACAGCGTCATCGGCCGAAGACCCGAACTGTTCCCGGGTGAGACCGAAACCGCCTCAACCTGGAGCCCTGTTGGGATACAGAATAGTCAGCCTCCCATCGGAGAACTACTCATCTACCCAGGGCCCAAAGCTTCGAGACGCCCCCCTCGGCAAGCACCTCGGTCAAAAGCAGATCAACACCCGAAGGCCGAAAGAAGTGCTCCATTCCGAGCCAGTTGATGCAACTGCAAAGGCCCAGCCTACTCCAGCAACCGAACCTTCGCAGTTGCAAACAACCGGCCCGGAACGCCCTTCATCCCTCTCGGAAGGATAGAACCTCCGCTATTGCAGACGGCTCACCCTTCGACGTTCGGTCGCTATCCCTCTCGCCCGGACCCCCCCTGGATCTGACCGCCACCTCAGGGCCATCAGATCCAAGAGAAGATCGGGCGACAAAGAAGCTACCTCTCCGACAAGACCAGGGGCAAGAATTTTTCAAAAAAACAGGCGTCCGCCGAAGCAGACACCTTTATGGGCCAAACAGACCACCTTTGCCTGGATTTGAACCACAACGAGAAAAAAGGGGGGGGGGGGGGTACTTATAAGCCCCCCCCAGGGGCCGGCCATTATGATATGGGGAAAACCAAACGGCGGAAAACCATGCGCCATACCGTTACTTAGCGGCGCCATTAACGCACCTGGGAAATGGGAATCTTGCACAGGTCCCCAGGCGCCCCCAAAATGCTCCGCGAAAAAAAAAACGGACCACACTACTCAGAACAACCCCAAGGCACAACGGTTCGCCCCATAAGCGGCCTGCAACTCCCCCTCACCAACTCGAGGTCCGGTCTGGCACCGGGATACCCTTCTCAGGAAGAAGCAACGACTCGCCTTCGCCCTCACCGACCCGTCATCCCTCGCCAGCTCGAGGTCGGGTCTGGCACCTGGGTACTCTTCTTCGGAAGATCCACCGGCTGGCCATCACCCTTACCAGCCCATAATTCCCCCTCGTCTCGAGGTTCGGTTTGGCATCGGGGTACTCTTCTCAGGAAGAAACAACGGCTCGCCTTCACCCTCACCAACCCGTAATCCCTCGCCAGCTCGAGGTCGGGTCTGGCACCTGGGTACTCTTCTTCGGAAGATCCACCGGCTGGCCATCACCCTTACCAGCCCATAATTCCCCCTCATCTCGAGGTTCGGTCTGGCACCGGGGTACTCTTCTCAGGAAGAAACAACGGCTCGCCTTCACCCTTACCGACCTATAATCCCTCGCCAGCTCGAGGTCCGGTCTGGCACCGGGGTACTCTTCTTCGGAAGATCCACCGGCGGGCCATCACCCTTACCAGCCCGTAATTCCCCCTCGTCTCGAGGTTCGGCCTGGCACCGGGGTACTCTTCTCAGGAAGAAACAACGGCTCGCCTTCACCCTAACCGACCCACAATCCCTCGCCAGCTCGAGGTTCGGTCTGGCACCCGGGTACTCTTCTTCGGAAGATCCATCGGCTAGTCATCACCCTTACCAGCCCATAATTCCCCCTCCTCTTGAGGTTCGGTCTGGCCCCCGGGTACTCTTCTCAGGAAGAAGCAACGGCTCGCCATCACCCTTGTCGACGCGTAATCCCTCGACCTCTCGAGGTTCAATCGAACACCAGGGTACTCTTCTCTGGAAGAGACAACGGTTCGCCATCACCTTCACCTGCACTTTGACCCTCGACTAGCTCGAGGTTCTATCCAAGCTTCAGGACAGCACCACCAGGAAGGCCCTGTGATCCGCCCTCCCATTTTTTACAATCAGGAACACTCCTCCACGGCTAGCTCCCGCACCCCCGGCAGGAGTGGGGGGCTTGTGTGACAGTGTAAAAATGGCCTGAGGCCCATCCAAGGCCCAATACAATTCCTACTCAGAAAAGCAAGAATACCGATCTGGTTCGGCTCCGGACCCCTTCAGGGTCGGCGCCGAACCTCGTGTTTGCCCCCACAATGCCGGCTTCCTCGTACTGACGAGCCTCAGTATCCCCCGGAGTCCGATCCGGAGCAGTCCCTCATGCCGTCCCCCCTCTCTGGCGGGGCAGAGGGATGACCTGGCGCAGCCTAGGCCCTCCGATTCCCCCAGATGCACAGAGGACTCACGATGGGCCACGTCAGCTCCAAATACCGCCAAGGGTTTCGCCACGTCAGCCCTATACCATTCCTGGTATCACCACAACCGCCCTAAACCCCCTGGGCCTTCTGCCACGTCAGGCCCATGGGCTTTCGAATCCAAACCCGGCCCCCAAGCGGAACCAAACCCGGTTGGGATTCTCTATAAATACTAGACCCTCATCCACCTTTTGAAGGTAATCAATCTTTGACCACTTAAATATACCTAGTTATTGCTACTCTCTCACAGAGACTGACTAGAGCGTCGGAGGGTCCGCCACCGGGACAAACCCCGGTGTTTCAGGACCGTCTGCAGGTACACAAGACCTCGGATCCGACCCTTCCGATCCGAGCCCAACCTTCAAACGCCTTTCCAAGCTCATCGTAGGCCCCAGAAGGTCAACCGAAGGTCGGCAGACGAGCGGCAATCTCCTTCAATACAAATTGAGTTCGAACTCACACCTGGTGCTTCCACACGTGCCTCAGAAATAAACAGCATCAATAACATATTTACACCATTTGATGCATGTGTAAGAAGCCTCTGTATGACTTGATTTTGTTACACGTGTCGTGACATTATAAACATAATCAACGTACTGATCATCCATATAAAGTCTATTATGAGGAATTTTTTATGAGGTTCCTTTCCTCTTATTCTTGACTGGTTTTTAAGTATTACCTGAATAGTTTTGCAAGGGTGGGTTGCTTATAATTATGTATAGGTTATAGGTTGCTGTCAGTGATGCCCATGAGAAACATAACTTTGTTTTTGCATGTGACTTACAGTGTTCAATTCAGTGTTCAATTCAAGTCCCATTCTAGAGTTTTCCTTGGTTCTTTTAGTTGAATAAATTTATTATTTGTGTGTTTTGTTTGGCAATTCCATGCAGATATGTACTCATTTGGGTTAATTATCGATAATTTATCCATGGCTTTGTTTGTACTGAACGTATCCATGGAAAATTGAACAACTGTTGGGTGGAAGATGGTGTGGGAAAGAACAGTATCCTGGGAGCTGCATTGAACAACTGTTTGGCGGAAGATGGTGTGGGAAAGAAAAGATATGGGAAAATCATTAATTTCGGGGGTAATATAGACTTTTTAAGTGATAGAAGTCTTATATGAATTTGAAAGAGGCTACTAGAAGTCTTTTAGGCTTATAAGAGATTAGTATCATACACGTGCACACGTGCACGTGGAAAAAATTGAAGGATAATGAAAAGGGTAAAAAAAAAATAATTTCCAAACTGATCCACTTTCGAAAATATTTACCGAACTGGTCCACTTCAGAAAATATTTACCAAAGTTAGTCCATAACCCAACACGTGCGCTGCACGGGTTGGGTTAAGGACTAAGGGGTTCTCCCATTATAGTAGTAGAGATTTTGGAGAAAATGTCTTATAAGAGGTAAAAAAAGAACTCTAAAAAAACTCTTATAAGAGGTGGACCACCTCTTACAAGAGGTAAATCTCTTATAAGAGGAGAAAAAGAACAGTCTCTTAGAAAGTAAATAACATTGGTTTTCCCAACACCTTTGGGGTATAGGGAAGCCCTTTTGCTCTATTGTGAGGCCAATCTCGATCATCATCGTAGCCCTACAAATGAAACATATCCCGATCTCACTCCTCGGTCCCGTGTTGTTGTCCAACTGTCACTGTGTACCAAGTGCCTCAACCACTTCTTGTAAGAAAGCCCTATTGACTAGCCGATCAAGGACCTCAACCATTTATAGGTTTCAGTTGTGTCTATGCCAAGGTGAGCCTTAGTTGTTTCTCCAATTGCCTTTATGTAAAGGTTTGAGTGGAAAAGGACTAGATGGGCACACATGACACGTGAAGCATTGTATTGTTGGATTTATGCTCTCTACCAAATTGAAAAGTATCCACACTTCAACAAAACTATGGCATCTCCAATAATCCCATGAGAGCAGAACACGTATGGAAAAAGTTATGGAGCTCCTTTTAAACAAGAGTAATGCTAGGTTCACTACCTTAGGTGGCATACTCCTATTGGAGAGTTCTCCCACCTACTCTATCATTCCCTACCTATTGGAATGTGCCACATAAGGTAGTGAAGAGAAATGTAGTGAAATTGGTAGTGGCTCTAGCTTTACTCTTTAAACAAAAACCAATTTTACAGCCAATGCTCATGATTTCATTCATTTGTACGACAAGTAACAAGTAAAAAGATAAATAAAACTACTTCTTTTGCAATCCATCTTTACTCTCTACTTGCAAGTACAAACTTGTAAACATTGCACGTGCTATTCAATTTTTTCTTCTTTTTTTATGGGCTATTTGTTTCAAAAGAAATAGGGTAAAAAGCTCTTTATTATGTCCAACGTAGTTTCATGTTCCATCGAAGAGTTTTTTTGTCTTTGTTTGTAAAGAAAAGTTTTTTTTTTACAAGAAAACAATTTGACACGTCAGATGTAAAAAAAAAATCAATTTTCTTTTAAAAATAGAGGAAAACTGTTGAGAAAATAATTAGTAAACTTGAATACACCAAATCAACCTTCTGAAAGTACCGTACGGTTCTGAAATGGATTGAATTGATCGGCTTTGATTGCAGTAGGAAGAAAGTGTGAGAATGACTTGAGGTATGGATTGCACTTTCTTTATGAAGTTATTCGGTCGATTCTGGAGATGAATCGTTGATCACCAAACACTCTCCGCAGGATACAACGAACTTTTGTTTACAGTGTTGCCTAATACTCCAGTGCCAACACGTACCAACTTGCACCCAAAAAAGAAAAGAAATCGCTTAATAACTGAAAGGAGGAAGAAATACTGTTTTTCTCTGCATTTTCTTTTTTTAACAGTAATCCACTTTTTATAACCAAAGAAGTGAAAAACGTGTCTTTTATTTTTGCCATTAAAACCAGGATTTATTTTCATCATAAAAGATCCTTTACTGCCATAAAAATGTTTCATTGAATTTTTTTCCCTTACTGAGAAAAAAACGGCTATTAGCATTTGATGAGAAAAACATTTTTGATAAGTTCAAAATCAAAAAATTTAAAGCCAGTTTAAAAAAACTTTTTTTCTTCTTCTTCAAGAGACCCCTAAAGTCCTGCCCGGTCAAAGATATATATATATATATATAAAATAAAACACAAAGAAAAGATATCAAGTGGTTCTCCTTCAATAGTAAGGAAATCAATGGCCCATATCTAAGCTCTCAAAAGACATTTTCTCTCAAAACTGAAATTCAAATCCCCCCTCCCCAAACAACTTCTTTATTTATTTAATTATTTCTCTTTCTCTCTCTTTCTCTCTCCTATTCAGATCAATTTGCTTCCTCTATTTCCCAAACTAGAGAGCTCCAATTTCTCTCTTTCTCTCTCTCTCTCTCTCTCTCTCTCTCTCTCCCTATGGTTTTTAAGCCGCTAACTCCAAATCCCTAAAACCATTTTCTTAAACCTTCGATTCCATTCCATTGGCGAAGTCTCCATCGTCCTCTGAAGCGCGAATCTCAAAGCAAATCCAAATCTAAATCCAGTGTCGAACCCCAATCAAGAGGTCGTCGCCGATATCTTATCCGTTGCTGATTCCGTATCGGCGACTCCCCTACACCAAATCGAGTGCGAATATCAAGTGACTCCTTATCGGCGACTCCCTTCCACCGAATCGAGAGGCTCTACATGCGATGCAGCGACTCTAATTTCATCTCATTAACCGAATTCTCATTATAATTTTTAATTTTGTGTGTGCAGGGGATTACTCATTTTTTGCCGACTCGAATTTTGTGTGTGAATGAGATCTAAGTTCAGAGATGCATGACTGTTTTATTTTTTGGTTTAAATTTTTTTAATTTGATGATATATTTGATAAGTTTTTTTATTGGTTTTGATTTAATGTGTATGCAAGTGAGACATGGATTATTTGGTGGCCTCAATTTGGGCTTCCAAACCATAGCAGGATAGGTAAGCTGATCAGAAACCTAAAATAACTTGGCAAATATGCAATACTAATTTCTTTACTACAAGAGAATATACTATCGTAAAGTGTTCCTTTCCCTGGTTATTAGAAACCATGGATAACATAACATATAAGAACTTTTAGTGTATGTTTGGATATATAGGATTGGGATGACTGTAGTTTACCAGTGAAGGGTGCAAACTCTCCACTCAAGACAGACAGCTAAAGTAAATTTGTTAATTATTAATCCTTTTTAATTTTTTATATATAAAGGTGCAATGGGGAGACAAAGTGAAGATAAAAGAAATGATTAGCTTGGATTAGAGTTTTGAGAACTTCAGGTCGAAATAATAATAAGAGGTATTTCAAATGCAAACTGAGTCTCAGACAAATAAATGTTTAGATTATTGGTATTGTAGATACCTTCACACTTGCAGTTGGGTTACCATTATATTTAGACATGCTCATATTGGTTATGGGATTAGAGTAACTCTATAAAACCTATATGATCATGTCCTTGCATAACTATTACAAGCATCTAAAAGTGATGCTGAAGTTAAAAAAAACTCTATGCAGTGTTTGTAAACTCTGTTTCCCTAAATACGTATTTTCTGAATATATCCTGTATTTTAACTAATTATAAATTCACTTTGTTTTGAAATTTGCTTCAAATATTTTATTAAAACATTTTCTAATCGAAGACTATATTTTGTTTAAATAATGGCATATTTTAATTTCTATTTCTATTTCTATTTGATTGGTTATTAAAAACCAAATTCTATTTATAAATATATTTGTAGTTATTTTAAATAAATCCGGTATTGTAATGTAAATTACATTATTTTATAAATTATATGTTATGAGTTATTTTTATTATTCTTATTGGTTTCTATTAAACCCATTTAAACCCTATTAAAATACCCAAACCCATTAACTATCCACTAAGCTATATACCTAAAACCTTACTCAATCTTTTATTGGATATTCTATTATACCCTATTGGATTTTAAACCAAATACCCATATACCCTTTAACCCAAGACCTTAACTATTTAAACTCCTAACCCTAACCCTAACCCTAACCCTAACCCTAGCCTACTGTTAAACCCCACATACAACAGCCGCCACCCCATCCTTTTTTCTACTGTTCACCAACCCCTACCCCTTCTTTACTGTCATCTTCCTCCTTCCCGCTCTCATGCCCCGAAACCCATTCGTCTCCCTCCCGATCGACCTCATCTCCTAGCCCCCGATCGCCAGCCACCGCAGTGCCTCCCCCTGCGCTGCCCAGCCTCCGCCAGCGAAGCATCCTCTCGACGACAGCCAACGCGCAGCCCCCCGTCGCGACCGCTGCAGCCAGTCGTGATAGCCATGACCCGACTGCAGTGCCCCTGTGTGTCTCCTCTCCTTATCACGACCACAGCGCCAGTGCGGCACCCCGTCACGTCGCGTCGCCCAGCTCGCGGACAGCTCCTCCGTGCTGTCGCGATCATAGCAACACCGCAGTGACGCCATCGTGACCACCGCGCCACTCTGAGTGCACCGCCACCTCGTCGTTCCGGCCCAGTGTCACCGCTTGCCGGTGCCATCACCGTTCTCTCTCTCTCTCTGTTCTGTGAAGGAGGGAAGAAGAAGAAGGCCGGGATTGAATCTCAGCCGTCGATTTGATCAAGATCAGATCTTGATCAGATCTGATCTTTTCATCCAGATTAGATCTCAGCCGTCCAATCCGATCGTGATCATCAGCTCAGATTAAGCAGATTCAGCTGTCCGATCATCTTGATCTTGATCTTCCATCAAGATCCGCTCCGATCCGATCCATCCGATTTCTCGATCGTCGATCAACGCCCTTATCCAATCAAGCCAAGTATTCATCTTGTACAAATTTTTGTTCTAGTACAAGCGTTTAATTTGAAAATACCACAAATAATTAGTAGTTGTGACTCCTCCTTGACTTGTCGTTATTGATCAAATATTAATCCTCATAAATTTCATAATCTTAAGAATCACAACAATTTCATTATTATATTATAACTACTTAAACTCATTTTATCTCATAAGACACATGAACATATGAAATTAAGGAACCCTAGATTTGTATATGTGCGTTGTATCTTGGATGTGATGATCTTGCACCCATTTGAGTTGAGAAATAAATGTTGCTTACTGTTTTGATAACCATTACCCCGTATTTGTATCACACATTTATCTAGGCGCCTAATAACAAATTATCACGCAACCTAAACATGCTAGACACTCACACTCGTTGCTGTCCTGGATCTTACTATGCAGTTTTGACCCCTTTAACATCAGAATCTGAACCCGAGCCCTGAACAGTAAATGTAGCTCTAGATGTCTAAATATCGATAGCCTCCGGAATTTTCAAATTTCGAGTTACAGTCTCGGAGTTATTGCAGTTTTACTACAGCTGTGTCGGTAGTCGCAGATTCGCAAGACTGCTGCACACCTTTAGTTTGCGAATTAATTTAACTATGTTAACAGTAAGATATGGACTTGAAATTTTATATGCTATTGATGGACACCCTAGAGAACTTTCTCAAATTTTCTTAGAATTAATTAACAACATTTCAACTCTGTTTCACATGTTTAAACTTAGGAACACAAATTCTGCCTGAACACATTAGCTGTGTAGTTCTCTGTTTTGACATATGTTCCCACCACTTTCATGTACCTTAATTATATGCGTTGGAACCGGGAAGGAGTCTAGTTCCTAGATCTCCTGACGGATCCACTTTTTCTATTTCGTAGCAACGAGAATCACAGTTTTGGTACAGCAACGTCGTGCTGTCCAGATTTGGGACTTTCGTTGTTCGTGTTATTCTTATTCATTTTGACCCTCGAATATGCCATATAAATATCCCAGACTTGTCCCATGTCCATGATTACGATTTCTTGACTTGTTTCACACACTTTATGCTTGCTTGACAAAAATTAATAAATGTAATAAGCCAGAGTTTAAGGAAAAGACCATAGTAGTGGGCAATATAGGTAAGTGTACTCGGAAGGGGGCCCGTGTTTCTCATAATTTTATGTTAAATGGAACTAAGTGCCGCGTAGAACTAAGTTCCACGTCATGAGTGACGGGGGCCACCTCTAGAGCCTACGGGGGGCAACTCTAGAGCCCATTACAAGATTACATGATATATATTTGCGATCACATGGAACTAAGTGCTATGTAGAACTAAGTGCCACATCATGGGTGACGGGAGCCACCTCTAGAGCCTACGGGGGCCATCTCTAGAGCCCATGGTAGATCACTTGCTTGATACTTGACACCTGAGTACGCCGCCCTATAGACTCCATTACTAGGCCTAAACAAAACTATATTGACTGTAGCAATCATGTAGTAAAAGTATGGATCCATGAAGTACTACCTAGATAGTAATAACTACAAGACTTGAACATGATACCTGTTTACTCGATATTTGACTACATGATACATGAAACATGATACATGAAACATGATACATGAGACTTGAAACATGAAGCTTGAACTTGACACATGCTACCTGATACTTGACAACTTGTTACTTGAGACTTGGCACTTGAATATAATATTTGATACTAGACTTGACACTTGTTACTTGACACTAGACTTGAGACTTGTCACTTGATGTTAGATACCCTACAGGTTCACTTGTCACTTGCTTCACCATTAGCATTGGTTATCTAGCCTGTTTACTAAGATGTCCCTCTTACTAGTTAGTTCTTGGATTTCTACTACTTGTTGTATCCCTGTTACATTCTTGATTCCAATTCCTGTTTCCCATTACTTGTACTCGTTTTTACTATTTGTGGCCCTAACTTGTACTAGGGGCATTTTCTCTTGTTTTTCTATTTTTTCCTTTTATATTATTAAACAGACTTTGGAGACGTGCTTCCTGCTTGAATCGGTGAGCAGATGTTTTAGGCCTTGCTTGGAAAAAACTCTCTTTAATCATTTCGTTTTGTAATTGATTTATTTCATTTGTTGTTGCTTAAGACTTGTAACGGGCTTATGTTCCCGAGTTTTATCTTTAGTCCAGACATTGAAAACTATTTGGATATTATTAATGTTTCAATTGTTTCCTGTTGCTTAATAAATTATTTATGCATGCTTTGTTATATATATATATCTTGTTATATTCTTGTTATGATACTGAGTCAATCCTACAGCTTATGGATGATGTTAAAATTATCTGCTGGGCTTCGTCACGCGCTCGTATTCCATGTTTTTGGGAAGTGGGGCATGACAGTGTTTCTAACAAAGCATTCCAGGTAAGTTCAAGCTAAAGATCAAGAAGGCGATGGTTGAGCTTAAAGGTAGATATGCTGCTTCCTCATATAATATGGTTCCTACTTCAATTAATTTGTTGGACCTCTAAAATTATTTTATTTAATCAAACCAGGTGCACCGTTCAGAAGACGTGCTGTAGGCACGTGTCAACGTGCAAACCTAGTCTATATAATAATATACAAGACAATTTGAAAAAAAACTATAAGTGATTTTTCTTCAATTAAAACAAAAGCAACGGTTCAGATTCACCCTCCTAAAACATATTTTTCCTCCCAAAAGTTTCTCCCCCAAAACTAATCTCCCCCCCCCCCGCCCAAAACTAAAAACTCATTACTTTATTACTATCTCTCTTATCTCTTTACTTTTTCATATTTTTTTCTTTCTCTCGCTCTCTCATTCTATCTCTATTTACTCAGGAATTTAGATTTTCATATTTCAGGTTTTAAGAAAATAACAAATATCTCCTTAAACAGTTAAATTTAATCATTTTCCACCATCAAATTTCTAAGAAATTGGATTTATACCCCCATTTATAATTATTTTTCAACATATATTAATGGAAACATGGAATTTTATTTACAACTAATTATTGTTTTACTACTCAAACTTGAGCTACATTATTGTTGTTTTACTGTTTACAAGACATATATATACTGTATCGTTCCGAAGACGTGCCATAGGCATGCCCACGGGAAATTCTAGTATATATATATATATGTATGGCGTACAATTATTAGGGTTAACAAGAGGACAACAAGAGAGTTCTAGCAGCTGTTTTTGAGAGAGAGAATGAGATAAACCTTATACCTTGGTGGTGACACTACAAAAGATACTCGATTTCCCGGCATTTTTTACGTCTTTACCGGCGTTTTTTTACGCCGGTGAAACTTTCACCGGCGTTTATAATAGCGCCGGTCCAAATGTCGCCGAAGCGAGCATCGCGGAAAGGAAGGGGTATACACCGGCGGTTTTAATGGACGCCGGTAAATGTTACAACTACACCGGCGGTCATAAAATGTCGGTGTATGTGGGTCTCTGAGTGCCGTTCTTTTACACCCTATATACATTCACCGGCGGCCGTAAACCGCCGGTATTTATACATTCACCGGTGTTTCTATAAATGCCGGTGTAGAACGAAAGTATACCGGCGGTCATAGACACCGGTGTATGTGCGTTTATGAGTGCCCGGTTTTCCCTACTTACAAGCACCGGCGTGACCAAAAACGTCGGTGTAGTTATATACACCGGCATTTTATAAAAAGCCGGTGTTCGTCGGTGCCGTTACAGCTGACGACATTCACCGGCGTGTGTGGGAACGCTGGTATATCGCACACTCCAACAAATTGATTAGATAGACCGGCGTTTTTTAAAACGCCGGTCTGGCTATTCCCGTTTATTTTCGATACTCCGGTTTTCCGTTCGATTTCAATTCACAGTTTCATTTACAAAACCTGTAAACTAATTCACAACTGTATCAACCAATTTCGTTGCATATTACTGCGCAAATCACAACCAAATACAAGAATAATTAAAGATAATCAAGTTTCACACGTGTCATATCAACGTCCAAATTCATTGATTAATTAACAGTGTCATAATTAACAAATTAATATAGGGACTAACATCCCAAATATCCAAACAAACCAGTCTGACAAGTATCCAAAATATCCCAAATTAAAAGTCTGACATAACTCTCATAAAAAAAAACCAGTCTGACATAACAACAGCAAGGAGGAGGATATAAGAACAACAACCATACAGCAAGGAGGACATAAGAACAGCAAGGAGGATCGCAGATTCATACCCCTCGAGTAGCTTCAGCTCTGATCATCAGAATTTCCTCATCTGGGCGACCGCTCTGTGAAAAAAAAAAACAATAGTTTAATTCAACAGTAGACCACAATACAGAATACACATATTTTTTGAACTTGCAAAAAGATCTACCTGTATCTTAAATTATAAGATCAAAGTGCCAATTGCAAATGGAATTGTTAATGATATATACAGAGGTAAAATAATTACATTGCAATGCTAAAAATCTAGTACTTAATTTTGTTTTTAAATATATCTAAAATAACAAAACAAATGAAAATTCAGTATGTAACTTGAAACCTTTATATTCTCCTCTGATTGGGAATATCCACTATCTAAAACAGTAAAACAAATGAAAATTCAGTATCTAAGCATGTCTTTCATGGATTGTTCAGACAATCCATGAAACTGTCATCGTGGACGGAAACTAAATATAAGAAAAATAAGAAAAATAAGATAGGGCTCATATCAAGTGTATTTTTAGGGAACTGTCATCGTGGAAGGAAACCAAATATAGAAGCCAGAAATGAAAACAGAAAGAAGAATGGTAGAGACTTTGGATACACCAGGCTAACATAGCGGCATTTTCCTCATCTCTTTTTCATCCCTTGTTTCCCTTCAGCACACGAACACAAAGAGACATCAGCAACAACAGCAAGAGCGACAAGAACAACAATAATAATAAATTATTATGAACAAGATGTCTCTATATGGGTTTCCAGATCTCCACTCGAGCCCTCTCTTTCTAATCACAGCCCAATTAAGAACATAGACAACAGCCACTAAACAATCCAATCACAGCCCAATCAAAATTTGCCATCCCGGATCTTAATGAAATAAGCTTCATTAACAGTGAAAGAAAATGAGGATGCTAGCAGCATACTTAGTTTGGAAGTGAACCCATTTTTTGTTAAAAAATCATGCCAAAGATGGCAATCAGCTTCATTAACAGTATCTGAAAATGAAAATTTCCATTATCTGAGCTTATATGTTGCTCTACTAATTCACTGTGCCCAACTAAATCTAAAACCCAATTGTTGTGCATATCCGGAGGATTTTGGCATACGTACCTATAGCATCCTCAGTTCACAGTGAATTTGGTCAAAAAAACATGCCAAGATGACAATCAGATGCATGAAATCAGCTTCATTAACAGTGAAAGAAAATGGGGATGCTAGCAGCATACTTAGTTTGGAAGTGAACCCATTTTTGGTTAAAAATTCATGCAAAAGATGGCAATCAGGTTACTTTAACAGTATCTTAAAATGAAAATTTCTATTATCTGAGCTTATATGTTGCTCTACTAATTCACTGTGCCCAACTAAATCTAAAACCCAATTATTGTGCATATCCGGAGGATTTTGGCATACGTACCTATACCATCCTCAGTTCACAGTGAACCCATTTTGGTCAAAAAAACATGCCAAGAAGACAATCAGATGCATGAAATCAGCTTCATTAACAGTGAAAGAAAATGGGTATGCTAGCAGCATACTTAGTTTGGAAGTGAACCCATTTTTGTTAAAAAATCATGCCAACGAGGGCAAACAGGTTACTTTAACAGTATCTTAAAATGAAAATTTCCATTATCTGAGCTTATATATGTTGCTCTACTACTTCTTTAGCCCAACTAAATCTAAAACCCAATTGTTGTGCATATCCGGAGGATTTTGGCATACGTACCTATACCATCTTCAGTTCACAGTGAACCCATTTTGGTCAAAAAAACATGCCAAGATGACAATCAAATGCATGAAAATAAGCTTCACTAACAGTAAAAGAAGATGAGGATGCTAGCAGCATACTTAGTTTGGAAGTGAACCCATTTTTAGTTAAAAAATCATGCCAAAGATGGCAATCAGGTTACTTTAACAGTATCTGAAAATGAAAATTTCCATTATCTGAGCTTATATATTGCTTTACTACTTCTTTAGCCCAACTAAATCTAAAACCCAATTGTTGTGCATATCCGGAGGATTTTGGCATACAGCTATAGCATCCTCAGTTCACAGTGAACCCATTTTGGTCAAAAAAACATGCCAAGAAGACAATCAGATGCATGAAATCAGCTTCATTAACAGTGAGAGAAACTGGGGATGCTAGCAGCATACTTAGTTTGGAAGTGAACCCATTTTTGGTTAAAAAATCATGCCAAAGATGGCAATCAGGTTACTTTAACAGTATCTTAAAATGAAAATTTCCATTATCTGAGCTTATATGTCACTCTACTACTTCTTTAGCCCAACTAAATCTAAAACCCAATTGTTCTGCATATCCGGAGGATTTTGGCATACAACTATAGCATCCTCAGTTCACAGTGAATCCATTTTGGTCAAAAAAAATGCCAAGAAGACAATCAGATGCATGAAATCAGCTTCATTAATAGTGAGAGAAACTGGGGATGCTAGCAGCATACTTAGTTTGGAAGTGAACCCATTTTTGGTTAAAAAATCATGCCAAAGATGGCAATCAGGTTACTTTAACAGTATCTTAAAATGAAAATTTCCATTATCTGAGCTTATATGTCGCTCTACTACTTCTTTAGCCCAACTAAATCTAAAACCCAATTGTTGTGCATATCCGGAGGATTTTGGCATACAGCTGTAGCATCCTCAGTTCACAGTGAACCCATTTTGGTCAAAAAAACATGCCAAGAAGACAATCAGATGCATGAAATCAGCTTCATTAACAGTGAAAGAAAATGGGTATGCTAGCAGCATACTTAGTTAAAAAATCATGCCAACGAGGGCAAACAGGTTACTTTAACAGTATCTTAAAATGAAAATTTCCATTATCTGAGCTTATATGTTGCTCTACTAATTCACTGTGCCCAACTAAATTTAAAATCCAATTGTTGTGCATATCCGGCCGGAGGATTTTGGCATACGTACCTATAGCATCCTCAGTTCACAGTGAACCCATTTTGGTCAAAAAAACATGCCAAGAAGACAATCAGATGCATGAAATCAGCTTCATTAACAGTGAAAGAAATGGACATGCTAGCAGCATACTTAGTTTGGAAGTGAACCCATTTTTTGTTAAAAAATCATGCCAAAGATGGCAATCAGGTTACTTTAACAGTATCTTAAAATGAAAACTTCCATTATTTGAGCTTAAATGTTGCTCTACTACTTCTTTAGCCCAACTAAATCTAAAACCCAATTGTTGTGCATATCCGGAGGATTTTGACATACGTACCTATAGCATCCTCAGTTCACAGTGAACCCATTTTGGTCAAAAAAACATGCCAAGATGACAATCAAATGCATGAAAATAAGCTTCACTAACAGTAAAAGAAGATGAGGATGCTAGCAGCATACTTAGTTTGGAAGTGTACCCATTTTTTGGTTAAAAAATCATGCCTAAGATGGCAATCAGGTTACTTTAACAGTATCTGAAAATGAAAATTTCCATTATCTGAGCTTATATGTTGCTCTACTAATTCACTGTGCCCAACTAAATCTAAAACCCAATTGTTGTGTATATCCGGAGGATTTTGGTATAATCTAAAGCTTATTTCACAGTGAACCCATTTTGGTCAAAAAAACATGCCAAGATGACAATCAGATGCATGAAATAAGCTTCATTAACAGTAAAAGAAGATGGGGATGCTAGCAGCATACTTAGTTTGGAAGTGAACCCATTTTTGGTTAAAAAATCATGCCAAAGATGGCAAACAGGTTACTTTAACAGTATCTTAAAATGAAAATTTCCATTATCTGAGCTTATATGTTGCTCTACTACTTCTTTAGCCCAACTAAATCTAAAACCCAATTGTTGTGCATATCCGGAGGGTTTTGGCATACAGCTATGGCATCCTCAGTTCACAGTGAACCCATTTTGGTCAAAAAAACATGCCAAGATGACAATCAGATGCATGAAAATAAGCTTCACTAACAGTAAAAGAAGATGAGACATCAGCAACAACAGCAACAACAGCAAGAGGGAACCAAATATAGAACAATTGGGTTTTGAATGGAGATTGTAGTCATAGATCAATTCTTCATTGAAGAAAAATACGAATAGGGCTCATATCAAGTGTAGTTTTAAGGAATTGTCATCGTGGAAGGAAACCAAATATAGATGCCAGAAAGAGGAATGGTAGAGAATGAGGATACACCAGGCTAACATAGCGGCATTTTCCTCATCTCTCTCTCATCCCTTCTTTCCCTTCAGCACACGAACACATAGAGACATCAGCAACAACAGCAAGAGCGACAAGAACAACAATAATAATAAATTATTATGAACAAGATGTCTCTATATGGGTTTCCAGATCTCCACTCCAACTCGTCTCTTTCTAATCACAGCCCAATTAAGAACAATTGTTCACAGTCACTGTCAAAGAAACATATATGCTCAGATTATGGAAATTTTCATTTTCAGATACTGTTAAAGAAGCTGATTTCATGCATCTGATTGCTATCTTTGGCATGATTTTTTAACCCAAATGGGTTCACTTCCAAACTAAGTATGCTGCTAGCATACCAAAATCGTCCAAATCAGTACAACAACACGGCTGAACAAACCTTGTTTGCAGGTCATACAATGTCATCTATACCATGTTATGTGCCAAAGTGGGGTTGGTCATACAATGCATGAACGACACGTATTAGTTGTTTGTGAGTATGCAATAGGGTGCAGCTATGAACAGGGCTCATATCAAGTGTAGTATTACGGACTGTCATCATGAAAGGAAACCAATTTAATATAGAAGCCATATATGGAGCCAGAAAGAGGGATGGTAGAGAATGAGGATACACCAGGCTAACATAGCGGCATTTTCCTCAACTCTCTCTCATCCCTTCATTCTCTTCAACACACGCACACAAAGAGACATCAGCAACAACAGCAAGAGGGGGTTGGTCCAACAATAAGTGTAGATTATAATAAACGAGATGTCTCTATTTGGGTTTCCAGATCTCTACTCCAGCCCTTTCTTTCTAATCACAGCCCACTTAAGAAACATAGACAAAATGCTTATAGACGACAGCCACAATGTAGACTCACAAACACTAGTACGTGTCTTTCATGCATTCAAGACCATAATCTCTTTAAAAATACCAATTTAAAGACTTACCGATGTTTTTTGGTAGTGGGCGGCGTGCTACCCACACCCTCATATGTTTGACTGCCACTATTATTTAGTGCCAGCTCATCCCCATGGCTCTCGTTGTCATCATTTATATTTACCCTCTTTCCACGCCTCGGCATGTTGTACCTTTCAAGGATTCGATAACTTCCTTAGAGATGCAAATTTAATTAAAAACATGTTTATAATAACTATCATAAAATTTGTACTTTAATTAGTAGGATTAACAAACCAACATAATTATTAAAAAAATAAAAAAATGAGATTTGTAACAAATTAAATTACAACGATAGTTTGGTTCAAATGACACTAAGCATAGTTTAATATAAATAATACCAAGCAGTAGAAAATAGAAAGATAATTAAACCGGTGTATTAAATTCACAATGAACATATTCGGAATTACAGACATAATATTACAACAAGATTTAAGACATAAAATTACAGACATATAATATTGAGATTGAAAATCATGTAAACTACAATACGACATCTTCCAGTACATCGCCCTCTTCTCCATCCTTGCGGAGCCAAGTCCCGCAAATTCCAACGTCGGTTGTGTTTACATCAAACACAGGAAACTCAGAAGCAATGTAACTGTTCATGACTTCACCGTCTTCATCTTCTGAAGTATCGCCCAGTTGGAATACATCTCTTGGTTGCATAGGGAGAGCCACATACGATTTTGGCAGGGTTGGATCTTCAATGTAGAACACTTGTTGCACTTGGGATGGAAACACAAATGGCTCATGGCTAATGTGTGTACCGATGTGAATCAATTTTGAGAAGTTTACAACTGTGAAGCCAAGCTTATCCTTGTTGTTAGCAAAATTCCTATCAAACTCAGCCCAATCCCCACGGAATAAGACAACACAGAAATGACCAAAATAATTCAACTCAATAATATCCGTGAGCACTCCATAGTAGTCGAGATCTCCATCTACAGGCCTCGTGTCCGATTTGGAAGCATAACTTCTTGTCTTAGACGTCACTACCATTCCACTATTTTGAGACTTCAAATTACATTCACGATCCTTAGTACGAAATCTAAAACCATTGAATATGTATCCTCCGTATCTTTTGACCATCTTAAAGGGACCTTTGGCAAGTACTTGTATTTCAGATGACGCACCTTCAGGACCCAAAGAATGTACCTATTAATTTTGCGCAAATCGTATCAGCACCATAGAAAATGTAGATAGAATGAAGATTAACTCGCATAACTGTAATTCACCTACATGAGATTCAAACCACTTATGAAATTTTTCATTCATCAACTTATTTTGTTCACGTGGTGGTAGTCTTCTTGGTCTAGCCCTTCGTTTGATGTCCCTGACAAATTCGCTAAAAAACAAGCAATTGAAATAAGGAATAAAAAAAGTAAGTTAATATCGAACTCCGCGGTTTTCACTGTATTCGATTTAAATTCAAAAGCAACTTACTTTCGAAATGGTTCCACTGATGCATGGTAGTCTAGCACATATCGATGTGCCTGTTCCCACGCTAAGTTATATAGCTCAAATGCATCAATTTTATCAACAGTAGTGCCAGCGGTATCAAAAAGATATTGAGCACCATCAAGGTTGTAAATGTCTGGATTTCTACGTGGTCTACTAGAAGATGTCTCCACACCCGGCAAATACCTGGAAAAAAATGTGAGCACTCCTCTGATAGATATCCCTGAGCTATTGACCCTTCAGGATATGCTCTATTTTTCACATAACCCTTTAGCCGGTATAGGTACCTGAACATGTACAATTAATGAATTAGAGCGGATTAGGGGATTAAAAGAAATGAGCTTTTGAAAATTCAATTTCGTAAGATGAATGAATTCTTTTACCTCTCAATGGGGTACATCCACCGATAGTGAACAGGACCGCCGATTCTGGCTTCACCAGCAAGGTGGATTATCAAGTGAATCATTATAGTGAAGAACGATGGAGGAAATATCATCTCCATTTTACTAAGTGTCAATGCCGCCTGCTGCTCCAATTGGTCCAGATCTTCAACACGAAGTATTCTTGAGCAAATACCTTTATATATGCTACAAAGATCTTTCAGGACAGTAGTGACTTGCTCACACATTGAAGACCTTAGGGCTACAGGAAGGAGATCCTGCATTAGGATGTGGTAGTCGTGTGACTTTAGACCCTGAAGTCTCTTCTCTTTAAAATTGACACATCTTGCCATGTTAGAAGAATAGCCATCAGGGACTTTAAGTTCCAGTAGTACTTTGCAAAACAATTCCAACTCCGATTTTGACATTGAATAGATTGCAGGAGGTCCGTAGGAGTACTTTCCCGTTCGGTAATTCTTCTGGGTGCAACTCATGTCGGATGCCCATTGACTTCAAATCAAGTCGGCTCTTGAGATTGTCCTTTGTCTTCCGATCATCTTCCATAACTGTTCCTATACAATTTTCACCAATATTTTTTCCGATATGCATCACATCTAAATTATGGCGTAATAAGTTGAATTTCCAATACGGCAACTTGAAGAAAATACTCTTCTTCTTCCATGCATCTAAACTCGTCATGTTTTGATCCTCATCTTCGCCATATAGATCGGTCTCCTCACCTTGCTCCGGCCTTGCCCTTTTCTTGCCCTTTGTCCTGACTTCTGGTTCTTTTCCATATTTGAATTGATGACCATCTACCCGCCTCAAAATGTCTGAACTAGAAGAAGACCCAGGAGCATGTTCCCACTCGTCGGTACCATCAAATGTCGCTGTCTCTGCCCGAAATATATGTGTGTCAGACAACCATCTCCTATGACCCATATAGCAAAACTTTCTGCCATTGTACAACCACCTTGAACTAGTTTGGTCAGCACAACATGGACATGCATAACGTCCTTTAGTACTATATCCAGATAAATTTGCATATGCTGGAAAATCATTGATTGTCCAAGACAACATGGCCCAAAGAGAAAATGTTTCTTTAGCCACAACATCATAGGTTGGAACACCCACCCACAACTTCTGAAGTTTATCTATTAACGGTTGTAGGTACACATCTATATCATTTTCAGGACCTTTCGGTCCAGGAACTATCATGGACAAAATAAATGAGGACTGCTTCATGCATTTTCAAGGCGGTAAATTGTATGGTATCAACACAACCGGCCATATGCTGTATGTACTACTCATTTGCCTGAAAGGGTTGAAACCATCACTAGCTAGTCCAAGTCTCACATTTCGAGGATCTTCCGCAAAATCAGGATATCTTTCATCAAATTTTTTTCAAGATTGAGAATCAGCAGGATGTCTAAGAATCCCATCATTAGTGCGACCTTCAGCATGCCATTTTATATCAGAAGAAGTTTTCGTAGACATAAATAACCTTTGTAGCCTAGGAATCAGAGGAAAGTAACGTAGTATTTTGGCAGGCTTCTTTTTCCTACTTCGCTTAGTAGATCCACTGGCTCCCTCGTCTTGATTTGGTCTTTCTTTCCATTTCGAAGAACCACACACTTCGCAATTCTCCAGACTTTCCTTACCACTCGTGAAAAGCATACAGTCATTTGGACATGCTGCTATCTTCTCATACCCTAGATCGAAAGAACTTAGGAATTTTTTGATTTTATAGGCTGAGTTTAGAATACAGATTTTAGGAAATGCTTCATTCAATAATTCAAGTAGCATAGTGAAGGACTTAGCAGACCACCCGTTTAAACATTTAATCTGAAATAGTCTGACAATGAATGAGAATTTAGAAAATTTGGTGCAATCGCGGTACAACGGAGTACTAGCATCTTTAAGTAACTTAGCGAAGGATTCTTGCTGCTTATTATTTTCAGGGGTGGGGCCAGACATTTCCTCATCCACTCCACCACCAATCTGGTTTGTTTCTGTTGACTCATTGTGAACTTGGGTTGTTGGGTTATTGGTGTGGAAAGGAACATTATGAATCCCCATGGCATCTTGCAACAAAGCATGCATCTCATCGGAAACGCTTAAGTCTTAGTTCACTAAGGGCTCATCTTCATTTTCTAATACAACCGGACGAATAGGAGCTGACGTATGGTCCTCTCCATGACAAAACCACCTTGTGTACCCTTGAAGAAAACCGTTGACAACCAAGTGTGTATGTACTACGTCATATGTCCTCAAATTACAATTTGTACACCGGAGGCATAGACAAAGGATTAGGTTGGGATCACGGGAATGTTGTTTGGCAAAGATAATAAAATCTTTAATACCATCATGGTACTCCTTGGATAATCGTGGTTTACTAATCCAACTTCTATCCATTATAACAATAGCACACAATCTAAAATTAAAATTTGATATATTAAATAGTAATAACAGTAAAAGGCATTTTGTATATTAAATTTCACCTTTTTGAAAACCATCCCTAGCTGTAAATAAATAAACGATATAATCTTTAACTGTAAAATAAAAAAATTGTGGTTCCAAAAAATGTACGAAAAAAAATTAAATCTTAACACAATCTACTCTATTCACATAACCCTAAACTACCTTTTGTGGAAATTATCACAACCACCTTAGTGGTATTTTATCGCACACCCTGTGTTCGAGTGTAAAAAAAATTCGACTATAGTCTCCCCTGTATTTGGCTTTCCGTTCAAGGAGATGATGATGGTAAAGGGTATTTTGCTGATGAAGAGGAATCAGCCGAATAATGAGCGCGTCGTGCTGTAACTACGGTAACAAGAAGATCTGATGACTCATGAACTATTCTGTTCATGGCTACTAATAATCACTTACTTATCTCATAATAATAATAATAATAATAATACTAAACAAAAGAAACTAATATGGCTACTAATAAGTTTTTCTAAAATAATTCTTCATCCCAACTAAATCATTGATGTTTGTAGCGCCAAAAGAAACCTGCACGAGGTTTGTTCAGCCCAATTCTTGTACAGATTTGGAGGATTTTGGTAAAAAACATGCCAAGATGCCAATCAGATGCATGAAATCAGCTTTATTAACAGTAAAAGAAAAATGATAATGTCCAGTATGTAAGCATATATTTTTCAGAGTGAACCAATTGTTGTACATATCCGGAGGATTTTGGCATACAGCTATAGCATCCTCAGTTCACAGTGAACCCATTTTGGTCAAAAAAACATGCCAAGATGACAATCAGATGCATGAAAATAAGCTTCATTAACAGTAAAAGAAAATGAGGATGCTAGCAGCATACTTAGTTTGGAAGTGAACCCATTTTGTTAAAAAATCATGCCTAAGATGGCAATCAGCTTCTCTAACAGTATCTGAAAATGAAAATTTCCATTATCTGAGCTTATATGTTGCTCTACTACTTCTTTAGCCCAACTAAATCTAAAACCCAATTGTTGTGCATATCCAGAGGATTTTGGCATACGTACCTATACCATCCTCAGTTCATAGTGAACCCATTTTGGTCAACAAAACATGCCAAGATGATAATCAAATGCATGAAAATAAGCTTCACTAACAGTAAAAGAAGATGAGGATGCTAGCAGCATACTTAGTTTGGAAGTGTACCCATTTTTGGTTAAAAAATCATGCCTAAGATGGCAATCAGGTTATCTAACAGTATCTGAAAATGGAAATACCCATTATCTGAGCATATATGTTGCTCTACTAATTCTTTAGCCCAACTAAATCTAAAACCCAATTGTTGTGCATACCCGGAGGATTTTGGCATACGTACCTATAGCATCCTTAGTTCATAGTGAACCCATTTTGGTCAAAAAAACATGCCAAGAAGACAATCAGATGCATGAAAATAAGCTTCACTAACAGTAAAAGAAGATGAGGATGCTAGCAGCATACTTAGTTTGGAAGTGAACCCATTTTATGTTAAAAAATCATGCCTAAGATGGCAATCAGGTTATCTAACAGTATCTGAAAATGAAAATACCCATTATCTGAGCGTATATGTTGCTCTACTAATTCACTGTGCCCAACTAAATCTAAAACCCAATTGTTGTGCATATCTAGAGGATTTTGGCATACGTACCTATAGCATCCTCAGTTCACAGTGAACCCATTTTGGTCAAAAAAACATGCCAAGATGACAATCAGATGCGTGAAAATAAGCTTCACTAACAGTAAAAGAAGATGAGGATGCTAGCAGCATACTTAGTTTGGAAGTATACCCATTTTATGTTAAAAAATCATGCCTAAGATGGCAATCAGCTTCTCTAACAGTATCTGAAAATGAAAATTTCCATTATCTGAGCTTATATGTTGCTCTACTAATTCACTGTGCCCAACTAAATCTAAAACCCAATTGTTGTGCATATCCGGAGGATTTTGGCATACGTACCTATAGCATCCTCAGTTCACAGTAAACCCATTTTGGTCAAAAAAACATGCCAAGATGACAATCAGATGCATGAAATCAGCTTCATTAACAGTGAAAGAAAATGGGGATGCTAGCAGCATACTTAATTTGGAAGTGAACCCATTTTTGGTTAAAAAATCATGCAAAAGATGGCAATCAGGTTACTTTAACAGTATCTTAAAATGAAAATTTCTATTATCTGAGCTTATATGTTGCTCTACTAATTCACTGTGCCCAACTAAATCTAAAACCCAATTATTGTGCATATCCGGAGGATTTTGGCATACGTACCTATACCATCCTCAGTTCACAGTGAACCCATTTTGGTCAAAAAAACATGCCAAGAAGACAATCAGATGCATGAAATCAGCTTCATTAACAGTGAAAGAAAATGGGTATGCTAGCAGCATACTTAGTTTGGAAGTGAACCCATTTTTGTTAAAAAATCATGCCAACGAGGGCAAACAGGTTACTTTAACAGTATCTTAAAATGAAATTTTCCATTATCTGAGCTTATATATGTTGCTCTACTACTTCTTTAGCCCAACTAAATCTAAAACCCAATTATTGTGCATATCCGGAGGATTTTGGCATACGTACCTATACCATCTTCAGTTCACAGTGAACCCATTTTGGTCAAAAAAACATGCCAAGATGACAATCAGATGCATGAAAATAAGCTTCACTAACAGTAAAAGAAGATGAGGATGCTAGCAGCATACTTAGTTTGGAAGTGTACCCATTTTTTGGTTAAAAAATCATGCCTAAGATGGCAATCAGGTTACTTTAACAGTATCTTAAAATGAAAATTTTCATTATCTGAGCTTATATGTTGCTCTACTAATTCACTGTGCCAAACTAAATCTAAAATCCAATTGTTGTGCATATCCGGCCGGAGGATTTTGGCATACGTACCTATAGCATCCTCAGTTCACAGTGAACCCATTTTGGTCAAAAAAACATGCCAAGATGACAATCAGATGCATGAAATAAGCTTCATTAATAGTAAAAGAAGATGAAAATGTCCAGTATCTAAGCATATATTTTTCTATTCATTCTTCATCCCAACTAAACCATTCATGTTAAGGAAATCAAGATGCATAATCTGAAAAAACATGCTTTTTTTTTAAAAATAAGGAAAATCAAGAGATGATACCGAAGAGAGAGAGAGAGACCGGGGCGACGAGCGCGGGGGCGTAGGAGAGAGAGAGGGGGGGGCGACACGGTGGTTTCCGATCGCCGATTCACCTCCAAATATAGAGAGGGAAGAGGAAAATCGAAAATGACGAAGGGAAGAAGGGACGATGACGAAAGGTCGAAGGCCGTCGAAGAGGACGAAGCGGCGGAGGCAAACGCGCGGGAAGTAGAGCGAGGAAGGAGGGAAAACGAAGCGCACCCTCTTTTTTCGGGGGGGGTTTGGGAAAATGGCGAGCGAAAGATTAGGGTTTGCGGGTTTTATCGCAGCTTATTCACCGACGTTTCAATTAGACACGCCGGTGAATGTGTCGGTATATTCACCGGCGTTTATTATCAAAACGCCGGTGAATAATACACTTCACCGGCGTTTTTAAATAAAACGCCGGTGAATACGAAGATTGCCCGGCGGTTTAAAGCGACCGCCGGTGTATGATCTTCCCATCTGGCGCCCCATTCCTATTCGCTCCCTACCCCGGCGCTACTAGTAAAACGCCGGGGAATATTCGCCGGTAAAACAAGTATCTTTTGTAGTGTGAGTTCTTGAGTAATTGTAAACATGTGGAAGATGAGAATTAATTCTCCAACCTTATGTGAGCCCAAAACTTTAACCATTAAGTCACAAGACAATGTTGACAATAAACATTATTTTAAATGTATACTAAATTCCAACATATTTCTAATAGATTTAACGTTTCTTCATTAATTTTCGCATAAGATTGTGTATTCATCCAACTTGGAGTCTAATCCATTTCCCCCCAACTTGGTGTCTAATCCAATTTCATCCTGAGCCCATCTGACTCACATGGCTTATCCAAAATAAAGATCATAGATATGGCAGTGGCAGAGAGTAGCAGATTATTGTATCAAGTATGAACTAATCAAAAATTTTAAAAAATTAATCAAAACCCAAACTTCAACGTACGTATTTAGTAGTAACAAGAAACACCCGAATGCATTAGAGTATCTACTACTGAATACCCCTATCCCTTAGGATATATATTTTCTGAGAAATAAACCCTCATAATTTAAGAGAAAAAGGAAACTAGGTGCCACTTTAGCTAATTTAGCTAGAGATATCTCAAAATTTATTGTCCGACTCTCTACAAATAAAATCTACACCGTTGAATATGATCTACATTGCAAAAATTATATATTTGTACACAAAATTTTAAACCAATTTGGCAAATTCTAACTACTCGTAATGTGACCTTAAAAAAACGTAAATAGTTAAATTTTTGGTCGCATGATAAACAGTTAAAACTCATCAATTTTTTTAAAAATTTTTTTGTACAACAATACATTTTAAGATATAAGTAATATCTAATGATGTGGACTTTCAATATGAAAAATCGATATATAAATTTTGAGATGTGTTCCTAATTATGTTAGTTAGGGTGACTATCTAACCCCTTATTCTCATAAATTAATTTAGTAGCAAACATGTGGTACAAAAAATATCTGAGTCTAATGTTTATTAGCTTATTATTACATAACGGCATCAGTTCATTTGGTCCAATGTATAACAACATCCTTCAAATATGTTAAATTAAATAATCTCAGAATAATTAAGTGAATAGGATCTCTTCAGAGCATCTATAGTTACTAGTGTAATGCACGTGCGATGCACGTAGGGAAAATGGGAAGGGAAATGAAAAGGACAAAAAAAAATCTACCAACACGTGCGCTGCACGTGTTGACACACACACTAAGAAATAAAAAATTGTTTATTTGTTTACAACCCCATCTCTCCCATTATAATAGTTACTAGTGTAATGCACGTGCGATGCACGTGGGAAAAATGGGGAGGGAAATGGAAAGGACAAAAAAAAAATCTACCCAAAAAAAAAATCTAGTATCATGCACGTGCGATGTACGTGGAGAGAAAATGAAAAGGACAAAAAAAACTACCAACACGTGCGCTGCACGTGTTGACACACATACACCAAAGAATAAAATATTGTTTATTTGTTTCCAACCCCATCTCTCCCATTATAATAGTTATAGATAGATTAAGATTCAAAATTTTCATATTTGGGTTTTAGAAATAGAAATTTTGAGTTGGGCTTGTAGTCATTGAAATCCAAAATTTGGTCGAACAGTGGATGATATATTGTGAATTGAATCTCAGCTATTGATTAAAATTTTAAAAAATTGAGCCCAACACATTTGTAAAAAAAGCATATGCAAAGGTACATATAATTATTCCTATAAGCCCATTCCATCTCAGCCCTTGATCAAAAAATCACACCAATATCACATTTACTTCATATGCATAATGATCCTATAGGCCCTATTCCATAAAAAAAAATACAAAATTGGAGGGGAAATGTTCAAAAATGTTCAAGGATGATCTTCTGTCCGTTTCCCCTTATTATTATTATTTTTAAAATTTTGGTTAGACGAAAGAAGGTATTTCGCCCGTTCACCGTTTGGGATATATATATATATATATATATATATATATATATATATATGGTTTGACCCTTAAAAAAAATAGAACGACCTTTTTTTAATTTTTTTTTAATCATATGAAAGATGATCTTTCGTCCGAGATATTTTTTTAGAACGGACGATAGATGATCTTTCAATTCCTATATTTGAGAAATCTCTATATCGTTTCTCAAATATAGACGGTTAGAGCATCTGTAATCGTTGAGACTCAAAATTTTCAAATTTGTAATTTATAAATAGAAAATTTGAGTTCAAGCTGTAGTCGTTAAGACTCAAAATTTGAGTTTGAAACCCAAAAAATGCACGGATGGGAGATGAAATCCCGTCCGAAACTTTCTTAAAAAATTTTAAAATTTAAAATTTAAATTTTAATTACATCTTAATTACATCTTAATTCTTAATTAAATATCAATTAAATCCTAAAATATACCCATAATAATTTTTATAGGCTAAGTTCTATACAACTTTTTTCAAAGAATGAGAAGAAAAGGCCACGAAAAATCACGTCTGATATAATTTTTTTCCCGGACGAATAATTATTCATCATCCGATACTTAAAAAGAGAAATTGTGGGACGAAAATCATTTAGTGGGACGGAAAATCATATTAATTCCTATAGGCCCATTCCATCGTCCGATACTTTTTTTCAAAAAAAATAATTTGTGGAATGGAAAATCATATTGTGTTCGATCATTTTTTTGGAGAAATTTATGCACGGTCGAAACTTGAGCTTCCGATTGCTATATTTTGACAATTCTTATTTCTCCAGTCAAATATAGAAAAGCAATGTTCCTCCTATAATCAAAATTTTTAAATATAAGGAACGACTACAGCTTATTTTTTGCCAAATTTTTCAAAATTTAAAAATTTGGGAAACCGACTACAGATGCTCTTACTGTTCATATATTTTCAAATTTTAAAAATACAACCACAGCAACTAGTTCTCTATATTTTTCAAATTTTGGAGATATAGATAACGAATACAGGTGATCTCATGTGATAGAAAAAGAGAATTTGGTGAGATCTCAACTCAACCCTCACGTGGAAACTGGGCCATGCAGGACAGAGAATAAATTATTTTGGTTGGGAGGCAAAGCCATGGCATGGCGGATGAAACGGAGATTCCCAACACAAGCAATGCAAAATCCCTACACACGTGATATCATAACATACAGCTATAAGCACACGCACAAATATATATGAAGACAGATAAATCTTTTAGGGAATTTTTTGGTGAGAATATCCCAGGGTTCAGCATCGCATTATATCCCAGGGTTCAGCATCGCATTATTGCATATACTCATACTTTTGGCTGCAACCTAGTAAGGTTAATTGATAGCCGTGAAAAGAGCTAAAGGCGACCATTACATGGATGTAATGTGAAACTTTTTCTTTTCTAGGGTTTTCTAGTTGGCTTACAGTTGAATATCGACTTTATAATGAGATGATGATAGTCACGGTTGAAAATTAACTAAGAGCAGGCGGTTGTTGTTAGAGAATTGTCCCATGTTAAAGGTAGTGGTTGTATTATATATATATATATATATATATATATATATATATATATATATATATATATATATATATATATATATATATATATATATATATATATATATATATATTAGAATTGTCTAATGTTGCCAATTCTCTCTCTCTCTCCCTCTCCCTCTCTCTCTCTCTCGTATTATATATATATATATATATATATATATATATATATATATATATATATATATATATATATATATATATTAGAATTGTCTAATGTTGCCAATTCTCTCTCTCTCTCCCTCTCCCTCTCTCTCCCTCTCTCTCCCTCCCTCTAATATATATATATATATTAGAATTGTCTAATGTTGCCAATTCTCTCTCTCTCTCCCTCTCCCTCTCTCTCTCTCTCGTATTATATATATATATATATATATATATATATATATATATATATATATATATACTAGGATTGCCCGTGGGACGTGCCTACGGCACGTATTCGGGACTGCATATAAATTTCTAAAAAAATTAAAACAAAAAAGGTGTGTAAACAAAAAAGGTGGGTGTTTAAAATGTTTTTCTAATACGACGTCTTTAAAATATTTCATACGGCATGTTATCGCGATGTCTTAACTTTCTTTAAAATATTTAGTAAAAATTTCGATGGAATATCTCATGAAATATTATTCCTTTGGCTCTGGGAAATATATATTAGGCTCTGGAAAATACAACAAAACTTTTAAGAGGTAATGTCATTCAATTAGATAACCAGCACGCGACATTATTCGAGGCTTTTGGTGTCCTTCGCGACATTATTTGCTACTATTGAAACAAAAAACTCTAAATGGAGATAATTGTTTCTTTGCAGAACTGCAGGTAAGATGTCTGTAATGTCTCCTTTACTTAAAAATTACTGAGGGGGGAAAATACCTGACTGCCGCGACAATTTCATTTGAAGTTATGCCATTCTGATAGTAAATGGGTAACATAACCATGACCCCTCTTCTATTTGTTCCCTTTAACAGGTATCGTGTGACCGCAAGTCCGCAACTTTAATTTGTTTTCCTTTATCAATGATTGGACAGGTCAGCTGGAAATGAAGAAGATGCTACGTATGGAAGAGTAGTCTGATGTGAGGAATCTACCGACTTCCTTTGTCTCTTGTTATTTTGAGTTAGATATCGGTAGATATAGTTTTGTAATTGATGTTTTGTTGATGTAAGAACTTAAGAACTTGAAGTTGGTTGTATTTCACTCTACTATGTTTCATTCACTTTTTATTAATTAAACGGTGATGATGTCGCATTTATTCTCAAAAAATAAACAATAAAAACGAAGGAGCATTAAGAGTATCAGTTAGTCAGACTAATTCACTTGTAACGAAAAAATTATAAGCTAGAAACTACATCTAAAATCAGAACTTTATAAATCAATATATCAAACTATATCAGCCAAAAAATAGTTGGATCTGGTGAAATTTATGAAAAGGTTTTTCTGTTGTTGTTGAATAGAACCATTTCGAGATGACAGCAATTCCTTTGCATCGGCCACTTTGTCCTCCCGAACAATCTTGTGGGATCTTTATCATCATCTTCTTCAATGCCTTTGCTTCGCTCAACAGAATACTTACTAACTTCTTTTCAATTCTCCTCATCCTCAAACCACTCAATTCAACTTGCTCCAAATGTTGAGGAATACAGAGCAAATACCGCAGCATATGGGCATGTTCATCTATAGACGCATTCTTCTGAAAACAGTCATGGTTCAATCTTGTTTAAATGCTAGAAGAAATTTCCTTGTGAAAATGAACACAAAAATCTTTCAAAATCAAAAACTTACCGAAAGATTCAGATCACGAAGATGAGGACAGCGTCCAAGCAATGTAATAAAAAAACAGAGCATGTGCATCAACCTGAAGGTCTAGGCTCAAAGACGACAACTTCAGCTTTGTAAATGCATCTGGTAAGCTCTCAGTTTTGCTTTCCCGTAATAAAAACTGTATATTAAAAAAATAATCGAAAACAGGTTTTTTTCTTTTCAGTTACTTGAGACGAAGCAAAATTTTAGAGAACCCTTCGGCTTTTCCCCTTAAATCAGCTAAGCCCCTGAAGTTTCAACCTGTACCTCTAAATTATCTATAATATTTTAATAGGAGAATTATAAAGGAGGGGGAAATTTAGAGTTTGGAAATGTGAAATCATTAAATTTGATAGAAATCTATAACAAAATTCCCGCATGTGCAACTGGAATTGTGTTTAATAACTGGAGTTTTGTAAAGTTGTCTCACATAAACTTAGATATCTAACGTTGGTCTGGTTGGGGACTTTAGTGGTGTTGAGATAATTGTTATATAAACTTTTGTTGGCCACAAAGTTTTAACCATTGTATATTACATGTTTATATTGCAAAAACTGATTGTGTTGGCTAAAATTGGATGTTAATTGGTTGCCATATGATTTTTAGTCGGCATTTTTGGATTGTGGTATATGGAGATTGGTCCGTCAGTATGAAGATGTACGTTGGGGGTGTGGTGTAACGTCTAGGATTGACAGAAATACAGACTAAATTGACAGAAAAATTCACAGGAAAGAAAATAACTGAAGTTAATGTATAAAAGAAAAAAGTTCCCTTATCTCCATGAAAGAAAAAATAAACTGTGAAAGTGGACATGAATTAACCAAAATAATAGTAAGGCCATCAACAGACAATGTGAATCAATAGCAGATAACTACAGTTCCAAGTAAAAAATAGTAAATATAGTCCTAGCTTACAAATAACAATTTTGCACAATATTAGTTGAAACTTTCCTTTGGAAAAAGAAAAAAAAGAAACTAACAAATTCAGAAACAGAGCTGATTTATCACTAAAAATGATATAACACTTCCAACTTAAGTGCAGTGTAATATGAAGGGTACAGATACTTACCTGTTAGAATAAATTAATATGCGTGCACAACTTGAAGAAATAAACTACATAGAATTAGAGAATATATGTCAATGAAAAAAAAAGAAAAACCTGATAGTATGATAATATTAACTACCAGGTATAAAATCCAAATCCATTCAGAAAAACAACTTACCTGATAGTTCTCCTCTATGACCAGCAAGACGTAGTTCATTAATGAACTCTGAAATCTTGAGGAGCTCCGAGTCAGTGAAGATGTCCTCAAACACCTTCAGCCCTTTTACAACATTGACCTGATTCCATACTGAGATACAGGATGAGCAATCAATTATAATTTAATTAGGTAAAAAAATGCCAAACATCTCAAAACAAACTACTACTACTAATTCTCCTACAGCTTCTCCTATTACATATCAATAAGAAATTTGAGGTGTGAATCGTGAAGAGATAGAACTCGCCATATGCCCTTTCACTGGTTCCCTTGATACAAAACCTTTACAGGTCTTTGATTCTGTCCATTCCCATCGCAAGCATCCTTCAATGTCCACCCTATGCTCTAGGGATACAAAAGAAATCTATATAATAAGTAAAATACCAGTACAGAAACAAAACAAAACAAAACAAAAAAATGGAGTAGTTTCCATTGCAATTATTTTTGATGAATCTAGCTATACTTTAATATGTGAAAATTATGTAAACCAAATGCATACAACAACCAAAGTATTCGGAATCCTCATTTATACATAGAAAAAAAATGGTATAGCTTTCTTCATCATTTATACACAGCAATAGTTTTCTCCATGGATGCTTTGGGATTAGAAATGTGTAAAATCAAAAAAAGTTAGCACTGAAATAGGTGGGGGATTTAAAGAAGTTGTTAGCCTACAACAAAAAGTTGTTAGTTGTGCAAGGCTAGGATCTCATCTATATGGTAGTCTCTCAATTGGATGGATAGTTGTGATTTACTGAGTCACACAGCTATATGTCAACAGAATCATCCAATCAAAATTATGCAAGTAGAGATGAGAGATGAAATACTAAACAAACATGAATAGACGATAAAAAATAGACCATGCAAGAGATTTGTAACCTGATATAACTGAGCTGGCCCAAATTGTTGAACATCTTGGATTATAAAGTCCGCTCTCCACTATATTTGTACAAATAAGAATTTTAGTTTCTCCCAGAGCAAACTTTTCCATGGTGCCTTCCAGTTGCATTGAGTGTTTCTAACCAAGTTTCAAAGAAAGTAACCATTTTAGCATGACATAAACAAAGCAAATTAAAAAGGTAGAGTACAGTATCAATAATTTACACTTCAAACATACTAATCATGGTTCAAATGGTGGGAGATGCCAAGACATGTTAGATGTATTGGATAGGGATTTTGCCTAATGATACTTAACATGAACAATAGTACAATATATCACAGCTGATGCGAGATCCCACAAAAGTCTCTCTGAACCATCTTATTATATATCTATGCTAATGTATAATATGAGAAGGATGTATTTGGTTGGACCCTATGGGGAGAATAAATGAGGCTTCAATATGCACATGCCTTGAATACTGATGATAATCATTATGCATTGAGTGAACAAATGGGGTCTTCATCATGAAAGAAAAAGGATCTTGTGTTATATAGTATACTAAGCACTAATTTTCTGATACCAATATATATCATTCCCCAGCGTAGGAATTGGGGTATAGGTGATTGTTTCACATATATAGGTCTCCAAAGAAATGACCAGTTTTGAGCTTTTGAGTAAGTTGGAGATGATCTTTCTAAGTCATGCAATAAGATTAAATAACTCAAAAGAGAAACACGGCATTTAAAATAATACGACGACAATACAGGGACTACCTTTCCATGAGCAATTGCAATTTCTTCATCAGGAAATGATTGCTCGAGAAACTCCATGACATCTTCCAGACCTGTTATGCATGACAAAACTCTTCAGGACAAAAAAAGACCAAGCAAACTATTTTATAAAAATTTAATAAACAGCAAACAGTAAAATGGGCAAGGAGCAGGTGGATCAACGAAAACAATCTTCATCAAGCTCCAAATTTTCTCTGCCAGGCAATCACTGACATGGATCCCAGTGAGAAAAGAGACCATTTTGTTGGTCAGTTTTTAGGAGATAATTTTTTTAGGAGATAATCAACATGCCACATATGAATATGAGAACACAAAAGTAGGCTGAGCTCAATGCTCCAGCCAAAATCCTCAACTGTAACAAATGTAACAGAACACACCTTGACTGATTATGCTAAAGGGTTGTTTATGAAAGCTTGATGCACTAAATTCTATCAGGTAAAATCTATCTCAAAATCTGTCTCAAACTGCAATAACTCGATTAATACATGTATATCTAAGGTAGGTTGCAGATTAAAACAAACTGCAATAACTCGATTAAAACAAAACTACAGTGATATCTAAGGTAGGTTGCAGATTAGCTATAAAGGGTTGGGTTGATCCCAACCAACCCACCAGACATCCTAGTGCAAATTTTCAAGTTTCCAAGGAATAAAAGAACATTTATGCACTCAAACCAAGGAATAAAAGAACACATGACATAAAGTGGGAAATACCAACAAAAATGTGAAAGAATAATTCACTGAAGTTAAATAAATGACCTTACAGCGACATTTGTTTTCACATTTACTCAAACTACTAATCTTTCAGCGACAGTTGGAAATAAAACAATGACTATAACTCTATAAGGCAAGGAACCTAATAGAGAACAAATTCAAAGATAAATATATCAAGCGACATCTCAGACACTTTCAACTACTATTGCATATCAACACCTTATACTTTACAATTCATCAGAGGAAACAAATATACCTTGTTACAATTCCTGTGCAGTCGAGATCATTTTTTTCTGAAAAGGGATCTAGCAAAAAATGACCGTAGCTTGCATATATCCTGTGTGACTGACTTAAAGTCTGAAATTTTAAAAAACATATAGCTGGATTCAATATCCTATTAACATACTGATATTATGGACATGACAAATTGACAATTATAACCTTCAACTTTCAACTAAGATACTAATAAAAATGACAGGTTTTAACAATAACCTTGAACTTGAATCCCATCCATGTGGCCAAAGACGATCAGTTCTATTCCCATTTCCCGATAAGCATTGCTCTTCCAGAAATAGAACTGCATGAACATCAAGCAACTTGTCAAAACCAAATCTGACTACGAAAGTAACAGTCCATTTAACCTTCTCAAACCCAAAGCTTCAAATAAACATTCAGTTACCTTCAAATAAACCCACATGCTCACTGACTAATTTCAGGGAAGATCCTAATTTCAGGTATAACTCCTCTAATTTGTGTCGTTTTATTTGATTTTGAGTTTGTTGAAGAAGAAATTAGAGGAAGAAGAAACTTAGGAAATGGAAAGATGGAAAGATGGAAAGACATACCTTTACTGTTGTCGCCTTTACTGTTGTCGATCGTTGTGAGCTCACATCCTTTACATCGGTTCTCTCAAAAAGAACTACACGCCCTCCTCTATCACCAGTGGCAAGATGGTCTCCAGATTTATCAAATTCTATTGCTGAGATAATGTCAACTGTGACAGCAACAGTTTAAAATGGGTGTCAAGAAGCATATCGAATCAAAACAGTCTCAGCGATAGGCTAAAAAAGTGTAATATGCAAAATACGGAAACATCAGTTGAAAGGGAAACACAAATTTGGGGAAGATGGAAAGACCTTGCCGTCGCCGATCGCCGTCGCCGATCGTTGCCGATCGTTGCTCCTGAACCCCTTGCCGTCGCCGATCGTTGCTCCAATCGCAGCGTTAGGGGATGGGGAGATGGAAAGATGGAAAGACATGGATTTGGGGAAGATGGAAAGACATGGATTTGGGATTTGGGGAAGATGGAAAGACAGGGAGAGAGAAAGAGAAGGGGGCGGGGAGAGAGAGGGGGGTTCGGGAAAATGGAGAGCGGTGGAAGAGAGAGGGGGGAGTTTGGACTTTTCGGGAGAGAGAGAGGGAGATCGGAGACAGAGAGAGAGAGAGGGTGCGGGAGAATGAGAGAGAGGACGGGGAGAATGAGAGAGAGAACGGGAGTAATAAGGGGTGTGTTTTTTTTTTTTTTTGGAAAAGAGAGAGAGAGAGAGTGTGTGTTTTTTGGAAAAGAGAGAGAGAGAGAGTGTGTGTGTGTTTGAATTTGTAGAGTTTGAAATTTGGGCGGGAAAATATGTTTTGTGAGAGTAGATCTGGTCCATTGATTTTGGGATAGATTGAATGTGAGAGTTTGTCTAATGTTGCCAATTCTCTCTCTCTCTCCCTCTCCCTCTCTCTCTCTCTCTCTCTCTCTCTCTCTGGCAAACACTGCTATAGCGTGAAAGCATCGAAACCGTTGTTTCAAACAGTGACTTAGGGTGTATTAAATATAAAGTTGTTGTTTCAAATATGAAGGTTTGTTTGAAACAACAATTTCATTATAAATATTTTGTGGTTTCGTTAATTTTTCATTATTTAAATCAGTGACCGTGGTCACTTTTATGTCAAAAAAAAAAAAAAAAATTCATTATAACATAGGTCATTGTTTATAACAACGGCTTAGATGGTTTGCATGCTCCAATAGCGTTTGCAACTGAGAATTGCCTCTATGTGTGTGTGTGTGTTGGGGGGGGGGGGGGGGGGGGGGGAGGGCGGGATCAAGAAATGAAGACCTTTCATATTAAATGAAAGCAGAAATGAAGACCTTTCATATTAAATGAAAGCAACATGTGTATTTTGAAGCTACATGTCTCCTTCCATCCATTTTGCTTAATGGTTTGACTATACATATTCATTCTAAATTAGAATTATTGTTTTATCATAGAATTCAAAAGAGAAGGAACTTGTGAAAACAGATATAGAAGAGGATAAATTAATGCCAGGAGTTTAAAAATGCTCTAGTCTTGAGTCAATATGTTATTCTATTGGAGTAAGAGATATGGAGTGATTCGAGTGACATTGGCTAGGGTTAATAGAATCCTAAAATAATTAGAATAATTGTTTTGCTTACAAAGTTCATATTGTTCTTAGCATTGTTAAATATGATGAAGGCCATTAAGTGATTTTTAAGAAGCTCGGATAAATAATAGAAGTAAATTTGTTAAAAAATACATGGAAACTCCCCAGAAAAGGGTTGTAAGAAATATGTCTTTTTGCAAGAGAACTTGAAGGTTATTTTGTCTTTGTTGAATACTATCAAATTTTCATATATTCCTTTACATCTACTCATATATATATAGTAAATTCAGTACAGCATTTAAGTAATTTTATAGCAGTGCAGCAAAGACAACTCGAGAATTGTCAATGTTTGACCCAAAAGAAGAAAAAGAAAGAGAGAGAAGAAAAAAATCTTAAAGAAGGAACACTCCACACCTATATATCATTCATATATTTCGGAATTTATTTTTTATACCAGGGAATATTGTGCCATTTGGCGATGTTGGAACATATTTGTGTGTATGCTTGACAATAGTTAGAAAACATATAATAACGCTTTAATAATATTGTGTTAAGTACGTGTTTGACTATTAGCAGGTGTAAGTAGACTGGATATGGATCAAGGAAGTATTTTATGTTGGACTCACTTTAACTGCGGAGAATCATCTAAACACTTTGGTCCAAATTATTCTTCAATTTAAGACAGCGGTTTGAGACAATGCGTTTTCTGATCTATACCCTAACATTATCTTACAAAATTGTCGTGCATATATACATGGAAACACATCTCCTTCCAAATTTAAAAATTAGAAGACATCTATATCTTTATTTTTAAAATTTGCAATGTTCTCTTATAAAATTTATAATAATAATAATAAAAGTGCATAGTTATATAAATCACTTATAGGTATGATACCTAGAGGGAGAGGGGGGTAGTAAAATTGCATTTTTATTAGCTAGAAAAATTAATTAGTTGACAAATTATCGGTATCACCTGGCAGACATGATCACTAGTTCACGTCAGTGAAGATCATTTCATGGTTAAAACTAATTAAGATATCTGTTATGTGTGATAATCTTTGATTAGATCCCCTTTGCCAGCCCTACATTTATGTTCATCGGTTGAAACTCTTCTAACAATGTTCCATCATAATAAGGAATAGTGGACTATTGTTTTTATTTATTTATTATAAAAGACGACATCGGTCACCACTTCATTAATGAATGATTAATGAAACATAGTAGAACCAAGTAGATATTACAAAATCCAGAAGTCTACAATAACCCAAAATTCAAGCCTGAGATAAAACATTAAAATCAACGACAAGATAAATTGTACAGATACATAGATAAGTTGTCCCCCCTGGATAGCTGCAGCAGACTACTAATCTCCCATGCGTAGCCCTTCTTTGCACCTGCCATATCAGCCCAATCGTGAATCAGTGAAAAAATCTTATGCATCAAAAATGAAAATGAATGATTGATCTGACGAAAACATAATGCATCGCGATCGAGCCACAGTCCCCACATAGTGGCAGCCACAGTAATTTCCCAAGCCAACCTATTGTCTTTATTAACTCTATCTACCCTCCATGCACCCCAAACCTCTGAACTCGATGAAGGACACAATAAACCCCCAAAACCTAAACACACTACCTCCCAAGTGTTCCTTGCTCTAGGGCATAAGAAAAGCAAGTGATTAGTGACTTGTTCTTCTTGATTACACCTGTCGCAGATTACATTTATGAGCATATTTCTTTTTTTAAGGTTAGACTTGGATAGGATAGCGTCATTCTTTACCAATCACATGAATATTTTGACCTTCAAGGGAACGTTGACTGCCCAAATAATGTCCGTCTCCTGCTGACCATCATCGTTCAACCACTTGTACAGAGATTTGACTGAGATAATCGAATTTGATTACAAACTCCAACCCCTTTCATCTTCAGAATCATCTATGTACAAATCTTCCGTCCTAATGAAAGTATTGAGATTCTAGATCTGTGCCAAGCTTTCTTGATTTAGGCTCTGAAGAACGTCTAAAGTTAGTGTTTGATTGCGCCAGACATCCGCCACTAGCGAGTCCGTGTTGATAGTAGTTGTAGAAGCTGCAGGGAATAGACTAGCAAGGGTGTTGCTTCCACACCACTTGTCCTTCCAAAATCTCGTATTTTTCCCATTTCCAATTTTGCATCGCGTATTAACATGAAAAATTGTCCCTACTCTGGTCACTCCTTTCCAGATAGTTGAAGCTTTTCCTTGCCCTCTCACCCCCCAAATCTGTATTTCTTTCTTTTCCTATAGGAATCATGCCTTGTTCATTGCTCTTAAGTCTAAGACCCCCAGTCCTCCAAACTCTTTCTATTTACACACTCTACCCCATTGAATAAGATGAACACCTTTGCTACTATCCCCTGCTCCTTTCCACAAAAACCTTTTCTGTGCCTATCAATTTTGTTGATGACCCATTTCGGAAGTTCGTACATAGACATCAAGTAGATGGGTATACAACTGAGAACTGAGTTAATGAAAGTCAATCTTCTTCCTAATGATAGCTAGCACCCCTTCCATCAGGACAACCGCTTGCTTATTTTTTCAATTAGGAAAAGCCAATCCTCCTGCAACAAAGCTCCAGGACGCAAAGTCGTTCCCAAATATTTTAGGGGGAAAACTCTTACCGCACAACCCAATTTGCCGCTGATGGTCAAGATCGGAGTGGAGATAGCATCGCTAATAAGAATGACACAACTTTTAGCCACGTTGACCTTCATCCCTGACCATGCTTCGAAATAGTTAATCAGAAGTCCCAATGCATTTGCTTCCTCCTCGTTTGCTTTCCCAAACAACTGAGTATCGTCCGCGTATTGCAGGATAGAAATGGGATCAAGAACACCTTTCACCTTGATCCCCACGATGACGCCCTACTCTTTCTTTCTTAATCATTTCTGTCAATCCATCAGCCACAATAGCAAACAGGAGAGACGATAAGGGATCTCCTTGCCTCAGCCCCCTTTGACACCTAATTTCTTTCCTGGGCATCCGATAACCTGTACAACGGATCTACCGCCTCTTAAACACATTTTGATCCACGGTCTCCATTTATAACCAAACCCTTTAAGAGTAAGGGCTTCATCAACGCAATCTCATTCTACCGAATCATAGGCTTTCTGGAAATTCAACTTTAGAACAAAACCGTTAGCTTTATCTTTGGAGCCCCTGTACACTAGTTCATGGGCCGAAGCAATGCAGCCCATAATGTCCCTACCCTTGATAAATCCACTATGGGCTTCTCCAACAACGTCATTGAGATGAGGAGCTAGCCTTTCCGCCAGGACCTTGGTAATAATCTTGAAAGACCCATTAAGCAGACTAATTGATCTAAGATCATCAACCGAACGAACCTCTTTAGTCTTTGGAATTAAAACGATGTTAGCATAATTTACCTCTCCAACTTAGCGGTTCCATCGAAAACCTCTTTCAGAATATTCATTAGGTCCGATTTGATAATATTCCAGAAAATTCTATAGAAGAACATTGGCAACTCGTCCGGTCCTGGTGCTTTGTCCTGACCAAGCGCCTTGATTGCATCATAAACTTATTCCTCTGTGAAAACTTGATTGCATCATTGACTATTGTAATGCTCGTACTAGATGGTTTATGATATTAATAATTAATTATCATACAATACTATGGCTAGAACAGTATTTCAGTAAAAAAAATTGGTTGAATATGCTACAATAGTGGAAAAATAGACATGGAGAACAAAACAGTTTTCAGCAAAAATCAAAATCATGCATGCAAAAATTAAAGAGAAGACAATGAAACGAGAAAAGATTTGAAGCATCGCAAATAAAAGAAGAAATAGCAGCTAGCGGTCGACTGTAATATTTGCAGTCGACTGTCTCAGCTCTCTGACATGCTGCTGTACAATCGACCGTTTGGATGCAATCGACCGACATCAGCTGAAAGCAACAAACGGGTGAGGTCTAGGTGATCTATTTTGAGCTCATCTTCTTCTCCAAATTAGATTGTATGATTCCTATCGTGTAACTTTTTCTTCAAGGCATATCAAACTGTTATTGTATTAGGACTACAACCCATGGATTCTCTATATCTCTATATATAATTGTAATGGCCTCCATTGAGAGGTAAGTGCAAAAAGAGCAAAAGAAAGAAAAGTACTTCATTGAGACTTCGCCATTGTAAATAGCAGATTATTTTTTAGTAAGGCTTGAGAGATAGATAGGCTCTTGGTGATTTATAACTCTTGTATCATCTCGTTGAATAATATCTTAATTATTTCTCCCACGGATTAGGATTTGCCCAAACCGGGATAAAATTATGTGTTTTGTGTGTTTGGTTTGATCTACTATTGCTTGGTGGTTTGTTCGTAATGACCGGTTGTTGCAAACTCAGTTGTGAATTCCTAATAATTCGTATAAGAGCTTCAGGTCGTAAATTTCTGCAGTTCAGGAGTTGCTCGAGTTCTTTGGAGAGAACGAAAGATTCAGGTTTATCAAGTGGTTCAACGGTAAAATCAACTTGAATATCTTGAAGGAGGATATGCATGACACATCGGTTCAACAGGGCTTGGATATTGCCCTAGAAGGAGATAAATGAAGACTAATCAGCATAATGCAAGAGAATAGGAAAGATGTTTGTTCAGAAGTCTTACGTTTAATCTGGATGATTTGGCGAACGACATCAGGTGTAGAAGCATGGTGAGTCTGTGGGCAAGACTTAGAACTGGCTACTAGGAATCGACATTCCAAGATCGGATGTACTGGAAGAGAATACCGCTCTCATAGATCGTATAGAGGAAGTTAATTCATAGTCATCTAATGTAAGTCAAAACCACATTTATGTAAATCAAATGTAAGAAAAAACAAAAACAAATATTCATGTATACTCTAATCGCCATATGAATATACATGAATGGAAGCGAAAGCGATAAAACGAAATCGATAATCGTACCTCCAGCCATTGCCGTTTAAAGCCTGAAACCGTTTTCGCCAAAGGCCTCTTGATGTTGTCAATCTCAATTTTGGTTCCAAACTCTTCTTTCTCACTTTAGATGGTGTATATCAGAAATGTATGAGAAAGTGAATTTGGTGACCTTTTCATTCTCATCTTTATACTACTCTAGCCATCATAGAGTAGTTATGATAATTGCAAAAATAGTGGGTGGTTTCCTAAAATGATGGGAGAGAATCATGGGAAAGTTTCTTTAATCAGTTGTAACTTCCCATTTATGGATCACATAAATCATGGGGAAGTTTCTTTAATTAGTTGTAACTTCCCATTTAAATGGATCACATAAATCATGGGGAAGTTTCTTTAATTAGTTGTAACTTTCCATTTAAATGGATCACATATTTGTCCACATAATTAATTAATCAAATTAATTATTACATTTGATTAAGTGGAAAATAAATAAAACATCTAACATTCTCCCACTTGATCCATTTAACGAGAGAGACTCCGTATACGAATCATGGCGACTAATTCTCCTTAAGAGCAAGAATTAATCTTCCATGTATCACAATATACTTAGTCTTTCACCACTCACACTTAACTTAATGAGTAGACCATATGTTTACTCTAGGTCAAACATAATGATATTTCTCAACAAATAACCAAAATAAGTACGTACACAATTCCAAATGAGAAATAATCAAACTAAATGAAAGTTTCAGACAAACACAATGAATGTGCTACATAATGGAACCAAGTCCCATCCTGATTACATGATCCTTGAATCCTTTAACATGCATGCCTTTAGTCAAGGGATCAGCTATCATCAATTCAGTGTTAATGTGCTCAATGATCACTTTCTTTTCCTGCACACGTTCCTTTACGGCTAGATATTTTATGTCGATGTGCTTACTTCGACTTCCACTCTTATTATTCTTAGCCATAAAGACAGCAGCTGAATTGTCACAATACATTCTTATCGGTCGGCTAATAGAGTCAACAACTCTTAGCCTAGATATGAAACCTTTCAGCCATACACCATGTGAGGTAGCCTCAAAACAAGAAACGAACTCAGCTTCCATCGTAGAAGTGGCTGTCAAGGTCTGCTTGGCACTCCTTCAGGATATAGACCCGTCAGCTAGCATGAACACATATCCTGATGTGGATTTACGTGAATCATTGCAACCACCAAAGTCAGAATCGGAGTAGCCTACCACCTCAAGACTATTAGTCCGCCTATACATAAGCATGTAATCCTTAGTACCCTTAAGGTATCTCATTACTTTCTTCGCAGCCTTCCAGTGATTGATGCCTGGGTTACTCTGATATCTTCCTAATACTCCAACGACATATGAAATGTCGGGTCTAGTACAGACCTGAGCATACATAATGCTAGCAACAGTTGAAGCATATGGAACATTTTTCATTCGTTCCCTTTCAATGTCATTCCTGGGGCATTGGTCCAAACTGAACCGATCACCTTTCACAATGGGTACTACACTTGGTGAACAATCTTTCATACCGAATCTTTCTAAGACCTTGTTGATATAGGCCTCTTGAGACAAACCCAAAATGCCTCGAGATCTGTCTCTATGGATCTTTATGCCGATGACATAAGATGCCTCGCCCATATCTTTCATATCAAAGTTACTTGAAAGAAATTGTTTCACCTCATATAGCAACCCTTTATCATTGGTTGCTAGCAAAATATCATCCACATATAACACAAGGAAACAAATCTTGCTCCCACTGACCTTAAGGTATATACATTGATCCATAACATTTTCTTCGAACCCAAATGAAGTAATCACTTTATGGAATTTCACATACCATTGTCGGGAAGCCTGTTTCAACCCGTATATGGATTTATTAAGCTTACAAACCAAATGCTCACCCTCTTTAGAGATGAATCCTTCAGGTTGTTTCATATAAACCTCTTCCTCTAAATCACCATTGAGAAATGCCGTTTTCACATCCATTTGGTGTAGCTCAAAATCAAAATGAGCTACTAATGCCATCACCACTCGGAAGGAATCTTTCTTTGATACAGGAGAGAAAGTCTCATTGTAATCGATTCCTTCCCTTTGAGTGAACCCTTTGGCAACAAGTCTAGCTTTATGTCTCTCGATGTTGCCATGCGAGTCTTTCTTTATTTTAAAGACCCACTTGCATCCAATGGCTTTTTCACCATTTGGCAACTCGACAAGATTCCAAACTCGGTTAGATGCCATAGAGTCCATCTCATCTTTCATGGCATTCATCCATAAGTTTGAATCTGTAGAACTTATGGCTTGTGAAAATGACATAGGATCTTCGTCGGCTCCAATATTATAATCCGATTCTTGCAGATACACTAAATAGTCACCAGAAATAGTTGATTTCCTTGTTCTAGTAGATCTCCTTAATGGAACTTGTTCATCCTCAGGATGAACTGTTTGTTCCTCATTACCATCATGATCTATTAGATTGTTGTCAACTTGTAGAACCTCAATAGTTGGCTGTCTAACACACAATTTAGCTTGATGCGTGAATGACAATCAACTTGTCACTTGAAACAGTGGGTGGAAGTTGATCATAATCCTTTTCAGGAACAATGTCCTGAAATTGATCATTCCCACTAATCAAGTCATTCTCAAGAAATTTAGCGTTTCTTGATTCCACAATCCTGGTATTATGAGACGAACAATAGAATCTATAACCCTTAGACCTTTCAGCATATCCAAGGAAATACCCACTAATGGTCCTTGGGTCTAGCTTCTTCTCTTGTGGGTTGTACACTCTCACCTCAGACGGGCATCCCCAAATGCGTACATGTTGCAACTCGGTTTCCATCCTTTGAATAGCTCAAAAGGCGTCTTTGAGACGGCCTTGGAAGGAACACGGTTTAATATGTACACTGTCGTCTTAAGAGCTTCTACCCATAAAAATGATGGAAGTTTAACATTACTCCTCATACTTCTCACCATGTCCATTAAGGTTCGATTTCTTCTTTCTGCTACACCATTCTGATCTGGAGAACCAGGCATGGTGTATGTATTGGGCAACAATCCCATGCTCTTGAAGAAATCTTGCAAATAGACCTGGTGCTTGTCCGTTCTCGGTGTATCTACCGTAGTACTCTCCACCTCTATCTGATCTCACAATCTTAATGTGCTTATCACATTGTTTCTCTACCTCAGCCTTAAACAATTTAAAGGCATCCAAAGCTTCGTCTTTAGAACGAAGTAAGTAAAGATATATATATCGTGAATAATCATCTATGAAGGTGATAAAGTATTTCGGATCATTAGCGTTCATGTCTGGACAACAAATATCCGTGTGTATGATCTCTAATAGGTTTGAACTCCTTTTGGCACCAATTTTGTGTTTGTTAGTTTGATTTTCCTTAATGCAACCAACCCAAGTATCGAAATCAGTAAAGTCTAAAGTACCAAGTACCCCATCCTTTACCAATCTCTTAACTCTCTCAATGGAGATATGTCCCAATCTCCGGTGTTACAAAATAGATGAGTCCTCATTTATAATACATCTTTTTAACCCAGTATTAACATGCATAGAACTATTAGTGATATCATTTTGCAAACAAAGACGATATAAACTATCAGACAAAATACCATATCCAATAACTTCAGAATTTCTGAAAATACTGAAACCAGAATCTGAAAAACTAAAGGAAATTCTCAAAGGTGCAAGTCTTGAAACTAAAATCAAGTTTCTAGTGAAACCTGGTACATAAAACGTCTTTTCTAAATGCAAACTAAAACCACTACTTAAAATTAAACTGCATGTCCCAACGGCCTCCACATGTGAACTGGTCTGACTACCCGAATAGATGTAGTGTTCACTTCCCATCGGTTTCCTTAGGTTTGTCATACACTGCAAGGTATTCGAAACATGGATTGTAGTACCAGAGTCAATCCACCATGTATTATAATCAATATTAACCATATTAGATTCATAAACAAATGCTAGAAAATTACTTTTCTTCTCAAGCCAAGTATTAAATTTCATGCAGTCTTTCTTCATGTGTCCCTTCTTTTTACAAAAGAAACACGTAGACTCCTTCTTTATGCCTTGGTTTGCTGAAAGCTTTCCCTTTCCCTTTTCCTTAATGTGATTCTTTCTCTTCTTTGAAGAAGAAGCAGTAGTAAGGTTCACCTTTTCTCCCTCTTCCATCCTCAATCCGCCCTCCTCTTGAACACACATGGTCATAAGTTCATTAATTGACCATTTATCCTTATGTGTATTATAAAAGATCTTAAAAGGGCCATATTGTGGAGGGAGAGTGTACAAAATGAAATGTACTAGGAAAGATTCAGATATGGTAACTTCCAAATCTTTAAGTTGGGCCGCAATATCCCTCATGCGCATGATATAATCATGCACACACTTAAACTCATTGTGCCTCATGGATGAAAACTTCATAATTAAGGTGCTAGCAAGAGCTTTGTCAGAATCTACAAACTGCTCATCAATGGCTTTAAGGAGATCTTTAACCATATTATGCTTATCGACAGAACCCCGAATGCTAGCACAAAGTTTGGTCTTTATGAACATAAATGAGAGGCGATTAGATCGCTCCCACCTTTCATAAAGGTCAACTGCAACTGGAGTGCTAGTCTCAGTTATACTAGGGGGTTCATCTTTCCGAATAGCATAGTCGATATCCATCCACCCCAATTGCAGAAGCACTCTTTCTTTCCACACCTTATAGTTATCACCCTTTAATTTAGGAATGTCACAATTGACATCAGAAATGTTCCCGGATAAAATTGCTGCAAAGAAATATACATACATGCTTGTAAACAAAAATTTGAGACTTAACTTTATCATGTTTTACCAATGCAAATCATGAATAAAAAGATGAATCTAGTGACATAAAACCTGTCTGTGGGCTAAAGTCCTACTCAAAATTAGATTCATAACTGTATGATAAAACTATTAAACCATATTCATTCCTTAATTCCTGTGGGTAGGTTAAGAAACATAATTCAATATTTCACCCTAATTAATCATACAAATATAATAAAATTTCCTGTGGGCATATTTCATCATATTACATATGATTAATTACAAATTAATGTCTAGTTTCCATATGTGATTTCATAAGAAATTTTAAATAACTAGAGATGCTGTGGCTACTCTCCAATTACTAAAATTAACAAATCACTCGATATATTTTCTTTAATATTTTGATCATGTACAATTTTTAAAAAAAAAGCAAATTCTGTAAAGTGCTTTAATTGTACACCTCATAATGTTGACCAAATTCATTTATCTACATGATACTGGTAGCAAGAACAAGAGAATAACCACTAGCATTAGCTTCAAAAAAAAACCTTCATTTCAACACGATGACACTTATCATTTTTTAAATGCACCAGTACTACTTTATGTCATTTTCAACTAAAAGCATCATATGAACTTTGAATTTTTTTTTTAGCGTTAATTAATAGAACACAGTGATACGTATGAATTACGATCGAACATAGAAGTGTACTATTAGTCAGACAGTACATATATTTGTCACTGTATAAATTATATTAATTAATGTTCAAGTACTCGGCATAAAGGAGTCAATTCAATATATATTATTATGATACATTCTAGTCATTTCTTTTGTGAAATGAAATAACAAGCAAGGCAGAGATAAGTTTTTGGCTCTGATACCAAATGTAAGTCAAAACCACATTTATGTAAATCAAATGTAAGACAAAAAAAAAAAAATATATTCATGTATACTCTAATCGCCATATGAATATACATGAATGGAAGCGGAAGCGATAAAACGAAATCGATAATCGTACCTCCAGCCATTGCCGTTTAAAGCCTGAAACCGTTTTCGCCAAAGGCCTCTTGATGTTGTCAATCTCAATTTTGGTTCCAAACTCTCATTTCTCACTTTAGATGGTGTATATCAGAAATGTATGAGAGAGTGAATTTGGTGACCTTTTCATTCTCATCTTTATACTACTCTAGCCATCATAGAGTAGTTATGATAATTGCAAAAATAGTGGGTGGTTTCCTAAAATGATGGGAGAGAATCATGGGGAAGTTTCTTTAATCAGTTGTAACTTCCCATTTAAATGGATCACATAAATCATGGGGAAGTTTCTTTAATTAGTTGTAACTTCCCATTTAAATGGATCACATATTTGTCCACATAATTAATTAATCAAATTAATTATTACATTTGATTAAGTGAAAAATAAATAAAATATCTAACAATCTAAAATGAGGGAGAAAATGCAGATGATCTAAAATCTTTCAACTTGATAGATTCACTACCAGATTCATACAAATATCTGATAACCACCATGTTCGACGGAGAGTCTACGAAGGAGAAGTTTTCAGTATCAGAGGTGATCGAGGGCTTGGAGGAGGATGATCTTAAGAAGGAGACTCAGAAATTAGTATCTACTTCTGTGAGTTGCATCGGGGTGGATGATACATCAAATGGGAGAAAAAAATGCACGTAAGGGTAGGATCCGTTGCCACCATTGCAAGGAAATTGGACATTACAAGAGAGACTGTCGCAGGTGGTTGAATCAGAAGTGCGCTGACATTGCTACTGTTGCTAGTGCTGCTGAATAAGATGATAATTTAAACTGTACTCTTGTCTCAAGTTCTATAGATGTATTCTGGATGGTTTCTTGATTTGGCTAGTTCTTCTCATATATACTCCGAGAGGGAGATGTATTCTACTTAAAAGTTCATAAAAGATCGTCGTGTGAGAACGGTGGTTGGTGAGAATTGTATAGTAATGGGTGAGGGAACAGTTGAGTTGGAGATGCTACATAAAAATGGGTACACACTACAGAATGTCATGAATATTCATTTGTTAAAATGGAATCTTATATCATTGGAAACTCTAAAAGCATGGGGCTACAAGTACACAACTCAATGTAGAGTTCTAACAATTTGGAAAGGTACGCCGTCGTAAGGTGATGAAGGGAAATAGGGGGCGTTCAACACAACCTTAAAAGTCTTTGTTGGAACAAGAAATCTTGGCCAAGTGTTTTTAATCCCAGTGTTTCTAAAGCATTATCTAGTATGCGTTCACTAGAATCACTGAAGTGAGACCGCGACGTTCGAATATCGTTGAGAGGTGGAGAGTGCCTCGGGATAGGTGGAGTTCGTGTGGAAGGCGGAACCTCCGTGTTAATGCCTAATAAGGTATGCCTTTGATGAGGCATACTATTGGAGAAATAAAGGTGGAGATAGATACAACTAGCAAAAGAAGCCACTGAATCGGGTTCGTTTATAAGAGGAGAATAAAAGTCTAGAGGTGATTAGTCACACAAGTATGGATTCTTGAGTATGCAGTCCAAGTGAATATCGTTTGGTTATGTCTTGCATACTATGATTCGATGTGAAAAGAAGACATTGAATCGTAAAAATGTTCGAAGCGTCACAGGTTGAGGAAGAAATAGCAGCAACAACAACAACAGGAGAACATCAGCTGGAGGTTGACTGCAAATATTGCAGTCGACTGTCTTAGCTCTCTGACTTGCATTTGTACATTGCAGTCAACTAAGTTTGGATGCAGTGAGCCAGCGGCTGGAAGCAGCAAACGAGCCTAGTCTGGGTGATCCATTTTGAGCCCATCTTCTTCTCCATATCAGATCATACCACTACAAGACTAACAGTCTTTACCAACATTTTTTTGCACATTTATCGGCATTTATAAATCCCGCTGTAGATACCACCGGTGTTTTATAAATCGCCGGTGCAAGTGTCGCTGAATCGTGTGTCGCTGTAGCTTAGGGACATTCACCGGCATTTTTTACGACCGCCGGTGTAGGTTAAAACTACACCGGCGGTCGTAAAAATACCAGGGAATATGTGGTTTCGTTTGGAAGTACTATTTTCGGCCATCACCTACACCGGCGTTTTTAAAATGCCGGTATAGGCTATCAGTTTTTTGCTGAAAGCTACACCGGCGCTTGTAAAAACGCCGGTGTAGCTATATTTTTAATTTTTTTTAAATTAAAAAAAAACCTTCAGCACTCTTATTAATCAAAACCAGTTTCAAAACTAAAAGAGACCCATTATCATATATATGAATGAAGCATAATAGTATAATATCATCAAATTGTAATCTCATAAACATAATAATGTGATCTCACCACATCAATAACCAAAATATGGAGTTCAAAATATTGAGTTACAAAGAGTGAAAAAGATTATTTTCACTGTCAAGATAGTAACTGAGATGAAACTTATACTTTTATAATACTCATGAGATAACTGTCAATTGAAACCACAACATAAGTTCAAACAGGATTATTTCATCACTAGTCACTCCTCTGTAAATCATAGTATGCAACTTCAGTTACATAATCTATCTCATCATCACTTAAAACCAATGAGAAAGAACAATCTCATTTTCAAACCCAAGCAACAAGCATGAACATTATCTTAGAAACTGATACTCATCTAGACATCATGATATAATTGTATATAAAGTTTAGATAAAAAATTTCCATCACTAGTCACTCCTATATAAAAAAAATCATAGTGTGCAACTTCAGATACATTATCCATCTCATCTCATCTCCATTTCTGGGTGGACACTAAGTGGAAAAGAGAAGCTTTCAAACAAAATTAGATACCACCACAAGAGTTAATAGCATCAAGTGCTACCCCTTAAAATCAATCCGAAGAAATAAATAAATGACTCAATTATGGGAGCACACTCAAATCAATCCGAAGCTCTGCATGAATTACAAAGCAGGCTCAGGCTCAAAATAGAGCAAATAAATGACTAAACAGAGAAAAAGAAAGATATTCTCACTGATAAAGAAAAGAAGTGACTCAATTATGCAAGCAGGCTGAAATCAGTCAGAGCTCGGCATACATCTTTTGCATTTGAAGCAACTAAGTATACTAAGCAGAGAGGTAAAGGAAGATTTCTTTATTAATACAGCAAAGCATCCTTTCTAAACATTCGTAAAATGCGCAGAAATTTGAGAAATAAAACTGAACCTGAATGCATGTGCATTCAGGGCTCTACAAACACTGGAATAACAAGCCAGCTAACCTTCCTTTTTTCATCAAAAAATGAATTGCTTTATAGAGATCATATTACCATTTCCGGTATTTCTCCATATATGGAAAGCAATCCATAAGAATCATTTATACAACTTAAGAAAAAAATGCACAAGGAGTTCCATCGTTATAAAATATGCAATCCATAGAGATTTGGAGTTGCATCTTCGACTGAGTATGACATATGAAATAAAGTAGTTTTAAGTTTTAAGTTTTAATCACAGGCAAATCTAGATTATATATAAGTAAGGATATCGCGTAAAACATGAGTTACATACAAAATAGACCAGCAAACACACAAATAAGAAAAATATAATCCACCCCAATTCAAAAAAGTTAAAAGTAATGATGAATGATTACAATATCAAGTGTATCATAGTCCTCACAACTTAAAAATGCCAGCAAAACATATTTTTAAAATCACATACAACATGAGTATGTATATCGAGCAGAACAAAAAAAATAATAATAATAAGAAAGCCATGATAAATCTCACCTCCATGTTTCAGTCCTCTCCTGAAGGAACTGAGTGCATATCCCCACAACTTGTTTAAGCACCAGACTGACTAAAAATTAGCATGGAAAATGAAGCCATTTATAGGGAGTATCTTAAATAACTAATCACTTAAATAAAAGGGAAGAGTAAACTAAATTAAAATAACAATTATAATAATAAAAATAATAATAATAATACCCAAATACAAAATAGAAACCACCAAAATGAAGAACACTGATATGAAGAGAAAACAAATCAAAGAAGAAAGAAAAAGAAAGGGGCGGCGAAGATTCTCATCTAGACATTTATACATATGCACAAATCTCAAAGCAACATTAACCAACTCCTATATCATATACTAGTTATGAATACCAAATACAAAGTCTACTAACCCATTCAGTGATACAAAGGCAATCCAGCAGAAAACCAACCAACCCATATATCAAAGAAGAGAAATAGTAAATCGAAAGAATGTATTTGAGTGAGTTTCACAAACACCAAATTAACCAAATGATACAACATAAGTTCAAAATATTGTAATCTCATAACGCCTATACTGTGATCTCATCACATTCATAACCAAAATATGGAGTTCAAAATATTGAGTTACAAAGATTATTTCATCAATAGTCAAATTCAGGCAAACAAAAATTCAGGCAAACAAGATGGTAACTGAGATGAAACTTATACTTTTATAATACTCATGAGATAACTGTCAATTGAAACCACAGCATAAGTTCAAACAGGATTATTTCATCGCTAGTCACTCATCTGTAATTCATAGTATGCAACTTCAGTTACATAATCCATCTCATCATTACTTAAAACCAATGACAAAGAACAATCTCACATTATCGAACCCAAGCAACAAGCTTGAACATTATCTTAGAAAATGATACTCATCTAGAAATCATGATATAATTGTATATAAAGTTTAGATAATAAAATTTCCATCACCAGTCGCTCCTATAAAAAAAAATCATAGTGTGCAACTTCAGATACATCAAATTCAGACAAAAGACAAAAAAGCAACTCGTGAAGCTGTACTAACCTGAAACATAAGTTTCAAATCATACATTATCTCCCTCTACTTCATCTTCTAGAGATTATCCAAGGAATCCCCATCAAAAGAGAGGGTTATGGAAATATCTGAGCATGGCCTGCACCATGCCATCCACTTGAAAAATAGAAGAGGAGACGATGTTTTTCAAACAGAAAAAATTTGGTGGATCTCCCTCATTTTATTACCAGCTCATCATCCACATCAACCACATTATCGACCTCTGCTTCATCTTCTAGAGATTAACTTCTTAACTTTGGTCATGCCAATTTAATACAATGAGCAACGTCCTCCTCAATTTCCCATAAAGCAAAAATGGCACTTCTGAGTACTTGGTGGCCAAATTAGGAATTATGCCCTCATTTATTCTCAAACTTTTATGGAAGTTGCATTCCATATACTATATTAGTCTGGAATATAGTATACAAGCATACCTAGTCATACAAGCATACTAGTATACCCTCAAGAACATACAGGCAAGCTAAATTGAAGAGAAAAGAAAAATTGTAGAACCAATCTCAAGAACATATTAACTACATCATACCTAGGGTTTGTGTAGAAATTTCAGAAACAAAAATTTAAAAATAAAATGATTCAGAAATTTCAAGAACAAACCTGAGGTTTGTGTAGAGGAAGGGGCGATGGTGGGGGAGGGGGCGTCGATGGGGGAAGTGCCGACGACAGGGTAGGGGGAAGGGCGATGGGACAGCCATGGGGGAAGGGTGGCGACGATGCGAGTGAGAGAGAGAGAGGGTTGGGGAGACTTGCATCTAGACGGGAGTGAGAGAGGTTGATAGAGTGGACGACGGACGACGACGGAGCGTGGGGACGATGACGGAGGGCACATCGATGTCGGCCAAGGTAGGAGCGGGAGAGTGTGAGAGAGAGGGAAAAAAATTGGGGTTTTTTTTGGGATCGAAGGAGGAAATGGTATAGGGTTTGGGGGAAATTTATTCCAAACCCTATACCGGCGTTTTAACTAAAAACACCGGTGAATGGGAGAAGATTTTTTGGTACATTTTATCTGTATATTCGCCGGCGTGTTTTATTAAAATGCCAGTGAATATGGCCTTCACCGGCGTTTTAATAAAAAACACCGGTGAATATCATAATTTCCCGACGTTTTATAGAGGCCGCCGGCGTATAACCATTCAATTTGACGCCCCATTCCTGGTCTCTTCCTACCCCGACGTTTCTGGTAAAACACCGGGGAATATACGCCGGTAAATCCATCGTGTGTTGTAGTGTACGGTTCCTATCGTGTAACTTTCTCTTCAGGATATATTGGACGACGATTGTATGAAGACTACAACATATATTTTTCGAGATCTCTATATATGATTGTAATGACTTCTTTTGAAAGGCAAGAGCGTGTAAAGAGAAAACGGAAGAAAAATACTTCATTGAGAGTTCTCCATTGTAAACAACATATTATATTCCAGTGAGGCTTGAGAAATAGAGAGTTTCTTGGTGAGAGTGTGCTTTGTGTGTTTGGTTTGATCTATTATTATTTTGTAATTTGTTCGCATAGTGATCGGTTGTGGCAAACTCAGTAGTGAATTCCTAAGATAAATTTCACTACGAATAACATAACAGAACTCTAAAATGGTATCCCATTGATTCCATGATAACAACTTGACTGATGATAATGGTTATGTACTTAAAATTCCAGCTACTAATAATTACTAAACTACAATGGTTATACTCAAGATGAAACCAGTGGGCTAAAACCTTATTGCATTACTACGTAATATCTATGCTTTAATTTGTCTAAAGAGGCCTTGAGACGAGTACTTGAAGATCTCACTCCAATGCCTTAATTGACATGGTCAGATCTAAAGTACTCACCCCCCGAACGGCCTTGTTATCACCTTTCTCTAACAACTGAATTTCAGGTCGTTTCTCTTTCTCGCTTCCCATCTTAAAACAATTGAGATTGGGTGGAGAGAGTGAGAGTGAGAGTACACTGTCGACTTCTTGATCAACCTCGTGACCGACCTTCTTTGTATTTGCCCCATCCCCGACTGAAATTGGGCTCAAGGCCAACTTTAAATTTGGCAACATATCACTGCTCTCTTCTGTCATACGCATCCTCTTCATATCTGCAACTTGGTTCTCTCTTCTTGCAAATACATCGTTGAAGTTTGACTTATTCATTTGTAGAGCCTGAAAGATCATGAGCAAGATGGTAATTATAAGCACAGATTGATGAAGCATATATTGCAGTTTCACTGCACCTAGAGCTTAATTATATACTATATGAAATTTGGTTTTGCTCTCATATTCTCTAAAGTTTATCAATCTTCTATTTCTTATCCTTTCTAATATATTTCTCATCCTTGTCTAATAAAACATTATTTTTTACATCCTATATATATATCTGAAAGTAAATGATTCAAAATCTCCACCGATGACTTCAAACTTGTTAACCCTAATCTCATATTCCTCACGGGACCAGATCTCCGGCCCATTCACAACTCCCCTTTCATCATGTCCATATTATAGACACTTGAAATTAGGGACATTGTTCTCTAAAAGTTAGATTAGACGGGAAGATGAAAAATCTAGCTACTCAACTAAATTATGAGGAAAGGGAGAAACCCACTTGAATTGAAGGACGAGTAATCTTATTAGCTATGTGAAATGAGAAGGACAATGGGGATATTAATTTGTCTTTCCCAAAGATAAATTCTGAGATATAAACATAACTGAAAAAAAAAAACTATATAATAAAACACAAAGAAAACTATTAAGTGGCTCTCCTTCAATCCCTTAAAAAATCAATGGCCCAGATCTAACTTTACAAAACATATTTTCCCCCAAAAGTTCTCCCCAAAATTCAAATTTAAATCTCCCACCTAAAACAACTCCTATATTTATTTAATTTTTTTCTTTCTCTCTCTCTCCCTCCTGTTATTCAAAAAATTAAGAAAATAAAAATTTTAAAATTTTAAAAAAATTAAAAAACAAAAAAATTTACAAATTTAAAAACTTAAAAAAAAATCAAAAAAATTCAAAAAAATCATATAATATGTTTTTTGCTCTATGTTTGCTACTTCAATTAATTTGATGGACCTCCAAAACTATTTTATATGATCAAATAAGGTGCACTGTTCCGAAGACGTATCGTAGGCATGTGTCAACGGGCAAACCTAGCATATATATACTCACACACACAGGGAGTCTTCCATTGCAAACACAATAGAAGTGCAAACGGTGCGTCTATCTATCCTATAAATAATCTGAACTGTTCGCATTGTTTAACATGGTTAAATTAGTTCAGAAATATAAAATCAAGTCATTTGAAATTCACTTGTCCATGCATTATGTCATTATAAAAAATAATAATATTTTTAGCCAAAGATTTTTCAGCCATACAATTTGTAACACTTCAATGCATGGGCATTTTCTTATCCATAAACTAATTTGGTCATGTTAAACAATGTGAACGATTCGGATCATCCATATAATTAATAGACAAACCGTTTGCACTTCCATTGCGTTTGCAATATATATAGGTTTGTGGTATATCTTTTGCAATATTTTACTAAAGATTTAATATATAAATGTACTGTCTTAAATACATAATTAATTATGGAAAATTTTCAGAGTTTGAAAATATTGGATGTTTCAAATAAATCATGTTCTATATATCTTTTGTTATTCAATCAATATAAAATTAATGGAGAGTCCAATCTCTTCAAAGTCTGCACTGTCATGTGTTTACAAGCGGAAAAAGGAAAAATCAAACGAACAAAAAAAATAAATTCAGAAAGGATATAATACCTCTAATCGATAAGGCATCTCACGTTGAGGGCGAATGCCATCATTGATGACTAATGGATCACTGAAGGAAGGCCAAAGCAAGCTATTCCTATTATAGTTCCTTTTCCCATTCCATGATCCACAAGAGAAATCAGCTGATATTGTAGTTCCAGGAAAATTATTGGAACAGTTCGGGGAGGAATTAGCCATCCATTCCAGTCCTCCGACGTTTCTCTTTCCTTGCAGTAGTTGTTGATTGTGAAGCACATTTCGGAGTTGCCACCTCCTCTCTTGATTGAGAAACGTACCATGAGGGCCTTCAGTATTCCCAGCATTCCTAGAAAGTACAGCATCTTGGACATCAAAAAGATGGGAAGTTGATGGCTTCTGGTCTTTCCTGAAGATCATATCATGGATTAGACCCTTTGCTGGTCCATGATCATTGACCAAACCTGGTCTTGCGCCTACTTGTTGCGTGAAAGCCCACTCCTCCCAGCTGCGCATTAATTGGACAAGTAAAATGTAGCACAGTGTTAGAGAAAAATTAAGAATTAGGGTTATGGGATGTTGGTGTTAATATTGTTGGTACGTACGTAGTTCATATATACCTGAATTGGCTGTTCTTGAAATCTAATGGGAGTTGGCTGAGCTGTTCAGATCGCTGTAAGAGGCCATAAAACCGATTGGAATCATTAAGGCTCTCCGTTCGGTAGGGAAGGAGGTGAGGGCCTCCTACTCCTCTTTGGTACAACATATCATGAAAATGATGATTTCCTCTTCTCATGTAATTATCAACTGAAGACAGCGCTGAAATCAATCAAGAATATTAGAAAAAAAAAATCAATTTCGTTATTAATTATGAACTGACTCTTTTGTTATTTTGACTTGAAAATTCAATTCTACTTGATCCAATTGAAATCAGATCTAACCTGAAGAAGAAATGACTGGTCTTTCTTGCCCGGAATCGTCTAGCTTCTTACTCCGAAACATCTGATAATTCAAGAAGAAATTATCATACCAACTAAATAATAATTTGGGCAAGAAAAAACAATAAAGATATATAAAGCACACAAGACTAATTAATGAATTATAGAATAAAACTAATTATGATCTCTCATTTAATTCCTACTAACTTTATTGTCTTTAATTACCTGCAAGTGGCTCTTTACATGAGCAATAGACAGACCCCTCACATTCATCAGCTGAAGTACCAACTTTGGTGTTGCTCCTGTACAATTAATACAAAAAACATCCAAAAAGTTATAAAACAATAATTATATATATTATTCAACAAACATAATAAACAGAAGAAATGAACAAAAAACCTTTGATGAATTACGATTTTTTTTTTTTGAGTTTATTAATGAAGAAAAATTCAAAAGAATATGGAATTAAAAAAGAAAAATGATAATTAAAGAATTTAAACCTACTTTCTTGGCCACCTAGCCTTTCAACAGCATGAACAAAGGAAGCATGTAGTTCAGGAGTCCACCGAAGGCGAGGCATTTTAGACCTGATGTACTGCCTCACCGTCGGCCCTGATCTCTCTCCTCCTCCTTCACTCCTGTTCTTGCTGTTGGTGCTGCTTGAGCTCCCTCCCCCTGCCACCTCAGTGGTGCTCCCTCCATCATCAACATCATCGTCATCGTCTCCATATTCATCATCATCATCACCTACACCTTCACCATCTTTGTTGCTTCCCTCATCGGTTGACATATCCTCGTTGAGATCTAGCTCGGGCAACGGCCTCTTCCTTTTCGTCAATAACTCGCTGATCTCCTCACTCTTTTTCTCCACATCTTCGAAGATCTTCGCTACCTCCTTCCCCTTATCCTCTCCCATGCTCTCTCTCTCTCTCTCTCTCTCTCTCTCTCTCTCTCTCTCTCTGTAACACTATTCTCCTAATCTCAATTTCTATGGCAGGTTTAGCATGTGATGTGGGAAAGGAGGAAGGAGGAGAATGGTACAATGATTATATATATTAATACTGAAGGTGGTGGGAAATGAGATAGAATAATAAAAAAAGAATATTTAAGTAGGGCAGACTGCAGACATGAGCAACAAGTATTCCCTACATTGATTGTTACTTAATTTAAAATAATAATAATTCCTTAAATTTCTTTATTGTTGTATTTGGTTAAGATAAGAACAGTGTTTTGGGAGCTAAGGCTGAGGCTGAGGCTGAGGCTGAGTGAAAGAAGGGAAGAGATAGAGAGAGGGAAGTGGTGAGGAATGAGGAGAAAGTGTGAGTGAGTGTTGTTATTATAGGAGGGAAATTAATTAAGTTTGGTGCAACTTGAACCATTTATGAGAGTAACGTTTAGCAAGGCATTGACATATCTTCCAGGTTTCACGCACATCTTTGTACTCATTGCAAGGAAAAAAAAAACATATAGCCAAATCAGCATATGATATCATACGACGATGCGGAGGAGTCATTGGATCTTCTCAAACATTGTGTCTTCTACATGATCTTATTCAATATCGAGGAGGTTATTTCTAATCTCTAATATTATAATGAAAAAATACCTTGGTGTCATTTGTAAATCTATGAACGGTATAACACACATGCATGATTATTATAAAAGAGGTCTTAGGTTTAAGACTATGTCTAAATTTTCACTTTAAAAAAATTATATTTATTAAGACATGCATCACTGTGTAAATTACTGGCTAGTATACATAAGTTGGAGATACAATTGATGGAAAATTTCCGCCGCATGTCAGTTGACTGGACGGTTCATATCTGCCTAGATTATAAAGCCTTTATTCGATAGGGTTTGTTATCAGTTGAGTTGATTCTTTATTTGAGTAAAACTTTAGAGTTTTATTTGAGAACAAAATTTTTAATTTTGAGAAATTACAAAAATTATCCTTTGTATTTTTCATTTATATTCTCTAACTTGAGAGTTCGTTCAGAGTTCTTTGAGATTTCTGAACACGCTTCCACCTCCGAGTAACCAAACCCTACTTTTGGTGCTTCAGTTTGATTTAACCTGAAGAGCTAAACTAACAAACAAAACTTTCAGAACCTACTCAAAAAAAATTAATCCACTGTAGAGCATGTTGAGATGATTTGTTGGGTTTATGTTTTGCACATTAATTATGGTTCGATGTGAAGAGAAGATGAAACAAAAAGAGGATCGAAGCGTCGTTGGAAAAAGAATAAGTAGTTGTGCATGCTAGAAATGAATTGACAGTCGACTGTAATTTTGCGCAGTCGACCGTCTCGGCTCTCTGGATTGGAATCGACTCATTACAGTCGACCACCCTTGGGAGGTAGTCGACCGACAACGGTGTAGCGACAATTTTGAGCATGGATCTAGGTAATCTATTTGAGCCCATCTTCTTCTCTAGATATGTTCGTATTGTTCTTGTCATGTAGCTTTCTCATTAGGGTATATAAGACGGTTATTGTATCAAAACTACAAACTAGGATTTCTCTAGATCTCTAGATTTGATTGTAACGGTCTCCTTTGAGAGGCAAGAGCGTGTAAAGATCAAAAGAAAGAAAAGTACTTCATTGAGAGTCTTCCATTGTAAATAGCAGAATATCTTCTACTGAGGCTTGAGAGATAAATAGGTTCTTAGTGAGACTGTTTGTAACTATTGTATCTTCTCTAGTGAATAATATCTCTGCTATTTGTCCCCCGTATTAGAGTGTTAGGATTTGTGGATCCTTTCACGAGAACAAGGTTAGAAGCAGAAGAAGCGAGGCAACAAGTATGCAGCAACAGCACAGCAGGAAGCAGGAGCAATAATATGTCAGTCGACTGCATTAAATTACAGTCGACTGCAACTTCCATGCTGCTCTCTCTGATTTGACAATCGACCACCAGAAGGGCAGCCAAATGCGTTTTCTCTTTGACTTGATTGGGACTCATTGCAGTCGACTGCCCTCCTTCACAGTCGATCGCAATGGAATAAACTGAAGATTTGATCTACTGCTTAGATCTAATCTATTGTAATCCTATATATGTGTGGTGCAGGATTATTAGGGTTAACAAAATAACAACAAGAGAGTTCTAGCAGCTGTTTTAGAAAGAGTAAGAAGGAGATAAACCCTACACATTGGTGGTGAGTTTTTGAGTGATTGTAAACTTATTTCTCTTCATATTTTCTAGTGAAAATCGTATGAGTGTCTTTGTGCGGGGAAGTAGTCATTGCATTGGGTGAACCTCAACAAAATCTCATGTGTTTGTGTGTTGTTAGCTTTGTTTGCATTTCGGGTTTGAGTATTCCACAAACTCAACAAAGTGGTATCAGAGCACCATGTTGGTTTTTAAGATTGGAGACAAAAGGAGAATCGAGAGATTCGATGGAACAGAGTTCTCAATGTGGAAGATCCAGATGATATCGTGTCTTCGACGAGAAGGTCTAAATGATCTGTTGTTTGGCACAAAGCCAAAAGGGACGGAGGTAGATCATATTGTAGTGGCAGCTAGGAACCGTTTTGATCAGAAGGCTCTTAGGCAAATTCAGTTGCCGATGAGTAGGAAAACACTTTGTCATGTTGAGGCGTCAAAGACCGCGAATGAGGCAATGCAGATTCTCATAGACACGTACGAGAAACTATCTGCATCGAACCAGGTTCTTCACTTGAAGAAGTTGGTCAACATGAAATTGTCAGAGAGAGATTCAGTGGAAGAGCATATGAATAATTTTTGTATGGTATACAATCAAATGAAATCGGCAAGGATGAAGTTTGTGGTGTGAGCAAGATATTGTTACTACTATCTAGTCTTCCCGACAGTTGCGGTTCGTGAGAACAAACTATCACATGTAATATGACTGATTTGAATATTATGAAAAGATGTTGTGAGCAGCATCATAAATGAGGAGGTGAGAAGGAATAGAAATGGAGAATCTTCATCATCTTCTAGTAACTTTGTGTTGTTAGTTGAGAACCGTGGAAGAAACACCAACAGAGGGAGGTCAAAAAGCAAGAATCACTGGTCAAAGTCTAGAGCAGAAAATCGCAAAGGAGAGTGTTGACACTGTCATAAACCAGGAAATAGACGAGATCAATGTAAAGAGTACAAGAGACAGCAAGGTGGGTCACAAGGAGCCAATGTGGTAAGCAACAAAACTCCCTTAGATAATTTGTGTTTATCTGCTAAAATTGATATGATGCAAAATGATTGGTTCATAGATTCATGTGCTTCTTATCATTGTACACCAATGGATGATGCTTTTGATAATTATATGACAGGTGATTTTGGTTTAGTTATAGTTGGGAATGGGCATAGAAGCCCAATTGTTGGAAAAGAAACAATTACAGTTAAATCACGCAATGGTGGGCAACTAATTTTGCATGAAACATGACACATTCTAGACTTGAAGAAAAACTTGATCTCAACTAACAAATTGGATACATAGGGTTTATGAAAACATTTGGGCATGGAGGGTGGAAGATTACTACAAGTGCTAGGTTAGTGACAAGAGGAAAACATGTTTTCACGTTGTATTTACTCAAAGAAGGTGATTCATGTGAAATCATTACCACAACATCAACATGTAATTCTCTTCCATCTTATGACATCTCAGGTAGGGGCATCTTGGTGAAACATGTGTCAAGCAGCATTGTTCTAGAGATCTTTTGTGAGGGTTGAAGAAAGTTGAGATTAATTTCTGTGAGAATTTTGTAATGGGCGAACAAATGGCAGTTAGTTTTCAGATGAGTGGGAATGAAAAGAAGCTTGGGAAGCTGATGTTAGTACATACATATATGTAGGGTTCGGCTCAGGAATTCTCTTACGGTGATAAGAGATACTTCGTTACATTCATCGAAAATGCTACTAGAAAATCGTGGGTTTATGCAATTCGTGAAAAATTTGAGGTGTTTGAGACATTCAGAGCTTGGAGGGATAGAGTTGAGAATAAGACGGGTTGCAAAGTGAAAGCAGTAAAATCAAACAACCACTACAACACAGAACCTATTCGCCGGCATTTTTTTGACCTTCACCCGCGGTTTTTTACGCCGGTGAAACATTCACCGGCGTTTATAAAAATGCCGGTGCAAATGCCGCCGAATCGAGCGTCGCGGAAAGATAGGCACATTCACCGGCGTTTTAACAGGACGCCGGTATATCTTTAAAATACACCGGCGGCCATACAACCGCCGGTATATGGCGATTTCTGGGTGCCGTTCTTTCCCCCAATATACATTCACCGGCGGTCACATACCGCCAGTATATATCTATTCACCGGCGATTGTACAAACGCCGGGGAATGTGTAATATTTACCGGCGGTCATAGAGCGCCGGTGTATGCTTGTTTCTAAGCGCCCTTCTTTCCCTACTTACAAACACCGGCATGTCATAAAACGCCGCCATATAGATATTCACCGGCATTTTATAAAATGCCGGTGTATCTTAGGAGTGCTGCAACTTACGGGTACACCCGTCTGTGTGGAAATGCCTCTCTAACGAAATTTTTAACTAAACAATTAGATACACCGGCGTTCTATGAAACGCCGGTGTATGCTCGTTGGTTTTTCCTGCTCCAATTTTTTATTCGATTTCAATTCAAAATTTCATTTAAAAAACCTGTAAACTAATTCACAACTGAAACAACCAATTTCAGGCATATTAATGCGCAAATCACAACCAAACACAAGAATTAATTATGATAATAAAGTTTCACACATAGTCCATTAATCGTCCAAATTCACCGCTTAATTAACATCATAATTAACAAATACAGTAATTAACATCCCAAATATCTCAACAACTACTTAAAACAACAATACAGAACATAACAACAACAAGAACAACATAACAACAACAACAACTAGAGGCCACCGACCACAGATCCATACCCCTCGAGTAGCTTCAGTGCTGATCATCAGAATTTCCTTGATCTGGGTGACCGCTCTATGAAAAAAAACAATAATTTAGTTCAACAGTAAACCAAATATAAGAAAAATAAGTAAAATAAGAAGGGGCTCATATCAAGTATAGTTTTAAGGAACTGTCATCGTGGAAGGAAACCAAATACCTGCACAAGGTTTGTTCAGCCCAATTCTTGTACAGATTTGGAGGATTTTGGTATACATACAATATCCTCTAGTTGACAGTTAACACATTTTGGTAAAAAAATCATGCTAAGAAGGCAATCAGATGCATGAATTCAGCTTCTTTCACAGTAAAAGAAAATGAAAATTTCCAGTATATAAGCATATATGTTTCTCTATCAATTCTTCATCCCAACTAAATCATGATATTTGTGGCTATAAAAGAAACCTGCACAAGGTTTGTTCTCACTCAATTCTTGTACAGATTTGGAGGATTTTGGTATACATACAGCATCCTTAGTTGACAGTGAACCCATTTTGGTTAAAAAATCATGCTAAGATGACAATCAGATGCATGAATTCATTATCTTTGACAGTAAAAGAAAATAAAAATTTTCAGTATATAAGCATATATGTTTCTCTATTAATTCTTCATCCCAACTAAATCATGATGTTTGTGGCTACAAAAGAAACCTGCACAAGGTTTCTTCTCACCCAATTCTTGTACAGATTTGGAGGATTTTGGTATACATACAACATCCTTAGTTGACAGTGAACCCATTTTGGTAAAAAAATCATGCTAAGATGACAATCAGATGCATGAATTCTGCATCTTTGACAGTAAAAGAAAATGAAAATTTCCAGTATCTAAGCATATATGTTTCTCCATTAATTCTTCATCCCAACTAAATCATGATGTTTGTGGCTCCAAAAGAAACCTGCACAAGGTTTGTTCAGCCCAATTCTTGTACAGATTTGGAAGATTTTGGTATACATACAGCATCCTCTAGTTGACAGTTAACACATTTTGGTAAAAAAATCATGCTAAGATGACAATCAGATGCATGCGATCAGTTTCTTTAACAGTAAAAGGAAATGAAAATTTCTAGTATCTAAGCATATATGTTTCTCCATTAATTCTTCATCCCAACTAAATCATGATGTTTGTGGCTACAAAAGAAACCTGCACAAGGTTTGTTCTCACCTAATTCTTGTACAGATTTGGAGGATTTTGGTATACAACCAGCATCCTTAGTTGACAGTCAACCCATTTTGGTAAAAAAATCATGCTAAGATGACAATCAGATGCATGAATTCAGCATCTTTGACAGTGAAAGAAAATGAAAATTTCCAGTATATAAGCATATATGTTTCTCTATTAATTCTTCATCCTAACTAAATCATGATGTTTGTGGCTACAAAAGAAACCTGCACAAGGTTTCTTCTCACCCAATTCTTGTATAGATTTGGAGGATTTTGGTATACAGCCAGCATCCTTAGTTGACAGTCAATCCATTTTGGTAAAAAAATCATGCTAAGATGACAATCAGATGCATGAATTCAGCATCTTTGACAGTGAAGTCAAAATGAAAATTTTCAGTATATAAGCATATATGTTTCTATATTAATTCTTCATCCCAACTAAATCATGATGTTTGTGGCTACAAAAGAAACCTGTACAAGGTTTCTTCTCACCCAATTCTTGTACAGATTTGGAGGATTTTGGTATACAGCTAGCATCCTTAGTTGACAGTCAACCCATTTTGGTAAAAAAATCATGCTAAGATGACAATCAGATGCATGAATTCAGCATCTTTGATAGTGAAAGAAAATGACTTGCATTTTCAGTATATAAGCATATATGTTTCTCTATTAATTCTTCATCCCAACTAAATCACGATGTTTGTGGCTACAAAAGAAACATGCACAAGGTTTGTTCTCACCCAATTCTTGTACAGATTTGGAGGATTTTGGTATACATGCAGCATCCTTAGTTGACAGTAAACCCATTTTGGTAAAAAAAAATGCTAAGAAGGCAATCAGATGCATGAACTCAGATTCTTTAGCAGTAAAAGAAAATGAAAATTTCCAGTATCTAGGCATATATGTTTCTCTCTTAATTCTTCATCCCAACTAAACCATTGATGTTTGTGGCTCAAAGAAGATTTTAGATCCAGGATGACAAATTTTGATTAGGCTTTGAATGGAGATTCTAGTCATAGATCGATTCTTCGGAGTCCGACTTTCTAAAGGAAATGCCATTTGGAAGTATGCGGGTACATGTTTGTTGGATAACCAAAACTTCCATTTTTTTGAAGAAAAATAAGAATAGAGCTCATATCAAGTGTAGTTTTAAGGACCTGTTATCGTTGAAGGAAACCAAATATAGAAGCCAGAAAGAGGAATGGTAAAGAATGAGGATACACCAGGCTAACATAGCGGCATTTTCCTCATCTCTCTCTCATCCCTGCTTTCTCTTCAGCAAACGCACATAAAGAGACATCAGTAACAACAGCAAGAGCGACAAGAACAACAATAATAATAAATTATTATGAACGAGATGTCTCTATATGAGTTTCCAGATCTCCACTCGAGCCCTCTCTTTCTAATCACAGCCCAATTTAGAACACTTGTTGATAGTCACTAAAAAATCCAGTCACAGCCCAATCAAAATTTGTGATCCTGGATCTAGAATCATATATGCTTAGATACTGAAAATTTTCATTTTCTTTTACTGTTAAAGAAGCTGAATTCATGCATCTGATTGTCATCTTGGCATGATTTTTTTACCAAAATGGGTTAACTGTCAACTAAGGATGCTAGCTGTATACCAAAATCCTCCAATTCTGTACAAGAATTGGGCTGAACAAACCTTGTGCAGGTCATAGAATGTCATCTAAGCATGCTATGTGCCAAAGTGGGGTTGGTCATAGAATGCATGAACGACACGTATTAATGTTTGAAGAACAATAAGAACATGGCTCATATCAAGTGTAGTTTTACGGAACTGTCATCGTGGAAGGAAACCAATTTAATATAGAAGCCATAAATGGAGCCAGAAAGAGGAATGGTAGAGAATGAGGATACACCAGGCTAACATAGCGGCATTTTCCTCAACTCTTTCTCATCCCTTCTTTCTCTTCAACACATGCACACAGCAAGAGGGGGTTGGTCCAACAATAATAATAGATTATAATAAACGAGATGTCTCTATATGGGTTTCCAGATCTCCACTCGAGCACTTTCTTTCTAATCACAGCCCAATTAAGAAATATAGACGACAGCCACAATGCAGACTCACAAACACTAATACGTGTCTTTCATGCATTCAAAATTATAATATCTTCAAAATTACCAATTTAAAGACTTACCGGTGGAATTATCCGTGGGTTCCTTGCTATTACCACAATAAAGGATGAAAATTTGCTTGCATTATCACCAACCGGTTGCCCGACAGTGGGCGGCGTGCTACCCTCTCTTTCCTCTGTTTGACTGCCACTATTATCTAGGATTAACAAACCAACATAATTAAAAAAAATTAAAAAAGTGAGATTTGTAATAAATTCAACTACAATGATAGTTTGATGCAAATGACACTAAGCATTGTTTAATATAAATGACACCAAGCAGTAGAAAATAAAAAGATAATTAAACCAATTATTAAATTCACATACAACATGTTCGGGATTACAAGATATAATATTACTACAAGATTTAAGACACGAAAATTACAGGACATATAATATTGAGCTATGAAAATCAAGTAAACTACAATACGACATCTTCCAATACATCGCCCTCTTCTCCATCTTTGCGGAGCCAAGTCCCGCAAATTCTGCCGTCGGTTGTGTTTACATCAAACATAGGAAACTCAGAAGCAATGTAACTGTTCATGGCTTCACCGTTTTCATCGTCTGAAGTATCGCCCGTTGGAATACATCTCTTGGTTGCATCTCAAGAGCCACATACGATTTTGGAAGGGTTGGATCTTCAATGTAGAACACTTGTTGCACTTGGAATGGGAACACAAATGGTTCGTGGCTAATGTGTGTACCGATATGAATCAATTTTGAGAAGTTTACAACTGTGAAACCTAACTTATCCTTGTTATTAGCAAAATTCCTATCAAACTCAGCCCAATCCCCACGAAATAAGACAACACGAAAATGACCAAAATAGTTCAACTCAATGATATCCGTGAGCACTCCATAGTAGTCGAGATCTCCATCTACCGGCCTCGTGTCCGACTTGAAAGCATAACTTCTAGTCTTAGAAGTCACTACCATTCCACTATTTTGAGACTTCAAATTACATTCACGATCTTTAGTACGAAATCTAAAGCCATTGAATATGTATCCTGCGTATCTTTTGGCCATCTTATAGGGACCCTTGGCAAGTACTTGTATTTCAGATGGCACACCTTCAGGACCCAATGAATGTACCTATTAATTTTGCGCAAATCGTATCAGCACCATGGATAATGTAGATATAATTAAGATTAACTTGCATTTTCTTAATTCACCTACATGAGATTCAAATCACTTATGAAATTTTTCATTCATCAACTTGTTTTGTTTACGTGGTAGTAGTCTTCTTGGTCTAGCCATTCGTTTGATGTCCCTGACAAATTCGCTAAAATACAAGCAATTGAAATAAGGAATAACAAAAGTAAGTTAATATCGAACTCTGCAGTTTTCACTATATTCGATTTAAATTCAAAAGCAACTTACTTTCGAAATGGTTCCACTGATGCATGGTGGTCTAGCACATATCGATGTGCCTGTTCCCACGTTAAGTTATCTAGCTCAAAAGCATCAACTTTACCGACAGTAGTGCCAGCGGTATCAAAAAGATATTTAGCACCATCAAGATTGGAAATGTCTGGATTTCTTCTTGGTCTAGTCAAAGATGTCTCTACACCCTGCAGATACCTGGAACAAAAATGTGAACACTCCTCTGATAGATATCCCTGAGCTATTGACCCTTCAGGATATGCTCTATTTTTAACATAACCCTTGAGCCAGTATAGGTACTTGAACATGTATAATTAATGATTTAGAGCGAAGTAAGGGATTAAAAAAAATGAGCTTTTGAAAATTTTGTTTTGTAAGATGCATGAATTCTTTTACCTCTCAATGGGGTGCATCCACCGATAGTGAACAGGACCGCTGACTCTGGCTTCACCAGCAAGGTGGATTATCAAGTGAATCATTATAGTGAAGAACGATGGCGGAAATATCATCTCCATTTTACTAAATGTCAATGCCGCCCGCTGCTCCAGTTGGTCAATATCTTCAACACGAAGCATTCTTGAGCAAATACCTTTATATATGATACAAAGATCTTTCAGGACAGTAGTGATTTGCTCACACATTGAAGACCTTAGGGCCACAGGAAGGAGATCCTGCATTAGGACGTGGTAGTCGTGTGACTTTAGACCCTGAAGCCTCTTCTCTTTAAAGTTGACACATCTTGCTATGTTAGAAGAATATCCATCAGGAACTTTAAGTTCCAGTAGAACTTTGCAAAACAATTCCAACTCCGATTTTGACATTGAATAGATTGCAGGAGGTAGGAGTACTTTCCCGTTCGGTAATTCCTCTGGGTGCAACTCATGTCGGATGCCCATTGACTTCAAATCAAGTCTTCTCTTGAGATTGTCCTTTGTCTTCCGGTCATCTCCCATAACTGTTCCTATACAATTTTCACCAATATTTTTTCCAATATGCATCACATCTAAATTATGTCGCAATAAGTTGAATTCCCAATACGGCAACTCGAAGAAAATACTCTTCTTCTTCCATACACCTAAACTCGTCATGTTCTGATCCTCATCTTCGCCACATAGATGGGTCTCCTCACCTTGCTCCGGCCTTGCCCTTTTTTGCCCTTTTTGCTGACTTATGGTTCTTTTCCATATTTGAACTGATGACCATCTACCCGCCTCAAAATATCTGACCCAGAAGAAGCTCCAGAAGCATGTTCCCACTCGTCGGTACCATCAAATGTCGCTGTCTCTGCCCAAAATATATGTGTGTCAGACAACCATCTCCTATGACCCATATAGCAAAACTTTCTGCCATTGTACAACCACCTTGAACTAGTTTGGTCAGCACAACAAGGACATGCATAACGTCCTTTAGTGCTATATCCAGATAAATTTGTATATGCTGAAAAATTATTAATTGTCCAAGACAACGCAACCCGAAGAGAAAATGTTTCTTTAGCCACAGCATCATAGGTTGGAACACCCATCCACAATTTCTGAAGTTCATCTATTAACGGCTGTAGGTACACATCTATATCATTTCCAGGACCTTTCGGTCCAGGAACTATCATGAACAAAATAAATGAGGACTGCTTCATGCATTTCCGAGGTGGCAAATTGTATGGTATCAACACAATAGGCCATATGCTGTATGTACTACTCATTTGCCTAATTGGGCGAACGCCTCCTGCTGCTGAGTGCCCCACTCGAAGCCTACGGTTCCGCACAGAGCTTTGAAGAACGAGAGGGACTTCCCTTTGGATTTGGAGAGGAAACGGCCGATGACCACCAGTCTACCCATAAGCCACTGGACTTCGTTGATGTTTCTTGGAGGGGAAATGTCGATTATGGCCCGAATCTTCTCGGGGTTTGTCTCGATGCCGTGCTGGCTGACGACGAACCCGAGAAATTTTCCGAATGAGACTCCGAACGCACCTTGGCCGGATTGAGCCTCATATTGTGGGTCCGAAGGACGCCAAAGGCCTCTTCCAGGTCGGCAACGTGATCCTGGCCTTGCTGGCTTTTGACGAGCATGTCATCGACGTACACCTCCATGTTGCGACCGATCTGGTCCTTGAAGACTCGGTTAACGAGCCTCTGATAGGTAGCATGGCGTTCTTCAGCCCGAAGGGCATAACCCAGTAGCAGTAAAGACCTTGGTCGGTGACGAAGGATGTCTTGGCTATATCGGGGGGGAACATTCGGATCTGATTGTAGCCCAAGAAGGCATCCATGAAGGATAGGAGCTCGTGACCCGACATTGCGTCGATCAGAGCATCGATGCTGGGAGGAGCGAATGGATCTTTGGGGCACGCCTTGTTGAGGTCCGTAAAGTCTATGCAAATCCTCCAGCTCCCGCTGGCCTTTCTCACCATCACGACGTTCGCCAGCCACTCGGGGTAGCTGACCTCTTGGATGAACCGGGCAGACAACAATTTGTCTACCTCCGCTTTCACAGCTTGCTGCCTTTCCGGTGCGAACTTACATAGCTTCTAGACGATCGACTTCGAGCCAGGGACCACGCTTAGTCTATGCATGATCAGGTCTTCGGAGATCCCGGATATGTCGGATGGCTTCCAAGCGAAGAGGCCGACATTGCAGCGAATGCAGTCGATCAGGTCGGACATTAGGTCGGGCGCGAGGGAGCAGTTCACGCGGAACCACTTTGACTTGTCTTCCGTCTCAAACGAGAGTTCTTGTCACACTCCGCTTCCCAAAAAGAATACGGAATACGGATACATAACAAAAGCCCAGCGAATGATTTCCAACATCCATAAGCTGTTCAAGAATCTTTATAATATCTTACACAAATAATCAGAGTTGGAAGCAAAAGAATCAACCAACATGCATAATTGAAACCAGATACCAACAGAAATTTACTTGAAACCAAATACAATATTCTCAAATAAATCAGAGTCTGGATAAATCAAAATATCCTGGGTCACATCGCCCAAATACAAATAAATATCCAATAGATCAAATACACTTTATTCAATGTTCAAGCAACAATAAAAATAATAATAATAAAGCAGAATCTCCAGCACTAATACATCATCTCGCCAATACCATCTGGCAGTCTTCCATCCTGTTCTGCAATTAGTAAATTTGCAGGAGAAGGAGAAAAGAAGAAAACAAGTACCCGTCAATTGCAAGTTACGGGTCACAAATAATGTAGGATACAAGCACATGGAAAAACTAACTAATAGCATGGCATACTAACAGTATAAATGTTTTATGTCAAAGGCAGTGTCATATGGCAACTAACAGTAAGCTCAGTATATCAGTGATTCAGGATAACAGTATAACAGTATCAGTCCAACAGTATCAGTCTAACAGTATCAGTCTAACAGTATCAATCTCACAGTATCAGTCTTATGTTCAACAGTCTTGTGTGTATTACTAGCTAGGTAACACTTCATGTGCCCCAAAATCATATCACATGGTTGCTACAACAAACAGTTTCGCTTTTAGATTTTATAGTGGACCATGATGGGGCAGTACTCAGGTATCAGTAACAGTAGTAGTAACAGTAACAGTAACAGTCAGAACCTAGTGATTCTCTTCTACTCTACACCTTCCTATGGGAAGTAATGTAGACAGGGTTAGATAACAGTAACAGTAACAGTAACAGTAATAGTAACAGTAACAGTATGGAACACTAGTTCCCTTTCAAGTACACGTTTTCATATTTTCCATTACTAGATCTTCCCTTAAGAAATCCCGGCTTGGTTATTTTTATTATGGTCATCAAACATGCATGAATGTGTATGAAATAGTGTCAAACTAACATGGTGTAATCATTACTAGGTTCAGGGAAACAAATAAACAATCATAGATGATATACAGTCATATAAACGAGCAGGACAGTGCATGTTCATATTCAGGACAACATGATAGTACAGTGTTAAAACAGTGATTCTTGTCGCTACAGAAATGCAAATCTGGATCCGTTGAAGGATATAGAAAATAGATATCCACACGAATCCATAGAATATAAATAAGTCATATAGTACTTCACAACGTCATAACTCAAAACAGATTCGAAAACAGAAAACATGTTCAGTCAGAAATCAGGTTAACGAATTCTCAGTCAGAATAACAGCATCAAAACCACTCAATTAAATTCAGGAAAAATATGGGGTATTCCCCTATATGTTTGGAATCAAAATATAGAGTTTCATAATATTCCAGTAAGAATAGATCAGTCACCAAAAATACGAAAGCATCAAGAAAACATAGTTTAGCAAATCTGGAAATCCCAACACTGCTGTACGAAAACTAAGATATCTCGCAACCAGTGAAACGAAATCCAAATCCGCCAAAGAAGGTGAAAATAGATGAAATATATTAACTTTTATTTCATAAATATTTTTCATACAGTATAAGGAATCATAGTGAAAATAGGGTTCTTTACAGAACAACGAGCAAAATACAACACGAATAGATTTTAGAAACGAGCATGAAACATTACATAAAACTTATCAATAAAATTCACCAAAATTCTGGGTAATCCCTAACTTAATAAAGAAACACTGACCAAAGTTTCAAATCAAAATAATATGTATAGAATAGTTCTTGAAAATATTTTGTTATCAAAATTACCCAAAAACAGAATCTGAAAAAGATCGACACCTCTGTACTAAAACAGTCATAACTCAGTCATACAAAATCAAAATCAAGCAAGGTCAGAGGGTTTTAAAAATAGACGAAATTATCTAAAATTCATATTTTATACCGAAATCAAGATACTGACTGTAGCATAGACGAAAACAGCAAACAAAACAGAACAGTAAGAAAATATAGATTTCACCCTTCAAAACAAAAACAACATAGCTTCAATAATATTGATCCGAACACATCCAAACTTGAAATTAAGCCTACCAAGTGTCTAAACATTATGATTTAGGGTTATTAACATGTCCACACCAAATATATCATATGGGTCTCAATCAAAATACAATTTCACACAATTTTTTCACACACGTGATTAAAAATCAAGAACGGGTGAATCCTAGGTTATTTCATATCAAGATTTGTATATGGCCAAATTATCACAATAGAGACAAAATCCATCAAAGAAAACACAATCTAGGGTTGTCTCTAGACCCATCTACGCTATAGGTGAACTTTTTGACTTGTATCAAAACAAATAAATTGGAGTATAAGTTACTTGCCTTAAATTGGGGATGAAGAACGATGCAAAAATGAAGAGAAGCAAGACCCATGAACGAAACCCGCTAAATCGTGAATCCAAGCACCACGAACAAAATCTCCACACGAATGAAATCCTAGAATCGCACGATGATCAAAGTGGCTAGAGACCACTTGAGAACACCACGACGAAGGAGTACAAGGGATTGATGAGCACTCTTGATGATTGTGGTGGTGATCGGCAAGCAAGGGAAAGGAGAAAGGGGCTCGGGTTTGGGGTGTTGATGTATGGTCGGAGGGGGGGAGGTGCCGAACTAGGGTGATGGTGGTGCTCGACCTGGGTGTGAAGGTGGCCAGGCCAGTGCGGGGTTGGTGCTGGGGCTTGGGTTGTGCAGCCAGAGAGAGAGAGAGAGAGGGAGAGAGATGGAGGCCAGTAGATGAGAGGGAGAGAATTAGGGTTAGGGTTCGGGTTTAAGGATTAGGAGGATTTATATATAGGGGTTTCGATGTGGATTAATGGGTTGTGGGTATTAGGAATTAGTAATAGGTATACAAATGGGTTTTGGATTTTGGGTTAAATAATAATAGGAATGCAAATAGGATTGTGATTTTTGGCTTTGGAAATCTTATTAGGGGATAAAATAATGGGAATGGGAAAAAGACAATCAAAACACCACCACAACACCAAGAAAAATAAAATAAATATAACGAGACCGAAAAAATGGAGGAAAGAATCAAAATGACAAAAAACGAACAAAAGAGACGATCAATCAAACACAAGGATCTCAAAATGAAATAAAATGAATATATATTGAAAACAAATCTAATATACGATTCAGGAAAATACAAAAGAGATAAAATACACTAAAACGAAAAAATACACTCCAAAATACACAAAAATGAAAAACAGGGGTTACACTTCTTCTAGTTCGTCCACAAGTTCGGGCTCTGGTTGGCTTCTCTCGGGTTGCAGTTCGACGGCATCCAGGAAAAATACACCGCCCTCGACAGCCGTCATATAGCACGATCGTGATGCCTCTTGGTTCCCTAGAACGACCCCAACACCTGACTCGGTGGGGAACTTCAATTTTAGGTGGTAGGTCGAGAGAACAGCCTGGAGGGAGCAGAGCCCTGGTCGGACGAGGATGGCATTGTAAGCCGCTTTGACATTTACAACCATAAAGTCCATCGACTCGGTCCATCTGTGGGGGGTCGTCGTGGCAGTGACATCCAAGGTCACAATCCCCTCTATCGGCACTGGGATGCCGGAGAACCGGTGCAGGGTGCACCCAGCTGGTTTCAGCTTGTCTCGGGGGAGCTTGAGGTTCTCAAACGCTTCCAGGAAGAGAATGTTCACCGAGCATCCGTTACCCACAAGGATCCGATGGATCTCATAGTTTGCCATGACGAGGCTGATGACGAGCGCAACGCAGTGTGGGAGCCGGACCCCCTCCAGGTCTTCCCCCGAGAAGGAGACAGGACGCTGCTGGACCTGGGGGGAAGGGAGGCCTCAGACGGCATTTACCTCTCGGACAAATGCCTTATGGGAAATACTAGAATCCCCTCCATAGCCCCCCCATGGACGCAGTGTAAAATGGCTTGGCCTTCGGTCTCTTCCGGCTCCGGGTCTCGTTCAGGACGCTGTTTGGGGGCGCGAGGAGGAGGAAAAGGCCTCCGGTTCCTCGCATCCCTTCGGTCCGGGCGTCTTTTCGGGTGAATTTTTAGAGATACCCTCGTTGGATGAGGGCCTCGATTTCATCCTTCAGGGCCCGACAGTAGTCGGTGTCGTGCCCGTTGTCCCGGTGAAAACGACAGTAGAACTGCTGGTCCCTTTTCTTGTTTCTAGTTGGTCAGGGGGCATCTGGACGAGGTCCCTATCTTCGGTCGCTAGTAGGATGGTCGACATGTTTTGTGTCAATGGTGTATATCTCTCGAATCGCAGGATCGGAGGAACCGTCTTTATGCCGGTCCCGTCTTTCGAAACCTTCTTGGCTGGCTCTGCCTCATCGGCCTTGCACTTCCCCTTCCCCGGGACCTCTTTGGCGTCCTCGGAATTTAGGGTCTCCTCGGCCTGAATGTACTTCTCAACCCGATTGAGCAGGTCAGGGAAATCGAGGGGAGGCTTCTTGGCCAAGGACGCCTTCAGCTGGCCATGTTGAACGTTGTGCTGGAAGGCTGCCGAGGTGACCCTAGCGTCGAGGGAGGAGACAGACCTCGCCTCAGCGGTGAACCTCCGGACGAACTGTCAGAGTGACTCCCCTTCCTTCTGCCGGAGGTCCAGTAAGGACGTGCTTGTCTTCTCGGCCTTCCTGCTGGTCACGAAGTGGGCAAGAAAGTTGGCCTTCAGCTGGTCGAATGAGTAGATCGACCCGGGGATAAGCTTAGAGAACCATTTCCGAGTCGGACCCCGGAGGGTGGTGGGGAAGGCACGACATAGGAGGGGATCCGAAGTGCAGTGAATCATCATGAGGGTCTTAAAATCCTCCATGTGAACAGTAGGATCACCCTCGCCGTCGTAAGTCTCGAACTGAGGCGGCCAAAAGTTTCGTGGTATTTTTGCTTGTAAGATTGCAGCGGAAAAAGTAGGTCGGGTCGGCCTATGACCCTGAGCCGCCCTCGCCGAAGTGGTCGAGGCGGTTCTCCATTTCATGTAGGCATCGCAGGACATCCTCGTCACGCTCTGGCAGGCGGGTTATGCCGCGAGGCTCACTGGCTCCGGCATCTGACCGAGAGTGAGAGCGGTGGAGTGTCTCATTTACGGGGGTCCCTAAGATGGCCTCCAGGATCTTGTTTCGAAAGTTTTGGAACTCACGGCGGGTGACTGTAGCTTGTCTGGCCGGGTTGCGTTGGGGTGGCATCATTTGGTCGGCGTGACTGAGCTCCGGCTCTGCTCTCGGGATGGATGCCTGGGATGGTTCGATACTGAGTGAGAAGCAACCCCTCCCCTAGTTCGGCTGGCTTGTCCGTTCTGGATGACTTGACGTAGGTCGGTCGCGATCGAGCGAGAAGTGCTCGGCCCGGGTTTGCCGTTGACCCTCGGATGGTTGGATCCATGAGTGTCGGCGGGGACATCCTAGGGAGGGGCATCCGGACGATGTGCAGATGTGACAACTCTTCTAGCCTTAGGTTCCATTTGAGAGCTCGAATTGAGGGGATGACATCAATGGCCGGGGTCGGACTGGGGTCAGTACCGAGGTTTCCACAGACGGTGCCAACCTGATGCAATTTGTTTTTGGGGGTGGCTACACTAGGTGTGAGTTCTTTCAATTTGTTTAGTGGAAGTCATGGTACTGGTTATACGCTCGACCTTTGGCTGGGGACGTCCCGGGAGTAGCGGGAGTGCGGTGGAGGACGGAGGCTCGGCTCCGATCCAGCAGCTCGGCTCGGATCTGGGGGCTCGGCTCTGTCTTGTGTACCTGCACTCTACCTAGAAACACCAGAAGAGATTCCGGTGGTAGGCCCTCCGACGATCTAGTCAGTTACTGAAAAGCAACAGTAGCAAGAGTTTTTAAGAGGAGAAAGATTGATTACCTTTGGAGGGAGGAGGGGGCTGGTACTTATAGGCAGGCAAACGGGTCTGAGACCTTGCTGAGCCGGGTCTGGACCCGTTTGCCTGTGGGCCTGACATGGCAGAAGCCCATGGGGCTTAGAGTTGATCTGATGATTAGGGGTGAGCGGTTTTTTAGGGGATCCAGTGGCCCAGGGGGGGCCACGTTATCTGACCCATATCAAGTAGGTTCTGGGAGGTTAACATGCTTTAGCTCTCAGTTCTTCTCTCGGTCTCATGAACTTAACATATCAAATTTATCATACGAGCTAAAGGTCAAAATAGGTGAATTTTTATTTTCTTAGTTCAGTCTGTTCATGCGTAAATCATATAAGGTTAAGTTTTTGGTTAGGCAAGGTTGGACTGGTTGATACTATTTTGGTATCAAGAGTCTGGATCGTTTTTATACGAAGTTAATGGGCTATGGAATTAGTAGGAGAGAATTTTGAAACCAAACTTTGAGAATTACCATGTTTTCAAAGTTAGATGTTAGTTGGAAAATAGTCCAAAGTAGAAATTTGAAGTGGTGTATTAGTCAAATATGGTTTTAGAAACATGGTGATTGATGATGGTAAAAATCGCAGCAGATCAGAGCCGTATGATTCCTGCACAGATCTCAAAGCATCTACAGGTAGATTAGCCATCACAGACATCTTTTACAGGTCTGGCCCTGTCATGCCCCGCTTTCCAAAAGGAATATGGAATACGGTACGCGACTAAGCCCAGCAGATAGTTTTTACCATCCATAAGCTGTATGGATCTACTTGACTCGTCACAACAGTAAATATAACAATATACTCATCCAGACATGCATAAACAATTATAACTCAACAGTATTTATTCGCAACAATAATGAATATTCCAAACAAATACGAGATCTGAAACAAAACAATATCTTGGGACTACAAGCCCAAATACAGGTCTCAATACAGTAACATAAATATAATAGTTCAAAACAAAATATTTAAGCAAATTCTCCAATCGCAGCTCAAAACGTTTGCTCACCAATTCCAGTAGGGAAGCGATCACCAAAATCATAACAGAAACAGCAACAGTAATAACAAACAGTAACGGTGTCATGGATCATGCCCTCATGCAGTCAGAAATAAAAAGTGGGTGCCATAGTAACAGTGGGGAAAACAAGTTCTCTTCTGAAAATGCATTTCTATATTGTCCACTGCTAGATCTTTTCCCTTAAAAACCCCAACTTGGTTATTTTTCATTATTATTAAACAGATGTGAACGTACACAAACAGGGCTAAAGACATGGCAAGAACAAAGTACAAGTCTAAGATGAAATAAGAACACAAATGGATGACAAAAACAACCCATAACCGTCAAAACAAAGAAACTTCCAGTTCTGGACAGCAAGACACTACTGTACCAAATCTGAGATCCCCGTTGCTAAAGAACTGAAAATCTAGATTTGTTAGAAAATCTAAAAACTAGACTCTCTGTCGAATCCAGCGCATATATATAAGTCACACATCAGCCACAGAAACATGGTTGAAAATAGTGTTTAATACAGAAGTTATGTTCAGCCAGAAAATCCAAAATCTTGTTTATAAGCATGAAAAGAGTTTAAAATCATCATAATTAAATCTGAGAAAAATATGAAAGATTTCCTAATATATCTAGTCTCAAAATATAAAATATCATGAATTTATATTATAGATAGTACAATCAATAAAATTAGGAAAACAGAGTAATGCAACAAAACTTCGAATCTGAAAGTTCAGACACAGCAGTACCAAAACATGATATAATTCACAAAATACAATTCAAAATTCAGATCCGTCAAAAGGGTGGTAAAATAGATAATCAGGCTACAGTTCATATTCACAAAGTTTTCATCAAAAACTCTGGGCCCAACAATTTCCTCTTGCCAATGTCATCCCAGCACACTGGAGACCGACACTTACGACCATAAAGTGCCTCGAATGAAGCAGCTTTAAGACTGGCCTGAAAGTTGTTATTGTACTAGAACTCTACAAGATGCAAGTGGTCCTCCCAAGAACCTCCAAATTGCAGCACACAGGACCTCAACATGTCCTCTAGAGTCTGGATGGTCCTCTCTGACTGTCCATCTCTCTGAGGGTGAAAAGTTGTGCTGTACTTCAACTTACTCCCTAGACTACTCTGAAGACTCTCCCAAAACTGCGACCAGAACCTTGTATCCCTATTGAATATAATACTGACTGGAATACCATGAAATCTAATAATCTTTTACATGTACTTCTCAGCTAGGCTCTCAGTAGACTGTCCAACTCTGAAGGGAACGAAGTGAGCACTCTTTGTCAACCTGTCCACAATCACCCAAATGGCGTTGTGACCCTTAAGACTCCTTGGCCAAGCGATCACAAAATCCATGGTGATATGCTCCCACTTCCACTCCGAAATGGGAAGGGGCTGAAGAAGTCCGGCGGTCATCTGATGCTCTGCCTTCACCTACTGGTAGATCAAGTAGTGCGACACAAATCTCGCTGCGGCCCTCTTCATACCATGCCACCAAAAGTGAAGCTTCAAGTCCCAGTACATCTTAGTACCACCAGAATGAATAGAGCACGATGATTGGTGGGCTTCCTTAAGCAACTTCTGACGAACCTCACCCTTCGGGACACACATTCTGGACCCAAAACAAAGATTCCATCTGAGTGAACAACCATATCGATCCCACTTCAACCTCGGCTCTGAACCCTTGCAATTGCTCATCACTTGCCTGAGCTTCTTTAATCTGCTCAACAAGAGACGACTGTAACTGAAGCATCATGCAAATCCAATCAGAACCTGGAAAGATCACATCCAAATCCAACCTCCTTATCTGCTCAACGAGCTCTCTCTGTTGAGTTAGGAACATGGCAACTAGTCTCCTACTCAAAGCATCTGGCGCCAAGTTCACTTTACTAGCATGGGATTGCAAACTGATGTCATAGTCAACCATCAACTCCAACCATTGCCTTTGCCTCATGTTCAGTTCTTTCTGAGTGAAGACATACTTGAAACTTTTGTGCTCGGTAAAGATTTCCACTCGGTCACCAAGCAGATAGTGTCTCCACAACTTCAAAGCAAAGATCACCGCAGCCAACTCCAAATCATGGGTAAGGTAGTTCTTCTCGTGTGGCCTCAAGTGTCTGGATGCATAAGCAACAACTCACAGTGAACCACAAAACCACCCGAACCATCCGCAATAGTCAACACTGGCGCTGACATCAACCGGTGCTTCAACTCTACAAAAGCTCCACTGCAAGCTCCATCCCAGACGAGCTTATGATCTTTCCTAGTCAGCTTAGTCAACGGACCAGTTATCTTCGAAAAGTCTTGGACAAACTTCCGATAATACCCGGCCAAACCAAGGAAACTTCTCACTTCCAAAACTGACATACGAACAGGCCAATCCTTGACCGCAGAAATCTTGTTCGGATGAACAGAGATATCATCGCCTTAGATAATGTGCCCCAAAAAGGTAACTCGATCAAGCCAAAACTCACACTTGCTGAGTTTTCCATAGAGCTGATACCCCCTCAAGGTCTACAGAACCAACCTCAAATGATCAGCATGATCCTTCATGTTCCGAGAATACACCAGAATGTCATCTATGAAGACCACTACGAATCTGTCCAGAAATGGAGAGAATACTCTATTCATCAGACTCATGAATACTGCTAGCGCATTTGTGACTCTGAAAGGCATCACTAGGAACTCGTAGTGCCTGTATCTGGTCCTAAATGCACTCTTCTGCACATCAGCTGCCTTCACCTTCACTTGATGATAACCCGAGCGAAGGTCCAACTTCGAAAAGACAGCAGCTCAACCCAGCTGAACAAACAAATCATCGATCATGGGTAGCGAATATCGGTTCTTCACTGTAACACTGTTCAGCTCACGGTAATCCACGCACAGACGACGACTCCCATCCTTCTTGCTGACAAATAAGACAGGAGCGCCTCACGGGGATAGACTAGGCCTGATGAAAGCCAAATCCAGCAGTCCTTGGATCTGCACCTTCAGCTCTGCTAGCTCAACTGGTGCCATCTGGTAGGGACTCTTCGATATCGGTGCACTACCTGGCTAAACCTCAATACCGAATTCCACTTCCCTATCTGGGGGTAGTCCAGGAAACTCTTCTGGAAATTCAAAAATTCTCGCACTACAAGAGGCGCAGCCTCACAACCTGAGTGCAACTCCATTGTACAACCTACATCGACAACTACTTCCTGACCATGCCCAAGGGGTAACTCCACATCATGGAACTCAAACTCCACACGGCCTGGCATCTTGAAATCAACCTTCTTCGCTCGGCAATCAATGATCGCGTGGGTCTCACCCAGCCAATCCATGCCGAGAATCACATCGAACCCTGAACTGCTGATCACAATCAGATCTGCCCTGAAATCTGCACTTCCAACCACCACGGGACTCAGTTTGCACTCCCGAGAACAAACGACAACACCGCCACCTGTGGTGATGTTCCAAGCTACTGGCATCACATTGCACTTCAACTGGTGCCGATCCACAGAGCGAGAGGAGACGAAGAAATGGGTTGCCCCAGAATAAAAAAGAACACGCACAGGAAAGGAATGAACAAGAATAATACCTAAGATAGAGTCAAAATAAAAAAAAAATATGAACAGATGAACAGATGAAAGATAACTAAGGAATATGAAAAATAATGCAAGAAAGACAACATGAAAGAAAGATGCGAGAGAAATAAAACAAGGAACAAATAACATAACAACAAAAGAACACAAAAGAATACCTACAACGACTTCATCCGCGGTCTCAGCCTCCTCCACTATCAAGTTGAAAGCCTGACCACTCCCTAGAGCAGCGGTCCTCTGACCGACGATCTGAAGCAGAGGGGGAAGTGGTGGTCTGACCTGACTACGGACTGACGCGACTGCGGTCTGGTCGGGGTTCCTCCGAGGACAATCTCGAACCAAGTGGTCGGTAGCACCATAACCGAGACAACGGTGGTTGGCCTTCTAGCAATCCTTGAGAAAATGTCCAGGGGTCTGGCAAAAGTCGCAAACAACATCCCTCCGTGGAGGAGCAGGATGGTAGGGAACTATCTTGAAGGCAATGACCAGAGCTGGCCTCCTGATCGGGCCTCCAGTAGACCTGGCAGCAACAGCAGCGGGGTACTGCACAACCCGCTGAGAATGGGTCTCCCGAGCTTGAGTCTGCTCTGTCACTCGAGCTGACTCCAAGGCATCCGCATAGGTACAGAGACGATGAGCGACCAAGTGCACCTGAATAGCCTGATCAAGACCCAAAAGGAACCTCCGAGCACGATCCTCCTCATTCGCCACCAAGGTGGTAGCGAAGCGACTAAGCCTGGTGAATTCTGCGGCATACTCGTCCACAGATCTAGAGCCCTGTTCAAAGAAAAACTTGGTGTTACAATACTACATATATAATATGTAACAAAATCTCAAAAAATGGCACTAATAAATCAACCAGACAACCAACCAACCAACCTGCTTCAGGGTAAGAAACAGATGCTCCATTTCTACCCGGGTTATGCGGGGGAAGAATTTCTCCAGGAAGCTCTGAGAGAAAGTGGCCCAAGCAATAGGCTGCTCTAGCCTCTCGGATTCTGCCCTCTACCAGATGTGGGCCAAATCCACAAACTGGATGCACACCACATCCACATGATCGGCATCAGCGACCCTAGCTGCCTGTAGTAGACTATCCATCCGTATCAGTCACTGCTTAGCCTCGAGTGGCATCTCAGTAACAGCGAACTTATCAGGGTGCAACCTCATGAAATCTGCAATGGTACCCGGACGAGGGGGCAAAACTACTAGGGTGGGCACAACGGGGGTCGGAATAGCATTATGGTTAGCAGCCTCCAATGCGGCCTTAACCATTTCACTGTGCTCCTGTTACATCTGAGCAATCTGCTGGAGCACCTGAGTTACAGCTACCAACTCAGGATGGTCTTCTTGTGAAAGAGAAGACAAAGCATTCCCACGAGCCATAGTCTACACAAAACCCAAAACAATTAGCATTCAAATCAAGTTTATTATCAATGTTTGTGCAATGCATGGTCTTTTGGTAGTTAAGTAAATCCTGATTGAGTCAAGCCTGTCTAATGTATTAGTCAAACTAATACATTAGCCAAACCTGAGGCTCTGATACTACTCATAACCGTGTCACGCCCCGCTTCCCAAATGGAATACGAAATACAGTACGTGAGTAAGTCTAGCAGATAGTTTTCACCATCCATAAGCTGTGCAGATCTACTTGACTCGTCACAACAGTAAATATAAAAATATACTCAGCCAGGCATGCATAAACAATTATAACTCAACAATATTTATTCGCAACAATAGTGAATATTCCAAACAAATACGAGATCTAAAACAAAACAATATCCTGGGACTACAAGCCCAAATACAAGTCTCAACACAGCAGTATAAATAAAATAGTTCAAAACAAAACATCTAAGAAAATTCTCCAATCGCAACTCAAAACTTTTGCTCACCAACTCCAATAGGTAAGTGATAACCAAAACCCGCTCATATAGCAATTACAGGGGAAAAAGAAGATAGGAAAGCATAATGCCTGTTAGATGCAAGTTCCGGGCCACAAGCAGTACAGGCAACAAAATGGAAAGGGAAATACTAAAACAATACAGAAGTACTGATATGGAGATAAGCAACAAAGGATGACAGTCTGCGGATAACAGAGATAGCAGGATAACAGTAAAGAGTGTAGTAATAACAGTAACAGTGAAGTCAACAGTAATAGTGGAATCAATAGTAACAGTAACAGTAACAGGATGTGACAGTGAAACAGTTATTCTTATTTTTAATATTCATTACTATCTAGGTAGCACTTCATGCGTCCCAAATTATACCACATGGTTGCCACATCAAACAGTTTTGTTTTAAGATTTCGTAGTGGAACCTATATGGCAGTATATTCAGACAAACAGTAACAGCAACAGTAATAACAAACAGTAACGATGTTATGGATCATGCCCTCATGCATCCAGAGATAAATAGTGGGTACCACAGTAACAGTGGGAAAAATGAGTTCCCTTCTGAATACGCATTTCTATTTTGTCCACTACTAGATCTTTTCACTTAAAAACCTCGGCTTGGTTATTTTTCATTATTATTAAACAGATGTGAATTAACACAAATTGGGCTAAAGACATGGCAAGAACAGAGGACAAGTATAAGATGAAATAGTAACACAAACGGATGACAAAAACAACTAATAACCGTCTAAACAACGAAACTTCCAGCTCTGGAAAGCAAGACACTACTGTACCAAATTTGAGATTCCTGTTGCTACATAAATGAAAATCTAGATCCGTCAGAAAATCTGGAAAGTAGACTCTCTGCAGAATCCATCTCATATATACAAGTCACACATCAGCCACATACACAGGGTTGAAAACAGTGTTTAATACAGAAGTTATGTTCAGCCAGAAAATGCAAAATCTTGTTTATAAGCATGAAAGAGTTTAAAATCATCATAATTAAATCTGAAAAAATATGAAAGATTTCCTAACATATCTAGTCTCAAAATATAAATTTTTATGAATTTATATTACAGATAGTATAATCAATAAAATTGGAAAAACAGAGCAATGCAACAAAACTTCGAATCTGAAAGTTCAGACATAGAAGTACCAAAACAAAGATAATTCACAAAATACAATTCGAAATCCAGATCCGTCAAAAGGATGGTAAAATATATAAATTAGGCTACAGTTCATATTCACAAATTTTTCATCATAAACGAATAGAATCAGGTTGAAAATATAGTTTTTTACTGAACAACATCTAGTTTGAAAATATATCGATTGGTTTCATAAGCATGAGATGCGATGCAAAATTCATTAATCAATTCCACAAAAAATAGGGATTGATCCCAGTCATGTCTAAACATACTCAGCAAAATATAGAGTTCAAATTCTACTTTTAGTATCAGTTTTAAAATAATATTTCTTACAGAATACATATAGTTCAGAATCTGGAATATACGATATGACTGCAGTAAAATAGTAATAACTCATGCATCGAAAATCGGAATTCAGATTCGTCAAAAGTTCTGGAAACTAGAAAACAAAACTTACAAATCATGTTCAAAAATTTATATATTTTACTGATGTTAACAGAGTCGAAATTACTGTACAAAAATAGGGCAGCAGTAAAACAAACTTCTTTTATGCATTTTATCGAATAGTTTAATTGTAAACGATCCAACTAAGATAGCATACAAAGCATGGCATATGGGTTACTCAAATCAGCATATCATGTGAATAAATTGTCTATAATAAGATAATACATCATACAAACATCAATGTAGCAATCATCTATAACATATGACATATCATGACAAGCATACAACCAAGATGTCTATCTAATCTAATTGTTTTCATGCAACGGGTTTCAACTACTGTGAACTACTCATGATCAAGAGATGGAGGAACGGATCAACTAACAAATATGGTCATCATAAGGGTACTAGACAATTTCATGCGAGACTACTTACGATATTTAACTTGTATGACAAAAAATACATACAAGCTACTTGCCTGAAAAACGAATGAAGAAGATGACAGAATAACGGGAACGGATCCCGAACGACAATCACAACACGCACAAACAAGAAGCGAGATCCACACCAACCAAAACACGTGTTGTGCACGTGTTCATACGCACACAACAGAGCAGCGGCAATAGCAAGTGTGGACAAAAGCAACACCAGGAAAACGACGACATGGCGACACGGCGACACGGCGCTCGTGTAATATCCCTAGTATTGAATATATATATATATATATATATATATATATATATATATATATATATATATATATATATATATATTTCCTTACAAAGAATATAAATGTATACATTGATTTTATGTATATGTATATATGTACCTTATTTATGTTAATATACACTATGTCTACTTTATCTAATAAGTTAACAAAAAAAAAAAAAAAAGAGAGAGAGAGAGAAACAAAAACAAAAGAGAAAGAAAGAAAAGAAGCCCAAACATTCCTTTCTTAAAGCCCAATCCAACAAGGTTCCATAAAGAAATGTAAATTAGTAAAACCTAGGGGGGTAAAAGTAAAATGGGATGACACCTAAGCATCCTAGAAGGCTCCACACCCCTCCACATCTCTCTTTTCTCTTCTTTTTCTGCCTGCCGACAGCAGCAGCAGTAGCTGCAGCTATTTTCTCCTTTCTCTATAAATATTAATGCCTTTTACTACTTCCACCTACTACCTTACCATTACCTACTATAGCTACACTATTTCTACCATTACTACTGTCCAGAATACAGCAGAATACTGCTGTAATTGCTGTCCAGTTGCTGTCCAGATTTTACAAATCTCTCTACTACTCCTACCACTCTTACTATACCACCTACTACTTCTATACCACTCTACTACTACTCTACTACCACTATTAAGCTGAAATCCAGCAGTAAAAGTTGAAATCCAGCAGTAAAGAAGCCTTTTTGCAGCAAAGAAGAAGCATAAGAAAGTGGGTATTTTTCCTTTTCCTCTTGATTTTTTTAAAAGTTATTTTTTTGACTTAGAGAGATGCTTTTATGAAGTATAGAAGCCATGTTGGTTGAAAGTAATAATGTTATGCTAGAAGATATGCTTTTTTGAATTAGTTGCTCTCATTAATATGTTATTTAGTATATAATAGTTATTTAGTATATAATATGCTTTTTGAATTAGTTGCTTGCTTAACTAATCATGATCTAGACTTAAACTAATTAATCAATTGTTTAAAGTTAGGCTTGAATTGGTTGAAGTACTTTATTATGCATGTAATAGTTACAACTTGTGTCCTATCCTAGATGATTAACCAATTGTTTGTAAGGATATATATATATACATATGTAATAATAGTAAAGAATAGGATTGTTAGTATTGAAAACTTAATTAATAGTTAATATGGGTTAAATGATTTGTGACCTCTTATCATAATTAAATTAGGAATGACTACTTATAATAGTCACTTGTAGTAGTAGTGAACTTAAAGGGTTTAAGAAACATTAATAAAGAATTGAATAGGGTAACTCTTTGGTAATTCACCTAGAACCACATCACATTTAAGTTATAGTCCTAATGAGTAGATGCACAACAATGGTATTAATATGGTATTAATGATTACCTATGTTAGGTTTTCTATAGGAATTTGTATGAGAATTTAATAGCTTTAGTTATGATAACTAATGCCTAGATAATATGCTTAGTTAGCTTGTACGCAATCTATAGTAATTCAAGGTGATAGAAGACTACTTGATAGTTAGTAATACGTGGTAGAGGTTGAAGAAATTCAAAGTAGAGTTAGATACTTAGTAGCCACTTAAAAAGTAAAGTAGATTGTAGTAAAGGAAAAAGATTGTAGGCATTAAAGACTTTAGTAATACAAATGGTGGTAGTATGCATAAGTGTATGCATATGGTAGTATTTGGTGCGTTAAGCGCACTAGTGTTGATATGCATATGGAAGTATTTAGTGCATTAAGTGCCCTTCGGTTATGCATATGGTGATAGTAAACACGTATTAAGTGAACTAGTTTAGTATATGTCAAATAACAAAGTATCCAGCTAAAACAACTTTTAGCTTAAACTAAGAATTGCATGGAACCCATACTTGAGCTAGATAACTTGTTGTAGGATAAGATTAACCTTTGGATTTAGGATTAAATTCTCTAGTAGTCACCCATCATTAAATAGGAAATAAAGGACAACAATGATAATAGGATCGCATGACTAATAAAATAAGGACAGGCACTAGTTGGAAGTGTACTCACCTGTCAAGGGGACACGTGCAGCGTCGTCTCGTCTGGGACACGTGCGGCGTGATCTCGACTGTTAATTCCCGAGATTTAGTGACAGAGATGTCGAAATCTAGGAGAATGGACCCTTATGAGTACGTTATATTCTAAGTTATCCACATGAACAATGAGCTGGAATATAACTCTTAGTCTCTGGCAGAGTAGGGAAAGGCCCTGCCGATTCGCCCTAGGTTCGGATAACTTATGGTAGAGTCCGGGTGTGGAAAAGGACCACCGATCCCGACAGGATTGCAGCGGAGCTAGATGATCACCAGCCTGTCGGGAGTGGAGAGAGACCACCGGCCGGGCAGAGTGGAGAGAGACCACCGATTCCGATAGATCGGAGTGATCACCGACTGTCGGGAGTGGAGAGAGACCACCGATCTGATGCAGTAGACGGAATAGACCGTATTTACTGCAGCTCTACCAGTCACTAAATAAATGTCAGGAACGGGAAGGAGTACAAGAGTAGGATGCATGACGAGGGATTGAACCCTATCATTTGGAGAATACGAACTCGAATTGGAAAATATGTAGTATGGGATGCATACGTTTCCAAATCAAGTTTGCATTAGATTAAGAAGCATGATGTGCATATGGATTGTGCATTAGTAACTAGATCATAACATACACCAATACTCCTATTACACGATTACCACATTTCTTTCTTTCTACATTAAAGATTGTTTGTGAGGAATTAGGGAATTGCGGTTTTTCATCCGTTTTGCGTCAGTTGTATTCAACTGACGTGCCCACAGTTGGGTTGTAGGAATTGATCGAAGGAACAAAAGAATAGTGAGCCGTGAAGTAACCCAAGTGAAAAGTGAAAAGTGAAACTTCTCTGAACAATGTAAGTTTTAAATTTTCTGTAATTTCTTTTCTGTGTTATGTACTCATTTGAAGTAATGATCTTGGGTTGTGTCACGAGTTCCTACATGTGGATCTCGGGGCGCTACAAAAAGTGGTATCAGAGCATGCTTCATATGGTAGTATTAACATAGTAAGAAATTCGGACTTGGAACTCCCCTGAGTCGGGTTTAGTTTAGAATATGGAATAATCGTAAGTCATAGGGTTGCATTTTTCAACTTATGATTATGATTTTTTCCTATATCTGAACTAATTCCCGTATTTTTCTCCATGCAGGATGGCTGATAATAATGATAATATACCAATCCTCGATGGGTTTTTAGAAGAAGAAGAAGAACCAGAAGAAGAAGTAAAACCAGAAGAAGAGGAAGAACCGGAAGAAGAAGAACCAGAAGAAGAAGTAGAGGCAGAAGAAGAGGAAGAGCCAGAAGAAGAGGAGGAACCTATAGAGATCGAGACACCTCCCCTTACCCCACCGCCTATAGGTTCCCCGGATGATCCTATTAGTTTGGAACAATTGGTCTCCCGGGCTGTACCCCGCCGACGAAACTCACCAAGTAGGGTCCATACAGAATCGCCGCGTTGTGGCGGCACATGTACATGCATAAATGGAAGACCACTCAGCTCGAGGAGGAGGTTTATGGAATGAAGAAGCAACAACTTCTATTTAATAAAGAATTGAAGCAGCTTAGAAAGTCAAGGATCAGGGCGTCCCAGAAATTACATCAACTAAAAATCAAATACCGCTATAAGATACTACGCCTGGATGAAAAGCATGAAAAGTTGAAGAATCAGGTGGCCCAGTTACAGGCGTTACTAGGGCAACACCAGAGAGGAATAGATCCGGTTGAAAATGGACGATAGGGATAGAATCAAGAAAAGTGTTTTGTGAAAATTTTGTGTTTTGAAAAAGCCAAAATGTTTTGGGTCTAGTAAATATTTTGGATGTTGTAAAAAGCCGACTTAAGGATATTATAAATATGAATGAAAAACCTAATGACATGTTTTGTTTTAATACTTGTATGTTATATGTATATATATATATATAGATTATTGCTCTGTCTCAATATACATTACTGAATATCCTTGTGTGTTGAATGTTAAGATATAGTACGCACATAGTTATTTTTGGAATCGTGTAACAGATGTCGGGAAGAAATGAAGATGGCACCAACGGAAGGATCGAGGATGGAGGAAGAGTCTATCAAAGAAGGGGTGGCAACAGCAGGAGGACTGAAGGTGAAGGTAGTGGAATCAATAATGTCAACGTCAATATCGAAGCAGAAATTGCGTGAGTATATCACATAATGGGAAATTTTATAGAGGCCAGCCGAAATATTGCACCACAGCCAGGAGCTCATGAAAGGAATGCAGGCGATGCCATTACTAACCACATCAAAATGGTGGAGTCTTTTAAGAGAATGAAACCACCAGTATTTGAAGGACAAGCAGATCCAACAGCAGCCGATGATTGGATTCGTCAGGTGGAGGTTGTGTTTGAAGTACTTAAGACCCCAGAAGAAAGTAAAGTTACATTGGCTACTATCCTTTTGGAAAAAGACGCAGGAGTGTGGTGGCAATCAGTCAAATGAGGCATGGGCGATGGACCAATTGCATGGGAGGACTTTTTAGAAGTATTCAGGCAACACTACTTCTCCCTGGATGTCCAAGAAGAAAAAACTATGGAGTTCATCAATTTGAAGCAAGGCAGTATGACAGTTCGAGAATATGAAACAAAGTTTACACAATTATCTCGATATGCCCCGGAAATGGTTCAGGATGAAGTCAAGAAAGCTAAAAGGTTCGAGCAAGGCCTTCGACCCGGACTGAGGTCAAGGATGGTGCCATTAGGCATTCGACGATTTGACAAGCTAGTACGTCGAGCTGCAGTAACAGAGATAGATATGAACCAAAGCCAGCAAACACCAGGGAAAGCAGGGGCATGGAACCAGGGGAAGCGACCCATTCCTTCTACCAATTTTAAGAAGCAGGACATGAACCAAAAGTTTAAAAAGCAGAATACCGGTACGGGAACTTTCAAGACAGTAGAGTGTTATCTCTGTGGTGAGCGGGGACACTATAAGCATCAGTGCCCAAAGAATAAAGTTCAGCATGCCGGGAGCACTTGTTTCCATTGTGGGAAGACTGGGCACATCAAGCCAAACTGCCCGCAACTGCAAAAGAACAACAATGGACCGAGTCAGAAGAACGGTGACAAAGGAAAGAAGCCTTTTCGTCAGGGCCGTGTTTTTGCCTTGACCGAAGAAGATGCTGAAGAGGATGAAGGAGTCATTACTGGTATGAAGGATTGAAAGATATTTTGTTATCTTGATGTAATGAAAGATAGTTATTAAAATATGTAATCTTTTGTGACAGGATGTTTGAATATTAATGAAATGGAAGCCAGTGTTTTGTTTGACAGTGGATCTTCCCATACTTTTGTATCAAAATCCTTTGCTACAAGGTTGAAAAGTACTCATGAGGCGGTTCCCGATTTAGCTTTAGAGGTAGCCACACCATCAGGAGCTACTCTAATTGCTAATAAATGCTATAAAGGCTGTAAATTGCAAATAAGTGGAGAAACTCTTAGCATAGATCTGTTGGAATTGGGATTTGTGGGGGCAGATATTATAATCGGGATGGACTGGATGACGAAACACAAGGCGACCATAGATTGCAAAGAAAAGAAAGTGACTATAGTGATACCCGAGAAAACAGAGGTCGTGTTTCAAGGAAAGAAGAACCGCGGAGAAATCTTAACGGCCGTAACTGGGATAAAGGTACCAGAGGAAGTAAAGGAGATACCCATCATACGAGATTTTCCCCTAGTATTTTTGGAGGAATTACCTGGATTACCCCTACGTAGAGATGTGGAATTCAGTATCACAATTCAGCCAGGTAGTGCACCAATATCGAAGGCACCGTATCGAATGGCACCAGTTGAACAAAAAGAAGTCAAACAGCAAATTGAAGAGTTATTGCGGAAGGGATTTATTAGACCAAGTGCTTCGTCTTGGGGAGCACCAGTGTTGCTTGTCAGGAAGAAGGATGGCTCGATGAGAATGTGTATTGACTATCGAGAATTAAATAAGGTCACAATCCAGAACAAATATCCACTTCCCAGGATCGATGACTTGTTTGATCAGCTCCAGGGTGCGGCTGTGTTCTCAAAGATCGATTTGCGATCAGGCTATCATCAGGTCCGTGTGAAAGAAGAAGATATACCTAAGACAGCTTTTAGGACTCGACATGGTCATTACGAGTTCTTGGTGATGCCATTTGGAGTGACAAATGCCCCAGCTATTTTCATGGACATGATGAACCGAATTCTACGGCCATACATCGACTCATTTGTTGTGGTCTTTATAGATGACATCTTGGTATACTCAAGAACGGAGGAAGATCATGCCAGGCACCTGACTGAAGTTTTGAATAAGCTACAAGAGCATGAATTGTATGCAAAATTATCCAAGTGCGAGTTCTGGAAGGCCGAAGTTGCATTCCTTGGTCACGTCCTTTCTAAGGAGGGAGTGGCTACCGATCCGCAGAAGATTGAAGCTGTGAAAGAATGGCCTCAACCAAAGACGGTAAAGGAAGTCAGAAGCTTTTTGGGGCTAACAGGGTACTACAGGAGGTTCATCCAGGATTACGCCAAGATAGCAGTGCCGCTTACAGGATTAACCAAGAAGGACAAAAAGTTTGAATGGACTGAGGTATGCGAAGGAAGTTTTCAAGAATTGAAGGGTCGATTGATTTCAGCACCAATATTGGTATTACCTCAAGCAGACAAGGACTACGTGATATACAGTGATGCATCACACCAAGGTTTGGGATGTGTTTTGATGCAGGAAGGAAGAGTTATCGCCTATGGTTCAAGGCAACTCCGACCGCACGAGAAGGATTACCCCACACATGATTTGGAACTGGCTGCAGTAATTTTTGCTCTGAAAATCTGGCGACATTATGTTTATGGAGCAAAAGTGGAGATATACACTGATCATAAGAGCCTGAAATATATATATCATCAGAAGGACTTGAATCTTCGACAAAGGCGATGGCTGGAAGTATTAGAAGATATTAGACCCGAAATTAAGTATCATCCAGGAAAGGCCAACGTAGTGGCAGATGCACTCAGTAGAAAACGGAGTTTGGCTACATTAATTGCAACAAGAAAGGAATTGGATGACGAGATGAAACGAGCCGGTATCGAGGTGGTTACCCAAGGCTTAGGTGCGATCTTAGCACGACTTGAACTACAGCCAAGTCTGAAGGAGCAGATTAAGAAGGGTCAAGGAAGAGATGCAGAGATTCTAGCACGTAAAGAACAAGTAAATGCAGGGAAACTTTCGAAGTTCAATATAAGGGAAGGATTGTTATGGTTTGGAGATAGATTGTGCGTACCAAAGGTAGATGATTTGAGAGAAGAAGTCATGAAAGAAGCGCACACTACATTACTTGCGGTTCACCCCGGAAGTACCAAAATGTATCGAGATATAAAGCCTGTCTATTGGTGGGCAGGAATGAAGCGGGATATAGCCAAGTTTGTGGCTAGATGTCTCACCTGTCAAAAGATTAAAGCAGAAAACCAGAAGCCAGGAGGGTTGTTGCAGCCGTTACCCATTCCAGAATGGAAGTGGAAAAATATTAGTATGGATTTCATTACCGGGTTGCCCAGAAGTCCCAAAGGACATGATGCTATTTGGGTAGTGGTTGACCGACTGACAAAATCAGCTCATTTCCTACCTGTGAAAATTACTTGGTCATTGGAGAAATTAGCAGAAATATATATTGAAGGGATAGTGAAGCTGCATGGAGTACCAATATCCATAGTCTCCGACCGGGATGCAAGATTTACTTCGCGATTCTGGCAAAGTCTGCAGAAGGCATTGGGGACAAGAACAGATTTCAGCACAGCTTTCCACCCACAGACAGATGGACAAACAGAAAGAGTGAACCGAGTCTTAGAAGATATGCTAAGGGCATGCATTATGGATTTCGGAGGAAATTGGGAAAAGTATTTAGCTTTGGTAGAATTCGTCTATAACAACAGCTATCAGGCTAGTATTGGTATGGCTCCGTACGAAGCACTCTATGGAAGAAGATGTCGAACACCGGTATGTTGGTACGAAGTAGGGGAAAGGCAGATGTTCGGACCAGAAATTGTGCAGCAGACTTCTGAGAAAATTGAACTAATCAGAAAAAGATTGGAAATAGCACAGAGCCGACAGAAAAGTTATGCTGACACTCGGCGAAGAGAATTAGAATTCGAAGAAGGGGACTCAGTATTTTTGAAAGTTTCACCAACCAAGGGCGTATTTAGATTTGGGAAGAGTGGTAAGTTGGCCCCAAGGTACATTGGACCATACAAAATCCTGGAGAAAATCGGGAAGACAGTATACAGATTGGACTTGCCAGCAGAACTAGCCCAAGTACACAATGTATTTCATGTTTCGATGCTGAGAAAATACGTACCCGACCCGAGTCACCAACTAGTAGAAGTTCCAGAAAATCTACAAGTGGATCTTACTTATAAGGAGCAGCCTATAAGTATAGTTGATCGCCAGGACAGGGTGTTGAGGAATAAAGTAATTCCCATGGTTAAAGTGCTCTGGAAAAATCAATTTGTTAAAGAAGTCACGTGGGAGCTGGAAAGCCAGATGAAGAATATACATCCTGAATTGTTTAATTAATGTATGTTTTCTTTCCTTATCTCTCTTCCTACAGTTTAGTTCTGAGGACAGAACTGTTCTAAGGAGGGAGTGATGTAATATCCCTAGTATTGAATATATATATATATATATATATATATATATATATATATATATATATATATATTTCCTTACAAAGAATATAAATGTACTAGGTTTGCCTGTTGACACGTGCCTACGGCACGTCTTCGGCACGGTGCACCTTATTTGATCATATAAAATAGTTTTGGAGGTCCAACAAATTAATTAAAGTAACAAACATAGAGCAAAAAACATATTATATGATTTTTTTGAATTATTTTTAAAGTTTTTAAATTTTAAATTTTTTTTAGTTTTTAAATTTTTTATTTTACAAAATTTTTAAAAAAAAATTCTTAATTTTTTGAATAGAGGAGGAAAAGAGAGAGAGAGAGAGAGAGAGAGAGAGAGAGAAATGATTAAATAAATATAGGAGTTGTTTTGGGTGAGAGATTTGAATTTGAGTTTTGGAGGGAAAATGTGTTTTGTGAGGTTTGATATGGACCTTTGATTTTGGGGGGAATTGATTGTGAGCCACTTGATAGCTTTCTTTGTAATTTATTATATAGATACATTGATTTTATGTATATGTGTATATGTACCTTATTTATGTTAATATACACTATGTCTACTTTATCTAATAAGTTAACAAAAAAAAAAAAAAAGAGAGAGAGAGAGAAACAAAAACAAAAGAGAAAGAAAGAAAAGAAGCCCAAACATTCCTTTCTTAAAGCCCAATCCAACAAGGTTCCATAAAGAAATGTAAATTAGTAAAACCTAGGGGGGTAAAAGTAAAATGGGATGACACCTAAGCATCCTAGAAGGCTCCACACCCCTCCACATCTCTCTTTTCTCTTCTTTTTCTGCCTGCCGACAGCAGCAGCAGTAGCTGCAGCTATTTTCCCCTTTCTCTATAAATATTAATGCCTTTTACTACTTCCACCTACTACCTTACCATTACCTACTATAGCTACACTATTTCTACCATTACTACTGTCCAGAATACAGCAGAATACTGCTGTAATTGCTGTCCAGTTGCTGTCCAGATTTTACAAATCTCTCTACTACTCCTACCACTCTTACTATACCACCTACTACTTCTATACCACTCTACTACTACTCTACTACCACTATTAAGCTGAAATCCAGCAGTAAAAGTTGAAATCCAGCAGTAAAGAAGCCTTTTTGCAGCAAAGAAGAAGCATAAGAAAGTGGGTATTTTTCCTTTTCCTCTTGATTTTTTTAAAAGTTATTTTTTTGACTTAGAGAGATGCTTTTATGAAGTATAGAAGCCATGTTGGTTGAAAGTAATAATGTTATGCTAGAAGATATGCTTTTTTGAATTAGTTGCTCTCATTAATATGTTATTTAGTATATAATAGTTATTTAGTATATAATATGCTTTTTGAATTAGTTGCTTGCTTAACTAATCATGATCTAGACTTAAACTAATTAATCAATTGTTTAAAGTTAGGCTTGAATTGGTTGAAGTACTTTATTATGCATGTAATAGTTACAACTTGTGTCCTATCCTAGATGATTAACCAATTGTTTGTAAGGATATATATATATACATATGTAATAATAGTAAAGAATAGGATTGTTAGTATTGAAAACTTAATTAATAGTTAATATGGGTTAAATGATTTGTGACCTCTTATCATAATTAAATTAGGAATGACTACTTATAATAGTCACTTGTAGTAGTAGTGAACTTAAAGGGTTTAAGAAACATTAATAAAGAATTGAATAGGGTAACTCTTTGGTAATTCACCTAGAACCACATCACATTTAAGTTATAGTCCTAATGAGTAGATGCACAACAATGGTATTAATATGGTATTAATGATTACCTATGTTAGGTTTTCTATAGGAATTTGTATGAGAATTTAATAGCTTTAGTTATGATAACTAATGCCTAGATAATATGCTTAGTTAGCTTGTACGCAATCTATAGTAATTCAAGGTGATAGAAGACTACTTGATAGTTAGTAATACGTGGTAGAGGTTGAAGAAATTCAAAGTAGAGTTAGATACTTAGTAGCCACTTAAAAAGTAAAGTAGATTGTAGTAAAGGAAAAAGATTGTAGGCATTAAAGACTTTAGTAATACAAATGGTGGTAGTATGCATAAGTGTATGCATATGGTAGTATTTGGTGCGTTAAGCGCACTAGTGTTGATATGCATATGGAAGTATTTAGTGCATTAAGTGCCCTTCGGTTATGCATATGGTGATAGTAAACACGTATTAAGTGAACTAGTTTAGTATATGTCAAATAACAAAGTATCCAGCTAAAACAACTTTTAGCTTAAACTAAGAATTGCATGGAACCCATACTTGAGCTAGATAACTTGTTGTAGGATAAGATTAACCTTTGGATTTAGGATTAAATTCTCTAGTAGTCACCCATCATTAAATAGGAAATAAAGGACAACAATGATAATAGGATCGCATGACTAATAAAATAAGGACAGGCACTAGTTGGAAGTGTACTCACCTGTCAAGGGGACACGTGCAGCGTCGTCTCGTCTGGGACACGTGCGGCGTGATCTCGACTGTTAATTCCCGAGATTTAGTGACAGAGATGTCGAAATCTAGGAGAATGGACCCTTATGAGTACGTTATATTCTAAGTTATCCACATGAACAATGAGCTGGAATATAACTCTTAGTCTCTGGCAGAGTAGGGAAAGGCCCTGCCGATTCGCCCTAGGTTCGGATAACTTATGGTAGAGTCCGGGTGTGGAAAAGGACCACCGATCCCGACAGGATTGCAGCGGAGCTGGATGATCACCAGCCTGTCGGGAGTGGAGAGAGACCACCGGCCGGGCAGAGTGGAGAGAGACCACCGATTCCGATAGATCGGAGTGATCACCGACTGTCGGGAGTGGAGAGAGACCACCGATCTGATGCAGTAGACGGAATAGACCGTATTTACTGCAGCTCTACCAGTCACTAAATAAATGTCAGGAACGGGAAGGAGTACAAGAGTAGGATGCATGACGAGGGATTGAACCCTATCATTTGGAGAATACGAACTCGAATTGGAAAATATGTAGTATGGGATGCATACGTTTCCAAATCAAGTTTGCATTAGATTAAGAAGCATGATGTGCATATGGATTGTGCATTAGTAACTAGATCATAACATACACCAATACTCCTATTACACGATTACCACATTTCTTTCTTTCTACATTAAAGATTGTTTGTGAGGAATTAGGGAATTGCGGTTTTTCATCCGTTTTGCGTCAGTTGTATTCAACTGACGTGCCCACAGTTGGTTTGTAGGAATTGATCGAAGGAACAAAAGAATAGTGAGCCGTGAAGTAACCCAAGTGAAAAGTGAAAAGTGAAACTTCTCTGAACAATGTAAGTTTTAAATTTCCTGTAATTTCTTTTCTGTGTTATGTACTCATTTGAAGTAATGATCTTGGGTTGTGTCACGAGTTCCTACATGTGGATCTCGGGGCGCTACAGCTCGGGTGTCGGCCTCAGCAACAAACGACAATAGCAAAGGAGACGAGCGGCGACAACGTTGAGGGTAGCTCGACGCAACGACGACAGGGAACAACGGCTAAAGGATCAGGATGGGGGAGCATGGGGGTGTGCAGCAGAGAGTGGAAGAGGATAGGGGGTTGCAGTGGGGGGTCTGTCGGTGTCGGGGGTCAAAGACGACGACAGCAAAAAGGAAAGAGGGATCGGGAGTCGGGAGGTTGGGGATAGGGTAGATGACAGCTAGGGAGAGAGGGATGATAATTAGGGTTTTGGTAATTAGGGTTAGGGAGTTATTAAGGGGGACTATATAGAGTCTAAACAGGTTTGGGAGAACTGGGTAGTATCCATTAGGAAGAAAAGAGTCCAATAAGAGACAAATAGGCCATGAATAGGTTTAAACAATAAAAAGATCAAGAACAAATTTGTAGATCAAACAGAAGAGAATATAAAGCTAAATCAAGAAAAAAAATGAATCATAAAGAGAACAACAACACACAATCAAAAGGGACGAAAAGAGATACAATCAGAAATAAAACAAAATAACCAGGAATTTGATTAAATATAAATAAAAATACAAAAATGACTCACAGGGGTTACATGCCCACTCCAAGCATGGGCTTCTTCTAAGCCCATAGAAAGTGACAGACTAGACCCACTAGGAGAGACACCCAGCAAATGCAGGCTAGAAGTCAAATCTTTTATCCCCTAACAATGATATCTTATCTCTTGAGGGGGAGAGACATGAAAGAGATAAGGTAGTTAAATCGATCCAACAGATACAAATCAATCTTTTGAAAAGTCTCTCAGGCCTATAAATACCCCTTTCCTTCTACAGTCAGAAGGTAATCAACAATTTGCCAGTTTTCTCTCATACTCTCTCTCTTTCTGATTCTGACTTCAGCGTCGGAGGATCTGTCGCCGGATCACTCCCCGGTATTTCAGGCTTTTTGTAAGTTCATCGACTGCATCAGCAATCATCGAATTCAGATCACGGTGGTCAATCAACGATCCATATTCAATCTCAGGACCGTCTTTAATGGCCAAGGTCAAAGGTCAGACTTTTAGTAGTTTCTTTCAATTATTAACTCACTATCTGTTTGCTCCCACACCGAAATAAGCAGCAACAGTGATTTTATTGAAATCACACTTCTCTTAACTCTAAAATCAAACTATACTATATAAATGAATGCAAATCCTTACCTTAAAATTACACCTCTAATCATATGATTCTCAAATTAAGATGAAATGATAAACATGTTAACTTTCATCTTTCTATAAAACAACTAAAATAAATTACCTTAAATTTATGTTGGTGGATTTTTAACTCACACTACAAATGTATTTGAGAATCACTATAAAAGTCACATGTATTGTAAAATCATCATGATTTATATTTGAAATAACCTTGATTTAAAAATCATCCTATGGTTTCAAATTTCTTTCCAACTAACACCCCTATAGTGTACATGGGTTAGACTTACATAGCCTATGGCTAGGGTAGGTGTGGGTGGGACTTGTGGAAGGGGTCTGTTTGGATTGCTGGTTTTTTTTTCCTGAAAACCCCAAAACCTGTTTGGTTAGGGTTTTTTTTTAAAAGAGTTTTCAGAAAACCCTTTTTTCCTTTACTCTCTTCTTTCTCTACACGAGTTACTCATCTCTTCTTTACTTCCTTCACCTGTTTCCCTTTTCTTCTCGACAACGACGCTAAAAACCAGATCTAGAAAAATCCTTACACAAAATCAACGGATTTGGAAAAAATTTCCCCCAAATCTACTCCACCTGATCATCTTTGTCGCTTGCTGACAACATACAACTCTCGAGAACGTCGGATTTAGTGGGGTGAGTGATCGATGTAGGGTTTGATGGTTTGTGAAACCCGAGTCGCTTACAAGAGAAGGTGTACTCGACAACGGGCCAGTCGAATCAAACACAGATTGAAGCTTGAATCTGTTGGTGACAATTTCTTTGCTCTTCAATTCAAGCAAACGAAGGTATGATTTCATTGGTGCCCATTTTTGGCCTTCTTACACGGCTATGAATTCGCTTTATAGGGAGATAATCTAGATCCGTGGGTTATTTATTTATTTATTTATTTTTTTTTTATTAAAATTTTTGTTTTATGGGCTTATTTGGAGGGATTACAGAATGTGAATAGGATGGATTTGGAGATGATAACTTCTGAGAAAATGGTCGACTATACTCCAAATTATTTGGTTTAAATTAAGGGTCATTTTGTTCCTGTGGACAAAATGTTTCAAATCCTACATTGGAGATACAAGAAATCCTCAACAAATTTTGATGGCTTCCGAAACTAAGTTTGGATCTTTCTTTAAGTGCTGCAATTTATCATTGTTGTTATTTGATGTTGAATTTGCAAGTGTACAAAATCGCACAAGTAATATAGATAGATGAGTAGAGTGTCGAACCCACAGGGACTAGATATTTTACTGAGTACCGATATCGCTAGATGAATCACTATTTGGAAGATCGAATTTTATAAATAATAAAGCAACTAAATTACCTTAATCTAATTATCTAACTAAATTGGTGAAGAGGGAGAGGGCTGTGAAACAGTAAAGCTCTTGTAATTTGTTAAGGATAAAATTTGTTCTAGGGCTCGTTGTTCACCTCGTTTATCACACACACAAATTATAATTCCTTATAAATAAAAATATTATTTTTCCCGATTGTCGACCAAAATCCTAAAGATATTAACCACTCTATCAACGTAGTCTAAAAATTATTCTCAATTAATCATTCGTCTATCCACCAAATTATTAATTGAAAAATTGGATTTCTTAACGGCCACGTCCTCCAATATACGGTCTTAAATTTTTATTAATCACAAATTACCTATTCGGTCTCTTTATGATTTGAAAATTCATACAAATGTCTATCCACCATGTTGTACGCATAAATAATAAAAATTAAAACACAATCAGGAGAAATAGAGTAATAATAAGAAATTAAAATTTGTGTTCTACAAAACTTGGCTGCACCTTAGCCTCTAGAACAATAAATTCAGTTCATATTTGTTTGGGATTGCATCAAAAAAATATAGAGAAGAAAAGATACAAAAAAATATAAAATTTAATTCAAACCCCTTTTCTGTCTCAAAAGTCGGAGCTAAAAGTGTTGCTGTCACGCGCCGTCAATCAACGTATCAGTCTGTCACACTGCCGTTGTCGGGCCGCGTGTCCCAAAACCAGAGGCGCACGTCAGCTGGGTCTGTCGCCGAGTCAGAACGAAGAAGAAGCTGCCGCGTCCACGTCAGCCGACACGTCAGCCCGTCAGATCGTGGTTCCACGCGCTGTCACGTCGAAGAAGAAGCCAGCAGACGTCTGTGGGTCCCGCCTGCCGCTGACGTGTGCTGCTTCTCTCCTTCTTTGTTTGTTACCGCACGCAAGAGACGTCTCTGTCTCTCTTTTTTATTTTATTTTATTATTATTATTTTTTTTAATAATTATTGCTGATTAGTAGCCGTCACCTCCTACTTTCTTCTCTCTTCTTTGCTTTGTATATATAGAGAACGGGAAGGAGTTAGGGTTTGTACTTTTTGCAGAATAGTCCTCCCACTTTCTTTATTTCATTCCTTTTATAACCCAGAATTTTATTTACTTCCTCTTTCTTTCTTTTCTTCCTTTTCTGCCACCCACGTGCTTCTGCGTACACAAAATAATACCAAAAATTAAGATTTTTAAATAAAATAAAATTAATTAGTTTAAAATTAATTAAACTAACTATAAATCAAATTCGCGTATAAAAATCCTTTTACAAATTATTTGTCGTAATTTTAACTCAACAAAACAATAAAATCGATAAATCAATTATTTTACTTTGTTTGTTGATTTTTTCACCAATTCTTTACTTTTTGCCTCAAAAATATTATTTCTTCAAAAATAATTAATTAAATAAAATCATATAGAAATAAGATGAATTATTGATAATATCAGCGAAAACAAGCCATTTTAATAGGTAAATGAGTACAAATATTTGTATATAAATTAGACACATCAAATACCCCCAAACTTAAGATTTTGCTTGTCCTCGAGCAAAAAGTAGAATCATAAACAAGGGAATAATAATAGTAGATTCAACCCATCACACCAAGAGATCTTATCATGTAAGCATTAAAATTTCAATTAAAAATATAAACAATTGCAAATAAAGTAAAACTAAGCATACACACTTTCTCCAGTGCAATTATTTATTCATAATTCTCAAAAAAAAAATCGCATTTGTCATGCAATTAATGTAATTATAGTATGCAACAACTCAATCTGTGATTATCCCTTCTCTCTACTACAAACCGAGTAGCAAACTAGAGTTTTTTTTTTTTTTTTTTTTTTTTTTTTTTTTTTTTTGGTCTCTTTTTTAAGTTGTCACTTGCCTTTTTACGCGAATGCAAAACATTTGTGATGAATTCACCCGGTTACTCAACAAGTCACAAACTTAAAGTGCTTTGCATACTCATATTTCAAGTTGCCGTTCTACGTAAGTGTAGACATTTGTGATGAATACCCCTAGTTACTAAGCAACTCAAAACATTGGAGTAGATTGACTTTATTCAATTTTTTTTTTCTTTTTTTTTTCATTATTACTCTATTTACTTAAACTCTGTTTAGGACTAGATTAAAGGAGATAATCACGAGAAAAAGCATCACATTTGTTTTTTTATATATAATAGCATGACCCACACAATTTTGTAAGGAATTTTGAAACTCAATAATCCTAAAGTAAATAAGTATGCTTAATATTGCTTTATAAAAAAAATTGTTTATACCAAAAAAAATTGTCTTTTATGCTTATCACCATAAAGAACCCAAAAGTGTAATGGTGAGCCCAATTATAATCCTTTTGTTTTGTTTTTCTTTTCAAAAATAATAAAAATAAAAATAAATTTGTAAACCTTTCCCCCAAACTTAAATATCACATTGTCCTCAATGGGAAAGAAAAAGAAAAACAAAAAGAATGCAAAAAGTTTAGAATATCTCCCCTGATTCGTCTTTAAATTTCTGCGCGCGCAGTGTTCAGTATTTTGGCGATATCTGGAGCTGTAGATGTCGAAATGGGCTGAATTTTTTTTGCTGGAAAGCTAAGAAAATTGTCTACAACTTCTATTTGAATCAGTTTTCCAGATTTCGACTCCAAACCGCTCGAAAACAGCCATCAATGCAGGTGTTCAAAACAGCTCCGTTTGGCGACTTTCAAAATTGATTCAATCCTACAAAATAAAATGAAAAATAAAAAAAAATAAACTAAAAGATAAATGAAAACTGAATGCAATAAAAGAAAACATGGGTTGCCTCCCAAGAAGCGCTAAGTTTTAAGTCTTCAGCCAGACATGGGGGTGAGATGGTTAAGTAACGCCAAGATCCAACAACATTAAAACATCCTTTCTAATTTTTCTATTCTTGTGTGGATCGGGTTCAAGTTCCAATTTGAGGCGTTTCCTTCGTGATGATGATGTCTTTGATTCCCCCACCTCTTTGAATTTATGCTGAAAAAATGAATAAATAGAAGGTTCAGCATCCAAATACATGACATTTTCAAAAATATTTTCTTTCTTAGTTTCAAAAATTTCTGAACTTGTTGGACATACTTCAATTGGTGATTTTTCAAATTTAGCCTTATGTTTCTCGCCCACAATTAAATGAGTTTCACTTACTTGAATGGATGACTGTTCTTCAGGAGGAAAATTTATGGAATTAAAAACATCATACATTACTTGCTCATGCTGAATTTGTTCCTCCACAATTTGTTCAATCTCACTTTGCTTTTCAACCACATCCTGTTCGTCATTTTCTTCGTGTGGTTGCTCAATTGTCCTCCCGCTTCCTAATGTTATAGCCTCGACATGCTCCTTGGGATTGACAACTGTATTGTGTGGTAATGTTCCTGCAGTTTTTTCATTTAAAATATTTAAAATTTGATCAATTTGTACCTCAAGATTGTGAATGGAAGCCGAAGTTGAATGTGCAACATTTTGAATTGCCAAATCTGTCTTTTGCATGTAGTGCTCAAACATGTCTTCAAGTGTCGACTTCTTTTCTTCCTGTGAAAAATTTTGAGGGTGTATAACTGCTTCTTGATCGTTGTTCCATGAAAAATTGGGGGTGTTTATCCATCCTGAATTATATGTGTTTGCATAATGATTGTTTTGCATTTGAAAGTTTGACACAAAATTTTCATGTTCGGCATTTGATGGAGTAAAAGGGTTCCCCACTTGACAATCTGAACTTGCATGATTTCCTGCACAAAGATCACAAATCATATTAGATTGAATAGCATTAAAATTCATATTTTCTACTTGTTTATATAAAATATCATTTTTTGCATTCAAAGTAGAAAAAAGATCAAGTTCAAAAACTCCAGCCACTTTTCTTGGCATTGCTCTCTCTGAAGACCACTGGTAATGATTTGATCCCATCTCCTCTAAAAGATCATAGGCTGCTTGGTAAGTTTTGCTCATGAGTGCACCACCAGCTGCTGCGTCAACCATAGATCTATGTGTAACTCCCAAACCATTATAGAATGTTTGCATTTGCAGCCATTTTGGTAGTTCATGATTAGGACACTTTCTCAATAACTCTTTAAACCTTTCCCATGCATCATACAAAGACTCAGTCTCAAATTGCATAAATGTGCAAATGTCATTTCTTAGCCTTGCGGTCTTTGCTGGTGGAAAATACTTGGCTAGAAACTTTTGTGCAAGTCCCTCCCAAGTAGTAATACTACCGGGTGGTAGATAATGTAGCCAAGCCTTCGCCTTATCTCGTAGTGAAAAAGGAAAGAGTCTCAATCTAATTGCATCGTCTGATACACCGTTATGCTTGAAAGTGTCACAAATTTCTAAAAAATCTGCAATGTGAGCATAAGGATCCTCGTGTGGTAGTCCCCAAAATTGAACAGTCTGTTGAATCATTAGAATCATCGCCGGTCTAATTTCAAAATCGTTAGCTTCAATAACCGGCTTCTTTATGCTTGACTCATAAATTGAGGGCATAGCATAGTCTCTCAAAGGCCTATTCTCATCGTTCTCCATGATAATGTACGTGTATGTCCTGAAATATAAGTATCGAAAAAAGAAAAACAAAATAGAAAAACTAAAAAAAAATAAAATAAGAAAAATAAATAAAAGTTAGAGTTAGTCAAAAGAAAATAAAAAAAATCGTCAAAAGAAAATAAAGATGTAAAATAATAATAAAATAAAAATAATTACAAAAAATCCAAATTAGCAATAATCTAGCAATTTTCAATATCAGTAAAAGAATAACTAGTCCCCGGCAGCGGCGCCAAAAACTTGATGTTGAATTTGCAAGTGTACAAAATCGCACAAGTAATATGGATAGATGAGTAGAGTGTCGAACCCACAGGGACTAGATATTTTACTGAGTACCGATATCGCTAGATGAATCACTATTTGGAAGATCGAATTTTATAAATAATAAAGCAACTAAATTACCTTAATCTAATTATCTAACTAAATTGGTGAAGAGGGAGAGGGCTGTGAAACAGTAAAGCTCTTGTAATTTGTTAAGGATAAAATTTGTTCTAGGGCTCGTTGTTCACCTCGTTTATCACACACACAAATTATAATTCCTTATAAATAAAAATATTATTTTTCCCGATTGTCGACCAAAATCCTAAAGATATTAACCACTCTATCAACGTAGTCTAAAAATTATTCTCAATTAATCATTCGTCTATCCACCAAATTATTAATTGAAAAATTGGATTTCTTAACGGTCACGTCCTCCAATATACGGTCTTAAATTTTTATTAATCACAAATTACCTATTCGGTCTCTTTATGATTTGAAAATTCATACAAATGTCTATCCACCATGTTGTACGCATAAATAATAAAAATTAAAACACAATCAGGAGAAATAGAGTAATAATAAGAAATTAAAATTTGTGTTCTACAAAACTTGGCTACACCTTAGCCTCTAGAACAATAAATTCAGTTCATATTTGTTTGGGATTGCATCAAAAAAATATAGAGAAGAAAAGATACAAAAAAATATAAAATTTAATTCAAACCCCTTTTCTGTCTCAAAAGTCGGAGCTAAAAGTGTTGCTGTCACGCGCCGTCAATCAACGTATCAGTCTGTCACACTGCCGTTGTCGGGCCGCGTGTCCCAAAACCAGAGGCGCACGTCAGCTGGGTCTGTCGCCGAGTCAGAACGAAGAAGAAGCTGCCGCATCCACGTCAGCCGACACGTCAGCCCGTCAGATCGTGGTTCCACGCGCTGTCACGTCGAAGAAGAAGCCAGCAGACGTCTATGGGTCCCGCCTGCCGCTGACGTGTGCTGCTTCTCTCCTTCTTTGTTTGTTACCGCACGCAAGAGACGTCTCTGTCTCTCTTTTTTATTTTATTTTATTATTTTTTTTTTTTTAATAATTATTGCTGATTAGTAGCCGTCACCTCCTACTTTCTTCTCTCTTCTTTGCTTTGTATATATAGAGAACGGGAAGGAGTTAGGGTTTGTACTTTTTGCAGAATAGTCCTCCCACTTTCTTTATTTCATTCCTTTTATAACCCAGAATTTTATTTACTTCCTCTTTCTTTCTTTTCTTCCTTTTCTGCCACCCACGTGCTTCTGCGTACACAAAATAATACCAAAAATTAAGATTTTTAAATAAAATAAAATTAATTAGTTTAAAATTAATTAAACTAACTATAAATCAAATTCGCGTATAAAAATCCTTTTACAAATTATTTGTCGCAATTTTAACTCAACAAAACAATAAAATCGATAAATCAATTATTTTACTTTGTTTGTTGATTTTTTCACCAATTCTTTACTTTTTGCCTCAAAAATATTATTTCTTCAAAAATAATTAATTAAATGAAATCATATAGAAATAAGATGAATTATTGATAATATCAGCGAAAACAAGCCATTTTAATAGGTAAATGAGTACAAATATTTGTATATAAATTAGACACATCATTATTATTTACCGTTTCTTTTCATAATATAGATGACTAGTAAGGGGAAGGGGAAGGAGATGGAGGTGGATGTTGATGTTGGGTTATAGAATCCACTTGTTGAGCGGGTATTTGTGGATCTGATGGAGAATGAGGTAGACCAAAATAGTCTGAAAAGTTCCACATTTGAAGCCAAAGTTTGGCAAGGATTTGTTACACATATGAAATGCATGTGTAATCGTACATTCACGGTTAAACAATTAAAGGAAAAACATTCCAGACTTAGAATTAAATGGAAGGAGTTTGAGAATCTGAAAAAACAGAGTGGTTTGGGTTGGGATGAAGAGAACCAAACAATCACTTGCGAGCAGGAAGTTTGGGACAACTATGTTAAGGTTCATATATGACATCATTTTTATAATAGTCTGTGATTCTGATCTTATTATACTTGACCATGACATTACTACATATAAATTAACAACAAAAATTTTTTTATTAGGAACACCCTGCGGCAAAAATATTTTGGTCGAAGGGATTGGCAAATTGTGATGCTTTGACCAAAATTTTTCAGGGCTCTACTACTCAGGGATTTGTTTCTAGGGCTTCAACACAAAGGGTGTACGACTCCGATGAGGAACGGAGAGTCAATTATGAGTTTTTCCATCCTAATGCCCCATATGTAGATGTGGATGATGAGGATGATGACGCACCGATAGGTTCAGGGTTTTGCAAGAGGCGCTCTGGTGGGTCAAGTGGTCGAGCAACAAAAAGCTCGAAGATGGATATGTGCCTTGATTCGTATTTGGAAACTCAGGAGGTAAAAAGAGACATGTATAGGAAGAAAATGGGAGACCAAAGTAATCCCTCGGTTGAACAAGATTCTTCCTCCCTTGATCAATGCATTGATATAATTAATGCGATGCCTGGGCTTGATTACAAACAGACAGGGAAGGCACTTGATGCATTAGTTGAAAGCCCTCAGTGGCGTCATGCCTTCCTTCGTATGACCCAGGATGTTAGGGAGAGATGGGTGAAGTGTCGTGGTGAGCAGTAGGGTTCTCATTTATTTGAGTGGATCCATCATATCCAAATGTTTATTTCTTTTAATATTTTTTACATATTTGTGTGTGAGTTATTGTATTCTGAATATTTAATGGTAGAACGTGGTGGTTTTTTTTTAATAGATTATTTTTAATTATAAATGCATTTGCTATTAGTAGCTGCTGTTGCTATTTTTTTTGTCTGGGTTTAACAATGTTACATAACATAAGATGTTAGGATAAAATTCTCTAAATAACCTCCACTACTGTCATAGTATTAAAGCTTGAACTTACTTTATGCAACTGAATTCTACTTTTGTCAGAGTGAAGTACTATTGCAAGTGCTACGATAGTGATGGACACGTCTTCATCTGATAGTGATGGTTTGGATGACTTGATGGAACTCCAGTTCCTACAGACCATCTCTGAAAAAAAATCCACGATGCACTCCAAAACTAACAGGATGTGAATATTTGCAAGAAATCCTAGATGGTCCCCCGGATAAGTTTCATCACATATTCCATATGAATCAAGATTTTTTTTGGCTTTGTGTCGTTTTCTGAAAAATGGCAACTACCTCGAGGAGGAGGAAGCCTAACGTAGACACGTGTCTTTTGAAGAAAGTGTTGCCATTTTTTTGTACATTGTCGGTCATAGTCATAGAATGCGAGGAGCTGCTGATAGGTTTCAACACTCGCTTGAAACAATCGAGCGACATTTTACAGATGTTTTGAAAGGTTTGGCAAGAGCAGCCACAATTCTAATTACTCCCCCGAACAATACACATACATGAAAGGATCACTAGTTCCACGGACTTTTATCCATGATTTAAGGTATTTTGTTAGCTCCATCCTGACTAACATGTGATTATAATATTTCAAAGTTTACTAAAGTTGTAGGTTTCAAATTCATTAATGTAGGAAGCTGTTGGTGCTGCTGATGGCACATTAATCGATGCTTCGGTACCCGCTAGTCGGCACAATGCTTGTCGTGGACGAAAGGAAAATATAACTCAAAATGTGTTGGCCGCTTATGATTTTGATATGATGTTCATATTTGTTTATGCGGGATGGGAAGGAAGTGCTAACGACTCCCATGTAATATAGAGTGCATTATCACAAGGATTGTTGCAAATCCCTCCCGATGATAAATATTATTTGGTAGATTATGGTAACACGAATATGCCCAGTTTTTTAGCTCCCTACCGTGGTGAGCCATATCACTTACAAGACTTTCAAGGGGCCAACCATGCACCAACCCAACCTAGGCAACTTTTTAATAAAATGCATGTAAGGCTACGAAATGTCATTGAAAGAACCATTGGTGTATTCAAAAAAGGGTTTTCCATCTTCAGCCACATGACAAACTACTATTTTACAAGATAGGTTATAATGGTCACAACATGTTGCGCACTTCATAATTTTATATGTAGATATTCAGTGGATGATACTTTTTTTGAGGAATTTGTAGATGAACAATTAATTCATCATCAACAAAATGAAGATATCGCATTCACATCTCAAAGGTTGGATTTGTCATCTTCCCAATTGAATCGTATGAGTATGAAAAGAGATGAAATTGCTACGGCAATATGGAATGCGAGACATTAATGTAATTTTGATAAAACTGTTTCAATGTATCATTTACTGTTATGAATATAATGTTTTATGTACTGTGTGAAATGGTATCTTGACCATTTACTGATGACCAGGCACTGCACATGGATTCAGTTTTGTTAGCAACAATGGTCAGAAGAATGAAAGGAGTTGTCAGTAACAGGAAGTGCTTTTATTATCAATTTTTTTACTCACGAAGATGATGTCATTATAGGCAATGATGAAATGCACAACTCAATTTTGATTGTGTGCCCCCCCCCCCACCCTCCCTCTTTCTGCTTGGTTGTATTGTATATTGCAGATATTGAAAATATCAAAACTATGAGTGAATATCCACGAAAATGATGTGCGATAGTCTTTAAGCTGATCTGTGATTTATGTTTAGAATTATGTGAAGTAAAAATGAATTCATTATGTGAAGTCAAAATGATGAAATCATTTCTTGATGACAAGGGGGGTAGACAGTTTAATTAGTACTAGTCGGCATGGCATTGTCAAAATTGCAGGCCTAGACTAGTATTTTTATGATTTATTTGAACAATTGTTCTATACAACCGTGTTCTGAGCCTACGACTAATTTGATCCTTTTTGCTTATTCACATGGCTTTGTTCTAGTATATGATTTCATGGTCATCTTTGGAGGATACATATAAATTTGTTTTTACTTCCTTCACCTGCTTCCTCCCTTCACCTGCAAGAAGAAGCCATCAGAATCCATCAGTAGCCATCACAAGCCATGAGCAGCAGCAGAACCCATTACAGGAAGGTAATTGTACACAGTATGGAAATTCTATAAAGGAAGAAATCAATGGTTTAATTAAATAGCATCAGAAGCCATCATCTCTAGATTCATCTTAGCCACATGTACTATTTTGTGTTTGGTTGGTAGTATTTCACAATCGTAGAAATGATGATGATATATTCTGATCCTATATAATCTTTGGAGTATTGAAAATGACCAAATACTAGTAACCACAAACATGCTAGATGGTAGTAACGAAACAGAAATATGTACTAAATTTTGTAGATGTCCATCTGATGAACCTGGAGATGATGGCTAATGATGTGATGCTTCTTAACTAGACTATTGATTTCTTCATATTTAAAAGATCTCATTGTGTTACCTTCCTGTGATGGGTACTGTTGCTGCTCATGGCTTCTGATCGCTACTCATGGATTGTAATGGCTTCTTCTTGCAGGTGAAGGGTGGAAGCAGGTGAAGGAAGTAAAGGAGAGATGGAAGTAAAAAGGGAGTAAAGTGCTCGTGTATAAAGAGAAGAGAGTAAAGGAAAATGATTCTGATTGAAGGAGTTTTGTGAAAACTCTCTTGAAAGAACACTCAAACCAAACAGGTTTTGGGGTTTTTTTCCCGGCTTGTTCTTGCTTTATAAAGGATGAAGGTTTGAGTTTCACTTTCAAAATTAATTTCTTGTTACATCCCTTATAACTATAAAGGCTTGTCATATTTGTTATGGGTAACGCAAAATGAGATTGTGAATTACTAGTTACCAAATACAGAAAAATTTCTACAATATTATGTACATGTGTCTCTCATGATTCTGGAGATTCTGGCTTCTAATCCTATTTAAGTAAACTATTGATTTCTTCCTTTGTAATATTCCCATACTGTGTACAAGTACCTTCATGTGATGGGTATTGCTGCTGCTCATAGTTTCTGATGGTTTCTGATGGATTGTGATGACTTCTTCTTCCTTTATAAGGGACTATGGTATGAATTTCACTTTCAAAATAACCTTCTTGTTACTATGTTATAACTATGAAGACATCTGATGCTTGTGATGGCTTCTCATGCTTGGGTAAAATCTTTCTAATAAAATTTGTACATGTGCCTCGGATAAATCTGAAGATGATAGCTTTATGATCCTCTAAATTTTCCATACTGTGTACAATTTCCTTGCTGTGATAGCATCTGAGGCTGCTCATGGCTTCTGATGTTTCTAATGAATTCTCTTGATTTCTGATGCTGTGATGGCTTTTGATGCATGCAGTTTTGGTGGATGTGCTTCTTGTCATATGTTTGTTGTCAGTCTCCGGCCATCTAATAGGATGTGCTTCATTTAATTGTTTTAAATCATCCTTACTCTTTTACCTCTATCAGTCTAGGCAATGATGAAATGGACTAATCAAAGCTTATATTATTTATTTCATCCATGCCAATATATTTTTTTGTCAAAATCATCCATATTTTATTAACAGATAATTTTTTGATGGAAAATCAAAACTTATGATGCTTGTGATGGATAATGAAAGCATCTGATGCTTTATAAGGGAATAAAAGTCATCCTATCCAAATTGATCATTTTTATTATTGGCATGGCATTCAAATGCATTACAATGCATGATTAGAACTAGTTGGCATGGCATTCAAATGCAGCCCTAGACTAATCTTCATGTTCTATTCAAACATTTTTTTTATACATAAGTGTTCTGAGCCTACGACTAATTGAATCCATTTAAATATTACCTGTATTTCGTTTCGTGATTAATTTTTTAACAATATGATTCAATCCTTACCAGGATAAAGATTGGTATCAGAAATAGCAGTTGAACTTCTTTTTTACAACTGCGACAGTGTTGCGCAATTGGGTATTGATATCATGCAATTCTTAATTGGGTTTTTTTGTTGTGTTCTGATGCTGCTCATGGCTTTTAATGCTTCTGATGGATTGTGAATCCTTGTAATGCTTTATATGGGATAAGGTCTGATGTTTCAGTTTGAAAATTACCTTCTTGTTGATAGGTTATCACTGTGAAGGCTTCAATTTGGACTGACTTGGGATGCTTGTGATGGTTTCTCATGCTTTGGGCATAATCGATCAGTATGCTAACACAAGGTTTTCAATAAATTTTGTTGATGTGCCTTTGATGAATTTGGAGATGATGGCTTCTGATCCTGTATAACTCAACTATTGATTTCTTACTTTAACAAATTTTCATACTGTGTACAATTTCCTTCCTATGAAGGGTTCTGATGCTGCTCATGGCTTTTGATGTTATGATGGATTCTGATGGCTTCTGATGCTTTATTAGGGATTAAAGGATGAAGATTCAAATTCATTTATTAACCCCTAATTTTGTTCACTATTCAAAATTTGCAGATTACAATTGGTGTAAGGGCCGATAATTATACATTTCAGATAAGCTCGAGCATAGTCGATAAACTTGCCAGTGATGGGGAGATACAAAGATGAAACAAAAAGAAGTTGAAGCGGAAGATACCACAAAAACCACATAAAAATAAGCACAATCCAATGTATGTTACATCAGTGTAATTCAGCTGATTTGGGAATCCAGGTTTCAAGTACATATAATATAATGTATTGGAGCTTAACAAACAAAGAGTTGCAATGTAATATAATGTATTTCAGCTTTATTCTTATTATGAATCTAGTAATTGAAGCAAGTGTAATGAGTTACAAAACAAGGGATGCGATCAAAGAATTTTCATTATATTATATTCAAATGATCTTTCATATTACTCTTTTGCATATCACATATCAGTTTACGGAATGTTACATACAATACGAATACAACATCTTCATTGGAAAAAGCATAGTCAAATATCAGTTCACAAGTTGAAGGTATATCACATTAGTACAACTCCTCATATTAATAAGATTTGCTCGATTCGCTCTTTCTCAGGCTTCTTATTCGTATACTTGTAGAACTTTGCTCTGTAACTGCAGGAAAAAAAAAACTACAGCAGAAAACTAATGCAAATTGATTAAACAAACGCCTTTTATAATCTCATTGTCAAAAAAACTGTTTTTCTATAAATTTGAGAATTTAATTTTATAACCAAACGCCTTTTATAAGCTCATTTTCTAATAATTATTTTTATGAAAATTTCAGATTTTGGTTTACCAAACGCATTTTATACTCTCATTTTCAAAAAAAACCGTTTTCATAAAAAATTATTACCAAACAGATTTTACACTCTCATTTTTAGAAAACTGTTTTCAGAAAACTCTTTTCAAAAAACTATTTTTGAACTGTTTTCAAAACAACAAACCAAATACAACCCTAGCTTCGCCAAATTCTTAGGGAGGTCTAGTTTGAAGACCCTACCCTATCCATTGTTTTCTAGGGCTAGGGCTAATTCAGAGATTTTTTTGGGACCTGAGTCAGGATTTTTTCTAGGACTGGATTTAAGACATATAATACCAACCCTAACTCATTATCATCGATGCCTACATGTGACAGACTTGCTCTTCTTCAATAAGTGATGTAAATAGAATTAATCCACTCCATATTTTTATGTGATATATATAGGACAAGCACGAATGGATTCACAAATTTTTCAGCAATACGTGAATAAATCGGCAAATACACGAATTGTACGCAAAAAGTCGTGAGTAAAAGAATAAATCGATAATTATTTGATTGTTTAATAAAAGAAAAATAACCGTTTGAAGAACATAGGAAGTGATCAGAGCGGCATTTTAATGGGTTAAATTGACGGGAACTTTTGAAGGTTAAAGATGACAGGAATATTTATATCTTCAGTATTAAGTCAAAAGACAGTTTTACTCATTACACGGTCCTACCTTGTAAGTTTCAACCTACTTACATGTAGGGATGGGCATCGGTCGGTATCCGACCTAATATGGAATATCCACTACCGATCCAAAGAAGATCGGTTTTTTAATTTTCTCATCCGCAATCAATCCAAACCTTAATTGGATCGGTTTCCATCCAAGCTGATTAAGCTCGGTTTGGATTGGATTGGATGGTCGGTTTAGCGTGCTACTTTTCACCTTCAACATCATTCATAATTTTGTTGAAATTTAAAAGATCAACTTCAATCAAACTTAAGAAACAACCTGCTATTTGTTATTCAGAAATGAATTTAAAATGAAGATTCATAAAACCACAAGTTGTTAATAAATTTTGCACTAATTGTTTAAGATTATGACGTTTAAATGGGTGAAATAAACTACTTTTTCATTTGCATACTTCTGTAATCTTAGTTTATTATCATAAAAGAAACATTAAATAACCATATCTAATGGAATTTCAGGTACAATAAAAAAAAGATTTAGATTACAATTTCTACTTAATTTGATTAAAGTAACTACTAAATGTTACAACAATTTCATGATTCTATTATGTTGGGTCACACTGTAAATTAAGCATTTCTCAACAATATAACACACATGATTATAGAGAATCAAAACATAGGTGGAACAATTGCTTGGTTTGTATTAAAGAAATTAAAGAAGACTATTTATATCTCCAAGAAAATGAGAAATGACTATTTTTATATTCAATAAATTAAAGGAGAACTATATTTTTTATGAACTTATGCATAGAGGTATGGTCGGTTCGGTTTCATCGGTTATTTGAAAGCCCCATCCAACAACTTAACAGGTCCAGTTGGTTATTGAAGATCAAGAACCGAGCCAATCCAAACCCCCAATTGGTTCGGTTAAAAACTGCTCGGTTCGGGTTGGATTGGTTCGGATTGGTCGGTTCGGATAATAGTTGTCCACCCCTACTTACATGTGACTAAGTGACATGGGTAATAGTTAGGAATTTAGATAAAGAAAATTAGTTTCATACCCAAATATGAAAAAACATTTTTGTTACATCAGTTATTTTTTTAATGAAATTGTGAGTATACTTGTTAATTGTTATAGATATATATACACACATATATATACATGTCTCACATGTAAATATACAAAAATACATACATTTAGATATATATCTATATAATAAATTACAAGGCAATTTGAAAAAAAAGCTATCAAGTGGTTCACCTTCAATTAAAATAAAATCAATGACTCACATTCACTCTTTCAAAAAATATTTTCCTCCCAAAACAAAATATTTTCCCCCAAAACATAAATCATTCTCACTTTATTACTACTTTTCACTTTTTTAGATCTTCTCTCTCTCATATCTCTTCACTTTTCATAAAAGGATCAGCTACAAAATCAGACATTTTCAACAGTTGGATAATTAGTAGTAACACTAGCATGCTGTATTTTTTTAATTTCTTTAGTACCAAACTTTTTCTGAATGTTTACCGAGTTTACCGATTTTTTTTCTAAATTCAGAATATTTGGATTAGCTGGATTATTTCCGAATCCCGAATTTGTGACTATGGTGATATATACAAAACCTTCCCATATTACATTATCTTATAATGCCTAACTAGCAATTATCCTTTAATTATCATCAATTATTGGAGCTTGGGTACTCCACAACAACCAGTACACTACATATTCAACAGCTTTTCAGTCGAACTAATTCCAATTTGTTGATGCTTCGCTCACTATTCTATTGCTCCACGATACATTCTAAATAAATGGCATGGACCATAAGCATATAGTTGTTGAACGTAGACTTAGTTTGATTGTCAGAATAATATGCATGACAATTAAACAAGTCCTCTGACATCAATCAAAATTAACTCACTCAAAATAATGAATGTCTGTGACAACCTACTTGGAGTCATGCACGACTAGGTCGCCGGGATCGGACCATTGACTAGCCATGCAGCAACGTAGAGAGAGAGAGAGAGACAGAGAATAGGTAGAGTATGAGAGAGAGAGAGAGAGAGGGAGTCATTTTAGTGAGGGAGAATGAGAGGGGGTGCTTGTTAATTTGCATGTGGATCGACACTTGGTGACTGGGATATTATGCAGTTTAAGTTTTCAACATATCAAACTCTTTCTATTTCAGAAGAAAAGTCATAGTTACCTTCGATGGTAGGAAGGTTTTATTTATAGTACGTGTATTTCGTCATGCATACATAATGACCATCATCATCTAACCCTAAGATATTTACTGCTAATAGAATACTCAAATGGATTTTTTTATTGAATTTTACTAACATTTATCAACTTAACCTTGTATTGATAAGATAGGTACAGAACTCCTTCCCCATACTGATTATGAATGAGATGGATAAATGATAGAAGATAAATATATATATTTTTTAAATATTTGTTTCTTCTTTGAATGCAGAAGATAATTAAGTTGGTCATATAAAGAACAAGGGCCATTTTTTTTCCCCTAACTTAACTTTCAATGTTTTTTTTGTATTCGGCAAAATGAAATCGGCAAGGACGATCCTTAGAAATATTTAAATAAAAGAATCTGCCTCCAAAATGGTCCCTAAAATCAACCCAGATTTACACAATAACGAAACAATAAATCTCAGCTTTCTCTTGATAAGGATAGATTTCCTTTTTTTTTTCCTTCTATTCCAAGATGGCAAAGAAATGGCAAGAGAAGGGGTGATGTTATATCCAATACCGTGTGTATGCTACATAGAAATTTTCGTGTTGTACAATGAATTTGAACGGGTGCCTCATGCAAAGTATAAAATATAAGATATATTAACAGAAGTAAACTTCTCGCTCTTCTCAGCTGATGCGGTGTGTTTCTGGGAGACGTGTGGATGCACCAGGTGTGAGTTCTTACTCGATTTGTATTTGAAGGAGGAAGCTACTAATCAGACGACCCTCGGTGGGCCGAGCGGTACCGGTGACAGGCTGGGGTGAGGCGAGGCTGGATGCTCGGCTCGGATCAGGGGGCTCGGATCTGAGGTCTGGTGTACCTGCAGACGGTCTAGGAACACCGAGGTTGGTCCCGGTGGCAGACCCTCGGACGATCTAGTCAGTCACTTAAGATAGAGTAACAGTAACTAGGATTTTGGTGGAAAAAGATTGATTACCTGGAGAAGGAGTAGGGTCTGGTATTTATAGAAGATCCCAACCGGGTCTGGACCCGTTTGGGGCCGGGTTGGGACCCGGTTGCCCATGTGGCTGAAGCGGTGGAAAACCAGGCGGTTAGGGCTGACGTGGCAGATGCCTGGGCGGTATCAGGGCTGACGTGGCGGCAGCCCTGGCAATTTTCCGACGCTGATGTGGAAAATCTGGAGAATCAGAAGGTGCACGTATCCTGAGGGGATCCTGTGGCCCAGGATGGGCCACGTTATTCCTAGCCCATATCACAAGCCCCACACTCCTGTAGAGCTGGGTGAACCAGCTATGTAGGAGTGGTTCTTCGCCTCCGTAGGAAGAGCAGGGTGGATATTGGGGTGAGAAAGTAGGATCTGCGATCTTCCGAAGAGGCCAGGGGATAGGAGGAATGGATCCTTCATTGGAGCTTGCGCGGGAGGCTGTGTAAAGGAGTAGGAGAGCCAGAAGGGCGCATGCCAAGGCCTGGGGGTCGGAGGACGAGCCCACGGGGTCGGCGAACGAGCCTCAAGGGTCGGCAGACGACCGCCTCGCTAGTTGGAAGAGCGAGGGGACGTCGAGGCCTTCCGTTGGGGCTTGTTTGTCGAGCGTTAGGGGTCAGTGGCCGAGACCCTGGGGTCCCCTTGCTAGTTGGAAGAGCGAGGGGATGTTGAGGTCGATTTTGTAGATTGGTTTTCGTGGGAGGTCGGTTTGTCGAGCGCTTGGGGGTCGGCAGACGACCTCCTCGGGTCTGTGGACGATCTCCTCGCTAGTTGGAAGAGCAAGGAGAGGCTTTCTTCAGGGGCTCGGTTTGTCGATATGCGGGGGTCGGCCGACGAGCCCCTCCATGTCAAAGGGGAGTAGTTGGTGCTTGGGATGCTATCAGAGCGCCGACCCCCCCTAAGTCAAAGGAGAGCGGTTGGTGCTCGGGATGGCATCCGAGCACCGAGCTCCCCTGAGTCAAAGGAGAGCGGTTGGTGCTTGGGATGCTATCCGAGCGCCGACCCCCCCTAAGTCAAAGGAGAGCGGTTGGTGCTCGGGATGGCATCCGAGCACCGAGCTCCCCTGAGTCAAAGGAGAGCGGTTGGTGTTCGGGATGCTATCCGAGCGCCGAGCTCCCCTGAGTTAAAGGAGAGTGGTTGGTGTTCGGGATGTCATCCGAGCGCCGAGCTCCCCTGAGTTTAAAGGAAAGTGGTTGGTGCTCGGGATGTCATCCGAACGCCGAGCTCCCCTGAGTCAAAGGAGAGCGGTTGGTGCTCGGGACGCCATCCGAGCGCCGAGCTCCCCTGAGTCAAGGGAGAGCGGTTGGTGCTCGGGATGCTATCCGAGCGCCGAGCTTCCCTGAGTAAGGAGAGTGGTTGGTGTTCGGGATGTCATCCGAGTGCCGAGCTCCCCTGAGTCTAAGGAGAGCGATTGGTGCTCGGGATGCTATCCGAGTGCCGAGCTCCCCTGAGTAAGGAGGGCGGTCGGTGCTTGGGATGCTATCCAAGCGCCGAGCCTTTGTTGAAACAGGAGGATTTACCGGCACGTGCTTCGATCGGAGCATCGACCCTTTTGTGAAAATAGAAGGAGAATTGGCTCGTGCTTCGATCCGAGCATCGACCCTTTTGTGAAAATAGAAGGGGAATTGGCTCTTGCTTCGATCCGAGCATCGACCCTTCTGTTATATAGAAGGGGAATTTTTGGCTCGTGCTGCTATCCGAGCTCCGAGCCCCCACCGAGAAATACGAAGGTGGTATGGCTCGAGCTTTGATCCGAGCGTCGACCCTTCTGTTATAGAGAAGGGGAATTTTTGGCTCGTGCTGCTATCCGAGCTCTGAGCCCCCACCGAGAAATACGAAGGTGGTATGGCTCGAGCTTTGATCCGAGCGTCGACCCTTCTGTTATATAGAAGGGGAATTTTTGGCTCGTGCTGCTATCCGAGCTCCGAGCCCCCACCGAGAAATACGAAGGTGGTATGGCTCGAGCTTTGATCCGAGCGTCGACCCTTCTGTTATATAGAAGGGAAATTTTTGGCTCGCGCTTCGATCCGAGCATCGACCCTTTTGTGAAAATAGAAGGGGAATTGGCTCTTGCTTCGATCCGAGCGTCGACCCTTCTGTTATATAGAAGGGGAATTTTTGGCTCGTGCTGCTATCCGAGCTCCGAGCCCCCACCGAGAAATACGAAGGTGGTATGGCTCGAGCTTTGATCCGAGCGTCGACCCTTCTATTATAGAGAAGGGGAATTTTTGGCTCGTGCTGCTATCCGAGCTCCGAGCCCCCACCGAGAAATACGAAGGTGGTATGGCTCGAGCTTTGATCCGAGCATCGACCCTTCTTTTATATAGAAGGGGAATTTTTGGCTCGTGCTGCTATCCGAGCTCCGAGCCCCCACCGAGAAATACGAAGGTGGTATGGCTTGAGCTTTGATCCGAGCATCGACCCTTCTGTTATATAGAAGGGAAATTTTTGGCTCGTGCTGCTATCCGAGCTCCGAGCCCTTATGACTTGGTGAAAATGGCCTTTTTTGGATGGAAAAGGTGAAGGGGTAGTGGGGTAATTTCGCGCTTTATTGCTGACGTCATGGCGCAAAGATCAAAGTTTTTCCAGATCTTGGTGGCCGTTGGATCTTGTCAGATAAGATCCAATGGCCAGATCTTTATTGCGAGAATCGAGGAGTCGTTTTCCTCTTTAAAAACACATCCCCCTCTCATTTCTTTATCTTTATTTTCACTACTCATTTTCCAATTTTTCAGCTAGAGCAGGAATTTTACTTGCCGTCGGCAGATTTTTTTGCGATCGTAAATTTTCAAGCTCCAGGTTAGTATTTTTTCCCTTAGTAATGTCGCGAACTTAGTCTGGATCCGAGGCTAGCTCGTCTGGTCGCTCTGCGGAGGAGTCTGAGTTGGAAACGTCCTCGTCCTTGAGCAAGTACAAGGTGAAGGAGGAGGTTTTCTCCGACCCTGGTTCCGAAGGAGGCGACGATGTTGTCTTTGTCGTGGCCCCGTTGAGGTCCAGGAGACCGGGGAAGGAGCCCATGGAAGAGGGTGGCGAGGAGGAGGACGAGGGGGACAGCGGGGATGAGGACGAGGAGGAATCGGATCAGGAGACGGGTGATGATGATGAAGATGAGGGGGATGAAGACGAGCAGGTTGACGTGGAAGGTAAGGGAGACGAGGAGAAGGAGGTTGATGAACAGGAGGCCGGTCAGGGCATGCCCGGGGGGCCAGCTGGGGTCGGAGAAGATCTTCCTCTGCTACCCCCTTTGTCGACGCCGTCCCCTGAGCGTAAGGCTCGCCCTCGTCGGAAGAAGAAAGCCATGACAATTCCCCATAGTCCCTCTTCGCCCGACGAGGACGCGCCGAGATCGGGTCTTGATGTTCCTCCGGTCACCTTCCGGAATCCCGTGTCGATTCGTATGTACCCTGATGACATAAAGGACATCCAACCGATCCCTCCTGTGCCGGGCAAAGACACCCGGGTGAAGATCCGTGCGGACAGCACCCCGTGCATTCTGAGGTCAGAGTATCTCAACATCATCAGGGCTGCCTACTACATACCGCAGGAGTATGAGCTCTTCCTTCCAAGCCCCGGTATCCGCCCTACCACCGTTCTGGCCCCGGGCTACTGCATGTTCCCAGAGGACGCCTTCCTCTTGGGACTGAGATTGCCCCTGCACCCCTTTGTGAAGAGGGTCTTGAACTGGGCGGAACTGTGCCCTATGCAGTATGGCCCGAATTCTTGGAAGCATCTTATTTGCTTTATTCTGAAATGCCAAGAGAAGGGGGTGAAGCCGAAATTGTCGTACTTCCGGGCCATCTTCGGAATTGGCTCGCTCGGAGATCTGGAGGGGGTCTTCTACTTCTCTCCGAGGCTGCATAAGAAGGTGATGCACGGCCATCCGGATTCGATAAAGAATTGGAGGGGCAAGTACTTCGTTGTTAAGATCGAAGGGTCTTGGGAGATCCCGACCCAGTGGAACTTCGTAAAGCCGAGACGCAAGCCTCCGAAGAAGAGCGAGTTATCGGCCAAGGAGTGGGAAAAGGTGGAGGCGATAGTGGGGGGTCACAGCATTGCATGGCCCCGAGTGACCGAGATTCACCTCGCGAGGGCCGGACTGAGTCCCGCCGACCCTAGTATGTTTCTTTCCATATTTGTTCATCTTTCTACCTTCGCGTTAACGTTAGCTTTTTCCTTATCTTTTTTGCAGGGATGTCGACACAGCAGGCGAACGCCAAGAAGATATTGCTCGCCGCGACCGAGAAAACGAGGGCGGAGATGAAGAAGAAGGAGGAGCAAGATCGTCGGGCGGCCGAGAAGAAGAAGCTGGCCACCAAGACTGTGCAAGCCGGAAGGTCCTCCCAGGCGCCTGCCCCAGCAGCCGAGGGGCAATCCCCGGTGAAGAGACAAAAGAAGCACCACCAGCACCCCTCCCACTCGTCGAGATCGGCTCGAGATGCTGCGGGCGGGTCGGGCAAGACAGTGGAAACCCCGCAACAGCAGCTTTCCCCGGTACGACCGAGTGCCGCTGAGATGGTTGGGAGGATGGGTACGATGCCCTTCGTTCCTGACTGGTCAATTTTGAAGGGGGACACTATTCTCGATGGGCCCGTCGCGATGGAGTTCGTCTCGAAGGCCATCACCGAGCGCGATGGGATGGCCTTGGCGGTGCAGACGGCCGACCAGGCCTATATGCGGTGGGCCCAAGCCCAACTCTCGGTAAATCGGTTGAGATCCGCTTTTTTGACTTAGCTTGGAACTATCATTAATTTTGATCTCTCTTTGAACAGTCGATGCTCCACGGCCAGCACGTCCACAAGTACCTGGAGAAGGAAATTCTCGTTGAGCGGAAAAATGCGGAGAAGTACCTTCGGCAGCTGAATAAGGTGACGGACGATCTGAAAGAGGCCCGGGACCAAGTGCTCGTTCGCGAGGCTCAAATAGAGTCTCTCGATCGGATCCATAAGCAGGACCGGGAGGATCTTTTGGCGAAGGTCGCTGCCGAGGCGGAGAAGGGGAAGAAGGCCGTGGCAGATTTGGAGGCGGTTTTGGGGGAGACCTTGGTGGCGGCGCAGGACGAGGCGTACGAACAGGCCAAGTCCCACTTTAGGCAAATCGACCCCGAGTTGAACGTCGACCACCTCTGCTTCGGATGGCATGCGGACTTGCCTCTGACCCCTGGCGGTGATGGCACCAGGGAAGGCCAAGGCGATGACGAGGTGCCACCCGACCCCCAAGAATAGATAGTTGTTTTTGTTTTTTGTTTTTGATGTAAATGCCTACAGCGGACTGGCCACCGCGGTTTTTTGTATGAAAATTTTGAGAAGAAATGAAATATACTTTTTGTGCCGACCCTTCAACACTTGCGCTTTTGTGATATTTGTTTTTCTTTTGGTAGACGTGTGGGACTCGGAACGCCGATCCCGTTCTCGCTCGTCAACGAAAGTTGGCTCGGGACCGAGAGGCAGCCAAGAATTATTTTCTGAACAAGTCAAGGAAGCTCAGCCTAGAGGTGGCCTGTTTGAAGAAAGTCATAGCCGACCGGGATTGGTGGGTAATCGAGACGGACTGGTCCACCTCGGATGTCTCTAGCGGGCGCTCGGCTTCGGAGACCTTTCTTCGTGAGACTGTTGTGGAGAAAAAATTGGAGGTTCGTCAGCTGAAGCTCATATTGGGTTCGGGTCTGATTGAAGAGGCGAGCAACTCCACTCCGGGGCGGTCGCTGCCGTTCTCATTGGTTGAGGCCCAGCTGGACGATGCAGGGAGCTCGGTGGCGGGAGTGTCTTCCCTGGTGGGCCCAGCTGAGCGTGATAGGAGCCCTGAGTTTGAGTTCCCTGGCGAGTGCAAGTGAGTTGTGAGCTTTCTTTTTTCTTTGTATTTGTACCGACGTTCATTGAGTTGTAAGCAATGAGTAATTAATAAGAACATTCGTTGTCCGGAACCTTGATTGCCTCGGATGCCGAGGGTGGTTGGTGATACATCTACGAAGTGTCGCTACTGACGCGACTGCGTCATTAATTGCGACGTTTCGCATTCTGACGAACATTTATGGCGACGTTTTGCCTTCCGTCGTTTCGCATTCCCAGACGTAATAAATGAGGGCCTCAGTGGGCTATATAATCACCACACTCCTTGTCAGTTGTCAAGCAGTGAGCCATCTGACTCGGGTGCCTACCAAAGGCGGGCCCCAGAGAACATAATATTTCCGAGTATCCCGGATCGGAGGCACACCGATCACCCTCGGACTATTCGGGGTTCGGGCCGTTAGAGCCGTTAGACCCCGGGTTGTTCGTTGGTAAGCGGTGGGCCGACCGATCGGTTCGGGGGTTCGGAGAGAGCCGGAGCGTGGTAGCTCTTCTGCCGTCCTCGAACAATTTGGGGTTTTGGGCTCGACAGAGCCGTAAACCCCGAGCTGTTCGGGGGCGAGAGAAGCGTTAGCTTAACAGCTCGAAGGCTCGGAGCATTTATTCCAGGACAGAGAGAGCAGCGGGTCGATGGCCCCCTGCCATCCTCGAACAGTTTGGGGTTTTGGCTGGTAAAAGCCGTAAACCCTGGGTTGTTCGCGGGTGAGAGGGTGGTCAATAATTTGACTTGAGGCTCGGGGCATCTGCCGAAGGCGGACGCTCTAAACCTTAGTAAAATTTTGTCAACACACGGTTAAGGGTCGTAACCGAGCGTGGTGGTCGAGCGGCTTTGAAGAAAGCCGTGGCCTTGCCTCGGTTCGTCGAGCCCCCAGGTTTGTGAGAGAACCAGTTGCAAGAGTGTCGAGGTCGCCGCCGAGCGTCAAGGTCGTGGTGCCTTGGAGAAGGCACCCGCCTTGCTCGGGGTCGACGCCGAGCTCCCGCACATGTTCTCAGGGAGAGACGGTGCGGGCGTGGCTGGCGGATGTCGCCTCGTACACAGGTTGATGGGATGTAAGGAGCCCAAACCGAGCGAGGGACGGATACCGAGCCCCCATACCGGTGAGAAAGGCAATTGCAGGCGTAGCAGGGGGTCGCCGCCGAGCGTCAAGGTCGGGGTGTCTTAGAGAAGGCACCAGCCTTGCTCGGGGTCGACGCCGAGCTCCTGCACATGTTCTCGGGAAGAGACGGTGCGGGCATGGCTGGCGGATGTCGCCTCGTACGCAGGTTGATGAGCTGTAAGGAGCCCAAACCGAGCGAGAGACGGATGCCGAGCCCCCATACCGGTGAAAAAGGCAACTGCAGGCATAGCAGGGGGTTGCCGCCGAGCATCAAGGTCGTGGTGTCTTGGAGAAGGCACCAGCCTTGCTCGGGATCGATGCCGAGCTCCTGCACATGTTCTCGGGGAGAGACGGTGCGGGCGTGGCTGGCGGATGTCACCTCGTACGCAGGTTGATGGGCATAAGGAGCCCAAACCGAGCGAGGGACGGATGCCGAGCCTCCATACCGGTGAGAAAGGCAACTGCAGGCGTAGCAGGGGGTCGCCGCCGAGCGTCAAGGTTGTGGTGCCTTGGAGAAGGCACCCGCCTTGCTCGGGATCGACGCCGAGCTCCTACACATGTTCTCGGGGAGATACGGTGCGGGCGTGTTTGTAACAGAGTTGTTTGATTGGATGCACGTTGTCAGATTGCCAATCCTGCCGAGCCGTCCGAACGCCGAACCCTAAGCTTGTAAGGGAAGCTTTTTGGGGCTCGCGCTGTTATCCGAGCGCCAAACCCTAAGCTTGTAAAGAAAGCTTTTTCGGGCTCGCACTGTTATCTGAGCGCCGAACCCTAAGCTTGTAAAGGAAGCTTTTTCGGGCTCGCACTGTTATCCGAACGCCGAACCCTAAGCTTGTAAAGGAAGCTTTTTCGGGCTCGCGCTGTTATCCGAGCGCCGAACCCTAAGCTTGTAAAGGAAGTTTTTTTGGGCTCGCGCTGTTATCCGAGCGCCGAACTCTAAGCTTGTAAAGGAAGCTTTTTCGGGCTCGCGCTGACAGGTAAAGCCAGAGTGGCTCGCCTGGTTCGAGTAAACTGAGGAGGGGAGGGTTTGCGAGGTACTCCTTCAATTAGGCGAAGGCCTCTTGCTGTTGGGTACCCCACTCGAACCCTCCGGTGCCGCGCAGCGCTTTGAAGAACGGAAGAGACTTCTCTCCAGATTTGGAGAGGAAACGGCTGAAGGCTGCCAGTCTCCCCGTCAGCCGCTGGACCTCTTTGATGTTCCTGGGAGGGGCCATGTATAATATGGTCTGGATCTTTTCGGGGTTCGCCTCGATGCCTCGCTGGCTGACAATAAAGCCGAGAAACTTTCCCGCGGAGACGCCGAAGGCGCATTTGGCCGGATTGAGTCTCATGTTGTGGGTTCGAAGGACCCCAAATGCCTCCTCCAGATCGGCGACGTGATCCTCCCCCCTCTAGCTCTTGACGAGCATGTCGTCTACGTATACCTCCACATTGCGCCCGATTTGCTCCTTGAAGACCCGGTTGACGAGCCTCTGATAAGTGGCGCCGGCGTTCTTCAGCCCGAAGGGCATGACCTTGTAACAGTATAGCCCCTAGTCTGTAACGAAGGACGTCTTGGCGATGTCGGGAGGGAACATGCGGATCTGGTTGTAGCCTGAGAAGGCATCCATGAAGGATAGAAGCTCGTGACCCGATGTTGCATCGATAAGAGCATCGATTCTGGGGAGGGGGAATGGATCCTTAGGGCACGCCTTGTTGAGGTCCGTAAAATCTATACAGATCCTCCTGCTTCCGCTCGCCTTCTTGACCATGACGACGTTTGCTAGCCACTCGGGATAGCTGACTTCTTGGATGAAGCGAGCAGTCAGCAGCTTATCGACCTCCGCATTGACCGCCTGCTGTCGCTCCAAGGCAAACTTACGTTGCTTTTGGACCACCGGCTTCGACCCGGGGATCACGCTGAGTTTGTGCATGATGAGATCCTCGGAGATACCGGGCATGTCAGAAGGCTTCCAGGCGAAAAGGTCGACATTGCGGCGAATGCAGGTGATGAGGGCGGACTTAAGGTGAGGGATGAGGGAGCAACTTACCCGAAAGTGCTTCGATGGATCCCCTGTCTCGAACGAGACATCTTCCAGCTCGTCTACCGACTCGGGCTCTGGCTGGGTCCTCTGGGGCTACATTTCGACGGCGTCGAGGGGAAACACGCCGCTCCCGATTGCTGTCATATAGCATGAGCGAGCAGCTTCCTGGTTCCCCCGGATTACCCCTACTCCAGTATTGGTAGGGAACTTCATCTTCTGGTGATAGGCCGAGGGGACAGCCTGGAGGGAGCAGAGGCCCGGGCGACCGAGTATTGCATTGTAGGCTGCCTTGACGTTCACCACCATGAAGTCCATGGGCTCGGTTGTTCGGTTTGGGGCCGTACCTGCCGTGACGTCCAGTGTGACGATCCCCTCAATTGTTATAGGGACGCCCGAGAACCCGTGCAAGGTGTACCCTGCTGGCTTTAGCTTGCTACGGGGCAGCTTTAGGTTCTCGAAGGCTTCGAGAAACAGAATGTTGACCGAGCTCCCGTTGTCCACAAGGATTCGCCGAGGGTCAAAATTGGCCATGCTGAGGTTGATGACGAGGGCATCGCAATGGGGGAGCCGCACCCCCTCCAGGTCTTCCCCCGAGAAGGAGACAGAGAGTTGCTGGATCTGGGGGGGGGAGGGCCTTGGACGGCGTTAACATCCCGGATGAACGCCTTGCGGGAAGTATTGGACTTCCCTCCCATGGGCCCCCCGTGGACGCAGTGTAATATGGCTTGGCCCTCAGGCTCATCAAGCTCCGGCTCTCGCTCGAGGAGCTGCAGGGGAGCTCGAGGAGGAGGTGGAGTCCTCCTGTTCCTCGTGTCCCTCTGTCCCCGAGCTTCCTCTCGCTTGTACTCCTGGAGGTACCCTCGCTGAATGAGGGCCTCAATCTCGTCTTTCAGGGCACGGCAGTGATCCGTGTCGTGCTCGTTGTCTCGGTGGAAGCGGCAGTAGAACCGCTGATCCCTTTTCTTGCTAGTATTATTGGACGGACGAGGGGGGTACTGGACGAGGTCCCTGTCCTCGATCGCCAAGAGGATGGAGGACACATTTTGGGTTAGCGGGGTATACCTCTCGAAGCGAGGGACCGGCGGGACCTTCTTCATGGCACCCGCGTCCCTTGGAGTCTTCTTTGATGGCTCGACTTCGTCGGCCTTCCGCTTTCCCTTCCCGGGGGCCTCCCTAGACTCTTCCGGGTTCAGGCCTCTTCCTCCCTAATGTACTTCTCGACCCTGTTGAGGAGGTCGGGAAAATCGATGGGGGGTTTCTTTACTAGAGAGGCCTTCAGCTGTCCATGACGGACGTTGTGCCGAAATGCCACGGAGGCAACGCCAGGATCGAGGGAGGAGACCGACCTTGCCTCTGCGGTGAACCTCCGGATGAACACTCTGAGCGACTCCCCTTCCTTCTGCCTGAGCCCAAGTAAAGAGGTGCTTGTCCTCTCGGCCTTCCGGCTGGTGACAAAGTGGGCGAGAAAGTTGCCCTCCAGCTGGTCGAAGGAGTAAATGGAGCCGGGGGTCAGCTTGGAGAACCATTCACGAGCCGGACCCCGGAGGGTGGCAGGGAAGGCTCGGCACAGCAGGGGATCCGAAGCGCTGTGAATCATCATCAGGGTTTTGAAACCCTCCATGTGATCAGCAGGATCTCCCTCGCCGTCATAGGTCTCAAACTGGGGAGGTCGGAAATTTCGAGGTATTTCCGCTTGAAGGATGAGGGCGGAGAAAGGGGGTCGGACAGGTCTGTATCCCTGAGTCGCTCCAGGACCGCCGTCGCCTATGTGATCGAGGCGATCCTCCATCTCTTGGAGGCACCTTAGGAGATCGTCATCGTACTCTGGTGGGATCGTTGATGGGCGGGACACGCTGGCCTCGGCGTCCGACCTGGTTTGAGAATGGCGGACATCCTCCTGGTTGAGGGCCCCTCGGAGAGCCCCCAGGATTTCCCTTCGGAAGTCCTGGAACTCCTGGTGAGTGACTGGGGCTCCCTCAATCCGGTTCGGTTGAGCCGAAGGTTGTCGTCCGACGCGGCTGAGCGCTGGCCTCCGTCCTTGGGACGGTAGTTTTGGATGGTTCGGGGCCGAGTTGGAAGCGGCCCTTCCCCTGCTGCGACTAACCTGTCGGTTTATGATTACTCCCCGTAAGTCGGGCTGGGCCGGACGAAAGGCGCTCTTCTGGGGTCCCTGACGGGGAGCCCCGTGATTGGATGCGTGCGCTTCGGCGGCGGCACCCGGTGGGGGTAAGTCCCGCTGAGGTGCGGAGGTAGCAGCCTTCTTGGCCTTGGGGGCCATGAGAGTTCGGCTGTCGAGGTACCTTGATGGTCGGGCTCGGATCGGCCTCTGACGTAGTTCCCACAGACGGCGCCAACCTGATGCGGTGTGTTTCTGGGAGACGTGTGGATGCACCAGGTATGAGTTCTTACTCGATTTGTATTTGAAGGAGGAAGCTACTAATCAGACGACCCTCGGCGAGCCGAGCGGTACCGGTGATAGGCTGTGGTGAGGCGAGGCTGGATGCTTGGCTCGGATCAGGGGGCTCGGATCTGAGGTCTGGTGTACCTGCAGACGGTCTAGGAACACCGGGGTTGGTCCCGGTGGCAGACCCTCTGACGATCTAGTCAGTCACTTAAGATAGAGTAACAGTAACTAGGGTTTTGGTGGAAAAAGATTGATTACCTGGAGAAGGAGTAGGGGTCTGGTATTTATAGAAGATCCCAACCGGGTCTGGACCCGTTTGGGGCCGGGTCGGGACCCGGTTGCCCATGTGGCTGAAGCGGTGGAAAACCAGGCGGTTTAGGGCTGACGTGGCAGATGCCTGGGCGGTATCCGGGCTGACGTGGCGGCGGCCCGGGCAGTTTTCCGATGCTGATGTGGCAAATCTGGAGAATCATGAGGTGCACGTATCCTGAGGGGATCCTGTGGCCCAGGATGGGCCACGTTATTCCTAGCCCATATCATCATCTTTTTTTTTTTGGATAAAAAGATAGAACCCATAATGGATTCTAGCCAAAATATTATAACCAGAGTAAAACATAATTCAGAACAAATACAGCCAATAGATGACTCAAGTGATGGCACCAAAAAAACACGAGTTTAGACAACAACATAGTATCAAAACATCACCAAATAGATAGTCAGAAATATAGAGCTAGAAGGCCAACTAAGGGTCAATAATCACCACTTCATCCCCGTAGTGATCTCTTTGGTTCATGCGCAGCTTGCATGGACCGAACTAGAAGAACATCAGTAATATACTCCTGTTGATACGTAGTCATATGAGAAATGGATTCCAAAGTAGTAGAAATTGGATCAATATGATTGATTTCCCTAGCATTGTCGTTGGCCTCAACATTGATATTACTCTGATCAGCATTTTGAGTCTCATCCTGGCTAGCAGCAACATCATCAACATGATAAATCAGAGATTGTTCATCCATCTGCACGATATGAATGAGATCATTTGCACCCAAATCATTATTCCCAGCAATAGAGTTCCCAGAACCATCATGAGGAAGATCTTGAGGAATAAAAATCTTTAAGGCATCAGCAACAGAAATAAAATCCACCTGGACTTCTTGGAGGGATGCAAAATTTCTGGACAAAAAGAAGCAAAGTAATATATTGAATTATCTCATTTAATCTCGATAAGATGAAAGATATATAGATAGGAGAAATTGAAAGTGTTATCCTAGAATATATATAGTGCAACTTTCGTGTTTTTGATGTCATGCCATGGAGTTACACAAGGAGATAGATGCAGTGGCGGAGCCAGGATTGTCATCCACCAGGAGCGAAATTACAAGAACTAAAAAATTAGAAAGGATAGCGAATGTGTGTTTCAATTACAAAATCTCACCCCACTTAGTAAAAACAACCATCACTCTAAGATAAATTCACCATGATGTACAAGTACAACAATAAGTATTCTGCAATGCCTCTAAGCACATAATGGAAAATTCCAAAATAAACAAAGAAGAAAATAAAGTGAGCTAGCTAGCAGATTTGAGAGACAAAACTATATATATAGCTCTAGAATTAATAAGCATTGTAATTATAGATACGACAAGGTACAATTCTTCACCTTTGTAACAGCGTGGAGAACAAACAGAAATGTGAAGTACAAGTTTCTGACACCGTCTGGATATTGCAAAACATGATCATACAACAATTTATGATTAAGACCCCACTGGTATCACAAAGCAAAAAAAAGTTAGCATAAGATTCCGTTTATCACAAAGTAAACCAAGTATTCCTGTAAACTGTAAGCTAATAAACCTACCAAGTTTTGGCTTCATCGATTAGATAATCAGAAGCTAGGTGCACAATCCTGAAATCAACTTGTAAATCACTTTTTTTCTCCTAACAATGTTCTTTAAATCATTAGATAGATCTGCACAAACAGTGAGAATGAGTAAGCATCCAAATGTTCCAAACATTTCTGACTTCAAAAGAAAAATAATCAGATTAACATCAAGAATTGTTGAAGAAGAGCAATCTTAATGACTGAAACTTTCATCGACTCATTTTTTACTATGCAAACGTTCCTCAGCATATTGCAGTAAAAGTACTTGAATCCTAGCATATTACCTGCAACTTGTGCATGACTTTTCAAATTATTTCACATTTTCCAACCTGCTCTTCTCATTAGAGATCTGATATGGAACAATCAAACTTAACTTCTGGACTCTTGCGAAATCACAAACAAACTAATCTAATGTATATACATAATATAAGGATTCATATTTTATCTTCGTGTAAAATGTATATTCTTACATTTTCAATTTCCTTTGAGTAATTTAATGAATATCACGTATACTAACACATAGTATTTTACAAAAGTATTTAGTATGACAGGTTTTTCTCGTAAAGGGAGATCTTAATCTACAATTGGAAGTACACATCTCGACATGCATCAAGTATGAAGAGTGACCGAGAAGTCCAAATTATTTTACATTAAGTGAAGAACATGTTTGTGAAGTGTCCATGAAGCGTCAATGTCTAATAGGGTTATAATTCTTATAAGTTATAACTTATGAGTTATGACATAGATCTGACATGAGTGCAAAATACACATTAAAGTAAATTTGGAAAGCAAAATATATTGTTTGTTCTAAGTTTGTGAGCACTCTCTATATCTTCTAAATATCAAGGCCACAACTACAATGGAAACAAGTATTTTTAAAATAATGTCACTCTATAGCAATCATATTCATAGGCATAGAAATAGCCTTCAGAAATAAGTTAATAAAGTTGCCAAACCCAATTAATTGTTCACCCATGACCCAACCACTGTGTAACCATGGACCCACTGAAGATCACTCCCTCTGCTTTTTTGAAATACCTTTGCTAAAATTACGAGCATGGAGGAAGTTATATTTGAAATGCTCAAAACTAAGTTTACTAGGGAAATTGAGTTCTTATTGACATCCTGCCATATTAATTTATGTAGTCCTTCATGTCTCAGATCCTCAGATATGAATATTATTCCTTCACATTCCAGCTTTTTATAGATTTCAGACTCTAGGGATATATATATTTCTCCTTTGTTACACAAACTTTTTTAAAAAACTATTAAATTTTATTTGACTACCAATAGTTCTTTTACATTTTATCGCATGGCCAACCCTTGCTCAGAGTTGCCTGAAGTAAAAAATGGCACCAAGCCACCAACTCATAAGGATGATTGTAAGTTGCCAATTTTAAACCATGATTAATAATCTTGAGGAGCTTCTTGAACTTTTCATGGCACATGTTGTCTTCACTTTAATTAGAAAAGTTTCATAAGCAGCCCTCATAGGCTCATAATGAACTTTAATACCTATTAGATACTTAGTTAGATACTTAGACTTATCCAAAAAGAAGAAGATAGTTTGATCTAAATAAATAAATAATAAGAAGCCGGTTTGGGGAAAAAACAATGATGAAGATTATGAAGTTAACATGTACAAAACAATATAAAGAGAAGCATGACAACAACAACGATTGTTAACAAATTATAATAAACAAACTCACAAAATCCTAACTGAAAATCCCTAATTTCTTAGATTTATCCATCACTCACCAACCAAAATCCCTAATTTCTCAAACACAACAAAATTGATCTTTACTTACATGGTCAAACAACACAACAAAAATTCTCAACAAAAAAAAAATAATCACAGATCACTCACCATCAACATCTGACGTCAAGTTGGGAGGGGAGAGATTCGGACTTCGGAGGCTAAAGCGAAAAGAGCCAGGGTTTCGAATTTCGATGGAGCCTTGGAGTCTGGAGAATGGAAAGAAAGAAAGAAAAGAAGAACGGAGAGGGAGCTAGGGTTTCTCCATTGTGGTGGAGGCTGGAGCGAAAAGAAAGAAAGAAAAGAAGAAGAGGAAAGGGAGCTCAGGTTGAGGGGGAGCATAGGTTTTATGCACTTGGACCTACTAACGGGGCTGCCATATTTGCCATATTCTTCACCCTTTACTGCCTCCTACTTAGCTTAGGGTATGTTTGGCAAGTAAAAATCGGAGAGAAAAGTGAGAAACTCATAGAATCTAAAAGATAGATTCCATAAAAGTTTGCTTTGATCCCCAAGTTCTCCACTTTTCCCTCCAAATTCTACTCGCCAAGCACACTAAGCTCATTTGGGTTTTACTTATTAATTTACTAGATTTGCCCGTGGGCACATGCCTACGGCACGTTTTCGGAACGATACAACACACGAAAAGCCCTATAAACAGTAAAACCACAATTATATATTTTAAGTTTGAATAGTATGAAAATAATTAGTTGTAAATAAAAATCCATGTTTCCATTAGATATGTTGAAAAATAATTATAAATGAGGGTGTAAAATCCAACTTGTTCAAATTTAACTGTTGAAGAGATATTTCCTATTTTCAATATAACATGTGCAATAAAAAAACATAAAAATTCTGAAAATTTTATAAACCTGAAATCTTAAAATTTAAATTTCTAAGTAAATAAAGAAAGAATGGTAAAGAGAGAGGGAGAGAGAGAAAGAGAGAAATATGAAAAAGTGAAAAGAGAAGAGAGAGATAATAATAAAGTAATGAGTTTTTTAGTTTTAGAGAAAAAATTTTAATTTTGGAAAAATTTTGTGCGGAAAAATATATTTTGTAGGAATCAATCTAAGTCATTAGTAGGGAGATTGAATGAGAGCCACTTGATAGCTTTCTTTGTAATTTATTATATAGATTACTATGTTTTTTATAACGGGTGTAGTTTCCATGTGTTACAGTTAGGCATATTAACTAAGCTCAATTTTTTATTGTCAAAAGGGGTTTCCTTAATTTTTCTGTTTTATTTTGAGGTTTTCCCCAAAATAAGCCACTTTTTCAAACTAATTTTCAAAATAGACCACTTTCAAAACTAATTTCTAAAATAGACCTTCGCAGTTCCTAACTGCGCTTGACTCTATTTTCTTGACGCAGTTGGCAACTACGGTCTAAGTATATGCCATAATAATCCAATTCCAACACTTATGTCAAAATAGTGTTAAGGAGAAAACTATACTCACCTTAGAACGCATTTGGCAACTATGTTCTTGATTGCACTAAACTCGTTGTTCCCAACTGCATTCCTAATTGGACCATATGAAATATTGAATTAAGAATGCAGTAGAAAACTGCGAGCATAGTGCAATCAAGAACGCAGTTGCCAACTGCCTTCTTGATTCACTAAGCCCGCAGTTCCCAACTACATTCCTAATTGGACCCTATGAAAGATTGAATTAGGAATGTAGTTGAAAACTGCGAGTTTAGTACAATCAATAATGCAGTTGCCAACTGCGTTCTAAGGTGAACATAGTTTTATACTTGACATTATTTTGACACAAGTGTTGGAGTTGGATTATTGTGGCATATACTTAGACCGCATTTGCTAAATGAGTCAACAAAATAGAGTCAAGCGCAGTTGGGAACTGCGAGTGGTCTATTTTGAAATTCAGTTTCGAAAGTGATCTATTTTGAAAATTAGTTTGAAAAAGTTGCCTATTTTAGGGGGGGAAAATCTTTTATTTTCTCCCCTACGTAAGTTCCAATACAATAAACATGCATGAACGAGCATTACACTACAACAAAAATGGCCTTTTCTGGTGTTTTCTAAAATGCCGAGATAGACCCTTATAAAAATCCAAGGGATCTATCTCGGCGTTTTCAACAAATGCCGGTGTAGGTAGGTTTGTCTCAGCATTTTTGAGAAAACGCTAGGATAGAACCCTTTCAGTTTCCGCCAAAACCCAAAATTCTAATTTTATTTTCCCCCTATCCCTCAAAACCCCAGATCGAAAGCTCTTTCATCTTCCAACTTCCATCCACCTTCCCTTCTCTCCCCTTCCAATCCGCTTCCCTCCTCCACCGCCTCCACCCCTTCACCACCGCCATGTGCCACGTCATCTCTCACTCATCCGCCATCCACCGTCTCCTCCCTGAACGGTCAGTCTCCCAACTTCAGCAATCGCCCACCCACGGAGACGAACTTGCTCGATGGATGTGAGTATCAGTTTCTTCTTATCATCTTTCCTTCATTTTTAGCCAATTCTTTACGATAATTGTCAAGTTAATACTTACTTTATGTGTGATGTGTTAGGTTTTTTTCCATCTAAAGTTTGAATTTTCTAAGAGACTTACCATGTTTTATTTATTATTTATTTATTTTTATCATGTGTTTCTTTTTCTTTTTGCAAGGATAGGGTGGAGTTGATTATGTTAAGAGGTTTGCAAATTTGATATTCTTCTCACTACCCAATTACCCAAGCAAATTGGAAGAGGAATAAGTTTCAATAAATTCAAATTTGTTGATTTTGGAAGTGGGTTTCTTTTTTAAAAAAATGGAGGTTTGTAGCTGTGGATTTCTGAAATGCCTATTTTGGGTTAGAATGTTCATAAAGTTTGCAAATTTATGCATAGTAGGTATGGCTTGATATTAAAAATAGCTATTTTAGTGAAAGATTATTGCTTAGTAAATATCACACTTAAGTTTGTATCTTTAGTTTTGAAGAGGAAAGACATGTCAACTGTGACAAAAAGACACAGATTCAAGATAAATCTTGAATAAACATGTTATGAGAATGTTCTTCGAGGTGGAGGAGTACGATGATAATGAAGTCGAGATTGGACCGACGCTAGACTGAAGGATGTGCCCTGCCTGTCAGACATTTTCTGTTATGTGATCCCCGCCACCCCGGAGTTTTGTTGGGGAAGTAAATGCTTTGATGTAATTTGTTTGCTTGGATGCATATATGTTTTGTACCACATATGTATGTATGTTTGGTACCATGTATGTTTTTGTCCCACTCCCCATGTTTGAGGTGGATTTAGGTGCTTATGTTGTATTGTAGATTCTTATACTTTGCTCAGTACTCTGAGTTTGTTTTATTAACTCCTTATTAATAAAACAGGGTGGTCATACTTCACATTTTTCTAAAAAAAATAAATTAAAAAAAACATGTTATGAGAATGTTTCTCCGGAAAAGGAATTTGTCAAATATTGAAAAATGAGTGTATTTTGTTTGCAGTGGAAGGCTATTCTTTTGGGTTTACTGGAACTCTCAATTTACATTGTACTGTTGTTAGCTTCATCGATCCTTCAGTAAAAAAATCGATTTCGTCTTCTTTATGCATCACAATAGAAGGGAGAGAGAATCTGCCCAGTCCAATTTTCTGATCTCGTGTGTAATTGAGATTCTAGCGTTGACTTATATTGAACGGGGAGGTCTTATTATTTAATCGTGAAATTAAGAGCTTTTCAGTTTCCTATTGACTATTTCATTTTCATCCAACCTCTAGAAAAGCACGACATTATTGGTGTAGCAATCTCGCTCTTTGGAGCAAACGATCGTCTTTAGAAACTTTGACATAAAAAGCTCAGCCAACAAGCTCCTTATTTACTGATGAGGAGATTGCGTTTGAAGCATTATTCCGGGAATTAAATAGTTTTCAATCATTATATTATATCTACATTTGGTGTATAGAAATAAATAAGACTGATGAATTTGACAGACACAATTTATATTTTGTAATATTTTGTATGAGACTGAAGTTGGTATTTTCATTTTATTTGTGAAGATGTGTTTATATTTTACATTTTTTTTGCGAAAATGCAAGGAAACTTTAGTTTAGTTTTGATTTGATCTTAAACTACCCCCCAAAAAAAGGTAGCTCTATCCCAGTGTTTTCCAAGAAAACGACAGGATAAAGTTATTAAATAACACAAAGTAATATGACTCTGTTACGGCGTTTCTTTAAAACAACGTCCGGATAGACAATTGTCTGTAATGGCGTTTTTCGATGAAATGCTAGGATAGGATGGGTCTATCCCGGCGTTTCGGAAAAACGCCGGGATAGGCCATTTGTCTATCCCGACGCAGTTTCTTGCGGCGTTGTTTGCGGCGGTTTGGAACACGCCGCTATGTGTTAGAACTCGAATATCATTAAATAGAAAATTTCTAACAATGTTTGTGAAGAACTACAAATACAGGAATAAAAGAACAAACCAGACACTTCAATACAGAGTCGAGATTAAGATCTCTGTCCTTAAAGTAAAATCTGCCCCGTAGTGTGACGGTAGCTGACGAATTGCCTCCCAAGATACAACTGTATATTACCTTTTCCTGAAGAGCAGCACCCTAGCTTCAGAGATATCAGCGAACCAGTAGCTGTGTTGTACTCTCAGACTCAGAGGAAGAAGAAGAAGAAGATTATTAATTGCAAAAAACCTGTGTATCTGGCAGATAAAATTGCAAGGTCTTATAGGTGATGAGGGCGTAACTGATGGATCATGGATCCATTACTCTGTAACAGCAGAGTAATGGCTCCAAAAACGTAACTGATGGATCCATTATTCTGTTATTACAGAATAATGGCACCAGTTACAGAATTTCAAATGCATCAAAAACTAGATCCAGCAAAAAATTGGAGCGGGGAAAAAAAATCATGTAGGCCAGAACCAAGCCAAGCCAAGCCAGACCAGACCAGACCAGACCAAGCCGAGCCGAGCCAATCTGAGCCGAGCTGAAGCCGAAGCCGGGCCGGGCGCGTGCGCGCGTGTGTGTGTTTGTAATTTTGGCTAGGTCCTCTCTCCACTACATGTTAGTAGTAACCCCAAGGCTACACCCTTTAGTCGATTTCTTTAGCTTATATACTAGAGAAATCTTTCCCATCTTCCGATATGGGACGATCAATTTTCTCCAAATTCCCAAGTTAGTACATTTCGAGTACCCAACTTTGGACTAACATTTCTCATTCCTACGAAACTGTTTTTCGCAAATGAGTACATTACAGAATAGTACTCAACGAGAGGAACGTAATCCAATCACTTTCCGGCGCTGCCGGTGGCCGGAGCCCACCAGAATCTGGCCCGAAAAATATGTCAAAAATATTTCCAACAATCCCCCACATGAGTGGAAATTACCAGACTATGCAATCCCGACACGACAGAAAAAGACATGACAGAAAATACTCTGAGAGTACAATCGAAAAATCACTGCATCGGGAATGGTAGTAATTTTTCAACTTTGAACCACCCTTAGTGAGTAGCCATCAGATTCACTTAACCAGGCTGTGAACATGATGTCTTGAACTACCCGGACTTTGATGTGAACCTAGACAATAACTATCACACAGTTTCATCTCCTTACAGAACTAAGTTCTCTTGTTGTGTTAATTTTGGCCTTGAACAACTCTGGTTAATCGTGAGTGAACTTGGAGAATGTAGCATCTCTTCATTATCCTAAAAACGGCCTCATTTCACACTCACAATGTGATTGCCCATATAGAGTATCCTGCCATACCCCACTTTTATTTCAAAGCTATGGGAATCATTAAAAGCAAAACTTATCCTAACCCCTTGCAGGCAGCACTGTTTTATCATCCTAAGAGTGGGTAAGAGATTTTAATCTCTCAGTGCTCACGTCGATTCAACAAAATTTAGTTGTCCCCTTGAACCTAGATCTTAGGATCTCCAATTTTCATGTAGGGTTTCTATCAAGTATCCTCTTTTGTCATAGGCTTTAAACACATTCCTCTTGATGATCTCACAACTTGCTCCTGTGACAAACCTTTAGTAAATGGATCTGCTAGGTTGTCGGCCGATTTTATATACTCTATAGAGATTATTCCATTTGAAAGCAGTTGTCTAATGGTTTTGTGTCGCCTTCTGATAGGACGAGACTTATCATTATACATACAATTCAGTTCCCTTGCTATAGCCTACTGGCTATCACAATGTACACATATAGAAGGCACTGGCTTTTTCCACGTAAAAGTATATCCTCTAAAAAGTTTCGAAGCCATTCTGCTTCCTCTGCCGCTTTTTCTAAAGCAATAAACTCAGATTCCATGGTGGGTCTGGCCAGTAACGTTTGTTTAGAGGATTTCCATGACACAGCTGCATTGTAACCCCCATTCCCGTAAATACATATTTTCTGAATATTTTCTGTATTTCGATTATTGATAAATTTATTTTGTGTTAAATTTATTTTGAGATTTTCTATTAAAATATTTTCCAATCGAAAAATTATACTATTTCGAATGATAGTGTATTTTAAACTTATTTTATAATCTTAATTTATCGGTTAATTATATTTGGGCCCAAATCATATATATTATTATTATTGGATTATTTTAATAAAAATTGTTAAACTCGAATAATTGTTTTATTTTATGATTTTATTATTTCTATAATTATAACTATTAATTATTATTCCTTGATTATTTAATTAAAGTACATTTAACGAATCATTTTGTTTTCATACTTGATCTAATTTTCTTGGCGAATTCCGATTTATTTTCAAGCCAATTTATATTTATTGTATTACTTATTTATTCATTTGGATTTAATTTTTTGTTCATGAATTCTTTGTTTTTCTTAAATGAACAATTTTCTTGTTAATCCTTTTTTTTTCTTTTATTTAACTGTGGGTATTTTTGTTTGAACCCTATTGATTTTGATCTATATCTTAATTGAACCCTAAAACCCAATTTCATTTGTTCTTAACCCTAATCCGCTGTTATTGGACCCTAACTCACCAACCCAGTACCCTAATTGTAGCCTATAAATACAATCCTAGTGCAAATGCTAACAATTGCACAATTTTGAAACCATGTCCGCTTATTCTCTCTCCTCCTTGTTTCTCTCTCCTCGTCACCTGGTTTCCCGCCCAAATCCTGTAGCTCGCTATTGTTCTCCTTCCTTGTTCAATCTCCGACACCCCCTGTCTCCGACGATCCCTTCCCCCAACGCCACCCCCTCGTCACCGCGCACCACCACAACACCTCCCCCTTGCGCCTCCTCCTTTGGTTCTCGTCGACGACAGCCAAAACCCCCTCCTGTCCTCCCTATTTGATTGACGACCCCCAGCACCAGCGCCACTCGACCTTGTTGTCGATGCCACCCCCTCTTGTCGCCGTCGATGCCGCCGCCCCCAGGCCGTTGACCCTTGCTGTCGTTGCTATCCTTTAGTTGATGTTGCTTTTATTTCACATATTGTGCACGTGTTATTGTGCGTTCGTGGGTTTGTTGCTTCGGGATCCTTATTCCGTTATTCTTGGTATTCAAATCCACCGTTTATAAGGCAAGTCACCGTCCTCTTGAATTTCTAATTGTGTCAAATTCGAGTTTCATTGAAATTCTTGCAAGTAGATCTCCTTTTTATCATATTATCTATTGTTCATCTCTTCGTTGGGTCTATTGAGGGTTTACACGAGCTAACCCCAATATTCTTGATATCGTGCCACTTTAGACTCTAAAGTTTGGATCTTTTATGGGTGCATATAGAATTGATAATAGGGTTGTTCATATAATCATCACACAAATAAATTATTGTAGAGATAATTGCTAGATTGTATGTTGTTTGATCGATTGATGATTGATTGATGATGAATTGATGTATGTGCATGTTCTAATTTTATTTATCTTGTTTTTGCACCCATCAAGCTGATTACATAATTTATTGACTAAAGAACCGATACCCATCATGTTTAATTAATTTATTTTCATGGAAAAATACCCTAAAACCTGTATCTTGCTTGCTGCCTGAAATTTGTCTATTATTTTTGACCTAGTAAACGATCTTAAATTGAATTACTTTCTGAACAAGAGTTGTAGCCTATTCTTTCTAGTTTCCAGAACATCCTGAATTTTTGAATTCCGAGTTTTATAGCAAAAGTTATGTCTGTTTTACTACAGCTGTGTTTTTATTTCCAGAATTATACTTTTCATATTTTCTTGAATTAATTATTCCTATGTTGTACTATTGCATGAATTAATGAATATATGTTACATTGCACGTTCCCAATGAATTATTGTCATCATTCTAATTGTCCTATTTCATGTTACCAACCTATTGTTCCCCTATTGATACTATCGTTCACCGAATTGTCCATTATTTGCATGTTGTATTGTTGCATTGATGAAATAATTAATAAGTCGGGGTTTAAGGGATTGACTGGAGTAGTAGATGATATAGGGATTGTACTCGGATGATGGCTCGTGATTATTACCGTTATCGTCATCGTGTAAGAAATTACATATGGTCTATGTTATTACCGTTATCGTCATCGTGTAAGAAATTACACATGACCCGTATTATTACTGTTATCGGCATCATACCCAGTACATAAACTATAGAATATTCCACTTAAGTCTAAACGAAATTGATTGTATGCATCGAACCTGTAGTATGGGATGCAGTAGTACATGCATTAGTTAGGATTAAAATGATTAATAGACATAAGGATTGACACATCACCAACATTGCATATTGTTCATTATTTTTCTTATTTGTATCCAATATTGTCTAAGTGTTATTGATATTAACCGTTGAATACCGTTACCAAATATTGAATCATTGTTACACCGTTGTATTGATTACCATGTTATTGATTATTGCAATCGTGCCATATTATTGATTCTTATTGATCCATTGATTCATTGATATACCGTTATTCAATTGTTCCCTGCTTTCTCTACTTGCTATCTATGACTTGCTCTTAGGACAATTTTTCTTCTCTTTTTAGATGAAGTGTATACAGGTAATGAAGGAGAATTGCCTGTTGGAATTGAAGGACAGAGATTCTGAAGATTTAATGCTTTCTAGTTGCTTATTGTTTTATTGAACTATTGTTATTTCATTGTATTAGGCTTATGTCCCGAATATTGTTATTTGCTTCCAGACGTTGGATTATTATTGTATTTGGATATTTTTATTGCTTCATTCCAAGTATTATTGTTCATGAAATTATTATTATTGTCTGTGCAATTATTCTGTATTGATTATATTGTTGAGTTGATCGGATAAACAGCTTATGGGTGACGTTAGTTATTCGCTAGGCCAATGTCTAGGCCAATGTAACGTGCTCGTATTACGTATTTTTGGGAAGCGGGGCATGCCATGCACCACCAAGAGTGAAGACATACCCACTTGTGGATTTCGAGTTCTTGGAGTCCGATATCCAGTTGGCATCACTGTAGCCTTCTAGTACTGCTGGATATCTGGTGTAATGTAGCCCATAACTCTGAGTATGTCGTAAGTAGTTCAATACTCTAGTTATTACTTTTTAGTGACTTCATCCTAGATTACTTATGTAGCAGCTTAGTACATTTACTAAATGTGCTAAGTCCGGTCTTGTACAATTTGTTAAGTACATCAGAGATTACACGTGCATATTCCAATTGTGTTATGCTGTCACCCGTATTTTTGAACAAGTAAAGACTGGGATCCACAGGACTTTTGGCAGTCCCATTGGAGTAATTCTTGAATCTTTTAAGTTCCTTCTCAGCGTAATGAGCTTGAGACAAGGTAATTCCCTCAGACATCCTGGAAACTTTGATTCCTAGTATGATATCTGCAACTCTAAAATCTTTCATATCAAACTTACCACTAAGCATGTTCATAGTTTGTTTGATAATGTCATTATTGCTACCAATAATGAGCATGTCATCTACATACAGACACACCAGAATGTATCCATTTGGAGTATCTTTAATGTAGATATACTTATCACATTCATTTATTTTGAAACCATTTGACATCATAACATTGTCAAATTTTGCATGTCACTATTTTGGAGCTTGTTTCAGTCCGTACAAGGATTTTACAAGCCTGCACACCTTGTTTTCCTATCCAGGAACTACGTAACCCTCAGGTTGTTTCATGTATATTTCTTTTTCTAAATCCTCATTTAGAAATATATTTTTGACATCCATTTGATGTATTTCGAGGTTACGTAGAGCTGCAATAGCTATCAATATTCTTATAGAAGTTATTCTTATGACCGGAGAATAAGTATTAAAGAAGTCTAGGTCTTCTTTTTGCCTAAATCCTTGTACCACAAGTCTCGCCTTATGTTTCTCTATTGAACCATATTGGTTTCAATTTTTGTTTGAAAATTCATTTGCATCCTAGAGCTTTACACCCAGAAGGCAAATTGACCAACTTCCATGTATGATTTTGTATAATGGAGTCTATTTCTTTTGATTGCTTCCTTCCACATAGGAGTATCAGGCGTAGACATAGCTTCCTTGAATGTTCTGGGCTCATTCTCTAACAGAAAGGCCGTTACAAAGTCAGGACCAAATGACTTTGATGTTCTAGCCCGTTTACTTCGTCTAGGTTCATCATTATCATCTCCTGGTTCATCAACCAAGGTACTTGGACTCCCTTGCTAACGTGTACGTTTGGGATACCTAGCATCCTTGTACGGTTCCATTATTGTATTCATATGGACATCCGGTATATCCAATTTATATACCAAGAATCGATATGCACTGCTGTTATGTGCATAGCCTATAAATATGCAATCAATGGCTATAGATCCTATTGTGACCTGTTTGGGATTATGTACTGCTACCTTTGTTAGACACCCCCACACTTTGAGGTATTTCTACGAAGGTACGTACATTACCTTTCCACAGTTCGTATGGTATCTTGCCAGTTTTCTTGTGAGCTATTTTATTGAGAATATAGTTGGCGGTCAGCAATGCTTCCCCCCACATGTTCTAGGGTAACCCAGAATTCAATAACAAGACATTCATCATCTCCTTTAGAGTTCGGTTCTTGCGCTCAGCAGTACCAATTGATTCACGTGAGTAAGGAGCAGTGGTCTGATGAACTATTTCATGTTCAGAACAGAACATATTAAACGGTGCATCATATTTCCCTCCTCTATCACTCCTAACGATTTTAATCGTTTTGCCAAGTTGATTCTCAACCTCAAGCTTATATTCCTTGAATTTATCCATTGCCTTATTTTTGCTATGTAACAAGTATACAGAGCAGTATTTTGTGCAATCGTCTATGAACGTCACAAAATATTTTTTACCACCTCTGGTCTGCACGTATTTTAAATCGCACAGATCCATGTGAATTAGACCTAGAGTTTCAGTGTTTCTTTCTACAAAACGGGATGGAATTTTAGTGAGTTTGGCCTCTGTGCAAACTTCACATTTATCGCAGTTGTCTACCTTAAATTTTGGTAGTAAATTCATGTTAATTAATCGACACAGAGAATTGAAATTAACATGGTCTAGTCTTTCATGCCAAACAGAAGAAGACTCAACAACAAAAGCAACAGGATTAATTTCATTAATTTTAGGAACAACAGGAACAACACATTTTGGGATGACTGTCATTACATTGAATTTGAACAGTCCATCCTTAACATACTCTTTTCCCAGTACATCACATTTTTTGAAAGTACAAAATTATCAGATGCAAGAACGACCCTAAATCCATTCTTGCTTAGCAAAGATCCCGAGCTCAAGTTCTTTCGAATATCCGGAACATGCAACACATTGGTTAGTGTTAGTTCCTTGCCAGAAGCCATCTTCAGCACTATCTTCCATATTCCTTCAATCTTGGAGGTGGAAGAATTCCCCATGAACAACTGTTCATTCTTGTTTCACTTCTGATATGAAGTGAACATATCCTTGTCCGAGCAGATGTGCTTGGTGGCCCCAGTATCGTACCACCATTCACGAGGATTGCCCCCCACCAGATTGAACTCCGAGACAATAGCATAGAGGTCCAAGTCAGAGAGACCAGTGGATAGGTTCTCAGTAATGTGCGCATGGGATTTGTCATTCTCTTTTGCCTTTTCCGTTCCAGCACGGATGTTATCCTTGCTGCGAAAGTTAGAGATTTTGTGCTCCAGCTTACCACACTTGTGGCATTTTCCAGCAAACTTCTTTGCGGCAAGTTTTTTGTTCGAGGCCTGTGGCAAGAACTTCCTCTTTTTGTCCTTCTGTTCATGCTCCACCATGTTGGCCTTTTCCATGGACTGATTTTCATAGGACTTGTCAGCCTTGTGATTATCTTCTTCAATCTGCAACCTGACAATCAGGTCCTCAAGAGACATTTTCTTTGGCTTGTGCTTGAGGTAGTTCTTGAGGTCCTTCCATCCAGGTGGAAGCTTCTCAGTGAACGCTGCAACCTGAAATGGTTCACACAGCGTCATGTTCTCTGCAGCGATTTCGTGCATTATCACCTGCAATTCCTGAATTTAACTCACAACAGTCTTGGACTCAACCATCTTGTGGTCCAGAAATTTTCCAACTACAAATTTCTTAGAGCCGGCATCTTCCGTTTTGTACTTTTTCTCCAAAGACCCCCACAGAAGTTTGGAAGTCTTGAAGACACAGTATACACTGTAGAGCGGGTCTACCAAGCCGTTCAGGATGCAATTTCTGCATAAATAGTCAGCCTGAGTCCATGCGTCAACCGCAGCAATGGAGTGCGCATCCATAGGTGCCAGTATAGGGGCAGTTTCAGTGAGAAACCTGTCCAGCTTCAAGGTGGTCAGGTAGAACTGCATCTTCCCTTGCCACTTCTTGAATCCAGTTCCATTGAACTGTTCTGGTTTTTCTCCTACAGTTATATGTGTGGGCAGAACGGCCGTTTGTGCCGCAACCGATTATGCAGTCACATTCTGGATCACTGGTGTTTGAGCATTGAGCACTCCACTGACATTCTCATTTGGTGTGTTCTGCATTTTTTTTCTGAAACAGTTAAAATTCAACTGTTAGTTTTTATTTTTTCCGAAATGATAACAGTACCTATAAAGAATCTTCACAAAAACTGTTAGAATAGAGGAAAACTTCTGCTTTAAGATTGTTAGAACTCGAATATCATTAAATAGAAAATTTCTAACAATGTTTGTGAAGAACTACAAATACAGGAATAAAAGAACAAACCAGACACTTCAATACAGAGTCGAGATTAAGATCTCTGTCCTTAAAGCAAAATTCGCCCTGTAGTATGACGGTAGCTGACGAATTACCTCCCAGGATATAACTATATTACCTATTCCTGAAGAGCAGCACCCTAGCTTCAAAGATATCAGCGAACCAGTAGCTGTATTGTACTCTCAGACTCAGAGGAAGAAGAAGGGGAAGAAGATTATGAATTGCAAAAACCTGTGTATCTAGCAGACAAAATTGCAGGGTCTTATAGGTGATGAGGGCGTAACTATGGGTGGCCAATCATACCGAAATGAGCCAACCGACCGGTTTTCCAACCGAACCAATTGATTCGGTACCGAAAAATTCGGTTTCCAAAAGTATGGTACGGTACAACCATACCGAGTTCTAAAATCTGGTTCGGTTTCGGTATGAATATGGTTCAGTCGGTATTTTACCGTATCGTACCAAATATGGTTCTAATTTGATTGACTGGTGAGGAATTCTTCTGGTGGACATCAAACAGTTTGAAGGCTTTCTTGGTGTTGCTCTGTACTGTTAACCTATGATTTCTAAACCCATAAAGTTCCAAGATTTCTGAAAATATTCAAAATTTCAACTAGCTCTGTCCCACTTGTTTAACTGTTTGTGTCGGTTTTTGTTTAATTTTTTTTTTACCTGAACACAGATAATGTTGATCTTGGAACAGCTTGTGACAAATACTACCGAGTGTGCTACCTCAGCATTATCGATCCAGGTTTGTTCCTGTTCCCATTGGTTTTCATCTGTCTTTACTGTCCCGTTTTCTGCCCTACCCTATATCCTCACATTCATGTCTCTTCTTTTGCAGGTGATTCGGACATCATCAAAACTCTCCTTGGTGACCAGTGAGAATAGAGCGAAAAGTTTCGTTTTTACTTGTTTAGAAGTTTCACTGTGTTCAATCGAATATTGGAGTCATTTTGATTGTTATTTGTTAATTTTGACCCGGATTTTACAAGTGAACTATAATTTAGATGGAATTGTGTTTCTTGGTGCGTATATTTTATGCCTTAACTCTTTATTAGTAGGTGTTCTTATTGCAGAAACTGAATTCTAATTTTCAGTTGAAATTAGTTGCTTGGTTGTACTGCAAACAAAATTTGATGTGCCGTGGATCCATGTTTTGAATTCCTTGGAAATTTTATGTAGGGTGCTCTTTTGGCTTATCACCATTTGCACCAGAAAGTTAATAATTATACCCAGTTTTTTTACAGGCCTCACAATAAAAGACTTGTGTGATATTGTTAACTTGTTATTTTTATTGGTACTGATATTTGCTAAGGTATTTGTTGGGTCATATTTGGTATAACACCAATACCGAACCGTACCAACCGAAGTAGTCGGTATACCGAAGTTTTGGTATACCGAACTTTTTGGTTGGTAACGGTTTACATATTTTCAAACCGAACTAGTTTAGTATGGTAATGGTACAATGTCAAAAATTTCGATACTGTACCGAGCCCACCCCTAGGCGTAACTGATGGAACATGGATCCATTACTCTGTAACTGCAGAGTAATTGTCCATTACTCTGTAACAGCAGAGTAATGGCTCCAAAAATGTAACTGATGGATCCATTATTCTGCTGTTACAGAATAATGGCACCAGTTACAGAATTTCAAATGCCTCAAAAACTAGATCCAGCGAAAAAATTGCAGCGGAACAAAAAAAAAGTAGGACAGGACAGGGCCGGGCGCGCGCGTGTGTGTTTGTAATTTTGGCTAGGCCCTCTCTCCACTACACATTAGTGGTAACTCCAAGGCTATACCCTTTAGTCCATTTCTTTAGATTATATACTAGAGAAATCTTTCTCATCTCCCGATATGGGACTATCCATTTTCTCCAAATTCCAACTTAGTACATTTCGAGTACCCACTACAACACAAGCTGGATTTACTGGCATTTTTTCTAATTTACACCGGCGTTTTTAAAACCGCCGGTCCAAATGCCGCCGAAGCGAGCGTCGCGGAATACTATGGGTCTACACCGGCGTTTTTTCATGCTGCCGGTAAATCTTGTGTATACACCAGCGGCCGTAAAAACACCAGTGTATGGGTATTTCTAAGTGCTATATTTTCCAGCTGATATACATTCATCGGCGTTATACAAACGCCGCCGTAGGAGCTGTAATTTTGTTTGGAAGCTATACCGGCGTTTGTAAAAACACCGGTGTAGGTATATAATTTTTTTTTAAAAAAATTTAAAAAAAACATGCAGCACTCTTACAATCAAAACCAAAATATGGAGTTCAAATTATTGAACTATAAACAGTGAAAGAGAATACTTTCACTCTCATATTCAGGCAAAAATGCTACTAACTGAAATGAATCTTATACTTTTACAATACTCATGAGATATGATCCATCTCATCTCCAAATTCAGACAAAAAAACATCTCCAAATTAACTTAAAACCCAAGCATCAACAAGAACACTAGCTTCTTTCCCGTTCACCAAAAAGGAAACCTTAGATGACAGCCAACCCATTTTGGTAAAAAAAATCATGCTAAGATGACAATCAGATGCATGAATTCAGCTTCTTTAACAGTAAAAGAAAATGAAAATTTCCAGTATCTAAGCATATATGTTTGTCTATTAATTCTTCATCCCAACTAAATCATTGATGTTTGTGGCTCCAAAAGAAACCTGCATAAGGTTTGTTCAGCCCAATTCTTGTACAGAATTGGAGCATTTTGGTATATATACAGCATCCTTAGTTGACAGTCAACCCATTTTGGTAAAAAAATCATGCTAAGATGACAATCAGATGCATGAATTCAGCTTCTTTAACAGTAAAAGAAAATAAAAATTTCCAGTATCTAAGCATATATGTTTGTCTATTAATTCTTCATCCCAACTAAATCATTGATGTTTGTGGCTCCAAAAGAAACCTGCACAAGGTTTGTTCAGCTCAATTCTTGTACAGAATTGGAGCATTTTGGTATATATACAGCATCCTTAGTTGACAGTTAACCCATTTTGGTAAAAAAATCATGCTAAGATGACAATCAGATGCATGAATTCGGCTTCTTTAACAATAAAAGAAAATGAAAATTTCCAGTATCTAAGCATATATGTTTCTCTATTAATTCTTCATCCCAACTAAACCATTGATGTTTGTGGCTCAAAAAAGATTTTAGATCCAGGATGACAAATTTTGATTGGGCTTTGAATGGAGATTCTAGTCATAGATCGATTCTTTGGAGCCCGACTTTCTAAAAAAAATGTCATTTGGAAGTATGCAGGTACATGTTTGTTGGATCACCAAAACTCCCATTTTTATTGAAGAAAAATAAGAATATGGCTCATATCAAGTGTAGTTTTAAGGAACTGTCATCGTGGAAGGAAACCAAATATAGAAGCCAGAAAAAGAAATGGTAGAGAATGAGGATACACCAGGCTAACATAGCGGCATTTTCCTCATCTCTCTCTCATCCCTGCTTTCTCTTCAGCAAACGCACATAAAGAGACATCAGCAACAACAGTAAAAGCGACAAGAACAATAATAATAATAAATTATTATGAACGAGATATCTCTATATGGGTTTCCAGATCTCTCTTTCTAATCACAGCCCAATTAAGAACACTTGTTGACAGTCACTAAACAATCCAATCACAGCCTAATAAAAATTTGTGATCCTGGATCTAAAAACTTCAGAATTCCCAAAATCTGTACAAGAATTGGTCAGAACAAACCTTGTGCAGGTTTCTTTTGGAGCCAGAAACATCAATGATTTAGTTGGGATGCAATTACCCAAACCATGCTATGTTCACCAAAAACACTTGCTTCAACAAGAATCAACAAGAAGCTAGCCTAGCCGAAAATCAACAAGAAGAACCAACAAGAAGCTAGCTTAGCCGATAATCAACAAGAAGAACCAACAAGAACCAATGCTAGTTTATTAATTTACGATCATGCTCGGATTTTGCTAAAGTTTCAGCCGATAATCAACAAGAACCAAGAAGAACCAACAAGCATCTTGAACCATCATGCTAAAGTTTCAGTTGATGAAAATAAAATCAACGAAGCTAGTTATCACAAACATAAACATCACAGAATCAATCGCAACATTACCACCCAAAATTGAGTATCACAAATGAAGCTAGCTATCCCTAAATCGAGATCTCCCCTAAATTAAGTATCAAACCATTACCACCCAAAATTTTCACAAACATAAACATCACAAAATCAATCGCACCATTACAATCAAACCATTACCATCACAAAATCAAAAAGTAGAGAGAGAGAGAGAGCACGAGAGAGAGAGAGAGAGTACTTGCGATGAGAGAGAAATGACTGAGCGGGGGTCGAGGAAGGGAAGGAGGCCCAATGGCGACGTCAACGGAGGAGTTGTCGAGGAAGGGAAGGAGGCCCAATGGCGACGTCGACGGAGGAGTTGTCGAGGAAGGGAAGGAGGCCCAATGGCGACGGCGCGGGGAAACTTGGGGTTTGGTATTAAAAAAACGAAATGTGCTAAGGGTTTCGTGGCAGGATTGGGGAATTAATCCCTGTATATTCACCGTCGTTTTTATTAATAAATGCCGGTGAATGTGAGAGGATTTGTGGGGTATATTTCCGCTTTCTATTCACGGGCGTGTTTTTATAAAAATGCCGGTGAATATTATAATTCACCGGTGTTTTTTAGAAGCCGCCGGTGTATAACTATACATTTTTGCGACCCTATCCTGGTCTTATCCTACCCCGGCGTGATTGGTAAAATGCCGGGTAAAATATGCCGGTAAATCCAGCGTGTGTTGTAGTGACCCAACTTTGGACCAACATTTTTCATTCATACGGAAACCGTTTTTGGCAAATGAGTACATTACGGAATAGTAATCAACGAGAGGAACGTAATTCAATCACTTTCTGGCGTCGTCAGTGGCCAGAGCCCACCGGAATCTGGCCCAAAAAATATGTCAAAAATATTTCCAACACTATGCGCTATCCCGGTGCGTAAAAACCCTAGGATAGGCCCAAAAAACGATGAGATAGGTGTTCCATTTTTTAGTGTTACTATAGTCAATATCTGTGTGGCATTTCTTTTCTTTACATTCCTTTCCTTTAATCGAGCAGTAAGTGCATAAACGAGGTCATCTTATGTCATTAATGAAAGCAATGAGACAATATAAATCAAGAGAGATCGCGAATACCATATGAATCCTACAAATAACACTAAATAGGTTCATCAAATATCATCAACAGACAACAGTATTGTTGGCTTTTTGGTCAAAACCAAGCTCCTCCTTTCCTTGCTTTTAGTCCCACATCGGTTGGGAGATGTGCGTTGTGAGTGGGATCAGCCCATATATACTCTAATCTTCTCTTCCCTTAATAGAACTGAAAATTGTTTTCCCACATAACTCTTCCTCTCCTTCACTTCTTCCCTGCCAAATCTGGTACTCTACTTTTCTCTTTCGTTCTGGGCAAGGCTAAGTTCGGGTCAATCTCTCGACGTTGTGTGCGACAGCGAGACGCCGGTGATACCGGGGGTTTTACCACTAGGAGCATCTACGAAAAGTCTGCACATAAGACCGCGGATCAACTCTTAGGGCAGTGCGCTCCGCGCGACTTCCCCATAGGCCGGTAACTCTGTTCTTATTTATTTTTAACTTGTTATCTTGGGTTGCAGAAAATCAAGATTCGAGGGTAATTTCTATAACAATCTAAGAGTTGATTAGAATGATCAAAACAACAACAATCTAACACTACATCACAAACCCTAACATTTCATCAACAATACCAATTCAAGCAGCCTAAAACAGATCCACACAAATCCCTCTCAGATCCAACCCCAAAATTAAATCAAGAAACCAAAACACAGAATTCGAAACCATACCAAATACCAATCACTCTCACTTGGCAACCATCCTCATAATGAAATCCTCGTACTTAATCGTCCCATCCGGCGACACATCCACCTCCCGAATCCACTCATCAAACTCTGCCGCCTCCAGCTTCTCCCCAATGCTAGTCAGCACGTAACGCAGATCCGAAACCGACACGACACCAGTCGAATCCTTATCAAGAACCTTGAACGCATCTCGAAGCTGGCGATCGAACGGCTCAGGCTTCATGTGCTTCTTCATCAGATCGAGGAAGCGCGGAAAGTCGAAGGGCGCGGTGAGGCTCTCGGTGGTGACGATCTCTTTGAGCTGGGCTTGGGTAGGGTTACCGCCGAGGGAGCGCATGAGGATGCCGAGCTCGGAGGGGGCGATCCGGCCGTCGCCGTCGGTGTCGAAGAGGGAGAAAGCTTCGCGCATCGAGGCCACTTGGTCGTCGGTCAGATCCTTTCCCATTTTTTTCCTTTTTTTTTTGGGTTCCTTTGGGATGCAAAATATGGTTTTCTGAAATTAGAACTTCACTCTTGGCATAGAACACTTGATCATCTCATGTTCTAATCTATGAAGGCTCTGAGACCAATACCGGTTAGTTGAGCACTACTCAAGCGTGTTTGTAGGTTAAATAGTTTCAATTTGAAGGGTAGAAATGGCTCTGGGGCTTTTTAGTGGAAAGGTGATTATTTTCGTGCTGTGGACCGTGGAGCGTAAGTGTAGAAAAATTTCTTCTTCTTTTATTATCAGTTTATCACTATTACACATTATCTCTGAATGATGCTACAACTCATCATATCTCCTCTCTCTCTTTCAGGGAGATTTTTAATATTCCTACTTTATTTTGTTGTACTTAGCAACTTCAAAGATTCTGTAAATCTTCCAAAGGAAATCCCTACAAAATTACATCCAGATTTCTAAAATTTGTGTATGGTTACTTCCCCAAAACTTGAGGTGTCTAAGATGACCAGGCCTTTGTGTTTGTCAACGAAATGTTGTGACAAAAAGTGTTCAAAGTTTTTTTTTTCTTCAGGGCTTTGGCCTCATTAGGTGTGATCGAAAAAGGATAAAAAAGTCCAATTTTGGAACAGTGCATTAGGGGCAAACACATATTTAAATTTGAGTCTAAAAGTGCTCTTTAGACTCCATTATTCAGTGCGAACAAGAGATGCCAAAGATTCTAGTTGTCTATTGCTTATAAAGTTGGGGAAATGTATTAGAGGTGCAAAATCATGAAAACCCCAGCATTTGCCTCTGAAATTAAGTTACCTCCTGCCATTTATTTTTACTCACTTTACCCCGAACACCATTAACCATCATTTTTTTTGTTTATTTGAAATTGGAAAATGCCTATTGTTTAGTACGACTACACATATGCCCCGTGAAACCATATTATAGGGCTTTCGTGGAATATTTTCATGACTTTGAGTTTCTTTGATCATGTTATTTTCGTAGTCTATATTGTAACTTTCAGTTAGAATTTTATCTTATACCTTCAAGTTATACATACTTGATTGTTCATAATCAGTAATGTGGAGAGATTCACTTTCAGATGAGATTGTCATAGTAATCATGGGGCACGCAAATCGAAGTCCTTTATCCATCCTGGTATCAGAGATTGTGACACTTGCTTATTCAAAATGTTAATTACACAGTCTCTGATTAGTCAATAACTGATTAAACATATATATATATATATATATATATATATATATATATATATATATATATATATATACATACTTGTTTGGCAAATGATAATGATGTCAGTTTTTAAATCTAGCATGGATAACATTGATTTAGACAAAGACAGTCAATTAATCTATATAACGTTATCCAGCATGTTTGATATGAAAGACCTAGGTCGAGCCAACCTGATTCTAGGAATTCAAGTATCCAAATCCAAGGAGGGTTATACTCTCTCCTTAGTACATTCTATTGAGAAAATGCTAAGAAAATTTGAGTACTTTGATAAGACACCTGCTCGTACTCATTTTGACAGTAGTATCATTCTCAAGAAGAATGAAGGTTTACCTGTAGAACAACATAAATACTCTCAAATGATAGATTCTCTTATGTATATAACAAATAGGACTAGACTTGATATTGCACTTGCTGTTGGGAGACTTAGTAGATATACTAGTAACCCAAACTGATCATATTGGTCAGCATTAGAAAGAGTATTTAGATATCTTAAGGGTACTATAGGTTATAAACTTCATTATTCTAGACACTCTGATATCATAGAAGGTTACTCAGATGCAAACTGGGTAATTGACTCACATGATGTGAAATCCACAACTGGATATGTTTTTCCCTAGAAGGAGCTGCAATCTCCTGGGGTTCATGCAAACATACAATCACAGATAGAAGTACTATGGACTCTGAAATGATAGCTTTGGACACTACTTGTACAGAAGCTGAATAGCTAAGAAATTTGATTATGCATATACCTGTTACTAATATTCATGTTCCTGCTATTTCCATAAACTGTGATAATAAATCTGTTATAGAACTACTAAAGCATGATTCTGTGAATGCTAAGATGAACAGGTACCTGCAGCTGCACTTCAAGTCAATCAAGAGCCTATTAGGCAAATATGTGGTTCTTGACTATATAAAGTCAGAAAAGAACCTTGCAGACCACTTGACAAATGGTTTGTCTAGGATGTTGATCCTAGAATCATCGAGGGGGATGGGGTTAAGCCCATAAGTAAGTCACCAGCAGTGGCAACCCAACCGAGTCTGACTGGAGACCCCAAGAAGCCGGTTCAATGGGTAGAAACAAGCTGGACTTCGGTGACTATTATGGAACACTGACTCAGAGATTAAATTCTCATAAATTAATGCCCAGGTGGCTGTACGAGGTTGTACAATGATGTCCCATCCCTATGGTGACAGTGTTCCTGTGTGATCTGGTTAGGATGGGTTCTAAACTCTTAATAGGTCCAAACATTATTATGTAGGGTTGACTCCGATCACCAACCCTTTGAGGACTTACCTATATGAGAGGTCGTGAAGGCCGCGACTATGGAACAGGGCGATCCCAGACAACTCTCATGAATATGGAAAAAGAGCGCATGGCCATTCAAAAGCGCCACCCGATAGACCCAAGAACCTCTAGCGTACTATGTGTGTTATTTTCTGAATCTGAGTCAAGAAGTCTGATTCAAGGCATAGTCCATCAAGCACTTCTTCAGACAAAGACAATAGTCACTACGTGAGATTCAAGGCTGTAGTCCATCTCATTTATGCATAGTATACTCTTGCCCAGAACTTCTCCATCATTATTCTTTTGTTATCTCTGTTTTCGGATCTTGGTTTTGGGGGGGGATTGTTGGCTTTTTGGTCAAAACCAAGCTCCTCCTTTCCTTGCTTTTAGTCCCACATCGGTTGGGAGATGTGCGTTGTGAGTGGGATCAGCCCATATATACTCTAATCTTCTCTTCCCTTAATAGAACTGAAAATTGTTTTCCCACATAACTCTTCCTCTCCTTCACTTCTTCCCTGCCAAATCTGGTACTCTACTTTTCTCTTCCGTTCTGGGCAAGGCTAAGTTCGGGTCAATCTCTCGACGTTGTGTGCGACAGCGAGACGCCGGTGATACCGGGGGTTTTACCACTAGGAGCATCTGCGAAAAGTCTGCACATAAGACCGCGGATCAACTCTTAGGGCAGTGCGCTCCGCGCGACTTCCCCATAGGCCGGTAACTCTATTCTTATTTATTTTTAACTTGTTATCTTGGGTTGCAGAAAATCAAGATTCGAGGGTAATTTCTATAACAATAACCTCAACAATCTAAACTAAAATGAATTATGTCAACGATAGTACAAAATTACAAAGCCAAAGTTCTACTGGAAGTGCCAATACTACGTGTGACCACATCCCTTGCCTGGCTGCCATATATCAATATTCATCCCAAGTGATCTACATGCATTAGCTAGCCTCATCAGAAATTACTGTTAATGTGTGTCGATCGACAACTGAATTTTCTTCCTCGTGCTCATTGTTAGTTAAGCTTTGTTTAATTTCATGCATTCGATCCTCGCCTTATTTCAAACTATTAAGTTTTATTATTTTTTCATTAATTAATAAGCAGCGTACGGTCAATATCCACACTAACCATCAGTGAGGTTGAAAAAGTTACAAACCAGGATTCGATACTCATTTGTGTCCTCTTAGCTAGTAGGTAAGAATGCTGTCATACATGAATATTTTGTTCACTAATTGATAATGGTAGAAGTGATAACAAATCAGAGTTGTACGATTCCAGCATATATCACAAAACTTCTACATATAGATTAGTCATAACGGACATCTTTAACAGGTTCGGGTCTTCTACAGACTCATCTATAAGACATTAACTGCTTTCAAGCCCATTAAAAGGGACTAAGTCCATTAGGAGAGACACCCAGCCCACGAGAGTTATAAGTCAAATCTCTTAACCCCAGACAAGAGAGTCTTATCTCTTAAGGAGGAGAATGAACAGGAGATATGAGATTCACATTAATTTAATGGATCCATATCAATCTCCTAAACTGTTTCTCAGACGTATAAATATCCTCCTCCCTCATCAGTCAGAAGGTAATCAATAATCTACAATTTCTCTCTCAAACTTGCTTTCTCTCTTTAAATCTGCAATTTCAGACCTTTTCCAGGTTCACTGATCGCGTTAGCAACCGTCGATCAGATTCAGATCACGGTGTTCAATCAACGATCTAGAGATACTCTCGGAAGCTATAACTACTTTTTACGACGACAATCAAATGTTAGATCTTTAATACTTTTCTTTAAATATAAACTCACATTTGTTTGCTCCCACACGAAAATAAGGAGCAACACTAATTATACTTGAGTTATAGTATACAGATATGACATATGTAACCCTAACCCTTCAGATCCAAGACCCACGTAGTAACAAACAAGACAGAATACTTTGGTGAGGGTGTTGCGGAAATTTCAAAATTAAAAAACTTAAGAAATCGAATGCTTTGGACCTCAAATCGAAGACTGAGGGGCACTTTGTCTATAATTAATGCCAATAATTTGAGCGTACGGCCGTTTCTGCACAATCTTCGCTACTCATTTTTTGTACAATGGAGTATTTTGTTATGCGAGATTGAACAGAATTTTAGATGGGATGTCGTTTTGTGAGAGATTGAGAACTGGATCTACTCATACTATATATATTAGTAGTATTTTTCATTAGTTTTATATATTTTTTAAGATTTACGTCGACAACTAATGTATTATATTTTCAATTAAATATGATTAATTTTGCCTTGAAAGAAAACGAAGTCAACAATCAACAGTGAGTTTGGAATCTGTTAGCTAGGGAGGAAGTGTGATTAGGTGACAGGCTAAATGACAATTTTGAATGACATGGAAACTGCAGAATGCTGATTATTATTACATCTTAATTAATTAATTATTAATTGATAGATTAATTTTTTGATGTGGGTAAGTTATAAATATAATAGAAGACTCAAAATTTAGGATAATGGCATTTGGATTTCCTCAGCTTTCTAAGAAGCACCGGTATACAGTAACAAGATTCCATCTAGGGTTTTGAAATTTTATTTTTCTTCCTTTTTTTTTGTTTGGGGGTGGGTGGTGGTTTAACAATGAACTTAATTATATTATTTGTAGGTGTAGATTATACTATATAGTATATTAGTATATCGAAACAGCAAATTCATAAAACTGGATATTGGAAGATTCAAATTGACAAGCTTTATAATGATCCTATTTTAAGTAATATATATATCTTGTTGGAAGAATTAGACTATCTAATAAAGAAACACATAGATATAATAATAACTAGTATAGGATACGAGTTAAGTAAGGTAGATTTTACATGATACAAATACTCATTCTCGTAGTTGGGATGGGTTAGATCTAATGAGATGACCTACATACACTCTATTCCTTTGTTTGTAGAAGGTTTGGCTCAAATATATGATTGAGGATTTGAAACACCAATCGACTAATTTGTTGACTAGGTCGATGAAAAGAAACGGCTTTGTTATGACGAGGCCGTTACATATTTAAAGTCATTTTTAGTTTTTGATATAAAGTCATTTACAGTTTTGAGATGAATAGACGGAACCAAGGAAGTTTAACCCCAATCTTTGCTATAAATACAAGCCATCTCAAAGAGTTGAAGACCACTGAAAACCAAGTGCGACTACTCCAAGCATGAGAGATTGTTGGTGATTGTTTTCTTTGTGAGAGAGAGATAGTTTATCCCTCATTTGTAATCTTCAACCACGTAAATCTTGTGTTGTGTGATTGTGTTTTGTCTTAAAAAAATTATCGTCTATTCCGCTGCGTGTGCGTTAGCTTTTTCGGAAGAATGTGTGCACAACAATTGGTATCAGAGCTATTGGTGGAGATCTTGATTTGAGACAGAAATGGCTAAAGATGAGGCTGTCACTTCGAGCGCTAAAGCGGCTCCGGTAGTGACCGTCCATGGCACGAAGATCGATGTTGCAAAATTCGATGGTGTAATCAACTTTGGCATGTGGATGTGCGAGACGAGGGATGCTCTCAACGCATAGAATCTGGAAGAAACTCTGGAATCGGAGGAACCTCCAAAAGAAGTTGAAGAATCTGATTGGAAGAAGATGAATCGTTCTGCATGCGGTGTCATTCGGTCTTGTCTGACACAAGACATCAAGTACCTTGTCATGAACGAGATATCGGCGAAGAAGTTAAGGGACACGCTGGGAAACAAGTACCTGACCAAGACTGTAGAGAGTCATCTTCATCTGAAGCCGAGGCTTTACGTGTTCCACATGAGGAGGGGTGCTTCTATCGGTGAGCACCTAAACACTTTTACTAAGTTTCTTGCTGATTTGTTGAATGTCGAGGTGAAGGTGGAAGATGAGGATAAGGCAATGATACTAATGAATTCGATGCCGGAAGAGTACGAGATCTGGTGTGATTCCTTCATCACTGGAAAAGCATCAGTCCAGTACGAAGAAGTGACCGCGGCATTGATTAGTCGCAATCATATAAGGAGAGATCGAAGTTTCTCAGCCGAAGACTCAATCTCAGACGTATTGGCAGCAAGAGGAAGATCACAGAGCCAGAGTAAATCTGGCAATAAAGGGAAGTCCCGCTCAAAGTCAAGAGGCCATTACCGTGTAGCAAAAGACGAGTGCGCATTCTGTCGTGAGAAGGGGCACTGGAAGAAAGATTGTAAGAAGCTGAAACAGAAGTCTAACTAGTAGAAGTCTTCCGAAGCCAGCATTGCAGAGATGGAGGAAATTACGAATTCAAATTTTTCTCTTTCTATTTCATCAACGGTATGTTATTCTAACTCATCGGAGTGGGTTTTGGATATGGGTGCTACTTATCATATCTATCCCAAAAGGGATTGATTTCCTAGTTTTGAGGAGCTAGATACTGGTGTGGTATTGATGGATAATGACCATGCATGCCACACACTTGGGATTGGTACCATTCATATAAAGATGTTTGATGGAATCGTTAGAGAGCTTAAAGACGTTCGTTATTTTCTACATTGAAGAAGAACTTGATCTCATTCAGTTCTTTGGAATCTAAGGGTTTTAGAGTTGTCATTGAGGACGGAGTACTTAAAGTACTCATTGGTGCAATGGTTATCATGAAGGGCTTACGACAGAGAAACTTATACTACTTGAAAGGTAGTACTGTTTCAGGAGATGTTGTAGTTACTTCAGCTTTTGCAGTTGATACAACGAGGTTATGGCATATGCAACTGTACACACTGGTGAGAAGGCCTTACATTCTCATGTTAGACAGGGTCTTCTCAAAGGTGCATCAGCCTTCAAGTTATCCTTTTGTGAACATTGTGTTTTGGGCAAGCAGACAATAGTCCAATTTGGCACTGCTATTCACTGTACAAAGGGGATTCTTGACTATGTTCACATAGATGTCTGGGGTCCTACTCTGACAACATCAAATGGAGGTAATCGTTATTTTGTGTCTTTTATTGCTGATTTTTCTAGACGTTTGTGGGTTTATCCTATGATAGGGAAAGATGCGGCTCTAGAGATATTTCTGAAGTGGAAAAGGTGATAGAGACACAAACCGGCAGAAAAATCAAAAAGCTTTATTCTGATAATGGAGGAGAGTACAAAAGTGATCCGTTCTTGCAAGTATGTCAGGATGAGGGCATAGAGCGCCCCTTCACAGTGAAAGAAACACCACAGCAGAATGGGGTGGCTGAACGCATGAACCGTACATTACTGGTTAAGGTACGGTGTATGTTTTCTAATTCTGGATTAGGCAAATTGTTTTGGGCTAAGGCTGTTACATATGCAAGCCACCTCATCAATAGGTTACCGTCAGCTACGATTGGAGGTAAAACTTCATTAGAAGCATGATCTGGTGAAGCTACAGAAGATTATGATGTTCTACGTGTGTTTGGTTTTCCGGCCTACTACCATGTCAAGGGCAGTAATTTGGATCCTTGAGCAAGGAGATCTGTGTTCATCGGGTTCCAATCTGGAGTTAAAGGTTACAAATTATGGGATCTAGAAGACAGGAAGATTATCGCTAGCAGAGATGTCACATTCGATGAGACTTCCATGGTGAAGTCTATGAGTTTTGAGCAGGTGAAGACTACCAAGACCAAGGAAAGTTCGCAGCAGGTAGAGACTAATGCATCTCCACAAAGTCCAGAAAGCATTGTATCTATTCAGCTGCCATCTTTTAACGTGACACCAGAAGATGATGAGCAACATGATGATTCTTCAGTGGAGACAAATGCAAATACAGGTGAAGAAGAAGAAGAAAGAGACGATAGTGGGACATCAGGTTCCAGAACCTGTAGTAATGAGATTCTACTTGAGGAGTTTATTGCACTTAGAAGATCCAAGCGAACAGTCGGTAGGCGTAAAAGGCTTATCGAGATGATGACTGCTTATGCACTTCCTATCACCGCAGATGAGGTTCCTTCCACACATCGGGAAGCTATACAAAGTCCTGAGTCAGAGTTCTGGGAGCGAACGATGGGAGAAGAAATGCAGTCTCTTCATAAGAACAAGACCTGGAAACTTTCTAAGCTGCCCCGGGGAAAGAAGGCGATAGGTTTCAAGTGGGTCTATGCAATAAAGGAAGGATCTCCAGGAGAAGACATCCGCTACAAGGCAAGATTGGTAGCCAAGGCTATGCTCAGACAGAAGGTGTTGATTATGATGAGGTATTTTCTCCAGTTGTGAAACACTCTTCTATTCGTATTCTTTTGGCCTTAGTAGCGCAATTTGATCTGGAGCTAGCTCAACTTGATGTGAAGACCACCTTTCTTCATAGCAATCTTGATGAGGAGATCGATATGACTCAGCCACCAGGGTTCAAAGTAGACGGAAAAGAGAATTTGGTATGTAAACTGAATAAATCGCTCTATGGTTTGAAACAGTCTCCGCAACAGTGGTACAAGCGATTTGATAGGTTTATGTTAGGGCAAAAGTACACCAGAAGTCATTACGATCATTGTGTCTACTTCCATAAGCTTAGAGATGGCTATTTCATCTATTTGCTTTTGTATGTTGATGATATGCTTATTGCTTCTAAGAATGTATCTGAAATTGATAAGTTGAAGAAGCAGCTAGCAGCAGAATTCGAGATGAAAGACTTAGGTGAAGCAAAGAAGATTCTTGGGATGGAGATCCAGAGGAACAGAAGTCAAGGCAAAGTGTGGCTATCTCAGAAGACGTACTTACAGAAGGTGCTTCAGAAATTTGGCATTGGTAAAGACTCCAAGTAAGTACTCCTCTTGCCTCGCACTTCAAATTAAGCACCTCCATGTCTTTGAAATCTAAAAATGAACTTGAGTACATGTCTCATGTTCCTTATGCGAGTGTTGTTGGAAGTTTGATGTATTCTATGGTGTGTACGAGGCCCGATATTTCACAAGCTGTCAGTTTGGTTAGCCGATACATGCATGGTTCTGGTAAGGGTCATTGGCAAGCTGTGAAATGGATTTTGAGGTGAATTCTTGGTACCATTAATATGGGATTGATGTTTGTGAAGAATGTCAGATGTAAGCAGTTATGTGTTGGCTATGTTGATTGTGATTATGCTGGTGTTTTGGATAAGCATCGGTCCTCTACCGGATATGTGTTTACCTTAGCCAATGGACCGGTGAGTTGGAGGTCTGCTTTGCAGTCTACTGTTGCACTCAGTACTATTGAAGCAGAATATATGGCGGTAACAGAGGCAATTAAAGAGGTCATTTGGATCCAAGGCCTGTTAGCTGAGTTGGGTATTTTGCAAGATGTTCTAGAGGTTTATTGTGATAGCATGAGTGCTATCTATTTGGCAAAAAACTAGGTCCATCATGCACGCACGAAGCACATTGATGTCAGATATCATTTCATCAGAGAGATCCTTGAAGAGGAAATTCTACTGTAGAAAATCGACACCAAGGACAATCCTGCCGACATGCTTACAAAGGTTGTTCCAGGGATTAAGTTCAGGCACTGCTTGGACTTGATCCACATTCTTCTACATTGATTGGCCCTGCGGGGCATTGGATGAACTACGAGGGTTTGATCCTTTGAACAGTGGTACGTAGGTAGCCTACATGGTGCAGCCCAGGTGGTGTACTCTTGCCAGTATAGTGATCGGCTCAGATATATTTCGCAACTCTTCACCGAGGTGGAGAATTGAAAAGAAACGACTTTGTAATGATGAGGCTGTTACATATTTAAAGTCATTTTGAGTTTTTGATATAGTCATTTTTAGTTTGAGATGAATGGACAGAACCAAGGCAGTTTAACCTCAATCTCTGCTATAAATACAAGTCATCCCAAAGAGTTGAAGACCACTGAAAACCAAGTGCGACTACTCCAAGCATAAGAGATTGTTGGTGATTGTTTTATTTGTGAGAGAGGGATAGTTTATCCCTCATTTGCAATCTTCAACCATGTAAATCTTGTGCTGTGTGATTGTGTTTTGTCTAATTTTTTTTGATCGTCTATTCCGCTACGTGTGCGTTAGCTTTTTCGGAAGAGTGTGTGCACAACAGTCGATGTACCACATATACGAAAAATATTTTGATGACTTATGCTCTGTTTGGCATAGTGGGCAGCTATGTTGTGGGCCAAAAGAGTAGTGAATAGAAAGTATTTTTCATGAACTAGAACTGTTTAGCAAGAACAATTATAAAACTGTTATCCTAATGATAAATTTATTTTTTAAAATAAATGTTTGAATTTTTTTATAGAAAATTGTTGTGATCTTATAAAAATTCTCTAATAATAAAAATTTAAAAACCTTTCGTAAAAGAATTGACATGTTAAAGAATTTAAAAAATTTAACTGTTTTTTTTTTCAATTTTAAAAATCTTAATTAATTGCATAAATTTAATAATTAACTATTCTATATTTGAGTCACATAAGAAAATTGAAATATTTTATCAAAAAAAAAAAATTGAAATATTGATTTTGGTATCATGAATTGATTTACTATAAATGGGATTTTTTTTATATATCTAACATTATGATGTAGTTTGACCTCGAACCTGAGACCTCCATTTTTTTTTAAAAAAAAGAAAAAATTAGAAACTGAAAGCCTCAAATTGGTGTGCTATATTTGGAGAGAAAATGAAGATTTTAAAAATCTCTTTGACCCAAATATTTTTATAAAAAAAAATTTGCCACCTAATTTCTAACCAAACCACTTTTAGATTTTTTAAAGAGTTTTTGGTATCTTTAAAAACAATGTCAAACAGAGCCTTAGTAGGACTTGATTTGATAAGATCAATAGGCTCCATTATCTCTTTTTCCCAATTTTATTATGCTAATTCTGTCCCACATAATTAGTTGAACTATTTGAATGTATAGTAACTAATCTTCATGAGATGAGAAGAGGAAGATCTTGGCATGATAGAATAGTTACAGGAGAACAGAGGACTCATACGTGGAATAGCATCATGTATGGGAGAAGGCAATCTAAGAGAAAATTACTCAAGTAACCTTGCAAGTTTTATTGTCAGAAGTCTCCAATATTTAGCAAAATACTCGGTAGAATATTGTAACTCAACTGCAAAGAGATCTATCTCAATTTCAAATTATATAGGAAGATTGCAAACAGTTGACTCAATTTGCAATTTTCAAGTTGAAAGTAATTTCATTTATTTTTTTAACGCAGAAGGTAATTTCTTTTAATTTTAATAACATCTTTGTAAAGATGTTGCAACTCTCAAAGGTATTTTGTAAATTGAGTTGCAATTAGCTACTTGCAAAGAATGAAACGCTAGCTCTGCAAAATATATGTACAAAACCTACACGGAGGGCCTATAAATAGGACATACAAACTCTCAAATGACTGAAACTTAAACACACCCTTTAAGCAACCAATTATTTGGAAAGACTACCTATAACATCAAGCTGCAATATTGCCTATGTAAACCATAACTGGAGAAGAATACTGTAAATTTAAAAAATTTCAGTTGTGAATTTGTCCATTTAAAAGGAGTCATAATGTTGAAATAGGTTAATTATTTTGGAGATTACCTTGAGCGTTCTTATGAGGACTCTTATTGTTAGATTGGTTAGAGAAAAGCAACTTAGAATACAGACATACTTCAGAGTTTTGGTCTTTAAAATAGTATGATTATAGCAACCCAGGTTAAAATCTTATCGATTGTGCGATTAAATTAAAAAAAATACTGCTACAAATAGTCCAAGTCACTTTAAAGTTTTAGTCACTTCAAAATTTTAGTCTGCTAGTAAGGGTCTCATACAACATGTTCTAAAAATTAAGGAAGTATTTCCTTAAAAGGAGAAATTGTGCTCTCCTACCCTGTACTATAACGAGATGTACCATGTGCTATAAGGTAAGGAGATGTGAATTGTACTTGAAGAGCTGAACTAAGCATTCTTTACTTAAATAGCCTTGGCTATAGCCAGTATCACAAATTGGATATTATAATCCTTGTACTAGGCAATATAAATACCTAAAAGGGTGTAGGGATCTAGGTATTTAGCTGACTGTATCTCCCTCATCCCTGTTAACTACTATAAGGGATAAGCGAAAGAAGAAAGAGAACAATTATAGTTAATGTCTTATTGCTTGAGATATTATAATTTAAGTATTTATATTGGAATACACAGACTACTACCTCTAGCCAGTATATATATGATAAACTAAAATTTGGGTACTTGGCTTTAGGCCCTCATTCAACCTTGGTCTGAAATCTATATAATTATTATGTTCAACATATGTGTTACACATACAATATGGTGAGAATAATATTATGCATATATTATGTATATAGTGAGAATATATTGTTAGAGTTGTGGCCTTAAATACACATAGGCATAACTTAAATTTGAAGAAGAAGAAAAGAAGACACAAAGCAGTGAGGAGAAGACAGCAATGCAGCAAAAGAAGAAAGGCAACTACAAGGTTGCGGTCAACTACAGTCGGGTGCAGTCGGCCGACTTGGGCTGCTGCCAGAGAGTGGGTCAATCAACCACACAGTCGACTGCCCGACGCTCGGGTTTAGCGGGACTCAATTGCAGTCGACCACAAGTGGGTGCGATCGAACGCGTGCAGCATTGTAAGTTATTTGGGCTGATGAATTTCGGGTCCAATAAGCTGTATTTGTGTATAACTTTTATAGTTTACCTGGGGGCTATATATATAGCAGTAGATGTGAACTCTAGTGAAGGTCAAGGTGACCCGTTATCAATGTACAACTTCAAGAGAGGTGAGTGTCGAGTGCTTCGGAGGGGGGGGGAGAAGAGAGAGATAGAGAATTTTGATCTCTTTGTACTCTTTGTATTTCTTGTGGGGGATAAGAAGTATTGGTTATCTCTGCATTTTATTTTATTCGTTTACTTGTGAGATCTTGCGATTATTGTGGTGACTTGTTCTCGGTGCATCTAGTTCTTGGGCATTTATGTTTCTTGTGGTGTGTGATTCGCTATTATCACTATAAGTGGTATCAGATTCTCTACATATACTTATATATCCAACAATCTGTTGGAAATATTTTTTGCATATTTTCTGGGCCGGATTCCGGTGGGCTACGACCACTGGCGGCGTCGGAAAGTGATTGGATTACGTTCCTCTCGTCAAGTACTATTCCGTAATATACTTATTTGCCAAAAACGGTTTCCGTATGAATGGAAAATGTTGGTTCAAAGTTGGGTACTCGAAATGTACTAACTTGGAAATTTGGAAAAAATGGATAGTCCCATATCGGAAGATGGGAAAGATTTCTCTAGTATATAAGCTAAAGAAATAGACTAAAGGGCGTAGCCTTGGGGTTACTACTAACGTGTAGTGGAGAGAGGACCTAGCCAAAATTATAAACACACACACGCGTGCGCCCGCCCGGCCTGGCCTGACCTTTTTTTTTTTGCCCCACTCCAATTTTTCTGCTGGATATAGTTTTTGAGGTGTTTGAAATTCTGTAACTGGTGCCATTATTTTGTAACAGCAGAATAATTGATCCAACAGTTACGTTTTTGGAGCCATTACTCTGCTGTTACAGAGTAATGGATCCATGATCCATCAGTTATGCACTCATCACCTATAAGACCCTGCAATTTTGTCTGCCAGAGACACAGGTTTTTGCAATTCATAATCTTCTTCTTCTTCTTCCTCTGAGTCTGAGAGTACAACACAGCTATTGGTTTGCTGATATCTCTGAAGCTAGGGTGCTACTCTTCAGAAAAAGGTAATATACAGTTGTATCCTGGGAGGCAATTCGTCAACCGTCACACAACGAGGCAAATTTTGCTTTAAGGACAGTGATCATAATCTCGACTCTGTATTAAAGTGTCTGGTTTGTTCTTTCATTCCTATAATTGTAGTTCTTCACAAACATTGTTAGGAATTTCCTATTTTATGATATTCGAGTTCTAACACAATCTTCTCCTATATAATCAATATATAAAGCAATACTGGATTATATCATCAGTTCAACATAAAGCATACTGGATAGCAATTTTTAATGGAAAAATGCATCACACAAAGTATAGTTCATAAGAACTATATCAATTATAAATTTAAATAGTTCAAATAAGACTAAGCCAAAATAATTAAATAGTTTCCAAACCATATCAAAACAGAATAGTTCACAATAACTAAACCAACTGGAGAAACCTATCATAGTTTTAAAAATAACCAAAGCAAACAAACCTATCATAGTTCCATCAGGCAAGTGACTAATTGATTCTTGAAAGAAATAAACTGAAACTTTATCATTGCAAGTTGTTTTGTGTTTACTCATCCATCTCAAACTAATCATTATTTAAAAATTTTGTTAACAAATTCATCTCCTTTATCTTTGCTAGCACATTGCAAACGAGAATATCATGAGATACATCTCTAAGAATTCTACCAAATTTCATAAAGTTAACTAATTTAACAAAGAACATAGTAGGATTCAAAATTAGCTTAACAAAAATGTAACACAAGTATCACAATCAACTTTTTTTAGCAAAATAAAGAATAAGAATTATTATAGTTTATACACAATAACCATATTATGTCACATATTGTAATGTTAAGATTGTCATATCAATCATGGCTAAATACTACCATTAGAATTTGAATGAAACATGTATTCATAAAAGTCATATCAATAAATTGGAATAATATGAAAACAATTCTAATAATCGGAAACATATCAACAAATTTTTATGCTTCATTTTGGAATAATGAGATGATTCTACGTAAGTTATAAGAATATATAGTATCATCAAATTGGAATGATATTATACAAAATTTATATGGAACTTTTCAAATTATCTAATACATGTCAACTGCCAAATTGATGATTAAGTTTAACTTCTCTATGGCTCCAATTGGATTCTAACTTTCAAAACTAATTAAGGTGTTAAAGCTTTGACTCAATGACTTTTAACCCTATTTCCCCCAAAGTTTTGATAATTAGATATATTTCCACTCTCTTAGCAAGAACATTGACAATATTTTGTCTCAATTGCACTTTATCTATGAGAAAGTTCAAAAAGGTTTCTTTATGCCTTTAAGTTCTCCTCTTACCATTGAAGAGTGAGTTATGAGATATTGTGCATTGTAGCTTCATAGTCGCATAATATAGTTAGTGAGTTCACTTTAAACTTCTTAATGGAATGTCTAACAACATGTCCTTCAATCCATTCACCCTCTTCTCCTACAAAGGATAACACATAGAAGTTTGATTTCATGAATGAGAGCGCAATGTCTGATTGCCTTTTGATCTGCATGATACTTCTACTCAACTTAGTGTAAACACATATTCACTAATTGATCGACTTTTACTAATTTCTGAGCACCATAATGCATTAGTTCATCCCTTCAATCTTGAAGAACAACTGGAGTAGCTTAAAGCAAACTCTTGACTCTTGAGTACCTCTTAGGTATCTTATTAGCATCCTAAGAATATTCCATTGTGTATTACTACGATTACTAGTGAACCTGCTGATCATACCTACCTCAAAGGTTGTGTCTGGTCTAGTACAGGTCATCGTATACATGAGAATTTTAATAAGTTTAGAATGATTTGTCTCATACATGCACCATCATTATGTGTCAACCTTTTATTATAATCATAGGTGTTTCAAAATACTTTCAATCACTATATCACTATTTGGAACACGTTATTGATTTGATGAGTTTGACTAAGAGTTATCACTTGCCTACCGAAATTCACTCTTATACCTAATATGGTGTCCACAACTCCAAGATGTTTCATGCTTAATTTTTTGAATAACATAGTTTTAACGTCATTTATAATAAAGGGATCAGTTCCAACTACAAGTAATAATAGCAATTATATTTGACACACCACAAGATTAAAGGCATTCATTTGAATTACTTGATTTAAATCCTAAGCTCTTTACAAATTTTGTCAAATAATTCATGCCTTATTTTAAATACATATTTTAAAATATACAATGATTTTACCAAATTATAAATTTTGTTCACTAAACCTTTTGGTATAAAATTTTCAGGTTATTTCATATAAATGTAAGAGCAAGAAGAATCATCATTGTAGCAATATGACAAACAGGTGAACAGACATCAAATCAATCTATCCCCACTCACTTGAGTTGATCTGTTAGCTACTAAACGTTAAAACATGCTACAAAACAATATTGAAACACACAGACTACTACCTCTAGCCAGTATATATAGGATAAACTGGAATTAGGGTACAGGGCTCTAGGCCCCATGAAATTAATTATTTGGAATTTTAATTTCATGGATGTTTGTGTGACCCAAAAAAATAAATAAATAAATAAATAAATTGGTCGAAATATTATGTTTCGTCCTCTATATATGTGTATGGCTATATCTCCTCTCAAATATATTATTCAACTGTAGCAACAAAACTAAAAAATGGATAAATACCACACGACTGCAGTGCTCTAATCGCTTAAAAATACATAATCTATATAATAAAACACAGAGAGCTATCAAGTGGCTCACCTTCAATCCCCCAAAAATTAAAAGCCCAGTCTAACATCACAAAACATATTTTTCCTCTCAAAATTTCAAACCCCAAAACCAAATTTTCCCCACAAAACTCAAAAACTCATTACTTTATTACTTTCTCTTATCTTTTCACTTTTTCATATTTCTCTTTTTCTCTCTCTCCCAACCTCTCTTTCCCATTCTTTCTTTATTTATTTATATATTTAGATTTTAATATTTCAGTGCCGTAAATTTTCAGAATTTTTATGTTTTTTATTGCACATATTATATTGAAAATAGCAAATATATCTTTTCAAATGTTAAATTTCATCAATTTTCACACTTAAATTTTAAGAAGTTAGATTTACACCCCCATTTATAATTATTTTTCAACATATACTAATAAAAACATGGACTTTTATTTACAACTAATTATTGTCATACTATTCAAACTTGAGTTACATAATTATTGTTTTACTGTTTACAGGACTTTTCGTATTTTGTATCGTTCCGAAGACGTGCGGTAGGCACGTACGTGCGGTAGGCACGTGCCCACGGGCAAATCTAGTATACATATATGCCACACTACTGTCGATGCTCTCAGGTTATAGATGTTCTATATTCATATATGCATGGGTACCTCTGCACCATTGTGATATTCCCAAAACAAATGTCTGTCCTTGTTGGTGTAGCTGCTAAATAATTAATCAATTAAAAAATTAGAGACAGAGAACCAGACATTTGGATGAATCAATCCTGCATGCATGCATGCAGTGCAGGCTATAGAAGCGCCGCGAACCCAGGCATTTGATCCCATCGAACTGCTGTCCTCTCTCACATGCTTTCACTTCTTCTCTGTCTTTTTCCTCTCTCTCTTTTTTTTTCCTTCTTTTTTTGGGTTCTCAGAAAATTCTTGGCTTACTATGATGAGGACAAAGTTACTTCACTAAAAATTCTGTTCAGTATTGGCCTTCCATTTGCATTTCCTTTTCCTGTATTCGAATGTGAAATTGGAGAAGGAGACAGACTAGCTTCTGACAGTCATCTCATGTTGGATCACTTCTAGATATTAGGTACCATGACATATATATATTTTATATCAAGTTATTTCAGAAAATATTTTATATCACTAGTATTTACAATCACAGGTCTCTACAAGAAATATGAGTAACGCACACAGTACGATAATTCGTCACTAAAAATCTGTCACTACTTTTTTAAAATATATATTTACAAATAAAATAACAGTTTCGTATTATGTCACTACTTTTTTAAAATAATCTCGTAATATGACAATTTTAGAATCTCACTTTAAATAATTAATATCGTATTTGTTCAATATATATTTTTTGTCACCGCTTAACAATTCAATTTTGTCTTTGAAGTATGTACTACTGAACTGACACAATTGCAACTTTATATATGGTCACATTAAAACATGTCACTATATGTTGCCTATAGTAATAGATTAGTGGCAGATCTTTTTAATAAGTGGTATAACTTACAATACCACAAAAAAATCATACAACAAATTACTGCGGTAAATTCATTTTCATCTGATTTGAGTCCAAGGCTCAATTCTCATGTGAAGCAATTTATCTTTTTTCGCACTTCAATCTTTGTCAGTGTTTTTATCGCGGAATAGAACAGCATTTTACATATATTTGCAAACAGATGGGGGAATGATTGAACAATTAAAGCAGACACATGAAATGCACACGAAAAATCATAGACATGTCATGATCTTGGGCTGTGGCAAACATCACAGTAAACAATAAAAGGGGTCATTGGATCACCATAGAGAGGATGCTCTCAATGTTAGGAGGAGCCTCGATTAATATGATCATGTACACAAGCAGCTATCGATAGATTTTGACATTCATTCATGGAATAAAATTCACACAAAGGACTCGGCAGATAAAATCAAACATATTAACAGTAACGACGACAACAACAACAAAAGAGCAGCCATCACACAAGACGGACTTGGCAAATAAAATCAAGTATATTAACAGTAACAAACAGCAAAACCACAGAAGCAGCCATCACACAACTTGTCTATGAGAGGTATTGGCAATCACTTACAGAACAACAAATATTTGTACCAGCAACAATCTGGCCAAAATATGTATATAGAAACTTGAGACGGTCCAGAAAAAATAAACGATAAGGCCACCAACTTAGATATGATAAGCTTGCCTTTTATTACAAAAAGCGTGAAATTAAGTGCTTTAAAAAAATTCTTAATGTTTACCGGTGAGGTGGATAAATAAAATTTATAATCAGAAGTCCTCATCAGCATAAGATAATTTAATTCTTATAAAAATTATTGACAAACCGATATGACTGCAAATCAAGGGAGCCAGGATACTGCGTAACTAGTATAACCAACCTAACTAATAATTGAACATTACACCAAATTGAACCCTCAAATTCTAAGAACAGGGCCTTTATACGACCCTCTCGTGATGACAAAGCTATCGGGGAGCTGATACTCTTCCAACCAATCAACTTCAGAAACATTCATCCCATCTGGCAAAACACCTTCAATATATTCTTCTGTATAAGATAGATAAAGGCGAGTCAGAACCACCAAAAAAATGTATGTAAGAATAATGAGAGGGATATAAAAATTTACCAGGAAGAACCTTCTTTGGCAACTTCCGGAAATACGAGCAATGTCGTCCATCCTCTGATGAGTAAGGGGGTGATAAAATGTCAAAGAGAGCACAAGGGGTTATGGCTTTAAAAGAGTGAATGTTGCCACCACTTGTAGGATAAAGAACAGTCGTTCCACAGGGTGCTGACATCTCACCATCTCGAACAAGCTTCGCAGGTCTTGCTACAAATTCAGACATTAAAATATCAGAAAAATTTGAAGGTATTCAAAGAATATATACATAATTTAACAGCTATTACATGCAAAAGATACATAAGGATGATAATTCTCGAAAAGGAAAGAACAGACGAGCAGTATTACCCGGAAAAGCTACACGATGAAGTTACAAATTGTATTAATTTTGCATAATGATTAACCAGCAGATTGTCTTCCAGAAAAGTATAAGAACGTGAACTTGAACAGTCACCTTTAGGCCTGTTCATCGGTTCAAAACCGAACTGAACCGACAAAAACCGAACCTAACAGAACTTTTCGGTTCGGTAAAATGAAAACCGAACTCCGAACCAATTACTGCAATTTCGGTTTTAACCGAACCGAAATTTATCGGTTCGGTTCAGTTACTAACCGAACTTCAAAAATTGTTTCAATTTTGTATGTATATCTGAGATTCTGAATCATTAATACACTAGGTTTGCCCGTTGACACGTGCCTACGGCACGTCTTCGGCACAGTGCACCTTATTTGATTATATAAAATAGTTTTGGAAGTCCAACAAATTAATTGAAGTAGCAAACATAGAGCAAAAAACATATTATATGGTTTTTTTTAATTATTTTTAAAGTTTTTAAATTTTTTATTTTAAAAAATTTTTAAAAAATTTTATTTTCTTAATTTTTTGAATAGACGAGGGGAGAGAGAGAGAGAGAGAGAGAGAAAATAATTAAATAAATATAGAAGTTGTTTTGGGTGGGGGATTTGAATTTGAGTTTTGGGGGGGAACTTTTGGGAGGAAAATATGTTTTGTGAGGTTAGATCTGAGCCTTTGATTTTTGGGGGGATTGAAGGAGAACCACTTGATAGCTTTCTTTGTGTTTTATTATATAGATTATTCATTAATCAATGAAACGGAGAGAGGGGCTGGGCACTTGGGCAATGGAGAGGCTGAGAGATCGAGACTCGAGACAGGGACAGAGAGAGGACGAAGGGAAAGATTGAGGTGGAGGGAGTGTGTGAGTGTGGAGACTGTGTGGATTTGTGAGGTTAGAGGAGTTAGGGTTTCGCTTTCGCAGTACCAGGGTAAGAAATTGAGATTGAGAGAGAGACTGAGTGAAAATTATGATTGAGAATAAGCTTAAATAGAAAGAAATCTCGACCGTCGGAATTAGTGAAAAGTTCGGTTCGATTTCGGTTTGGGTTTTTGAAACCCTTACCGATACCCGCACCGAAAGACCCTCAAAAGTAACGATTCGGTAGAAACCCGACCCGATTAACCAAATACCCGAACCAAATTGCCCAATTTTGGTTCGGTTCAGTTCGGTAATCGGTTTTAACCGTACTTTGCCCAGCTGTAGTCACTGTTACTGGTACAACCCAAAATCAAATTCTATGTGTGAAGCCAACCCTAATTTTAAAATGGGAACTTTATTATATGCTACATTTTTTTAAAAAAACACTCTTATGCTTGGGAGGAAAATGAGAGGTGAGAAAGTGGGAGGGGGAGAGAGAGTGTGGGCTTCTTAGGTAGTGAGCAATGCAGGAGAGACAAAAAGGAAATCCTTTGTGGAGATCCTCAAATCAGCTACAAACCAATGCCATCATCAACATCAGATACAAGAGATAGAAGAACTGGATAAAAGCAGGTTTGACTCTCATCAACTAGCAAAGATGGAGGAACAATATTGGAGACAACGATCCAGAATCCAATGGCTCAAAAAGGGAGATGTCAATACAAAGTTCTTTCACAAGGTGGCTAACGGTAGAAGGAGGCAAAACCGCATCACGGGAATGGAGGTAGACGCAAGATGGACTGAGAATGAGGAGGAAATCAGAAGACATCTAGACGGAAAATTCAAAGAGCTTGTGGCTCAAACAAATAGCCATAGATGCAGGCTGATTCCAGAATTCTGGGAGGATACTAGAGTAGACGGAAGCGAAGGGCTTGAGGGTCCTTTCACAGAGGAAGAAGTTTTTCTAGCTATTAAAAGCCTGGGACAAGACAAAGCACCGGGACCAAACGGATTTCCAATCTTCTTTTACAGCCTATACTGGAGCATCGACAGAGTCGACCTAATGAATATCTTTCATGATTTTCACAGTCATACGGCGAATATCGACAGGTTAAACTACACAAATGTCGTTCTAATTTCCAAGAATAAGGAGGCTAGGAAATATGGAGACTACAGACCGATTAGCCTTATCAACGGTTCCTTCAAGATTATCACAAAGGTCATGGCTACAAGATTGACACCACACTTAAATAACGTGGTCAGCGCGTCTCAGAGTGGGTTCATTAAAGAAAGGGACATTATGGGCAGTGTTGCCTCTGCTCATGAGATAGTGTATAAAGGAAACAAAGATAACGTTGACAGTTTTCTGCTGAAACTAGATTTCAAAAAGGCACACGATTCCGTGGAGTGGGACTGCGTTGATGAGGTACTACAACTAAAAGGTTTTGGAAAAAGATGGAGAGCATGGATTATGAAATATGTAAGGGGAGGAAAATTTTTCGTTCAATTCAACGGAAAAACGGGTAAGGAAATTAGATGCCAAAGAGGGTTGAGACAAGGAGATCCATTGTCTTCATTAATTTTTGCACTGGTCGCTGATGGCATTGTGGAAATGATCACAAGGGGGACACAGGAACGAATTATTAAAGGTGTTCAAGTAAAAGGGATTAAAGAAGCAATCTCGATCATTCAATACGCGGACGACACCATAATCCTAGGAGAGGCTAAAGGGGAAAAGATCATGGCAATTCACATTCTTTTGAAATGCATAGAAGTATGGGCAGGACTGAAAATGAACCTCACAAAGACAAGCATTTCCCCACTTAGCGGAAACCTTAGCATCGGGATCAACTCGATCAAGACTATGTTGGGTTGCAAGGTAGCTAACTATCCAATAAAGTATCTGGGAACACAAATTAGACCAGGAGCTATTAAGAAAGAAGATTGGTTGCCGTTAATAGAGAAAGTGGAAAGGAAATTGGCAGGGTGGAAGGGGTGCTTCCTAACTTTAGGAGGGAGGATCACCTTGATCAACTCGGTCCAGAGTAGTATGCCAGCTTATTTGATGTCCATCTACGAACTACCGAAGTAGGGTTATTAATAGGATTGACAAATGTAGGAGACGGTTCCTCTGGAAAGGACCGGACGAAACAAGCAAGGGTTTCCATTTGGTTAAATGGGGAACGGTATGTAAGAAAAAAGAGTTCGGGAGATTGGGCATTATTAACCTGACTGGCATGAATCGAGCTTTGATGAGCAAGTGGTGGTGGAAGATGAACAGGAAAAGTAAAAGCTGGTGGTGCAAATCGTTTTGATCATACCGAAAGATGAAAAATGTTCGATTTGGGGGAAGAGCCAAATTCGAGAACGTCGTATCTTTGGAAAGGAATTGCGAAAGTGGGAGACTTATTCCACGCAAATACCACATGCACAATCGCCAATGGAAAAAATACCCGCTTTTGGAAGGATAAATGGTGTGGTCACAACACCTTACAAAGCATGTTCCCAGCAGCGGCTAGGAGCATGGCTACCACAGACTCGATAGTCGTAGATGTATGGCATAACGGAAGGCTGCAGCTGCAGACGGACGAGGACGTCTCTTAGGAGGCCATCTCACAATTACACAGACTAAACAGCTTTATTAGGAATGAGGGAAGGAGAGCAGAAGGAACAAAAGATATCGGAAAGTGGGAATTGACGTCCAACGAAAACTTCTCGGTAGCATTACTTTACAGTAGATTGAACGACGGAGGAATTAGATGCAGCCACAATGCGTCCATATGGGGGACTCATGCGCCATTGAAAGTTAAGGCTTTTCTTTGGCTGGTAACCAACAACGCAATTTTATCAAAAGTAAACCTACTGAAGAAGGGTATGCAGATCGAAGCACAATGCTCTAGGTGCAACAGCGGCGACGAAGACACGGATCACATTTTTTTCATTTGTAATAGGGCAAAATTAACTTTGGCAGTTGTCAGTCGTGGGTTTTGGTGTCTCCAAGCTCCCGCCTCTATTTCAGAGGCTTGGGACATGGGTAGAGGAGTTAGCATAAAAATAGAGGATAGACAAGCCTAGGATTTAGCTATAGCTGTGGCTATTTGGGGCCTGTGGCTAGACCGAAATAACCTTTATTTTCGAAACTACAATCATAGATTTCCTGTGTTAATGCATCATATTTACGGTTTCACTTATGCTTGGACAGGTAATGCGGCGAACAGGAAGAAGCTGCGGATGTAGAGAGTGGTCCGCCGACGAGTTAGATTGCTTTGTACTACAAGTCGATGTATTTTGATTCGTATTTTCTGGGTCAACGCATTAGACTGATGAGATGCTAGACTTATGTACTATCATTATCGCTTTTGGCTTTATTATTTTGTAATTCTAGTTTCGTTAATTATCATTATTGAAACGATGATGGGGTCATCTTTATTCTCCAGAAAAAAAAACATCAGATGCCCCTTCATCTTCCCTACTTTCCCCATCGCCTCCATTACAACCCCCCATCTACTAAAACCAAAACCATTCTTCACACCAAAACCGAAACCACACACCACCACGAAATCCCTATCTTTTCCCCCTCAAAAACCCACAAACCCTAGATTAAATATGAAGAAGAGGATGGGGATGAGATGCTTTGTATGTGGAGACACAGATCATTGGGCAAAGATTGCACGAGGCAGGGGATCTACTGTTTCAATTGCAAGAAGCATGGACATCGAGTTTGAGACTGCCCCATCTTCAACTGTCAGCAACTCAAGGTAGAGTTGGTCCACAACCACGTGATTGCTAGGGCTATGATAGAGCTTCTCAAATGTTGGCTATTTGCATGTGATCTCAGGTACTTCCCCAAACCCTGCTACATATGGATCAATTTTCCTCTACTACCCCTTGCATTTTTTGAATGAGGAATCCCCTTCCCCTCTGCTTAGTTCGTTTGCGAATTTGAGAATTTGATCGCTATGAGCACGGAGATGAAGAATTAAGTAAATTTGGTGAGTGCTTTGATTCTAATTGAGGTTAAGGAGATCAAAGACATTTCTAAAACCTTAGGTGTTGATCACGTCTCTATGGAATGGTGAAAGAAAGGGTTATGATGTTCCTATTATGCTGGCTAGTAATCCAATTTTAGTGGAGGGATGTGCAACCAGGCAAAGTTTCCACCAACAAATTTCTGCCTCATGAAGGTATGCATTCATTGTGGAGGAAGGAGGAGAAAGAGGGAGGTAGTTCAGGCTGAGGGGGCCAATGTAGCTTCGGCAAGCAACCTGCAGGCGATGAAGATTCCAAATCAGGAAAGGAATTCAACTATTCAAATCCAAACTAATAAGGAAGATCTTAGGAACCAAATCAATGAAGGAAAGAAGATTGTTGCTGAATTTGACAGAAATGATTGTGCAGGGGAAATTTGTTTTCAAATCAATCCCGTTTGATGCGCACACGAATTCCTTTAACAGCAAAACGAAAGAGAACTCTTCCAAATCTAGTGAGATCAGCCAACTCAGGGGAGAAACTAGAGAAAGGAGTTATGCAAATAGTACGGAATGGAAATGTTTGTTATATTGCCAACTTCTTTATTTTCAAGGATTCAGCCAACTATGAAGACTCTAGGCCATGCAGTAAATAAGGAGGTGGGTAAGGCTAATAGGGGCCAAATGGAGGACCCATTAGGCCCATTCAACATTGGGGTGACTGTCCTCTAAAGGGGCAGAAAGCCAAAGCTGATGCCAGCAAACCTGGGCCAAAGTCTAGAGACTTACACTCGGTTCCACCTGGCTTCAAAAAAATTGCAGCTAAGAGGAGGGGCAGATCATTCCAAGACCTGCATCTACTCAGCCATTTATGAGGCACCTAGCTTGTTCAATGAGAACCAATTCAGCATACAATGGTGAAGGTAAATTTCTTCTATTGCTTCAGTTCAAAAACTTTTATAAATCCTCTTGCATTATTGAGTAATGTCTATTCCTGGAGTAGCTGGAACAAAACAGTAGGATTAGAGCCTAAAGGGCAACATGCTATTAACAAGATTAGAAACTCAAAGAAGTTACTTGTTGATCAATCTTGGAAGGAACACCCATTTCCAAATGGGTTGAACTTGATGCACTAGCTGGCTGTGGTGAGGTAATTGTGGGTTGGAATGACCATGTGTTTGATTGTTCCTGTTGTTCAGATGTGCACATATGCTAAGTTAATCTTTCCCTTAAAAATAGAGTGGATGGACAAGAGTGGTCTACCACTTCTCTGTCTGCACCCCTTAAATTAGATGATAAGGATGTTTGTTTTCATGAAATTGTTCGGAGAAGCCTTCTATGTGACGAGTGGGTGTTGTGTAGACTACAATGTTACAATTAGTAACGATGAAAGAAGTTCTGCTAGGGGGTCTCCTAGAGAAATGCAAGCCTAGAGAAATTTTATTCAAAACCTGGAGCTTATTGAATTTCACCTGGCTAGCAGAAAGTTTACTCAGTCCATCCAACCTTAGAGCTAATCCATCAAAAGCTAGGTTAGATAGATACCTCCTCTCTCATAAATATGATACTATTTTTCCTCAAACTATACACCATTCTATCTCTCATAAATATGATACTATTTTTCCTCAGACTATACACCAATCTTTCCTCAGGTGGTTTGGACATGTCACACGTAGACCTAGTAGTGTCCTTGTTAGAAAGAGTAATTTGATAAATATTGATGGTAGAGTTAAGGATAGGAAAAACCTAAACCTGGGTGGAAACTGTAAGAAAATATATGATAGTTTGTGGCCTTACAGAAGATATTACGCTAAACCGAGCAAAATGAAAAACCAGGATTCATATAATCGACCCCAACAAGTTGGGAAAAAAGCTTTGTTGTTGTTGTTGTTAAACACCATTCTTTGCTTATGATTGCTTTCGATCATTGCCCAGTGGTTTCAGACACTTTAGCTCCCATGCCTAAAACTCATCATTTCTATTTGAGGTTCGATAGGTGAAATTTTGAAGTATTTGGAGATATTAATCCCAAGAAGATCTTAATAGGAAAAATCAGCCCAGCCCCCGTGCTGGCCCCCGTGCAGAAGAAGTGCCACACATACAGCGACTTTCGACCAAGAGATGGGTGTTGTCGTCAGAAGATGGGCCAGCCAGCATATACAAGAGTCCCTCAAGAATTAGCCCAGCCAGCTTAGTCCCGACCAACAAGAGACTCATGAAGCCTCAGCGCCAGAAGCAGCTGAACCAACATGACGTCGGGGTCGATGGATTTAGCACAACCTATCATCCCCGAAACCGCATCAATGTATGTGAAGCATGAGGATGAATAATCCTTTGACAGAGAGAACTCTCATTCCCTCACATCGACCTGATGATGACCCTCCTCGGAACCCGGCGAAAAACAATTCAGACCTCGGAATCCGAGACAAAAATGGGTCCCCCAACTGAACACTGATCCCGGTGGGGCCGAACCCAGCCCCTCTGACCATCTTCCCACTGTCTTCGATCCATGGACGAGTCCTCGGACTGCTCAACACAGGCCCTGCTGAACACCAAGACATCGTGAGTTGAGGATGGGAGTTTGGAAAAGTTGCGAGTCTAACACCCGGCAACAAGGATTTTATAAACCGCAGAGAACTCTCCCAACTACTCGCAGTTATTGCAGGCGACGCTACAACTCCCAAGGCACATTAATGCATGAACGGCTAACACAAGCAAACACGTGTCATGTCACGTGACTGGCGAGGCCCGGGTAAATTCCTCGGCATATGATCTGAGACCGATCGACATGAGTTCTCAGGAACCATCATAAGGCCTCACCTCGTCGTGCTCTCCGCGAGGCTTCTGGTGTCGACCCTTTACAACTCGATCATCTCGGGCGCCGCGTTTTACACCAACACCTCAACGAGAACAAGTCTACAATCTACACAAACCAACAACAAGATTTCTATTAAGCAAGAGAATTACAAGGACGGTGGTTAGTCCGCAGTTGCAAATCAAACAGTTACAACAAAATTACGACCAAGTTACAGCTAAACACTCGTACAATCTACCTTTCCCCGCTGGCTCACCGAACCAGACACGCACTGGTGGCGAAACCCCAGCAAGAATATTTGCAACATTCCGACCCGACCGCACGGACAGGGCGCGGGCTCCCCTGCAAACTTCCACCTTGAAGGCTCCTCAGACGGCGAGTTTGGGGAGCCGCACCAAAGATACCCAAGCGATGAACAAGCACCAGATCCCTGCTCTCGCCTCTCAGGCGAACCCTTAAGCCCGCTGTGAAATGTGGATATTCAGCTCCGATCTTCAGATACCGATGGCAACCATCTGGTCACAGAATCCGAAATGTACCTAATGAGGCTTCGACGGGATCCCCCAGTCCTACTCAGGTCCCAACAAGCCAAAGCCGCCAGTACGAGAAGCCCAAGCCGTGGACAAGCCTGGCCACGAATGGGCCACTCCTCTCGGGTCTCAGGGGTAAATCCTCATATCTCGAAATCCGGGACAAGTAGTCTGAAACCACAAGCACGGGTTCTGATCCCTTCTGGGTCGAACACTCAAATAGCGAAGCTCCTACTCACAATATCGAACACTCACCCTTGCGGTACGAGAATCGAGTGACGGGAAATGAGATTTATAAGTAATTGAAGTCTGCCACGAAAGTTCTAGCACTTATTGCGGGCAACACTCTCAACCCACGAAATCAACAGTGACTGCAATTGTCAGAGAACATGACGTTAGCAAGGCCACTTGATTTTCCGATGCACCTATCACGCACCTATCAGACACGGAGGAAAAGAAGAAATTAAGGGTTGGGCCTGCAGTCCCAAGCAGACGGTCCAAAGGTCAAAGCAAATTCGAAGATCGAGAGGCAAGCAATTTTATTTCATCAAACAAACAAGTACAACGGCGGTGGTCAGTCCGCGAAAACGGTGAAGATATAGGCAGCCTACTCTTCTCAATGCTTCAATTTCACCGTGCCCTCAGCGTGGTATCCGAAGCCGACTCCCAAGAGGAGCTTTCAAAAGGCTTCAATTTTTTCGCACCCTCGACGTGGCATCCGAAACCAACTCCCATGAGGAGCTTTCAAAAGGAGATCTTTGTTAGAAAAACTGAGGATCTTGTTGAGTCTTCGACACAATCAACACAAACTACCAAGCAAAACTAGATCGCACTAATCACACAAAGCACACAAGAATTCTCCCGGTTGGGGCTTTCGCCTTAATCTGGGGGAGAAGAACCGAGATGTTATTTCAACTAGAGTATTACATTCTCACCACGACCCTTTCTCAAGCCTAACTGAAACTTAGTTGCTGCTTACAATGGAGAAACTCTCTCACCCTCTCAAATGTAGTACTCTCTTCTTCTATTCGACACTCAATAGAATCATATCGTTCTAGGGGTCGTTTACATTGTATTTATAAATCTAGAAAAACCCTAATTTAGATATCTTGATACAATAGTCATCCGATGTATACTGAAGAGATAACCATACAATTAGAGTCGTACGATTTAATCAGAAGACGAACTTGACTTCAATCGAATCAACAAACCCGCACCCAAAAAATCCATCGGCGCCGCGGACGGTCAACCGCACATAATTGCGGTCGACCGCAACTCCCAGACCATCGACCCGAGAAGGTGACAGTCGACTGACCCTTTCTCTGTTGGCTGCTAATGTTGCTGACTGTTTCTCCTCTTCGATCCTTTGCTTCGAACCTTCTACTTGTATCACCATCTTCTCGTCACACCGAATAAGTATGCAAGACATAAAACCAAACAAGCTTTCCCAAGGCCTCAATTCCACAACACCTTCAGCGTAGTAATCAAGGTCGACCCTCATGTGATGCACAAGACCAACTCGCTGAGCCCTCGGCATAGTAACCGGAGCCGACCCTCACTTTGCAGGACCTCTTGACCATCACGCCCTCGATAAGGCGTTTGAGGCCGACCTTGCGAAGACCCTGGACAGGGTATGCTCCATCCTATCAATTCACACCGCATCAAGATACCCACCATCCAGACGCGTGCAGATCGTCATCGTCTAATCGACACCCTCGATAAGTCGACTACTCCTTGAAGGAGACCGAAACATCACCTCCAAGAGTAAAGGGCTTATGATGAGGTTAAAATTAACAAACGTTCTGCACCGTTCAATCCTAACGTGAATCTCAAAGTCAACTCATTTCTCCTCCTGGGACGACTATGGGCCCCTTACCCAGATCCAGCCTAGTGTGGAACAATCACACCCCCTAATCAGGGGGCCCGAAAACCTCCCCTAATCAGCTCCTTATGCCTATAAATTCAACTCTTCCTCTACAGTAACCAGGTATTCGTAATTTTCATCATTTAAGCTTTCCTTAATACTCTGGTTATTGAGTTGAGCGTCGGAGAGTCTGTCGCCGAAAATCCTCCCGGTGTCTCAAACTTTTTTGCAGGTATCCGACGTCTGCAGAGCCATCCAGATCCACCACATCAGCCTCGCAGTAGAGTCAGATCGAAGGCCGAGATCTAAGTTTCCACTTTTCCAAAAGAACTCACATTATTTGTTGCTCACATACCCGAAAACAAGCAGCATCACTAACTAATGTGGAGTGTGGCAAACAGATTAACTGTAAGAGGAGGCTGAAACAAGGAGATCCTCTATCCCCGATATTATTCATTCTGGTTGTGGATGTTTTATCCAAAATGTTGCAATATTGAAGGGAGAATAAAGCCTTCTTTCAACTGGACCACAGAGAGCCTCTTGCTAGTCTTTGCTCCAATTTGCAGATGATACTCTTATCTTCTGTAAAGGAGATGAATAGAAGGTAATCAATCTCAAACTCCTATATTTGTTTACTGACATTTCCTGAATAAATATCAATCTTCTCCATTGTCTATTTTGGTTCTTCAAATGTAAACTTAGAAACTTTTGCCTCAATCCTTAGTTGAAAAAATGAAGTTTTGCCTTTGACTTACCTTTGTCTCCCCCTCTCAAGGGAAAGTTGCGCAAGGAAAGGTGGATGATGATGATCCTCAAAACTGAGAAGGGACTTTCTTCTTGGAAGGGGGAGGATGCTTATTAAGGAGGGAGATTGGTTCTGATTAATTTTGTTCTTAGTGTATTGCCAGTCTATTTTGCAGCCTTTGGACTAACTGCATGGGGTCACCAAGAGAACTGATTAAAATTGGACGTACATTTTATGTATGGACTGGAAATGGGTCTGCAAACTTACGCAAGCTGGAGAACTAGGTAATCTGGATCCAATGAGGCCCTAGTCATTGAGTGGTGGTGGAAGCTGACATCTCCAAACCTATCTTTAGCAGCTCAAACTCTGAAGGCATTTTATTTGAATATAGGAGCTTGCAACTACTCTAAGCCTGTTGCATCCAGTTTATAGAAAAGCATTTATCAACTCAGAGAACAATAGAGGATAGACGGCTAATATCAATTGGGCTTGGGAGTTGGTAAGTCCGCCCTCTTCTGGAAATCATTTTTTTTGGGGGGGGGGGGGGGAATGGCTAGCACAGGCAGCCTGGAACTCATAAGCTACTGTTCTATCTCAAGGAGACATGATCAATGGACATTGGAGGTAGAGACCCAGGCTTCATAGAGTACAAAATGACACGATCCAAGAGGAAAAGGATCAACTCACGGCAAAACTACAGCAGTTATCTATCTTTAATACCAATCCTTATATTCCCATATGGAATCTTAGCACAAGTGGAGACTACTTAGTTAAATCAGCTTCCCAATTCTTCTGCAATGGAAGCCTCAAATCCCCTAAGTGCAAAAACTACCTGGCACAACCTAGCTAATCTCAAATGCACAATCTTTATTGGGCTGCTCAGTCGGGATAGGCTAAACATAGGCATATCTTAGTAGCAAAGGGTGGGAAGGTGATCTGACAAGAATCTTCCTTCCACCTGTTATTTGAATGCTCATTTGCACTCAGTGTTTGGAATCACTTCACACTCATATCTAGTATCACCCTACTCCCACTCTTACTGCATGACTACTTCTCAAACTGGTGTTTTGCTCAAGGTTTTACAACTCGGGATCGGAAACGGGATCAGTTTTTTCGAAATATTTAGATAGGGATCGGTATCGGCCGGATCAGTAGTATCGGATCGATGTATTGGGTTTTTCTGGATTTGACATTTTTAAAATTTAAAAAAAAATCTAAGAAGTTTTAATAATTTAACTATTTTAAAATAATAATTAATTTTAAAAAAGAATTAATGAATTTAAATAATTATTGTTACAAATTTAATATTTTCTTGAACATTTTAATTAGTTTTAGAGAATTATTATTGCAGAATAAAACTAAAACAATAGAAACATGTAAACTAAACAATACATAATTTATTTACATAGAAGGAAAAACACAAAATATAAGCTGGAAACGAAAAGATGTCAATACACAATTACATCTTCATTACTTGGATAAGAGGATATATGAATAGAAAATTCAGAGGATCGGTGATTTCGGGTTGGGATCGGGTCGATCCATCCGATCCAATTGTTAATTCGACTGATCCCAAGATTTAGGGGTTGTATCGGAGCGACCTCTTGAAAAACGATCCAGATCGGCCAGATGAAATCGGAATCAGCCAATCTTTAAAATCATGGTTTTGCTCCACATTCACCTAGATATGCACACATATGGTTGTTATTATCTATTGCAATTTGTTGGAGTCTTTTTGTTGTCTTTGATTGGAAAGGTATGCTAAGAGTCTTTTCATTCAAAAGCTAGCACTTGTGATAAAGTCATCTCATTGTAAACTTTGGTTCTCTTACTGGCTAGACGGTGCAGGTGAAAGCGGGAAGAAGGCCAAGGTGATGAAAGGGCTTGAACTGGCAACAGTGATGTTGAAGGCGCGCCTCAGGTGCGCCTTAGGCACGCCTTAGGCACCCCTTAGGCACCGATATCCCAGGGTACGCCTCAAGCCTCAGTCAAAGCGCACCCCTTATTCGAAGCGCTGGTGAGGCGCGCGTCTCAGTGCGCCTTAGCGCCTTGCGCCTCAGCACGCCTCGACGAAAGGCGCACCTCGACATTGTTCTTTCCTTGTTTTTCCTCTTCTTTATTATTTAAGTATTCTTTCTTTTTTTAGTTTTGAGTCTTTTGGCAGGTTTTATATTTATATTCTTTTTTATTATTTAAATTATCCTTTTTATTTTATTTTATTTTTTTAATAGTATTCTTGCTTTTTTAGTTATGCAATGCTTTTGCTTTACTGCTTTATTAGGCTGCTTTTGCTTTACTGTTTTATTAGGCTATTTGGATGAAACTTGCTGTAATAATTAATTGTTGAATACTTGAATATACTTAATATTTAATTGTAATATTGTAATACTCTGTAATAGTGTAATACTAATACTGCACTGTGATATTCTAAAAAAAATAAAAAAATTAATTGTTGAATGTACAAAAATTATAACTTACACAGTTACAACTTACAAATTACACTTACACCGTTACACGGTTACACTTCCAAGTTACATTTACAAAGTACATCTTCCATACCTTACTTTTTAAGTATATGTTCATTGTATGATATATTTTGTTGCTATGATGTTATTTTGTTTATATAATCTAATTTATAAATTTTAAAAATTCCAAAAAGTAATAGTGCACCTCGGTTAACTGAGGCTTGCGCCTCAAATTGCGCCTTGCGCCTTGCGCCTTAGGCTTTTTACAAGGAATTAAAATTACTTGCGCCTTACGCCTTCGACTACACTGACTGGCAAATGTTGGACTCCTATTGCATGGAGCTTCAGTTTCCGATCCTGCTAAGGATGTTGGACACACAACATCCTCAGCTAGAGACAAAGAATTGGCAGGCTAGGAAGATTAGGGAGCAACAATCAGCATAGGAGTGTCCTTTGGTGTAAGACTGTCTTTTCTGGGGGGAAGATTCGATAATTCTATATCTACTTTTTGGAAGGACTCATATATTCTATATCTATTTTGATCTAAGACTGCAGTATTGCATGTAATTTGTTTTGGGTGGTGATTGTTTCATGTTAGGGGAGTAGTGATGCTAGCTTAACAGGAGTTAAGACTCAAAAGTTATTGCAAGTTGAGATGACAGTAGTTTTCTACTCTCTCTTCACTCTACAGCCTCATATCTCTAACCTCGGCTAAGCCTAGCCCAATCCTTACCTGGATCACCCACTCAATTTCAGTTTATCTGGTATGTGACCTTTTAACTTGTTGCTTTATATATATACTAATTATGAGGCAGGTAGTCACCTGCCTTTTCTGGTCAAAAAATTATATGCTCCATATAGCCACACTCCCAAAATTAAAATAGTGGTGAATGATTATCTACATTCTCAAAATATTTAAGTAAACACGAGCAAACAAATCTGCTATATATTTAATCTTTAATATCATAACTGAAGGAGGTTGTGTGAAGCCAACCTTCCTTGGGGGGTAAGCCAATCCTCTTTAGTGTGTGAAGCCAATGGCATGCTTTGAACATGTGCAACTTCACTCACTTGCCAAAAATAATTTCCTCTTAAAGCATTAACTTTTCATATATAATAATTGCAGCAACTTTTTGATAAAGTAATCTTGTCATTTATCATTCGAAGATAAATTTATACAGTTATTCACAACAAAAGGTTATTTACCTATAAATTTGAGGTGCATTTGCCTGTATTGAGTAATTCAGTATGTACTAAGTATTTGATATAAGAAAAATTGGGCCTTAATGCCCTGGAAGAGGTTTTAATACTCTACTCAAATAAAAAGGTTTTAACTCCCAATAATTTACTTGCTGTTGTGTCCACCACCTGACATTGTTGTGTCAGGTGTCTGCCACAAAGCATTCATTTCATCATATTGATTGAATGCAGAATAAGGGTCATGTTAGCGACTTCTCTTTCTCATCACTTTCATAGTCACTTTCATAGTCGAACGGGTAACCCTGAGTCTCCAACCCATATGCTATTAAGACACCATCCCTTCTGATGCACATATTTTACCAAATATATAAACCTAAATTTGAAGATTTTTAGCACAGACATTAAGCAATAAATGCTTTCCAACTTTACATTACTTGAGTAACCTCATGATGCGTTAATTATAAATCCAAGAAGGCTTGAGTTTCATTTTGGTAATATGTTAAGGTATCTAGATCAATGTTAAGCGGATTTGATCATCCATTACAATATCCTAATTCATGAATTACAAGACCTCTATAGTTTATATTCACAGGGGAAAAAATCATTGCAAAACCAGTCGATGCATAAACAAGTTTCTAAGACTTAAGTCAGCAAAACAAAGTAAATCTTAAATACATGTAGATGAATTACAAGAACTCTTTAGATTATATTCACAGATTAAAAAATCATTTTAAAATCAATTAATGCATAAACAAGAAGTTTCTAAAAAATAAAATTAGCAAAACAAAGTCTTAAAGACATTAATTTTCATGCATAGATGTATTAGGTCATGTAGATCACAACAAATTGGGTAAAACATTCAATTCATGGTTTTATCTTACCATCATAATTTATCACATATGAAAGTAAGCAAGAGACAAGGATCACTCCCGGAAGGATCTAAAATCTTACCTGTGAAAAAATGTGTTGGGCCATTAAATTGTTTAATCAAGTATAGCTATGCCTATAATATACTGCATTTAAATAACCTAGAGAACTAATAATCTTATGATTTATATGCTGATGTCCTTCTGACCTCAAGCACTTCACAAAAGTGATTTTAAGGCCCGAGCCTTACCTTGACCCAGGTAGGGTATATATAATAGGCAAGCACCTAGGTGCTCCAGGAGTGAAGTCGAGTGCCTAAGGTGTTCTGAGAGGAGGCAAGCCCCTAAGATATTTCATGAGTGAACGTGAGCGCCCAAGTCGTCTAAGCAAACCGCTAAGAAACATGACCTAAATGAAAAATCTTACAGCCTTGGAGAATTCTAATTTGATAACCCTTAGTTTTTAGTGTTCTTTAATATGATGAATTCAATTAAGCATATTATCAAGTTGGGATAAGATATAGAGTTAAGCTGGGCTACTTTTTGGCTACTTCAACATGAAAATCTAACAAATGAACATCCAAATTGAAAATACATACCCTTAGATGTAATCTACTCATCTATATCATTAAAACTACTCACAAAGAAAATTTAAAAACTTGTTGATGAGTTTTACCCCTCCATCAATTTATCATAAAATGATTGCTTTACAGATAAGTCTTAAATTACACAATTTGTCATAACTTCATGGAGGCGAAAAACTTGGTCAAACAAATTTGAAATTTTGTTTGCAAGTTGTTTTAATGAAGCAAAACAAATCTAATGGTGTGCATATTTAGTTTGCTTACGTGATCATCCAATTTCACTTGAGAGTAACCGCATTTGGCTACTCCTCTAAAGTAGCCCAGCTCAACTCTAAAATATATTAATGGGAAATATTGCCCTCCCTCCATATCATTATCTCTTACTTAATATACTGACACAGAGATTAAATATAACTCAAGCAGATTTAAACATTGATATAAATGATCCTTATTTATTTAAGTGGAGGTATTCTGACTCATCTTCCACTCAACTGACTTCTCCTCCATCTTCTCATTCTCGGCCACAATTTCTGCTCTTTCAACTGAACACAGCTATTTCTTCCTTTGCAGAGGAGTACATCTAACCTCAAATGTGAGAACTTCGGACACATGGATACAGCCCTTCCTCGTAAACCCTTTGAAGTTAACTACCCATCTTTTCAGAAATCTGCGTAGGGTACTATTGAAGTTGAAACCCTGAAAATTGTTGTACTTATGGTAATCCGCCTAACTAGTGGATCCTCAGATGTTATAGGATTGAGCTTAGTATATAGATGAAACAGTGTCTTATAAAGAATCTCGGTATGGTGTGGTTGATTATTCAAGTCCTTCCTGTACCATGACTTCATGAAGATCTTGCATATTTAACCGCACCATAAGGAGGTTTTTAATAAGACATCATTTCACCTGTATAACATGACACCAGAGTAACCAAAGGATTCACTGGTAAGGCAGGTCACCAGAAAACATGACAAAGTTCTTGGGAATTTCAACTAGAACAGTGACCACAAGATTTCTAAGAAGATGGGTAGTGAATTTCACAGGGCTTCCACAGAAGGTCGAAATAAACGTATCTTCAAATAATTCTCACATTTCAGTTGAGATAATCTCTTCTGCCAAAAAAGAAAGAGCACTCTTCTAAGATGGAACATATAGAACTTATGGGTTATGGCCACTGATGTGAAGATGGAGGGTCATTTGAGAGGAGCACGAGTCAGAATTTGCCGAAGATTGAGATTAATATTGATGAATATTTGGTAAAGAAGGCCGATGATTCTTAGAAAGAAAGGTTTAAGAGGATTCAATTCTAAACCAAACTTGTAACCCAGACTTCATACAGTCCATATAGCCCTGGTTGTACCTAGGAATCGGTTCATATATTTTTATTAGGGGGGGCAGGGGGGAAGGGAAGGGGCCTCAGCTTAAATGGCCTATAAGGTAAAAACACTTGCATAAGTCTATATATTAAGAGTCGGAAAGTCTCATTTACTGAATTTGTTTCATAAGTCTATATATTAAGAGTCGGAAAGTCTCATTTGCTGAATTTGTTTCTCCTCGGAACACTTACATAAGAAAATAATTATTTCTATCATTTGCAATGCGTCTAATGGATTATTTTAAAAGCATACCATTATTCTTTGATAAAAAAAATTATTTTAATATCAATGTTCCAGAAGAAAAAAAATAAGATTAAGGAACCACATAACTAAACTGTTTTTTTTTATCAACACGAATCCAGAACCATCAGGTATCAACCCGAATCCAGAACCATCAGGGTCTCACTAGACAAATCAGTTCAGGAAAGAAATACGCAATACAGGTCAGTGGCGAGCCAAAGCGGTAGGGGAATGGCAAATTGGCCCAAAAATAATTTAAGAATATCAAATATTTATAATATAATTTAACCATAATAAATAAATATTATCACTGTTATTATTATCATATATTAATAAAACAATTTTTTAAATAATATCATATAAAAATATAAGATTGTAATGATACTCATAATTAAAAAATAGTTTAATAATATCATACATTTACAAAATAATTTAACAATTAATATTATGTTATCTCATATTCAAGTAAACAAATAACAAAAATATGTGAAACCCAAATTGAGCGACTTAATAATTACACTTGGCGCGTATTTCAGAATTATGGTGAGTCGCAACAATTTCGAAATCACACATTTGTTTTGGGAATTACCATGGTTCTAAATTCATCCAATATTTTCAAAGTTCCTTCCCCCGAACCCCCTTTAATGAAACATATATTAAAGACTAAACATACTAAATTCATAACAAGTATTGCATATTTATCATAAAAATATTTATATTTTATATGTTACACAATTGTTTCACAGTAATTAGTTTTTTTTACTCTCCGGGCTGCACCAAGGGGGTACTAATTGGATGTATCAAGTTGCATATGTATCAAGTGGAGGTATTTTCACAATCTATATAATAAAACACAAAGAAAGCTATCAAGTGGTTCTCCTTCAATCCCCCCAAAAATCAAAGGCCCAGATCTAACCTCACAAAACATATTTTCCCCCCCAAAAGTTTCCCCCCAAAACTCAAATTTAAATCCCCACCCAAAACAGTTCCTATATTTATTTATTTATTTTTCTCTCTCTCTCTCTCTCTCCCTTCCTCTTCTATTCAAAAAAAATAAGAAAATTAAAAAATTAAAAATTTTAAAAAATTAAAAAAATTTAAAAACTAAAAAATTTAAAAACTTTAAAAACTTTAAAAATAATTCAAAAAAATAATAAAAAATCATATAATATGTTTTTTGCTCTATGTTTGCTACTTCAATTAATTTACTGGACCTCCAAAACTATTTTATATGATCAAACAAGGTGCACGGTTCCGAAGATGTGCCGCAGGCACGTGTCAACGGGCAAACCTAGTACAACTATAATAACCAATTGTTTTCATGTCACCCAACATATCCCATATATCGGTCCATAAATCAGTTCCCACATATCTGGACAATATTTACTCAAAAATCAAAAAAGTAGGTTGAAACTTCAACTTGGTAATGCCCAACTTCCAAAAAGGATTTCACAAAAACATCTCACAAAATATTTCTCGGTTCTAATACTCAAATAAGTTTATCTAATGGGTTTAATGGGAATGAGGTGCCACCATAAATAAGGTGGCGGTACAATAAGGAAAAAAGATTAAAAAGAAAAATGCAAACCACACCGTTCAAAGTGTTCTGCATACCAAACAATATATGAAAAATCATGAATATGGAACATGTTTTGCGTATTCATATAAGGTTCCAAAATGAATGGTTTTTTAGCAAAAGGACAAATAAGAGCACTTAATGCATGGGCGAAACATGTCCAACACTCATGATTTGTCATCCTCCTTTTTGTATGCAGAACACTTGCACTGTATGGATTGCTTCATTATTTTTTTTCTTTTTTTTTCCTCATTGTACAACCACCTTAAAGTGCTAAGCAGGCTGGCAGCTCATACCCATTAAACCCCTACAAAATACATTCGTGTATGATGTAGCAAAGCCAAAGCAGCCACTCCTGATAGAAGCAAATGAATTCCAGAGATGTTGGGCATTTTCCTGTATGCTCATTGCAGAATATTCTAGGTTCCCATAAGTACCAACATGTTTAAAGAATTTTACTACAATTGGAAGTTACGTGAACATGTATACCTAAATCTATATAAAATTATAGTCAGTCAATCAACAATTTAGAACAAAAACAAACAATGAGCTGGTCAAAAATGTAAATATACATATACAGAAACAAAAAAAGGAGTATAACATGACCTTCTGATTATCTATCACGTAAAAAAAAAAGATGTAGTTTTAGCAAAATTTCATGTAACATCATATACTACTACCAAAATATAGCAACTTAGGTGTCCTTCCTATCAATGACCACTGGTAGTCTTCACAATGGTCATTGGATTATAAAGTGAAATAATAAAACTTCCATTATTAGTTGTTCAAAATATTAGCTCTCACAAAAAGAGATCTGGGTTCATAATAATAAAAAAAAAGGATGTCAGTTTAATTAGTAAGACAACCCAGAAAATTTCAGGGGATAATAACAAGGCAAGCTTTCATGAGAGAATGAGGACTGTAATCAGCAAAACAACTATCTATTACTGTATATTTGATATATGTATCAAAGTAAAAAGAAAGTAAAAAAAGAAAAACACACCGTTGGCTGGATCAAGGGGTCTCTCTGTATCAATCCAGTCATAGGACTTCACATGCAAAGTACCATACAAAAGCTTGCTCAAGACAGTCATCCCAGGATGATTATGAAGTGGTATAACAGAGGATGGAGGCATGCAAAATATTCCGATCTGCATAATGTTTACAATAGTGCACCAGCGGTTCTCATCAATAAATTAGTCGATCCAAAAGTTAATCCACTTGCTGCTTACCGAACTCAGAAATAATTACTACCAATTAACTTAGGAATTCAGAAATATTGAGATAAAATGAAAGAGGAACCAATAAAAGAATTAAGAAACATGGTGCTTACAGAAAAATTTTGACACTCATGAATATGCAAATACTTGATAGGAGGCAAATACTGACTGCCCCCATTCCGGCTCTTTTTCCCATTTAATTGATTGGTAGCCTTCCATGTCCGTACGAGTTGTGCTTCCTGATCAAGACCCACATGTGATGGCTTGATATCATCTGCAACCATATGGTAAAGTTAGTTTCTTTGGCAAATGAAACTTTACCTATTGAGTGACAGGATCATCCATAAAATAACACAGAAATACACATTGTCCGAATTTTGAGGCACTTAGACAGAATTTTGTTCAGTTGCAATTAAAAGTACAAATCTGTAACTGCAACTACACCGCATGCAAGCCACTGTAACAAAATTTCACTGCAAGTGAAGGTTGCAACTAAGGTCAAAAAATGCAAAAGAGTTAGAAACCCTTCCAAATATCGTCTTGGCTACTTGCAGGATTTTGGTATGAAAATGGCCAAGTCTCAACAAATCAAAGATCCCCTAGGGAAAGTTCGATCTTCATTTACATAAGAAAATATGAATGAAGTATTCGGTAGTGCTAATATTTAAGCAAAATTTATAATCTACTCATTTCTCCATCAATTTTAAAGTTAAGGTTCTTCAATCTGCTAGGCTGTTATCGGGATGGGTTGGGACCAGGTTCAGTAGTACCCGAACCCGAACCCATACCTCTACGTGTACAGGTTTTGGACCCATACTAATGTATAACGTAATCCTAAATAGAGAATTCCTAAGAATTTTAAAGGATTAATTTTACCAACATGTAATGCGGATCAAGTTAGAAATTAAACAGTTAATCGGTTTAATGGATTTTCAAGAATTGAATTAAGTTTAACAAGCCCAATTAATAATTCAGTTCTACAATCAATAATTATATTCCTAAGCATTCTTAGCAAGTAAAAGATGCAATATTGATTCGCAATCTAATTAGGCAAGTAGAACACTCAATCTCGATATTTTTGGTCGACAGTTAAATTAAATAATATAATAGAGATGATAAATCAATATAACACAAATATTTGAAAAGTGAAAAAAGCATACCGGGGTTCGAAGAAAGCTATAATCGTCGCCTGGGTGGCAACAGCAGCGAAACCACAATGGGGAAGACGGCGGCAGCGACGGGGGGCGCCGGGGCTCGTGGTAGAACTGGCGACAAGGGAGGAAACCTCGGAATGGCTTCGACTGGATGAGGGAGGAGTTAGGGCGGCCGATCTGGGTGAGGGGAGGAGGTCGACGGGGATGCGGGATGGAGCAGTCGACGGAATCGACGGAGGTGATGACGATGATGGGGGAAGTCGATGAAGGTTGACGACGGAAAGTAGAGGCGAAGGGGTAAGGAGATCGATGAGAGAGGGTAGAGGGATGATGGTGGTGGTGTGGGTGGCAGGCGACGAGGGCGGCGAGGGGGAGTTCGGGATGGGTCGGGGGTTTTGGGAATCAAAGGGAAAAAAGGAAGAAGATGAAGAGGGGTTAGGGTTTTATTTGGGGATTTGTTTTTTTAATTGATTTGGGAATTTGGGGTAGTTTTAGAGTTTATCGCAAACCTTAATAAGTTGGATCTCAATTGTATCACACAAAGAAGAGATGAAGCGCAAAACTCAACACAATAATTTTTTTAATCAAGAATAGCATAACTTCTCATTATCTCAAGGCCTAAATATAGGCTCAAAACAAATCTTGATACAAATCTCCAAATATTCTAAAATCTCAGAAATATTTTAATGCATAAAAGAAAGATTACATATGGCTATAATTGCCAAAAACAAATATGGTACTGAAATCAAATACTAAACTAAATAGAACTGATGTCCTCATCACATACCCTACCCCAAGTATGATTGAGTCCGAGTCCAGATCCAGATCCGACTATTATTTTTATACCCACTGGGTCTCAGATTGGGTAATTGATAGCTCTACCCAGACCCTTCCCAATTTTGCTCGGCTCCGGGTCAGGTCCAGGTCTTGCACAATTATTGACACTAGCATATTTTAGTTTTTAATAAGCATAGGAGTATTTCAAATAGCAAGTAAGCAGACATGGTAGATTGAGCTCAACTTGATATGAAAAAACATAAAATAATTACACAAATCAACGACTTAAATATAGTCAATTATTGAGTTACTATTAAATATAAAATAAGCAAACTCCACAAGATCAATATTAAAGATGATCTCCAACTTCAATACAACTACAAGTCTTGCCAACAAAAAAATAAATTTCAAATTCATTACAAAATAAAGGACATTAATCGAATACTAATTGCAAATAATAATAAAGTTCTTGATCAAACTGCAATTTAAAAGACAAGTCCATTGACAAATATACATAGGACACAATTTATGAGTGAATCCTATCGATCTAGAATGTGTGGGCAAGGAGGTGGCCAAAGAGAAAGGCTAGGAAGTAGAAAACAAAAATCAAAAGCATAAATTATATAATGGGATAATAAGTAAATAATTGATGTAAGATTCTAAAAATACATGAGGTTATTGTTTCATAGTGTATGTAGTGCTACTCAATCCACTAAGGTTCTAGGTAGGGGTGTGCACCAGGTCGGATTTCACCCAACCCCGAACTGACCCACCTGAACGGGTAGGTTTGGAAAAACCCATAAAAAACCCGGGTCATGTTTGCATTTTATAGGAAACCCACCTGCTTGGACCCAAATAGAACCCTATTCATACACGAGGTAATATTGTAACTTAAATTATAACATTAGTTTTTTTCAACCTTCCCGATATAAGATTGTTACTTAAATATCTGGCTTAGTTCCTAATTCTCAACCGTCAGTATAACTTGATGGAAGGTTTGAAATTCTAATTCTCATTCTCAACATATACACTCTCAATCCTTAACCTTAAATAAGAAAAGAAGCGTAAATAATTATCCAATCCAAAATTTGCATTCAAGACCGACCAAACTGGTAGAATCCGAAACCACCTGAACTAACCGGAAATCTGATGGATCCGGGTTTGGGTATGAAACCAGACAGGTTTGTGTGGATTTTGGGTTTGGAAAAAAAATATGTGTAAGGTTTGGAAATTGCTAAAACCCCAACATGCAACAAGTGTACACCACTAGTTCCGGTTACCTAAAAATTTTGGGTCTGGGTAGGGTCCTTTAAAAATTTTGATATCAATACCAAAAATTGCTATTCTATCATTCTATGCGAATATCAATACCACGTTTTCGATAAATGATTTAAAATGATAGTACAGTAGAATTTGAAATGAACCCGCATATGTCGTTTGAGAGAAGTTATTTTTGTGTATGCCTTATCATCCCATCAACTACAGGTTGTACAACAAGTGATTTTGAAGGAGAGTAGATCGGTAGAAAGTGTACCATCCAATCAATTATGACAGAACTGGAATTTTAAAGAACTATGTGAAAACTTTTTTATTTTTTTTAGAAATATATTTCTTCAACTATGCAAATTTTCAGTGTAGATCCGTTCAAAATATATATAATTCTTATTAGTCCCCAGTTATTAAAGTTGACTTAAATGTTTCCCTCTAATTTATTCCAATAATTTGAACGAAAGATCTCTAAATTTTCAATTGTAGCCACTTCAACAGCCTAACTTCTCGCTTCTTTCTTCTTTTTATGTGCACATGCAAATGGCGGGAGATCTAGGTAGTAAGGTGGAATTGACGATTTATTTGAATTGTAGAGGTAGTTGTGAGTGTAGAAAAAGTGGATAGTGGTATGGGGGTGGTGGTATAGGAGTTAATGGGAGGTGGTGGTAGTGGGTGTGACAATGGGTTGTAGAGGAGACGAGGAAGTAGGTTATGGTAGTGACTAGTGAACGGTCATTGTGGATAAATTTGGTCACGAGGATGAATAGTAAGTGTTGAAAGAACTACTGGTGATGATGTTCAGTGTAGTGGTCAATCATGAGGCACTGTGAGTAGAGGTGGTCGGATCCATGATTCAAAATTTGATACCAGTATATGGGGTATCAGCTTTTTTTTTTTTGAAATATCGGACGTTTTAGTTGTATCATACGCAAATTTCTAATCTGACTCGACCAATGTATCTTGGTCACGGCCGAGATTTGATAACATGGTCGGATCACATTGGAGGATTTGGCAAAGGTGGAGAATAAAAGATGGCTGAGAAAACATAGATTAGTAATGGTTGTAATGGTGGGTGTGAAGGAGATGCACCGTAGCGGTAAAAGGTAGGTGTTATTGCTTGGGGGGGTGATGGATGTAACAGTCGTTGAACACTTGGATGGGATGGTGAATAATGGAAGAGCCGAAATTAACATTGTGGTAGAAATGATGGTCGTGGGTTATAGGACGTTTTAGTTGTATCGTACGCAAATTTCTAATCTGACTCAACCTATGTATCTCGGTCATGGCCGAGATTTGATAACATGGTCGGATCACAATGGAAGATTTGGTAGAGGTGGAGAATTAAAGATGGTTGAGAAAACATAGATTAGTCTTGGTTGTAATGGTGGGTGTGAAGGAGATGCACCGTAGTGGTAAAAGGTATGTGTGATTGCTTGGGGGTGATGGATGTAACAGTCGTTGAACACTTGGATAGGATGGTGGATAATGGAAGAGGCGAAATTAACAGTGTGGTAGAAATGATGGTCATGGGTTATGAAGATGTCCTCACTAATGTTTGACATAATTCACAAAGAGATAATAAACTCTTAAATTCACGACACTGACGGATATCACTTTGATAGTGTTCTAACTGACGTCTCAAAGAATATTGGTGTTATTCAGAAAAATCACAGGGATAAAATTTGCCATGACCCAACTTGATTTAGCCCTGAACCGGTTTCAATTTCTCAAGTTTCAATTAAGAATTCAATTTCAGAAGTTTTTGCAACTTTTAACTAATCACTGCATTTGCAAGAATCATTAACGATATTGATTATATAAGTCATCTCAATGAAAAAGTGGTGAACAAGACTCACATCATGAGATGCTGCAACTAAGGCCAACTGAAGACGATGAGTCATACAATGTACATAATATGCATAAGATGAATCATGAGAAATCAATGTTTGCAATCCATTCAACACACCACGCATATTGCTCGCTCCATCATTCCCTTAACCTCTAATCTTTGAAATGCCAAGATCACTGCTTTTAAGGATAGAATAAACTCCGTCTTTCAAAGTTTGTGTTGTAGTATTAAGAACATGAAGAAGTCAAGGAAAAAAAACATTCCAAAATAAAGCCTTCTTTATCAACATATCTCAACACAAGTGTCATTTGTTCCTTTTTAGAAATATCTCGAGCTTCATTAACGAGAACGCAATATTTCGTATCTCCTACTTCTTCAAGTATTGCCCTTTTCACTTGATCCGAGAGACATAACAGAATATCTTTCTGAATAACAGGGAAAGTATGTGGCATTCTGTGGTGCTTTGTCTAATACAACTGCCTCAATATTCTTAGCAAAATATACTATTCCTTTTATATATTAAACGAAATTTACACGATTCATTGAATCTACACTTTAATCGTTGCCTTGCAAAGCACACCCTTGAAAAGTTAGTCATTGAACACTAAATATAGATGCCTTCAATCACAAACGATTATCTGCAATTTGTGTTGCACTTTGTTGAGAAATGACTTTGTCAATATGTTGACGTTGATTCATTAGAGCACGACATTTATCGACAATATTTTTATGTGCAGATGTAGGAAAGTTTCCTTCGTGCTTTAGAAACGGACAAACTTTCCGTTTCACAATCTTCTTCCATTTATTAAACCCTTTGTACGTAAATATATCTTGTTGTGTTGATGTACTAAAAAGATAACAAGGCAGACAAAATGCAGCATCTTTTTCAATGGAATACTCCAACCAAGTGTCATAATTCTCAAACCAAGAAGCCTGAAATTGGTGTTAACCATCATTCACTTTCTTTGAGAAAGAATAATTACCATCAACGTGGCATGGTCCTAATGACCAATAATGTCGACGAATCTCATCTTGTTTGTTGACTGGAAACTACAAAAAAAATTGGCATTTTCCTGGATCACGTTCTAATGAACTAATATCAATATTTTCTAGTGGATCAACTTCAGAATTTCTCGACTCGATTCTTGGACATTTAGAAGGAGGCTCTTCAACTGAAGAAGTTCACGATTGTGCATCAACTTTTTCCGAAGTTTGAGCCTTATGTCTTTGAAAAGGGAATCGATAGTACTCTTTTTTCCATTGATATCGTGAAAATTATATAAAACTTTGTAAAAATTGATCAAACACCTTGTGATTCACTCTAATATAGGTTCAAATTCAGTGAAAACTTGGATTTGTTTTTTCGTTCAAGGAGATGATGATGGTGCTATGTTGTCAGGTGACGGTGAAGATGGCTGGTGTTATGCTGTCGGGAGGAGAACAACAAGATGGCAGTCGGAGGGGGTGTTGGGTTGGAGGTCGCCATGTCGGGTGGAGAGGGAGGGGTCGAGGGGGGGTTGGGTTAGGAGTCGGGAGGAGCCGAGAGGGGGACTGCCCGACTAAGGGGGCAAATGCACCCCAAAATTGCAACAAAAAAAACCCTACCTTTATATATTTTCACCTTTTTAGCCCCCTTCAATATTTCGATAACCCCCCCCCCCTCAATATTTCTATAAAATCTCCTTAAATATTTCTAGGAAAAGAAAAAAAAGAAACAACATCCCCCCCACCCATTGCTCTGTAACTGTGGCTAATGATAGTGAGGGGAGGTGGGCTATTGTGGTGAATATATAAAGTGGTGGAAGATGGTGGAATTTAGATATAACAATCTATTAATTTTTTATTAGTTAACCTATTATTCCTTCATTGAACAAATAAACTACACTAGTAAATACTATAATATAAATAGGATTAACATGTACATAGTAAAGCTATTTGATGGGATACGTAACAGAAGGCTACCAAAAAAAAACCTAACTTTGCCCTCGTTAATTAACGGCCCTCAATTTTATTATATTTAAATAAGAAAAAATGCCCCCTCAACTTCCATTTTGACTTTGACCTACCAATGTTTTGGTCCACTATTTCACTTCGGTACAATTTCCACCGGTGGGCAATAGTAAATTGAGGTCCCACGCCAAAAACACGGAGCTGCCTCATATGGTTGTTGAGTGTAATAGCTTCCAAAGTGAAATGGAAGTTGGGAAGGGGTTCTTTTTATGAATAAGTTAAGGGTGTAATCAAATGAGGCACAAAGTTTAGGGGGTTATTTTCTTTTAATTTAGTCCATGACAGAGACTTATCTAAATTGTACCGGTTAAGGTTTTTCTGGTGGAGCAAAACCAACATTCAAATAATTCTGATAGACTGGTGTAAAAAAGATCTTAAATATCATATCAAAAGAACATAACTAGGAGTTAGTTAATTAAATTAAAAGTTTAAAGCGTATCCAACAGCAGGGCTTGTGGCAACCCCATGCCCAAATGGAAATGTACAGTGCTACATGCAGTGACAGAGCAATGAAGGGATAGGGGGGCAGATGCACCTCCAGAATTGCAAAAAAAAAAAAACCAACCTATATATATTTTCACCCTTTTAGCCCCCCTTCAATATTTCTATAAAACCTCCCTTCAATATTTCTAGAAAAAAGAAGAAAAAAAAAACAGCCCCCACTCCACCCTTCTCCCCAGTTTGGCAGCCCCCCTCCTCGGCTCCTCCAGACCCCTAACCCAACCCCTCCTCGACCCCTCCCTCTCCTCCCGATCCGGCGACCCCTAACCCAGCACCCCTTCCTCCCTCCTCCCTCCTCCCACTGCCAGCCATCTTCTTATTTTTCTTGTTCTCCTCCCGATAGCACAGCACCAGCCACCTTCACCGCCACGACAACACAACACCATCATCATCTCCTTGAACGGGAAAACGAACCCAAGTTTTGACTGAATTTGAACCGATATTAAAGTGGAACATAAGGTGTTTGATCAATTTTCACAAAGTTGTTTTATATAATTTTCACGATATCAATGAAAAAAAAAGAGTATTATTGATTCTCTTTTTAAAGACATATGGCTCAAACTCCGGGAGAAGTTGATGCACAATCGTGAACTTCTTTAGTTGAAGGACCTCTTTCTAAATGTCCAAGAATCGAGTCGAGAAAATCTGAAGATGATCCACTAGAAAATATTGATATTAGTTCATTAGAATGTGATCCAGGAAAACGCCAAAAAATTTGGTAGTTTCCAATTAACTAACAAGATGAGATTCGTCGACATTATTGGCCATTATAACCATGCTGCAGTGATGGTAATTATCCTTTCTCGAAGAAAGTGAATGATGGTTAACGCCGATTTCAGGCTTCTTGATTTAAGAATTATGGCACTTGGTTGGAGTATTTCATTGAAAAAATGTTGTATTTTGTCTGCCTTGTTATCTTTTTAGTACACTAACACAACAAGATACATTCACTTACAAAGAGTTTAATAAATGAAAGAAGATGGTGAAACGAAAAGTTTTTCCATTTCAAAAGCACGAAGAAAACCTCCCTACATCTACACATAAAAATAATTTCGAAAAATGTCGTGCTCTAATGAATCAACATCAACAAATTGATAGCCATTTCTCAACAAAGTGCAAAACTAATTGCAGACAATCGTTTGTGATTGAAGGCATCTATATTTAGTGTTCGATGGCTAACTTTTCAAGGGTGTGCTTTGCGAGGTAACAACTAAAGTGTAGATTCAATGAATCATTGAAATTTCATTGAATTTATAAAAGAAATAGCATATTTTGCTAAGGATGTCGATGTAGTTGTATTAGACAAAGCACCACAGAATGCCACATATACTTTTCCTGATATTCAAAAAGATATTCTTTTGTCTCTCGGATCAAGTGAGAAGGGCAATACGTGAAGAAGTAGATGTGAAATATTGCATTCTCGCTGATGAGGCTCGAGATATTTCTAAAAGGAACAAATGGCACTTGTGTTGAGATACGTTGATAAAGAAGGTTTTATTCTGGAACGTTTTTTTGGACTTCATGTTCTTAATACTACAGCACAAACTTTGAAGGACATAATTAAATTTATCCTTAAAAGCAGTGATCTTAGCATTTCAAATATTAGAGGTCAAGTGAATGATGGAGCAAGCAATATGCGTGGTGTGTTGAATGGATTGCAAGCATTGACTTCTCATGATTTACCTTATGCATATTATGTACATTGCATGGCTCATCATATTCAGTTGGCCTTAGTTGCGGCATCTCATGATGTGAGTCGTGTTCACCATTTTTTCAATGAGATGACTTATATAATCAATACCGTTACTGATTCTTGCAAACACAGTGATCAGTTAAAATGTGCAAAAACTTCTGAAATTGAATTCTTTGAAACTGGAGAAATTGAAACCGGTACATGCTAAATCAAGTTGGGTCATGGCAGATTTTATCCTCATGATTTTTCTGAAGAACACCAATATTCTTCGATACGCAGTTAGAACACTATCAAAGCAATCTTCATCAATGTCTTGAATTTAAGAGTTTATCATCTCTTTCTGAATTATGTCAAGCATTAGTAAGAACAAGAAAGTCCATCATCTATACACAGGTTGATAAATGATTAGGCTTGTCCTTACACTATCAGTTTCCACAGCAACTACTGACAGGGCATTTTCAGCAATGAGCATTGTAAAAAATAAGCTTTGCAACAAGATGGAGGATGATTTTCTTTCAACCTATGTGATGGTTTACATCGAGAGAAAAATTGCTGAAATGTTGAGTCTATATTAAACTATCAAATAATTCGCTTCCATGAAGGAATGTCGATCACAGTTCTTCTAAGATCCACTTTTTATTATTTTCTATTTAAGCTTTTATATATATTCTACACTTGTTAAATTTTTTTAGTAAAACATGACAATTTTTTGAAAACTTTAAATATATGGATAATCAATGCAAAAATGATATATATTATTTGTTTTTGTTTTTGTTTGTTTGGGCTAATGGAACAATTTATGATATTGTTGTCAGCTACGCCCCCCGCTAAAAGTTTCTGGCTTCGTCCCTGGCTACGTGTAGGTTGCCAAATGGTCAAGTTTTGTTGCGAAGGCTGTACACTAATCAGGGAATACAACTGAACAGTACGGTGAGGTGCATGGACCAGAAAATGAATCTTTAGGCTCCTAAGAGCATCCGCAGTCGTTTGCTATTCTCATTGCTAAAAATAGCATTTAGCAATAGCAATCGGAGTAGTTCGCTGCAGTGGTCAAAATCCTAAAATTTAAAACGACGGATGAACATCATCTGTTTTTGGTTTTTTTTTTTTTAATTTTTATAATACTTATCGGTGATTTTTTTTTATAAAAAAATCAACAAAAAAAGTCAAAACCATTCCAAACGGATGATCTTCATCCGTTTGGATGGTTTTGCCTTTTTTTTTTTTTTGGTTTTATATTATTAAAAAATCAAAAAAAAAGTCAGAAACTGACCAAACAGATGATCTTCATCCGTTTGGTGAGTTTTAACCTTTTTTTTTTAAATCAAAGAAAATCAAAAAAAAAATTTAAAAACGGATGATCTTCATCCGTCCAAAGCCACAAACGGAATAACATCATCCGTCTTCTATATTTAGCAATCTTCTATCCGCTCTCCTAACTTTAGCAAGGTACTGTATATCCCTATTCTAATTTTTGAGTTTTTAGCAAACAACTGCACGCCTGTTTTCTAAATCGATTTCTAATTTTTGAGTATTTAGCAAACGACTGTGGATGCTCTAACAAGTCAATATTATATATATACATATATGGCAAATTTACTTTTTGCAAAATTATGGAATATAATCCCTCAATATATATTTGATATAAATATTTGCCCAAGGTTCACTTAAGAGGCAAATGAATAACAATATTTTTGGATTTTGCTATATATTTTAAGAGAATACATATAATTTTTATTATTAGCAATTTGGAGGCTATCCATCATCAAAAGTCACTAAAAAGTGGGAAATCCTAGTCGGCTAGGAATATCATGAACTTAATTTCTTTAGAAATAATTATATTAACTTATAACTTCATAAAGATTAACATCCAAATAACCATAGAGCCTACACATAAAATACCCCAGTTTAAATTCACAAAGATAAACTCCCACGATTTGAAACTTACAGCATTATAGGTTCAACCTAAATAATTGATACTTGAATAATATTTAATTAAGGCATCTAATTCACGACTACATAGTTCCATAGATAATTAGTCTACATATAACTAAGATCGTTCTTTTGGTGGACTAATTGTTCAGAAAACTGTAAAAAACTATGTGTCCGACCATGAACCGTAAGACCACAAGAGCTAGTTGATCAGTCTTATTTAACATATCGAGAAGAAACCATTTTCGGTGCTTATATGAAAAGTTCAAATTCTAACTTATCAAAAGGGAATTAGGGAACACATAAAGAGATGCCCACTGGTAGTCTAGCTGTTAACTTTACATACTATTTTCCTCTTCTAGTTTTCTTATTCCATTCATTACTGTCTTCCTCCCCTTTTTTGGCAAATAATAGATTAATTTCTAGTCTTCACATACTTCCTTCAGCTGGAACATCATCTCCTCCCCTTTTTTTTTACTTTTGAAAGTTCCATTCATATATCCCTTGCACCAACTAGACCAGTTAACCAGATTGTCTGGGAGACCTACTTTTCTGTCCCTATTGCCTACAGCCACCCTGGTTAGCATACATAAAAGGTCTAAACAATCTAATATCTAACTACAATATCAAATATCAAGTGACATTCAACAAAATTGAACTTCACAAGTATGTAAAGAGTAAGTAAAAGTAAGATCTTCATGTTATATAAGCATCAACAGGTGAGTGCTAAAGATGATTTCTGTACCACAACTATAAATCATTCTTAAGTTGCATGTTCCATGATGAGCATCCTTTATTTTCTTTTTCAATTGATCACAACCATTTGTGATAAAAAAAAAAATTTATTTCCTAAAAAACTATTAGAAAAAGTAAACAGAACTTCATCTCACCTAAACGAGCACGAACTTTTTCCAGAGCTTCATTTGATACCGGTCCATTAGGAGAGAAAGATGCTTTACAAGCTTCATATAGCTTTTTTATCACGGGCATGGTGCAGGAACAGACACTAAGTAATGTAACCAGACTCAACTATCAAGCTAGAAACCCTTCACGACAAGTATATATCTTCACTTCTAGATCATCAGCTTAACACAGGAGCTTTAAAATGTTGCTTCTCATTGTTGACATAAAACTCAACAGTAGGTAAATTCTGATTTCACTATATGAAAGAAACAGGGAAGCTATCGTCATTATAGCTACCCGGTCACTTTATAAAACTTCGCTGGCAGCATATGTACCTACAAAAATTTATTAAACACGATAAAAAGGAAATATAACTATCATATTAAATTAACTATATTGACCGCACACAGAACTAGTGTGTTAAAGGGTGAATGTGAGTGTGAGTAGGTAAAATAACAATGAGTCTAGACCCCAAAAACAACAACAACAATATAATTATCTAACAATTATTTATTTCAAAAATCTAAGAAATATTCTCCCAATCAAGTTTCAAAACATACAATGCAATACTGAAGTGGTATTTGTTTTTAATGGATTTTGTTTGTACAAAAATTATTATTATAGCATAATCTGATAAAGCAAGGGGAAAAACATGTAGGTTTAGAAGGAAAAAAATGTCGCAATCGATTTAAATTTGAGCTGCGGAAGCTCATCATAATAGAAGAAGGTTTAACATGAGCACAGGTAAGATGTAAATTTAGGAATCTAATTCCAGAAATCCCACCGTTGAGAAAAAATCATTTTCCTTCTACAATGTCAAAAATGAAGGAAAGAGCTTTATGATATAACTGATTGAGATTATTAGTACATAAGATATAGTTTACCAGCAAAAAAGATCTTTATTGTACTATAGCTTATCAATATAAGTAACAATATCATAAAGCAAAGTATCTTTATATAATTAGAGAAAATGAAATCACTGCTACCTAAGACTAATTGTTTTCTACCAAAAATCTGAACCACAAAAAAGGAAGTGTCCTAAGTCATTTACTAGTTATTGACTTACTACTCACTATCGCTAATTTCCAATGCACCTATTCTTTTTTGAAATTGTTCATACAATCTCTAAATAATGGAAGAGTGGGTTGTCATTTGTAGACGACTCAACCCGTGCATTGCACGTATTTTTTAAATAATATAATCTCTATCTCTAATCTCTAATCTCTAATATCTAATATTATAATGGGAGAGTTGGGGTTGTCATTTGTAGACAAACAAACCCATGCATCGCCCGTGCATAAGTAATATAAAGGAGGTCTCACGTTCGAGACCAGACTACATCGGAGATTTTACTTTCAAAAATATATATTTATAAAGGTGTGCATTACTAGTAGAATTGAAGGGAGGATCCCATTCATAAAGAACCCCCGAAGTCAGAGTTTTCTTTTAAGCCCATGAACAAAGATAATTAAGCAGTTTAGAACAAAATCTATTAACAGATTTTCTTAAAGTTTTTACATTTCATGTTCACCATTACAAGACCAGTAAAAATTCATGCTGTGCCATCGCACAAGTTAAAAATCTAGTTATATAGAACATTGTTATGAATTTCTTACTCATGAAATGGTATGATTATGATACATAAATTAAGGATTCCCTTTTATGTTATACATACTTGAACGACTGGGCCAAACATACATATTTGCTTAAAGAAAATTTTAGATTACCATGATTAAACTAAAGTAACAGAATAAATTAGGCCCTGTTTGGAAAAGAATTAAGTTGTAATATCAGAAGTTATGTTGCTATTTGAGTTAACTTAGGTATCATTATTTTGGATGCTTAAAGCTCTTTTTGGAGTAGAGATAACTCCAGTAATCAAGTTATCTTTGCCCACAAGTTGAGACAGCTACAGATATCTAAACTCCACTCCAACCTAAATTATCATTCAACTATGTATTCTCTCCATTATTTTTCCAAACACCCACATGACAGTTATAGTAATCTATTACGTACAGTTAGAGGTGTGCTCCTGTTCTGCTAAATGAAATTAGCATGCCTCTTCTTCCACAGTTCCACTTAAAAATAAACTTTATCCTATCTTCATTCTCTATCAGAGCATTAGAGGTCATCAAAGGTAAACAGGTACCAATTTAGAATTTGGAGACAAGGGATGAGTGATGAGGATCAGTTAAATAGTTAAATAGAACATATGGGCACAGTTTGCAGTTATTTATGACTAATGAAATAACGAAATGTGCAACCTGGAAATTATAACTAAACGCAGACAAAGAAAAGAAAAATAGTATGTGTAATGCACGTGAATTAAAATGTATAACTCGTTATAAATCTTAAATTATATTCTACTTTTTTAAGATATGATAATTACTTTATTGAGAGAGTAACTAATAGTGTAGGATCAGCTGTTATTTTGTAAAACAAAAAGTACTGTAGACAAGGATGTTAGAGTTCTTTTTGAGAGAGTAAATTATTTACATGTTAGCAATTCATTTTTGATAATTGACACGCTTGATTGTTTGCGACACTGTCACAGAACAACGTATGAAAATTGTTAAGAATGCACTTATACTTAATTTAAGAGAAAACTTTAGCGCTAACTAAGTAATAATCACATAAGGATACATTGGTATGTATATGGTGTTGTTAAACAACCCCATATAGTTATATAACCACAGTAACATGACAGATTCACTGACAGGTGCATAGTTGATCTAGGTAGAACCAATATTCATATTCATACATCTATAAACTCGTATTCTTCTTGTTCACAATTATACGTACATGTAAATATGTAATAGAATAACAGGATGTTTTGCATACTAATATCATCACTTGGTAAGAAAGTTTTTTTTCAAACAGCATTTTCAAAAGTTGGCCTAGGCAAGTTAAGCAGGGGAGTTTGCCTAGGTACGCTTAGCTCTTCATATAAAAATATGATTCAGATTGTATAAAATGACCTGAACAAGTTAAGACATTGCATATTAAAATAATAGAATTGAAAACTATATTTTGTATTTGCCAAATGCCCAAGTAATAAGACCTAAAAGACTTCACCTCTACATAGGTGAAGGGTCATGAAAAATAGAATAAAAGACTAGACTTCTATATGCCAAAACCTAAAATTTATATAACATAAAGGACTTTCCTTCTAACAGGTGAAGGGTCATGAAAACTAACAAAACTTGTGTTCCTTCATAGTTAAACTGTTTTTTATGTCTAGCGACATCCATATAAATGGGAAAAAATATATAATATTATTTCAATGTCACAATGTACTAACATTTTCCTCTCAAGTTGCCACAAACTTAAAACTTAAAATTAGCATTGATTATGAATTTTCTCATTCTTGGAAGCCAAGAAGTACATAATTATCAACTTATTTATAACTCGGCAATTACAGTTCACCCTTTATATTAAGCATGTTTGGTCCAAACGATACTACTAGACAAATCCATTTTCTGTTTCTCTTGAAAGATTATCCGGACAAGTTTGTTAATTGTTATCACTTTTTTTCTGAACAAAGTCTAAAAATTGGTTCATGTCTATTTGTATTCCATTATAGCAACAGTAACTAATCTAGAAAATCTTACATCTCCACCAAACAACATACCATCTATTGAGATCATTCATGCAATTTCCCCCACAAACCCATCATCTGCAAGTACCTTAAATTGTGTGCTTAGTTGATGGGGAGTTAATCAAACTCTCAATGCAAGATGCAGGCAGGACTTCATGAGCTAATGAAATTTAATGGTTAGGTAGCTATCAGTTAGGTTTCATAATTTATATGGTAGTTTTAAACAAATTAGAAGCGTGCTGCTATGCATCCTCTCCTAACCAGGCATCAAGGATAGTCCCCAAAAATTTAACAGGAAGGACTTTCCTTTGTTAAGTTCTCTTCTTTCCTTATACCCTCGATAAAGCTCCTCTATTTACTTTCTATTGCCTTCTCTGCTAACCTTCACAAAGCTTTATACTCTTAACAAACTCATTGCTCTACTGATTCCAATTTAATTGCTCAATAGACGCAACAACTGGGGCAAAATCTAATTTGCATCAATCACCATCAACGAATTGATAAAATTCCGACACATACAAACAAGCATTAAAAAGATTTTCTTTTGTTTCCTCATGCCATCTAATAAAACAATTCAACGTCTCTTACAATCAAATCAGTTTCAAATATTAAAACTACCTTGCTCATTTAAATTCCCTCATTCTCATGAAAGCTGAGAATAATAGAAAATTATCAACTTTTTCTACCTCTGAAATTGTCAATCACAGGTTAACCCTTTATATTCAGCTCCAAACTGTACTGTTCCAGATTCTTCCATTTCTGACTAACTATCTTCCCGTTTATTACTTATATATTTTAAAAAATCTCAAGAAAAAACTCATCATTTTCTCTAACAAAAATTTCAAAAGTCGGTCATGTCCAGTGACTCTGGTCTAGTTAAATTCCATTATAGCAGTAAATAACTAGTCCAGATCCTGTTACACCACCAGTTTGTTCCACAACTTCTCAACTCGCTAGAGTAATCTCACAACTCCAACAAAAAACACACAATGAATATGAGCCCATCCATGCAATTTCCACAAAAAACCCACTATTTGCTAGCTTCTTAAACCTTGTATCTGGCTTGTGCAGATGCTCATTTAACTCTCTTTATAAGCTTTAAAAATTAAAAATAGGTTAAGCAACTATTAGTGAGAGTTCAGTGAATTGAGATTGTACAAATTCGAAGAGTCCGCAATCTTCTTCAATTATTCACTTTCCTTGGTTTCCTAAGTTAATTATTCTTCGTGATACTAACCCTAAATAGAGAATTTCCAAGATTCTTAATGGATTAATTTTACCAACACGTAGTGCGGATTAAAGTTAGAAATTTTAAACAGTTAATTGGTTTGATAGATTTTCAAGAACTGAATCACGTTTAACAATCCCAATTAATAATTCAATTATAACAATCAATAATTAAATCCCTAAGTGTTCTTAGCAAGTAAAAGATTCAATATTGATTCGTAGTCTAATCAAGCAAGTGGAACACTCAATCTAAATTTTTTTTGTGGACGACAGGCAAATCAAATAATATAATAGAGATGGTAATTGATAAAGCAGTATAACACAAATATTTGCAAATTGAAAAGAGTATACCGAGAGTTCGAAGACCAATTGCGACAATCGAAAAGAACGCTACTGTTGGAAATGGCAGGTGGCTGGATCTGGAGGTGGCCGAAGATGCGTTAGGGCGTCGAGTGGCGCAGCAACCTGGGGGCTCGGTCTGCTGCCGTCGTCGAAGGGAGATGGGGCTGCTGATCAATGGGGTTGAAGTCAATTTGTGGTGGAAGTGGTGGCAGGCGGGACGCAGTCGATGGTGGGGTTTGGTGAGAGGTGAGGGGGTTGGAGTGGGTGTACGGTGAGGTGGTGACTGGGAATGGGTTCAGTGAAGGGAGTTGGGTTTTAGGGCTTCGACGAAGGAGAGGGGAATCGACGTAGGCGTCGAGGTGGGGCGGATTGGGGGCAAGTCGATGGAGGAGGGAGGGGGTTGTGTTAGCGAGGTCGCGAAGTGGGAAGGTTAGGGTTTTGGTCGGGGTCGGGAGGAGGAAGAAGAAGACAATGGGAGAGAGGATGGTTTTGGATTTGGGGATTACGGTTTGGGTAATTTTATTTGAGGATTTTAATTTGGGGGTAGATTTTAGAGTTAATCACTAACCCTAAAATTGTATTAGGATTTATCACAAACCCTAACAAGTTGGATCTCAATTGTATCACACAAAGGAGAAGATGAGAGCAAAACTCAACACAATAATTTTTTTAATCAACAATGGCATATCTTTCTCATTAATCTCAAGGCCTATATATAGGCTCAAAACAAATCAAGATATAAATCTCAAAATATTCTCAAAATTTCAAAAATATTCTAATGCATAAAAAAGATTACATATGACTATAATTGCCAAAAATAAATATGGTACTGAAATAAAATCCTCAAGTAAATAAAATTGATGTCCTCATCATAGACTCTATTCCTTTCTTCACTAGCCTTCACAAAGTTTTACAATCTTAATGCAAGGTTGTTTGGCTTGTTGCAAGTAGTTGCACACCCAACTTGCAAAATTTCCTTTGGTTGCAACTACTATATTAAGTTGCAAAAGTTGCAATTACTTTAATAAGCAAAAGTTAGGGAAAAACGAAGTTAATTTTCAAGTGGATGTGAAGGTGTGCTAAGGTGATGAGTGGAAACACACTAAAAGACAATAAATGATTTCATCACAACAAAAGAAAGTAGAGACTGCACCAATTGAAGAAAAACTGCGGGAGAACAGATTGAGGTAGTTCGGGCACATATAAGGAAGATCCAATGTACGAAAGATAAGAGCAAATTGGAGCGCGGGATAGACCAAAACGAACTTGGGTTGAAGCTATCAACAAGGGTCAGAAAACTATGTATTTTACAAAACCCTCACTAGAGTTCAGTCGACTTGAAGGATTCATATACCTGCCCCAAAGTTTTATGATGAAGGCTTGTTGTTGTTTGTAGCTACAGGTATGCCAACATAGGTTCATACCTATACCTCCAGCTAAAGTTATCTTCCAACTAAGTTTTTGGCAGAGCCCTGAGCAGCAGTGTCACATTTACCCGTTACCCGGACCCGGCATTGAACCGGAACCGACCCAATCTATACGAGTCCAGGTCCGGGTCCTAAAATAAGATCTGATGCACTTCTGGGTCTGGGTCTGGGTCCGGGTCCGGGTCCGCTCAAAATAGAACCAACCCGGACCTGGAACTGTTAAAAATTACCCCAAAAAATATGGAATTTGAATAATAGGGTTATAGAGGTATACATGTAAATAGTAATCGTTGAATATATATGTGTGTAAATATAATACTTATTCAGTACTTATGTGCAAAAATTATTAAAACCATAGGGTATCATGTGCAAAATACTTAAGTGTGAATATTTATTTCACGCTACCCGATCCGACAGGTAGATTTTTTTAACTAGGACCCAAACCCAGACCCGATTAGCACAAGTCCGGGTCGAGGTCCAATTTTTTAACCCGTGAGGCACCGGGTCCGGGTCCGGGTCCGGGTAGTGGATGACCCCATCCAATGGGACCCGATACCAGCTCTAGCACTCAGTTGAGAATCATTAGCTACAAGTCGGTTTTCGACAGCTCCAGTTATCTCAACTTTTGGCGTGCAATAACTATAGTTATAACAACTCCAACAAAAACAACAACAAAAACTCACAAACAGCCCAAAGTTATAATAGCTGCAGTTATGTGAGATAACTCCACAATACTCCAGTTATCAAAGTTGCAATTTAAATAATAAAAATTAAATTTCAATTTTATGCATAAATAAAATAAATAATTATTTATTTATAATAAAAAAACAAAACAAAAACAAAAAACTCTGTGGCAACTTGCAAGTTGACTTGTAATTTACAACTGGAGCGAAATAAAATTTGCTGAATCAGCGTCAAAGCACCCAATAAATTCACAAACATAAACAAACAAGCATAATTGAAGCACCCAATAAATTCACGGCATATAATGAAATAGAAACCCTACAAATCAACGAAATTAGAAATCAAAATCAAAATCGAATTTTTGTACGAAGAGGTAAGCGTACCTGAGATTAGGGTTTCGAAATCGGAGGAGGAGACGGCGACGGAGCGATGAGAAGGGGGGATGGATAGATGGATGGATCGGGTTGGTGGGTGACTGGAGAGATGAAGGAATAAGAAGAAAACAATCGAATTCTGTACTTTGAGATGCGAGAAATGGAAATAAGTAGGAGTATCTTGACCGTCGGATGGGAAATTATGTTTGATGTTGTTTGAGCATCCACAACGGTGTTTCTCATTTTTTTTAGAATACTTACGGCACGTCTTCGGAACAGTGTACCTTATTTGATCATATAAAAAATTTTGGAGGTCGAGCAAATTAATTGAAGTAGCAAACATATTATATGAGAAACTTTTGGGGGTTCAGCATATTATATGATTTTTGGATTTTTTTGAACTTTTTTAAAAGTTTTTAAATTTGTAATTTTTTAAGTTTTAAATTTTTTATTTTTTAAAATTTTTTAAAAATTTTATTAATTTTTTGAATAAAAGAGTGAGGGAGGGAGAGAGAAAAAAAATTTTAAATAAATATAGGAGTTGTTTTGGGTGGGGAATTTGAATTTGAGTTTTGGAGGTAAACTTTTGGGGGGAAAATATGTTTTGTGAAGTTAGATCTAGGCCTTTGATTTTTGGTGAGATTGAAAAAGAACCACTTGATAGCTTTCTTTGTGTTTTATTATATAGATGACAGCTATAGTAAAAGCAAATGGCGAAATCGTCTGCAGTGGTTGTTTGCTATATTTTTGAGAAAGACGTGACATAATATTTTGTCAGTGAGTTTTTTTTTATAAATATTTAATTAATAAATTATTAACTATTAAAATATGTTAATTAAATAGATTAAACAATATAATATTACCTAACCTTCAATTAAACACCCACTAAACCTAATTAAATCCAGTAAACCGACTCCTAAACTCACCCATAAAACCTGGACGGGGCATGTTGTCCCGTCCCAAGTTTTTTTCTTGGGAGGGGCCAACTTGTCTCGTCCAAGCGGTTTTTAAAATTTTTTTTTTCTCCAGACGAATCTGACCGTCCGATAATAAATATAAATTTTATATAAAAAAATGTCAGACGAAACAAGTTGTCTCGCCCGACTCCCATTAAAAAATTCAAAAAATTTTGGGACGAAACATGTTGTCCCGTCTCTTATAATTTGAGAATAGCAAATTCGTTTCTCAAAAATGAGAACGCGATGTAGCTACTTCGCCATAAAATGGCAAACTAGCAAACGACTGCAGCGGTTCATTTATCAAAAAATGAGATATTGGCAAATATAGCAAACGGTTGTGGATGCTCTTATAATTTTCATGGCATTTTGCTGAGACTTTTTAGAGCATCCACAATGGTTTGCTATATTTGCCAATTTCTCAATTTTTGAGAAAGTTGGTGCTGCAGTGGTTTGCTATCGCTGCAGTCGCTTCTCATTTTTTAGAAACGAAATTGCGATCTCAAATTATAAGAGACGAAACATGTTGTTTCGTTCCGTTTTTTATATATATATAAATGTGATCGGTTGTTTCGTCTGACCTCTTTTGTTTTATAAAAAAAAAAAAAACAAAGCGCCTCGAACGAGACATGTTGTCTCGTCCCATGCCAAAATGGCTGGGAGGGGACTACATGTCCCGTCCTAGAAATGGGGAAAATATTTTAGGGTTAATTTGGCATTTAATCCCTCCTTTAGCCTAATTGATTACCTATTTATTAATTTAATAATCTAATACTACTACTAATTACCAACTTACTTAAACTAATGTAGTATTTGTAACACCCCGGACTTAAGCGGGTATATATATATATATATATATATATATATATATATATATTAAATAAATAATAATAGATGAGATGGTAGTTAGCGGTGGCCCATAGATGATCCTATGGAATATTGATGGTGATGATAGCCTATAAGATGGCTTACGGATCATATGCATTAATGAAGGGAAATGAAAGAATGTTTGTGTGCTGGTTGGGTGGTGTTTGACCGGGTTGACTTGGGGAAATTTAATCCCATATCGGTTGTGGATGTGAGTGTGTGGGTGTTTATATAGGATACCACATGAGAAAGGTTCACCTAAGGGTTAACCCACCCTTTGATGGTGTCTGTGGTCTGAGCTGGGCTCGGGGCGTTACAAATGGGTATCAGAGCCGACCTTCGACACCGAGTGTGTGCAAGATGTACGCCTGAGAGGGAGCTAGATTGGGACAGGTCGCCCTCTCCACATCGGCTCTTAAGCGGGTATATATATAATATTATATATAGAAATATATATATAGAGAGAGAGAGAAAGGTTCGGGTGAGAACCATTCCCTGGGGTGAGAACCTAAGGGCCTATCCCAGCCATTCATCTGACTAATATTAACGGTCTAGATCTTATCCGTTATAATTAATTAGATTAATTAATTTTTGATTTTAGATGCCAATCCCTTTAATTAAGCGTTGGGGACCGCATAATAAAAGGAATGAAGATATTAGACAGATTTTTCGATCAATATTTTTTGCCGTTTTTATTTTATTTGCAACCGAACCACATTCTTCATCAGGATGATGAACACGTCCGATTACGACGACGGTAACCCTACTGCCAAAACTTCCGGTGTAGACAATCCGAATAATATCCAAACACCGTTCCCGTCTCCTCCAATGAGTCCGAAGAAGGTGGATACACCAGGTTTTCATTCTACTATGTTTTAATGTTTCTGATTACTGTATTTCTTGTTATATAGAACGTCGATCAGGTCATTATATACCTCCTTTTTTTTCCTGTTGTTTGCAGATTTATATTTTATAAATAGAAACATAATATACACTACTGTATAAGAATCATCAATTACAAGATAATAAACAAAGCAATGTGTTATAGTTATTTTAATTCATGACATCGTTTATATTCGAAAGAAATAACACATCCATCTTCGAAAGAAATAACAAAAACACAGCAATTACAACAAGTTAAAATATATAGATAACAAAATCTTAATTTAAAACAGCAACAACTGAACAGTTAATTAGCAACTGCTTATTATATAAATAGCAACTACATATTATGTAAACAACAACTATGTGTTATACCTATTTTAATTCATGACAGCGTTTATATTCGAAAGAAATAACACATCCATCTTCGAAAGAAATAACACAAACACAGCAATTACAACAAGTTAAAATATATAGATAACAGCTTGCTAATTAATTAGCAACTGCATGGACTCTGAAAATAAAATAGCAACTGCATAGCAATTAATTAGCAACTGCATAGCAACTGCATAGCAACTATTTAGAAACTCAATATTTCATGTAAATAGCAACTGCATAGCAATTAATTAGCAACTGCATAGACTCTCAAAACAAAACAGCAACTACATAGCAATTAATTAGCAACTGCATAGCAACTATTTAGAAACTCAATTTTTCAAGTAAATAGCAACTGCATAGCAATTAATAAGCAATTGCATATCAAATGCATAGAAACTCAAAACAAAATAGCAACTGCATAGCAATCAATTAGCAACTGCATAGCAACTATCATCAACTACATAATATACACTACTGTATAATAATCATCAAATATAAGATAATAAACAAAGCATTGAGTTTTACTTATTTTAATTCATAACATCGTTTATATTCGAAAGAAATAACACATCCATCTTCGAAAGAAATAACACAAACACAGCAATTAGAACAAGTAAAAATATTTAGATAACAAATTCTTAATTTAAAATAGCAACAACTATACAGTTAATTAGCAACTGTTTATAATATAAACAGCAACTACATATTATGTAAACAACAACTACACTATACTGCATATTGTTAGCAACAACTTCAGTATAACTATAAACAGCAACTACATATTATATAAACAACAACTACAGCGTACTAAATAGCAACTCTTTTATTAGAAAACAAAAAAAATACTGGAATTGAAAATAGCAAATACTGAACAGCAAGATACATAGCAAATAATGAAAATTCACAAATACTGATTAGCAAGATTCATACTTTTTTTATAAATCTTATTTGATATAAATGTCATAACAACGTTTATATTGATTTTGTAATTGGAAATAAAATTATTCCAGTCCAGGGTTGTACCTTGTCGATATCGCCCGGATTAACTGAACGCCATATACCTCATTGCGACAGTGACTTGAAGCCTTTTGCCGGCAAGCAATTTGCTGATATGAATGAAGGGATAAAGTTTTATACAGAATACGCCGCAGCTTGTGGTTTTGATGTTCGGCGGGGTGGCGACAAGAGAAAACGTGGTTTAATTACACACAAGTGGCTTTATTGTAACAGGCAGCGAAATAAGAATACCGTTAAGTCTGATGTTTCAAACAACCATCTCAATAATGATATTGTCGAGGAGAATATTGTAGAGGAGAATGATCCGATCGATAAGCCAAAAATCAAGAGGCGTCGAGTGTCGAAACGGCTAGACTGCAAGGCTCTTATGCTTTTAAAATACGAAACAAATTCGAACTACATTGTCTCTAAATTCGTCGAGCATCATTCTCACCCGTTAGTGCCGTTGGTTCAGAGACAATTCCTCGACGCGAATAAAACATTAAATCCTGGTCATCAGAATTTCATTCTTAGTTGTGCTAGAGCAAATATAGGTCCGATGAAGTCTTACAGGTTATTCAAAGAGGTTGTTGGATCTTACTCCAATATCGGATGCACAAGTATTGAGTTCAAAAATTTCTCGCGCGACCTTAAGGCATATGCGCTTGGTGTTGATGCTCAAATGGCTTTGGACAGGCTTTTCAGGAAAAAAGAAATAAGTCCAGCCTTTATTTTGGAGTACGATGTCAATGAGAAAGACCAGCTGACACGTGTCTTTTGGGCTGACTCAATATGCCGCAGAAATTACGCCGTTTTCGGTGATGTTCTGAGCTTTGATGCTACTTATTCAACTAATAGGTACGAGCATGCGTTTGTTTTCTGATTTTAAGTAGCCACAAATATTACATATATTAGTTGGAAACAATATTAATATTGCTTGTTTCTCATTTCGCAAATTTTTGTACTACATGATGTGAATTCACTATATAGCAACTGAATGTATTATGCAGTTGCTATGCAGTTGCTTTGCAGTTGCTAATTAATTGCTATGCAGTTGCTCTTTTATGTTTGAGCTTCTATACAGTTGCTATTTTGAATTGAAAATATTTATTCCCAAATTAATAGCAACTGCAGAATCATTCACCATTTCGTTCGTTACAATTACTGTTTATTACAGTTGCTATTTATAATTATTACAGTTGCTGTTTAAGTGGTCAGGTATTGCCGTAAGACTATTTCAGTTGCTATTTATAGTTATTACAGTTGCTATTTATAGTTATTACAGTTGCTATTTATAGTTATTTCTGTCAAACAAAACAGGATACTTTTAGATTTTTTTTTTAATAAATATGTCCACAATCAAGTTTATGCTAATTTTTATATATCCATAGGTATAACATGATCTTCACTCCGTTCACGGGAAAAGACAACCACGGCGGATGTATAACTTTTGCTGCTGCGTTGCTCACTAAGGAAGATGTCGATTCTTACACTTGGGTGCTTGAGAAATTTAAAGATTGCATGGGTCATTGCCCCTCAATGATTATTACAGACCAAGACCCTGCATTGAAGATTGCACTTGAACGCGTATTTCCTGGTGTCAGGCAACGCCTGTGCATGTGGCACATCATGCAGAAGTTGCCTTTGAGGCTACCAAATAAAGTGAAAGATGACGACATTTTCAAATCGATGTTGAGGTCGATTGTTTGGACAAGCCTCATTGAGCCACCAGAATTTGAAGATAAGTGGGTTACATTAATGACTGAATACGGAGTTCAAGACGACAATTGGTGGAAGTCAATGTTTCAGATACGTCGATTTTGGATCCCAGCATATTTTAGGGACTGCCCTATGAGCGGCTTGCTACGAACTACATCAATGTCTGAGAGCGAAAATAATTTCTTCAAAATACACTTCAACCCTCGATCAAACTTGATTGAGTTTTTCATGTTTTTTGAAGGCGCTTTAGAGAAACAGCGAAATGAATACGACAAGTTGAACAACAAGAACATTTTATCTGTCTCCATTCCCATCACCCAGTTGTTGATCGAGAGGCATGCTAACAAGGTATACACGTCAACAATTTTCAAAGAAACGCAAAAGGAGATCGTCTCTGCATGTTATGATTGTAGCATTGTCAGTATCACAAAAGGCTCCCTAAGTTCCACATATGAAATAAGTAGTGACAGTAGCGATATAGCAACTGTCACACACAACAACACTGCTGAAGATGTGACATGCACCTGCAAGAAGTTTACAATGATGGGCTTACTATGTCGGCATATTTTCTGGGTGTTCAAAGATCAAAAACTTGTAGCTATACCTGATAAGTATGTTATCGGCCGATGGACTAAAACAGCTGAATCGAAGCTAATACACCAACTTGACGACAATGTCCTTAACGACTGCGCAAGCATCGATGAGCAAAAGTCTATCATGAATAATTTAATTTCAGATTTTTACTCGTGTATTGGTCTTATTGATGGTAACATCGCGAAGATGTCGATTTTCCACCGCTGCATCAAAGAACAAATGGCCCTGCTTAATTCCACCGAAGACCCACAAACTGGTCCGTCTACCAAGAATAGGATGTTCGAAACGCATTTCGGAGCTCCTGCTCCTGAACAAGTCTCGGTGCATCCACCAACCAAGGTCAGCACCAAAGGAAGTGGTAGTAGACTTGTTTCTTGTCAAGAAGCTGCGATTGAGCGCAACAAGAAACCGTTGCGTACGTGCAGCATATGCACGAAAAAGGTTAGACATGATGCTAGAAATTGTCCTGGCCGAACAGTTGTCGTTGAAGAAGACATCGGAGTCGAATGATTTTATGGAATTACTTTTTTGAATTCAATCTATGTTCATAGTTTACTGTTAATTATTTGCTATTTTGTTTCTATGGTGTTGCTATTTTAATATCAAATTTGTAACGTTAATTATATAGTTACTTTGAGTTCGAAATAAACAACATAAGTTCCTCTGTAGTTGATATGCAGTTGCTAATTAATTGCTATGCAGTTGCTATTTACTTTAAATAATGAGTTTCTAATTAATTGTTATGCAGTTACTATGCAGTTGCTAATTAATTGCTATACAGTTGCTATTTTGTTTTGAGTTTACAGTTGCTATATACAGTTTTGAGTTTATAGTTTTGAGTTTATACAGTTTTAATTAATTGCTATACAGTTTTGAGTTTATAGTTGCTATGCAGTTGCTATATACAGTTACTGTTTATTACAGTTGCTATTTATAATTATTACAGTTGCTGCTTAAGTGGTCAGGTATTGCTGTATAATTATTACAGTTGCTATTTATAGTTATTACAGTTGCTATTTATAGTTAATACAGTTGCTATTTATAGTTATTACAGTTGTAGTTATTGTTTATTACAATTACTATTTATAATTATTACAGTTTCTGTTTAAGTTCGAAATAAACAACATAAGCTTCTATGTAGTTGCTATGCAGTTGCTAATTAATTGCTATGCAGTTGCTATTTACTTGAAATATTGAGTTTCTAATTAATTGCTATGCAGTTGCTATGCAATTGCTAATTAATTGCTATGCAGTTGCTATTTTGATTTGAGTTTCTATGCAGTTGCTATTTTTGAATTAAAAATATTTATTCCCAAAATAATAGCAACTGCAGAATCATTCACCATTTTGTTCCATGCAGTTACTGTTTATTACAGTTGCTATTTATAATTATTACAATTGCTGTTTAAGTGGCCAGGTATTGCTGTATAATTATTTCAGTTGCTATTTATAGTTATTACAGTTGCTATTTATAGTTATTACAGTTGCTATTTAAAATTAAAGTAATGATGATGTAGGTTTGTAAATATCAAAAATATTCTTATTGTGGAATACAATTTGCAGTCATAATGATCATGAAAATAAATAAACCAATCATAACGTGTAAAATCAGCCTATATCGATCAAAAACAACATCATTCATTAGTATACAAAAGAATCATACTGTTTTGAAATTTCAATATCATTCATTAGTATACAAAAGAATCATTCATTAGTATACAAAAGAATCATACGTCTGACTACTATAATCTAACGACACTCAGACCACTTTAGTCTTTGGTCAAGTTAGTTGGCGGCCTGTAATTAAGCAGAATGGGCCCCAAATCTATTGGCCCATCCACGCATTGCTGCTGATAGTGGAGGTTCGATGCTGCATCAACTTGATCCTTTAAGGTATTAACATCAGATTTCAATATGGCAGTACAGTACTTAATCCTCAATACATTAAGCTGTCTCTTATTGTTCTTCTTTAAGCCACTATTTCAATTTTTTTCTCCCCCGCCATGATATGTCTCCATGTGGCGCATCAGAAACACTCCACAATCCTCCTTGTTTGTGTCGTCCCTCCAAGGCATACTCAGCCTCCGGATATTTACATTCCGCAGTTCTTTGGACTCCTTAATTTTTCCTTTTGACTCCAAAAATAGATTAAACAATTGGCTCTGCAAGAATGTTTAAAAACAATATTAACTAAATGTAGGCTGCACTCACAACGTTATAAATTTAGGTTTGCAATTATCATAATGTTCATACCAGTGATCCTGGAACATCGCCATATTTCGTCTTCAACGAACAAGTATCCATCGCCGAGGAGTTATCAATAAGATCAATGGACATATTCTTCAAGTCATATACCATCATATAAAAATGACTTGCATGTATTATTGGAAACACAAACTGCATACGCAAAACGAAATATGCATAGTCGTCAAGTCAACAATCATATTATATACATGAGGATAGCAATTTTTAAGTATCTAAATAGCGATTTCTAAATTACTTAATAGAAACTTCACACTGACTAAAGTGTAACTAACCGAATAGGAATTTCTAAATAACTAAATAGCAATTTCAAATTAACTAAATAGCAACAAATTCTTTTTACGTCACAAATTGTAAGATATGCCTAACATTAAAAAAATTAATAACCATCAAACTTACGATGTCAATGCTGCCCAATTTCATCCACTTCGTATCAACGATTTCCTCATCAAGTCGCTCGAAGAACTTCTCTCCTCGTCTATTCATACTCCATTCTTTAACAGGGTTCACAGCAGTGTATGCCTAACCGTATATTATGTTAGGCCGAAATAGTGGTGAAACAAACAAAAGAATGCAAAATAATAATAATAATAAATGAAAAATAAAATAAATAAATAAATAAATAAATAAATAATTTCAGTCAGACTCACAGTTAGGTATGTAGATGCGAAGAATCTATATGGTGAACCTTTCGACCGAGACATCTCCTTGTGATTGAGTATCATACTCCAAATATCAATAACTGATGCTTAATCACTAAATCTATGACATTATCATCACTTTAATCTATGACATTTTAATGTAATTAGCAATTGCATAAGAATTAGACTGCAACTGAATATTATCAAATTAGAAACTCAATATTTCATGTAAATAGCAAGTGCATAGCAATTAATTAGCAACTGCATAGACTCTGAAAACAGAATAGCAACTGCATAGCAATTAATTAGCAACTGCATAGCAACTATTTAGAAACTCAATATTTCATGTTAATAGCAACTGCATAGTAATTAATTAGCAACTGCATAGACTCTCAAAACAAAACAGCAACTGCATAGCAATTAATTAGCAACTGCATAGCAACTATTTAGAAACTCAATTTTTCAAGTAAATAGCAACTGCATAGCAATTAATAAGCAATTGCATATCAACTGCATAGAAACTCAAAACAAAATAGCAACTGCATAGCAAATATTTAGAAACTCAATATTTCATGTAAATAGCAACTGCATAGCAATTAATTAGCAACTGCATAGACTCTCAAAACAAAACAGCAACTGCATAGCAACTATTTAGAAACTCAATTTTTCAAGTAAATAGCAACTGCATAGCAATTAATAAGCAATTGCATATCAACTGCATAGAAACTCAAAACAAAATAGCAACTGCATAGCAATCAATTAGCAACTGCATAGCAACTATTTAGAAACTCAATTTTTCAAGTAAATAGCAACTGCATAGCAATTAATTAGCAACTGCATAGAAACTCAAAACAAAATAGCAACTGCCTAGCAATTAATTAGCAATTGCATAGCAACTGGATTGAAAATCAAAACAAAATAGCAACTGCATAGCAATTATTTAAAAACTCAATATTTCAAGTAAATAACAACTGCATAGTAATTAATTAGCAACTGCATATCAACTGCATAGAAACTCAAAACAAAATAGCAACTGCTTAGCAATTAATTAGCAATTGCATAGCAACTGGATAGAAAATCAAAACAAAATAGCAACTGCATAGCAATTAATTAGCAAGTATATACATTAAACGTAGCAAAAAAGATAACATTTGTAAGGTATGACCTGTGCTTTTTTTCCTTCCCCCTTCTCAGTGCTCTTATTGTGTGCCTACAAAATACACAAGTCTTTCAATTAAAATAACTTTTCGTATAGGGAAAGTTGAAAAGGAAAAATATATAATTCATTATTTATCAACCTGCAACAAGGGATCTTGAACCTGCTCAGCTCCCGTATCATCGTCACCTTTCAGTTGTGTTAATCTAAGGCTGAAACTTGGCTCATTACATCCCAATACACTCATGTCTGGCCGATCTGTTTTAGCGGCCACTTCTTTATTAAACGCGAAATGCTTAACTGCTGCTTCCTCAAGCACCTTTAACTGATCAAATACATCATCCTGGGCCCAGAAGGAATCGTACATGTTCTGTGTGCTACCAGCTTGCTGATCTGCCAAATTTTCATTTTCTACTGCTACATTGGCTGTACAACCCAATAGTACTTGAGCCTTGTCAACCATATTCTTGACATTCGGATCAGACATGATCTCTGCCGGTGCATCGCGGACCATTGACATTAGATCAACCATCGTATCAGCCAATATTTTTGCCTTGGTAAGGAATTTATCCGCAAACAAGCGAACAGCGCCTCCGGCTTCACTACTTTCACCATCGATTGACATTCCCGTACGCTTCTCAGATCCTTTTTCAAGAACTTCAGCATCTTTGTCTTCTTCAAATTCCTCACCCGACCATTCGATTCGGTCGCAAAGATGTCCTGTCCCGAAACCTCCGTGTTTCTTTTCATCATTCTCCCGCTTGAACATCTCACTAAACGTCCAAACCTTTATTAACGGATAACATCTTGGGACGGTTCTTCTCAAGAACACGACACGATCGAGGTAAAGAGCCTACAAAAGATATGAAAAAATAATACAATTAAAAATAATATCAAAAACACGACTCGATCGAGATAAAGAGCTGAAAAAATCAATTAACCCGATATCTTATTAGTTGCAACTTATAGTTATTCATATTGCTAATTATAGTACACAAAATATATATTTATGAAGTACGAAAACCCACCACAATGAACAAGGTCGGGCCCATGAAGTTTTTTGTTTTTTCCCCCTCCCATTTCAGCTTCCATTCTATGAGGCATCTCACCATGTAATCACCCCAATCGTACTCCCTTAGCGTCGACATACATTCCAAGTTGCTCAGTATTTGGGGATTCACATACTCATTGCCCGGATTTTCAAATAGGCAAGCTCCTAATAAAACCACGAAATGACGCTTGAACCATACGCCACCATCAACCTCGCCAAGCATCTTGTCCTTCAGAGTATTGATTAATACTTTATCTTTCCCAATCTGCTGTTTCCACTCCATAACCTTCGGACATACTGTCCTTTTCCGCTTTCTATCTAACTGGCGCTTACCTCTCGGCAGTCCAAAAATTAGTGCAGCGTCATCGGATTCCACATGAAGTGACCGTCCATTATCCATCTTCAATTCGCAGCTCCTAGGATCAAAGTGATCAAGAACCCAATACGCCAAAGAAGCTGGTACCTTCGTGGTTTTCAAATGCAGGATGTTACCAAATCCTATCTCAATAACAGCACGTCGCTGTACATCCTTCATGTCTTTAATAGCATTCACCAGAATACGGGAGCATGTCCTACTAAGTACAACTGGGTCATCGGCGACGCTCTCAGCTGGCTTCTCATTACCCCTTTTATTTCCAGCATCTACTTCGACAAACACTACAAGGAATTTGACATATAGTGACAGCAAAAATCCGTGGGTAAAGATCGAAAAACCGTAGGTATAGCCCGTTAAACCTATACCAACGGACAAATTTTTCCGTCGTTTTTAATTAGCTATACCCACAGTAAAATGCCGTCACTATAGCCTATAGTGACGGTTTTTTTAACTGTTGGACAAAACCTCGGTGTTATACCCACGGTTTCGTATCCATTGGTATAGGTTTTAAGGACATCACTTTCTTTCCTATACCCACGGTTGAAACTCCATTGCTATAGGTTTTAGTAATGGTTTTTGCATCCACATATTTAAATATATACCCATCGCTCTATACAAAAAAATTTCTTATTAATTATGCGTATGATAATTTAATATTTTCTTTTATAATATTAATCCAATTATAAACTAAATAAACAATAAAATAGATAAATGTGTTTATGAAACAAAATTTAAAAAAATTAAACTTCAATCATATTAAAAATTAATGAAGTATTACAAGCATGTCAAATTACAAAATAGTTAATAACCAAATACACAATTGAATTCATGTGTGCAGACATGAGAATCAATACTTTAAACTACGATCAACATATTCAATGACATTATAAGATAACATTCAACTGACTCCTCACTTGAGATACGACACTAATAATTTTCTTATTTTACGGCAACCAGATCTTAATTGATCTCGATTCTCTTTGCAGTAATCTTTTAGCATCTTGCAAATCTCCTTTACAACCTTCTTCACTTCATCGTCGGCAAACACAAACTCGGCTGCATTTTGAGCGAGTTCAATCATTTCTCGCTTGTTGAGAGCCCTTCACAAACAAAACAAAGCAAAAAGAACTAACTTTGGTCATCAACAAATAGTCAATATTCAGATAGCATGCAAAATGTGTCATTCAGATTCAAAATGCCAGAGAAACGTATGTTTGCAAAGTACCTTATTCGATCGAGCATGTGCAACAGTAAATTGAGTTGGGTCCTTGATGACTGGGAATGAACAATCTGCAGTCCTATCCTTGCACTAGAAACAAAAGTATCTTATTAAGATTTAGAAGTAACCAACATACTATATTTGTATAAGGTATATAAGTTGTACATATTCATCACATGAAAACATGTAAATATATTATGTATGGGCTGCATAGTTGGTAAATTTTCTTGGAAATTAATAATTTCTAAAACCAAGTGTCTTTCAAACTTCAACGACAAATGTCTCAACTCAAAAACTTTCATTTGTGGTGGATAAATACATGTCACGAATAGTAACCACATCAGAAACAAAAAAGTTCCCCACAAGTATCATAATAGAACAGTAAGGTACTATAAATTGGAAGCATTTGATGCTATGATTAACTAACAAGCTTCACAAAAAAGTTACGAGGTAAAAAACAGGGGATGAGTAGAAAAAAAAAGTTGTGTTTGTATGGGGAAGGGATAGAAGACACCAACAATTGTGTTTGTATGGTCAGGGCTAATAGCAATCACAATATCACTACTTTGGGTGGCAATCAACCCTCCCAATAATAAGTACCAAGGGGCTCTCCTTAGCAGTGGACGGCTCTAGTTACCAGTTTCAGTTTGTTAATTTTGGTCATATATATATAGCGCATTCACCTCATGGAGATGTATACTTTTTATTTTAAAATTAATTTCATTTTGTTGACTAAGGGATATGTACTCCTGCAGAAAATTAATGTACGTATAGGTCAAAATCAAGAACTTTCTATTATTTTTTTGTCTTTAAATGTATGAAGTAAATCAACATCAAAGGAGTATCCTTGACTTTCGAGATATATATATCAATGAGATGAAGGGAAAATTAGAACCGAATGAATAATTTGTTGAATCTTGTAATACCCCGATTTTTCTTAATACTTAAAGATTATTTATTTATTTTCATATGGTGTGCTTGTGTAGCTTGTTGTCTATTATTTTCTCTACATGATGAATAAAGTGTATTAATTTCTATAAAGCATTTTTCTTGAAGCCCAATGTTGATTTACTTATTAAAAATATTTATTTTGGCCCAAATGAACTTAAGCCCATAAATTTAACCTTTTATTTCTCTACAGCCCATCTTGTGTAACACTTTTATACATTATATTTTTGTGCAATTTTATTAGTGTGGGTGTGCATGCACGTGCATTTCGCATACACGTGCATTGAGCACTTTTCTTTTGGCCGGATTGTGGGTAGAGTAGTGGCATCCATCATGGGCGGTTGTGTGTGAGTGTGGGTAGTTTCTCAACTCCCTAATGCATCTCCACCTTTGATCTGGTAACTCCCCTATTAATCTTAGCCCTCTATTCTATCTTTTTCCTAGTATAAATACCCCTCCTATTTCCCTATCTCTTTTACACTAAAATTTTCTAAGATTAAGTGAGAGTATTTGTGAGTTGTGTGTGTGCTGTGTTGTGGAGGCCGAGTAGTATCTGAGGTTCGGTGTGGAGCAAAGGAGCAAGGTGCAAGGAGCAAGAAGGCGTTCACTATCTTGTGGAGCTTTGCGGGATTTTCGATTGTTTCTTCATATATGGTGGGTGTTTCTCAGGACTTCTAATGTAGGAAATTATACTATGATTTTTTGAATGCTACCATGTTATGAAAAGTGAATTGAATGTAGTTGAAATTGCTTGAACATGCTATTAATATTGAGAACGGGACTGTCGGTACAGTCGACTGCCATGTGAGCCAGCCGACTGGTACGAGACACTATTTTTCATAATGTGCTGATAAACATGTGTGCAAACAGACATGATGGTGTGATTATTATATGTATATTTTCCCTATGACACATATGATGGAGGGAAGGTAAATGAATGAAAAGAACTAATGGTGACTAATAACTTAGAATTGTCGGAGCAGTCGACTGATACTGGATTCAGCCGACTGGAACCGTACTTGAGTATGACCGTTTGGAAGTTTCATGAATTAAGATATTCTATTATGTAGACCTAGTATGATGACTTGAGATTTATATCTTCACTATCGTAAGAAGGTATGAGCAATGTGAACGCATGTTTAAAGTATTTTTCCCTAAAGAAAAGAGCATATTAGTAACTTGAAAATTCATGCTGTAATGTTACTGAACAAGAAGAGACTCTGTTTATGAAACATGAATTTATGTATATGGTAAATTGACATCATGATGCAAGTGCACGTAAGAACTGTAAATAATCTCTTTAAATTGAAAATGGATCTGTCCAGTCGACCGAATGCGTGTAGCAAGTCGACTGATCTGGATATAGAATTGTGCTGTTAAAATCTCCAGGACAGACGACTGGTTGATGAACAGTCGACTGTCATGAGAACAATATTGTGAACCTGAAAAATTGCGGGACAGGCGACTGGTTGTGTGCAACAGTCGACTATCCCGAGCATTATGATGATCCTGTATGTGACTGTATGAGTCGACTGGTGTTCTTCCAAGTCGACTGTACAAAGTGGACTTTGATATATTTAAATTACATGTAAAGAGGAATGGATGCATAAAGATCTCATTATGTTGTTATTCATTTATGTAAATGTTGTACATTTTGCTTCCGCTGTGTAAATTTAAATGTAAGATGTTGTAACTCTGATGTAAAAAGAAAAGTTTGAATTTCCTTGTAAAATTGTACTCAAAGAAAGTGAAAAGATCCTGAAGAACATCTCGAATTCAATGATTTGGGATTCGGGGCGTTACAAATCTATTTTGTAAAATAACCTTCTCCAGCTCAAGCTACTCCTTCTGCTCATCCAGTACTAATCTTAGACTTTATTCCTTGGGCAAACTAGTTCTGAAAATCTACAATGACGAGAACATGAACAAAAAAAGTGAATATATGCCATACAGTGATAAATACAATATCTAAAAAGTTGAAAGAAAAATATAAGCATAGAAGTACCTTGTCGAGTTGATCAACCTCAGTTTTCCCACTGAATAGTGGTTCCTTTGCTAAAAGCTCAGCCATTATACAACCTAAAGACCACATGTCAATGGCAGTTGAATATTCCTTAGTTCCTAATAAAAGTTCAGGTGCCCTGTAAATACAAAATAGCCTGGTCAGAAGCGCAGAATAATACCATTATAAGTAACACAATTTCTCTGTCAAATCAATTAGTCTCAAAATCGCTTAGGGGAACTCACCTGTACCACAAGGTCACAACCAGCTGGGTATAAGGCTTCAATGGGTATAAAGTTATATATAGCTATAAGTATGATATGACCTGAAGAAAAAAATAAAGATGGACTTCCCATGATCATTGTTGCAATGCAAGATGGGGCCGACTCTTTTGAGCATAATGCTCCAAAGAATGATTCCAATTTATAGTACGTTTCCTTGCTGAGCATTTCTCAGCATCATCAAAACCTTCTTCTGAGGGTCAGGTATGTAACCCAAGCATTTATGATACATTTAACCGATTAACAACCAACTCATGACATCAAACTGTCTTATATATTGAGAAATTCTTGGTCAAGGAAATTAAGGAGATATCAAGGAGGAGAGAATATTGCCATAATCCGATCAAAAGAAATTTGCAAACTTGATTGAAACATTCCCTGACTCATGGAAAAGTATATTTCTTGCGAAAGAAAAGTGGCAGAACAAATCACATATCCATCAAAGGTTCTATTAAAATAGATACATTTATCATCAATTACTCAACACCATCAAAACCTTCTTCTGAGGGTCAGGTATGTATCCCAAGCATTTATGATACATTTAACCGATTAACAACCAACTCTTGACATCAAACTGTCTTATATATTGAGAAATTCTTGGTCAGGGAAATTAAGGAGATATTAAGGAGGAGAGAATATTGCCATAATCCGATCAAAAGAAATTTGCAAACTTGCAAGAAATCTAGAAGATTAAGGGAATAATAGATTTTCAGTGGATAATTACATTCATCTTTTAAACAAGGATAAATCCAATAACCAAACATTTGAAAATATTATTCACACATTCAAATTAAGAACCTCTATCAATTGTACATTTGCAAATATTATTCTCACAGAAAAGGTCAAGTAGTAATGAAATTGAGCAAAATTCACTCTTCGCCTCAAAATAGAAGTACGCACAAAAACAAGTAAACCGAATTTATTGACAAGCATATCTGTCAGTATATAATAGGTGTGCATGATTACCTGTGAGCCTCTAAAAGTTTGTCATCAAAGCCCTCGTTTATATAGTTCATAGCAAGCAATCGAATCTGCAAGAACATTTAATGTAAGCTACAGGAAAATTTTGAAAGGAAGCCAGAGAAGAGGCCTCGTAAGAATAAACTAAAATGAGTAGTATCAACTTACAAAGCAGCATTTAAGAAATAACTTAGCCAAGAAAATTAACCCTTCTTTTTAAAAGAAGGAATTTTCTATGCAATCCGGAACACAAAGAAGATTTCATTAGAGAAATATAAAGTATAGAGAATGTAAGCTTTGCTACATGTATGCAACAACAAAAACAAGTTATAGCAGCAACTACAATGAACGGAAAATAGTATACTGTGAAAAAGGTTAGTCAAGAAACTTTGAATACATTTCAGAAGTTTACAACTTTACATACATGATCTTCCTTCTCTTTATATTTCAAATATTCATGTATGCTTTTAAATCAATAAATATTTAATAATTTGCAAGTAGTTAGATTCATAACAACAACAATAGTTGCAATGTTTAAAAATATTGCAGGAATTCTATTTTTGATAACTGCATAGCAAATATGATAAAGTATGTATGATGAGAAAATCCACTTCATAAGAATCCCATATAAATGATTAAGATTTGAACTCCCTATAAAAATGAACTATTAAACTAGTACCACAAATACATGGTTTAATTGAGATTTAAGGAAGCACTACAGCAGAAGTTAAAGTGCACAACACATCCTTAGAATACAGGGGCAAATTAAGCCATGAGAAATGCCCACAACTGATGGAGAAATTAAAGTGCACAGCACCCTGTGAAACTTACAACTAATAAAGAATTTGTAAATAAATTAATTAATTAATCAGTCAATGCTGCTCATCATATTGAACACTTAATGAACATCTTTAGGCAATAAATGCCAAGTACTTATGCATCAATTATTGCAATGAACAAGAAACCTGATTTATACAGATGAAAACAAGATTTGAATGTCCAAAACAGTTTAAAATATAGGTACAATATACAGTTGGCAATTGGTAAACAAAATTAAACAGTGAACTTTACCTAACCCGTATTAAGTGAATCAGGATCAATCTGAAGACATTTTTCATATGCCTCTATAGCAAGAGCAATATTTCCTGCATCTCTGTAAAGGACCCCTAGAGACCATGAAAAATAAATACAAGGTCGTAATTCATAATAATTTTAATATTTGAAATAATATATCGTATCTCATAAAACAATTCATAACTAATAAGAAAACAGTAAAGAGAAGTTTATAGACATTATTCTGTTATCTATATAAGTACTATAATGAATTAAAATATATAATTTGCTTCTGATAGAATAAAGCAAGTGAGGCTTAACTCTCATACAATCCCACTATACAACACCATTGGTGGTAGAAGCCTGCAAACAGTGGCTCATAGTAAACATAACAAATTAAAAACTTAATTCAGAATTTTTTCCAGTAAACACTTGGTCCAAAGGGTTATATTGACTACTGTGATAACGGTGATTCCCATTAGTAAAGTAAATTGAAGAATAAAGATGTAATTCTTCGATCATATACGATGGTACACAACAGATTGGGATGTTCAAACTTTAAATGTAAATTTGTGTTCTTACATTCATACAACTAATAATGTTTTATTTTTCATCAGCAATAGCCATACTGTAACCATTTCAGGAATTGATTCCTATTAACCAAAAACTGTAGACGAAATCATTTCACAGATATGAATATACATCAAAGATTAAGATTGGGATATTAAATCTTCATCAACAGTGCACTTGTTTGCCTCCGACCAGTGGCAGACCTACATAGATCCGAGGGAAGGGGTCGCTTACCCTTGGGTTTAGGAACTTTGCTAAAGAGTAGGAATCAGTATTAAACATATATATATAATTCACAATGTCATAAATTGGAATCATTCTTTGGAGCATAATGCTCAGCAAGGAAACAGTTGTGAACTTGTGATGTGCGTATAGGGAATTAGGGATGTAAACAGATAAAATTTTGTCGACAGCCTCGTATGCACCTATCAATATTGATATTAAGTTCGATACCCTAGCAATATCAGCATTTGTATCAATATTCGCTACAAGTGATCAGAAATGAACACAATAATAGGTTTACGGTTCCTAATTGATCAGTTCCCCTACAAATGGATTGCAAACTCATGACGAACTTGTCTTGAACATACTGATTATACATACCTTGTTACCAATCACTCCAGCTCATCCTCTTCGTTGTATATAAATTGCTTAGCCTGCAAACTTCTAATGAGGGTCAGTTCAGTACAAAAACAACTAACAGGATGGATATGTAACTTTCAAAATGACTTTTGCTGAGCTTCAGAATAACCCCAAGAAACACTATTCAAACAAGTCTTCAGCTGATTAGCCAGAAAAAAAAAGGAACCGTTTTCTACAATTCAATATATTATTGAGCAGTATATAATTTATAGGAAAATATCTCACCTATATCAATTTAGAAGAAGAGATGAAGGGATTCGGGAAAAAAAAGGATCTCGATACGACGACGACGACGACTGCCCCGATCTCGATTGCATCTCCAGTTACTACTAGAATCCCCCAGATCTGGATTTCCAAGAAACAACCAAATGAATCTAGAAGAAGAGATGAAGGGATTCAGGAGCCCCGATCTCGACTGCTCCCGATCTCGACTGCTCCGATCTGACGACTGCCCCGATCTGCCCCGATCTCGACTGCTCCCGATCCTAAAGCTTGGGGAGAGAGGGTTTGGGGAGAGAGGGATTCGGGTGTGGGAGATAGAGAAGAGAGAGAGATGGGTGTGAGCCTGAGACAATACTCTATAAATTGGGGACATTTGGGATTTGAGGGGGGAAATGAAAAAATTGGGGGGGGGGGGGAAATGAATTATAGAATATACCCACCCATACCCACAGTTTACTATACGTCTGTGGGTATACAATGTCTGTACCTACGGTTTTAGTGATCCGTCACTATAGGTGTCCGTTGGTATATGGCAAATTTCTTGTAGTGAAAGTCGTCGTTTACATTCTTCTGACAACTATCAATATTTGCTTCCTTTCTAACATTAAGTGCGAAACTTGAACTTGTTTTCGAAACACTTTCACCTTTGAAAGAAATAACACAAAGACATCAATTACAACAAGTTAACACATATAGATAGCAACTTCTTATTTTAAAACAGCAACAACAGTACCATTCACTAGCAACTATTTATTGAAACAACCATAAATACAATAAAACATAATTAGCAACTACCTATTATGTACACAGCAACTACAATCTAATAAATATCAACATTTACAACATTTACATCATTATATAACATCAATAAATATCTAATTAGCTGGTCAGGTATTGATATGACATTTTAATCTATGACATTTTAATCTATGATATTTTAATGTAATGAGCAATTACATAAGAATTAGATTGCAACTGAATAATATCAAATTAGAAACAAAATCTTTCATGTAAATAGCAACTGCATAGCAATTGATTAGCAACTGCATAGACTCTCAAAACAAAATAGCAACTGCATAGCAATTAATTAGCAGCTGTATAGCAACTGTATAGCAATTAATTAGCAACTGCATAGCAACTGCATAGCAACTATTTAGAAAATCAATTTTTCAAGTAAATAGCAACTGCATAGCAATTAATAAGCAATTGCATATCAACTGCATAGAAACTCAAAACAAAATAGCAACTGCATAGCAATCAATTAGCAATTGCATAGCAACTATTTAGAAACTCAATTTTTCAAGTAAATAGCAACTGCATAGCAATTAATTAGCAACTGCATATCAACTGCATAGAAACTCAAAACAAAATAGCAACTGCCTAGCAATTAATTAGCAATTGCATAGCAACTGGATAGAAAATCAAAACAAAATAGCAACTGCATAGCAATTATTTAAAAACTCAATATTTCAAGTAAATAGCAACTGCATAGCAATTAATTAGCAACTGCATATCAACTGCATAGAAACTCAAAACAAAATAGCAACTGCTTAGCAATTAATTAGCAATTGCATAGAAACTGCATAGCAACTATTTAGAAAATCAAATTTTCAAGTAAACAGCAACTGCATAGCAATTAATAGCAACTGTTGAATGCAAAAACCATCAATAACATAGTAGCAACTGTTGAATGCATTTCAATAGCAACTGTTGAATGCAAAAACCATTTTTTTTAGGCCCTAAATAGCAACTGACTGTATTGTTATTATTTTTTTAGGCCCTATATAACCCCTTAATTCGCCAACAATAAAGCCAAACTTTTAAAGCATTTCAAAAATCATTTTACAGGAAAAATTATCACGAACAACATTCAGAAATTTATAATTAAAACAACAAATTGTTCGGGGATTCAATAAAGTAGAACGAATTGCAAGAAAATAAAATAATAAAAGGCGACATCGGAACAATTTTATAAAAAAAAAAATAAAACTCACCGGCGCCGGCGCCGGCGCAAATGAGCCTCTTCATGTTCTTTTTCGGTGACATGTCTAACCAAATTGAAATCGCCTAAACTACAATCTCCTAGGTCTTGTCGCGAGAGTTTAGTAATTTTCGACGATGAAGGAACGAAATCGTGCGGAAAAAAAACTCTAGACTCTTTTTGTTGTGTTATTATTAGGGTTAAGGGGAAAAAATGGTGATTGATTCTGCATTTGATATTAATGGGATACAAAATCTTCTCCCATATTTTTCGGGAACCAAATATTTCTCTCTCCAATTTGAAAAATTTACCTTAACCGTCACACACCAAAAAAAGTCTATACATTAGGATCTATTACCATTTTTTGTAGTTGCATAATCTCAGCCATACAAAATGATTTGATGAGTGGTAGGGAGAGGCCCTTAGGTTCTCACCCCAGGGTTGGTTCTCACCCGAACCAGCCCCTATATATATATATATATATATTAAATAAATAATAATAGATGAGATGGTAGTTAGTGGTGGCCCATAGATGATCCTATGGGATATTGATGGTGATGATAGCCTATAAGATGGCTTATGGATCATATGCATTAATGAAGGGAAATGAAAGAATGTTTGTGTGCTGGTTGGGTGGTGTTTGACCGGGTTGACTTGGGGGAAATTAATCCCATATCGGTTGTGGATGTGAGTGTGTGTGTGTTTATATAGGATACCACATGAGAAAGGTTCACCTAAGGGTTAACCCATTTTTTGATGGTGCTTGTGGTGGGCGTGGCTAGAATTTTGTGTCCGTTCTTTCCCGTGCGCGCACGTGCGGAGCTGAGCTGGGCTCGGGGCATTACAGTATTAAGATTAAAAATATTTTAAAAAATAAAGTGAGACGGGACATGTTGTTTCGTCCGCTTTAAATATATATATATATTGGCAAAATTATAGCAAACCACCATTGCAGGCAAATTCCCTATTTTCTATTACTGCAGCTATCATTTTGTAAAAAATTAGAAACACCATTGTGGATGCTCTTAGAACATCCACGGTCGTTTGCTACATTTGCCAAATTCTCATTTTTTTCAGAAATTGGCATATGCAGCCGTTTGCTATTTTGCCATAAAATGGCAAAATTTCTACAGTTCCTTTTCATAAATGAGAAACGAAATTGCGATTCTCAAATTATAAGGGACGAAACAACACCAATTATTTTATTTTATTTTTAGTTGATCGGACGACACATGTTGTTTCGTCTGGTCAGTTTTTTATTTTTATTTTTTTAATAATCAGACGGTACATGTTGTACCGTCTAAAAATAATAATAAAAATTTGAAAAAAAGTCCGGACAGGACATGTTGTCCAGTCCCATGAGAAAATTTCTCAAACGGGACAACATGTCTTGTTTGATGACTTTTCCACAGCTTAATTAATGTTTAGGTCGCTATCACACCTGTTTAGTCACTTAATTAAGGTATTAGTGATTATTTAAATATAGTTTAGGTTCATTTAATAGTTAATTAATTTACTAAATAATATTTTAAATATTAAACCCAATTTAATTATAAAAAAAATAATGGACGGTACAACATGTCCCGTCCGCTCAAAAAAGTTTAAAATGTTGCCAAAATATAGCAAACGACAACTGCAGCGATCACGCCAATTTCCTATTTCTATTTGTGTTATTTTCTCAAATATGAAAAACACCATTGTGGATACTCTTAGAGCATCCACTATGTTTGCTAAAAACTCAAATTTTAGCAAATTGGTTAAAAAAAACTCTACTATCGGTTTGCTAAAACTCAAAATTTAGAATTAAATCAATAGTATACTGCTAAAGATAGCAGTGGCTTTATAAAATTGCTAAATATAGAAGGCGGGTCATCTTCTTCAGCCTTATTATAAAAGAATTATTTTTATTTTGACAGACAGGAGATCCACCAACCTATGCAGAATTATTTTTCCAAAAATTACGAAAATGTCATTCACATATTAGAAAATTGCCATCTTAAAACATTTTTTTAAAAAAACTCGCATCCCGATAACTTCTTCCACATTTTTTCTTCCAAATATTACTAAAATGTCATTAATTAATTACGAAAGTGTAATTTTTAAATTTTTTTTTTAATAAACAATATACGGAGGAAGATTTTTCATTTTATTTTATTTTTTTCAAATTTGGCATCAACGATAGCAGCGCTCCCGCTTTATTATTACTAGTATAATCTTGTGCAGTATTGCACAACCCTTTAAAAAACACTAATAATTTGCACGTACAATGAACATTCTAATTTAAAAAAAATAATAGTAAATAATAAGACGTATTTTGACATCGAACCCGAGGCTAGCATTGGTATCGGGTCGGGTCCTTCACTACCCGGACCCGGACCCGTCCCTTACGGGTCCAAGATTTGGACCCGGACCCGGACCCAAAAATCGGGTCCAGTTTCAGGTCATATTAAAATAGTCCTACCCGTTCGGGTAGGAGCGAGAGTGTGAGCAGCGAGCGGAGGCGGCAAGTAGAGGATTTAGAATATATGATAGAATTAAAAGGCATGAGTTTTGAGTTTGGAAGAGGAATATTCAGAATTGAGGAGGAATGAGGATAGAATATTTTTTTTATGTTGATTTTTTAGATTTTTTTTAACGGGTCCAGTTCGGGTCGGGTCTCTTTTGAGCGGACCCGGATCCAAAAGTACAACGTGTCCCATTTTAGGACCCGGACCCGAATAGGCCGGGTCGGTTACGGTCCAATGTCGGGTCCAGGTTTCGGGTATTTATACCAATGCTACCTGAGACCTCAATTTACTCATCACATATTAATTAATAGTAAGTAATAAGACGTAATTAAATATTTTTACAAATTATCCCTTGTGCCATAAACTTTTATTTTATATGAGTGACACTTTTGTAAATATTTATGTCGTAAATAAATTTGAACTTTGAGGGTATTATGGTAACTAATGACGGTTGAGTAAATAAATGGTTAATTTAACTTCTACTTAAAAATGAATGGTTGAGATTAAATGTTTGGTTGAATGTCTGCAAATTACAGGTTGTCTACAAATGACAACCCCAACCCTCTCATTATAATATTAGAGATTAGAGATAGAGATTTGTCAAATGCTAAATTTGCATATTTTACAACAAACGATAGTGGATGCTCTTAGACCCCCTAAATTTATATATGTTTCTTCGGATGTAAGCAAATACAAATTACTAAAATCAAATAAAACTAGTACAAATCACTAACTAAAATAATTATATTTGTAGTTTTGTTTTTTTAGGGGTGGCCGATCATACCGAAATGAGCCAACCGATCGGTTTTCCAACCGAACCAATCGATTCGGTACCAAAAAATTCGGTTACCAAAAGTATGGTACGGTACAACCGTACCGAGTTCTAAAATCCAGTTCGGTTTCGGTATGAATATGGTTCAATCGGTATTTCACCGTACTGTACCGAATAAAACTCTCCATCTTCCCCAAAATCTGCTAAAATTTGCTGAGTGATACTAAAATTGCACTTGGACGAAACCTTTTAGGGAGTGAACTATGAGTACAGGAAAAGATCTGTATAGTGAAACTCCAAGTAGATATGTTGTCTTAGTTTACACATCGTATAAGAAGACTGAAAAAACTTTGTGAGTTACTAATCAAGATGAATTTAATTTTCATCGGGAAAGTTGTGGATATACAATATAGAGAATCATTTATGATCACAATGAGCTTCACGAATCACAATGAGGTGTTAATATATTCTCTGCATGATGAAATTGTGATTTCTATTGCCTCTTTGAAGCCAGTATTGCATTCGCTATATGTTCTTTTGGGAGTACTATATGTAGGATGCATACATATACTGATTCCTTGATAGCACTCAGTGGGATGGAGATATGGCGAATTGAAAATTTTCTGCCAGTTCCTGTTCCCAAGTCTTCGTATGGGAATTTTTTTACTGGAGATTCATATATTATTCTGAAGGTAATTTGCAAGAATTTCATACAAAATGTACATAAGTTTTGGTATATTGTTTTTCTTGTATGCATTCCTCCTAAAGCATTTGCAGCTTTACGAAGTGTAATTTTTGAACTTAGCAAGTAGTATTTATGAACTAAATTTCACATCACTTCACTTTGATGATGAGAAATTACATTGATGTTGTACTTCTTGATGTCAGAAATTTTTACCTAGTTAGCTCTTTTTTTTCTCAGTCATTAGAAGAGCAAATTGGGTGCCTCGGGAAATATTGGAAATTGGTACTGCTCTTGCTTTGACATTCCTCTTAGCCTCTATGATTGAGGCCTCTTTTATGACCAACAGGCTCATCTACTTCATGCTATGACTATGAATCCTCTTGAAGGTGGTAGGTTATTTATTTTAATGTTCCCGTGGGAACAGTGTCATATGACTCCAATATGATCTGCTAGTTTTTTTTTTGTTTGAAATAAAAATTTCGAGCATACTGTTATGCGCGATAGTTTGAATTTTTTTTATCCTTTATTCGATCATCTCTACTACTATAATGGGAGAAGGCCTTTGTCCATAATTCAACCCATGCAGCGCACGTGCAGATAAACTTTTTTTTTGCCCTTTTCATTCCCCCCAATTTTCCCAACGTGCACAGCACGTGTGTCCATAACCCAACCCGTGTAGCGCACGTGCAGATAAATTTTTTTTTGCCCTTTTCATTCCCCCAATTTTCCCCCACGTGCACAGCACGTGTATAATACTAGTATACTTTAATCAAGGTCTTGCTATTGTTTTTCTTTGACTGGTATTAGTGTTTTATATCAATCTCTTTGTTTGTATGGGTTTGGAGTATGCTTATGCTACTGTTCCCTACTTGTTTTTGGAATGAAAATAGATTTGTGGTCTATTCTGTTTTTGTTTCGATAGTTGTGTGATATTGTTAACTTGTTATTTTTATTGGTACTGATATTTGCTAAGATATTTGTTGGGTCATATTTGGTATAACACCAATAGCAAACCGTACCAACCAAAGTAGTCGGTATACCGAAGTTTCGGTATACCGAACTTTTTGGTTGGTAACGATTTGCATATTTTCAAACCGATTTAGTTTGGTATGGTAATGGTACAATATAAAAAAGTCTGGTACCGTACCGAGCCCACCCCTAGTTTTTTTTGTTCTTGTTCTTTTTCTCTATACGTAATTTGGTGAGTTTTTTTGCCTATAATTTATTGCAATATTTGATGGGGTTGTAGCTATCTATGTTTATTGTGATCTCTTTCTCCTTTTACATGTGGGTTAGCGGCATTAAGAGCATCCACAGTCGTTTGCTATATATGCCATTTTGCCATATTATAGCAAACGAACCTCTGCAATCGTTTCTCATTTTGCCATTTTTAGCAAACGTTCTATTCTTGTTTCTCAAATATGAGAAACGAAATGTAGTTTCTCAAATTATAAAGGACGGGATATCATATCCCATCCCTCCGATTTAATCATTATTTAATCGATTCAGACAGAAGAACATATACCGTCTCAATAATTTTAATTTTTTTTAAAAATGGTCGGACGAGGATACATACTCCGGACGGGATATGATACCCCGTCTCTCCAAATAAAAAATAATTTTTTTTACTATTCCCTCAGACGGGGAATGATACCCCGGCCGGGGTATCAAACCCCGTCCGTGATATGAGGAACCAGTGGGCTATTAATGCTGCTGGGTAGGTTAGGAAGTAGTAATTAGGTTTAGTTAGTTAATTAATTAGGTTTAGTTATTATTATATTATTTAATTTAGTTAATTAATATAGTTTAATAGTTAATAAGTAATTAACTTTTTTAAATTTATTTTAAACGATCAGACGGTATATCATATACCGTCGCTCGTTTTTTTCTAAAAAATGAGAAACAATATAGCAAACGACGACTGCAGCGATCGATTGTATTTGCTATTACTGTAGCTGCCATTTTATAGCATATGAGAAAAACGACTGTGGATGCTCTAAGGCATTCAAAATTTGGCTTAATTTTATACGTACACCTGAAGTAAAAATGATATTCCAATAACACCCAACTTTTTTACAAACGAACGCAAAAATTCACGGCGTCCAATTTTCCGTTAAATTAGTGGAATATTTCATGAATATAGTCTCAACAGGTATGAACCCATGTAAAATTATGAAAATGTCGTCTCAAAAAAAAACATAAAACATAAAATTTCTCGTCTCTCTCATCTATCCCGCTCCAAATCGAAACCCTAATCTGAAACCCTAGTTCTCTTGTCTCTCTCGTCTTTCTCATCTCTCTTCCACGACGCTTCTCCCCCGACCGTAGCTCGCTGAAACCCGAGCTTCCGACGACCTCAACCCCCCGACATCCTGAATCTCACTTCTCAGATGGCTCTCTCACTCACCAAGGTTTGCTCCTCTTCCCCTTCCCAGTCGGAGTTTGGGGATTCCGGTGAAGCTTCTACACGAGGCGGCAAGGCACGTGGTGACGGCGGAGCTGAAAAGTGGGGAGCTTTACAGAGGGAGCATGATCGAGTGCGAGGACAACAGGAATTGCCAACTCTATAACATCACTTACACCGCTATAAGGTATCGATATCGATTTCGAATTTTCGCTTTAGGGTTTTTGTTATTGTTGAGATTCTGCACTTAGAAATGAATGGGGGGGGGGGGGGATTCTATGGTTTGTAGTAGTTGATTGGGTTTTGGGTTTGTTGACAGTGGTAATTTGATTCTTTTTGGTTTGGGGTATTAGAATAGTGGATGATTAGCACGTGTATTGTACATGTTTCTGCATAGTGATGATGCTCATCGAATTGTTGTAAGATAATGGAGGTGGGAAACGAGGTGATTGAAGTTCCATAATTTCTAGTAGTTAAGTGAGTTCTGGATTTGTAAAGGAGTGACAATTGGTGTTTTCTGATTATTGCGAATCTTTTTGGTTAGGCGAGAAATCTTGGATATTATAATAGAGACTGGTTAGCATATCTACTGTGTGTATGTGTTTTTTCGTCTGCATAATGGTCTTGAGTTTATAATTAGATAGTGAAGATGGAAAACAATGCGTTGGCTTGGGTATGCAACTCTCTAGTTATGAATATAAAGAAAGAAACAAAAGAGACCCATTTGACGTAGGAGTAGGGGTTTTGTGGACTATGGGTACTATTTATACTAGCGAAGATTTGTGACTGCGTAGGAAAGTGTTTAATTTCTTGCATTTTTGTTTTGTGTAGGAAAGTGTTTGATTTCTCTGCAATGTGTTATGTGTTATGTGTAGGGAAGTGTTTGTTTCTTATTAATGTCTCATGGAGAGAAGTGTTTGATTCTCATACATGCTTTTAAGAATTTCGTTTAATTTCTTGCATTTTTATTTTGGTTGCATCAGTAGGCAATGATGAGTCACACAAAATGCAACAAGCAGAAGAAGAGTTCATCATGTGGCACTATGCAGGGCATTCTATTTCATCTTTTGGATGTTATGTTACCATGTCTTAATCTTATCCTAATTTCACTTTGAAGCTGGGAGATGCTAGTTAACTTGCTTAGCTAATTTCATTTCAACAATGTCTTTCTTGATGAACTTGTATTTTGCACTTGAATAAGAATTGGATATGTATGGGCTGGCTTTGCAATAATTGATGGATGTAAATTGGAAATGTTTGCTTTTTAAAGATTTTTGCATTTGAACTAGTTGGTATGGCGTTGCAATGCAGCCCTAGTGACACCACATTTCTGCATTTGATGCATTTGATGAACTGATGCTTGATTATTTGGCAATTTTGATAAATCATTGTGGACAATTGTGTTCGGAGCCTACTAGTAATTCAATTCATATTATTGCTGAATTCATGTAGATACAAATACAAACCAGTACTGAAACTCTTTCTTTTTTTCCTTTTTTGTTTCGTTTTTTGTTGGCAGCAGAAGAAGCTTGTACACTGAAAAAAACGCTGCAAAAAGTAGTAACAGAACAAATTCACTTGATGAAGAAGCAGCAATAGCTTGCTACTGGAAGAAGAAGAAGTAGCAGCATTTGAGCAGAAGTTTGATGTTAATTGAAGAAGTAGCAGCTTCCTGTTATGTAATGTTGATACATGAAGCGGTTTGTTTTTGGGAGGCGTGTGGATGCACCAGGCGTGAGTTCGTACTCGATTTGTATTGAAGGAGGAGACTCCTATGCAGACGGTCCTCGACTAGACGAACGGTACCGGGGTGGTATTGAGGTGGAGGCTGATGCTCGGCTCGGATCTTTGGGGCTCGGATTCGAGGGTCTTGTGTACCTGCAGACGGTCTCGGAACACCGGGGTTGGTCCCGGTGGCAGACCCTTCGACGATCTAGTCAGTCACTAAGGGAGAGTAACAGTAACTAGGGTTTGAGTAGAAAAGTTTTGATTACCTGAATCCACGGGGGAGGGTCTGGTATTTATAGGGGATGCCAACTGGGTCTGGGCCCATTTGGGGCCAGGTCCGGACCCGGTTGTCCGAGTGGCTGAAGCGGTGGAAAACCGGACGGTATAGGGCTGACGTGGCAGACGCCGGGGCGGTTTCTGGGCGGACGTGGCAGAGGTCCGGGCGGTTTTCCGATGCTAACGTGGCAGATCCGGAGGATCAGGAAGAGCACGTATCCTGAGGGGATCCTGTGGTCCAGGACGGGCCACGTTATTCCTGCACTATATCACAAGCCCCACACTCCTGTAGGGCTGGGTGAACTAGCCGTGTAGGAGTGATTCTTCGCCTCTGTGGGAAGAGCAGGGTGGATGTTAGGGTAAAAGGTAGGATCTGCTATTTCCTGAAGAGGCCAGGGGGTAGGAGGAAGGGATCCCTCATTGGATTTTGCGCGGGAGGCCAAGTCTGGGAGAGGGGAGAGCCAGAGCGACGGTTGCCGAGGCTTGGGGTCGGCAGACGAGCCATGGGGATCGGCGGATGAGCTCCAAGGGTCGGTAGGCGATCCCCTCGCTAGTTGGAAGAGCGAGGGGACGCCGAGGTCTCCTGTTGGGGCCCGTTTTGTTGAGTACCAAGGGTCGGCGATCGAGCTCCGAGGGTCGGTGGACGATCTCCTCGCTAGTTGGAAGAGCGAGGAGGAGGCGAGGTCTTCTTCTGGGGCTCGGTTTATCGAGCACTAGGGGTCGGCAGACGAGTCCCTCGTGACAAGAGGAGGGCTTATGGGGCTCGCGATGTCATCCGAGCTCCGAGGCCTTCTGAATCAAAAGAGGGTGGATGGGGCTCGCGGTGCTATCCGAGCTACGAGCCTTTCTGAACAAAGGAGGGTAGTTGGGGCTCGAGGTGCCATCCGTCCTCCGAGTCCCTCTGAATCAAAGGAGGGTAGATGGGGCTCGCGGTGCTATCCGAGCTCCGAGCCCTTCTGACAAAGGAGGGCAGTTGGGGCTCGCGGTGATATCCGAGCTCCGAGCCCCTCTGAATCAAAGGAGGGTAGTTGGGGCTCGCGGTGCCATCCGAGCTCCGAGCCCCTCTGAACAAAGGAGGGTAGATGAGGCTCGCGGTGCTATCCGAGCTCTGAGCCCTTCTGAACAAGGCAGTTGGGGCTCGCAGTGATAACCGAGCTCCGAGCCCCTCTGAATCAAAGGAGGGCAGTTGGGGCTCGCGGTACCATTCGAGCTTCGAGCCTTCTGTGAAATAGAAGAGGAATTATTGACTCGCGATACTATCCAAGTGTCGACCTTTCTGTGGAAACTGAAGAGGAATTATTGGCTTGCGATACTATCCGAGCGTCGACCCTTCTGTGGAAATAGAAGAGAAATTATTGGCTCGCGGTATATCCGAGCATCGACCCTTCTGTGAAATAGAAGAGGAATTATTGGCTCGCGGTACTATCCGAGCGTCGACCCTTCTGTGAAATAGAAGAGGAATTATTGGCTCGCGATACTATCCGAGCGTCGACCCTTCTGACTTGTCGAAAATGCCTGTTTGGAGAGAAAAAGTGGAGGGGTAGTGGGGGTAATTTTACGCCTATTGCTGACGTCATTGGCGCAAAGATCAAAGCGTTTACAGATCGTGGTGGCCGCTGGATCTTGGTAGTTAAGATCCAACGGCTAGATCTTTTTTGCGAAAATAGAGGAGTCGCTTTCCCATTTAAAACCCCCTCTCCCTCCCTCATTTCTTCTTCACTTTATTACTCATTTTCCAATTTTAACAAGAGCGGGATTCTTACTTGCCGTCGGCGATACTTTTCGGTGACCGTAAATTCCTACGCTCCAGGTTAGTACTTTCTTTTTAGTAATGTCGCGAACTTAGTCCAGATCCGAGGCTAGCTCGTCAGGCCGTTCCGTGGAGGAATCCGAGCAGGAGACGTCCTTGTCCTTGAGTAAGTATAAGGTGAAGGAGGAGGTTCTGACCGACCCTGGGTCGGACGATGGGGACGACGTAGCCTTCGTGGTGTTCCCGTTGAGTTCCAGAAGGCCGGGAAAGGAGCCCAAGGACAAGGGTGAAGAGGAGGAAGAGGATGAGGGGGACGGCGAGGACGAGGAGGAGCAGGATCAGGAGGAGGGCGATGAGGAAGAGGAGGGGGAAGGCATCGAGGGCGAGGAGGAAGATAAGGAGCAGGGTGCCGAGGGTGAGGAGGAAGACGAGGAGGGTCAGTATCCCGAGGTCCAGGGTGTTTACGACGAGGAGGATGAGGTCGACGAACGGGAGGCTGTCCAAGGAGACGCTGGCCAGGGCACGGCGGGAAGGCCGATCGGGGTCGGAGAAGATCTTCCACCTCTTTCCCCTTTGTCGACGCCGTCTCCCGAGCGGAAGGCTCGCCCTCGTCGGAAGAAGAAAGTCTTGACCATCCCACACAGCCCTTCCTCACCAGATGAGTACGCACCGAGACCGGGTCTCGAGTTTCCCCGGGTCTCCTTCAAGAATCCAGGGTCGATTCGGATGTATTCCGACGATATTAAGGATATCGAACCGATCCCTCCAGTGCCGGGCGAAGACACTCGGGTGAAGATTCGCGCTGATAGTATCCCGAGCATTTTGAAAGCAGAATATTTTAACATTCTTAGGGCCGCCTACTATATTCTGCGGGATTTCGAGATCTTCATTCCGAGCCTAGGTATTCGGCCCATTACGGCTCTGACGCCGGGTTACTGTATGTTCCCCGAGGACGCCTTCCTCTCGGGGCTGAGGCTGCCTCTGCATCCTTTTGTTAAGAGGGTTCTGAACTGGGCGAGGCTGTGCCCTATGCAGTACGGTCCGAACTCTTGGAAGCATCTAGTCTTCTTTATACTAAAGTGCCAAGAGAAGAGAGTGACGCCGAGGCTGACGTATTTCCGAGCCGTTCTTGGGATCGGCTCGCTCGGAGATCAGGAGGGGATTTTTTACTTTTCACCGAGGCCGCATAAGAAGGTCATGCACGGTCATCCGGACTCCGTAAAGGAGTGGAAAGAAAAGTATTTTGTGGTTCGGACTGAGGGGTCTTGGGGAATTCCGACCAATTGGAACTTCGTCAAGCCGAACCACAAGCCTCCGAAGCGGAGCGACTTGACCGCCAAGGAGTGGAAGAAGGTGGAGAAGATAGTCTGGGGGCACAGTATCGCATGGCCTCGAGTGACCGAGATACATCTCGTCCGGGCCGGACTGAGTCCTGCCGACCCTAGTATGTTTCTTTCCGAATTTGTTCATTTTCCTGCCTTCGTGTTAACGTTAGCTCTTCTCCTTTCTTTTTTGCAAGGATGACAACTCAACAGGCGGACGCTAAGAAGATATTGCTTGCTGTTGCCGAGAAGGCGGGGATAGAGAAGAAGAAGAAGGCTGAGCAGGAGTGGATAGCGGCCGAGAAGCAGAAGCTGGCTGCGCAGGCTGGAGGGTCCTCCAAGGGGCCGGCCCCGGTGGCCGAGGAGCCTTCCCCGGCGAAGAGGGTCAAGAGGCACCACTCCCACCACTCCCATTCGTCGAGGGTGGCTCGGGACGCTGGGGGTGGTTCAGGTAAGACAGTGGATGCCCCGGAAAAAGGGCTCCCCCCTATACGGCCGACCGCCGTGGAGATGGTGGGCAAGCAGGGTACGCTGCCCTTTGCCTCTGATTGGTCGATCGTGCGGGGGGATTCTCTGCTCGATGGGCCTGTGTCGGTCGAGTTCGTCTCGAAAGCCGCCACCGAGCGCGATTTGATGGCCCTGGCGGCGCAGACGGCGGACCAGGTCTACATGCAGTGGTCTCAGGCACACCTCTCGGTAAGTTGACTTGGCTCCACTTTTCTCATTAACTTGGCGGAGTTTTTCTGATCTTTCTTTCTTCGGACAGGCGATGCTCCATGGTCAGCACTTCCACAAGTGCTTGGAGAGGGAGATATACATCGAGAGGCGGAATGCGGAGAAGTACCTCCGCGAACTGAACAAGGCCACAGATGAGCTGAAAGAGGCCCGAACCATGGTGGCCGTCCACGAGATCCAGATAGAATCGCTCTACAAAATCCACAAGCAGGACCGAGAGGATCTAGAGGCGAAGATCGCGGCCGAGGCGGAGAAGGGGAAGAAGGCCCTGGAGGAGATGGAGTCGGCCTTGGGGGAGACTCTGATGCTGGCACAGGACGAGGCGTACGAACAGGCCAAGTCCCATTTTAAGCAGATCTACCCCCGAACAGAGCGTGGACCACCTCTGCTATAGATGGTAGGCGGACCTGCTGCTGATCCCTGGTGGTGACGAGATGGGGGGAGTCCAGGGCGACGAAGAGGTGCCACCCCCCCTCAAGAATAGACTAGTTTTTGTTTCTTTTTTCATTTTTGATGTAACTGCCTTAAGCGGACTGGCCACCGCGGCTTTTGTATCAAACTTTTGAAAGAAATGAAATTTACTTTTTTGGGTCGATCTTTCCAGACTTGTGTTTATTGTGATATTTGCTTTCATCTTTTGGTAGATGCACGGGACCCGAATTGCCAACCCCGTTCTGCCGATGTACCTCTGACTCGAGCGGGGAAGGAGGCTTGGGAGGCAGTTTTGGCTGGCCAACGAAAGCAGGCTCGGGACCGAGCGGCCGCTAAGAATTATTTTCTGAACAGATCTAGAGAGCTCGGTCTGGAGGTGGTGCGCCTGAAGAAGGCCATTGCCGATCGGGACTGGTGGGTAATCGAGATGGACTGGTCCCTATCGGATGCCTCGAGTGGGCGGTCGGCTTCAGAGTCTTTCCTTCGCGAGGCCGTGGTTAAGAAAGAGCTGGAGATTCGCAGGCTGAAGCTGGTGTTAGGCGCGGGTCTGATGGAAGAGGCCAGCAACTCGACACCGGGGCGGTCACCGATATTTCTTTTGGATGAGGCCCAGCCCGGTGATGCAGGAAGCTCGGTGGCGGGAGTATCTTCCCGGGCCGATCCAACCGAGCTTGGGAAGAGCCCTGAAGGAGGCGCCGAGTTTGAATTTCAGGCCAAGTGCGAGTGAGTTTGTGAGTTGTTCTTTGTATTTGTACCGACGTTCATTGAGTTGTAAGCAGTGAGTAATAATAATCGTATTCGTTTTCTCGAACCTTGATTGTCTCGGTTGCCGAGGGTGGCCGGTGTGTCTGCTACGAAGGGTCGCCACTGACGCGACTGCGTCACTAATGGCGACGTTTCGCATTCCCATGAGTATTTATGGCGACGTTTCGCCTTCTGTCATTTCATGTTCCCGGATGCAATAAATGTGGGCCTCAGGGGGCTATATAATCCCCACTCCCCTTCTTGGTTGTCAGGCAGTGAGTTGCTTGATTTGGGTGCCTACGGAAGGCGGGCGCCCAGAGAACACAATGTTTCTGTATACTCCGGATCGGAGGCACACCGATCACCCTCGGACTATTTGGGCTCCAGACCGTTAGAGCCATGAGACCCCGGGTTGTTCGTTGGTGAGCGGTGGGCCGACCGATCGGTTCGGGGGTTCGGATAGAGCCGAAGCGTGGTGGCTCTCCTGCCGTCCTCGAACAGTTCGGGGTTTCGGGCTTGTAAGAGCCGTAAACCCCGGGTTGTTCGTGGGCGAGAGAAGGGCCAGCTTGACGGCTCGAAGGCTCGGAGCGTTTGGCTCGAAACGGAGAGAGCAGAGGGTTGATGGCCCCCTGCCACCCTCGAACATTTCGGGGTTTGGGCTGGTGAAAGTTGTAAACCCCGAGTTGTTCGCGGGTGAGAGTGTGGTCAACAAATCGACTCGAAGCTCGGGGCGTCTGTCGAAGGCGGACGCTCTAAACCTTGATAAAATTTTTGTTAACACCTGGTAGTAGGTCGTAACCGAGCCTCCATGCCGGTGAGAAAGACAGTTGCAGGCGTAGGAGAGGGTCGCCGCCGAGCGTCAGGGTCGCGGTGCCTTGAAGAAGGCACCCGCCTTGCTCGGGGCCGACGTCGAGCTCCCACAGTTGTTCTCAGGGGGAGACGGTGTGGGCGTGGCTGGCGGATGTCGCTTCGTACATAGGTTGATGAGCTTGAAGAAGCCCAAACCGAGCGAGGGACGGATGCCGAGCCCTCATACCGGTGAGAAAGACAGTTGCAGGAGTAGCAGAGGGTCGCCGCTGAGCGTCAAGGTCGCGGTGCCTTGAAGAAGGCAACCACCTTGCTCGGGGCCGACGCCGAGCTCCCGCAGTTGTTCTCAGGAAGAGACGGTGCGGGCGTGGCTGGCGGATGCCGCCTCGTACATAGGTTGATGAGTTTGAAGAAGCCCAAACCGAGCGAGGGACAGATGTCGAGCCCCCATACCGGTGAGAAAGACAGTTGCAGGCATAGCAGAGGGTCGCCACCGAGTGTCAAGGTCGCGGTGCCTTGAAGAACGCACCCGCCTTGCTCAGGGCCGACGCCGAGCTCCCACAGTTGTTCTCAGGGAGAGACAGTGCGGGCGTGGCTGGCGGATGTCGCCTCGTACATAGGTTGATGAGCTTGAAGAAGCCAGAACCGAGCGAGGGACGGATGCCGAGCCTCCATACCAGTGAGAAAGACAGTTGCAGGCGTAGCAGAGGGTCGCTGCCGAGCGTCAAGATCACGGTACCCTGAAAAAGGCACCCGCCTTGCTCGGGGCCGACGCCGAGCTCCCACAGTTGTTCTCAGGGAGAGACGGTGCGGGCGCGGCTGGCGGATGTCGCCTCGTACATAGGTTGATGAGCTTGAAGAAGCCTAAACCGAGCGAGGGACGGATGTCGAGCCCCCATACCGGTGAGAAAGACAGTTGTAGGCATAGTAGAGGATCGCCGCCGAGCGTCAAGGTCGCGGTGCCTTGAAGAAGGCACCCGCCTTGCTCGAGGCCGACGCCGAGCTCCCACAGTTATTCTCAGGGAGAGATGGTGCGGGCGTGTCTGGCGGATATTGCCTCGTACATAGGTTGATGAGCTTAAAGAAGCCCAAACCGAGCGAGGGACGGGTGCCGAGCCCCCATACCGGTGAGAAAGACAGTTGTAGGTGTAGCAGAGGGTCGCCGCCGAGCGTCAAGGTCGCGGTGCCTTGAAGAAGGCACCCGCCTTGCTCGGGGCCAACGTCGAGCTCCCGCAGTTGTTCTCATGGAGAGACGGTGCGGGCGTGGCTGGCGGATGTCGCCTCGTACATAGGTTGATGAGCTTGAAGAAGCCCAAACCGAGCGAGGGACGGATGCCGAGCCCCCATACCGGTGAGAAAGACAGTTGCAGGCGTAGCAGAGGGTCGCCGCCGAGCGTCAAGGTTGCGGTGCCTTGAAGAAGGCACCCGCCTTGCTCGGGGCCGACGCCGAGCTCCCGCAGTTGTTCTCAGGGAGAGACGGTGCGGACGTAGCTGGCGGATGTCGCCTCGTACATAGGTTGATGAGCTTGAAGAAGCCCAAACCGAGCGAGGGACGGATGCCGAGCTCCCATACCGGTGAGAAAGACAGTTGTAGGCGTAGCAGAGGGTCGCCGCCGAGTGTCAAGGTCGTGGTGCCTTGAGGAAGGCACCCGCCTTGCTCGAGGCCGACGCCGAGCTCCCGCAGTTGTTCTCAGGGTGAGACGGTGTGGGCGTGGCTGGCGGATGTCGCCTCGTACATAGGTTGATGAGCTTGAAGAAGCCCAAACCGAGCGAGGGACAGATGTCGAGCCCCCATACCGGTGAAAAAGACAGTTGTAGGCGTAACAGAGGGTCGCCGCCGAGCGTCAAGGTCACGGTGCCTTGAAGAAGGCACCCGCCTTGCTCGGGGTCGACGCCGAGCTCCCGCAGTTGTTCTCAGGGAGAGACAGTGCGGGCGTGGCTTTTGCGGATGTCACCTCGTACATAGGTTGATGAGCTTGAAAAAGCCCAAACCGAGCAAGGGACGGATGCCGAGCCCCCATACCGGTGAGAAAGACAGTTGCAGGCTTAGCAGAGGGTCGCCGCCGAGCGTCAAGGTCGTGGTGCCTTGAAGAAGGTACCTGCCTTGCTCGGGGCCGACGCTGAGCTCCCGCAGTTGTTCTCCGCGAGAGACACTTTTCTGGCTCGCGATGTTATCCGAGCACCGAGCCCCAAGCTTGTAAGGGAAGCTTTTTAGGCTCGCGCTCTTATCCGAGCACCGATCCCCAAGCTTGTAAGGGAAGCTTTTCGGGCTCGCGCTGTTATCCGAGCACCGAGTCCCAAGCTTGTAAGAGAAGCTTTTCAGGTTCGCACTGTTATCCGAGCGCCGAGTTCCAAGCTTGTAAGAAAAGCTTTTCTGGCTCGTGCTGTTATCCGAGCACCGAGCCCCAAGCTTGTAAGAGAAGCTTTTCGGGCTCGCGCTGTTATCCGAGCACCGAGCCCCAAGTTTGTAAGGGAAGCTTTTCAGGTTCGCACTGTTATCCGAGCGCCAAACTAAGCTTGTAAGGGAAGCTTTTCTAGCTCGCGCTGTTATCCGACCACCGAGCCCCAAGCTTGTAAGGAAAGCTTTTCTGGGCTCGCGCTGTTATCCGACCACCGAGCTCGAGATATGTTCTTTATTTGTAACAAAATAGGAAGCCGTAGGCTTGTTTTAAGAAAGCTGGCATATTTACAATATATTTGAACTTTACAAAAGACCAGGCACGACATGCCGATTACAATCATGATAATTTACATGGAGGCTACTCTCCTCCTAAGAACTTGATTAAGTGTTCCGCGTTCCAGGACCTCTTGATGGGCTTGCCTTCGGCACTGGTCAGGCGATACGTGCCTGGGCGCACGACTTCGGATACTTTGTAGGGGCCCTCCCAATTTGGTGCCAACTTTCTCTTCTGGCCAGGATTGGATGCCGCCAGCTTTCGGAGGACAAGATCTCCGAGTTTGATGTCAGTTGGGCGCACCTTCTTGTTGTAGAACTTCTCAATTCTTTGTTGGTAGATGATTCTTCTAATGGCGGACTTTTCCCTGACCTCGTCTATGAGGTCCAGGTCGGCTCGCAGCTGTTAGGAGTTGGCAGCCTCGTCGAAAGCCATAATTCGGGGTGAAGGGATTCCAATCTCCAAGGGAATGACGGCCTCTGTGCCGTATGTCAGATTGAAAGGGGATTCTCCCGTGGGGAATCTCTTTGTTGTTCGGTGGGCCCAGAGAACGCTGGGCAGTTCGTCGATCCATAACCCCTTGGAAGAGTTATCGAGTCGTTTCTTGAGGCCGTCGAGGATTTGGCGGTTCGCGTTCTCGGCCTGCCCGTTAGAATGGGGTGGCACACTGAGGAGAAGCGCTGCTGGATTTCGAGATCTTCGCAGAACTTGCAAAAATGCTTACCCGCGAATTGAGTCCCATTGTCTGTGATGAGTACCTACGGAATCCCGAACCGACAGACGATGTGTTTCCAGAAAAACTTCTGAGTCTGTCTCTCGGTGATCGTTGCTAATGGCTCGGCCTCGATCCACTTAGTGAAATAGTCGTTCTCCACAACGAGAAACTTTCGCTGGCCCGTTGCTTTTGGAAATGGGCCTACCAAATCCATCCCCCACATTGCAAAGGGGGTCGGACTGGCCATGGACCGGAGGTTCGCCTGAGGAGCTCTCTTCACGGGGGAGAACCGTTGGCAGGGGTTACACTTCTTCACTAGGGCGAGGGTGTCTTGCAGCATAGTGGGCCAGTAGTACCCGTGATTTAGCGCATTCCGTGCTAGTGAACGACTTCCCATGTGACATTCGCCGAACTCCTCGTGCAGCTCCTTGAGGGCGTACTTGGCTTCGTCTGGGCTTAGGAAGCGAAGGTAGGGTCTGCCATCGGTTGTTGTATAGGATCTTTTGAAGAGGGTGGCATTGATGACCGCGAATCTTTCAGATCGGACCCTGATCCGTATTGCTTCAGCTCGGTCTTCGTGAAGCTCTCCCTTGACTAGAAATTTTTTGATAAGAGTGGTCCAGTCGTCAGGAGGGGCTCCGTCTTCGACGCACAGAACCTCCAGGGAGTCTGTACTTGGCTTCAACAGGACTTCAATCAGGACCGTGCGGTCGAGGCCTTCAAAGGATGAGGAAGCCAATTTTGACAGGGCGTCGGCCTGGGCATTCAGCTCCCGAGGGATCCTTAAGACAGCCAATTCGTCGAAGGACGATAATAGGCGTTGGACCATGGCCCGGTACTTGATCATCCGATCGTCACGGGCCTCGTAGTCCCCGGTGATCTGGTTGACCACCAGTTGACAGACGCTAAAGGCCCTGATCTGTCTAGCACCGGCTTGATGAGCCAGGTTGAGCCCGGCGATCATCGCCTCGTATTCAGCCTCGTTGTTAGAGGCCGAAAAGTTGAGGCGGAGACAATACTGGAGGAGGAAACCATCCGGACCTCGAAGAATGATGCCCGCACCACTCCCCGTTTCGCAAGAGGAGCCATCGACGTAAACTTCCTACGTCTGGTCGGCTTCTTTGCTCGTGGGTTGCTCGGAGATGGTGCATTCTGTAATGAATTCGGCGAGGGCCTGCCCTTTGATGGACGTTCTTGGTTGATAGTCGATGTCGTACTGGCTGAGTTCGATTGACCATTTGACTAGTCGTCCGGAGCTCTCGGGTTTGTAGAGCACAGCCTTCATGGGTTGATCCGTGAGTACCTGGATCGAATGCGCCTGAAAGTAAGGGCAGAGCTTTCGCGCGGCTATGACCAAGGCGTACGCCACCTTCTCCATCCTGGAATACCGGGTCTCGGCGTCGAGCAGGACCTTACTCACATAATAGAGGGGCTTTTGAACCCCTTCCTCTTCTCGGACGAGGACGGCGCTGAGCACGTTCTCCGAAGCGGAAAGGTAGAGCCAGAGTGGCTCCCCTGGTTCGGGCTTGTTGAGGAGAGGAGGGTTGGCGAGGTACTCTTTCAACTGTGTGAAGGCCTCTTGCTGTTGAGCATCCCACTCGAACCTTCCAGTGCCGCGCAGTGCCTTGAAGAACGGAAGGGACTTCTCTCCAAACTTGGAGAGGAAACGACCGATGGCCGCCAGTCTACCCGTTAGCCTCTGGACTTCTTTGACATTCCTGGGAGGGGCCATGTCTATTATGGCCTGAATTTTTTCGGGGTTCACCTCGATGCCGCGCTGGCTGACGATGAACCCTAAGAACTTCCCCGATGAGATGCCGAAGGCGCACTTTGCCGGGTTGAGCCTCATGTTGTGGGTTCGAAGGACCCCAAAGGCTTCTTCCAGGTCGGCGACGTGGTGCTGTCCGTGCTGACTTTTGACGAACATGTCGTCGACGTATACCTCTATGTTATGCCCGATTTGATCTTTAAAGACTCGGTTGACAAGCCTCTGGTAGGTGGCGCCGGCGCTCTTCAGCTCGAAGGGCATGACCCGGTAGCAATACAGTCCCTGGTCTGTGGCGAAGGACGTCTTGGCGATGTCCGGAGGAAACATCCGGATTTGGTTATAGCCTGAGAAGGCATCCATGAAGGAAAGGAGCTCGTGACCCGAGGTAGCATCGATCAGGGCATTGATGCTAGGGAGAGGGAACGGATCCTTGGGGCATGCCTTGTTGAGGTCGGTAAAATCTATGCAGATCCTCCAACTCCCGCTCGCCTTCTTCACCATGACGACGTTCGCCAGCCACTCGGGGTAGCTGACCTTTTGTACAAAATGCGCAGACAAGAGCTTGTCCACTTCTGCATTCACTGCCTGTTGTCGCTCAGGAGCGAACTTGCACCGCTTTTGGACGATCGGTTTCGACCCGGGAATCACGCTGAGTTTGTGCATGATGAGATCTTCGGAGATACCGGGCATGTCAGAGGGCTTCCAGGTAAAGAGGTCGACATTGCGCCGAATGCAGGCGATTAGGGCGGACTTAAGGTCGGGGGCGAGGGAGCAGCTTACTCGGAAGTGCTTCGACGCATCCCCTGTCTCGAACGAGACATCCTGAAGCTCGTCCGCCGGCTCCGGCTCTGGCTGGGTTCTTTCGGGCTCCAGCTCGACGGCATCGAGGGGAAACACCCCGTTTCCGATTGCCGTCATGTAGCACGAACGTGCTGCTTCCTGATTCCCTCGGACAACTTCGACGCCAGTGTTGGTAGGGAATTTCATTTTCTGATGGTAGGCCGAGGGAACTGCCTGGAGGGAGCAGAGTCCCGGACGGCCGAGGATGGCGTTGTAGGCTGCCTTTACATTCACAACCATAAAATCCATGGACTCGGTCCTTCTGTTCGGGGTCGTGCCTGCCGTGACGTCTAGGGTGATGATCCCCTCTATAGTCACGGGGACGCCGGAGAATCCATGCAGGGTATACCCGGCTGGCTTTAGTTTTTCACGGGAGAGCTTTAGGTTCTCGAATGCTTCTAGGAACAGAATGTTGACCGAGCTCCCGTTGTCCACGAGGATTCTCCGGACCTCGAAGTTCGCCATGCTGAGGTTGATGACAAGTGCGTCACAATGAGGGAGCCGGACCCCTTCCAGATCTTCTCCTGAGAAGGAGACAGGGAGTTGCTAGACCTGGGGGGAGAGAGGGCCCTGGACGGTGTTGACATCCCGGATGAAGGCCTTGCGGAAAGTTTTGGATTCTCCTCCCATGGGCCCTTCGTGGACGCAATGTAGGATTGCCTGACCCTCAGGCTCCTTGGGCTCCGAATCTCGCTCGGGACGCTGTCGATGCCCTCGAGGAGGAGGGGAATCCCTCCTGTTTTTGTTGTCCCTCTGTTCCCGGCCGCCTTCCCATTTGAATTCTCAGAGGTACCCTCGTTGGATGAGGGTCTCAATTTCGTCCTTCAGGGTGCGACAGTGATCTGTGTCGTGCCCGTTGTCCCGGTGAAAACGGCAATAGAACCGCTGATCCCTCTTCTTACTGGTGTTGTTGGACGGTCGAGGGGGGTACTGGACAAGGTCGCTGTCTTCAATCGCTAAGAGGATTGTCGACACGTTCTGCGTCAGCGGAGTGTATCTCTCGAAGCGGGGGATCGGCGGAACCCTCTTTACGGAGCCCCCGTCTCTTGTAGCTTTTTTCGCTGGCTCAAACTCGTCGGCTTTGCGCTTCCCCTTCCCGGGAACTTCCTTCTGGTCCTCTGGATTGAGGGCCTCTTCGGCTCGAATATATTTTTCGACCCGGTTGAGGAGGTCGGGGAAGTCTATCGGCGGTTTCTTTGCCAGGGAGGCCTTCAGCTGTCCATGTCGGACGTTGTGACGGAAGGCTGCCGAGGCAACGACAGGGTCGAGGGATGAGACTGACCTCGCCTCGGCGGTGAACCTTCGGACAAACACTCGGAGTGGCTCCCCCTCCTTTTGCTGGAGTCCAAGTAGGGACGCACTTCTTTTGGCCTTTCGGCTGGTTACGAAGTGGGCGAGGAAGCTGCCCTCTAGCTAGTCGAAAGAATAGATGGAGCCGGGGGTGAGCTTGGAGAACCATTCCCGAGCCGGACCCCGGAGTGTCGCGGGGAAGGCTCGGCACAGGAGGGGATCCGATGCGCTGTGAATCATCATGAGGGTTTTGAAGCCCTCCATGTGATCAGCAGGATCGCCCTCGCCGTCATATGTTTCGAACTGAGGCGGATGGAAATTGCGGGGTATCTTCGCCTGCAGGATGAGGGCAGAGAAAGGAGGACGAACCGGCCTGTACCCCTGAGCTGCTCTTGGGTCGCCGTTACCAAAGTGGTCGAGGCGCTCCATTTCTTGGAGGCGCTTCAAAATGCCGCCATCATACTCTGGGGGGATTGTTGAGGGGCGAGACACGCTAGCCTCGGCCTCTGACCGTGTGTGGGAACAGCGGGCGTTCTCATTGACGGGGACCCCTCGGATGGCACCCAAGATTTTCCTTCGGAATTCCTGGAACTCCTAGTGGGTAACCGGGGCTCCTTCGACCCGGTTTGGTTGGGCGGACTGTCGCCAACCGACCCGGCTGAGGACGGGCTCCCGCCGTTGGGACGGGGGTCTGGGATGGTTCGGAGCCGAGTTGGAAGCGGCTCCTCCCCTGCCACGGCTGGCCTGTCGGTTCAAGATTACCCCCCGCAGATCGCTCTGGACCGGACGGAAGGTATTTGGCTGGGGCCCGTGACTGACCCCTTTGTTGTTTGGTCCCTGAGCAACGACCGCGATGCCTTGTGGAGGCACGTCCTGTCGGCGTGCGGAGGTAACAGCTTTTGCGGCCTTGGGCGCCATGTGAGCTTGGGTAGACGGGGGTGCCGACGGGGGCGGAGCTCGGGTCGGTGTCTATGAGGGTACCGTTGGAAGCGAGGCTCGGGTTGGCGTCTACGATAGATAGTTTCCCACAGACGGCGCCATCCTGATGCGGTTTGTTTTTAGGAGGCGTGTGGACGCACCAGGCGTGAGTTCGTACTCGATTTGTATTGAAGGAGGAGACTCCTATGCAGACGACCCTCGACTGGACGAACGGTACTGGGGTAGGCTGTATTGAGGTGGAGGCTGATGCTCGGCTCGGATCTTTGGGACTCGGATTCGATGGTCTCGTGTACCTGCAGACGGTCTCGGAACACCAGGGTTGGTCCCGGTGGCAGACCCTCCGACGATCTAGTCAGTTACTAAGGGAGAGTAACAATAACTAGGGTTTGAGTAGAAAAGTTTTGATTACCTGAATCCAGGGGGGAGGGTCTGGTATTTATAGGGGATGCGAACCGGGTCTGGGCCCGTTTGGGGCCGGGTCCGGACCCGGTTGCCCGAGTGGCTGAAGCGTTGGAAAACCGGGCGGTATAGGGCTGACGTGGCAGACGCCGGGGCGGTTTTCGGGCGACGTGGCAGAGGTCCGGGCGGTTTTCCGACGCTAACGTGGCGGATCCGGAGGATCAGGAAGAGCGCGTATCCTGAGGGGATCCTGTGGCCGAGGACGGGCCACGTTATTCCTGACCCATATCAATACATGCATTTGGAAAAACTGAATAGTTATGTTTTTAATATTTATGCATTTGGGAATGTGAATTGATGATCCAATTATTTCTTTGCTATTTGTTTGATACTTAGGTAGATATGATATTGTTTCTGAATAGTTTCTTTGCTTTATGTTTTTATTGAATAGTTACTTTTTTCTTGCTCTCATGTAATACTGATTTGGAAACTTGTTTTTATTTCTCCAATTTTTGACATTGCTATCTGCTGGATACTTATGATCATGTATATGAAAATGTTTCTCAATACTTTCTTTGCGCTCTGTTGGTTCTCAATTTTGGAGAATTTTTTGTTCAATTTTTTATGAAAATGAAAGAATTTTAAACAAAATTTTAAAGGATTTTAAAGGAAAATTTAAGAAATTTTTAATGAAAACTTTAGGAAATTTTAAGACATGGGGGATAAAAAAAGTAATTTCACCCATAGCTGTTAACAGATTAATATAAGTCGACGGCAGTTGTTTTGGGTCCAATTATAAAAAATTTGGGTACTTTTGGATTCTTACTGTAATTTCAGGTGTATTGAAAATTAATACAAACTTTTGAGTGTATTTACGTCATTAACCCTTTGCATATATACCTTGCTGGAGCCCATAGCTCTATCCTATTACATCTATACTATTATTAAGCAAAGCTCCATTTTGGCGGTTTTTTACTATCATGCCCCCATATACATAAAAAGCTTTAAAAAGTATATAAGGTTAATTTTATAATTTTCACTTCATATTTAAAGCCTCCATAAAATTCTGTTTCCTCAAAAATCGAAACCGTCTCTTCCTCTCCCTCCATCGAATCCGTGCATTGCACGTGCATATTTCCAGTGCAAATTGCACGTGCTAACCCATAAAACGTGCATTGCACATGCGGATTACTAGTCAAATAAAATAAAAAATATATATAGGGTAAATTCACTAAATTGGGGATAACTCTAATGGTCAATCCAAATAACAGTATTGATCAACGTGAAAGTCACCCCTAGTATAAGGGGTTAAATTGTCACTTAACCAATTTAAACTTATTTTAGACACTTTGTTAATCAGTCTCTCCCTCAATAGTCCAATTTGAAAATAAAGTTAAGATAACGAACTTTACAAGCAAACTGTATGTTAATAGTTACAATACACTAGTAATTTTTACGTGCAATGCACTTCTTAATAAATATTTTTATTAGAAGTTAAAAAACTTTCAACGTAGTCTAGTCTTAAATCTAATACCTTCTTTATATTAGATATGCACGAACAATACACGGATTTATTTGTCTACAAATGTTTGTATTTGTTGTTGAAATTAATTTGAACGTGTATTACACGTGTTTGTTTAGTTACAAAGTTAGAATTTGTTTGGTTACAAACCCTAACTCTCCTATTAAAATAGTAGATTTGCTTCCAACTTAGAGTTATCTTCCAAATTAAGAAAAAATAAATAAGAGTAGAGTTTGGATAATTATAGTTTTTTTTTATTTTTTTAGTTTTTTTATTTTTTTTATCAAAGTGTATGTTAATAGTTACAATACATTTACTTCCTTTTTTTTCGATTTTTTTTTTGTTTGGGGGGGGGGGGGGGGGGGGGGGTTTCTTATATAGATAAAAGTGATCTAAGTCGCCGATTTCATTAGTGAATGATTAACTGTTGCTGCTGATTTTGGTGTGGAAGCAAACAGATAGAATTTGTGGATTTTCGAGAAAACAAACAAGGCAAACATGTTGATCTGTTGACCTTCACCAATGTGTTGACTTGGTCTCTTGCCGCTGCTGCGAACCTGCAAAAAGTGCGAGACACCGGGATGGATCCCGGCGACGCACCCTCCGACGCTCAAGTCAGTAATCAGAAAAGATTATGAATGAGCGTTAAACTGGAAAAAGATTGATTACCTGGTAATAGTGGGGGGAGAGAGGTATTTATAGTCGCCTTAGGGAGCCGTTTCAAGATAAGAACATATCTCTACTTTCCGGTGTGAATGGATTGAAGCGGTTAAGATCATTTCTTAGAGATAATTATGAATCTGAATTCTTCTTTATCCTTTTGAACTGGTTTGTAACGAGTTGGGATCCGCACCCAGTAAGACAGATCCGTTCATGGGTCATTGGGCTTTGAAGAAAGACCCAGTTCCCATTTCAGACCCGTTTGTAGATGAAATTACCGTTTTACCCCTGAGCTTTAAGATTCGTGTCCAATTCGAACGATCCTGATTTAATCCAATTTTTAGCCATATCACGAGCTCCCCACTCCTGGAGACTGAGTTTTACAGTCTTTAAGGAGTAGTTTTGTTGTTCTAATGGCGTACGGGATTTTATCGGTGTTCTTAAGGGAGTTTGGATCTTGCACGGGGTGTAACGGTGTTATTCTGGACTTGTAAAATGCCTAAAAATATCCTCAGAATTTTCTGGATTTTTGGTGATTTTTCCAGATTTTTCTGAATTTTTTCTCATTTTTTTGAATTTTTTATTCATTTTTCGAATTAAATAAATAATTATCGAAAATATTAATTAATTATTCTAATTTAATAATTATATTTTTCAGAATTTTAAAATTATTTTCTGAATTAATAATTATTTTTAGAATTTTTTAATTAATTTTTTTCGATTTTAAATACTTTTTCAGATTTTTAAAAAATAATTAATACAAATAAATAAATAAATTAAATATTACCTGGATACGTGGCGCATTTCTGGACATCGATCGTGATCAGATGGCGCGCATTACAAAGCAGATCATGCTCTGGGCACGTGGCACGTTTCTGAGCGTCGATCATGATCAGATGGTACGCATCACAAAGCGGATCATTTTCTGGACACATGGCGCATTTTTTAGCCTCGATCGTGTCGTGGCGCGGATTTTGATACGATCGAACGGTGCGTGTATGTCGGCAGCGTTTTTTCTCAATTTCGAGCTCAGTACGTCTGCAGCTCGGCACCCGGGGCCAACCACTCAGAAGATGCCACGTGGCGCGGTCAACGAAGGCGTTGACCGCCACGTGGCACTTTTTTTTTCCCCCGCTCCATTTCTTTTTCTTCGTCTCGTCTCCCTTCTTCGACCTTCGTCAGCTCGCGAGAGAGGTCGATGGGGAAGCTCGGAGCTCGCTATTGGAGCTCGGAGTTAGGGTCGACGAGGAGAGCTCGAGCTTCGACTGTGGAAGCTCGACACCATGGAGTGAGGTCGACGATGGGTTTTGGAGCTCAGGATGGGGAGCTCGGCCATGGCGGAATTGGCAGAGTTCGAGCTTCTACTGTGGTGGCTCGACGCAGTGAAGGAGAGCTCGACGAAGTGGAGCTCAGCCATGGCGGAACTCATCGGGGCGGGCTTGATGACGGAGGAGAGCTCGACGATGGGCTTTGGAGCTCAGGATGGGGATTGAGGTTGGAGCTCGACCATGGCAGAGTTGGTGGAGTTCGAGCTTCGACTGTGGTGGCTCGACGTAGTGAAGGAGAGCTCGACGAAGTGGAGCTCAGCCATGGCGGAACTCATCGAAGTGGGCTCGACGACGGAGGATAGCTCGACGATAGCCTTTGGCTGCTCATGTGAGCTCGGCGAGGAGGCGAAGCCATGGCAACACTTGGCGAGGAAGTTGGAGTTCGGAACTTCGGAGCTTTGTGATCTCGGTGACGGAGCTCGGTGGTGGTCGTCGAGTGAGGAGAGCTCGACTGCGAGCGGTGTTGAGGAAGAGGGAGACAGAGGTTGAAGGAGGCGTGGGTTCTTCTTCCTCTGGTTTTGGTGGGAATCCTGGAGAAGAAGAGGGTGACGGTTTTGAAGAGGAAGAAGAAGACTGTGAGGGGTTTTGGCGCCAAAGCATAGGGGAGGAGGAGTGTATGGGGTTCGGGTTTGGATCCCTAACGGGTCCGAACCCGACTTGCCGACCCTTTTTTTTTGTTTGTTCGGCGAATCCGAGCACAGATTTTGAGGCACATTTTTTGCCACTTTGCAGTTCGGTAGTTCGGTAGATCGGTAGCTACGTGGCTCCATCTGGACGGTTGATCACGATCATGGCGCGAATCACAAGGCAAGAGGCCCAGATTTTGAGAAAACACGATCTTGTTGTTTTGTGGAGACGTGGCAAAATCTGAGTCATCCATCAGCCAAGGCGCGAATATCTGGACGATCTGACGGCTCAAGGAGCTGGGGGTATTTTTCCCCCAATACGGAGGTCGGTGCTCCGGCAGCTCGGCGTTGTAGCTCGGTAGCTCGGCGTTGTAGCTCGGTTGCGATCCACTTTCCCGGTGCTACGGAGGTCTGATCGGGGTGTGTGACCCCTCGTTTCGAAGCTAACTCGAAGATCTACAACTTATCTTCAGAAATGGGTTGAAGAATCACCCTTCTTCCTGGTCAAAACACTCCTCAACTTCGACGAGGCAAGGGGTCAGAGCTCGACGAGGCAGGGGGTCGGAGCTCGACGTCGGCATCTTGGAGCTCGGCCAGGTGAGAGGGGGTCGAGCTCGGTGATGTGCTGTTTGGTTTTGGCGCCAAATCGAAGAAGAGGAGCTCCACTCCTAGGAGCGAAGAAGATGGGCTAGGAAGATCCTCGTAAGAGCCATGGGAAGATCCATTCTTGGGGGTGAGCGGAGCGAAGAGTTTGGCTCTAGGAGAGAGCCATTTGGGAGACGAGTTTGAGGAGGAACTCTAGGAGAGAGTTGTGAGCTCCGAACTCGTTGAGAAGAGGTCCGCCTTGGAGGTGAGCGGAGCGAAGAGCTTGGCTCTAGGAGAGAGCCATTTGGGAGACGAGTTTGAGAAGCAACTCTAGGAGAGAGTCGTGAGCTCCGAACTCGTTGAGAAAAGGTCCGTCTTGGAGATGAGTGGAGCGAAGCGCTTAACTCTAGGAGAGAGCCATTTGGGAGACGCGTTTAAGAAGCAACTCTAGGAGAGAGTTGTGAGCTCCGAACTCGTTGAGAAGAGGTCCGCCTCAACGAGTGATCTAAGTCACCGATTTCATTAATGAATGATTAACGAAACCACAAAATATTCATATTACAAATCTTCCTTTCCTACGAGCACTATCGGCCCTCCCCCAAATTTAACAATACAACAAAAAGCTGAGAGCTAAGAGATACATCAAGCTAGGGATTTACATCCATCTCTCAAAATACCCAAACAAAAGATGTCATCCAGTGTCCACAACGGCAGTGTAAGTCCTCCAGTCTCTAGTAGAGGCCTGCACTCCTTACTGAATTACGGTAACTAGAAGTTAATCATTCTTAATCATTCTTAACTCCAAAATAAGTTTCACTTATATTAAAATCTCTACTATTTTAATGGGAGAGTTAGGGTTGTAAACAAACAAACCCTAATTTTGTAACTGAGCAAACCCGTGCAATATACGGCCAAACTAAATCCACCAAACATACTCGTGTGATGCACGTGCAGCCCCTAAAAAAGGAATATTTTAGCAAATGCCCCCATTTAAAATGTGAAAACTAGCATATACCCCCACTATTTTTAAAAACTAAGAAATACCCCTATCTCTAATATCTCTAATATTATAATGGGAGAAGGCCTTAGGGTCTGTTTGGTTCAAAGGAGGGGAGGGGAGGGAAGAGATTTTAATGGAGGGGAGGGAATGGGAGGGAAAGGAAGGGGAGGGATTTAATGAAAAGTCTGTTTGGTTCAAAGGAGGGGAGGGGAGGGAAAATAATAATTTTCTTGTTTGGTTCACAAGGGGAGGGAATGGATTTTATAATAAAATTACTTTTATACCCTTTTACATATAATAAGAAATTCATACAACCACTTCATACAATAAGAATTGAAACAACAACGAATTAGAGAAATTTTTTTCTTCTTTTTCTAGTTCATCATTCAATCTTTAGGAGGGTATCATTTCAGTACATACAGCAAGAAGCAAGAATTGCTCATAGTAAGTATATATAAAATATAAATACACGAACAGAATCCAAATATAAAGCCTTTTATAATTAGTTGCTATAAACCGATAATATATTCCCCCAAACTTCCTAGACTGGATATTCATTACCTGAATGCAGCATTTGCAAGATACAAATCTGCAACATCTAGCGATAAAATGAAAAAGAATGTACATACATATTTGATATTTCTATATATATAATAAAGAAAAAGGAAATACTTCTTCAGCGAAGCTTATTCTGGGCTACAGCATGGCACAATTCTTCCTCACAGAATAGAACCCTACTGGAAGCTACAGGCTTGATAACAGGCCTCGGTAGGCCTGGAGGCACAATGCATTTTGAAGGAAATGTGCTGTCCCGGAATAGTACAGCAGCAATCTGTTTCATGTCCATTGAGTAAAAGTGAGTAGGGAGAGGACCATGCTTTGGAGCTTTTGGTGTGTAACAGTCGGCTACTAGTAGGGAGAAAGAGAGAGGTTTTTTATTATATTAGGATTTAGATTTTAAAGGGCAATTTAGTCTAGCCACTTTAAAAAATTAGCGCTATTTTCTCTTCCCTCCAAATCCCCCCACTTTTGGAGGGGAGTCAAAATTGGCTCAGGAGGGGTGTTGCACCCCCTCATTTTCCTCCCCTCCCCTCCTAAAAATTGAACCAAACAAGAAAAGTATTAAAAAAACCCTTCCCTCCCCTCCCCTCCCCTTCCCTCCATTCCCCTCCAACCAAACAGTACCTTAGTGTTATTTGTAAATGTTTTGTCAATCTACCAATCCGTGCAATACACGTGCATAACTATTATAAAAGAGGTTCTAAGTTCAAATCCAGATTATGTCTAAATTTTTATTTTAAAAAACTATATTTATTAAGACATGCATCGCATGTGTAAATTACTAGTTTTGGTAACTAGAGTTTTCACACTCTCTTCCTCGAGTGTATGATATCATCTTCGTGTAGACAACAACAATAATCAAAGTGCTTAGTAATTTTAATACCCCGGCACCAAGTTGCACATGGGCAGAACGTAGGAAGATCCTGATTGACAAATAATGTTCATGTTGATGTTTGGATTATAGACGGAAAATTTTGAATTTTTTTTATGAAAAGGAGAGAATATTTTCAATAATGGAGAGAAAACTGAGGCTTGGCTGATTAGAGAGAAATTGGATTAATTTTTGGAAGATTGATTAGTGGAAAAAGATAGCTCCATAAATAGGAACATAATGACATTTGTCACAAATCGATGGAACATAATGACTAGGCCTTCAAGTCCCTTGATCGGAATTTGTCAAAAGCACACACACAAATCACAATATATGTTATTCATTGGGATAACACGTAGAAACATTACATCGGTCATGCCCACAAATACCATTTCATGAGAGTTATGAGGGATGAGTTTGCATTTCCACAATCACGGCCTCACGATTACTCCCACATAGGTGAAATCCTTCTGAAGTACATGTGAACTAATACCTCACAGATATATGCCTTTGGACTTTATGAAGAGTTTACACTCACCCTAACAGTTCACATTTTTTTACTGTTTGTACATAGGTGTATAAATTCAAGGTCAATGCTCAATGAAAAAACATCATCCAACTCGCTTTTACCACACTAAACATTTTAGTGGAATAAATTTCAAATAAATTAGCTGGGCTGCCACTGGTGATGCTCTGAAAAATGGACTCAACCCCATTCCCCTCGATGATTATAGGACTCTCCGCTCTTAGAATTTTTTTTTGTCATGTGGTCTACCATATGTTTTTTCAGATTTCCCAAAATTTAAAACATATTGTTGGATGTATATGTATATTCTCACTATAATAGGATAATATTGTGTATATTATTCTATGGGGCAACACGGGTTTACACGTGTTATGTTTAATATTGGAACGGGTTGAGTGGGCTAAAAGCCCAGTACCCTAAACCCAGTCTAATCTCTATATAAGCTGGTCTAGAGGTAGTGCCCTGTGATATTCCAATACTGATAAGCAGGGTATAATATCTTAAGCGGCTAGAGATTTACCCTAACCCTAATTTCCCCAAATCAGTATCAACAATCTTAAGATATTAATCATCTTCTACCTTGGGCCGCCGCTGTCTCCGACCAAGATCGCCGCCGCCGCTGGTCGACAAGATCCCGAACGTCTAGTCGCGATCAGAGCGCCGCCGTCGGGATCCCGAACGCCGCGCCGTCGCGCTCCCGAACGCCGAAGCAGTCGCGCTCCCGTTCGCCGAAGACGTCGCGCTCCCGCTCGCCGAAGCCGTCGCGATCCAGAGCTCCGCCGTCGACGTCCGGTCGTCTTCCTCCTCTGGATTAGTCGTGCTTGATCAGATCGAATCAAGTGGCTTCTTCCTCCATTGCTGTTGGAGTCTGGCATTAGATCAGATTGAATCCAAGGGTTCCATTGCTGTTTGAGTTCGGAAGTTTGATCAGATCGGATCAGTTTCTTGACTAGTTGCTGTGTGCTCTCCAGATTTGGTCCATTCTAAACTCAGTTATTTTCCTGTTTACTAAATTACATAAGTAGTAACTGTTTAGAAAGAACTCTCTATTGTTGGGAATCTATTGTTTATTCCTTTGTGATGGAAAAACATAGTCGTCCGTACGAGGTTCCCAAATTAGAGGGATTCAGTAGTGCTGAGTTTAATAGTTGGAAAAGAAAAGCCCAATACGGGATGAAATTCATGAAAATATTCTATACATGTCAAACAACATATGATGAATGTGTTGAAGATGTTGACGATGCAACATGGGTAACTGATGAAGACTTATGTAGAGAATTCTTATTGAATAGCATATCAGATCGCCTTGCAGACGTGTATATGAAATATGAAACTGCTAAACAAATTTGGGATAATCTACTAGATGAATTTAAGAAAGAAGAGAAAGTTTCTAAGGCACATCTAGTTGATAAGTTCATGGGTTTCACTTTTAAAGAAGAAAATGCAATCCTTCCTCAGGTAACAGACTTAGAAAATCTGGTAGGGAAACTAAAAACTGAAAACATTACTGTGTGTGATGAGTTCCTTACTGGAGCAATAATCTATAAGTTACCTGCTTCGTGGCTATCTTTTAAGACTGAGATGTATAGGTTGCCTGAACAAATTAAACTTGCACATCTAAAACGTTGCATCAAAGTTGAAGATGAGACTAGAACTAGGATGAATTTGGAATTGGTTAATAAACAACTTTCTACTGCTAATCTGTTAACCAATACCAAACGCACTCCTAAGTTCAAGAAGAACAAGTTTAATTTTAAAGGTGAACCAACTAAGTTAGAAGTCACGAAGAAAATTGCTAAAAGGAAAGGGAAATGCTACAACTGCAGAAAGTGGGGACATCATGCTTCTGAGTGCAGGCTACCCAAAGTGGAACAACCCAACATGGAAAAGGTGAACTTGTTGGAGGGGAAAACTGAGCCCACCAATTTTCTTTGTGTTGTTGGTGATGTAAAGGCCAGTACCTCTGCTAGTTGGTTGTTGGACTCGGGAGCCACCTGTCATGCTTGCAACGATGAGACCCTACTATCTGATCTGAGAGCTGCAAATGAATCAGTTTCAATGGCAAATGGAGAATCAGTGAAGGTGCTTCAGACCGGGACAGCGAATCTCAGTCTCTCCTCAGGTAAAACTTTAATTTTACGAAATGTTAAATATGTACCTGCTTTAGCTAAGAACTTGATCTCTATTAGCTTACTAAATCATGCTGGTATGGTTGTTACTATGATTAGTGGTAAAGCTATCTTGTCTGTAAATTCTTTTTATTTTGGTTGTGCTTATTTAGTTAATGGCATGTTCAGAATTAGTTTAGCAGATGAAGTAATCAACAATATTAGTTCCAAATTGTGTAGTCCACATACATGGCATAATAGGCTGGGACATGTGAACTATGTTAAGATTCTTAATGTTGCTAAAACTTTTAACTTGCCGATTGACACATCCATTAAAGGTGACAAATGTGAAGTGTGTGCTCAAACAAAGATAACTAGAAGACCTTTTCGTACCGTCTCTAGGAGCACACAACTACTTGAGTTGATACATTCTGACATATGTGATTTCAAGAGTTTTGTGACACAAGGAGGTCGGAAGTACTTAATCACATTTATAGATGATTACTCTAGATATTGTCACATTTATCTGTTAAAAACTAAGGATGAAGCACTAGAAAAATTCAAAGAATTTAAGGACCGTGTTGAGAATCAGTTAGATGCTAAAATTAAAAGATTTAGATCGGATAGAGGTGGCGAATATGTTTCATTTGGATTCAGAGAATTTTGTAACTCACATGGAATCATAGCAGAAACTACAGCACCCTACTCACCACAGTCAAATGGTATCGCCGAAAGAAAGAATCGAACACTCACAGAGATGTTGAATTCTATGTTATTGACTGCTGGATTACCTTCACAATTTTGGGGTGAGGCTGTATTAACTGCTAATAATATTTTGAACATGTTGCCACACTCTAAGTTACCTGCTACACCGTATGAATTGTGGCATAAACACACACCTAATTTTAATAAATTAAGAACATGGGGCTGTATTGCTTTTGTTAGGATACCTGACCCTAGAAGGCCTAAAGTGGGACCTCGAACAAATACGTGTGTGTATTTGGGTAGTGCAGTTGATAGTGCTGCAGACAGATTTTTAGATCTATCTCTCAACAAAATAATAGAATCAAGAGATGCAGAATTCTTTGAAGATATGTTCATCAAAGATAAAGGCATCTCATTATCTGAACCTGCAGACACAAGGAATGATTCACAACAGGAATCTAGATATACTTCAACTGACACTGAACCCTCACATAATGTTGAATTAAGAAGACTCTCTACAAGAGATAAAACACCTAGAACCTATGGTGATGACTTCGTGACATATGCACTAGCAGCTGACCCTGTTAGTGTTAAGGAAGCCTTAAGGTCTAGGGATGGTTTGCTTTGGAAAGAAGCAATTGATGATGAAATGGATTCTTTATTGCAGAACAACACTTGGGAATTGGTTAATTTGCCAGTAGGGGCTAAAACTATAGGAAGCAAGTGGGTTTTGAAGAAGAAACTTAATCCTGATGGAACTGTAGCTAAGTATAAAGCACGCTTAGTAGCTAAAGGTTATACTCAACAAAGTGGGGTGGATTATTTTGATGTTTATTCACCAGTTTGCCACATTGCTACAATAAGGATTCTTCTAGCCATAGCATCTATTGAAAAATTTGTTATTCATCAAATGGATGTTAAGACTGCTTTCCTAAACGGTGACCTCAATGAAGAAATCTATATGAATCAACCTGAAGGTTTTGTACTTAAAGGTTCAGAACATAAGGTCTGCAAATTAATTAAATCTTTGTATGGTCTAAAACAAGCACCAAAATTGTGGCATGAAAAATTCGATAAAACAATAAAGAGCTTAGGTTTTGAATCTAGTAATTCTGACAAATGCCTTTATTATCGTGATGAATCGAATAAAATTGTCATTATCTGCTTGTATGTTGATGACTTGCTAGTTGTTGGAAGTGACCTCTCTATTGTTATAGAAGTCAAAACCATGCTATCCAAACAATTCAATATGAAAGACCTGGGTGTTGTGGACACCATATTGGGTATGAGAGTGGGCTTTAGAAGGCAAGGAATAACCCTTAGCCAATCCCACTATATTAAAAGTGTGTTGAAGGACTGGGGATACAGTGATTGCAAAAGGTTTAATACACCTTATGATAATACCAAAAAGTTGACACCTAACGATGGTACAACAGTGAGACAGTTAGATTACTCTAAACTTATTGGGAGTCTCATGTATGCAATGACATGCACCAGACCTGACATAGCCTTTGCGATAGGCATGCTGAGCAGGTTCACTAGCAATCCTAGTCAATTACACTGGAATGCCCTTGAGAGGCTACTGGGATACCTAAACGGTACCCAAGAGTTTGCTTTGTGCTACTCTGGTTATCCTTCAGTACTAGAGGGATACTCTGATGCATCGTGGTGCTCAGGAAATGGTGACAGTAGGTCCACTAGTGGTTATGTGTTTACACTAGGAGGAGCAGCTGTGTCATGGAAATCTAAAAGACAACCTGGTCTTGCCTTTTCATCCATGGAGTCAGAACTCTTTGCGCTATCTTCTGCTAGTGAAGAAGCGGAATGGATAAAAGAGCTATTGTTAGATATTCCTTTGAGAAGGTTTAGAGTAACCACTCTCAGTCTTTATTGTGACAATCAAGCTGCAAATATTGTAGCTAACAACACTCTCTACAATGGTAAGAGACGTGTTGTGAGCCTTAGACAGGCCAAGTTGAACTATCTCATTAAACAAGGGACAATTGCCCTTATTGATGTACGATCAGAAAAGAATGTGGCTGATGCCTTTACAAAAGGACTAAGTAGAGATCTAATTATCAAAACTGTGGGGGAAATGGGGTTAAAAACTTTTGAGGATAAGTTTTAACACCCTAGTTATTTTGATAAATTAGAATCCAAAGTTGAGAGCCATAGAGTAGTTCAAACTTTAAGCATCAACCTTGACAGTTGACATGCTTTAGATAATTAGAAAAGTTCTATGTATTTATTGTTGATATATAACTTCATTCCAAATTTGATGATGTTATATATGTTTCAAAACTTACATAAAATTATCTTTTATTCCAAAAGAAAGCATGAAAATTTGTCGATGTGTTTCCGATGTTTAGAACTGTTGTTATATCATTCCAATTTTGATGATATATCTCTTTTATGGGGTTTATGTTTCATTCCAATCTTGATGATTCAGAACTTAACCATAATTGATCTAACAATTCTATCATTCCAACATGAAACACAGTATAGTTCTTGTGTAGAAACTATAATAGTTCTTGTACTTTATTTTGATAAAGATACTTGATTGTGATGCTTATGATGTACCTTTGCATATCTATGTTGAATTGTACTAAGTTCTTTAGCATGAACTAGATACTCTTATACATTTCATTTGAACTCTAAGAGAAGCGACTCATGAGATTTCTATGTGTTATGTTTAAAACAGATGGCAGCAAAGGCAATGGAAATGAATCAGTCAACTTTGATTTTGAGAATGATGATTTGCTCGATATGGAGGAGTAGACACAAAAGAACTCGCAAGATTTGTTTGTCAATTGCTTGGAGAAACTTCTATTTCAAGTTTAAGACTCTTTATTTGATTGAGCTTAAAACTTTTCGTTTATTTTGAAGTTTATTGTTTGGTTGACTTGAGATTATGATTTTGCTTTGTTGGTTTAGTCTTTGTGAACTATTCATTTATGGTTTTAGAACTATTTGATTATTTTGGTTTAGTCATATTTGAACTATTCAAGTTATAATTGATTTAGTCTATGATCCATGTTCTTTATGATTCAATAATGTTTGAATTTTTGTGATCCAATATTATAACATTGCTTAGCCTAATATATTGAGAATATAGGAGGAGATTGTTGGATGTATATGTATATTCTCACTATAATAGGATAATATTGTGTATATTATTCTATGGGGCAACACGGGTTTACACGTGTTATGTTTAATATTGGAACGGGTTGAGTGGGCTAAAAGCCCAGTACCCTAAACCCAGTCTAATCTCTATATAAGCTGGTCTAGAGGTAGTGCCCTGTGATATTCCAATACTGATAAGCAGGGTATAATATCTTAAGCGGCTAGAGATTTACCCTAACCCTAATTTCCCCAAATCAGTATCAACACATATATACTCCATGAAGTTCTTTAACACATGCAAATATCAATTGCATATGCGTCTTCTTTTAACAATTCAGTAGAATCTGTATTAATATAAAGGGCATGATTCATGAACAGGTGCAGGGTCCACTTGAGATTCAAGTGGGGATTCTCAACAACTCATTTATAAACTAGCAGTGTTTAGAGCACCTAGCATGGTTGCATGGTTGCCCCTAGCAATAAGGGTTAGTTTGGTAAATACAAGAATCAACTGCTCCTCATAGCATAAAAACTTACTTGAAGCAGATTTGACATCATATTTACCATTGTATCATAATTAACACTGTCACAAAAAATGGATACCTAAAACTGACTCAGACCCAACATTGGATGAGAACCGACCTGATTCATTGCGGATAGGGTATGAGTCCTAAAATAGGATATGTTGATATTTTCGGGTTGGGTATGAATCACTCAAAATGAACCCGGAGCCGAACAAAAAATTAAATAAAACCGAATGTCCGAATAAAAAAAAAATAAAATAAAAATACAGCAAGGGAGAATAGAAGAAGAAGCAACTCCGCCCTCCCTCTCCTGGTCAACGCCGTGAAACCCGATCTAGGGAGAGGTCCAACTGTCCGACGCTGTCAAACCCTAACTCCGATACCCCGGCTTGATACCTCGGTTCACAATAAAAAATAACAGAGAGAAGAGAAGAAGAAGTAACCCCGACCTCTCTCTCTTGCCCGACGCCTGTAACGATTGAGTACGTATTTAAAACTCGAACACGAACGGGTAGCAAATTTTTTTTAGGACCCGGACCCAGTTCTCGCGAATCGGGTCCAATATTTGGACCTCTAAAGGAGCAGGTCCGGATTGTGTATAACCTGACCCAAGCCGACCAAATACCAGTGCTAATCACAATATCCTTTAATTAGGTGTGGGTATCCAGAATAATACAAACAATAATCTAAAGTTAGTGTCACATAGTCCAGACTCACTATTTGAATTTTGAGTTTCACAGTTTACGAGGAAAACTCAATTTTAGAAGTCCGGTTCTTCTTTAACAAAGAAACATCGTCTTCAAAAGTTGATTTCTAATGAAGAAACCTACGTTTCAAAGGTCAGTTTCTTAGAAGGCAATCACCCTAGCTCTGAGTTGAATTTGACATGCCTACGTGGTATGTCAAATGTTGATTTGCGCAATTGCGCACAATTTTTCAGGAGAGGTTGAATGGAGCAATTTTTTCTTGTTTGAGGTCCAATCTGAAAAATTGTCCTAAAATAAAGGATAAATCTATGCCTACAATCTTTACACTTCTACTGGATGAGTACGAGATGAGTACGAGTGTAATGAGTGAATATTGTCAAATAGGGCGTAGCATTGCCATAAAATAAGGGAAAAAACCAAGAAACCTCATAACATTTTCTATTTAAATTAAGAAATGCCATAATTATTTTCCCGCTATTTAAAACCCCTTGTTCGTTGCAATTTGAAATATATATCAAGGCTCAAGGGGCATTTGTGCAATGACGATTTTGCCCCTCATTCTTATTATAAACCTTTGACTGTTTCCCCCATTATTCTCCGCATTTTCATTCACTAATCTCTTTATGTGATTCAAGGGTTTTATTTGATTCAATAATCTCATTATGTGATTGAGGTGTGAGGTTCCTCTGATTTTCTTCATGTATTTCTTTGGAGGAGTCTAACAATAGAATCAGGGCTTTAACAAAACTCTTGCCAAATTTAGTGCAATCAAACAATAAAGGTAAATAAGAATCAGGCATTCAACGCAAAATTCATAATTAGATATTAATTCAAACAATTTATTCAACTGGTTGAAATTTATCGTGCGTGACTTGATGAACGTGCCTAATAATACTATAACTCCTGCAAATACTGAATGAGATAATATGCAGTACAAAATACTTGTAAAATTTTATTGAGAAATTTAAAGAATTTTTAATTCCAATAAAAATTTTGTCTATCCATAAACCCTAATACAGAAATTCAAACATAATTTGACAAATTAAAAGAATACAATAATAAGTTGATGAGATTAAAAGGCTTACAGTGAGCAATTAACACTTGAGAGGCGAATTGCAACGAGGAAAGAGAAAGAGATGATTTAAAGAGAGTGAGATTTATAGGGGTTTTCACATAAATATGGGATTCCTTGAGGGCCTTGGCCTAGTATGCTGGCCGATTTTTATCTAAGCTCTAATCATACGCGGATTTTTACTGCAAACCAAATGAAGCACAAGAATTGCAGACAAGAAGAATTCAGCTGATAGCTCGGTACACACATGGCAAACAGAAAGAGCTAAGGAAAAAAAAACTCTATATATGACTGTATTACTCCAATTGTAGAAACAGTAAATACAAGTTCATGTATTAATTTAATATGCACACGGTAACACCCACCTGTTGCATGTTTCCAATGTCATAATTTATGGACATACAAAAGAAAAAAAATTCAGAAACAACAAGCTTAACATCTTCATCCAGAATGAAGAATCTTTGACAGTTGTCACGCCCCGCTTCCCAAAATACGGAATACGAGTGCGTGACAAAGCCCAGCGAATGATCTTAACATCATTCATAACCTGTAGGATCGACTCAGCATCACAACAAGAATATACAAGAGAAATATTTATAACCAAGCATGCATGAATAATTTATAAAGCAACAGAAAACAGTTTGAAAAAAAATAATAATGTCCACATAGTTTTCAAGTCTGGATCAAGTGTAAAACTCGGAAACAAGTCTTAAACAGCAGAAGAAATAAATACCTTAAGGAAGGCAATTATTTAAACAAGTCATTGCTCCAAGCGAAACCGAAAATGTCTGCTCGCCAATCCCAGCAGATAGCTCGTCTCCCCAGGTCTGCTTAATAAATATAAAAAGAAAAAACATATGGAAAACAAGAGAAAATGCCCTTAGTGCAAGCTAGGGCCACAAATAGTAAAAACGAGTATAAGTAATGGGGAATTGGAATCAAGAACGTAACAGAGATATAACAAGTAATGGAAAGAACCAAGAACTAGCTGATAAGAAGGATAACTCAAGTAAACAGGCTGGATAACAAATACTAGTGGTAAAACAAGTGACAAGTGAACACATAGGGTATCTAACCTCAAGTGACACGCATTTAGTTCAAGTGTCAGGTATCTAGTCTCAAGTCTAGTGTCAAGTTGTCAAATTCAAGTATCAAGTTGTCTAGTTCAAGTTATCAAGTTCAAGTCTAGTTCAAGTTATCAAGTTCAAGTTATCAAGTTCAAGTCTTATGGTAATTACTATCTAGGTAGCACGACATGCATCCATATTTTTACTACATGGTTGCTACAGTCAAATCAGTTACGTTTAGACCTAATAATGGAGTCTATAGGACGGCGTACTCAGGTATCAAGTATCAAGCAAGCCATGGTTCATGAATCAGAAAATAAATAACAAGTTCACGAAGCAAGTTCGCGAATCCACTAACAAGTTCAAGAACCGCACAATGGGTTCATGAATCAAACAAGTTCATGAGCCAAATAACTGACTCCATGAATCGAACAAGATACAACAAGTTCATGAACCAAGTATTTGGGAAACACAGGCCCCCTTCCGAGTACACTTACCTATATTGTCCACTCTATAGTCTTTTCCAAAACTCCGGCTTGTTACTTTTATTAATTCTTATCAAGCAAGCATACATGTGTAAAATATTGTGATTTAATTCTAGGAAAAATTGGGGATGTCCTATATGGTGTCCAGCAGCTACATATAAAATTTCGTGTCAAACGCTCACTGTTTACACAGCTAAATTAATTTGCAAAGTAAATGTATACAGCAGTTTTGCAAAACTGCGTCTACTGACACAGCTGCAGTATAACTGCCATAACTCCTAGACCGTAACTCCGAATTCAAAACTTTCGGAAGCTATCGATATCTACACATCCAGATCTACAATTTCTATTCAGGGCTTGGGCCCAGATTTAAATGATAAATGGGTCGAAACAGCAAAAGAAGATTCAGGACAGCAACATGAGGGGATAACTTACTAGTTTAGATTTCAGGGAAATTTGTTATTAGGCGTCTAAATTATTGTGTGATATAAATACATGATATTGGTGGTCCAAACAGCAAATAATAAATGTTTTTCAAGTTATAGGGTTGCAAGTTCATCAAATATTAAATGTAACATGTGTCTACAAATTTAGGGCTCCTTAATTCATGTCTATGTGTTCATGTGTTCAAGGGTAAAAGAGTCCAATAATTATAAATTAAATACAAGGAAATTTTGTGACTCTTAGAATTGTCGATTTGGAGGTTCGATATTGATTTACAATGATATTCAAGGAGGAGTCACAATCTAACTATTTGTAGTATTTTCAAGGGTGCTTGTACTAGAACAATAAATTGTACAAGGATACTTGCCTTAGATTGACGATGACTAGATCCACTTGTAGAAGAAATTTGGGTTGAAAAATCCCGGAAGAAGTCCTCAAAAGCACGTGCGAAAATCAACCGTAGATCGAGTTTTTCCCCACACCGTATCAGCCCAAAACAGCAAACAGCGCTCGGGATCTGGTGCGGCAAAACAGGGAACAGCAAACGCAGCGAATCGGACGGTTTTAGCGCAGCGGATCTGGCCGAACACGGGACAGTGGATCTGGGATTCGCTGTGGATGAACACCGAACAGCGATCACGGGCACGGATCTTGGCGCGATCCAACGGTCCAAATCAGACCCCGCTCTTTTCCCTTTTCTTCTTCTTCGTTCGCTGCTTCGAAACAGGGAGAGAGAGAGAGAGATGGGGACGGCGACGTACGGCGGTGCTTCGACGGTGACACTACGTCGGGGAGCGATGCGGCGACTGTGGCACGGCGGAGGCGCAAGGGTGACGAGAGGCGACGACGGCGGCGCTCTCTGTTCGGTCCAAAGAACAGGGGAGGAGTTCGGCAGTTGCAGGCGAACGGAGGGGATGGTGTTGGAGTTGACGAGGCGAAGGTCGAAGGTGGCGAGGCGATCGGAAAGGGAATCGGAAGTGGGTTGGTTGGCGAAAAAGATGGAGACGGAAACGAGAAGGAGAAGAGAAGAGTAGCGGCGGGGGTTTCTAGGTCAGAACAATAGGGGTAGGGGTTAGGGTTAGGTTTAAATGGTAGGGTTTGCGGGTTCGTGGGTTTTGGGTATCCGTTTCAAAAAGAACCCAACAAGAGAAATGGTCAAAATGCACTAAAATGGGGATTAAGGAGATAAATGAGAATAATTGGTCAATTCTTCATGAAGACGACACAAAGTGCACACAAATGAATTCGTTAAAAGGACCCAAAAATTTGAGTCGAGGCAAAAATAATGATTTTATTCGAACTGAAATAAAATACAGGATCTCAAATAGATGAAAGAGTACAATTGAGCAAAATACAGTATAAAAGTACAAATACAGGGAAACAGGAGTTACAACAGTTAAAAATGAAAGCAAACTGTAAATCAAAATTTACTAATTTGCTTCACACTAATAATTAACCGTACTCTTTGTGGCAATCTTTATCTAGCCTCCCTTTTACGTTTTGGCTGAGGAGTGCATCCAACAAAACTTCAGAACTAACAGTGTCGTTTTCTGAATCTCTCTCTAAAACTCATTCTTGAACCTCTTTATTGCAATAGCGAATTCAGATCATCTATGAGGAATTAATCTCATTCCAAGAACCATGAGATCATCGACTCATATGATAGTGACACTCTCACCCTTCGATTTTGCCCCTTCCTAGCAGAAAACAAAAGAAACTGAGTAAATTGTCATTTATACCTCAGCGAATTTTCTCAGTAACCCTAAACACCAAAATATAAAAAACAGTAGGATTACAGCAAAATTTTGTATCCAATAGCGTTGTATATATCATCCCTTCTAATGAAATGGGGCATAACTAAGAAAAAAAGGGAAAACAAGAATAATGTCTTATTTTTCACAAACTCTTGTTATGTATCCCGACAAAGTTTTGCAGTATCACTTCCTACGGATCAAATAATATTGGAATAATGACTTCAATAAGGATAGATGCACCAAAAAACACAAAGAAAAGGCGAATTATTCACTATTGTTCCGGCAAACAATGAAACCTTCACCAGATATCTTACTCAGTTAAATCTATAAATATATAGGAGATTTTAAATGGCACCCACCGATGTGATATATATATATATATATATATATATATATATATATATATATATATATACATACGGGGGGGCTTCCATTGTGCACTACCCTCCGTGTGAACATTTTATATGGAGTGAACATGTGGATGATCCGAACTGTTCACATTGATCTACACGTCTAAATTAGTCTAAATATGTAAAATCAAGTTATTTGGAATTCATTTGTCCATCCATTGAAGTGTTACAAAATTGTATGGCTGAATATCATACTGACTTGATGATGGGCAAATGAATTCCAAATTACTTGATTTTACATATTTAGACAAATTTAGACGTGCAGATCAATGTGAACGGTTCGGATCATCCATGTGCACTCCGTATAAAAAATTCACACAGAGTGCACACGAAGGGTAGTGCACAACGGAAGGGTCCTCTCTCTCTCTCTCTCTCTCTCTCTCTCTCTCTCTATATATATATATATATATATATATATATATATATATATATATATATGGATATGCTCAGTTGAAAACGGGTTTGTTTTCACGGGTTGGAAAACAGCGATCTGAGCCATCGGATCGATCATGATCGCGATCAGCGGCTCAAATCGAGCCCGCCCATCACCCGTTTCAATTGTTGAGCGGAGGGTTATTTTGGGAATTTCGTCCCAAATAACTTTTCGCCTGATTCGTTTTGAAAAAATGATATAACCTAGGCCGTTGTTCCCAACAACGGCCTAGGTTATAAAAAATTGAATCATAGGCCGTTGTTTGGAACAACGACCTTGTTTTCAATATTTATAACCTAGGCCGTTGTTTGAAACAAAGGCCTAGGTTATAAAATTTCTATAAAAATTTATAGAAATTTTATAACCTAGGCCTTTGTTTCAAACAACGGCCTAGGTTATAAATATTGAAAACAACGGCCTATGATCCAATTTTTTATAACCTAGGCCGTTGTTCCCAACAACGGCTTAGGTTATATTATTTTTTTTAGAATCTGTTCAGCGAAGAGTTATTTGGGACGGAATTCCCAAAATAACCCTCCGCTCAACAATTGAAACAGGTTATGGGGAGGCAGATCTGAGCCATCGATCACGATCATGATCGATTCGATGGCTCAGATCGCTGTTTTCCAAACCCGTAAAAACAAACCCGTTTTCAACTGAGCATATCCCATATATATATATATATATATATATATATATATATATATATATATATATATATATATATATATGAGCTTTCTTTGGTTGCAAACAGGTTTGTGTGCACAGACCCGTTGCGAACTGAGAATTGGGTCGTTGGATCAAGATCCGACGGCCTAGATCTTTTTTTAAAAAAAATATTGGCTTAACCCATCATTCCCAATAACGGGTTAAGGCAAAACTTTTTTTTCCTTCTTCTGTACAGTCCATCTTCTTCTCTCTCGATCTCTCCCCACTCTCTCTCTCTCTCGTTTCTTCCCGAACCCAATCCCAACTCGGCCGAAATCGAGAGCTTCTCACTCTGGCGACTCCTAAATCACTTCCCTCCTCTCTCATTCCGGTTGTTCTCTCCTTCTCTTCCGTCTGTTGCTCCCCAACCCAGAAAACCCTAACCCTAATCCAAACCCCAACTCCTCCTCCTTCTCTATTGCCGCTTGCCGCTACTCCTCCTCAATTCCCATTAAGATCTATGATTTCAATCTCTCCTCCAAACTTCGAAACCCAATCTCACCTCCATACTTTGAATGCAAATCAAAACTCTAGTTCGGCGACAACACTTTCATTGTAGAAATTGGTAGCTATTTTGTAAGGTAATGACTAATTCATTGGCTTCGTAGTTGTTATTGTGCTGATTTTCATAATTTTTCAGTTTCTTTGTACTTACTTGAATAGATTAAATTTGCCCAAAAAATTTGTAGATGTAGAACTTTGTAATTAGTATTTTGATGAATTTTAACCAAAAGCAATTTTAGTCGTAGTTGTTGTTGATCGCTCGACGATATTGTAGATTGAGTCGTATTTATAATCGTTCGATATATGTTAAACGGCATGAACGGTCCCAAAAAATCCGAAACCTTGAGAGTGGGTCGGAATCACGACACACAAGCTAACGATACCTATTGGAGTGAGTTTCGTCTCGCAGTTTGGAAGATACGTCCGCGTATCGCTTTTGATCAAGTAAAACTAAAATAAAGCGGTACACGGCCGTATCTCGGAAACCGTGGGTCGAAACTCATTTCTACAAGTTGTGTTGCCTTGTGTTACGTGTATTCGACCATGTTGTAAGGTGTGGAAATTTTTTGAGGCCGTTTATGTGGTTTTCTCACGTTTCTCAAAGAAGAACAAATAAACTAAGAAATATGCTAGTGCGGTTAGACTATAAAACCCTACAAAAGACCTCCAAAAAATACAAAACTTTACTAGTAGGTTGGTCACACGTAACATAAGTCACCGCAACTTATAGAAGTGATTTTCGACTCACGGTTCGAGAGATACGGCCGTGTATTGCTTTTGGTTAAAAAAACCCAAAAAAAGTGGTACACGGCTGTATCTTGCAAACCGTGACCCAAAACTCACTTCTACAAGTTGGGGTGCTTGTGTGTCACGCCCCGCTTTCCAAAAAGAGAATACAGAATACGGATACGTGGCTAAGCCCAGCGAATGGTTTTCATCATCCATAAGCTGTTCAGAATCTTTGCAACATCTCACAGAAATAATTAGAGTCGGAAGTAAGAAAAGTCAAACACGTATGCATAATCGAATCAAATATACCAACATAAATTTACTTGAAACCAATATATAATAATCTCAAATAAATCAGATCCGAACAAGTTAATTATCCTCGATCACATTGCCCAAATACAAAATAAATCCAAGTAATAGATACACTATTCTGAATAAGCAACAGAAATAATAATAATAGCAAAACTCCAGCACTATATCTCATATCACCAACTCCAACTGGCAGCTGATCATCCTGGTTTGTAATTAATAAATTGCAGGAGAAAGAAAAAAGAAACAAGATTCCTGTCAATGCAAGTTACGGGCTACTTGTAGTGCAGGATACTAGTACAAGAAAAGGGTAAACAAGCATGTAATAACAACAAAAACTATCATAGCATGGAATAGACATATTAACAGAAATATAATATCTAACATGAATCGGGAAAACAAATCAGATATCATGGTGTACTAACAGATACAGATAACATGTGTCAAGTGTCAAGTGGTATGCAGACAGATATACAGATGATAGTGTCAGATGATAGTCAGACAGATAACAGATAATCAGATAACAGATGTCAGATAACAGATACAGATAAACAGATAACAGATGTCATGTTCTTATAAGTCTTGTGTTTATTACTGTCTAGGTAGAACTTCATGTGTCCCAGGTTTTTACCAAATGGTTTCTACATTCAAACAGTTTCGTTTAGATTTCGTAGGGAACTATATAGAGCCGTGTACTCAGGTATCAGACAGACAGATATCAGATACAAATCCAGACAGACAGATAGAATCTAAGGGTTCTCTTCTGAGTACACCTCCTATAGGGAAGTAATGCAGTTAGGGTTTAGATAACAGAATCGTACCACATAGCAGATAATCAAATGGGAAACACGGCCCCTTCCAAGTGCACATTTCTATATTATCCACTACTAGATCTTTCTCACAAACCCCGGATTGATTATTTTGTTATTATTTTCAGACATACATGTATATGCAGAAAACAGAGGGAGAATAGCAAGGTATAAATAGGTAACAGGTTCAGGGTGACAGACAAACATATACAGACTAAATATAACTCATAAAAGAATAGTACAATGAAATTTCTAGTTCAGGATAGCAAGACAATACTACACTAAAACTGGAATTTCCATTGCTAAAAAAATGAAAATTTGGATCCGCCAAAGAATCTGGAAAATGGATTCTTGACTGAATCCAGCGAATATATATAAGTCATATAGTGTTTCACAAAAACATGAGTCAAAACTGAATTGAAACCAGAAAACATGTTCAGCCCGAAATCAGAAGATTGTTTTCAAAGTCAAGAAAACATTATTAAAACTCATTAATTAAATCCACAAAAAATTTGGGGTATTCCCTTATTGTGTAGTATCAGAATAAAGTTTCATAATTTTTCAATATAAATAGTTTAATCAACAAAAATCAGAAAACATCAAGATGCATTAGTTTTGTAAAACTTGAATTATAAACACTGCAGTACGAAAATATCAATATCTCACAAACCATAAATCAAAATCCAAATCCGAAAAAATGAAAATTTGGATCCGCCAAAGAATCTGGAAAATGGATTCTTGACTGAATCCAGCGAATATATATAAGTCATATAGTGTTTCACAAAAACATGAGTCAAAACTGAATTGAAACCAGAAAACATGTTCAGCCCGAAATCAGAAGATTGTTTTCAAAGTCAAGAAAACATCATTAAAACTCATTAATTAAATCCACAAAAAATTTGGGGTATTCCCTTATTGTGTAGTATCAGAATAAAGTTTCATAATTTTTCAATATAAATAGTTTAATCAACAAAAATCAGAAAACATCAAGATGCATTAGTTTTGTAAAACTTGAATTATAAACACTGCAGTACGAAAACATCAATATCTCACAAACCATAAATCAAAATCCAAATCCGCCAAAAGGGTGATAAAATAGACACAGTAGGATAACTTTCATATTCACAACTATTTTACAAACAACAAGCAGAATTAGGTCGAAAATCAGGTTCTTTACTGAACAGTATGATAATTCTGCATGTATAGTAATTGTTTGGAAACATAAAACGGTTTGTAAAACTCATCAAATAAATCCACAATAATTCAGGGTTAATCCCAATCAAGTCTAGTTGTATTTTACAAAATATTGGATCAAAATAATAATTTTAACATTAGAATAAAAATAGTTTACTTCAAAAAATTCATATAAAACAAAATCTGGAATTTTCTCTACACCTCTGTAGTAAAATAGACATAACTCACAACTCGTAAATCGAAACTGAGATCTGTCAGAAGGGTTGGAAAATAGACAGAATTCTCTACAGTTCATGATCATAAATATTTTTCATATACTGACCTTAAAAGGGTATAAAATACTGATCAAAAGCAAGGTAACAGAAAATACAGAATACTCTTCGAACATAAAATCGTCCGGTTCATGTAAAACTCATCCAAATCAATCCAAACATGAAATATAGTGTACTAGATATCCAACCAACATGGTACAGGGTATTTTGCAAGTCCATGACAATTTATAACATGAATAACACATCAAGCACACGATATCATAAATTAGCATGCATATATACATCCAAAAAGTGGTCATTCCTAGTTGTTTCATGTCATGTATGTTGTAAAGAAATTATGGTTGAATCAACACAATAGAGACAATATATAACAGAGGATTCACACACGAATTGTCTCTAGAACCCAACTAAACTACAGGCAGTATTTAGTACTTGTATTACATAATGAAAAGAATACAAGTTACTTGCCTGAGAGACGACGACAGAAACGACGAAGCAAGAGCAAGAATAACGGGAACGGATTCCTCGGACACGAACTCAACGAACGAATGAAACCCACGAACCACGAACACAATCACGAACCACGAACACACTAACACGTGCACTCTCACGCTCGCACAACAACGAGAGAGAGCGAGAGTGAGAGACGATGGATGGGGCTGGCTGATGACGCTGGAGCGGGGAAGCACAGTGCACTGCGGTGCACGGGGTTGTGCTGCGGAGGAGCATCGACTGCAAGGGCGTCGGGGCGCTGCAGACTGGCATCGACTGGATGGCAGGGAAAGAGGGGACCAGGGGGACGGCAGGGTGGCGCTCGGGAGGAGCTGCGGCGCTGCCATGCTGTCGACCTAGGCGGAAAAGAAGGCACCGAGGTGGGGTGTCGATGGTAGAGGAGGAGTACAGGGACGAGGAGGGACGGGAGAGGGTGCACGGGAGTTGCGAGGGCAAAGCAGATGGGTTAGGAGACGGCAAGGAAGGTGAACAGTCAAGGGCTGTATATGGGTTTATATAGGGAGCAAAAATATTAGGGTTAGAGGAAAGTGACGGCTGAATCAGTAGTGGTGATCGGGTTTTGGGGGGTTTAACGGGTAGGATAGTTTTTAATGGGTCTGGTTATGGGTTTAAATGGGTAATAGGGTAAGTGGATTGTAATTAGGGTTTAAAAAAAGGGTATGAATAGATCCAAAAATCAAGATAGAGCAAATGAACAAAATAATAAAAATAGGATATGAACAAATAAAATACAAGAGATGAAAATAAGAGTTCGATCAAACAGAGACAATCCAAAAAGAGACAATAGGATCAAGGAGATCAAATAGAAGATGAAAAAACAAATAAATGAATATATTGAAAAAGAAGATCCAACACATGGTCCAAAAAGAAATACAATAAGAATCAAATACATGGAAAAAGAAAATACACAAAATACAGAAAATGAAAAACAAGAGTTACATTGTGTTACGTGAATTCGACCAAGTTGTAAAGTTTTATAAATTTTGGATGCCGTTTGGGCGGTTTTCTCACGTTCGTCGAACAAGAACTAAATTACTTAGAATTTTTTTAGTGCGGTTAGACTAGAAAACCATACAAAGGACCTTCAAAAATATACGAAACTTTGCCAATAGGTTGGTCTCACGTAATACAAGCAACCGCAACTTGTAGAAGTGATTTTCGACTCACGTTTCGAAAGATACGGCCGTGTATCGCTTTTAGTTAAAAAAAACTCAACTAAAGCTATACACGGCCGTATCTCACAAACTGTGATTCGAAACTCACTTATACAAGTTGGGATGGCTTGTGTTAAGTGAATTGGACCAAGTTGCAAAGTTTTATAAATTCTGGATGCCGTTTGTGCGGTTTTATCATGTTCCTCGAACTAGAACTAAATTACTTAAAAATCTTTTAGTGCGGTTAGACTAGAAAACCCTACAAATGACCTCCAAAAAATACGAAACTTTGCGAGTAGGTTTGACTCGCGTAACACAAGCTACCGCAACTTGTAGAAGTGACTTTTGACTCACAGTTCGAGAGATACGGCCGTATATCGCTTTTGGTAAAAAAACCCAAATAAAGCGGTACACGGCCGTATCTCGCAAACCGCGACTCAAAACTCACTTCTACAAGTTGGTGTGGCTTGTGTTACGTGAATTCGACCAAGTTGCAAAGTTTTATAAATTCTGGATGTCGTTTGTGCAGTTTTCTCACGTTCCTCGAAGCAGAACTAAATTACTTAGATTTTTTTAGTGCAGTTAGACTAGAAAACCCTAATAACGACCTCCAAAAAATATGAAACTTTGGAGTAGGTTGGACTCATGTAACACAAGTCACTGCAACTTGTTGAAGTGATTTTCGACTCACGGTTTGAGAGATACGGTTGTGTATCGCTTTGGGTTAAAAAAACGAAATAAAGCGGTACACGGCCGTATCTCGCAAACCGTGACTCGAAACTCACCTCTACAAGTTGGGGTTGTTTGTGTTATGTGAATTAGACCAAGTTGTAATGTTTTATAAATTCTGGATGCCGTTTGTATGGTTTTCTCACGTTCCTCGAACAAGAACTAATATACATAGAAAATTTTTCATGCGGTTAGACTAGAAAACCCTACAAACGACCTCAAAAAAATATGAAACCTTGCGAGTAGGTTGGAATCACGTAACACAAGCCACCGCAACTTGTAGAAGTAATTTTTGACTCACGGTTCGAGAGATACAGTCATGTATCACTTTTAGTTAAAAAACCCAAATAAAGCGGTTCACGGCCGTATCTCGCAAACCGTAACTCGAAACTCACTTCTACAAGTTGGGGTGGCTTGTGTTACGTGAATTCGACCAAGTTGCAATGTTTTATAAAATCTGGATGTTGTTTGTGTGGTTTTCTCTCGTTCCTAAAAAAAAGAACTAAATTACTTAGATTTTTTTTGGGCAGTTAGACTAGAAACCCCTACAAACGACCTCCAAAAAATACGAAATTTTGCCAGTAGGTTGGTCTCACATAACATAAGCCATCCTAACTTGTAACGAGTTTCGACTCACGATTCGAGAGATACGGCGGTGTATCGCTTTTGGTTTTAAAAAAAACCACATAAAGCGGTACACGGACGTATATCGCAAACCGTGAGACGAAACTCACTTCTACAAGTTGGGGTCTCTTGTGTTACGTGAATTCGACCAAGTTGCAATGTTTTATAAATTATGGATGTCGTTTGTGTGGTTTCTCACGTTCTCGAACAAGAACTAAACTACTTAGAAATTTTTTAGTACGATCAGACTATAAAACCCTACAAACGACCTCCAAAAAATATGAAACTTTGCGAGTAGGTTGGACTCACGTAACACAAGACACCCAAACTTGTAGAAGTGAGTTTCATCACACAGTTTGCGATATACGTCCGTGTATTGCTTTTAATTGGATATTTTTGAAATTAAGCTGTACTCGGCCATATCTCGCAAACCGTGAGTCGGAAATTACTTCTACAAGTTGCGTTGGCTTATGTTTGGTGAGTCCGACCAACTCGCAAGGTTTCGGTTTTTTTATATCGTTTGTGCATGATTTATCTCGTTTTCGCTCAATTTTACAACCTAAAATACTAATTCTAGAAAATTTGAATATGAAATTGATATGGCTAAAAATGGGGTTAAATCGGAACCGTCCAGATGGGGCACGAATCTTAAAGCTCAGGGGTAAAACGGTAATTTCACCCACCGACGGGTCTGAAGCGGGTACTGGTTATCTTCCCCGAAGACCCACTTACCCGCAAACGGATCCACCTCAACTGGGTGCGGGTTTCAACCCGCAACAAACCCGGTCCGGAAGGGATAGAATTAGGGTTTCTGATTCAATCCTAATCAACGGCCCTGATTCATAGTTATCCCTTCACTGGGGATTAGGGATTACATTCCTTATCTAACCACAGGGGATTACATTCCTAATCTGATCCCAGCGGCGCCTATAAATACCCCCCATCCATCTCCATTAAGAGGTAATCAACCTTTCTCCAGTTTTTGCGCTCTTTCATAATCTTCTCTGATTACTGACTTGAGCGTCGGAGAGTCGTCGCCGGGAACAACCCCGGTGTCTCGCACTTTTTGCAGGTATACGGCGGGAGCCAGCGTCAAACTCCGACGGAACAGGTATACAGGTTTACTATTCAGTTTCCCTAAGAATCCACAAATACTATCTGTTTGCCCCCACACCAAATTTAGCGGCAACAGATTGGCGCCGTCTGTGGGAAACTAACGAATAGCAACCTCTCCTCTTCCCGTTGGACAGATCTTCTCCAGCCATGCCTCCTAGGAAAGTCAGATCAAGAGGGTCCAACAGAGGACCCAACCCCGATCAGTAGCAAGAAATCCCCATCCAGCCTACCCAACAGCAGGGGCAACTTCCTCCTCCAGCGGAAGACCCGCTCCAACAGGACCTTCCTCCTCCTCCGAATCAGCCACCTCCTAAGGGTCCTAACCCTCAGAAACAACCTCTTCACCAGGACCACGTCTCCATCCACAACGCCTCTTCGGACTCTATGGCCTCCCATCATCTCCGAGCTTCTGGTCTCCACAACACTGCCCTCAACCGGCAGAAGGATGAGGATCTTCGTCGCCATCTGGATGAAAAGCGGGCCCGAGAGGGAACCTCCCGCCAACATCGTCTGGATGAGCGATCTCCTCACCGCGGAGAATACAGAAGATCCCCTACCCGAAGGGGGCGGAGAGAGTCCCCCGAGCATTACAGAAGAAGGCCACACTCCCCCGCAGGTTGGCAACAGCCTAGGAACGATGAGGCACCCATCACCCGTGCCGAGTTCCAGCAGTTCCAAGCGACCGTCCTACAAGCCCTCAATCTCTGTCCTAACACTAATGCTCCGAAGATTCCCTCTCCTCCTCCGGTCCGAAGTCCTCGCCGACGGTCACCATCTTCTCCTCCAGCTCCCAGCAACTCAAGGCATGTACCAAGTCCTCGCCGTTCCAGGAGCCACCGCGTCGTAGCCCCCGCTCTCCCTCATACGAAGACCAGTCGAGAGCCTCGCCAGATTACCATCGGATGGATGATGCAGTCTATCGCCGTCTCCATGAGATGGAGAGGCGCTTGGGTCAGTTAGACCGAGAAGAAGAGCTCAGAGGAAGGACCCTTCGTCCTAGTAGACCTCCTTTTTCCCGAACTATAATGGATGCACCCGTGCCAATCGGTTTCAAGGCTCCTCAATTTGAGACCTATTCCGGGGAGACTGACCCCGTTGATCACATCGAAAGCTTCAAGACCCTAATGCTCATCCATCAAGCTTCCGATGCCCTCCTCTGCAAAACCTTCCCCGCAACTCTCAAGGGCCCAGCTTGAGAATGGTACTCTCGCCTTGCCCCATCCTCAATATTCTCCTTCGAGCAATTTGAGACTCTCTTCGTCACCCATTTTGTAAGTAGCCGCAGAACTGAGAAGACCAGCATCTCGCTACTGTACCTCCACCAGAAGAAGGGTGAGAAGTTGAGAGACTATGTGAAGAGATTCACAGCTGATGCCGGTCTATAGCATCCCTCGACCAGTCGGTCGCTACGGCAGCATTTCAATCTAATGTCCTCAATGCCAACCTCCGCTCCTCCCTCGCCAAGAAGCCCCCACAGAACTTTTCCGACCTCCTCCTCCGAAGCGAAAAGTACATTCGGGCCGAAGAAGCCGAGCACCGCCCCAACTTGGAGGGGTCTTCCTCCGGGTTTAAGAGAAAGGGAACAGAAGAGAAAGGAGCCAAGAAGCTCCAGAAGGATAATGCCGGCCAGCGCCAACCTCCCCCCAGATTCGAGAAGTTTACTCCCCTCACCACTAATGTCTCTACCATTCTAATGGAAGTTGAGAAGGAAGGGATCATACCTCCTACTCCGAGGATGAACACTCCTGCCAAGAAAAGGAATAAGGACAAATGGGGCCGTTATCATCGGGACCACGACCACGACACCAACGATTGTCGGGGCTTGAAGAATGAGATAGAAGCCCTCATCCAGAGGGGGCAGCTGACCAGGTTCGTAAGAAAGGACCGAGCCGAACTTTCTCTCCCGCCTCGGGGGGCTAACAAGCGTCCGGAACGAGAAGAGACGCCCGACTTCGAGGAAGAGCGAGTCCTCCACCTCATTCATGGGGGCCCAATGGGGGGCTCCTCAAACTCCTCTCGGAAGACATTTATAAGAGAAGTCAACTCAGTCCGAGCCACCCCTCCTTCCAAAGGCCTCGGAGTGCCCGTCACGTTCTCAGACGAAGATCTTGAAGGTGTCCGCACCCCTCATTGTGACGCACTCGTCATCAGCCTCCATATGGTGAACTTCAAAGTGGAGAGGATCCTAATAGACAACGGCAGCTCCGTTAACATCCTCTTCCTCGCCGCTTTCAAAGGCCTAAAGCTCTCCCGAGATAGACTCAAGCCCGCCGGATACACGCTCCATGGGTTCACGGGAGTGCCAGTGACTATCGAAGGGGTAATCACCCTCGACGTAACCGCTGGCAAAACTCCTACTACCCGAACGGAGGCGATGGATTTTATGGTTGTGGATGTCCCTGCAGCCTACAATGTCATCCTAGGCCGACCCGGCCTAGCAGCTCTGGAAGCTGTTCCTTTAGCATATCATCTTAAGATGAAATTTTCCACTCGGGCCGGAGTAGGGGAGGTAAGGGGCAATCAGGAAACGGCCCGTAAGTGTTACATGACCTCTACCCTCGGACCAGTCCTCTCCTTAGAAACTCTGGAAATCCCCCAAGATACTGCTCGATCGACGTCCGAGCCGGTGGATGAGTTGGAGGAAGTACTCTTCTCTGAGCAGGATCCAACTCGCAAGTTCTTTGTTAGCAAGACCCTCCCGTCCGCCCTATGCTTGGACATTGTACAGTGCATCCGAAGGAACCAAGACCTCTTTGCTTGGTCAGCTGCAGACATGCCCAGAATTTCCGAAGAGCTCCTAGTCCACCACCTCAACGTTGTTCCAGGGTCCAAACCGGTTCAACAGAAGAGGCGCAAGTTTGCCCCCGAGCGCCAGCTAGCTATTAAAGAGGAGGTGGACAAGCTCTTGAAGGCCCGGTTCATACAAGAGGTGAACTATCCCAAGTGGTTGTCAAATGTAGTAATGGTGAAGAAGTCCAATGGGACTTAGAGAATTTGTATTGATTTTACTGATCTCAACAAGGCCTGCCCCAAGGATCCCTTCCCTCTTCCGAGTATTGACACTTTGATTGATGCCACCTCGGGACATGAACTCCTCAGCTTCATGGACGCCTTCTTAGGCTACAACCAGATCCGAATGTTCCCCCCGGATATTCCGAAGACATCATTCGTGACCGATCAGGGCCTCTATTGCTACAGGGTTATGCCCTTCGGTCTGAAGAACGCAGGAGCCACATACCAACGCCTCGTCAACAAGGTTTTCCAAGCCCAAATCGGCCGTAATATGGAGGTATACGTTGACGACATGCTTGTAAAGAGCATTCGAGGTGCCGATCATGTGACCGACCTCCAAGAAGCGTTTGACGTTCTGAGAAAGCACAGCATGAGACTCAATCCGAACAAGTGTGCGTTCGGAGTCTCTTCAGGGAAGTTCCTCGGCTTCATGGTTAGCCAACGAGGAATTGAAGCAAACCCTGAGAAAATCAAGGCCATATTAGACATGGCCCCTCCCAAAAATGTCAAGGAAGTCCAGGGGCTAAAGGTTTCGAATGGGGGCAGCAGCAACAGGAGTCATTCGACCAGCTCAAGGCTTACCTCGTCAATCCCCCTCTCCTCAGCAAACCGATCCCAGGTGAACCCCTCTACCTCTACCTGCCAGCCTCCGAGCAGATCCTCAGTGCAGTTTTAGTAAGGAAAGAAGACCGGGCTCGGAAGCCCATCTACTATGTGAGCAAGGTGCTTCGGGACGCCGAGCTCCGATACCCGAAGATAGAAAAGATGGCTTACGCCCTGGTGATGGCCGCGAGAAAGCTTCGCCCGTATTTTCAGTCCCATTCGGTGGTCGTTCTTACCGACCAGCCGCTGAAACAGGTCCTCCACAAGCCGGAGACCTCGGGCCGCCTTATGAAGTGGTCTATCGAGCTGAGCCAGCACGATATAACTTATCAGCCTCGTACCGCGATCAAGGCTCATGCCTTAGCAGAATTCATAGTTGAGAGCACCATCCCCGAGTCCAGCCAAACAGTGAAGGGACCACCCGTCTGGTCGGTTTATGTGGACGGATCCTCCTGCAATGAGGGAAGCGGGGCAGGGGTCATTCTGGCAGGCCCAGATGACTTCATCCTCCAATACTCCCTCCGTATAAACTTCAAAGCCTCAAACAACGAAGCTGAATACGAGGCACTCATAGCCGGCCTTGGAATGGCCCAAAATGCAGGGGCGCAGTGCCTCCGGATCTTCAGCGACTCTCAGCTAGTCGTGAATCAAGTTCTCGGCGAGTACGAAGCACGTGATGACAGGATGGTTAAGTACTTAGCCAAAGTCAAGAGCCTCATGGCACTGTTTGAAGAAGCCCTCATCCAAAGAATCCCCCGAGAAGAAAATGCTCAGGCCGACGCCCTCTCCAAACTGGCCTCCTCCTCCCTTCAAGGTCTCGAGCAGACCGTTTTGATAGAAGTCCTTCTGAAGCCAAGCATAGAGGACGAAACTCTCGACTCTATAGAGACGTTGCCTGTCCTGCTCGAAGACAATTGGATGAAACCCCTCGTCGAATTCTTGAGGGACGGGCTCCTCCCCGAAGATCCTAAGGAAGCACGAAGAGTTAGAACCCGAGCCGAGCGTTACACACTAATCAGAGGTATCCTATATAAACGCTCCTTCACACAGGTAGACGGTCAGCCTTACCTGAGATGCCTTTCCCCCGGGCAAGCCGACTACGCCCTGCAAGAACTTCATGAGGGCATCGGCGGGGCACACTCGGGGTCCAGAGCTCTTGCCCACAAAGTGTTAAATTACGGATATTTCTGGCCCACTCTCTTATGAGACGCCGAACGACACGTTCGGCAATGCAGCTCCTGTCAGAAGTACGCCGACATCCGACGCCTACCACAAGCTCCACTCACTTCCCTATCAAGTCTGATTCCCTTTGCAATGTGGGGGATGGATTTACTAGGGCCATTCCCGCCAGCTCCCGGACACTTCAAATTCTTAGTCGTGGCGATCGACTACTTCTCGAAATGGATAGAGGCCGAGCCCTTGGCCACGATCACCGAGAACAAGGTTGTTCAGTTCTTTTGGAAGAACGTTATCTGCCGATTCGGCGTCCCTAGGGTCCTGATAACAGACAACGGAACACAGTTCACCGGGGCTGCCTTCCGAGCTCTATGCGAAGACCTTGCCATCCAGCACCGATTCTCCTCCGTTTCTCACCCCCAGTCAAATGGCCAAGCCGAAAATGCTAACCGACAGATCCTCTCCGACATTAAGAAGATGTTAGATAAGTGTTCCAAAGGCTTATGGGTCGATCAGCTTTCCAACGTGCTGTGGAACTACCGCACCACAAAACGGACCCCCACAGGAGAGAGCCCATTCAATCTCACCTATGGGTCCGAGGCCATCATCCCCCTAGAAGTCGGAATACCCTCTCCTCATCTATTAGCTTATGAAGAAGAGCAAAACGCTAGAGACCTCCGAACCAGTCTTGACCTGATAGACGAAATCCGAGAAAGAGCTGCCATTCGTCAACAAAGCTATCGAAGAAGGATCGAGTTAGCATACAACAAGAAAATCCGCCCCACGGACCTCAAAGAAGGGGACCTGGTCCTCCAAAAGTTGGCCATCTCGTTTCCAGGTCAGAAGAGCAAATTGGCCCCAAATTGGGAGGGACCTTACAGGATCGCCAAAGTAGTCCGCCCCGGCGCATACAAACTAGAAGATCTCGAAGGCAGGGAGATCCCTAGGACTTGGAATGCCGACCATCTCTTAAAATACCAAGAGAGAGCACCAACGCCTCCCTAAGTATTTCGAGGATGTCGAACCGTTCCTCTCCTATTACTTGTAATGTTTTTTCTTTTATTTCACTCTTGTAATAACGACTCGCAACTTTAGAAGCAGCCGGCCTTTAGTCATCAATAAAGAGCATTTCATATGTTACTTGTAAAAATTGCTTACATCTCTCTGCCTTTACTCTTCACTCTAACGATGGTTCCGGAGTCCAACACTTGGCTCGATTCTACTCCGCAAGCTCGCTTCTAAGCGGGCTAGGAGTGGGTCGCCATTCGGAATTGCTCCCACGACCATTGAACTCTAACGATGGTTCCGGAGTCCAACACTTGGCTCGATTCCACTCCGCAAGCTCGCTTCTAAGCGGGCTAGGAGTGGGTCGCCATTCGGAATTGCTCCTGCGACCGTTGAACTCTAACGATGGATCCGGAGTCCAACACTTGGCTCGATTCCACTCTGCAAGTTCGCTTCTAAGCGGGCTAGGAGTGGGTCTAATGGAACTGAGATGAATCCCAGGACTACGGATTGGTGTGCGTATCGATCGTTAAAGATAAACAGATTGCTTAATTGTGATCTAACCCTATACAGCGGAAACTAGGGTTCACAAAGTATACCTGCGGTGAGAAGAAGACGACAGCGACCCCAAGATCTTCTGCACGTATTCCTTCCTCGGGTTGGACATCGTGTGGGCGACGATCTCCCAACCTTTCTCCCTTGGCTGACCTCTCTTTCTCTCCTTACGTGAATCACGAGATTTGAGAAAAAAATCTTATATTTCAGATTGTTAATGACGGCCAGAGAAAATAGAGGATATATATAAGGCTACGGCAGGGACCATGAGGAGAAATTAGGGTTAGGTCTCCTAACGGATCTGGGTATCCCGTGTTCAGCCCGAACACACAACCCAGGCCCATTAACAATAGCTCGGTCCACTAAGGAGCTATTGTTGCACTACCTTCCTAATCCCAAATTATATTTATGGGCTCCATTTATTATATGCTTGTTCAACTCCCCATGTTAAGATATCGAATGTCCGTTGATCAAATTAAGTTACTGACAACTACATTGATCAACATCTTTTATCCTTAAGTAGTACCACTCAACTTTATTTGTCATGTCGGATATAATCCACCTGCAGGGTTTACATGACAATCCTTATGAGCTCCTTAAGGGGACATCATCAACCCGACGTATCGGGACATGGATTCCTTTTACAATCAACAGCCCATCATACATACAATGCTATTACCCAATTCATAGAGGTTGTTGATCCATAATGAATCTCACTCTTTTATGAGTCAAAGTAATGCACACTGCATATACATGTCTGTTATTATATCTGGATTAAGAGCATAAGCATCCATAATAACAGAGGTATTTGTTCTCTTTTATAGTCAGTACAAAGAGAACAACCTCAAGTGGTCCTGTTCAATACACACAAAGTGTACTAGTGTAAACCTATAGTCAAGATAGACTAATACCAGAACACACTACAACCTTTCCAATGGATTGTCCAAGTCCGTCTAGGTTGTGAACTATTTATATATTCCATAGGAAACTGATAATATGATCTTCTGTGTGTCACCTCACACCATATTATCAACCTTATAGAATATCAGACACTTGCATTAATATTATAATAAACACAATATGCAAACATATGCCCATATGATTCTCATTCAAAAAAAAAATAAGGAAATAAAGTTAATACAAAAGTGATGCTTTCAGTATATAACCCTAACAATCTCCCACTTATACTCAAAGCATTGCTTTTTAGTATACTGTTACAAATCTCCCACTTATACTTAAAGCCATGCTGCTATGCATCTGACTCCCATTCCCTCAACATGACTATCAAAAGCCTTAGCTGGTAAGCTCTTAGTGAAGGGATCAGCTAGGTTGTCTGCTGATGCTATCTTGATCACAGCAACTTTTTCTTTCTTTACGAAATCTCGTATCAGGTGGTACTTGCGCTCAATGTGTTTACTTGCCTTATGGGCTCGTGGTTCCTTCGAATTTGCAACTGCACCACTATTATCACAATAAAGTGTAATAGCCTTAGGCAAATTAGGTACCACATCCAAGTCCAATAGGAAGTTTCTGAGCCAAACCGCTTCTTTGGCTGCCTCAGAGCCTGCCACATACTCGGCTTCCATGGTAGAATCAGCAATACATTTTTGCTTGATACTCCTCCATATAGTGGCTCCACCTCCCAAAGTAAATACATAACCTGAGGTTGATTTCCTGGAATCCCTATCTGACTGAAAATCTGAGTCTGTATACCCCAAGGCAACTAAACTATCTGCCTGGTAAACTAGCATGTAATCTTTAGTCCTTTTCAGGTACTTCAAAATATGCTTTACGGCAGTCCAGTGCTCTTGTCCTGGGTTAGACTGATATCTGCTAACCATGCCAACGGCAAAGCAGATATCTGGTCTCGTACATAGCATTGCATACATTAAGCTTCCTACTGCTGAAGCATAAGGAACTGCTTTCATGTTCTCTATCTCTTTAGGTGTCCTCGGACACTGCTCCTTTGATAGAGCAATTCCATGCCTAAAAGGTAAGAAACCTTTCTTAGAATTTTGCATGCTAAAACGAGTTAGTATAGTATCGATATAGGAAGCTTGAGACAAGCCCAACATCCTTTTCTTGCGATCTCGTAGAACTTTGATCCCAAGGATGTGACCTACTTCTCCCAAGTCCTTCATATCAAACTGTTTGGATAACCATACCCTTACGTTAGATAATACCTTCACATTGTTTCCAATGAGCAAGATGTCATCCACGTAAAGTACTAGGAATACCACTACGTTTCCGTCACACTTTTGTACACACACGATTCATCTTAACATTGATCAAATCCATAGGATTTTATCACCTGATCAAAATATATGTTCCAAGATCTAGAAGCTTGCTTAAGTCCATAAATGGACTTCTTGAGCTTACAAATAAGATGTTCTTGGCCCTTTTCAATGAACCCGTCTGGTTGCTTCATATAGATGTCTTCCTCAAGACTTCCATTAAGGAAAGCTGTCTTGACATCCATTTGCCAAATCTCATAATCAAGATGAGCTGCAATAGATAAAAGAATCCGGATAGACTTAAGCATGGCTACTGGCGAAAAGGTTTCCTCATAATCGATACCCTCTCTTTGAGTAAAACCTTTTGCAACAAGCCGAGCTTTAAAGGTTTCAACCTTACCGTCTGATCCTCTTTTTCTCTTATAGACCCACTTGCATCCAATGGTTTTTACACCAATAGGTGGTTCTACAAGCTCCCAGACTTGATTAGAATCCATAGATTCTATTTCAGATATCATTGCTTTTTGCCAAGACTCTGCATCTTTATCTTGGAGTGCTTCATTGTAGGTACAGGGATCATAATCTTGTTCCTCAGGGACAAAGTCTGACGACTCTCCCAAGAACATATATCTATCAGGTTGTATCACAACCCTCCCACTACGACGAGGCACTATCGGTTGTGGTGCAACATTTGTGACACGTTGTGCAGTTACTGGTGGTACATCCTGTTGTACTGTTGGTACTGAAGTATTTGGTGTCTCACCTCTCAGTTCTTCTAGAACAGCTCTACTTATGGGTTTATGGTTCATCACATAGTCTTCCTCTAAGAATCGAGCATTGGTGCTAACAATGACCTTCTGATCCTTAGGACTATAAAATAAACCACCTTTCGTTCCTCTTGGATAGCCTACAAACAAGCGTACTTCTGTACGAGATTCCAACTTATCGGCTTTCCCATTCAGCACGTGTGCTGGACTACCCCAAATCCGAACATGTTTCAGACTAGGCTTACGCCCAGTCCACAGTTCTGTGGGAGTAATTGGTACTGACTTAGAAGGAACCAAGTTCAAAATATAAGCTGCAGTTTCTAAGGCATATCCCCAAAACGAATCTGGTAAATCTGAATAACTCATCATTGATCTAACCATCTCCATAAGAGTCCTATTCCTTCTTTCTGCTACACCATTCTGTTGGGGTGTTCCAGGTGCTGATAATTGGGATGTAATCCCAGCCTCTGACAAATAGTCCCTAAACTCCCCAAAGAGATACTCGCCACCACGATCTGAACATAATGACTTGATACATTTTCCATGACGTTTCTCCGTCTCTGCCTTGTACTCTTTGAATTTCTCAAAGCACTCAGACTTACGGCGCATCAAATAAATGTATCCATACCTTGAATAATCGTCAGTAAATGTGACAAAATATTCAAAGCCACCTCTAGCCTGGACAGTCATGGGCCCACACAAATCAGAATGAACCAATTCCAACACATCTTTGGCCCTATACCCCTTTGCCTTGAAAGGCCTATTGGTCATTTTACCTTCCAAGCAGGATTCACAGACTGGTAGTGCCTCCACTTCCAATGAACTCAAAGGTCCATCTTTAACCAGTCTTTGAATCCTTCTTAGGTTAACATGCCCCAATCGCAAGTGCCAAAGATATGTTTGGTTCATACAAGAAGGTTCTTTTCTCTTATTTATGTTAGAAGACATATTATTCATTTCCATAAGTTGCATTGTGGGCGAAATAGGATTAATGACATATAGATTATCAACCAATGCACCAGAACAGATAAAATGCTTATTTTTTCTAATAACAATATTGTCATTAAAATAAACTGAATATCCATCCTTAACTAACATAGAAACAGAAATTAAATTCCTTCTAAGTGAAGGTGCATAAAGACAATCTCTCAATGTCAAAGACTTATTTTTACCAAAAGATAAAATAACATCTCCTACTGCAACGGCCGCTACTCTTGTAGCGTCACCCATAAACAAGCATATCTCTCCATCACTCAGCCGTCTGGTTTCCTGGAACCCCTGCAATGTATTGCAGACATGATTAGTGGCTCCTGTATCTACACACCAGGTGCCGGTAGATAGCACCGCTAAACATGTTTCAACAACTAGTAAATGAGATATACCTTCTTTGTTCTTTTGTTTGAGAAGTGGACAGTCAGTCTTCCAATGCCCTGACCCTTTGCACTTGAAACACTTGCCTTTCGGCTTTTTCACAGCGCCTTGAGGTCCCATGCCCTTCTTTGCTGAGTTTACCTGTTTCTGAACTTTCTTCTTCTTACCACCTTTCGGCTTAGAAGTAGAGACCTTTTCAGTCACATAAACATGGGCATTGTGCTTGAAGAGAGCTTCAGCATCCTGTAGTTCTTTTGCAAGTTCTGACAAAGTATACAACCTTTTGTTCATGTTGTAATTAAGGCAAAACGAGTCAAAACTTTTAGGCAGAGTCCCGAGAATGATATCGACCTGGGTTTCCCCATCGATTTCAGCACCAAGGATCTCCATCTCATTTAGATGACCCATCATCTTGAGAACATGATCCCTTACTGGTGTCCCCTCAGCCATAGATGCATTCATCAAACTCTTCATAGCAAATTGCCTAGCTGCTCTACTCTGATGTCCGAAGAGTTCCTTAAGGTTGTACATCATATCATAAGCTGTGGACATGGCCTGATGCTGATGTTGCAGTACATTTGACATAGATGCCAAAATGTAACACCGCGCCATCTCATCTGCCTTAATCCACTTCTTATAAGCCTCTTTGACCTCTTCATCAGAGTCAGCATCAGGCTTAGGTGGGCATACTTCATTGAGTACAAATTTGTACTCTTCAGCAGTTAAGACAATATCCAAGTTACGTTTCCAGTCAATATAATTAGGGCCAGTAAGTTTGTTTTCTTTAAGAATCACCATAAGTGGACTGAAAGAACCCATTTTTGAAATCCTGAGAATCACATAAAATAAAAATTATGTAGGGCATAACTTTTTGAATTAATTAAATATTGATTCCCTCAAAACAATAAAAAAAAATTCACCAACACCTTAAACACCATGAATTTAGCATGCCACGATAGTGTGGACGTATACAAATTCAATATTTGTTCAAGTAGGTTTTTCCTATTAATTTTACTATCATGTCAACACAACTTCATGACAAATAAAATTAATCTGTTGGTCTTGCTTTGGTCCTACAAATAATAGCAGTGACTCCGATGGGGAGGATACCATTATTTGTATCTAAGTGTATACCATTGCTTAATACTAAGTCCATTATTTTGTATTGAGTTCCTTCAGATGGAGAAGTGAACACATACTAGGTAACTTTCTATAATTATCCCTAAGGAAGTTTATACTGGTGATCCATAATTATACTCATCCGATATGGAGGAAAGCACTAAAGCCAACACGCAAGTATAATTATATCACCTACAAACCAGCAATGGAGACCGTGGGATTCATGTTAAAAGAATTCCCTCTCCCACTTAGTTATTTAACAATGAGGGTTTTTCTACTAGTTAATTTATGTCCATGTTGTCCATTATTAATGTGATCCTAGTTTTTCAAAAAAACATCACAAAATAATAAACATGCATAATCAGAACAAGCAATAATGGCAATAAATTTGAAAATAAATATCCAACTATTATGGCCATCCTTCCTGATTCTTCCCCGACTGTGCGAAGCCCAAATCTGACCCTGCGCGGAGCTATACGGGGTTCGACCTGCCCAAACTCTTCCTAGGGTTTTTTTTTTTTTTTTTTTTTTTTTTTTTTTTTTTTTTTTTTTTTTTTTTATTTAGGTTTGGCTGCCCGATTTCTTCATCGAAACCATCTGTCGATCTCCGGACTGCCTGAAACAGTATCTCCTCCGGCGTCAGAAACAGCCACCACCGCCATCACGATCGATCAAAAAAAAAAAAAATAAAATAAAAAAATAAAATTACATCAATCCTATGCCTCCCGAAGGAGTTCATACATAATCTAGATTGAAAAATTAAAATTACATCAATCCTATGCCTCCCGAAGGAGTTCACACATAATCTAGATTGAAAAATTAAAATTATAAACACGATCAACCCTCGTGATATTAATTACATCCACAAAACAACAATCACAGAAATAATTACATCCACAAAACAACAACACAAACAAAACATGCATTGGACCATAATAGTTGGATCTAAGATGCCTGCAAAACCGAGTTAGAACAGATCTACATCTAGAACAGATCTACATCTACCGACTATCATGCAACACAAGTTTTATTGGACAACATGGATGTAACAATCAATACGCAGATCCAATACCGGCTCTGATACCAATTAATGGAACTGAGATGAATCCCAGGACTACGGATTGGTGTGCGTATCGATCGTTAAAGATAAACAGATTGCTTAATTGTGATCTAACCCTATACAGCGGAAACTAGGGTTCACAAAGTATACCTGCGGTGAGAAGAAGACAACAGCGACCCCAAGATCTTCTGCACGTATTCCTTCCTCGGGTTGGACGTCGTGTGGGCGACGATCTCCCAACCTTTCTCCCTTGGCTGACCTCTCTTTCTCTCCTTACGTGAATCACGAGATTTGAGAAAAAAATCTTATATTTCAGATTGTTAATGACGGCCAGAGAAAATAGAGGATATATATAAGGCTACGGCAGGGACCATGAGGAGAAATTAGGGTTAGGTCTCCTAACGGATCTGGGTATCCCGTGTTCAGCCCGAACACACAACCCAGGCCCATTAACAATAGCTCGGTCCACTAAGGAGCTATTGTTGCACTACCTTCCTAATCCCAAATTATATTTATGGGCTCCTTTTATTATATGCTTGTTCAACTCCCCATGTTAAGATATCGAATGTCCGTTGATCAAATTAAGTTACTGACAACTACATTGATCAACATCTTTTATCCTTAAGTAGTACCACTCAACTTTATTTGTCATGTCGGATATAATCCACCTGCAGGGTTTACATGACAATCCTTATGAGCTCCTTAAGGGGACATCATCAACCTGACGTATCGGGACATGGATTCCTTTTACAATCAACAGCCCATCATACATACAATGCTATTACCCAATTCATAGAGGTTGTTGATCCATAATGAATCTCACTCTTTTATGAGTCAAAGTAATGCACACTGCATATACATGTCTGTTATTATATCTGGATTAAGAGCATAAGCATCCATAATAACAGAGGTATTTGTTCTCTTTTATAGTCAGTACAAAGAGAACAACCTCAAGTGGTCCTGTTCAATACACACAAAGTGTACTAGTGTAAACCTATAGTCAAGATAGACTAATACCAGAACACACTACAACCTTTCCAATGGATTGTCCAAGTCCGTCTAGGTTGTGAACTATTTATATATTCCATAGGAAACTGATAATATGATCTTCTGTGTGTCACCTCACACCATATTATCAACCTTATAGAATATCAGACACTTGCATTAATATTATAATAAACACAATATGCAAACATATGCCCATATGATTCTCATTCAAAAAAAATAAGGAAATAAAGTTAATACAAAAGTGATGCTTTCAGTATATAACCCTAACAATCGCCATTCGGAATTGCTCCTACGACCGTTGAACTCTAACGATGGTTCCGAAGTCCAACACTTAGCTCGATTCCCCTCCGCAAGCTCGCTTCTAAGCGGGCTAGGAGTGGGTCGCCATTCGGAATTGCTCCCATGACCGTTGAACTCTAACGATGGTTCCGGAGTCCAACACTTAGCTCGATTCCACTCCGCAAGCTCGCTTCTAAGCGGGCTAGGAGTGGGTCGCCATTCGGAATTGCTCCCATGACCGTTGAACTCTAACGATGGTTCCGGAGTCCAACACTTAGCTCGATTCCACTCCGCAAGCTCGCTTCTAAGCGGGCTAGGAGTGGATTGCCATTCGGAATTGCTCTCACGACCGTTAAACTCTAACGATGGTTCCGGAGTCCAACACTTGGCTCGATTCCACTCCGCAAGCTCGCTCCTAAGCGGGCTAGGAGTGGGTCGCCATTCGGAATTGCTCCCACGACCGTTGAACTCTAACGATGGTTCCGGAGTCCAACACTTGGCTCGATTCCACTCCGCAAGCTCGCTTCTAAGCGGGCTAGGAGTGGGTCGCCATTCGGAATTGCTCCCACGACCGTTGAACTCTAACGATGGTTCCGGAGTCCAACACTTGGCTCACAAGTTCACTCCTAAGCGAGCTAGAAGTAGTTCGCAAGTCGGAGTTGCTCCCACAACCGTCGAACTACTCCTACGATGGTCAGCGAGTCCACTATTAGGTAAGGCTCGACCCGTCTCGCAAGTTCGCAAGATTAGGAGACCGAAGCGCTGCTCGGCACCACTGGCCGAACGCTCATGTCGCCGAACCGCGAACGAGCAAGAGGCCGGCTCAGGGACCTCGACGCGATGAACACAGTCACAAACAAAATGACTACACAAAGCTACAAAGGACATGCAAGTTCGAGAGAGAAATGTTATTAATAATTAGCATACAATGCAAAGCGACTCTTCCATACAACAAGGTTACAAGGCCTTAAAGTACAAAAATTACAAGGCCGACCCACTACACTTGGCTTTGAAAACAATCATCAGTGTCCCGTTCGGTCGTCAGTTTGGCAACCTCGGCTGTCAGTCCCTCTCCCTCCGTCCGGAGCTCCGCCTCTACAGTCTGCAAGTGACGGATCTCAGAAAGCAGATCGTCCCTCTCCACTGCTATTTTCGACAAATTGTGCCGAACGCACTGGATCCGAAGGGCGTTGCTAAAAGCGGTCGGCGAACCTTAGTCCTTTCCTATGGGGGTCATCTCGGCGATCCTGCTCTCCAGACGCCAGATCTCGATGTCTCGCCGACCTAGGATGAGCTGAAGATGGGTCCGCACGCTTTCGGCTCGGTGCAATCCTAGCTCGACTTCATAGAGCCACTCTCGGCACCTCGCCAAGCACTACCTCGTCACCCCCGAGCCTACCTCGGCTTGAGCGTGGTCATCCGAGCGAGTGGGCTCGACGTCCTGAGCTACCGCCTCGAGCTGAAAAGAAGAAGAGACAAACAACAAAATTTCAAACATTGCCGAAGTCCAACACATGAAGCCAATATTCCGTACGCAACATCAGAAGCAAAGCAAAGGTTTTTATTCAAATAAAGTAGCTCTACAAACAACAAGACCGACGCTACGGCAGAATTTTACAATAACTTAAGGGAACACAACACATCTTGTTTAGTGCCTCTTCGGAAGGGGAGCGCTCCGGTTCAAGGAAACGCGGGGGCGGCGACGCCTAACCCCCGAGCTCGATTCCAAACCAGCAAAGCGAGATCCCCCTTTGCCGCTAAATCTAACTGTGGCACCAACTGAGGTGCCACTAGACAAGACAGCTACGCCACTCTGAGCGTCAGCAGGACTCCGCCTCACCGTAGGCAAACGAGTTGCAAGTTCGTAGAAGGTAATCCCTCGCTCGCGCTCTTTGCGAGTACACGACGTACTACGAACGTTGGCCTTCTCAGGCAGAGGCTTGAGCGACGCGACCTCTTCCTCCAGCTCGATAATCCTATCTCTCAGAACATCATCCTGTGTTGACATCTTCAACCGAGGAGGTCTTGACGAGCCCGCAACATTGGCACTATCGGTCGCAAGACGTCGATAATGGGTGACCTCAATCCCCCTGTCTATCGTAATTCTCCTAAGCTTGTCAATCTTGGCCAGCAACTCTTGGCGCTCGGATGACAACTTTTCCAACTCGGAAGCTAACTTCTCTTCTTTCACTGAATGTTCTTTCTCCGTTACCTCCAAGTGACGGGTCTCGGCCAAGAGCTCGCTATTCTTTTGCTCGACAACAAAAAGCTCCTTACGAAGCCCCTCTGTCTCACCTTCGAGACGAGAAGCATGGGGTTGCTTCCGTAGTTGCTTCAACTCATGGTAATACCCCCTCGCAGCTGCTTTTATCTCCTCCAGCTTCAAGAGCATATAAAACCGCCTCCCTTGGCTATGAGAAAGCGCTCGCTTCGTTTCTTTTAGCTCCTTACGAAGATACGAAACCTCCGTGATCGGACCAAACTTCACCTGAAAAGCAAAGATAAATCCGATGCCCAACACTTGGAGAATTTTTGCAACTAGTCAAACATAAAATCCGAGGTCCAACACTTGGAGAATTTTTGGCCAAACAAAAAGTGTTTTCATTCAAAACTCAAAACGCATTACAGGAGCGGTGGCCAGTCCGCAGTCAGGCTTACACATAAAAAAAAAAGGAAGACTAAAGACGCAACCAAGTCAGGGGTCGACCTTTTTGTCGCTCGGGTCTTCCGACCCCCCGACGATTCCCATGTCCTCGTCCACGTCCTCGTCCTCGGAGTCGTCCTCCTCCTCACCCTCGGCCTCTGTCTCGCCCGTGCCTTTGACACCGTCGGCCTGTCCCTCGGGGCCGAGCATTGCCGAGGGAAGCTCCTCCTTCCCCTCCACGGGGTCGTAGAAGTGGTAGGAGGATGTGTCGAACCCCGGGTTCCGAGCGCCGATATGCAGCAGGGCTCGGCCGTATGCGTCCTCCATGTTCTTAAACATGTGCTGCTCAGCCTTTTGCTGGACAGCCCTCTTCGCCTTCGCAACCTTCGATTGGTGCTTGGCCTTGATCCTCTCGGTCTCCTTCCAAGCTTTCTCCGCCTCCGACCGGGCTTTGGCCAGCTGCTCCTTAAGCTCGGCATTCTCCTTTTCCGAGGCCTCGAGCTTGGCCGCCTCGTCCGCCGACCGCTGCATAGCTTCGGCCAGCTTCGCCTCTAACCCCGCCACTTCGGCACCGCGCTTTGCCGAGAGGAGTTGCTTGGCTTCGAACAGCTTCACAGCTTTCGCGCACTCCGACCTCTCCCGGTCGCACAACACCGACAGCTCTTATTCTTTGCTCGCTAACTCTTCGAGCAAAAAGTTGAAGTGGCAGAGGGTCTGGAAAGAGAACAAACAGTTAGAATCCGGACCTAAAAACTTAGAAAATTTCGAAAGAAATGCTTCAAGGAGAAAGTGTTCGGTCTACTTACCGACATCGTGTTCCGAGCGATCTGCATTGTAGCATCCCCGACCTCTCTGGACTTAAGCGCCGCTCGGTCTTTCGGGGTCGGCAGGTGCTTCACCGCCTGCATACAAATGTTGCCGTCCTCCAAGAAGCCGTCGACCTTCATTACTTGCCAGTCGGGGACGAAGATCCACTTATGCTCCTCGGTCAGAATCTTCTCCGCTTCAGCAGTGAGGGGCGGAACTTGAAGGGACAACGCCGCGCTCACGTTGAACGCGCCGCTCGACGAACCGGGGGCATCGGTCTTCGCCGTTGGGGTCGGCGCATCCGAGGAAGGGAGATCGGAGGCCGCGACCTGGTCTTGCTCGGGATCGGCATCCGGGAGCACGACCACCGGCATGTCGGCGGTCTTTGGGACCGAAGGTATCTTCGGCGCTCGGCCGCCCTGAGGCCCTGTCGTGGGTCTCTTCTTCTTCTTCACCTCCTGCTCCTTAGCCGCCTTGGCCTTCGCCATCAATGCCCTATAGTCCATGCCGGAAGACTCTGCACATACCGAACAAAAAAACTTAGAAAAATTTTCAAGAACTTCAAGGAAAAAATAAAAATACCAGAGGCATACTGGGATCGATCGGACTGAGACCCCCTCGGAACAAGGCCTCCTCGGTGATGTCCTTCCAACTAAGCGTCGGAAGGCCGAGGAGTTTCTTGAGGACTTCGGCCTCCTCGTCACTAAGCACTGGCTCTCTCTTCGCTCGCTTGGGCAGGCCCTCCCTCGACCAAGCTATCAGAATTGCCCAGGGTTCGGGAGCTCGGACAATAAAGTACTTCTCCTTCCAATGCTTGATCGAGTCCGGGTTCTCGATCAACTCCACGCCTGTCCGCGGCGAAAGGTAGAACCTCTGCTCGTTCCTGTTCGGCTGGCAAGGACGGTAGAGGCTCCGAAGAAGGAACAGACTTGGCTCGGCGCCGATCTCTTGACACCGAAGAACAAACGCCAAGACGTGCCTCCAAGTGTTCGGCATCAGCTGGGCGGGACTCAGACCGTACCAATTGAGGACCTCGGCAATGAACGGATGCAACAGAAAGCGAAGCCCGGTGGCCAAGGAGTCGACCAGAAAAATGCACGCGTTGGCCGAAGACGTCGTGCAGGCTCGGAAACCAGGTCCGGGGAGAAGTAGCCCATACTCGGCGGGGATCTGGAATCCAGTCCGGATCCGTTGCAGATCAGCCTCAGTAAGGACCGAAGAGATATGGTCCACCTCGGACATCTCTCTCGGCTCGTTCTCCTTTACGGACTTGGCGGTGCCCTGGGTCACCTTCTTCAGCATCTCTTCGGAGTAGCTCCGTACTCCCTCCACGCTCGACAGAGAGATTGGCTGCCGACCGAACTCCCCTGCCGTCTTCGGCTGCTCTATGATTGTGACCACTCCCTTACCCTTCCGGGACATCGCTGAAACCTCCTGGAGCGGCTCGGCGACCTCCCCACTCTCGCTCGGCCGGACCACGGTCTGCTCGGTCGGCTCCATCACCTCCTTCTCTTTACCCGCTCGGCTAACGACTCAGTCCAAGGCGGGGGTCTCATCCGAAGAAGTAATCTTAACCATTTTTTCTAAAGAGAGAGGAGAGAGAATGACCTTGAAGTAACTGTTACGGTCGGAAAAGTTCACCGGAGCAAAGAAACGCCTTGCCGCGACAGCTAGCAGCGCCACCCGGGAGCTAAAAACATCGATGGTGAAAAATAAAAACGTGAGTGAGAAAGTAAAAGTGAATAATGAGATTGGGGGTGGGGGAGTGAAGACTTATAGTAAAAGAAAAAGTCTCTTGGGCTTCCTAACGAAAGGGCGCGACTCTTGATCGACCTTCGAAATGTTACGAAAGCCCAAACGACTTTGTACCCGAGCAGCAACGATTGGCGAAAAGACACAACGTTTCGATACAAGTCAAACAGCTCGGCACGCACAGGACTAAAATTCGACCTTCGCGCGATCCGACCCTAACTAGACCTCCGGTCGGCAGCCGAGCAAGTGCCCATCCGAGCCCCAAAACGGAGAAAAATCACTTTTCCCTCAACATTCGTGTAAGATCTCGATCAGATGGCCCAGATCTTGCCAGCGTCGTTTAAGATAGCGTTTTTTTGGGAATTGGGCCCATCTCGAGATTCGTGCCACCATCCAACGGCTCAGATCGCGCCACATCGCTCGGACGGCCGAGCACCTAGGCCTCCGGTCGGCTGCCGAGCAAGTGCCCATCCGAGCACCAAAACGAAGAAAAATCACTTTTCCCTCAACATTCGTGTAAGATCTCGATCAGACGGCCCAGATCTTGCCAACGTCGCTAAACGACAAGATAGTGTTTTCTTGGGTAACGGGCCCGCCTCGAGATTCGTGCCACCATCCAACGACTCAGATCGCGCCACATCGCTCGGACAGCCGAGCACCTAGGCCTCCGGTCGGCTACCGAGCAAGTGCCCATCCGAGCCCCAAAACGGAGAAAAATCACTTTTCCCTCAACATTCGTGTAAGATCTCGATCAGACGGCCCAGATCTTGCCAGCGTCGCTAAACGACAAGATAGTATTTTCTTGGGAAACGGGCCCGTCTCGAGGTTCGTGCCACCATCCAACGGCTCAGATCGAGCCACGTTGCTCGGACGGCCGAGCCCCTAGGCCTCCGGTCGGCTGCCGAGCAAGTGCCCATCCGAGCCCCAAAACGGAGAAAAATCACTTTTCCCTCAACATTCGTGTAAGATCTCGATCAGACGGCCCAGATCTTGCCAGCGTCGCTAAACGACAAGATAGCGTTTTCTTGGGAACTGGGCCCGTCTCGAGATTTGTGCCACCATCCAACGGCTCAGATCGCGCCACGTCGCTCGGACGGCCGAGCCCCTAGGTCTCCAGTCGGCTGCCGAGCAAGTGCCCATCCGAGTCCCAAAACGGAGAAAAATCAATTTTCCCTCAACATTCGTGTAAGATCTCGATCAGACGGCCCAGATCTTGCCAGCGTCGCTAAACGACAAGATAGCGTTTTCTTGGGAACTGGGCCCGTCTCGAGATTCGTGCCACCATCCAACGGCTCAGATCGCGCCACGTCGCTCGGACGGCCGAGCCCCTAGGTCTCCGGTCGGCTGCCGAGCAAGTGCCCATCCGAGCCCCAAAACGGAGAAAAAAGCCGCCGAGCGACAACGACCGTTGGATCTTCCAGAAATTCGCGCTTCTGGTGATGGACGGTCCAGATCGTGCCACGTGCGCTAAACGACAAGATAACATTTTTTGGGAAACGCGCCTCCTCGAGATTCGTGCCAGGATCCGACGGCACAGATCGCGCCACGTCGCTCGGACTGCCGAGCCCCTAGACCTCCGGTCGGCAGCCGAGCAAGTGCCGTTCCGAGCTCCAAAAGCGAGAAAATGGCTGCCGAGCGACTACAACCGCCAGATCTCTCAGAAATTCGCGCTCGCGTGAGATCAACGGTCCAGATCAAGCCATGCCATAAATAGGTATTAAAAATCAGTTTTTATTTATTTTAATCGTTTTATTTATTTAAAAATTGCGAAAAAATTACTAAAAATTCGGGAAAGTTCACTAGAAATTCTAGATAATAGTTATAAATTCGGGGGAACATTTTTGAACCCCTGAGCGAACAATCATTGCCTAGAATGTATTGTGAAGGCCCCCGATTGACTGGTTAACACATCGCAATTAACACATCGCAAAATTAAATAAATAATCCGAAAAAATAGATAAAGACCGTCAGTTATTCAGAAAAGCTTGAGAACAGCTTACAGCTTCAAAAATCACCTCACTACCCCCTTCGAGATTCAAAACCCTCCATTCGGACTCCGATACAACTCCACTAGCCACTAAAACAGTTAAACTACTCCTCAAAGGCTGATCAAACTCAGTCTTTAAGAGTGGGGGGCTCGTGATATGGCTAAAAATGGGGTTAAATCGGAACCGTCCAGATGGGGCACGAATCTTGAAGCTCAGGGGTAAAACGGTAATTTTACCCACCGACGGGTCTGAAGCGGGTACTGGTTATCTTTCCCGAAGACCCACTTACCCGCAAATGGATCCACCTTAACTGGGTGCGGGTTTCAACCCGCAACAAACCCGGTCCGGAAGGGATAGAATTAGGGTTTCTGATTCAATCCTAATCAACGGCCCTGATTCATAATTATCCCTTCACTGGGGATTTGGGATTACATTCCTTATCTAACCACAGGGGGATTACATTCCTAATCTGATCCCAGCGGCGCCTATAAATACCCCTCATCCATCTCCATTAAGAGGTAATCAACCTTTCTCCAGTTTTTGCACTCTTTCATAATCTTCTCTGATTACTGACTTGAGCGTCGGAGGGTGCGTCGCCGGGAACAACCCCGATGTCTCGCACTTTTTACAGGTATACGGCGGGAGCCAGCATCAAACTCCGACGGAACAGGTATACAGGTTTACTATTCAGTTTTCCTAAGAATCCACAAATACTATCTGTTTGCCCCCACACAAAATTTAGCGGCAACAGAAATCATAAAAAACTGCACGAATGGTATCCAAAATTTACGAAACTTAGGAAGATGGTCAGACTTACCCCACACAAGCCAACGCAACTTATAGAAGTGATTTTCGACTCACGTTTACGAGTTACAGTCGTGTATCAATTTTGGTCAACCCAATGAAAAATAAATCGATACATGTCCATATCTTGCAAACCGTGAGTCAAAACTCACGTATATAAGTTGTGTTGGCTTGTGTTAGGTGAGCCCGACCCACTTGCAAAGTATTGCTATGTTTTGTTGTCACTTGTGAGTTTTTTTTCCATATTTTCGCTTTGTTTATTGATGATAGAGAAATGGATGTAATCCGTATAAACTAATCTTAAATTTTTTGTTGATATATAAATGGCTAGAGCAAGGCAACCAAAAAGCCTTCTAGTAGCGCTAGTGGTGCACCATTTATAGAGGTAAGATTGATTATTATTATCAGTTTTAAATATGAATATGTAACATTGTATCAATAATAACAACATTTGTATTTGTTCATGTAGGTTGGTGGCCATCAATCTACATATGCTGGGGCCAGTCCGTCGTCTTCGGCTGTCGTTCCACCTCCTGGACCGTTGGACTCAAGCTTACTTTTGTTGCAATCCATACACTGATCCGAAGCCGTGTGGAATGGGTCCGCAAAGAAGTGTAACTTTCAGAAGCACGGGGTTCTTCCTATGGACCCCTGTATCGCTCCATACTTAGTTGAAGTCGGTTTCTACGGAGCTTGATTTATAGGGGATATAAAGCTTGATCAACCACTACTTATAGCTCTTGCCGAGCGATGGAGGCCAGAGACCCACACATTCTACCTACCGGTAGGAGAGATGACCGTCACTCTCCAAGATGTAGCATTCATTACTGGGCTTCCAATAGATGGGGTCACCGTGACGAGGAACATAATCTTTGACCGAGTCATAGTTGTTCGTGATTTGCTCTGTATCGACTTAGAGGTGTCGTTGGACAAAAAGAGAGAGGACACTGAAAATAAAATCCTCCAAGATATTACCGAAGATCATGATCCAGATCTAGTAGATCAAGCCATAAAGGATGCTAAAGATAAAGCCGAAGTTGATTTTTGGGATGAAATCTTTGACGGTAAATCACTCCGAATTAGTTGGTTGAAATTGCAATTCGATGATTATTTGACGGATGATTCGGATGAGGAAGCCCCACAGTACTATGCTCGTGCCTACATATTCAGTATGATCGGGGATGTGATCTTCCCAAACTCATCTGGTGCAAGCGTGCCGCTCATGCATTTACAGTTGTTGGAATATTTCGGTACGGCCGACCATTATAGTTGGGGGATTGCAGCCTTGATGTTATTGTATAGGAATTTGTGTGCATGTGCATTAGGTACCGTACAAATGGGTGGTCTGATGGTTCTATTGCAAATATGGAGTTGGGAACACATCCACATTGGACGTCCCCGTATTGTTGAACCAACACCGGATTGGTTGGCCGAACCACCGGTTCCCGAGATGTTACCTCCTTTAGGGGTATATTGGGCAGGGCGGCATACGTGGGTCGATAACCCACGCCAATCTCTTACGTATTATAGAGATGAGTTGGATAACTTGCGGGACGTCAATTGGGTACCGTACTCGACCGCCATGTTGAAAAGAGTTCCACCGGTATGTTTGGCTGGTGCGCTTTGGTTGATGGATGCCCTACTTGTCAACTTTTCTGTTGTCGAGTTCCAGTATCCGGATAGAGTGATGCGGCAATTCGGATAACAGCAGAAGATCCTCGAAGTTCGCTGTTATGACAAAAAATTGCACGAGGTGAAAGGAACGGGTCGAGTGCCCAACTTCGACTGGGCAGATTTTCACCGGGTCCATGTGGCCTACTGAAACACCTCATGCTATCAGATGACACTGAATATGATGTTCATCGCTAGACCGTACGATGGCTCGTTCCAACAGGTTTACATGACGTGGTACATGCGCATTACAAGATTGTATGTATCTCCACAAGCCGCTATACCAGCTGGTGTCCAGATTTTAATTCCCCCAACCGAGGTGGAACCACCACCGGCATATTCCTCTTCCCAGCCAATGTATCAACCAAAGGCGTCGACGTATCGGAACATGGTTAGTCTAACTTTACGCAATTTCACATATTTCGTATGCATGTATTGTTGTTTGAAGGCGGGACGATAATATAGATAATGTTGTTTAATTTCCAAATTTCAACCTAATGTAGATTGAAAATACATGGAAAACCGTTCGGATAGCTGCTCGCACCCTGAAGAGTAAGGTACCTAAGAGCGTTAAGGATGCGGGAGATTCTAAAACTGTGTCGCCGTAGTCTTGAAGAGGTGGGTGAAGGTACCAAACTTGATGCATATTTACAATCCAACGTGGCAGGTTCTCGGTGAAAGAGCGTGACAAGGTCGGGAATTCACATTGCCGAGCCACAACAACTCCAACAATAGGAACTGTAGCGCCCCGAATTTCCAATATAATATCTCAGAAATACGTGACACAATTCCTAGCATCTACCTAAATGTAATAGTAAACATAGCCAAACACAGATAAAATTTTCAACTATTATTACACCAATTCTTTACAAAGTACAGCGGAAAACAAACACCTCGAATTACATTTTTTTTCTTTTACAACACACTCTTTTACAATTTGCATAAGCCACATTATCATTCTACCACATGCATCCAAATCCCAAGCTATAGGTACCTACATGTAAAATATGAGGCTAGAGATAACCCTAACCCTCAAAACTACGTGGTCAGCCATAACGGTGTGAGTGACATTAAAGAAATACAATATAAATAAAGCATAAAGAATAAATTCATTATCAACACATTTTCACAGTAGTAACGAATGGAATATGAAATAACAATAAATAAAGCATGAAAATATTTAGTGAAACTAGACTAAGTGTCAAGTGTAGGAATCAGAAAACAAATATACATAAACCCAAGTCAAGAAAACACAAATGCAATATATTGACTCTCTAATGCATACTTGTCAGATTCTATGCATTTCATACTATATAGGTCTGGTGTAAGCCCTTATCGTTCTCCACTTTATAGAGATAAATTCCTCGTTATGCAACTAATCCTACTACGGTGATAGAAACATGATTCAGATTACTCCGCGAATAGGCCTGTCAACCCTCGACGCGCAAGCATCATTTAAGCATAGCTCAAAAACTGGAGAATCACCTCTCTGCCGTGTACCCCACGAATAGGCATGCCGACCTTCGACGTGCAGATACACAGTACATCCCGTGAATAGGCCTGCCGACCCTCGACACGCGAATGCACCGTACGTTCTGTGAATAGGCTTGCCGATCCACGACACGCGAACATACCAACTGTCCTCTCGGGACAAATAACACACAGTCCTGGTGTAACATCCCATAATTTCAAAACCTATACTATAGTAGTATATATATATATGTATAATATAAAATAAAAAAGTGGATGGCATAATTGTAAATTGTATTGAATAGGGGGGCCACGGTTGAAAAGCACAACAAAGTGTGCTGTGTGTTGAAGGCTGACGTCACTGTGATGTCAGTAGGGGGATGGGGCCCGCCCGGTTGAGGAGCTCTAGTTGCGTGTGATATGGCAGGGGCCCACATGAGTGGGGGCTTCGGCTTCGGCTATACATGCAAAGCAAGAGAGAGAAGAGTATTGATTTGCCCCACATCGGGAATTGAACTAGATTAAATAACTATAAATAATATAGCCTTTGATCAAGAGTCACCAATCCGGTTAACCACCTTTTGAGAGGCAGCTTGTGGTGGGCAGTTGTACTATACTATAAATAATTTGTCTGATAAATTGTATAAATTGTCTGAGTTTGGGGCAGGGGTGTTACACCTGGAATGCATCCGTTGGACTAACCCTAAGAGCATATACTTACATTTCCCAAGTTCTATCACATCTCCACTAGTGTCTGTCCTTAGCTTGATTATTATTAATTGAAACATAATTTTCCCCCTCTCTAGAGTTGGTGTACCCTGCTTTCCAACAAAACAACCCCAAGACCCAACTGGTCAAAATCCACAAAATCTCATTTGCCGGTTCACAGAAATCCCACTAAACTCCTAAATTCTCACAAATCCAATATCAACACAAAATCCTTGAATAAAACTCTTAATTCCATCATCAAAACGTTTATGTTAAGAAACTCCTTTAATCAACAAAATCCAAATTCATCCCATATACTCACAAAATTTTCAGAACTGAAATAAAGTCTTAAATCCACAAAAAACTGAGTTTCGTATTTTGAAGTCATAGAAAATCACAAAACATCAATTCCTTCGAAAACCGTATATATTTCACTTATAAGGTCATAGAAATACAAATTTAAACTCTATTGTAATCAAATACAACTCTCTGTAAAATACAGTAATATGTAGTAAAAACATCATCTAAAGTAGTAGATCAATAATCCATAAGTTCGAAAAAATAATCGTTCAAGAAAACGATGAAAAACTCGATCAAAACACTCAATAAAATAACTGACGGTCGACTGTCAAAAGCAGTTCAAAAAGTAACGGTCGACTGTCACGCTAAATTTCCAAAACCTAAGAACTGTCAGTCGACCAACATTTCATGTGTAATTTCGTGCGCTCGACCGACATGTTCGAAAATTCACAACTTTGAATTTCGTGCACTTTATAACTGATACTTCGATTATAAATTCCAAAATCACAAATTTGTAAATTTAAAACCATGAGATAATCAAATACAACTTGTCTAATATACTGGAGTTTATAAAACAAATCAAAATCTCATCTAATTCTCAAAAGAGCAATTTTTCATTTAAAACTTCTTCAACATCAGAAACTATATACATGTAGCGCCCCGATTTCCAACACTGGGAAACCGTGACACGAGTCAAGACCTTTTCTTCAATTAGTCGCAATACACAGAAAAACAGGAGAATTTAAAACTTTTTATTCGATACACAATGTGTTACAAGTCTGAATATTGTACAACTGTAATACCTTACAATAGAGTTACAATATTACCTTTACATTTCTAAGTATTACAACCTTCAACATCTTACATCAGAGTACTTCTCAACTAATACATAATCAATACATATACTGCAGCGGAACTACACATAACACTGACTCCTTGCTTCCCTTGCCTTGAGTCCTCCTGAATTTCGCCTTTGTACTTCGGCGATCCAGTACCTATGGAAGTGGGGACGTCAGTATTCACTGACGCTTAAAGGCTGATCATATAGCAGCGAATCTTCCAAACAATATACAGAATATAGCAATTGTGTTGGTGTAGTTTAAGTGTTCGTGAGTGCTATGACTAGACTCTAATGCGGTATTGAAATAGAACTAGGACACTTCCTATTCTAATGTCAGCAAGTTTCCGAAAGCAACATGCAGCCCATACTACATGCGGCTCCATCTCAAGCCGTTTCTCCATATATAGGGATTGAACCCGCGTTACACATTCTAATTGTACACAACCTGTTCCTGACAATACTCCATGACTCTGTGAGGTTGCAGAAGGGGTCAAGTCCCCCTATGCAGTCTGCTTATGGTGTCTCCGTTTTCCACTACTACCCGGCATGCCGGACCTCACTCGATCCCAGTATATCGGGCATCGTTCCAAAATCAAACTATAGGGTTTCGCAAGCGCAGGGTAGCTCGAAGCCTACCCTGTGGCACCCTCTGGGGTCTAGCAAGCACAGGACTGCACCATGCATCCTGTGGCACCCCAGCCACGGTATTTCAGGAATTAACAGAGCGAGATACGCAACCCGTGTCCTCAACTTGTGAGACGGCACCGTGCGTATCCCTTTGACGGGAAGGTACAACCCAATACACCACCTATGATCTGCCTCAAGGGACGAGTTAGTGTAAGGGGCCCCCTACCACTGACTCCTCTCTCCCGGCAAAAGGGTTTAAATAAACTGATCCTTGTAAGTCACTATCCTAATGATGTCCCTGACTCGAACAATCCTAGGGGTGACAATATTATAAACACAACCTGCTAGGCCTTTAATTTAGGCTTCGCAAGACAACTCTACTAGGCTGCTCAACCTAGACTTACCAGAATCCCTCAGGATCTGGTTCGTGGCCCATCGATCCAAGACTTTGGCTGTGCGAATATACACGCATGCCGCTACCCTAGACTTGGATTTTGTCCATACTCCGGTCCTCGATCAAACTACCCTGGTTAAGATTCGACGGTACACAAGGAGCGACTCCTCCACAGTTCCTTAGGGTGAGAAAACATATGTCTTGATGGTCGATAGCCCTTAGGGTGGTAACATCACCCTAGACGAGCACAACGAACTGTGTACTAGCTAACAAGCTATACACGAGTAACAACCACATACGAGCCAATAAGCTACGTATGAAACAATAACTACCTACGAGCCAGGCGGGCCTCGTAGGAGGTGACCACGTACATACCAGCCAACTAAGCCGCGTATGAGACCAACAGCTACGCACGGGCCGATCGGGCCGCGTACGAGACAACAACCTACATACGAGCCAACTAAGCTACGTATGAGACCCACGGCTACGTACGGGCCAGTCGAGCCACGTACGAGCACAACCATGTGCAAACAACCATACAGGTAATCGATCTTAAAAGCAACCAAACGTGCTTACTAACAAACTTAATCTTCTATTATTAGAAGCAACAAAAGAATCTACTAGTAGTGTATGATCGGTATTCTACTAAGGAAGAACCGAAGGCGACAAAACGGCCTTTATCAACTAACTAATACTAGAGGTCTTCCCGATCTTACTACTTCGACCTATAGCGCCTTAAGTACGGCACACAATTGCAAGCATATTCCTACGACAATCTAATCATATAACACAACCACTATGATACCCCTATGTATGAATGTGATTAATGCTTGTGTTCATATCGAGCTTAAGCATAAAGATCACTACGACCTAGATATGAAGTCCACTATAGTCAAGCGTAGGTTACGAATGAGCATGAAAGCTTACTACTTATCCTGACTAATCACCACAACCCAAGCATGGATAGATAACTAATATAAACATACAACATTCCAAGGCATAGTAGGTAGTTCTAACACTACTCCTACAACATTTTAAGCAAGTATTTGAACTCTAGCATGGTATAGAACACAACATAAAATCACTACAACTAACCATGGGTAGTTCCCTTACTCTAAGCATGAATATCATAGTATGGATGTCATTAACTTAACGTGATCAATAATTAGCATGATACCTACTTACTTAGCATGAATCATGATCATCTACTAACATAGCATGAACAACACTTATCTAAGCATGGGTACCATGTAAACATGAGTATTCATAAAACCTAGCATGGTATACATCTTACTCACAATCTAAACTAGCATGACATGCAACTTTCTTATGATTAAGCTAGCATGGCATACAACTTACTTGTAGTTAAGCTAGCATGGCACATCTATAATTAGACTAACATGGTATATCACATACCTACAATTAACTAGCATGGTATATTACATACCTATAATTAACTAGCATGGTATATTACATACCTACAATTAACTAGCATGGTATATTACATACCTACAATTAAACTAGCATGGTAGGTAATTTTATTATGGATCCTACAACATCCTAAGCATAATGTCATTAATCCAAGCATGGTAGGAAACTCTTAGATTGATTCTTACAACTTTCTAAGCATAGATAGAATAATCTAAGCATGGTAGAAATTTTTAGAATTAATCCTACAACATTCTAATCATAAATAAATCACTAAACATGATAGGAACTTTAGGAATGAATCCTACAAATTCTAAGCACAAATAAATTACTAAACATGATAGGAAACTCTAAATTGCATCCTACAACATTGTTAAGCATAAATGAGTGAATCTAAGCATGGTAGGAAACTCTAGAATTTGTCCCACAACATTCTAAGCATGAATGAGTGAATCTAAATGTGGTAGGAGACTTCTAGATTTTGTCCTACAACATTCTAACATCATTAAGCATGCTAGATATTTTTAGAATGAATCCTACAACTAACTAAGCATGAAAACATGGCTTCTAATCATTTTTAGAAATGATCCTACAACATTAGTAGCATGAATATGGCTTCTAAATATTTTTAGAAGTGATCCTACAATATACGTAGCATGAATATGGCTTCTAATCATTTTTAGAAATGATCCTACAACATTAGTAGCATGAATATGGCTTCTAAATATTTTTAGAAGTGACCCTACAATATAAGTAGCATGAATATAGCTTCTAAATATTTTTAGAAGTGATCCTACAACATAAGTAGCATGAATATGGCTTCTAATCATTTTTAGAAGTGATCCTACAACATAAGTAGCATGAATATGGCTTCTAATCATTTTTAGAAATGATCCTACAACATTAGTAGCATGAATATGGCTTCTAATCATTTTTAGAAATGATCCTACAACATAAGTAGCATGAATATGGCTTCTGATCATTTTTAGAAATGATCCTACAACATAAGTAGCATGAATATTATCCCTAAATATGATATAGTTCATCGACTATTACTACTTTCATGGAAACATACATCAACTATTGCTATTTTAATAGAAGCATACATATCTACTACTACTATAACTTTATTAGAACATGTATATCTACTACTACTACTATAAGTATCAACTAAAATTTAGCATAACATCTACAACTAAATTACTACAAAAAGATCTTTATGAACACAAAATAAACATCTACAATCATCTACTACTATTTCTACTCCATTTTAATCAAAAGCACAATATACAACTATCTACCATTACTTACTACTTTATTTTGGTCAATAACATAACACCCAACTTTCTACTACTACTAGTACTTCATTCTCATCACAATCACAACATACACTATCTATTACTATTATTACTTTATTTAATCAACATGCTACTACTACCTCATTTAATTACATACTACTACTTTATATTTTAGCATACTACTACTTAGTTCTTTATTATTACTAGTGATAAAAGAAAGATCATTTTTATTTTATTTTACTTTACAACTAGTAAACATGAAAGAAAAGATCTCTTTTTATTATTTCTACAACTAGTGATCAAATAAAAAGAGAAGATCTTTTTAATAGCTACAACTTAGTGATCAAATAAAAAGAAAGGATCTTTTTAATCTACAACTAGTATTTAGTAAAAGAAAGATCTTTTTAATTATCTCTACCACTAGTGTTTAACAAAGAAAAGATCTTTTTATTAGAACATATGCTTTTTATTAGTCCAATGTTCAATCAAAAGTCCTACAACCCACAATGGTTGTAAAATGTTCATATGCTTATGTTATACTAAGTCCTACAACCAACAATGGTTGTATGTTCCATATTCATATGCCATATGTGAATTCTTTTAGTCCAATATCATACAAACAACAATTATAATAACAAAGATGTAATCTTTATGTTCTTTAGTAGGTTCTACTACTACTTATTTACTTTTATTTATCACCACATACAACAAACCCAAAAACAAAACAAAACAAGAAGGTAAGAAGAAGAAGTCAAACAACAAAACAACAAACAAACAAACAACAAACAAAGAAAGAATCAAAGAGTGTGAAGAAACCCCCACCTAGTTCTCTTTTTGGAAGGACTAGCTTGCTTATCCTTCTCCTTCCCCTAGCTTAAGCTTCTATCAACCTACAAAACAAAACTCTCAAGTTACTTTTTTTTTTGTTCTCTCTTTCTTTTCCTTTCTTTCTTTCTTTCTTTCTTTCTTTTGTTTTCTAAAATAAGAGAAGGAGGTAAATGAGGGGGGATTTATAGAAGAGGCTAGAAGGTGGTAAGTGCACCCATTGGCACAAAATAACCCCAAAGAAGGGTGGCCGGCCATGCTTCTAGGGGGGGAGGGGCATGGTGTAGGGTGGTGAGGTGGAAGGATAAGATTTCTAGAAGGGTATTAGTTCTACTCATGCATACAATCCTTCTTTTAACCCTCCTAATCAACCCTAACCTTCTAATTAAGTAGCCATGACAAGAATAAGTATATCGTCCTAAAGTACATACTACATACTAGTATGATGTACTAAGTACCATACAATTTTTATGTATGTGTACATGTATGTGTATACAAAATTTCTTATAAAAATCCTCCTAAAAACTCCCATAAAATAGTTTAATTTAGAAAATAATAGCAAAATAAATTTTATTATTACTTCGGAGAGTCGCGGTATCAATTTGATGCGCTTCGGATGCGCACCGACCGATAGATGCGCGTAGGCACTGTTTGTGGGCAACCCGGCGGAAAATTACCAAAATAATCTGATTTTGGAATTAAAATAAGATAATAATAAAATAATAATAAAATAGTAATTTCTATGAGTTAATATCCGTCCGGGATATTACAATACATATGTGTTCAAGCATCAGTAGCTTCATCAAAATCCATCAAATATGAGTAGTATAATGTTCATTTCAATCTCAGTATCAATACAATTCAAGATTCAATCAAAAACTTCACAAAGAACACAAAAATCACTTTCGGCCATATACCATCAGACCCGAAATAAAAGAACAACTCCAACCCTCGAACTTGATTCTTTTTTATCCATAAATCCCTCTTGAATTTATTAAACACACATACAACTACTTGCATCAGTTTGCCCATGAGTATATGCAATCACAACATGTATTAATCAAGTTTTTCTCCATCAAAACTCTCAAACAAATCATATATATAAACTCAACAGTAAAGTACTCATCTTTATCCATCTATATCCCTTATACATCATACAAACTCAATATACTCAATCAAATGAGTAAGAATATGAAAGAAAGCAACTTAGCCATGATTTCTATTAGGTTCTTTAACATTCTAAATCATCTATATAGAGATTCTATTCAGAACATTCATAAAACTCCTCTTTTAATTATCCATCTATCAATATATTCATTATGCCATCATACAATCATCTAACATTCATTCTACTAGGCAAATCTTCATATTTAGCATGCATAGAATAACAAGAAATCAAACATATATCACTCACCTTATTGAAGAATCAACCGAAATAATAAAGAGAATATGAAAAGTCCTTTTTGCAAGAAATCCAAGAACCTCGCTCCGAAACTCCAAAAAATTAATAATAAAGAAAACCCTTTGTTTTTGCAGAGGAGGGGGATGGCTGGAGCAGCCCTAATATAGGCCGAAATAAGGGGTTCTAGGGTTTTGGGAAGATTTTACAAAAGATTCATTTAGAATATATCTTGTCATATATAGATCTTTATACTATGAAATTAGATTAACCAATTATATTTAGATTTAAAATAAAAAATAACTACCCTGATTTGGCCGGCACTGTTTTCAAACCCAGAAAAATAAGTTTTGTAATCTTTGCCTCTAAGTGGCAATTTTGCAAAAAGACCATTCTTTAACAATTTTACGAAATAAACCAAATATATTAGAATAAAAAGTACACTCTTTACCTCTGAGTTGGTTAGCCATCATGCTCAGCCTAGAAAAAATGAAATTTTGGAGCTTTTTACTCCAAGTGGTAATTTTGCACAAAAACCCATCTTTTGTAATATTTGTAAATATGTCAAATAAATATCAAAAAATTCCAGAAAATTCATAAATAATACCTACTAATAAATATTAGGTTTCTCAAAAATAATTTCTGACTTTGAACTTCCCAAGAAAATATTTGCACGTGTTTTGCACGTGTAAAAAGATAAATTTCAGAAAAATGTTTATTAAATCACAAAAAATCACTTTAATTCATTTATTAATCCCAAAAACATTATTTAAAAATCTAGGGTGTTACAGGAACCAGCGGATGTATATGTGGAGGAGTAGTGGTCGGATGAACCTCAATCCCCCGAGGCTCAAGGTAGACGCCGAAATCCCCAACGGAAGAGGAACAAGTCTGATCAGTTCACACCAAGTGGGCGCAAACCGCGTGGTCGGAAAAGGTAGTATCTAACAATAGCTTCGTTATTATTAGTTTAGTATTTGGTTGATGATTTTATTCCTTAAATGACAAATACAAAGTTTTTTTCTATGTTCATAAATGTTGTAGATAAATAACGGGCATGCAAGGAAGTCAACCATGAAGATAAATGTATTGATCCAGCTAGGCTACTTTAGATTGATAGTTGAGATAAATATATTGTAATTAATATATTGTAATTGCTACTTGAGATAATTCCACATATGTAGATGAATGAATTGTTCTGATATTTGCAAAGTTTCGTGTTGTCAAATTGATGTGAAAATGTTGTGATTTTTCTTGTTAAATTGCTGTGATATTTTCTGTGATTTTACTAAATTGCTGTGAATGAATTGTTGTGATCTTAGTTTTGAATCTGTGAATGGATTGGTGTGATATGTAATTGATGTGAATTGCTGTGAATGAAATGTAGATGAAATGTAATTGATGTGAATGAACTGAAGTATGTGAGCTTTACCCTGGCAAAATAATTCAACTTAACCTGTTATTCACAATAGCGGTATAAGTTGAAATATTTTCGCAGCCATTGGTTTTATGAAGTTGAGTTTTCATCCACATACAGCAATTAGAACTGGAAGAATAACGGGTTAAGATCACTTAACCTGTCATCGCCAATAACAGGTTAAGTAGGAAGACATTGGCAGAACTTCATCTTGGAAAGAATCCACAAAGAGAAATACATTGTCAAAATATCCCTACTTAACCCGTTATTGACGATGACAGGTTAAGTGATCTTAACCCGTCATCGCCAATAATGGGTTAAGTAGTAAGATATTGACAGAACTTTATCTTCGACATATCAAGTATTCATCCACATAGACAAATACACTAGAAAAAATTCAAACTTAATCCGTTATTGACGAAGACGGGTTAAGTGATCTTAACCCGTCATCGTCAATAACAGGTTAAGTAGGAAAAGTAGGAAGATATTGGCAGAACTTCATCTTCAAAAGATCAATTTTCTACCACAAAGAGAAATACACTATCAAAATCATCCTACTTAACCCGTTCTTGACGATGACGGGTTAAGTGAACCTAACCCGTCATCGCCAATAATGAGTTAAGTTGGAAGATATTGGTAGAACTTCATCTTCGAAAGATCAAATTTTCTACAACAAAGAGAAATACACTGTCAAAATCTTCCTACTTAACCCATTATTGACGATGACGGGTTAAGTCATCGCCAATAACAGTCATCGTCAATAACGGTTAAAGTGGGAAGATATTGGTAGAACTTCATCTTCGAAAGATCAAATTTTCTACCACAAAGAGAAATAAATTATTATAAAATCAATTGTAATAATTTTGAAATTAATATTAGAATTGCGAGAAAATTATATAGAAATTAAAAACTAAAGCTCCAAGTCGAGCCCTATCTGTAAGCCTACATTAACCCTTGCCATATCCCTCTAACCCTAGCCCTAACCCTCTAACAATCTAACTCTTAAACCGAATTCAATGTTTATGAAGAATGATGTTAAATCATTATTTTTTATTTAAAAATATGATATGGAGTTTTCGATTTGTTTGGATAATTTATTATATAATTTTTTATGAAGATATTTTATTTTCAAAAAATGAAGAAGATTTTTTTCAAAAAATTAAAAATTATTATGAAAAGATATTAAATCTTGTAAAAAAATTAAAAATATATATTTTAAAACAAAATAATATATTTGAAAAATGTAAACATTAAAGTTCATAAAAAAAACTAGAAGATCTATCTCTAACCCTACTCTAACCCATTCCATTACCCTCATAACCCTCTAACACTCTAACACTTAAACCGAATTCAATGTTTATGAAGAATGATTTAAATATTTATTTTTTATATTAAAATATTACATGGAGTTTCCAATTTGTTTGCACAAAAAAAAGTTTCCAATATAAATTATAAAATCACTTTCAAATTTGAACAAAAAATATATATATAAGAATTTGGGGGAAATTATATAAAAAATAAAATTATACAACTAACTTCCTACATAATAAATGAAATAGCAATAAGAAAACATTATAAATTAAAAGACTCAATTTTAGAAGTGTAAACATTGAAGCTGATAGAGCGCTAAGTCCAGCACTATTTCTAACCCTACCCTAACCCTCTAACCCTAGCCCTAACCCTTCGACACTATAACTCTTAAACCGAATTCAATGTTTATGAAGAATGATGTTAAATCTTTATTTTTTACTTTAAAATATTATATGGAGTTTTCAATCTGTTTGGATAGTTTATTATATAATTTTTTTATTAAGAGATTTTATTTTCCAAAAACGAAGAAGATTTTTGGAAAAAAAAAATATTATGAAAAGATATCTAATCCTGTAAAAAAATTTAAAAAGATACATTATCAAACAAAATAATATATTTGAAAAATGTAAACATTAAAGTTCATAAAAAAAGAGAGGAAGATTTATCTCAAACCCTACCCTAACTCATGCCATAACATTCATAACCCTCTAACCCTAGCACGAACCCTCTAACACTCTTACTTTTAAACCGAATTCTATGTTTATGAAGAATGATATTAAATATATTTTTTTAAAATGGAGTTCTGAATTCGGTGGTTAAAAGAAATAAAGAGGTGCAATACAAATTATGAAATCAATCCTACATAGAAAATTTTAAAAATATTAAAAATGGGGAATATATATATATATATATATATATATATATATATATATATATATATATATATATATATATATATATAATATTTTAAAAAAATACATTTTAAAACAAAATACTAAATTTTGAACATTGAAGTTGATAAAAAAAATCTAGAGTTCCAAGCCGAGTACTATCTGTAACCTTTCCCATAACCCTCTAACCCTAGCCCTAACCGTCTAACATTCTAAACTCTTAAACCGAAATCAATGTTTACGAAGAATGATATTGAATATTTATTTTTAATTAATAAACATTATATGGAGTTCTCAATTTGTTTGGAAAGTTTATTATATAATATTTTTTCGAGACTTTTTATTTTAAAATATTCAAGCTATTTGTTGAAAAGTATTCCTACTTAACCCGTTCTTGACAATGACGGGTTAATCGCCAATAACGGGTTAAGTAGGAAGATATTGGCAGAACTACATTTACGAAAGAACAAGTTTTCATCCACATAGACAAGTACACTGGTGAAATATTCAAACTTAACCCGTTATTGGCAATGACGGGTAAAGTGAGCTTAATTCGTTATCGCCAATAACAGGTTAAGTTGGAAGATATTGACAAAACTTCAACTCGTCAAGATGAACTTTGTGCAAGTTTTCTTCCCCGAAGACAAACACACTGTAAAAAAATTCCAACGTAACCCATTATTGTAAATGACGGGATTGTCAATAACGTGTTAAGTTTGAAGGTATTGGCAGACTTAAACTGTTGAAGATGAATTTTGTACAAATACACTGTCAAAATATTCCAACGTAACTCGTTATTGTAAATAACGAGTTAAGTGTACTTAACCCGTCATCGCCAATAACGGGTTAAGTTGAAAGATATTGGGAGAACTTCATCTTCCAAAGATCAAATTTGTAGAAATTTTCAATCAACCTAACCTGTTATTACCGATAACGGGTTAAGTGGACAAAAACAAAAAAAATTAAAAACACCCACATCCTATATATACCTTCTCAAACAGTTGACAAATTTCACAAATTTCTCAAATTTCACCTATCAAGATTTTATATCATTCACACATAAACAAAGTTCACAAATTTCATCATATTTATACATTCTCAAACCAATTACAACAACAACATTCACATGTCAATCACATTACCATTATCATCGATCATTCACTGTCACACCTCGCTTCCCAAAATACGGGAATACGAGCCCGTGATGAAGGCCCAGCGAATGATATTAACATCATTCATAAGCTATACCAGTCTCAACTCAACATTATGCAAAAGAATAATCATGACCACACAGATAATATCATCACATAAACAGTAACAGAATTTAAGAATTCAATAGTCCAACATAATAACCAATACTGAGAAAACAAATAGCAGTTACGGGTCAAAAGTCCGGGATACAAGTTTAATCAAATGAATTATAATAAGATGAAGAAAACATGGAAAGAATATTTTATTCTAATGTATCTCCTGCTCCAAACTAGAAATACTGCTCGCCAATGCCTTCTGGCAAATTCCCTGGCTCACCTGTAGCTAGATTAGCTAGAATGAAGAAAAGAAATGTCCTTAGAGCAAGTATAGACAGCAAATAGTAAAAAAAGAGAGTAAGGAATAAGGTACATGAAGGAATATGAATCAAAATCAAATTGAAAAGACAATAATGGTCATGATCAAGTATATACGTGTCAACTTAAGTTTATTAGTATGTTGCTTCTCCTAACTAGTGCACGTACTACTGCGTCCCATACCACAGGTTCGGTGCACGCAAAACAGTGTTCGTTTGAGACATAGTTGTGGGATCTACAGAGCGTGTACCCGGTGTCAATAAAAATTATTTACAATTTTCAATTTCCAATCAATCATTCACAATCAATACTTCTCCTTCCATGTCAATACGATATCACGATAGGCCTTACCGAGTACATTTTCTGAGACTATCCACTACTAAGTCAACCCTTATTAACCCCGACTTGTTTAGTATTTTATTATTAAGTCACTCATGTCTATGCAAGTGTGTATAAGAATGTCAAGGGAATGATGATAATACAACATGATGCATTGCACAATAATAACATGAAATCGTAAATCTGAAACAGCCGACACAGTTACACTAAAACTGTGATAACTCATAGACTACAATTCAGAATTCGAAGTTCCAGGATGCTATTAGCAACTAGACACTTAGGGATATAATTTATATTCATTAACTTTCTGCTAATTTTGACTGTAGCTAGGTTGAAACCCTATTCTTTGCAGTTTAGCTATTCTGGCAGCAACTATATGTCAACATCTAATGGGTGGAAACATGGTATAAATACACTGTAAAAATATACAAAATTTAGAGATGAACCCTAAGCATGTCTATAAAGTTCCTGGAGATTTTCATGATATTCTAATATTATTAACATGGTGTTTCACTACTAAATGTGTCGATGTTGTATTAATTCTGCAGTGTGAAAATCGCAGACCAATAGAGACTAAAAATGTGATATCTCACGGCTCGTGATTCGGAATCAGGATCCATCACTTGGGTTGGAAACTAGACTCAGTAGGCTAAAACTCTCTTTTGTATCAGTTGTGTTAATTCTCAAGTTAACAGGGTTGAAACCTCTGTGCAAAACAGTACAAGCAGCAGGAATTCATAAAATGTCATCACATATATTTTCATCAAAGTCGATAATCAACATGCTATTGTATCATGAAATGTATTACACTAATGTACAACAATTAGAATGTTCTTTACAGTGTACAAGTCAATTTATGATGTCATCGATCAAGTCACAATATCTCAATCAATAATGTATTCAATCACCATTCATTTTCCTTATATACAATTTCTAGTCATTTTATTTATGTCAAGTGTGTATGTAGGCTTGGGTTTGAGTCAATGGCTAATAATATGATGTCAAGAGTACGTTAGGTTAGCTCGTGTAAACCCTCGATACTCCCAACGGAAAGGACACAAGGCAATTTTAAATAAATTGAAAAGAAACTACTTGCACAAGATGTCAAAAATCTTGAACTAGAATAAATAACTGAGTTCAAGTGGACTTGCCTTTTTTTGTAGACGGTTCAAATACGAATAAGGAATAACAGGATCAGAATCCCGGGGAGCAATCCCAAAAATACGTGTGAAGATCGTGTGAAGAAAACCCCAAGCAATGGCAGTAACAGTAGCGCAGAACCCCACACTGGATCGCATCCAAACACAGAACAGCATTGGGATTTGGTGTGCACCGAACACAGAACGGCAAATGAGACCAATCAGCAATCACCCACATAGCAGATCGGGAAAACAGCGAACAGGAAAACGGGATCTAATGTGCGCCGAACACCAAACACTGCAACGACCAATCACACTTCTTCTACTTTACTTCGACTGAGAGAGAAAAAGCGGGGGAAAGAACTCGGCAATTGTTGTAACGGGGACGGCAATGGTGTTCGGGGTGGCTGGCGGCAACTGGGGCAGGCGGTGCTGGCGGCGGCGTTGGTCGGGAAGCGATGCAACGATGGTGGCTTCGACGAAGCGCGGGGCTCTGTTTCGCGCTCGAAAACAGAGGAAGACGGAGCGACGACTCGCGCTGGCTCTAGACAGCGACAATGACGACAATAAGGGGATCTCCGGAGGGTGAGAGGGTGGTCGGTGAGGGACGTCAATGAGGATGGGGTGCACGGAGTGGAGAAATGGCGATGGTGAACTTTAGGGAATTGGGTTCGACGAAGTAGGTTAATAGTGAGTTGGGTTTGATAGGTGGAAGACGCGACGGCGATGAGGAAAAGGTGGAGATAACGAGATTGGGTTTGGGTTCGGGCGAGCAGCAATGGCAAGGGGATTAATGGGTTACGGTGGAGGATGGGTTAATGGTGAGTTGTCGAAGTGTGGATGAAACAGGGAGAGGGTGGCTCGACGATGGCTCGACGAGGTCGGGGGATGGTGATGGAGATGGTGGCGACGGCAATGGAGAGTGGCGAAGACGATGACGGAGGAGGGTGTTGGTGGTCGGAGTGGCGATGAGATGAGGACGGGAGATGGAGTTGGGTTGTTTTGGGTTGCTTTGGTTTTGGTTTTGAACTGTTGAAGAAGAACGGGGGAGAGAGAGAGAGTGGGAACGGGGTGGTTGCACAGTTGTGATTTTTAGGGGAGTGGGGAAGAATTATTATAATAAAAAAAGAGTAAATTGTGGGGAGTTAGGGATACGGGGGATTGAGGAGAGGGGAATCTGGGTTAGTAGTTAGGAGAATCTGGGTTTGGGTAGACTAGATTTTGGGTTCAAAATCCACTAAGGAGATGGGTTTTGGGCTTGTATGTGGATGGGCCAACAATAATAATACAAGAAAACAAATGGAAACAGAAAGCCCACAATAGGACAAAGACCCACAATACAATAAATTAATAAGGAGAAATACCATTAAAATACAAGAAAAATAATCCGTACAATCGGAAACAGGGGTTACATTCACATTTTCGACAAATTTGATACACTAATTTCCAATTACATACACCAAAAATACACTTATAAATTCATATACATTTACTTGAGCATATATACAATCAAAAGTTTGAATTTTTTTGATGATTGACGCCTTCCATCGGCACGATCATGTTTCATTCCAAACCTTTTTTTTTTGTAGATTTGAAAAAATGTCTTATCATCAATTGAAATTAGTAATAAAGGTATTCAAGTTAAATATGACATACATAGTATGAAATTTACCTTAGCACGAATCTTCACCTTCATCGTCATCACTCTCTTCACCGGTTGTGTAAGACCCCGCAAAATGAGTAATGACAGTTTTGCCATCGTGTGTTACACACGTGTATTTCGTACTATTACGAATAATATTCGTAACTTATTTTTTATATAAATGTCCTATGTATCTTGTATTCTGATTATTTATATATTTTCCGTTTTCTCAACACTCATTTCAATCCTATTTTTAGCCAACTCAAATATTTATTTTTAATCCTTGTGTTTTACGTGTATTGCACGTGTTTTCGATACACATGTCGATTACGTATATTTTTCCGTTACGTGAAATATCCGTAATACTATCAATATGAATATTTTACGTATGTAGTATTTTTATTGTTTATGAATATTTTCCATTCTCCCGAATTTATTTTGTATTCGAATATTTATTATTTTCTTTCGCACGTATTTTACACATAAATTTTCATGCACATTTTACTCCTAAAATTTTATTAAGTCATGAGAACTTTTCTTCTCATTTTCTAATCATAAATGTATTATTTATCTTTTAATTAAAACTCATATGCCTAAAGATCATCTTAAAGCCCATCAGAAAAATTATTTAAAAGAAAAGCACATTAGTTAATCTACATTTTTAATAAAAACTTTTTATCCTACACTTGTCATGTTACAACATGTATAATCAAATAAATAACAACTAACTAAATGAGAAGTGTGCACATGTAGGAAATCCAAGGATTGGCCAATTCATGAAGGAAGAAGAAGAGTTGGGAGTTTGTGTAGTAATGGTGAGTGGGCAATTAGTGAATGGGGGTATGTAGGTTATGAATTTAAACACTTAATTTGGGTAGTAGAAGATTCTTCTCAAATCCTATAAATACCACCTCTTTTCTTCATGAAATATTGCACCATAAACCAAAAGGAACAAAAGATAAGAAAGAAAAGAAAAGAAAAAGAGAGTCATTTGAGCTCTTGCTTGGAGGACGGAAGGCTTGCTAGGAGAAGAAGGGAGTCCCATTCTTGGAGCTAGGAGCCATCTACTAGGAGTTCATTTTCTTTCCTCAATTAAAGTGGCTGACTTCTTGAACTTTCTAAAATATAGTATCATGCATGTGTAGGAAAATTGATATATAAAATTGATTATACGTACGAGTATTGGTTAATTTGTGATAATGATATTTTGAATGAAAATGCATGCTAATTGAGAGATTATCTTATAGATAAGTTGAAATAATGATTTTTGGGTGTATGGTAATATATTATCGTTATATTGAATGAATTGGATATAAATTTGTACACAAACTTGCTAAATCATGCAAAGAAAAGTTACCGTTTTGAATTTTGTTTGCACATCAGAAAATCATATATAATAAAATAGTTGGAATCTAGAACTAAAACTTTTTAGAGAGCATATTGTATATGTCAGGAACATCCTTTTAAAATTTCATAAGATTTGGAGGTCTTTTACTATTTTAATAAAATCTAAACTCAGGATTGGTTTGTAGTTGACTAGTTGCTGGAAATCTGTATACATTTTGGTTTTTGATCAATTCAGCATTGAAATAATTTAAGAAAAGTCGGAACTATGAAGTTTTAGTAGACTCGTTAATCTTTCTGAAAAGTTTAAGAAATCAAATTTTCACAAAGAATTGAATTTTATATGAATTTTACAAGACTGTACACTGGCAGTATTTCAGTATTTCGACCCTACTGTATATTTCGAAGAATTTAGGATTATAGATACAGTATTTTGAGGAAACTTATAACTAAGAAATTGTAGTAGACCTGTACACCTTTATTTTGATATAAATAACGCAAAGTTTCGTGAAGTATATGATTTTCTATGATTTTTACAAATAGCATAAAATACAGTTTCTGACTTTGAATTTACAGTTTTGAAAATTATACTTAAATAAGGTGATTGAAAATATATTCTCGCCGTTTTAAGTTATATTTTGGGAAAATAAATATCATATTCATGCTTAGATGAGATGTGAACTCAAAAAATATATATATATGGTTAATGATGTTAGGAATTGGTGCAAAATAAATCAAAGGAAAATGATGAGATGAGTTTTCAATGATGAATTTTTAAGAGATTTTGTTTTAATCTTAATTAACTTGTATTGAGAATGTTTTGATGAATATGAAAAGTGTATTGTGAAAATGTATAGGTTGAGATTGTACTTATTGATGAATAGATAAGAATGAATGAAAGAATTTGAATAAAGTATGAATACATGAAAATTGAGAACATGAGTTATAAGGGTATGAGTACCCAAGTTGTTGAACATGGAAAGATGTTGATTCTAGAGGCTTAGTGATACCCAGGTACCGGCAAAAGTAATGGAGACGAATAATTGATTTTTGAGAAGTGGCCAATATGGGTTGCCATTCTCGGTATTCTTGTGTAAGACCGGTAGGAGGGTAAACTAGCTCTAGGTAGTATAATTTATTCATGTTCAAACTTAAGAGTTAGGCACTAAGTGAAGATGTAGTAAACTGGGGCAAACGTGACTGTAGGGCCTCTATATAGTCGGGCGGTGGATTCCGGGACTATAGACCTAGTCGGGCGATGGATTTCGGGGCTGTGGTTGCTTGTGATGGAGGTGAGCCTTAATTAAATCCGGGATTATGATTGATCGGGCGGTGGATTCCGGGATCATGATTAGTCGGATGGATAGTAGGCTGTACTCCAGTGTATTCGCACGACGAGGATTCTGTATAGTCGGGCGGTGGATCTCCGGAACTGGAATCCGTACTCGTGGAATGTCTAAACTTTGTTTTATTACTGGGTAGTTATCATGACGAGGGATAAAACCCTTTAATTTGAACAAGTATGCATTAATTTCATTATAGTATAACATCTGCATTAGGCATTAAGTTATATCATACACTGACATTTTTAGGACAGTCAGTCTTTACACTTTTATATGCATTCAAGTTTGTGTTTGTTAAGTAAGATATTTCATTATAATACAGCATAGAGAGGATCGTTGTTTATAATATTGCGTCGGTTGTAAGCAACTGACATGCCCATAGATTTTCAGTGCAGGGCTTGATTGGAATTGCAAGGACTTAAAGATTATATTCAAGATTTAAGCTGCTGATATTAGAGTTGTACTTCTTGTTGTATTTTATTCCATTGTGTAACTCTTTAATAAACATTATTGTGTAAATAAAAAGTTTTAAATTTCCTTGTAAAATTGTACGAAATGAAGTAAAAGATCCTGTTGTACTACGAATTACATGTAGATGGAATTCGGGGTGTTACAGTTGGATCTTCTGCATATACTACCGATGCACTAAATAAATGAGAAGAATGAGTTGGTCAACAACAACAAGTTAAGATTGATTGAGTCAAATTAATATATACTTAGTCTTAGATATATTACCTAGCCATATTTTCTTGGTAATTTCGTGAATTGTGACATTTGACACGAAGACATGTCCTGCAAAGTCTTGGTCTTTTCTTTTTTGCGATTCTCTTATGGACTTCAATCTCTTCCATCTAGGCCTTCCCTTTATAGTGCATTGTACAGGGTCCCCCACCGGTGCATGTGCATGTCCACCACTCTCCGGTTGTGCACTACCTTTGCGGTGTGCGCTAATTCCGGGTTGAATGTGAGAAATGCCTTTAATGCCCTTAAGCATGTAGTCGAGCATGTACTTGTACGTTACCTCGGATGAAAAACCCAGATCAACCAATTTCCTTGAGTGCTGACTCAATTCACAATATCGAGAGACAAATTGTCGCCCATACTATTGAAAATGGGTGTACTGCTTCTTCCCAACTGATCCCGGGTCCATCTTCTACAAATATATTGCTCTGGTAGTACAGTGTGATTAGTGAACTGAAGAACTGCCAAAAGATATTTGCATAGAATGCCTACGAATTCATACATGGAACAATGACATTTAGCCATTTGACGGTGTTTGCAAAATGAAATCACCCTCCCGGGTTCTGAATTTCCACAAATCATCACAAAAAAAGCTGAACTATCCTGTGTATCCATACTCGCAGTGAAATTCACATTAAGTAATAAGCTTTTTTGCACTTCTTGTTGGAATTTGTAGAAAATCTTCGATGTGTATGTTCTCGCCATTTATGACTCCATCGCCTATTCGGTCTTCAATTTTGGTCTCTCCTCACGATTACGATGAGTTTCTTTACTCGTGTCAACTAAGACTCGATCAAAGATGACGATAAATTCATGTAATTAATACTTCTTATAGGTATGTTTCTTCAAGGATGAATGCAGAGATTTGCTCCGTTGGGTGCTCAACATGACGCCCCAAAATGAATCTCTTGCATAAACGGGAGCTAATTTCTCACGAATTTCAAATTATCGTTCAACCATTTGTTATTCTCAAGTTTGTATTGCACAATCAATATTTTCTACTTCTCTTCAAAATTAGTTTGACATTCCGTCGTTGTTGCTGCTAAATCTGGTGTGGGGGCAAACAGATAGTATTTGTAGATTCTTAGGAAAACTGAATAGCAAACCTGTTACCTGTTCTGTCGGAGTTTGACGCTGACTCCTACCGTACACCTGCAAAAAGTGCAAGACACCGGGGTTGTTCCCGGCGACGCACCCACCGACGCTCAAGTCAGTAATCAGGGAAGATTATGAAGGAGCGCAAAAACTGGCAAAAGATTGATTACCTCTTAACATGGTCGGTGTCAAGAACACTCGGCAGCTGGTGCCGAACCCCCAACTTTCCATGTAACATGGTCGGTGTCAAGAACGCTCGGCAGCTGGTGCCGAACCCCCTACTTTCTATGTAACATGGTCGGTGTCAAGAGCGCTCGGCAGCTGGTGTCGAACCCCAACTTTCCATGTAACATGGTCGGTGTCAAGAACGCTCGGCAGCTGGTGCCGAACCCCCAACTTTCCATGTAACATGGTCGGTGTCAAGAACGCTCGGCAGCTGGTGCCGAACCCCCAACTTTCCATGTAATATGGTCGGTGTCATGAACGCTCGGCAGCTGGTGCCGAACCCCCTACTTTCCATGTAACATGGTCGGTGTCAAGAGCGCTCGGCAGCTGGTGCCGAACCCCAACTTTTCATGTAATATGGTCGGTGTCAAGAATGCTCGGCAGCTGGTGCCGAACCCCCAACTTTCCATGTAACATGGTCGGTGTCAAGAACGCTCGGCATCTGGTGCCGAACCCCCAACTTTCCATGTAACATGGTCGGTGTCAAGAACGCTCGGCAGCTGGTGCCGAACCCCCTACTTTCTATGTAACATGGTCGGTGTCAAGACCGCTCGGCAGCTGGTGCCGAACCCTAACTTTCCATGTAACATGGTCGGTGTCAAGAACGCTCAGTAGCTGGTGCCGAACCCTAACTTTCCATGTAACATGGTCGGTGTCAAGAGCGCTCGGCAGCTGGTGCCGAACCCCAATTTTCCATGTAACATGGTCGGTGTCAAGAACGCTCGACAGCTGGTGCCGAAGTCCTTGTCTTTGTCACTTTCTGGTGGAGAATGAATTGCAGAGTTGGTGGCTTTTGCGCTCCTGGCAGACGTGGCAGTCATTAAATGTGATGGCTTCTGAACTTCTGACAGCTCTGACGGATGAAACGCTCATTTAATGCAGTGACCTTTGAGCTTCTGCCAGATGGGACAGTAATTAATGCGATGTACGGCCTGGCGTAGCAAACAAGGCGACGATTTAGGTCGCTTTTGTCGTTTTGTGTGAATGGGCCGGCAGTATGGGCCCATTAACCTCGTTTTGCGCGCCTCGCTCTATAAAACCCCACCCCCCTCTCTCATTTTTCACTTCTGTTCTCTTTTACTCAGGCGGTTATTTGTGCTAAGCGAGTGATTCCGGTGATCGTCGTTAGTTTTCCGGTGAATTCTCCGACAGCACGTTTTTTAAGGTAATTTATACTTAGTCTTTTTCCAAGTATAAATGTCTCTTCTCTCTGTCTCCGAGTCGTCTTCTTCTTGGTCCGAGCCCTCCCTTGAAGTTGCCGAAGCTCAGACTCCAAGTCGCCCAGATAAGGGCAAGAAGGTATCTGGCCGGGACACAATCGTGGAGGATCCGAAGCGCATGGGGGAGTTCGGCAGGTTGCCGGGGCCACTGACCGGACTACACAGAGTTCGAGAGCTACCGGAGGAACACGCCGAGCGAATTGTTCACGGGAGGGGGAGGACGTTCGAGGAGAATGCGGCAAGGGAGACGACCGAGGCGGATGAGACGGTATCGATCCTCCGCGAAGATGACTTGGGAGTGATCCGGGACTATTTCCACATCCCGGAGGAGTACGAGCTAATGCTGCCGGGTCCCGGGGTTAGGGCCAACTCGCCGCTGCCAGTGACCATGTGTTGCTGGCCGGTCGACGACTTTATCGCCGGGGCTCGGCTGCCTCTCCATCCGTTTGCCATCCTCGTTCTGAGGTGGTTTGGGGTCAGCCCCATCCAACTTATGCCGAACGCATGGAGAGTCATAAACGGCTTCGTACTTCACTGCCAAGCTGCTGGGATCGAGCCGGAGCTGAATGTTCTTCGGACGATCTATCGGCTTCATCAAGGAAACCGGTCGGAGTTCCGATTCTATTTGGCTCCGAGGCATGGCGGTAGGCTCGTCATATGCCCCAACTCCATCAAGCACTGGCGCGAAAAGTTCTTGATAGTGCGAAGTGCGGAGGCCTGGCATATCCCTTCCAATTGGGTGGAGGAGGTGCCGAAGAGGTTGAAGGCCCTGCCCAAGCTTTGCCCTGAAGAAGAAGAGGCAGTTCGGACACTTCGCAATCAGCCAAAGTATGATTGGAAGGAGCTGACCGAGGATGTGTTGTTCAGGGGAGGGCTCTGTCGCGTAGATCCCAGTACACGGCTTCTTTTTTGTGCTTTGTTCTTCATACTTTATTTTGCATGAGTTGTATTGTGCTAACGAACTTTGTCTTTAATGCAGAGGCGATGGACTACAACGCGGAGCTAGCTTTGAGAGCAGGCCTCGCCAGTAAGGCACCGAAGAAGCGCACGAGGGTGGCCACCAAGTTGCCGACCCCGAAGACTCCGCGGGTCACGGAGGCGGTTGAGGAGGTGGAGACCCTCGGTAGCCCGGTCGTTGCCGGTGCAGGTGCCTCGGCATCAACTGGGGTCGGCGAGTTCCCCATCGCCGCAGCCCTGGGGATGATGACCCCCCCGTTGTCAGTGGCGGCCGAGGAGCTCCTGACCGAGGAGCACAAAAGGATCCATGTTCCGGACTGGCAAGTTCGGAAACATGATGGATTCCTCGGCAACTCCTTAGTGAGTATGCAGGCCGTCAAGCATTTGACGACGCCGAAGGATTGCGCCGCCATGGAGGCTGAGCAAGAAGGTGATGACGTCATCGAGATTGCTCGCTCGGCCGTCTCGGTAAGTATTGAACTTCTGCTGTTCACTAATTCTTCTTAGGCCTAATTTTACTAACTCCTTTAATGCCTCGTCTCCTGTCGCAGATCATCGTCCATTTTGGTCACCTCACGGAGAGGTTGACGGCTCTGGAGAAGGAGCTGAAGCAAGAGTCCGACCAAGCTCGGAAGGAGAAGGCTCGGATGGGGAACGAGCTCGACAAGCTCACGGTCGAGTTCGAAGGGAAGAAGGCGAGGGTCGAGTCCCTCGAAGTCCAGGTCGCGAAACTGGAGGGCGATCTTCTTTGCCAGAAGGAGGAGGCGACCAAGCAATTGGCCGAGGCGGTGGAGGCCAAGGCTGCCGCTGTGAAGGCGGCGGAGGACGCGACGATGGAGAAGGCGCAGGGTTTCCTCGCCCAAAATATGGCCAGAGCCTACGCCGAAGCCATCGCCCGGGTGACGAAGGTGTACCCTGACGTGGACTGCTCTGGATGGAGACTGTTCCCGGGCCACGTCGAGGGCTTCGACCCCGAATCTGAGGGGGAAGAAGAAGAAGGGGAGGACGAAGTCGAGACTGAAGTCGAAGTCATTGCCGAGGCCCCGGAGTTAGTGGTAACCCTGCTGGCGGTGGTGACTCAGGCCGTCGAGCCTACCGGCTCGGGGGACAACGATCGTCCCGAGGTCAGCTTAGGAGCGACGAGGCTGTGCTTGGCGAGGTGCCGGGAGCGGCTCTACGAAGTCGAGCTGGGATTGCGCAGAGCCAAAAGCGAGCGGAACCATCTTCAACTCATCCTGGGTCGGCGAGACATCGAGATCCGGCGACTGGAGGGCAGGATCGCCGAGATGACCCCTTTAGGAGAGGATGAGGGTTCTTCTACTGCATTTAGCTATGCCCTTCGGATCAAGTGCATTCGCCACACCTTATCCAAAATAACAGCGAAGAGGGACGATCTGCTTTCTGAGATCCGCCACCTGCAAACTGTAGAGACGGAGCTTCGGACGGAGGGAGAGGGACTGACTGCCGAGGTGGCCAAACTGACGACCAAACGGGACGAACTAACGGCCGAGGTCGACGCACTGAAGAGAGCCACGGTAGACAAGAGCATCGAAGTCACTCATCTTCGCCGTCTTATCGCGAGTCGCTCTGGCGTCCCGAGCTCCGCGATACCTCCTCGCTTCGAGGTCGATATCAAAGATGACTCTCTGAGGGAACGGATCTCAGAGCTGGAGGCGGAGGTGGCTCATCTCAAACTGCGTTCGGGGCCGATCAATGTGAGGAGCACTTCGTGTACTCGCGCGGAGAGCGATCGGGGCATCACGTTTTACGAGCTCGCGACCCGTCCGCCTATCGGCCATCCTAGTCCGGGGGATGCGCAAAGTGTTGTGGCCATTTCATCGAGCGGAGCATCCGTCGGAGCGGCTGCTAGGAGCGGTGCCGAGGACACGTCTCAATTTGCTGGTTTGGGGTCGAGCTCCAGAGATAAACGTCGCCACCCTCGAGTGTCCTTGAAGTGGAACACCCCTGCACCACGGAGGCGTTGAAGATCTTGTTTTTGAAACCTTTGTATTTAGCCTAAGTGTAACAAGTCGGCATTGTAACTTTTTGTAACACCCCAAATTTTTTTTTAAAAACTAAGTCTCCAAATTCAATTCTTTCAATTTCTATATCCTTTTGATCATAAACTAAGAAAGTTATATTTCAGGAAAAATTTTGACAGAGTCTCCCCTGTAAATTTTGCCCCGAAACACAAAAAGCTTACGGAATTCTGCTCAAAATTTCGTAGCTCACAATCCACATAATATTTTCATGGGCTCCCCAGGCCAAAATGAGCAGATACACACGGGCAATATAATATAATGCTCTGGAGGCCAAACTCATAACGAATTATCAAATATCAATTTAAAACTATAAATTTCTTTGAAAAACGAGGTAAATTTTCAGAAAAATCCTTGTAAAACCTACCACAGAGCCCGGTGCTCCACAACGAGGTGGGTACGGGTCACAAACATACCACACCACCTCACACTATACTCATCATCGTCATATACATGCTTATACACCCATAATACAATTTAAATCATAAATTTTACTATTCCTATAACTAAATAGTACAAATATTTAAAATATAAATTTATCCTACCAATCCATGCCTCACCTCTGCACTGATGAGAACCTGCAACAGTGGGGGACCTAGGATAGTCCTCAGACTCCCCTAACCCCCCCCAAACACTAAGGGGTTAGCCATTTTTGGTGTGAGTATAGTTATTAATCAAATAACAAATTAAAATAGTATAAGGAAAATAAATTAAACTTACGAATGCCAAATTAAAATAAGGCAACCTGAATCTTGAATACAACAACATCGTCACTACAATGACATATCAAATACTCTGCCAAACCTGCATTCAACTATTTAATTATCCATAATTTCCCACATTTCATAATACACTTCACGTCAACCTCGTATATATATATACTTATCTTATATTCGCATGATACGAATATTCATCTTTCCACACTTATCGTCATATCAGCATCTCACTATTTATATTAATATAACTACATGATGTTATTACATCATTTCTCCAACTCTATTTAGCCATGCGTTTCATTTACTTATATTATGTCGCCAACACACACATTCATCCTGGAAGTTGTGCCGAGGCAGGTAGTTCCCACCATTTCCACGAAAATAGCAGGCGAGTAGTTCCCCGACACACTTCCCAGGTACACAAACTCATATCACAACATACTTTCTTTAATAACCATTTTCATACCCAATCTCATAATACAAGTATTTATTTTATTATGTTATAAAAAGTATCGCATCATAAACATATGCATCTATTCTCATAATACCACCTTCCTTCATATCTTAGGACATAATTACCACATCTCATTGACCATGCGATTTACTCACATTTCATCACATCATCAACACCTCAATAATAAGAATACTTATACTCATTGCATCAAAACCATGTTTTATAGCTCATTAACATCTCATTACATCACTTTAGTAATTCTCATTCTTATAAGTAATATATCTTATTATCATTTTCACTTAATCCCCAAATACAATCTGGGGCCACAACATATCACATCCCATAGCCGATAGCTTGGGTAATAATCACTGTACCTCAAACACACAGTTTGGGTAATATCACATCACATCTCAAGCCGATAGCTTGATTATCAATCACTTCAATCACTTATCATCTTCACTTCACTTTATTTCTCATTTCTATCAATCATTACCACTATTATATCCACTCACCCTGCGAATTATGCCAAGGCAGGTAGTTCCCACCATTTCCACAGAAACAGCGGGCAGGTAGTTCCTTGACACAATTCCAAGGTGGAACCACTTATATCATACTGTATTTTACTTAAATCTCCATTCACAACTCATAATACCGCTTACTTTAACTCTTCATTCTCATATTATATCTCACCTTACCTTTCATTCATGATTGCATAACTCCTCTTTTTATTTCTAACATTCATTCATATACATACTCTATATACTATTCATTTCTTTACTTTACTTTCTCACTCTCCTTTACTCATGTTCAATCATTTGCCAATATCGCATCATAAGTATAGCCATATGCCAATATATACCCACACACACACACACATATATATATCTCCCTCGTAGTATATTCATATCTCCCATAATATAAGTAATTTCCGCAAGATATCATATCATCCGTATCTTTACATATACATATATTCTTTCAATACACATTCACATTCATATTTCCTCCTTTTCAGTGCCCACACAACTGACCTCCCCGTACAACACAGGGATCTCTGTGCCTCCCATCCCGTACATTTCAATCCCGCAAACCCACCACATCACCCAGATCCAGGTGTCCTAAGCATCTACCATTTGTGGGCTGGATTGAAAGTGCGGTTGCGCGCTTGTCCAACCAAGACTAAAGCCAAAAGGCTAGTCAAAAGTAAAATATAACACGCGGATCGATGCTCACACAGAGTCTTACACGTCCGAGGCTACGTCTTCCTCCTGGCCCTATACCAGCAAGGGAAACTCCTGATCCCCAAACATAGTTTGGGGCAATATACAACTCCTGATCCCCAAATATAAAATTTGGGGCAATATTAATATATATATATATATATATAACTCCTGTTCCCCAAATATAATTTGGGGCAATATATAACTCCTGTTCCCGGGTGTATCCCGAGCCTGTGGGGTCTAGCCCAAACCCCTGGGAGATTGTGCGGCACTGCAATATTTAATTCTCCTTTATGTACATATACATATCTCCTTTATTATATACTCCTTCACAATATAACTCATGTTCCCCAAATATAAAATTTGGGGCAATATTAATATATATATATATAACTCTTGTTCCCCAAATATAATTTGGGGCAATATCATTATATATATATAACTCCTGTTCCCCAAATATAATTTGGGGCAATAAATATAACTCCTTTATAAAATAACTCCTTTAATACAATAACTCCTTTAATATAACTCCTTTATAAGACTCCTTTATAATAACTCCTTTATAACATAACAACTCATTTAATATAACTCCTTTAATAGAATAACTCCTTTAATAAAATATCTCCATACATTCATTTATAATAAATCTCGTTTATAATATTTCTCCATACATATATCTCTCCTTTATAACATATCACGGTATATCTCCATTACAGTATAGCTCCTTTATCAAATAACTCATTTACAATATAACTCCTTTATAATCTAATTTCACCGTTATAACATAACATGAAAGCATATAAATTCCATGAAATTCATAAACATGCACAAGCCATTAATCTCATTGCTATCATATAAACTGTTCATTTCCCACTCACCCATCACACACACCATATTCATTTCACATCACAATATCACATAAAATTCCCAATTTATCACCCGCATATCACACATACACCATATGACTCATATCATATACGCCATGCGTTCCACCTCATCACATCAATCATGAGATCACACATCACACATCCCCATACATTCACATACATAAATCTACTCATTACAACCCGAAGCATATAAATATTTATCTACAAGCAACAACACACTCCCATACATATATATACTTATTTCTTACACCTCATAATTTACTCCGTATTCTACTTATAGACTTTTCCATACTCAATACACTTCACACATCACACACCAAACCATATTTTAAAATCAATCATAGCACATTATGCATATAAAATAAAAAGATCATACTCACATAGTATCCCGCGAAGACTCGAAGCACCAGCACGCCATCCCGCATCCAAAGTCGCTAACATTTCCTATTATCAAATTTCAAAGCAGAATTACAAAATACAACCCCTGTACAATTACCAATGTCAAATCTTCCAAACGCTATCTTAAATAAATACAAACATTTTTCCTATAAAAGCAAAAGTACAATCTTTCTAACAATCTTGCAATATATTCCTCACTTTTATGGTTTGACAACATTTGGGGCTCAACACCTTCATTTTAGTTCCATAACTTCAACCAAATATAAGCTCAGTCCACTAGTGAAATCTTCCAGTATAAATGCCCAGCCTCGTTCTGTTTCCTCTTTGAAATGGATGTTCCTAATGCCTCTAGTGAGTTAACTTTCTCTTTGAAAGGAAACGAGAAAACTATACCCGAAAGTACGAGAAATTCCCATCCATTATTGTACAATTATACAACAAGTTACCATCTACCAAGATCAAGCAAATGCGAAAACCTCAAATTTAGTACCTGCAGGCTACAACTTCACTTTATCTTTTGATCTTTTTCCAAACAACTATATTTATCCAGACCACAAAAGGTCAAGTATAACCAAAAGGGAGTACTAAAATACATCTAAAACTACCCCCAAAAATGGGAAATTTATGGATTTTAGCCAATAACATCTCATGGGCATAATTGGAAATCGTTCTGCAGCCAATATCCTCCATTTTTTTTTTAATTGAGACAGGTTCTAGTTTTACAGCAAAAAGCTACATAACTACTAACAAAAACCCAAAAACATGTACTAACAAGAACAAGAATAACAAACTACATGATTTCCTATCATGATATTCCTACTCAATAGAACTGAAAACACTTAATTCTATACATACAAATAAGCTAGGGTATACCTTCTCATGGTTATTTCTCCAAATTGGTTCCACCAATAGCTAGAGCACCCTTCAATTTGCATACCCCTCAGATTAATTGAAAAACTATGAAGTATAGGGATGGATTGGGCGGAGAGAGAGAGGGGCCGAATGGGTTTCGGCTCTCTCTGATTTCGATCGGGAACCTGGAGAAGGAAAGAGGAGGAGAAGGGAAAAAGGGGAAGGGGTTTTATAAAATAAATTATAATATAATATATTTATAAAGGGATATTTGTAAATGGGCCCCCAAGTCTCAAATGCATTTCAAATAAAACCCAACTCTTTTCTTTAATAATACCGACAATACAAAAATACATTAAGATCAACTCAAGATTATAAAATAAAAATAAACAACATGTATTCACATAAAATCTCAACTTTTAATTCTAATATCACAATAATACCAATCTACCACAAATATCCATACCAGTACCAATATTTAAATAAAATGTATCAAAAATAATTTTTCACCACTCCAAATATATAAAAACATATATTTTCGGTATTTTACAATTTCGAGGTGTTACACTTTTGCTTTTTAACGCCTTGTAATCTTGTTGTATGGAAGAGGCGCGTTGTACTGCGTCCCAATTCTCAATAATATTTCTTTCTTAGGCTTGCATGTTCTTTGTAGCTCTGTGTAGTCGTTCTGTTTGTGACCGTGTTCGTCGTGCCGAGGTCCCTGAGCTGGTCTTTTGCTCATGTGGGGGTCGGCGACATGAGCGTTCGGCCAGTGGTGCCGAGCTCTGCTTCGATCACTTAATTTCGCGAACTTGCGAGATGAGTCGAGCTTCGCTTAACAGTGAGCTTGCAGAGTGCGGTCGAGCCAAGTGTTGGACTCCGAACCATCGTTAGAGTGGTTCAGCGGTTGTGGGAGCAATTCCGAATGGCGAACTACTTCTAGTTCGCTTAGAAGCGAACTTGGGAAGTAGAATCGAGCCAAGTGTTGGACTCCGAACCATCGTTAGAGTAGTTCAACGGTTGTGAGAGCAATTTCGAATGGCGAACTACTTCTAGCTCGCTTAGAACCAAACGTGCGAAGTAGAATCGAGCCAAGTGTTGGACTCTGAACCATCGTTAGAGTAGTTCAACGGTTGTGGGAGCAATTCCGAATGGCGAACTACTTCTAGCTCGCTTAGAAGCGAACTTGCGAAGTAGAATCGAGCCAAGTGTTGGACTCCGAACCATCGTTAGAGTAGTTCAACGGTTGTGGGAGCAATTCCGAATGGCGAACTACTTCTAGCTCGCTTAGAAGCGAACTTGCCAAGTAGAATCGAGACAAGTGTTGGACTCCGAACCATCGTTAGAGTAGTTCAACGGTTGTGGGAGCAATTCCGAATGGCGAACTACTTCTAGCTCGCTTAGAAGCGAACTTGCGAAGTAGAATCGAGCCAAGTGTTGGACTCCGAACCATCGTTAGAGTAGTTCAACGGTTGTGGGAGCAATTCCGAATGGCGAACTACTTCTAGCTCGCTTAGAAGCGAACTTGCGAAGTAGAATCGAGCCAAGTGTTGGACTCCGGACCATCGTTAGAGTAGTTCAACGGTTGTGGGAGCAATTCCGAATGGCGAACTACTTCTAGCTCGCATAGAAGCGAACTTGCGAAGTAGAATCGAGCCAAGTGTTGGACTCCGAACCATCGTTAGAGTAGTTCAACGGTTGTGGGAGCAATTCCGAATGGCAAACTACTTCTAGCTCGCTTAGAAGTGAACTTGCGAAGTAGAATCGAGCCAAGTGTTGGATTCTGAACCATCGTTAGAGTAGTTCAACGGTTGTGGGAGCATTTCCGAATGGCGAACTACTTCTAGCTTGCTTAGAAGCGAACTTGCGGAGTAGAATCGAGCCAAGTATTGGACTCCGGACCATCATTAGAGTGAAGAGTAAAAGCAGAGAGATGTAAACAATTTTTTACAAGTTAAATATGAAAAAACTTTCTTTATTGATGACTAATGGTCGACTGCTTCTAAAGTTGCGAGCCGTTATTACAAGAGAGAAATAAAAGAGAAGCATTACAAGTAATAGGGGAGGAACGGTTCAACATCTTAAAAATACTTAGAGATGCGTTGGTACTCTCTCTTGGTATTTTAGAAGATGGTCGGCATTCCAGGTCCTAGGGATCTCTCTGCCTTCGAGGTCTTCCAGTCTGTATGTCCCGGGGCGGACTGCTTTGGCAATTTTGTAAGGTCCCTCCCAATTTGGAGCCAATTTGCTCTTCTGACCTGGGAATGAGATGGCTAACTTTCTGAGGACCAGGTCTCCTTCTTTGAAGTCCGTAAGGCGGACTCTCTTGTTGTATGCCAACTCAATCCTTCTTCGGTAGCTTTGTTGACGAATAGCAGCTCTTTCTCGGATCTCATCTATCAGGTCTAGATTTGCTCGGAGCTCTCTGACATTCTGTTCTTCTTCATAAGCCATTAGACGAGGAGAGGGTATACCAACTTCTAGGGGGATCATAGCTTCGGACCCATAGGTGAGATTGAACGGGGACTCTCCTATGGGGATCCGTTTGGTGGTGCGGTAGTTCCACAGCACGTTGGGAATCTGATCGACCCATAAGCCTTTGGAACATTTATCCAACCTCTTCTTAATGCCAGAGAGGATTTGTCGGTTAGCATTTTCGACTTGGCCATTCGACTGGGGATGAGAAACGGAGGAGAACCGGTGTTGGATGGCAAGATCTTCGCATAGAGCTCGGAAGGCAACCCCGGTGAATTGGGTTCCGTTGTCTGTTATCAGGACCCGAGGGACGCCGAATCGGCAGATCACACTCTTCCAAAAGAACTGAACAACCTTGTTCTCAGTGATCGTGGCTAGGGGCTCGGCCTCTATCCATTTTGAAAAGTAGTTGATTGCCACGACTAAGAATTTGAACTGGCCGGGAGCTGGTGGGAATGGCCCTAGTAAATCCATCCCCCACATTGCAAAGGGGATTGGACTTGATAGGGGAGTGATTGGAGCTTGTGGGAGGCGTCGGATGTCGGAGTACTTCTGACAGGAGTTGCATTACCGAACGTGCCGTTCGGCGTCTCATAGGAGAGTGGGCCAGAAATATCCGTAATTTAACACTTTGCGGGCTAGAGCTCTGGACCCCGAATTGGCCCCGCCGATGCCCTCATGAAGTTCTTGCAGGGTGTAGTCGGCTTGCCCGGGGGAGAGGCATCTCAGGTACGGCCTGCCGTCTACCTGTGTGAAAAAGCATTTATATAGGATACCTCCGATTAGTGTGTAACGCTCAGCTCGGGTTCTCACTCTTCGAGCTTCCTTGGGATCCTCGGGGAGGAGTCCATCCCTTAAGAATTCGACGAGGGGTTTTATCCAGTTATCTTCAAGCAGGACAGGCAGCGACTCTATAGAGTCGGAAGTTTCATCCTCTATACTTGGCTTCAGAAGAACCTCTATCAAGACGGTCTGCTCGAGACCTTGAAGGGAGGAAGAGGCTAGTTTGGAGAGGGCATCGGCCTGAGCATTTTCTTCTCGGGGTAATCATTGGATGAGGGCTTCTTCAAATAGTGCCATGAGGCTCCTGACCTTGGCTAAGTATTTAACCATCCTGTCGTCACGTGCTTCATACTCGCCGAGGACCTGATTTACGACTAGCTGAGAGTCGCTAAAGATCCGGAGCCATTGTGCCCCTGCATTGCGGGCCATCCCAAGGCCGGCTATAAGTGCCTCGTATTCTGCTTCGTTGTTCGAGGCCTTGAAGTTTCTACGAAGGGAGTATTGGAGGATGAAGTCATCTGGGCCTGCCAGAATGACCCCGGCTCCGCTTTCCTCGTTACAGGAGGATCCATCCACATAAACCGACCAGATAGGTGGTCCCTTCGTTGCTTGGCCAAACTCGGGATGGTACTTTCAACTATAAATTCTGCTAAGGCCTGAGCCTTGATCGTGGTCCGGGGCTGATAAGTTATATCATGCTGGCTCAACTCGATAGACCACTTCATAAGGCGACCCGAGGTCTATGGCTTGTGGAGGACCTGCTTCAGCAGTTGGTCGGTAAGGACGACCACCGAATGGGACTGAAAATACGGGCGAAGCTTTCTCGCGGCCATCACTAGGGCATAAGCCATCTTTTCTATTCTCGGATAGCGGAGCTCGGCATCCCGAAGTACCTTGCTCACATAGTAGATGGGCTTTTGAGCCCGGTCTTCTTCCCTTACTAAAACAACACTGAAGGTCTGCTCGGAGGCTGCCAGGTAGAGGTAGAGGGGTTCGCCAGGAATTGGTTTGCTGAGGAGGAGAGGATTGACGAGGTAAACCTTGCGCTGGTCGAACGACTCCTGTTTCTGTTGACCCCATTCGAAACCTTTAGCCCCCCTGAGGGCCTTGAAGAAGGGGAGGCATTTCTCCCCGGACTTCGAAAGAAAGCGCCCTATGGCGGCTAGGCGGCCTGTTAACCTCTGAACTTCCTTAACATTCTTGGGAGGTGCAATGTCTAGTATGGCCTTGATTTTCTCAGGGTTAGCTTCAATTCCCCGTTGGCTGACCATGAAGCCGAGGAACTTCCCTGACGAGACTCCGAACGCACACTTGTTCGGATTGAGTCTCATGTTGTGCTTTCTCAGAACATCAAATGCCTCCTGGAGGTCGGTCACATGATCGGCACCTCGGATGCTTTTTACAAGCATGTCGTCGACATATACCTCCATATTACGGCCGATTTGAGCTTGAAAAACCTTGTTGATGAGGCATTGATATGTTGCGCCTGCATTCTTCAGACCGAAGGGCATAACCCTGTAGCAATAGAGGCCCTGATCGGTCACAAATGATGTCTTCGGGATATCCGGGGGGAACATCTGGAGCTGGTTGTAGCCTGAGAAGGCATCCATGAAGCTGAGGAGTTCATGTCCCGAGGTGGCATCAATCAAAGTGTCAATACTCGGAAGAGGGAAGGGATTTTTGGGGCAAGCCTTGTTGAGATCGGTAAAATCGATACAAATCCTCCAAGTCCCGTTAGACTTCTTCACCATTACTACATTCGACAACCACTCGGGATAGTTCACCTCTTGTATGAACCGGGCCTTCAAGAGCTTGTCCACCTCCTCTTTTATAGCTAACTGGCGCTCGGGGGCGAACTTGCGCCTCTTCTGTTGAACCGGTTTGGACCCTGGAACAACGCTGAGGTGGTGGACCAAGAGCTCTTCAGAAATTCCGGGCATGTCTGCAGCTGACCAAGCAAAGAGGTCACGGTTCCTTCGGAAGCACTGGACTATGTCTGAGCATAGGGCGGATTGGGAGGGTCTTGCTAACAAAGAACTTTCGAGTCGGATCCTGCTCAGAGAAGAGCACTTCCTCCATTTCATCCACCGGCTCGGACGTTGGCCCGGCAGCATCTTGGGGGATTTCCAGAGTTTCTAGGTAGAGGACTGGACCGAGGGTAGAGGTCATGTAGCATTTGCGGGCCGTTTCCTGATTGCCCCTTACTTCCCCTACTCCGGCCCGGGTGGGGAATTTCATCTTGAGATGGTACGCCGAAGGAACGGCTTCTAGAGCTGCTAGGCTGGGTCGGCCTAGGATGACATTGTAAGCTGCAGGGACATCCACAACCATAAAATCTATCGACTCCATTCGGGTAGTAGGAGTCTTGCCAGCGGTTACGTCGAGGGTGATCACCCCTTCGATAGTCACTGGCACTCCCGTGAACCCATGGAGCGTCTAGCCGGCGGGCTTGAGTCTATCCGGAGAGAGTTTGAGGCCTTTAAAAGCGGCGAGGAAGAGGATGTTAACGGAGCTGCCATTGTCCACTAGGATCCTCTCCACTTTGAAGTTCGCCATGTGGAGGTTGATGACGAGTGCGTCACAGTGGGGGGTGCGGACACCTTCAAGATCTTCGTCTGAGAATGTGACGGGCACTCCGAGGCCTTTGGGAGGAGGGGTGGCACTGGCCGAATTGACTTCTCTTATAAATGCCTTTCGAGAGGAGTTTGAGGAGCCCCCCATTGGGCCCCATGAATGAGGTGTAGGATACGCTCCTCTTCGAAGTCGGGCGTTCCATCGCGTTCCGGACGCTTATTAGCCCCCCGAGGCGGGGGAGGAAGGTCGGCTCGGTCCTTTCTTACGAATCTGGTCAGCTGCCCCCTCTAGATAAGGGCTTCTATCTCATTCTTCAAGGCCCGGCAATCATTGGTGTCGTGGCTGTGGTCCCGGTGATAATGACACCACTTCTCTTTATCCCTTTTCTTGGCAGGGGTGTTCATCCTCGGAGTAGTTGGGTATGATCCCTTCCTTCTCAACTTCCATCAGAATGGTAGAGACATTGGTGGTGAGAGGAGTAAATTTCTCGAATCTGGGGGGAGGTCGGCGCTGGCCGGCATTATCCTTCTGAAGCTTCTTGGCTCCTTCCTCTTCTGTTCCCTTTCTCTTAAACCCTGAGGAAGACCCCTCCAAGTTGGGGCGGTGCTCGGCTTCTTCGGCCCGAATATACTTTTCACTTCGGAGGAGGAGATCAGAGAAGTTCTGTGGGGGCTTCTTGGCGAGGAAGGAGCGGAGGTTGGAATTGAGGACATTGGATTGAAATGCTGCTGCAGCGACCGACTGGTCGAGGGATGCTATGGACCTGGTTTTAGCTGTGAACCTCTTCACATAGTCTCTCAACTTCTCACCCTTCTTCTGGTGGAGGTACAGTAGCGAGATGCTAATCTTCTCAGTTCTACGGCTACTTACAAAATGGGTGACGAAGAGGGTCTCGAATTGCTCGAAGGAGAATATTGAGGATGGGGCAAGGCGAGAGTACCATTCTCGAGCTGGACCCTTGAGAGTTGCGGGGAAGGTTTTACAGAGCAGAGCATCGGAAGCTTGATGGATGAGCATTAGGGTCTTGAAGCTCTCGATGTGATCGACGAGGTCAGTCTCCCCGGAGTAGGTCTCAAATTGAGGAGGCTTGAAGCCGATTGGTACGGGTGCATCCATTATGGTTCGGGAAAAAGGAGGTCTACTAGGACGAAGATTCCTTCCTCTAAGCTCTTTTTCTCGGTCTAACTGACCCAAGCGCCTCTCCATCTCATGGAGACGGCGGTATACAGCGTCGTCCCTTCGACGGTAATCTGGCGAGCCTCTAGACTCGTCTTCGTACGAGGGAGAGCGGGGGCTTCGACGACGGTAGCTCCTGGAGTGGCGAGGACTTTGCATATGCCGGGAGTTGCTAGGAGCTGGAGGAGGAGTTGGGGACTGTCGGTGAGGACTTCAGACAGGAGGAGGAGAGGGGATCTTGGGAGCATTGGTGTTGGGACGGAGATTGAGAGCTTGGAGGACGGTTGCTTGAAACTGCTGGAACTCGGCACGGGTGATGGGTGCCTCATCGTTCCTATGATGGTGTCGACCGGCAGGGGAAAGGGGCCTTCTCCTGTGGTACTCGGGGGACTCTCTCCGCCCCCTTCGGATAGGGGACCTTCTGTTGTCTCGGCGGTGAGGAGATCGCTCATCCGAACGGTGTTGGTGGGAGGCTCCCTCTCGGGCCCGCTTTTCATCCAGACGGCGGCGAAGATCCTCATCCTTCTGCCGATTGGGGACGGTGTTGTGGAGGTCGGAAGCTCGGGGATTATGGGAGGCCATAGGGTCCAAAGAGGCATTGTGGATGGAGACGTGGTCCGGATGGAGAGGCTGTTTCTGCGGATTGGGACCCTTAGGAGGTTGTTGGTTCTGAGGAGGAGGCAGGTCCTGTTGGAGTGGGTCTTCCGCTTGAGGAGGAAGCTGCCCCTGCTGCAGAGCGGGTTGGATGGGAATTTCTTGTTGCTGATCGGGGTTGGGTCCTCGGTTGGACCCTCTTGATCTGGCTTTCCTAGGAGGCATGGCTGGAGAAGATCTGACCAACGGAAAGAGGGGAGGTTGCTACTCGTTAGCTTCCCACAGACGGCGCCAATCTGTTGCCGCTAAATCTGGTGTGGGGGCAAACAGATAGTATTTATGGATTCTTAGGAAAACTGAATAGCAAACCTGTTACCTGTTCCATCGGAGTTTGACGCTGACTCCTGCCGTACACCTGCAAAAAGTGCGAGACACCGGGGTTGTTCCCGGCGACGCACCCTCCGACGCTCAAGTCAGTAATCAGGAAAGATTATGAAAGAGCGCAAAAACTGGCGAAAGATTGATTACCTGTCACGCCCCGCTTCCCAAAATACGGAATACGAGTGCGTGACGAAGCCCAGCGAATGATCTTAACATCATCCATAAGCTGTAGGATCGACTCAGCATCATAACAAGAATATAACCAAATTTATATATAACCAAGCATGCATGAATAATTTCTAAAGCAACAGAAAACAATTTAAACAAATAATAACATTCAAATAGTTCCCATGTCTGGATCAAGTGTAAACTCGGAAACAAGTCTTATACAGCAGAAGAAATAAATACCTTAAGGAAAGCAATTATTTAAACAAGTCCTTGCTCCAAGCGAAACCTGAAATGTCTGCTCGCCAATGCCAGCGGGTAGCTCGTCTCCCACGTCTGCTTAATAAATATAAAGAAAGGGAAAAATAGGGGAAAACAAGAGAGAATGCCCTTAGTGCAAGCTAGGGCCACAAATAGTAAAAACGAGTACAAGTATGGGGAACAGGAATCAAGAATGTAACAGGGATATAACAAGTAGTGGAAGAACCAAGAACCAGCTAACAAGAAGGATAACTCAAGTAAACAGGCTGGATAACAAATACTAGCAGTAAAACAAGTGACAAGTGAACACATAGGGTATCTAACCTCAAGTGACACGCATCTAGTTCAAGTGTCAGGTATCTAGTCTCAAGTCTAGTGTCAAGTTGTCTGGTCTCAAGTATCAAGTTGTCAAGTATCAAGTAACAAGTTATCAAGTATCAAGTAACATGTATCCAGTTCAAGTTTCATGTATCGGGTTTCATGTGTCAAGTTCCAAGTATCAAGTAGTCAAGAATCGTGTAAGCATGTTTCTTGTTCAAGTCTTATAGTTATTACTATCTAGGTAGCACTTCATGCATCCATCCTTTTACTACATGGTTGCTACAGTCAAAAAAATTTCGTTTAGACCTAGTAATGGATTTTATAGGGCGGCGTACTCAGGTATCAAGTATCAAGCAAGCACGGTTCATGAATACGAAAATAAAAAACAAGTTCACGAAGCGAGTCCGTAAATACTAACAAGTTCAAGAACCACACAGTGGGTTCATGAATACAACAAGTTCATGAGCCAAGTAACTGACTCCATGAATACATCAAGTGCAACAAGTTCATGAACCGAGTACTGGGAAACACGGGCCCCCTTCCGAGTACACTTACCTATATTGTCCACTCTATAGTTTTTCCCAAAACCCCAGCTTGTTACTTTTATTAATTCTTATCAAGCAAGCATACATGTGTAAAATATTGTGATTTAATTCTAGGAAAAATTGGGGATGTCCTATATGGTGTCCAGCAGCTACATATAAAATTTCATGTCAAACACTCGCTGTTTACACAGCTAAATTAATTTGCAAAGTAAATGTATACAGCAGTTTTGCAAAACTGCGTCCACTGACACAGCTGCAGTATAACTGCCATAACTCTTAGACCGTAACTCCGAATTCAAAACTTTCGGAAGCTGTCGATATCTACACATCCAGATCTACAATTCCTATTCAGGGCTCGGGCCCAGATTCAAATGATAAATGGGTCGAAACAGCAAAAGAAGATTCAGGACAGCAACATGAGGGGATAACTTACTAGTTTAGATTTCAGGAAAATTTGTTATTAGGCGTCTAAATTATTGTGTGATATAAATACATGATAATGGTGGTCCAAACAGCAAGTAATAAGTATTTTTCAAGTTATAGGGTTGCAAGTTCATCAAATACAAAATATACCATGTGTCTACAAATTTAAGGCTCCTTAATCTCTTGTGTTCATGTGTTCAAGGGGTAAAAGAGTCCAAGCAATTATAATTTAATACAAAGAAATTATTGTGACTCTTAGAATTATAAATTTTGGAGGTTCAATATTGATCAACAACGATATTCAAGGAGGAGTCACAATTTTAACTATTTGTAGTATTTTTCAAGGGGTGCTTGTACTAGAACAAATAAATTGTACAAGGGATACTTGCCTTAATTTGACGATGATTAGATCCACTTGTTGTAGAAAATTGGGTTGAAAAATCCCGGAAGAAGTCCTCCAAAAGCACGTGTGAAGCACCAATAAAAGAGTGAATTTTTCCACACCGGATCCATGCCCAAACAGCAAACAGCGAACAGGATTTGGCGCGGCAAAACACGGGACAGCAATTTCCACCAATCGGATTTATCCCGCACACCGGATCGGGGCCGAACAGCGGAACGGCGAGCGGGATTCACTGTGGGCACAACACGGGACATTCGATCTCGACCATCGGATCGCTCTTAATGGAGATGGATGGAAGGTATTTATAGGCGTCTTAGGGATCAGATTAGGAATGTAATCCCCGTGATCTGATAAGGAATATACTCTTTGTAAACAGATTAGGAATGTAATCCCTAATTCCCACTGGAAGGATAGGCATGAATCAGGGCCATTAATTAGGATTTAATCAGAAACCCTAATTCTATCCCTCTGGATCGGGCTTTCTGCTGGTCGAAACCCGCACCCGATTGAGGTGGATCCGTTCGTGGGTTATTGGATCTTTGACGAAGAGATCCAGTACCCACCTCAGACCCATTGGTAGGTGAAATTACCGTTTTACCCCTGGGCTTCAAGATTCGTGCCCGATTTGGACGGTTCCGATTAAACCCCATTTTTAGCCATATCAGTCGTATAGATGATATTCTTCAAAGTATCCCTAAACTCGATATTATTTGACATACGCACCTCATGCGGTAACTTATCCAAAATATGTCAAATGCAATATCTATGCTCAGTGTTGATGAAACTTTCTTCAATGCAGCACATATTCCACGATCCTCATCTGTCACGATGCCCAACGGATCGTGAGGTATTACTCCTCACCACTTATCAAAGAACCATCCAAATGAGGATGCCTTCTCATCTGGAATGAACCCACAACCTAAGAATGTTGATTGCCAATGATGGTTGATCCAACAAATGGTACGAATAACATCCCGTATCGTGTTGTAGGTGGCATTAAAGCAAACTACATCCCCAAATACTTCATAATTCTTCCTAGCGATACCATTCACCCAAATACAATGGGACAATCGGCCTTCGGGATTTACTTGGTAATCATATAAAAATAAAGGATCAGTCTTCTTTTTCGATTCAAAGAACACAATCAGCATTTGCCCGTCATGTCCTTTCATGTTTTCCATTGAGTCCCTCCTTAGATTTCTAACATCGGTTTCAGTGAATCCAATTTTCTCATTACCTCCACTTGCACCTTCAAAGAAAAGCATTTGTTTGCATATAGGGACATTAGCTTCGGTATGTTGACAATTAACTTTTTTTATCTAATTTTGACAATACACGGTTTCGATGCAACAAGTGACGTATACCGAGTGAGGTAAATTCGTGATTTTGTAGTTCATTAAATGAATAAATAATCCATGTATTACTTTGTTCAATTAGTTTTACACGAACGAAAGCTTTGCAATCCGTTCTAGAAGCAGTTCCCCGTCTAGCTTCATTAGGATTACACGTTGACTCCCCGGCATTATTACATACATATGATTTGTCTATTGCATCGGTTCCCTTGTATTTATTTCCATTCTTACGCATAGCAAAACCCGCATATCTACAGTATGAAGCATAAAATTTCTCCGCTTCATCTAAAGTATGAAACGTCATACCTATCTTCGGTTTTAAGTGCTCGTCAACTTCCGGTCGAAATTCACCAAATTCTTGTGCACGAACAAATTTTTTTCCCACAAAGTAACTTCCTTCAACACTTTCCATATCCTAAAAAAAAGTTCAACAATTATGAACACAAACTGTTACGGTAAGTGAAAAAAAATGCTAAGTCATTTAGTTCTTAGAAACGTGAGAAAATCGTACAAACGACATCCAAAATTTATAAAACTTTGCAACTTGGTCTAATTCACGTAACACAAGCCGCCCCAACTTGTAGAAGTGAGTTTCGAGTCACGGTTTGCGAGATACGGCTGTGAACAGCTTTATTTGGGTTTTTTTTAAACCAAAAGCGATACACGTCTGTATCTCTCGAACCGTGAGTCGAATATCACTTCTACAAGTTACGATGGCTTGTGTTACGTGAGTCCAACCTACTCGCAAAGTTTCGTATTTTTTGGAAGTCGTTTGTAGGGTTTTCTAGTCTAACCGTACTAAAAAAATTCTAAGTAATTCAATTCTTCTTCGAGGAACGTGAGAAAACCGCATAAACGACATCTAAAATTTAAAAAAACTTTGCAACTTAGTAGAATTCATGTAACACAAGCCACCCCAAGGTCCCCAACTTGTAGAAGTAAGTTTCAACTCACGGTTTGCGAGATACGACCGTGTACCGCTTTATTTGGGTTTTTTAAAACCAAAAGCGATCCACGGCCGTATCTCTCGAACCGTGAGTCAAAACTCACTTCTACTAGTTGGGGTGGCTTGTGTTACGTGAGACCAACCTACTGGCAAAGTTTTGTATTTTTTTGAGGTCGTTTGTAGGGTTTTCTAGTCTAACCGCCTAAAAAAATTCCTAAGTAATTTAGTTCATTATTTAGGAACATGAGAAAACCGTACAAACGGCATCTAGATTTTATAAAACTTTGCAACTTGGTCCAATTCACATAACACAAGCCACCCCAACTTGTAGAAGTGAGTTTCGAGTCATGGTTTGCGAGATACGGCCGTATACTGCTTTATTTGAGTTTTTTTAAATCAAAAGCGATATACGGCCGTATCTCTCGAACCGTGAGTCAAAAATCACTTCTACAAGTTGTGGTGGCTTTTTTTACGTGAGTCCAACTGACTCGCAAAGTTTCGTATTTTTTGGAGGTCGTTTGTAGGGTTTTCTAGTCTAACCGCACTAAAAAAATCTAAGTAATTTAGTTCTTGTTCGAGGAACATGACAAAACCACACAAACGGTATCCATAATTTATAAAACTTTGCAACTTGGTCCAATTCACTTAACACAAGCCACCTCAACTTGTAGAAGTGAGTTTCAAATCACGGTTTGCGAGATACGGCCGTGTACCGCTTTAGTTGGTTTTTTTATAACCAAAACGATACACGGCCGTATCACAATTGGAATATGGTAACAAATTATACAATACTAGACTTGACACATTCAGTAAATGTACTGAGCCGCTACACAAGTAATCCAAGACGAAGTCACTGGAAAGGAATAACTAGAGTAATGAACTACTTGCGACATACTCAGAGTTATAGACTGCATTACACCATATATGCGGCAGTACTAGAAGGCTACAGTGATGCCAACTAGATATCATACTCCAAGAACTCAAAATCCACAAGTGGGTATGTCTTCACTTTTGGTGGTGCAGATATGTCATGGAAATCCTCTAAACAAACGTTACTGGCCAGGTCCACCATGGAATCTGAGTTTATTGCTTTAGACAAAGCGGCAGAGAAAGCAGAGTGGCTTCAAAACTTTTTAGAGGATATTCCTATGTGGGAAAAAACAGTGCATGCTATATGTGTACACTATAATAGCCAGTCGGCTATAGCAAGGGCACTGTGTTATATGTATAATGGTAAGTCTCTTCATATCAGAAGGTGACACAAAACCATTATACAACTGCTCTCAAATGGAATAATCTCTATAGAGTATATAAAATTGGCCAACAACCTAGCAGATTCATTTACTAAAGGTTTGTCGCGAGGACAAGTTGTGAGATCATCAAGAAGAATGAGTATAAATCCTATGACAAAAGAGTATACTTTATGGAAACCCTACCTAGGAATTGGAGATCCCAAGATCTAGGTTCAAGGGAAAAACTAAATCTTGTTGAATCGACGTGAGCACTGAGAGATTAAAATCTCGTACCCACTCTTAGGATGATAAAATAGTGCTGCCTGCAAGGGGTTAGGATAAGCTTGACTTTTAATGATTTCCATAGCTTTGAAATAAAAATAGGGTATGGCAGGATACTCTTTATGGGTAATCACCTTGTGAGTGTGAAATGTGTTCGTTTCTAGGAGAAGGAAGAGAGGCTACATTCTCCAAGTTCAATAACGATTAACCAGGGTTGTTCAAGGCCAAAATGAACACAATAAAAGAACCTAGTTCTGTGAGGAGATGAAACTGTGTGATAGTTATTGTCTAGATTCACATCAAAGCCCGGGTAGTTCAAGACATCATGTTCACTACCTGGTCGAGTGAGTCCGATGGCGACTCACTAAGGGTGGTTCAAAGTTGAAAAATTACTACCATTCCTGATGCAGTAATTTTTCCGATTGTACTATCAGAGTATTTTCTGTCATGTCTTTTTCTGTCATGTCTTTTTCTGTCGTGTCTGGATTGCATAATATGGTAATTTCCATTCATGTGGAGGATTGTAAGAAATTTTTTTGGCATATTTTCCGGCGGGCTCCAGCCATCGATGGCGCCGAAAAGTGATTAGATTACGTTCCTCTCATTGAGTAATATTCCAGAATGTACTCATTTGCCAAAAACGAATTCCGTATGAATGGGAAATGTTGGTTCAAAGTTGGGTACTCGAAATGTACTAACTTGGGAATTTGGAGAAAATGGATAGTCCCACATCGAAAGTTAGGAAAGATTTCTCCAGTATATAAGCTAAAGAAATGGAATAAAAGGATTTTTGTGCAAAATTACCTCTGATTTCTGGATTTTTTTCTGATATTTATTTGACATATTTGCAAATATTACAAAAAGAAACTTTTGTGAAAAATTACCACTCGGAGTGAAAACTCCAGATTTTCGGATTTTTGAGCTGAGCATGATGCCTAGCCAACTCAGAGGTAAAGATTCTACCTTTTTTTAAATTAAATTTGGTTTATTTTGCAAGTTTTGTTACAGAATGGTCTTTTTGCAAAATTGCCACTTAGAGGGCAAAAAGTACAAATCTGTTTTTCGGAGTTTAAAAACTAGTGGCTGCCAGATATTAGGGTGGTTATTTTTTTCTAAAAATTTAAATTGAATTGGTTTATCTAATTTCTAAGTATAAGGATTTATATATGTAAAGATATATTCAAAAGTGATATTTTACAAATCAATCCAAAACCCTAAAACTCTAATTTTCGGCCTATTAAAGGAGTGGTGCAGCCGTCTCTTTGTTGCATCACACAAAAGGATTTCTTTATTACTATTTTCTTGGAGTTTCGAAGCGATGATCTTGGGTTTTTGCAAAAAGAATGGCTTTTTCTTATTCTTCATTAATTCGGTTGATTTCTTCAAAGAGGTGAGTGAGATATGTTTGTTTTTATATTGTGATCTTTGCATGTTGTATGTGATGAATTATCTATTAGAAAGCATGTTAGGGATTGTATGAAGATATAATGAATTTTGATGGATTGATGAATTAAAAATTGAACCTTTTCATGAAAACTATGACTTTGATGATTAAACTTTTATATATATGACTTGATATTGTTAAGAACCTAATAGAAATTATGAGTATGTTGTTTTCTTTTATATGCTTGCTGATTTGATTGAGTTTATGAGTTTTATGTTGTTTATTTTTAAAAAAAAGAATAAAAACCTAACCATTATTGTGGATGTATGCACATGAGAACTGTTGGGTGATTTTGATGAGTAAAACTTGATTATTTACATGTTATGTTTGTTATAATCATGGAAAAATTAGCCTAACTAGTTGTAGATGTGTTTAACAACGTTCAAGAGGAGTTTATGGACCATGAGATCAAGCTTTGAGAGTTTAGGAATTTCGTGATTTCGGGTCTGTGCATACACAAGCCGATATTGCTTCTTTTTGTATCTTTGATGTTTTCGATTGAATTTCGAGTTGTTTTGATACTGAGATTGTTTCGACATTATACTACCTCCTATTGATGAGATTTTGAAACTTTAACTGAAGAAAATATGCACACATACACTTATATATATATATATATATATATATATATATATATATATATATATATATATATATATATATATATATATATATATATATATAATTTCACTGTTTTGAAGAAATTGAGTCTTTTGTGCATTTTGTGAAGTTTTAAATTGAATCTTGATTATTTTTATACTGAGATTGAATCAGATATTGTAATCCTTCTATGTGATGATTTTTAAATGCTATAACTGAAGCTTAAACCCTTATATCAACACACACATATATATAGTGGATGTTCTGAAGAAATTTTGTGAAAACTTACTCTTTTATGGATTTGATGTGGTTTTGATTTATTTTATAAACTCCTATATGTTGTACAAGTCATATTAAACCACCTCAGAATTTTGATTTTGCAAATTTAAAATTTTACAAAGAACTATAGAAGTATCATTAAAATGTGCACGAAATTTCAAAACTGCAACTTATTGGAATTGACAGTCGACCGCTTCGTTTTGAACTGAGGACGGCAGTCGACTGTCAGTTCTTAAATTTTTGATTTTCGCATGACAGTCGACCAGCCTTTTTTGAACTAACTTCGACAGTCGACTGTCAGTGCTTGGCAGATGGGTTTTTGTGAGTTTTTGTTGTGTTCTTGAATGAATATTTTTTTGATATTACGGATTATTGATCTATTGTTTTAGATGATGTTTTTACTACAGTTTACAGTATTTTACAGAGAGTTATACTTTGTTTATAACATAATTTAAAATGTACTTCTATGACTTTATAAGTGAGATATAGATGGTTTTTGAATAAATGGACGTTTTGTGATATTCTACAACTTCAAAATATGATTCTCAGTTATTTAATGGATTTAATACTTTATTCTGGAATTTATGAGTACAGTAAATGAATTCAGATTTGTTGATTTTTGGGAAGTTTTCTTAATGTAAGAATATTGATAATAGAAGTATGAGTTTTAATGAAAGTTTTGGTATTGATGGTTGAGTTGTGAGTCTCTAGAGAGTGCGTGGGACCCTAGATACCGGTAGTTGAGATTTTATGATTTAGTTAGTTGAGGCTTTGTTGTTGATCAGTTAAGTTAAGACCGGTAGGGTACACCAACTCTAGGAGATTCGTAATCAACTAATTAACTTAAAAAGATAAGGACATGCATTAAGTGGTGATATGATGAAATGAGAACATGGGTGATGGACCTCAATATTGCTTGCGGTGTGAGATAATCTCCGAAATTATCGAGGTGTCAGTGAAATAGTCTTCGAAATTACCTGCGGTGTGGGATTGATCTCCGAAATTATCGGGGTCGAGGCGACACTCATGGGGTATTCGTGTGATGAGGCGTCATAGCTTGCGGTGTGGGGTATTCTCGAAGATTCCCATGTGCGAGTGAAATAGTCTCCAGAATTATCTGTGGATAGGGATTAACCTCCGGAATTATCGGGGCATGGGCTAATACTCACAATTTATCAAGGTCTCATTGTAGTCATCGTGGTAGGATTGGTTGCATAACGAGGAATTTAACCCTATCAAGTGGAGAACGTTAAGGGCTTGCACCGGATCTATGTAGAGTGGGGAGCATAGATTCGACAAGTGTGCATTAGAGAGCCAGCATATAACGTTGGTGTTTTTCTTAATTTGGTTTTATGTATGTTGTTTTCCTGTTTTCCTACACTTGACAATTTGTCTAGTTTCACTTACTGTTTTCATGTTTTATTTATTTATTAACTCCTTCTTTTCATTTATTACTATTGTTGGTATATGTTGATTATAACTTTATTCTTTATGTTTTATTTATATCGTATTTCTTTCGATGTCACTCACACTGTTACGGCTGACCCCTGTAGTTTTGGGGGTTAGAGTTATCTCTAGCCTCATGTTTTACAAGTAAGTGCATATAGCTTGGGATTTGGATGCTTGTGGCAGAATGATAATAGAGCTTATGTAAATTGTAAAAGAATGTGTTGAAAAAGAAAGAAATTGTAATTGAAGGTGTTTAATTTTCCGCCGTGCTTTGTAAACAATTGATGTAATAAAAAGTTTTAGATTTTCCTGTATTTGGTTGCTATGTTTATGATTACATTGAAATTGATTCTGGAAATTGTGCCAAGTATTTTTAATTTTTATTTATTGAAAATTCGGGGCGCTACAAAGTTGGTATCAGAGCATGCTTCAATTAGTAATTTTAAACATGGTATGGGGAATAAACATAAATGGACATTTCATGTGTGAGAACCTAGGTGGACATTAGATGTGTGAGTACACGAGTGGACATTAAATCTATGAATACCTAGGTGGACATTAGAAGTGTGAGTACCTTGGTGGACATCTGATGTGTGTGATTTGATTGTTTAATTATGAAGACCTGTAGTGAGATTTAGACTGTTTGTATGCTTGGACTTGAATAAATTTTTTTTATCGCAAGTGTATTGGTTATTTTTGCATAAAGCATATACTTTTCTCACTAACTTTTTTTGACCTCTTTTGTTTGCTTTATGCATTTGACATTTTATTATGTAAGGTATTACTCCTTCAACTTGTACATTTTTTTATCTTACGTACTAATATTCACTATATCTTTTCCTATTTTACTCATTTTGTATAATTTTTGGATTCTATGATTTTCGCCAGTAATTTTTTTTTAGTTATTAAATTTAATTATCTTCTGCCACATTCTTTTAATTATTTATTATCTTGTATTTTTTTAAATGTTTCTTGGTTTTGTAGTTCTCACTCTTATATCCTATCACTTTTACTGTTTTACATTTGTTTGCTTACTAGATAACTTTTGTGTAAATTAACTTATTTCTACTTTTATTCAGTTTCTTTTATTGTCAGCGATTGATTTAATTTATTTTAGTTTCTATATCTCTAACTGAGTTTATATTATTTCTATTCGTTAGTACAAACATTAAGCTTTTACTAATCGTCCTGTTTTTCTTTTAAAATTGTTTCTATGACATTACTATTGGTCCTTACTTTTTATTCTTTTGTCCAAATTATTATTTTGCAACTTTTGTTGTAATTCAACAGTGCATCCTTTAGCATTTCACGAGCCATTTTAATTTTGCGACTCTTACTCATTTCTTTCTTGACGTTTTATTCTTACTTTCATGCACTTTTTCGTTACTCGTATATTTTCTATTACTTTTATATATTAAATTAAGTTTTGAATTGCTACGTGATAAGTTATTATTGCTACTCCTATTTTCTTTCATTATTATTTTTGCTATATTATAAAATTTGGTTTTGCATATTTGCTGTCATTTTTATATATATAATTGGATTTTTCGATACTATATTTTCCCTGATTTCGTATCGTCTTATTTATTTCAGAGCATTTAAACTTGATTGTAATATTTTACTCATAAAAATATGATATATCTCTGCACGTTTAAATTGTTTATGTTCTTGCACCTTATATTCAATATCTTTATTATTACTTACTATTTACTATACTTTTCACCATTTATAGCTACTTAATAATTTTTTTGCTTCATACTTCTCGAATGTATTATATGCACTCATTACTTATATTTTACCTTATTTCAATTTTTATTATCATTACATTCTTGATTTCTACATGTACTTCCTACTAATTACTATGTATGTACCATATATTTCAACATACTTACTATGCATATCACTGTACACTTGTTTAATTCCTACATTACTGTATATTTTATGACATATTTATTGTGTAAATTTACTACACTGCATATTTATTTTCTTATTCACATTTGCATTTGTGCTTATGCATGTATTTCATTCCGTTTTTCTCCTTACCTTTATAAATTATTTTCACTACTACTATTTTGTACTATTGTGTTTGATATTTATAATCTATATAACTATTTTACTATTCCATCGTGTGACTTTCAACTCCATTTTTTACTTTTGCTACTATTTTTATATCACGAATTTCAAAACACAACATCATACTTAAATTAAATGTCCAATATCCCAGTGCATATGGAAGGTTACATCTTCCATTTCACCATTTCAGTGCAACCTAATGTTGAGATGGAAAATATGCAACTAGACGTCAATGAAGGCAAATTGCAACTAGATGTCGGGGGAGGCAAAATGTGCAACCGAATATCGAGGCGGCAACCTGCAACTTGATGTCGTGAAGGCAAATATGCAATTTGATGTTAAGGAGGCAAGTCTGCAGCCAGACATCAATGAGGCTAACCCACAAAAAAAAAAAAAAGATTTTTCTACCTATTTACTAATTGATATTTCAAGACTTTTTACTTATATAATGAAACTAATGGTAAAGACATCTTTTTTTTATGACTTTTGTTTATACAAATTACACTTTATGTTTCCATGAAAGTTGAACTAGTATAGTTGATTTTACTCTATATTGTGTTTACAAAATTTTTACATTTATGTTAACATTGATTACATCAAATATGATCTAAATTTTCATTCTTTTGTAAATTACTATTTATTGCAACAGTTTCCCATTCTGTAGCATTTTAGATTTCTCACTTACTTTTGTTTCAACGTCCTAATTAATAATTTGACGCTTACTTTGTAATATTTAATGAACTTCTTTTAAGTCTTCTTGCATATATATTTTGGTCTATTTTGCTCGTTACCTTTTAGTGTGCTTTTAGAGTGTTGATTATAATGTCAACATTCACTAATATACTCATTATTCTATGTCTTTTACATTCATTGTTATTAATATTTTCTTTATTTAGCTAAATTTGTTCGTATTTCTATGTACCTTGATTGATTATTTTTCCAAAAAACTATTTTTCTTATATAACTTTTAAGTATGTGTTCCTTCATTGTTTGTATGATTATCAACTTTTTTATATTTGGGTTTTATCTCTTCACTTTGACTTCTTGTTCTATAAGAACAGTCTTACTATTTTCTTACGTTTGGGGATTAATTGTGTATTCGATTGGATTTCTTATACTTTTGCCATGTCATTTTTCACTTTTTACTCTTCGAGCTATGATTATATGTTATTTTTGTTTTGCTTAGTAATTAAATTCAACTATAAAAATAATGATAGAGTAAGTTTTCGAAGCTGTCTTGTAAGTTTTGTATTTTGTTTTCTTTTGCTTAGAGTAGTTATGAGAATAGAACTATTCTAAAGGGGGAGTGATGTAACACCCTGCAAAATAAAATTATTTTTTTGGATTATTAAATAATATTAAATTGGTAAAGTTGACTATTTTGACTATTTTCTTGAAATTACAATTTTGCATGTGCAACACGCGTGCAAAGTTGGGAAATTTGGAATTATTAAAGTTTTATGGTTAATGATTTATTTTCCTCATATATTTATGATATTTTAATTTTCAGGTTTGTTTAAATTAATTTGACTATTTTACGGATTTATCAATTTTACACGTGCAAATATTTTTTTTTAGTACAAATCCCCAATTTTAAATTTTGAATAAATTCTCTTATTTATAATTGAGTATATCCTAAATTTTACGATTTTTCTGAATAAAGAAACTATTTTTATAAATATTTCGAAAGAGAGGGACTTTTATGTAAAAAAATTATTTGGATCTCAAACAAATAATAAAAATTATTTTTTACTGATTTTTGGGCTGGCCATGGTTATCATTGAAAATAAAATCTATTTAAATTTTTATTTAGAGTTGATTTGGTAAATATTTAAACAAATATGGTATTTTTGCAAATATGAAATTTAGGTTGGATCTTGTGCAAATATTTTTCTTGGAAAGTAAAAGTCAGAAATTTTTATTTTTAAAATCTATTATTTATTAATAGATATTATTTGTGAATTTTCTGGATTTTTCTGATATTTATTTGACCTATTTGCAAATATTACAAAAAGATGGACTTTTGTGCAAAATTACCACTTGGAGTGAAAACTCCAGATTTTCAGATTTTTTGGCTGAGCATGATTCCTAGCCAACTCAGAGGTAAAGATTATACCTTTTGTTTTAATAAATTTGGTTTATTTTGCAAGTTTTGTTAAAGAATGGTCTTTTTTGCAAAATTGCCACTTAGAGCATCTATAGTCGTTAATGTTAAAATTATCCATATATCGATAAATAGAAATAGAAATTTGGATTTCGCTGCACTCGTCGAAAGCTATATTATAGCAATCAATCATTTAATATTAAGCGACGGCATTTGATGTGCCGTCGGAGGGCGAAAAAGCAAAATTTGGCGCAGAATCGTCGGACGGCACATGAAGTGCCGTCCGTTTTATAAAAAAAAAAATTGCACCGTGTGTCTAGGACGGCACATGAAGTGCCGTCCAACACACTTTTGGACTCTAGCACCATTTCCGACACAGTTTTGGACACTAATAAGCACATAATAATTACATATCTATACTTAATAGCTACTTAAATGACCCATTATCTATACTTAATACCTAATTAGCTACTTAATTGATATATAACATATTAAATGACCCCTAATTATCTTTACTTAGCAACAGATTTTTTTTTTTATTAAAGGTCGACGGACGACACATCAAGTGCCGTCCGGGAAAAAAGGCTTTTATCGGATAAATTAGAATTTTTTCAAACGGACGGCACTTGAAGTGCCGTCCGACGATTATAATAATAATTTTTTTAGTGGGGCGGCGCATCGAGCGCCGTCCCTCAGTTATCGATAAATGCTATATCGATTCTCATTTATAGCAATCTACTGTAGCGATTTATCGATAATATCGATATATAGCAAACGACTGCAGTTGCTTTTTAACCCAAATATCGATATTATCGATATATAGCAAACGACTACAGATGCTCTTAGAGGGCAAAATGTACAAATCTATTTTTCTGAGTTTAAAAACAAGTGCCCGCCAGATATTAGCATGGTTATTTTGTTTTTAAATTTAAATTGAATTGGTTTATCTAATTTTCAGTATAAGGATTTACATATGTAAAGATACTAGATTTGCCCATGGACACGTGCCTATGGCACGTCTTCGGAACGATACAACACACGAAAAGCCCTGTAAATAGTAAAACAACAATTATGTAGCTCAAGCTTGAATAGTATGACAATAATTAGTTGTAAATAAAAGTCCATGTTTCCATTAGTATATGTTGAAAAATAATTATAAATGGAGGTGTAAAATCCAACTCTTTAGATTTTAAGGGTGGAAAATAATGAAATTTAACTATTGAAGAGATATTTGATATTTTCAATATAATATGTGCAATAAAAAAAGCATAAAAATTCTGAAAATTTTACAAACCTGAAATCTTAAAATCTAATTTTCTAAGTAAATAAAGAAAGAATGGGGAAGAGAGAGAGAAAAAAAAATATGAAAAAGTGTAGAGAGAAGAGAGAGTAGTAATAAAGTAATGAGTTTTTTAGTTTTTTTAGTTTTTTTTTGGGAGGGGGGGGGGGGGGGGAGGGGGAGAATGTGTTTTGTGAGGTTGGATCTGAGTCTTTAATTTTCGGGGGGATTGAAGGTGAGCCACTTGATAGCTTTCTTTGTGTTTTATTATATATATATTTAAAAGGGATATTTTACAAATCTATTCAAAAACCCTAAAACTCTAATTTCCGGCCTATTGAAGGAGTGGTGCAGCCGTCTCTTCGCTGCATCACACAAAAGAGTTTCTTTATTACTATTTTCTTATAGTTTCGAAGCGATGATCTTGGATTTTTGCAAAAAGAACGGTTTTTTCTTATTCTTTATTATTTCGGTTGATTTCTTCAAAGAGGTGAGTGACATATGTTTGTTTTTGTATTGTCCTATGCATGTTGTATGTGATGAATTATCTATTAGAAATCATGTTAGGGATTGTATAAAGATATAGTGAATTTTGATGGATGGACGAATTAAAAATTAAATTTTTCCATGAAAAGTATGACTTTGATGATTTAACTTTTATATAGATGGCTTGAGATTGTTAAGAACCTAATAGAAATCATGAGTAGGTTGTTTTCTTTCATATGCTTGCTGATATGATTGAGTTTAATGAGTTATGTTTTGTTTATTTCAAAAAAATGAATAAAAACCTACCTTTTATTGTGGATGTATGCACATGTGAACTGTTGGGAGATTTTGATGAGTAAAACTTGATTATTTACATATTATGTTTGCTATAATCATGGAAAAATTAACCTAACTAGTTGTAGATGTGTTTAACAAAGTTCAAGAGGGGTTTATGGATCATGAGATCAAGCTTTGAGAGTTGAGGAATTTCTTGATTTCGGGTCTGTGCATACACAAGCCGATATTGCTTCTTTTTGTATCTTTGATGTTTTCCACTGAATTTCGAGTTGTTTTGATACTGAGATTGTTTCAACATTATACTACCTCCTATTGATGAGATTTTGAAACTTTAACTGAAGCAAATATGCACACATACACTTATATGTGTGTGTGTGTGTGTGTGTGTGTGTGTGTGTGCGTGTACTATTTCACTATTTTGAAGAAATTGAGTCTTTTGTGCGTTTTGTGAAGTTTTAAATTGAATCTTGATTATTTTTATACTGAGATTGAATCGGATATTGTAATCCTTCTATTTGATGATTTTTAAATGCTATAACTGAAGCTTAAACCCTTATATGAACACACATATATATATATAGTGGATGTTTTGAAGAAATTTTGTGAAAACTTACTCTTTTATGGATTTGATGTGGTTTTGATTTATTTTATAAACTCCTATATGTTGTACAAATCATATTAAACCACTTTAGGATTTTGGTTTTTTGCAAATTTAAGATTTTACAAAGAACTATAGAAGTATCAATAAAATGTGCACGGAATTTCAAAACCGCAACCTATTGGAATTGACAGTCGACCGCTTCGTTTTTTAACTGAGGACGGCAATCGACTGTCAGTTCTTAAATTTTGAATTTTTGCATGACAGTCGACCGGCCTTTTTTGAACTAACTTCGGCAGTCGACTGTCAGTGCTTGGCAGATGGGTTTTTGCGAGTTTTTTGTTGTCGTCTTGAACGACTATTTCTTCGATAGTACGGTTTATTGATCTACTGTTTTAGATGATGTTTTGACTACAGATTACAGTATTTTACATAAAGTTATACTTTGTTTATAATATAATTTAAAATGTACTTCTATGACTTTATTAGTGGGGTATAGATGGTTTTTTAATAAATGGATGTTTTGTGATATTCTACAACTTCAAAATATGATTCTCAGTTATTTAGTGGATTTGATACTTTATTCTGAAATTTATGAGTACAGTAAATGAATTCAGATTTGTTGATTTTTGGGAAGTTTTCTTAATGTAAGAATATTGATAATAGAAGTTTGAGTTTTAATGAAAGTTTTGGTGTTGATGGTTGAGTTGTGAGTCTCTAGAGGGTGTGTGGGACCCTAGATACCGGCAGTTGAGATTTTGTGATTTCGTTAGTTGAGGCTTTGTTGTTGATCAGTTGAGTTAAGTCCGGTAGGGTACACCAACTCTAGGAGATTCGTAATCAACTAATTAACTTAAAAAGATAAGGACATGCATTAGGTGGTGATATGATGAAATGATAACATGGGTTATGGACCTCAATATGGCTTACGGTGTGAGATAATCTCCGAAATTATCGAGGTGTCAGTGAAATAGTCTCCGAAATTACCTGCGGTGTGGGATTGATCTCCGAAATTATCGGGGTCGAGGCGACACTCATGGGGTATTCCTGTGATGAGGCGCCATAGCTTACGGTGTAGGGTATTCTCGAAGATTTCCATGTGCGAGTGAAATAGTCTCCAGAATTATCTGTGGATAGGGATTGACCTTCGGAATTATCGAAACATGGGCTAATACTCACAATTTATCAAGGTCTCATAGTAGTCATCGTGGTAGGATTAGTTGCATAACGAGGGATTTAACCCTATCAAGTGGAGAACGTTGAGGGCTTGCACCTGATCTATGTAGAGTGGGGAGCATAGATTCGACAAGTGTGCATTAGAGAGCCAGCATATAACGTTGGTGTTTTTCTTGACTTGGTTTTATGTATGTTGTTTTCCTGTTTTCCTACACTTGACAATTTGTCTAGTTTCACTTACTGTTTTCATGTTTTATTTATTTATTAACTCCTTTTCATTTATTACTATTGTTGGTATGTGTTGATTATAACTTTATTCTTTATGTTTTATTTACATCGTATTTCTTTCGATGTCACTCACACTGTTACGGCTGACCCCTGTAATTTTGGGGGTTGGGGTTATTTCTAGCCTCATATTTTACAGGTAGGTGCCTATAGCTTGGGATTTGGATGCTTGTGGCCGAATGATAATAGAGCTTATGTAAATTGTAAAAGAATGTGTTGAAAAAGAAAGAAATTGTAATTGAAGGTGTTTATTTTTCCGTTGTGCTTTGTAAACAATTAATGTAATAAAAAGTTTTAGATTTTCCCGTATTTGGTTGCTATGTTTATGATCACATTGAAGTTGATTCTGGAAAATTGTGCCAAGTATATCAAAATTTATTTATTAAAAATTCGGGGCGCTACATAGGTGACGGAGTTATGAGAGTCAACATCGTTCAGGATGGCTACGGCGGTTTGGGCTTGTGGCGGCGTTAAGGGATGTTGGTCATTTTGGTATGATTTAGATTTTGAGATTTAGGTTTTTCAATTTGGATTTGATTTGAGAGTTTATGGATGCTGAGATTAAGGTGATGATGTAAAAAAAATAACGGCTATGATTAAGATGATCATGTTAGATTAACGGTTCAAATGATATTTAAATAAATAGTTAAGATTGAGTTTGTCGAAATAAATGGTTGAGATTTTCTATGGACAGATTTATTGTGGCTTTTATAATAGAAATAGGTAGATTTGAGCCTTCACACTTAGATTCAGCTATACTAGTAATTTGCACGTGCAATGCATGTTCTAATTAATTTTTGTTTTTAATATAGTAAATAATAAGAAGTAATATGGCCTCAAACCTGAAACTTTTCTTTATTCATCACATAGTCTTTACAAATTATTTCTAGTGATAGAAACTTTTATTTTATATGAGTAACACTTTTGTACATAATTAGGTTGTAAATAAATTTGAACTTTGAAGATATTATGGTAACTAACAACAATTGAGTAAATGAATGATTAATACAACTCAGCTTAAAAATGAACTGTTAAGATTAGATGATTGAATGTTTACAAATGACAACCCCAACTATTTCATTATAATATTAGAGATCCAGGATTTTGAATGAAAATGTTGAGATTAATGGGAAAAATAACCAATAATTTATAAAATAAAGAGTGGCAAAATCGTCATTGTATAAATGTTACATAATAGAAAATTTAAATTGTAATGGAACGAAACATAACATTTAATGAGGAGAAAATAACGTTATGAATTTTTTGATTTAAATAGAAAATGGTTTTTGGCTCCCCCAACAAAAAATAAATAAATAAACATGACTGGACACCCGTCCGTTAGAGCATCCACAGTCGTGAGAGCTAAACAATCTATATATGGATAAATAGAAATATGAATTCGTTGTTTCACTGCAGTGGGGAAATGACAAAATATAGCGAAGCTGTAAAAAAAAATAAACGGACGAAACACATCCGTCTAAATTCCTATAAATTTTTAAAGATTTGTAATTAAAAAAAAAAAATATTTTTAAATTTTCAATATTTTTGTGTGTGATCCACCAATGATGTTTCGTCCCATTGGTGGGATTCAGTTAATTAAGATTTAATTTGATTAATTAGAGCTAACCTTAATTATTTAACTAAATATCTAATTAAACTAATTAATCACCTAATTAACTAATTAGAATTTCAGTTTTTAAAAAAAGAAATTGGGATTTTTCTTTGACGAAAGATCATGTTTCTCTGAGATTTTTTTTAATTTTTAAAATACACAATATCATTTAATTCTTTAAAAATATTATAAAATATTACAGACGAAATATGATGTTTCGTTCTTTATATTATGCATATTGTATATCCATTCTCAAATATACTATTATAGTGTAGAAAAGATAAAATATGCATAAATGCTACACAATTTCATCACGATATTGCCGAAAATATGCATAATATGTATAAATGCCTAGCGACCGTGAATGCTCTTTAAGGCATTAACCCCGTTGCCTCTTCAGCTGCCGGTTGCCCTCCGTCCTCCCCCAAAACAATTTAATGACCAAACAGAACTTCAGTCCCTTTCCTCAAAATCAGGTCCACCCCAATTATCTCGCCAATCGCCATGGATCTCCGCCGCATACCGCCGTCCGTACAACGCCGCTGGGCCGACGAAGTCCTCTACCTCCACTCCCTCTGGCACCAATCCCCCACTCCCCTCTCAAACCCTAACTCCTCTCCTAATTCCAAGAAACGCACCAGATCCGACAAAGAATGGCCCACCCCAGCCCCCAGCCCCGCAGCCCCCGCCCCCCTCACGGCCTGGCCCGACCCGGTACGACCCCCACACCCCCGTCCTCCTCCCTCCACCACCGCACGCGCTCTGCACGTGCAGTACCCCGCCCTCCAATCCACCAGAGACTACTTCAGCAGCCAAGAAAGTGACGATGAAGACGAGGAGGAGGAGGATGACGAGGAGGCGAAGGCGTACGAGTTTTTCTTGGGGGTGTTTGTGGGGGACGGGGAGTTGAGGGGGTATTATGAAAATAGTTATGAGAAGGGGGAGTTCTTGTGTTTGGTGTGCGGAGGGGTTGAGGCGAAGGTGGGGAGGAAGTATGGGGGATGTGTGTCGTTGGTTCAGCATGCGTGTTCGATAGCAAAGAGGACGAAGCGAGGGAAAGCCCATAGAGGGTTTGGGAGGGCGGTGTGCCGGGTGTTGGGGTGGGATGCGACAAGGCTGCCGAGTATTGTTCTTGATGTGGAGAAGCCGCTGGGGCAGACGATTGTGAATGGAATGCAAATGCAGGTATATGAGAATTGGTTTTGTGGTATTGGCGAGAGTTTGTATGATCTTTGTTTAATTTTGATGAGTAATTTCGATTAGGTGTGTGGGTGGAAGATCTGTCCACTATTTGATTGTGTTGTTAGCCACGAAGCACGAACACTTCTGAATCCGACACGACACCTGATATTGTAGTGTTGTTTTTACAAAGGTTATAGTAAACTAGATAACCTTTTTTTTGTCTCTTTTGTAGTTAGATTATTATTCTTAACCCATCTTTTCCCCCACTATATATGTCTTATAATTCAGCACGGTGGACAGAAAGATGAGCCTGAAGGAAACGAGATGGATTTCTCAACAGTAAAAGAGATTGTTGAGGAGCCAAATTGTATATTCATCTCATATCTCAATTTGATTGTTACATCTAAATGGGTGCACAACATTTTTTAAAGCTTGGATTAGGATGGAATTAATGATAAAGAAGAGTTGTATATATGGCAGCAAGAAGAAGATACAATATACACACGTGAACACACATTCATGCAGTCTGGCACATTTTGTTAATTTGCAGGAGGAGTCAATGATGAGAAAGATGAGGTTTTAGAGGGGAGTAGGCAGAAGATACATCAGATTTTGGGTCCACGTGTCTCAGGACAAACTTCGACCCTGCCCAAGGTGTTCTCTTCTTCAGAGAAGCAAGCAAGGTATATTTCTTCGCGGGTGCACCGGAATGGTCTCAAGGCAACCGAAGCCATCTTAGCCTCGCCTTATGATGATGAAGAAAATGAGGAGGATGACGATGAGATGGTTATGTGCCAATTGATTGCCTTAAAGTTTTTTTGGGGTGTGCTTGAGATTGACAAGGATTTAAAAATCACTACGAGAAAAATCGTTTAAAAGGGGATTATATATACTTGGTATGTGTGGGGGATTGGGATAAGGATATGGCAGCAGTTTGCTGATTGTATCGGACTCTTGCAACATTCAAAGACCATTGTCCATAAGAAAAAGACATGGGTTCATCGAGCATTTGCAGAGGCTATCTGCCTAGTGCTTTGTTGGGACATCAATGGGAAGTGGGAACACTAGCATTGTTGTGCGGTCCAAAGATTCACTTAATCAATCTTTAACAATGCCCTAAAAAAACATAGGTCACTTTTTTTGTTGCACTATTTGTAGCACTGGTATCGGGTCGGGTCGGGTCCTGCCCTACCGGAACCAGATCCGTATGGGGCCTATATTTGGACCCAAATCCTACCCTATATTATTCGGGTCGAACCTAGGAAGTTACAATCGGATTATTCGGTCGATTAATCGCTAATCGGCCAATGAGCGATTAGTTTTAAAGCGAGTAATGAAATTGAGCACTTTTTGGAATTAATCAGGAATACTTGGTGCTAATCGGAAATAATCGGGCAACTTGATTACCCGATTAAATCGTTAAAAAAATATTTTCCTCAACCCGACCGACCCAACCCGTACCCACACAATCTTCAATCTCCACCTTCCAATCTTCAATCTCACTTCCTAAATTCAATATCCACTTTCCAATCTTCAATCTTTAATCTCACTCCCATGTCCAATCTCCACTCTCACTTCCACTTCCACTTCAAATATCAATCATCATTTCTTTAATCTCTAAACCCTAACCCCTCCCTCTCAATCTTCAACATCAACGGCGGCAACTACAGTGGCGTGACAGCAACCATGCTTCTTTCCCGGAGATCGAAGCAGGTCAGGTCTTTTCCCTATCCTTATTCAAAATTTTTATTTTTATTTTTATGTTGTGCATTTATACTTGAATTATGATTGTAATGATTAACATGTATTGAACTTGATAAATTGGAATTTTGGGTTAGGGCTTTTTAAAGGTTTTTTGCTGTTGGAATTTTGGATTGATTGTGATAATTAACAATTCATGTTGGAAGTTATTGAACAACATGAAATATCTCCCGCTAGATAACATGGCCAATTACCTGTGTTCTTGCGATTACTAGAAAAAGAAGCACATGTTTTTTTTATTAATTATTATCTTATAGAAAAGTAAACTAACCCACCTATATATTCCTAGCTCAACATTGTAGTAAATTATGATAGAATGACGGAAACTTTAAGTTCTCAATTCTCATAATAGTTTTATGCTACTATGTCAGAGTTTAAGGTTGCTACATAATGAGTTTTATTGGAGCAAATGCTTTTACGCATTCATCTGAGGCTGCAACTTCTTCATGGAAACCTCCATCTAAAGACCCCGCTTGGAAATATACAGGTTTACAATATCCCTTGAATTGCATGAAGGTTGTTTGCAAGTTGTGTCAAAAGAAGTATTCGGGAGGGAATCATCAAGCAATGGAACATCTTCTTCACATATTGGGAAATGTCCTAACGTCACCATGGAAACGATGAAGGAGATTACAGAGTACAATAACGAGAATTCCAATCGAAGTAGTGAGCATAAAAGTCTTAATAATCTCTTTGAAGGGCATGAACAATTTCTTCATAGTGATGGCTAAGAAGAGGTACAAATTTGCGATGGTGAAATCAATGATTCAAGGCTTTCTGGAGCCAATGCTAATATTAGCAAGAAAAGGAAGCTTGTTAGTACTGAGAGGGCCCATGGATGCCCATTTGAAGCCGAATTATGAGAAGATAAAGCAAACTCAAATTGAGCATTCTAACCCATTTAAAGTGCAAGAAAAGAAAGGGGCTTGGAAAGCTATTGTCGTATGGGAAGTGAAGTTGGCCTACCTTTTATTGCCGTGTGTGTGAACCTAGCTTCCAAACGAAGATTTTTTGCAATTGGAAAATATGGAAGAGGTATTTATTTATTTTAAAGGAATTTTGATTGTATATATGATTGTTTGTTTATTCTCATATAAATTATTTATTATGCAATACATTTTTGAAGGTTGAGAAACACCCCTTACCATCACATGAGTTACTTACTTTATTGAATGAAATGTATTATGATACCAAAGCGTTTGTTGAGAGTTTTAAACCATATTGGAAGTGATATGAATATTTCATTATGTCAGATTTTTGGACGAATGACAAAGGCCGAAGCTTGATTAATTTTTTGGTGAATTGTCCAAAAGGAACCGTCTTTTTGATGTCCATTGATACTTCTGAATATGTCAAATGCGTGGACCTCATAGTGGATTTGATTGAGAAAATCATTAAAGATATGAGAGAATAGCATATTGTCCAAGTAAGTTGATTTTATTACTAACTGTTTTAATTTATTAGAGATATTGGAAGAGATTTCACTAATTTAAATATTCTTCTCTTCTTTTTAAATTTTATAGTTTATCACCGACATTAACTCAAATTTTAATAGTGCGGGTTCAATATTGGAAGGGAAGTATCCAAAGATGTTTGAGCCCTTGTGCAGCTCATTGCTTGAACTTGATGGTGAAATATCTTGGTGAGTGCAAAACTTCTCCTTCAGACAAGATAGAAAGTGAACTAAAAAATGCAAGGTCTGTTGTTGTTTACATTTAGATGCATGTTGTTGTTTACATTTATATGCATGGGAGAGAGTCATATGTTTGATGCACAATATACAAACAATAAAAAGTTGCATAGATATTGTGTTACAAGATTTATTAGTCAATTCTACACTCTGGAGAGCATGATTAGAAATGAGAATGCATTGAGAATGATGTTTATCTCTAATTAATGGACACAGAGTGATTTTGCCGAGACCGATGAAGAAAGAAGAGTTGCTAAAATTGTGCATAGAAAAAAGGTTTGAGATAATGCAAAATTTGCTTGCAGTATTTTGGCTCATTTAGTGGATGTGATAAGATTAGTGGACACCGAAGCGAAGCCATGCATGAGTTACTTGAAGCAATGGATCGTGTGAAGGAGCAAATAAAAAAGAATCTTGGTGAGGATACGACAAATACAAATGAGACAAGAAGGGAGTGTAGGCATGTTAGAACTATTGTGTGAAATATGATTGACAAGAGATGAGATGATCAACTCCATAGACCTTTGCATGCAGGTATTAAACATTTCCAATTTTCTTATGGTTTAGTAATTATTTTTACAAATTTCTCAAATTTATACTTAAGTTTTTTTGTATGTATATAGTGGTGTTATATTTAAACCCGGGAATATACTACAAATTATTCTCATAGCGGTCATGATTCTTTGTCCATTGAGGGAATTACGAAAATCAAGAGAGGTTGTTCAAAGTTATTAATATGTTTGTGTCCGAATTGGATGAGAATGATAAGCTCATTAGTGAGCTAGTTCTGTATATAGAAAGCCTTGCAAAGCTTTGGAGAATCTCAAGCAATAAGGACTCGAGAGACTTTAGCACCTGGTAATTTTGTTACTCTAGTTCTATTATATTTGCTTATGTAATTATTTCTCTTATTCTTGTAATCTCATTACGTGTACATAATTGTATGTAATATGTAGCATAGTGGTCGATTACTTTTGGGAGTTCGGCGAAGAATCTTGAATATCTTGTCGTACGAGTCGTAAGTCAAACCTGCAGTGCGTCTCCTTGTGAGCGCAATTGGAGTGCATTCGACAACATAAGTATTAAATTATATTTTCTTTATTTGAATAAATATAGTTTTTTATTCTAAGTTTATATTTTGACTTTTTTGTTTCTAATTTTGGGTACAATCAAGAAGAAAAGAAATTTTTTATTGCAAAAAAATTTGAATCAATTCGTATATATTCAATACAAGAAATAGATGGAAAAACGCTTCAATGCTTGGGTGAATGATGGTGCTGATGTGAATCCAATAATTTTGAGAGAAGTGGATGAGAATGGTGATTGACTCATTGAGTAATTTCCACGAATCAAGAGCTTGAAGAATTTCTTCGAGCAGGCGATGATCTCACATATACACAAGTTGAAGATGCCATGAGACCACATGATGAAGGACCATCAATAAGAATAGGAACTGAAACGAGGATGATGAAGAATTGGAGGAACCATGGGAAAATATGGCGTTTGGAGGCAGTCAAGAAAATAAAATGATGAAATGGATGAGCTTGATGAAGATGCCGACATTGATGTCAATCATTAGCTTTCGAGTCTTGTTTCTTTTCGTCATTTTTTCTTAGACTTTGCTTCATTTTATTTTGGTTTTTTGTATTTGGGTATTAACATGGCAATGGGTGAAAAAACTAGAACTGTTTATTTTTATTTAGTTCTTTCTGGTATGTGATATTACTAGTGTACCCTTTTGCCATATTGCACAAAATTTTCAAAATGTAAAAATAATATTTTAAAAAATTGCTTACATACAAAAATTGTTACAATTGCTATGATAAAATTTTCCACATACAAAAAATATAGTGTGTGGCAATCAATCCAAGAGCATCTCTTAGTCCTAAATGACACATGCAGTACTTAATTTTCGGATCCGACGGGTATCAGGCGCTTTTCTTAAATGACACATGCAGTTCTTGATTGATTCATAAGGCATTAATTAAATGCTAATTTTGCACTAATTACAAAACCTAATCACAATCCCCAATTTCATTTCAACAGAATTCTCAAACTAAATCAATACGAAACACATGAATCAATTAAGAACCCGGATCCGGGTTCAATTTTTGGACCCGTGAGGTACCGGATCCGGGTCCGGGTAGTGGAGGACCAGATTCGATAGGACCCGATTCCAGCTCTATCTACATCCTCCTATGCCTCAGGCACTTACATATCATTCCTCACATCTGCCTAGTAAGAAGGGAAGGGCCACTCCCCCTTAGGATTTTTAACAGAAACAAAACGATCGTTCCAGTCGTGGTCATTGGTTGGGAGTATGAAAAGTCGATGCTCCTCTCGAGAAGGAAGTGTAGCAAAACCCCTACTAGCCTATAGTTCGTTGGAATACCTAAACAAATTTAAAAGGGAGGGCAGTCCTTCCTTCCTGACTGGAGACACACACCCTTAACATGACACGCCAGACAGTAGGAGTTAATTGAACGGGGGTGACCCCAAAGAAATGAGGTCGGAAAATGGATTGGGGGATAGGAAACCGAAGACATATCTCGAAGGACTTAATATGGAAACATACCTTTCCCTTTATCACATCAAGTAGGGACTCAGAAGTAAGGGGTCTCCTGTAACTCCAACCCGCCTCTAACCCTAGCTCTTCCCACATGGCTACGAAGAAATCCTAGCTACCCCCTATCCCAAATAATATAGATTAACAACAGCGACATGCGCAACTACATGCTTGCCTAACTTGCATTTTCAAATAACAGACTTGGTGTCATGATACAATAAATGATATATAGTGTCGGAATCGTGCTTTGGCATGGGAGCAGGTTTCAGAGGAGTGACCACCTTCCCCGACTCACTCGAACTTGAGCCTGAGGCAGATTAAGATTGATCACTTTTCACGTTAGGGGACCCTCCTCCCGTTGACGGCCCCACCCCTTAATCGACCTCGGGAGGCTCTTCACCGAAGATGTGGCAACATTTTCCTCATGTGAAAGTTTCATGGTTTCGTAGGTTGATCGATCGCCTTGCCTCCCGCCATTAGCTTGGTAACAAAAAGGTAATGGCCGTTATGAACCAGGAAGAAGGTTGAAAAGCCCTCAAGGGTCGCATGGAAGCCCGCCCTGGGGGAATTAGGGTAGGAAGAACTATCGTCCGACTGAGATGATATTAAAACTAGTTGAGGCATGAACATGAATAATGTGGAGAAACCAAAATATAAAAAAAGGCTGAGAAATCACTTGAAATAAGAGAAACCAAGAAAGTAATACGCACCTAGAACGTGGCAGGAAGGTAATCCCAAGGGAGATCGAACGCCGACTCTGGAATGGAAACAAAAAACAAGAACTGAGAAGGAAAGAGAGAAAAGGCTCCCCTAAAGAAAGAGATAAGGAGATTATAACGGAGGAAGAAGATGAAGAGGCGCAAAATGGACATTTGAAATGACTGAAAAGTGATTGTTCAAAAGCAGTTTAGAACTGTACCCAACCGCGTTTTGTTTTGCCACTTGGCAATGTTTGGATTGTCCTCGATAGTTGTAGCTGCAAAAAAGAACGCCCTAATGATAAAATGATACCACGCGCAATACACGTGGCAACCTCATACCTCATTAATAGCCACGCAAGGGGGCACATGGCGAGACACGTGACCCAATATTAGTATAATAAAAATAATAATAATAATAATAATAATAATAATAATAATAATAATAACGATAACCAATACATTACCGAATGATCCCATTCGATTGACCCAATTATTTCGGAAGCACAATTCCCCCCAACATCCGATATCGGGTCTTACACCCAATAAACAATGCCAACCCTTATAGGGGAATCCTTCTACAAGGATTCCCCACCGCCATAACTGCCTATACATACACATGACATGCTCTTTTCCCCAAATAGTACCCGATTAAGGCCAATTAACACTTGGACTTATCACATACTGAGGCGTTTGAATCATATGTATACACATCATTTAATTTAGGGTCTTTTAAATTAAGGCCTCACAAATATGATCTGCCACCCATAAATTGCTATCTCCCTAAACACCTAACTACGATCAGAAAATTATCCTTCTACCGTCTTCTTCTCCTTTTTTCTCCTCTAAAACTCTTGGCACCACCTCTACAGCGTCCCTGCATCCAGCACCCAACTGCCTCTCCTCTCCTAAACTTGATCAGACACACAACCCAACTCTGCCCCCTTGGCTCCTTACCTCCTCTACCTCTCATCTCTCAATCTTACTCCACCTGCCCTGTCCAGCTCCTCGTGGTTTCGTCAGACACTGTAGTGTCTTGCAACAACATTGTATTAAGAAGCACCGGGCCCATGACCACCTTTGTATTTTCATCAGGAAATCACCGTTCGGTGCATTAATTTGCAGTCGGTGTGTAGGTGAATTGGAAGCGCTTGGGTTGGATGAGCAAAGGTATAGTTTTCGATATTGTTCGGGGGCAGGTGATGGTCATGATTAGGGATGTAAAATGGGACAGCCCGATCCTTTAGGAGGTAGGCCTAAGCCCTGCCCGAGTCAAGCCGTTTGGGCCTCCTTAAGGGTTGGGCCGAAGCCCTCATATTTGCAAATTTACGAAGCCCGTATCCGGCCATTAGCATGGGCTTTTATCTGGCCCATAAGTCCGGGCCTAAGCCCAAGTGAAAATTATATTATATTATTTATTTAATTAAATAACCAGCCATTTTGTACCTACTTTTATTAAAGAATTTAAAGATCCTATATTCCAATAATCTCAAACTTAGTTGTTTCTATCATTCTGTGGTCTCCAGTTGAAAGTCGAGACTTTGATAATCGGTTACTTCACTAGTTCACTTGTACAATTTGTATGAGAGAATACGAGTATTTTTTGAGTAGATGAGAAAAGAGGAGTTAAGGTGTGTTTGTTTTTTTTTAGAGCATATGTTTAAAATTGTAATTTGTTGTAATTAAATGTAACCACGAAAAGGATCAAAACTCTTTGGAAAGTTGCATTTTTGCATGCTAGTTAATTTTCCAAAGAGTTTATTGAACTAATGTCATTGAGAGAGGAAAAGCCTCCTTTAGTTTGGATTTTGAAGCCTTCCTAAGAGTACAACCATACATCTTTCCGAGAATTTTGAAGCATCTTCTTGGGAGGACAAGCTCAGGCTTTTTTAGGGGCCTATGCGCGGGCTAAAGCTCGGGGCTTTTGGGCCTGGCCAGGCTTCAAACTCAAGATCCAAGCCTACAAAGGGTTTGGTCGGGCTTTTTAGATGGCCAGATCAACGGGCCTATAGACGGGCTTGGGCTTTTGGGCTTTTTTTACATCCCTGGTCATGGTCTATGTTTTGGGGATTTGGGTTTGAGTTTTGGAATTTGGGATGATGGCATTCAAGAATTAGTTCTTGAATCAGCAAGTTCTTGTTTTTACGAAGGTGGGTTTTGGAGGTGATTCTAGTGAGGGATTTAGTGAAGTCAACATAAAGGAGTGGGAGAGGGAATGTTGGGGGTTGAAGGTGGGTCACATAGGAGGATGCAGGCGAGGGTGAGGTGGCCAAGGAGTTCGGAAAAAAGCGGCTAGGCGGGAAAGATTCTGAGGTGGTTGTAGAGAGAGAAGATGTGGGACTTTTTATATAAAATTTAAAAGAATTGGAGGTAGAAGATGTGGGTATTTTAGTATACCCTTCCCATTAGAGTTAACAGAATATTCCTCACCTGGTTGAACAACAGAATCTGTGTAGCTATTGGGACATATCCCTTTACAGTTCTGTTCTTGTGGGACATGAAATTCATAACAATGAGGTCAGCAGTTCAAGGCATGTTTGCAGGGACCACATTCACATTTAGTTCTTAGTTGATGAAGTTGCTTATATTTCAACAAACCTCTCTACATTAAATTTTGGGTAAAAGTCGTGAAACCCCTCAACGTTTGCTCTGAAAAATAAGAAACTCTGTATTGTTTTATTTTGATTAAATGCCCACCAATATGACGTCATCTTCTATTTTAATAATTTTTTCTGATATATGAAATGACCAAAATACCCCTACACAGTATTTTTAAATACAAAAACACCTCATCACTTTCTCTCGCTTAAATTTTCTTTCTTTTTAATATAATGTAGGGGGTGAAGATTTCATATATATTATATATTCTTTGTATTATTAATATCGTGTTAAAAAAACTCCCACTCTTCCCCTTTTCTCTCTCCCATCACCACCATATAGTTTAGGATATTTTGGCCATTTCCTGTACAAAAAAATTATAGTATAGGGATAAGGATTTTTTTTTTCCTTTTTAATATATTTTAAGGGTAGTTTGGTCATTTTGTAATTCCTATACCAAAAAATTATAAAAAGAGAATATGACGTCATGTGGGGAATCATTCGGTCAATTAGGGGGTTTCTTAATTTTTGGAGCAAACGTTGGGGGGTTTCATGACTTTTACCCTTAAAATTTTGCCACTGTGAATGCCCGTTGCAGAATATGTGGTTGCCTAGCCGGTAGCCTGGAACGAATGTACATTGCAGAATATGTGGTTGCAACATGCATGTGGAGTGTCTTGTTCTCATTAACTGAATCTCAGTTTTCTAGTGTCTTGTCTCTAATATGTGGTTGCCTAGCCGGTAGCCTGGAACGAAATGTTTGCTGTATACTTATACTCCTATTGTCTTGGTTTCACGGAATCATCGGTTACTTTTATCCTGCGGACAGTTGCTTCACTTGTTCTGCGTGTTAACCTCGGTAACTTGTTTAAGTTGATACTAAACTATTTACGCATTACATTTGCTTTCTAACCATTTTACTTTCTACTGAAATACAGTTTGAGATACATCTTGACATTGATTTCTTGAATTGCAGGATGAAACAACTAAAGATGACAATGTTGACTAGTGTTCAGGGACTGCAGACAAATATTTGATGCTATAGAGGTGGTGATGTGCAGAGTTTTTTTTTTTTTTTTTTGAGGAAAGGTGATGTGCAGAGTTAGATGCACAAAGAGTTACAACTTGGGATATTTCAAATAACCTAGTGAGGTTTAACCTTCTGTATGTTTGTCACTTGTCAGTCGATCTTAGACTAGAGTTCAATGATTTAGTGCAGAGATATTATTTGTGTACTGCCAGTCTTTGATTTTGATTAATGTAGTGCAGAGATATTGATTTGTGTACTGTCTGTCTTTGATTTTGATTAATTTGTATATTTGTCAGTCTTTAATTTGATTAATTTACTGCAAGGCGCTTATCTCTTCTTCAATTCTTGGATTCCAAATCTTCTAAATAAATTATATCATTTGATATAACTTATACTGTTGATTTGGTTGAAGCAATAAATTTCTATGATAAGCATAAAATCAATTTTTGTTGAGTGCATATGCATGAACAACGTCCTTTATGTTTTAGATTCTACTTAGAAATAATTATATCTATGAGGGGATTATCTTATTTGAACACCACTGTACATTTATTGAATTGCATTTTGCATTCCGAAGATTTTATCAAGTATCATATGTTAATGAGTTAATTACTATTTGGTCTCTCTCTCTCTAGACATTCAAATCACCTATTTTTTAGTAGTGATGCAGGCCATCTATTTTTTTCGATATTCAATGTACATGTTTCTTCGACATGTATATTCTCAGGCACTAAACTCTACAATGTTTGGAAGAACAAAAACTTGGGGTGAGCATTTCTTTAGTACGAATATTTCCACATTATAGTTTAGGCCCCCTAATTTCTTGACACTGAACCTTTGTTAAACTTTGTAACAACTATCTTATAAACCCTTCGAACAACACGTACGGCGTCAACAACATGGAGTAGGGAGGGTGCGCGACATACAAAGGAGGGTCAGCTTGACTGAAGAAAACATGGGGTGAGTGAGAGTGAGTGTTATGGGTTATGGCGTGCTTCTGATCCAGATGTTTGTTATGATCAGTTGTGCATCACTTTTTAGTCCGAGGGGGGTTAGTCCACTCGACTAGCACTCTAGCAGAGAAGTTCAGATACTTTTGCTTCATTTTGTTTTGCTTTTGTTGTATCCACTGTTAATTGTTGCTGCATTCTTTTCTTTTGATGTTTAGATAGATTGCTTTGCTGATCTAAATTTTATTTATATGTTTCCTTAGAGCATCTGTGGTGGTACGCTACATATGCATAATATGCATATTTGGTCAAAAAGAGCGCTGCAGTCGTTGGCCAAATATGCATATTATGCATAAATCGGTACAGGAGATTGCTATAAATGAGAATCGAAATGAGATTTATGCATATATGAGAGACGAGGCTTGAAGTGCCGTCGCACAAAAAAAATATTTTTTTAATGTTTGGATGGCACTACAAGTGTCGTCGCAAAAAAAAAAAAAATTTTAATGTTCGGATGGCACTTCAAGTGTCAAGTGCTGTCCCTCCAAAAAAAAATTAATTTCGTAATAAAAAAAAATCAAAAAATCCTCACTTCTCTCGGACGGCACTTGAAGTGCCGTCCCACCCCCAAGTGCCGTCCCACCCCTTCTGTGTTGTTTTTAATTTTTTTGTAATTTCTGTAGTTTTTTGTAATTTTTTATAAATTTTTTTTGCACTTCGCGAACGATTTTTTTTCCTCGGACGGCACTTGAAGTGCCGTCGCACCTTTATATATATATATATATATATATATATATATATTTTCTCTCCGACGGAACATGATATGCCGCTCCACCGTTTTTAATTGTTTTTTAAATTTTTTTTCCTCTCCGACGGAACATGAAGCACCGTTTCTTATTATTTTATCTTAAAAAGGTAAAAAATAGCATTCTACGACTGCAACAAAACGCGATATTGCTATTTCCATTTATCCATTTATGCATATTTTTACCATCAACGAGTGTGGATGCTCTTAACTACTTATTAATGAAGCAAGAATGACCGTTTTGAGCCTTTTGTGCTGATATTGTTGGTATTTTTTCTTTTCTCTTTTCCTTTTATTTTAAAAAAAAATTATTTAAAATAGTGCATCTCCCATATGCACTATTAATGTAAATTACATATTACTTCTGAAGTTTATAAGGGGATATTTCATCAAAAAATAAGGGGGTATTTCGAAGATAGGAATGTACAAGAGAATCTCATATTTACTCTTAGATTATCTTATTTAGTATGTGGCAAACATAGGTTTGGATGGAATGATAGATTTCCAAGGACATCAAAATCCTTTGTTGGGAAAAAAATTTACTCCCCTAGAAAACCATGAGATTTGAGGAAATCTTCATGGAATTTCTATAACAAACAATAAAATAATACAAAATACTAGAATAAAAAAACATATTTCTCCCTAAAATTATGGGATTTGAGGATTCCCATATGATTAACAAACAATAAAATAACCAAAAATCTAGAATAAAAAATTACAATACTAAAGGATTCTCGGGAATGCAATGTACTACACCAAACACGATAATGCAATATTCCCGAGAATCTCATTCCCAGGAATCATCTTATTTATGGGAATCTTCCAATCCGTGTACCAAATGCCCCCAAAAAAGGATCTTAAACGGGTATACCCTTAGAGCATCTGTAGCCGTTGGCCAAATATCAAAAAAATGGATAATTTGGCCAAAAATTAGCTGCATTCGTAGGCCAAATACCAATATTTTGGGTTGGCGATAAACAGTCGACTGCCAGATTTGAAAGAAGAAATGGCAAAAGCCAAAATTTTCGTTTCGGAACAGATATCTCGTCCGATCGAATAGTTTTATTTATTTATTTATTTATTAAATCGTCCGGGATAGCATATCCCGTCCGACCAAATTAAAAAAAAAAATTTAAAAAAAAGTCAAATAGTGAAATCATCTATTGTCCGACTTCATTTCTTCTTCTTCTTTTTAATCCTATACATCTCAACCTATGCTCATCTATATGGGTAGATTTACTAAAAAACAATCCGAAATTTTTTTATCGGACGGGATATGATAATATCATATCTCGTCCGATATTTTCTGGAAAAAAAAGAACTCACACAATAAATGATCTTTTGTCCCTCATTTAAAAGCCTAAATTTGAGTTTAGACGACTACAATTTATTTTCTATTGCTACGTGTCAACTACCCATATTTTGGGTTTAAACTACTACAGATGCTCTTATAAATCTTCTTAATTCTCACGTGTTTCGCACGTGCACCGAAAGAAGAAAATTCCCCAACAATATATAGCGACATCCACCTCCACTGCCATCGCCTAATTCAATCGTTTTCATTTCCTCCTTCAAACTCTAACCCTACAATCGCATTCAAATCCCCCAAAATCACTCACACCCAAACAAAAAACACTAATTAATGGCAGGAGTGGGACCCATCTCTCAGGACTGGGCACCCGTCGTGGTGCGCAAGAAAGCCCCCACCTCCGCCGCCAAGAAGGACGAAAAGGCCGTCAACGCCGCTCGCCGCAGCGGCGCCGAAATCGAGACCGTCAAAAAGTGTATGCCTTGAGATTCGTGCCATCCTGATTAATCTTCTTTTCTTTTTTGCTTTGATATTCGTTTCATCCGGTCCGATTTATTTGAGGATTTTTTGTGTCTTTTGTAGCTACTGCTGGTACGAACAAAGCGGCTTCGAGCAGCACCTCGCTGAATACGCGAAAGCTCGATGAGGAGACCGAGGTTCTTGCTCGTAAGTTATTCGATCTATTTGTATATGTACTGTTGGGATCAATAAATCTTTGTTATAGAAATTGGGAGTGGTTGGGTTTATTTATTTATTTTTACTTAGAAAACAATCGTGAAGTACTGGGAGAAAATAGTATATTCTTAATATATATCTATTAGCAATTGTCTTTTGCTTGATTTTGACATATATATAGGAATGATTGAAACAAAGATTTCCAGAGAATAGACTCCAAGAAGACAGAAAAGAAATATTATAAATCAAGGTAAGATGTGTAGTAGGAATGAATGAATGAATGAACATGGTTGGGAAAACAGGATTTCAATTAAATGTGGGATTGGGGATTTTTATTTTTTTTTGGGAACAAAACATTGATCTGGCCAAATTGGACGAATTACCAAACCGCTCCCCTATTGCAACATTGGTGGATATAGGTCTTTTGCGAATGCCTTCAAAAGCTGAAGAACCACTATTGACAATTGTGTGTCGTAGATAATCAATTTCAAATCGAGCAGGATAATTTTTTATGTAATTTGGGGATTGGGGATGCCTTACTGAGACGGATGTTGATTATTAGGAAACTTGGGGAGTGGAGATTTCTGTTGAAATGACATTGTTATGGAGCATTGCCTTAACTCCACTTTTTGATGTCGCACATTTTTTTCAGTCATAAGAATGCATGGATCCCTAGAACAAGGATGGAAGGAGATTGTGCCACTAGGTTAACTAGTTTTGGAGTGGAGTTAGTATACAAAGGTACTGCACACATCTACCTCTTTTTGAAAGACTTATTGCAACACCCTAGGTCCACTCAGCTGCATATACACTTATGTGTCTCTGTGCCTATGCGCCTAAGATTCTAACTATAGCCCGCCACAGGGCATAGCCTCACAAAAGAGCTAGCTTAGTAGGTACTTTTGGATCATAGACAACCTTATTTAAATCACTCTTTACTCCTTTTTCTATCCGATATAGGATCATTGTCACCACCTTGTTACTTTCCATGCACATGCATACATGCTACGTTATACTCCCACCCCATTATGCTTAGATATATATACTAAGCTCATATTTACATATATATTAAGCCCTATTAAAGTGCCCATAAGCCCACATGATAATTCTTAATAGCCTAAGCCCATCTAGGGTTTTACAATCACCTCTGCTAAAGGACGCCAGGCGTCCTTGCTAAGCTCACACCACATCTACCCTGGACCTCCTTTCTAGTTGATGTACCTTGATCCAACCAGCGTATTGTACTAGTCTTTTTATGCCAGCGTACTGTCCTTGACCTTACTAGTGTGTACATCCACTGTGGCCCCACCATCGGTGTCGAAAGTCAAAACCATCGGTGTCGAAAGTCGGCTTTGATACAATTTGTAACTGCCGGGTTTGCTCAGCTGCTTATAGGTCTACGCGCCTTAGAATCAAACCACACTCTCACCACAGAGCATAACCTCACCGAAGGAGCTAGCTGAGTATGTATTGGATCATAGGCAAACCTATTTAAATCACTCTTTACACCAATCTTTATCCAATATGGGACCATTGTCACCACCTTGTCACTTTTCATGCATATGCATGCATGCTATGTTATAATCCCATTCCCATTATGCTTATATATATATATATATATATATATATATATATATATATATATATATATATATACATACATACATACATACATACATACATACATACATACATATATATTAAGCCATGTTAAGCCCGCATAAGCTCACATGATAATTTTTAATAGCCTAAGCCCATCTGAAGTATTACACTTATCGCCAAATATTGCGGCATAATATCATTGTCGATCTACAATTGATATTAGGTTCCAAGGATTATTGCACGAGCCAACAAAAATATCAGCTTCACTGTTAATAGTTATGTTCATTACTTCTTTGATCATGAATATGATTAATTCTCTAATTGTGACTGCTCAAAGAGTGGAATACAACCACACCAGGAACTTAGAGGGATAGAACTTTTATAACATATACCAATGCTGGCAATGCTATTAAAATTTAAGTGTTTTGGTGAAAAATAATCTTTCCTCTCACTCAACCTAGTATTCATAGTACAATCTCAAATCAGAATTAATATAAAATAGTTCAAAATTTTCCCAGGGTACTGTAATCCTTTCTCATTTTTTGTTTATTATTGTTATTTTTAATTTTCTTAGTTTATTTCATTTATGTTTTGTTTAAAAAGTTCTCTCAGCCTTGCTTGTTCAAAAGAGTCTTCTTTATTTGAGTACACGTCAGTGTACATTTTTATGTTCTGGTTTTTTGAATCAAAGATGGCAAAGAGCCATCGAATTTTCATTCGTAGCTATTAAACTGTTCTGTTCTTTTGTGCCTTTAATTCAATGTTCAACTAGATGAACGAGTGCCAACTGAACTGAAGAAGAATATTATGCAAGCACGAATGGACAAAAAATACACCCAGGCCCAGCTCGCACAGGTATTTTATTCTTATTTGTCTTTCTTTTGGCCTGCATCAAATAATTTTTAATGCTTACAAACATGATCTTGTGTCAGTTGATCAATGAGAAACCCCAAATCATCCAAGAGTATGAGTCTGGGAAGGCAATTCCAAATCAGCAAATTATTGTCAAACTGGAAAGAGTTCTGGGTGTTAAGCTGCGAGGAAAAAAATAATAAGCGAACATATGTATTAGCTCTTCCTGCCACTGAATAGCTAGCAGCAACTTCTGTATTCTGGATGGGTTAGAGCTTGTGCTTGGCCTTCTGCAACCTTTAATTATGTATCAGACTTTGCAAGATACGAGTGTTTATTGTTCTATCATTTTCATTGTCTAAAAGCTATGGATGTGATTACGGCACTTTTTATGGTGATTTGCTTTCAGATTTTATTGCCTTTTTCTTTACAATTCTGAACTTTACAGTTGCATCTTTAAAAAAAAGATATTGTGGATATTGCATACTGTTGTTTCATCTTCATGCGAAGGAATTATTACTTTGTTGGAGTTTTTGGTTATTCTAGTTTGTTGTGGTAAAGCTCAGAAATCTCGAGTAGTGGACATGATCTGTTCCTATGATTCTTTGTACGCTTCTGTTGGTTGGCAATATTCGTCTCACATTTTAAAGATATATAGTAATGATACTGTATAGAAATATGCTTCTGTCCTTGATGGAAAGAATTTGTCAATGATGAAATTTATAGCTTACTTTAGACCCAAGAAAGAGAAAAAATCACGATTCATGAGATTACTCATGTACAAGTCCAAAGGGTTATCTAGATTGATGCAACAATTGGAAAACTTCACAAAAATTTTTTATATAGAAATTCTCTAATTTTGTTTGGTTGCTTAGTGTGATTCTGATGGTAGAAAACCTTTTTGGATAAGTTTTTAAAATAAAGAGAGGGAAAATCATAGCAGTAAAAAATAAAAATTCTGCGTTGCATTTTTCACTATTTTCAGGAAAAATACGTAAGATGGTAGAAAAGTTTTAATTTGTCGGTCGCAATGTTTCAATGTTTTACACTCCCTGACTTTCAACAAAAGGCATTCTTTGATCTATTTAAAATTAAAGCCAGGATCTCCTGTAGAATATCTAACGCCGAAAAGAATAAAAGATCAAGTTTAAACATAATGCACTAAGCATACAATTCAAACACAGTCTCACTAGCTTTGCACAGCAACTTCATTACTCTTCAACCACCAACAATCAGCGTAGAACCACCGAACAATCAATTTTTCGCCGATAGTTGCTTCTGAGTCATGCTGACTGCTCCTACTTTGCAACGAATTTGATTGAAAACGACAGAAGTTGCACTCACCATATCAGCCTGCAACATCATCTTGCCATTTGGTAATGGACGGTCCACCAGATTCTGGTGGGACAAATGGTGTGATGCCCATACCTTTAAAAAGACTTTCCCAAATTTATATGAGGAAACGACTCGGCCGAATGTGTCTGTGGCCGAGACATGGAAGAGGGGCAACTGAAAACCGTATTTTCGAGGACCTCTTAGCCCAGAGTTACATCAGCGACTGACTGAACTGCAAACACACATTATACGGAACGGAACAATGTGTGCTCAAGGTCCAGATCAGATGCGCTGGGGACTAGAGACCAAAGGAGCTTTTACTGTTAGGTCGCTGTATCATCGCATTCACTATCGAGGATGTAGACCCAGTTAGACACATGTGTTATGGAAAGCCAAAACACCCCTTAAAGTCAGGGTCTTCCTCTGGCTAGTGCTCAATAATGCAATCCTCACCAGAGAGAACTTGCCAAGAGACAACCCCAGATAGCAACCAATTGTGGATTCTGTAACATCCATGTGGAGAATCTGAATCACCTTTTCATTTACTGCCAAAGGAGTAAGGCAACTATGGTAGAGGTATTGCGGGCCTTAGGGACATGTGACTACCCCTGCGAATACGAGGATTTGTGGATTGCCCCCAAATTTGCTTCGGTTCGCTATGAAATGAAAGATGCTTGGTACATAGCCATTGCGGCAACTACTTGGGTGTTATGGCTAGACAGAAACAATTTCTATTATCGTGCTTCATGTAATAGTATTTCTGGTAACCTTATTCATATCATGCATCTTATTTATTTTTGGGCCACAGCTGCTGCCACAGGAGCACGAGGAAGGATTGCCAGGGTCTTCCAGGTGGAGGAATTTGATGATGAGGATGTCGAATTTGGACCGACACTGGACTGAGGGGTAGGCGCCCTCCATACTCTCATGGAACAAGATACATTTGGATATCCACAGTCCGCAGCTAATTCTATTTTGTATTTTGTTTCGATCTATTGTACCTATGGTTGTACTTTGGTATGTGTAGTTAGACCCACCCTCCATGGTATTGTTGGGGGGTTATGTTTTATTTTCTGCACTTTACTTTTGTATTTCCCCCGGTACGCCGGGGTTGTTTTATTAATTTCTTATTAATGAAATAGGGTGGCGTTATTCCACCTTTAACCTCAGAAAAAAAAATATAAAAAAAATAAAATAAATAAAATAAAAAAAATAAAAAATCATCTTGCTATTGGAACTATATAATTAAATCTAAAATTAAAATGTATTCTTTATTAAAAAAGGTAGAATTGTAAAGGTTGATAAATAAAATTTTAGATTTATCATATATTTGTTATAAACTATAAAGGATAGATAAATTTGCAATTTACCCCCGTCAAAGTTCACTTTTCTACATCAACAACCGGATCAAATTAAAAAAAATTGCTAGTTTGTATGGTCTAGCCATGGGTTCAACTTGTTCAGAACAATTATCTAACGTTGCTATCATTAGAGAGGTCACCAATATAGGGGCCAGCTAATCCAGGGGGGATAGAGGGTGAGGGGTCACAGTTAGATTAATATTATTTTTTAATGGTTTACATCTTTTGGAACGTTAGAGGGATGCGGCAAAAATTAAAAAAAGGGCTATAGGTGTCACTCTTGAGCAAGATTTGTCCCGACATCTGTGGATTTCAAGAAACTAGAATAGAATCTCCAACAGCGGAGGAATTCAATTATATTAAGAGAATGGAAGACTTCCACTGGAGATTTAAGCCGGCTAGGGGGTTTTCGAGGGGAATTGCGGTAGGGGCTAGTTTATCCTCCTTTGAGATTGTCGACGACTTTATAGGAGAGTTCACTGCGTCGATTAGAATTAGACGTAGATGCGATGGATGGATTCAGACGGTAACTAGCGTTTACGGGCCATACGACAGTCGACGGCGTCAAGAATTTTGGTCGGAGTTAAGATGTTTAAGACTCAAATGGGGAGGGGCGTGGCTAATAGGAGGAGATTTTAATATCACTAGATTTCAGGATGAGCATCAAGGCAGGGGACACAGCCGGGATGAGCAAGATAGCTTTAACCAAACTATAGAAGAACTAGACTTGCTGGAATTAGAGATGACGGACAGGAGATTCACGTGGACAAATATGCAGCGTAATCCGATTTTAGCTAAACTTGATAGGGTTTTGGCGTCTAATGAGTGGGAGGAAGCCTATCCAAGGGCCAAAGTTAAATCGGCTATCAGATATACGTCGGACCACCTGCCTCTGGTCATAGATTGCGACCTCATCAGTAAGAAAAAGCACTTCGGTTTCAAATTCGAGAAAGCATGGACCGTATGCGAGGATACAAGACATGTCATAGCAGAATCTTGGAACGATCCTACGTCCCAAGCTACAGCAGTAGGAACATGGATAGAGAAGACAAGAAGGTTGCGTAGGAGATTAAAAGCTTGGGCCGCCCAAAAGACGCACGCCATTAATCTCAGACGAGAGGAGCTCGCTAGGGGAATCGCAAACTTGGAAAGATTTCAGGACGACAGAGATCTACTAGAGAGTGAGAAAGATGACCTTGCTAATTGCAGACTAGAGATTCAGCAAATCGGGAAAATGGAGGAGCTATACTGGCAACAAAGAGCGAGGAATCAATGGCTTAGAGAGGGAGACGCTAATACAAAGTATTTTCATAAAGTAGCGAATGGAAGGAGAAGACAGAACCACATTACAGGTATCTCAGTTAACGGAACGTGGACTGAGAACGAAGATCTTATCAAAGACCATCTAGATGGCTATTTCCGTGAATTGATAGGGAGTAACTCCGCCAGAAGATGTGCGATGACCCAGGATATGTGGATTGAATCCAGAGTGGACGGAAGTGAGGGAATCGAATCAAGATTTACAGAAGCTGAGGTTTTTGAGGCAATTAAGAAGCTTGGTCAGGACAAAGCCCCAGGACCAGATGGGTTTTCGATCTTTTTCTTCAAAATTTACTGGGAGATCATAAAGGTTGATCTTATGAATATTTTCCATGAGCTTTACGACGGAACAGCTAGGTTGGACAGGTTAAATTACGCTACGATTATTCTGGTACCCAAGAAAAGCGAGGTTATCACTCACGAGGACCTCAGACCCATAAGTCTGCTCAACGGATCTTTCAAAATCATTACAAAGGTCCTGGCCCAAAGACTTGCCCCCCTACTTAACGAGGTTATCGACCAATCACAGAGTGGCTTCATTCGGGGAAGAGATATCATGGATAGCATAGCTACGACACATGAAGTGGTCTTCAGGGGTAACAAGACAAAGGAGGATGGGTTTATCCTTAACCTTGACTTTAAGAAGGCCTACGATTCGGTATCGTGGATCTGCGTGGAGGAAGCTCTAGCACTAAAAGGATTTGGCGAAAAATGGAGAGCATGGATGAAAAAATGCGTATGCAGTGGGAAATCTTCGGTGCAAGTGAACGGGTGGCAAGGCAGAGAAATTCTTTGCAAGAGAGGTCTTCGGCAAGGCGATCCATTATCATCCCTTCTATTCGCTATCGTGGCGGACGGTTTAGCGGAGATGATTAGAAGAGCTATGGAAAATAACTCGATAAGAGGGATTACTATCAAGGGGATAGACAAGCCGATAGCTATCCTCCAATATGCAGACGACACAATTCTGTTTGGGAAAGCAACGACGGATGAAGCCGTTGCCTTTAAGACAGTATTGGCTTGTTTCCAGAGCTGGTCTGGGCTACAGGTGAACTTCAATAAGACTAGTATCATCCCTATATGTGACCAGCTGCTAACTCCGTGTTCCGAGATCATGGATATACTTAATTGTAAGATCGGAGATTTCCTAATTAAATATCTTGGAACGCCTATAAAGCCGGGTCCGCTACTCAAGGAGGATTGGAATTTTATTATTACTAAGATTCAGAAGAAGCTGGCTGGGTGGCAAAGTAGGTATCTGTCCCTCGGGGGTAGGATAATTCTCCTCAACTCGGTCGTTAGCACGATTCCTCAATATCTGATGTCCATCTACGAACTGCCGAAATGGGTCATCCATCGGATAGATAAAATGCGAAGAAGATTCCTGTGGAAAGGCACTGACGAAGGAAATAAAGGTTTCAACTTGGTCAATTGGGAAAGAGTGTGCAAGAGAAGGGAGTTCGGAGGTCTGGGCATTGTAAATCTTCTCGACATGAATAAAGCTTTGTTATGTAAATGGTGGTGGAAAATCACTAACAAGCACGGAGGTTGGTGGAACCGCTCTTTCGATCTGTACCGTAAAAGACGCAAAGTAAGGTTTGGAGGCAGGAGTCCCTCCGCAAGAGTGTCTATGCTATGGAAGGGGATAGCGAGGCAGGGGGAGATCTTTCATACACACACCACCTGCAAAGTGGGTAACGGAAAAAATACCAGATTCTGGAAAGACAAATGGTGCGGAGTTTCAACTTTGCAAAATCAATTTCCGTTGGCAGCAAGGGCCACTCAGAACCTAGACCTAGCAGTGGCAGACATAAGAAAGAATGGCAGGTTAAGCTTTATAGTATCCAATGGTATAACTCCTGAGATCAGAGTCCAATTTGAAGAGCTCAATAATCTGGTGCTTCACGAAGGAGGGCCGGTTAATAACATCGGGGATGATAGAAGATGGGATAGGGAAGCCTCAGGAATGTTTTCTGTATCATCCATGTATAAATGGCTCAACGATGGAGGTACGAGATGCCAAGTCCAATCTATTATATGGGGGGCAAAAGTTCCATTCAGAGTCAGAGTTTTTTGCTGGCTGGCTCATAGTAACGCGATTCTATCCAAATTAAATTTGAAGAAGAGAGTTCCGCATATTGACGCGATCTGCGAGAGGTGTCGTTCGGCTGAGGAAGATGTCAATCATATTCTTTTTCAGTGCTCCAAAGCGAGGCCGACTTGGAAAATTATTTGTAGGGGGTTCGGGTTTAATAGGGTCCCTGACACCACCATTGACATTTGGGTGCACTTTAGAGAGTCGTACATCAAATTAGAAGATAGGAAGGCTTGGGACATAGCAGTAGCTGCCTGATTGTGGAACCCATGGCTAGAGAGAAATGATCTTATTTTTCGCAACAAAGTTTACAGATTTACTTACTCTATGAATAATATCTTCCTTCTTATACATGATTGGGCAGGAGCACAGGAGCAAATTAAGAGGAGCAGGATCAGCAAGGGCGAGTAGAGGGTATCGAGCAGAAAGGAAGGACAGTGGTCGGAGTCCTTCGGTTGATTATGAGATTCTCTTCTGTAGTTTGTATCTCGATGTTTTTAGTTGATGCTGTATTTTGTAGCGCTGTATTAACAGCCTGTCAGTACTGTTAGCTTATTGTAATGCTTGTTTCCTTAAATCCTTATTAATGAAACGATGGCCTAGGCCATCTTATTATCAAAAAAACAACCCGATCAAATCCGACACCAAAACATCAAAAACTGTTTCCATATTGATTGATAGCATTGTTAACACAAGGCTCCAGGCCTCAAGAGTTCTCATTATACAACTGCATAATTTATACAAGGAGCAGAGACGAAAAGTTTACCCAGCAACCAACCCCGTAGAAACTTAAAAGTAAAACCAGTCAGTTAACATAATTGAGATCATAATAAGTAGAAGAAAAGGCTTCAACATCATAGTTATTGTTGAATAACACATTACTAGGTTTTATTCACATGCAAATTTTGTACCGAAACTAGTGAGGCAGATGGCAAATGCCTGGAAGGCTGACAGTGGCTGCCTGTAGTCCATCGTAAACAAATCATCCCCAATTTTTCCAAACTGGAGCAGGACTGTCTCATCATCTCCAACTCCACCCAGTGATTCTGGAGCTGCAACCAGTTGGAAATTTTTCACCGAAGCAACAGTAACTCGCCCGTGAAAATTCAAACACCAACACTGCAGATGTTCGTGCCATCTCGGAGATTTATTCCTTAATACAACAGATCCATCACTCTGTACCGTGTTTCCTTCCTTGCAAGATTCTTCTTTTTCCTCATTTGTGGTGGTATCCTCAGCAGTAGGGCATTGTAATGTACATAACATTCGTCTGGGTCCTCTTGATTTGAGGATGTTGAATTTGTAAGAGATGTGGCCAATCTCAAAATTACTAGCTGGGACTTGTGGGCTGACCTGTTTACTGGCAAAGCGTCGGCTTGTCCGACTCCTTGATAGATTAGGAGTATTGCATGGTGGTCGACTGTCGTAGATTGTAAATTTTGTGCCTAAGAAATCAGACCTGCAAACCATATCAACACAGTTTTAGCAAAGAATTGAACCAACTCAAACTTCAAACAAGAAATTCCATCAGTAATCACAAATTGGTTCTCAAAGGATAATCATAACTGATGCAAAGTATTGAACCAACTCAGACTTCAAACAAAAAAACTCGATCATTAGCTACAGAACAGTTTTCAAAGGTAAGATCATAGTTTCATATACACAACATTGCCGCGAGTTGTTTTCAGATTTCCAGAAGATCAAATCTCTTTAATGGAACTTAATCTAACTAATAAAAGCAGACAAAAATGCTCACTGAGTATACATTGTAAAAAAAGGTAAAACTTAAGTTCCAAGGCTTACCTCAACTTTCCCACATATGCATTACTTCCTTGGGATAGATCATCAGCATCAAGTGAAATTACATATTCTGTATGGGCACCATGCCTAAACCGTCGAGCTGCTAATAAAAACTTCCCCTTGTCCATAAATGCTGCAACAGTAATGCAAGATCATTCTATTAGCTGGTGTGGAAGAAAGTGGCTTACACTTTGAAGTTTTGAACTAAAAGTCATATACAAGATATACAATGTCATGAACAGGGAACTTAAATTTTTTTTATTTTTAAAAGCTGATATTTGATGTGATTGAAGACCAGAAATCTAGATAACATATTAGTCGAAATCCAGAAAACACAACCTTTTTATCGAGATCATTAGCATATTCTATATTAAATGTTTAACACATGGTTTCCGATATCGTCTAAGATCAAGTTACTGCTCCTGTTCGTCTTGGCTCATTCCAAGCTGGCCAAGAAACATGGTAGTGGGAAATACTTAAGTTGAACATAGAAAGCAAGCCAAAATCCCAATAACAAGCAATGGATACTCTAGACCATATAACATATATTTCGCTAATGAATATGTGAACAAGGAAATACACAAGAAGAACTAGTATAAAAGAGTGGGTGCAAGCTAGTACATTACTAATATATGTTTTTAGAGACTATATTCTTTATGGCTTACGAAGTGTGTAATTTATAATATATCTTCTACAACTTTAAAATTTATATATCTGGTGATAGATTTACAATTATTAATTTATAACAATAAATTTTTAAATGAAATTTGAGTTAAACAAGGCAGTAAACTAAAATATCTGCTTTAAGATTTAATATTTAACTATACTTTTACAATTTTCATTATTAAACATTTTATGAGGATAAGACCAAAATATCTGTTATGCAAGATAATAGTACAATGTTTCTGAGAATGCTGAAACTGACACCAAATTGATAGTCCGATAACAAACCCGATAGGCTGATACTGAGTTTTTGAAACATGGTTTAACTTGCGAGTTACAATGATTTCAAAGAGGTAAAGGAATACATTCATGTTAATGATATACCTATAAAATTACAAACGAGAAGAGAAGACTATATGTAACTCTACAATGACTAAATTATTATTGGAAAGTACCTATCAAATAACTTTTATTTACTCGTACACATGTTAACAGATGTGCTTACCAAATAACCTCTAATTACTTGCATACATGCTGACAAGAATGTAACTATGCCACTTGTATTATCATACTGTTCTTCCCAACAATAACTGTTTGCTACATTAATAAGTTCTATCATCTCCAAGGTCAATACCTATCATACTGCTAACTAAACAGACATCCAATATGGACTTAACACCAAACTAGCTCCGCTTCTCATGCCAATAACCTAGTTCACATTAAACATAAAATACAGATTTAACATGAAACTAGATCCGGTATCTCATGCCAACATCCCAATCCTGAATCAATTCCTATTCTATGAGGGATAGTACATATGCCAAAATGACCATTAGTTGGCAATGTCCAAAACCAACAACTGCCTAAACATGGTCTTCTTTCTGGACTATGCTAATTGCTATGTATCAAAGATTGCAACTATAAGGGTATAGAACTCGATAGATTGCTCCGGCTTCATGTTACGTTCGTTGATGTTGACCTTCAAGAGGAGTATATTGAATTGCTCGATACTAGATTAGAGATGGTCACCTGCATGAGACTGTTTTTAATTTCTTATGGATGTCATAATGTTTAATTACTTCCTTTCTACTAAAGTAGATTAAGCTAAAAATTAGTTCCACATATGATAATGATCATAAGATTTTATCACATTCTAACTTCTTTTCCGATGTCAAAATTCAGAAGGCGGGTTTTAATGGAAAGAACTATCAAACTTTTTGTAATCAAAATAAGAAAACGACATACCTAGTATAATGTCAAGTTGATTTAAGTAATCACAGTTTACAAATCACCTTCTACAAGTTTCCAGTGCTTTGTCAAGTTTTAAATTAATTTCTCAATCATTTAGAGCGGCGACACTAATCAATCAATACACTTATCAGGGCTAATGAGGACATCGGTTCAAGATGATTCGGGCGTTTCTATCAGCGCAGGCATAGTCTAGGACAGCTGCTTCATTAGCTTAGGATTTTATTTCATTACCATATTTATTTTTGGCAATTATAGCCATATGTAATCTTTCTTTTATGCATTAGAATATTTCGAAATTTTTAGAATATTTTGAGATTTGTATCAAGATTTGTTTTGAGCCTATTTATAGGCCTTGAGATTAATGAAAAGTCATGTCATTCTTGATTTTAAAATATTGTGTTGAAGTTTTGCTCTTCATATCTCTTTTTGTGTGATACAATTGAGATCCAATTATTAAGGTTTGTGATAAATCCTAATAAACTTTTAGGGTTTGTGATAAACTCTAAAACTACCCCCAAATCCCTAAATCCAATACAAACTCCTAACCCTAATTTCCCACATTAAAAAAATCAACCCTAACCCTAATACAGCCCCGCCACCTACCCCCCTCTCTCTCCTTCGTTTCGTCTTCCTCCTTCCATCTCCCGAAACCCCACACCAACCCCCATCTCCCGCTCACTTCGATGCCACAAATCCACCGCCATCGCCATTGCCACCGCAACCCCTCTCTCACCTCCACCATCAACGCCGACCATCCCCAAATCTCCAAACCCATTCCCGACCGAAACCCCACCAACGTCGCCCTCCTCTTTTCCCTTCCATCACCACAGCCTCACCGCTACCACCTCCAGAAAAAATCCACCGCTCCCGCCTCCGAAACCCCCACCAAATCCCGACTCTCTTCCTCTCGACTGTAGCAGCCAAAATCAAAACCCTCGCAGCCGATCAACCTCCAGCAATCACCACCGCTCGACGCCATCTAGTCGCGCCGCTCAACGCCCCCTGACACGCCGCCAGCCATCACCAGATCCAGCCACCAGTCATTCCAATAGTGGCTTCATCTTCGATTGTCGCAACTGTTCTTCGAACTCTCGGTATACTCTTTTCACTTTTTAAATATTTGTGTTATACTGCCTTATCACCTCTATTATATTATTTGATATTCTGTCATCCACAAATATTGAGATTGAGTGTTCCACTTGCCTAATTAGAGTACAAATTAATATTGCATCTTTTACTTGCTAAGAACGCTTAGAGATATAATTATTGATTGTTAGAACCAAATTATTAAATGAGTTTGTTAAACTTAATTAAATTCTTGAAAATCCATCAAACCGATTAACTGTTTAAAATTCTAACTTTGATCCGCACTACGTGTTGGTAAAATTAATCCTTTAAATTCTTGAAAATTCTCTATTTAGGATTACGTTTTACATCAAGGGCATATCAATTAAATAATCCAGGCAACGAACTCTTTTAATACATAATTAAGAGACACAGTCAAGCAATAATGGCTACTCCAACAATTACATTTTAAGGAGTATCTTCAGTGTATACTATATCTAAAACCCATCTGACATGCATCCAAATACTAACATATCACAATGAACCGTGATTTGTTAATGAAAACCCATAGTGTGTTATGATATTTTTAATTTGCTAGACAAAGATCAAATACTAAAACCCATAGAACTGGTGGACGCCCCCACTCCTCAGCTAATTAATGTCTCCTCGATTTTTTGGAAACGTGTGCGATGCTAACAAAATACTAGAAAAAGTCGGTACATAAATTTCAGCACTGCGGATAATTGGATATAGAATAATTCATTTAAAATTTTATTGGTTTTTGGTTTTAATCATGTCTCAACTATGAACTCTACCACCGTACAATTTGTTCCTCAATATTTGTTATATAACAACTAATTGATTCGAGAAGGAGCCATACAAAGATCAAAAGCCAAGTAATTATTCATTTATCAGCCAATTCACCCGGGCAACTAGACATGTGGGCAATGGACTGCACCAAGTACTTGTCAAATTATTGTTGTTGATTTTTATCCACTTGGATGTCATGTTTGTTGTTATATCCCATGAGGTCATGAAGAACAAAATAAATTTGGTGAAGTTAGCAAATGACACAAATATCATCTAACATGGGGATGTGGAGATTAGCTGATACTGACCAACATTGGAATATTACCAAACCTCAAGAGGAACTTTATTTCCTTTAGTTGTTTAGATAAAAGAAGTGAATGTATTCTTCTGCAAAAAGGAGGTACGCTGAAACATTGCCATTTGAAAGAAAATGCATCAACAAATTTCCATGTGATTGGTCTCTGCAACGAGGCCATCCACTATTAAGCAACCTAACAATAGAACCTCCAACCTACACCGTTGTCAAAAACTTCCAACGAGGAAGGTCACCCAATACTGCCCATGCAACAAAAGTGGTGTTGGCAGACATAAGGAGGGCATGTGTATTCAATTGTTCATACTATTATGATACAGTATGAGCTCAGTATGTCAACAAGGAGACTTGTTTAAGAACGGATCTTGATATTCCCTCCATCCAACAAGGTTCTAGGAGAAGCTACATGAAACAACATTTAAAACCATCAAATTGGAGTACAAGACATGCTTAAGTAGTCGACTTAGAATTTTGGGATAAAAGCTTTATTGGTATCATTGAATGAGTATATAAGAAATCACGACTTTTTTCTTCACTAATACCAGTAACCTACTCTCCCAATTCGTATGCTTATATCATTTTCAGAGGTAATCCAACCCTCCCTACCAAACACCTACATAATAACTAGAGATAAAGGGTTGCATTCTAAAGGCAAGTGAATCCTTCTCAACTCCCAACTATATATCAAAAGCAGTTCAATCCTCTTTCTCCTCTATCGACTCATGGCCTTCACTGCATTACACTGCACAGAATATTCAAATGTCTACTATTCCTAACACTATATTTGGATACAAAGGCGAGATATTATGTGGTGGCATTGGAGTTAAAATACCTGTAGTTATCTTAACTTTGACATGAAATAACTCTAGGTAACTTAACTCTCCAAAATATGATCCAAAATAGACCTCCACTCATACAAGTTGCACGCATACAAGTTACCTCCACTCACCTCACCTAAACCTAAACCTAAGAAGTTTGAACAGAAGACAATCTTGAAAACCACACCACACCCATCACTTTGAACAGACGTCAAAATGTCAACTATGACGGCCCATCCCCGTTTAACCAAGTGGAGAGCCAAAAAAAGCCTCCCCCAGATCACTCTCACTCTCCGAAACAAATACTAGTCAAACCAAGCTCTCACATCTCACCCACCAATTCAAATTCTATCTTTTTTTTTTTTTTTGCTTTCCTAAAATAAAATAAAATAACCAGTTTAAATGCAAATGCAAAATTCTACTTACTCCGAGTCAAGCTCAAAAAAAGCAAGAACGTCGAGTTCTTCTTGTTCCTCTTGATGAAACACTGTAACGGCAGCTCCTTGGGCCCCGACTGCAATCAAATCAAATCTAGATCTTTCAGAACCCTAATTACTATCGAACAAAAATAAAATTAAACAAACAAATTTGATGATTAAGGAGCTGACACCTGTTTGAGGGAGGAAGGGAAGGTGATGATGCCGGTGTCCCGAGGGGAGCCGACGAGGGCGGTGGTGACGTGGCGCCAGCGGCGGCAGACGCAGGCGCAGGCGACGACGTTCTTGCGGACGGGCCAGCGGTCGTCGCTGGCCTCGACGCGGCGGATGATCTCGCCGAGGAGCTCGGGGAGCATGCGGGACCAGCGGTCCTCGTCGTCATCATCGGCGGCGGGGGAGATTGGATCCGAATCTTGAGGAGGGCGCGAATCTTGATGATGCTGGATGCGGTGGTGGGAGAAGAAGTCGGAGGTGGAATGCGGGGATGAGGTTGATCGTAGGGAGAGGAACGATCGCCGTTTCGACATTTTTTTTGGGGATTTTTTTAGTGTAGTTGTTGGGAGTTAGAGGAAGTGAGAGAGGAGGACGAAGATGGGGTGCGGCCACGCAGATTGTTGCCTGCCCAAACGTCGTGTATGACATATATATATATACACGTTTTTTTTTTTTTTTCTTTATTTTTCCTTTTTGTTGACTGCTTCCAAGTTCTAACTATCTTGCCATATATAAATTTTTTTTTAAAAGAAAAAAAAAAAAAGTGACCGTTTAGAAATAAGACTCATTCGGTAGAGAATCCGAAAGGAAAGACCGGAGGAACCTACAAAATCTTATCCCTTCTCTTAAATATATATATATATATATATCTATAGCGTTCAAACTTAAATATGTTTCCCTCATATATTAAATGTTTACGATTACAATTGTTGTATGAATTTATTTATATTTATATATATCTTAAGCTAATAGGCTAACTTTTTCTTTCCTTTCTCCATTTTAAAATAGAGAACTGAGAGCAAAAGTAGGGATTCACTTGACACGTGCAGCCCACACTTTCTGATTACCAAAACAAAATAAAAAAAGTGGGAAAAAATTCACCCGTTCTCCCAAATCCCTCCCCTCCCCCTCCCCAAAATCCCGCTATCCCTAACACCACCACCTGTAACTCCCCGTAATTTTCAAAGAGTAATAATACATAATATATATATAGTTGGCTATTTGGTAAAAGAGAATGGCATGGTCTGTAAATAATGTGATGTTAAATAGTAATGGGGGTCCCACCAATTGCAAACAGCATGCACAGATGTGTTGTTGTTGGCTTGTGGTGATAACGTCACCACTGTCATGGGGTCCACTTGGATTGATATTAAATTTATATATATCTTAAGCTAATAGGCCTATCTTTCCTTTCCTTTCTCCATTTTGAAATAGAGAACTGAGAGCAAAAGTAGGGATTCACACTTCCTTAACACGTGCAGCCCACACCTTCTGATTACCAAAACAAAATAAAAAAGGGGGAAAAAAATCACCCGTTCTCCCAAATCCCTCCCCTCCCCCTCCCCAAAATCCCGCTATCCCTAACACCACCATCTGTAACACCCCGTAATTTTCAAAGAGTAATAATACATAATATATATATAGTTGGCTATTTGGTAAAAGAGAATGACATGGTTTGTAAATAATGTGATGTTAAATAGTAATGGGGGCCCCACCAATTGCAAACAGCATGCACAGATGTGCTGTTGTTGGCTTGTGGTCATGACGTCACCACTGTCATGGGGCCCACTTGGATTAAGATTAAAGGCAGAGCACTAGCCTGCTGTCTCCTCTTGCATGACGTGGCATGGCATGGGGCCCGCAAGTGGCCTGTGTGTGCACGGGAGAGAGGGTATGGGAATAGCCCCATATCGGATTTCAAACTATAATATAATATTAATAAATACTATTGCCTATGATCAAGAGTCACCAATTCGGTTAACCACCTTTTGAGAGGCAGCCTGTGGTGGGCAGTTGTACTACATAGTATCTAATTTTTCTTTTAAATTGTATAAATTGTCCGAGCCCGGGGCAGGGGCGTTACAAATGGTATTATAGCCGACTTTCGACACCGAGTGTGGGTAATAGTGGGTGAGATGTATGCCTGAGGAGATGGAGAATCAGGGTACTGTGCAGCTAGAAAGGAGATTCTGTACTAGGTTGCACATCAGCTAGAAAGGAGATCCTGTATTAGGTTGTGCATGCCCTGTGCTCAGCGAGGACGCTGATTTCTGAAGGATGACATGGCATGGTTTGTAAATAATGTGATGTTGAATACTACATAGTATCTAATTTGTCTTCTAAATTGTATAAATTGTTCAAGCCCGAGGCAGGGGCGTTACATCGCCCCTCGCCGTACGCCACCAGATGCAAACCTCGCTGTCACTATCTCGCAGCCTGCCCTAGCCTTCGTCGTCACCCGTCCTCCTCCCAAATCCATCCCCTCCCCCTCCCCCAACCCAAAAACCCGCTAACCCTAACACCAGCACCCCTCGTTGTACGCCACCCAACGCACACCTCGCCGTCACCGTATCGCAGCCCTAGCCCTCGCTGTCGCCGTACGACTTCTTCTGCTCTCTCTCTCCTCGCTTCCTCCTTTCACGTACGACTTGACTTTCTTCTTTATCTGCTTGCTTCAACTCACAAAAAGGTACTTATCAAACCAATCATTAATTTGATTCGAGTTATTAACATTGTCAAATCTTTAATTGAGAATTTGTTATTATTCCAGTTTTTTAATAGAGATCATATTAGTTTGAGAAAGTTGGATTCTTTGATCATATTGGTTTGAGAAAGTTGGATTCTTTGAAAAAGGTACTTATCAAACCAGTCATTAATTTGATTCGAGTTGTTAACATTGCCAAATCTTTAATTGAGAATTTGTTATTATTTCAGTTTTAGAATAGAGATCATATTGGTTTGAGAAAGTTGGATTCTTTGATCATATTGGTTTGAGAAAGTTGGATTCATTTAGTCCTTTGATTTGAGAATTGAAGTGATAAGTTGTTGGAAAAACTTCCTTGACCATTCCAATGCTGGAGACATCAATATTTTTTCAGTGTTTTTTTCTCAATTTTCACTTTGGAGGACTATTGTCAAAAAGTTATATTTTTTTATAGGTTTTAATATGATTAAGGAGTGTAATTGATTGTGTTTATGAAAGAAATTACTTAAAATGAGATAGATATTTGATTGAGTTGATTAAGAACCGTGATTTGTCAAAATGTATTATTATTTTATTCATTACGTTCTGATTACACTTCGGCCACTATCAATCTTTCAAAACTTGAATGACCTAAACTCTGAGTGGCAATTAGTTCTATGCTGGAATTTTTCACTCATATTTATTCTATTCAAGTTCTCTTTAGTGAATATTATAGCTTACTAGATTTTGACATTTGCAGTTTGGATTCTTACAGGTTACAACTTATAATGCCTGAAAATATATAATAATTGATAATTGTGTGTTCTTGCATTTGTTAGGTTGTACTCTTTGGCTGCAGTTATTGATTAGCTTTCATTGGAAAATTAATATGATTAATCTTAGAAAATTAAGAACATGTTATGGACATGCTTGATTCATTCAATATATGAAGTTTATACTCATGTTCTTCTTGAAATCATTTAGTCATCAAATTATGATTTCAGGTATCAAATTGTAGTTCATTCGGCATATGCAACTAATAGTTATCCCATGTGATTATTTTTAGAATTATACTATATCTTAAGCTAATAGGTCTACTCCTTCTCTCCTTTCTCTACTTTGGAATGGAGAAAAAAGAGCAAAAGTAGGAACTAACATGTACTTAGCACGTAAAGAAAATAAAAAAACAAAAACAAACATTCTCATTCTCTCCCAGTTCAAAACCCTTCATCTTCCCCAACCCCCGACCTCTTCTGTCCCCAATCTTCCCCAACCCTCAACCTCCCAATCCCTCATCCTCGCCTCCGACGAACTACACTGCCATTTCCGACGCACACAACTTTCACCTCCCCAACCCTCGACCTCCCCCCACGCACGCCTCCGACACTGCCGCCTCCCACGCCGGCGCACTCCGCTGCCCCTCCCACTTCGACGCACCCTGTCGCCCTCCCACACCGAAGCGACAAATTCGGCGATCACAAGTGCAATCATGACGACCCTCTCTGTTATATATGTTCCATTTTAGGGTTTCTTGATTTGCTAATATGTTTATTTTGCTGATTTATGGTTGAGAAGATGTCGCTGCTGAATCAGTATGTTCAAACCCCAAAATTTTTAATTATTGATTTTTATGGGATTTATTTTTTGTGGTTTAATTGAATTAGTTTTTGGGATGTGGTGATTAGGTACGTGAATCAGAAGTTCGGTCATTAGTATAAGGCGATGATCGGGCCGAATTTCTTGACCAAAGAAGTGCAGTTTGAAGACAAACTCTTTACATTGCAGGTGAAATCTTAGTGTTTAATTGATGTTGTTTATCTCAATTACATGTTTTACTTTTGTTTAGGGATAAAGATGTTAGCATGTATAACTTGAAAATTTGCAGGGAATGAGTTCTTTAAATTGATTGTATAGACTACTTTTTTTGGAAATTCCGATTAGAGTACAAGATGATCTGATGTCTTATTGATTTGGGAAGTGCTTCATTTGTTACACAATACTTATAGTCGACAATCTATTCTAGGCTAATTGGTAGTTTTTGTAGTTTATATTGGTTGAGGGCTTTATTGACATCTTATAGATTTTTGTAGTTAAAGTCTCCATCATAACTTTGCCATCTTGCACTATGGTTCTTAACTTATAGCTAAATAGTTTCTTAACTCATAACTTCTAGGTTTTTTATGAAGCTGGACGACGAGATGGTCTCGATCGAACTCAACAACACCACTGCTGTTCACGTCAGGTACCTCCCTCTCTTCTTTCGATTTCTTGATTTTTTTTATTCACATTATTATGTTTTATTTCTCTAATTTTCGTGTTCTTTTTTCAGTTTTGGTGACGAGTTTTAGGTTTTTGATGAAGCTGCACAACGAGACGGTCTCGATCGAACTCAAGAACGTCATTGATACTCACATCACCATCATAGGTACTTATCGCTTTTTTTTCTCTCTCTAAGTTATGATTTTGTAGTTAATGTTTTTTGTTAGAATTTATAGATAGTCAAGTGACTTATGAGTATGTCAAACTTATTTAGTATGTGCAATTTGCACAGGGTAAAACTAGAGAAAAGTTATTTATTTTTCAACATCATAATAAATGAGAAAAAATATTTAAATTAAGTATTTTTTTTTCCTTATGTCCTTTAGATTAATGCTTCACCCACTACCAATCTCACTATCATTCTCTTCACTATCTTAGGTGGCACACTCATATTGCAGAGTTCACCTACCTACCCTCTCTTCCCCCACATATTAAAGTATGTCACCTAAGATAATGAAAAAAAATGTAGTAAAATTGGTAGTAGGTGTAGCATTAATCTATATTTTATGATGAGTAATGCTACACTATTGGTGGTAGAAACCTCCCATAGTAGTCTGCCACCTAAGGTAGAGGATTTTTTTTGTTGATAAAAGGATGACCCCCGTCATCGTTTCATTAATGATGATTAATGAAACAGAGCAATACAAAATAATATCCAAAACGGGAGCTTAAAGCTCCACTAATACAACCTCCAAACCGCAAATAAATAACATACATAAAGTAGCGTCACTAATACATAAAGTACATCAAAAGCAATAAACGGATAACGTCCCCAAGTGAACATGAGACGTGCTCTCCCCCCGAAGGCTTGCGAGTCTACTCCTCCTCATCTAGCTTAAGTTTCTTCTTAGCTCCCGTGTATCCTGCCCAATCATGAATGAGAAGGAAAATTTTATGCATTGAGGTTTAAAATCTATAAATAATATTGCGAAAGCATAATTCGTTTCGGTCCAGCCATAAACTCCACAAGGTTGCCGCTACTGCTATCTCCCAGGCCCGTTTGTCCTCTATTCTGATTAGGTTCTCCCTCCAAAGGACCCAAACGTCTGAACTAGATCTAGGACACTGTGCACATCAAAAACCCCTACAAACGATTTCCCATGTGAGGGCAGCCTTATGGCATGTGAAAAATACGTGTGTGGTGTCTTCATCCGCATCTAAACAGCTAGCGCACCTGACATCAATTTGCATATTTCTTTTCCTAAGATTGACTTTAGACAGAATAGCGTCGTTGCGCACCAGCCAACTAAAAACTCAAGACTTTTAGAGGGGCCTGTGTACCCCAGATGATGTTCTCCTCTTTACATCTTAGTCCACTATTGTTCAACCATTTTTACATTGATGATAGCGAGAAATTTTTTGATTCATCGATATTCCACCATCTTTCATCTGTACTGTTGTTCGTTTGCCTGCCTTCTGCTTGGATGAACCTTTTTAGCTCTTCAAGCTGATTAATACTCTCTAGCGACGGCCGATATGAGACAATCAGCCTAAGTTTCTCATTCTTCCAAACATCTGCCACTAGTGAATCATTGTTAACTGTTACTGCCGCTGCTTGCGGGAAAAGGTTGTTGAGCGACCTGTTCCCGCACCACTTATCCTTCCAAAATCTAATGTTCTTCCCGTTCCCAATCCTGCACCTAATATTGATGTTGAAAATCTCACCCTGTTTCGCCACTCATTTCCAAAGAAACGATACCTTTCCGAACGCGCTTCTCCCTCCAAAACAATATTTTTTCTCTTTCGGAACATATCGAACGAGTAGCACCACCAGTCTTTGCGTCGTTTATAGATCTTCCACCACCAGTTGCTAAGCAGCGCTCTATTCATATCGTGCAGGTTTAGAATTCCCAGCCCACCGAATTTTCTTCTCTTACAAACTCTACCCCACCTGACTAGGTGAAACCCTTTGTTACCCTCATCAGTTCCCTTCCATAAAAATTGTCTTCTCAGTTTATCTATCTTGTTGATAACCCACTTTGATAGTTCATAGAGTGACATTAAATACAGAGGAGTGACACTAAGTACCGAATTTAGTAGTGTAATCCTTCCCCGTAGTGAAAGGAAGCAACTCTTCCACCCTGCCAGTTTCTTAGCTATCTTTTCAATTAGGGGAGTCCAGTCCTCTCTTAACAATGATCCTGGCTTAATTGGCGTGCTTAGATATTTGATTGGGAATTCACCCACCTTGCATCCTAATATATCGCAGTGATCGTGTTGGCCGACGTTGATAAGTGATCGCTAATAGGGATGATGCAGCTCTTCTTTAAGTTTACTTTCAATCCCGACCATCCTTGGAAACAAGCCAATGTAGCCTTAATAGCTACAACTTCTTCAACTTTTGCCCTTCCAAACAGAAGGGTGTCATCAGCATATTGTAGAATTAACATGGACTGTGCGATTCCTTTAATCTCAATCCCCTTGGTGACGTTGTTCTCATGTGCCCTCCTTATCATTTCAGCCATCCCATCTGCTATGATGGCAAATAAAAGTGACAACAAAGGATCCCCTTGCCTGAGTCCTCTTTGGCATCTGATTTCTTTACCTTGCCACCCGTTCACATGTATGAACGATTACCCTCCTTAGACACAAATTTTAATCCATGATCGTCATTTCGCTCCAAAGCCTTTGAGCATTAGTGCCTCGTCCAGACATTCTCAATGCACCGAGTCATAGGCCTTTTCAAAGTCTAGCTTAAGAAGGAATCCGTCTGATTTGCCTTTATATCCCCTGTAAACGATCTCGTGGGCTAAAGCTATGCTTTCCATAATGTATCTTCCACGGATGAAACAACACTACGAGGGAGCCACCACATCGTCTAGGTGAGGTTCCAATCTTTGAGTCAGCACTTTCGTTACTATTTTGAACTATCCATTTAGCATGCTAATAGGTCTAAAATCCTCAACCGTAAGTACTTCGTGTTTCTTAGAGATAAGGGTAATAGTGGCATAGTTGAGTATGTCCAAGTTTGCACTTTAGTCATAGAGTTCTTTAAAGATATTGATTAGATCCGCCTTGATAATCTACCAATAGAGTTTGTAGAAGAAGATTGGCAGCCCATTTGGCCCCGGTACCTTATCCTGTCCGAGCTGATTGATTGCATCGCGTACTTCCTCTTCCGTAAATCTATTTTCGATACCCTCGCTACCGTCTATTGTAGAGGAGCTCCACATTTTCAACAAAAGTTTGCATCTAGTGGTGCTTCTTCTGCCCAGCAGTTCGTGGTACTTCTTGTCCAAATGCTATTTGATGAGCCCATCATTCTCTGTCCAAGTGTTGTGCAATCTAGTTATCTAAATAAACAAATCAACTATACACAAATTAAAAACCTCGCAAGTGTACGAATCGTTTATAGAAGCGTAGTGACAAGCAAGGGTCGATCCCACAGAGATTGTAGAAATTAACTTACTAACCAATAAAACAGAGATAAGAATCTTAAAGTTTTGTTTTAAAAGAAATGACTAGATCTAGTAGTTCTGAATCACAAATATCTATTAAGTAGTTGGGCTTTGATTTCCACCTGTAGTCAGTAATGCTAAGTCACCTTCTTCACTATTCTAGTTACTCATGTTCGTTCCCTTAAGGGCATGGTATCTACTCCTTAAAGTATTGTTTTCCTAGCCAAGAATTAGGCATGGTATCTACTCTAATTCGTTTCTTTCCTTAAGTATTTAGCATGATATCTACTAAGTTGCACTTAAAGAAAACATAAGAACAATGGAAACGAACAAACACTCGAAGTTCTAGAAATTGGTATCAGATCTAGATCCTTCAAGTTGATTAAACCAAGAACCCCTAAAGATTCCTGTGTTACAAGTTATGAGCACGAGATACGGGTCATCTCTATACTCCTATATGGGTGTTGTTCGGTTGCAAACGGGCCGGAATGGGTCGGTTCGCACGGACCCGTGCGAACCTCGATCTGGACCGTTGGATCGAAGATCCAACGGTTCAGATTTTTTTTCATAAAATCTTGCCTTAACCCGTTCTTGCCAACGACGGGTTAAGGCAAAATTTAATAAAAAAAGTTGGCCTTAACCCGTTCTTCGGAATAACGGGTTAAGGCTATATTTTTCATTTTCGTCGACATACAGTTCGTCTTCTTTCTTCCGCTCTCTTCTTCTTTCTTCGACGAACCCAGACCCAAACGACGGAAAAAAAAAAAACCCTAAAAAAACCCTAGCTCCGACGATCGAAACCCTAGAACTCCATCTTCTCTCCCAACTCCAAAGATTGAAACCCCCTAACTCCGACGTTCGAAACCCTAGCTTTTCTTCCCCTCTTCGGAACCCTAGATACGAAATCGGAACCCTAGTTCTCTTCGAAAACCGATTGCTTGGCTTGATTTCGACCTATTCCGTAAGGTATACACTATTTCTTGAACCCAATAATCTACATTTGTATTTTTTTGGTTGAATTTGTGTGTAGTGATTTATTTAGAAATTGGAAAAAAAATTAAAATGTGTTAGTAGATTATAGATGTAGAATCGGGTTGACCTCAAGTATATTCAATTGCCGAATTATGTTTCTTGCATTAGTATCTTGTAGAATTAGAATTGTATATACGAAATTAGTTAGAATTTTCAGTGCGGTTATGGTTGAAAACCCTGCGAATGACCGTAAAAAAATACGAAACTTTCTGAGTAGGTTCGTCTCACGTAGTACAAGCCACACCAACTTGTAGAAACGAGTTTCGACTCACGGTTCGAGAGATACGGCCGCGTATCGCTTTCGGTTGGAAAAAACCAAGTATAGCGGTGCACGGCCGTATATCGCAAACCGTGACTCGAAACTCGCTTCTACAAGTTCGGGTGGCTTCGCCTACGTGAATCCTACCAAGTGGGAAAGTTTCGAGGGTTTTTGGAGGCCGTTTGCGCGGTTTTCTCAACTTCTTCGCACGATAGTTTTTCGTATTAGAATTTTGTAAGTGCGGTTAGATTAGATTAGAAAACCCTTCAAACGACCTCCAAAAAATACGAAACCGTGCGAGTTGGTTGGTGTCACCTACGATAAGCCAAACCAACTTGTAGAAGTGAGTTTCGACTCACGGTTCGAGAGATACGGCCGCGTACCGGTTACGGTTGGGAAAAAACCGAGTAAAGCGGTAGACGGCCGTATCTCGCAAACCGTGAGTCGAAACTCGCTTCTACAAGTTCGGGTGGCTTGCCCTACGTGAATCCGACCAAGTCGGAAAGTTTTATAATTTTCGGATGCCATTTGGGCGGTTTTATCAATTTCCTCGCATTACAAGTTTGAGCCTAAGAATTTTCTAAGTGCGGGTAGATTAGAAAATCCTTCAAACGGCCTCCAAAAAATATGAAACTTTGCGATTTGGTTGGTGTCACCTAGGAGAAGCCAAACCAACTTGTAGAAGTGAGTTTCGACTCACGGTTCGAGAGATACGGTCGCGTATCGCTTCCGGTTGAAAAAAACTATTATAAAGCGGTATACGGTCGTATCTCGCAAACCGTGAGTCGAAACTCGCTTCTACAAGTTCGGGTTGCTTGCCCTACGTGAATCCGACCAATTGGGAAAGTTTTAAAATTTTCGGGTGCCGTTTGCGCGGTATTGCTCTATTTCCTCCCATTATAAGTTTTATAATTAGAATTTTCTAAGTGCGGGTAGGTTAGAAAACCCTGCAAACGACCTCCAAAAAATACGAAACTTTGCGATTTGGTTGGTGTCACGTACGAGAAGTGACCCGAAGTTGTAGAAGTGAATTTCGACCCACGGTCCGAGAGATACGGGCGCGTATCGGTTTTGGTTCGAAAAAAAACAAATAAAGCGGTAGACGGCCGTATCTCGCAAACCGTGAGTCGAAACTCGCCTCTACAAGTTCGGGTGGCTTGCCCTACGTGAATTCGACCAAGTTAGAAAGTTTTATAATTTTCGGATGGCATTTGGGCGGTTTTCTCAACTTCCTCGCATTACAAGTTTGAGCCTTAGAATTTTCTAAGTGCGGGTAGATTAGAAAACCCTCCAAACGATCTTTCAAAAATACGAAACTTTGCGATTTGGTTGGTATCACCTACGCGAAGCCAAACCAACTTGTGGAAGTGAGTTTCGACTCACGGTTCGTGAGATACGGCCGCGTATCGCTTATGCTTGGAAAAAAACCGAGTAAAGCGGTAGATGGCCGTATCTCGCGAACCGTGACTCGAAACTCGCTTCTACAAGTTCGGGTGGCTTCCCCTACGTGAATTGGACCTGGTCGGAAAGTTTTAAAATATTCGGATGCCGTTTGCGGGGTATTGCGTCAATTGCTCAAGTGAGAAGTTTTTGACATAGAATTTTTTAAAAAATGGGCCGATTAGAAAACAATTCGAACCACCTCCAAAAAATACGAAATTTGGCGAGTTGATTGGTGTTACCTATGAGAACTGACCCGAAGTTGTAGAAGTGAATTTCGACTCACGGTTCGAGAGATACGGCCGCGTATCGGTTGGAGGTTGGAAAACAACCTAATTAAGCGGTATACGGCCGTATCTCGCAAACCATGAGTCGAAACTCACTTGTACAAGTTGGGGTCGCTTGCCCTACGTGAATCCGACATAGTCGTAAAGTTTTATAGATTTTTTTGTTTTCATTCATGCGTTTTTCAGTATAATCTCGGTATGTTTGTTTTGTTGTCATCTTTATTAACAACTTTTTAATTTTTTACAGACGGGTATCTAAATGGCTAGAACAAGGCAACCAAGAATCGAGTCCGGGAACACCAGTGGCGCACCAACTACTGAGGTAAGATCGATTACTATTATTGGTTTTAAATACAAACATGTAACATTATCTCAATAATAACATTTGTTATATTTATTCGTGTAGGTTGGTGGCCGTCAATCCACATCGGCTGAGGCAGGTCCGTCGTCCTCGGTTACATCACCCGGACCCGTGGACACAAGTGTACTCACCCTGCAACCCAAACACCGATCGGAAGCCGTGTGGAATGGGTCCGATAGAAAACTAAATTTTCGGAAGCACACAGTTCTTCCTTGGGATGAACGTATCACGCCGTATGTGGTAGAGGCCGGTTTCTACGGAGCAAGATTCATTCACTCTGTGAAGCTAGATCGGCCACTCCTCACAGCTCTAGTCGAGCGATGGAGGCCGGAGACCCACACATTCCACCTGCCTGTGGGTGAGATGACTGTGACCCTGCAGGATGTGGCAATGATAACAGGACTACCAATCGATGGGGTTGCCGTGACGGGAAACATGGACTTCGATCGAGTTGAAGTCGTTCGGGACTTACTCGGTATCGACTTGCAGTTGGTAGTTCTTGAAATGCAAGAGAAGGCCGAAAAAAATATCTGCGAAAATGCCCCCGCAGATTCTGATGAAGATGTATTGAATGAACAAATAGAAGCTGCGAAACAAAAAGCGGAGGAAGAAGTGATGGATGACGCTTTCGAGGGTAAATCACTTTACATCACCTGGTTAAAATACCAGTTCGAGGAGGGATATTTGAACCCCGAGTCGGGTGAGGCTGACCTAGTGTGCTATGCACGTGCATACATTTTTAGTTTGATAGGGGGACTTATCTTCCCGAACTCATCCGGATCAACCGTGCCGTTGATGTACCTACGGTTGTTGGAGGATTTCCAGTATGCGGGTCGCTATAGTTGGGGGAGTGCGGCACTGGCGCTACTATACAGGAGTTTGTGCATATGTTCTTTAGGTGGTGCACAGATGGGTGGCCCAATGGTGCTGATGCAGATATGGAGTTGGGAACGCATCCACATCGGACGTCCCCGTATTACTCAGCCTATACCGGAATTTTTGGCCGACCCAGGGGCAGCAGAGTTGTTACCTCCTGTAGGAGCATATTGGGCCGGCCGACACACGTGGACCGATAACCCACGCCATTCGCTGACCTACTACAGAGATGAGTTGGACAACATGCGGGACGAGTTCGTCACATGGGAACCGTACTCGGCCGATAGGTTGCAACGCGTTCCTCCAGTCTGCCTAGACAGATCCCTTTGGTTGACGGCAGCACCTCTTGTGAACTTTTCGGTTGTGGAGTTCCAGTATCCTGACCGGGTCTTGCGGCAATTCAGATATCAACAGAAGATTCCCGATGTCAGGTCGTACGATAAAAAGTTGCACGAGGTTAGGGGAACGGGACGGGTGCCCAACTTCGATTGGGCTGATTTTCATCGTTACCACGTAGCCAACTGGAACACCATGCGACATCAAATGACACTGAATTTGATGTTTGTCGCGAGACCATACGATGGGTCCCTCCAGCAGGCATACATGATGTGGTACAAGCGAATAACCCGGTTGTTCGTTTCTCCAACGGTCGCCGTACCAGCTGGGGTGCAACTTCCGATTCCCGAAGCCCAGGTAGAACCACCTCCAGCATATTCCTCCTCCCAGCCGATGTACCAACCGAGGGCTGAGGCACATCGAAAAGCGGTCAGTCCAATTTCATATAGTTTGTATATTTGTACTGTGTTCAATTGATGTACACTAATTTTGAATGATGTTTAAATTGGAATTTTTCACCAACTGTAGATTGACAACGCATGGGAGGTTGTCCGAACAGCTGCCCGCCACCTGAAGACTAGAATACCCGAGAGCTTAAAGACGGTAATCCGGGAGATGTTAGCCCCGTGCCGTCGTACTCTGGAGGACGCGGGTGAAGGTCCACAGGTTGAGGCCTATTTGAGCGCCAATGTGCCGCCAACACCCTTAAGGTGAAAACAGGTTGTTAGTAGGGCAATTATAATCCCTGGTCGTCAACAGGGTACTGATGAGGAACAGTCGTCGGATGATTCTGACTCTCCCCAAACACATCGCGCACGGCGAAATCCTAAAAGGACCAGGCAACCTCCCAATCAATTCACACCAAGCGGTCGCAAGCGGACTGGCCGTAGACGGTAATCTGTAATACTCTGTAATAGCGTATCTTTTGGTTGGTGTTTTTGTCACTGCAGTAACTAACGTATTGTTTGTTTCTACGTTGATAAACTGTTGTAGGTGAATTTTGGGGCACCGGATGCAAGCCAAATTCGAGAACGGCTTCATTTGTGAATAATTGTCTTTTGGCCATGTGCAGTCTTATATGTATAATTTTGTTGTAAACTCTTGGATTTTGTGAATATTGAATTCAGTTCAAGTAATTAAATAGTTGGTCGTTATTGGACTTTTGTACGCCTTCAAGTTTCTTTTGAATATATCTGTTGTCTTATTTACTTTGATGTGCTTTCATTTGTTATTTTGTGAACCACATTTAATTAATTATATTGCTGCCAATATCTCTCTACTTAATCCGTTATCAGCAAGGACGGGTTAAGTGGAGAGATATTGTCAGTCCTTTGGAAAACTACTCAAGTAGTACATGAAACAAGTGCTGCCAATATGGGTCTTCCTAACCCGTCACTGCCAACAACGGGTTAGGTTAACTTAACCCGTTCTTGACGACAACGGCTTAAGTAGAGAGATATTGGCAGCAATATAATTCATACAGGTGAAAGTGCTGCCAATATGGGTCATCCTAACCCGTCGTTGCCAACAACGGGTTAGGTTAACGTAACCCGTTCTTGGCGACAACGGCTTAAGTAGAGAGAGATTGGCAGCAATATAATTCATACAGACCAAAGTGCTGCCAATATGGGTCATCCTAACCCGTCGTTGCCAACAACGGGTTAGGTTAACGTAATCCGTTCTTGACGACAACGGCTTAGGTAGAGAGATATTGGCAGCAACTAACCACTTCTACAAATTTCTCTTAACTCTTTGCGAGAACTGTCTCCGGAACTGTGCAAAGTGACATTAATATGCCCATAAATTGTTTATTATTTTTATAATTTTCCCATTATTCGCCCGCAACTAACCACTCTAAATTTGTAACATGATAAGTTTTGTGAAAGTAAAAAAAAAAAATTACGAGTTCTGTTGTAAAAAAAAAAAAAATAAAGTCATATGTATTTGTTTTTTCCCTGTTTATATTTATTTTTTTAATTTCTTGGCTAGCCACGTAACTAATCAATATAAAATTGACCACATCAAACGGATATTCAAATCCAGACAAATTTATTAAAATTGAGCACATCCCACATGTACACTATACGAGGGAAAAAAACTTGTAGACTCTCTAATGTGGGTACATGGGGCATGCATTTATTGTGGAAGGACTGACAAGAATCATTTTAGGTTATCTGGTCCGTCCTCGTTCTAATTTCCCGTTGATAGACTCTCACTTCTGCTTCTTCTCATAGTAGAACAAGTTTAATATCAGAAATACCACTTTTAGATCCCACATGTAGCCCATATGGGAGAAACACCACATGTAGATCCCCACATCAACGTACAAAAAGACCAAGTCAGGGTTTGGAACAATTGTAATGATGAAACTATTCCTAATGGAAAAGCCCCTCTGTGTTATTATTGAGCGCAGTGCCTCCAGGTTTAATATAGAGGGCTAACAAAAACTGCCATCTTTTACCAGAAATGACAATACAAATATGTTTTCCACTGTCTGTGCAAAAGATCCCCTGTTTAATAAATGGGGGAAAATCCACATTTGGATTCGCACATGTAGCCGTTATGGAAAAGCTACATGTAGGGAGGTACATGTGATGTTGTAGGCGGGTGTTGAGTTCTACTTGTTTAGCTTGGTGCGTTTTCCCACTAAGGTGTATGTTCAAAAAAAACGTTGCCTATATGGAGCAAAAACCACACGTACATCCCCACATTTAGCCTATTTGGGGGAAAAACCAAATGTACATCCCCATATGTAAAGATTGTGGAAAAAAAAAACATTTACATGCCACATGTAGGCTTTAACACATGTAAAAAAATATTTATATCTCCACATGTAGCCCACATGGGGAAAAAAAAACATGTAGATCCCCACATGTAGCCTATACATGGAGCAAGCCATATGTAGATCCCCACATGCATGTAAAAAAATACCAATACATATTTGGATCAACTGTGATGATGATGGTATCCCTAATGGAGAGATATGAAATGGTAAAATCTCTGCTACAACTTACAGTTTGTAAGACTGTTAAACCTGTTAGTGTTCCATATATCTTACAGTTCTCTTCAGCGAGAAAGAGTCTGCTTACCAAAGCTGACAGAATTGTGTATCTAAATTGTGGAAGGCCGGATAAGAATCATTTTGCGATTTTGTTGCTGGTCCTCAGACAAAATTGCGGTGCTGAGATCCCTCATGAATATGCCTAACCAGACGCGTCACGTGATCCGCATCTCGTCCTCAGATGAGATTAATTGGCTATCAAGAACTGGATCTGTACATGTGATGAGATTACTTAATGTGAATTTTTTAAAGGCTTGTGGTTGTCACTTGTTTTAGATGACAACATAGCCTATTCGGTACAGACAACATGTAGATTCCCACATGTAGTCTGTATGGGGAAAAACCACATGTAGAATCCCACATGTATCCTATACAGGCAAAAAACCACATGTACATCACACATGTAGCCTATGTGGGTGAAAAACCACATCTAAATCCCCACATGTAGTCCATGTATGGTAAAAACTATATGTGGATTGCCTAACGTTGGTACATGAGGGATGCACTTATTGTGGAAGCAAGTATAAGAATCATTTTATGGGTTCTTGCTGGTCCTCATTCTAGTTTGCGGTTGACAGACTGTCACTTCTGCTTTTCTCCATATTAGAACAAGTTTATTATTAGAAAAACCACATGTAGATCTCACATATAGCCCATATTAGAACAAAATCGAATGTAGATCCCACATGTGGCCCATATTGAAGAAATAACACATGTAGATTCCCTTAACATGTGGGAGTAGATATATTTGATTGACTGATGGATTGATGGATTGATTAGTGTGGGAATTTAGAACGGCCTGTTAATTTACTACAAGTTAACGATTCGTACAAAAAACCGTTTAAGGAAATTTTTTTACTTTGACAAAACTTATTATGGTAACAAAGTTAGAGTGGTTAGTTACGGGAGAATAAATGGAAATTAATAAAAATAATAAACAATTTACGGGCATATTAATGTCACCTTGCACAGTTCTGGAGACAATTCTCGCAAAGAGCGAAGAGAAATTTTTGGAAAACCCAAAATTTATTCAACACCTTAAACCGTTATTCGCGATAACGGGTTAAGTTACCTTATCCCGTTATTCCCAAGGACGGTTTAAGTACTTCGATTTTTGGCAGTATAATTTGAAAACTTAGAGAGCTCCCTGGCAATAACACTCTACATAACCTGTTCTTGCGAAGAACGGATTAAGTTAACTTAACACGTTATTACCAAGAACGGGTTAAGTACATCGATATTACCAGAACTATATCAAGGCTTGGTTTGTACGTAACCCGTTATCACCAATAACGGGTCAGTTGTACTTAAACCGTTATCACCAATAACGGGTTAACTAGGGCTAATTTACAGACACTGTACAAGTTGAGATGTGTATCAATTTGGTGGGGACAATTGTTGTCCTTGCTGCTAATTTTTCAAATAATGTGTCAAAACTTCGTTGACTAACAGGTAATGGCATCTTGTCATCTTTTATTTATGTTTAATCCAACCATGATCATCCGTTCCCTGCTAATCCATTCCCTATTTATCAACAGCCCTCTCTACAATCTTTGGTCCTATCATGCTCCCCAATTAATTTTGTTAGCCATCTATATGAGGGACCTTGGATCTCCGACATGCACTTCAAGAGGGAGTCTCCTCTCCTTCTATTTGGAGAACTCAAATGGGGTCTCCTCATTCTTCATAAGTGGTCTCCTCTTCTCTTCTAACTGTTTGCAACCAGGTGTAATCAATGTTCTCCTCTTCTCTTCAAAACCCATCTTTACTTCCCAATAGGGAAGACAAAGCTGAAGCTGAAGCTGAAGTTGTAGAAGACAAAGCTCAAGATTAGAGAATGGCTGCCGGCTCTCTCTCTTTTTTCTTCATATTTTTCTTAGTCTTCTAATTTGTTAGTTTTTACAATTGTTAGCATAAGTAGCATTTGTACGCCTTTCATACACATTCGTTCTCTATTGTTACACAGAATGCAGAAATTCTCTGCTTTCGCCGGACGGAGTAGTGGTGAGTGTCACGGTGTATTCATGGTACTTTTCGACTTCTTGGCATGCACACCTCACAATCGTGCCACAAATATCACGATTATGAGGAGTGCGTGTCAAGAAGTCGTTAAGTACTTTGAATATATGGTTACACCCACTACTACTCCGGCCGACGAAAGCAGGGGATTTTTGCATTCTGTGTAACAGTAGAGAACGGGTCTTGTATGCAGGGGGTACAAGTGCATGCTCGGTTTCTCTCAAGCGGTAGGGAGGGCCGTTGGCTCTGCCTTTTTTTTCCCCACAGTGTTCGTTTCTTTAGTCTTCTATTTTTTTTGCAAGACCGGGTGTGTTTGCATATGTAGCAACTGTACGCCTTTCATACACATTCGTTCCCTATTGTTACACAGAATGCAAAAATTCTCGGCTTTCGTCGGACGGAGTAGAGGTGGGTGTCACGGTGTATTCATGGTACTTTTCGACTTCTTGGCATGCACACCTCACAATCGTGCCACAAATATCACGAATATGAGGAGTGCGTGTCAAGAAGTCGTTAAGTACTTTGAATATACGGTTACACCCACTACCACTAAGTTTCGAAGGAAGCCGAGGATTTTTACATTCTGTATAACAGTAGAGAACGAAATTGTATGCAGGGGGTACAGCTGGCTACTTATGCAATCAAAAAAAGGCAGAGTCAACAGTCCTTCCTTCCACTTCCGAGAAGAAAGCGAGCATGCACTTGTATACTAAATTAATTTCAACTTCAATTTTCTGTATCTTCAAACAATATGTTAGTGCCAGTATGTAATGTTCCTTTATATGAATAAAATTTGGTTTTGCAAATAGCCTGTTGTGAATGCAATATCTTGTACATGTATCAACAAACGAAAATATGTCTAACTTGATGGTGTCCCAAAAAATTACGAAACTGTCAGGTTTTGTTGGTGTCACCTACGAGAAGCCAAACCAATTTGTTGAAGTGAGTTTGGACTCACGGTTTGTGAGATACAACCGCGTATCGCTTACGAGATCGTTAAAAACCTAGTCTTGGTACAGACCAAGTCTTGGTATAGTTCTGCTAATATGGATATACTTAACCCGTCACGTCTAACAACGGGTTATATTGCCTTAATCCGTTCTTCATGACAACGGGTTAAGTATAGCGATGTTGGCAGACATTTAATCGCCCTTACATCAAAGTCCTGCTAATATCACTGTACTTAACCCGTCGCTGGGAATAACGTGTTAACGAACTTAACCCGCTGATCGCAAGAACGGGTTATGGAGAGTATTATTACCAGGGCCCTATCCAAGTTTTCAAACTATACCCCCAAAAATGGAAGTACTTAACCCGTTCTTGGGAACAACGGTTAAAGGTTAGATAAGCCGTTCTCGTGAATCACGGTTTAGGGTGTTCAGCTAATATTGGGTTTTCTAAAAATTTCTCTTAACTCTTTGCGAGAACTGTCTCCAGAACTGTGCAAGGTGACATTCATATGTCCATAAATTGTTTATTATTTTTATAATTATCCATTTATTCTCCAATAACTAACCACTCTAAATTTGTTACCATATTAAGTCTTACAAAATAAAAAAAATTAAATTACGGGGTTTTTTGGAACGAGGGTTAGGGTTAGGTTAAAGTAGGGTTAGTCTAGGGTTAGGGTTAGGATTAGGTTAAGACTAACAAAGTTTATCATTATTGTCTTCTTCACCTTCATGTTTCAGCATTCATTGTCTTAACTGAGAGACCCATATCTCCTCCCTATTGATGAGCAGTGATCCATATAGCCTTTGCCTTCTCCTTGTATTGATCCGTATCTCCTCCCTATTGATGAGCAGTGAGAAACCCAAGTGGGCTAGAGTATCATTCTACACTTTTTCTTTTTCATTGCCTATAACTGAGAGAGTTAGACTCTCATCAACTCAAATGATTCTTCTCTTCTTCTCTTCAAGAGAACTCAAATGAGAGGCTTCAATTTTCTCTACTTCTCTTCAAAAATATGAGGAATCAATGTTCTCTTCTTCTCTTGAAGAACTCTTTTTTCTTCATAATAGGGAGGAAGAAGTTTGAGTTGTAGAAGAAATTTGAGATCAAGGATGGTCGCCTACAATTGTTCTTGTGTATGAAGATGCAGGAGTAGAGATGACTTGTTTCAGTGTACAAGTGCATGCTCGGTTTCTATCACCCGTTCTTGGGAGGGCCGCTTGCTCTGCCTTTTTTTTCCACAGTGTTTTTCTTGGTCTTCTATTTTTTTAGCTTTTAGATGTGTTTGCATAAGTAGCATTTGTACGCCTTTCATACAAGTTCGTTCTCTATTGTTACACAGAATGCAAAAATTCCCTGCTTTTGTCGGACGGAGTAGTGGTGGGTGTCACGGTGTATTCATTGTGCTTTTCGACTTCTTGGCATGCACACCTCACAATCGTGCCACAAATTTCACGATTATGAGGAGTGCGTGTCAAGAAGTCGTTAAGTACTTCGAATATGCGGTTACACCCACTACTACTCCGGCCGACGAAAGCAGGGGATTTTTGCATTCTGTGTAACAGTAGAGAACGGGTCTTGTATGCAGGGGGGTGCAACCGGCTATTTATACATTCAAGGCAAGGCCTCTTCAGTTCAAGGATGGTCGCCTACAACCGGAACTACTTATCTATCCAAAATCAGGCAGAGTCAGCAGTCCTTCCTTCCAATTCGAGAAGAGAGCGAGCATGTACTTGTATACTAAATTAATTTCAATTTAAAAATCCAGTATCAAGGGATGACTTTGTAATGTCAACTAGCATGCGGATCATGTACAATTTTAATATCATTCTTCAAACAATATGTTATTACCAGTTTGTAATGTTCCTTTATATGAATAAATTTTGTCTTGCAAATGGCTTGTTGTGAATTAGTAGATTTGTATATTATCTATATATCTAGATAATAAAACACAAAAAAAGCTATCAAGTGGCTCACATTCAATCTATCCCAAAATCAATGGACCAGATCTACTCTCACAAAACATATTTTCCCAACCAAATTTCAAACTCCACAAATTTAAAAACACACTCTCTCTCTCTCTCTCTATCTTTTCCCCCAAAAACCAAAAACACCCCCCTTCTCTCCCTCTTTCTCCCGCCCACTCTCTAATCTCCCCGCTCGTCACTCTCTTCCTCCTCCGCCCTTCCGTTCTCCTCCATCAGCGCCCCCCCCCACCCTCCCGATCCTAACCCCCCTCATCCTCCCGACCTCCCGCTCTCTCACTCTCTCCTCCGCTCTCTCATCCTCCACCTCAGATCTCCCAGCGCCGTTCGCAACTTCCCAGCGCCCGTCTCTCCATCGCAGCTTCCGTTCGCAGCTTCCCAGCGCCGTCTCAGCGCCGTTCGCAGCTTCCCAGCACCGTCTCTCCACCTCAGACCTCCCAGCGCCGTTCGCAGCTTCCCAGTCGCTTCCGCTCAGTCCCGTCGTCTTCCCTTCGCCTTCCGCACTCAACCATCGATTTCATCTCTCAGGTATACAAAATTTCTCCATTGATTTCACCTTCCCGTCGCCAACCTCAGCAGAAATTTTTTTCTTGAATTGGAATTAGGATGTTTTTGATTTCTTGATTACTGTGAATTTTTGCTGTGAATTCCCAGTCCGAGGAAAGGGTTTGCTGTTAATTTTTGGCTTAGTTGATTCTTTGCTTTTATCAGTTTCAGCTTAGTTGATTTGCTTCCATTCAACAGAAATTAGTTGTGATGATTAGTTGTGATGATTTTGGGTTTTATCTTTCTAAGCCTAAGTTGTTAATCCCGTCGCCAACCTCAACAGAACCATTCTTTGCTTTTATCATTTTTAGCTTCGTTGATTTTTTTTTAATTAAGAGAATTGAGATGGGTTTTTAGGGATTTGAGATGGGTCTTGAAAAAGTTTTGATCATGTTGGATTTTTTTCAGGGGATTTTGATCCGGAATTGAGATCGGTGCTTGAATTGGCGACGGATGAGGAGTTGTTGGAGCTCGAAAACATTCTGTTTGGACCCAGGTAAGAACATGGACACATTCATATCGAGTTGGAATTAGTTTTAGTTTTCGATTATTACATTATTTTTTCGGAAGAGTATCTGTATTGGTGATGATTTTGTGTGGTGTGATTGTAAATATGAGAGTTATAGCGGGCGGCCGCGATCACTTCTACCTCACAAAGTTCGCATCTTTGGTTGTTTTTTCTTCTGGGTTTTTAAGGATTTGAGATGGGTCGTGAAAAAGTTTTGATTGTGTTGGATTTTTTTCAGGGGATTTTGATCCGGAATTGAGATCGGTGCTTGAATTGGCGACGGATGAGGAGTTGTTGGAGCTCGAAAACATTCTGTTTGGACCCAGGTAAGAACATGGACACATTCATATCGAGTTGGAATTAGTTTTAGTTTTCGATTATTACATTATTTTTTCGGAAGAGTATCTGTATTGGTGATGATTTTGTGTGGTGTGATTGTAAATATGAGAGTTATAGATCAACTAGGTAGAGTTTGATCGCAGCGCGATATGCCCATATGAGGTTTGATCTTGGAAGCTTGGCTTAGAAGTGATCTAGATACTCAGAATTATGTCTGCATGGTCAACCATGATCTAGATCTAAAATCTAAAATCTCACCTGAGAATGTCTGCATGGTCAACCATGATCAGTATGAGGACTCTTATCTATTCAAAATATTACTTGAGAATCTCACTTGAGAATCTAAAATCTAAAATCTCACTTATCTATGAAAACAGATTGATTCTGATACCAATGCACTTTAATTTGTGCACAGGTCCAAGTAATAAGTTGCAAGAATTTTTGGAAACCGAGTTTGCGTATCATTTCTTCAGTGAGCGCTTTGAGAACTACATGAAAGTAAGTCTGCTCTTATTTTAAATATTCGGTTTTTCTTCGTTTTGTGTTGTTGCTTATGTTTATTGTTGTTAGTCACATTCTTCCTAAATACTAATCCTAATACCAGCAATAACTTCTCATTTATAAAGAACCTATTAAAAACAAAATTCTATACTTATTTATGAATACTTCAGAATTATTTGACTTTCCAATTATGATGTATGATATTATGATAATACTTTGTTTTTAGGTGAAGAAAATTTGATAAACGTAGATTACACAAAATTAACAAGCTTAAATTAAGCAATATTTTCTTAGACATGTACCTTTGAATATTATCTCTTATGCACGCATTATTATCGTTTATGCACACATTTTTTGAATTTTGCTATTTCAACATTAACATTATTTTTAGCATAATAATTTGTGTATTTTTGAATTTTAAATGGACCGAAGAACAACCCCCCCCCCCCCACATACACGTAACATACACGTAACATTATTAAACTGTATATTTCAACATTAACATTATTAGTTGTTTAATTTCCATCACATAGTAATCATATGGGTATATTCTGAAGTTATTAAACTGTATATTGAAAAAAACGTCGAGGTAATTTTCTGTAAAGAAAAACATATTGAGGCTGCAATTGTGGTAAACATTGATGTATACATCACAAATCTAACCTATTTCATAAGCATTCAACATTCATAAAAACTCGGATTGTCCTTCTCATTCAGTCTGAAGAAGTTGCCCGTGCATTTGGAGTTGTCTGCACACCTTAGTTTTTTCTCTTCAGAAAGGACATATTTGTCAATTGTAAATGTTTTTTAGATCCAATTTCTGAGGTGGAAGAGTTTTACTTTAAGGTTGATTAACTAAATTTAAATTTTAGATATGAACTAGGTCACATGGATACTTAATCGAAAATAGTATGATGGTATTAATAACAAAGCAGTACTTTGGTCTCATTTGAGATTGCCTTATGATAGAATTCAGTTAACTATGTTACCGTACCCAAAATTTGTTCCAATGCTCACTGTGCTTCTATTGCATATTATTTCCATTATACTTAAAAGGCTTCTTACACAGTCCCCTAAAATGATTTATATTTTCAAATCTGTCCTTTGAATTCTTCGCATTTACATACTTTCCTTAGAAGAAAGTGATCTTTGAAAAACTCCTGACTGTCAGATTCACTTCTGAAACTGAAATAGCTACACAATTTTACTGTCTTACCGCTTCTTCCGATCTTTCTGTATAGCTCCATCTTTCTCTATAACACTTCTAAAACTGAAATAATCTACACAATTTTACACAAGTATCTCATTGTAGTTAATCATCAAAGAAGATAGATCGTAGTAATCAATAGTAGTTAATATGTTTTCTTGATTGGTTTGTTAAAATAATTACAACGTCAATTGCTCCAATTGAAGAACTTCAATTTGTTAGTTAATATGTTTCCCCTCCTTTATATACAGGTCAATTGCTCTAATGAAAGAACAGCAATGGATGACATCACTGCCAATATGGCCATATAAGTATCTTCTTTTTTTTAAAATAAAATCTACAACACGAAGATACTAGTAATAAGTTGTTCTCATTGTAATGTTTACTTCAGCCATTGTGTTCTATTTTGAAGACTTCAACCATTGTGTTCTTCTACAACCCTGTAATTATTTTTTTCATTCATTCGGTTGGTGTTTAGTATGGTGGAGGTTGTAAAAATTGTAATATTTAGCATTTTGGGAGATGATGTAAGTAACTGTATATAATAATGATATAATATAGTTATGTTAATACCCGTACCCGCAATTTTGTGGAGTATTGGGTATATTGTTTGGTTTTTTAAATGTTTTTCGAAGGTTTTACAAAAAAATTATTACATTTTCAAAAGAATATTTGGTTTATATTTTGTATCTTGCATTATATTCTGATTTTTTCCCCCAGAGCCATATATATATGTTGCATGTGTGATGTTGCTCGGTTGAGCCTGGGGAGGATTTATATTTATTGCGTGTGATGTCATATATTTAACTGTTAGCAGAATTCCGTAAGGAATTTTTGTAAAAGGGCGAATATTTTAGGGGAGGTTCTGTCAAATTTTTTTTAAATCTATTATGTTTTCCTAATACTTGAGATTGTGAAATTGTCATCATTTTGTAGGTTCAGTGAAGATTTTGTAGGTGGTACACTTGAAGCTTGAAGCTTTCAGGATTCAAGCTTGAAGATTTTCTAAATTTGTAGCTTCAAGATGAAGATTTTGTAGGTTCAGTGAAGATGAAGATTTTGTATCTTGAAGCTTGAAGATTTTGTAGGATCATTAATGGCTTGAAGCGTGAAGATTTTGTAGGTGGTACACTTGAAGCTTGAATATTGCGAAAGTGGTACATTTTGTAGAATTGTGAAATTGTGAACTTTTAAGAGATTGTGAGAATGAGTTTTCTGGATTGTATGTGAGGACTAGGATTGCCCGTGAGATGTGCGTACGGCACGTATTTAAATGAAGGTAATGGTAATGGTATATAAATTTAAGTTAAGGTAATGGTATATAAGTTTAAGTGAAGGTAATGGTATATAAATTTTATGAATAATGAAAGATAAATTTTATGAATATTTCAAGCAATAAGAGAAGTGCCAACCTTCATATTAGATGGTAGAACAATAGATAAATTCCGCAACAGAGTTAGTATTTCCAAAATGGCACAGCGAATAGAATTCACACAGGACTAATATGAGTTGCCAGGAGAAAAGTGAATTTACTTTGTGTAAAACATAACGGCCAACCTTGGTGCTTGAATATCATCACACAGGACTAACATTGACAGTGAGAATTGAATATCGATTTAAAAATTGAGCTTGAATATCATCACTAACATTGACAGTTTACTAACATCATCTTGAAAGCAAATTACATAGTAATGCATTCACACAACACTTGAATTCTGGCTGTGTGTACCTACATTTGTTATTTAAGATTGGATAACATCAACTAGATAGTTACCATCACTAACCATACAAGTTTACTACCAATCATCTGGATGCCAACTACACAGTATTTATTTCGTTTGGAACAACTCAGTTTTAGTATTGCTTCTAAAATGTGTCAATGGATTAAGTAGAGAGATATTGTCCGATCTAACACCGCTATATGTGAAGTATTGAACCGAAGTACTGCCAATACCTCTCTCCTTAGACCGTTATTGCTAATAACGAGTTAGACTGTATAAAACCGTTACCACCAACAACGGCTTAAGTAGAGAGATATTGGCCGAACTAAATCCCTACATGTGTATTATTGAACCAAAGGACTGCCAATATCTAGCTCCTTAGCCCGTTATTCCTGATAACGAGTTAGATTGTATAAAACCGTTACCTATAAGAACGGCTTAAGTAGAGAGATATTGGCCGAACTAAAACCACCGTATGTGAAGTATTGAACCAAAGTACTGCCAATGTCTATCTCCTTAACCCGTTATTTCTGATAACGGGTTAGATTGTATTAAACCGTTATCGTCAAGAACGGGTTAAGAAAAGAGATATTGGCCGAACTTACAGGTGCAGTATTGGTTATGCACGAAATATACAATCGCCAACACAAATAAAAAACTGTTCACATTAGCAGGCAGACAATTTTCCTTAACACAAAATTCCCAAACAGAACGAGTTCCCCAAATTGTATACATCTACTAATTTTACATTTTCCGACTGCAATAAGCATTCACAACCAAATTGCCTGGTCAAAATGCATAGTAATATAACTTTGTTCACAAATACACAAAATACACTGACGTACAGAAATTGCATTATAATTAAAAACATGGTTAATTTACTTGTACCAAACAAGAACACGGCAATTATCCACACATATATACAAACCAAAAATAACACAACTTTTCAAGGCATTGCGTCTTTCCATTTGGGCGCGTTAAACTTGTTTCATTCCGGACCTATACCAGGGAGAAAAAAAAAAGGTTAACAATCCAGTCGAAATTCAAATAAATCGGCACGAATCAATATAAAATTTGGCAATTATTCGGTGATTATTTCCAAATTTTGACATGACATACATATTAATAAATTTCTTAAAGCCCCCTTAGCACGAACCTTCGCCTTCGTCAGCATCACTCTCTACCGCGTTTGGAGCTTCTTCATTGCCCACTGACCCACTAAAAAAAGAAGGAAGAATGAGTTAGTACTGACCAAAAATAACAAAGTTTGAGTTGAATAAACAAATACAAAATGTCTGATATAATACCTTGCTAAATTTCTGGGGCAATTCCGTGAATCGTGACCTACGACACGAAGACATGTCCTGCAAAGTCTTGGCCTCTTCGTTTTTTGGCATTCTCTTACCGACTTCAACCGTTTCCCTTTAGGCCTACCCTTTGTGGTGCACTGTACAGGGTCACCTACATGTGCATGTGTATGTGCTTGTCCACCACTCTCAGGTTGTGCGCTACCTTCGTGTGGTGTGCTGTTCACTGGATCAATCTCCGCAAAGCCTTCAATTCCCTTCAGCATGTGGTCGAGCATGTACTTGTATCCTCGCTCTGAAGAACAACCAAGATCGACCATATGTCTTGAGTGCATACTAAGTTCGCAATAACGCGATGCAAAATTGTCGCCCATATTATTGCCCACCGGTATACTGCTTCTCCTCATTTGATCCCTGGTCCATCGCCTACAAATATATTGTTCAGGTAGTGCGGTGTGATCTGTGAACCGAATAACTGCAAGTAGATGTTTGCAGGGAATGCCTACGAAGTAGTACATGGAACAAGGGCATTTAGCAATTTTACTGATTTTACAATAAGAAATCACCCTCCCCGGTTCTGAATTTCCACAAACTGTTACAGAATAAGCTGCACTATCCGGTGTATCCATACTCGCAATTAAACTCACATTAAGTAATAAGATTTTGACCACTTCTTGTTGAAATTTGTAGAAAATCTTCAAAGTGTATGTCCCTGCCATTTGTGACTCCAATGCCCACTCGGTCTTCAATTTTGGCCGCTCCTCGCGATTACGATGTGTTTCTTTAAGTTCATCGTGTCTTTGTTTTACTAAGAGTCGGTCAAAGATGATAGCAAATTCATGTAGTGAGTACTTTTTATGAGTATGGTGCTTCAAGGATGAATGTAGCGATTCGCTACGTTGGGTACTCAGCATGCCCCCCCAAAATGAGTCTCTTGCGTACACCGGGGCCCATTTTTCACGGATCTCAAATTTTTCCTTCAACCATCTGTTATTTTCTAATTTGTACTGACAGATCAAATTTTTCCACTTCTGTTCGAATTCTGTTTTAAATTCCGCCGTATAAATAATAGTCTTCAAAGCATCCCTGAACTCATCAACGTTATTCGACATTCGAACTTCATGCGGTAGCTTATCCAAAATATGCCAAATGCAATATCTATGTGATGTGATTGGGAAAACTTTGGAAATTGCAGAAGTTATCCCGCGATCCTCATCTGTCACGATGTTGATCGGATCAAAAGGCATTGCAGCACGCCACTTTTCAAAGAACCACTCAAATGAGGATGCCGTCTCATTGGGGATGAACCCACAACCTAGGAATATTGATTGCCAATGATGGTTGAATCCAACAAATGGTACGAACAACATCCCGTATCGGTTTGTGTTGTAGGTAGCGTCAAAGCAAAGAACATCCGCAAATACTTTGTAATTATTTCTGGCGATACCGTCCACCCACACACAATGTGTCAATCGCCCTTCGGGGTCACATTGGTAGTCAAAATAGAATAAGGGATCGGTCGCCTTTTTCGATTCAAAAAACTCAAGTAGCATTTGTCCGTCGTGACCTTTTAAACCTTCCATCTCGTCTCTCTTGAGATTTCTTACATCGGTTTCGGTGAATCCAATTTTCTCATTACCTCCACTTGCAGCTTCAAAGAATAGCATTTGTTTGCATACAGGGACATTAGCTTCGGTCATTTGACCAATTATATTTTTAACTGTCTTAGTCAATTCACGGTTTCGAGGTAGCAAGTGACGTCTACCGGGTGAAGTGAATTCGTGATTGTGTGCTTCATTTAACGAATAAATAATCCATGTATTACTTTGTGAACTACTATGTGGGTTTATTTTCACACGGACAAAAGCTTTGCAACCCGTTCTAGAAGTTGTACTTCGTCTGGTTTCATTATAGCTATTCGGTGACTCCCCGGCTTTATTACAGACGTATGATTTATCCACTACATCGTTTCCCTTATATTTATTTCCACCCTTACGCATAGCAAATCCCGCACATTTGCAATATGATGAATAAAATTTTTCCGCATCATCAAGGGTGGGAAATGTCATACCAATCTTCGGTTTTAGGTGCTCGTCAACATGAGGAAGATACTCGCCAAGTGGTTGTGCACGAACAAATTTATCCCCGGCAACAGAACTTCCTTCGAAACTGTCCATACCTAAGAAACGGTGAAGAGGAGAATAGTTAGGGGTACTAAACCGCTGTATTTGGTGTTTTTGTAACTGCGCAAGCCACCACAACTTGAAAAGGAGAAAAGTTTCGTACTATTTGGAGGTGGTTTGAAGTGTTTTGTAAACGGTCCGCACTTAGAAATATCTAATTCTCAAACTTAAAATGCGAGGAAATAGAGCAAAACCACACAAACGGCATACGAAAATTACAAAAATTTCCATCTAGGTGGAATTCACGTAGGGCAAGCCACCCGAACTTGTAGAAGGGAGTTTCGACTGACGGTTTGCAAGATACGACCGTATACCGCTTTATAATAGTTTTTTTCAACCGAAAGCGATACGCGGTTGTATCTCTCGAATCGGGAGTCGAAAATCACTTCTACAAGTTTGGGGGGCTTCTCATAGGGGACACCAACCTACCTGCAAAGTTTCGTATTTTTGGGAGGGCGTTTGAAGGGTTTTCTAATCTACCCGCACTTAGAAATTTCTAAGTTTAAAACTTGTGGTGCGGGGAACTTGAGAAAACTGCGCAACGGCACCCGAAAATTAAGAAACTTTTCGACTAGGCCGGATTCACGTAGGGCAAGTCACCCAAACTTGTAAAAACGAGTTTCGACTCACGGTTTGCGAGACATGGCCGTGTACCGGCTTTAGTTTTTTTTTTCCAACCAAAACCGATACGCGGCCGTATCTCTCGGACCGTGAGTCGAAATTCACTACTACAACTTCGGTTCACTTCTCGTAGGTGACACCAACCAAATTGCAAAGTTTCGTATTTTTTGTAGGCCGTTTCAAGGGTTTTCTAAGCTACCCGCACTAAGAAAATTCTAAGTCTGAAACTTATAATGCGAGGAAGTTGAGAAAACCGCACAAACGGCACCCGAAAATTTTAAAACTTTCCCAATTGGTCGGATTCACGTAGGGCAAGCAACCCGAACTTGTAGAAGCGAGTTTCGACTCACGGTTTGCGAGATACGACCGTATACCGCATTATAATAGTTTTTTTCAACCGAATGCGATACGCGACCGTATCTCTCGAACCGTGAGTCGAAACTCACTTCTACAAGTTGGTTTGGGTTCCCTTAGGTGACACCAACCAATTCGCAAAGTTTCGTATTTTTGGGAGGCCGTTTGAAGGGTTTTCTAATCTACCCGCACTTAGAAAATTCTAAGTCTAAAACTTGTAGTGCGAGAAAGTTGAGAAAACCGCGCAAACGGTACCCGAAAATTATAAATCTTTCCGACTAGGTCGGATTCACGTAGGGCAAGCCACCCGAACTTGTAGAAGCGAGTTTCGACTCACGGTTCGGGAGATACGGCCGTGTACCGGCTTAAGTTGTTTTTTTCCAACCAAAACCGATACGCGGCCGTATCTCTCGAACCGTGAGTCGAAATTCACTTCTACAACTTCGGGTCACTTCTCGTACGTGTCACCAACCAAATCGCAAAGTTTCGTATTTTTTGGAGGCCATTTGGAGGGTTTTCTAATCTACAAAAACTTAAAGAATTCTAAGTCTGAAACTTATAATGCGAGGAAGTTGAGAAAACCGCACAAACGGCATCCGAAAATTTTAAAACTTTCAGAGTTGGTCAGGTTCACGTAGGGCAAGCCACCCGAACTTGTAGAAGCGAGTTTCGAGTCACGGTTTGCGATATACGGCCGTGCACCGCAATACTTGGTTTTTTCCAACCGTAAGCAATACGCGGCCGTAACTCTCGAACCGTGAGTCGAAACTCGCTTCTACAAGTGGGTTTGGCTTGTACTACGTGAGACGAACCTACTGGGAAAGTTTCGTATTTTTTTACGGTCGTTCGCAGGGTTTTCAACCATAACCGCACTGAAAAGTTTATAACTAATTTCGTATATACAATTCTAATTCTACTAGTTACTAATGCAAGCAACGTAATTCGGCAATTGAATATACTTAAGGTCAACCCGAATCTACATCCAAAATCTACTAACGCATTTAAATATTTTCCCAATTTCTAAATAAATTACTACACACAAATTCAAAAAAAAATACAAATGTACATTATTGGGGTAAAGAAATAGTGTATACCTTACGGAGTAGGTCGAAATCGAGCCAAGCAATGGGTTTTGGAAGAGAACTAGGGTTCCGATTTCGTACCGAAGAGGGGAAGAGAATCTAGGGTTTGGATCGTCGGAGATCGAGGGTTCCGATCTTCGGAGTTGGGAGAGAAGAGGGAGATCGAGGGTTTCGAGCGTCGGAACTAGGGTTTTTTTTTTTTTTCCGGCGTTTGGGTCTGGGTTCGTCGAAGAAAGAAGAAGAGAGCGGAAGAAAGAAGACGAACTGTATGTCGACGAAAATGAAAAATATAGCCTTAACCCGTTATTCCGAAGAACGGGTTAAGGCCAACTTTTTTTATTAAATTTTGCCTTAACCCGTCGTTGGGAAGAACGGGTTAAGGCAAGATTTTATGAAAAAAAATCTGAACCGTTGGATCTTCGATCCAACGGTCCAGATCGAGGTTCGCACGGGTCCGTGCGAACCGACCCGTTCCGGCCCGTTTGCAACCGAACAACACCCTATATATATATATATATATATATATATATCTATAGCGTTCAAACTTAAATATGTTTCACTCATATATTAAATGTTTACGATTACAATTGTTGTATGAATTTATATATATCTTAAGCTAATAGGCTAATCTTTTCTTTCCTTTCTCCATTTTAAAATAGAGAACTGAGAGCAAAAGTAGAGATTCACACTTAATACGTGCAGCCCACACTTTCTGATTACCAAAACAAAATAAAAAAAGTGGGAAAAAATTCACCCGTTCTCCCAAATCCCTCCCCTCCCCCTCCCCAAAATCCCGCTATCCCTAACACCACCACCTGTAACTCCCCGTAATTTTCAAAGAGTAATAATACATAATATATATATAGTTGGCTATTTGGTAAAAGAGAATGGCATGGTCTGTAAATAATGTGATGTTAAATAGTAATGGGGGCCCCACCAATTGCAAACAGCATGCACAGATGTGTTGTTGTTGGCTTGTGGTGATAACGTCACCACTGTCATGGGGTCCACTTGGATTGATATTAAATTTATATATATCTTAAGCTAATAGGCCTATCTTTCCTTTCCTTTCTCCATTTTGAAATAGAGAACTGAGAGCAAAAGTAGGGATTCACACTTCCTTAACACGTGCAGCCCACACCTTCTGATTACCAAAACAAAATAAAAAAGGGGGAAAAAAATCACCCGTTCTCCCAAATCCCTCCCCTCCCCCTCCCTAAAATCCCGCTATCCCTAACACCACCATCTGTAACACCCCGTAATTTTCAAAGAGTAATAATACATAATATATATATAGTTGGCTATTTGGTAAAAGAGAATGACATGGTTTGTAAATAATGTGATGTTAAATAGTAATGGGGGCCCCACCAATTGCAAACAGCATGCACAGATGTGCTGTTGTTGGCTTGTGGTCATGACGTCACCACTGTCATGGGGCCCACTTGGATTAAGATTAAAGGCAGAGCACTAGCCTGCTGTCTCCTCTTGCATGACGTGGCATGGCATGGGGCCCGCAAGTGGCCTGTGTGTGCACGGGAGAGAGGGTATGGGAATAGCCCCATATCGGATTTCAAACTATAATATAATATTAATAAATACTATTGCCTATGATCAAGAGTCACCAATTCGGTTAACCACCTTTTGAGAGGCAGCCTGTGGTGGGCAGTTGTACTACATAGTATCTAATTTTTCTTTTAAATTGTATAAATTGTCCGAGCCCGGGGCAGGGGCGTTACAAATGGTATCATAGCCGACTTTCGACACCGAGTGTGGGTAATAGTGGGTGAGATGTATGCCTGAGGAGATGGAGAATCAGGGTACTGTGCAGCTAGAAAGGAGATTCTGTACTAGGTTGCACATCAGCTAGAAAGGAGATCCTGTATTAGGTTGTGCATGCCCTGTGCTCAGCGAGGACGCTGATTTCTGAAGGATGACATGGCATGGTTTGTAAATAATGTGATGTTGAATACTACATAGTATCTAATTTGTCTTCTAAATTGTATAAATTGTTCAAGCCCGAGGCAGGGGCGTTACATCGCCCCTCGCCGTACGCCACCAGATGCAAACCTCGCTGTCACTATCTCGCAGCCTGCCCTAGCCTTCGTCGTCACCCGTCCTCCTCCCAAATCCATCCCCTCCCCCTCCCCCAACCCAAAAACCCGCTAACCCTAACACCAGCACCCCTCGTTGTACGCCACCCAACGCACACCTCGCCGTCACCGTATCGCAGCCCTAGCCCTCGCTGTCGCCGTACGACTTCTTCTGCTCTCTCTCTCCTCGCTTCCTCCTTTCACGTACGGCTTGACTTTCTTCTTTATCTGCTTGCTTCAACTCACAAAAAGGTACTTATCAAACCAATCATTAATTTGATTCGAGTTATTAACATTGTCAAATCTTTAATTGAGAATTTGTTATTATTCCAGTTTTTTAATAGAGATCATATTAGTTTGAGAAAGTTGGATTCTTTGATCATATTGGTTTGAGAAAGTTGGATTCTTTGAAAAAGGTACTTATCAAACCAGTCATTAATTTGATTCGAGTTGTTAACATTGCCAAATCTTTAATTGAGAATTTGTTATTATTTCAGTTTTAGAATAGAGATCATATTGGTTTGAGAAAGTTGGATTCTTTGATCATATTGGTTTGAGAAAGTTGGATTCATTTAGTCCTTTGATTTGAGAATTGAAGTGATAAGTTGTTGGAAAAACTTCCTTGACCATTCCAATGCTGGAGACATCAATATTTTTTCAGTGTTTTTTTTCTCAATTTTCACTTTGGAGGACTATTGTCAAAAAGTTATATTTTTTTATAGGTTTTAATATGATTAAGGAGTGTAATTGATTGTGTTTATGAAAGAAATTACTTAAAATGAGATAGATATTTGATTGAGTTGATTAAGAACCGTGATTTGTCAAAATGTATTATTATTTTATTCATTACGTTCTGATTACACTTCGGCCACTATCAATCTTTCAAAACTTGAATGACCTAAACTCTGAGTGGCAATTAGTTCTATGCTGGAATTTTTCACTCATATTTATTCTATTCAAGTTCTCTTTAGTGAATATTATAGCTTACTAGATTTTGACATTTGCAGTTTGGATTCTTACAGGTTACAACTTATAATGCCTGAAAATATATAATAATTGATAATTGTGTGTTCTTGCATTTGTTAGGTTGTACTCTTTGGCTGCAGTTATTGATTAGCTTTCATTGGAAAATTAATATGATTAATCTTAGAAAATTAAGAACATGTTATGGACATGCTTGATTCATTCAATATATGAAGTTTATACTCATGTTCTTCTTGAAATCATTTAGTCATCAAATTATGATTTCAGGTATCAAATTGTAGTTCATTCGGCATATGCAACTAATAGTTATCCCATGTGATTATTTTTAGAATTATACTATATCTTAAGCTAATAGGTCTACTCCTTCTCTCCTTTCTCTACTTTGGAATGGAGAAAAAAGAGCAAAAGTAGGAACTAACATGTACTTAGCACGTAAAGAAAATAAAAAAACAAAAACAAACATTCTCATTCTCTCCCAGTTCAAAACCCTTCATCTTCCCCAACCCCCGACCTCTTCTGTCCCCAATCTTCCCCAACCCTCAACCTCCCAATCCCTTATCCTCGCCTCCGACGAACTACACTGCCATTTCCGACGCACACAACTTTCACCTCCCCAACCCTCGACCTCCCCCCACGCACGCCTCCGACACTGCCGCCTCCCACGCCGGCGCACTCCGCTGCCCCTCCCACTTCGACGCACCCTGTCGCCCTCCCACACCGAAGCGACAAATTCGGCGATCACAAGTGCAATCATGACGACCCTCTCTGTTATATATGTTCCATTTTAGGGTTTCTTGATTTGCTAATATGTTTATTTTGCTGATTTATGGTTGAGAAGATGTCGCTGCTGAATCAGTATGTTCAAACCCCAAAATTTTTAATTATTGATTTTTATGGGATTTATTTTTTGTGGTTTAATTGAATTAGTTTTTGGGATGTGGTGATTAGGTACGTGAATCAGAAGTTCGGTCATTAGTATAAGGCGATGATCGGGCCGAATTTCTTGACCAAAGAAGTGCAGTTTGAAGACAAACTCTTTACATTGCAGGTGAAATCTTAGTGTTTAATTGATGTTGTTTATCTCAATTACATGTTTTACTTTTGTTTAGGGATAAAGATGTTAGCATGTATAACTTGAAAATTTGCAGGGAATGAGTTCTTTAAATTGATTGTATAGACTACTTTTTTTGGAAATTCCGATTAGAGTACAAGATGATCTGATGTCTTATTGATTTGGGAAGTGCTTCATTTGTTACACAATACTTATAGTCGACAATCTATTCTAGGCTAATTGGTAGTTTTTGTAGTTTATATTGGTTGAGGGCTTTATTGACATCTTATAGATTTTTGTAGTTAAAGTCTCCATCATAACTTTGCCATCTTGCACTATGGTTCTTAACTTATAGCTAAATAGTTTCTTAACTCATAACTTCTAGGTTTTTTATGAAGCTGGACGACGAGATGGTCTCGATCGAACTCAACAACACCACTGCTGTTCACGTCAGGTACCTCCCTCTCTTCTTTCGATTTCCTGATTTTTTTTATTCACATTATTATGTTTTATTTCTCTAATTTTCGTGTTCTTTTTTCAGTTTTGGTGACGAGTTTTAGGTTTTTGATGAAGCTGCACAACGAGACGGTCTCGATCGAACTCAAGAACGTCATTGATACTCACATCACCATCATAGGTACTTATCGCTTTTTTTTCTCTCTCTAAGTTATGATTTTGTAGTTAATGTTTTTTGTTAGAATTTATAGATAGTCAAGTGACTTATGAGTATGTCAAACTTATTTAGTATGTGCAATTTGCACAGGGTAAAACTAGAGAAAAGTTATTTATTTTTCAACATCATAATAAATGAGAAAAAATATTTAAATTAAGTATTTTTTTTTTCCTTATGTCCTTTAGATTAATGCTTCACCCACTACCAATCTCACTATCATTCTCTTCACTATCTTAGGTGGCACACTCATATTGCAGAGTTCACCTACCTACCCTCTCTTCCCCCACATATTAAAGTATGTCACCTAAGATAATAAAAAAAAATGTAGTAAAATTGGTAGTAGGTGTAGCATTAATCTATATTTTATGATGAGTAATGCTACACTATTGGTGGTAGAAACCTCCCATAGTAGTCTGCCACCTAAGGTAGAGGATTTTTTTTGTTGATAAAAGGATGACCCTCGTCATCGTTTCATTAATGATGATTAATGAAACAGAGCAATACAAAATAATATCCAAAACGGGAGCTTAAAGCTCCACTAATACAACCTCCAAACCGCAAATAAATAACATACATAAAGTAGCGTCACTAATACATAAAGTACATCAAAAGCAATAAACGGATGACGTCCCCAAGTGAACATGAGACGTGCTCTCCCCCCGAAGGCTTGCGAGTCTACTCCTCCTCATCTAGCTTAAGTTTCTTCTTAGCTCCCGTGTATCCTGCCCAATCATGAATGAGAAGGAAAATTTTATGCATTGAGGTTTAAAATCTATAAATAATATTGCGAAAGCATAATTCGTTTCGGTCCAGCCATAAACTCCACAAGGTTGCCGCTACTGCTATCTCCCAGGCCCGTTTGTCCTCTATTCTGATTAGGTTCTCCCTCCAAAGGACCCAAACGTCTGAACTAGATCTAGGACACTGTGCACATCAAAAACCCCTACAAACGATTTCCCATGTGAGGGCAGCCTTATGGCATGTGAAAAATACGTGTGTGGTGTCTTCATCCGCATCTAAACAGCTAGCGCACCTGACATCAATTTGCATATTTCTTTTCCTAAGATTGACTTTAGACAGAATAGCGTCGTTGCGCACCAGCCAACTAAAAACTCAAGACTTTTAGAGGGGCCTGTGTACCCCAGATGATGTTCTCCTCTTTACATCTTAGTCCACTGTTGTTCAACCATTTTTACATTGATGATAGCGAGAAATTTTTTGATTCATCGATATTCCACCATCTTTCATCTGTACTGTTGTTCGTTTGCCTGCCTTCTGCTTGGATGAACCTTTTTAGCTCTTCAAGCTGATTAATACTCTCTAGCGACGGCCGATATGAGACAATCAGCCTAAGTTTCTCATTCTTCCAAACATCTGCCACTAGTGAATCATTGTTAACTGTTACTGCCGCTGCTTGCGGGAAAAGGTTGTTGAGCGACCTGTTCCCGCACCACTTATCCTTCCAAAATCTAATGTTCTTCCCGTTCCCAATCCTGCACCTAATATTGATGTTGAAAATCTCACCCTGTTTCGCCACTCATTTCCAAAGAAACGATACCTTTCCGAACGCGCTTCTCCCTCCAAAACAATATTTTTTCTCTTTCGGAACATATCGAACGAGTAGCACCACCAGTCTTTGCGTCGTTTATAGATCTTCCACCACCAGTTGCTAAGCAGCGCTCTATTCATATCGTGCAGGTTTAGAATTCCCAGCCCACCGAATTTTCTTCTCTTACAAACTCTACCCCACCTGACTAGGTGAAACCCTTTGTTACCCTCATCAGTTCCCTTCCATAAAAATTGTCTTCTCAGTTTATCTATCTTGTTGATAACCCACTTTGATAGTTCATAGAGTGACATTAAATACAGAGGAGTGACACTAAGTACCGAATTTAGTAGTGTAATCCTTCCCCGTAGTGAAAGGAAGCAACTCTTCCACCCTGCCAGTTTCTTAGCTATCTTTTCAATTAGGGGAGTCCAGTCCTCTCTTAACAATGATCCTGGCTTAATTGGCGTGCTTAGATATTTGATTGGGAATTCACCCACCTTGCATCCTAATATATCGCAGTGATCGTGTTGGCCGACGTTGATAAGTGATCGCTAATAGGGATGATGCAGCTCTTCTTTAAGTTTACTTTCAATCCCGACCATCCTTGGAAACAAGCCAATGTAGCCTTAATAGCTACAACTTCTTCAACTTTTGCCCTTCCAAACAGAAGGGTGTCATCAGCATATTGTAGAATTAACATGGACTGTGCGATTCCTTTAATCTCAATCCCCTTGGTGACGTTGTTCTCATGTGCCCTCCTTATCATTTCAGCCATCCCATCTGCTATGATGGCAAATAAAAGTGACAACAAAGGATCCCCTTGCCTGAGTCCTCTTTGGCATCTGATTTCTTTACCTTGCCACCTGTTTACATGTATGAACGATTACCCTCCTTAGACACAAATTTTAATCCATGATCGTCATTTCGCTCCAAAGCCTTTGAGCATTAGTGCCTCGTCCAGACATTCTCAATGCACCGAGTCATAGGCCTTTTCAAAGTCTAGCTTAAGAAGGAATCCGTCTGATTTGCCTTTATATCCCCTGTAAACGATCTCGTGGGCTAAAGCTATGCTTTCCATAATGTATCTTCCACGGATGAAACAACACTACGAGGGAGCCACCACATCGTCTAGGTGAGGTTCCAATCTTTGAGTCAGCACTTTCGTTACTATTTTGAACTATCCATTTAGCATGCTAATAGGTCTAAAATCCTCAACCGTAAGTACTTCGTGTTTCTTAGAGATAAGGGTAATAGTGGCATAGTTGAGTATGTCCAAGTTTGCACTTTAGTCATAGAGTTCTTTAAAGATATTGATTAGATCCGCCTTGATAATCTACCAATAGAGTTTGTAGAAGAAGATTGGCAGCCCATTTGGCCCCGGTACCTTGTCCTGTCCGAGCTCATTGATTGCATCGCGTACTTCCTCTTCCGTAAATCTATTTTCGATACCCTCGCTACCGTCTATTGTAGAGGAGCTCCACATTTTCAACAAAAGTTTGCATCTAGTGGTGCTTCTTCTGCCCAGCAGTTCGTGGTACTTCTTGTCCAAATGCTATTTGATGAGCCCATCATTCTCTGTCCAAGTGTTGTGCAATCTAGTTATCTAAATAAACAAATCAACTATACACAAATTAAAAACCTCGCAAGTGTACGAATCGTTTATAGAAACGTAGTGACAAGCAAGGGTCGATCCCACAGAGATTGTAGAAATTAACTTACTAACCAATAAAACAGAGATAAGAATCTTAAAGTTTTGTTTTAAAAGAAATGACTAGATCTAGTAGTTCTGAATCACAAATATCTATTAAGTAGTTGGACTTTGATTTCCACCTGTAGTCAGTAATGCTAAGTCACCTTCTTCACTATTCTAGTTACTCATGTTCGTTCCCTTAAGGGCATGGTATCTACTCCTTAAAGTATTGTTTTCCTAGCCAAGAATTAGGCATGGTATCTACTCTAATTCGTTTCTTTCCTTAAGTATTTAGCATGATATCTACTAAGTTGCACTTAAAGAAAACATAAGAACAATGGAAACGAACAAACACTCGAAGTTCTAGAAATTGGTATCAGATCTAGATCCTTCAAGTTGATTAAACCAAGAACCCCTAAAGATTCCTGTGTTACAAGTTATGAGCACGAGATACGGGTCGTCTCTATACTCATATAACAGATTCAGATTTATAACATGCAAACTCGATAATCTCAGGTTCTGTATGGCAGTCGACTTGCTGTCACTCTCAGTCGACTGCTCTTAGAACTTCTGAACAAGTTTGTATATTATAAATCTATACCAATACTCTCAGGTTTAATCAATAAGTAACAGAATAGCATTCAGAAGAATATAAGCATTACATAACTACGGTTTCAATCTACCCAACTATGAAATTAGTTCCACATAATAAAACTTTTATTGACTAACAGTTTCGAATACATGATGAAAATAAAAACTAGAAAGAGAAGAAATAAACTGATGATGTTTGGTCTGAGAAGTCGACTGCTGTCACCCAGTCGACTGGCTTGTTGCTTCAGTGTACTCGATCTCCTTCTTCTTCGATGCTGATAGAATAATCCTCTTGGTTAATGATTTGATGATTCAGAAGTTCCGTGATTCGGTCCCTTTTCGATCCCCTAGAATAACGCCTCTTGGTTGATATTTATAGAACACGGAAGAGAATTAGGGTTTGCACTTTTTTCCAGAAAAGTCTTCTTCTTTTATTTATTTCCTTCCTTATTTGATCGGCGTTTTATTTCTTTCTCTTTTCTTCTTTTCTTCCTTTTCTCTTAACCACGTGCTCTTGCCAATCCCCGATCTCTAGCTTTTATTTGTTGGAGAAGTTGTTATTCACATATAACCTGGGTTTGGATAACTAAATCTTGCTTCGTATTTGGATGAGGATGAATCTTCACTGTTCTTATCTTTTGACTCCGCCGAATACCAGTCGACTGGTGTTGGAGTAAGTCGACTGTGCCGATCGTCTTCAACCTTTCTGTGAAGTCGACTGTTGAAGAACCAGTCGACTTATGCTTTGCAGTTCCCTGTGTATCATCCTCTCAGTCTGTATTAGCCTTGAATCTGCTTTGGTTGGCTTTTTTAGGCTGTTTCCTATGGAAAAGAGAAAATAAGAGTAAAATACCACATATAGAGCATTTAAATGTCGAATTGCACTAAGATTATTGTTCCTAAATGTGAATATTCTTGGATTCATCAAATACCCCCAAACTTAGCTTTTGCTTGTCCTCAAGCAAAAAGTAAAATTATGAACAAGGGGAAAATAATAGTAGACTCAACCCATCACACCAAGAATTCTCATTATGCAAGCATCAAAACTAAAAATATAAACAATTGCAGATAAAGTAAAAACAAGCATACCCACTTTCTCCAGTGCAATTGTCTATTCATAGCTCCCAACCCAATCACATTTGTCATGCAATTAATTATAGTTATTGTATGTAACACTCCATCTGTGATTATCCCTTTTCTCTACTACAAACCGAGTAGCAAACTAGAGTTTTTTTTTTTAGTTAGTCTCTTCTTTAAGTCGTCACTTGCCTTTTGACGCGAGTGCAAAACATTTGTGATGAATCCACCCGGTTACTCAACAAGTCACAAACTTAAGTGCTTTGCATACTCATATTTCAAGTTGCCGTTTGACGTAAAGGTAAACATTGGTGATGAATACCCCTAGTTACTAAGCAACTCAAAACATTGGAGTAGATTGACTTTATTCATATATATATATTCTTTTCGTTTTTACTCTATTTACTTAAACTCTGTTTAGGACTAGATCAAAGAGGATAATCACGAGAAAGAACATCACATCTGTTTTTTTATGTATAATCGCATGACTCATACAATTTTGTAAGGAATTATGAAACTCAACAATCCTAAAGTAAATAAGTATCCTTACTCTTACTCTATAAGAAATTGTTTATCCCAAAAAAAAAAAAAATCAAAAGACTCCAAACGTAAATAACTACCCCCAAACTTAGATGGAACATTGTCCTCAATGTTCGCACAAAACTTAAAGTATAGGCATGTGTTACCAACTAGTTTGAAGGAAAGAAAATAAAGTAAAGAAATAAAGAAATGATTAAAGAAATAAATAAATAGAGAGTGTAAGTACTCCCCTGAAAAATTGGGTTGCCTCCCAATAAGCATTGTGTTTTCTGTCTTCAGCTAGACTTGATGAGTTCATGCAATGTATTGAATGGTTTGAAGATTCACATCCTCCTCTTTCAGCTCTATACTCATCTCAATGTACGGCTTCGCCCTATGCCCGTTCACCTTGAATGTTTGATTTTTCTCTTTGCTATGAACCTCCAATGCACCATGTGGAAGACTTTTGTAACAATGTATGGGCCATACCATCGTGACATAAGCTTGCCTGGAAAGAGTCTTAATCTTGAGTTGTATATTAATACCTTATGTCCTTCATAAAACTCCTTCCTTGCTAGCTGTTTATCATGGTACATCTTGGTCCTTTCTTTGTACAACTTTGCATTTTCATATGCGTCGTGCCTCAACTCTTCAACCTCGTTCAGTTGCAATCTTCTTTTGTCGCCTGCTTGTTTCATATCAAAATTGAATCTTTTGATGGCCCAATAGGCTTTGTGTTCCAACTCCACTGGCAGATGACAGGCTTTTCCAAAAACCAAACGGTATGGTGACATGCCGATGGGTGTCTTGTATGCCGTTCGGTAGGCCCATAATGCATCATTCAAGCGTAGCGACCAATCCTTTCTCCTTGTATTTACTGTCTTTTCCAAAATGCTCTTGATCTCTCTGTTGCTAATCTCCACCTGCCCACTGGTTTGAGGATGATATGGAGTACCCACTCTATGTGTAATCCCATATTTCTTCATCAAAGAAGCAAATGGAAAATTATTGAAGTGACTCCCTCCATCACTAATAATTGCTCATGGTGTACCAAACCTAGTGAAGATGTTCTCCTGCAAAAACTTGACAACAACTTTGTGATCATTAGTTTTTGAGGGGACAGCCTCGACCCATTTAGATACATAATTCACACCCACAAGAATGTATAAATACCCAAATGAGTTAGGAAAGGGACCCATGAAGTCGATTCCCCAAACATCAAAAAGCTCGATTACTTGGATGTTTTGCAGTGGCATTTGATTTCTAGAAGAGATGTTGCCTGTCCTTTGGCATTTGTCACAAGTCCTGCAAAAAGAAAAAGCATCTTTGAATACATTAGGCCAATTAAAACCAGATTGTAATACCTTGAGTGCTGTTCTTTTTGGTTCAAAGTGTCCACCACATGCATATTGGTGGCAATGTTGTAGAATACTCATTTGCTCTTCTTCTGCCACACATCTTCTTATAATTTGATCAAGGCAGAATTTGAACAAATAAGGATCATCCCAATAATAGTGCTTGCACATGGCCACCAGTCTCTTTCTTTCCTGAATTGTCATACCTGGAGGGAAAACATGAGCAGTGAGATAATTTACAATATCTGCAAACCATGGAAGTTGTATATTTATTTCAAATAAATTTTCATCTGGGAAATTTTCATTAAGTGGGGGCACAATTCTTTCTTCCTCCTGCAGTAATCTGGACATGTGATCTGCCACAACATTGTCACTTCCTTTCTTGTCTCTAATCTCAAGATCGAATTCTTGAAGCAACAGCACCCATCTGATTAACCTAGGCTTAGCATCTTTTTTAGCAAACAAATATCTCAAAGCAGCATGGTCAGTGAAAACAATGACTTTAGAACCAATCAAATATGATCTAAACTTCTCTACAGCAAAAATGACAGCTAACATTTCTTTTTCAGTAGTGAAATAATTCAGTTGTGCATCATTTAAAGTTCGAGAAGTATAGTAAATAACATGGGGTACCTTATTGATTCTCTGACCTAAAACAGCTCCCAAAGCATAATCACTTGCATCACACATAAGCTCGAAAGGATGGTTCCAATCTGGTGCCATGACAATAGGTGCAGAAATGAGAAGATTTTTCAGTGTAATAAAAGCATTTGTGCATTCTTCTGTCCATGCAAACTCAACATACTTAGCCAACAATTCACAAAGGGGTCTGGAGATTTTTGAGAAATCTTTTATAAATCTTCTATAGAACCCTGCATGTCCAAGAAAACTCCTAACACCCTTGACTGTAGTAAGAGGGGGTAGCTTGATATGATGTCAATTTTTGTCTTGTCCACCTCTATGCCCCTTTTTGACACCACATGTTCCAAGACAATACCTTGTTGTACCATAAAATGGCACTTTTCTCAATTCAGCACTAAATTGCATTCTTCACATCTCTTAAGTACAAGCTGCAAATGGTTAAGGCATTCATCAAAACAAGATCCAAAAATACTAAAATCATCCATAAATACCTCGATGAACCTTTCCACCATGTCTGAAAATATACTCATCATGCATCTCTGAAATATAGCTGGTGCGTTGCACAATCCAAAGGGCATCCTCCTGTATGCAAAAGTACCAAAAGGACATGCAAAAGTGGTTTTTTCTTGATCTTCTGGAGCAATAGCAATTTGATTATAGCCACTAAAACCATCTAAAAAACAATAATGACTATATCCTGCTAATCTTTCTAACATTTGATCAATAAAAGGAAGAGGGAAGTGATCTTTACTGGTTTCGTTATTCAGCTTCCTGTAGTCAATGCATACCCTCCATCATGTGGTCACTCTAGTAGGGATAAGCTCATTCTCTTCATTCTTCACCACTGTGACTCCACTTTTCTTAGGCACCACATGTATAGGACTCACCCATTTGCTATCTGAGATAGGGTAGATGATGCCAACATCTAATAGCTTCAAGACCTCTGTTCTTACCACTTCCTTCATGTGTGGATTAGGCCTTCTCTGTGCTTCCCTGCTAGGTTTTGCATTGTCTTCAAGAAGTATTTTATGCATGCATTTGGATGGACTTATTCCCTTGATATCTGCAATGGTCCATCCTATTGCACCTTTGTGTTCTCGCAGTACCCTCAGCAGCTTATCTTCTTCTTGTGCACTCAAATTTGCTGCAACTATCACTGGTAGCGTCTGGTTCTCACCCAAATATGCGTGCTTCAGATGTTCAGGCAGCGGCTTAAGCTCCACGTCTGGTGTCCTGGTACAGTCGAGACAGTCGACTTGTTCCGTTCACCAGTCGACTGGTCTGCGGAAACACAAGTGTTATCAGACAAAAAATTTTCAAATGCAGGTGCAAGCTTACCTGAATATGACTTTGGAGTTTCAAGGTGATGTACTGTCTCTGCAATCCTCCAGTCATCGTATTCCTGTTCAACATGAGACAATGTTAGAGATTGTGTAATTGCGGCTTGTAGTGGTTCAATGCTATGTACCTAAAATGTTTGATCAACAATCTCCTGTACCACATCAACATTATAGCATTCATGATCATCATGTGGTAATTTTAGTGTATCAAACATTTTAAATTCAACCTTTTCTCCATTTATTTTCATACTTATAGTACCCTTTTTAACACAAATTTTTATATCAGCCGTACTCATAAAGGGCCTACCTAAAATGATCGGTAAAGAAGATGGCATTGAAGAGTCCTCCATATCCAACACAACAAAATCTGCAGGCAAAATGAAATCATTTACCTGAACTAGGACATCTTCCAAAATACCTCTAGGTCTTTTGATGCTGCGATCAGCCAACTGCAAAGTGATGGATGTTGGTTTGAGTTCCCCCAATCCTAGCTTTTCGTAAACATAATAAGGAAGAAGATTGATGCTTGCCCCCAAGTCTAGCAGTGCCTTTTCAAAAAAGTGCTCACCAACCCTGCAAGGAATGGTAAAACTACCTGGGTCCTTCAATTTAGGAGGTAATTTTCTTAACAAAACGGCGCTCACTTCCTCTGTCAAGGCCACATCCTCCCTAACCTGAAATGTTCTTTTGTGAGTACAACATTCTTTCAAAAATTTGGCATAAGAAGGAATTTGTTTAATAGCATCAAGTAGGGGGATATTAATTTCTACCTTTCTGAGAGTTTCAAAGATATCAAATAAATGTTGTTCTTTCTTTTGCTTGACTAACCTTTGAGGGAATGGTGGCAAAACTGTCCTTTCTTTTTCACTTACCTTGTTGGAACCCAAAACTTTTGATGGTTGTGTATCTGCATCGTCTGCGTGTGTTCCAACCTTGTTGTCAATTGTCTTACCACTTCTCAGAGTTGTTACTGATTTGAGCTGTTCTTGGCCTCTAGGGTTTGGTATGGTTTGTGAAGGGAGTTCTCCTGCCTTTCTTTCACTCAACTCCTTCGCGATTTGCCCGATTTGAGTTGCCAATTTTTGAATTGCCTGCCCTTGTTGGTTGCTTGTTTGATGTTGTTGTTGGAGCAATTGAAGAACGGTAGATTCAAAATCCAACTTCTTCTGTTCTTGAACTGGCTGATCAAACCCACTTCCCATCTGGAAGTTCCGTGCATGTCCTTGTGAAGATTGAGTGCCTTGATTGTTGCTCCATGAGAAATTTGGATGGTTCCTCCACCCTGGGTTATATGTGTTCGAGAATGGGTTGTTCTTTGGTGGAAATACTCCTTGTCCCACATAGTTTGCATGCTCCTGATCTGTGAAAGAAGACATGGGACACGTATCAGTCGTATGATCAAAATGAGAACAAATTGCACAAATTTCTTTTGTTTAATTTTTTACACTGCCCATTGTTGTCATTGCATTAACAAGCATATCAATTTTTTTGTTCATGTTTACCATTTCTAATTGTATGTTATTACTACCAGAAATTTCGTAAACTCCCTGTTTTTTAGAAATGCCTCTTCCCCTTGTTGAGAATTGCTGTGAGTTCTCGCTGAGTTCTTCAAATAATTCGATGGCCTCCTCACCACTTTTCCTCATCAAGATCCCGTTGCACGCTGAATCCACAATTGTCTTGTTAGTATCATTTAAACCCTCATAAAATGCTTGTACCTGATCATCTTTAGGCATGTTGTGCGTAGGACACTTGAGAAGCTTGTTCTTGAAGTCCTTCCATGCTTCGAAGAATAAATCTCCATCTTTTTGTTGGAAGAGTTGAATCTCCCTTTTCAGTTGTTTGGTCTTCTGGGCTGGAAAGAATTCTTTCAAGAATTTTGTTGCCAATTGCTCCCATGAATTAATTGATCCTGGTTCCAAAGAATTATACCACAATTTAGCATTAAGTTTTAAGGAAAATGGAAACAAGATTAACCTGATTTGTTCAGGGGTAAGCCCTTGGACGCTTTGTGTTATGCAAAGATCAAAGAAATCTTGCAGATGGAGGTGAGGCTCCTCGTCTGGTTTGCCACTAAAGTGGGGAACCATGCTAAGTAATTGGGGAGATAGATGCATATTCTCTGTGACATTAGGTTGATAAGCAATGCAGGAAGGTTGCTCAATATTCTTAGGCATGAATTTGTCCTGCATTGGTACTCGATTTGGTATCTCCTCAGCCATTGTTGCTCGTGAATTGGGTCTCTGTGCAGTCGCCTGGTCCCTTGTAGCAATCGACTGGTTGGTTGCAAACAGCCGACCTAGTCTGTGCAGAGTGCGTTCTGTTTCCGCGTCAATAGGTAGTAGCTCTGGACGAAGTGATTGCCTTCCGTGCATCCACCAAAATCCTGTAACCTAAAAGAGAAAATATTTATTAATAAAAGAAAAGAAAATAAAAGAAAAGATTTACTGATTTGTAAGTTAAAATACTAACAATCCCCGGCAACGGCGCTAAAAACTTGTTGTGCAATCTAGTTATCTAAATAAACAAATCAACTAGATACAAATTAAAAACCTCGTAAGTGTACGAATCGTTTATAGAATTGTAGTGACAAGCAAGGGTCGATCCCACAGAGATTGTAGAAATTAACTTACTAACCAATAAAACAGAGATAAGAATCTTAAAGTTTTGTTTTAAAAGAAATGACTAGATCTAGTAGTTCTGAATCACAAATATCTATTAAGTAGTTGGGCTTTGATTTCCACCTGTAGTCAGTAATGCTAAGTCACCTTCTTCACTATTCTAGTTACTCTTGTTCGTTCCTTTAAGGGCATGGTATCTACTCCTTAAAGTATTGTTTTCCTAGCCAAGAATTAGGCATGGTATCTACTCTAATTCGTTTCTTTCCTTAAGTATTTAGCATGGTATCTACTAAGTTGCACTTAAAGAAAACATAAGAACAATGGAAACGAACAAACACTCGAAGTTCTAGAAATTGGTATCAGATCTAGATCCTTCAAGTTGATTAAACCAAGAACCCCTAAAGATTCCTGTGTTACAAGTTATGAGCACGAGATACGGGTCGTCTCTATACTCATATAACAGATTCAGATTTATAACATGCAAACTCGATAATCTCAGGTTCTGTATGGCAGTCGACTTGCTGTCACTCTCAGTCGACTGCTCTTAGAACTTCTGAACAAGTTTGTATATTATAAATCTATACCAATACTCTCAGGTTTAATCAATAAGTAACAGAATAGCATTCAGAAGAATATAAGCATTACATAACTACGGTTTCAATCTACCCAACTATGAAATTAGTTCCACATAATAAAACTTTTATTGACTAACAGTTTCGAATACATGATGAAAATAAAAACTAGAAAGAGAAGAAATAAACTGATGATGTTTGGTCTGAGAAGTCGACTGCTGTCACCCAGTCGACTGGCTTGTTGCTTCAGTGTACTCGATCTCCTTCTTCTTCGATGCTGATAGAATAATCCTCTTGGTTGATGATTTGATGATTCAGAAGTTCCGTGATTCGGTCCCTTTTCGATCCCCTAGAATAATGCCTCTTGGTTGATATTTATAGAACACGGAAGAGAATTAGGGTTTGCACTTTTTTCCAGAAAAGTCTTCTTTTATTTATTTCCTTCCTTATTTGATCGGCGTTTTATTTCTTTCTCTTTTCTTCTTTTCTTCCTTTTCTCCTAACCACGTGCTCTTGTCAATCCCCGGTCTCTAGCTTTTATTTGTTGGAGAAGTTGTTATTCACATATAACCTGGGTTTGGATAACTAAATCTTGCTTCGTATTTGGATGAGGATGAATCTTCGCTATTCTTATCTTTTGACTCCGCCGAATACCAGTCGACTGGTGTTGGAGTAAGTCGACTGTGCCGATCGTCTTCAACCGTTCTGTGAAGTCGACTGTTGAAGAACCATTCGACTTATGCTTTGCAGTTCCCTGTGTATCATCCTCTCAGTCTGTATTAGCCTTGAATCTGCTTTGGTTGGCTTTTTTAGGCTGTTTCCTATGGAAAAGAAAAAATAAGAGTAAAATGCCACATATTGAGCATTTAAATGTCTAATTGCACTAAGATTATTGCTTCTAAATGTGAATATTCTTGGATTCATCACCAAGTTCCATCAACGAATAATCCCACTATATGATTTTGCCTTCTTCTTCTATTTGCCACCTTGTGAAAGAATTTTGTGTTCGCATCCCCTTCCTTAAGCTAATGTATTCTCGATCATTCCTTCCAATACAACTCCTTCATTGTTCCTATATGCTGTAGCTCTAGTATACCTCTTGCCAATTCGTCCTTTTCTGGTCCTAGTATGTCCCTCTCCTCTTGCATAGTTCCCAACTCATGGATTATATTGCTTAGTGTCTCCCTTCTTAAATTGACGTGCCCAAGCTTCTATCTAGCCCACCCTTTTAAACTCCTACGAAGATGCCTAGTCTTTTCAACCCAGATCCCTATGGCTGATGTTTCAAAAGTGGAGCCAAACCATAATTCTTCGATGACCTGACGCGTTTCGTTAATCGTCGTCCAAGATTTCTCGAATCTAAAAGGAAAGTTTTTGTTTCTGATAACCTGACCACAATCTATGATGAGGGGCAGGTGATCAAATGTATATCGCATAACGGACTTCACTTTTGCTAGCAGAAATGCATCCTCCCATTCGTTAGACCCCAAAACTCTATCTAGCTTAGCGAGAGTTGGATTTCGTTGCATGTTGGACCAAGTGAACTTTCTATTACTCATCTCTAACTCAAGCAGCTCCAAATCATCTATAGTACTATTGAACGTCTCCTACTTACTGCGGCTGTGGCCCCTACCTCTATGTTCATCTTGGTATCTAGTGATAATGAAATCCCCTCCTACCACCCATGGCCGATCCCATCTATTCCTGATGCCTTTAAGCTCCTTCCAGAGTTCTTTGCGCAATCTAGAGTCGTATGGACCGTACACACTAGTAACCACGTGTTCCCAATCATCACTTCTCCTTCTTAGTCAAATCGACACCATAAAATTTCCAATATAGTCGTCTAGAATCTCAAAGAGTCTCATATTCGCCCCAACCATTATGCCTCCGGAGAATCCCACCGCAGGCTTAAATCTCCAATCAAAGTATGCCGCCCATCTAAGACTTCCAAACTCTTTTGTGGATGGATTCTCAATTATGGTTTCTTGCAACCTGCAAATACTAGGGCGAATTTTATTAATGGTAATATTAATCAATCTTTTTTTTTTTTTTGATTTTTTTTCCTCACCATTCTTACATTCCAAAAGATGTATACAATTAAAAAACGTTGCTAGACACCTACCATCTACAACCCCCGAACCACTCGCGGCCTTATGCAATTGCTACCCTAGATTCCATTCTAATGATAACTACTTTTTTCTAACTGTTCCGCCCTATTAGAGCCCATGGCTATACCGTATAGACTAGCAAAATATATAAGTGAATCATCATTTAAAGAATTTAGAACAGAGAAGTCGGAAGTGAGAATACCTCCACCAGTCGTATCTTGCTTTGTTGCTTTAGACAACCTCTTGATTAACCCTTCTTGACTAGGATCCTGAGTTCCCCCTTTGTCCATCTGTCGCTTTCCCTTCCTCTGATACTCAGTAAATTTTTTGCTATTGCTGTTGCAGACACTTCCCCTGACTTCCTTGTCTCCAAACTCTATTTCCGTTTCTGAAATTATGTTGTCGTCTCGGACACCATTTAGCGCTCCAATTATCCCACCACAAGAGTCTAGAGCAGTCGACTGTTGGTTTGTTTCCACTAGTTAGATATTGCTTGTTGCTGTGTGAGCTTGCGGTGCATCATCAGCTTGATTGGAACTTTCTAACATAGAGATAACTTTTCAGAAGTCCGAAACCACATGGGCTTCTGGGTTAATGGGCTTCGACCCATTAACTTGCAACGTTGAGCCTTTGTTTCTGATTAGTGAAGTCAACGCTAGCCTGACCGAATGCTCAATTTCGGATTTTGAAAACTGTAGCCAGTCGTCCTTGACAATACCCATTTCCTTGCTAACCTCGAGCCCCTCGTTGTCACATCTTTTCAGAATTCCACCTTTTCCGCTGAACCTCGTATGAGCTGTCCCATCGTCTCCTACTTTCGTTTCACCCTTTGCAATGCTCAATGACTCTATTAATTGCTTAGGATGCCAGCTGTGAACAAGTTTTGTCTTGTCGCTCTCAGGTGGGCCCCCCACGTGGTTTAGTTTTTGAAACTGGCGGTCGGGATTCGTTTGAGAGTTGATGAGCGGCTTAGATAAGGCCTTGATTTGATCCGGAGATGGAAGACTGTGATTAATCACACCCAGTTCTAATAGCCTCACTCTATCTTCTACCTCTCGATCGTCATCTTTACCGTCAAAATCACCTACCTCCGCTGTTGCCGTACCTCAAAACGACACGCTCTTTTTTGCCTCGACGATCACCTTATCTTCATAAGCTTCGTTTTCAAAGTCGGCTATGATTTTTGAAGGGATGTCTACCCCGATGCGTAGCCGTGCAAACTTTTGATAGGTGTGCATTAGAGTCCCCTTATCGATCTCGATCAGCATTCCAAAGCTCCGAGTCAGGTTTTGAAATCCCGAACGTACCCAATAGTGGAACGGCAGACTGTAGAGACGAATCGACACCAACGGGAAGGACTCTACCTTGAGCGCTCCAAACCCTTGAGACCAGGGTTTGAAAGTGATGAAAAACTCCATACCTTACGAATCCTTTCCTTCTAAACCCTTCATCCCCAGTGCCTTCGCCGCCATCTCTCCATCGCTGCAATGTACAAAGAAACAGTTATCAGTGATGTCTTGCACCACCCATGTAGGCATGGGAAAAGACACCAATGCGGCCTGGAGCAACTCCGAAATGTCTTTAACATTGGGATTGCCAGTTTGTGCTTTCACCATAATGCAGTTCTTGTAACTTCTATCGAAATCTGCCATTAATGGCATCGGGGTAATCGTGGCTTTAATAACTCTCCTTTCACCCGTGGAGCTATCCTGAGTCTTACTTGCTTCCGAGATGAGTGAAGCTGCCGGCAGCGGAGGATCCTTAGAGGTCGATGCGGAAATGGCCCTGTTCCTGGGGCACGCCATTGAGATATGGCCGGAGGTTTTGCAGACATAGCAGAACCAATCGTTTTTGCAGTTGTTGACCGAGTGGCCTGCTTTTGCGCATTTATGGCAAGTTTGGCGACCTTCGACCTTCCGATCACTTGAGGAGCAATGGCTCTTGATTACTTTCCGAGTCTTCCTTGGCTTCACCAATTTTCACTCGCCGGCTTCATCTTCTCTGTTTCTGGGAGTCTCTTTCTCCAGTGATGGCGACCGTCGATGAACTTTATGTTCGTCAGTAACTCTGTAATCACCTCTAGTCACCTTCGCGAAGGTTCTCCTCTTGCTTTCTACCGGTCTTGTTCCTTGGTGCCGCATCTCCGACGATGAATGACGTTCTCTAGCCGCACTCTTGTCTCTAGTCACCAGCTGTACATCGTCATCCTCTCGAGTCCACCCCGTGCAACATCTTCACCCTCCTGCATCGCCTGCCCGGTCTCTATGTCTAGCAGGTGAGCATGATGTTGTCCTCCCCCTTGCTCTGCTCCGAGATAGTAGTTGGTCATCATGCGGCTTACTCAAACGTGACTCCATCTTCTTCTCCCTCCCACGCTTTGGCATTGTCGAAGATCTGCGATCGTAGATCCTGTCTCGCTTACTGGCGTGGTGGAGATGGGTTGAAGATAGTGGATTTGGTAGTGGGTGTAACATTACTCTTTTATGATATAAAGATCTATTTTAATGGTGTGAATTGTAAATTTTAGTTGCAGAGAATGAAATTGTAGTGCGCCAGAAAATTTTTAATCTTTTATTGTAAGACTGCCGATATCTTCTCTTTGGTATTGCTATTAAAAGAAGGTACTTGATGGAAGTGATATATATATATATATATATATATATATATATACATATATATATAGCAATGCTCCATTGCAAACGGGCGTCGTGCAAATGGATCGTGCAAACGACACCCGTGTCCATTGGATCAGATCGATCAAGATCCAGCAGTCATGAACGCCCCCGCTCGTTGAATGAACTTAGGCCGTTGTTCCAAACAATGACCTAGGTTGTTTGAAATAGTGGCCTTTTATAGCCTAGGCCGTTGTTTCAAACAATTCGTTGAATGAACCTAAGCCGTTATTTCCAAACAACGGTCGAGGTTGTTTGAAACCGTGGTATTTTATAGCCTAGGTCGTTGTTGGGAACAACGGCCTAGGTTATAAAAGGCTGAGGTTTCAAAGAACGACCTAGATTTATACTTTTTATAACCTAGGCAGTTGTTTCCAAACAACGATCTAGGTTCAAATTTTGGAGTGAATGAGAGAGCGAATAAGGCGAAGAGTATTTGGGACGAAATTCCCAAATTACCCCTCACAACTTAAGTGAGATGGGGATGATGGGCGAGCTCGATCACGGCCAACTTGATCCAATTGCCAACAATGTCGTTTGCATGGGGTATGTGCAAACAGGTCCGTTATATATATATATATATATATATATATATATATATATATATATATATATATATATATATATATATATATATATATATATATATATATATACACTTTGACAACAATGGGTAAGGTTATGTACACATTTTTAATTTATTTTTTATGGAAGAAAATGTGAAATATGGTGATCATGTTTTATTAAAAAGTAAATTATGAAGTAATTTCAGAAATTGGGCAAAAATACAAGCACATCTAGCCCCAACCTCTCGAGAGATTAAACCAAATTGAATCTAAAAGAAAATGTGAAATATGGTTATCATGTTTTATTAAAAAGTAAATTTTGAAACAAATCCAGAAATTGGGCAAAAATGCAAAGCACATCTAGCCCCAACCACTCGAGAGATTAAACCAAATTGAATCAAAACAAATTAGAGTAATGTAGCAAAGAACATAAATGGGATTTTCACAACATCCCGGGGGGATAAGATAACTAGCAATGTTAGAGATTATGAGAGACAATAACAATAAAATTAGGGTTAGGTTTAATATCCCACTGACTTAAGATATTATACCCTGCTTATCATAATTGGAATATCGCAGAGCACTACCTCTAGACCAGTATATATGGGATGAATCTGGGTTTAGGGTACTGAGCCTCGTGCCAGTCAACCCGGTCCAACAATTAGCATACAACACGTGCAAAACACGTGTTGCCCCCATAGAACATTATATACAATAATATTCTATTATATTGAGAATATACTTATATATCCTACAATCTCCTCCTATATTCTCAATATATTCGGCAATGCCATGTTATATCATTGGATAACAAAATAATATAGTTCGCAGACTAAATCAATTATAACTCGAATAGTTCAAATGAGACTAAACAAAAATAATCAAATAGTTCAAAGACTGTATCAAAACAGAATAGTTCACAATGACTAAACCAACTAGAGAAACCTATTATTATTTCAAAATCAACCAAAGCAAATAAACTTGAAGAACAAAATATGAGTTTTAAGCTCATGAACACAAGAGTCTTTGTAACACCCCTGCCCCGGGCTCGGACAATTTATACAATTTTTAAGAAAAATTAGATACTATGTAGTACAACTGCCCACCACAGGCTGCCTCTCAAAAGGTGGTTAACCGAATTGGTGACTCTTGATCCTTGGCATTTATTATTTATATAATACTTTATCATTTGAAACTATCGATGTGGGACAATTTCCCACTCTTTTCCCTTTCCATACCGTGCACACCCCCAGGGAGTAATCCCCCCTAGGTGCCACGTCACCCATGTAGAAGCACAGCACTCAAGTGTTGTTCTTCTTCCATACAAGCTGGTGGGTCCCCCCACCTCTTCACACAAACCGGATTCAAAGAATCCTTTTTCAAATCAATTAAATCTTTTATACAAATCCTCCTATAGAATAATTCCATAGGACAAAGTCAAATTCTTTTTTCATTATATATATTTCAAACCATATATATATATTTCAGAAATACGGGGTATTACATACACCCCCCCTTCAGAAATCAGCGTCCTCGCTGATGAGCACGGGGCATGCACAATCTAGTGCAGGATCTACTTTCTAGCCGATGTAGAGCATTTCTGTGAGCGTCACCCTCGTCTTTGGAATTCTGGAGACCAATCCCACTCTGCGGATCATTCTGTAGATCTCTTTCCATCGTCCCAGACTTCTGGGGATTGTCTATCTCACTCCGCCGATCATCCTGGAGTCCATAACCCACTGCTCTCCTACACTCGGTGTCGAAACCTGGCTCTGATACCATTTGTAACACCCCTGCCCCGGGCTCGGACAATTTATATAATTTATAAGACAAATTAGATACTATGTAGTACAACTGCCCACCACAGGCTGCCTCTCAAAAGGTGGTTAACCGAATTGGTGACTCTTGATCCTTGGCATTTATTATTTATATAATACTTTATCATTTGAAACTATCGATGTGGGACAATTTCCCACTCTTTTCCCTTTCCATACCGTGCACACCTCCAGGGAGTAATCCCCCGTAGGTGCCACATCACCCATGTAGAAGCACAGCACTCAAGTGCTGTTCTTCTTCCATACAAGCCGGTGGGTCCCCCCACCTCTTCACACAAACCGGATTCAAAGAATCCTTTTTCAAATCAATTAAATCTTTTATACAAATCCTCCTATAGAATAATTCCATAGGACAAAGTCAAATTCTTTTTTTCATTATATATATTTCAAACCATATATATATATTTCAGAAATACGGGGTATTACAGTCTTAAACTCAATAGAAGTTATACCAAGCAAGTGACAAATTTATTCTCGAAGAAATAAATCAAAACTATATCCTTGCTTTTATGTTTACTCCTCCATTTTTGAGCAAATCATTATTTTGAAATATATGTTGACAGATTCAACTCCTACATCTTTGCTAGCTTATTGAAAACAAGACTATCAAGAGACACATCTCTAAAAATTCTAGCGGATTTCATAAAGTATCTAGTTTCATTAAAGAACTTAATTAGTACAATTCAATGATAGTTTAGCAATATGTAATGCAAGCATCACAATCAAGTTTCTTTAACTAAATAATGAAATAAGAACTATTATAATTTCTACACAAGAACTATATTATGTTTTATATTGAAATGATAGAAAAGTCAAATCAATTATGGTTAATTCTGAATCATCAAAATTGGAATGAAACATGAATCCATAAAAGAGATATATTATCAAAATTGGAATGATATAATGACAATTGTAATCATCGAAAACACATCGACAAGTTTTCATGCTTTCTTTTGGAATAATGAGATGATTCTAATTAAATTATGAGAATATATAGCATCATCAAAATTCGAATGAAATTATATATTAACAAAATTTAAATAGAACTTTTCAAATTATCTAAAGCATGTCAATTGCCTAAAATTGATGCTTAAGTTTGAACTTCTCTTTGGCTCCAATTGGATTCTAATTCATCAAAACAACTAGGATGTTAAAACTTTTGGCTCAATAGCTTTTAACTCCATATCCCCTACAGTTTTGATAATTGGATCACTTTCAAGTCTCTTAGCAAGAGCATTAGCCATATTTTGTCTCAATTGCACTTTATTTATGAGAAAGTTCAACTAGGCTTCTTTCAGCCTTAATATACCCCTCTAACTATTATAGAGTGAGTTATGAGCTACAGTGCATTGTAGCTTGATAGTCGACGAATAGAATTAGAGAGTTAATATACCCCTCTAACTTCTTAATGGATGACTAGCAACAAGTTCTTGAATCCACTCCGCCTCTTCCCCTGCAGAGGATAACACAAAGAGGTCTGATTTCATGGATGATAGCACAGTGCTGTTTGCCTTTTAATTTTCATAACATTTATGTTCCTCCTAGTGTAAACACATATCCACTAGTTATCGGCTTTCACTAAATTCTGAGCATTATAATGCATCAGATCATCCATTCATTCTTAAAGGATGAATAGAGTAGCACAGAGTAAACTCTTGAGTACTTCTCAAGTAACTCATTAGCCTCTTAGGGCTCTCCAATGTGTATTAATAGGACTAGTACTGAATATGCAGATCATACCTACCTCAATGGCTATGTATGTTAGTGCAGATCTTTGTATATATGAGACTTCCAATAAATTTAGAATGATTCACTTGTCTCGTAGTTGCACCATCATTAGGTATCAACCTTTATCATACTCATAAGGTGTTTCCAAACACATTTTCAGTCACTATATCCTCACTTTTGGAAAACATTATTGATTTAATGAGTTTGACTAAGGGTTATCCCTTTCCAACCCAAACTCACTCTTATACCTAATATGGTGTCCATAACACCTAGTTATTTCATGCTGAAATCTTTGGATAGCACAGTTTTAACTTTATTTGTAATAGAGATGTCACTTCCAATCAACAAGCATGTCAACAATATACAAATAAATGAGGCCAATTATATTTGACTCACCACAGAATTAACGACATTTATCTGAATTACTTGATTAAAAACTAAGCTATTTAAAAGTTTGTCAAATTATTTGTGCCTCAAGATTAACACATGTTTTAAAAACATACAATGATTTTACCAATTTGAAAATCTAGTTCACTAAACATATTAGTGCAAACTTTTATGTACAAAACTGTTTAGTACAAAACTTTTCAATACAAAGGATCAAGTATAAATTTTTTAGTACAAAACTGTATAAACATCTTTCATGAATAACAAAATTTTAAATAGATGTAAGAGCAAGAAGAATACTTATTGTAGCAATATGACAGACATGTGAGTAGATGACAAACAAATCTTCCCCACTTGTCTCAATCAATCCTTTAGTTGCTAAAATTGCATTAAAATTATTACTCAACATTTCAAAATTAAGTTTCTTCTACAAAACCCCACATACGATAGTTTTAGCCTATTTCGAAAAATACCTTTTTTTTTCCTTTTTTTTTCTTCTTCTTCTTACTAACTTACTATACATAAGACTATCAATGTTTATAAAAAGTGAAAATCAGTGTATGATAAGTTAGTAAGGAAAGAAAAAAAAACCAAGGTATTTTTCAAGTAAATTAAAGTATTATTATATAACAACAAATTTATTTCCTTATCTACTAAAGACTCTTCGTGGCTTATTTTCCATTAAAGTTTTAAATATTAGTAAGGCTGGTTCTTGATTCCAACTGTGAATCATTGACTGTATCTGTAGGACTAGATACTTTCATACATTTATCTTTGATGAACACATCCTCAAAGAACTCTGCAAGTCTAGACTCTTCTAACACAAATTAGATAGATCCAACATCTGTCTACAGAACTACATTCTGCACTTTCTAAGCACACACAAAAATTTATTATAGGTCCTACTTTAGGCCTTCTAGGGTCATGTACTCTAACACATGTACCGCACCACATGTTTTCACTTTAACAAAATTAATTGTGTTTTTATCCCATAGTCTACATGGTGTAAATAATTTAGAGTATGGTAACATATTAGGAATATGATTAACAATACAATATCACCCATAATTACATAAAGTCAAACAATAATCAATAATATAGAATTCAACATTTCACTAAGTGTTTGATTCTAACTTTTATCAATACCGTTTTGACTATTGTAAATAGAGTGCACTAGAGATTATGTCAAATGCGAAATTTTCTTAAAATTGTTAAAACATACTCACCACCTCTATCAAATCTATTGATCTTAGCATTTAACTAGATTTCTATTCATTAAAATAACGAGTGCTTCAATCTCCATATATATATATGACAAACATTCAATAATCATCTACATATGTGATTAAATACTTCTGACCAATCATCGTCTCATCTAGTCACAAAGCTACTAAGATCACAAATATCAGAATGTATCGACTTAAGAAGTTGTGTGCTCCTAGAGACCATACTAAATGGTTTTCTATTGATCATAATGTGAGTACAAATTTCACAATTGTCATATTTAATGAGGTGTCGTATAGCATACTTATGAGTTTTAACAAGAACACACAATTTATATATAGTTCACATGCCCTAGCCTGTTATGCCGTGTTCAAGGACTACACAAATTAAAACTACTATTGTCAATTGCTTCGCTTGTTAAACTCAACTTACATATGCAATTAATTATTCAAGCACATTATAAACTATTAATAATATGAGTTAATACAAAATTACTCTACTACATTTTACAGAATAGTTTGCTTTCTCTCATGGTTTCAACAATGTCCATATGCTCAACCACATAGAGCGTAGAGTTCTTTTCTTTATCCGTTCTTCATCATCTTCATAATGCTAAATGAGATAATGTCAATATTTTATAACTCAACTTGCACACACAGTACAGTGAACGAGAAAGAATAAAACGTAACTAATGGAGTTATATCCTGTATTACGAGATGCTCTCACCTAAGTTACAAATATTTGTCATAAATCTTATACATCAATCTTTATTAGAGAAACAAGCATACAATCTCACACAAAACTGCAAACAATGAGTTTGTCAATATATCTATACACATAGTATAACATGGCACACTTGACAACCCTAAACATGTTAGTTTTCAATAATTATGATCTAAAACTTCAATTCATGTGATCAAACGCACAAAACGTTAACACATTCATCACATGAAAATACTAAGAAAGATTATAGTAGATCATACCGACACTTCAAGTTATAAGTGTTTTCCAAATTCGATGGGAAAGTCTGCGTAGGGCAGACTTATTCAACCGTGATGCAAATCCATCATCTCCAATACACACAATTTGTATGTAACTTTGAAATTCCTACATTCATCAAATTATTAAAGATTAGCCAATTAAACGAATTATTAGCTCTATTTAAATCTAAGAACAATTTAATTGGAGATACAATTTTGTAGTCAAACTTATAATTTAACTTATCAAAATAAATAATTGATCTTTAGCACATAGAAAAAATAGTTGTTCAAACTTGTATTTAACTAAACAATGGATACGCAAGCTTTGAACTTTAGCTCTTATCAACAACAAATAATTAAATGATATATGCAGGTAAAGAACTTATCTTTAATTTCAGATCTAATCCAGTCCAAACATATTTGGATATAGTCTAAATAACATTCCTATTGCTTTCACCATCTTCAACAATTGCATCAACATCTCATATTGTGTTTTCTTCTTCAAATTGTTAAATTTAGAAATATCGAACGTCTATAGTTTCAGAATCTCGTACGAAAGATTAAGTTTTTCCACCTTAAAGGAATAAACAGTAATTTCCAAAATTTAGAGGGTTTATTCTGAATAATTACTGTTACCGCTAAATCTGGTGTGGGGGTAAACAGACAGTATTTATGGATTCTTGGAAAACCTGAATAGCAAACCTGGACTTGTTCCGCCAGAGTTTGACCGTTGACTCCTGCCGTTAACCTGCAAAAAGTGTGAGACACCGGGGTTGATCCCGGCGACGCACCCTCCGACGCTCAAGTCAGTAATCAGGAATGATTATGAGAGAGCGTAAATTGACAAAAGATTGATTACCTCATAACGGTGGTGGATGGGGGGTATTTATAGTCGCCTTAGGGATCAGTTTAGAAATGTAATCCCGGTGATCTGATAAGGATTAAAATCCTCGTAATCAGATAAGGAATGTAATCCCTAATTCCCAGTGAAAGGATAGATACGAATCAGGGCCGTTGATTTGGTTTAATCAGAAACCCTAATTCTATCCTGCTGGACTGGGTTCGTTTCGGGTAGGGACCCGTACCCAGTTGAGGTGGATCCGTTCGCAGGTTATTGGGTCTTTGAGATGGAGACCCAGTACCCGCTTCAGACCCATTTGTAGGTGAAATTATCGTTTTACCCCTGGGCTTCAAGATTCGTGCCCGATTTGGACGGTTCCGATTTAACTCCATTTTTAGCCATATCACGAGCCCCCCACTCCCGAAGACTGAGTTTGATCAGCCTCCGAGGAGTAGTTTTACTATTTTAATGGCTGGCGGAGTTGTATCGGAGTCCAAATGGGAGGTTTCGAATCTTTGAAGGAGGTAGTGTGGTGATTTTTCAAGTTGACTGCGCTCTGAGTTGTTCTCGAGCTCTTCTAGCCATTTGGTGATTTTTATCTATTTTTTCGGATTATTTATTTAATTTTGCGAAGTGTTAATCCGTCGTTCGGGGGTCTTAACAAAACGTTCTAAGCAACAATTATTCATTCAGGGGCTCGAAAATATACCCCCGAACTTATAATCATTTTCTAGAATTTTTAGTTAATTTTCCTAAATTTTTAATAATTTTTTCGCAATTTTTAAATAAATAAAACGATTAAAATAAATAAAAACTAATTTTTAATACCGATTTATGGCGTGGCGCGATCTGGGCCGTCCATCGCGTCGAGCGCGATTTTCTGGGTGATCAGACGATCCAAGTTGTTTGGTAGATAGTTTCTCCGTATGAGAGGGTCGGTTCCTCGGTCGCTCGGCTCGGCTCTTCGTCAGCTCGGCTCGGTGCCTCAGAATCTTCCGAGCTACGTGGCAAGATCCTGAGCGTCCATCTCAGCACGGATCCCCAAAAAACGCTATCTTGTCGTTTAGTGAACGTGGCAAGATCTGTGCCGTCCATCGCGTCGAGCACGTTTTTTGACGAGATCCAACGGCTGAGGAAGGTCGGCTTCTTTTTTCTCCATATGTGGAGGTCGGTACCTCGTCCGCTCTGCTCGGAAGCTCGGCGGATTGATAGTTCGACCTAGCGGTTCGGAGGCTCGACCAAACTGTCCGTTAGCTCGGCTAAGCACCACGGCAGGTCGGTAGTTCATCCTCCGTAGTTCGGCAGATCGGCTGATCGACTAGGTACTCTGGTGGGTCGTTCAGTTCGACCCAGTAGCTCGAAGGCTCGACCAAGCTATCCGCTAGCTCGGCCAAGCTCTCCGGTGGCTCAATCTGTTGTCCCCTGTACTAGCGGCTCGGCGGTCTAGCCAAGCTGTTCGGTAGCTCGGCTCGGAGCGTCGGGATCTGCCGAACTACGTGGCACGATCCTGGGCATCAATTTCAGCGCAGATCCCCACAAAACGTTATCTTATCGTTTAGTGAACGTGGCAAGATCTGAGCCACCCATCGCGTTCTGGCGCGAATTTTGAGGTGATCCGACGGTGAGATTGGTTTGGCAGAATTTTTCTCCATATGTGGGGGTTGTCTCCTCATCCCCTCGGCTCGCGAGGATAGTGGTTCGGACGAGCGCTCGGGAGTTTGGAGAGTTCGGATCACCTTGCGAGATCTGAGCCGCTCATCTCGGCGTGTATCACGAGGCCGGGGGTCCAGATGACGAGAAAACATTATTTTGTCATTTTGTGGGCGTGGTGTGATCTGAGCCGCCCATCGTGTTTTAACGCGAGTATTGAGGCGATCTGACGGTGAGATTGACTCGGCAGAATTTTTCTCCATATGTGGGGGTCGGCTCCTCGTCCCCTCAGCTCGCGAGGATAGTGGTTCGGACGAGCGCTCGGGAGTTTGGAGAGTTCGGATCACCTGGCGAGATCTGAGCCGCTCATCTCGGCGTGTATCACGAGGCTGGGGGTCCAGATCACGAGAAAACGTTATTTTGTCGTTTTGTGGGCGTGGCGTGATCTGAGCGGCCCATCGTGTTTTAACGCGAGTATTGAGGCGATCTGACGGTGAGATTGACTCGGCAGAATTTTTCTCCATATGTGGGGGTCGGTTCCTCGTCCCCTCGACTCGCGAGGTTAGTGGCTCGTCAAGGTGCAAATTGCCGAGCAACGGAGTTGAGTTTCTGACTTAGTAGCTCGAAGGCTCGGCCAAGCTGTCCGTTAGCTCGGCTAAGCGCTCCGGTGGCTCGTCAAGGTTTGAATCGCCAAGCAACAGAGTTGGGAACGTCGTAACTCTCTGTTTTGGCATTTTACCTTCTCTTAGTGGGCCTTTAAATGCTTAAGTAAGCCCAAACATCGCTTTGAGGTTATAAATTCTCACCCCCTCACCCCTGAGCTCATTTCTCACTTTTCACTCCCAAGTTTCTACTTTTACTCTCTGTGTGCTCTGCTAGCAGCGATTTCAGCTCCAAGGCAGTTGCGTTAGCTGTTGCGTGGGCCAGGCAATTTTCGGCAAACTAATTTCGACCGTGAACGTCACTTCAAGGCCATGTCACATCAAGGTAAGTTTATTTGCCTTAGCTTTTTTAGAGATGTCAAGGGTAGACTCGGGGAGTGAGGCCTCATCCTCGGGCGAACACCGAGGAGAGGAGGCGAATGGAGATCCGAAGAAAGGGGAAGGAGGTGGCAGGGCCGTCCGTGGCCGAGGTGAAGAAGAAGAAGAAGGCAGTGGCCCGATCTCCTGTAGTCGAGGAAATCGTGGAGACAAAGCGGCGAGCCCCTGAGTCGGGCCAGTACCCTAGTGTACTGTTCAACCATGCCGGAGTCAGGCAATATGAGGGTGACCTTCTGAAGAAGGCGATTGCGGTCGGCAGTCTACGAGGAGAACAACCCGAGGCAGATTACTGAGGTGGACGAGATTGCCTCGGTATTATCTGAGAAGGACCTGCTCCGGATCAGAAAGGGGTTCTCCATCCCTCCGGAGTACAAGCTGATCCTCCCCGGCCCTGGGATGCGAGCGAACTCCGAATTGTCGCCGGATACGTGTGTGTTCGACTACAACTCGCTGAGCGCCGGATTGCGCTTTCCTCTGCACCCCTTTGTGTTAAGGGTCCTCCAGTGGTACTGCCTGGCGCCGACCCAGTTTATGCCGAACACCTGGTGCCACGTGCTTGCCTTCTTGCTGCAGTGCCGCAACGCCGAGGTCGAGCCAGATGTGGTGATCCTCGGAGTATGTATTGGATTCACCGGATGCACAAGACTGAGCATCGCTACTACCTGTCACTCCGGAAAGGCGTTAGGCTCATAGAGAATCCGGATTCGATAAAAGGTTGGAAGGAGAAGTTCTTTCTGTTGAAGGAGCCCTCGATGCTGGACATTCCGACTTGGTGGAACGTAGAGGCGCCAAAGTTTACAAGGGTCGACCCGGTACTGACAGCGGCCGAGGAGGAAGTGGCGGCGAAGATCATTGCTCTTCCAATGTTTATCTCGAGGGAAATGACCGAGGAGGTGCTACACGGGTCGGGCCTTAGTTCGATCGACCCGAGTACGCTCCTGACATCTTGTAGTATTTTTTTTCTAAGTTTCTTGCTCGTTTTTCTAACTTGTTGTTTGTTTTTTTTGTTCGGAACAGAAGCACCGACGATAGATTTCATGGGGATGTTGAACGAGCGAGGCAAGGTTGCCGATGGGAGGAAGAGGAAGAGGCCGAGCACGACGGCATCGTCCGGCCGACCCTCTAAGGCTCCTTCGACAGTTGCTCTGCCTACCCCGGTTCCTGAGGCTCCCTCGTCAGCGGTGGTCGTCTCCGCCGACCCCTCGGCTCCTGTCGCGTCTGCCACGGTCGGTGAGGCCTTCACCGTCTCGACGGTGCTGTCGCTCAAGGCTCCGCCCCTGACCACTCTGGCCGAGGAGATCCTGACTGAGCAGCACAAGAAGCTGTTCGTCCCCGACTGGCGGGTGAAGAACCATGACGGCTTCCTCGGTGATTCGCAGATGTGCATGCAGGCTGTCAAGCATCTGGCGACCCCGAAGGACCGAGCCGCGTTGAAGGCGGGGACGACCGGTGACGACACCTATGAGGTCGCCCGGTCGCTCATGTCAGTGAGTCTTGATACACACAATTTTTTTTGAAAATCTCTAAGTCCACAGTTCGTCCGTTGCTTCGATCTAACACTTTGTTTACTTTGTTAGGCCACCTGTCACTTCGGCCACCTCATCCAGGAGTTCGCCGAGCAGGAGAAGGAGCTGAAGGCCGCCTGTGACAAGGACAGGGCGGATAAGGCGAGGGCGGTTAGGCAACTCGAGGCGGAGCAGCGTCGCTCAGACGGCTTGGCGGTTCGAGTTGCCGACCTCGAGGCTGACCTGGAGCGAGCGAAGGGGCAGCTCGTCGAGGAGGTTGCCAAAGTCGCTAAGGCTGCCGAGGCGCTGGTGGAATCGGCGAGGACCCTAAAGGCGGCGAAGGCGGAGAAGGATGCCGTGGCGGCAGTGGTGAGGGCGGAAGTCGAGGCCGAGGCGAAGGCGCATATGGCTTCCAACATGGAGAAGTGCTACGAGAGGGCCCTCGACCATGTCCAGGATCGCGTCCCTGGCTTCCAGAGAGTCGGGTACCGGCTGTGGCCCGGATCTGTGGCAGAAGGCGAAGAGGAGGAGGGCGAAGAGGAGGAAGGAGACGAGGAGGAGGATGGACAGCAGGACGAGGAGGTGTCTGCCGACTTTGAGGTTGTGGCGGTCGAACCCCAAGCCGGGGCGACGGGAGGTGAGGGACCATCTGGCGAGGCACCCGTGTCCGAGCCGCCGCCGCAAGTGGACCCTTGATCTCCTCGTCTTTTGTAATTTTTGTTCTCCTTCTTTTTGGATGTAATGCCTTTTTGCGGACTGGCCACCGCTCCTTTATCATGAATGAAAACTCTAGAATTTTTGGCCGAGTCGTTTGTCTATTTTTTCTACGTATTTGGCTAAGTGTTTGGCCCGGAGCTTGTCTCCCAATGTAATACTTTGATCTTTCAGATTTTTGGGCTTGGTCTGGACACCGCAGCAGCTCGGCGATGTGCGGAGTTATTTAAGCAGTCTCGTGAAGCTCGTCTCGAGGGCGAGGGTGAGTTGACCAGGAGGATACTGTTCAATGTGGACCAGAAGAACAACGAGTTACTGGCTGAGGTACACCACCTGCGAATAGCCGAAGGGGAACTTTCGGCGAAGGAGGAGGAATTAGCCTCGGTTCTGGCCGAGCGCAACGGGCTGGCAACGAAGGTCGAGCAGTTGCAGAGGGTTACAGTTGACAGAAACATCGAGGTGACCAATTTGCGTCGCATCATATCCGACAGTGTTGAGTTTCCGGGTTTGGCTAAACTCCATCGGTTCAAGATATCGGTGAAGGACGAGACTTTGAAAGATAGGATTGCCGAACTCGAGGAGGAAATCGCTCGTCTTAAACCTCAGCCTGTGAGGATTAACGTCCGCAGCACCTCGTGTACCCGCGAGGAGAGTGAGCGAGGAATTTTTTTCTACGAACTCGCGACCCGTGCTCCCGTCGTTGGTCGGACTGCGGCCGATGCTCAAAGTGGCATAGCAATTTCCTCGAGTGGAGCCTCGGTCGGAGCCACTGTTAGGGTTAGTGGCGAAGAGGCATCTCAGTTCGTCGGCCTAGAGACGAGCTCGGAGGTTAAGCGACGCCGACCCTGAGTGTCTCTGAATCGGAATGTTGCTGTTCCGAGGAGGCGTTGAACAAGTTGTGCTGGACTTTGAATCTTTGTAGCGTCTTTTTGTTGTAACCTGTTGCCTTGTAAAATTATCAAGTTGTTTTAATAAAATTGGAGCTCGTCTGTTCATTGCTGTGTCGGAGCCACTCTACTTTTGAAACGAACCATGCGAACCATTAGTCATCTCTTTGGTTTGTGCTAGCTGTAGAACTCTCGCTCTTGCTCGGGGTGTGCCGAGGTTACTTTGCACTTCGGTTGCTTGGTAGCTCGGATTTCAGACGTGAGCCACGTGGCTCAATCTGACGGTTGATCACGATCATGGCGCGAATCACGAGACAGGAGGTTGGAATTTCGAGAAAACGTTATCTTGTCATTTTGTGGAGACGTGGCGCGATCTGATCCGTCCATCATGCTCTAGTACGAATTTTGAGATGATCTAACGGTGAAATAGGTTCGGCGGTATTTATCTCCATATGTGGAGGTCGATACCTCATCCGCTCGGCTCGGTGACTCGGGGCATTGAGGAAGATCAGCCGAACCGAGCGTCGGACTCCGAATTTGTCGTCAGAGTTAGTCAATGGTTGTGGGAGCAATTCCGAATGGCGAACCACTTCTAGCTCGCTTAAGAGCGAACTTGTGAAGTAGAATCGAGCCAAGTGTTGGACTCCAAACTATCGTTAGAGATATTCAACGGCTGCAGGAGCAATTCTGAATGGCGAACCACTTCTAGCTCACTTAAGAGCGAACTTGCGAAGTAGAATCGAGCCAAGTGTTGGACTTCGAACCATCGTTAGAGTTATTCAATGGTTGTGGGAGCAATTCCGAATGGCGAACCACTTCTAGCTCGCTTAAGAGCAAGCTTGCGAAGTAGAATCGAGCCAAGTGTTGAACTCCGAACCATCGTTAGGGTTGTTCAATGGTTGTGGGAGCAATTCCGAATGGCGAACCACTTCTAGCTCGCTTAAGAGCGAGCTTGCGAAGTAGAATCGAGCTAAGTGTTAGACTCCGAACCATCGTTAGAGTTGTTCAACGGTTGTGGGAGCAATTCCGAATGGCGAACCACTTCTAGCTCGCTTAAGAGCGAGCTTGCGAAGTAGAATCGAGCCAAGTGTTGGACTCCGAACCATCGTTAGGGTGAAGAGTAAAAGCCAAGAGATACAAGCAATTTTACAGGTATGAAAAAACATTCTTTATTGACAACTAATAGTCGGCCGCTTCTAAGTTGCGAGCCGTTATTACATATGAGAAATAAAGAGGAAAGATACAGGGGAAAGGAGAGGAACGGTTCGACATCCCAGAATACTTAGAGAGGCGCTGAGGCGCTTTCTTGGTATTTCAAAAGATGGTCGGCATTCCAGGTCCTCGGGATTTCTCTGCCTTCGAGGTCTTCCAGACGGTAAGCTCCAGGCCGAACTACTTTCGTGATTTTATAGGGTCCCTCCCAATTCGGAGCTAGCTTACCCTTCTGACTGGGGAAGGAGATAGCTAGCTTTCTGAGGACCAAGTCCCCTTCTTTGAGGTCGGTGGGATGGACCCTCTTATTGTATGCCAACTCGATCCTCCTCTGGTAGCTCTGTTGGCGGATTGACGCTCTTTCCCTTAGCTCGTCTATCAGGTCTAAGTTTGCCCGAAGGTCTCTGGCATTCTGTTCTTCGTTGTAGGCTGCAAGGCGAGGAGAAGGTATTCCGACTTCAAGAGGGATCACAGCATCGGACCCATAGGTGAGGTTGAATGGGGACTCACCTGTGGGGGTCTGTTTCGTGGTGCGATAGTTCCACAGCACGTTGGGGAGCTGATCGACCCATAGGCCTTTAGAACACTTATTCAACCTCTTCTTAATACCGGAGAGGATCTATCGGTTAGCATTCTCCACTTGACCATTCGACTGGGGATGGGAGACGGAGGAGAATCGTTGTTGGATGGCGAGGTCTTCACATAGAGCTCGGAATGCAGCCCCAGTAAACTGGGTTCCGTTGTCTGTTATGAGGACTCGAGGGACACTGAATTGACAGATAACGTTCTTCCAGAAGAACTGAAGTACTTTGTTCTCGGTGATAGTGGCCAAGGGCTCGGCCTCTATCCACTTCGAGAAGTAGTCGATGGCCACGACTAAGAACTTGAGCTGGCCGGGAGCTGGGGGAATGGCCCTAGTAAATCCATCCCCCACATTGCGAAGGGGATAGGACTTGATAGGGAGGTGAGATGAGCTTGTGGGAGACGACGAATATTGGAATACTTCTGACAAGAGCTGCATTGCCGAACGTGTCGCTCGGCGTTTTGGAGGAGAGTAGGCCAGAAGTACCCGTAATTCAACACCTTCCGAGCTAGTGACCTGGACCCTGAATGTGCCCCGCCGATGCCTTTGTGGAGCTCTTGCAAGGCGTAATCGGCTTGTTCTGGGGAGAGGCATCTCAAGTACGGCCTGCCGTCCACTTGCGTGAAGGAGTGTTTGTACAAGATCCCGTCAACTAGGGTGTACCGCTCTGCTCTGGTTCTCACTCGGCGAGCTTCCTTAGGGTCTTCGGGGAGGAGCCCATCCCTTAGGAATTCCACCAATGGTTTCATCCAGTTATCTTGCAGTAGGACCGGCAGCGACTCCACCGAGTCGAGAATTTCGTCTTCTATACTTGGTTTCAAGAGAACCTCGATCAAGATGGTCTGTTCGAGACCTTGGAGGGAGGAGGAGGCTAGCTTGGAGAGGGCGTCGGCCTGGGCATTCTCCTCTCGGGGGATCCGCTGGATGAGCGCCTCTTCAAACTGGGCCATGGGAGCTTGGACTTTAGCGAGTACTTTGCCATCCGATCGTCTCGTGCTTCGTACTCGCCCAAGACATGATTTACCACCAGTTGAGAGTCACTAAAGATTCGTAGGCGCTGCGCCCCTGCCCTTCGAGCCATTCCGAGACCGGCGATTAGTGCCTCGTACTCTGCTTCGTTGTTGGAGGCCTTGAAGCTGATGCGGAGGGAGTATTGGAGGACGAAATCATCTGGGCCCGCCAGGATGACCCCGGCTCCGCTTCCCTCATTGCAAGAGGAACCGTCTATGAAAACCGACCAGATAGGAGGTCCGTTCGTTGCCTGGCTGACCTCGGGAATGGTGCTCTCGACGATGAACTCTGCTAAGGCCTAAGCTTTGATCGCAGTCCAAGGCTGGTATGAGATGTCGTGCTGGCTTAGCTCGATGGACTACTTCATGAGTCGACCGGAGGTCTCCGGCTTGTGGAGGACTTGCTTCAGCGGTTGGTTGGTAAGAACGACCACCGAGTGGGACTGGAAGTATGGGCCAAGCTTTCTTGCTGCCATAATCAGGGCGTACGCCATCTTTTCTATCTTTGGGTAGCGGAGCTCGGCATCCCGAAGAACCTTGCTCACATAGTAGATGGGCTTTTGAGCCCGGTCTTCTTCCCTCACCAAAACGGCACTAAGGGTCTGTTCGGAAGCAGCTAAGTAGAGGTAGAGGGTTTCGCCTGGAACGGGCTTGCTGAGGAGAGGAGGGTTGACTAGATAGGCCTTTAGCTGGTCGAACGACTCCTGTTGCTGTTGACCCCATTCAAAACCCTTAGCCCCCCTGAGAGCCTTGAAGAAGGGGAGGCACTTTTCCCCGGACTTCGAGAGGAAACGCCCGATAGCGGCGAGGCGACCCGTTATCTTCTGAACTTCCTTGACGTTCTTGGGAGGAGCCATGTCTAATATGGCCTTGATTTTCTTAGGTTTAGCTTCGATTCCTCTTTGGCTGACCATAAAGCCGAGGAACTTTCCTGATGAGACTCTGAACGCACACTTGTTCGGATTGAGCCTCATGTTGTGCTTTCTCAGTACTCGAACGCCTCCTGTAGATCGGCCACATGATCGGCCCCTCGGATGCTCTTCACAAGCATGTCGTCGACAAATACTTCCATATTACGACCGAACTGGCTCTGAAAGACTTTGTTGATGAGGCGCTGGTAAGTGGCACCTGCATTCTTTAATCCGAACGGCATCACCCTGTAGCAGTAGAGTCCCTGGTCGGTAATAAAGGAAGTCTTCGGGATGTCCGGGGGAAACATTCGGATTTGGTTGTAGCCGGAAAAAGCGTCCATGAAGCTGAGGAGCTTATGGCCCGAGGTGGCGTCGATGAGGGTGTCGATGCTCGGAAGAGGGAATGGGTCTTTGGGACATGCCTTGTTCAAATCAGTGAAGTCGATACATATCCTCCAGGTTCCATTTGACTTCTTTACCATGACGACATTGGAAAGCCATTCTGGGTAGTTAACCTCCTGTATGAACCGAGTTTTTAGGAGGTTGTCTACCTCTTCTTTGATAGCTTGTTGTCGCTCGGGAGCGAATTTGCGCCTCTTCTGTTGAACCGGTTTGGACCCCGGTGCAACGCTGAGGTGGTGGACTAGAAGCTCCTCGGAGATTCCTGGCATGTCGGCGGCGGACCAAGCAAAAAGTTTGCGGTTCCTTCGAATGCACTGCACTATGTCGGAGCATAGGGCAGACGGGAGGGTTTTGCTAATGAAGAACTTTTGGCTCGGATCCTCCTCCGAGAAGAGCACTTCCTCCAATTCGTCCACTGGCTCGGACGTTGGTCGGACACTCTCCTGGGGGATCTCTAAAGTTTCGAGGGAGAGGACTGGACCCCCAGTCGAAGTCATATAGCACTTGCGGGCTATCTCTTGACTGCCCTTGACTTCCCCCACTCCTGCCCGGGTGGGGAATTTCATCTTGAGGTGGTATGCTGAAGGAATGGCTTCTAGGGCAGCTAGGCCGGGTCGGCCTAGGATGACATTGTACGCAGCTGGGACATCAACGACCATAAAGTCCATCGGCTCCGTCCGGGTGGTAGGAGTTTTGCCAGCAGTTACGTCGAGGGAGATTACCCCTTCAATAGTTACTGGCACTCCCGTGAACCCGTGGAGTGTGTAGTCGGCCAGTTTGAGATGGTCCCGGGATAGCTGAAGCCCTCAGAAGGCTGAGAGGAAGAGGATGTTCACGGAGCTTCCGTTGTCTACTAGGATCCTCTGCACTTTGAAGTTTGCCATATGAAGGTCGATAACAAGTGCGTCACAATGGGGGGTCCTGACCCCCTCGAGAACTTCATCTGAGAATGTGACCGGGACACCGAGGCCTTTGGGGGGAGGGGCACCGTGAACTGAATTGACCTCTCAGACGAACGCCTTTCGAGAGGAGTTGGAAGAGCCTCCCATGGGGCCTCCATGGATAAGATGTAGAATGCGCTCTTCCTCGAAATCAGGGGTTTCATCACGTTGCTCGGGACGCTTGTTAGCCCCCCGAGGCGGAGGAGTGGAGCGATCGGTTCGATCCTTTGTTCTCACAAATTTGGCCAACTGCCCCCTCTGGATGAGGGCCTCTATCTCGTTCTTCAGCGCCCGACAGTCGTTGGTGTCGTGGCCATGATCCCTGTGGTAACGACACCACTTCTCTTTGTTCCTCCTCTTGGACGGGGTATTCATCCTCGGAGCAGGAGGTATGACCCTTTCCTTATCAACTTCCATTAGAATGGTGGAGACATTGGTATTGAGAGGAGTAAATTTCTCGAACCCGGGGGGAGGGCGGCACTGACTGCTATTATCCTTTTGAAGCTTCTTGGCCCCTTCCTCTTCAGTTGTCTTTCTCTTTGTCCAGGCAGTATATCCTCCAAAGCGCGGGAGATATTCAGCTTCCTCAGCCCGAATATACTTCTCGAACCTAAGCAGGAGGTCGGCAAAATTATGCGGGGGCTTTTTAGCAAGGGACGAGCGAAGGTTAGAATTGAGGACGTTGGATTGGAATGCGACCGTCGCAACTGATTGGTCGAGGGAGGCGATTGATCTGACCTCTGCAGTAAACCTCCTCACATAGTCCCTCAACTTTTCTCCCCTCTCCTGACGGAGGTGGAGCAACGAGATGCTGGTCTTCTCCGTGCGTCTGCTACTCACGAAGTGGGTGATGAAGAGGGTTTCGAACTGTTCGAAGGAGAAAATGGAAGACGGGGCGAGGCGGGAGTACCATTCCCGAGCCGAACCCTTAAGAGTGGCGGGGAAGGTTTTGCAAAGCAAGGCATCGGAAGCTTGGTGGATAAGCATGAGAGTCTTGAAGCTTTCGATGTGGTCAACGGGGTCCGACTCCCCCGAGTAAGTTTCAAACTGCGAAGGTTTGAAACCTCTTGGGATAGGAGCCTCCATGATGATCCGGGAGAAGGGAGGTCTGCTGGGGCGGACGGTCCTTCCTCTCGACTCTTCCTCCCTGTCTATCCGGCCGATGCGCCTCTCCATCTCGTGGAGACGACGGTAGAGAGCATCGTCCCTCCGGTGATAGTCAAACGAGCCTCTGGACTCGTCTTCATAGGAAGGGGAGCGGGGACTACGGCGACGGTAGCCCTGGGAGCGGCGAGGACTAGGATTATGTTGTTGGTGGCTAGGAGCCGGAGGAGGAGTGACGGACCGATGGCGAGGACTTGGGACCCGTGGGGAACCCTTTGGGCATTATTGTTGTTGGGTCGGAGGTTGAGAGCTTGCAACACCGTTGCTTGAAATTGCTGGAACTCGGCACGAGTGATGGGTGCCTCATCGTTCCTCGGATGTTGCCGATCGGCAGGGGAATGGGGTCTTCTCCTGTGTTGCTCGGGGGACTCTCTCCGCTCTCTTCGGATAGGGGACCTTCTGTTGTCTTGGTGGTGAGGAGATCGCTCATCCGGACGTTGTTGGTGGGAGGTTCCCTCTCGGGCCTACTTCTCATCCAGACGGCGGCGAAGATCCTCATCCTTCTGCCGATTAAGAACGGTATTGCGAAGGTCGGAATCTCGAGGATTGTGGGAGGCCATAGAATCCATAGAGGCATTGTGCATTGAAATGCGGTCTTGATGGAGAGGTTGCTTCTGCGGGTTAGGACGCGAAGTCCCCGCACTAGCATTCTGAGGACCGGTGGGACCCTTTCGGGGTTGCTGATTGTGAAGAGGAGGCTGGTCCTGTTGGAAAGGGTCCTCGGCTTGAGGAGGAAGTTGCCCCTGCTGTTGAGCGGGATGGATGGGGACTTCCTGTTGCTGATCAACGGGGTTGGGTCCACGGTTGGACCCCCTGGATCTTATTTTTCTAGGAGGCATGGCTGGAGAAGATCTGACCATCGGGAAGAGGGGAGGCTGCTATTCGTTTGGTTCCCACAGACGGCGCCAATCTGTTACCGCTAAATCTGGTGTGGGGGTAAACAGACAGTATTTGTGGATTCTTGGAAAACCTGAATAGCAAACCTGAACCTGTTCCGCCAGAGTTTGACCGTTGACTCCGGCCGTTAACCTGCAAAAAGTGCGAGACACCGGGGTTGATCCCGGCGACGCACCCTCCGACGCTCACGTCAGTAATCAGGAATGATTATGAGAGAGCGTAAATTGGCAAAAGATTGATTACCTCATAACGGTGGTGGATGGGGGGTATTCATAGTCGCCTTAGGGATCAGTTTAGGAATGTAATCCCGGTGATCTGATCAGGAATAAAATCCTCGTAATCAGATAAGGAATGTAATCCCTAATTCCCAGTGAAAGGATAGATAATAATCAGGGCCGTTGATTTGGTTTAATCAGAAACCCTAATTCTATCTTGCTGGACTGGGTTCGTTTCGGGTTGGGACCCGTACCCAGTTGAGGTGGATCCGTTCGCAAGTTATTGGGTCTCTGAGATGGAGACCCAGTACCCGCTTCGGACTCATTTGTAGGTGAAATTACCGTTTTACTCCTGGGCTTCAAGATTCGTGCCCGATTTGTATGGTTCCGATTTAACCCCATTTTTAGCCATATAAATTACTACTAGCGCAATTTAGTAAAATGAAGGGTTTTTCTGTAAAATTGCCTAATAAACATTAAATAGAAAATTAAATTAAATAAAACAGCATAGATCTTAAAGTTTAGAGTGGACAAATCTTGATGAGAATCAAAGAAAAGTGGAGGGTTAGATCTGAATTGGACATACACTGCAGTAGAACCAGTCTTCTTCCCAAACATGGAACACAAAGCAACAACTAATCACCATTGAAATCTCAGATCTTGGTCAAACCACAGCATAGCGGAGATCCTATGCTCAAACCCAGAACACACTACAGCAAAGGCCTAGCAAATAGGACCCTTTGCCTTGGTCAGATTTGACTCAAATCTGACCAAAACCAAAACCAAGGTCGAACACAATGAAGATCAGAACTGCTCAAAAGATCAGCAGCGAAAATCACCTCCCAAGGCCGAACACATAACACCAAAAAATGAACCAATCAAAAAAGTCAGATCACAACAGATTTGATCTGATCTTTCTTGTCGATGTGTGCTCGGGGAGAAAGGAGAAGATGTTAGCGACGGCTGGTGCGGTGGCAGCGGCGGTGGCTTGCGAGCGCGGTGGCGGGTGTCGAGGCCGGCGATGGTGGCAGTTGGCGACGACGACGAGGAGATCCCAATGAACGATGATTTCGACGACTACGACGATCTCTCTCAATCTCAACATTAAAGTTACTAATATCTTAAGATTGTTAGAGATTATGAGAGAGAATAACAATAAAATTAGGGTTAGGTTTAATACCCCACAGACTTAAGATATTATACCCTGCTTATCATAATATGAATATCGCAGAGCACTACCTCTAGACCAATATATATGGGATGAAACTAGGTTTTGGGTACTGGGCTTCATGCCAGTCAACTTGGTCCAACAGTTAGCATACAACACGTACAAAGCACGTGTTGCCCCCATAGAACATTATACACAATAATATTCTATTATACTGAGAATATACCTACATATCTAACATAGTGTACATCTAATCTCTATTTCATCATCATCGTAGTCCTTGTAGGAAATACGTTGTTGTTGCCTGTGCGTAAAAGGAAACTACAATCATAAATTGAGTTAGTTTACCATCGATATTATTATTTTATGTACATACTATTTTTACACAAGTTTTACTCCATGAGCTTATACAGCATTGTACTCAAATCGTTCATATAACTCTAAAGATTCATGCAATATAATGGATATTGTGCCACAGTAGTTAACTCTAAATGTATGCATATAGTCAGACTAAACTTACTATACGAAAAAATCAGAAAATTTTCTTAGAATTGGTGATGAATCCATACATAGTATACACTATAGTTGGACATGTACAAATAATTGAAGGTTCTGGAAGAGCCCATATAATGTTACCAAATAGTACCCATATATTCATTAAAGATGTTTTATTTTCTAGCAATTCCCAGAGAAATTTGCTTTGTTTCAAAGACATCAGAATGAATGAGTACTATATAGAAACAATATGTGAAGATAAGAAAGAATTCTTATACATCATTACTAGTGTTGGAAGTCAGAAACTTATTGTAACTCCCTGTTCCAGTTGTACGTATTTTATTACGTGAATTTTTGTACTTCAATTTTCAGATCAGTTCTATTATTTGGTGATTTTTCGATCGGAGTTTAAATACAAATTCTATCCCTGATTATCCCTAATCAATTTTCTCATATTTCTTTTCGTCTTCTTGTTGTTTTCAACCAACAACTCCTCTATTATTTCTCACATCTGTCTAACCCCTAAGTCTTAACCCACTCCCGCTAATCACTCACTCACAGCCAAACCTACCTAATTCTACACCCAACTTCTCTCATTTTTTCTCCTACTCTACTGCCTTCACCACCCCTACTACTGCCTACTCCTCTCTAATCCGTCAACCCCATCTTCTGTCTTCTTTTACATTTTCAACTACACTACTGCCTCTACCCCTCTCTATACATATTACATATATATAATATACACATGCATGCATTCTCTCTCCCTCCTTATACACACACACACACACACACACACACACACATGCATGCAGCCAATCCTACACCTCTCATCTCCTTCTCTCTCTGTTATATATATACGTACACATAACACCCCACCCCTCATTTGTACCTCTCCTTTTTCCTCTGCCTTCTTCAAACCCGTGAACCCCGAAAAACAATCCGAACTCACTCCGTCTCCGCACGCCGCACCATCTCCTCGTTGTTGTTGTCGCTCATCACCATTGCTACCGTTTGCTCGCTTATTGTCGTCTTGCTGCCATTCTTGTCGCTGTTGTGCCGCCGTCCGTTGCCGACGTCGCTTCTTTTTTTCGTGGTTAACACAACGATTGTATTCGCCACGTTATAAGGCAAGTATCTTATACACTCTTTTTGTTCCCGTACAAGTATTTTCTTGGACCCGTGACAAGTAGTCTTGTTATCATAATGTTTTATTATCAAATTATGTTCTAGTCACTTGTCCCATGCTATATCGACTCAGGAGTGAACCGTTAACACACTTCGAATCATGTTATCGAATATCGAATATTCAACTTTGCTATCTCTAAATTTATTGACCTTGCACTAAGGATTTGGCCTAGTTTCCTACGTTGAAATTTAGAACTTTATACATGAAAATCGTAGTCCATCGAGTGTAGAATCCAGAACATTTTACGGTTTGACAATCCGATTTATAGATTGTGAGATATCATGATTTTAGTAATGTCATATTGTGAAATCCAGAACACTAAACTGTTCATGAACTCGTAAAGAACAGAGAATTGGACCATATTTCCGATACTTGATCGAAGAACTTTATACATGAAAATCGTAATCCATCGAGTGTAGAGTCCAGAACCTCTTATGGTTTCTGTAACGCCCCAGATCCCGTTATCGGACATCCGTGATGCAACTAGAATCTTTGCCTTCAAATGCATCTCAACACAGTAAATAATACGGAAATTTAAAACACTTTTTATTGCCATCAGAAACAATACATCAATAACTACGAATATCAATTTGTCATATCGAACTGTAACGTCACCCTTTTTGACTCCAAAATCAATTCGTCATATCGAACTGTAACGTCACCCTTTTTGACTCCAAAATCAATTCTTTCAATTTCTATCACTTTAAACATAAACTAAGATAGTTATATTTCAAAGAAAAATCGGGCAGAGTTTTCCCTGAAATTTCTGCCTCGAAACACAAAAAGCTTACGGAATTCTGCTCTAAATTCCGTAACTCACATCACAGGCAATAATATCATAGGCTCCCCAGGCCAAAATGAGCAGAATCACATATGCAATATATATATACTAGATTTGCCCGTGGGCACGTGCCTACGACACGTCTTCGGAACGATACAAAACACGAAAAGCCATGTAAACAGTAAAACAATAATTATGTAGCTCAAGTTTGAATAGTATGACAAAAATTAGTTATAAATAAAGTCTATGTTTCCATTAGTATATATTGAAAAATAATTATAAATGGGGGTATAAAATCTAACTTTTTAGAACTTTAAGTATGGAAAATAATGAAATTTAATTGTTGAAGAGATATTTGCTATTAAAAATTCTGAAATTTTACAAAACCGAAATCTTAAAATCAAAATTTCTAAGTAAATAAAGAAAGAATGTGAGAGAGAGATAGAGAGAGAGAGAAATAGAGAAATACGAAAAAGTAAAGAGAGAAGAGAGAGATAGTAATAAAGTAATGAATTTTTTAGGGGAAAAATTTTGGTTTTGGGGTTTGAAATTTTGGAGGGAAAATGTGTTTTGTGAGGTTTGATATGGGCCTTTGATTTTGTGGGGGATTGATTGTGAGCCACCTGATAGCTTTCTTTGTAATTTATTTTATATATATATATATATATATATATATATATATATATATATATATATATATATATATGCTCTAGGGGCCAAACTCATAATAGAATATCAAATATCAATTAAAAACCATAAATTTCTTTGAAAACGTAGTAAGATTTTTAGAAAATAACTTATAAACCATACCACAGGGCCCGGTACTCCACAGCGAGATGGGTACGGATCAAAAACATATCATGCCACCCCACACTATACTCGTCGTCGTCATCCACGTACTTATACATCAAAAATACAATTTAAACCGTAACTTTCACTATTCACATAATAAACCTTAAACAACAAATGTAAAATGAAGCTCCATTCCACATATCCATGAATCTACACCTCATCTCTGCACCGCTGAGGACCTGTAACAGTAGGGGTCTAGGGTAGTCTAGAGACTCCCTAACCCCCCAAACACTAAGGGGTTAGTCATTTCTGGTGTGAGTATAATTTACTAAATAAGCAAATAAATTAAACTTTATAAGTAAAACAGAACGAACTTACGAATAAATTAAACTTTATAAGATGAACCTGAACATGTAAACATCGTAAATGGAAATTCACATTAAATACTCTCCGAGTCATTTCCTGTATGCATAGCCATACCCGCTATCAACATACTTATCTTTAGTTTGGAAATCATTCCCAAATAGTTGCTTAAGGCACATCACCTTACGTCTTATGCAAATATTCCTATAGCTTTATTTTTCCATAAAGCTTTACATTCACAAATACTCTACTCTCACATAAACTGCACCCTATTTACCATTCATTTGCAATTACAGACTCACGACTTATATTCTTTCCCAACCTCATATCACATAACATCGCATTCATTCATTCTTACGACATATATCATCATGTTTCGCAATGTATTATTTCGTACTCATTATACACATCAACTATCACACTCACAATTCATCATGGATGGAAAATAAACGTGTATCCTGATTTTCTAGTGTTCGTGTATGCCGTGACTTAAAATCTAATACAACCACAGAATGCAGAACATATGCACTTAATCTAATGTCAGCAAGACTCTGGACACACATGCATCCCATACTACACGTGGCCCAGGTCAAGCCAATGTTCTTAGTCTAATGCAAGTGAGACTTTGGAAATGTATGCATCACATACTACGTACTTTCCAAATCAAGCAGTTGTCTCCAAGTTCAGGGATTTGAACCCTTGCTATGCAATGCATTCTAATTTGGTCTACTTTCTGTTCCCGATAGATCGTGGCAATGAGTTTGCAGATCAACGGTCCCACCGTTTTGCAGTCACCTAGTGGTGTCTTGGTTTGCCACTAGTGCCCGGCGCCCGGACCCCATTCAACAGCCGTGACGATAAAGATATATGGTCCCACCGTATGGCAGTCAACGGTCCCACCGTTCTGCAGTCAACAGCTGTGACGATAAAGATATACGGTCCCACCGTATGGCAGTCAACGTGTAACACCCCTACCCCGGGCTCGGACAATTTATACAATTTATAAGACAAATTAGATACTATATAGTACAACTGCCCACCACAGGCTGCCTCTCAAAAGGTGGTTAACCGAATTGGTGACTCTTGATCCTTGGCAATTATATTTATACTATATTATTTCATTTGAAAGCAACGATGTGGGATTAAATCCCTTCACCATTTCCTTTTTTCCAAACCGTGCACACACTAGGAACTCCAAGTGTGCCACGTCACACACAAGAACACAGCACTCATGTGCTGTTTTCTCCCAACCGGTGGGTCCCCCCACCTCGCATGCAATCTGGATTATAACTAATCCCATTTCAATTCAAATCCAATTTAATTCTTATAAATCCTTCTATAGAACAATTCTATAGGACTAAGTCTCAAATCCTTTTTATTATATATATTTCAAACCATATATATATTTCAGAAATACGGGGTATTACATACACCCCCCTTCAGAAATCAGCGTCCTCGCTGATGAGCACGGGGCATGCACAATCTAGTGCAGGATCTACTTTCTAGCCGATGTAGAGCATTTCTGTGAGCGTCACTCTCGTCTTTGGAATTCTGGAGACCAATCCCACTCTGCGGATCATTCTGTGGATCTCTGTCCATCGTCCCAGACTTCTGGGGATTGTCTGTCTCTCTCCGCCGATCATCCTGGAGTCCATAACTCACTGCTCTCACACACTCGGTGTCGAAAGTCGGCTCTGATACCATTTGTAACACCCCTGCCCCGGGCTAGGACAATTTATACAATTTATAAGACAAATTAGATACTATATAGTACAACTGCCCACCACAGGCTGCCTCTCAAAAGGTGGTTAACCGAATTGGTGACTCTTGATCCTTGGCAATTATATTTATACTATATTATTTCATTTGAAAGCAACGATGTGGGATTAAATCCCTTCACCATTTCCTTTTTTCCAAACCGTGCACACACTAGGAACTCCAAGTGTGCCACGTCACACACAAGAACACAGCACTCATGTGCTGTTTTCTCCCAACCGGTGGGTCCCCCCACCTCACATGCAATCCGGATTATAACTAATCCCATTTCAATTCAAATCCAATTTAATTCTTATAAATCCTCCTATAGAACAATTCTATAGGACTAAGTCTCAAATCCTTTTTATTATATATATTTCAAACCATATATATATTTCAGAAATACGGGGTATTACACAACGGTCCCACTGTTCTGCAGTCAACAGCCGTGACGAACTTAAAGATATACGGTCCCACCGTATGGCAGTCAACGGTCCCACCGTTCTGCAGTCAACAGCCGTGATGATAAAGATATACGGTTCCACTGTATGGCAGTCAACGGTCCCACCGTTCTGCAGTCAATAGCCGTGACGAACTTAAAGATATACCGCAACATACCTATAGCGTCGTATCCTATACGGCCCATTCGTGTCCACCAGCATGTGCCCGGATCCCATCCGTCCGTACCACGGTACCTCAGGAATCAACATTGCAAGATACGCCCGCAACACGTATCCCTAATGACAGGAAGAGACAACCCCATAGTATCACCACCTAGTGCTAACTCTCAGAACGAGTTGGATTATAGGGAATCGCCCCTAACACCAATTCGGTCTTCAAGCGAAACAATAAAAGAAAACCTAATTAATGCAGTTTATTGGAACGGTTGTTACCAAATCACACTCGGTGTCGATCAACAAGGTCGAGTCTGTCCGGCCTGTCAGACAACAATCATCACAGGAATCATATCCACCGATTCCCAATACCTTCACAGGTCCGCGACCAAATAATCCTGGCCCGTGACCCTCAACGAGTGGTCCAACGGTGCCCCAAGAATGCAATACAAATCAAATGAAGGTAAGCACACACGTAACTATCAATTCTTGACCATTGACAGACTCAGGCATCGAGACACCAGACACTAACTGACCGGAGCCATATCCCAACTCACTCATGTCCACCATGAGTATTAAGCACATGAACTCATACAAGCTCCAAATGAAATGCTAAAACATCATTAAAACCTGATAGCTCATGATCACCACACTGCGGCATGCAGAGGATTCCCCATCAATTGTCCGATGAAATAATTCAAGAAATAGCAGTAGTTGTGACCCAAGCTACGCTCATCGGAGTTCAACACAATCAGACTTCTAGAAGGGTAGGGAGATCCACAGCAATCCCCTGTTGGGCGACTCCCTCAAATATTTAAGAGTTCGAGTCCCCGATTTCTCCTCTACACAAACTAGTCAACCCGTACTAGGCTGAACATAGCCTACTATGAAAGTCAATAATAAATCAACCTTGAGTCCAGTGCTCATGATATTTGAGATACTCAATCTACACATGTACCATTTCACTGTGTCCAAAATTTGCATTCAGATTCATCTCCTACAATGAATCATGACTCCTCATACAATGGACAATTTCATTTGTTCTATCCGTAGGGTACTTACTACCCTTTACTAATTCCTTTATAAAACTCATCAAATAAACTCTAAAAACTCTAAAATTTGAGAATCATCAACTAGACTCATACCCAAAAGCTACTCTCAAAAGTTCATAGCAAGATCATACCTATACAATTGGTTATGACCTTCAGTCCAAAAGCAATCGGCTTCACTCCCCAAATTTTTTAGGTATTAAACGACCTCGAAAATTTATGAAATTTAGACTATTGTTGTGAACACATACAAGAGTGTCCACACAAATTCTTAGCTCAAAACACCAAGGCTGCACTAAGATACGAAATCGGAAATACACAGCAATTCGTAATTTAAAATTTCTATAATGCACCATGTGCATAAAATAAAAGATATCATACTCACAAAATATCCCGCGAAGGCTCGAAGCGCTACCGCGCCATTCCGCATCCAACGTCGCTAATATATTCTATCATCAAATTTCAAAGCAATTAAAATTCAAACCATCCAAACCAATCACAAAAGTTAATAATACTATTCCAAACATCACACAAGCGTTCATTGGATGCCTGGGATACACACGTGCGAAGCACGGGATATTCAAAATCCTACGGGATTTTTATTTCCCAAGCAATAACAAAAATCACTCCTAAAATAACCTAATGGCCCAATAAAATTTCTATTACCATAAAAGAGACAAGTTCTCATATACTTACTCCCCCTTTATAAACCCAAAATCCTAATTCATTAACAACTTGCAAATTCTCCATCAACTTGCTAATTTCTCGTATTTATAACACCCAACCCCTCATAATCTCCCTACTACCATATTTCTACTCAATAGAAATTGAAAACACTTAATTTTATACAATAAAATAAAATTGGGTTTACCTTCCCCAAATCCTTTCGAAAAACGGACACTGCCACGATGTAGAGAACCCTTCTATTAGTCTATCCCCCAATTTAATTGAAAAATCATGGAGTAATGGAGGGTATTTGAGCGGGGAGAGAGAGGGCCGACATGGGTCGGTTTGGGTTTTCTTTCTTTTCGGTCGGGATAAATAGGAAGGGAAGAAAGGAGGAGGAGACAAGGGACTGGGGGAGGGGTTTATATAAAATAAAAAAATAATAAAGGATTTTTAAAGAAAGATTTGCATATAAACCCCCAACTCTTTAGAATATATCAAATAAGCCCCAAATCTCAACTTTAATAATATAAACATTACAAAATACATTAAAACTACCTCGTAATAATCCTTCAAATTTATAAAATAAAGTAGACAATATATCTGATACTTCTCAATAACAATCAATTGTTATTAGAAAAATACATAATCGCGTGCAATTCTCAATTGCGCACCGATTACGATGCAAAATAGCCATATGCTATTTTTACGGGGTGTTACACAATTCCCTCCTTAGAATGGTTATGTCCTCAGAACGCTACTAGTGGAGAGGAAAACAAAATACAAACATCAATGGTTCACGAGACATTTTCCTGGACCATCTCCAGTTCCTCAAGTGATATTCTCGAAAAACTGGTCTTCTACCAAGTTGAACTATTGTCCTTCAGCCTTCTGGACAAACCCACCATGAATTTGATGCTGACATTCTTCTGCTCCTGCTCTGGAGTAGACAATGGCTGCATTACCTTACTCTATTCTTGTCCACAAGTGATATTGATTCACTCCTTGATTATGACTCCTATGGGTTGGTGACCACTCCCTCCTTGGAAAGGACAAAGTCACACATCGCCGCTTCAGCCCATGAGCAGCTCCTCTTGGTGACCTTGCTGAATTGTTGACACGATTGCCCTCTGTCTGAGCGAGATTTTCTCCTTGGCGTGCTCCTGGTGGCTGTTTAATCATAAGCTGATCTTGGAGAACTCTGCCGCTTCTGAGAATGATTGGGTTGATCGTTGACAGATCCTTTCTCGAGCTCAGTCTTGATTAGTTCCTGGTGATGGCGTCTAGTTTACGCTAATTTCTACCAGGGCCTTCCTTGGTGTGTCGCGAATTCTAGCCTCGGTATTGAGCTTATCAATGTGGCGTTATCGTTCTTTTTTCAACTTTCGTGATACCATTCGCCCTCACTTGTCATTTGACTGTAGACTTGTTACCTATACATCAGGTTACGAATTGACTTTTTCGACATCTGGTTGCAGATTTGCCTTCTGAACATTCGGTTGCAGATTTGCCCTCCGATATCCAGTTGCAGGTTTGCCTCCATAATGTCTGGTTACAGACTAGCCGCTACTGAGCACGACGGAAAGTCTTCATGGGGTCCCCTCCAATGGTCCTGTAATGGACAATATAGGGAGTATACTCAGAAGGGGGTCCGTGTTTTCCGAAATAGTGATTCTTGGTTCTTGATTCTTGATTACATGATTCTTGATTACATGTCATGATACTATCACTGGAAGACCCGAGTACATAATCCTATAGAATTCACTACTTAAGTATAAACGTCACATGATTGATATGCACCCGAACTTGTGGTATGAGACACAGGATTGCGTGATTAGATAAGTTAATAAAACAGATAAACTCGAGATTTCCACTAAGCATGATTCTTGATTACATGATTCTTAATTACATGACTTTTCATTACATGACTCTTGATTTTTGATTACATGATTATCGATTAACTGAGCCTAGGTTATCAATTGATTATACTTTGAAGTATTGAGTACACTAGTTTACAGTTATTACTTACATGATCATATTGTTCGAGTTCCTTGCTTACTTCCATATCGTATTTGCACTGCTACTTCTTGTTTCTTCCATGTTACATCTTGTTATATCACCCCTTTTACTGCTTGTTGCTACTTGTTGCCCAAAACTTGCTCTAACGGGTACTTTTCCTTTTTTTTAGTTAATAATTATACATGTACTGATGGATACAACAAACAGACTCTCTAGACGATCATTGCTGCATTATTACAACTTCCTGTTGTTTTCCTTTCAGTCGTTATTTTATCTAGTTGCTATAGAGAACTGTTTACCGTATTGTATCAATTGTGGTACCTTATATTTCCGGACATCTTGACCCGATGTTTATGTATTTTCCAGATGATGGTTATTCTATTTCCAGCTTATGTGATCATTAGATTTGCCTACGTGAATGTGTTATAAATATCTTATTGAGCTTATAACTGTACAACTTATGGATAATGTCGTATCATTCGCTGGGCCTCAGTTGCGTGCCCATACTTCCGTATAGTGGGAAATGGGGCGTGACACTTACATTCAAAAAGTTAAGTGCATTCTCATCCTGTCTATATTTCACAAAAATTCAAATGTTGAATCACACACTGTTATCCTAGTATAGAAATGTGTGCATTAGGCATTAAAGCATGACATACACTTATGTTTAGAATAATCACTTTTGACACTTTACTTGTTCATTCAATCTTTTTGTGATTTGTTAAAGTATGAGATCGTTATACTATTCCCGGCATAGAGAGGATAGCCGTGTATAACATTTCGTCAGTTGTAAATAACTGACGTGCCCACAGATTGACATGCAGGTAATGGACCATTCATGAAGCTATAAAGTGGATATGCTGGTGTTGTGTTATTTTAAAGATGTTGTAAATGTTTTATTGTAAATTTCATTCTTCCGCTATGTAAAAACCAAGTTGTAATTGAACTCTGATGTATTGTGAATGAAAAGTTTTAAATTCCTTGTAAAATTGTACGAAGTGAAGTAAAGATCCTGTGAAATCTCGAATTTATCCTTATTTGAAATTCGGGGTGTTACAGATGGTATCAGAGCATGCTTCACAAGTAGTACAAATTTATAACGAACGATAAAAAGGGACGATAAATTTGGGAACAAGCTAAAGGAGTCCTTCTGTCAACCGGGTCTAAACAGCCCTAAGCGACACGGTATTTAAGCGTCTTTGGACCACCGCTAGCTGGGAACCGACTCCTACAGCTAACCCAAGTAAATCAGAACTTGATTGACTAAAGATTTGTTTAGGAAGAGTAGTAAGATCATTAACTATAGTCTAGAACCCGTGACACTTTATTGAGTAGTTACAATATTATTCCTGCAAACACTAGAGTGTGAGTTTCAGTCTATAGAGATTTAAATGTAAGTGATTTATATTTGTGTTGCTCTATGCACTGATGTTTTCTCTTTCTTTTGGATGGCTGGAGTCGTGAAGGGAGTAGTTATTGACTTCGTTCATGATGTTCTCCTCGTATACATTGATATGAGAGTGTATGCGAGCACATTTTTCCCTGGGTATCAGAGTGGCGCAGTGGAAGCGTGGTTGGCTTGGACCGTCATTCATGATACCTAGACACTTCCCTCTCAAATTATTTTTGTAGATCATTATCATGGTACTTTCTCCATATTCAATAGTATTCTAATCTATGCCTTCTATTTTAAAATTTCAAATTGTATGTATAATTATTATAATTACCTTACAAACTATTTTATTAATTGGTATACAAAGTCATTCTATGTCATCTATACTTTCAACCAAGTCTCATTCCCATTTATTTTTCCAAAATCTTATTCAATGGTTTTGTTTTAAATTGCTAATTAGATTTCGTTATACAGTTTGCGAATTTTCTACCGTTTAATACATTGATAAATTTTTCTAGATTACCTATTGACTATGTTTTCTTCGCCACATTGTTTTCCGAACTATTTCGAATTTAACGACTTAATCGACTTTTCCTTTTTTATCTAATAGCTTACCTAATATTATTTGTGTACGAAAATTTCTTTCAAACTAATCTATCTCTTATCATATTTCATTTTTTTTATTTTCCTAGTTTTCTTGTTCCGTCTTGTAACATTTGAATATTCATAATTTTCCTATATAGAGTTTATCCTATTTTCCTCGATGCATATTTTAAAGTTTGCAGTTTCCTAAATACAAGAATAATATTTTCTTTGGCGTGTACAAAATACAAACTTTACTCTAGAGAGTTCCGGGGATGGAACTACTCTAAGGGGGGGAGAGTGTGACACCCCGCAAAATTGAAAATTACAATTTTGCCCCTGGGTGTTACGCACGTATATTTTATAATGTGTTTCACTACATATTTTGGATTCGTACTATTTATACATTTTCCGTATTGATTTCAGTCAACTAAAATATAATATTTCAATCCCTGGGATTTACGTGCTTTTTACGTGTTTTGATGCGTGTGCTTCCACCACTACATACAATGTTCTCTATAGGTTTAAATTATTTATTTTTACGTATTTAAATTTATTTTATTAAACTGAAATTTATTTTCCCCCCTATTTTAATTAAAATGCATTTTTCAATTTTTCTGCACGTATATTGCACGTACTTTCTACATGTTGTTATTTCATCATGAAATATATGTAAATTAGTAAATGTAATTTTTCTTATATTGTTTTCGATTATATTTAATAATTTTTCATCAATAAAGTCGATTTTCACATTTTCATATTTTCACGTGCGACGCACGTGTTTGTTTTCGGCGAACGCGATTGAGCGTATCCTTTCTCAAAATAAATTTCATAAAATGTATGCACATTTATTTTTGTATTATAAGTTTTAGTTAAACTAATTTTTACTTAAAAACATAGTATATGATGTATAGTATATATAGTATATATAGTCTTTTTGATGTAAAGTATATATAGTGTAAGATTATGTGCAGGTTGGTAATTGGATGGTGTAGTGGTGATGGGGGCCCACGGTGGAAGGAAAAGTACCCAGCAAGTGTGCTTGCTATTGTTCATTCACTTGATTATGGGCTTAGTGTTTAGTGTAAATTAAGAGTTGGAGGCCCACTTGGTGTGAAAAACAACACACTTGAGTCCGGTTCCTCTTTTGTGTGCTGTGTAGGCCGGTTAGGAGTGGTAGGAGAGAGAATAATGGGAGAAGAGAGTGGAGAGTGGGAGTTAAGAATTAGAGGAGGTAGGAGTTATAAGGAGGTGAAAGGTTGGGAGTTTTTAGGAGTTGAGAAATGAAAAGATGGGTAATTAAAAAGAGAATTAAAATGAGAAGTTATTAGGTGGGAGATTTTGCAATATAGTCCCTAGCAAAATCCTATAAATAGCCACCATTTCTCTTCTCATTCTTGACACCAAAAAGCAAATCAAGCAATAGAAAATAGAAGAAAGAGAGAAAAGCAAGAGAAAGAAAAGAAAAGAAAAGAGAAGCAAGAGAGAAAGAAAAGAGTGTAAGAAAAAGAAAGAGAGTAAGAAAGTTATTGTGCTTGGAGGTTCTCTTGCTTGGAGCTTTTGCTAGGAGGAGAAGAGGACTAGGAGTTGCTTGTAAAGCTAGGAGCAAGAAGGAGCCATTCACTTGTAGTTTTCAACCTTCAAACAATAAGGTGGGTGTCTCCTACTTTCTAATTTTTTTGAATGTGCATGCTAATAGAAATGAATGAGTAATATAGAATTTGATTTGATAAAATAGGACAAACCTATGCATTGGATGTAATGAAATATTGCTTTATTGAGTAAACAAACCCAACTTATGTTAATTAGTAATGAGAAAGAAATGTTGACTTGTTTTGTCATGAATTAGTATGCATGAATGAAGATATAATTGATTGTATGAAAAATGTTGGGAATACATTCTTTTGCAAAAATATTTTTTGTAAAGTTAATTGAATACCATAAACTTGTTTTGATTGTTGCCATGCTAATTGAAAAGAAGAGTGCAACTAAAGGATTAATTCTATGAACCATATTAGAGTGTTTGCAAATTTGTGATTTGTCAAATGTGTGATATGTAGGAGAATTGTTAAAGAATGCTAATTTTCGACATATGATTAGAGATATGATGAAAAAGAGAAGGAAATAAATTCTTTTTTATGAAGTATGTTGACATATGTCAAAAATACAATTTTTGTATGAAAGGAATTTCTTTGAGACACCCATAATCGATAAAAAAAATATGTTTGATTCTTAACACAAATTTTCATTTGTAAGATGTTGGGCATAAACTAGTTTCTTAGAAAAATCATGATTTTAATTTTCGAGTTTGAAAAGAAGTGTAAATTTTGTAAAGAAAGGAAAATCTTTTTTTTAAAATGAGATATATGCTAAAAATAAGTTTGGACTTGTTGATTATTATTTAAGATTTTCTTTTAGTCCAAAGAGAAGTTTATTCCAATATCCTAAAGGATTGGATTATTGGGTAAACAAGTTTTATTAAAAAGAAACAATTTCAGAAAAGTGTGAACAAAAACATACAAATACAACTCTTAGACAGAAATTATAATTGGACTTATTGGTTAGCCAGTGAATACTATTTTATAAGAGGTCCTGGGTTCGAATCTTGATAGTTAACTTCTATTTTGCTTTACTCAATAAAAATCTGAAATCGGTACTATTGGTATAAAGTAATTTCTACCCAATTCATGACACAAGTCCTCAATGGACTTAGTGGCTAGCCTATTGGACTTTGGGCCCCGTTGTGAGTGGCCAGCAGACCTGGGTTCGATTCTTACGAAGCCCAAAACATTTTTTTTCTTCTTTTAAATAAACTTAAGAGCAGATAATGAGTAGGTCAATTTGGTAAATTGTTTCGAAAGTGGGTTAGTTTGGTAAAAACTTTCAAAAGTTCCGTTTCACTGCAATTTTGATAATGAGTAGGTCAATTTGGTAAATAGTTTCGAAAGTGGGTCAGCTCGACTTTCAAAAGTGTTTCATTTGGGTAAATTTTAGTATTCATAAAACATAAATGAAGAAATTATTTTTTAAAGATTGTTCTTGTGTATTTGATAAGTTTTAACGAGGATTTGAGATAGAAAGAAAGATGAATGACTACAAAATTATTAGTAAAGAGCATGACTTTTAATTTACAAAATAATGATTTAGGGTGAATTGAAATCTCTTTATTTCTAGAAATGCAATATGGTTGAGTTATGTGACTTTTGAGATCATGAAAGATTTTGTTGTGAATAAGTAAATCATGTTTAGTGCCAAAGATGAGACATTGAATCGTGTTGAAATGAGACATCGTATGAATTTGAAATTATGAATGAATTATTATTTATTATGAATAACTAGATCATGAATAGTGGTAAGACTATGAAATGATTACTTTGTGGATAAGTGTTAAGACAAGATTGTGATCATTTGTGAATGAGTTGAAGATGAAAATAACTAGGTTTAAGACAGGATTATTAAAGGGTATATGTACCCATGTTTCTTGTACATGAAAGTTTATGATTTAGAGTTAGTAAGACCTCGGTACCGGCAATACTGAAAGAAAAGATTTGAGAAATGATTTGGAGATATGGTTAAGGAGCCATCTCGTATTTGTTGATTAAGTCCGGTAGGAGGTAAAACTAATTCTTTGAATGGAAATTATTCATGTCTTGAACTTAGGAAAATTTAGGCACATAAGTGAAGATGTAGTAAACTTAGGGAAACGTAAGTGGGGTGCTCTATATAGTCGTTGGTGGACTCCAAGACTATAGACCCAGTTGGTGGACTGAGGTTGCCCTGTGGGAGACGGATTATTATATTTTAGTCCGGGACTATGAGGACGGGTCAGCGGTGGACTCCGGGATCTTGAGTAGTCGGACGGATGGATTTTTGTGTTTACCGTCTCCAATGTATATATATATATACTGGGCTAGAGGGTCACATACGGGACGGTTCGTACGATGTGGAATCTGTTATAACAGCTGGCGGTGGACTCCAAGGCTGGGATTCACATTCGTGGAATAGTCTGAACTTTGTTTTGCTACCGGGTAGTTTTCATGACGAGGGATCGAGCCCTGTAATGTGAAGAACGTAGGCGCTTGCCCTCGGACCTGTGTAGTATGGGATGCATAGAATCCGAACAAGTGTGCATTAGTGTCATCCTAGTATAGAAATGTGTGCATTAGGCATTAAAGCATGACATACACTTATGTTTAGAATAATCACTTTTGACACTTTACTTGTTCATTCAATCTTTTTGTGATTTGTTAAAGTATGAGATCGTTATACTATTCCCGGCATAGAGAGGATAGCCGTGTATAACATTTCGTCAGTTGTAAATAACTGACGTGCCCACAGATTGACATGCAGGTAATGGACCATTCATGAAGCTATAAAGTGGATATGCTGGCGCTGTGTTATTTTAAAGATGTTGTAAATGTTTTATTGTAAATTTCATTCTTCCGCTATGTAAAAACCAAGTTGTAATTGAACTCTGATATATTGTGAATGAAAAGTTTTAAATTCCTTGTAAAATTGTACGAAGTGAAGTAAAGATCCTGTGAAATCTCGAATTTATCCTTATTTGAAATTCGAGGTGTTACACACAAGGACATGCACGGAACTTTCAAGTAGGAAGTGGGATTGATAGGCCAGTTCAAGAACAGAAGAAGTTGGATTTTGAATCCACCGTTCTTCAATTGCTCCAACAACAACATCAAACAAGCAACCAACAAGAACAAGCAATTCAGAAGTTGGAAACACAGATTGGCCAAATTGCTAAGGAATTAAGCGAGCGAAAGGCAGGGGAACTTCCATCACAAACTATACCAAACCCTGGAGGCCAAGAACAGCTCAAGGCAGTCACAACATTAAGAAGTGGTAAGACAATTGACAACAAAGTTGGAACACACACAGAAGAAGCAGAAACACAACCATCAAAAATTGTGGGGTCCAACAAGGTAAGTGAAAAAGAAAGAACAGTTGTGCCACCGTTCCCTCAAAGGTTAGTCAAACAAAAGAAAGATCAACATTTATTTGACATCTTTGAAACTCTCAGAAAGGTAGAAATTAATATCCCCCTACTTGATGCTATTAAACAAATTCCTTCTTATGCTAAATTTTTGAAAGAATGTTGCACTCACAAAAGAACATTTCAGGTTAGGGAGGATGTGGCTTTGACAGAAGAAGTGAGCGCCGTCTTATTAAGAAAATTACCTCCTAAATTAAAAGACCCAGGTAGTTTTACCATTCCTTGCAGGATTGGAGAGCACTTCTTTGAGAAAGCACTACTAGACTTGGGGGCAAGCATCAATCTCCTCCCATACACCGTCTATGAAAAGCTAGGATTGGGGGAACTCCAACCAACATCCATCACGTTGCAGTTGGCAGATCGCAGTATCAAAAGACCTAGAGGTATTTTGGAAGATGTCCTAGTTCAGGTAAACGATTTCATTTTGCCTGCTGATTTTGTTGTGTTAGACATGGAGGACTCTTCAATGCCATCTTCTCTACCAATCATTTTAGGTAGGCCCTTTATGAGTACGGCTGATATAAAAATTTGTGTTAAAAAGGGTACTATAAGCATGAATATAAATGGAGAGAATGTTGAATTTAAAATGTTTGATACACTGAAATTTCCACATGATGATCATGAATGCTATAATGTTGATGTGGTGCAGGATATTGTTGATCAAACATTTCAGGTACATAGCGTTGAACCACTACAAGCCACAATTACACAATCTCTAACTTTATCTAATGTTGAACAGGAATATGATGACTGGGAGATTGCAGAGACAATACATCACCTTGACACTTCACAGTCATACTCAGGTAAGTTTGCACCAGTATTTGAAAAATTGGTGACTGATGACATTTTTGTTTCTACAGACAAGTCGACTGGTGCACTGGACAAGTCGACTGGTGAAGAGGATCAGTCGACTGTCCAGACTGCTACCAGGGACCAGTCGACTGCACCAAGACTTACAGACCCAGCGCTTAAGCAGCTGCCTGACCATTTGAAGCATGCATATTTGGGCGAGAACCAGACGCTACCAGTGATAATTGCTGCAAATTTGAATGCACAGGAAGAACAGAAGTTGCTGAGGGTATTACGAGAACACAAGAGTGCAATAGGATGGACCATTGCAGACATCAAAGGAATAAGTCCATCCAAATGCATGCATCGAATACTCCTTGAAAACAACGCAAAACCAAGCAGGGAGGTACAGAGAAGGCTTAACCCAAACATGAAGGAAGTGGTAAGAGCAGAGATTCTGAAGCTACTAGATGTTGGCATCATCTACCCTATCTCAGATAGCAAATGGGTAAGTCCTATACATGTAGTGCCTAAGAAAAGTGGAGTCACAGTGGTGACTGTAGGGTTTCGGGGCACAAACGCAGCGAAAAAAAATGAAAACAGATCCGAAACCCTAACCCTAGGATCCGTGTACAAGACATGGCTAATAATGGAGAAATAAAATTTTACCTTTTCGGAGCTTTACGAAGGCTGAAAGATGGAGGTTACAATCACCACGCAGCCCTAGTAGCTAGATCCGCGTCTCTAAGGCAGTCCACACGAACGTCCGATCGTCCAACGATCAAGGGAGCCGGTACTAGCCGATGATGATTGCCTCTCTCTCTCTCTCTTTTGCCTCTCAACAGTTGAGCGGCTAGGGTTTTCTGTGGAAAACGGATTTTTCAAAGATTATCCTAAACCAATACATCTCTATGTATTTAAAGGGAGAGAATGAGGTGGGCTTAACCGTAATCAGTTTGGCTTCTGATAAGACCAATCTGATTTGGTTTTATCATTTAAATTCGAATTAACCGTAATCAGTTTGGCTTCTGATAAGACCAATCTGATTTGGTTTTATCATTTAAATTCGAATTATCCTTTAATTAATTAAGTCCAACTCAATTAATTAAATAACTAACTTCGAATCATTTAATTTAAATTCCGAATTTAAATTAATACTCCTTTTAAACGTTCTAAGTGTGTGACCCTTTAGGTTATTATTACGTTGGCAATAATTTTATTATCTTATAATAAAATTATAAACAATGAGCGGCATCTAGTAATACATCATTGCTACCCAAGTAATAATAATAATTGGTGATTCAATTAAACCTTTCGTGACTAATGTCTCCATGTAATATAATCCTTTTAACCTTGATATTATAGATTAAACTAGAGGCATGGGACGTGTCATCCTCTTAATAATTTAATCTTTATTTTCTTGATCGATGAGTAGACTATTCAAACAAATCAATATTTGAGCATGGCCATGCATTTCATAGTCTCACTCAAACAAGAGGCCGATAATATCGCTCCTAAAATTAGGAGGGTTAAATTCCTTCTAGATCATTCATATTTCTCACACGATTCATAATGAACCCAATACTATCTTTGTCATTACCCGATTAAAGATAACTTTTGATAGAATCAAAGTACATTAATTCTCGTGTAGAAATATAATGATTTCAGGTCAGAGGACCATTACACCATTATCACAGTGAGATTACTTATGACACTTATTAATTCATTCCATGTAGAATCTCACAGTGGGTCTGTCCAGTACAATGTACTCTTACATTTACCTATGTATTGATTTTAGTATCTCTATACTAATGACCCATGAGAGGTGGTCATCAATCAATCAACATACTAGTCTCAATGTATTATTACTGTCCTAATAATAATAATACTCGACTAGGGACATTTAAGATTATTATACTATATATAATCTCATGTTCATATAGTTCGTATTAATAATCTAAGGACATTTATCATGCTAATATTTATAACGCAGTAAATACGAAGCATAATAAATTATTAATATAATCAAAAGAACATAATGTCAATAATACTGATTACATAATATCATTGTATTGCCTCTAGGGCACCTACACTAACAGTGACAAATGAAGAGAATGAGCTTATCCCTACTAGAGTGACTACAGGTTGGAGGGTTTGCATTGATTACAGAAAATTGAATAACGAAACCAGGAAAGATCACTTCCCTCTTCCTTTTATTGATCAAATGTTAGAAAGATTAGCAGGATATAGTCATTATTGTTTTTTAGATGGTTATAGTGGCTATAATCAAATTGCTATTGCTCCAGAAGATCAAGAAAAAACCACTTTTACATGTCCTTTTGGTACTTTTGCATACAGGAGGATGCCCTTTGGATTGTGCAATGCACCAGCAACATTTCAAAGATGCATGATGAGTATATTTTCAGACATGGTGGAAAGGTTCATCGAGGTATTTATGGATGACTTTAGTATTTTTGGATCTTGTTTTGATGAATGCCTTAACCATTTGCAGCTTGTGCTTAAAAGATGTGAAGAATGCAATTTAGTGCTGAATTGGGAAAAGTGCCATTTTATGGTACAACAAGGTATTGTGTTGGGACACGTGGTGTCAAAAAGAGGCATAGAGGTAGACAAAGCGAAAATTGATATAATATCCAAACTACCCCCTCCCACTACAGTTAAGGGTGTTAAGAGTTTTCTAGGACATGCAGGGTTCTATAGAAGATTTATAAAAGATTTCTCAAAAATCTCCAAACCCCTTTGTGATTTGTTGGCTAAGGACGTTGAGTTTGTATGGACAGAAGAGTGTACAAATGCTTTTGTTACATTAAAAAATCTTCTCACTTCTGCACTTATTGTCATGGCACCAGATTGGAGCCATCCTTTCGAGCTAATGTGTGATGCAAGTGATTATGCTTTAGGGGTTGTTTTAGGTCAAAGAATCAATAAGAAACCCCATGTTATTTACTATGCTTCTCGAACTTTAAACGATGCACAGCTAAATTATTCCACTACTGAAAAAGAAATGTTAGCTGTTATATTTGCTATAGAGAAGTTTAGATCATATTTAATTGGTTCTAAAGTTATTGTTTTCACTGACCATGCTGCTTTAAGATATTTGTTTGCTAAAAAGGATGCTAAGCCTAGGTTGATCAGATGGGTGCTGTTGCTTCAAGAATTTGATCTCGAGATTAGAGATAAAAAAGGAAGCGACAATGTTGTTGCAGATCACATGTCCAGGCTACTGCAGGAGGAAGAGAGAATTGTGCCCTCACTTGACGAAAATTTCCCAGATGAACATCTCTTTCAAATAAACATATCCTCGGGACAGTCGACTGGTACCAGGACCAGTCGACTGGTATCTCATTGCGCAAATTTTCCATGGTTTACTGACATTGTAAACTATCTAACCGCTCATGTTTTCCCTCCAGGTATGACAAGTCAGGAAAGAACGAGACTGGTGGCTATGTGCAAACACTATTATTGGGATGATCCTTATTTGTTCAAATTTTGCCCTGATCAAATTATAAGAAGATGTGTGGCAGAAGAGGAGCAAATGAGTATTCTACAACATTGCCACCAATATGCATGCAGAGGACATTTTGGACCAAAAAGAACAGCACTCAAGGTATTACAATCTGGATTTTATTGGCCTAAAGTATTCAAAGATGCTTTTTCTTTTTGCAGGACTTGTGACAAATGCCAAAGGACAGGCAACATCTCTTCTAGAAATCAAATGTCGCTGCAAAACATCCAAGTAATCGAGCTTTTTGATGTTTGGGGAATCGACTTCATGGGTCCCTTTCCTAACTCATTTGGTTATTTATATATACTTGTTGGTGTGGATTATGTGTCTAAATGGGTCGAGGCTGTCCCCTCACGAACTAATGATCACAAAGTTGTTGTCAAGTTTTTGCAGGAGAACATTTTCACTAGGTTTGGGACACCTCGAGCAATAATAAGTGATGGAGGAAGCCACTTCAATAATTTTGCATTTGCTTCTTTGATGAAGAAGTATGGTATTACACATAGAGTGGGCACCCCATATCATCCCCAAACTAGTGGGCAGGTGGAGATTAGCAACAGAGAAATCAAGAGCATTTTGGAAAAGACAGTCAACACAAGGAGACAGGATTGGTCGCTGCGCTTGAATGATGCACTATGGGCCTACCGAACAGCTTACAAAACACCCATCGGCATGTCACCATACCGTTTGGTTTTTGGAAAAGCTTGTCATTTGCCAGTAGAGTTAGAGCACAAAGCCTATTGGGCCATCAAAAGGTTCAATTTCGATATGAAACAAGCAGGTGACAAAAGAAGATTGCAACTAAATGAGCTTGAAGAGTTGAGGCATGACGCTTATGAGAATGCAAAGTTGTACAAGGAAAGGACCAAGTTGTACCATGACAAACAGCTAGCAAGGAAGGAATTTTATGAAGGACAAAAGGTATTGATATATAACTCAAGATTAAGACTTTTTCCAGGCAAGCTTATGTCAAGATGGTATGGGCCATACACTGTCACGAGAGTCTTCCCACATGGTGCATTGGAGGTTCATAGCAAAGAGAAGAATCAAACATTTAAGGTGAACGGGCATAGAGCGAAGCCATACATAGAGATGAGCATAGAACCGCAAGAGGAAGATGTGAATCTTCAAACCATTCAATATATGGCATGACCTCATCAAGTCTAGCTGAAGACAGAAAACACAGCGCTTATTGGGAGGCAACCCAACTTTCAGGGGAGTATTTACACTTTCCCTCTATTTTCTTTTCTTTATTCATCTTTTATTTTCATCTTTTATTTTCAGTCTCTCCTTACTAGATGGTGACACATGCCTATTTTTAAATTTTCTTTCGAACATTGAGGACAATGTTCCATCTATGTTTGGGGGTATTAAGGTTATTAGGGTTATTTATATTTATCATCTTTTTGAATTTTTCTTTAGGATAAACAATTTCTTATAAAGTAAGAAGAAGGATACTTATTTACTTTAGGATTGTTGAGTTTCATAAATTCCATACAAAATTATATGAGTCATGCAATTATACATAATAAACAAATGTGATGCTTTTTCTGGTGACCATTCCCTTTAAATCTACTCCTAAATTGAGTTTAAGTAAATAGAGTGATATATATATATATATATATATATATATATATATATATATATATATATATATATATATATATATATATATATCTGAATAAAGTCAATCTACTCCAATGTTTTGGGTGCTTAGTAACTAGGGGTATTCATCACCAATGTTTACCTTTACGTCAAATGGCAACTTGAAATATGAGTATGCAAAGCACTTTAAAGTTTGTGACTTGTTGAGTAACCGGGTGGATTCATCACAAATGTTTCGCATTCGCGTAAAAAGGCAAGTGACAACTTTAGAGAAGAGACTATATATATATATATATATATATATATATATATATATATATATATATATATATAAATAAAAAAAAATAAAAAAAAACTCTAGTTTGCTACTCGGTTTGTAGTAGAGAAAAGGGGATAATCACAGATTGAGTAATTGCATACTATAACTATAATTAATTGCATGACAAGTGTGGTTGAGTTTGGAGTTGTGAAGAAACAATTGCACTAGAGAAAGTGGGTATGTTTAATTTTACTTTATCTGAAATTGTTTATACTTTTCTATGTTGGTACCCACATAATAAGAACTCTTGGTGGTTGAGGCTGTCATTATTATTATACCCTTGTTCATAATTCTAGTTTGCTTGAGGACAAGCAAAAATCTAAGTTTGGGGGTATTTGATGAACACATTATTATTCACATTTAGAAGCAATAATCTTATTGTAAATGCACATTTAAAAGCTCTATATGTGGTATTTAACTCTTATTTTCTCTTTTCCGTAGGAAACAGCCGATAACAGCAAAACAAAGCAGATTCCAGACCAATACAGACTACAGCAGAGATCAGTCGACTAATGTCTCAGCCAGTCGACTGGACAGAGAGTTTGCTAAGCCTCGGCACAGTCGACTTCCCCAAAACACCAGTCGACTTGACCGAGAAATCGTGAAGCTACAGATGTCTGAGTACCAGTCGACTTACACCCAAGGCAGTCGACTAGTATGCGGCGGAGTTAACAGATAAGATATTCAAAGATACACCCGCATCTAATTCCAAATCTATTTGAATCCAGATTTTATGCGAATTTTCCAACAAACCAAATCTAGAGACTGGGAATTAGCAAAAGGCGTGGTTAACAGATAAGGAAGGAAAGAAGAAACGAGAAAGAAATAAATCATCAAATCAAAAAGAAGGACTTTCCTGAAAAAGGGGAAAACCCTAATTCTTCAGCCGCGCTCTATAAATATCAGTCAAGAGATATCGCAGCTCTCTCTCTCGCTCGGATCTTTCTTGGGACTCCAGCCTTTGATCATCATCTTCCACAAACACCCACCACCGAATCACAAGAGTCTGAGCGTTCAAGTCATCAACAGGGGTATTATTCTACCAGCATCGAGGAAGGAGATAGGAGATCAAGTATTCGAAGGCAGCCGACTGTGTGACAGCCAGTCGACCTCATTGCCGGACTTCATTAGTTTATTTCTTCTTCTTCTATTCTTTATGTTGGTCATGTATTTAAACTTGTTGATTAATAAAAGTATTATTATGTGGAACTAAATTCTATAGTTGGGTAGATTGAAGCCGTAGTTATGTAGTGTTATGTTCTTCTAAAATTCTTCTATTTACTTATTGATTGAATCTGATTGAAGTGATATAGATTGATGATAATCAAACTTGTTCTCGAAGCTCTGAGAGCAGTCGACTGAGGTGAGAGCCAGTCGACTGACGTACAGAACTTGAGAATATCAAGTTTGCATTACCATCTATCTGAATCTGTTATATGAGCATATTGAGACGACCCGAATCTCGTGCCCGTAAATTGTAACAAAGGAATCTTTAGGGGTTCCTGGTTCAATCAACTTAAGGGATCTAGATCTGATACCAATTTCTAGAACCTTGAGTGTTTGTTCGTTTCCACTGATATTATGTTTTCTTTAAGTACAACTTAGTAGACACCATGCTAAACACTTAATGAAAGAAACGAATTAGAGTAGATACCATGCCTAATTCTTGGCTTAGGGAAACAGTACTTTAAGGAGTAGATACCATGCCCTTGAAGGGAACAAACATGAGTAATAAGAAGAAGTTCAGAAGGTGACTTAGCATTACTGACTATTGGTGGAGATCTAAACCCAACTACTTCATAAATATTTGTGATTCAACACTTCTTCATTTAGTTTTAATCTTTTTATTTCTTTTAGACATTTAAAACAACTCTTTATGATTCTTCTTCTTTTTATTGATTAGTAAGTTAAAGTCTACAATCTCTGTGGGATCGACCCTTGCTATTGCTACGCTTTTTCAAACGATTCGTGCACTTGCGAGGTTTTTAATTTGTGTCTAGTTTATCTATATATTTAGGTATCTAGATTGCACAACAAGCTCGAGGTGGAGTTTTGACAGTTTAAGATAGTCGTCATAAGGTAATGAAGGGTAAAAAGGGAATTGGGCAGGGTTAGGACAACCTCTACCATCTTTATGGGAGCAGGAAAACTCGGCCGGGTGTATGAAAGCCCATTATTCCTAAAGCATCATCTAGTAAGCCATCACTAGAATTAACGAATCGAGACTGCAACGTTCGAATACCGTTGGAAGGTGGAGAGAGCCTTGATGTAGGTGGAGTTCGTGTGGAGGGTGGCACCTTCATGATTACATCTACAGGACAGCTGGAGGAAAACAGGTGGAGGTTTGTTCAACTAGCAGAAGAAGCCATAGAAACAGGTTGCTTACAAAGCGGAGAGAAAGGTCTAGAAGAGTTTTAAATCACACAAGTATGGATTCATGCGTATGCAATCCAAGGTGGAGATTGTTGAATTTATGTCTTGCATACGATGTTGGATAAGAAGACGATAAGACGATGGAGGGATCGAGACGATTGGAAACGGAGTGGAGGCGAGAAACAGTTAGCGGTAGCAACAGAGGAAGTTGCGGTCGACCGTAACTCATGTGCGGTCAACCGACCCCTGCACGATGTCTTCTAGAGAGGAGGAAAGTCGACCGTCTTGTTGGTGCAGTCGATCGTTCGCGGCGCTGATGGATTTTGGGCTTGAGTCTGGCAGATTTGTGAGAAGCCCAACTTGCTCTTCAAGTTAGATCGTGTGGCTCTTATCGTAGGGTTATCTCTTATGTAATATCCAATGGCTATTGTAACAAGATATCAACTTAGGGTTTGTCTCTAGATCTATATAAACAATTGTAACGACTCATAGATCCATATGATTCTATTGAGTGCCGAATAGAAGAAGAGAGTACTTCATCTGAGAGGGTGAGAAAGTTTCTCCATCGTAAGCAACATCAAGTTCCAGTTAGGCTTGAGAGAGGGTCGTTGTGAGAATTGTAATATTCTTGTATCTTCTCCAGGTGAAATAATATCTCAGTTCTTCCTCCCCCGGATTAAGGCGAAAGCCCCTATCGAGACAATTCTTATGTTCATTGTGTGATTGGTGCGATCTAGTTTTGCTTGGTGGTTTGCATTGATTGTGTCAAAGACTCAATAAGATCCTCAAATTCCTAACATCATGTGGATATCCTTTAGCAAACCATCAATTGACTATACCTAGTTGGTACTTATTTATCCCATCACCAAATCTTCTTTTCTTTATATTGCATCGGAATCCCCATCATTTCAGAAGAGGATACAAGGTAATATTTGTGGCACTATAAATCCTCCTAGTAAACATTTTAGATATTTCATGGTCCTAATTGATGCATCCACTCTTTTTTCCTATGTTTACCTAGTTTCTACTAAAAATATAGTTTGTTCTCATATACTGGTTCAAATCATCAAACTTGGTGCTCATTTCTCTGACCATTCTATTAAATCTATACGACTTGGTAATGCGGCTGAATTCACATCTCAAGTTTTTGATAAGTATTGTTCATCAATAGAGATTGATGTTGAGCATCTCGTTCCACATGTTCACACACAAAATGGCTTAGTTGAATTCTTGATTAAGCATCTTCAACTTATTTCCAGACCTTTAGTAATGCAATCTAGATTACTTGTTAGTGTTTGAGGACATGCTGTATTGCATGCATCAATACTTATAAGATTTAGGCCCACAACATATCACCATTTCTCTCAACAACAACTTGTGTCAAGTAATCAGCCTAATTTATCACATTTACGTAAGTTCAACTGTGCAGTTCAAATTCCTATTCTACATTCTCAGCGTTCTAAAATAGGGCCTCAACGGAGGTTGGGGATTGATATGGCTAAAAATGGGGTTAAATCGGAACCATCCAAATTGGGCACGAATCTTGAAGCTCAGAGTAAAACGGTAATTTCACATACAAATGGGTCTGAAACGAGTACCGGATCTCCTTCTCACAGATCCAATAACCCACGAACGGATCCACTCCAACTGGGTACGGGTCCCGATCCGAGACAGACCCAGACCAGCAAGAGGAAATCAGGGTCACTGATTTGACCAGATCAACGGGCCTGATTTGCAGTTACCCTCTCACCGGGAATCAGGGATCAGATTCCTAAACAAACTGTGAGGATTTTACTCCTGACAGTTACACGGGAAATCAGGCCCCTAATCACTCCCATGGCAGCTATAAATACCTCCTACCTACCACTGTGACCAGGTAATCACTCTTTTTCCAGCTTAAGCTCTTTCTTAATCACCACTGATTACTGACAAGAGCGTCGGAGGGTGCGTCGCCGGAATCAACCCCGGTGTATCGCACTTCCTTGCAGGTCAGCGGCAAGAATCAACAGGAGTGGATCCGCTGTTCAGGTTTTTCCACGAACTCACAAATCTCATCTGTTTACCCCCACACCAGAATCAGCGGTAACAGATTGGCGCCGTCTGTGGGAAACCACACGAATAGCAGCCTCTCCCCTTCCCGTCGACTAGCTCTTCTCCAACCATGCCTCCCAGAAAGGTCAAGTCAAGGTGTCCAACCGTGGGCCCAACCCCGCCGATCAGCAAGAGGAAGTCCCCGTGCATCCTGCTCCGCAGCCCGAGCAACTTCCTCCCCCTGTCCAAGACCCTCTCCTGAATCAACAACCCCCTAATGGTCCTGCCGGCCAGAACGGGCGGAGGCAGAAGCAACCTCTCCACCCAGACCATGTCTCGGTTCATAATGCCTCCTCGGATTCAATGGCTTCCCATCACCCCCGGGCCTCCGACCTCCGCAATACCGCTCTGAATCGCCAAAAGGATGAGGACCTTCGCAACCGCCTAGATGAGAAGCGGGCCCGAGAGGGAGCCTCCCGCCAACATCAAGGCGAGCGATCTCCTCATCGCCGAGATGGAAGGAGGTCTCCGGACCGAAGAGGACGGGGCGTATCTCCCGAGCGTCACAGGAGGAGGCCACGTTCCCCTGCTGATCGACATCACCCGAGGAACGATGAGGCACCTATCACTTGTGCTGAGTTCCTACAATTCCAGGCAACTGTGTTGCAGGCCCTCAACCTTCACCCCAACAACCATAATGCCCAGAGGGTTCCATCACCCCCACGGGTCCCAAGTCCTTGTCGCCGATCCATAAGTCCTCCCCCGGCTCCTAGTCACCAGCAACACCACCATAGTCCTCATCGATCCCAGGACTATCGACGTCGTAGCCCCCGCTCCCCTTCCTATGAAGACGAGTCCAGGGGCTCGATCGACTATCACCGGAGGGACGATGCCCTCTACCGTCGTCTCCACAAGATGGAGAGACGCATCGGCCGTATGGACAAAGAGGAGGAGTCGAGAGGAACGACCGTCCGCCCCAGCAGACCGCCCTTCTCTCTGACTATCATGGAGGCTCCCATTCCGAGGGGTTTCAAGCCTCCGCAGTTTGAAACGTACTCAGGGGAGTCGGACCCACTTGATCATGTCGAAAGCTTCAAGACACTGATGCTGATTCACCAAGCTTCCGACGCCATGCTTTGCAAGACCTTCCCCGCCACTCTTAAGGGTTCGGCGCGGGAATGGTACTCCCGGCTCTCTCTCTCTTCCATCTTCTCGTTCGAGCAGTTTGAAACGCTCTTCATAACTCACTTTGTGAGTAGCAGGTGAACAGAGAAGACTAGCCTCTCCCTACTCCACCTCCGACAGGAGAGGGGAGAAAAGCTGAGGGACTATGTGAGGAGATTTACCGCGGAGGTCAGGTCGATCGCCTCCCTCGACCAGTCAGTGGCGACCGTCGCGTTCCAGTCGAACGTCCTCAACTCCAACCTCCGGTCGTCCCTCGCCAAGAAGCCCCCGCACAACTTCGCCGATCTTCTCCTAGGATGCGAGAAGTACATTCGGGCGGAGGAGGCCGAGTGCCTCCCGAGTTTTGGAGGATCCGCCTCCGGATCGAAGAGGAAGACGACAGAGGAGGAAGGGTCCAAGAAACTACAGAAGGACAATAGCGGTCAGCGTCGTCCTCCCCCCAGGTTCGAGAAGTTCACTTCCCTCACCACCAATGTCTCCACCATCCTGATGGAAGTGGAAAAGGAAGGGGTTATACCTCCTGCTCCGAGGATGAACACCCCGGCCAAGAGGAGAAACAAGGAGAAATGGTGTCGTTACCACCGGGACCACGGCCACGACACCAACGACTACCGGGCGTTGAAAAATGAGATAGAGGCCCTCATCCAGAGGGGGCAGTTGGCCAAGTTTGTGAAGGCAAACGATCGGGGGGATCGTACCACCCCTCCGCCTCGGGGGGCTAACAAACGCTCCGAGCGACGCGATGAAACCCCCGAATTCGAGGAAGAACGGGTCCTGCATCTTATCTACGGAGGCCCCATGGGGGGCTCTTCCAAATCCTCTCGGAAGACCTTCGTCCGAGAGGTCAACTCAGTTCACAGCGCCCCTCCCCCCAAAGGCCTCGGCGTCCCAGTGACTTTCTCTGATGAAGACCTCGAGGGGGTCCGAACTCCCCACTGCGACGCACTTGTTATCGACCTTCGCATGGCGAACTTCAAAGTGCAGAGGGTCCTGGTAGACAACGGGAGCTCCGTGAACATCCTCTTCCTCTCGGCTTTCCGAGGGCTGCAGCTGTCCTGGGATCGCCTCAAACCGGCCGGCTACACGCTCCACGGGTTCACGGGGGTACCAGTAACTGTCGAAGGGGTCATCACCCTAGACGTAACTGCTGGGAAGACCCCTACCACCCGGACTGAGCCGATGGACTTTATGGTCGTCGACGTCCCGGCTGCATATAATGTCATCTTGGGCCGACCTGGCCTAGCTGCCCTGGAAGCCGTTCCTTCGGCGTACCACCTCAAGATGAAGTTCCCCACCCGGGCGGGAGTGGGAGAAGTCAGGGGCAGCCAAGGGACGGCTCGGAAGTGCTATATGACTTCCACTGGGGGTCCGGTGCTCTCCCTGGAGACTTTAGAAATCCCTCAGCCGAATGTCCGGCCCACGTCCGAGCCAGCGGACGAATTGGAAGAAGTACCCTTCTCGAACGAGGACCCGAGTCAAAAATTCCTCATCAGCAAGTCCTTGCCGACTGCCCTATGCTCCGACTTGGTGCAGTGCATCCGGGGGAACCGCGACCTATTTGCTTGGTCCGCCGCGGATATGCCCGGGATTTCTGAGGAGCTTCTAGTGCACCGCCTCAGCGTCGAACCGGGGTGCAAACCGGTTCAGCAGAAGAGGTGTAAATTCGCTCCCGAGCGACAACAAGCCATCAAGGAGGAAGTGGACAAGCTCCTAAAAGCTCGGTTCATACAGGAGGTGAACTACCCCGATATTGGAGAGCCACTCGGGGTATCTCCAGAACGTATCTGTGTTATACAGCACTGTTGATTCTTGATTTTGATGATCACAACACACTGCAACATGTGTCTATGTTATACAGCTAACATTGCAGGTTGCACATACAAAAGATTATTTCAGCTGAACAAATGAACAAGCTCAAAGGCTACAGACAAAGACTTCACTCAAGATAAGATTCAAGACAAGACTCAAGACAAGACTCAAGACTCAAATAAAGACTCAAGACCTCAAGCTCAAATGTGTCAAGTTGTTATGTCTTGTAAAACATTGTATTTTACTTTTGTTGAGTCTTAGTCTGATTGTAAAGCCTTGTCACACACACATACACTCACAAAATTCATAATGTGTGTTTTTCAAAAACCCCAAAAGAGTCAAAACAGTTTGAAGTAATTTAATTGTTAAGTACCAGTCGACTGATACCTCTGGAAGTCAACTGACAGTACAAAACTGTTTAAATTTATTCAAACTCTGACCAGTCGACTCATATGGCAACCCAGTCGACTGTTCGAGTGCTTTTGACCGTTTTCTATTTTCAAAATCAATTTTTCAAAATCAAAAGCTAAAGATCCGTTGGTTGACAGTTGGAATAACTGTCCCCCAACGTCCAGGAGATCTAACTCTATAAATAGAGTTCAGATCTCACTGAAAAGATCTTACAACAACTTTTTAAGATACCGAGCACTCTTTGAGAAATTTCAAGTGAAAAATTGGAGAAAAAGCTCTCAAGTTCAAATTCTCTGGTTCTCTACACTCAGTCGAGTATAGCAACGATTTCGCTCTGGACTGGGTATAGAAGTCGACCTTGTTTTTAGCCACGTGCAACAACACAATACACCAACAAGGCTATAGGTTGACTGTAAAGTTTTTCTTGTTCCTTTTGCTCTCGGTTGGAGAGTGGTTTTTGACTCTAGGTTGTAGAGTCGGTTTGTTTCACTCTTGGTAGTAGAGTGGGTCTGCTTTCTCTGGTTGAGAGAAAGGACTACGGGTTAGACAAGGTTGTTGTCTTAACGCCGTAGGGTATTCTTGTAAACTTTTTCAAGAATAGTGGAAATCTCAAGTGGGTTGCTTGGGGACTGGACGTAGGTCGGGAGGACCGAACCAGGATATATCTTGTGTACTCTGTGATTGGTTGTCTTGATTTTGCATTTACTTTTGTTTTCTTAAGTTGTGTAAAAATTGTCTAGACAGTTGACTCCTTGCACTATCAGTCGACTGGTCAGCCTCTTATAAGTTGTATTTTTATTGTGTCTTCAGTCGCCTGTCTCATCTATAAGTCGACTGCACAGAGTTACTGTTTTTGCTTTATTCTGGTCATATCAGTCGACTGGTTCACAACCAAGTCGACTGCACCGAAGAAAATTTCCGCAGTTTTTTTATTAACACTATTCACCTCCCCTCTAGTGTTTGTTGTCTTGCCTACAGGATCCAACACTTGGTATCAGAGAAAGGTTACAGGCTATGGCAACTACTTCAAATACAAATCAGTACCATGAAGGCCAATCTACACAACGGCCACCGCTATTCGATGGAACTAACTACAATTATTGGAAGTGCCGAATGAGAATCTACCTCCAATCAATCAACTACGAGATATGGCAAATGACAGAGACGGAATTCACTGCTCCTACCATTCCATATGCACAATGGAATGATGATCAAAAGAACCAAACGATGAACAATGCCAAAGCAATGAATGCCTTATTTTGTGCACTCACAAAGGAAGAATTCAACCGTGTATCCAATGCTACAACTGCACATCAAATCTGGCATACACTCGAGGTAACACATGAAGGGACAAATAAAGTTAAGGAGTCTAAAATTTCTGTTCTTGTGCACAGGTTTGAGATGTTCAGAATGAAGGACAATGAGACTGTATCCGAGATGATCACCAGATTTACAGATATCACAAACTCCCTTGTATCCCTTGGAAAGACTTACACTCAAGCGGAGATGGTTAGAAAAGTCTTACGTGCACTCACTCCAGAATGGGAGAAGAAGACCACAGCAATAGAGGAAGCAAATGACTTGTCACAACTTTCTCTTGAGAATCTTGTGGGCAATCTCATGGCATACGAGGTCCAACTTGAAGATCGAAAGAAGGATACAGAATCACACCAAGCAAAGAAGAAATCATTGGCTTTTAAAGCTATGACAGATTCAGAAGATGAGGAAGAAGATGAAGAGGAGATAGCAATGTTCACTCGACGATTTAAAAAATTCTTAAAGAAGGGTAAGTTTAATTCTAAAAATAGAGATTCTAATGACCCTCCTACATGTTTCAGGTGCAATAAAACAGGACACATGAAGAAGGATTGTCCTCTTGAAAATGCAAAGAACAAGGAAAAATCATCCAACTTCAAAAAGGACAAATATTCAAAGAATAAGTTTGCCAAGAACAAGAAGGCCTATCAAGCTACATGGGATGATAGTGATTCGTCTTCCGAAGAAGAAACGGATGAAAACAATGAAGTGACAAATATGTGCTTCATGGCTTCACAAGATCATGTAAGTAATAATTATGAATCGGAAGATTTACTTGATGCATTTAATGAAATATTCCAAGAGTTAAAAAAAGAAAAGATTAGAGTTAAGAGTCTAGAGAAAGTTAATCAAACACTTTCTCAAGAAAATCTTAACCTTGATAAGGAAGTGAAATCTTTAAATTCTCGCATTGCAAATTTAGATACTGATCTTGAAACTCTCAAAAAGAGTTATGAAGAGATATCAAAGAACGTATCTAAGTTTAACAAAGGCAAAGAGAATTTAAATGATGTCCTTCATCATCAAGTAAAATCTAGTCAAAAATATGGTCTTGGTTTTAAAAATTCTTTTGTAAAAGAGTCTCCTGCTAAAAACACTAGTAAAAATAAATCAGCATCTATTTCTAGTGTTACACACAAGTTGTATGAATTTTTTGAAAAGCCTAAGGTTGTTAATGTAAGTGATAAAAGCAAGACTAATGTTCGGTTAAGTCGACTGAGCCAATCTACCAGTCGTCTGTCCAGAGGAATTGAATCTCATTCAACGAGATTAAAACCTCATATAAGTCGACCTAGTGTACCATCAAGTCGACTGACTCACAATAGCAGTCGACTGAAGGACACTGGTAAGTCGACTAGACAGAACAAGGTTATATGGGTTACAGTCAGCTTAAATAAGAATGATAGAATTGCTTATATTAACTCATAGTTTTAACTATGTGTAATTCTATTAATTATATTCCTGCTTATGGAGAAAGATCAAACTCTTCATGGGTTTGGTTTCCCCCAAACTAATGTGTTTTGGACCCAATAAAAAGGGTACCATATTTACCTTAAATTTTTTATAGGTACCCAAGAAAGAACGCTGGATACTAGACAGCGGGTGTTCAAAACATATGACAGGACATGCCAACCTGCTATCCACCATTCAAAGCATAGATGGAGGAACTGTCACCTTTGGAGATAACAACAAAGGCAAAGTCATAGGAATTGGCATGGTCGGTAAAATTTCTAACCCAACCATAGAAAATGTATTATTAGTTAGTGGTTTAAAGCATAATCTTTTAAGCATTAGTCAATTATGTGATAAAGGGTATAAAATAGTTTTTGAAAAAGATGCATGTTTGATTTATGATTCCACTATGCAAAATGTTGTTTTTCAAGGTTTTCGTAAAAATAATATTTATGAATTGTGTTTAAATGCAATTGAATTTTCAAATGATTTTTGTTTAATAGCCTCTAACAATGAATCTTGGCTATGGCATAGAAGATTTGGACATGTGAACATGAAAAATCTCTCAAAATTATCTAAATATAACCTAGTTAAAGGACTGCCAAAACTATCCTTTAAAAAGGATAAGTTATGTGATGCATGTCAACTAGGAAAACAAATCAAATCCACTTTTAAAACAAAAGAAGTAATTTCCACTAGTAGGCCGCTCGAATTAATTCATATGGATTTATTTGGCCCTGCTAGAGTTGCTTCTTTAAATAAAAGTAGATATGTATTTGTTTTAGTAGATGATTTTTCAAGATTCACTTGGACATTCTTTTTAAAACATAAAAATGATGCGTTTGATGAATTTGCACATTTTTGTAAACGTATTCAAAATCAAAAATCTCTAACCATAGTCACTATTAGAAGTGATCATGGTGGAGAATTTGAGAATGAGACATTTACAGAATATTGCAACAAGAATGGTATAATACATTCATTTGCATTTCCTAGAGCTTCACCACAAAATGAAGTGGTTGAACAGAAGAACAGGACTTTGCAAGAATGCGCACGTACTATGTTTGTTGAAAGTAATTTACCAAAGCACTTTTGGGTTGAAGCTGTTGCTACAGCTTGTTATGTTTTAAATAGGATTCTTATAAGACCTAAGCTAAAGAAGACTTGTTATGAGTTATTTTTTAACAAAATTCCTAAAGTCTCTTACTTTAAGACATTTGGTTGTAAGTTTTTTATTCTAAACACAAAAGATAATTTAGACAAATTTGATCCTAGATCTAATGAGGGTATCTTTTTAGGATACTCAAATAGGAGTAAAGCATATAGAATTTTCAATAAGTCTACAATGACTATTGAAGAATCAATGCATGTTTCATTCGATGAATCTTTGCCTTCATCAACTTTAAATAAAGATGATGAAATTGATTCATCACCTTTAGATAATGTGATTAAATCTTTAGAACAAACTAATCTGACTGATAAGTCGACTGATAAGGACATCCAGTCGACTGAAGTAAAGCAGTCGACTGAAGAACCTGTCCAGTCGACTGATCCAATTATGATATCTTCAACTTTACCAAAGTCATTTGTTGAAGTTAAAGATCATCCTCATGACTTAATAATTGGTGACATCTCCCATGATATTCAGACACGTTCACATATTAATATGATTTCTCATACAGCATTCTTGTCGGATTTTGAACCGAAAAATATACAAGAAGCTTGTGAGAATGAATATTGGATGAATGCCATGCAAGATGAACTAAACCAATTTATAAGGAATGATGTATGGGATTTAGTTCCTCGACCTCCTGATCAGACTATTATTGGTACCAAATGGGTATTTAAAAATAAGTTAGATGAATCAGGACAAGTTGTAAGGAACAAGGCTAGATTAGTTGCTCAAGGGTATAATCAAGAAGAAGGTATAGATTTTGATGAAACATATGCTCCTGTTGCTAGACTAGAATCTATTCGTATTTTATTATCTTTTGCTTGTTTCATGAATTTTATACTTTATCAAATGGATGTTAAAAGTGCTTTCCTCAATGGGTTTATTAAAGAAAATGTTTATGTTAAACAACCACCAGGTTTTGAACATGAACAATTTCCAGATCATGTTTATAAATTGAAAAAGGCTTTATACGGTCTTAAACAAGCACCTCGTGCTTGGTATGATCGTTTGAAAACTTTTCTTTTAGAAACAGGATTTGAAATAGGTAAAGTAGACACTACATTGTTTATCAAAAGAGTTAAGAATGATATCTTAATCATACAAATATATGTTGATGATATAATTTTTTGTTCTACTAATAATAATCTATGTCAAGAGTTTGTTAATACCATGAAAAATGAATTTGAGATGAGTCACATGGGTGAACTCAATTATTTCCTTGGACTTCAAATTAAACAGTCCTCAAGTGGCATATTTATCAATCAAGGAAAATATGCAAAGGAATTACTCAAACGTTTTAACATGGATAGTACTAGTAGTAAATCCACACCTATGGCTACTACTACTACTCTTGACAAAGATATATTAGGTAAGAGTGTTGATCAAAAACTCTATCGAGGTATGATTGGTTCACTCTTATATATTACTGCAAGTAGACCAGATATTATGTTCAGCGTATGTTTATGTGCTAGATATCAATCTAGTCCTAAAGAGTCTCATTTAAAAGCAGTGAAACAAATTTTAAGATACATTAAAGGCACGTCTGAATATGGTTTATTTTATCCACGCACCGATAATTTTTAACTTCTGTCATATAGCGATGCTGATTTTGCTGGAAGCAAAACTGATCGCAAGAGTACTAGTGGTACATGTCACTTTTTGGGACATTCCCTAGTCTCTTGGTGCAGTAAAAAGCAAAATTCCGTGTCCCTATCAACCACAGAAGCTGAGTATATCGCTGCAAGTTTGGCATGTGCACAAATCTTGTGGATGAAACAAACTTTATTAGATTATGGTATTTCATTTGAGAAACCCTCAATTATGTGTAATAATACCAGTGCAATTAATCTATCTAAAAATCTGATTCAACATTCACGTACGAAACATATTGATATTCGACATCATTTTCTACGTGATCATGTTTTAAAAGGAGATATATCTTTAGACTTTATCTCTACTGATAAACAAGTAGCAGACATATTTACCAAACCCCTTAAAGAAGATACTTCCATTAACTTAAGAAGAGAACTTGGAATTTGTGATTTTATTGATATTTGTTGAAAATTGTTTCTGTTAAGTCGACTGTGTTCTTGAGTAGGTCGACTGTACTGTACTTTAAAACATATCTATTTTTGTTCTCTGATCAGTCGCCTGGTCCTTATGACAGTCGACTGCTCAGTAGACATATAAAATTTAGTCTCTTCTCGACTAAGTCGACTGATATACCCTACCAGTCGACTGTCGCGAGTTCAAATGTCTTCAGCGACTATTCATCGCAGCTTTTGAGATAAAACTCTTCACTTTTTCACCCGTGACTTCTTATCTCAGCCGTTGATATCTATTCCCTCAATCTCAGCCCTCTATTCTCAGTTAAAAACCCCTTTTTCACCGCCCCCCTTCTTCACAGCCGTCATCTTCAATTTTTTTACTTTTATCCCCAAATTTCAAACCCTAAGGAGAGAAGAAGATCAATTTCGAAGAGTCGACTGCCGCATCTTCTGCAGCCGCTGATCCTCATCTCTTATCTTGCTGTCTTCCCTGATTGGTATAATCTCATCTCTTGCATTTCTCTTAATGGCACCTAAAAGATCCAAGAGATCTCATGAGGCTAGTTCCTCTCAAGATTACTCTCAATACTTGTTGAAACCGGATCTTCTAGAACGTTGGCAATTGATGTGTAGCATTATCATTTTCCCGGGTCGGTTTGTTAACTTTAATGATTTGGATAGGTTTAATCTAGTACCCCTATTCCAAAATTGTAGCCTTTATGAATATCTTTCTCTTGCTAACCAACCCAATTATTATCCAATTAATCTATCTCTTTTATACAAATATGAGAGTTGTCCAATTAAGAGATGGAAATATTGTGATTCGTTCTTCCGTTAAAAATACCCAGATATGTCTCACACCCGAGAGAATCAATCAAGTAATGGGTATTGGTAACGAAGGACTTGACTTAAGTGACATAGTCCTTGATGACTTTTCTATCTTATCTAATATATTTTTACCTAATCAAGGACCCCCAATGACAAGCAAAAATATAACTCCTGTTGCAAAACTAGTTGCACGAATATTAGCTTATAACATTCTTCCTAAAAAAGGAAGTTATGATCAATATTCACTAGAATTGCAACAAGTTGTTTATGCCTTCTTTGGTAAAATAGCTATAAATTGGGGTCGAGTCAATTTTTCTAAACTCCAACAACATCATGTTCATTTTCTACCTTTTGGAGGTCTTCTCACTAGAGTCTTTACTGCTTATGATATTGATCTCGACTCTGAGACCAATGTCGTTAAGCACTATGACTGTTTCGATCGTGCTAGTTTGGCACGTATGAAACTTCTTGATCCTCCTCCTAGATCAACTCCTAGTTCTCCTCCACTTTCTCAAGCTCCTTTAGGTTCTACTGCTAGACCTTCTGCCTCTTTTGGTCCATCTCTTCCTCAAGCTAACTATGATGATCCTCGTACTCTCTATGATTGTGTCTCTTATCTTATGCAACATTCAGAGACTGTTGATACCCAGCTTTACACCATTGATTCCAAACTTGATCACTTAACTGATCTTTTCCATACTCAATTTCATGCTGCTGATGAAGATTCAGATGAGGACAATTGAAGACTTTTATTTTTCGCTATTTATGTAATTTTCTATTTTATTTTGTCTTAATGAACTTATTTATGTATGAGAACATTTCTTAGTTTATTTCTATGTTTTTGTAATACAAAAGACTGTTTTGTGTTTTTTGTTGATGACAAAGGGGGAGAGATATCCTCTAAGTATTTGATTCTGTGTATTGAAAATATCTCTGGTCAGTCGACTGGCTACAGGCATATAAGTCGACTGCTGCATCTGTGATTATTATTTGTGATTGTGATTTTACTATGTATGTGTTTTCTGATCAGTCGCCTGCTATACTTTTAAGTCGACTGATACATGCTTTAAAGATACATTTTTATCTGTATGCATGATGTGTTTTTAACAGGGGGAGCATATCTTTACTATGCTTGTATATTATCTGTTATTATCAGCTATTGTGTTGTCATAATCAAAAAGGGGGAGAATGTTGATTCTTGATTTTGATGATCACAACACACTGCAACATGTGTCTATGTTATATAGCTAACATAGCAGGTTGCACATACAAAAGATTATTTCAGCTGAACAAATGAACAAGCTCAAAAGCTACAGACAAAGACTTCACTCAAGACAAGATTCAAGACAAGACTCAAGACAAGACTCAAGACTCAAATCAAGACTCAAGACCTCAAGCTCAAATGTGTCAAGTTGTTATGTCTTGTAAAACATTGTATTTTACTTTTGTTGAGTCTTAGTCTGATTGTAAAGCCTTGTCACACACACATACACTCACAAAATTCATAATGTGTGTTTTTCAAAAACCCCAAAAGAGTCAAAACAGTTTGAAGTAATTTAACTGTTAAGTACCAGTCGACTGATACCTCTGGAAGTCAACTGACAGTACAAAACTGTTTAAATTTATTCAAACTCTGACCAGTCGACTCATATGGCAACCCAGTCGACTGTTCGAGTGCTTTTGACCGTTTTCTGTTTTCAAAATCAATTTTTCAAAATCAAAAGCTAAAGATCCGTTGGTTGACAGTTGGAATAACTGTCCCCCAACGTCCAGGAGATCTAACTCTATAAATAGAGTTCAGATCTCACTGAAAAGATCTTACAACAACTTTTTAAGATACCGAGCACTCTTTGAGAAATTTCAAGTGAAAAATTGGAGAAAAAGCTCTCAAGTTCAAATTCTCTGGTTCTCTACACTCAGTCGAGTATAGCAACGATTTCGCTCTGGACTGGGTATAGAAGTCGACCTTGTTTTTAGCCACGTGCAACAACACAATACACCAACAAGGCTATAGGTTGACTGTAAAGTTTTTCTTGTTCCTTTTGCTCTCGGTTGGAGAGTGGTTTTTGACTCTAGGTTGTAGAGTCGGTTTGTTTCACTCTTGGTAGTAGAGTGGGTCTGCTTTCTCTGGTTGAGAGAAAGGACTACGGGTTAGACAAGGTTGTTGTCTTAACGCCGTAGGGTATTCTTGTAAACTTTTTCAAGAATAGTGGAAATCTCAAGTGGGTTGCTTGGGGACTGGACGTAGATCGGGAGGACCGAATCAGGATATATCTTGTGTACTCTGTGATTGGTTGTCTTGATTTTGCATTTACTTTTGTTTTCTTAAGTTGTGTAAAAATTGTCTGGACAGTCGACTCCTTGCACTATCAGTCGACTGGTCAGCCTCTTATAAGTTGTATTTTTATTGTGACTTCAGTCGCCTGTCTCATCTATAAGTCGACTGCACAGAGTTACTGTTTTTGCTTTATTTTGGTCATATCAGTCGACTGGTTCACAACCAAGTCGACTGCACCGAAGAAAATTTCCGCAGTTTTTTTATTAACACTATTCACCCCCCCTCTAGTGTTTGTTGTCTTGCCTACAGGATCCAACAGGCACAACATGAGGCTTAATCCGAACAAGTGTGCGTTCGGGGTCACGTCGGGAAAGTTCCTCGGCTTCATGGTGAGCCAGCGAGGGATCGAAGCAAATCCTGAGAAAATCAAGGCCATACTGGACATGGCCCCGCCCCGGAACATCAAGAAAGTGCAGAAGCTTACGGGTCGCCTCGCTGCTATTGGCCGATTCCTTTCGAAGTCTGGGGAAAAGTGCCTCCCCTTCTTCAAGACTCTCAGGGGGGCTAAGGGTTTCGAATGGGGCCAACCGCAACAGGAGTCGTTCGACCAACTGAAGGCCTACTTGGTGAACCCTCCCCTGCTCAGCAAACCCATTCCGAGGGAAACCCTCTTCATCTACTTAGCTGCTTCCGAGCAGACCCTAAGTGTTGTTTTGGTGAGGGAAGAAGACCGGGCTCAGAGGCCCATCTACTATGTGAGCAAGGTGCTTCGGGACGCCCAGCTCTGTTATCCGAAGATAGAAAAGATGGCCTACGCCCTGATCATGGCGGCAAGGAAGCTCCGTCCTTACTTTCAGTCCCATTCGGTTGTGGTCATCACCGACCAACCGTTGAAGCAAATCCTCCACAAGCCAGAAACCTCAGGCCGGCTTATAGAGTGGTCCATCGAGCTGGGCCAACACGACATCTCCTACCAGCTCCGGACTGCGATCAAAGCTCAGGCCCTCGCCAACTTCATCGTCGAGTCCACCATTCCTGAGGTCAGCCATGTCCCGAACGGACCCCCCATTTGGACAGTTTTTGTGGACGGTTCCTCCTGCAACGAGGGTAGCGGCGCCGGTATCATCCTGAACGGCCCTGATGACTTCGTCCTCTAGTATGCCCTCCGCATGAATTTCAAGGCCTCAAACAACGAGGCAGAGTATGAGGCACTAATCGCGGGCCTCGGACTCGCTCGAAGTGCCGGGGCACAGCGCCTCCGAATCCATAGTGACTCTCAGCTGGTCGTGAACCGAGTCTTGGGCGAGTACGAGGCGCGAGACGAACGGATGGCGAAGTACCTCGCCAAGGTCCGAACCCTCATGGCCCGGTTCGAAGAAGCACTCATCCAACGAGTCCCTCGAGAAGAGAATTCACAGGCCGATGCCCTCTCCAAGTTGGCCTCATCCTCCCTCCAAGGTCTCGAGCAGACCATCTTGATCGAGGTCCTCGTGAAATCGAGCATAGAAGACGAGGCCCTCGACTCAGTGGAGTCATTGCCGGTCCTACTGCAAGAAAATTGGATGAAACCCTTAGTGGAATTCTTAAGGGACGGACTCCTCCCCGAGGACCCGAAGGAAGCACGCCGAGTAAGAACCAGGGCCGAGCGGTACGTCCTGATCGAGGGAATCTTGTACAAGCGCTCCTTCTCGCAGATTGACAGCCGACCTTACCTGAGGTGCCTTTTCCCGGAACAGGCCGACTACGCCTCACAAGAGCTCCACGAAGGCATCGGCGGAGCACATTCAGGGTCTGGGTCTTTGGCTCGGAAAGCCCTGAATTACGGGTACTTTTGGCCGACTCTCCTCCAAGACGCCGAGCGGCATGTTCGGCAATGTGGCTCTTGTCAGAGACATTCCAACATTCGTCGCCTCCCCCAAGCCAACCTCGCCTCCCTATCAAGTCCTATCCCCTTCGCAATGTGGGGGATGGATTTACTAGGGCCTTTCCCTCCAGCTCCGGGCCAGTTCGAATTCTTAGTCGTAGCAATCGACTACTTCTCGAAGTGGATTGAGGCTGAGCCCCTTGCCACTATCACCGAGAACAAGGTGCTTCAATTCTTCTGGAAGAGCGTCATCTGCCGGTTCGGCGTCCCCCGTGTCCTCGTCACAGACAATGGAACTCAGTTTACTGGGGCCGCATTCCGAGCTCTGTGTGAAGACCTTGCCATCCAACAGCGCTTCTCCTCCGTCTCCCACCCACAGTCGAATGGCCAGGCGGAGAACGCAAGCTTGCTCTTAAGCGAGCCAGACGTAGTTCGCCGCTCGGAATTGCTCCCACAACTGTTGATCTCTAACAATGGTTCCGGAGTCCAACACTTGGTTCGATTCTACTCCGCAAGCTCGTTCCTCAGCGGGCTAGGAGTGGGTCGCCATTCGGAATTGCTCCCACAACCGTTGAACTCTAACAATGGTTCCGGAGTCCAACACTTGGTTCGATTCTGCTCCGCAAGCTCGCTCCTCAGCGGGCTAGGGGTGGGTCGCCATTCGGAATTGCTCCCACAACCGCTGAACTCTAACGATGGTTTCGGAGTCCAACATTTGGTTCGATTCTACTCCGCAAGCTCGCTCCTCAACGGGCTAGGAGTGGGTCACCATTCGGAATTGCTCCCACGACCGTCGAACTCTTACGAGGATCGGCGAGCCCACCATTGGGTAAGACTCGACTTGCCTCGCGACTTCGCGATGAGAGGAGACAGAAGCACCGCTCGGCACCTCCAGCCGAACGGTCTTGTCGCCGAACCCGAACGAGCGAGAGGTATGCTCGGAGCGCACCACGTCGCTCGAATTCTTAGGCCTCCGGTCGGCTGACCGAGCAAGTGCCCATCCGAGCGTCAAAACGGAGAAAACTCACTTTCTCCTCAACTTTCGTGTAAGATCTCGATCAGACGGCCCAGATCTTGCCAGCGCCGCTAGACGACAAGATAACGTTTTCTTGGGAACTGGGCTCGTCTCGAGATTCGTGCCATCATCCAACGGTTCAGATCGCGCTACGGCGCCGAACCACGAACAAGAGAGGGACCGGGTCGGAGACCTCGGTGCGACGAACACAGTCGGAACCGAAACAACTACGCAGAGCTACAAAGGACGTGCTAGTTCATGAAAGAAATATTATTAATAATTGGGACACAGTTCAAAGCAACTTTTCCACACAACAAGGTCACAAAGCCTTAAAGAACAATAGTTACAATGCCGACCCTCTACACTTGGTTTTTAAAAGAAAAATCATCAAACGTCCTGTTCGGTCGTCAGTCTAGCTACCTTGGCCGCCAGTTCCTCTTCCTCTGTCCGAAGCCCCGCCTCTACAGTCTGCAGGTGACGGATTTCAGAGAGCAGATCATCCCTTTCGGCTACTATCTTCGTCAGATTGTGCCGAACGCACTGGATCCGAAGGGCGTTGCTAAAGGTGGTCGGTGAGTCTCCGTCCTCTCCTGTAGGGACCATTTCGGCAATCCTGCTCTCCATACGCCTGATCTCGGCGTCACGTTGACCCAGGATGAGCTGAAGGTGGCCCCGCTCGCTCTCGGCTCGGCGCAGTCCCAGCTCGACTTCATAGAGTCGCTCTCGGCATTTGGCCGAGCGCATCCTCGTCTCCCCCAAGCCAGCCTCGGTTCGGGCGTGATTATCCGAGCAATTGGGGTCAGCGTCTTGAGCTACCACCACGCGCTGAAAAGAGGAAGAGACGAACAACAAAATTTCAAAACGTTGCCGAAGTCCAACACTTGAAGAATTTTCAAAACAAACTTTCAGACTTTTATTCAGATATAGTAACTCTACATACAACAAGACCCACCATACAACAGAGTTTTACAATAGCCAGAAGGAACATAAGACAACACGTTTAGTGCCACTTCGGAAGGGGTACGCTTCGGTTCAAGGAAACGCGGGGGCGGCGAGGCCTGACCTCCGAGCTCGATTCCAAACCAGCGAAGCGAGATCCCCCTTCGCCGCTAACTCCAACCGTGGCGCCGACCGAGGCACCGCTAGACGAGACAGCTACACTACTCTGAGCGTCAGCAGGACTCTGCCTAGCCGCGGGCAAACGAGTCGCAAGTTTGTAGAAGGTAATCCCTCTCTCGCTCTCTTCGCGAGTACACAACGTACTACGAACGTTGGCCCGCTCCGGTAGAGGCTTGAGCGACGCGACCTCTTCCTCCAACTCGATAATCCTATCCCTCAGAGCGTCATCCTTTGCCGACGTCTTCAAACGAGGAGGTCTTGACGAGCCCGAGACATTGGCGCTATCGGTCGCGAGTCGTCGATAATGGGTGACCTCGATTCCCCTGTCTATCGTAATCCACCTAAGCTTGTCGACCTCGGCCAACAGTTTTTTGCGCTCGGATGACACCTTCTCCAACTCGGAAGTTAGCTTCTCTTCCTCCGCCGAACGTTCTTTCTCCGCTAACTCCAAGTGTCGGATCTCGGCCAAGAGCTCGTTATTCTTTTGCTCGGCGAGGGAGAGCTCCCTACAAAGACGCCCGGTCTCACCTTCGGGACAAGGAGCTTGGGGTTGCTTCCGCAGTTGCTTCAACTCGCGACAATACCCCCTCACAGCTACCTTTGTCTCCTCCAGCTTCAAGAACATGTAAAACCGCCTCTCTCGGCTATTGGAAAGCTCTCGCTTCGTTTTAGTCAGCTCCTTACGAAGGTATGCAACCTCCGTGATCGGACCAAACTTCACCTGAAAAGCAGAGATAAATCGGAGGCCCAACACTTGGAGAGTTTTACGCCTAATCAAACACAAAATCCGGAGACTAACACTTGGATAAATTTTGGCCAAACAAAGAGCGTTTTCATTCAAAACTCAAAAAAGTGTTACAAGAGCGGTGGCCAGTCCGCATTTAGGCTTACAAAAAAAAACAACAAAAGACTAAAAGAGGCAACCAAGTCAGGGGTCGACCTTTTTGTCGTTCGGGTCTGTCGACCCCTCGGCCTTGTCCTCGCCCTCGACCTCGTCCTCGTCCTCGCTCTCGCTCTCCTCCTCAGAGTCGTCCTCCTCCTCATCCTCGGCCTCAGTCTCACCCGGGCCTTCGACACCGTCGGTCTGTCCCTCGGGACCGAGCATCCCCTGGGGAAGCTCCTCCTCCCCCTCCACGGGGTCGTAGAAGCGGTAGGAGGACGTGTCGAACCCCGGGTTCCGAGCGGCGATATGAAGAAGGGCTCGACCGTACGCGTCCTCCATGTTCTTGAACATGTGATGCTCGGCCTCGTCCTGGACAGCCTTCTTCGCCTTCGCCACCTTAGACTGGTGCCTGGCCATGATCTTCTTGGCCCTCTTCCGAGCCCTCTCCGCCTCCGACCGAGCATTGGCCAACTCCTCCTTCAGCTCGGCATTCTCCTTCTCCGAGGCCTCGAGCTTGGCTGCCGTGTCCTTCGACCGCTGAACGGCGTCGGCCAGCTGCGCCTCCAACCCCGCCACTTCGACTCCACGCTTGGCCGAGAGGAGTAGCTCAGCATCGAGCAGCTTCACCGCTTTCGCGCACTCCGACCTCTCCCGGTCGTACTGCGCCGTCAGCTTTTGTTCTTTGCTCGCGAACTCCTCGAGCAAGAAGTTGAAGTGGCAGAGGGTCTGAAAAGAGAACAAATCGTCAGGGTCCGAACCTAAAAACTTAGAAAAATTCAGAAAGAATGCTTCAATAAGAACGTGTTCGGCCTACTCACCGACATCGTGTTCCGAGCGATTTGCATCGTCGCGTTCCCGACTTGACCAGACTCCAGGGCCGCTCGGTCCTTCGGGGTCGGCAGGTGCTTCACCGCCTGCATGCAAATGTTGTCGTCACCCAAATAGCCGTCGACTTTCATCACTTGCCAGTCGGGGACGAAGATCTGCTTGTGCCCCTCGGTCAGAATCTTCTCCGCATTGGCAGTGAGGGGCGGAACTTGGAGGGATAACACCTGGCTCACGTCGAACGCGCCACTCGACGAGCCGGGAGCATCCCCCTTCGCCGTTGAAGTCGGCGCATCTGAAACAAGAGGATCGGAGGCCGCGGCCTTCTCCTGCTCGGGACCAGCCTCCGGAACGACGACCTTCTGCAGGTCAGCGGTCTTCGGGACCGAAGGTATCTTCGGCGCTCGGCCGCCCTGAGGCCCTGTCGAGGGTCTCTTCTTTCTCGTCTCCTGCTCCTTCGCCTTGGCCTTCGCCATCAATGCCCTATAGTCCATCTTAGAAGACTCTGCACAAGCCGAATGAAAACACTTAGATAAATTTTTCAAGAAATTCATGCAAAGAATAAAAATATCAGAAGCGTACTAGGGTCGATCGGACCGAGACCCCCCCGGAACAAAGCTTCCTCGGTAATGTCTTTGCAACTTAGCATCGGCAAAGCGAGGAGCTTCTTAAGGACTTCCTCCTCCTCGTCACTCAGTACCGGCTCCTTCTTCGCTCGCTTGGGCAGGCCTTCCCTCGACCAGGCTATCGGAATTACCCAGGGTGCGGGAGCTCGGACAATGAAATACTTCTCCTTCCAATGCTTGATCGAGTCCGGGTTCTCGATCAACTTCACGCCCGTCCGCGGTGAAAGGTAGAACCTCTGCTCATTCCTGTTCGGCTGGCAAGGGCGGTAGAGGCTCCGAAGGAGAAACATGTTCGGCTCGGCGCCGATCTCTTGACATCGAAGAACAAATGCCAAGACATGCCTCCAAGTGTTCGGCATCAGTTGGGCGGGGCACAGACCGTACCAAATAAGAACCTCCACGATGAATGGATGGAGTGGAAAACGGAGCCCGGCGGCCAAGGAGTCGAGGGGAAATACTCACGCGTCAGCCGAAGACGACGTGCAGGCTCGGAATCCTGGTCCGGGGAGAAGTAACCCATACTCGACAGGGATCTGGAATCCGGTCCGGATCCGATGCAGATCAGCCCCCGTGAGAGACGAAATGGTGTGGTCCACCTCGGACAACTCTCTCGGCTCGTTCTCCTCCACCGACTTGGTAGTGCCCTGGGTAACCTTCTCCAGCATCTCTTCAGAGTAGCTCCGGACACCCCCCACACTCGACAGAACAATAGGCTGCCGACCGAACTCCCCTGCCGTCTTCGGCTGCTCGATTATCGTGACCACTCCTTTGCCCTTCTGGGACTTCGCCACAACGTCCTGGAGCGGTTCGGCTACTTCGCCGCTCTTGCTCGGCCGAACAACGGTCTGCTCGGTCGGCTCTATCACCTCCTTCCCTTTACTCGCTCGACCGACGACTTGGTCCGAGGCGGGGGTCTCATCCGAAGAAGTAATCTTAACCATTTTTCTAAAAAGAAAGGAGAGAGACTGACCTTGAAGTGACTGCTACGGTCGGAAAAGTTCGCCGGAGTAAAGAAACGCCTTGCCGCGACAGCTAGCAGCACCACCCAGGAGCTAAAAACTTCGAAGGTGAAAAGTAAAAACTTGAGAGAGAAAGTAAAAGTGAATAATGAGATCTGGGGTGGGGGAGTGAAGATTTATAGTAAAAAGAAAAGTATCTTGGGATTCCTAACGTAAGGGCACGACTTTTGGGCCGCCCTTGAAACGTCGCGAAGGCCCAAAACGACTTTGTCTTTTCATCAAGACAAGTAGCTCGGCACAACAGGATCTAAATCCGAACAACGTGCGATCCGAACCCAACAGCGAAGGGACCGGTCGGCTAACCGAGCAAGTGCCCATCCGAGCGTCAAAACGGAGAAAACTCACTTTCTCCTCAACATTCGTGTAAGATCTCGATCAGACGGCCCAGATCTTGCCAGCGACGCTAAACGACAAGATAGCGTTCTCTTGGGAACTGGGCCCGTCTTGAGATTCGTGCCACCATCCAACAGCTCAGATCGCGCCACATCGCCTGGTCGAAGCACTTCGGACCCAGACGCTCCACCTCTATCTGAAGAAGCCGGGGAAAATTTGGATTAAAAGTTTTAAGGCACCGCCCTCGGCGAGCGCCCCGGGCCCCAGGTCTCGGTCGGTTCCTCTCTTACCCTTGAGCAACTTGAAACCACGAATCGTTCAAGGGTTGAAGAGAAACCACCATCTCGCAAGACCCGGTTAAAAAGTAGATCGGCGAACCTCCTATCTCTAACTCCTTCGGGCTGACAACCATCAGAAGCCGTCAGCCCGGAAGGAAGACAGAGATCGGAAGAGACCAATCCTTCCGAAGCAACTTGGCCCTCGTCTCCGGACTTCGGTCGTCACCTCTTCTGCCCTGATCTCCTCCGACCCTGACATCCGCATCGGAACCGTCAGAATCGGGAGAAGATCATGGCGGAAGGATGACCACCCATCCTTCCAAAGCTCCTTGTCCCCCGGGTCCGGACTCCGGTCGTCAACTCTTCCGCCCTTGTCTCCCCTGACCCTGACACCTACGACGGGGCCGTCAGAATCAGGAGAAGACAACGGCGGAAGGATGACCACCCATCCTTCCGAAGCTCCTTGTACCCCGGGTCCGGACTCCGGTCATCACCCATTCTGCCTTGATCTCCTCCAACCCTGACATCCGCATCGGGACTGTCAGAATCGGGAGAAGATCACGGCGGAAGAGTGACCACCCGTCTGACGACCTCAGGGTTAGGATTTTTCAAAAGAAGACAGGCATCCGCCTTGACTCCGGTCGTCACCTCTTCTGCTCTGATCTCCCCCGACCCTGACATCCGCTTCGGGGCTGTCAGAGTCAGGAGGAGACCATGGCCGAAGGGCAACCACCCAAGGCAGACACCTCCGAGGGCTAAAACCCAGCATTGTTGTGACTGAAACTACAAGGGGAGTGGGGTATTTATAGCCTCCCCTCCAAGAACCAGCCATTATAACCCTCGGGAGTTGAAATGCCACTCATTAATTGAAGGACGCCATTCTTAATGACCCCGGGAAGTTGGAACGCCGCACAAATCCTGGGGTGCCATTAATGCTCTTGGGAACTGAACCGTCTCGAGATTCGTTCCGCCATTCAACGGCCCGGATCGCGCTACCACGCTCGGATTGCCGAACCCTTAGACATCCGGTCGGCCAACCGAGCAAGTGCCCATCCGAGCGTCAAAACGGAGAAAACTCACTTTCTCCTCAACTTTCGTGTAAGATCTCGATCAGACGGCCCAGATCTTGCCAGCGACGCTAAACGACAAGATAGCATTTTCTTGGGAATGGAGCCCGTCTCGAGATTCGCGCCACCATCCGATGGCTCAGATTGCGCCACGTCGCCCGGATAACCGAGCCCTCAGACCTCCGGTCGGCCAACCGAGCAAGCGTCCATTCGGTGGTCCAGAGCTTCGCTTGACCAACCGAACCCTCAGATCCTCGGTCGGCCAACCGAGCAAGTGTCCATCCGGTGGCCCAAAGCTTCGCTCGACCAAACCGAACCCTCAGACCTCCGGTCGGCCAACCGAGCAAGCGTCCATCCGGTGGCCCAGAGCTTCGCTCGACCAACCGAACCCTCAGATCCCCGGTCGGCCAACCGAGCAAGTGCCCATCCGAGCATCAAAACGGGGAAAAAAGCAGCTGAACGATCATGACCGTTGGATCTTCCAGAAATTTGTGCTCCTGATGATGAACGGTCCAGATCTTGCCACGTGCGCTAAACGACAAGATAGCGTTCTCTTGGGAAATGCGCCCGTCTCAAGATTCGCGCCACCATCCGACGGCTCAGATTGCGCCACGTCGCTCGGACGACCGAACCCTTACACCTCCGGTCGGCCAACCGAGCAAGTGCCCATCCGAGCGTCAAAAGCGAGAAAATGGATGCCGAGCGACTTCAACCGTCAGATCTCTCAGAAATTCGTGCTCGCCCAAGATCAACGGTCCAGATCAGGCCACGCCATAAATCAGTATTTAAAAATTAATTTTTATCTATTTAAATCGTTTTATTTATTTAAAAATTGCGAAAAATTGCTAAAAATTCGGGAAAATTAACCAAAAATTCTAGAAAATAATTAAGAATTCAGGGGGATATTTTTGAGCCCCTGAACGGACAATTATTGCCTAGAATGTACTGTTAAGGCCCCCGAACGATTAGTTAACACATCGCAAAATTAAATAAATAGTCCGAAAAAATAGATAAAAACCGTCAAATACTCAACAAGGCTTCAGAACAGCTCAAGGCTTCAAAAATCACCTCACTACCCCCTTTGAGATTCAAAACCCTCCATTCGGACTCCGATACAACTCCACTAGCCACTAAAACAGTTAAACTACTCCTCAAAGGCTGATCACACTCAGTCTTTAGGAGTGGAGGGCTCGTGATATGGCTAAAAATGGGGTTAAATCGGAACTGTCCAGATTGGGCACGAATCTTGAAGCTCAGGGGTAAAACGGTAATTTCACATACAAATGGGTCCGAAACGGGTACTGGATCTCCTTCTCACAGATCCAATAACCCACGAACGGATCCACTCTAACTGGGTACGGGTCCCGACCCGAGACAGACCCAGACCAGCAAGAGGAAATCAGGGTCACTGATTTGACCAGATCAACGGGCCTGATTTGCAGTTACCCTCTCACCGGGAATCAGGGGTCAGATTCCTAAACAAACTATGAGGATTTTACTCCTGACAGTTACACGGGAAATCAGGCTCCTAATCACTCCCATGGCGGCTATAAATACCTCCTACCTACCACTGTGACCAGGTAATCACTCTTTTTCCAGCTTAAGCTCTTTCTTAATCACCACTGATTACTGACAAGAGCGTCGGAGGGTGCATCGCCGGAATCAACCCCGGTGTATCGCACTTCCTTGCAGGTCAGCGGTAGGAATCAACAGGAGTGGATCCGCTGTTCAGGTTTTTCCACGAACTCACAAATCTCATCTGTTTACCCCCACACCAGAATCAGCGGTAACAGATTTGATTTATGTAGATTTTGGCTCGCCCTCTATTATTCGATATTTAGAACCAATAATAGGATATGTGTTTACTGTCCGTTTTGCGGATTGTCACTTTGATGAGACAATATTCACGTCGTTAGCGGGAGATAGAAAGTTCCTGAAAAACACATTGTTTCTGTAAAACAATTAGTTTAAGATGAACGACGAGAATTAACGTGGAATACTTCCACTCTGTCTCATCGAGATCCACGTACTTCACAATGTGAGAATGAAGTACATAAAATATTGCACTTACAATAAACTGAAAATAGATTACCTGATGCATTTAATGATGCAGTGAAACTGACAAAGTCACATGTGCCAACTGCACTTGCCAGAGTTATTGTCCCTGTAAAACAAAACTCAAATATGACAGCAAATGAATATGCAGCACGCCAGAAACGTGGCAGACCTATATGTTCAAAAGACTACCATTCGGAAAAGGAGAAATGTGAAAACATGCCAAAATAACACTCCTGAATACGTTAGTTACTTCACTCGAGAAAATTAAGGTTATGTAAAAATCCACTCTCTTTAAAACTCCATAAGATGTTATTGTCTTGGAAAAAATACAGGTCCCCGAAGGGACTTCGGAAGTTACCGAAGAGACAAAGATACCTAATAATAAGAGATCTTTATACTTTACACTAATTCAAGAAAGATGCGGGACAGAAAATATACAGTCACTAATGACATATTTACATATGTTGTAGCTACATAAGTATCAAAGGGAAATGAATGATGATACTGAACCACGTACGACAAAGATCAAATTGGCCAAAATGGAAAGATGCCATCAAAATAGATTTAGAGTCTCTCAATAAATGTGGTGTATTTGGATCTATAGTACCAATCCTAAAGGATGTTAACCATGTAGGTTACAAATGAGTGTTCGTAATAAAATGAAATGAAAGTAATGAAATTACTAGATATAAAGCACGACTTGTGTCACAAAGTTTTCCGCAGAAACCTGAGATTGATTATGAGAAAACATACTCCCCCGTCATGGATGCAACAACTTTCAAATATCTGATAAGTTTACCAGTTTCTGAACATTTCAATATGAGACTCATGGATGTTGTAACTGCTTAATTATATTGAGACTTAGACACACACACACACACACACACACACACACACACACACACACACACATATATATATATATGAAATGCCCAGAAGGATTTACTTTACCCAAAGTAAAGTAAAAAAGTACGTACTCAATTCATTTAAGACGTTCATTATACGACCTGAAGCAATCTGGAAGAATGTGGTACAATCGTCTTAGTGAAAACTTGTCTATGGAAGGATATAGAAACGATCCAATTTGTCCGTGCATTTTTATGAAGAATTTTTTTAAATGGAATTGCAATAGTAGAAGTTTATGTGGATGATATAAATTTAATTAGGACTCAAGAAGAGCTCGAGAAAACTGCTGACCACTTGAAGAAGGAATTTGAAATGAAATATTTTGGGAAAACAAAATTTTGTCTCGCCCTACAAATCGAAAGAAATTCTAGTGGGATATTAGTCCATCAGTCCAATTTAACCGAGAAGGTTTTAAAAATATTTGGTATGGAAAAAGCATACTCACTAAGTACTCACATGATAGTTCGATCTTTGGACATAAAGAAAGATCCATACCGTCCTAAAGAGAAAAATGAAAAAGTATTGGGACCTGAAGTAGCATACTTGAGTACTATTGGTGCTTTACTGTACTTGGCACAATGCACTAGACCGAATATTTATTTTTCCATAAATTTTCTTACTAGATATAGCTGTGCACCAACGCAAAAGCACTTGATTGGTAGCAAGAATAATTTAAAGTTTTTATGTAGAACTACTGACTTGGGTTTATATTATTCTTGTAATCCTAAAAGTTCCAAACTTGTAGGTTATGCAAATTTAGGATCTCTCTCTGATCTTCATAACGGTCGATCTAAAATAGGTTATGTATTTCTTAGTGGTAATATTACAATTTCTTGGAATTATACTAAACAAACTTTAGTAGATACTTCATCTAACCACTAAGAAATTTTAGCTCTTCATGAAGCTAGTCGTGAATGTGTACGGTTGAGATCTTTAATTAATCATATTAGTAGTTCTTGTCAGTAACCTTCAATTACAGATATTCCGAGCATTATCTTCGAAGACAATATCATATGTATAGCACAAATTAAAGACGGTTTCATCAAAGGAGACCGGACCAAGCACATTTCACCAAAAGTTTTCTTTACTCATGAACTTCAGAAGAACAATGATATAGAAGTAAAACAAGTTCGTTCTAGTGACAACCTAGTTGACCTTTTCACTAAGTCTCCGTCAAATGCCATCTTCTAGAAACTTGTATACGGGATTGGTATGTGTAGAATCTATAATCAAACTAGGTAAGTGGTTATTGTTATCGGGGAGAGTCATTAGATAGGGAGAGTCATTAGATACGAAGGCTTCTTATTCCACAATAATGCAAGCACCTTTTCATTATGTCATATACTAGGGGATTTCACTTGGAAATTGGAGAAAACATCCTAAAGCATGCTGCCCAGTATATATGCGCGTTGTACTCTTTTTCATTTTCTATATTTTTATCCTACTGGGGTTTTCCTAGTAAAGGTTTTAACGAGGCAACATTGTGCGCGTCAAATGTTTATTCAATGATCCTGAAGAATGTTGTACTTTTTTTTTCTTCGCTCAGTTTTTTTTCCACTGGGTTTTTATCAGTAAGCTTTTAACGAGGCAACAATCATTGAATGATGAAAATTGAGAGAGATTATTAGAAATGATAGACATCCAAGGGGGGTGTTATAAATGTTATGATTTTGTACGACCGACATATCTCATAATTATGAATTTTTGTAACATATAAGTCTGTAAATAAGGGCTTATGATTTTTAGAAGTAATGCATAAATCATATGAAGTGATCATGAAAAATATGAGTTAAAAAATTATTGCTATCTAACACATAATATGGAAGCAAAATTTTCTTCATCCTCATGTGATTCATGCTTAAGAACTACCATAAATACGTATGCTTCATGTAAATCAAGTTATCAAGTTCAAAACTTAAAAATGCTCCCACCAACTCCGAGCGTTTCCATCACCCCCTCCGTCACCTTCCCCGACCCTCTCCTTACTCCTCCACTGCCCCTTCACTAGATCTTTGAAGAACCCCCAACTCTATTCTCTTCATCCCCAACCTTCATCCCCAACCATTGCCAAAAAGCAGAACCGAGTTCCGTCCACTGCCGATGATCATTGAGCTTGAGATGAGTGGGTGCGGACCCACAGAGAGGGTCCGCCCCACTCCGACTGGTCCACCACCTCCTCCACCACCTCTCCAACCTCCTTCCTACTCCGAAGTAATCTCTCCTCCAAAACCCAACGAGCAAACACAAAATCTAATTCAAGACCAAAACCCCCTCAATAAACAGAAAAATTTTGTACCGGAGGGTGAACCCTCTGAGCACAGGCACGCGTAATCCCCTCCGCGGGCACATCAAAATGCGCTACTACGGCGAGAGGGAAAGGGCTCCGCTCATCATCGCCCATCTTCTGAGCGGCTTATGGACGGGAGGGCCCAAAGAGGGGGTCCCCCTACAGGCCAGCCACGGCGTAAGAGTACCCCGACTTCGAGCCGGCGTCCCGCCCAAGAGCGCTACAACGCGGTTGGGTACCAAAAAGATTATCGCAGGAACAATCAAGAAAGATATAGAGAAAGGAGCGTCAGGGATTACACCAGATACTCTCACCAATGCACACAATAGGGGATGCAGCAAAAGGTTCCCTTCCAGCATCAACACTCTCACCAACAACAGAGGTTTTCCACCTCTCCGCCAAGACCAACTATTGCAACCCACCAGTTCCATCCTCCACCTTTGACTTCACCATTACCACCCAACAAGCAACTCCAACCCATTGATCCCCCCTTCGCAACTCCAACCATCTACCTCCAAGGCGGCTGACCATCGAACCCCCTAGGTCCAACGAAACTTGGGCCCAAAGAAGGGGACCAAATAAGGACCCAGGGGTGAACAATTGTCTACCGCCAGTTGGGGCAGTCGTTGAACAGTGGCAGGAGGTTGTTCACAAAAGAAAAAGAAGTTCCAAATCACCACCGGCAACACCAAAGATTCTCAAAAAACCACAAAGAAAGGGGAAGCGAAAGCCGGTACCGTGTTTCAACTGCGGTGAGCTGGGTCACTTTCGTACGGAGTGCACCAAAGATGTGCGCTGTCTTAGATGCTTGAAATGGGGGCACCTATCGTACAATTGCACCAACGTTGCCACTTCCAATGATGACGAAGCTAGGAGAGTTTATAGGGGTAGATCACCGGACAGCTCGGCTATGATCCGACTGGCTGCCAGCCTCAACACCATTAAGGCGGAGGAGCAATGGCTCAAGCAGTGGTGTGTTGTGGCACGTGTGACGGCGGGAAGACCATCGGAGGCACATGTTCTCAAAGCTTTGAGCGAGAAATGGCCGATGAGGGTGCATCGCGACTGGGTCGTCAAAAGAATGTGCCCCCTCATGTTTTTGGTCTCCTTCCCATCAACGCAGAAGATGTTAGAGATCACCGGTGAATCTGCTATGGACTCTGGGCACTTCAAATTGGATTTGAAGCTTGGTCACCTAGTTTTGGTGCCGAAAAACCACAAGGGTCTAAATATTGGGTATGGATCCATAATGTTCCTTTACACTTCTGGAAGAAAGAAGCGTTGCAAGAGATGATTTCCGAATTCGGAACAATTGAGGAGATAGATGAGAAGACTGTTCGACGGTCGGAAATTGTTTTGGTGAGGGTTTTGGTAAGAAGCAGGGACATCACCTTGATGCCGAGGTTCGCGAAGGTTTACTCTTACGAGGACTCCTATCTCATACGATTTGTCCTCGACAAATGTGCAGATGGGGAATCTGATCAAACCTCCATCACGGCCCCAGCACCTCAATCCTCTCTCAGAGACGGGAGGAGTTACAAACAAGTAACGGCGCCAGCTTGGGAGCTCACAATCGATGGCTCACACGAGGTCGAGAGGGCCCACCGAGAGGTGATTGAGGCAGCGAGAAGAGTGGAGGCACTCAAAGAGGCAACAGGTGAGGGATCAGAGGAGGAGGAGGCTGGGAGGGATGCCGATGATCAGCTCCGACGCCTAATCAAAGGATCCAACGGCCAGGACACCTCAATCCCAGATCTAGTAAAGTTTTCAACAACGAAGGCAGCTAAGGCTTTTCAGAGTAAAAGCAAAATGCTCAGAGAGCTGCAAAGCAGTCAAACCCTGACGACGTCTGAAGAGGGATAGGCTTCGGAGAGGGGCAGGGAGTCTGGGTCTGCAAACCCCAGTTTTGGCTGTCATCTTCGCAGCTCTGCGAACAAGCCAAAAGAGAAGGCGCAATCGACAAAGGAATGGGTAAAAAAGTGTGGAAAGCACCACTGGGGCAAAAAGAAACTTCTCTGGTATCGGAAAGTCAGGTGGTAGAGGCTTTTTTGGGGAAAGAAACGACAGGAGCTCTGAGCGCTCACAGAGAGGAGAGCACAGAGGGTAGTGAGAAGAGGGAGGTTGTTGCCCTAGATCTGAGCATACCCAAAAGTGGGAAAAAAGTCAACAAAGAAGGAGATTCCCAACTCTTCAGAAATTGCAAGAAGAGTTTGGAGGTTGAGGAAGGAAGTTTGGCGCTCAAGAAGAAGAAAAGCTGGACGCCTTCTCCCCTGGTTAAAGGGATGCATGCAAGCGCCGAGGCATCTCCCAATAGGCCTACGACACGTGGGAGAGAAGGATTGGCTCACGCTGGCGACAGCTGTGCTGTCGCTTCGATTCTGGGGTCGAGCGGTGCGTTGCACCGCGAGTTAAGTAGGGACAGCGGTGTGGTGCACCGCGGGTTATGTGAGTCCAGCATTATGGTGGAACGCGGTGGTGCTAATTTTGAAGAGACTAGTTTATTCTATACGGGGGGGGAGGGTTGGAGTGAGCAACATAGAAGTTTATGGGCCTATAGAGGGGCCCAACATAATTCTCTCCGCTCCTACCGCCGGTGATTTTACTGTCTTCACTAAGCAAACAGATAGTGGGCCCACTGAGGGGACCACCAAAGTAAACACAACTTCTCTTGGAATTTCGGCGGCGGCTACTGGGCTCAATGAGGAGTCCACGTTGAGTCAGGACAATCTGCAATTTCACAATCAGTAGGCTGATAGTGAAGAGGACCTAGAAGGGCGTCTGAACCTGGATGTTGACTTCTCATTTACAGACGAGGACTCAGAAGATTTAGAATTTATTGCAGACACTCAAAGGGAAATCTCTCCAGTTATGGTTCTGTCTACACTGCCAGAATCAGCTCCAGGAGTCAGTATTGGTTCGTCTACCAGGTCGGTTGGTATCAGGGTGCATAGGTCGCCTAAAAGGGATCATGCGGAGTCCTTGGATGACTTTTTGGAGAGAACGGCGGCCACCAAAGCGGCTAAACACGTTGATGGAGGTACAAAACTTTTTCTTGCCCATATTTTAAATTTCATGTCAGACTCTGAAGTTTTTTTATTAGCTATCACCTGTGGTTTGGAAGTTTGTGATAAAGAACACAATGCGTTACTTCTTAACAAATTGAGGGGTTGGGAAACTGAGAGAGCTAAATCTAGTGTTCATAAGGAACTAGGATCCAACTCTAGGGGGTTAACGGTCTCTGAGGGCAAAACCCGCCCGAGTCCCTCACACACGATCATCTCGGACATGGTTCCCCAATGAATACGCTTTTCTAGAACGTCCGGGGTCTGGGGGATAAAGGGAAAAGGGATATGGTTAGAGATGTTATCATGAAGTCCAAGGCGGAAGTGGTTGGGCTTCAAGAGACCAAACTCACACATGGGTCCAAACTTAAGCGAATAGGGGGGAACAGGATCAAGGAATGGGTCTTACGCCCATCCGCGGGAGCCTCAGGGGGAATTGCCATCGGTTTCAACTCGGACCTGCTCAAGTGTTCAGAGGTCTATAATGGTACATTCTCCCTGACCACACGTCTGGAACAACGATTTGATAAGTATATGCAGACTATCACAGTTGTTTATGGGCCGAACGTGGCTTCAGAGCGTGAGGCCTTCTGGCAAGAACTGGCCAATATTCGTCTTCGTTGGCCGGGGGCCTGGATTGTCGGGGGGGACTTCAATATTACCCGATTTGCATTTGAACACAAGGGTAGAGGTTCCAGTGACAGACACAGAGCAGAGTTCAATAGGGTGATTACGGATCTTGAATTGATAGATATCCCGATTAAGGATAGACTATTCACGTGGTCTAACATGCAGTCTACTCCGATTATGGCTAAATTGGATAGGATACTAGTATCGATGGATTGGGAGACTAAGTTCCCCTTGCAACTGCTACATCGATCCCTAGACCTACGTCAGACCACACCCCACTCCTTCTTGACTATGGGCTTCAGGGAGCCAAAAAGGATCAGAAAATTCCGTTTTGAGAAGGCCTGACTGGAGATTCAGGGGTTTCACCACATGGTGATGGAAAACTGGGCGCTCCCAGTGACTGGCTCAGATGCTGCGGGCCGATGGTGTGAAAAAATTCACAGATTAAGAAAGCGGCTTCGTAATTGGAACCAATTTAGGTTCTCGACCATCTGGCACGCAAAAGATTCCCTGTTGGAAGGAATTGATGAACTCGAAAGACTGGAGGAATCCAGAGATCTCTTGCAGGAGGAAAGAAATAGGCTTCTGGAGCTCCGTGAGAGTATTGTCAATCTCTATAAGATGGAAGAAATTAAATGGCAACAAAGATCAAGAATTTCGTGGCTCAAAAAGGGAGACGCGAACACGGCCTTTTTCCATCGAGTGGCAAGTGCGAGGAGCAGGTCCAATCTAATTTTATCCTTAGAAACAAGCTCGGGGACGGTACAAGAAGAACAAGTGATTTCCACTACCTTCCAAGGTTACTACAAGAACCTCTTGGGAAAGAAGAATGACTTCCGGGTCCCACTCAGGACGGATTTCTGGCAGACCTACCAGGGCGAGTCATCGCCTTCGCTATCCTACCTAGAGTCCCCGTTCTCGGAGGAGGAAGTTAAAAAGGCTATCAGCCACATGGGAGCGGACAAGTCGCCAGGGCCAGATGGCTTCCCAATGATGTTCTTCCAAATCTTCTGGGAAGAAATTAAAGGGGACTATATGGCACTGCTGGATGACTTTTTTAACAACAAGCTAAGATTGGGTATGTTTAATTTTGCGGATGTAGTCCTCATTCCCAAGCGGGAAGAGGCGTCGAAAGTGAGCGATTTTAGGCCGATCAGCCTCATAAATTGCTCAGCGAAGATTATTACAAAAATCTTAGCCATCCGCCTGGGAAGTATTATGGATAGCCTGATCAACAAAGCTCAATCGGGCTTCATTAAGGGCAGAAATATCTTGGATTGTGTGGCAACGGCGGAACAAGTTATCCACCGCTGCCATACGACCAACTCTAAGAGCTTTCTGCTTAAGCTGGACTTTGAGAAAGCCTATGACTCGGTTGATTGGGAATGCTTGATGGAAGCTCTCAGGGGTAGGGGCTTCGGGAATAAATGGATATGCTGGATCAGGCAATGCTTGTAGACTAGCAAGACGGCCATATCAGTGAATGGTAGGTCGGGGCAGCCGTTCTCCTACAGGAAGGGTCTCAGACAAGGGGACCCGCTGTCACCACTCCTGTTTACCATCGTAGCAGATGTGTTGACAGTTATGCTGGAGAATTGCCAGGAAAAAGGCTGGATCACGCCAGTGGCCAGCTCCGCGTCTACTAAAGGGTGTACGATCTTACAATACGCAGATGACACCCTTCTATTTGGTAATGGGTCTAGACAAGAAACTGTCTGCTTTAAAGGGACATTATACTGTTTTGAGGCCTAAGTCAGGCCTTAGGATTAACTTTTACAAGAGTGCGCTCACTCCAATTTCCCTTTTCGATGATGTAGCAGGGGAGCACGCTACTATTTTGAACTGTACGACGAGTGGCTTCCCTATCAAATACTTAGGGCTACCTCTCAGACCAGGAAAATTATCTAAAGCAGACTGGTTGCCTATCATTGACAGGGTGGAGGACAGACTGTCTGGTTGGAAGGGTAAATCGTTGTCTCTCGGGGGCAGAGTGGTACTTATCAACTCAGTGTTGTCTAACCTGCCAATCTACTATATGTCATTTTTCGAACTTCCTAGATCGGTGATCCAGAGGATTGACCAGATTCGAAAACGATTCCTTTGGAAGGGGGCAGACTCGGATAAAGGAGGTTACCACCTGATCAAATGGAGTATCGCTTGCATGAAGAAGAAGCATGGAGGGCTAGGCATCATCGACCTCAGAGATATGAACCTCTCCCTGCTGGGAAAATGGTGGTGGAAGGTATTCCACAATAGCGGGGAAGGTTGGCAGGATTTCATTCAACCCTATCTAAGAGGAAAAGGCACGAGAAGCCTTGGCTTTCGAGTAGGGGCTAAAGTCTCGCGATTCTGGAAAGGAATTGCCAAGGCTAGCGGCCCCTTCAATTCGGCAGTTACGTCGACTATCGGCAATGGGCGATCCACCAGGTTCTGGTGGGATAGGTGGTGTGGAGCCCATACCCTGAAGGAAACATTCCCTGAGCTGTATGAGAGGTCGAGTCGACCGAATATGTCTGTTGCTGAAGGTTGGAAAAGGGGAGGTTGGCGACCGGCGTTCCGAGGAACACTGACCCCAAATTTACACCAACAATTGCTTGATATGCAAGCACTAATCACACGGACAGGCACAAGGTGCACACAAGGCCCAGATCAGAAGCGCTGGGGTCTCGAGAACAAGGGTGTTTTCTCAGTGAGATCTCTGTATCATCGGATCCACTTTCGTGGATGCAGACCCAGCTGGGTACAGGTGTTGTGGAAGGCGAAAACTCCTCTTAAAGTCAGAGTTTTCTTATGGCTTGTGCTCAATAATGCTATCCTCACTATGCAAAACCTTGCCAAAAGACAACCACAGGTGGCGACCAGCTGTGGTTTCTGCGAAGTACATGTGGAAGATCTAAATCACCTCTTCATTCACTGCCCAAGAAGTAAGGCAACAATGGTGGAGGTACTCCGAGCCTTAGGCACAAGCGACTACCCCTGCGTATATGAGGATTTGTGGATCGGCCCCAAATTTGCAACGAGCCGACACGATACGAAGGAGGCGTGGTACATCGCAATAGCGGCAACAACATGGGTGTTATGGCTTGACAGAAATAATTTTTATTTCTGTGCTTCATGTAATAGTATTTCTGGTAACCTTACTCACATCATGCATCTTACTCCTTTTGGGCTACAGCTGCGGCAACAGGGGCAAGAGGAAGGATCGCCAGAGCATTCCAGGTTGAGGAGTTTGACGATGAGGAGGTAGAGATCGGGCCGACGCTGGACTGAGGGACTGGCTTCACCAGTCATGACTGTGATTATGCCAGCCTGTGTGTTTTGTTTCAACCTACTGTACTCTCTGGTTGCTTGAAGTTTGAAGTGTTCGACCCACCCCCCAGGGTTTGTTGGGGGTGTATGTTTATTTTCTGTCATTTTCTTCCTGCATTGTATTTTTGTTTTGTACTGTTGTTTTCTCCCGGTACGTCGGGGTTGTTTTATTAACTTCTTATTAATGAAACAGGGTGACCTTATTCCACCTTTGACCTAAAAAAAAAAAAAAGAACTACCATAAATAGATGTGAAGATTTAAGAGCAAGTAGTGTGAAATAAAAACTAGAAATAAATAACTTCCAATTAGATAAGTATTTATAAAATTACAATCTTTTCTATTATATCAATATTAATTTAAATCAATTTTATAACAGCATATATTTTCTAGAGCCAAAATGTATAATTTTACTTGAAAGTGGAAAACGCGACTGAATACTCGTAACTCATACTCCTATATCAAGATCGTAAATATTCTTTGTTTGCATTATTATCTAACTAACCAAGACAAGAAAACAAATTCAAGGTAACTTATGGAAAAGCAAAAATAAGCAAATCATTAATGCATAGGTTTTTTTTTTTTAGGAAAAAGGTGGAATAAGGCCACCTTGTTTCATTAATAAGAATTTAACGAAACAAACCCAGAGTACTGGGCCCAAATACAAACTACAGACATAAAAGGAAACATACATGAAGCAACATGACTACAAACAACAAACCCCTCCAACAACCCTGGAGGGTGGGCCGACAAACCAGCTCGGTCCAGTAAAATTGTAAGTACGTCCATTTAGCTTCGTACAGTGCCTCCACGGCACATGCACACCCGCCTGAAACAAGTCTGGCAGGATTTTATCACCCGCCGCTCCCTGCGTTCACCTCGCTGGGGGGACCCCTCTTTGGGCCCAAGCCCCGTAGATCAAAACTCGCAGCGTCCCACCAACTTCACCACTCATCCTACAAAAACGTCAGCCGCTTCTACAGCCACTACCAAAGAGATAGCCGTGAAGGGATACCTTAACCTCTCACACGATAGCGCTTTTCTCCTACGATTTCTCACAAAGCAACTATCTCGCTCACCCCACCAAACGCCATCCTCTAGGAGCCGTGTAGAGGATACCTTACCTCTCTCACGTTCATGCTCTCTCCGGCGATTTCTCACCACACAGACTTATCTCACCTCAAACTCTCAATACGAGGGAAGAGGCAGCGCTGTCACGAGGCAGTGGCCTAAGCTGGAGGAAGCTCAATAGCCAGATAGTATGCACTGTAGAGACTGCATCGACGACATCGTAGGACACACCCGACCACACCCCAACCCCACACCCCTCCACCCCCAACATACCGACTTCACACCTCACGGAGGGACCCCATCTTTGGGCCCAAGCTCCACAAACGTCAATCGCACAAAACTACAAGCTTCCCACCCCAAAATACCGACAAAAGCACCCTCAACCACAGCTCGGGGGAGGGGTGGGCACCCAAACCGCAACCACAAACAGATCCGGGGGGGCACCCACAGCAATCGCGGGCCCCCCAAACCGCAACCACAGCAAGACGGGGGGGCACCCACATCACGCGGGCCCCCCAAACCGCAACCACAGCACCCTTAAACATTCGGGAGCAGCACATCCACCTCAGGGAACGCGGGGGGGGGGGGGGGGGGGGGGGGGAGGGGGACCCACATCACGCGGACCCCCCAAACCGCAACCACAGCACCCTTAAACATACGAGAGCAGCGCATCCACCTCAGGGACAGCAACGGGCATGCACTCAGGGAGCACGGCAGCGATGACTGGTGGGGCTTCGACGGGAGTGGAGCGGGGGCGAAGGCGAACTGCGGAGCTTCGAGGATTGAGGGAGAGGGACGGAGGCGACGGCGGGAGTCACTGGCGCGATGCGACTGGAGGCGGAGGAGGGCGACTGGCAGGCGAAGCGGGAGAAGAGGGCTGGCGGTGAGGGGCAGGGGCGAGCTCGGCGACGGCGGGACGGCGACGGGGAAAGCTTCGAGGTGCTGCAGGTCAGGAGGAGGGGCTCGGGGTCTGCGGTGCGGTGCTGGATGGCCACGAGGTGGTGCGAGGGGCACGCGAGCAGGGCGAAGCGTCGGGAGGACGCGCTGACGGAGGCGCACTTGCTGGCGGTAGAGGGAAGGAGGAGTTGTTCGATGGAGGAAGAAGGAAGAAGAGTGGGAGTTGGGCTTGTTTGTTTGGTTTCTTTTCGGTAGAGAAACAGAGAGGGAGAAGAGAGGGGGGGGGGGGGGGGTGGGGGGGACGACGGGGGGGGGGGGGGGGGGGGGGGGGGGGGGCATTGAGGGCAAGCCGCCGCCGCCCCAAGGGATTAGATCTAGGGTTTGGCTTAGGAGTTTTTTGGGTTCGGGAGCAGGTAGGAGGAGGATAGGGTTTTTAGCCATCATTAATGCATAGGTGAAGCAGGCACGATTAGATTTGATTTGAGATTAGTGGCATCCACGTGGAAACGGAGGGGGGGGGGTTTCAAATATTTGGGGCACCGTTTCCGCTCCCGAAACCGTTGGTCGCGCGGGGCCCACCGCCAGTTCGAGCGGGAAAAAATTAGCGCCGCCGTTAAGTATCCGTTATTTATTCGACGGCGAACTCCTAACCAAATTTAATCAAATTTATTTAGTCTGACTGGACCGAAGGCTTTAACAAATTAAGCGGTGTAGAAAAAAAAGTGGTAAAAAAATAAATGGAAAACAAAAAAAGAAAGAAAGGGAGGGAGCAAACTAATTGGAGAGAGAGAGAGAGAGGGATCGATCTCTCAAAAGCAAAAAAAGAAAAGAAAAGAATAAAAAAAAAAAGGAGAAAAAGAAAGAGAGAAAGAAAGAGAGGGAGACCGAGAGAGCGCGAGAGATCGTCTGATTCCTCCCTCTTCTTCCTTCCTTCCTTCTTCTTCTTCTTCTTCTTCCCTTCTTTCTATCCTCATCTCAGTAAGTCCCATATTCCTTTCCTGCGTTTCTTGGTTTTCTCTTTTCGGCATTTCGTCGAACAGGTTGCTTGCTTGCGTTTCAAGAAAAGGATCTAAGATTTGATTTGGTAATGTTGAGTGCAGAGACGGAGATCATATGACATTATGAGGGACAGATTTTCCATTATGAGGGGCAGAGAAAATTTGTGTCTTATTTGAGTTTCGTAGAGACGCGCGCGCGTGTGTTTTTTCGTTTATAAAAACGTTTACCTAGGAAAGAAGATGAAGGGAAGATGCAATGTCGTCTTCCCATTGTTGGTTGCGTCCGTGGTGGCTGTCATTTGTTTCCAAGGATGCTCGTCTCTCAACGATGAAGGTATCATTCATTTGTTATTGGAATTCTTGATTTCTGCGTTCGGCTAATTGATTTCGGTTTAGGATCCAAGAACCTATGGGAGGTGAATGTAGATGCTAAAGAGAGTCCATTCAATGAATTTCATCTCTAATCTCCAATATCTAATATTATAATGGGAGACATTTATTCAACCATCTCATCTTAACCATTCATTTACTCAATTATTGTTAGTTATCATAATACCCTCAAAATTCAAATTTATTTACGACATGATTATTTACAAAAGGATCACTCATATAAAATGAAAGTTTGTGCCACTATGGGTAATTTGTAAAGAGTATGTGATGAGTAAAGGGATATCTCAAGTTCAAGGCCAGATTACGTCTTATTATTTACTATATAATTTTTAAAATTAGAACGTGCATCGATTATTAGTTTGTGTAATCTCATGTAGGGGGACGACCCAGAAATAAATAAATTTTTTTAAATAAAAAAGAGAGGAAAATTTGAATGACACAATGTGGAAATCATTTAGCAATCACCATTTCCAATTTGTTGTTTGCATAGTCTATTTTATGCAAATAATTTTTTGACAGATTTGTCTCAAACCTTCTTGAAGTAGTTTAACACTTCAAAGTTCAAACTATGCAATGCTTTTCTTGTAAAGCAAATTTAGTTGACAAACGTGTAAACTTGTCTGATTATTGTTGTTAATATTTCTACTTTGGTGTGATTAAAGGATTAGCACTGTTGGAGTTCCGCTCAAAGGTGGAGGTGGATCCTCATAGCTTTTTCAAGAATTGGAATCGTAATGACCACAATCCATGCAGTTGGTCTGGTGTTCAGTGCATTGATGGTAAAGTAGCAAGTTTGTAAGTTCATTGTCCTCCATTCTTTGTCTCATTCATTCATATAAATGTGATAGTCCTTAGGAGCCTGCACGTCAGTTCTATTTTACTGGTTGTAGTGTTGGTGCTTTACCGTTTATATGCTCCAGTGCTTGCCTTTTCTGATAGGTGATTGTTTTTGTTTATTACGAGGATTTTATCATAAGTATAGATCACTAACATGTTAGGTTGTATAGACTGTTTGGTTTTGGATCATAGGTTTATAAGCTGTTTGCACTCCATTACATTCTGAATAAGTACGCAATGATATTTTTCTTTGAATAAGTTCATTGAGGTTAAATATGATAATCTGATAAAGGAAGCATTATAGCACAGACGCACTTATTTTCATGTACCCTAAACCCATACGATGCCATTACCCTATTATTTGTGTTCTTCTGATACATGTCAGCACAAAATGAATGACTAAATTTACCCCAACCATTATCCCTTTTGGCTGTTAGGATCAAAAGTAGTTTTGGAACATTCTTCGCTGACGAGCAGTTTAGGAGTATTTATCTGGGCAGAAACAGTTCTGATCAGGATGGGATTACATACCGAACGAAGCCATTTAATTGTTATTTCCTAGTTTTCCCAAAGAGGGTTAGATCTTTAATAAGTTGAGCTTAGGCTGTCTTTTTGGAATCCATTTTCGGGATGAAAACTTTTCTGTTAAAGAATCTCGTCCAATTGGCCAATCTACCCAAGAAGATAGACTATCAGTTCAAAATTTAGAGGCTTTTTTCTTCGGTAAGAGTTCCAACTTGTCTACCGATTAGGTTGTAAACTCAATTATTTGGATGACAATCTTTGTCTTTGATCACCCGATTACATTTATACTAAGTTAGTTCATTGTCTTCAATCATAAACATGTTTGCAATATTGGATTGAAGATTTGAAGCCTGAGAATCTTGTTTTTGACCTTACATTCCTTCGCCATGTCAAATATGAGACATGCTTCCCTCACTTTTGCAAGGTGACCGGTCTGCATGTGGATTGCACTGTCTGAGTTTTGAATTCCATGTTAGGTCAGAAATATGTTTGGAACTATATATGTTAAAGATAAGGTAAGTTTTATATACCAAATCTGTTTTTTGTTTGATACATATGGTTGTCCATTTACTTCTGAACTTCATCAAATACATCAGTTCCAACCAATATCGTACTGGCACTTTGCATCCTGCAAAAGCTACTCTGCCATGTCTTGTATGCCCCATCTTATCTATAAGGACTTAAGGAGTAAATCGAACATCATTAGTCTTCCTTACCAGTAATCTTACTAGTAGTGAAGTTGTTCTGGTTTCTATGGCTGTCCATTTGCTTCTGAACTTCACATCGGTCAGTCCCAACCGATACAGACACAATTATCATACTACCACTTGGCATCGTGCAAAAATTACCGTGTCATTTCCTGTATGCCCCATCTTGTCGATAAGGAGTAAATCGACATAATTAATCTTCCTTGACCAGTGATTTTACTTAGTAGAGAAGTTGTTCTGGTGTCTTAAATGCTTCATGCACCCCCTTGGTATTTCCTTTTTATGCTGCTCTTCTGACATTTTTTTCCAAGCACCATGTTGAATCAGGATGTCAAGGCATATCAACTAGTACTTCCACTTAAAATAAAGCTCAAGCAGATTGTTTAAGAGGATGCTAAGTTTACCATGTCTCTTTTCTATAAAGCTTCTCTGGTGACCTAAAAGTATTACTATTCCCTAAATGTGAGATATCTCGAAGAGGAAAGGGAGCTTCATACTTGCTGAAAGAAATTTCACTCATATAGAGTAGTGGTACACACATGGTGGGACTCTATATTGACGATCGATACCATACTACATGTTCCTTATGTCGTAGGACGTATGTGCACAAAAATTGAACTCGGTTGAAAGCTTCTTACCCATTCATTGCATGGTGCCAATTGTTATGTTATTGAAAAACCGTTCCTTTTGCGACCACTTGAAACATGATCAACAAGCATCCAAACAAGTTGATTTTGTATACACACAGTTACTATGACATGTAAATCAATGTGAACGGTGCGTAGGTCCCCATCGTGTGTGTGTGTACAACTACTCTATATGAGGAAAGCACCTCATATAAGTATGTGGTTCCCTTTCCTCTATCTTAAATCATACCAGGCTTGTTTTTTCACTTTAGTACTTGGTGGTCATATGCAATATTTTCTAATCGATGATTAACTAGGCATTTTGCAAGCAAATATTGGTAAAAGACCCTTAAGGTATTTCTGCATTTTAATGGAGTGCAAGTCCTTGTCAAATCCGCTGTTATGGACTGAACATTGATCTGTTATTGTTGGGCGACATGTTATAAGTTTTATCTTTTAATTAGTGGTATTTACAGATCATTCTCAGAAATGTGTTACCGGCAGTTTACTAGTGTGGGATTAAAGTGGCATGTATAATTATTCTGATAAACGATGAATAATTCAGAGTTGATGGAGCCGTGCTTCTAGCTGCTATTCCGCTGTGGCAGTGAGTGTTTTGCTTGTCTTGTTAGGCTTGCGAAAGTTTATCTAAAGTAATTGACATTTTGGTCTTCTGGAAGTAGAGAAGAGTTTAGCCATTTAGGTAATCCTATAGGAAATTCTGGAATATGCGTGGTCTTTGGCTGTACTAAATAAAAGTGGTGCTGTGTTTTTTTTTTTTTTTGAAATAAAAAGTGACCTTTCGGCCGCCGATCTCATTAATGAAAGATTAATGACATCACAAAATCCATCTACATCCAGTACCACATCATCCCGTGCTCCTCGGCACTACATACATATGAACTATAACATAGAAAATCTAACATGACCCTAAGTAGCATACAACCGGCACATGTCCCGGTTCACCGTCAAAATCAAAATATGAACACCATATGATTATCCCAAATCCAGCTGCATAATCTGGTGCTCCATGGTACCCTATCCAAGGCTGTCACTTGAATCTGATTTTCTTCCTGAACCCTGAGTTACCTGCCCAATCATTTATTAGGACCACTATATTGCGCAATAATAAATGAAAATTACATTTAATGTTACGAAAGCAGTAGTTATTTCTATTCAACCAGAGAGACCACAATACAGCCCCTATCGTGATATCCCATCTGCCCCTAACTTCTCTCCTAATGTTATCCGTCCTCCAGCTACTCCATAAATCGTTTATGCTATTCGGGATCCGAACAGTTTGAAAGGTTAATGCAATAACCTTCCAAATGAGGGTCGCTCTAGGGCAATGGATGAAGATATGTTCTGCGTCTTCATCGAAGAGGTTGCAAAAATTACAAGTAACGTCTATCTGTATATTACGATTCCTTAGGTTGGTCTTGATCAAGATCGCGTTGTTGAGGACTAGCCATAGGAAAGCTCTTACTTTGTTCCGGACCTGCGTCTTCCAGATAATCGCTGCGTGACTATTTCTAACCCCGCCGTCGTTTAACATACCGTACATTGAGGCAACTGTAAACCTGTTTGTAGACCCCCCGATCCATTCTCTATCATCTTGTGCCTCCCTATGTAAAGTATTGACCCCTGACAGCAAAACTTTCAGCTCATCTAGTTGTGATTGTCCCCTATACGAGAGTGTCCCTATAAAATCTAGTCTCAATCTCCTATTCCTCCACACATTGTTTACCAGACCATTCGTATGTATAACTTCGTTTGCCAGGTCTGGGAATAGCGATTGTAGCGTGTTCACTCCGCACCATTTATCCTTCCAGAAGCTCGTGCTGTTCCCTAAACCTACTTTACATACCGTATTGGAATGGAACATATCCCCCACTTTTGCAATTCCTTTCCAAACTGGAGAAACCTTCCCTGCTGGGCACCTTCCTCCAAATCTATAAATTTTTCGCCTTCTATAACGCATGAATGAATTGCTCCACTACGCTTTCCTTTGCTTGTGCATTTTCCACCACCATTTGGACAGTAGTGCCTTACTCGTATCTCTAAGGTTGATAATGCCCATACCTCCAAACTCTTTCTTCTTACATACCCTGTCCCACTTCATCAAATGGATCCCCTTACAGTCCCCTCCTCCTTTTCATAGAAATTGCCTCCTGCATTTGTCTATTCTTAGAATCACCCAACTTGGGATCTCATAAATGGACATCAAATACGTCGGCAAGCTGCTGAGTACCGCGTTGATCAGAGTGATCCTTCCTCCTAATGACAAGAACTTTCCTTTCCATCCCACCAATTTTTTCTCTATCTTTTTGATGAGTGGTTCCCAATCCTCTCTTTTCAATTTGCCAGGTCTGATAACAGTTCCTAGATATCGCAGCGGGTACTCTCCCCTGTCACATTGCATGAATGATGCAATGTTCTCCAACGATACCGCGCTGCAATTGCTAAGTGCCATCACACTACTCTTGTGCAGGTTTACCGCTAGACCCGACCAATATTCAAAACATCTTAGCAAAATCCTGATGGCCAAGATTTCCTCTACTTTTCCTTCCCCAAACAAAAGGGTATCGTCAGCGTATTGCAAAATAGATAGCGGAATTGGGATCCCTTTCACTTTGACCCCTTTGATAATTCCACTGTCAATTCCTCATTTGTTCATTTCTGTAAGCCCATCGGCTATGATCATAAAGATAAGAGGTGAAAGAGGGTCTCCCTGTCTCAACCCTCTCTTACACAAGATTTCCGAACCACTCTCGCCATTCACCTTGATGAACGATTTTCTGTGTCTCACACATAACCTCATCCATCTCCTCCACTTATTTCCAAAACCTTTTCGCTGAAACACCTCATCTACACAGTCCCACTCCACTGTGTCATATGCTTTTTCGAAGTCCAGCTTCAATAGAAATCCGTCTATTTTGTCTTTATTTCCTCTATAGATCAGTTCGTGGGCCGACGCTATGTTGTCCAAAATATCTCGCCCCTTAACAAAACCGCTCTGCGAAACGTCAACAATGTCTGGTAAATGTGTCAACAATCTATTGGCCAAAACCTTAGTGATAATATTGAACGATCCGTTAAGCAGGATGATCGGCCTAAGGTTGTTGACCCTAAGGACCTCTTTCTTCTTCGGGATTAGCACAATGTCAGTGTAGTTCAGCCTATCTATCTGTGGTTCTTCCTCACACAGTTTCCGAAAAATCTCTAGGTAGTCCGTCCTAATTATCACCCAATACCGGGAGTAGAAAAATATAGGGAAACCGTCCGGGCCTGGAGCCTTGTCTTGCCCCAGGTCTTTGACTGCCTTTACATTTCTTCTTCCCTGAAGGGTTCCTCCAAGCTGTCACTTCCGTCTATTCTTGACTCGCTCCACATGTCTATACTCAGTTCGCCTCTATCCCCTTTTTTCCTTCCCAAGAGTTCTCTGAATGACGATTCAATATGATTTTTAATAGCTGAATCATCTTCTGTCCAGACGTCTCCTACAAATAAGCCTCCAATATGATTTTGTCGACGTCTCCCATTTGCCACCTTATAAAAAAAACCTGTGTTCGAATCCCCTTTCTTAAGCCATTGGATTCTAGATCTCTGTCTCCAATAGCATTCCTCTTGTTCCCCAATTTGGTGTAATTCAACTCTCGCGGCCGTCAATTCTTGAAACTTTGTTTCTACGAGAATTCTATCTTCCTCACTAGCTTCCAAATCGTGGACTCTGAGTACCAACGTCTCTTTTCTTCTCTTGCACATCTCCTTTTGTAACTTAGCCCACTTTCTTAGACATCTCCACAGTCGTCTAAGTTTCAGAACCAGTTCGAGACCGCATCGCTCGCTTGGGTGGGCTCTCTCCAGGAGCTCTCTATGATCCCCCTAAGATCTTCGTTGTTGGTCCAAGCTTTCTCAAATCTGAACTTCCTGTCCTTCCTTCGTTCAACTCTTTCTCCTTCAAGAATAAGCGGAATATGATCTAATGTTGACCTGGGGATCGATCTTACTGAAGCCAATGGGAAGCAGTCGTCCCAATCTGTGGACACCAGAATTCGATCTAATCTTGCTAGGGTCGGATCGACCTGCATGTTAGACTACGTAAATCTTCTATCGTTCCCCTGGATATCAATCATGTTAAGGTCATCTATTGTTTGATTGAAACCCCATCTATCTCTTTCGTCTGGTCCCTTGCCCTTATGTTCACATCTAAATCTTGTTATGTTAAAATCCCCTCCCAAAACCCAAGGTCCAGCCCATCTGCATCTGATGTCCCTAAGTTCCTCCCAAAACTCACTTCTGCGGTTCACGTTGCAGGGACCGTAAACTGTCGTGACCATATGCTCTCAACCATCTCTCTTTCGTTTAATCCTAAAGTAACCGAGAATAGCCCTATATGATCGTCTATTATGTCAAAAAACTTCGAGTTTACCCCCAGCGCAATTCCCCCTGACATACCCGCGGATGATTTGAAACGCCAAATGAAATCCCTAAGAGACTTGAGGCCGTCGAAGTCCTTAACTTGCAGATCTACGATCTTCGTTTCTTGAAAAGCGCATATAAGCGGATTTAGTCTAGCTAGTGTGTCATTCACTAATCTAGTCTTAACCTTAGTTCGCATCCCTCTCACATTCCAAAAGACGCAACACATGGAAACAATTTAAATCTAAAAATCTAAGAGTTGCCTCCGTTGTCTACCTACCCCGTACCCACCAACTACATCGAACGTCTGAATGCTTCTTCCCTAATTGTTTTCACTCTATTAAGTTAATCCGAGTTCGAATTCCCCATATCTAACCCAAGAATGCATGCGTAATAAATTAAACTATCATCTGAAATAAAATTTAGGATAGAAAACATACCTCCGCACGCAGATGTTGATTCTCTGGATTTTGCTGCCGATTTAATGAGGTCCTCCTTACTTGGTCCCTTTGCTCCCCATCGATCTATTTGCCTCTTGCTCTTCTTTTTTGCATCCTTTACTCCTTTTTCCTTACCCTCCGCCCTTACGTTTTCCTCTAAACCCGGGATAAGCGCTTTAACCCTACTTTCGAACTCACCCTCTGAGTCTGAGAAAACAATGCCAGCTCCCTCTAGTGCCCCTATTTTGCCTTCCTGAAAATCTTGACTATCTTTCTCGCCATCTGAACAGGGTTCCTTTCCCTCCCTATGCTCCGACGTGCTAATGAACGACACCAATTGCCCAGTACCCCCGTCGACCTGGATATCTCCTTGAGAACCCCTCTGATGCGAGAATACAAAAGGAATTGAGTTGCTGCCTCCAGCCCCTTCTGAAGTTTGGCCTACTTCGAAAAGGCCCATGGGCCTGTTGCCATCTGCCAGATCAAACTTTTCCAAGAGAGGCCCCTTTCGAATGCAATTCTTAGTGATCTCCATAACAGCTGATTCGACAGCTGCTTTGAAATCCGCTGACGTCATCGTCATTATGCCTTGCTATCGTTTCGTGGGGCCCCCTTTCTGTCGCAGCGCCTTGGTCGTCACACCCCTCCACGTCAGTCATAGCTGTTCCTCGTACCCTCGTTGCAGAGCCAGTCTTTTCCTTTCCTTTGTCAAGTCTCGCTCCCATCGCTGTTTCCCCCCTGTCATTTCGCCAAATGAACGTCTCCTCACTCTCTTTGACAGCCCCTAAACTCTTGAAATCCCCTGTACCTCCTATAGCATCTCCCAGCCTTTTTGAACGATCTGGATGGCTTCTCCATTGATCCAACGGTATAGGTGCTTTGATCCTGTGCGCCCGTTCATCCTCCATCGAATGGACCAGATCCAATCTAGGCAGATCGGAGGGCTGTCCGTCATCGTCTATCTTCAGCACGGATTTAATTTCCAACTCCGAATTCGACCCTGAAAGTTGTGCTTCGTCTCTGAATGATACCCTCTTTTTTTTCTTCTCAACGATCACCTTGATTTCGTAGCGCTCCTCATCGAATTGTGCGATGATAACTGACGGAATCAATCTTAAATCATCAACTCCTATCTGAATCCTAGCAAATTCTCGCCTGGTGTGGAAGTTGGTGTCTTTATCGATACTAATAAGGTATCCGAACCCATGAATCAAGTTTTGAAACCCTGATTTAACCCAACATTGGAACGGAACATTAAATATGCGCACCCACACCGCCGGCATAGAATCGATACACATCGCCCCTATTTTTCTAGACCATCTGCTCATGGTTATGTAGAACTCATCCCCTTCGAGACTACCGCTATCCAAGAGTTCTCTAGTGATCAGGTCTGTTTTGCAGTAAACCACCAATTGATCTTCTTTCACCTTGATATCCCACTCCAGCCTTGAGGATGGTCTAACAGCTTCGGAAAGAAGGCCTTTGATTGCTTCGATCGACGGGTGTCCAGTATGTGTCTTAAGCATGATGCTCTGTCTCATGCGCGCTTCAAACTCCGCCATAATCGGAGTAGGGATAATCACCGCCTTGGAGATCAGCCTCCGACAGTCGTTACTCTCTTCGGAGATAATTTGTTCTGCTTTACTGTCCTCCCCATCTTCCCCTTGTTGTTTCGTAGCAACTGTCTTAGTCCCCACTTCCTTACTCTGTTCGACCTTGGCACCCCTATTCCTAGGACAGCTCTTCGAAATGTGCCCGTATTTCTTGCACGCATAGCAACCAATCGTTTGGGCACTCGTAGATGGTGTGTCCTCTTCCCGCACACTTGTGGCACATAGGGAGCTTCGGCGAACAGGAGTGGTTAGATGCCGAAGAGGAGCTGTAGCTCTCAGCCTTTCTCTCAGCCTTCTTAACCCTCTTGGGTTTATAGAGTATCCACTCTCCTTCTTCATCCTCTTTCTTCTTAACCAGCTCTCTCTCCGACGTCGGAGTTTCCCTCCGAGCCTCTCCACCTCCAAGGTCTCCTAACGATCTTTTCGTAGCCTCTTGATAGGACCCTCTATGGGTTTTCGACTCTCGTAGACCGCCTCTATCCCCTGTAGGAGTCATCCTACCTCCGTGGAGCTTCACCGGTGCTTTATGTCTATCCTCTTCATCTCCTCTAAGCGCCGGACCTCTATGGTCACGGCTGCGCTCTCTGGTTCTCGAAAACCTACCCACCCTTGCTTCCTCCCCTTTGGATGAGTTCCTTCCCGTCAACTCGTCTCTCTTCTCCTCTGCTTCTTCTCTGCCTCTTTTCGCCATTGGATGGACCTCTGCAATGTGAGCAGTGTGGAGCTTGGAGCTTTGGTGGTGATGTTGTTTGGAGTGTAGGTGGTGAGTGTTTTGGTTGTGCCTCTCTTCTACTCTCTTCATGTGGCTCAGAACTTCCTTAGATCACCTTAGTTTACTTCCAGCATAGGCTCAGCATAGGCCCATAAATGAGTTATTCTGGAGTGCTGAAGTTTAACAATTTGGAAGCATTATAGAATATGACTTATTCATCCTTTTTTATCTTAATAAATTTCATTTACTGTTCGTATACTTATTATAATCATTTAATATGCATACATGCACGCACACACGTATACACAGATGTACTTTTAATAGTTCAGACAATAATTAGTTTACTTATATCTACATGAAATACATGGTGCGCATAAATAGACACCATCCAGTATTTTTATTATTTTCTACATGTCTTGAAAGGTCAGTAAAGAAAAACGATGCAAGTTGGGCACCAATTACATTGTTTCAACTAGTACAATTACATTCAGTACATTAATTAGATCAGGATGAATGAAAGTGATTGTGCATTGGTATAGTGGAACCTAGGAAGCACCAATTCGGGTGCGGGGATGCGGGTGCGGTTGGAATTTGGCTAATATTTAAATAATTATTTTATATAATTATGTTTTTATAATAATATTTATATTATTTGTATAAAAAATCAAAATCACTCTCATTCATCATTCATTAACCAAGCGATTCAAAATGACAATATAGCACAACATAGTTATAAAATTCCAAACATAGTAATAAAACATTAACAAGTCTACAATAGTCATAAGGTCTAACATAGCACAACATAATTAGAAAATGAGATCTGAAGAGAAAGAGAGGATTTGGGGATTTAGGGATTTGATGCTGTTTTATTGAAGCAGGTTTCCCAACAATGGCTTCAGTGATTTTCATACCCGTTTTCACGGGATCCGTTTGCAATGGAGCATTGCCCATATATTCTGTTGTGCACTCGGCCTTCGTATCGACGATCCGAACCATTCACATTGATCTACATGTCTAAGTTAGTCTAAATATGTAAAATTAAGTCATTTGAAATTTATTTGCCCATGCATTAAAGTGTTAAAAAATTGTATGACTGATTTTTTTTAATGACATGATGTATGGGTAAATGAATTTTAAATGACTTAATTTTACATATTTGGACTAATTTACACGTGTAGATCAATATGAACGGTTTGGATCGTCGATACGAAGGCCGAGTGCACAACGGAAGGTTTATCTCTCTGTCTCTCTCTCTATGTATATATATAGAGAGAGAAATCTTCAGTTGTATACTACTTTGGTGAGCACTCCGTGGACACTCATGAAATAGATCACCTATGAAAAATCCAAACCCCTCATATTGATCTATATGCCTAAGATAGCCAAAAAATAAAAAATCAAGTAATTTGAAGTTCATTTGTCCATGATTTACATCATCACAAAATTGTATGGCTGAAAATTCTAACAGCATGATGGATGGGCAAATGAACTTCAAATTACTTGATTTTATATTTTTAGGCTATCTTAGGCATATAGAACAATATGAGCGGTTCGGATTTTTCATAGGTGCTCCATCTCGTGAGTGTTCACGGAGTGCTCACCAAAAGTAGTGTGCAACCGAAGGGGACTCTCTCTCTCTCTCTCTCTCTCTCTCTCTCTCTATATATATATATATATATATATATATATAAGCAATGCTCCATTGCAAACCACTGAAGCCGTTGTTTGGAATACGACTTCGTTTATTTTGAACCTAAGCCGTTTTTCCGAACAGCGGCTTAGGTTATATTCGGAACAACGGCTTAGGTTTATAACCTAAGCCGTTGTTCTGGAACAATGGCTTAAGTGATTTGTATACCCGTTTGCACGGGACCCGTTTGCAATGGAGCATTGCTATATATATATATATATATATATATATATATATATAGGACATGTTCCATTGCAAAAATGTGCAAACGGTCATCCTGGCTATCGTATCGATGATCCGAACCGTTCACATTGTTTAGAATGACCAAATTAGTCTAAATATGTAAAATTAAGTCATTTGAAATTCATTTGTCCATTCATCATGTCATTATATATATATATATAGAGAGAGAGAGAGAGAGAGAGAGAGAGAGAGAGAGAGAGAGAGAGCCCTCTTCCGTTGTGCACCATTTTGGTGTGCACTACTGTGTACACTCATGGAGTAGAGCTCCCATGAAACATCCGAACCACTCACCTTGTTCTACACGCCTAAGATTGCCTAACAATAAGAAATCAAGTAATTTGAAGTTCATTTGCCCATCCATCACATTGTTAGAATTTTCGGCCACACAATTTTGTGATGATGTAAACCATGGGCAAATGAACTTCAAATTACTTGATTTTTATTGTTAGGCAATCTTCGGCATGTAAAACAAGATGAGCAGTTCGGATTTTTCATGGGGATTCTACTCCGTGAGTGCACACCAAAGTGGTGCACAACGGAAGAAGACTATATATATATATATTCTTAAAATTCGGATTGGCTCTTGTTCATTTAGAATGCGAATCAGTGAACTATATGTGGAGCAACCAGGCATAAATTGATATTGACCCCTCAAACTTTGGTAACTTCAACTTCATTAACAACTACTTATGAATCATTTTTTGGCCTACACGATACAAAGAAATTTTTAAAATTGCTTTTTTTTAAAAGAAAAGAATATATATATATATATATACATATATATATATATATATATATATATAGGGGAGTGATCATGTGAAAACTAGTTCTCACGATAAGCTTAGTGTGAACTTTTTTTATAGCCATCACATGGAAGATCTGAACCGTTCACATTGTTTAGAATGACAAAATTAGTCGTAATATGCAAAATCAAGTTATTTGAAGTCCATTTGTCCATCCATCAGGTCATTATAAAAAATAACAATATTCAGCCATACAATTTGTAACACTTAAATGTATGGACAAACAAATCTCAAATGACTTCTCATCCGTAGACTAATTTAGATGTGTAGATCAAAATGAACGTTCGGATTTTTCAATTTATATCTCAAAAAAAAGTTCACACTTGGTTCTCACCGAAGAGTTCTCACATGATCATATCCCTATATATATATATATATATAAGCAATGCTCCATTGCAAATGGGTCCCGTGCAAATGGGTATGCAAACCACTAAGGTTATAAACCGAAGCCGTTGTTCCAAAACAACGGCTTAGGTTAGGTTATAAACCTAAGCCGTTGTTTCAAATATAACCTAAGCCATTGTTCCGAACAATGGCTTCAGTGATTTGCAATGGAGCATTGCTCTCTCTCTCTCTCTCTCTCTATATATATATATATATAAAATAAAACACAAAGAAAGCTATCAAGTGTCTCTCCTTCAATTCCCCCAAAAATCAAAGGCCCAGATCTAACCTCACAAAACATATTTTCCCCCCAAAAGTTTCCCCCCAAAACTCAAATTCAAATCCACAATCCAAAACAACTCCTATATTTATTTAATTATTTTTTTTCTCTCTCTCCCTCCCTCTACTATTCAAAAAATTAAGAAAATAAAAAATTTAAAAATTTTAAAAAACTAAAAAATTTAAAATTTTAAAAACTTTAAAAATAATTTAAAAAAAAATAAATAAATCATATAATATGTTTTTTGTTGGACCCCCAAAAGTTTCTCATATAATATGTTTGCGACTTCAATTTTGCTGGACCTCCAAAACTATTTTATATGATCAAATAAGATGCACCGTTCCGAAGACGTGACGTAGGCACGTGTCAACGGGCAAACCTAGTATATATATATATATTGCAATATAAGAAATTTTCCCATAGCATCAATTCATACTACAAATGTGGCTGATCTAAATAAATGATCTATATGGGAGTTTAGGTGCTAAATACTATTACATGGATATATTTTATTTATTCATCTAGTAGATTTCATTAATTCATCCTAGTCATGGGAATACCAATTATATTGCAACTACTTAATAGATTGGTTTAAGCTATCAAACCATATCATCTTCATTGTGAAGTACTGTTATATACGAAGATTATCATCAACGGTGTGGATTTCCTACTTGGATGACCCACCATGTGCTTAATAGCTATTGGTTTCTAAATGTCTCCTTTTCTGCCAATGAGTCAATTTTCTTTTTGGTATAATTGGCTGTAGCCACTTTTATTAGATTAATCAATAATCACTTCTACAACTCCCATCCCAGACAACATTCCAGATTGGGGCGAGTTACATCCCAAGATTCATACAAGTTACAATTCATGCAAATCTTAGCAATCTTATGAGCAGCCATATTAGCAGAACGTCTCTCATGAATGAGGCCTCGTATTGATAGACCATGGTTATATACAAAAACACTCGAATATTTGACATTTTAAATATTTCATATCTTCTAACCCTGGTTGGCTTTATCATACATATCAATATCTTCAATATTCTGTAAATTTAAGGTCATTTTATTTAAAGAGATTTGAACATAGCATCAAATAAGTAGTCCAACTACATGATTTAAGGACACTATTACTTAAATATATGTGACCATATCTACAGTAAGTTGCTGTCCATGTGCTTTGTGAACATCAAATAACTGTTGTTACTATAAGTTAGGCAAGAAACCTAAAGATAATCCCCCAACATCCCTGGAAAAGAAAAGACCAAAAATATCCAAACAGACCCCCAACATCCTTGGGAGGGTAGGAAACCGAAGCTGTTAGTCTCATCTTCCTCACTCCTCTAGTCCTAGCAAACCCGAATGTTGTAAATACTAATGGAGAACATGAGAATGAATGAAACCATTAGCCAATTTTCGGCTGTAATAAGTGATTTTGGGTGCACAGAGCTGCCAGTAGATAGGTAGCTGAGCTCTTTCTTGGTTTTGTTTACAATTAATATCTTTCAACAAAAAATCCCAACACTTAAATTAGAATTGCATGTACATGGAAATAAAATCATTAGCAGATAATGATCAAATTGTATTATTAACTTAATGTCAACAATAGCTTTCTCATTAAAAAAAATTTCTCGTCTAGAGCGACAAGGCCTTCAAACCTATTAGGATGATCCAAATATTTTACAAGATAAGTCGCACAAAAAAAATCCAAGTCTGTGCACAGACTTCACTTTTTAACGGCTATTAATGAATGTTGATTACAGTTGGTTAATCTCTTGGTATTATTTCTGGTTTATGTATGTCTAATATAACTTGGTATGTACCTGCAGAAACTTGCAAGAGCAATCTTTGGGAGGAACACTGACACCTGAACTTGGAAAACTAAGCCACTTAAGATCACTGTGAGTAATATTTCAGTTTTTTGCTGTAAAAAGTATTATCATGATGACTTGTCTGATTTGTTAACATATTATTAGGATGTGGTCTGCTGAATGTTTGGCTAGTTTCTGAATTCCATAGCCACGACTAATTTGTCAGTTAAGCAGGATAAAGTTTTAGAATTAAATTGTATCTTGATTGTTGATTGATTAGCAATGTAAATGGTCCTAGTCACTTATACTATGAAAGTACTTTTTTTTTCTTTTTCTTTCTAGCACAATGTTATCAACGTTATTTGGGGATGCATGAAACAGTGGGAAAGAGATCCCAGAGTATTGATAACGTGGATTCCTTATAATGTTGAATCATAGTAATTTTAAATATACAAAGTTTGCTAGTATTGAATCCTTGTTGTTTCTATTGTAATTTTTTGGATAATTTTTTTCAATGTTTAAGTGTCTAACGTCCTATGTATTAATCAGAAGTTAAGGGCATAAAAGATTGAGAATTCCACCCCCCCCCCCCCCCCCCCCCCCCCCCCCCCCACTTGCCCTCCTTTCCCCTCCCCTCCCTCCACCTTCCCTTTCTCCTCCCTCCCCTCCCGCGACCGCCCTTCCTTCTACATCACCTGCTCTGCCCCTCACTCCTCCCTCACCATCAACTCCATCCCTAGTAGCAAATTATGTGATCTGGGAACTGATTTGGAAATAGACGTTTCAAACTAATATCTAAAGAACCTTTAGGAGAATTCACAAACATCATATAATATCATTTATCCAGAAATTATGTCTTTTGTTATTATTATTATTTTTGGGTGACATGCGTGCATGCACAAACTGACATCACTCCTAGTCCCAGGCATATACAGAGGACAGAACTGCAACATGTTCTTTTTGTATCTCAATTTTGATAAACTTTCATGAGTAACACTTCTATTCTTGTTGCTAAGATCCCAGGAACACCCGTTTCATCATTGCCTCATTTACCTCTTTATTTAAATCTGCAGTGTCCTTTACAAGAACAATTTCTCTGGTGCTATCCCAAACGAGTTTGGACAGCTAACTATGCTGGAGATCCTGGACTTGAGGGGCAACAAATTGAGTGGCACAGTTCCAACCGAGATAGGAATAATGATTTCACTCGGACACCTGTGAGTCATCACTCACAAGCCTTATGCTGGCTTTACATGGTTTTAAATTGAACTTAAAGTGGGTGTATATTGTATTCTATTACAGCTTGCTTTGTGATGACAATATGCACAACTCCAAACCTTTGGATGAGAAGCTCATTAGGCTTGCTGAGTTAAAATGTGACCGTAATCTTTCTCTCAATGTGGCTATGGAAAATGGTTGCACAAACAGAAAGGTCAAACATTGGTAAGAGTTCATTCTCTCATAAATATAGAATTAATTTATATAATCGGTCATTATTTTCTCAGCAAATGGTTTGTTCTTTTGATTCATATAGATGGTAAATTGCTTTCTCTGTGAGCACCTACTGCTCCCTGTCCCCTCCCCCTCTTCTTTTACCTAACAAAGTTTCAATGAAATTACAATGTCAGATCCTTAATGAATGCTTTCTTTGTGAGTACCTGATGCCCTCCTTCCCTCCTCTTTTAATTAACAAGATCTCAATGAAGCTACAGGGACCGATCCTTAACTGAGTTGAGAGTGCACGCCATTACAGAACATGGATTTAGCAGCTGATGGTTGAAGCGTAAGCCGCTAGTTAACAAAGAAACACTCCCCTAGTTAGCTGAATCTGCCCGCCATCTGTTGTTGACGTATCTAGGCCCACCTGTATGGGTATCAATCAGAGATCACTGGTTGGAATACTGCATAGGCGTTTTTTCCCAAATTTTCCGTGGCCCCTTCGAAGAACTAATATTAGAATAAATGACATGGTTACTGTTTGGGATTCTAGGTGAACCATACAAATACCCCAAGTTGTTTGGGATTATACAAATACCCCAATTCTGCTAATATGGTTACTGTTTGGGATTATTGCGCTTCCACTCTGCAGATAAAATATCTCAAATACCCCAAGTTGATCTTTAGCCAATCTGAAGTCATCATTTAGATCATAAAACATGGGTGCATGAAGTTGTAAGTAGATATTAATAAAACAACTAAGGTAAACCTTCTCAATACTCAGTTCACAACTGATACATTGCCGAGATGATACATTGCCGAGATGCTCCTTGAAAAAAATTAGAATTGTAGTTTCTCAATACTCAGTTCACAACTTCTGTTTAGGATTTTTATTTTTGGCTCTTTTATGAAGTTTATTTTTAAAGACTAATGTAAGGAATTCGAGTGAAAATAGATAGCTTCATAAAAGTTATACTTTTGTGGAAACTATCCACTTTTAAAGTTTCTAGTTTATCGTAGAAAAATGCTTTCAATTATCAGTCAACATTTTGCACATAGGGGTTGAACTAATTCAAGAATATGCACTTCTTGTCCCTACTCTTTCAATCCTTTCCCTCTCATAATTATGAGTTCATTTTCTCCCATCCTACTGACACCTGGGACTTGCTGAATTTAAGTATGTTGTTAACCATAGCACTCAGCATTTTCCCCAAATATCGGCATTTAAGTATGTTGTTAACCATAGTACTCAGCATTCATATGTACATCTCATCTTTTCAATCCCTCAAATATCGGCATTCTCTCTGCATAGGAGCAATCTCACTCCATCATTCTCAGATTTCCAGAGACTTTAGTCTATTTAATGTTCAGTTGAATGCAAATACTGCATGCTGTTTAATGTGTTCATTCCTTAATCAAATCATCTCCACTATTAAAGTGCTAGAGTATAAAGGGTTTTGATGGAAGTAAGGATTTTTCTTTTTTCTTTTTCATTTTTAAATTAGCGAAATGCTAGGGAAGTGCTTAAATATGCTGTTAGGAATATTGTAATATATTGATTTATTTGGGTGACCGTTAATAGGTTAATGTCACATTTACATCTTTGCAGAAGTTCATTTTGGGTAACACCCTTACATTAATCACAAAATAAGAAAGAAATGTGCACATAGCTTTCTTCTATTATTATTGCTGGCGACTACAGAATTCAGAATTTAGATGAACTCTTCTGTACATGCTATTATATTCATCTATTTTTAAAGTCCTCTCAGCAATAAGATTCAAAAAATTTCTTGCATGTATATTTATGACCCACAAATATAGGCTTAGTTTAAATCTCCTTGTGTTATTGTTTACTTATAGCACTAATGTTTTTTTTTGATTGAATCCTAAACATAGTGGTCTTTTTACGATAGAATTTTTCCTGCTACCCATTATTTGTTACTTTTCTTTGCAGATCAAACTTTATATTGCATGTGTGACATTGTGACATTGTTTCTGTCTATTCAAATTGTGTGTTTTCCAGTACTCAGGAGAATTCTTCGCAACAACTGAAGCAGTCTTATTCCTTTCTCATCTCATTTGAAGGGAAATTTTTAGAACTTCTTGAAAAGATGCCCTGGTATAAATTTATTCTCGATTCTCATTTGCATTTATTATTATATTATTTTTTTTCATTTTAAGTCACCAATCTAAGACAACCTTTCATTGACAAGGCTGAAGTTCAAGAATTCCTTATCCCGTGGACATGGAGACACACATGGTGTGAATGTTCCTAGTGAGTATTAGTGAGTCTATTTTTAAGTTGTGTTTTTTATATCACCCCCTAAAAGGCTTCGTTATTTTCATAAAAAACCTCATAAAACATTAAGTTATATGTTTATAAATCTCAATTGATTTCCATCAGTGCTTATAGTCTATAAAGCACAGATACTCTCCGGGGGTCACGTATCACGTATCTAATATGTATCGGGTGCGATACATGCCGGATACGTGGCAGATACGTATCCGGAAGATTTAATTAAATAAAAAATAAAAAAAATATTGGATACGCTTTGGATATGCTAGGATATGTTTTTGGATACGTTTTGGGTTTTTTTTTAAATTCTTCTTTTTTGTTTGTTTTGCTTTTTGTTTTGTTTTTTTGTTTTTTTTTTGTTTTTTTTTGTTTTTTTTGTTTTTGTTGCTTTTGTTGCTTTTGTTGATGATGTCATGTAAACACTTGCATAAAATACTGATGTCCTGTGAACACTTGCATAACACACTGCAAAACATACTGATGTCCTGTAAACCAGTGATAAATATACTGATGTCTTGTAAACATGCAGATAAATCAATTATAGAAATCTAATCTCAAAGTTGATAAGAATATGGATCTAATATATATTATTAATTATTTTTATTTATTTTATTTAAATGTATCCTAATGTACTTGTATCCTAGTTTTCGAGAAATCGGCGTATCCGCGTACGGATACGTACCATATCGGATATGCGTTCCCGTATCCGTGCTTCATACACCCTCAAATGAACAATAATGCCCTCAATGGCTACCTATGTGGTAAGGCTGCATTTTTTTTCACACTTAGGGTATATTCCAATGACTGATAGTTTAATTGGTTTGTATAGAAATATACAGAAATTGGGGTTTACAACAAAATTGAAATTTTATCTTAGCGTTATATAAGAGAAAACCCTTTTATGTTTTATAGCTGCAAGAACAACATTATATATACGGTAATGGTATCCTGCTGGTTCTGATACAGGTTCCCCTGCACCATACATAGAACGAAATGCACATCTTATTGTAGATTCTGCTCGTCGTACGCTACTTCAGGAATCTACCAATCTCCCTGCTACTCCAGTAACTGAGCCCCTTCCCCAAGAAGCTACTGAAGTTCCATCGACAGGAAGTGGCTCATTTCCTGCAGTTCCAAATTCAAATAGTGGCCAGTCTGCAGATATAGCTAATAACCCAAATTCAGGCTCTTCTACATCTAATGACAATGTTTCTAATTCAGCCCCGCAGGTGAACAGTTCATCTGATGGAGGACTGAATTCAAAACTAATTGGGATACTTTCAGGAGGTGTAATACTCGTTATCCTCTTACTAGCCATAGCTATATGGTTCGGCCGGCAGAATTCATCGGCAATAGGTCCTTGGAAGACTGGAATAAGTGGTCCATTGCGGAAGGCATTAGTAGCAGGTGAATATTTTTAATTTTAATTTCTGATTATGATCTTTGAAATTGTAGTGCAGTTTGAACAAAAATAGTAGGATGCCGGGACTGCATTTAGAATAATGAACTGCTTCTCCTTGATATTTTGTATTAGTTTGTTGCTTTTCGTAAATATTCATCATTGTTAACTGTCATAAAAGATGAAGAGATAGAGGTCTACATTATTTTTTGATTGTTAAATGCCTTGTACTAGATTCGCGCATTCATCATGATGAGGAAACTGAGCAGCAGTAGATATGGCACAAGTGCCAATTCTATATACATATAAGTGGTTTGAAGACTTAAGTATTATCGGGTGAAAATTGTCCATGTTATTGGTAAAAGCTCCTAGCGTTTGGCCTCAGAATTGGAAAAAATTCAATTACCCAGTTGGGCATAGAAAATTCTATGGAAAGAAGGCAATAGCCATTAGATTACCTTAAAAAATATGCCCCCACATGATCCTCCCAGATTTTGAGGGAATCATATAGGGGGACCACGGCTCTCTCGAGGAGAATCAAAGGCATATATAGCCTTCTTTCCGTTCAATTTCTATGCCCAATGCCTGATTCCCCTAACCCCCCCCCCCCCCCCCCCAAAAGAAACCTTTCAAGTGTTGCAAAAGTAATGTTGTTTATGGAGGTATTGGATATATAGGGTAAATGGAATAAGACCCCTAAGAGCATCCACTATCATTGGCCAAATACCCAAAATTTTCAAAATTTGGCCAACAATAGCCTACTATCTTGTTTATATACCCAAATTTTGGAATAGAAAGTAACACTACCCTTCCAAATATGGCCGGGAATTGGAGAACATGCAAATTATAGAAGACGGAACATCTCCATCTGATTATTTTTTTATATTTTAATATGGACGGAAGGAAGAAGTTATTTCGTCCGCCTATTTTTTTAAATTAAAAAAGGATTAGAAAAGAATAGAGAGTGGATTTTTTTATTGGATTAGAAAAGATAGTGGATTAGAAAAGTAAAGATAGTGAATTAAAAAAGGATTAGAAAAGAAAAGATAGTGGATTAGAAAGAAAAAAAATGGCTCGGACGGAAGATTCCTGCCCAAAAAGTTGTTTAATTTTTTTTTAATGTCAGATGGTATATGTTATTCCGTCCGAGTTTATATATATATATATATATATATATATATATATATATATATATATATATATATATATATATATATATATATAATGGCTAGACGGAAGTTGTTGTTCTGTCTGATTTCTTTATTATTTCTAAGCTTCCAAATTTTAGCACCAACGACTGCAGCCATCTCTGTTTAAAGCTATTTTCCGAATGCCAAATTTGTAAAATTTAACTCCAACGATAGTGGATGCTCGAAGGTTGGCTAAAAATACAAAGTACTCCCAACATTTTTTGGGTGTCAAAGGTACCTCTTAAGACATAGATGTCTATCTTACCCTTATCTCTAACATGCCGTTATAGCTTAACCTTTTAATACTTCACGTGCATTTATTTTGCACCATAGGAATGAGATGGACCTGAGTCCAAATGCATTACTGATTGAGTTACTCATAACTGGTTGTTCTATTGAACCTAGTCTGTGGACCGCTGGCTAAAAAGTACAAAGAGATGGCTTCCCCCCCCAAGTTTGTAGGTAGACAAGAGGTTATAAGCATGACATTTATCATATATTTTAACGTTCTGTTCTTTCTTTCAGCAACTCCATTTTGCTGAGGTGGGTATGGAGCTATTGTTTGATGAGTAGAATAAGATGGAACTGATTTCCAACAATCCCCTTTCTCCCTTTTTTTTCTTCTTTAAACCCTATATTCACTAATTTCTTACCGAACCATGAACTTCATAGTCCTCTATTTCACTTTTACAAGGTTATTTGTACCCAAAAAAAATGTTGTGGGTACTTCGTATTTTTTATCAAACATTAAATGTATTTCTAGGCTTCAAGTACCTTCAATAGTTTGTTCACAGAAATCCTAGATTATGTATTTATGAGCGAACTAGATAGCATTACTTATTTGTTATCTACCATGAATCTAAGGTACTTCAAGAGGCTATCAATGTAATTAACAATTGTTTATAAAGCCAAGCACTTATAGTGCAGTTGACAAGACTTTCACTCTTAAACGGAATTAATTAGGAATGTTGGAATGCCCCCTCTCCCCAATATGGACAGCTACGGTTATTCCAAAAGAAAAGAAAAAAGAAAATTGCTTTTTGAGGATTTAAACACTCAGCAACAATAACTCCTATTTTATACTAATGATTTCTACACTCATTAGAGCTGTCTTAGGAGATCTTCTACTTTGGTTTGAGTGGAACTTGGTCTGCCTTAAAATATATAGTTAGGACATCTTTTAACGGAATTTATCAATAAAGAAAATTGAGTCCTACAAACTAGTAATGGCATTTTGATGATATATGGTACTAATTTCATCTTATTTCTGGTGTTCTACCTCCTCAGCATTCAATGATAATCCAGTCTACTTGACCAAAAGACTCAGTTTCATAGCACTTTTAAATCAATAACATTAAAGCAAAGATTGGAAATTTTAGTATAAATTTGAAAACCGAATATTGCATGCATAATCAAGGAAAAAACAGCATACCTTAACTCCAAAGTTATTCCATATCTTCAGGTGTACCAAAGCTAAATCGTCTGGAACTGGAGGCTGCTTGTGAAGAATTCAGCAACATCATTAACACTTATCCAAACTGCACCATTTTTAAAGGCACCCTATCAAGCGGTGTTGAGATCGCAGTTGTCTCTTCTGCGGTTGCATCAAAAGATTGGTCCAAGCGTTCAGACTCATATTTTAGAAAGAAGGTTTGTGATCATATTGTCCTTGTTAGCCATTAAGCCTACTGCTTCATCTCAACCTTATTCAACAGTCAACATATGCTATTTTTGAATTCTCAATAATTTTGTTTTTCCTTGCATGCATAGGTGGACATGCTGTCACGAGTAAATCATAAGAATTTTGTGAATGTTTTGGGTTACTGTGAGGAGAATGAGCCTTTTATGAGGATGATAGTGTTTGAATATGCCTGTAATGGAACCCTCTATGACCATCTTCATGGTAAGCATATTATGTGCATCTTTTATTTTCTCTCTATATTTAGTAGAAATAATACTGGAACATATGGTGGATGTTAATTGTTGCAGTCAAAGATTTTGACCATATCGACTGGGCTGCCAGGATGAGGATTATTATGGGGATTGCTTATTGTCTTCAATATATGCACCATGAACTCAATCCCCCTGTTACAGTCAGTGACCTGAATTCCAATGCAGTTTTTCTAACAGATGATTATGCTGCCAAAGTATGTGCAACTTTTTCCTGCTTTTTCCTTGTGAATTTTTTTTGTCTCTAGTATTTAGATACATAATAAATGTGAGAAAAAAAATATGAGAGCATAAGAACTACATACTTGTTTTAAATGTCAAGGAATCGTTGTACTGAGTTTTATGAGTTTAGTCAATTTTAGTGAGTTGAGGGTTTGTATATTTATTCATGGAGCAAGACCCGGTAGATGATTTTTGGTTTGAGCCTGGTCTTTAGTGCATTTCTAAACCACGTTAATTATGGTTCTATCAAGTACTTGTGCTACAGTTGACTTGAAACTTGATGAATAAATTTTTCAGTGTGATTGTGTAAACTAATTCAGCATTTGTGCAGCTTTGTGATCGGAGCATGTGGAAGGAAATAGCAGAAAGACGAAAAAAGGTTGAAGATGAAGACTTGGATCCTTCTGTGTCTACACCTGTTGACACTGGAAGCACTGTTTATAGTTTTGGAATATTGATGTTAGAAATCATTTCTGGAAAGGCTCAGCATGCACCAGAAGAAGGTTCCATCCTAAACTGGGTAAGTCCCCAAAAGTACAATTCTGGTCGCTCTGGAATGCACCGTATTATTCTTTACAATGTTATTTGAGACCGCAATATATTTGTGCATGTTGATTTTTCTTGATACCTATGAGAGGTATATATGAGTCATAAAAGCTACACGAATAATACATCATATATATACACTTTGTATGAGTCATAAAAGGTATGATATACTGTTCTATAGCATACCATAGCTGTAATGACAGTATAACTTTAGTTTTATAGCCTTGGAAAAGATTGTGTCAGGCCAATCTCATTTTATTGTGTAAGGTCAATTTACACGTGTAATGCACATATTTTTAGTCCAAGTTATATTGGGGAGAGGATATACCAATAATTGAATACATTAGATGCTCGGTACTTGAACAATTTCGAACAACTGAGCAACTCTCTCTATATTGTTTGGAATTGGTAATAGAAGATACATGCATTGTCATGAAAATATAGCATAAGAGGGATATATATATATATATTTTAACATTGAGACCCAGATATCACTGTTTCTATACCTCATTCTTTTTCTTAATTATGATGACAGGCTACCGAATATCTTAACGACAAGAATAACTTCAAGAATTTGGTGGATCTCTCACTAAAGAGCTTCAAGGAGAACGAGTTAGAGATCATATGCGAGGCAATACAGGAGTGCATTCACGGGGACTCCAGAAATAAACTAACTATGAGGGAAATCACTACTAAATTGAGGGGAGAGCTAGGGATCTCGCCAGAGGCCGCATGTCCGAGTCTTTCTCCTCTTTGGTGGGCGGAGCTAGAGATCCTCTCGGTGGAAGCAAGTTAAAAGTAGGAGAATTGTGTGCAATTTGATTTGATTAATGTACCCATGTTCATGTTATTTGCAGCATCTCCTTATAAAATCATTTGTTTTGTATATACTGTCCTATCCACTCCTTCATCTGTCTATTCATTCTATGAAACCCCTAATCCTTTCTGCAATAACCTTATACTATCTTAATAAATTGTTGTATCTGCTTTGAGAGAAATTCTTGTTTATCTTGCTTTATTACTAATGTAACTTCATATATAGATGGAGAGTGTATGTTTGTGCATGCACAACTCTTACTGATATTTTTTCGGGGAAAAAAAAACAAAAAGAAAACAAATTGCAATTATTACTGTATTGACAGCTCCGTAAAATTCGGATCTGAAGCGATTTCAAATTTCGAAATCCCTTCTCCCCCTCAAACTCTAATTCACCAGCTTCCCGTCTCCACCTCAGCCGCCTCCTCGTCTCCACCTCCCCCACTCACCTCATCTTCTCCCGTCGCTTCACCTCCCGTCGCTGCCAGCAACACCTCTCCTCCTCCGCCTCTCCCTCCCCCCTTCAAACCTCGCGTCGCCTCTCCCTCTCCACCCTAGCCACCTCTCCTCCTCCACCCACCCGTCGCCCCACCTCAACCACCCGCCCGTGCCGAAGCTTCCCCCCCCCCCCCCCCCCCCCCCAAAAAAAAAAAACTACAAAAGATCTGAACTTGGAGGGGGGTGGCGGCTAGGGTTTCGCCGCCCCCCTCCCGTCCCTTGCCCCGTCCTCTCCTCCCCCTCTTTCTCGTCCACCTTCTTCTCTTTTCCTGGTTGCTGCTCTCCCCCTCTCTTGCTATTCACTACCATTGATCGTTATTGTTGGAGGTTCCATGACTTTTACGACCATATTGCATAGCCGAGCTCGAGGGGTTCGAGATAATGTTCGCGTCTAGGTGGCTGATCGGACAACGACATCGACGGGGAGCCGCTGATTGCGAGTGCCAAGGGGGAATGACTTCGGGTGCGATTTGGGGCATCTCGAATGTTGCTCATGGTTTAGGGGCGACGAAGGCTGCACGCGGCTAGCTCATAGGCGCTAGTGGGCTCTTTGGCAGGGTCAAAGAGGCCGATGTTTGGGCGTGGTTTGCGACGGCTGCTGGTGTAGTCAGGTGGTCGGGGTTGGGGCCTGACGTCGGGGCATGCACGAGGAGGGCATGCACGAGGAGTGTGGAAGTCGGCGGCGGTGGTCGTGGCCAGGTGTGATAGGGGAGTGTAGGGAGAGTAGCTCGGGGGATTGGAATTGGGAGTGATGAGGCAGTGGGGGTTGTTTTGAATTTCAAATTAGTTTTTTAAATTCAAATCTGTGTTGTGTTCGGTGGCACTCCCTTATATCCAAATGAGTCTTCTCCCTAAATATCCAAATTACAACTAATTGAAAATTAGCAACGAAATATATCCTAGGTGGTGGGGCGACGGTAGTCCGGGAATTTTATAGTTTGGGCTCTACTTTGTCCTATTCAGGTCAAAGTAAGGGGTGCTCAAGGTCTCTTTCTCATGTCAAGGGGCTTGGATGTGGTGGTGGCATTAGTAAAGTCGGCAGGGGCAACGACAGTCTTCGTTGCGAGGTAGCGGTGAGAGTCAATGAGGATCAAGCGATGGAATGAGAACGAGGACTCAATCTGTACAGGAAGATGTCAGATTGGTGGAGTGCCTGCAGTGTTTCTTATATGGTGCTTGAAGTTGACGTATGAGTCATTGCTGGGGACGATGGATGCGGTGTTGGTTGCAACGACGAGGATAAACGGTGTACAAGCAAGGGACGGAGAGAGAATGAGCCCAAATTGGCACGAACAATTGGTTCTGACGAGGTCGGCCGATCAGTAGGATTAAATTTCGTTGTATTTATTGTTTATTGGTTGGGGTGTATGAGTTCCAGAACCCAACCTGTTGGGTTCTGAATTTCATAAGCCTTATTTTTGGTTGTATGTTTTGTTAAATTATTTTTAATGAAACGCGGAAGGCATTCAACCTACCGTTTACCATAAAAAAAAAAAAAACAAAACAAAACAAAACTCTTATTGATACGGAGTATGTATCCATTTTCGTACCAGCTTTTAAGGAACAACCTGCACTGTTAAGATAAGATTTTGTTTGTTAGCCCACCAGTGGATGCACATTCACTACACTGAGAAGGTGCCGAGGAACTGCATGCAGTCATGAAGATTGTAAAAATGGTTTCACCTCTATATGATGATCAATCGATAAACCTACAATTGCTTATGGTAGAATTTTCTGTTTCCTTATCAGTAGAATCAAATTACTGAAGGTAGATGAAGCATATCCCAACCAGAAGGGACAAAAAATAAAAAATAAAAAAGAGTGACTACTAGGAGGATATATATAACTCTGCATCTGGATTATCTTAGACCACAAATTTCTTTATGACCATTGCAATATTCGGCGCAAATATACGACGGATTTCCATCTGATTTCCTTGAGCGAATGAAAGCTAGGTGGTAGATCATTCAGGAGTATCAATCAAAGCTGCCATATGTTTTAATTTTTGTAGTACTACTTCAAGTGATTAACGATCGAGCAAATTGTGTGGACTGGTGCTAGCTACAATCTTGTGACAATCTCAATTTTTGAATGCATGTATGAGAAAAGCCCAAGGTAGTCTCAATCAAGTTAAAGATAGATGAGAGGTTGATGTGCATTCTACCAAGTGGTTTTTTTCCAATGCAAATCAAGTCAAAGCTTGCACTGCTGCCTTAATATTCTGTGGTGTTATATCTCTCTCCTATCTTTTGGGTTGAACCAACGAATGAGCAACTCACATGAACCCTGTGGTTGTGAATCAAACAAAGGTGGCCGTTGTATGTAGCATTCAACAAACTCCTAATTCTCATGCAATGTAAGTACTAATCACAATAAGCTTTATTTGATGTAGTTATTAGATGTCCCTATTTTAAAGTTCCAGCTAAAAAAAAATGGGCTATATAGATGACCATCACTATTAGTTGCAACTTTATCATTATCCCAAATAATGTAAACTAGAGTTTGTCTGCGAGCTAGAATCATCGCAAGTATGTGCACATATCAGCAACAAAGAAAAACTCGAGTATTAAAATGCGTAAGGTGCAAATACTCATCAGACTTTCATGAATTATCCTGAATAGAAATTTACGTTGTTGCACATAATTTGAATCACACAAAAAATAAGTGTTGTTGTAGCCAAATGGTAAAATCTCTTTAGCAGAAAGCATGTGTTTACGCAGGTCTCCAATTCCACTTGCATTAGCTTACAACCTATCTTTAACAAATCACAAACGAAAAAATTTAGGTACAACCTTTGTTTGAAAAAAAAAAAGGAGGGAAGATGTGCAACTCGTTTTGATTATTTTAATAAGCAATCAATAAACAGATAAAACAAAAGGGGAAAAAACCCTTAAAAAGGCAGACTAAGCCAAGACCTGGCCTTGATATATAGATAGAATCACACAACATACTAAGTTTAGACATGAGTTATCCATACCGTTTTGCCAAGGAGGATAAAAGCTTTCTCAGCCTTAAATTTCAAGCCATAAAACAAAATTTGAACCTCTCCCTCTATTTTTCTTTCCATTTGCAGTTAGAATTGGAGGTTACCATCAAACCATCACCACAACCCCATAGGAAAACAAATCTTGGTTCTTCCTCCTTTCATTTTTTCTTTTCTTTCATTCTCAATTCTATCACAAAACAGACATATCATACAATCACAAATGTGATCCTGCTCAAAAAACTCAACCAAAAGGAGAAATCATCATGGATACAAAGGGCAAAATCCTGATGCAGAAGTACGAGCTTGGCCGCATGCTCGGTCAAGGAACATTTGCCAAGGTGTACCATGCTCGAAATATAGCCACGAACCAAAGTGTAGCCATCAAGGTCATTGACAAGGAGAAGGTGCTTCGAGTTGGAATGATCAACCAAATCAAACGTGAAATCTCTGTAATGCGCCTCGTGCGCCACCCCAACATCGTCCAGCTCTACGAGGTTATGGCTAGCAAAACCAAAATCTATTTTGCAATGGAGTACGTCCGGGGTGGCGAGCTCTTCGACAAGGTTGCCCGTGGCCGCCTCAAAGAAGACATGGCCCGCAAGTACTTCCAACAACTCATCAGTGCAGTCGACTTTTGCCATAGTCGTGGAGTCTACCACCGAGATCTCAAGCCAGAAAACCTCCTTGTCGACGAGAATGGTAACCTAAAGGTGTCCGATTTTGGGCTTAGTGCTCTAGGTGAGTCCCGGAGAAATGACGGACTCCTACACACCACGTGTGGGACCCCTGCCTACGTCGCACCTGAAGTCATCAACAAGAAAGGTTACGATGGCGCAAAGGCTGATATATGGTCAAGTGGTGTCGTCCTGTTCGTTCTACTTGCAGGTTTTCTCCCTTTTCACGATACTAATCTGATGGAGATGTATAGGAAGATAAGTCGTGGGGAATTCCGTTGCCCACAGTGGTTCGCCCCTGAAGTTCGCAGGCTACTCACGAGAGTACTAGATCCAAATCCTAGCACGCGAATCACCATAGCCAAATTGCTCGAAAATCCGTGGTTTAAGAGGGGATTCAAACCAGTAGAGACAATACAAACAGTAGATAGCTTAAGAGACATTCGAAATGCTTTCCCAGAATGTTCAGATGACGAAGGGGGTAACAATAATCATACAGATGAAGTATCAAGCTCGACAATGAAACCTAGCAACTTCAATGCATTCGACCTCATCTCTCTTTCACAAGGGTTCAATCTATCAGGACTCTTTGAGACGGAGGGGAACAGGTCTGAGTCTAGGTTTACGACGCAGGAGTCAGCATCGACAATAGTATCTAAATTGGAGGAGTTTGCAGAGTCGGAGAGGTTCAGAGTGAAAAAGCAGGATGGGATGGTGAAGCTACAGGGCAGCAAGGAAGGGAGGAAAGGGCAGTTGGGGATCGACGCAGAGATTTTCGAGGTGACGCCGGCGTTTTACGTGGTGGAGGTGAAGAAAACTTCAGGTGATACATTGGAGTACCAACAGTTCTGTGATGAGGAATTGAAGCCTTCACTTAAAGACATAATTTGGACTTGGCAAGGTAGTGAACAGAGCCAGCAGTCATCTGCAACAACATCATCACCTCATCCTTCAACTTCACAGACAAAGCAAGGGGAATAAATTTTCCCTAGTTATAGTCTTTAACTCATCTTTGATTTGTTTTGTTTGATCATTTGTATATCCCCTCAACAAAATATACTCTTTTTTTTGTTCTTCTGTATAGTATATAAACTCAATTATTATTATTATTATTATTGGTTTCTATGCTTAACAAGAATCTAACTTGTGAAGCCTTCACATTTAAGTTGTGTATAAATAAACTATAAAATTTAGAGTAAAACATTTTCTTTAATAAAAACATGAAACTTACACCATCAATTAGTGAGTTATTCCATCTTTAAAAAAATAAAAAATAAAAAAATCATGTGCTTTCTGCATGTTAAGTCCAATTCCAGAGCAAATATCTATCAATTAAAATGCAGGGTCGGTCCGGAGATTTACAGGGCCTTGTGCGGAAAGAAATTTTTTTTGGCCTTCTTTAAATATTCTAATACTAATTTTACTTTATTTTGATTTTGATATCATCTATATATTTATATATATTAAACAAATTCAATTAAAAAATATGAGTATGGTACATTTTATATCTTAAAATTTGTATATGAATTCATTTTCAAATTTTATATCATTGGAAGCTCCAATACCTACGACTTAATCGATATCTTAAATTAGTCATCTCATCAATTAAGACGAAATAATATAAATATGGTTAAGGATCTTCATATTCTTGTAACGCAGGAAATACACGATTAAAAAAAGTTTCACGCATTAAGTCCATCTCAACAATTAATGAAAGAAACATAGAAATCATTAAAGAACTTTATATATATATATAATGAAAAATAAAATTGTCAACACTAGGATTCGAACCTGCACAGGCGAGGCCCAACAGATTTCAAGTCTATCTCCTTAACCACTCTGACAAATTGACTTTTAGGCTAAAATTAGAATAGAAAACTCTATTAATTACACCTGATTGCACCATATGTCCTACGGGCCTCCTGATTAGGATTAATGGGCCATGTGCGACCGCACAGATCGCATAGGCCCTGGGTCGCACAGGCTCAAGGCTGGCCCTGTTAAAATGCATAATCTGTCAATCTGCTTTCATACTAGCCATGGACATGAATTTCACCTCTATAAACATCAAAGTTATCATAGTAAATTTGGTAAGAATGGATAAGATCCTTCCATAATAAAGAGGTAACAAATAGAACACCACTATAACATTTGCAACGTTTACTAAATAATTTCAAGAGGAAAATCATAATATCTTTCAACTGGAAATTCATTTATTCAACATCTCTCAAAATTAACCTAGATATCTACAAACAAAATCCTTTTGGTATTACAATTTATTCAAATTAAAAGAGTGACTACTAGGAGGAACATAAACAAGAGTAGCACTGGTATTATAACCCGAAACCCGGACCCGACCCGAACCCGACGTTGGACCGGAACCAACCCGATCTAATTTGGGTAGAGTACGGGTCCAAAAAACCTACCCGTTGAAAATTCGGGTCGGGTCTGGGTCCACTAAAATTAGATCCGACTCGGACCCGGATCCGGACCCGCGCTAAAAAATTAATACAAAATATTAGCAGACCCGACCCAGACCCGACCCGTTTCCTGTAATATAAATACACCCTGCCCACTTCACTCCACAGTCCAGAGTCTCCCTATTTCCTAATTCCTAATTCCCTATTCCCTAAAAGCTTTAGCTTCACCCACCCCTTCCTAATCGCTAGTCCCCTTTCCCCTACAGGCGTCTCTCTCTTTCTCCATCCTTCATAATCATCCCTGAAATCTCTTTCTCAAATCCCCTTTCCCAAAACCCCACGTCCACCCTCACATCATCCGCAATCACCTCCGTCAACGCTCCTTTTTCGACCTCGCCATAGCGACGTTTTTCGACTTCGCCATCCCTGAGCTTCAGCTGCCCCTTTTTCGACTTCGACAACTCCTTTGTTCTTCCACTCCAGCATCGTTCTTCCGTCGATCAAAGGTATGATTTTAATCTTATTCGGATCTCAAATATAGGGTTTTATCCCTGTAAGTTGCTACTTTGTTAGTTGTTACTGATCAGTTGCTACTTTCATGTCTCTTTCTATTTGGTTTATAAATGTTGCTACTTTGTTAGTTGTTACTGATCAGTTGCAAATTGCAACTTTGTTATGAAGTGTTAATACTAAATACTATTCTGTTTTACTGTTTATAAGCTATATACTATTCTGTTTACTGATCAGTTGCAAATTGCCACTTTGTTACTATTCTGTTTACCCTGTAAGTTGCTACTTTGTTAGTTGTTACTAATCAGCTGCTACTTTCATATCTCTTTCAATTTGGTTTATAAATGTTGCTACTTGGTTAGTTGTTACTGATCAGTTGCAAATTGCAACTTTGTTAGAAAGTGTAAATACTAAATACTATTTTGTTTTACTGTTTATAAGCGGTAAATACTAAATTCTAAATTGCAACCGGACCCGTGAAAAGAAATAGGACCCGAACCGGACCTGGACCCGAATGGGACCGGGTAGCATTTTTTTTAGGAACCGGAACCGGACCTAGACCCGAATTTCACAGGTCTGGGTCCGGGTCCAAAAGTTGGACCTGTTAATGAGCAGGTCCGGATCCAGGTATTGAGGTACCCAACCTGACCCGTTACCAGTGCTAAACAAGAGAATAAACTCTCCTTAGTCTTCCCTCTACAAAATTTTAAGATTGGAAAATGCTACATAGGAAAGGTTTTTCATCGTCCTGAACAAGTTCTTCATAACTTTTACATCACAGTCATTATGCTTGTTCACTTCTGAATGAGACTCCCCTCTCTAGGTAACTGCAAAACTTCTGAACCAAGATGTGGAAGGCCAACCTCCGGGGAACAAAAACAATAACAACAACAATTTAACATTGTCTTGTTATCAGCAATTTTGGTTTATAACTTAAGATTAATTAAAGAAATCGAAGAGTGACTATCTTAGACGCTAACTCTGTAAGAGCTATAATTGATACACTTCATCCTATATAGAACACTGATGTCACAAGCAATATCAACTTGTATAAAACTCACAACATAGTAATATTTCTAGGATAAGAAAGCACAGAAGACTACGTCAAAGTCCCTAAATAGCTAAATAACCCCCGAGAAAAATAAGATCATTACGGAAAATTAAATTCATTTGCATGTGTGTTGCCCACTTTTACCAATTTCAAGCAATAATGGGATTTGGTTGGCAATATTTCAAAATGAGTCGTTTATTGATGTTCACTAACTCCCCATATATGCTTTGAGAGGGAAAAGAGCATGTGTCTTGCAAGTGCAAGTTTGCATCACACCCTTATGTGCAAAAGATGTATACCATGTAGATTTTTTGTTCATAAAATATTTAGATAAAGTACCAGTGCACGCCTTAATATTACTTGTAACTATTAATTTGAACAATGTGCCATGTTTCTACCAATCTTTTTTTTTTCTTTCTTTTTTCGAAGGAGTTCAGCATAATACTATGTATTTCAATAATAATTTATTTGGCGAAGAATCAGTGCTATGTTACATCCTAGTTGTTTTCGGATATTGTTATGCATATGTTACATATTACTGAACTACAAACTCTAACTTACGTTACTAATACTACTACACAAGAACCAATCAATTTCAAAAAAAAATTTAAAAAAAAGAAGCGAAATTTCAGGTCAATTGTGGTGCATGACAAGAACAATATACGTACTGATAATTAAAATAACATTTCGAAGTGAAAGGAAAACCTTAACCCTAACCCTAACCCTAACCTAAAGCGGGGTTTTGGTGGCGCCATTGTTGACCGGGTCAACGGAAGCGGCATCGGCGGCGGGGGGGGTTCTTAGCTTCTTCGATGGCTTTAAGAGCGGCTTTGCGCTCGTAATCTCTATATAGATTAATCGCTTTGGTGGTGATCACTGAAATTTGACAATAAAAAAATTTAGAGGGAGGGTTTCAGTTACAATTTGAAAGCGAGATTCACGCTACAAAGACGATGATGATGGGAATACGTACTGCCAGCGCCGACGAAGTAGAGAAAACGGGCGAGCTTGCTTCCCACTTCTTCGTTCACAGCCATGGCGATTTGGGGAGACGGTGGGTGAATTATGCCCACTCAGCTCACTTTCAAGTTGGGTGTGTATGCAGTGGCCCTCAAAATGAAGAGTTTAATATATTTGTTAAGGCCCAAACACTAATCCTATGTAAAAATGCCCAATTCTGGGTACACATCAAAAAGTTAAGTACAGCTAAAAAAGTTTAGTACGGCTTAGAGTGTGCAGTTTGCTTATCTAAGAGCACATGTAGTCGTTTGAACTTAAAATTGGGGTATTTTGTATTTAGAAATAGAAATTTGGGATTGCAATGTAGTCGTTAAACTCCAAAAAAAAAAAAAAAAAATCAAAATAAATGAAACGGACGATAGATGTAGTTTCGTCCGGTTTATTATTTATTTTTAAAAAAATTAATAGACGCTCGGATGGGGGATGATTTTATGTCCGACGAAATTGTGGGCTAAATATGCATACAAATTTAACCAACATTTTTATAAAAAAAATATTTCCTTCAAATTCCTATAAAACCATGTTCACAAGTGAGTTCCATCTCGGCCCTTGAACCCAAAAAATATACCAATCGCAAAGCTAATATGTACGCATAAAAATTCCTATATGCTTAATAACATACAACACAGCCTAAAAAAAGCACAATTAACGGACGTGAGATCAAATCTTGTCCGAAATTTAAAAAAATAAAAATTAAAGCACGGATGGGAGATCAATTCCCGTCCCTTTTTTTAATTTTAATTCTTGGACAAGATTTCATCTCTCGTCCGATACAATTTAGGGGAAAAAATTTGGAACAGACGAAATTTAATGTTTCGTGAGCTATTTGGCAATTCCTATTTCTCTTCCCAAATATAGCAGATTAATATTTCTCTCAAACCCAAATTTTGGGTATTTGGCCAACGATTGCGGGTCATTTTTTTGCCAAATTTTGCAAAATCTAGAAATTTAGCAGACGACTACAAATGCACTAAAAACGATCAGCCACAAATTAAACACGCTCTAGCCACATGTTTCATTAATAAGATAGTAACAAAACAAATCCAGAAGATTGTACAACTGTCCAAAGAAAGAAAAGATACAGATAAGTAAAACATTAAAACCTCCAACATCCCTGAGAGGGTGGGACAGATCCTTAACAGAAAAGCAACATATAGGGTACATCAAGAAAAAGGAGATCCCTCCAACAATGTCCCTGGAGGGTGGGACTCTAAGTCAATTGTCAACCGAGACAGTCTAGTATCAGCTCGATCTCTATGTCATCGTCGTCGTACTTCTCAACTTGGAAGGCTCTAGCAATCCTCCATGTACGTCCCGTCGCAGCAGCTGTGACCTTAAAAATAATAAGATGCGTAATCTGAGTTAGATTACTAGAAATACTGTTACAAGTCCCAAGAAAGTAAAAGTTATTTCTATCAAGCCATATAACCCATGTCATTGCAGTGGTGGCGATATTTCAAGCTTCTTTCATCTCATGTCTGACACTAGCGAACTTACGACCTATCCACAAGTCCTCGTAGGCCAGGCTATCCACCTGTCCTCGTAGATTAGGGCATAGTCATTCGCTTCGAGGGCCCTAAGGATCTCAACCCAAACGACTTTGCTCCTATGACACTATGAATAGATGGTCTTTAGTCTCTATGGTCGTATTGGAAAATCCACAGTTGATCACACTGTTAGGTTGCCTTTCAACCAGGTTATCCCTTGTGAGGATCACATCATTGAGTAATAGCCAAAGAAAAATCTTTACTTTATAAGATGCTTAGGCCTTCCAAATTATTGGCAACCATCTCGGTCAACAACATCTAAAGTAAATATGATTATAGAATGAGCGTACAGTAAAAGTTCTATTCTTTTCCTTCCCCCCAGATCTCCGGTCTGGAAACATCTGACCTCCGATTGTGTTATATGTTCAGCTCCCCGAATTTCCATACAATATTTTAGAAATACGTGGCACAATTCCAGAATCTACTTCAATGTAATCATAAACATAGCAACCAAATACAGGAAAAATTAAAACTTTTTATTATATAAATTGTTTACAAAGCACAGCGAAAAATTAAACACCTTGAATTACAATTTTCTTTCCTTACAACACCTTCTTTACAATTTACATAAGCTCTATTATCATTCTATCTCATGCGTCCAAATCCCAATACTATAGGTAATCATCTGTAAAATATGAGGCTAGAGATAACCCTAACCCCCAAAACTACAGGGGTCAACCATAACGGTGTGAGTGACATAAAAACAAAAGCAACATAAAAAAGAACATAAAACATGGAATCATAAACAACATGTAATAAAGACAAGAATAAATGAATTAAGAAATAATAATGAAATATGAAAAATATCAAGTGTAGCTAGACTAAGCGTCAAGTGTAGAAAACAAGAAAACACATGCATAAACCAAATCAAGAAAACATCAATGCTATAAAATGACTCTCTAATGCATGCTTGTCGGATTTTATGCATCCCACTCTACATAGGTCCGGTGCAAGTCCTTATCGTTCTTTACTTGATAGGATTTAATCCCCCGCTTATGCAACTAATCCTACTACTATGACTACTATGAGATTTAGACATTCTGCAAGTATTGGTTCTCGCCCTTAGAATACTGGAGCCCAATCCCACTTCGCGGATCATTCTGTGGTACATACGTCCATCGTCCCGGAATACTGTGGCGATTGCCTCACTCCGCAGGTCATCCTGGAACCCTAATTGCACAAATATCCCATGAGCGTCGCTCTCATCCTCGGAATACTGAAGATCAATCCCACTCCGTAGATCACTCTGTGGTCCATACGTCCATCGTCCCAGAATACTGGAGAATATCTCACTCCTTGGATCATCATGGAGTCCATAACTCATGTTTGCACTCATTTTATTATATCACCATCTAGTGCCTGTCTTCATCTTTTAAGTTAATTTATTTATTTACGAATCTCTTAGAGTTGGTGTACCCTATCAGACTTAACTCAACTGATCAACAATAAGCCTCAATAGGACAAAAACCCAAAACTCAACTGCCGGTATACTAGGGTCCCACACACTCTCTAGAGACTCACACTCAACCATCAATCACAAACTTCCATTAATAAATACTTTCATAAAATATTTCGTAACATATAATCCGTAGAAAATGTTATTTATAACAGTAGGACATCAATCCCAAAACATTAGAAGAACCAATCATTTAGAAGAACATAAAAAAATTCAAGAAAATATCAGTCAGAACAGTATCAGTCGACTGTATACAGTAGTCGGTCGACTATCCCGTGTGAAAATCCAAAACTTCAAGAAAACATAAGTCAAAGCAGTATAAAGTTGTCAGTCGACTGTCCCGCACAAAAATCCAAAACTTCAAGAAATACAAAACAAAGCAGAGACAGTCGACTGTAAACATAGGTTAGTCGACTGTCCCGCATGAAATTTCAAGACTTCGAGAAAATGCAGCAGCCAGGTAGCGATGGTCGACTGTCGATAATGATCGGTCGACTGTTACTCCTACAGACTGCAGTTTTAGTTTGTGCACATTTCAACCGATATGGAGTTTTACTTTATAAAACTAAATCTGTAAAAGGTATAATTATGATATGTTCAAATACGACTTATAGAGTATATAAGAGTCCACAAAATCAATCAAAACCACTATGAATTGATAAAAAAAGCTTTTTGATGAATTCCTTCAAATTGAAACATGAATATGTGCATATATCAAAATAAAGTTTTTAAGAATCAATCATACATCAAAAGACCTTCGTATTATGCTCCAAACCATATTAATATCAAAATAAGTTGAGATATAACCAAAATCTTCAAAAACACTTAAAGATTCAATTCCTTCAAAACAACAAAATAGGATATTCATGTAATAGTGTTCGTGCATGTTTGTGCACCAAAGAAAATTCACAAATCCATCAATTTAGGAATAGACAAATGTTCAGATTAAATCTTTAATAATTGAGCAATTCAAATCCAAGTAAAAACTTTATAAAATCACGAAATCTCCAATTTAGTCATAAAGCATCAAATCCAAATCTAATCAACACGACTCCAATCCTCAAGACATGATCTTTTAATTCATTAGTCCTTCTCAAAATTTCTTAAACTCATTCCCAATTATTTTCAATGGTTAACTCATGAACATAAACCAATTCAACGTTACCATGGCCAAGTTGCATTCATCCCAACCCATCAATAGTCAAAATTTCATCTTTAATCAATTTGTGCATAACATTCACCATACTCAATTAAATCAGCAATAATCTAAAGAAATAGCATACTCATGATTTAAAATAGGTTCTTTAACAATCTCAAACCATCCACATGTAATTTGAATCATAAATAACTAGGTTATTATAAAAGATCAAATTTTTAACTCATCAATTCACCCAATCCATCATATATGTTCATATCAATCCCGAGCATGCTAACACCTCATACAATATTCAAAGGACAAAACAAAACAAATTATATCACTCACCTTATTGAAGAAATCAATCAATTAATAAAGGATGAGAAAAATCCCTTCTTTTGCAAAATCCAAGATCCTTGTTTCGAACTCCAAGAAATTAATAATAAAATAATATTTTGTTTTTGCAAAGGAGGGGGACGGCTGTAGTGGCTGTTTTATAATCCGAAATCTAGAGTTTCTAGGGTTTTACAAGTTTATGGAAATATCCCCTAACAAATTATTACTTTACATATATAAACCTTTCTTTAATAAAGTAGTTAAATAAGTTAAATAAATTAAAATAAAAACCAAATCTTTTTACTATTGAGTTGTCCAACTATCCAGCACATCCCAGAAAAATAAAATTTTGGATTTGTACTAAAAGTTGTAATTTTGCACAAAAGTCACTCTTTTTGTAATATTTGCAAATATATCATAAAATATTCGTAAAAATCCAGAAAATCAGAAATAATATCTATTAATACATATTAGATGTTCCAATTAAAATTTCTGACTTTTACTTTCCAAGAAAATATTTGCACAAGATCCAACATAAATTTCATATTTGTAAAAACACCATATTTGTTTAAATCTTTATCAAATCAACTCTAAATAAAATTTAAATATATATTATTTTCAATGATGACCATGGCAAGCCCATAAGTCAGTAAAAACAAATTTTCATTATTTGTTTGAGATCCAAACGGCTTTTTACATAAAAGCCCATCTCTTTCGAGGTATTTATAAAAATAGTTTCTTTATTCAGAAAAATAAAAAAATTTAGGATAGAATCAATTATAATTAGGATAATTTAATAAAAATATAAAATTGGATATTTGCACTAAAAATATTTGCACGTGTAAAATCGACAAATTTGTAAAATAGTCAAATTAATTTAAATAAATATTAAAATTAAAATATCATAAATAAATAAGGAAAATCAATCACTAACCATAAAATTTTAAGAATTCAAAATTTATAACTTTGCACATGTGTTGCACGTGCAAAATTGTAGTTTCAAGAAAATAGTCAAAATAGTCAACTTTACAAATTTAATATTATTTAATAATGCAAAATAAATCTTTTATTTTGCAGGATGTTACAGTATGGGATTGAAGTTCACCCAGTCTAAGTTGGGACTTTTAGTTGAGACGATTTCTGAAAGGAGATCTCAACGACCATCTCTTATAGGTTTTTGCTACTGTGATGTGTGGCTATGTCGTTTGGTCGTATAGATCTGGAAAAATCACTTTAAGGGTGTGTGCTCAACACCATTTGTCCCACCAGAATTTGGTCAAGATACCGTTACAAATGAACGATGTTACACAACTATTCAACGGATCATAGGTTTTGGAAATCCCTTTCTAGAACCAAAAGACTCTAGGGCCAACTCGGAAACCCAGATTTAAATGGAACACTTTTCTTTTACCTTGTAGATAAGATTAGATGAATTCTAGCCAACCTTCTTTGTTTAGATAGAACATTTTCCCCCACCACTTTTCAATGAGGGTCGTGTTCATGTCTCTTAGATCAATGATGCCTAGACCTTCATGTATTTTCTTCATGCATGCATTTTCCCATTTAATTAGGTGGTAACTTTCCTTGTTGGCATCAACTCCTCTCCGTAGGAACCGCTTCTGGACTCAGCCGGTCATTTGGATAACGCATATTGGCATTTCAAAGAAGGACAAGTAATAGATTGAGAGGTTGGAAAATACTGAGTTGATTAGGGTCACTCTACCCCCAGAAATAGGGATTTACATTTCCAACCTGATAACCTAGCTTCCACATGATCAAAAATTTGCAACCAGTCTGTCTGGTCTAATTGGTAGCCCTAGGTACTTGATAGGAAAGTTATCGAGTTTGCAATTTAGAATGATAGCATATTCATCTGCCTCCTCTCCAGACATAACAATAGGGATATGAGCACTCTTGTGGAAGTTGACCCGTAGCGAGAGATCCATCCCGCGTTTCTGTAATTGTCCAACATGGATTTAAGGACACCTGCAATGATTGTAAATGGGGGGGGGGGGATTTACCAAGATAGACGTCCTACTCGTAGTAAGGCAATGACGGATCTATCTGGTCCACTTGTCCCAAAAACCATTCCCTTTGATTGCTTTCAACAAATAGTCCCACTTAATCGAGTCATACACTTTCTCGAAATCTAGTTTCAGCGGGTAACTCCTGTCATTCGAGAAGTGGCATTGGTGAATGGTTTCTTGTGCAGTGGCTACACAGTCTAAAATGCATCGCCCTTTGATGAAGCCGGTATGTTCACGACTAATCAATCTGTCCATTACACTTCCTAGTCTGTAAGAAAGGATATTGGTGATTGTAGCGCCCCAAATCCCCATACCGGAAATTTGAGACACAATCCAGGATTCGAACTTCAAATAGTTACAATCACAGAAAGTACAAGAAAATTAAAACCTTTATTCCATACAATAGTTACAATTACAAGTGTTATAAGGTCCAATAGAATTTACAAGATTTACAATTTTACAAATAACACTTGAATATTGTCACTTGGATGCTTGGACTAACTCATGCTCTGCTGTACCTGTGGATCGGCTCCGGTACCTAAAAGGTGGGGAATGTCAGTACATCTACTGACGCAATGCTGATAATAACATCGATCTCCAAACTGGCAACCACAATCATAATTTATGCAAAAGAGAAAAGTGATGTCAAGTAAGGGATTAATGGATTCGGGTTATAACCTTATAGTGTTGTTGTATGTCATGAACTAACAACTAAAATGCATCAGTCACATGCCTTATTCTAATGCAAGTAAGACTTTGGAAACGCATACATCTCATACTACATACGCCCCAAATCTAGCCGTCTGTCTCCAATCATAGGGTTTCAAACCCTCGCCATGCATCCTACTCTTGTACTCGTCCTGTTCTTAATAGATTTACCATGTCTGAGGAGGTTGCAGTTATTCGGTCCGCTAGTTACTGCAGTCACTATAGTGGTGATCGCATTTTTCACATAGTACCCGCGCATGGACCTCACTCAAAAAGCCGCGACGAACTTACAAGTGTAAACCCATGCGCCCATGACATCAAAGATCCACGAGACAGCAGTCCCATGGACCGTTCGTGTCCACGCACATAAGAACATGACGTCCTCGAGGATCAAATCCCTTTATTCGGCAGGAGTCTCCCTCCCGTTCTTTATCCCGGCTCTTTAGGAATTAATAGATCGAGATACGAGACTCGTGATCTCAAAACCTGATAACACAATCTGTATCCCTACGACAGGAAAAGTACAACCCCTGACTATGGTCTGCTATTACAGATATCTAACATATAACTCTTATCCAAGACTTAATCTATTTATTAAGTGACAAAAAGGTTACTCCAACCCTCAAATTTCCGCCTATCGACCCGTGGCCCCGGCGACACATTCCCCTGCTCGCCACTTCACTTATCTTGGATTTCGTCCATCACCACGGCCCGTGTTCACCCTCCATTGGCATGAATTCGACAGAACCAAACGGACGTCCAACGCCTAGGCAGAAGTTTCCAATTTGCCTAAGGTCGATAGTCGTAGGGTATTACTCTACCCCGATGACTAACTCAAGTCGCAAACATCCACAACAGGAGTTAAATACTATTAAGACCAGTAATATCACCAATTATCCCCAATAGTAAGTCCATTAACTCTTAATCACAAAAGGGAGAAATTGTACTCCCAAATACTTAGTCAAAAACTAGAATTTCAATTCTAAGTTGATTCTACCCAGAATTTAAAAGGGTCATAAATCTCAAAGTATAACTCGGATTTGGGTGTTCTTGCCCATTATGGAAAGCTAAGAATCTAGGCTAAAACTTCCTAGTTGACCACTGCATCAGAATCATCCATTTAATTGCTCTAAAAAGCCTCACAATCATCAGCCTATGTACTCCATGTACATTGGCTACACCTTACCGATAGCATAATGACCAACTTGCTCATCGGAATGACACAAATCTAGGTTCTATGGAAAGCTGAACATGTCCCCTACATCTCTCTAGTTGATCAAAAATCCAAATTACTTCATTTGAATACTGTAAAACACTCATCTTTCTCAGGTGTACAAAAAATATATAGTGTGCTTTACAAAACAGATCCTATAGCTCAAAACTGGTTTCTGTTTTATCTTGTAAAAATCATAACTATTACTAAACTTACGGGATTTCCTTGATACAAGGCTTGTTGGAAAGCTTAGGATATCTACTACCACTTCCTGGTTATACATTTCCTCAAATTTTTCTCATCTAGAGCCCTAGAGTTGCAATCTCATCAAGGTGTCAATTCTGACTAAGTTCTGCACAATACTCACTTAAAAATTCACAATAAATCACATGCATAACCAATGATTATCAAACTTATATTTTTAGAAACAAGACATCATCATGCACATCATTCACAAAATTTCTCATCAAGATTCCAAGTATTCAATGAGTTCTACTCATTTCAATCCAGTATAAAAGTTCCACTGTTTATCAGTCTCTGTCATGAATACTCTTTCTTAAACAATTTTGAACATACATCAAATGTCATCAAAATAATTTCAATCTTTTTCTGTAGGAGCTAGATTCACACAGGATAATACGGTAAAAGTTTCAGAGATATATCATGCATCAATAAATTCTAAAAATTCCTTCAAGTTCAGGTTCGACAAAAGACAGAACCAGTCTCTGCCTTACTACCCAGTCATCAAAAGTGAATTCATTAAAATACTAAATAAGGTCAAAAAATCTGAAATAATTCATGTAGCCTCTAGACATGTATAAGATGATGCGGTAAAAATTTCAAGGTCAGATTCTATCTACATTGCTCTCTGAAAATTTGGGAATACAACATGCAATTTGTATTTTCTATTTTCAATTTCAGATTTTGAACAATCTAGCTCTAACAATCTTCGTCATAGCTACTATTACTAATCTCATTCAAGAATCAAATAAGGAAAATAAGAATTAGAGTTTAGAGAACTCCCCTCTCTTCAATGAAGTTGAGAATGTGTGTAGCTTGATCTCCTCCCTTTAGTTCTCCTTCAAGAATTTCCTCCTCGGACACCTTTTCTTCTCCTTTCTTTCACTCATTCCTTTCTCTCTTTCTCTAGAAAGTTTCAAAATTTCTGAAATGGGAGTGAGAGAGCCCGGGGGGGGGGGGGGGGGGGGGGGGGAAAGAAGGGTCAAGGGGAGAGGGGTGTGAGCCAAGTGTCATGGTGGTTTTTCAAAACCATGTCTTGGCTCATGGTTTATGAGGGGATATTTTCTCATGGCTCATTTCTAGCCATTTGATCAAGATGAGGTGTGATGAATGGCTAGATTTGAGTGCATGGCAAAAAGAGAAAAAATATATATATTGTGTAGTATCATACAATTAGATATTTGCATATGTACCACGCATATATACTAGTATATGTTTTGTACCAATTCTCATTCATAAGCACAATTAAGAACATAACCATTCATATTCACATATATAATTAAGCAAAATAATTAATAATATAATATATACAGATATTCATATATTTATAGAAGTATTATTTTATACGGGGTATTGCAGTGATTATCTTGATTGACCAATTGCGAAAAATGATGGTGCGGAAGTCACCTACTTTGTGAGATTCTTCCTTTTTTGGAATAAGGACTACTTCCGCAAAGTTTAGTCTGCCCAGTTTATGCCTATGGTCGTATAATTCAGTTAGGACGGCCATAAAATCATTTCTAATGTCCTCCTATAAGGTGTGGTAGAATAGTATCGGAAACCTATATGGTCCTGGCGCTTTCTCCTTGCCCATTGGAACGACTACTTCCTTCACCTCCTCCTCCGTAAACAGTTCTTTGGTAGCCACTAGGGCCTGAGCAAGGTCTTCTAATCTTTCCTACCAAAAACCCCCTCTGAGTGTCTAAAATCTTTTTTATGTCCAAGAAGATTTTTGTAATGATTGTGAAAGGCATGTTCAACTTCATCCTCCTCTTCTTGTACTATCCTCTTTCTGGACCGAGAGAATATGGTTGGATCTCCAACATTGTAAGAAGCACACCATCAGTGTAGTTATGTTATATTATAGTACTAGGTTTGCCCGTTGACATGTGCCTACGGTACGTCTTCGGAACGGTGCACCTGGTTTGATTATATAAAATAATTTTGGAGGTCCAAAAAATTAATCGAAGTAGCAGACATATTATATGAGGAAGCAGTATATCTACCTTTAAGCTCAACCATCGCCTTCTTGATCATTAGCTTGAACTTACCTGAAATGCATATAGTTTGTTAGAAGCACTGCATAAAGTTTTTTTAACTTCAACATCACTTTTAGATACTTGTAATAGTTATGCAACGACATTATCATATAGGTTTTATAGAGCTTACTCTAATCCCATAACCACTATGACCATGTCTAAATACAATGGTAACACAAGTGCAGGTGTGAAGGTATCTACAATACCAATAATTTAAATATTTGTTTGTCTGAGACTCAGTTTGCAATTGAAATACCTCTTATTATTATTTCAACCAAAATGAAATACATGAAGTTCTCAAAACTCTAAACCAAGCTAATCATTTATTTTATCTCCACTTTGTCTTCCCATTGCACCTTTATAATAAAAAAAATCAAAATGGATAAATAACAAATTTACTTTAGTTGTCTTTCTTGAGTGGAGAGTTTGCACCCTTTACTGGTAAACTCCAGTCATCCCAATCCTATATATCCAAACATACACTGAAAGTTCTTATATGTTATGTTATCTATGGTTTCTAATAACCAGTGAAGGAAATAATTCACGATAGTATTTTCTTTTGTAGTAAAGAAATTAATTGTGCATATTTGCCAAGTTATTTTAGATTGCTAGTCAGCTTACCTGTCCTGCTATGGTTTGGAAGCCCAAATTGAGGTCACCAAATAATCCATCTCTCACTTGCGTACACCTTAAATCAAAACCAATAAAAAACTCATCAAATAAAAAAATTTTAAACCCAAAAATAAAACAATCATACCTCTCTGAACTTAGATCTCATGCACACACAAAATTCGAGTCAGCAAAAAACTGAGTAATCCCGTGCACACACAAAATTAAAAATTAGAATGAGAATTCGGTTAATGAGATGAAATTAGAGTCGTCGCATCGCATATAGAGAATCTCGATTTAGTGGAGGGGAGTTGCCGATACGAAGTCGCTTGATATTCACGCTCGATTTGGTTGAGGGAAGTCATCGATACGGAATCAGCGGTGGATTAGATATCGGCGATGACCTCTTGATTGAGGTTCAACTTTGGATTTGGATTTGCTTTGAGATTTTCAAATTTTCAAATATTTTCAAAATTTAAAAATTTTAAATTTCTTAAAGTTTTTTTTTAATTTTTAAAATATTTTTTTTAAAAACTTTTTATAGGTTTTTGATTTTTTTTGAATTACTTTTTAATGTTTTTAATTTTATTAATTTTATAATTTTTTTAAATTTAAAAGAAATAATTTCAAAAATTTTAAAAAATTAAAATTTGTAAAAAAAACTAAAATTTTTAAATAATTTTTTTATAATTTTTTATAAGTTTTAATTTTTTGAATAATTTTTAATGTTTATAAATTTTTAATTTTTTAGTTTTTTTAATTTTTTAAAATTTTTAAAATTTTTAATTTTTTAATTTTTATTTTCTTATTTTTCTGAATAGGAGGGAGAGAGAGAGAGAGAGAGAGAGAGAGAGAGAGAGAGAGAGATAATTAAATAAATAAAGGACTTTTTTGGGTGGGGGAGATTTGAATTTGAGTTTTGGGGGAAAACTTTTGGAAGAAAAAATGTATTTTGTGAGGTTAGATCTGGGGGCCTTTGATTTTTTGGGAATTGAAGAAGATCCACTTGATAGCTTTCTTTGTGTTTTATTATGTAGATGTGTTTGATAGAAATATTTGCCTTGCTTTTCACTGATATGATAACCACATATATATACAACAACCTTAGCTATAAAATTATAATTGATTCCTATAATTGTGTTGCCATGATTTCTACTGATTGATTCCTCTAATTGTGTTGCCATAATTGTGACTGATTGATTCCAATAATTGTGTTGCCATGATTCCTAAATTAATGTATACTAAATATAAAAGATATCAAATATAAAAGATATTGACATATTCTAATACACACCCGTAGTCGAACAGGAGGTTGACGAATGTTAAGACTATGTTGAAAATCATCAAAGAGTTGCAGCGGAAGTTCCTTCGTGAAGATGTCGGCAATTTGCTAACGCGAAGGAACATTTAACACCCGTACTTGACCACAAGCAACCTTTTCACGCACAAAGTGTATATCCATCTCAATGTGTTTAGTGCGTTGGTGTTGAATAGGATTGCCGAAAAGATATACTGCACTGACATTATCACAATAGACTAATGTAACATTCGTGACAGGACAGTGAAGTTCTAAGAGTAAGTTTCTAAGCCAACAAGATTCGGAAACTACATTAGCAACTCCACGGTACTCGGCTTCAGCACTGGATCGAAACAAGGTAGGTTGCCATTTTGCAGACCAAGAGATTAAATTGTCCCCAAGATATACGTAATATCCAGACGTAGACCTTCTGGTGTCTGAACATCCACCCCAGTCGGCATCGGTATATGTAGTGAGTTTATCAACTGAGGAGGGAGAGATATGTAGACTGAAAGTAAGAGTACCCTTAATATAACGAAGGATTCGCTTCAAAGCAGTCATATGTTGGGTCCTCGGGTCATGCATAAATAAATACACTTGTTGAACGGCATAAGAGATATCTGATCTTGTAAATGTCAAATATTGTAAAGTGCTGACAAGACTGTGATATTCGGTTGGATCATGATATGGGTTTCCTGAAGATCCACTGAGTTTTGCTTTTGTGTCTACTGGTGTAGAAGATGGTTTGCAGGAGGACATGCCTGCTCGCTCAATAATTTCTTCGGCATATTTATTTTGTGAAAGAAAAAGACCTCCTGAATGTCTTGTAACAGATATACCCATAAAATAATTAGGGAACCCAAATCCTTCATGGCAAATTCAGAGCCAAGTTTACACATGATGGATTGGCGGAGAGTATCTAAAGATGCAGTAAGAATAATGTCGTCCACATAGAGAAAGATATAAGCTGTGTCATCGCCTCGGTGATTAATGAATAAAGAATGATCTGAGACACTGTGAGAGAAATCCAACGTGGCTACAAAATCAGTGAATCGCTGGTACCAAGCCCAAGGGGCTTTTTTGAGGCCATGGAGAGACTTCTTTAGCAGGCAGACATAGTCAGGATGTTGGGGATTGCGAAAACCAGAAGGTTGGTGCATGTACACAGTTTCATCAAGATTTCCATGTAAAAAGGCATTTTTGACATCTAATTGATGAAGGCACCATGATTTAGATAAAGCAACGCTGAGTACTGTCCAAATAGTAGCCGGTTTGACTACTGGACTGAAGGTCTCACCACAATCTATACCAGTTTGTTGACCTGCACCATCTCCTACTAGACGAGCCTTATAACGTTCAAAGGATCCATCAGATTTCTTCTTATGCCTGAAAATCCATAAACTACAAATAATGTTAGCATTAGCTGGACGGGGCACTAAGTCCCACGTCTTATTTTCAATAAGAGCATCATATTCGTCTTTCATGGACATTTTCCAATTATGATCATTTAATGCATTAAGGGGATTAGTAGGCAAGGGAGAAATGGAATGTTGGGCAGAGGTATGGAGATTAAAAAGTTGGCGAGGCTTGTAAATGCCATGTTGTGCTCGGGTGGTCATTTGAGGAGAGTGTGGTGGGTTGGCTAGAGAAGTGGGTTGTTCTAAGGGAGTTGAAGATGTGGATTTTGGAGAAGTTGTTGGCTCATGTTGGGCTTGGAGTGGATTTGTGTTTTGGGCCGGTGTGGTGGTATGTTTGGTGGGGGACGAGGTGCCTTGCGGAGTAGTATGGTGTGATGAGGAGGATGGGGCCGGTGTAGTTGGGTGTTGGGTGGGGGAGGATTGTGCCGGATTGTTAGCGGCTAGAGGTGGAGAGGTTTGGACATCAGGAGAGGTGAAAAAGGGTTGATTGGGTGAGTAAAGGAAATGTGTAGTGCTTGTATCCAAAAAAACATAGCTGGAGGATGAAGGAGCAATTGAATTAGAAAAGGGAAACATAATTTCATCAAAAAAAAAAAAACATGCTTTGAAATGACTATTTTACGACTCGACAACTCATAACATTTATAACTTCTATGGTTCGATGGATATCCCAAAAAAACACAATGTGTTGATCGAGCTTGCAATTTATTTCTATAAGTGGAAGGAATGTGAGGATAATAGAGGTATCCAAAAACTCGAAGATGAGAATATGACAGATCTTTTTGGTAGAGAATTTTGGTGGGCGTTTGGAGGGCAAGTTTTTTTGTTGGGAGAATATTGAGAATGTAAGTTGCCATTTGTAGGGCATGGTGCCAAAACGAAGGTGGGAGGGAGGCATGAGCAAGAAGAGTTCGGATGATGTTATTTATGGTACGAATTTTCTTTCGGTTTTTCCATTTTGAGGAGATGTATGAGGACAAGAAAATCTAAAAGCCATTCCATTGAGTTCACAGAACTTATGAAAAAGTGCATTGTCATACTCTTTTCCGTTGTCACATTAAAAACATTTAATTTCTCTTTCAAATTGTGTTTTAATGTGAGTACGAAAGTTGAGAAAAATGGAATAGACTTGAGATTTATTTGTAAGAGAAAAAGTCCATAAAAAATTCGTGAAATCATCAAGAAATAAAGCATAATAACGATGTCCACCTGAACTAAGAGTAGGTGATGTCCAAAGATCACTATGCACAATATCAAAAGGCATTAAAGTGGATGACAAAGACTCATAAAAAGGTAATTTTATTTGCTTCCCAAGGGGACAAGAATGACAAAAGAAACTATTTTGAAACTTATTACAGATAATAAAATTGTTTCGGTGAAGAGAATTTAAAACATGAGCTCCCGGATGTACTAAACGATTGTGCCATAATTCATTGGATAAAGCGGCAAAGGTGGATGGTGTTGTAGTGGATGGTCTTGTGGTAATAGGATGAAGTTCACCCAAGCTGTTGCATCTCATTAAATGCATCTCGGTCTGAAAATCCTTCACAGAAAAACCGAAGGGATCAAATTCAACAGAAACATCATTGTCAATGGTAAATTTTCTCACAAAAACAAGATTTTTAATTAATTTGGGTGCATGCAAGACATTATGTAAGGTTAAAGGATGATGTGGGTTAGATAATAATGCATTTCCACAACCAATAACTGGAATATGATGACCACTACTAACAGTAATATTATTACTCATATTGGAATAAGACGTAAGATTACCTCCGTTTGCAGTCATGTGAGATGTGGCCCCTGTGTCTATATACCATTGATCGTCAAGAGGAGAGATAGATAGAGTATGCATTGCAGTATGAATATCGGTTGGTGCATATGATGACTGTGCATGTTGAGGGGTGGCTGCTATATGGGCCTGCTGAGGCTTAGGCCCAAGAATTCTTGGCTGGCGGGCCTGCTGAGATGTGAGTTGTTTCTGCCAATTTCCTGCTGTAGGATATGGACAAGGTGGTATGGCCCGTGGCTGCCACGGTCCTGCCCATGGAGGATACGCCCACTGCTGTATTTGCGTTGGAGGCGGCTGCCATGACTGGGCCGGTGGTTTTGTGATCGGCCGCCACGACCACCTCCTCTGCCTCTACCACGGCCACTGCAGTTGCTTCCTGCACCGCCACGACCACCGCGGCTGCTGCTGCTGCCATTGTTGTTGCGGTTTTGATGGTGATACAGATTTCCAGCAGAGTTGTCATGTTGAGATACTAGGAAAGCAGAGCTATCTGTGGTGTTTGCTGCCCTTTTTGCTCGTGCCGTTTCCTCTAAAACTAGCATAGAACGGACCTTGTAAAATGGAGGAAGTGATTCTCCATGACGAATTTGGGAACCCACAGTGGCATAAGCATTGTTAAGCCAAAAACGAGCTGAAGCACCAACCGTTCGTTTGAAATGGGAGCACCAACATTAGATAGTTGATCCGAGAGTGATTTAAGGTGTTGACAGTAAGATGAAGCATCAGGAAACTGCTCCATGGTGACTCTCGAAAATTCTTGTTCTAGGTAGAGAGCCCTAGAGTTTTTGTTGTCGAAGAAAATATCAAACAGTTGGTTCCAAGAAAGTTCAGCAGTTGAATCACGTTCAATAATTGTGTTGAGAAGATCATTAGAGATGGTGCTATAAATCCATTGTAGGACAAAAGCATCAAGGCGCGACCAAAGAGTAGGATCAGTTTGTTTGAGAGGGAGAATGGACGACTTATCATTTGGAGATGGGAGAATGATATGATCAAGGACTTGATAGGCTCTGGCATGGATCTTGAAGAGTTCAGACCATGTATTATATTGGCCTTTTTCAATATCGAGCGTGACTTTGATGAAGTTGGTGATGTTAGGGTTGGTGTGTGTAGGATGAAAGGTGGAGGTAGTAGGTTTTGGAGGATTCGAAGAAGGTGGTATTGGAGAGGAAGGGTAATCTTCGGCCATGAGGGAGGATGAAGGCTGGATCTGTTGATTGTTGAAGGTCGGATCTGAGGTTTTGCTGCTGTTTATTTTAAAGTTGGATCTGACGTTTCGCTACTGATTGTTGAAGAGCAAAAGAGGAGGACGCCGAGGATAGGTTGGCGGGAGGTGGCGACAACGGGAGGGGGTCGCCGGAGCAGTTGGGGAAGATGACGGTCGGGGAAGACAGCACAGCAAAAAAAAAACACCGCAAATGCAATAGAGGGCCAAGGGAACTGGCTGGCATCCCTGGCTTTGGTGGTCGACTGGAGTCGGCGGCAAGGCTGGGGCGGCGTCGAGGAGGAAGCAACGATGGGAAAAGTAAACACGGGTTGGGGTTGGCTACTGTGGTCGATGGGAAGGAGCAGCTAGGGGGAGGTCGACGGGGAAGGTGGGGTTCCATCGGAGGGTGGCACATCGACTGGTGGGGAGGAGGTAGCCGGAGTGGCGCCGGAGATGGGGTGGGGGCTGTTGGACGAGGAGAGATTATTTGAAACCTAGGCACTCTGATACCATGATAGAAATATTTGCCTTACTTTTCATTGATATGATAACCATGTATATATACAACAACCTTGGCTACAAAATCATAATTAATTCCTATAATTGTGTTGCCATGATTTCTACTGATTGATTCTTCTAATTGTGTTGCCATAATTGTGACTAATTGATTCCAATAATTGTATTGCCATGATCCCTAAATTAATGTATACTAATTATAAAAGATATTGACATATTCTAATAGTGTTGTTGCTTCATTTTCAGTGTAATCATTGGAGTCTTCTTAGATAATAATTTTTTATACCTATTCAATACCTTTTTGATATTTTTAATAAGGTTATAGTTACACACATACACACTTTATTCCGATTATATATTAATTAATTTTTTTAGTACAAACGGAATTCAAACTCTTGATCTATTAGTCACCGGCGAAGAGATTTACTAGTGAATTACCTGACACTTGTACTATTTAATACAGTTGTATAAATTATTGGTGACAAATACATATACACAGTACATATATCTTTTTTTTGATGAATCAGATAGAATCAACAGATTCCAGCCCAATATATATATATATATATATATATATATATATATATATATATATATATATATATATATAATGAAAGAGAACAAACAAAAAAATTGTCACGCCCCGCTTCCCAAAAACACGGAATACGAGTGCGTGACGAAGCCCAGCGAATGATTTTAACATCATCCATAAGCTGTAGGATCGACTCAGCATCACAACAAGAATATAACAAGATATATATACAACCAAGCATGTATGAATAATTTGTTAAGCAACATAAAACAATTGAAACAAATAATAATATCCAAATAGTTTTCAAGTCTGGATCAAAGATAAAACTCGGGAACCTAAGCCCGTTACAAGTTTTAAGTAGCAAGAAAATAATTAACACAAGAAAACAAATAATCTAAGCATGTCTTTTCTCCATTTGAAGTCTAAAATCTCTGCTCACCAATCCCGGCAGGCAGCACGTCTCCAAAGTATGTTTAATAATTATAACAGGAAAAAATAGAGAAAACAAGAGAAAATGCCCTTAGTGCAAGTTAGGGGCACAAATAGTAAAAACGAGTACAAGAAATATGGAACAAAATTTGGAATCAAGAATATAATAGGGATAGAACAAGTAGTGGGGATTCAAGAACTAGCTAGCAAGAAGGACAACTCAAGTGATCAGGTTGGATAACAAATACTAATAGTGGAGTAAGTAACAAGTGAACATATAAGGGTATCCAACATCAAGCAATAAGTATCAAGTACAAGTGTCAAACAACAAGTCTCAAGTCTATTGTCAAGTTGTCAAGTATAAGTATCAAGTTTCAAGTGTCAAGTATTATATTCAAGTATCAAGTCTCATGTATCATGTCATCAAGTATCAAGTAAGCATGTATCAAGTTCAGGTTTCATGTATCAAGTCCTGTAGTTATTACTATCTAGGTAGCACTTCATGCATCCATCTTTTTACTACATGGTTGCTACAGTTAATGCAATTTTATTTAGGCCTAGCAATAGATTTTATAGGGCGATGTACTCAGGTCATGTAGGAAATACGAGCAAGTGATCAAACTATGGGCTCTAGAGGTGGCCCCCGTAGGCTCTAAAGGTGGCCCCCGTCACCCATGACGTGACACTTAGTTTTACGTGGCACTTAGTTCCATGTGATGACAAATATATATCATGTAATCATATAATGGGCTCTAGAGGTGGCCCCGTAGACTCTAGAGGTGTCCCCCGTCACCCATTGACGTGACACTTAGTTCTATTTAACATAAAATTATGGGAAACACCGGCCCCCTTCCGAGTACACTTACCTATATTGTCCGCTACTATGGTCTTTCCCTTAAATCCCGGCTTGTTACTTTTTATTACTTTTTATTAAATTTTTATTAAGCAAGCATGCAAGTGTGCAAAACAAGTCAAGAAATCATAATCATGGACATGGAACAAGTTTGGAATATTTATATAGCATATTCGATGGTCAACACGAATAAAAATATCACGAACAACGAAAATCTCAAATCTGGGCAGCACGACGTTGCTGTACAGAATCTGTGATTCCCGTTGCTACGAGATAACAAAGCAGATCCGTCAGAAGATCTAGAAACTAGACTCCTGTCCGGTTTCAACGCATATAATTAAGGTACATAAAAGTAGTGCTAACATATGTCAAACCAGCAAACTATACTGCTTCTATGTTCAGCCAGGATTTGTAAATCTAAGTTTATACATGTAAAACAGGGTTGAAACATTACTAATTAATTCTGATAAAATTTGGGAATGTTATCTAGGGTTTCCACCAACAGCATGTAAAATTTCAGGTCAATAGCTTACTGGTAGCATAGCTAAAATAATTTGTAAACTAAAGAAGTGTAGCAGTTTTGTGAATCTGCGATTACCGATACAGTAGCAGTAAAACTGTGATATCACCTAGACCGTAACTCGGAATTCAAAAATTCTGGAGGCTATCAACATCTAGACATTTAGAGCTACATTTCATGTTCAGGGCTCAAGTTCAGATTTTGACTTTAAAGGGGTCGAAACAGCAAGTAAAGTTCAGGAAAGCAACAAGTGTGACTGTTTTTCATATATAAGTTGCATGATAATTGGTTATTATGAGTCTAGATTCATATGTGACACAAATACAGATGTAGTGGTTATCAAATCAGCAAGCAACATATATTGCTCAACCCAAGGAATGCAAGATCATCACACATATGATACAACACACATCACAAGTCTAGGGTTTCTTAGTTTCATGTGTGCAAGTGAATAGGAAATAAATGAGTCCAACTAGTTGTAAATATAACAATAAAATTGTTGTGACTCTTAAGATTATGGAATCAGCGATGAATAATTCAAGATCAACAAATGATGAAAAAAAAGGAGTCACAACTACAACCTATTTGCAGTATTTTCAATTAAAGGCTTGTACTAGGATAATAAATTGTACAAGGAGAATACTTGCCTTAACGATGATGAACCCAAACACGAACCAATACGGGATGAGAATCCCGAGAGGCGAAGCACGAGCACGGACACACACACGCACGTACGAGACAGTGCAAACACCCACATAGGATCGGATATGGATCTGCTCTGGGCTCCAAAACAGCAAACACAGATCGGCAAGTGGCTCGGATCTCGATGCGATCCAACGGCCCAGATTGAATTGCCCACTTCTTCTTCTTCCCTCCTTCACTGAAACAGAGAGCGAGAGAGAGAGGGAAGGTGCAGCACTGGTGGTGTGGCTGGTTGGCGGCGCAGGCGGCGGCGACGTCGAGAGGGACGACGGCGCAGGGAGGCGACGATGGTGATGCGGTGGTGCTTGGTGGCACGGCGAGGCCTCTGTTTCTTGGGTTCAAAACAGAGGAGCGAAGGAGAACGGGGGAATGGGTTCAGGGGTGTTGGCAGCACGAGCGGAGGTCGAAGCAGTGGAGGGTGGCGAGGATGGGTAATGGCGGGGATGGGGGGCGAGGTTGAAGAAGATGGTGGGTTCGGGAGTTTGTGTAATGGTGGAGGTGGAGGGCAATGGCGATGGTGGATTCGATGACGGGAGGTGGGTGACGACGAGGAGAGCGAAGGTCGATGGCGAGGAGGCAGTGGGTCAAGGCGAAGGTTGGGGAAATCGGAGATCGGTGATGGAAAGGAAATGGGTTCGATCGAGGCAGGGGAAAAAGACGGTAGGGAGAAGAGAATAGCGGCTGGGTGTTTATTGGGTTTAAACAGTAAGTAATTAGGGTTAGGGTTATATAGGGGGTTTTTGGGTTTTTGGGTATTTAGGTAGCGGGTTTGAGGGGGATCCAACTAGAGACTTAGTCAAAATTCAATAAAATTGGGGAAAATGAAATAGATGGAATGAATAGTCCATTTCTACATGAAGAACGACACAAAAGAGCAGAACGAACAATACAATTGAATTAGATATTGGCACCAAAAATTGAGTTGAAACCAAAGAATGTTTTTATTTGTACTGGAACAAAATATAGGATCACAATTTGAATACAAAATACCAGGAATGAAAACTGTAGAAGAATTACAGATACGGGAAATAGGAGTTACAAAAATAGTACAAGCGTGAAACAAAGACCAGCTAAAAAGAGAACTAAAAAATACAAGGAGGCAACTAAGGCAATTGCGCTATAATATGAACAGGGGCACAAGACACAATCCACAGCTGAGATTTTGGAGCTCGACGGGCCGCGCTGTAGCTGAAGAAAATATAAATGAGATTGCCCGAGTCAGCGAGGTTGATGACAGCGACAGACCTCAGGGGCGAGCGAGTTGAGGAAAGCGAGATCAGGGATAACCGTGCGGAGAAGAAGTCAATGAAGACCGAGACCGGAAGGCCTCCAGAGATTCAATTGAACGTTGGACGGGGCTGCGGAGGAGTGAAACAATTTAAGATGTAACCGTCTGCTGCATGATGCTAGGGGATCGATCAAAATGGGGCTTATCCTCTGAAGGAGGAGGGAAAAGCTCACCGGTGAAGCAGCAAATGGGGACGCACCCCTGCGTTTGCGTGCTCTCGGTAGTAGAAATCGGGGGGGGGGGGGCATTTCTACAGTTTCTTAGGGTTGAGAACCCTCAGATAGAAACACGAGCACGCAGCATCTAATCAGCGATGCACACTGACGAAACCCACATCACAAAGGAAGGGAAGAAACATGGAGAATGCCACATGCGGGCTGCAGGGAAGCATCGGGATAAGGCTTGCCCAGAAATACAATCAGGCACAGGAGCAAAACATAGGGAGCGCAGTGCTCACCTCCAAACCAACACAGATCAAGTCCAAAAAAATCACCATAAGGAGGAAGAAACACAAACTATAAGCGATAAGAAAAGAGATTAAATATCAAGCGATAAAGAAAATCGATGGATGCTGAAGATCCCCACATCGCAAGGGAAGGGAAAGAACGTCGACGTTCCCTGCACTTAAATCGATGGGCAGCCACTTATGGGCTGCTATCCTTCGACAGAAGCGGACTTGCCAAGCAACAGAATCAGGCATAGAAGCAAAACACCGGGAGCCCAACGCTCACGGCCAAACTAACACCGAGCAACCCAAAAATATCAACAGTAGGAGGAAGCAACGCATACTTCCAACGTTTAAGAAAAGAGAATATACAAAAGAAATAGTAACAGCACAATAAGGTAATCCCAGGATAAGAAAAAAAGTCATGCGTAGGGGATCACCACAAAAATATCCCTCTTAACAGAGGAAATCAGGGTAGAGTAGCAGTAGCAAAGCCATCCAAGGCTGAGCCGAAGCGTCACAAAATATGCACCATTGGTACACCATTAGTACCGCCACAAAAAATGCACCATTGTATAACATCAAAAAAGAGAATTGGACCCAGAGCTCCTCTAAATCCTGCGATACCAGGTCAGAGAAAACTATATAAGTAGAAGCATAAGAAGAAAATTATAAAGCATTAAGATTTCGAAGACAGAGTAAGGAATCATCTAGCCGGTGACTATTTAAGGACAACAAAGCTTCATGATTTAAAGACGAGGACCAGAACTTAAAAAGAAATAAAAAGTCTTCGATGATGGAGTCGATTTGAGTAGTATAGTGATTGAAAATTCTCTTATTTTTTTCGAACCACACAATCCAAATAATAGTCAAAACAGAAAGGATCCAAGATTTGTGGAACTTTTTATTCGTGGGGAGAAGTGACCAGCATGAGGATAAGTTGGGGGGAATGGAAGGGGATTCCCAGGCTAAGGAACAAATTTTTCACAGAGGGCGGATGAAGTCGCACACGACAAATAGATGATCAACGTCTTCACAATGATTAGAGCAAAAGGGGCAAAGTTGACCACACGCTAAGTTCCTCTTGTTAAGGATCTCGACAGTAAGGAGCTTGTTGTTGAAAGCGAGCTAGGCAGTGATTTTAACCTTAAGGGGGGCACAGCTACTCAAAATGAAGTTAGCAAAAGGAGAGTTGATACCTCGAAAGTTAAGAAATTTATAAAAGGATTTAACAGAGAAGACACCCGAAGAGTTCCAACGCCATCTAAAATCCTCTTTCGGACGCCAAACAAAGTTGTTAAGGGAAATAAGAAGGTCATTAAGGTCTGTAGTTAGGGTTGCCGGAAGCTCGATAGAGAAGGGAATGAGCCAGTGCTTCTGATAGTTGATGAGGATGAAAGATTCTGCCACCGTTGCGTGGGGGTTGGAGGCTAATCGGAAAAGGGCCGGGAAAGCCGACACAAGCTTTGTGTTACCGATCCAGAAATCGGACCAGAACTTGGTCATGGATCCATCGAAACAATCATGGACGATACCGCATTGGAAAGATGCAGCCGCTTTCCAAACACCCTTCTAGAAAGGGGAGACGTTACAAGTAGGGGAGAAAAATCCCACATATGACGTCTAGAAGAGCAACTAATCTTAATACTTTGGATCCAATGTAAATGATCGTGTTTTAAAAATCTCCATAGCCATTTGCCAAGCAATGCAATATTCTGATGTCTGAGATCCAGAACTCCTAAGCCCCCTGCTGCTTTGGAAGAGCAGATAGACTTTCAGTTGCTAAGGTGTGATCCTGGTTTGAGAAGGTGGGATCCTGACCAGAAGAAATTACTTCTGATTTGGTCAATTCTCTTGATCACCCAAGTGGGGACATAATAGAAAGACATCATATAAAGGGGAGTAGAGGAAAGCTGTAACCCTCGTTTCCGTAAATATATAATTTCTGAATAATATTCTGTATTTCGAATTTTATATGAATTAAGTTGTGTTAAATTCATTTTAACTTTTTATATTTAAAATATTTCTGATCGGAAATTATGTTTATTTCGAATAAGGGTATATTTTACCTTATTTTCTATTTTGCAATTGATCGACTATTTTCATTTTAGCCAAACTAAAATTATTCGGAACTTCCTTAATTATTTGTTAAAGCCAATTTCTTTATATAACCTTGCTATTATTATTTTATTATTTTCATTGTTAAATCTATTATTTTTAGTATTGTCATTATTACCATTTTTATTAATATTGTTTGTTCTTATTATTAGTAATATTACTATTGTTAAAATTAGTGATGTTGTTATTACTTATATTTTCTTGATCTTTATTATTAATATTATTATTTTTAAACCCCAAATTGATCTTGATCTATTTTGCATTATTTATTTAATTTAAAGCCCAAACTCAATTGTTTATTTTAAGCCCAATGGTTTTAAACTCAATACCCATTAACCCAATTCCCCTACTAATTGTGTGTTGACCAGATCCAACAATTAATCCCTAAACTTCTCCCGTAACCCCCTAATTAATATTCCTATTAATCTGCATTCCAATCAGTTATTTGACTCCGTAACCCCCTCCCCTACAATCACTCTCCTCCTTAATTTTATACCATTATTATATTATCTTTCTTTATTCTCTCTCCCGTACTCTCTCCCCTCTCCTTCTCTGATTAAAAACAAAAACGAAACCAAAACAAACAAAAACAAAACCACCAAACCCAACAAACCCACATTTCATTGTCTTCCTCCCTCTTCATCTCTCCCGCTCTCTCCTTGTTTCCCAAACCGCCGAACTCCGAACCCATTCCCCGTCGCCAACTCCGACCGTCACCATCGTCATCTCCAACCGCCACCTCCATTATCTTCAACCCCCGACATCGCCCAAACACCCAAAGCAAACCCAACTCCACTTCTCCCCATCGCTCATCCTCTACTCCTCGCCCCCACTCCACACCGCAACAACCCATTTCACCTTCGTCTTCTTCGCTCACCCCACCTCCGTCAAGGACCCCGAACCCAATACCCTCTCGTCGTCTTCCACCTCCCGCTCTTCCTTCCGCTCATCTCTCACATCCCCACCTCCGAGCACTTCCGCCCTCCTCATCTCCCTCCTTCGAGTGCTTCCCGCTCTGCCATTGCCAGTGCCTTCACCTCCTCCCCTCGCCTCGTCGTCCCTCATCCTCCCCGCAGCCGTCGCAACCCCCCCTAGCGTCCTCGTCGCCGACCAAGCTGATCCCCCGCCATTTTCGCCTTCCCCTGTTTTTGAACGAAGGCAGAGCTGCTCGTCGGAGTTCGTCGAGGTTGCTGTTGTCGCTTCCCGACCACAGTGTCGCCGTCCCCGCCACTCGCCGTCTCGTCGCCACGCCGAGGAGCCGCCGTCACCATCCTCTCTCTCGCTCTCGGTTGCAGTAAAGAAGAAGGAAGAAGAAGCGGGAATGAATCCCTACCGTTGGATTTATCTGATCAGATCAGATCTGATCTGCGATGGGTGTTTGCTGTTTTGGCGCCCAGAGCAGATCCGTGTAGACCCGCTGTGTGCTGTTTTGCACGTGTACCGTACGTGCGCCCGTGTGTCCGTGCTTGTGCCTCGTCTTTCGGGATCCGCATCCCGTATTGGTTCGTGTTTGGATACACCGTCGTTAAGGCAAATATCTCTTGTACAATTTTATTTGTTCTAGTACAAGCCTTTGTAAAAATACCGTAAGTATATTATTTTTGACTCCAATTCGCATTCATAAGTCGAATTGATACCCGTTTTCATTCCTAATCTGTCGATCCTGTATTCACATGAGATCGTGAATATTTTGTTATCCCATGCATTACACGAACACAAATAAATACAAACATATGTAATTTTAGGGGTTATACATATTGGTGTGAATGACTATTTTACCCTTGTTAATAATTTTAAGTATTGTATATTATCCCTTAATTTTTGACTTAGTTTTATACATGTAATCAGTCACTTTGTAGTGACAATATTATTTTATATGACCCTAAAATATTATGCACCCATATATGTAATAATAAATTAGACCCATATATGTAATAATGAGTTAGACCCAAATATGACATTAGAACTACATGTTTTGCATCTCATGACTTAAGAACATAATTCATACACAATTTCTAGATGTTTCCTGTCCATATCCTGACATCGTCCTCATTGCATTATGATTGTGTTAACAAATTAATAAAAGTAATAAGCCGCGGTTTAAGGGGAAGATTTAAGTAGTGGACAATATAGAAGAGCGTACTCGGACGGGATCTCGTGGTTTCCCGACGCAAGTTGCAAGTTACAAACTGCAAGATTGCAAATTACAAGTTTACATATTTTACGTTACAAGTTTACACTCTACATGTTCCACGTTACAAGTTTGCACGTATCTCGATACAATATTGAATGTACATGTTTTTTCTGAGTACGTGACCTATAAAACCCACCACTAAATCTAAACGAAATTGTATTGACTGTATCAACCATGTAGTAAAAGGATTGATGCATGAAGTGCTACCTAGATAGAATCAAACATTAAACATAAGATTAACACGTGCATTTGCATGATCCAACTATATGTTACATGTTCATGTTGACTCGATACTTGTTTGTTTGATTACTTGTTTTATATGTCACCTGTCCCATATTGCTTTGTTCATATCATGTTTACATATTGTATTTTTGTTCCCATTTCATGACTATCGATTTCTTGCTCTTTCCTGTTTTTCTTTTGTTTTGTCTTGTACCTCTTTTCCTTAGCTTGTACCCCCCTTGCGGCCCGTAACTTGTATTAACGGGTCTTCTTGTTTCCCTTTTCTTTTCTGTTATTATAATATACTTGCAGGCCCAAATGGAGAGTTACCAGAAGGTGTCGCTGACCAAGTGTTCTAGTTTATTGTTAGCATGTTATCTTTAATTTGTATTTTATTTTCTTGCAACTCTTTAATGTAATCCGGGCTTGTTTGACCCGTAACTATTGTATTTCCCAGTTGTTGGTTATTTTTTTTGGACTATGTCATAAATTTTCATTATCAAATTGTGATTTACATACCTGCTTGGATTGTTTTATTATCTTGTTGTTGAGTTTACTTGTACAGCTTATGAATGGTGTGTCTGCATCATTCGTTGGGCCTTAGTCTCGCGCCCGTATTTTCGTATTTTGGGAAGCGGGGCATGACAAAAGGACAGAGTTAAGAAGGATTAATCTACCACCTCGGGAGAGTAGTTTTCCGGACCAATTGTTAAGTCTAGATTCTACCTTTTCCACCATCGGCATCCAGTCTGATTTATGCAGCTTACCCCATCTCAGTGGAATACCCAGATACGTGATGGGAAAAGTTGCCCGCAGGCAGTTAAAGAAATGAGAAATCTCGGTTTGGCGATTGGTAGACCCTCCGAGCCAACAAACTGAAGATTTTTGGAAGTTGATCGTAAGGCCAGAGGCTTTTTCGAAGAGAAAGAGAAGCAGTTTTAGGTTACGGAGGGTATGAGTATTTGGTTTGGCAAAGATGATAGTATCATCACCGTATTACAGATTAAGGACACCTTGGAAAGTACGAGAGTTCCCAAGCCCTTCTATGACCTGCGCTTCCCAAGCATTGCAAAGTAATTTACTAAAAACATCAGCAACAAGGGCAAACAGGAGGGATGAAATCAGGTCGCCTTGACGAAGGCCACATCTAATTTTGAATTTGTGACCTTCTGAACCGTTGATAATAATAGAAGATGTGCCTGAGAAGAGGCTGGATTTGATCCACGCAATCCATTTGGGACCGAAACCTCTATTAATAAGAATCTCGAAAAGGAAATCCCAACAGACGCTGTCGTAGGCTTTTTGAAAATCAAGCTTGAGTAAGATTCTTACTTATCGAGAGAGATGATTTCTTGAGCCGAAGCTACACTAACAAGGATAAAACGGTCTTTGATAAAACCCGATTAAGCGGGATCGATGAGGGGTGAGATGATCGCACTGGGTCTCGTGGAAAGGACTTTCATGATGATTTTGAAGGTAGTGTTGATCAGGCTAATAAGCCTAAAGTTAGCCACCGAATGCGCTCCCAATATTTTGGGAATGAGCACAATATGTGCATAATTGATACGGTCAAAGGAAAAAGAACCCTGGTGAAGTTATGCAAATATACGGAGAAGGTCGTCTTTATGCCAGTTCCAGAATTTTTGAAAGAAGAAAGCGGGGAATCCATCCGGACCTGGCGCACAGTCGCTTTTTAAAGAGAAAATAGCCGTTTTGACCTCTTCCATGGAAAAAGGGGAATCAAGACTAGACAAGTCCTGTGATTAATCACCGTAAAGGTGGACCTAATCAAGGTTAATGGATTGCTGTTTGTACGAACCAATAAGGTTTTTATAAAAGGTAAGGAACGAAAGGTGGATATCAGGCTCAGAGTTAAGCTCAATATCGTTGTCAGAAATAGAAGAAATCCGATTACAACGTTGTCTGTGAGACGCAAAATTATGAAAGAAAGCGGTGTTACCATCACCCTCCTTTAACCATCTAAACCTGGCTTTTTGAGCCTATTTGATGTGATCCATGTGGAGGATGTCGGCAAAATCTCGCTTGCAAGCACACCGTTCAGTGCGAAGAGAATCAGATATGGGTCCCAGCTCCTCTAGCTTATCGATGGATTCGATGGATGCTAGGAGGTAATTTTTTAGGAATAAAGTATTAGCATGTCTATCTTTACGCCAAATCTTACACCCAAATTTAATAGCGTGAAGTTTGAGGAGGATGTTGCCTAGTCCGGAGGAACCCGTAATAGAAGAGAGACATTCCACGATGAGGTTAACGAATAATTGATCTTATAACCAGAATTTTTCGAACCGGAATTTGTGGTGCTTGGCAAAAGTGAAGTTAAAGTAGAGGGCAATGGGAACATGGTCTGATGCGGGATTGGGTAAGGCTTTAGAGAAAGAGTTGTGAAACTGATTAATCCACTCTTGAGAAACTAGGAAACGGTCAAGTTTGGCCATCATCGGGGATTGACGAAGGTTAGACCAGGTGAAGGATCTGTCGCTGAGTGGGAGATCGGTCAGCTGCAGGGCAGTGATGCAATCGTTAAAGCTTCTGGATTGAGAAAAGGAGGAGGAGAAGGTTGACCTTTCGAAGGAGAACCTAGTGACATTAAAGTCTCCACAGAAAAAAAACAGAGACCATTGGAGTAATTGTGTAGAGATAAGAATTCATTCCAAAAAATATTGCGATTCTCCGAGGACGAGGATTCATAGACTGAAACAACCGATGCACAGCAATTGAATTCTGCCCAATGAAGTTGGATGACTAGGAAAAAGGTAAGTCGTTGAACCGCGATAAGAGAAAATACTGATTCTTTGAATTCAAAAAGGATCCCTCCCCTAGATCCTGTAGCGTCTAGGGAGATCCATTTAGAAATAATGGATCTGCTAATAGAGCGAAAGATTGAGGGGGATGGCGAATCGATCTTCGATTCTTGGATAGAGATTAAGTCACAGTGAGAGGACGCGATTAACTGGTAAATAGCTCTTTGTTTAACGGGGCAATTGAGTCCCCGGATATTCCAAGAGATGCTAATCATGGAAATCTTGGAACTCCCGAACTCTAACACGTTCTTTCTTCCTAATAGATTTGAGGATCGGGGAATAATCCGAGTTAACTAAAAAGCCCATATTTTGGGCAAGGTCAACCATATCGTTGTCAGACAAAGAGTCGAACTGAAATTGGAAAATGGAACCTAAGGGGATTTGATCGGAGAGGAGGAGGGCACGGTTGTTGGGAGCTGGATATGAAATATGTGACTTAGAGCCGATGGGATAAACAGTTGTGGAGAGCGCTACATTTTTAGCCTTAATGCGGGTGCTCGATCTAATGAGGAGGAGAGAGTGCTTAAAGGTTGGAGGCTGCCTATGATCAGACCCTCTATCCTGCTTAGAGGGAGAGTGGAGAAGGGATAGCTCGATGGAATTGAGAGAGGTGGATTGAGAATGTGAAGATAAAGAAATCGTTGTTAGGGATGGAGGAGGTTCCATCCGTTGAGGAGAATTGAAAGGAAGAGGGTATGCGGTCGTCCTTTGGGCTGACTTACCACCTATGGTTGTCCCGACCAAAGCCGACAAGTCGGGGGCGAACCAAGAAACATTCGCAAGCGCAATTGAGAAGGAGAGATAGATCGGGAGAAAGATAGGAGGAAAGGAGGAAACACGCAAAGTGCTACCGTTACCCAAATAATTAATGCAAAAAATGAAATGCTGGGAAAGAATGGAGACGAATTTAGGGTGTACCTCAAGGAGGGATTGCTCGAGTTTCAGTTCCGATTCCTCTTCTTCTAGCAAATTGTCTTGATCAATCCAAGCATCCGCTTTAGGGGATTGAGACTTCCAGACTTTCACAGAGGGAGGAACCGACGCAGGGTCATGGCAGTTGGGAAAGTGTGCTGACTTTTGAAATTTGTCCCAATCAAAAGCGTAATGTGGATTGATCTCCCAAGAAGGCCACTGAGTCTCAGGAGCAGTCGGCTTGGGCTTCACAGGAGAGGAGGTGAGAGGGAGCGAGAGGGAGAGGCTCTTCGACGCAGCGAGTTTGGAGCGCGTTGATTGTGAATGTTGTGGCTACGAGATAGTCAAGGGGGTAGAAAGAGTAGTCGACGACTTCACAGATTGCTGAGATGAGAGATCAGGGTTGATCCAGACTAGGTTAGGAGCTTTAGAGGGAGATATTTTCTTGCTGCTTGGGGGAGCATAGCTCTTGCGCTGAAGGGGAAATTTTTTCCTGGGTGTATCCTTAAGAGGACCTTTCAGTTTGGCGAAAGCCCCTTTAGGCAGGGAGGAGGTGCCTTAATGGAAAGTAGAGGAGATGGAAGGTGGCTTGAAAGTCGGATTTGGAGCACCAGCGGAGAGAGGAAGGAGAGCTCCGCCTATATTAAGCGAGTCATGATATTGGACAGAGACTGTGAAGGAGGATTTACTATCTCTCAGGAAGTAAACCTCAATACGGTCTTGAAGTATAGGAAAACAAAACAGGGCCTCCACCCGAAGACACCCAGAAGCCAACATTACCGAAGAAGAGATGCTAATAATTTCTCTAATGCATTTCGACATGTCACCGACTAGACGAAGAGATTCACAGAAAGGGGGGAGGCCCAATAGCGTGACCTTGGTGGGAGAAGGGCAGAGCGCATGCGGAGAGACAGTCGTTTGTACCCATTTCCGAATGGTAAAGGTGATTGCTCCGATGGAGTGAAAGGAGTTGTTGATCAATTCTTCAAGAATTGTTGGGGAAGGGCAGTGGATCACCACGTCGCCATTAGAGCACGTGTTGAGAACCCAATCCCAATCTTTAACATTGCAAGAATGGCTGAGATAAGAGTTTAAGGTAAAGTTGGGGATTGTACCTCCACGGAAGGAAATAGCGCCATAGGTATCGAAAAACTTCAGCTTGTCAGAAAGCTCTAAAGTCGGGATGAAGACTTGAGTCACTGTAGGCTTGAGTGCCTGAGAAAGTGTGGCAGTCGAAGCTGGGAGAGAAGGTGGAATGGTGTCGGAAATACGACGAGAAGTCGGAGGATCGTAGGGGAGACATCGAAGACAACTTGGGTTTCTTGGCTTTGTTGGAGCGTATCTTCGCAAGCTTAAGCTGCAGGGAGGGGAAGTCTAGAGTTGAGAGCACCTTATCCGAGATGGGTTCTCCTAAGGTGAGGCCCAACAACTGTTGAAGGGCGAAGCAGCGATGACGCGCGTGACCCGATTTGAGGCAAAATAAGCACTTCATTCTGAAGGAGCAGGAAATCTTTAGGTGACCGGGCTGAAGGCACCGGAAGCAGCTTAGGGGGAGAGGAAGAGTGGGAGAACGAGGAGATTTGGATGACGAAGAGGTAGTCGGAGAGAAAAGGCGGGAAGAAGGGGACTTATAGTGCCCTAGATGGTTCCCGAACATGGGCCTAAGCTGCCTAGAATTAACTGCCCCAACAAATGCAGTCGCAAACTGCTTTGGGACTTTTTCTATTTTTTTTTTTAACAACTTCAACCCAAGAAGAATCCATGGGCCTAGAATGAATCGGCAGAAGAGAGAAAGCCCACCAAAGATGAGGTTCGAAGAGATAATAGGTAAGGAAAAAACCAGAGCTATAGAGATCAGAATGGAGTTAATGTCGGGGCAGATAGATTGAAAAGTAGCTAAGGAGGTATGTTAATAGGAAGGGAAGAACACCGCAATAGAAGCCACGGAGGGAAGGGAAGACTGGAATGTGGGGTGGGGGGGGGGGAATTGGTAAGTCATTTGGTAAGAAGGAGAAGAGAAACTGGAACTTCGCTAAGGAGGTGGAGGCGAATTATAAAGATTCCATAAGAGAAGGAAGAAAGGAGAGCATAGAGGAGGGAATTGGATCCCCAAGGATCAAGGAGAATAAGTTCAGTTGCTAGAAGAGAAAGAGTAAGAGAGTTATACGAAACACCCAACACCTCAATGGTGGGGAGAAGCCACCACAAACAAAACCAATAAAAAGGAACAATAATGAGTACTTACAGTGATGGAATGCAGATCGAAGGGCAGGGAATACACACGAACGCTCTGACTGCTAAGAACGGGGACGACGGAGGCAGGAGTGCAGGGGAGTAAGCAGAGCGCGAACACCCTTGCAATAAGGGATGAAGATCCCTCGCTGAGAGTTGGGGGCTCAATCTAGTTGCCGGGAGGGAGCAGCTGAAGGCCGTCACTCAGAGGACGGCGCCGGAGGGCTCAAAAGGAGGGATGCCCGGAAAAGTGAAGGAATGGTTCCAGGGTGAAAAGGGTTTGGAGAACGAGGTGAGGCCAACAATTTTAATGAAAGGAGGTGGATAAGATAGTGAAGAGGGATGCCGGATCTGAGAGAGCAAAACTAGTTGGGGGGGAGGAAGAGCTTTTTCTGGCAAGTTTTTTCGTAAAAAATTCCACAGTACATATATCTAAATTTCATGATTGATAAGAAATCAGTGAATTAATGTGTTCAAACCAAGAAAACTAGCGATGCTCATAATGAGCGATAAAAATGCTTTAAAATAGAATTTAATTGGATTAAGAATAAATTGTTAAACTCTCGTATCTCCTTCTTCCATTTTGCGTGCCTCATCAAGGGAGCATAGGTGTACGTTGAGTCAAAATATGTGGTTCGAATCAAGGATTAATGGCTCCGATAGCATCGAAAGCAACTTTGAGGAAAAGGAAGTGATATCTGCTATCAAGAGTTTGGGGGAGGATAAGGCGCCAGGGCCGGATGGGTTTCCAATCTTCTTTTACTCTCTATATTGGAAAATCTTAAGAGTGGACTTCATGAGTATTGTTCAAGATTTTTATGAGGGGGACGCGGAATTAGAAAGACTAAACTACGCGAACATCGTTCTGATTCCCAAGAAGCAGGAGATTAAAGAGGTTGGCGATTTGAGACCTATCAGTCTACTCAATGGCTCCTTTAAGATCATTACCAAAGTGTTGGCCAATAGATTGGGTCCACATTTGAAGGATATCATAGGGGATTCTCAAAGCGGTTTTATTAAAGGTAGAGATATTATGGACAACGTCACTTCGGCTCATGAAATTGTTTTCAGAAGCTGCAAAGAAAAGACAGATGGTTTCCTTTTTAAAGTGGATTTTCAAAAGGCTTACGACTCGGTCGAATGGAATGCGTCCTGAAAGCTTTCGGGGAAAGGTGGAGGAAATGGATTTTTCAGTGCACTAGAGGAGGTAAATCATTCCTTATCGTTAACGGGGCACAGGGAAAAGAGATCAGATGTAAGAGAGGCCTTAGGCAAGGTGATCCGCTGTCATCCATGTTATTCGCTATCATAGCAGACGGGCTTGTGGAGATGATAACAAACGGCAATAAGGATTGCGCTAAATTCGGCATAAAAATCAAAGGTTTTGCAGAGCCTATCTCAATTCTTCAGTACGCTGACGACACTTTATTGTTTGGTTTGGCATCAACAGAGGATATCATAGCTATGGGAACAGTATTGAAGTGCTTTGAGGCATGGTTTGGCATGAAGGTCAACTTCAATAAGAGTTGCGTCATTCAGCTTAGCAACAATTGCTCCATTTTTCCCACAGCGATTCAACAGATGCTTGGATGCAATATAGGAGAGTACTCGCTTACCTATTTAGGGATTCCTATCAGACCTGGGAAACTCGTTAGGGAGGACTGGCAACCATTTATTGATAGGATCGAAAAAAGACTAGCAGGATGGAAGGGGAAATCTTTAACATTGGGGGGCAAGATCACGTTACTCAATTCCGTCATAAACAGCATCCCTATCTATCTTATGTCTATTTACGAACTACTCGTATGGGTTATTCACAAGATAGACAAGTGTAGGAGGCGTTTTCTTTGGAAAGGAGCTAATGAGGGAGGTCAAGGGATTCACCTAGTAAGTTGGGGAAGGGTTTGCAAAAGGAAAGAGTTTGGTGGGCTGGGGATCATTAGTCTTAGAGATATGAACAAAGCACTACTCAACAAGTGGTGGTGGAAGTTGGCAAATCGACGAAACAATTGGTGGTGTAAGTCTCTCACTAATTATCGGGTGAGGAAGAGGTTCAGATTCAGAGGGAAGGGAGTTCACTGTAGGAAGTCGTTCTTATGGAGAGGGGTCTTCAAGACGGGTGACATCTATCATAGCAACACTATTTGTAGGGTAAAGAATGGCAAAAATACAAGGTTCTGGAAAGACAAATGGTGCGGCAATAACTCCGTTATGGGTTTGTTTCCTTCCGCTGCAGAGGCTGTTCTTAACAATGACACCCTAGTGAGCGATGTTTGGAAGAACAATAATTTGATATTGGAAGTCAGGGGTCTCCTTCAACAGGAATCTATTTCACAACTTCAACTGCTCAACAGCTTCATTCGTACAGAAGGAAATTACTCCCAACTAGAGGAAGATGAGAGATGGTGGACTTTGGAAGCGAGCCGCAAGTTCTCGGTCTCTTCCCTATACAGATGGCTGAATGATGGAGGGTTAAGAAGCGAGGTAGCGGATGTCATATGGGGCTCCAGTGTCCCGTCCAAAGTTAAAGCTTTTCTATGGTTGGTGGATAACGATGCTATTCTTTCGAAGACTAATCTGATGAAGCGAGGAATTTTGGATAACGCAATTTGTAATAGATGTTTAAATCAAGAAGAAGATACGAATCACATCATTTTCAAGTGTCATAGAGCTAGATGGGTTTGGGAGAAAGTGGGGCATAAGTACGGGGTTTTACGGTGTCCAGGCTCTACTTCAGAAATTTGGGGGGACATTAGATCGAATATGATTAGAAAGGATGTAAGAGTAGAGTGGGATATTGTGAGTGCTTCGGTGATGTGGAACCTATGGCTAGATCGAAACGATTTTTGTTTCAATAGTATTACAATTAGACTATCTTCTCTGATGCACAAAATTCACCTCTGTTTTCATGATTGGTCAGGACTTCTCAAATCCAGGAAGAAGTTGCGACTGGGGGAGGACGACGAGTAGGTATCAGACAGGGGGAGCTACCATTCTGCGATTGACACATTTCAGACATTGGTTCTCCTCATGGTTATTTATTTATATAGATGTATCTCCACTTTGATGTATTTTGCTTTATGCTTAGATTATTGCTTTTGTCTTAGGTGTTTTTGGATGTTTACCGTCTGCGGGCGAGCTATGTAATCTTATCTCTGTTTCGTTAATATCTTTTTAATGAAGCGATGACGCTGTCATCTTTTAATCAAAAAAAAAAAAAAAAAAAAAAAGAGAAAAAAAAAAAAAGAAAGAAAGAAGATGTGAAACACTTTCCATTACCAACCCAAATGAAAGAAACGATTCAAACCTTACCTACCCATCCTTTTAATCACATGCTCTATGATAGAGTCGCTCTAACTAACTATCCAAAACTGCAGCAGACTAGTAGTTCTGTTGTAGTTGGGCGACGTATACATGTCGATGACTCGTTTATTCATACATGATTTTTTTAATCAAAATGATCTACTTTTTGAAAGTATTTACCAAACTGACCCACTTTCGAAAGTAAATACCAAAATGATCAACTCGTTATTAGCAACTTTGGTAAAAATACTCTCATCTTTATGAGATAGCAAGTGTAGAGGTGTTTGAAGAAAAAATATCAAAAAAAGACTCGCTGTCTTAAACAGCCAGCGTAGTTGTACTGCACTTGCTATTTGAGATAGCGAGCCTGACTTTAAATTTTTTTTGTTAAATTGATCCAAAAAAAAAAAAAAAAGTTAGACACGCTATCTCAAACAACGAGTGTAGTACAATTACGCTCGCTGTTTGAGACAACGAGTCTTACTTTAATATTTTTTCTCCAAGTTGTGGAGAAACATCTAAGCCTACACTCGCTATCTCAAACAGTGAGGATATTTTCACCAAACCCATTATTTGAGACAGCGAGTTTAGTGAAACTATCCTCGCTGTTTGAGACAGTGAGTCTTACTTTGATATTTTTCTCCAAGTTGTGGAGAAATACCTAAGTCTACACTCACTATCTCAAACAGCGATGATATTTTAACCAAAGTCGTTCAGCGAGTTTGGTGAAAATACCCTCGCTGTTTGGGACAACGAGTCTTACTTTGATATTTTTCTTAAAGTTTTTTCTCCAAACACCTAAGTCTACAATCGTTATTTGAGATAACGAATGAGTCATTTTGGTGAATACTTTTTAAAGTGGGTTAGTTTGGTAAATACTTTCAAAAGGTGGGTCATATTGGTAAAAAATTCATCGATACATAGTAGTGAAAATATTTCAATCCAAATCAATCGTTTTTGGCCATCAATTTTATACATCCACTACGTGGCACCAAACACAAGTGCACGTTATGGGTTCGGCGTTAACTTGTTCGTCTCTGTTAATTGCTTAGTTGAGCAACACCAATTATATCAGCGCGTAATTAGAAAGTCAAATATATACTTTTATTGAGAGGTAATCACGTTTCATTATTCAGTACCCTTATTTTCTTTCTTTCGTCCTTTCTTTTGATTTTTTTAATGTGGTTTGGAAAATTAATTACACAGTTACGAAGAAAACAATTGAAAGTAGAGACGCTATTGGTTACTTTTATTGAGAGGTAATCACGTGTCAATGTAAAGTTCAACTTGTCATTTTACTCATGTTTGTTTGTGGAGATGAACGGCAACAAAGTTTGGAGTTTAATTTTGAGAATATTATTTATTCGAATATTTCTCTTTTGGTATTTCCTCAAAGAATTTATAAATATATTGATTCCTAATGTTAGAATCTATTTTTTTTTCCATTTATGGACAAAGATGGAAAATGATTTGTGTCTAATCTCCAGTATAAATAGATATGAGTTATCAGCACGTATTCATTTTATTGTTAGAGATTGACATCTTGGTTCTTCTCTCAACATGTAAGTCTCGATGTTTTTTATAAAGATCGTAAAACACTTATTATAAATTTCTGAAAACACGTATCATACCAAGAACTAGAAAAGATTCTTAGTATCAATGACTATGCACTTATCAAGTATAAAACGACAACCAAGTGCCACTATATTGTCTAGTGATCAACTTGTTCACTAGTGAAAGTGATATGTATTAGAGTCCAAATTTGCTTAATTACATCATTTTTTATTTAAGCAAAATAAATACAAAATTTATCACTGTGTGGCTAGCGGCTTAGCGCTGGTATCGGGTCCTATCGGTTCGGATTCTTCACTACCCGGATCCGGACCCGATATCTCACAGGTCCAAAAAATTGATTCCGGAACAGGACTTGTGAGAATCGAGTCCGGGTCCTCCTTAAAAAAATATACTCTTCGAGTCCGATAGTAAGTGTTTTTGCACCCGAAACCCAACGGTTCCAACAATTTTTGCACTTAAGTACATGAATAAATATTATATTTACACATCATTCCTTAACAATTACTATTTACATGTATATCATATAACCCTATTATTCAAATTCCGAATATTTAGGAGGTATTATTTAACGGGTCCGGGCCGGGTCTATTTTGAGCAGACCCGGACCCGGACCCAGTAGTGCATCGAGTCTTATTTTAGGACCCGGATCCGGACCCGTATAGATCGGGTCGATTCCGCTCCAATGCCGGGTCTGGATTGGGTCCGGATTTTGGGTCAAAGTAAGAGCTCTAGCTCTAGCTTCTTCTTTTTAATTAAAAATTTGTTTTAAAAAAAGGAGGAATGACCACAAAATTCTCAATTGAGTATTTTCTCATCTTGATCTCCAATTAGAAGATCCAGCGACAATCTACTAGATCACCCGTCACATAGTGCTGATCCAGTAATGTCTGAAGCGTCGATATTATGAGCATCTGTAGTCATTGGCTATATATCCAAAAAAATGGATATTTTGAAAAAAGAACCTTTTGTAGTCGTCGTCTATATACCCATTTTTTGGGTTTCGAATGAACAGGAGACGACCATATTTGGCAAAGAAAATGGCTTTATCCATATTTTAGAAATCGGAAGATAATTTACCGTTTTATAGTCGGACGATATATGATTTGTCGTCTGAGACAAATTTTTTAATTGGGAAACTTTCGGACGGCATATGATCTGTCGTTTGAAAAAAAAATGAAGTAGGCAAATGATCTGCCGTTTGAGGAAAAAAAAATTATGTGTCGGACGGGAGATCATCTCCCGTCCTTCACAGTTTTTTTTTTATAAAAAATATTGATTAGACGGCAGATGATCTGCGGTCCTTCAAATTTTTTTTCGCTTTCTTCTGCAAATCTTCAAACGGTATATTATATTTCGTTTGTTCAAAAAAAAACACCCATTTTTATGAGTATTCACGACTGCAGCGCTACCCCATATTCGCTATTTCTATATTTTCCATATACCCATTTTTAACCAATGGCCTCTTCGAACCCCACGTCACCCCTTGTTCTCCTCGAACCCCCCCCCCCCCTCCCCCCCCCCACACACACCCCCCGTCACTTCACACCCCACTCACCCTCCCGCTCATCACCCCAAACCCTCATTCCAACCCAAACCATCTTCCCTGTACCCAAAAATCCCACCTTTTCGCCCCAACAATCGCCGATCCAAAAAAATGGAGAGCCGCTGCTTCAAGTGCGAGGAGGGCGACCATGTCATGTCTGAGTGTCGGAGGCTTGGCATCCACTGTTTCAATTGCAAGCAGTTTGGCCATAAGGTCTGGGACTCCACCGTTCATAAAAGGATCGCCAAGTAGGAGGTGGATCTCCCGCACAACAACGCCATCTCGCAAGCCCTTCCGGCACTTCATGCAAGTGCTTTCCTCCACCTTATCAACCCAAGACGCATCCCTATCACCAAGGACTTGGAAAGCGCCTTCAACTTTGCCTAGGGAAGGCATGCGCGCTGGTGGACCCTGCAGAGGGTTTGTGATGGAGTGCATTGTTGTGCAATCCAGCTATCTAAATAAATAGATAAACTAGACACAAATTAAAACCTCGCAAGTGTACGAATCGTTTATAGAAGCGTAGTGAAAAGCAAGGGTCGATCCCACAGAGATTGTAGTACTTAACTCACTAATCAATAAAACAAAAGAAAATGCAAATCATAAAGTTCTGTTCTAAAACTCTATTTGAAAGAACATGAAAAGATTAAAATCTAAATCGAGTAGAATCACAAATTGAGTCACAAATATCTATTAAAGTAGTTGGGCTTGATTTCCACCTATAGTCAAGAATGCTAAGTCACCTTCTACACTACTCCAATTACTCATTGTGGTAGGGTAAAAATGGCCTGGGGGCCTAACCAGGGCCCAATACAACTCACTCAAGAAAGGTAAAAATAGCAATCTAGTTCGGCTTCGAACCATTGCAGGGTCGGCGCCGACCCTCAAGTTCACCCCCACAGAACTGGCCTCCTCGTATCCGACGAGTCTCAGTGGTCCTCGGCATCCGATCCGTGACAGCCCCACGGGCCGTCCCCCCTTTCTGGCGAAGCATGGGGATGACCTGACGCAGCCTAGGCCCTCCGATTCTCCCAGAAGCACAGGAGACCTACGATCAGCCATGTCAGCTCCAAATACCGCCAAGGGTTTTGCCACGTCAGCCCTATACCACTCCTGGTATTGCCACGTCTGCCCTAAACCCCCTGGACCCTCTGCCACGTCAGGCCCATGGGCTTTCGGGTCCAGACCCGGCCCCCAAGCGGAACCAAACCCGGTTGGGGTTCTCTATAAATACTAGACCCTCACCCACCTTTTGGAGGTGATCAATCTTTTTCCACTTAAATTCACCTAGTTATTGCTACTCTCTCACAGAGACTGACTAGATCGTCGGAGGGTCCGCCACCGGGACAAACCCCGGTGTTTCAGGACCGTCTGCAGGTACACAAGACCTCGGATCCGAATCCTCTGATCCGAGCCCAGATCTCCGAATCACCCCGAGGTCGCCACAGGTTTCGCCCGGTCAGCCGAGGGTCGTCAGACGAGCAGCTTTCTCCTTCAACTACAAATTGAGTCCGAACTCACACCTGGTGCATCCATACGTCTCCCAGAAATAAACCGCATCAGGTTGGCGCCGTCTGTGGGAAAACTGCTTCAGAAGCCGACCCGAGCCCGACCATCGAGCGACCTCGACAGCCGAACTCTCATGGCCTCCAAGGGCAAGGGGGCCGCCTCCTCCGTCAACCGACGGGACACACCCCCACCAAACACCAATGCCGGGCCACGCGCATCAAGGCACGGAGATTCCCATCAGGGATCCCGGCGGAGCGCCACCCGTACAGTCCAGCCCGACCTACGGGGAGTAATCGTCAACCGACAGATTAGCCGCAGCAGGGGAAGGGCCGCTTCCAACCCGGCCCCGAACCATCCGAGACCGCCGCCCGAGGGACGGAGATCGGCACTCAGCCGCATCGGGAGGCAGCCTCCAGACCAACCACACCGGGTCGAGGGAGCCCCCGTCACTCACAAGGAGTTCCAAGACTTCCGGAGAGAAATTCTCGGGGCCCTCCGACGGACCCCCAGGGAGGAAAATCCCGCTGGCGAGGGAGATCCCGCTGATCCCGCTGATCACATGGAAGGTTTCAAGACCTACGATGGCGAGACCACCTCAGTTCGAGACCTACGATGGCGAGGGAGATCCCGCTGATCACATGGAAGGTTTCAAAACCCTCATGATGATTCACAGCGCCTCGGATCCCCTGCTATGCCGAGCCTTCCCCGCCACGCTTTGGGGTCCGGCTCGTGAATGGTATTCGAAACTCACCCCCGGCTCCATTTACTCCTTCGACCAACTAGAGGGCAATTTCCTCGCCCACTTCATCACCAGCCGGAAGGCAGAAAGGACTAGCGCTTCTTTACTTGGGCTCAAGCAGATAGAGGGAGAATCCCTCAAAGTGTTCGTCCGGAGATTTACTACGGAGGTGAGGTCGGTCTCCTCTCTTGATCCAGGCGTCGCCTCTGTGGCCTTTCGGCACAACGTTCGTCATGGACAGCTGAAAGCTTCTCAGGCGAAGAGACCCCCCATCGACTTTCCCGATCTCCTCAACAGGGTCGAGAAATACATTAGGGCAGAAGAGGCCCTTAACCCCGAAGATACCAGGGAGGCCATCGGGAAGGGAAAGCGGAAGGTCGAAGAGGTCGAACCACCAAAGAAAGCTCCGAGGGACGCGGGGGCCGTGAAGAAGGTCCCGCCGGTCCCCCGCTTCGAGAGGTACACTCCCTTGACGCATGACGTATCCGCCATCCTCTTAGAAATCGAAGACAAAGGCATTGTCCGACTACCCCCCCCCCCCCCCCCCCCCCCCGATCTAATAACAACAAGAATCGAGATCAACGCTTCTACTGCCGCTTCCACAGAGATCACGGGCACGAAACCGACCAGTGCCGGGTCCTGAAAGACAAAATTGAGGAACTCATCTCCAGGGGGTACCTCCGAGAATTCACCCGAGAAGTCCCGCGGGATCGACGAGATACTAGGAACCGGAGGTCCTCGCCTCCGAACCCTACCCCGAACCGCATCCAGGGTCGAGATCTCGACTCCGAGCCACAGATACGCCCTTCATCTTGCACTGTGTCCACGGAGGGCTGATGGGAGGAGATTCAAACACTTCCCGAAAAGCCTTCATCCGGGAGGTGAATGCTGTCCACGACAGTCCCTCGCCCAAGCTACAACCGATGCCGGTCTCCTTCTCAGGAGAGGACCTCGAAGGCGTTCGCCTACCCCACTGCGATGCCCTCGTCATTAATCTCCACATGGCTAATTGTGAAGTTCGCCAAATCCTCGTCGACAACGGCAGCTCGGTTAATATTCTTTTCCTCGAAGCCTTCGAGAATCTCAAGCTACCTAAAGGCAAGCTCAAGCCAGCCGGATCCACCTTGCATGGGTTCTCCGGCGTCCCTGTCGTGATAGAAGGGATTGTCACCCTCGACGTTACCGCAGGATCGGCTCCTGTCAAGAGGACCGAGTCCATGGACTTCATGGTGGTCAACGTCAAGGCGGCTTACAACGCCATACTCGGCCGATCCGGACTATGCTCCCTCCAAGCGGTGCCTTCGGCTTACCATCTGAAACTCAAATTTCCCACCCCGCAAGGAGTCGACACCGTCCGAGGTAGCCAAGAAGCAGCGCGATCGTGCTACATGACCACCGTCGGGGGAGGTGTGTTCTCCCTCGACGCCGTCGAGTCCCAACCTGAGAGGGACGGCCCTGCTTCCAAACCTGTCACCGAGCGGGAGGAGACCCCAGTCGAAGCCAAGTACCTAATGACACTCCTCGAGGGACAAACATAGGCTCTAGCCTGGCTAAATGTAAACCCGTTTTTGTGTAAACACTCATATGTACAGGACCATCTTAGCGGCCCTCCTTATCTTATGCAAAAGAGATCTTTTTTTGTTAAAATCCTAACGCCAGATAATAAGATCGGCGCCTGAGTCCTCACTCCGGTATCGTCCCCAACACCTCGGTAGGCTCCAACCGAATCCAAGCTGAGGACTCTCCCTAAGGCCCCACTTCGATCCCTCGCGGATCGGTGGACTCTCCCTAAAAACCACCATCGTTCACTACACTACTAGCCGAGGCAAAGAAGGAACATGATTCTTTATTCGTACCCTTTTATTTCGTCCTAAGAAAACAAACAAAGACCGTTACAGGACCACTCCACTCATCTCAAACTGAAGGAAGTCGCCATCTTAGAGCCCCTCGGGTCCGCTGGAGGGCGGGATTACTCCGAACGAGCGGCTAAAAAATCCCCCTGCTCGTTATGATGGTCCTGGAACTCAGCCATGGTCGACTCCCTAGCCACGGAGCTCTGGGCGTCACCTGGTCGCGTACGTTGCAACAGCAGCAGCGCAAAGGGAACACCCTCCGCTTGCCGACCCACCGAGGAAGACGCAGAGGCACCCAGCATAATATTGTAACGGTGTATCTCCATTTCTTTCTCCGCAGAGACATCGCGAAGTAACCTTTCAAAAGTGGGCCTCGGCACCGAGGCACCCAACACCGCCTGCCCGAGGCTCGCACCGCCGAGTCCCCGATCCAGCATCGCCCTCCTCAGCTGGCTCGCCTTCTCGCTTAAGGCTTCAGACTTATTCCGATAAAAACTCAAAGCCGCATCAGTGTCACGGGCCCCCCTTCGGTGGCAGACCAACGCGGCCTCCAGGACCTCAACCTTGCTCCGGAGCCACGCCACATCGGAGCGACAGGGGTCCACCTCGGGAAGGGGAGCCACAACCTACAGGAGAACCAGCCAACCCAATGCACACACGCAAAAAGGTTCAGAAAAATCCGAGTTCAAAACACTTGGCCGGTCAAAAAACTTTTTTTCCTATAAATTTAAGTACTCCTTACAAAAAAGGCGGTGGCCAGTCCGCGGGAGGCAAATACAGTCAAGAGAAGGAGAAAAGAAAGACAGAATAATACAGCTTATCGTCCCACCTCAGCGTCGACAGACGGATCCACAGATGGGTCGGCCGGCGGGTCGAGAGCAGGCCTTCTTCGCCAGGAGTCTTCGACGTCCCCTCGATCTCCATGTCGTACTCAAAATTGGACAGATCGATGGTCGGATAGAAGTGCCTCACATGGCTGAGGGCCTTCGCATAACATGTGTCCTGGGCCTTGATCACCATCATCTGGCCCGTAGTCGTCACTTCTTTCTTCTCCTTGGCGAACTTCTTCTTCAAGGAGGCCACCTTCTTCCCCCACTCCGCATCCTTGGCCTCGAGCTTGAGCTTCATCTGCTGCTCCCTCTTGTGGGAACCCTCGAGCTCGATCCGCAATTCCTTCATCTCCCGCTCGCTCTTTTCCGCCCGAGCTCGCTCTTGTGCCAGGGACGCCTTGTAAAGGTTCTTCATGTTAGCCCCCTGCATGCAAGCCTGCGACCAACGAGCGCAGATAAGAAAAAGACTTCCGCAGAAAAAATTGACAAGGAGAATAGGGTCGACGGACTTACCTGCACGAGGGCCTGCGCCAGGCGCGTGAACGTCACCTCCACGGGCTCACCCTCCATCACCTTGCAGTCGCGAGGGGTCGCCAACTTCTCCACCACCTCGACGGCCTGGGCCTCGTCGGTCAGACGGTCCCCCGTCCGAACAGACCAGTCCGGAGCCCACCGCTGCCGCAGCAACTCCGCCACCGGGTCCTCTTCCTCAACCTCGACCAAGGGACCTTTCCCCTTGTCAAGAACGGAGGCCCTCGCTAGGCTCTGGCCCTTCGAAGCAGCCGCCCCCTTGCTCGTCTCCGAGCGAATCCTCTTGGTCCCCGGTTCGGGCTGGACCTCCGAAATGACTAGGGGCGACCCCCTCGGCCTCTTCGCCGCCTCCCCCTTCTTCTCTGCATTCTCCTTCCTCATGGCGAGCCTCTTTGCCTTGATCGATGCTTCGTCCATATCTGCAGAAAAAGCCATTAAGAGCAATGAGCAAGAAAGTACGAAAGGACCGAAAGAAAAGAAACAACTACATACACATAACGGCCGGGCTCAGTCCAACGCTCGCCAAGTTAGCCTCCGTCACCTTCGTCCAATCGATACTGGGTGACGAACAGAGGCGCTCGACAAACCCCCACTCTTCGGCCGACAAATCCCTCGGCCTCGGCATTTGATAGTTCGGTTTGGAGTGATTCCATCGAGTGGGAATGTCCCAGGGCTCTTCACTCCGGATCACCAGATATTTTTTCTTCCATTCCTTGATGGAGTCCGGGTGACTGTGAACGACCTTCCCCTTACTCCGGGGAGAGATGTAGTAAACACCCTCGGCCGCCGAGCTGATCATCAACATCGCACGGAACACATTCAGCCGCAGGGGTACCTTCTGTTCCTCGCACATCAGCACAAAGCAGATAATCTGCTTCCAAGAGTTCGGCCCGTACTACATTGGGGCCAACGAGGCCCAGTTCAGCACGTCCCGAACAAACGGGTGGACTGGCAACCTCAGCCCGGAGATGAAAGCGTCCACTGTGAAGACGCAATACCAAGCAGAAAGGGGATCGGTGGGGCGCAGAGTAGAGCTCGGCAGCAACAATTCGTAGCCAGGCCCTATGTGATACGCCAGCTGCAGAACCTCCAAGTCCCCGCCCTCCAAGACAGTCGGGATCGCGTCCATCATCACCCTCCTCCGACTCGGCGAAGAGGGCTGCACACCGAAGAGCTCCTTGTCAGAAAGATCGTCGGGATACTGACGGAAAGGCCTCGGCTGTACGGGCGAACCTGTCATCAAATTGCGGAAAACAGGCGCCTGGCTCGAACCACCAGTCCTCGACCCCGCCTTCCTCGGGGCCCTCTTCCTCTTCTTGACTCGCTCCGACGAAGGAGTAGATGAGGGCCCCAGGCCTGTCGGCGTGAAACTCGAGCCCGCACCCTGAACGGTGGATCTCCTCGTTGCGTCGCCCACGTCTCCCTCCTCCTCGGAAGACAACTCCAGCACAAGGATATCGTCCGAACCATCACTGGCTTCCTCCGACTCGCTACTCTCCACCACGAAGGGACGTCGGGAGCATGACGGCCTCATCTTGTGTACCACCTCCCCCTCACCTACTGGTTCCTCCCACAAAACTGAATCGGAAGGCTCCGCAGCGTGCGCCGACTCCTCCTCAAGCACGGGCTCCTCCCACGACGTCGATGTGGAGGCTCGCTTCACTTCCCCCCTGGACGTCGACGCTGACGAGCCGGACTGAGCCCTACCCATCTGTGCTTAAACTAAATAAACTTACCAACTAACCTGGGGCCGCTTCGGAAGGACAAGCCTAGTACAGCAAACTGCAAGAGCGAGGGCTGAAGGGTTAGAAGATTTTTTGAGAAAGAAAGCGGCAAGAAAGAAGTGAGCGAGAGGAGGAGAAGGGGGAATACTTATAAAGGATAAGAACGACTCCTCGACTTCCGCAATTACTGTTCACCGACTGACGTACAACTGCCGCCTGGACAATCGCGCCACGTCCTCGAAACGTGTGCTGCTGACATCATCAGGTGCCAGGCTGGCAGCCAAACTCAGGGGTCAGTTCGGATGGAGCACACGACGGAGAAAACGTTTTACTTGAGGTTTAAGGCGCCGTCCTTCGACAGACGCCCCGGGCTCCAGTGCTGGATCGGTTCCCCTCTCATCCCCGAGCAGCTCGGGGCTTACAGCCTCGGGTTGGCACCGAAACCCCGAACTGTTCGAGGGTGGGACAGAAACCACCATCGCCTAGTGCCCTATCGGAAGACAGAGTGGCCAACCCCTGATCGGAGGCGACCCCTCTATCTGAGGCTCTTCAGCCCCAAGACCGGAATACGGTTGGTGCCCCTCCTGTCTGGTTCTCTCTCGGGCCAAACAACCGTGTCAGGGTCGTCTGACCCGAAAAAGGATCCAGACGGCAAAGCCACCACCAATTCGAGACTCCTTTTCTACCGGTACGGATTTCGGCCGTTACCCCTCTCGCCCTGATCTCCCTTGGATCTGGCTGCCGTATCAAGAGCCATCAGATCCAAGAGAAGATCGGGGCGGCAGAGTAACCACCTCTCCAGCACCGCCAGGGTTGAAAATTTTTGCAAGAGACAGGCGTCCGCCTAAGCAGACACCTCCGATGGTCAATAGAGCACCCCTACTGTGATCAAACCCGCTGTGGGGGGAGAGGTATTTATAGCCTCCCCCATAGACCAACCATTATGGCACGGGGAAAGCCAATCGACGGAAGCCCATGCGCTATCTGCATTTATTAGGCGGCGCCATTAAAGCCCCTGGGAAATTGGACCATCACACAGATCCCGAAGAGCCTTCAATGCTCCGCAGAAACGGCGGGCTACCCCCGCTCAAACGATCTAAGGCACAACAGTTCGACATCACCCTTGCCAACCCGTAATCCCTCGCCAGCTCGAGGTCAGGTCTAGCACCAGGGTAGTCTTCTCAGGAAGGCTCCACGGCTCGCCATCGCCCTTACCGGCCAGTAATCCCTCGCCAAGCTCGAGGTCAGGCCTGGCACCAGGGAGGTCTTCTCAGGAAGGCTAACGGCTCGCCATCACCCTTGTTGACCCGTAATCCCTCGCCAGCTCGAGGTCAGGTCTAGCACCAGGGTAGTCTTCTCAGGAAGGCTCCAGGGCTCGCCATCGCCCTTGCCGACCCGTAATCCCTTGCCAAGCTCGAGGTCAGGCCTGGCACCAGGGAGGTCTTCTCAGGAAGGCCAACGGCTCGCCATCACCCTTACTGACCCGTAATCCCTCGCCAGCTCGAGGTCAGGTCTAGCACCAGGGTAGTCTTCTTAGGAAGGCTTCACGGCTCGCCATCGCCCTTGCCGACCCGTAATCCCTCGCCAAGCTCGATGTCAGGTCTGGCACCAGGGAGGTCTTCTCAGGAAGGCCAACGGCTCGCCATCACCCTTGTTGATCCGTAATCCCTCGCCAGCTCGAGGTCAGGTCTAGCACCAGGGTAGTCTTCTCAGGAAGGCTTCACGGCTCGCCATCGCCCTTGCCGACCCGTAATCCCTCGCCAAGCTCGAGGTCAGGTCAGGCACCAGTGTGGTCTTCTCAGGAAGGCCAACGGCTCACCATCGCCCTTACCAACCCATAATCCCTCCTCATCTCGAGGTTCGGTCTGGCACCAGGGTACTCTTCTCAGGAAGAAACAACGGCTCACATTACCCTTGTCGACACGTAATCCCTCGTCATCTCGAGGTTGAGTCGAGCACCAGAGTACTCTTCTCCGGGAGATTCAACGATTCGCCATCCCATTTCCACGACCATGAACACTCCTCCCCGGCTAGCTCCCGCACCCCCGCAGGAGTGGGGGGCTTGTGTGGTAGGGTAAAAATGGCCTGGGGGCCCAACCAGGGCCCAATACAACTCTCACTCAAGAAAGGTAAAAATAGCAATCTAGTTCGGCTTCGAACCATTGCAGGGTCGGCGCCGACCCTCAAGTTCACCCCCACAGAACTGGCCTCCTCGTATCCGACGAGTCTCAGTGGTCCTCGGCATCCGATCCGTGACAGCCCCACGGGCCGTCCCCCCTTTCTGGCGAAGCATGGGGATGACCTGACGCAGCCTAGGCCCTCCGATTCTCCCAGAAGCACAGGAGACCTACGATCAGCCATGTCAGCTCCAAATACCGCCAAGGGTTTTGCCACGTCAGCCCTATACCACTCCTGGTTTTGCCACGTCTGCCCTAAACCCCCTGGGCTCTCTGCCACGTCAGGCCCATGGGCTTTCGGGTCCAGACCCGGCCCCCAAGCGGAACCAAACCCGGTTGGGGTTCTCTATAAATACTAGACCCTCACCCACCTTTTGGAGGTGATCAATCTTTTTCCACTTAAATTCACCTAGTTATTGCTACTCTCTCACAGAGACTGACTAGATCGTCGGAGGGTCCGCCACCGGGACAAACCCCGGTGTTTCAGGACCGTCTGCAGGTACACAAGACCTCGGATCCGAATCCTCTGATCCGAGCCCAGATCTCCGAATCACCCCGAGGTCACCACAGGTTCCGCCCGGTCAGCCGAGGGTCGTCAGACGAGCAGCTTTCTCCTTCAACTACAAATTGAGTCCGAACTCACACCTGGTGCATCCACACGTCTCCCAGAAATAAACCGCATCACTCATGTTTGTTCCTTTAAGGGCATGGTATCTACTCCTTAAAGTTAATATTTCCCTAAGTCAAGAATTAGGCATGGTATCTACTCTAATTCGTTTCTTTCCTTAAGTATTTAGCATGGTATCTACTAAGTTGCACTTAAAGGAAGCATAGGAACAATGGAAACGAACAAACACTTAAAGTTCTAGAAATTGGTATCAGATCTAGATCCTTCAAATTGATTAAACCAAGAATCCCTAAAGATTCCTGTGTTACACGTTATGAGCACGAGATACGGGTCATCTCTATGCTCATATAACAGATTCAGTTTTATAATACGCAAACTCGATAATCTCAGGTTCTGTATGGCAGTCGACTTGCTGTCACTCTCAGTCGACTGCTCTTAGAACTTCTGAACAAGTTTGATTCCTATTATAAATCTATACCAATACAATCAGGTTTAATCAATAAGTAATAGAGTAGCATTCAGAAGAATATAAGCATTACATGACTATGGTTTCAATCTACCCAACTATGAAATTAGTTGCACATAATACAACCTTTATTGATTAATAAAATAGAATTCATGACTCTACAAAAAATAAAGGAAGAACAGAAGAACACTGATTTGTATGATGTTGAAATTAAGCCCAATCAGCAGTCGACTTGTTCTCCTCTTTCTTTGATGCTGGTATCTTGATGCTTGCTGTCGATGGTCCTCTCCCTTTGATGGTAGATGATTCTCTCTTTTTATAGTTTCTCTTGTCCTTGTCTGCCGATATCAAGTTCCTGATTTCTTATCTCTTCACGCATAAGACTGAGTCCATCTTCTTACTTGCCAATCTTGGTTCTTTAACTTTGATTGTTGGAGAGTTGTTATTTGCAGATAACCTGGGTTTGGATAACTTCCATTTGATTCGGATTTGGCTGAGGCTGGATCTTAAACTTTCTTTATCTTTTAACTCCGCTGAATACCAGTCGACTGGTTTTGAAATCAGTCGACTGTGTCGAGACATCTGTTGATTCACAGTTAGTTCGTCAAGTCGACTGGTGTTGGAATAAGTTGACTGTGCCGAGCAGCTTCAACCTCTCTGTCCAGTCGCCTGTTTGGAGACCCAGTCGACTTATGCTCTGCAGTTTCTGTGTATCATCCTCAAACTCCTGAATCTGCTACGTTTTGCTGTTTTTAGGCTGTTTCCTATGGAAAAGAGAAAATAAGAGTAAAATACCACATATAGAGTATTTAAATGTCTAATTGCACTAAAATTATTGCTCCTAAATGTGAATATTATTGGGTTCATCAAATACCCCCAAACTTAGCTTTTGCTTGTCCTCAAGCAAACTAAAACTACAAGCATCACTTGAACATCTTGACCCTTTCAACATTTACCTCAGAGAACTCACTACTTTTGGTGTCATGTTTAGAACAAGCATTAAGATAGGTCTAAAAAGTTTTAATTCAAATGTCAATCACTTATTCACAAGAATACTCAACTTGAATATCGAATAGTAGAGTGGCCAATGCCTCTGCAACATGATCATGATTAAGTTTAGCGATTTCAACTATATTTCAACTCCAAAATCTCACCATGGCATACACTCCCAAAGAAATATAGCTCTCATTGATATGGGACATTCAAGTTAGATCTCGTGACAATTTTCCATTACTTGGATGAAACCATATGCTTGATCTTGCTACTACATCTTCACACCATTGATTTGCATGTTACTTGGATCAAAAGGTCTTTTATAGGTTGTAATGGGGCCTTGGGTGAGGGTTTAAACAATGAAGGGAAAAAGGAATACAAAATTTCTAAAGAATTAATAGAGCACCTGCATTGTTCTAAGAGATTTTTTTTTTCTTTTTTTGATGCCACCTATTATAGGCCTATACTTTTTCTACCAACACCTTTCACCCATCCACAACTCAACAATTTATAACTTTTCATTCTTTTTTTTTTTTTTTTGTGACAAATCCTCCAACTTTATATTTCTTCCCCTTCACCTTGACATACCACATCTTTTTCACAATTCTTGCTCTACTAACTCAATAGATATAGGTAAGGTGACCTATTCATCTAGTCTTTGGTTAAGGATGATGTGTCTTACAAAAATAAGGCTTTTATAGGCTTCAAAGGGGTAACTAGCGGATAACTGATATTTGGTAGGCTATTTGTCTTTGGTGATAGAATCTTAGGTGCCTTAATCATTTCCAAGTTTTTATGCAAAAACCAAAATAAGTTTCGAAAAGTAGCAAAAACAAGTTATAGATCATCTTAAGAATGCAGTCAACTGAGATCTTCAAGTGTGTGACTCTCTCAAAAGAAATAAATAAGGCTCAAAAACTCACAATTTGTGTAGTTAAGTTTACTCACAGTTGAACTTGCTATTCTCTATCAAAATTCGTCGAATTGACATGACCACATGAATAAAAGTTTCAAGTATGATCCATATGATAAGTCATTAACATTTTTAAGGATAAAGACCACAATTAATATTTGTTCTCCACTCTCTACCTATAGTAACTGAGCTCAAATCATTACATGTTGTAAAGGTTAAAATCAAAAGACTCCAAATGTAAATAACTACCCCCAAACTTAGATGGAACATTGTCCTCAATGTTCGCACAAAAACTTAAAATAGGCATGTGTTACCACCCATTTTGAAGGAAAGAAAATAAAGTAAAGAAATAAAGAAATGATTAGAGAAATAAATAAATAGAGAGTGTAAGTACTCCCCTGAAAAATTGGGTTGCCTCCCAATAAGCGCTGTGTTTCTTGTCTTCAGCTAGACTCGATGAGTTTGTGCAATGTATTGAATGGCTCGCGGCTCACAACTCATCTTATTATAAGGTTTTCCCCTATGCCCATTCACCTTTGAACATTTGATTTTTCTCCAACGTTCCATGTGGGGAAACCTTTGCAACAACGTACGGACCGTACCATCTTGACATAAGCCTATCTGCAATGGTCCACCTTAATGCACCCTTGGGTTCTTGCAAGACTCCCTGCAGCTTCTCTTCTTCCTGCATCCTTAAGTTTGCAGCAACTGTCATAGGTAATGTCTGGTTTCCCCCCAAATATTCATACTTCAGGTGTTCATGTAGTGGCTTCAGCTCCACATCTGGTGTCCTGGTAAAAGAAGAAACAAAAGTATTATTAGACACAAGATTTTCAAACAAATGTGCAAACTTACCTGCATATGATTTTTCATTTCCAAGGGTATTTATTTTCTCTGCAATCCTCCAATCATCATATTCCTGTTCAACTTGAGATAGTGTTAGAGGGTGTGTTATTGTTGCTTGTAATGGACTGACACTATGTTCCTGAAATGTTTGGTCACAAATTTCCTGAACCACATCAACATTATAACATTCATGATCATCGTGTGGTAATTTTGGTGCATCAAACATTGTAAACTCAATCTTGTCCTCTAGGGTTGTCACCGATTGGAGCTGTTCTTGTCCTCTAGGGCTTGGTATGGTTTGTGATGGGAGTTCTCCTGCCTTTCTTTCACTTAACTCCTTAGCGATTTGACCTATTTGAGTCTCTAATTTCTGAATGGCATGTCCTTGTTGGTTGCTTGTTTGCTGTTACTGTTGGAGTAATTGAAGAACGGTGGATTCGAAATCCAACTTCTTCTGTTCTTGCACTGGCCGATCAAACCCATTCCCACTCTGGAATTGCTGCGTATGCCCTTGTGCGAATTGATTGCCTTGATGGTTTTGATTATTGCTCCATGAGAAATTTGGATGGTTTCGCCACCCTGGGTTATACATGTTTGAAACAGTGTTGTTCTGGGGTGGGTACATTTCCTGTCCTACGTAGTTTGCGTGCTCCTGATCTGCGAAAGAATACATGGGACAAGTATTAGTTGTATGATCAGAATGAGAACAAATTGCACAAATTTCTTTTTGGTTGGTTTTTTATGCCACCCAACGTTGAAATCACATTAACAAGCATATCAATCTTTTTGTTCATGGTTTCCATTTCTAGTTGCATGTTATTATTATTAGAAATTTCGTAAACTCGCTGTTTTTTCGAAAGGCCCCTCCTTGTTGAGAATTGCTGTGAGTTCTCGCTGAGTTCTTCAAATAGCTCGATGGCCTCCTCACCACTCTTTCTCATCAAAATTCCATTGCAAGCTGAATCTACAATTGCTTTGTTAGTGTCATTTAAACCCTCATAAAATGCTTGTACTTGATCATCCTTAGGTATGTTGTGCGTAGGACACTTGAGAAACTTGTTCTTGAAGTCCTTCCATGCCTCGAAGAATAAATCGCCATCTTTTTGTTGGAAGAGTAGAATTTTCCTTTTTCGTTGTTTGGTTTTCTGGGCTGGAAAGAATTCCTTCAAGAATTTTGTTGCCAATTGCTCCCATGACTGAATTGATCCTGGTTCCAAAGAATTATACCACAATTTAGCATTAAGTTTTAAAGAGAATGGAAACAAAATTAACCTGATTTGTTCAGGAGTAAGCCCTTGGACGCTTTGTGTTCTGCAAAGATCAAAGAAATCTTGCAAATGTAGATGAGGATCCTCGTCTATTCTGCCACTGAAATGGGGAACCATGCTGAGTAATTGAGGAGATAGATGCATATTCCCTGTGACTTTAGGTTGATAAGCAATGCAGGAGGGTTGCTCAATATTCTTCAGAGTGAATTTGTCCTGCATTGGTACTCGATTTGGTACTTTCTCCCCCATTATTGCTTTTGGAAAAATTCGCTGTACAGTCGACTGGTCCTTGGAGACAGTCGACTGGTCTGTCCTGAAAGAAAATGTTATAAAAGAAAAGAAAAAAGAAAAAAAAATAAAAATTGATTTTCAAGTTAAAATACTAAACAATCCCCGGCAACGGCGCCAAAAACTTGTTGTGCAATCCAGCTATCTAAATAAATAGATAAACTAGACACAAATTAAAACCTCGCAAGTGTACGAATCGTTTATAGAAGCGTAGTGAAAAGTAAGGGTCGATCCCACAGAGATTGTAGTACTTAACTCACTAATCAATAAAACAAAAGAAAATGCAAATCATAAAGTTATGTTCTAAAAGTCTATTTGAAAGAACATGAAAAGATTAAAATCTAAATTGAGTAGAATCACAAATTGAGTCACAAATATCTATTAAAGTAGTTGGTCTTGATTTCCACCTATAGTCAAGAATGCTAAGTCACCTTCTACACTACTCCAATTACTCATGTTTGTTCCTTTAAGGGCATGGTATCTACTCCTTAAAGTTAATGTTTTCCTAAGCCAAGAATTAGGCATGGTATCTACTCTAATTCGTTTCTTTCCTTAAGTATTTAGCATGGTATCTACTAAGTTGCACTTAAAGGAAGCATAGGAACAATGGAAACGAACAAACACTTAAAGTTCTAGAAATTGGTATCAGATCTAGATCCTTCAAGTTGATTAAACCAAGAACCCCTAAAGATTCCTGTGTTACACGTTATGAGCACGAGATACGGGTCGTCTCTATGCTCATATAACAGATTCAGTTTTATAATATTCAAACTCGATAATCTCAGGTTCTGTATGGCAGTCGACTTGCTGTCACTCTCAGTCGACTGCTCTTAGAACTTCTGAACAAGTTTGATTCCTATTATAAATCTATACCAATACAATCAGGTTTAATCAATAAGTAATACAGTAGCATTCAGAAGAATATAAGCATTACATGACTATGGTTTCAATCTACCCAACTATGAAATTAGTTGCACATAATACAACCTTTATTGATTAATAAAATAGAATTCATGACTCTACAAAAAATAAAGGAAGAACAGAAGAACACTGATTTGTATGATGTTGAAATTAAGCCCAATCAGCAGTCGACTTGTTCTCCTCTTTCTTTGATGCTGGTATCTTGATGCTTGCTGTCGATGGTCCTCTCCCTTTGATGGTAGATGATTCTCTTTTTTATAGTTTCTCTTGTCCTTGTCTGCCGATATCAAGTTCCTGATTTCTTATCTCTTCACGCATAAGACTGAGTCCATCTTCTTACTTGCCAATCTTGGTTCTTTAACTTTGATTGTTGGAGAGTTGTTATTTGCAGATAACCTGGGTATGGATAACTTCCATTTGATTGGGATTTGGCTGAGGCTGGATCTTAAACTTTCTTTATCTTTTAACTCCGCTGAATATCAGTCGACTGGTTTTGAAATCAGTCGACTGTGTCGAGACATCTGTAGATTCACAATTAGTTCGTCAAGTCGACTGGTGTTGGAATAAGTTGACTGTGCCGAGCAGCTTCAACCTCTCTGTCCAGTCACCTGTTTGGAGACCCAGTCGACTTATGCTCTGCAGTTTCTGTGTATCATCCTCAAACTCCTGAATCTGCTACGTTTTGCTGTTTTTAGGCTGTTTCCTATGGAAAAGAGAAAATAAGAGTAAAATACCACATATAGAGCATTTAAATGTCTAATTGTACTAAAATTATTGCTCCTAAATGTGAATATTATTGGGTTCATCATGTATCACGTCCAGTTCCCGACGGTGACAGAAGTAGAGAGTGCCATTGCGGAAGGGGTCTTCAAATTTTCTGGCTTTAATGCCATCTTCTCCCCTTGGTCAATGGACTATGGTGCCAGGCTCCACCCTAAACCATGATTCATCTGGATCAATCTACCACTACTGCCCTTCCATTACTGGAATCAGGAATCACTTGAGCAGCTTATCTCCCCTTTCGGCAAACTTATTACCCTCAGCAAGGAGATGCCAGACAGGAAGTCCAGGGACCAAGCACCTGTCCTCATCGAGGTGGAGGACTTGATGCAAATTCCTAAGACCCTATCCATCAGGTATACTGCCCCTTGGAGTTCTGTGAGGCATGTGCATAAAGTGCCTATTCTACTTCTTGGCGAGCCCATTGCGGTTGAAGACGTTAAATCAGGCAAGGTGCAACCTTTTGCCACTGCTAAATCTTCTGAGGAGGTCGGAAGCGCGAGTTTTTGGTGTCCTAAGGCACCGAAGGTCCCGAGCGATGCTGGCGATGGCGGCCTACCTAGCAGGGCTGAAAATCCGGGGGTCAACAAACCAAACCCCCGTGATTTGGGGGGGGGGGAGGTTCCAACGGTTGTGAAATCTCCGCAAGGAGAGGGAAAATTAGAAAAGTTTCTAAATATTTCGAATTTGACGGATTCGAGCTTTAATGAAGGGATCATTCCAAGTAAGGCGGTTGTTGCGCAATCTAAGGAGCCCCCAGCTCCGATTTCGAATCCTGCTAAGCTGGCATCCCCTGTTGTTCAAATCACAGATTCCTCAGATAGTAGCAATCAAGCACCCGCACATGGTCCCACCAAATCTCCTTTAGCCCACTCTGTTTCAACTGAAGATGACTCACAAGAAGAGGTACGTGAAATGTTCTGGAAGGGTTAGCTTGTCACCTTCCCGATGTCTCTGTTTGCCAAAATCCAGCCAGTTGTTGAAGGGGCACTTAGAGAATCTGTTCAAGAAGATCTCAGTCAGTTAAATGCTGCAGCAAAGGTTGTGTTCAAAGCAGGCGCAAGTACTGCCAGGGGCGATAGCTTCCGCACTCGCTCACTCCTACGAAGGCCAATTCCAAAAGTTGCCAGCTCCCTCATCTCAGCTCCTCCAGGCTTTGACGAAGGAACATCCAAGAGGCTTAAACGATCAAGGTCGGTGGGTAAGATGAAGAGTATGAGGCCTTTTATGAAGCACCTCTCTACTACCATTAAGAAGAAGACCCCAGGTACCTCTTCCTCAGTTGATTCAGATACGAATGTTCATCTTAACCCGTTTGAATTGCTTTCAAATGAGGATATTTTAGAAGTAGCTGAGTCTATTGGAGTGGAGGCTAAAGGGCCACGCTCGGTGCACATTATCAAGGGGCAACAGAAGGATTTAGTTGATCATTCAGATCAACTGGACCATGCTGTTTAACTGCACAGGCTCACTGGTCTTTGGGATCGTTCATGCTTAGTTTGTTATTTGCAATTTGTTGCATTCTTTTCTTAATGAAGATATCTAGTTGGAATGTGAGATGGTTGGGCAACCCCGACAAATGCTCACTCATAAAGGAAGGCATCCGCAATTGCTCCCCATCAGTCATCTACCTTTAAGAAACCAAACTCAGCAATCCTGGGCCTCGTAAGCTCTCTTCGATCGGAGGAAGCCTGATCACAAATTGGATTCAGCTAGGTTCTCTTAACAACTGTGGCGAAGTTCTCTTAGGATGGAATAACCAACTCTTGGAATGCACGTTCTCTGCTATTGACATTTTTTTCAATCTCTGCCTCTATTAAACACCGTCAGTCAGATGAATCCTGGTCGATCACAACGATATATGCCCTTTTTTATCTGGAAGATCGAGAGCTTTGTTTCTATGAGATTAAGCAACGAAGAAGCCAGCTTCATGATGCATGGGTCTTGTGTGGAGACTTCAATGTAACCATCTCAGACACGGAGAGGTCCAGTGGTAGAGGTTCCACAAAGGACATGAGATTCTTTCATGAGTTCATTCATGATCTAGCCCTCATTGACCTACCGCTCTCTGGCAGGAAGTACACCTGGTCCAACCTCAGATCATCCCCCACTATGGCCAGGCTTGATAGATTCTTAATCACATCAGCTTGGGACCTCTGTTTCCCTAATTGCATTCAATACTCCCTACCCCGATATTCGTCTGATCATTGTCCTATTATTTTGGATTCTCAGATCATTTCACGACAGGCACACTACTTCAGGTTTGAGAAAGTTTGGCTTGCAAACTCCTCTTTTATCCCTGAGGTTCAAGAGTGGTGGAAAAACTTCTCATGTGCTGGCAACCTGGTTGACATCTTTGCATGCAAGTTGAAGCTTCTTAGGAGGCGCATTCGACGGTGGAGAAATGATACTTTTGGCCGCATCCCAACCCGAAAGAAGCAACTTCATGATAAACTTCTCAAGTTGGAGATTGAAGCAGAGCAGCTTCCTGCTCTACCAGACTCCCTAAAGGCTACTCAACTAGAGCTCCAGGATCTCATCAAAGCAGAGACAATGTATTGGAGACAGAGATCAAGAGTGTAATGGATCAAAGAAGGGGATGCTAACTCCAAATTCTTCCACTCAATTGCTAATGGTAGAAGGAGGCGGAACTACATCCATGGCCTCAACATTGGTAACACTCTAACAACCTCTCCCTCTATTATTAGAACAGCTTTCGAGAATCACTTTCAGGAGATTTGTGGCACTGCTATGCCATCTGATTTTCGTATTGACAGGCAATCCCTTTATCCTTCAAATGAAGTCAATTTGGAACACCTTGATGATCCGTTCACTATTGAGGAAATCAGAAAGGCAGTGTTTGATATGAGTAGAGACAAGGTGCATGGTCCTGATGGGTTCTCTATGTGCTTCTACCACACTTTCTGGGACATAATAAAGGAAGATTTACTTGCTATGTTGCAATCTATGCAAAGGGGAGATGCGGACCTTGGAAGAATGAATTATTCTAGCATTATTCTTATCCCGAAATGTGAAGGCGCAAACTCTGTAACGAACTTCAGGCCAATCAGTTTGCTTAACTGTTCTTTCAAAATCTTCACCAAAATCCTCGCCAACAAACTCAGTCCCATCCTTCACTCCCTAGTGTCGTCTTCTCAAAGCGCTTTTCTTAAAGGCAAATCAACGGTGGACTGTTTTATGGTGGCCCATGAATCTATAAACCTCTGCAGCCGTAGGAACTCTGATACGCTCTTGTTCAAGATAGACTTCACCAAAGCTTTTGACATTGTCAGTTGGGAATTTCTAGACCAACTTCTTGTCGCTAGAGGGTTTGGTCCGGCTTGGTGCAGATGGATTCATATGATCCTTAGAACGGAAAAATCATCTGTCATCATCAATGGTGAGGGTGGAAAACAAATCAACTCTAAGCGAGGTCTTAAGCAAGGGGATCATCTTTCGATGATGCTATTTATCTTAGTGGTTGATGTGCTAGCTCAGATGCTCTTCAGTGGTCGGAGAAATGGTGTATTCTCCCAACTTCCTATCAGAGGCGCACTAGCAAACCTGTCTGTCCTTCAGTTTGCAGATGATACTCTAATTTTTTGTCGTGGTGAAGAGCAAGAGATACTCAACCTCAAGGTGACTCTGAAACTATTTGTCAATGTCTCTAGCCTAGACATTAACTTCAAAAAGTCTTCAATCATTTATTTTAGTGAATCGCAAGCCAAGCTTCATGCCTTCGCAACTATTCTGGAGTGCAAAGAAGAATGTCTACCTTTCAGCTACCTAGGAATGCCACTCTCCAAGGGTGAGCTTAGCAAAAGAAGTTGGCAACCCCTTATCCTAAAGATTGAGAGAAGACTGTCGGTGTGGAAAGGCAGGATGCTTTCAAGAGGGGGAAGGTTGGTGCTTATTAATGCGGTTCTTAGTGCCTTGCCAGTTTATTTTGCATCCTTCTTTAGACTTCCCCTTTGGGTGATAAAGCGGATTGGTCAAATTCGTAGTTGATTCTTTTGGAGTGGCTCAGACAAGGATGCGAGAGGTGTGGCTTGCAATAACTGGAAGGCCATCTGCCAACCAAAGGAGCAGAGTGGTTTGGGTGTCCTTGACTTGAAAGTCTTCAATGAAGCACTATTGTTGAAGTGGTGGTGGAACTTATTCTCCTCACTCATTAGCCAGCCAAACTCTAAAGAGTCTGTACTACAGAAGTTCAACAAACAGCCTAACTTGCCCCCCAACAGCATCCAGCTTCTGGAAGGGGATTTACTCCCTCAAAGAACAATTCCTGCTCAATGTTCACTGGTAGTTAGGAAATGGAAACCACATCAAATTCTGGACGTCCTGTTGGCTCAATGGCAACAACATCGTCACCCTCTGTCCCTCTCGTGCTGCTGCTGCTTGGAACCCGCAAGCTGAAGTGCTCTCCCAAGGATCTTGGTTCAATGGCGTCTGGCATTGGCAAATGCAACTAAACTGCATCTCAACGCCACACATTCAAGAAGAAAAGCAGACGTTCATGGCTCTGTTAGCAGAACACCAACCCTCCACCTCTTCTGATCACCCCTCTTGGCGTCTCACAACTACAGGGACCTTCACCGTCAAATCTGCTTATAACTTCTTCATCACCTCTGGCCTACGCTCCCCCTATTACGTGGCAACGTGGTCTTCGGCGGCACCTCTGAAATGAAAGATCTTCATCTGGCTATTAAGTTGGGACAGACTCAATTCCAAAGATTTCCTCCGCTTTAAAGGTTGGTCAGGAGACACAACATGCACAGCTTGTGCATGTCCTGTCAAAACTGCTTACCACTTTTTCTTTGCATGCCCTATGGCCATCACAACCTGGAATTTCTTCACCTCTCTCTTCAGCATACACTCATTGCCCAATGACTTGCATGAATGCTTTACTTCGTGGTGTTTTAGTACACATGCACAAAGACACACTTGGCATCTACTCACAATTTTAATTTGCTGGAGTATTTGGCTTGCTTGAAATGAGCGTGTTTTTTCTGCTAAATCCCTCTCACCGCAACAAATCATTTCTAATGCATTGTTTTGGTTTTGATCCTGGCTAGATGGAGTGGACGGCAGGAAGAAGAAGCAAGCACTGATCAGGGAAATTGAGCAGGCAGATGCACAGGATGTTTTGTTGAAGCAGGCACTCATGCGTATTGACTAAGCTGAGAGTGGAGAAGGCAGCTGCTCTAGCTGAGGGTACCATGGAGTGATTTCTCTTACTTTTGATAAGCAAATTGTATGCTGTTATTTTGGGACGCAATTATAAGTCCACCCTTTCCTCGGGCTGATACTGTGGTTTTTTGGGGATCAAGTGTTCGGCAGCTGTGCTGATTATACTTGGTCACATTTTGTATTATGTACTGTAATTACTCCTTTCTAATATAGTTTTTTTGTGAGATAGGGAATTACCCTACCTTTTACCAGTCAACAAAAAGAGCATTTGTAGTCGTTGGCTATACATCCAAAAAATGGATATTCTGAAAGGAAAAAAAAACCCTCTGTAGTCGTCGTCTCTATACCCATTTTTTGGTTTTTAAATGAACAAGAGAAGGCCATATTTGGCAGAGGAAATGGCTATATCCATATTTTAGAAATCAGAAGATGATTTACTGTTTTATAGTCGGACAGTATATGATTTGTTGTTTGAGACAAATTTTTTAATTGGGAAATTTTTTGACGGCCTATGATCTGCCGTTTGAAGAAAATAAAAATTGAAGTAGGCAAATGATATGCCGTTTGAGTAAAAAAAATTAAAAAAATTATGTGTCAGACGAGAGATGATCTCCATTCCTTCACAAATTTTTTTTTAAAAAAATTGATCAGACTGATCATCTGTCGTCCTTCAATTTTTTTTTTTCTCACTTTCTTCCGCAAATCTTCAGATGGTATATCATGTTTCGTTTGTTAAAAAAATAAACCCATTTTATGAGTATTCACGACTGCAGCACTACCCCCTATTTGCATTTCTATATTTTCCATATACCCATTTTTAACAAAACGACCACAGAACTACAGATGCTCTTATTATCGTAGGCTGTCAGAACATCCACATTCGTTTGCTAACTATCCGTTTAATGCATTTTATTGCAATCGACGAGCTGCAGTCGTTATCTATTTATGCATCTTTTGACAAAAACGCAACAGTAGATTGCTATAAATGAGAGAAGATATAAGAATTATGCATAATTTAAAGGACGGATCTTCACCCCTCTAAAAACATTTTTTTTTTAATACTCAGATGGAACTACACATTCCGTCCCTTCAAAAAAAAAATCGTAAATAAAAAGACCAAAAAAGAAGCCTCCCCTTGGACGGATCTTGTAGATCCGTCCCCCCATTCTGCTTTTGTCGGACGGAACCTTGTGATTTAAAAAAAATCAAAAGCAAATTGAATGACCATTTCCCCCCCTCTTCATTCAACGGTTATTTGTGCTTTCCCAGTTTAATCCAACGGCTCTTTCTCTATCTGAACAACTCACTAAAATTTTGTTATATATAGTACCTATCCTGAACCCAATCCAAGCATCACAATTGTCTAAAAGAAATTCCTCCAGTAACATCTATTACCTCTCTGTCTTGTACTGAGTTATTTGTGAAAGAAAATAAATGGCGAACCGAGATGCAAGGGGGAGAGCATATACGGCTCAGAAAGATGTTATTCTCTACCAAAGTTGGATTAGTATAATGCAAGATCCACTGATCAGTAACGATCAATCCAGGGCACAGTTCTGGGAGCAAATTTCTTCTATGTTTGAGGTATTATTAGGGACTCCGACCGACAGAACGGTTAGCTTACTTACTAGTCAATTTCAACTTATTTCAAAAGAAGTAGCCATATTCATAGCAAAATTGAGCAGTGCAACTACTAGGGCCGGTAGCGAAACAACCGAGGCAGATAAGGTATGTAAAAGAAATTGGATTTAAAGTCATGATTTGTATTATTTGTGTACAAAATAACGTTTGGGTTTTCAATGTTGTCTTAGATTCGCGAAGCCAAAGTAAAGTAGAATATATGGCAACTTCGGGGAAAGCTTTCAAATTTGATGAATGTTATGAGATTCTTAAAGATCAGCCGAAGTTTTCATTGCATACTACATAAGTGTTTAATCGAGTACAAAGTACCCAATCCGGTGAAGGGAGTGGCAGCCAAAACTCTCCCATAATAAAAAACTGGGACTCAGATATACCCATTGATATGGATTCACCTACACCCCTTACCCGACCACCAGGTCGCAAAGCTGCTAAGAGGAAAGGAAACATAATGGCCGAAACATCAAAATACAAAGAAATTGCCGAAGAAACAGCCATTTTTAATCTATATACAATGAATTGCAAGAAAGGAGGAATGCGATAAAAAACCGAGAATGCGATATTAAAGAATGGGCCGAGGAAGATCGCATTATAGGTATCGATCTCAACATGTTACCAAGTAATCAATGTTATTATTTTATGTGTAGGCAGAATGAAATTCTGCAAAAACGAGGTTACAATCCTAGGTAAACAACATTAACCCAAAATTTTGTATTTTATCTTCATATAATGTAAGCATGCAATTTTAATTGCGAATGTATCCTACGTTATTAATTTGAAATTAAGAAGGATCCTGTTTTCACAATATGATATTAATTTGAATTTTAATTAAGAAGGATCCTACATTATTATTTTCAATTTTAATTGGGAGTGTATCATGTGTTCATAATATAGCTCGATAGTTAATGCCCATAATTATCGGCTTACAATACGCTTCAAATATTATATCATAGTTCAAAGTAGTGCATTAACTACGTTTTAAATTATTATCCAATACAAAGTAGTACATTACAAGACAATGGAAATATATTGTAATACATGTCAAGTACAGTTACTCATCTCTATATTGTGACCAAATATGCTCCACCAGATCTTAACGAAGTGCATGGTGTTTTTGCCGATCATGTAGAATGACATTGCGAACGATTCAGCCTTCTTCATCAGTTGGTCCACCTGTGCTTGGTTCAATCCCAATCGAGTCAGGAATTTGATCATAATCATATTCAAGAATTCCTTCGTCACGTTCATCCTCAACAATCATGTTGTGTAAGATGATACATATTTTTATAATATATGAAAGACTATCTGCATCCCACATACGTGCTGGACCGTTCACTATTGCAAATCGTGATTGTAAAACTCCAAAAGCACGTACCACATCTTTTCTTGCACCCTCTTGCATTTCTGTGAATTTCTTTTTCTTTTGGGTATCAGGTACGGTGTAAATTTTGACGATGGTTGCCAACGGTGGGTATATACCATCTGCTAAATATTAGCCCATATTGTAATTGTGGTTGTTGATGACAAAATTAGCTGGAGGTGCACAGCCATCAAGAATCTCATTAATTAAAGTTGACCGGTTCAGCACATTTAGATCATTATTGCATCTTGGCATTTTAAAGAAAGAATGCCAGAACCAGAGATCATAAGAAGCAACTGCTTCGAGAATAATAGTCGGTTCCCGAACATGTCCTGTGTACTGGCCCTGTCATGCTACTGGACAAATTTTCCACTTTCAATACATGTAATCTACACTACCCAATATCCCAGGGAAGCCTCGAGCGCTGTTCTCTTCGAGTAGTTTTTCCACATCAGCTGGTGTTAGTTTCCTCATATATTGAGTACTAAATAAAGTTACAATTGCAAAACAAAAACGACGCAGAGTTTTCAATACCGTTGTTTCGCCTATACGTATATATTCGTCAACCGCATCAGTCACTGCAATTTTTTTATGAGGATTTAAGCCAAGTTGTTTACAAGCATCCTGGGACTGGAGAAAATACTGATCGTAACCCTGGATTTTTTAATGATTGGGTCCTTCCAATTTTCCCTGAATTTACAAAAACCACCCTCAGGGGTAACACTAATATATTGACTGATATGTTTCTCGAATCGTCTGCTACACGATTCCAACTGGATTGATCGGCAAAGTCGACATTTGGAATCTCTTCTTCAGCTTCGTTGCTTGTGTTGCCATGAGCTGGTATCTGTTCCCGCTTTGATTTCAAACGACCAATAAATCTTCATATCGAAGACATCGTACCTCGATTTGGCTAATTGAAAATAGATAGTAAGAAATGACCTCCCGAAGAAGATGGAACCTCGACTAATTAAGAAATTGAGATAGAGAATTGGGCGAAAGCAGATTGATGTTTGCCTCGTACCAATATAACTTCATGAATATATAGAAGATTAACTATGGACAATTTCGTCCAAAATTTTGTAATAAAGCCTAAAATAAAGACTGAAATAACAGATAAAGCAAATAAAAGCAAAATTAAAACCCAGAATTGATGGACAGATCTTCAAGATCCGTCCGAGGCCTCCCTAAATTACGGACGCAACTTCAACTTTCGTCTGCCCATTTTTTTTTTCTCCGACGCAACTTCAACTTCCGTCTTACAATAAAAAATAATTTAAATAATTCATTTCGCCTAAGAACGCAACTACAAAATCCGTTTTGTATTTTTTAATCTTAAATTGCTATAAAATAGTAATTGTACGACTCACTACAGTAAAAACTAAAATTGCTATATGTAAATATACATTTAATCATTTTTTAACAATAACGACCTCTCATAATTTAATCAAAGACTGCCAAATCTCATGGTAGTAAAATGATGAGAAACGTGTGTGCAATATGGCGGCACGGGGTGATAAGCTTTGCCAAAGCGTAAAATCTAGTGCGGCCTTGCCATTTCAATTTCTTCCCACCTAGTAGCAGCTGTCGTCACAAGTAAAACCGTGACCTTTCCCGCGTCTTCCTGGTCACTCACCCCTCCCCCTTCAACCGCCATTATATTTATACCCTTTAGAAAACCCCCTCATCTCATCTCACAAGTCACAACCACCTAATTATCATTTCCATTCCATTTCCCTCGACAAACAAAGAAACAAAGAAACAACTAAACAAAAGGAAATCTAATTAAGCATGACTGACCCACAACCTCGAGTCCAACAGCGGCAGCGGCCTCTTCTCCTTGGCCGCTTCGAAGTCGGCAAGCTCCTCGGCCACGGCACCTTCGCCAAGGTCTACCTCGCCCGCAACGCCGTCACAAACGACTCCGTGGCCATCAAGGTCCTCGACAAGGACAGCATCCTCAAGTCCGGCCTCATGGCCCACATCAAGCGGGAAATCTCCATCCTCCGCCGCGTCCGCCACCCCAACATCGTCCAGCTCTTCGAAGTCATGGCCACAAAATCCAAGATCTACTTCGTCATGGAGTTCGTCCGCGGCGGCGAGCTCTTCGCCAAGGTCGCCAAGGGCCGCCTCAACGATTCCACCGCCAAAAAATACTTCCAGCAGTTGATCTCAGCAGTCCACTTCTGCCACTCCCGCGGCGTCTTCCACCGAGACCTCAAACCTGAGAACCTACTCCTTGACGACAACGGCGATCTCAAGGTCTCCGACTTCGGCCTCAGCGCCGTCTCCGATGGCTCCCGACAGGATGGCCTGTTTCACACTTTCTGCGGGACCCCGGCCTACGTTGCGCCGGAGGTTCTCTCTCAGAAAGGCTACTATGCTGCTAAAGTTGATATCTGGTCATGTGGTGTCATTCTCTTTGTCTTGATGGCCGGCTACTTGCCGTTTCACGACAAGAATGTGGTGGCTATGTACAGGAAGATTTACAAAGGGGAGTTCCGTTGCCCGAGGTGGTTTTCCCCTGATTTGACAAAACTGTTGTTTCGGTTGCTGGACACGAACCCGGTGACGAGGATAACGATACCGGAGATTATGGAGAATCGGTGGTTTAAGAAGGGATTCCGGCACGTTAAGTTTTATATTGAGAATGACAGGTTTTATAGTTTGGATGACATTGATACTCCGGTGGCTGCGGCGGAGGAGGAGGTGAATAATGCTGCTGCTGAATCGGAGTCGGAGGGTTCGGGTTCGAGGCAGGCGAGGAAGGGGTTGCCTAGGCCGGCGAGCTTGAATGCGTTCGATATTATTTCGTTTTCGTCTGGGTTTGATTTGTCGGGGTTGTTCGAGGAGGGAGTGGGGGAGGAGAAGAGGTTTGTGTCGGGGGAGCCCGTGTCAAAGATTATTGACAAGTTGGAGGAAATTGCCAAGATTGTGAGTTTTGGAGTGAGGAAGAAGGATTGTGTGGTGAGCTTGGAAGGGACGAGGGAAGGGGAGAAGGGTCGGCTTACGATTGGTGCAGAGATATTTGAGCTGACACCTTCGTTGGTTGTCGTGGAGGTGAAGAAGAAGGCGGGCGATAAGGGGGAGTACGAGGAGTTTTGTACTAGTGAGCTCAAGCCGAGGCTGCAGAATCTAATGTTTGGTTCCGCTGCTGCTGTAGCTGCTGCAAATGTTGCTTCGGATACAGAGTAATTAATTAAGTTAAGGTGATCAAAATTGTTGAGAGTCACTTCTGTTGCGGAATCATTTGGATAACAAATATTATTGCTTGGATATCCAATTCAGTAATGTTTCTTTATCTCCATCCATTTTATACATGTTTTGTATATTTTTTCGTTGTACCATATATATATTGTTCGTTTTATGTATACATGATCAAACACTGATTAACTAATACTAGCTTTTTTCTGTACCTGCTGCAATCTCTTTCTGTATGTTTTTGGTATTTTATCTGTGCCTTATGTTCTATGAATAGGAATAATAATTAACTTTTCTAACTTTAAAATTCATAAGCACTTTTCTTAAGACTTCTTCCTTCCATCCTTCATGTGAATCTTTTCTTAAATGGATTAATTGATAGATGAATTGATCTTTTATTATTTGTACAATTCATCAAAAAAGAATGAAAAGGAATCTAATCTAATCCATTTCCACCAGTATATCATAGTATCAAATTTAGATACATGTCGGAGAATTTGGATGTGAGAAACCATGATTTCTCATAATTCTGTTTATCTTTGTAAAAATGAGGATATATCTGATGTGCCATACATGAACCTGAAGAAACATGGCTGGCATTCTTGTAGATTCGGTATGAGAGACTATAGCAGATAGCGATTCCAAGGAAATGATGCATGCACTTGGTTTGCAATACAGGTTTAGGGAAAGTGCTATGTTTCAAAGCAGGCAAGAAGTCTTTCATTTACCCTCTTCGTGCTGTATATATCTTGCAAGTAGGAAATTTCTTAATTTGATTCTAGCCGGCCATAGGTAGACATCAATAGATGAATGCCTTTTACATGCTCAGTTATACACTTTGGGTCAGACAAAGAATAAATTCATGAAAATTAACTAGCCATACATATGATCATCTTGAAGGAGTGGATGGCGTTGCTTTCAGAGATTCGCGAGAAAACATATATAGAGTTTTAGCACAAGGCACGGTTAGCACGCATTTAACCTTTGCTTTTCAGTCATTTGTGTGTCCGCAGCTGTGGCTGAAGAACTGCCAGCACTGCCATTCACAGTCACCTGAATCACCTTAAAATGCATGCCAACATCAACAGTCTGGCCTAAGAGCGACTGCTAAACAAGAACATCAGCTTGCAAGTATTAACAACTACCAGTATAGTGAATGGACATGTCATTTAGCCTGCAATTTGTTGTTTGGTCAGTTGAATTGCGCTGGTTGTGTTAATTACCGCCAGCTGTGAATTAGTCCTAATACAGTCCTAATACTTCGACCTTACTGTGCACTGTTTTCTCCAATTAACCGTAGATCAGCCACAATTTCAACTGTATACTGTTAGGTGTTGTGAGAAATTAACAATTGGGAATTAGGGTTTATCTCTAGATCTAAGTTGCTTGAGATATTTACCCTAGGTATCAAGATTGGAATACCTAGACTGCTATCACAAGCCAGAATTTATTCCTAAATACTGGTTTAGGTATCGGGTTATAAGCCACAAACCCACGTTTCAATATCCAATCAATTGTACGTTCATTATACGTGTTACTCATATGCACATGCAATATTTATATAGAAAGAATATACCAATATATCCAACAATCTCCTCCTATATTCTCAATATATAAAGTACAGAATTATCTCATCAATTCAGTATAAAACTGACTGGCTGATAGCAGTCCATAAAAGAAAAGCATCATAAAGGTATAGTTTCGTAAGAACCAATAGAATTATTAAACTGAATAGTTCAATCAAGACTAAACCAATATAATTAAATAGTTCCAAACCATATCCAATTCATAATAGTTCACAAAGACTAAACCAACTGGAATAATCTGTCATAGTTTCAAAATCAAACAAAGCAAATATACTTCAAGAACAAAATATGAGTTTTAAGCTCATGAACACAAGAGTCTTAAACTCAACAGAAGTTTTACCTCTAATTTATTCTCGAAAGAAATAAACTGACACTCTGTCCTTGCACACTGCTTTATGTTTACTCATCCATTTGAGCAAATCATTATTTTTGAAATCTATGTTAACAGATTCAACTCCTCCATCTTTGCTAGCTTATAGAAAACAAGAATATCAAGATACACATCTCTAAGAATTCCAACGAATTTCACAAAGTATCTAGTTTCACAAAAGAACTCAGTACAATTCATAATTAGCTTAACAAAAATGTAATGCAAGCATCACAATCAAGTATCTTTAATAAATAAAGTACATAAACTTTATAGTTTCTACACAAGAACCATACTATGTTTCATATTGGAATGAAAACACTACCGTTTCAATCATGGTTTAACATTGAATCATCAAAATTAGAATGAAACATGTATCCATAAAAGATATATCATCAAAATTGGAATGATATTTAGGACAATTTAATCATCGGAAACACATCGACAAGTTTTCATGTTTCGTATTGGAATAATATGATTATTCTAAGTAAATTCCCTAGATATATAATACCATCAAAATTGGAATGACATTATATATTTGTGGAATTTATGTGGAATCATCAAAATTATCTAAAACATGTCAACTGCCTAAAATTGATGCTTAAGTTTGAACTTCTCTATGGCTCCAATTGGATTCTAAATTTCAAAACAATTGGAATGTTAAAACTTTGACTCAATAGCTTTCAACTCCATTTTCCCTCACAGTTTTGATAATTAGATCACTTTCAAGTCTCTTAGTAAGAGCATTAGTCATACTTGTCGCAATTGCACTTTATCTATGAGAAAGTTCAACTAGGCTTCTTTCAGTCTTAATATACTCCTACTATTATAGAGTAAGTTATGAGCTACAGTGCATTGTAGCTTGATAGTCGCATAACAGAATTAGAGAGTTACTCAAACTTTTTAATGGATAACTAGCAACAATTTCTTCAACTCACTCAGCCTTTTTCCCTGCAGAGGATTACACATAGAGGTCTGATTTTATGGATGATAGCACAATGTCTGTTTGCTTTTTATTTCCATAACATTTATGTTTCTCCTAGTATAAACACATATCTACTAGTTATCGACTTTCACTAAATTCTGAGCACCATAATGCATCGGATCAGCCATTCATTCGAAGAATGACTAGAGTAGCACAAAGCAAACTCTTGAATACCACTCAGGTATCTCAATAGCCTCTTAAGGGCACTTAAATGTGTATAGGATTATTAGTGAATTTGCAGATCATACCTACCTTAAAGGCTATGTCTATTCTAGTGCAGATCTTTGTATACATGAGACTGTCAATTCCTTTAGAATGATCTACATGTCTCATAGTTGTACCATCATTAGGTGTCAACCTTTTATCATAATCATAAGGTGTTTCAAAACACACTTTCAATCACCATATCCCCACTTTTGAAACACATTTTGATTTGATGAGTTTAACTAAGAGTTATCCCTTGCCAACTGAAAAACTCACCCTTATACCTATGGTGTCCACAGTACTTAGGTTTTCATGTTGAATTCTTTGGATAGCACAATTTTAACTTCATTTGTAAGAGAGAGGTCACTTCCCAGAACATGCATGTTAACAGAACAAGTAAATAATAGCCACTATATTTGACACACCACAAAGTTAAAGGCACTGATCTGAATTACTTGATTCATATACTAGGCTCTTTCAAAAATTTGTCAAATTATTTATTCGTTGGCTATACATGTTTTAAGAACATACAATGATTTTACTATATTGTAAATCTTGTTCACTAAACATATTAGTTCAAAACTTTTCAGTACAAAACTGTTTAGTACAAAACATCTAGTACAAAGCCTTTTAATTATCCTTTATGAATGACAAAATTTTTAATAGATGTAAGGGTAAGAAGAATACTTATTATAGCGATATGACAAACATGTGAGTAGATATCAAATAAATCTACCCCATTTTCTTCAGTCAATATGTTAGCTACTAAAAAGTTTCTTCTACAAAACCACACTTACTTACTATAGTTTTAGCCCCTGTCGGCAGATCAACTAAATTAAAGTGTTATTGTATGACACAAAATCATCTCATTGTCTACTAAAGACTCTTCTTAGCTCATTTGTCATTCAGGTTTTTAAGTGTCAGTAAGGCCGGTTCTTGATTCCAACTGTGAATCATTGAACGTGTTTGTAGGACTAGATTATTTCATACATTTATCTTTGATGAAGACATCCTCAAAGAACTCTGCAAGTCTTGATTCTTCTAACACAAATTAGATAGATCCAACATCTGTCTACAGAAACTACATTCTACACTTTCTAAACACACACAAATATTTGTTGTTGGTCGTACTTTAGGCTTTCTAGGGTCATGTACTCTAACAGATGTATTACAACACAAATTTTTACTTTAACAAAATTATTGTGTTTTCAAACCATGATCTACAAGGTGTATTCAATTTAGAGTGTAATAACACATTAGAGATATGATTAACAATACAACATCACTCATAATTACACAAGACAAACAACAGTCAATAATATAGAATTCAATATTTCACTAAGTGTTTGATTCTAACTTTTATCAATACCGTTTAACTGTTGTAAGTAGAGTGCAGTAGAGATTATGCCCAATGCAAACTTCTCTAAAGTTGTTAAAACATATTCACCACCTCTATCAAATCTGAACCCTTGATTTTTAGCATTTAACTATAATTTTTTAATTCATTAAGAATAACAAGTGCTTCATTCTTCATATATATGATAGACTTATATTAATTATCTACAAAAGCGATTAAATACTTCTGACCAATAATCGTCTCATCTAGTTACAAAGCTACTGAGATCACAAATATCAGAATATATTGACTCAAGAAGTTGTGTGCTCCTAGAGACCATACTAAATGATTTTCTAGTGATCATAATCTGAGCACAACTTTCATATTTGTCATATTTAATGGTGTGTCATTTAGCAGTTATGAGTTTTAACAAGAACAAACAATTTAATATATAGTTCATAGTGATTCTAATTTTCAAAACAACTTAGATGTTAAAGCTTTTTACTCAATAGCTTTTAACTCAATATATAGTTCTCAAAACTTAGCCAATTATGCTATATTCAAGTACACAATTAGAGCTATTATTATTAATTGTCTCATTTGTTAAACTCAACTTATACATGCGATTGACAATATATGCACTTTATAAGAGTTAATACAAAGTTACTCTATCACATTTTACAAAATTATTTGCTTTCTCTAATGGTTCTAATAATGTCCACTTGCTCAAACACATTGAGCAAAGAGTTCTTTCCTTTATTCGTTCTTCATCATCTTCATAATGCTAAATGAGATAATGACTAACATATTATAATTCAATTTTGCACACACAGTCCAATGAACAAGAAAGAACAAAATATAACTAATAGAGTCATATTCTAGATTAAAAGATGCTCTCTCCTAAGTTACAGACATTTGTTATACATTTTATACATTTTTTTATTATTAGATAAGAAAATATGTAATCTCACACAAACTGCAAATAATGGATTTGTCAAAATATCTATACACATAGTATGATAAAACACTTAACAACCCTAAACATGCTAGTTTTTCAGAGCGAGAATAACTATGATCTAAAACTCTCAATCATATGATCAAACGCACAAGACGTTAACACAATCATCACATGAAAAATACTAAGAAAATTAGAGTAGATCATACCGACACTTCAAGTTAGAAGTGCTTTTCCAAATTCGATGGAGAAGTTTGCGTAGTGCAGACTTATCAAACCATGATGCTAATCCATCGTCTCCAACATACACAATTTGTAGATAACATTAAGGTTCCTACATTCATCAAATTGTTAAAGATTAGCCAATTAAACAAATTATTAGCACTATCTAATTCTAGCAACAATTTAATTGGAGATCCGAATTTTTTTTTAGTCAACATACAGTTTAACTTATCAAAAATATATATTTGGTTTTAGCACATAGCCAAAACAACTGTTCAACTTGTATTTAATTAAACAATGATTAATACGGTTTTGAACTTTAGCACTCAACAACAAAATTCAAACAAATAATTAAGTAACAGTTTAAATTGGGTGAGGAACTTATCTTTAATTTAGATCTGAATTGGAAGTACAATGCAATAGATTCAGTCTTCTCCCCAAACACGGAATACAAAATAATACACAATGGATTGTCTCCATTGGTTAGATCCAGATCTGATTTCTTTTGACCGGATCTGGATCTGATCCAACAGTCCAAACACCAAACAACAAATCTCCAACCAATAGAGTAGTTGTTGGACTGGATCTAAAACTAGATCTGCTCCAACAGTCCAAACACCAAACAGCAATCTCCAACCAATAGAGCACCTATTGGACTGGATCTGCTCCAACCACCCGAACACAGAACACCATAATCCACCAATTGAAAAAAAATCAAAATTTGGATCTGAGTTGTCTCCTTCTTCTCCTTCTATCTCACACAAAGATCAACAGATCGATGAAGAGAGAGATCTCTCATGGTGGCATCCGGCGACTCCAGTACTGAGGCGGCGAAGGTGGCCAGCGACGTCGGCGCCAGAGTCGGAGTCAGCGGCGACGGAAGTCGGTGGCCCGCTGCAGTGGCGGCTCCTGTGCCAGCGACGATGACGACGGAAATCGGTGGACCGCGGTAGTGCTTGCGGCGGCTGCTGTGCCAGCGAAGACGACGGTGGCAAGGATCCCGACGTACGGTGATCTCAACGACGACAACACCACCGACGAAACGATCCAAAACCGAGGGTTTCGACAAGATCCGACGGCTTCGATATGGTCCGATGAGATCCAACAAAACTCTGATTTTCCTTTTAATTAATCTCACAAATTGATTAATAATATCTCAAGATTGTTAGGTTTTGTGAGAAATTAACAATAGGGAATTAGGGTTTATCTCTAGATCTAAGTTGCTTGAGATATTCACCCTAGGTATCAAGATTGGAATACCTAGACTACTATCACAAGCCAGTATTTATTCCTAAATACTAGTTTGGGTATCGGGCTATAAGCCCACAAACCCGTGTTTCAATATCCAATCAATTGTACGTTCATTACATGTGTTACTCATATGCACATGCAATATTTAGATAGAGAGAATATACCAATATATCCAACATATTCCTACTGATAAAGATGCTCAGATTTTCAAATGGCATGTGAAGATTGTTTTTCCAATATTGCATAAGTGAGATATTGTTCTAGTGTTTCTATGCATCCGAATTTTGAATTAAAATCATATCTCTTAATCAAACCTTAAAAATCGTGCACTATTATATATAGATGTTTTTAGATGAATTTTTCAACAAAAAAATTATTATTTTCTTATTTTTTTTAAAAAAAAGTGCAATATTGAACGGGTTATACTATATATTATATTATATTATATAAGTTTGTGCAATATTGCACAAAGGCGCACTATTTAAATTATGTAGAATCAAAGAAAATAGTTCAAGGATATATTAAGTGGTTTACCCTTCGGGCTTCACTAGGGTTGGCATTCAAGTCGATCGGGCAGGGTCGGGCCCAACCTACCTGGGTTGGCCTGGGTTTCGGGTGGGCTCGTGTCAGGTTGGGTCATTAATTGGGCCGGGTTGGAAAGAAGGAAACTCGACCCAGGTCGACCCGCGAACCAGTACGGGTTGAACCCGTATCGGGTCGGATCAGGTCGCGGGTTGGCTTGGGAAATTCATGATTTATTTTTTTTAACTCAATTTTTTTATAACAAAAATGTACAACCAGTATAAGAGTGAAACAAAATCGTATATATTATTAATTTCAACTTCTATGAAATGTTTACAACTTTTTTACATACAAATATATGCAATATATATATATATATATATATATATATTTCTTGAATTACATGTTTAAGGGGATAATCTAGAATTCGAGATAGCCTAGAATTAGATTGAAGAAAGGGCACTGGACTGTTGTCGTGCACCTCTACTTAACCTAAACCTATGATCTCATCACCCTAAATTCCCTACTCTTGTTGTTGATCTTCAGCAAGTTGCTTCAACTTGTTGAGGTGCGACAGCTTTTCCTTGAGTTCTGTCTTCAACCTTCATCCAATCTTCCGTGCACATGAGCATTTCCAACGAATCTGGCTTCCTCTGTTAAAATTCTGGCACTTGTAAAAAAAACACTTTCTAAAGCTACTATAGAGACATGAGTTTGTAGATCTCTAGCCATATGTGAAAGAATAGGAAAAAGATTTTCATGTTCTTTCCACCATTGTAGTACTTCAATCTTAGCACTAGAACTCTCACTATCTTGTTGATATACCAATTTAAATCATTATGAGCATTAGTCCTAGGTTTTTTTTGATTGAATACGAGCAAGTAAATTAGCTATACATCTTCTAATGTACTCTTACACTTACCTCTAAAAGTAGTAGAAGAAGAAGTAACTAAAGGGTGCGCAAATATTTTTAAAATTGACCTCCATTCTGGACATCATCAGTTAAAGATAAAGTCTGCAGTTGTGCCTAAAACAGCTTTCAGAACAAGATGCAGGCATTATGAGTTCTTAGTGATGTCGTTTGGGTTGACTAATGCACCTGCTGCATTTATGGATTTGATGAATCGCGTGTCCAAGCCATATTTAGATCAGTTTGTGGTAGTATTCATCGATGACACCTTAATATTCTCGAAGAACCACGAGGATCATGAAAAGCACTTGTCGATTATTTTGCAAACTTTGGAGGAGAATAAACTATATGCCAAGTTGAAGAAATATAAATTTTAGTTGGGTAGTGTTGCATTTCTTGGACATGTAATCTCCAAGGAAGGGGTACATGTGGATCCGTTGAAGGTTGAAGCAATTGTCAATTGGAAGATGCCGACTAGTGTGACTGAGATTTGGAGCTTCTTGGGACTAGCTGGTTATTACAGAAGATTTGTGGAAGGATTTTCCAGTATTGCAGCTCCATTAACTTGACTCACACAAAAAGGTGTCAAATATGTGTGGACAGAAAAATTTGAGCAGAGATTTCAAGAGTTAAAGAAGCACCTAGTATCTGCACCAATTTTTATTATTCCTTCAGGGTCGGGTGGTTGAATAATATATAGTGATGCGTCGATAATTGGTCTTGGGTGTGCCCTTATGCAAAATGGGAAGGTTGTGGCTCAAGACAACTTAAAACTTACGAGCAGAACTATCCGACACATAACTTGGAGCTTGTGGCCATGATTTTCGCATTGAAAATTTGGAGGCATTATCTTTATGGCGAGACTTGCGAGATTTATACAGATCATAAAAGTCTCAGGTATATTTTTAATCAAAAAGAATTGAACATGAGGCAAAGAAGGTGGCTCGAATTAATGAAGGACTATGACATAAATATTCATTTCCACACTAGGAAGGCAAATGGTGGCCGATGCACTGAGCAGGAAATCACATGGTACCTTAGCAGCCATGATCACTAAGCAGAAACAAATTTTAAGAGATTTAGAGAAGCTTGATATTGAGATTCAGGTGCATGGGTCGGAAGCAACAATTTCCAATCTTCAAGTGAAGTCGTTCTATTAAAGATAATAGTAGCAGCATAGAATGAGGACCCGCAATTGGTAAAAATCAAGATCAAAGTGCAGCAAGGCCTCCAGCCGAAATTCTTGATTCGGGATGGAGCATTGAAATTTGACAATCGATTGTGTGTTCCAAAAAATTTTGAGTTGAAGAAGGAAGTAATGGAGGAAGCACATCGTTCACCGTATACAGCTCACCCTGGAAGTACTAAGATGTACTGAGACTTGCGGGAGAATTTATAGTGGAACAATATGAAGCGAGAGATTGCAGAATTTGTGGCTAAGTGCTTAGTGTACCAATAGGTGAATATAGAACACTAGAAGCTAGCAGGATACCTCCAGCCTCTTCCTATCCCAGAGTGGAAATGGGAGAAAATTAATATGGATTTCGTGACTGGGCTACCTAGAAGTCAAAGGGGTAATCATACAATTTGGGTGGTAGTGGATCTCTTGACAAAGGCAGCGCACTTTTTGCCTTCTAAGATTTCTCATCCTCTTGAGAAGCTAGCTAAATTATATGTTTGGAAAATTGTTAGACTACATGGATTACCGACATGAATCATTTCGGATAGGGATTCAAGGTTCCTTTCAGGATTTTGGAAGGGCTTGCAGAATGCATTGGGACAAAGCTATCCTATAGTACAGCTTATCACCCCGAGACAGATGGGCAGCCAGAAAGGACCAACCAAACATTGGAAGACATGCTTCGTTCATGCGTATTAGACTTTAAGGGTGGATGGGAAGAGCATTTACCATTGATTAAGTTTGCATATAATAATAACTACCATGCTAGCATTAGCATGGCACCTTACGAGGCACTTTATGGCAGAAAATGTTGGTCTCCTATTTGTTGGGATGTAACGCCCCAAATTTTTTTTTCTTCTAACTATTCCTTATTCAAATGTTTACTACTTAATCTATTACTTATCTACACCATTTCTTATATAGAAAAATACTCATAGATTTTATTAAAAAATTTAGGGCCCCTGAAATATTAGCCATTTTACAGATTTTCCTTATGAAAATATGCAAACAATTACAAAAATCAATGTACCTGTAATATATATCAATTCTCCCCAGGCCAGGTCATTTAACATCATACATGCAATAATAAATACGGCTCTGGGGGCAAAATACTTCATAACATGCAAGATACAAATTAAAAACAAAAATTCTTTGGAAACTTATATGATTTTTAGAAAAATTTTAGAAAAACCTTTCAAAAACCAACCATAGAACCCAGTACTCCACAACGAGATGAGTACGGGCTTTCATACCTCATCACAGCACTATAGATATATTACCTCTTACCGTTATACACATCATCTTCCATAACACAATATAATACATCATTCTACTCCCATTTCTACATATAATACACGCATATATATATTCCATTTTATTACAACCAATGTATATCTAAACTACAACATCTATCTCACCTTGCTGCTATCAAAACCTGCAGGAGAGTTAGGGTCGTCCACCCTCAGGGAGGGACTCCCCTAACCCCCAAAAAACAACAGAGGTTAGCCATGTCTGGTATGAGTATAATTTACTAGTTAAGCAAATAAATTAAACTATATAAAGAAAATAGAATGAACTTACGAATATCAAGCTAATAAAATTCCACATGAAATCTGAACATAAAAACATCATAAATGCAACTTTATATCAAAATGATCTTCTAAATCTGCACCCATCTACATATCCATAATCACTCTCACTACCTTGAAGTTGTGCCTTGGCAGGTAGTTCCCACAATTTCCATGGAAATAGCGGGCAAGTAGTTCCTCGGCACAATTCCAAGGCATAACAACTTATATTAGCTCATATCACACTTATCTTTAGTTTCAAAAACATTCACATATTCCTCACTTAACACACATCACTTTATGCATCATACTAATATCACATATAACTTTACTTTACGTTCATATAATAATATATCACACATACAACTTTCTTTACTCCTCATATTCTTTTCCATACCACAATTTGTTCGAGTTATTCACATTAATTTTACACACATAAATCCTTCATGATTAATCTCATATACACCACATCATAATAATTCATATAGATAATTTCTTCACTTTATATCCAAAGACATAACACTATATTAATTCACATATATAATTCTTTTACTTTTCATATTTAATCACATACACAATGTTCTTCTTTTCATGAATGTCTTCACATCACCACTTCTTTATTTTCATTTCTAATTATATAATGATGTTAGATATTATTATAGTCCCATATTGGTTGTAGAGTTGTTTTGATATTTGTTCTCCTCCTATATATAGGTGGTATTATACTTGGTTGAACTCAATTCAATATTCAGTATTATTTTCATCTCTCTGATTTATCTTAACATGGTATCAGAGCTAATTATCCAAATTTCCCCTTCTTAAATTTCCTCATCAAAAATTCTCCAATTCCAAAAAAAAAAACCTTCATCTTCAACCTCCCGTCAAGATCGCCAAAACCCTCAAGATCCACAGTCGTCGAAACCCTACCACCATACACCATCGTCATCCTTTCCAGTGCTCGTCGAAACCCTACTCTCCTCCCTCACCAAACTTCATCTTCAACCTCCCTTCAAAATCGCAGAAACCCTCAATATCCACTGTCGTCGAAACCCTACCACCATACACCATCGTCGTCATCCATCGTCATCCTTTCCGGTGCTCGTCGAAACCCTACTCTCCTCCTTCATCATCATCCCCCCCTTTCCGGTGCTCGTCGCTTCCGGGTTCTGATGGAGATCCGAAAATGAGCCAATCCGACTCGACAAAGGATCTCCTCCGTCGCCGGCGCTGCCGCCACCTGCTCCTCCGCCTCCTCCTCCGGTTCCGATCATCATTGGTTTTGTGAAACCCTAACCCTAAGTTTGGAAATGGCTTGTTAGGTTTTGGATCCACTTTTCTTTACTGTTAAAAAAAATAGAAAAAAAAGAGAAAAAAATAATAATTCTACTACTCTATGTTGACGATATGATCATTACTGGGGGTGACTCTGCGGGCATTACATCTACCCAGAAATACCTTGATCAGCAGTTCCATATGAAAGACCGTGGCGGACTACGTTATTTTCTGGGCCTAGAGATTGCTCATGGATCTCAGGGGATACTCATTTCTTAACAGAAATACACATTATATATTATCTCCGCTGCATGCCTTTCTGACAGTAGATCAGCGGATACACCCTTACAGCTTCATGTGAAGCTTCGTCCCATTGGTGGTGAGCTCCTTCCTGATCCCACTAGATACAGACAGATTGTTGGACAGCTTGTCTACTTATGCATGACCAGACCCGATATTGCACGTGTTGTCCATCCGAGCCACCTATCCCCAGCAGCTACTAAAAAGAGGGTGGGAACCGCAAGTCAGTGTTGTCAGTTAGTTTGTTTCTGCTCCTATATCAGTTCACTAAGGTGCTCTTCTTTGGATTCTTAGATATCTTCGGGGCACTATTATTCGCTCATTATTCATGCCTGCTACATCCAAACTAGAGCTGAGTGCATATTCTGATTCAGATTAGGCAGGTGATCCTACTACCAGACGGTCTACCACAGGTTTCTGTCTATTTCTTAGTGATTCGCTGATCTCATGGCGAGGTAAGAAACAAGCCGTTGTTGCATGTTCTTCGACTGAAGCTGAGTACAGAACAATGGCAGCTACTACTAGAGAGATTGTTCATATTCGTTGGCTGTTATCAGATATGGGTGTCACTCTTACATGAGCTACTCCTCTTCATTGTGATAACCGGAGTGCATTGCACATTGCAAGCAACCTGGTCTTTCATGAGCGAACGAAGCATATAGAGATTGATTGCCATTATATTCGTGAGCGCTTTGAGGCAGGGACCATTTCTCTCCATTCTGTTACATCTTCCGAGCATACTGCAGACTTCTTCACCAAATCCCATAATGTTCAGAGATTTAGATACTCAGTAGGCAAACTCACACTGTTTGACCCATCGTGAGTTTGAGTGGGGGTGTTAGATATTATTATAGTCCCATATTGGTTGTAGAGTTGTTTTGATATTTGTTCTCCTCCTATATATAGGTGGTATTGTACTTGGTTGAACTCAATTCAATATTCAGTATTGTTTTCATCTCTCTGATTTATCTTAACAAATGCAATTACCTCGTTTTTCATACTTAGTTGACCACATACTTCGTTTACCATTTATTTTTATTTACAAACTCATGACTCATGTTCCTTCATAGTCATCTTCATCCATATACATTTTCTATCTCATTCTCATATTACATAACATCACACTCATCAAGCTTACAACATATTGATATTTATTCTCATCACACAACTTCACATGCATTCATTCATATAACAACCCATACACTTCCCTCGCATCTCATTACATATATTTATTCTATCATAAATTATCACATTCATTCGTTTTCATCGCATATCTTCATTCATTCATTATCATCACATATCATCACATTCCTTTAGTCTCATAATACCACATTTATCCCTATATTATAACATATCTCATAACATCGTATTTATTCACCTCATGGCACATCTCATACGTCTCGTAACACATTAACCATCACTCTCATTTTACCTATTACGATTTACCTTCTTTTCATTCTAATTTCAACATACAGCTTATTTTAATGCTCTTCTCATTTTATCATATACTTTACTTTATAATTCATTCTCATCCTGTCATACAACTTTAGTTACTTCGCATTCTTATCAATAATATATCTTACTTTAATTTTCATTTACATCTCATATTACAATTTTACTTTAACTTTTATTCTCATCGAATTATACTCCGCACCCCAAACATAGTTTGGGTACTTCCTCGTGGCAAAACCAACGAGGAAAAAGAAAACAACGCACCCCAGCAAAGCTGGGTACTTCCTCGTGGCAAAGCCGACGAGGGAAAGAAAACACCGCACCCCTAGTTTCACTAGGGTACTTCCTCGTGACGTCTGTCATCGAGGGAATATCACTGCACCCCAGCTGAGTTGGGTAATAATCACCGCACCCCAAGTAGAACTTGGGTAATAACTCATCACATCCTAAGCCGATAGCTCGGTTGTTACTTTACTTTATTTTTTTCATCTTCAATTCACTTTACTTTTTATTTCCATCTCACAATACAACTATCATATCAACAACCCACCAATTCACCCTGGGAGTTGTGCCAACGCAGGTAGTTCCCACCATTTTCATGGAAATGGTGGGCGAGTAGTTTCTTGACACACTTCCAAGATACAACAAACTCGTATCATATCATATTTTACTTTAATAATCACTCTCGTAACCATTCTTATCACACAATCCCACTTACTTATATTATTCTTCACATAATATATTTTACTTCATGTTTCACACTACTCCTATTACATATAACTTTACTTTTCATTCATATAATACATCCACATTTTCTTCATTTTATTCATATTAATTCACACACACACCTCCTTTACTTTTTCATTCTCGTTCCGTATTATACACTTTCTACATAATTTCTCATATTCATTCCATATCATACACTTTATTTACTTTCTCAATCTCATCTTATAATATAACTTATTTTACTCTTTATTCTCTACTCATAATACACTTAATTTAAATTCCCATTCTCATTTCACATTATATGGTCTCTCTACTATCTCATTCACATTTCACAATACATTGTTTTCATCTCATAATACCCTTTCTTTAACATTCATTTTTTACTTTATAACACCTTACTTTGATATCTATTTACATATCATAATACACTTCACTTTAACTCTCATTCTCTTCAGATACTACATTGCACCCCAAATATAGTTTGGGTAATATACACCACACTCCAAAGCTGTTAGCTTGGGTAATACTTTACTTTTCATTCTCATTATACTCTTTCTTTACTTTCTCATTTTTCCTTTCATTTCACATTTATTCGTTTTATTAATTTTTCGACCAGTGAGCCACAGTATCTCACTATACTGATAGCCGACAGTCCAGTAAACACGCGGACCCCCCCTCCCGGGTCTTACGTGTTCGAGGCTACGTCTTCCTCCCAGCCTATGCCAGCGAGGGAAACATGCACCCCAAGTAGAATTTGGGTACTTCCTCCTAGCCGAAGCCAGGAAGGAAAAACATGCACCCCAGATAAACTGGGTACTTCCTCCGAGCCGAAGCTAGGAGGGAAACACGCACCCCTAGTTTCACTAGGGTACTTCCTCGCGACATCTGTCATTGAGGGAATAACCGAGCCTCAAGCCGATAGCTTGGGTGATAAAAACACGCACCCCAAACATAGTTTGGGTAATAACCACGCACCCCAAGCCGGTCCTTGGGTATTAGGAGGTCTTGCCCAAACCCTCAGGATTTCTGTGGGTTCTGGTCAACATCATTTATTTATTATTATCATTTTTTATTTCATCTTTTCATCTTATTTTATCATCATATAGCATCTCATCTTTTATTTCAATAAATTGCCACATCTTTAACATTTGCCATGAGAATTATTATCTCATTTTATTACCACTTATCATCTCATCTTTTATCTTAACGTATTAACACATGTTCGTTGTTCACCATAATAATTATCTTCTCATTAAATCACATTTTTTGCATACACTATGTTATTTAACTTATAAAACCATCACATCATATTATTGCATATCATGAATGCATCATATTATCTATTTTGTCACAACATCACACATTATGAGTATACCATGCTATTTATTACCTCATTATATCACATATTTGCATACACCCGGTTATTTAATTAATAAGATTATTACATCATGTTATTCTGTATCAGAAATGCACCAAAGTATATATTTAATCACATTATAATATCTTATAAATATATCAAATTAAGTAGATGATTATATCATATTATCGCCCATTAGTTTCACCTTGAACATTACTATATCATATATATACGCACTCATTAATTTCATTTATTAGGATACCACAACTCATTATTACCCATATATAGCATAAACATGCACCATATTGGTCAATACATCATAATACCACACACACACACACACACACACACACACACACACACACACACACACACACACACACACACACATATATATATATATATATGTCATTTTTGTTTATCTTCTGTATATCATACGTATATCAACACCAATTACCTCCTATCATCATATATATACCCATTATATCACCCATAACACCAAATATTCATTACCACACAAATTCACAATATAACACAATTTCAACATATACAAATTCTGTATTTTCGGTTAAATCTTCATTTGGCTATAATTCACACAAATCATATCAAATCCATATAAAACTTTGTCACAACATACTATACACCTAGTATAATCATACTCACCTGACGAGCCAGCCAGAAGACACTCCTCGCTCACCCGATCGCTAATCAAACTTCACTTTATAATGCCTATTAAGAAATTTATAGAACGTGAGAGTTATTAATTAAAAATACACATTATCAATCCATCAAATTCACACTAAACATACTTACGCATCGCATATAACATACCTAAGCCTTTCAAATCACCTATTTTCTATTCTTATTGCCAAAACCCAATTTTTAAGCCAATAAACTTTATTCTCTCAATTTCCAGATACCAGAAAAAATCCTAATAATTATCAAACAATTGCTAAAATTAATCGTAGATGCTTCTTAATTATCCCATATAATTACACATCATCTTAATATTTATTAGTATACAATAGTCATGATTTTACTAATCTCAAACTCTATGTTAGGAAAAATTTCTAAATTTATTATCATAAAAATCAAAATCTTTCACCTTAAGCATGTTCTACAAACTCTACAAGCATCTACTACTATGATTTTTTATGCAAAGAAAAGTGAACCACACAATCCAATAATCAAAGGTACAAATTGATATACCTTCACGAAACCCTCCCCAAAAACTGACGCTACCACGTTGAAGAGCACCTCAAACTTTCCTAGAATCCTTAAAAAATTGAAGCTTGAAGTGGAGGAGGGTTGATTGAACACCTAGGGTTTGGGGGTAATGGGTTTCGACCGACGAAATGGGAAAGGCATTTTGGTCTGGGCGAAATGAAGGGGAAGGGGAAAAAAGAAATGGAATTGAAAATTAATTCTAAACCCCCCCCTATCATCAAAATATTACAAATAAACTCTAAACTCTACATTTTAATAATACTAATAATATAAGATACATTAACTTATCTCATAATAATCCTCCAAAATTATAAAATAAAAATAAATAATATTTCTTCACATAAAACTCGACTCATAACTCCAATATATTAATAATACTGATCCAACACAAATGTCAACACCAATATCAATATTTAAAAATAAAATAAAATATTCCTAAAATAATTCTCACCACTCTAGAGATGTAAAAACGGGTATTTTCGGTATTTTAAAATTTCGAGGTGTTACATGGGAGGAAGTAGGAGAAAGGAGGTTACTTGGCCCAGAGTTGGTGCAAATCACAACTGAAAAGATACAACTGATTCGAGATCGGTTGTTGACAGCTCAAAGCAGATAAAAGAGTTATGCAGATAATCAAATGAGGGAACTGCAATTCGAAGTAGGCGATCATGTGTTTCTCAAAGTATCTCCTTCTAAGGGTGTTATGTGTTTCGGGAAGAGCATGAAGTTGAGTCCTAGTACAATGGCCCTTTTGAAATTTTAGAAAGGGTAGGAGCCGTCGCATATAGGGTGGCCTTGCCTCCAGAATTGTTTATGGTACACAATGTGTTTCATCTATCCGTGCTGAGAAATTACATTCCATATCCAAATCATGCCTTAAGTTATGATCCACATCAGAATTCAGAGAACTTAACTTACATCAAAAACCAATTCAAATACTCAACTGAAAAGAACAAACACTGAGATCGAAGACTGTCTGCTTAGTGAAAGTATTGTGGAGCAATCTCTCATCGCAAGAGGCAACTTGGGAACGTGAGAACGAAATGAAGGAAAAATATCCCGAATTATTCAACAATTCAGGTAAATTTTATATTTTGAGGACAAAACTTTTTTTAGGGGGGATAGAATATAATGCCCTAAAATATTCATTATTTAATATTTGCATATAGAAAGAAAGTTATACTTATATTATATATGATTTTTATGCAAAAGACAATTATTAAGGGCTATTTTGTAAAAGTGATAAAAAAGGGTTTCGGTTCCGCTTCTTTCTCTCCTTCCCGTGATCTCTCTTTTTCTTTCTTTTTCCCTTCCTTGGGGCCGCTGCCACAACTATTAAAAGAGAGAGAAAGAAGAAGCCATAGGAGAAAATCAAAGGTAAGGATGGCATCAGGTCCGGGCCAGCCCGGGACCGGCTCGGCCCCCCTCCTACCCGGGCTTAACCGCAACCCTGGTCCCCCTCTGACCCGGTCTGGTCCGGTCCCAGTTTTTCGGCATTTGGCCCGATTAGGCCCGGCCCGCTTAAGGCCCGAGACCGGCTGAACCGGCCCGCCCGGGCTCGGGCCGGTCCGGACCGACCGTTGGCCAATTATTATTATTATTATTATTATTATTATTATTATTATTATTTCCAGAAAAAAATTACAAAAAAGCACCCCAACGGATTTATACTGGCTAGTTTTGGGGGGTACTTTAGGAAATAAAAAAAATGGCATTTTCTATAAATACCATACCATTTCTTTCATTTCTCTTCACTAATTCACTAAAATATCTCATTCTCTCTGCTATTTCTCCAATCAACAACAACAATTTGATGATCAACACTCCCTCAAGTGATCAAGATCAAATTTCTCTACATTTTGAAGGAATCAAAATCAACAACAATCAAGTGATCAACTCATCAACATTGAACAACAACAATCAATACTACTTCTACTCCTAGCTCTCAAGTCTCAACTTTCTTACGGTATTTTAGTATGATTTTAATTTGTAGAATTAACATAGTTTATTATTTATTATTCTCATATAATTTGTGTTTTCTTGATCTTCTTCCTCTCATTTTTTTAGATTTTATTTTTAATTTTGGTAAGGTGGTAAAAGAAACATACACTACTTCACTCACTAGTTCTTGATATTGTTGTTATTTTTTAATTGAGATAGATTGTTGTTTGTTTTTAATTATTAGTTGCCATACATTTTGTTGTTATTTTCTTTCTAATTTTTACATACACTAGTTTTTTATAGTTAAATGGCCTCTAATCGATCACGCGGTGGTGGTAGACATAGTAGTCAAGAATCTCCTAGTCATCACATTCCTTCCATTCCTAACCCATATATAGATAGTGAAGAAATATTTATGAATTATGATAGTTTTTCCGATTTGAATGAAATACACTCAAATCCTATAAAAATAGAAGATCATGTAGAAGCACAATCATCGGAACAAGGTCCTTCTCTAAACTCAAGGAAAACAAGAGGGACTACTTCCGAAGTACACAATTTTTTCAATTTTGTCCCTTCACAAAATGATAAGAGTGTAGAACTTAAAATTTGTAAGAAGTGCCAAACTCCATATAGGTTTAAAATAGGATCGGGTACGGGTACACTTCAACGTCACTTAAATAAATGTCAACCACAATTTTCGAAAGATAATCTCACACAACAAAAAATACATCCTAAAACCGGTCGAGTAGATAGTCATGCATATGATCACGATCTTGTTCGTAGGGAAATGGCTAAATTAGTAATTAGGGGTGAATTGTCATATTTGTTTGGTGAACAAAAATATGTAGAGACTTTTGTACAAACCACCTTCAACCTCCATTATAAAAAGATTGCTAGGAATGTTGTTAAGAGTGATTGTAAATTAGTACAATGAGACTAAGGATTTTTTTATAGCAACACTAAAATCACTAAACACTAGAGTTTCATTGACATCGGATGGGTGGGTAGGAGTAAACGGGGTTCCAATGATGTGTGTAACATGTCATTGGATAGATTCGGATTGGTTACTTCAAAAGAGAATAATTTCTTTTGGATATGTTAGGTACCCACATAAGGGTGAAATTATAGCCACACACATTATGGAAGCATGTAATAATTTTTGTATTTATAATAAAGTGTTTGTTATTGGTTTTGATAATGCCTCCAATAATACTAAGGTAATTGAGAGTTTAAAAATTACTTTAGAACCTATAGAACCCGAAATTTTTCATGTTAGGTGTGCTTGTCACATTTTAAATCTTTGTGTGCAAGATGCACTAAAATATGAAAATGATAAACTAGAAGCAATGAGAGATTGTGTTCATTATATTACATTGAGTGCTCCAATTTATCAAGCTTTTCATGATTGGTGTAAACTTAGGGGCATTGTATGTAGACGTTTTCCTAAAGATGTACGACATCGTTAGAATTCTACCTTTGAATTATTAGGTGTTGTTCTTCATTATCGTTTTAATCTTAGAGATTTTTGTGTCGCAATGGGTATGCAAAATTGTATGTTAGATGATGATTTTTGGTTTTTTGCCGATAGTTTGTATAAATTTTTACAACCTTTTAACGATGCAACTTTGCAATTTTCAAAAACATATACATCTACATCTAGTGGTATTTTACTTGAAATTGTGGCTATGATGACAACAATTAAAGATTTGTAAAATGACCCTTTTATTGGATATATGGTTAATGCGGCATATGTTAAATTTTTGAAATATTTTCATCCAATTCCTATATTATATTGTGTAGCTAGTGTAATGAATTCTATGATTAAATTAGATGATACAAAAAATTTAATTGAAATTTTTTACACTTATACCCCACACGATGGAATACTTGATTTTGATCATGTTGCTTTTACTCGTAAATTTGAGAATATTTTGATTCTATGATAGGATTTATTCATCTAACACTATTCAAACACAAACACAAACACAAAATATTGATTCTTCTTCTTCTTCTTCCTCCATATTAGCAACAGGAAAGAGTCAAGCTAAAATTGGTGGTTTAAATCTTATTAAATCAAAAAAGCCAAGAACCAATTCACCAATGAGTTAAATTGGTATAATGCACAAAGTGCAGTTGAAGATGTAGAAGATGTGTTACAATTTTGGAAGAGTAATGAAGCAATTTTTAATATTCTTTCTCGAATGGCTAAAGATCTGCTAACAACACCGGTGTCAACTGTTGCATCGGAAAGTGCTTTTTCTCTTGATGGTAGGATAATGAGCCCGAGCAGGAACAGATTGACAGCCAAAAATTTGGAGATGCTAGTATGCGCCGAAGATTGGATGAAAGCAGAAGAGAGGACCCAAGACTTACTTGAAGCACAAGCTGGAGCTGGATCAACAAGTAGCGATGAATGAAGAATTACATTTAGTTAATTTACATTAAAATGTTGTTCAATAAATTGTAATTAATTGAGAAATTTTGGGTGATGAGATTCTATATTTAGGTTAAGTTAAAGTGCACGACAATTGTCCAATGCATTCTCTTCAATCTAAGTAGAGGCCATCTCGATCTTTAAATTCAAGTAATTCCCTTGATTTGTAATTTGATCTAATTAGACTAATTTGTATGAATTTTATTCATGTACTTCATTTTATTCAAGAAGTTCAAATTTATTAAATCATGTGCTTCATTTATTCATGTACTTCAATTATTTATGAAATTTTATTCTTTGCAATTGTTATGAAATTACAAATCCATATACTTGATCTTTAATAATATTTTACAAAAAAAAAATCTCCCTAAACACGAGCCCGGCCCGGCCCGGCCCCCACATTTGGGTCCTGGGGCCAGGTCCGGGCCAAGGTTTCCAACCTTGAGCCCGGTCTAACCTAGCCCGCGTAGTGGAGGAGCCCGGCCCGGGTAGGCCCGGGACCGGTCAAAGCCTGGTCAAACCCGGCCCGGCCCGGCCCGAGTGGCCCGAATGCCATCCCTAATCAAAGGTAACTTTGCTAATAGTAAAAGATATATGTATTTAATTATTTTATTAGTTTCTTATTAGACTCTAGAAACTTGCTAGGTTGATAAGATTGTAAAACCCTAAATTAATAAAATTTCAGGGGTGCATAGTTTAGTTTTAATCATACTTTCTTCATCAAATGAATTGGTAATTATAGTTAATTGTAGAATTATGTATGCATCATTTCCTTGTTGATTGATTGTAGCAATGTTCTTCAAACTCTTGTATATCGTGTATTGAATGCATAAATCTTAACACACTTAGTAAAGATGAATGATAAAGAAGAGTTATCCCCTTTGAATTAAAACGTTATCTTCGTCTTCATCTTCATCACATAATGCATCTTGAAGTTGAGATTTATTATATAAATGAACCCAACCAGGCCACAAAATTATAAGTTGAAGTTCTGTTTAACAACAAAACAGTGGATCTACACAATTAAGATAATTATAAACAAAGCATTAATATGGAACAAACACGACACTGGAAACATCACTGTTAGTGCACAACTTCTAGTTGATCTTGTCATGCATATTTGAGGATAAACTACTTAAACATGGAAAATAATATTGAAAATATTCACAGAACAATGATGGTAAATATCATTTCAATTTTATTTTGTGAGAGGAAGAAACAATTCTGAATAATTGTGTATGCATGTACTTTGTGTTTTCACGAATTAGTTGATATTGTTATTTAAATCATGATTATATTATAATAGGAGAACACTGGAATTAAGGAGTCGTTTGGAGGACCCGTAGTTGATTATTATTTCGCCAACTGTTGTAAGTAATTGAATATCTATACCTCGTAGAATGTAATTTTATAAAATATTTTTTTATTTTGTAATGTTGTTATATTGTGAGTATTCTAGATAAATTTATGTTATGTGATGATGTGCAACTATTAAATTGAGATTAATATATTGTGGTGTGTTTGTATGATATGAAATTGTGATATATGAGTGCTTTGTCATATGTATGTGGATTGTGATTAGTAATATCGGTGGATTGTCATTTTAAACTATAACATTATGCATTATTTTACATAGTTTGAGTAAGGATGTATATACATGAGTGGTCTTATGACGTTGTGAATATTGAGATGGTTATTTAAGTTATTACCATATCTACTGTTGTGTTGCTCATGTGTCATGCATCTAAGTTTATATACCGGTAAATGAGTCTGGAATTTAAGTAATCCCTATGGGCTCTCATGTGTCCACTCTATGAGTGATGATTTCTTTTGCGCAATAAGTTGTCCTGCCACGAACTGTACTGGTGTATACCTTGTCAACCGGAGTAGTAAGTATTGACCGCATGTGAGGGGAGCGTACCCAAATTCCTTTGCATTCTAGATATTCTTTTGCTACTATTTGTAGTGGCTTATGGTGTCGCATTAATATGTTTAATTATTAATGTGGCATTTTATAAGTTGTCGGCTACTTGTTATATTTATTCAATTACTTCTCAGCGTCAGCTTATTTTGTTGTTAATAAATTTTTTCAGATTAGTGCATCAAGGCCGAGTGGTTGAAAGGAATAATGGAGCTGTAAGCTTATATCTTTTGAGAATAAATTATTATAGACAGTGTCAAGCTCATAATTGAATTTTGAATCTTGTTTTAAAGTTATTTTTGTGTGTTGGAGTTGTAATGAGACTTCTTGCTTGAAAGGTTTAATCATTCTTGTAATAATTATATTTTTTGTCAGCCACTTCAGCTACTTTTTATTGATGGACTTTATTATCATGAGATTGTATAATTATTATGTTATTGTAATGGTTGATATGATTTGGGGGCGTTACAACAAGAAACCAAACAATATGAATACCCCTTTCCATTTCCCTCCAATCATAACACCTTCTCAATATCCAACTCCTATTAGTCTTAAATCACAAAGGCAAAGAGTTCAATTACTGTGCTAGTCCTAGTGTTGGTTTTCGTGGCTCAGCTAGCCTTTACAGAGGCCACCATCAGCTGTATTGACATTGGCATGGCCATTCGGCAATGTGTGTCCCTTACCTCAGTGGACTGGCACCAGTGCCAGCTGCTGCGTGTTGTAATGGAATTGAGCATATCAGTTGAACATAGCCAGCACCACATAAGACCGACAAGCAGCATGTTGATGCATAAAAGAGGCAGTGTTTAACCTTACGGGGCTCAAAGGTAGTTGCGTTAGTGTATTGCTGGTTAAGTGCAATGTCCCCCTCCCTTACCCTATCTCTTCTTCTGTTGATTGCACTAGGTGAGTTTACGGTTCATTTACAGTATAACATGTTGAGAAATGGATAGACTAGTGAACTCATCTCATATTATAGTATTCAATTAGGTTCAATCGCTCTTAATTGAACTTGAACCATATCTTCTTTTTTTTTACATTAGCTAATATATATATAGTTGTACTAATGTGCTCTAAGATTAGGAGGGAAATGGTGTTGGTGCTTTGGGCTAGTGATTAGACGGGAAGAATGGAAAGAAAAAAAATGTTCTCTTTAGGTGGACGGCTTATCCTGCTTAACTCGGTTGTCAGCTCTATTCCTTTATACTTTCTGTCATTTTATGAGATACCGGTTTGGGTTATCCAGAAGATCGACAGACTTAGAAGACGGTTCCTATGACATGGTTCTGGAACTGACAGGTTAATGAACTCATTTCATATTATAGTATTCAATTAGGTTTAATCGCTTTTAATTGAACTTGAACCATATGTTCTTTTTTTTATACATTAGCTAATATATGTATAGTTGTACTAATGTGCTCTAAGATTAAAAAAAATGGTGTTGGTGCTTTGGGCTAGTGATTAGCCTGGAAGGATGGAAAGAAAAAATGTTCTTTTTAGGTGGGCAGCTTATCCTGCTTAACTCGATTCTCAGCTCTATTCCTTTATACTTTCTGTCATTTTATGATATACCACTTCCAAACCACCACCTCAGAAATTCATACTCTCAACCTATCCAACAACAGGTTCACCAACACTATCGGCACAATCTCCTCCTTCTCCAAACTTGTCTCGCTCGACCTATCTCATAACATCCTTAGCTTCGTGCCAACCGGGCTTCAAGAACTTCGCAGTCTAGACTTCTTGGATGTATCCTACAACTCCATGTCTGGACTTTTCCCTAGGGAATTTCCCATAACCAACACCCTCAAGTCCCTCAATGTCTCATTCAACAAGCTTACAGGCCATGTCCATTCAACCATGGTGGACAAGTCCGGCTGCTCGGCTTTTATAAGCCCTGGTCACTCTATCTCTTTCTCTTATTCTTTGTTAGCAAAGAAAAGGCATAAAAAACAACAACAAGACAAACCAAGTAAGAGGGTGGTGCACCACAAACTTATTGTTATACTTGTAACAACTAGTGTTTTACTAGTAGGGCTAGTAGGATGTGGTGCATTGTGGTGTGTTATGAAGAGGAGGAAGAAGCGAGAATGGAAGGAGGATGAGATGGGGGTGAAAGAGGAGGAGGAGGTGTCGAGTTGGGTCAGAGAGGCGAGGTGGGGAGCGGCGATGGTGGTGTTTGAGAAGGCATTGATGGAGCTGACATTTATCATTTAATGAGATACTGGTTTGGGTTAACTAGATGATCGATAGACTTAGAAGACAGTTCCTATGACATGGTTCTGGAGCTGACAGGTTAGTGAACTCATCTCATATTATAGTATTCAATTAGGTTCAATCGCTCTTAAATGAACTTGAACCATATGTTCTTTTTTTTTACATTAGCTAATATATATATAGTTGTACTAATGTGCTCTAAGATTAGAAAAAAAAATGGTGTTGGTGCTTTGGGCTAGTGATTAGACTGGAAGGACGGAAAGAAAAAATGTTCTCTTTAGGTGGGCAGCTTATCCCGCTTAACTCGGTTCTAAGCTTTATTCCTTTATACTTTCTATCATTTTATGAGATACCGATTTGGGTTATCTAGAAGATCGACAGACTTAGAAGACGGTTCTCATGACATGGTTCTGGAACTGACGGGAAAGGATATTCGCTTATCAAGTGGGGGATGGTGTGCATGCAAAGAAAATTTGGACGAATGGGGGTTTGTCAATCTTCGAGAAATGAATCAAGCTCTGCTTTGCAAGTGGTGGTGGAAATTCAAAATAAAGGCAATGGCAAATTGGTCCACCATAATAAAGGAGGCATACACTAGGAACGGATGTTTGCATTTGAAACAAAAGAATAAAGCGTCCATGTCGGGGTTCTGGCGAGGGATCTCATGTGCTAGAGACTTTTTTTTTCCTGGAGTTTCCTTCTCTATTTGAAACGGGGCAAATATTTGTTTCTGGAAAGATAAATGGTGCGGGAAAATAAACCTTAAAGGAAGATTTCCTGAAGTATACAAATTTGCCACAGATATTGGTAACTAGACAATAGAGGAACGAGGATTGGAGACCGAGAGTCTCAGAAGGTTAAGCATGGAGGATAGTGTTAGGAATTGTGGCCTCAAATACACGTAGGCACGGGGTACTTGAAGTTGGAGAAGAAGAGGAGAAGACAAAGAAGCAAGGGAAGACAAGTAGCAAGTAGAAGAAGAGAAGTCTGGAGGGTTACGGTCGACCAACCCAGTCGACTGGGAGTTCTTCGAGTGTAGGCGTCCAACAGAGGAGGAGACGGTCGACCGACCTAGGGGGTGCGGTCGACCGGTTAGCTCTCGGGTCTGGATCTGCACGTTGCGGTCGACCGCCTTGGGGTGCAGTCGACCGACACCGATACTGATTGTTCTTTTGGGCTTACGGGATAAAGGCCGAATTTGTTACATTTGTGTATATCTTTTAGGATTTGCTTGGGGGCTATATATATGGCTGTAAACTCTAGGGTTTAGTATGCCGTGATTATTATTCAATTTCAAGAGAGATTGTGCCCAGTGTTTCAAAGGTGAGAGAGCGAGAGTTGAGAGTTGTAATCTTTTTGTAATCTTTGTACTTCTTTGGGAATAAGAAGTATTGGTTATCTCTGCATATTGGTTGTGTTCTTGTGAGATCCATATATTGTGGTGGCTTGTTCTTGGTTCATCTATTTTTTGGGAGTTTCTATTGCTTGTGGTGTACTTCCGCTATTAGCACTACGAGTTGGGAGTAGATTTCTCCGACTAGTGATATCAGAGCAGTTGGTTCGAGATGGTCGATAACAAGATGAAGAACGAGAGATTCGATGGGAGTGACTTTGCGATGTGGAAGATTCAGATGATTGCGTATCTTCGTCAGAAAGATCTTAATGGTCCTTTGTTTGATGAGAAGCCGGTAGGTGCAGACAAGGATGCGAAGGTCTTGGCAAAGTGGAATCGTTTGGATCAGAAGGCGCTGGGGAAAATCCAGTTGGGGCTGAGTAGGAAGGCGTTATTTCATATCTCGAAGATAAAAACCACAAAGGAGACTATGGAGATTCTCACGGATATGTATGAGAAACCATCGGCATCTAATCAAATTCTTCATCTAAAGAAATTGGTTAATATGAAGTTGAAGGAAGGGAGTTCAGTAGCAGAGCATGTGAACAATTACTGTATGGTTTACAACCAGATGGAAGCTGCAGATTTGAAGTTTTCAGAGAGGGAGCAGTCATTGTTACTTCTATCTACTTTATTCGATAGTTATGTTACGGTGGAACAGACTATTACAGGCACTATGACAGATTCGACAACTCTACAGGATGTGGTGAGTAGCATTCTGAACGAGGAGGTGAGAAGGGTGAGAAACAGGGGATATCCATCATCATCTTCTAGAGATTCCGCCGTGTACGTTGAGAAGAGACGTGGGAGATCTAAGAGCAGTTGAAAAAGAAAGGATCAGCGTAGTTCATCTAAGAGAGGGTCTGATGACAACGATGGAGGACATGGGCCTGAGCGCTGGTATTGTCACAAGAAGGGTCACATGATGCGCAGTTGCAAGGCTTATATGAAGAAGAAGCAGGAGAAACCGAAAAAAGATACTCCAAAGGAAGCTCAAGTGGGGCTTGTTGAGAGTCTATGCTTATTCGCTTGGGAGGAGTTGGGCACTCAAGATTTTTGTATTGATTCGGGAGCTTCTTTTCATTGCACTCTGATGAGAAAGGTATTTGATGACTACAAGGAGAGTTCTTTTGAAGATGTGATCGGGGGAATGGTCATCGGTGTCCTGTAAGTGGGGTTTGTATTGTTCGCGTGAAACCATTGATGATCAAAGTGTTGTCTTGCAGGAGACAAGGCATGTTCCAGACTTGAAAGAAAATCTTATCTCGATTGGAAGGCTAGACAAGGAGGGGTTGTCTACTACAGTTGGTAGTGGGGAGTGGTGCATAGTTGCAGGTTCAAGGGTGATTGCAAAAAGGAAGCATGAGGGAACACTATATTTGCTTAGAGACGTGGGGAGCGTTTCTCCTGTAGTTGATTCTCAGCCGGAATCGAGTAATAGGTTATGTGGGGTGCAACCGAGTTCTTTCAGTTGTGGAGGAGAGGTTACTAATTTAGTGAGAGCAGCTAGCCATGGAAGTGATCCTAGAGGGCAAGACGTTGCTGCGGTGAGGGTACTTTGCGAATTGGCAGTTGAAGCTTCAAGTCGCTCTTGTGAGGTAGAGAGCACTGGTATCGATATGCGGGGTGATGTCGATGAGGGTAACTGAATTGGGACTGTAGTGGTTGAACAGTCTGCGGAGTTTGTGGAGGTGTCGTCCACGGAGGTTTCTAGTGCAGAGGGTGCATTGAGAGGCTTTGAACCATGTCCGGTGTTGATGGAGATCTTGTGAGTTGGGGAGTCTCATAACACGGAATCCGATACGTGAGGTTGTTTCTCCGGTATTCGTGCTCTATGCGATTGGTGGAGCGCATCCTTCATGAGGCGATGAGGGGTGGTTGGTGCACTCCACGTGGTGGAGTGGCGGAGGTGCTTTTCATGAGAGTGGGAGTACGTGGGTCTTCCATGAAAGTGGGAGATGGCAGAGATAATGCGAGGAAAGATTGCAATAACTTTGAAGCGTGATGTATTTGGTCCAAGTGGGAGATTGTTAGGAATTGTGGTCTCAAATACACGTAGGCACGGGGTACTTAAAGTTGGAGAAGAAGAGGAGAAGACAAAGAAGCAAGGGAAGACAAGTAGCAAGTAGAAGAAGAGAAGTCTGGAGGGTTACGGTCGACCAACCCAGTCAAAATTCTAATCAAAATTAACTCAGTGAAACATTCTAATCTAAAACAATTGCTTAGTGAAGTATTCTACAATCAGATCAAATATGATAATTTTAAAACAATTAAATAGAAGTGAATGTTATTCAGTTATGAAAGCTCATCCGAAAAACAAAGTATAATTAAAATTTTGAAATAATAAAAAAAAAACATAATCCGAAATTGCATAAACAAAATAAACATTCATTGTTTTTTTGTTTTTTTTTTGACAGGTAAAAAAAAGAGAAGAAAGAGAGAAAGAATTACGAAAAAGGAGAAAAGAGGGGGAAGAGAGAGAGAGAGAGAGATTAATAAATGAATGAGTTGTTTTGTTTTGGGAGGAAAATTTTAAGTTTTGGGGTTAATTTTTTTTTTTTTTTTTTTTTTCTGGGGGGGGGGGGATGTCTTTTGTGATGTTAGATCTGCGTGCCATTGATTTACTTCCTAATAAATGAGAGCCACTTGATAGCTTTCTTTGTGTTTTATTATATAGATATCTATAATATCATCTAAATTTTGTGGCCTGCATATCTTAAAAGGGTAATGCTACATCTACTACCAAATATACTACATTTCTTTGTACTACTTTTGGTGGCACGCTATTAGTGGATGTTATTGTGGAGTTGGTGGCAGAAACATCCAATAGTAGTGTGCCAATTTTTATAACTGTTAATCCTATCGGCTATCAGGGTCCTAGATTTACCTAAACTCCTAAAATAAATATATCTCGAGTTCTCGACTCTTGGAAGTGAAAACGAGAACCATGCTATTGACTGACTTCGCAGCCTTTTCCTTCCCCTTATATCAATTTGATGCCGAAGTAACAAACTGAGCAAATCTTACCAGCACCAGTTAACTTTCTTGAAGCTGGTCTGCCTGGCTTGTTTTGGGTGTGCGAGTGTCATATCATTTCTGTGCTATATGCAGCAGGTGCCACAACACTCAAATAGGCCCAAATCCATCCTTGTTTTTGTTTGAACAGTTAGGTACTTCCTTTTTCAAATCTTATTACAAGAGAGCCAACATAAGGCACAAAATTGCAACAGAACGAGCGAAGTCGATCCAGCGACTTAAGATTTCTCAAACAACGAATAGAGAGGAGAAATCAACACAATAAACATATTTAACAGAAATATTCGGAAAGCAACCAGAGAAATCCACTCTGGAGAATAATAATCCCCTCAAACGAAACAAACAATGGAGGACAACAGTTTTCTCAGCCATGCACTCACCAACTCTTTCCACAATTGCACAAAGTTCGTTTTCAAAAGCACTCCCAACAAAACCCTTGAAATCTTCAAGCAATCTAACTCTTTTCTTAACCCATGAGAAACCTAACATCTTTATTTACATTCCCTTAACCTAACCAGTTCAAATTGGAATATTCAGGTTGAGACTTTTATCTCAAACCCCGATTCGATTCAAATTCAAATTGGATGAACTATGAAAGAATACATCACCATCTAGGCCACACACACACACCTTAACTCATTCATGTTGGCAGTTTCCTTCACAAAACCAAGTTTACTTTTCCCTTTTTTTAGTCCCACATCGGTGGTTAACAATGTCATATGAATGGTTATAATACAAACCATCCTTTACCCCATTGTAGTCCTATGTGGTGTGGAGAGAACCCGTGGGCCACACGCGCGCCGCCGCCCGGCCCGGCCCGGCCCCCGGCCCGGCCCGCGTAGTGGGCCGAGCTTGGCCCGGCCTCCTTCTCTCCCTCACACGTTCTTTATATTCCAACTCCCTTCCTTTTGCAACCACTTGAAAAATCAGATGGCATCCTCTTTCAAAACCCTTCCATGGCTGCTTCCAAAACCCTTCCTGCGCTGCTTCCTCTTTCTGTTTTCACCTTCGTTCTGGGCAAGGCTAAGTTCGGGTCAATCTCTCGATGTTGTGTGCGGCAGCGAGACGCCGGTGATACCGGGGGTTTTACCACTAGGAGCATCTGCGACGAGTCTGCACATAAGACCGCGGATCAACTCTTAGGGCAGTGCGTATCGCGCGACTTCCCCATAGGCCGGTAATTTCGTTCTTTAATTTATTTTGTTTTTGTTTCCAGATGCTAAGGAAATGAAAGATTCGAGTCATTTTACTAACAATCTAAGAGTTGAGGCGTTTTATCCATACATCGAGTTATCAGAAAATGAATGGTTTCTCAACAACATAAATAAAGAAACTTTATGATGTATAAACTAGGAGTTCTCAAGACAGTTAAATTTTCATTTGTACGTGTTTTAAGTTATCTATATCATGATGATTGAAATGGACTTTCTACTGTCATAGTCTTGCATAAAAATCAAGAGACAACATTAGTTGGATTTTTGAGAAACTGTTCATTATATGATTAATGCATAAGTAACACATCCTCAATCGTTATCTATTGTCATAGTCTACCTCATGAACCAATAGACAGGTTTAGTTGTATTGTTGAAGCCGGTTCACTGTCTACACAACGCAAAAGTAAAACATCCTCATTTAATCACATGGTTTTTCTAGTACAAGCATTTTCTATATTTAGATTACAGTCAACAGAGTTGATCATAAAAATTTAAATTCTTAGCACATAGTTTGTACGTAGGCTCGGGGAGAAAATAAGATGCTGCTTTTAGCATCGACATAACCATATCATGGCATGTCCATGTCCTTAACTCCCAACGAGTTAGTTTGTGAGGGTCTATCTTGGCCATGCAAATTATTTTGACACATACATTATATATGCTCATATATCTAGTTCTCTAAAGGCCTCAGTCCAACTATCAAGGGGATTGGGGGTTCATCCACTTCTCACAAAGAAGACCCCAGGCAGCAGCTTCAATTCAACCATCAAAGCAGTATATCTGTAACAATTGTACAGTAGCACAAATCTTTTTAATTCTGACTCTGTTCAAATTTCCATGGCCTCTTGGATGCATTTTTTAAACTTTATTCACTAGAATAAGATTCAGATAAAACAGCAATTTCCATGGCCACGTGGATGCAATGTGGTTATGCTAGAGAACTAGTTTCTTGTATTATTCAGTTGTGTTAAGGCAGTTATGCTTAATCCTTGTACATGTTCTGAAGTAATACATTTTGAAACTGTTCCATCGAGCAGAAACATTGAAAACAGTGGCAAGTTCATGACTGACCAGTCCCAAATGATATTCTACTATTGAATTATCTATTAGTATGCTTGTTGTCAGCCTACAAAACATATACTTACCATTTTGGGACATTTAGGGGCTGTCTAATTTGATATAGTACTACATAACATATTCTATCGTATGAATAACTATGACGGCAACCAATTATGCTTGTTAGTAACTGTGAAAACCATGTAAAGTTTTTCACTCCTTGTTGAAAGCTAGAGGACCTCCCAAGTTGCTAAGAAGCCAATGCACCATGCTCTTTCCTTTTTGGGTTCCTCCTCCATGAGGTTTTGGTGAACAGGTCAGCGAAGAAGTCAGCGAGCTCAGCTAGGAGCATGGAGAAATCAGTCTCCAGCTTAGGTGGAGGAGGCTAAAGGGCCCCATGCCATTGCAAAGGTTAGGAACTTTGAAAATGGTTCATTTTGTCTCTCCAAACCAAGTGCTCCTTCAAGATGAGTTTCCTAAACTTTTGTTTTAGGTATGTTGATTTGTTTAGCAGTAGTTATGCTTATTTCTGTGTTATATGTGCGCGCCCGCATCTGCGGACACGAATGCCGATCCGAAATTGCTCTTCGGGTTCGGGTTGAGATCCAAAACTTCTTTTGCTGTTTAATTTTCCTTTTGACTAATTCCTCTTAAGATTAGTTTTCAGATCCTATATTTTTGGCCTCCTTCTCTCCCTCACACGTTCTTTATATTCCAACTCCCTTCCTTTTGCAACCACTTGAAAAATCAGATGGCATCCTCTTTCAAAACCCTTCCATGGCTGCTTCCAAAACCCTTCCTGCGCTGCTTCCTCTTTCTGTTTTCACCTTCGTTCTGGGCAAGGCTAAGTTCGGGTCAATCTCTCGATGTTGTGTGCGGCAGCGAGACGCCGGTGATACCGGGGGTTTTACCACTAGGAGCATCTGCGACGAGTCTGCACATAAGACCGCGGATCAACTCTTAGGGCAGTGCGTATCGCGCGACTTCCCCATAGGCCGGTAACTCCGTTCTTTAATTTATTTTGTTTTTGTTTCCAGATGCTAAGGAAATGAAAGATTCGAGTCATTTTACTAACAATTCACACTCCTCGTGACTCAATAAATTTTACATTACATATATCCTCTAACAAGGAATTCAATGTCATGGCATTAATCAATGAACATGACATCCTTGGTGACACAAACATACTCATTCCTCTTCTTACCCTACATAGATTAAATGTCATTCACTTAACCGACTGCACTGCACTGTCTTTTCCCTACATCATCATTCACCTTCACTCATTCTACCATAATCCATCTCATCGATCACTCCTTCCTCTTCTCATACTAACCAACCATGAAACTACTTCTCATCTTCATCTTCCTCTCCCTCCTTTCAATCTCCTACTCATGCCCTCTCCTCTCTCAAGCATTCAGCTCCGTATCGAACTTCCAACTCCCCAACATCACCATGACTTGCTCCGAAATCCAACAACTCGATCTTTCATCCAAAAACTTAACAGGCACAATCTCGTGGATGCTCCTCAAAAACATGTCCAATCTCCGGTCCATAGATCTCTCCCTCAACAACCTCCAAGGCTCCATCCCGGGAGCCTTCTGGCGCTCCCCTTCCCCTCTCGTCCACCTCAATCTTGCTCTCAATCACCTTGGTGGCCCTCTCCACTTCCAAACCACCACCTCGGAAATGCATACTCTCAACCTATCCAACAACAGGTTCACCAACGCTGTCGGCACAATCTCCTCCTTCTCCAAACTTGTCTCCCTCGACCTATCTCATAACAGCCTTAGCTTCGTCCCAACCGGACTTCAAGAACTTCGCAATCTAGACTTCTTGGATGTGTCCTACTTCCCTAGGGACTTTCCCATAACCAACACCCTCAAGTCCCTCAACGTCTCATTCAACAAGCTTACAGGCCATGTCAATTCAACCATGGTGGACAAGTTCGGCTGGTCGGCTTTTATAAGCCCTGGTCACTCTGTCTCTTTCTCTTATTCTTTGTTAGCAAAGAAAAGGCAAAAAAAACAACAACAAGGCAAACCAAGTAAGAGGGTGGTGCACCACAAACTTATTGTTATACTTGTAACAACTAGTGTTTTACTAGTAGGACTAGTAGGATGTGGTGCATTGTGGTGTGTTATGAAGAGGAGTAAGAAGGGAGCATGGAAGGAGGATGAGAAGAGGGTGAAGGAGGAGGAGGAGGAGGAGGAGGTGTCGAGTTGGGTCAGAGAGGCGAGGTGGGCAGCGGCGGTGGTGGTGTTTGAGAAGCCATTGATGGAGCTGACATTTGCAGATATGGCGGCCGCGACCTCGGGGTTTAGTAAGGAGTGGCAGATGGGTAATTGTGGAGATAGCGAGTCGAGGAGGGGGAGGAGGAGTGGGGGGGAGTTGTATAGAGTGGATTTGAAGTGGGAGATGCAGGTGGTGGTAAGGGTGATGGAGAGTGAAAGAGGGACAGAGGAGGAGGCTGAGGTGGGGTTTAGGGAGATGGCTAAGCTTAGGCATCCTAATTTGTTACCTCTCCTCGGTTACTGCATTCCAGGTACTTACCCTGTTTCATTAATGAAAGAATTGTTAAAAAAATGAAAAATAAATAAGTTCGATATTGTTTCTCTGTGTTAAATCAACTAGCTCATCATACAAATTTACAAGTTTTATGTTCTTGATTAGTATGGCTAAACATTCAAATTTTGGTGTAAATAACAGAGAATTAACTTGATATTTTCATCTCTGTAAAACTGTAAATTACATGGTCGAAAATGTTTTTAGTAAATAGGTTTTGTAAATAAAGTTTGGTTACTTTGTAAGGCTATTTATGTTAATGGTAGTTATTATATATAAATACAAAGAATTTTGGAGGTAATAGATGGTTGCAATATTAATGAGATTGTATCTTAGTTGAGATGAAAATTCAGGTTAATTTGTACAAGTGTTTAGCAAAAGAATTAATGCATGTAATAGTTAATTATGTTTATTTTCTATTTTAGGGAGGGTGAAGCTAGTGTTGTACGAGTACATGGAAAGAGGAGACTTGCATCAATGGCTCCATGAGCTCCCAACCGGCCATCTGGACTCCGAAGACTGGACCGGAGGGGACTCATTATGGGAACCCAACCAAAGTATCGACAACAAAACAACAATACAGTCAACAACGAGAACAACAACAACAGCAAAAGACTGGCCTACACGCCATAAAATCGCGCTAGGCATTGCCAGAGGACTCGCATTCCTCCACCAAGGATGGGCAGGAACGAGACAAGCCATCATCCACGGCCACCTCGTCCCCTCCAACATCCTCCTTGACGACAACTTGGAGCCCCGAATCGCAGATTTCAAAGCCACCCCAAGTGGAGAAGAGACAATGGAGAGCAATGTGTACAGTTACGGACTTTTGTTAATGGAATTAGTAACAGGAAAACGGAAGTGGACACCCGAGGAAGTTGAAAAGGTTCGGAAATCAGTAAAAGAAGGAAAGGGTTCGCAGGAAGTGGACTTCCGGATGCAAGTAGCAGATGTAAGTGGTAAGTGGGAGTTAGAAATGGCCGACTGTCTTCGTGTTGGATACTTGTGTACAGCACAGTCACCCGAAAAAAGGCCGACAATGCACCAAGTTGTAGGCCTCATCAAAGATATTCGACCATCCTCTTACAACTCAGTAATAGCCACCACTGGTGCAAGCTTCTGTAAAGAAATTTAGTTTCCATCCACCAACACCGTGACAGACGGCCTATTTTCTTGTAATGTTTTTTTTTTTTTAACCGTTGTGTTTGGTTTTGAGAAAAAGCTTACAGCTATGACGGTTTTGAGACAACTGTGACGGTATTTTGGCCCTCCCGCGAAGTAAAGTGGATGTGAATTTTTTCCCAAATTGACCCTTTTTGCAAAAGTATTGCCACAAACGACCTGTTTTTTTTTTTATTTCCACAAACGCCCTACTCGCTTTTTGAGAAAGCGGGTTTGGTACAAACCCTCGCGCTTTTTCAAAAAGCGAGTCTTGGGTTTCAGAAAATTGGAAACCTAAGACTCGCTTTTCGAAAAAGCGGGATAGTTTGTACTAAACTCGCTTTTTCCAAAAGCGAGTCTTGGGCTTCTTTGCCCAGCAACACTCGCTTTTTGAAAAAGCGGGGGTAATTATACCACACTCGCTTTTTCAAAAAGCGAGTGTCGATTGGGACTTAAACCCCCGCCCCCAAAACAGATCTCACTTCTCTCTATCTTCCTCAAGACTCGCTTTCGAAAAACCCTAACCCATCGCTCGCAATCTTCGATTTGTGGCCTATTTCATCAAATTAGCCGTCGATTAGCTCCTAAAATCTTCCCTTTCTCATCCCAATCTAGTTGCCCACGTTGTGGTTGAGTTTTATTTTCGAAATTTTGGGTGATTGCGGTGGATTGAAGAAGAAGGGGTGGAGGTCGGTGACGCGCGCGATTTGGTCGGTGAAAAGAGGGGATTGCGGTGGTTCAATTCCTGCGTGAAGCTTGAGGTATATTTCTAGAACTCAATATTTTCTAGTTTTGTATATATATTGTGTGTAATATGTGGTGGTGTGTGTAGAATTTTTGAACGGTTTGTTTGTAGTCTGTGTAGAATTTGGGGATTTGTGAGTAAATGTGTAATTGTGATTTTGTGAGTAGTATTTGTGCATATGCGCATATGTGAGTAAAAGTACAATTGTGCATGTGTGATTTTGTGAAAGTAATTGTGCATATGTGATTACTGTGTGATTACTGGCATGTTTATGGATATACAGTTCTCATGTCATTAGTTCTGAATTTGTTCTCAAATTTTAACCACTGGCATGTTTATGGATGTAACTTCGTGTAACTGAGTTTTACTGGATATTTCTTTTTCAATTCAAGTAAACAATTTGCATCTATTTGCCAAATTCCATAGTCAAGAAATAAGAAAAAATTGTAGAATCAGATTGGGTGTGGAGCATTTGTATTTGTGTGCATAAAAGTTAGATTGAGTGCAGGAAATTATTTGTGACTTTGTGACTTTGTGAGTTGTATTTGCATTTCAATTATCTTTAGCTTCCGTGATGAATTAAATTGCTAAAATAAATTTGGATTTGTTAATAATGAATGCTCGTTCCTCATTGTAGGATACTTTTTTTTTTGAAAAAATGCCACGGAATAAGGGACGTGTGGAGGCTGGCGGTAGTAGTAGAGCCAATCGTGGCGAGGGACCACGCACATTTTTTGGCCCACCTCCACGCAGTGGACGTGGTGGTGGTCGTCGTGGTGGAAACGAACGAAGTAATGTAAGTTATATTTTTTTTTGCATTCGATTTGTTTCACTGTCATATAATTGATTGATATATTTATTTGCTGATGTAACTGGTGTTTTGCAGGTCCCAACAAACCAAAATGTGGCTGGTACTTCGTCGCCTGCCCCTTCTTCATCTACGGTTCCGCTTGTTGGTCCAGGTCCACTCGACCCCAGTCTTCTAACTTGTCAGTCGCACCATCGCTCCAAAGATGTGTGGGAGGGGGATTCGAAAGAGTGTACCTTCCGTGGGGGGCATCCTCTCCCTATGCACCCACGGATTCACCAAATACTACGGGATTGCGGCCTATATGGCATCGCACTGATGAGCGGCATCAAGTGCGATCGGCCTCTACTGACAGCACTCTTGGAGAGATGGCGTCCTGAGACCCACAGTTTCCACTTGTCAGCTGGGGAGATGACTGTTACGTTGCAGGACGTTTCAGTCATCACAGGCCTCCCGGTAGATGGGCAGGCGGTGACCGGCTCCATGGACTTCGACGCGGCATACTTAGTAGAAGAATACCTAGGTGTCGAAGTGGAGACAGGTGCAGTAGTAGGGAAACAAATTCGTCTGAAGTGGTTGAAGGAAAAATTTAAAGATAAATTGACAGATGATTCGACCGAAGAGGAGGTCCAGATGTACTGCAGGGCGTACATCCTAACTCTTTTTGGAGGGGTACTATTCTCTAACTCAAGCGGTCATTCCGTTCCCCTCATGTACCTCCCGCTTATTGCCGACCTTGGACGAGTCGGCCAGTATAGTTGGGGTAGTGCCGCCCTAGCAGCCCTCTACAGGAGTTTGTGCCTGTGTGCCCTCGGGTCCGTGCAGATGAATGGCCCGATGATTTTGCTTCAAGTGTGGAGCTGGGAGCGTATCCATGTTGGGCGTCCCGTAGTTAGAAAACAATCACCCAGCTGGATCAATCTCCCTGAAGACCCGTACATGCTTCCTCCTCTAGGTGTGTACTGGTCGGGTAACCTAACCTGGACTGCCAACCCGAACAGATGCCTGACCTACTACCGTGATGAGTTGGACAGGTTGGCAGACAACTGCGTTGTATGGATGCCCTACACGGAGGAGCGTCTAGCACGATTACCGCCCAGTGCCTTGTATAGGCGAGACCTTTGGCTGACCAAAGCACCGCTCATTAACTTCAGCACTGTCGAGTTGTATTTTGTTAGCAGAGTACTACGGCAGTTTGGTCTCCAGCAGTTGATACCAGTAGCTGAGCCCTTCAATGCTGATCTCCATAAAATTACCGGAATGGGTCGTACGCCAGGTCACAATTGGGCGGAAAGCTTCTCCACCTATGTCGAGAGATGGAACCTCCAAAGATTTGATGAAATAATCCGCAACATTCCTCCATTCCAATTAGCAGACCACGCGAACTACATGAATTGGTATCGGAGGATGACAAGGCGGTACATCTCTCCGACAGGACAGACTCCAGCCGGTGTGGTGATGCCTATACGTCGACCGGCGGCAGAACCGGTAGATGTGCACTCCATGCATTTGCCGATGTTTCAACCGAAGGCATCGGCTCTTCGCACGATTGTAAGTTTTATCGAAATTTATAAGTCTTTTATTTTTTTTGAACTCTAACTACAAAAAACAATATATTATATTTTGTAGATGGCCCAGACTTGGAGTATGGGCAGGAAATGTGCAGCGGTATTGAGTAGCAACGTGGCCGATGCGGTGAAGGACTTCGCACGCGAAATGCTGACATCCTGTCGAGCTCCGGACTCCTTTCAAGACTGAGTTGAACACTTCTGACAAGTTCGTAGTCATTATTCCGTATCTGCGACCTTCATCTGCATAAAGTGCCCATTTCTCAACCGGCTTCTCTTTTAACCAATTAGCCGCTTCCACATTTACGTTCTCAAGCTCAGCAAGTTTGGCCATGAACTTCTTGGGTTGGTGTTCACACGCTATTATTTTCGCCTTCTTACGCAATGCCTTACTACCAAATTTAGTAAAGAAATTTGTAGCAAAATGGCGCATACAATAACGGTGATACCCACTTGGTTCGTTCCAAGCTCCATTTTGTAACTCCATAGCATGCATTATACCAGCGTGACGATCGGAAATAACACACAACTCAGTGCGATCGGTGACATAATGTCGGATGCAACTCATGAACCATGTCCACGTATTTATACTCTCTCCATCAACCAATGCAAATGCAAACGGAAATAAACAATCATTCGCGTCTGGGGAAACAGCAATTAGCAAGCAACCCTTGTACTTACCGTACAAGTGAGTTCCGTCAACACTGATCACCGGTCTGCAGGACTTGAAACCTTGAATTGAAGGACCAAATGCCCAGAATACACCCTTGAATGTTTCCTCACCAGGGCCAGACCCATACTTATCCCAGTGAACAACGGTTCCTGTATTTGCAGATTGAATTGCTGTGAGTAGAGCAGGTAACTTTGTGTATGCTTCTTCGAAGGTACCATACAACCTCTCGATGGCTTTTTGTTTTGCTCGCCAAGCTTTCTTATAGAAAATCTGATAATTATATTGTATTTTAACAATCTCAATAATTGACCTCGGTGATAAAGAGGTATCTTTTTTCACCACATCAACAATCAGATTACAAACAATATTGTAATCAATTTTAAGGTGATCTTGATTGAGCGTTGGATTCGTACAAGTGTGTGGCCCAACTATCTTCTTCACCACAAAATTCGTCCCGCCTTTTGGAACCATCGCTCGTAATCTCCAAGGGCAGCCAACATCACTTGCTCCGGGGGGCCCTTGCACGATCTCCTCAATGGTACGTTTTCTAGGTGCCATTTTGCATTTAACAGTGTACAGTGACGGTGTAGATTTCAAAGTTACAAATTCACGATGCTTTTTGATAGAATACAACTTCACTGCCTGTTGAATCGACTGCTTACTTATAAACTCCTGTCCAACGTACAATTCGTCTACATTGGACGAACCAGACGACTCTTGGGGAACTAGGTTTATTCTAGCACCTTCAGCCATTTCCTCAGTAACATGACCGTCAACATTGCCGTAGCTATAAGTACCTCTGGCTTCATTAGAACTGCTGTTCGTGGGATTTACATTTGCACCACTGTCAACATCTTCATCATCGTCTACGTCATCAGTGTCACCACTATCAACATCTTCATCGTCTGTTTCTTCATCATCTTCATCATCTTCTAATAAGCTGTTGTTACAGACTGCATTTTCAAAGAGTTCAAACATGCTGTTATTTGGAACAGAGTCAGGAACCGGGCTAGGTTGGCGTGGCGGCTCAACATTTACAGAATCCGGAATTGGAGCATGGGCGAAGGTGTTTTCTTGTGAGGATATCAGATTTGGTTGTGATGATTGATCGGGGGTAGGCCTCGACTCCTGTGTAGGTACTACCCGTATGAAGCTTGCACTGGGGATATCATGTGGCTGAGCATTCACAACTCGAATTTGCTGAATATATAACTCTAATACAGACCAAGCACAATTGGGATCAAATGTCCTAGCAATCAATGACTTCAGCGCATTATCAGTAGGTACGGGCACTGTCATAAAATACTGACCATCTCCTCTTCCTGCTGAGTATCGAGCTAAAATTTTCACATTCCATTCATTCCTATCCCAATTAGTAACTTCATAGATTTTCCCAACTAGTTCTTCAAATGTAATGGTACGGGGTACCCAAACTATTTCCGGTTCTAAATGACTATAAGAACAACCAATCTTTGGATCACGAATTATTTCACCACCAAAATATAACCAAATAGGAATCTCCAAATCCATACCTACGTTAATTTATACCAATAATCGAGTTATTATCAACCCATAAAGAAAACCTATTTAAATTAACAAAATAATGGGGAAATAAACAACATACCTTCACAATAAAGTTGCTTCCCTTTTGAAGTATACCCAAATTCCAACAAATTAAACCTCTAACGGAAGATGGGTTTAAGTTGTCCAAAGCAATTTTGTGGGTAATTCAACAAAATATGAGGGTATTTTGACGAATTTGAGATGAGAGATGGGTTAGGGTTTCGCGAACGAAGAGGAAGAGAAAGAATAGAGAGAAGAAGTGAGATCTGTTTTGGGGGCGGGGGTTTAAGTCCCAATCGACACTCGCTTTTTGAAAAAGCGAGTGTGGTATAATTACCCCCGCTTTTTCAAAAAGCGAGTGTTGCTGGGCAAAGAAGCCCAAGACTCGCTTTTGGAAAAAGCGAGTTTAGTACAAACTATCCCGCTTTTTCGAAAAGCGAGTCTTAGGTTTCCAATTTTCTGAAACCCAAGACTCGCTTTTTGAAAAAGCGCGAGGGTTTGTACCAAACCCGCTTTCTCAAAAAGCGAGTAGGGCGTTTGTGGAAATAAAAAAAAAAACAGGTCGTTTGTGGCAATACTTTTGCAAAAAGGGTCAATTTGGGAAAAAATTCAGTGGATGTTGGGTGAGATTTGAGGAATAAAGGTTAAATGCTGGCGGCTAGTCACAACAACAACGTTGAGAAGATGACAAGAATCAAAGTTGTTTGTGTCGGTCAGCAAATCCCACTAATAAGGGTTTGTTAAAGTATAGAGTAAAGAAACCAAAAGGAGTTTCTCTCTCTAAAAATTCTAGAGGGAGAAGCTCTCCCAAAACGAAACAAACTCAAAACAAAAAACCTTAGATCTATTCTTGGGGGGCGGCGGCTAGGGTTCCCCCCCCCCCTATCCTGTCCGCCGTTTGCTCCCCTCTTCTCTCTTCTCCGCTTCTTTCCCCGCCCACGCCAGCGCCATCCGCCCCTCTTCGCATCCTCCCCTCTTCGCATCCTCCCTATCCCTGGGTTCCGATACTGGTGGGACGAGGTCGACGGCATCGAAGACATGGGGTGCTGGTGGGATCGACGAAATCGACGACATAGGGTGACGAGATCGCCGACATCGATACTGGTAGGTTTCGCTGATGAGATCGACAACATCGACGACATGGGGTGACCAGATCGACGACATCGATGCTGGTGGGTTCGTTGAGGAAGACGAGATCGTCGACATGGGGTACCGGACGTCGGACGGCGTCGACTTGGGTCATAGAGTCGGTCGCAGGGGCCCTCGTCGGACTATGGTGGAGTCGCGATCTTGTCGAGTGTGTCCCTCATCGTCAACAAAGAGATGGTTGCGGCTAGTTATGGACAGGAATCGGTGGTAAACAACTGTGAGGGTGATTCTTTCTGGATGGGTGTTCATTGTACTGTCACTGGTGTTTACGGTTCCTCGAACGCGCAGTTTCAATCTGGGGCTTCGATTGGCAGGTATGGTTTATTTGGTTTGGTGCGGGAGAGTGTTAGGTGAGGCAATTGGTAGGAGGAAGTGATGTTTGAGCTTGGGTCTGTGTTGAGAGATGTGGGGAAGGGGAGAGAAGAGATTGAGTTGTGTGTGTGAGAGAGAGGAGTAGCGGAGGAGTCCCTAATATCCAAATTTTCTCCCTAAATATCTGTAACACCTCGAATTTTTAAAATATCGAAATTGTCTGTTTTTATGTATTTTGAATGGTGAAAATTATTTTTGATGTATTTTTAATTAAATATTGATATTAGTATGAATATTTGTGGTAGATTGACATTTTTGTTATATTAGAGTTAAGAGTTAAGATTTGGTGTGAGGAAATATAGTTTATTTCATTTGATCATTATGGGGGATTATTATTATAAGATAATTTTTAGAGTGGATCAGTTCGGAAATTATTTTATTTACGAAAGCGGACCAGTTGTGGACTAATTTTGGTAATATTTTCGAAAGTGGACCAGTTTGGTAAATATTTTCTATAGTGGATCAGTTCGGAAATTATTTTATAATAAAACCCCCCCCCCCCATTCTTCTTCTCCTCCTTTCCCGATCCAAACCAGCACCCAAAAAAAAAAAAAAAAAAAAAAAAAAAAAAAAAAACCCATTCGGCCCGGTACTTTTCCTCCCCAAATCCACTCCAAATCTCTACCATTTTCAAATTAAATTGAGGGATTGACTAATTGGAGGGTCCTCTACGTCGTGGCGGAGTCCGTTTTTCGAAAGGGTTTCGAAAAGGTAAACCCTATATTTTTTTTTTGTATAAAATTTAGTGTGGTAAATTTATATTGAGTAAGAGAATTATGGTAGGGAGATTAGGAAGTGTTGGATATTGTAGAGGAAAGAGATTAACAAATTATTGGGGATTTTGCAAGTTGCTAAAAAAATTAGGGTTTTGAGTTTGTAAAAGAAAGTTATATAGATATGAATTATTTCTTTTATAGTAATGAAAAATATAGTTGAGTTATTAGGATATTTTGGGAGTGAGTCTAGTTATTGTTTAGGGGATAAAAATCCCGTAGGAATTTGTCTCATACGTGCATTGCACGTGCGTATCCCAGATGTTCAATAAAACGTCTGTGGGATATTAAGATTAGTGTTATTATTTTTCTGTGGTTGATTTGGATGAATCGAGCCTTAATTGTGTGGAAATTTGATAATAGGTGATGTTAGCGATTTCGGATGCGTGGCAGGGTGCTTCGAGTCTTCGCAGGAGGCTATGTGAGTATGATCTTTTATTTTATATGCATAATGTGCTATGAAAATTTTAAAATATAGATCGGTGTGATGCGTGAAGTAGATCGAATATAGAAAAGTATATAAGCATGATACAGAGTAAATTATGAGGTGTAAGAAGTTAGTATATATGTATGAGAATGCGCTGATGGGTGTAGATAGATATATATGAAATGTAAAATATGTTATGACAGTGTGATGTGATAACCTGATGAAATGATGATATGGAGTAGGTGTGTATGCGGGTGATAAATTGGAAATTTTAGGTGATATTGTGATGTGACATGGGTGTGTGTGTGACGTGTGGGTGGTAAATGATCATTTTATATGATATCGGTGAGATGAATGGCTTGTGTATGCTTGTGAATTTAATGAAGTATATACTTTCATGTTATGTTATAACGGCGAAATTATATAATAGAGGAGTTATGATATGCAGGAGATATATTTATTTGTGGAGTTCTATTATAAAGGAGGAGATATATATATGGAGAAATTTAATAAATGAGATATATTTATTTGTGGAGTTATATTATAACGGAGGAGATATATATATATGGAGAAATATAATAAATGAGATATATTTATTTGTGGAGTTATATTATAAAGGAGATATATGTATGTATAGGGAGATATAATTTATTATAAAGGAGTTATTATAAAGGAGTCTTATTATAAAGGAGTTATATTAAAGGATTTATTATATTAAATGAGTTATTATAAAGGAGATATTATAAAGGAGTTATATATTGCCCCAAATTATATTTGGGGAACAGGAGTTATATTGTGAAGGAGTATATAATAAAGGAGATATGTATGTGTATATAAAGGAGAATTAAATATTGCAGTGCCGCACAATCTCCCGGGGTTTGGGCTAGACCCCACAGGCCCGGGATACACCCGGGAACAGGAGTTATATTTATATATTGCCCCAAATTATATTTGGGGATCAGGAGTTATATATTGCCCCAAACTATGTTTGGGGATCAGGAGTTTCCCTCGCTGGTATAGGGCCAGGAGGAAGACGTAGCCTCGGACGTGTAAGACTCTGTGTGAGCATCGATCCGCGTGATATATTTTGTTTTGATTAGCCTTTTGGCTTTAGTCTTGGTTGGACAAGCGCGCAACTGTACTTTCAATCCAGCCCACAAATGGTAGATGCTTAGGACACCTGGATCTGGGTGATGTGGTGGGTTCGCGGGATTGAAATGTACGGGATGGGAGGCACAGAGATCCCTGTGTTGTACGAGGAGGTCAGTTGTGTGGGCACTGAAAAGGAGAAAATATAAAGGTGTATATGGTATTGAAAGAATGTATGTATATATAAAGCTATTGATGATATGATATGTTATGGAGATTATTTATATTATGGGAGATGTGAAAATACTACGGGAGATATATATGTATATGTTAGCATTTGGCTTGAGATGAGATGTGATATTTCCCAGACTATGTGTTTGGGGTGCGGTGAGTATTACCCAAGCTATCGGCTTTGGGGTGTGATATGTGATTGCCCAAACTATGTTTGGGATATGGAGTATATTGTGATAATAATGAAAGTGAAGTTAATGGCATTTTGTGATATGAGTGATATGTTATTGATGCGATGAAGGGCAAGTAAATTGCCATGTGTACTGAGATGTTATGTTTTGTGTTATAAGACATGAGTTAATATGATATACTGAGAATAGATGCCTATGTTTATGATGTGATACGTGGTATAATACCATAAGATAAATAGCCGTGTCATAAGTTTGTGTGCCCTGGGAATTGTGACTAGGAACTACTCGCCTGCTATTTCGGAGGAAATAGTGGGAACTACCTGCCTAGGCATAATTTTCAGGATAAACAGGTGAGTTGTTGATATGCTGGTTGTATTGTGAGTTGGAAATAAAAGTAAAGAGATGGTGAAAATAAGCGATATGATGAGATTGGAATGAAAAGAAAGTAAATGGTGAATTATAATGTGATGGAACGTGGGGTGAGATATAATATGAGAATGAAAAGCTATAGTAGGTGGTATCATGAGTTGTAAATGGAGATTTAAGTAAAATACAGTATGGTATGAGTTGTACCTTGGAATTGTGTCAGGGAACTACCTGCCCGCTATTTCTGTGGAAATGGTGGGAACTACCTGCCTTGGCATAATTCGCAGGCGAGTTGGTATGATAGTGGTAATGACTAATGGAAATGAAGAATTAAGTAAAGTGAAGATGAAAGTAAGTTAGTCATAAATTAACTTGAATAATAGCTAAACGATATAACGAGATGAGAATGAGTTATGAAACATATTTTGATGGGATAAGAATGAGTATTTAATAAGTGATATGTGTATGATGTGATGAAATGTGAGTGAATTGCAATTGGTAACGAAGTGTTATATTTTGACATAAGAAAGAAATTAATGTGGATATATGCTTACGTGCTAATATGGGTTATAAGAAATAAATGAGCGTGGTGTTATGAAATATGACATTGAGAAAGAAAGAGGTTTAGGAATGAAAATGAGTATTTGAGAATATGAGTCAGGAGTTCGTAGATGTAAACAAATGGAAAATGAAGTGCGGAGTTATAAAAGTATGAAGAAAAGAGTTAGAGACTTTATGGGAGTGTTTATGGAAATTCGTACTGTGCGAATATAAGGTAAGGATAGATATGAGGTTGATGGGCAAATTTATAATTGGATACAGATTTGAAGAGAAATTGAAAATAAAGCCGTATGTATGATGTTTTAAAGTTCAGGGGTGCAAGATGTATCTTCTTATTAGATGTTTGTAAGTTTAAAATTATTTTCGTTATAAAATTCAATTTATTTGTAGATTTTTAAATTATACTCACACCAGAAATGGCTAACCCCTTAATGTTTGGGGGGTTAGGGAGTCCTTAGACTACCCTAGATCCCCCACTGTTGCAGGATCTCATCAGTGCAGAGTCGATACATGGAAGTTAGTTAAATAGTTCTTTTATATTTATTTTAAAGTTTTATGTATAGATTTAGTTATGTAAATAGTAAATTTTGTGGTTTAAATTGTATTATGATTGTATAAGCCTGTATATGACGATGATGAGTACAGTGTGAGGTGGTGTGGTGTGCTGGTGACCTGTACCCAACTCGTCGTGGAGTACTGGACGCTGTGGTAAGTTTTACAAAGATTTTTCTAAAAATTTTACCTCGTTTTCAAAGAAATTTATGGTTTTTATTTGATCATTGATAATTCGTTATGAGTTTGGCCCCCAGAGCGATATATATTATTGCCTGTATGTTTCTGCTCATTTTGGCCTGGGGAGCCCGTAAATTTATTATATATTTTGTGAGCTACGGAATTTTGAGCAGAATTCCGTAAGCTTTTTGTGTTTCGGGGCAAAATTTACAGGGGAGACTCTGTCAAAATTTTTCCTGAAATATAACTTTCTTAGTTTATGATTAAAGTGATATAGAAATTGAAAAAATTGAATTTGGAGACTTAGTTTGAAAAAAAAATTTGGGGCGTTACAGTTTGGTATCAGAGCTTAGGTTAACTAGGATAGAGTTTGTGATGGTTTGTATCCTAGTGATCCTGTCATGTGAGTATGGGTTCATTATTGCTAAGTCGTGGAGATGAAGTAGTGTTGTGGGTGTTTTGCTAAGTATGGATTATATTATAGATGGAGCGATTTCTATTGGACTTTGGTCTGACTTAGGGTCAATGTTATCCCTTGTAACCCATGCTGGTGTTTTGCATTATAGCATTGCCATGTTTTCCTTAGAAGTCCCAAGCGAGAAATTGTACCCCATTATAGAGTTTTGTTATATGGGTTGCGGTATGCCGAGTGTGGCTATTTTCTTGGGGTCTTGTGTATGACATATAGGTGTATATCCTATAGATTGTGAGGTGATGTGTTGTTGTGGTCATTATACTTTGCCGGGAGATGGGTTAGTAGTGAAGGCTATATGTATGGTTGATGTATGGTTAAAGTATGATGCAAGAGGGTCCGGGTGAGAAAGCCCGATAAAACCCGGTTTCTGATGGAATGTAATGCCTTGGACGATGAAAGTATGTCCATTGTGTTGGTGGTAATACCCAAGGAGATGATTAAAGAGGTGGTTGGTAAACTCCTTGATCTGTGAGATGATGGTTCCCTGAGGTTGCGTATTGAATATCGGGAGTTGAATAAGGTGACCATTAAGAATAGGGTGACAGATGTCTGAAGTAGAAGAAGAATATTGGTATTTATTGTGTCCCAAGAGTGGACGGTACTAGAATTATTTGGTCAATATGATTTCCCTTTAATTGCAGAGGGCGACATGACCCTGTATGTGGGCAGTTTATTGGTACAGCTGCTTATTCTGCAGCCGATCAGTCGAGTGAGGATCCGAAATTTTTACTAGTTGTAGAAGGTGCATGACCTCATTCTGGATAAGATTAATGGATAAGCCTCTTTTGAGGTGTGTAGTCGACAAGGGAGTTATGCAGATTAGCGGCGATCAAGACATTAAGTTGCTTGCTTATTGAAAGTTAGTGGGGGGAGAGTATCCGTAATTGTTTGAACAGTTTGTTTTCTATCTCGGTAGCTCGAGGACGAGCTTCTTTTGAGGTGTGTAGAATGTAACACCTCGAATTTTTAAAATATCGAAATTGTCTGTTTTTATGTATTTTGAATGGTGAAAATTATTTTTGATGTATTTTTAATTAAATATTGATATTAGTATGAATATTTGTGGTAGATTGACATTTTTGTTATATTAGAGTTAAGAGTTAAGATTTGGTGTGAGGAAATATAGTTTATTTCATTTGATCATTATGGGGGATTATTATTATAAGATAATTTTCAGAGTGGATCAGTTCGGAAATTATTTTATTTACGAAAGTGGACCAGTTGTGGACTAATTTTGGTAATATTTTCGAAAGTGGACCAGTTTGGTAAATATTTTCTATAGTGGATCAGTTCGGAAATTATTTTATAATAAAACCCCCCCATTCTTCTTCTCCTCCTTTCCCGATCCAAACCAGCACCCAAAAAAAAAAAAAAAAAAAAAAAAAAAAAAAAAACCCATTCGGCCCGGTACTTTTCCTCCCCAAATCCACTCCAAATCTCTACCATTTTCAAATTAAATTGAGGGATTGACTAATTGGAGGGTCCTCTACGTCGTGGCGGAGTCCGTTTTTCGAAAGGGTTTCGAAAAGGTAAACCCTATATTTTTTTTTTGTATAAAATTTAGTGTGGTAAATTTATATTGAGTAAGAGAATTATGGTAGGGAGATTAGGAAGTGTTGGATATTGTAGAGGAAAGAGATTAGCAAATTATTGGGGATTTTGCAAGTTGCTAAAAAAATTAGGGTTTTGAGTTTGTAAAAGAAAGTTATATAGATATGAATTATTTCTTTTATAGTAATGAAAAATATAGTTGAGTTATTAGGATATTTTGGGAGTGAGTCTAGTTATTGTTTAGGGGATAAAAATCCCGTAGGAATTTGTCTCATACGTGCATTGCACGTGCGTATCCCAGATGTTCAATAAAACGTCTGTGGGATATTAAGATTAGTGTTATTATTTTTCTGTGGTTGATTTGGATGAATCGAGCCTTAATTGTGTGGAAATTTGATAATAGGTGATGTTAGCGATTTCGGATGCGTGGCAGGGTGCTTCGAGTCTTCGCAGGAGGCTATGTGAGTATGATCTTTTATTTTATATGCATAATGTGCTATGAAAATTTTAAAATATAGATCGGTGTGATGCGTGAAGTAGATCGAATATAGAAAAGTATATAAGCATGATACAGAGTAAATTATGAGGTGTAAGAAGTTAGTATATATGTATGAGAATGCGCTGATGGGTGTAGATAGATATATATGAAATGTAAAATATGTTATGACAGTGTGATGTGATAACCTGATGAAATGATGATATGGAGTAGGTGTGTATGCGGGTGATAAATTGGAAATTTTAGGTGATATTGTGATGTGACATGGGTGTGTGTGTGACGTGTGGGTGGTAAATGATCATTTTATATGATATCGGTGAGATGAATGGCTTGTGTATGCTTGTGAATTTAATGAAGTATATACTTTCATGTTATGTTATAACGGCGAAATTATATAATAGAGGAGTTATGATATGCAGGAGATATATTTATTTGTGGAGTTCTATTATAAAGGAGGAGATATATATATGGAGAAATTTAATAAATGAGATATATTTATTTGTGGAGTTATATTATAACGGAGGAGATATATATATATGGAGAAATATAATAAATGAGATATATTTATTTGTGGAGTTATATTATAAAGGAGATATATGTATGTATAGGGAGATATAATTTATTATAAAGGAGTTATTATAAAGGAGTCTTATTATAAAGGAGTTATATTAAAGGATTTATTATATTAAATGAGTTATTATAAAGGAGATATTATAAAGGAGTTATATATTGCCCCAAATTATATTTGGGGAACAGGAGTTATATTGTGAAGGAGTATATAATAAAGGAGATATGTATGTGTATATAAAGGAGAATTAAATATTGCAGTGCCGCACAATCTCCCGGGGTTTGGGCTAGACCCCACAGGCCCGGGATACACCCGGGAACAGGAGTTATATTTATATATTGCCCCAAATTATATTTGGGGATCAGGAGTTATATATTGCCCCAAACTATGTTTGGGGATCAGGAGTTTCCCTCGCTGGTATAGGGCCAAGAGGAAGACGTAGCCTCGGACGTGTAAGACTCTGTGTGAGCATCGATCCGCGTGATATATTTTGTTTTGATTAGCCTTTTGGCTTTAGTCTTGGTTGGACAAGCGCGCAACTGTACTTTCAATCCAGCCCACAAATGGTAGATGCTTAGGACACCTGGATCTGGGTGATGTGGTGGGTTCGCGGGATTGAAATGTACGGGATGGGAGGCACAGAGATCCCTGTGTTGTACGAGGAGGTCAGTTGTGTGGGCACTGAAAAGGAGAAAATATAAAGGTGTATATGGTATTGAAAGAATGTATGTATATATAAAGCTATTGATGATATGATATGTTATGGAGATTATTTATATTATGGGAGATGTGAAAATACTACGGGAGATATATATGTATATGTTAGCATTTGGCTTGAGATGAGATGTGATATTTCCCAGACTATGTGTTTGGGGTGCGGTGAGTATTACCCAAGCTATCGGCTTTGGGGTGTGATATGTGATTGCCCAAACTATGTTTGGGATATGGAGTATATTGTGATAATAATGAAAGTGAAGTTAATGGCATTTTGTGATATGAGTGATATGTTATTGATGCGATGAAGGGCAAGTAAATTGCCATGTGTACTGAGATGTTATGTTTTGTGTTATAAGACATGAGTTAATATGATATACTGAGAATAGATGCCTATGTTTATGATGTGATACGTGGTATAATACCATAAGATAAATAGCCGTGTCATAAGTTTGTGTGCCCTGGGAATTGTGACTAGGAACTACTCGCCTGCTATTTCGGAGGAAATAGTGGGAACTACCTGCCTAGGCATAATTTTCAGGATAAACAGGTGAGTTGTTGATATGCTGGTTGTATTGTGAGTTGGAAATAAAAGTAAAGAGATGGTGAAAATAAGCGATATGATGAGATTGGAATGAAAAGAAAGTAAATGGTGAATTATAATGTGATGGAACGTGGGGTGAGATATAATATGAGAATGAAAAGCTATAGTAGGTGGTATCATGAGTTGTAAATGGAGATTTAAGTAAAATACAGTATGGTATGAGTTGTACCTTGGAATTGTGTCAGGGAACTACCTGCCCGCTATTTCTGTGGAAATGGTGGGAACTACCTGCCTTGGCATAATTCGCAGGCGAGTTGGTATGATAGTGGTAATGACTAATGGAAATGAAGAATTAAGTAAAGTGAAGATGAAAGTAAGTTAGTCATAAATTAACTTGAATAATAGCTAAACGATATAACGAGATGAGAATGAGTTATGAAACATATTTTGATGGGATAAGAATGAGTATTTAATAAGTGATATGTGTATGATGTGATGAAATGTGAGTGAATTGCAATTGGTAACGAAGTGTTATATTTTGACATAAGAAAGAAATTAATGTGGATATATGCTTACGTGCTAATATGGGTTATAAGAAATAAATGAGCGTGGTGTTATGAAATATGACATTGAGAAAGAAAGAGGTTTAGGAATGAAAATGAGTATTTGAGAATATGAGTCAGGAGTTCGTAGATGTAAACAAATGGAAAATGAAGTGCGGAGTTATAAAAGTATGAAGAAAAGAGTTAGAGACTTTATGGGAGTGTTTATGGAAATTCGTACTGTGCGAATATAAGGTAAGGATAGATATGAGGTTGATGGGCAAATTTATAATTGGATACAGATTTGAAGAGAAATTGAAAATAAAGCCGTATGTATGATGTTTTAAAGTTCAGGGGTGCAAGATGTATCTTCTTATTAGATGTTTGTAAGTTTAAAATTATTTTCGTTATAAAATTCAATTTATTTGTAGATTTTTAAATTATACTCACACCAGAAATGGCTAACCCCTTAATGTTTGGGGGGTTAGGGAGTCCTTAGACTACCCTAGATCCCCCACTGTTGCAGGATCTCATCAGTGCAGAGTCGATACATGGAAGTTAGTTAAATAGTTCTTTTATATTTATTTTAAAGTTTTATGTATAGATTTAGTTATGTAAATAGTAAATTTTGTGGTTTAAATTGTATTATGATTGTATAAGCCTGTATATGACGATGATGAGTACAGTGTGAGGTGGTGTGGTGTGCTGGTGACCCGTACCCAACTCGTCGTGGAGTACTGGACGCTGTGGTAAGTTTTACAAAGATTTTTCTAAAAATTTTACCTCGTTTTCAAAGAAATTTATGGTTTTTATTTGATCATTGATAATTCGTTATGAGTTTGGCCCCCAGAGCGATATATATTATTGCCTGTATGTTTCTGCTCATTTTGGCCTGGGGAGCCCGTAAATTTATTATATATTTTGTGAGCTACGGAATTTTGAGCAGAATTCCGTAAGCTTTTTGTGTTTCGGGGCAAAATTTACAGGGGAGACTCTGTCAAAATTTTTCCTGAAATATAACTTTCTTAGTTTATGATTAAAGTGATATAGAAATTGAAAAAATTGAATTTGGAGACTTAGTTTGAAAAAAAAAAATTTGGGGCGTTACAATATCCAAATTACAACCAACTTACAATTAGCAAGAAAATGTACCCTAGTTGGTGGGGTGACGGTAGTCCGGCAATTTTATTGTTTGTGCTCTACTTTGTCCTATTCAGGTCAAAGTGAGGGGTGCTTACGGTCTCTCTCATGTCAGGGGGCTTAGAGGGGGTGGTGGCGTTTATTCAGCAGTCAGGGGACTGGACAACCTACGTTGCGAGGGGCTAGTGAGAGTCAATGAGGGTCAAGCGAAGGGATGAGAACCAGGACTCAATCTGTACAGGAAGTTGTCAGATTGGTGGAGTGCCTGCGGTCTCTCATATGATGCTTAAAGTTGACGCGTTAGTCATTAATGGTAGCGACAGAGGTGTCCGTGCGAGCAGTCAGGGGAGAGAACATCCTTCGTTGCGAGGTGTCAGTGAGAGTCAACGAGGGTCAAGCGAGGAGATGAGAACTATGATTCAATCTGTACAGGGAGTTATCAGATTGGTGGAGTGTCTGCGGTCTCTCATATGCTACTTGAAGTTGACGTATGAATCACTGATGGGGGGACGGAGGTGTCCGTGCGAGCAACGGAGCGGATAAACGGTGTACAAGTAAGGGACTGAGAGAGAGAATGAGCTCAAATTGGCACGAGAAATTGGCTTGGACGAGGTCACCTGATTAGTAGGATTAGATTTCGTTGTATTTTTGTTTGTTGTTTGGGGTGTATTAATTCCAAAACCCAACCTGTTGGGATCTAACTTTATAAGTCTTATTTTTTGTTGTATGTTTTGTTAAATTTTTTAATGAAACTTGGGGAGGCCAAGACCAACCTTTTATGATAAAAAAAATAAAAAGAAAGAGTAAAGATAGAATTGGAATATTGGAGGGGGAAAGAAGTGGATATGAAAGATTAATAGAATAAAGTCAAAGAAGTTGTGTTCAAATTGGAGAGGGAGAAGGTAGGTAGAATTAAACACGTGTTGTTGTGTTATGAGAAGCCATTTTATGGGAGATAGATTCTTTCTTTCTTTCTTTCTTTTTGTTGTTTTCAATTGTTGCTTTACGTTTCTTTTTGTATTTTACCTTTTGTTTACGTTGGGAAATGGTTTCTTTTTGTATTTTACCTTTTGTTTACGTTGGGAAATGATAATCAATGCATGGGTGGTGGTTGATTGGTGTCATAAATAGGAGAATGATGATATTTTTAGCTATTATATAGAAAAGGAAAAAGAGATCGGTAGTCCAAGTGGTGATGGGGATGACTACATATACATGGTTTTTTTATTCCAAACATGCATTATAAATGCATTATGATCCAATTTTTACTATCTTGTCTTTTAGTAAAAGGTGGGCTTCAATATATTTATTATGTACGTTTGAGATAAAAACTCATATAGGTCTAACATTTTGCCTTTAATAATAGCCTACATATTGTATTTTGACCTTCAATTTCGAGACTTCCCTTTATCCCTCTCAAATTGTTTTTTATGTAAGCTACAATTCAGTGGTTGATAATTTGGATTCTATAGCTAAACAGAATAACATTTACTTTTATAAGTAGTAATAGCATTCATAGCGTGCATTTTAATTCTTTCTATGCAAAGGAAGCTGCTTCGTGACAGAGCAGGAGGATCTTCCGCGTCTTCCAGCTTCCGCTATAGGATGATAAGAAAAACAAGATCAAACCCTCTTTGGGGTAGTTTTTTCTATCCACCATGGATGTTGGAGGGAGTATATGTTGGAGAAATCTACTCTCAACTCATAGTTCTAATAACGAAAGTACACCACAAGCAATAGAAACTCCTAAAAAATAGATGAACCAAGAACAAGTCACTACAATATATGGATCTCATAAGAACACAACCAATATGCAAAGATAACTAATACTTCTTATTCCCAAAGAAGTACAAAGATTACAAGAAAGATTACAAATCTCAATCTCTCTCTCTCACCTTTGAAACATTCGGCACAATCTCTCTTGAAGTTGAATAATAATCACGGCATACTAAACCCTAGAGTTTACGGCCATATATATAGCCCCCAAGTAAACCCTAAAGGATATACACATAGCTAGCAAATTAGGCATTTCTCCCGTAAGTCCAAAACAATCAGCCGACATTGCCGGTCGACCGCACCCCTAGTGACGGTCGACTGCAATGTGTAGAACCAACACAGAGAGTGGACCGGTCGACTGCACCCCCAAGGTCGGTCGACCGTCCTCTCCTTTGTTGCACTAATACACTCGAAGAACTCCCAGTCGACTGGGTCGGTCGACCGCACCCCTAGCCGGTCGACCGCAACCCTCCAGACTTCTCTTCTTCTACTTGCTGCTTGTCTTCCCTTACTTCTTTGTCTACTCATCTTCTTCTCCAACTTCAAGTACCCCGTGCCTACATGTATTTGAGGCCACAAATCCTAACAATCTCCCACTTGGACCAAATACATCACGCTTCAAAGTTATTGCAATCTTCCCTCGCATTATCTCTGTCATCTCCCACTTTTATGGAAGACCCAAGTACTCCCACTCTCATGAAGAGCACCTCCGCCACTCCACCACGTGGAGTGCACCAACCACTCCTCATCGCCTCATGAAGGATGTGCTCCACCAATGGCATAGAGCACGAATACCGGAGAAACAATCTCCCGTGCCGGATTCCGTGTTATGAGACTCATCACCCCGCAAGATCTCCATCAACACCGGACATGGTTCGAAGCCTCTCAATGCACCCTCTGCACTAGAAACCTCTGTGGACGACACCTCCACAAACTCCGCAGACTATTCAACCCCTACAGTCCCAATTCGGTTACCCTCATCAACATCACCCCGCATATCGATACCAGTGCTCTCTATCACACAAGAGCAACTTGAAGCTTCAACTGTCAATTCGCAAAGTACCCTCACCGCAGCAACGTCTTGTCCTCTAGGATCACTTCCATGGCCAGCAGCTCCCACTAAATTAGTAATCTCCCCTCCACAACTGAAAGAACTCGGTTGCATCCCATACAACCTACTACTCAATTCCAGCTGAGAGTCAACTACAGGAGAAACGTCTCTCACGTCTCTAAGCAAATACAGCGTTCCCTCACGCTTAACCACCCTTGAACCTGCAGCTATGCATCACTCCCTACTACCAACTGTAGTAGACAACCCCTCTTTGTCTAGCCTTCCAATCGAGATAAGATTTTCTTTCAAGTCTGGAACATGTCTTGTCTCCCGCAAGACAACACTTTGATCATCAATGGTGTGCGAACAGTACCAACCCCACGTACAGGACACCGGTGACCATTCCCCATGATCACATCTCCAAAAGAACCCTCCTCATAGCCATCAAATATCTCTCTCATCGGAGTGCAATGAAAAGAAGTTCCCGAATCAATACACCAATCTTGAGTGCCCAACTCCTCAGTGCCCAACTCCTCCCGAGTTGATAAGCATAGATTCTCAACAAGCCCCACTTGAGCTTCCTTTGGAGTATCTCTCTTCGGTTTCTCCTGCTTCTTCTTCATATCAGCCTTGCAACTGCGCATCATGTGACCTTTCTTGTGACAATACCAGCACTCAGGCCCATGTCCCCCATCACTGTCATCAGACCCACTCTCAGATGAACTACTCTGATCCTTTCTTCTTCGACTGCTCTTAGATCTCCCTCGTCTCTTCTCAACGTACATGGCGGAATCTCTAGAAGATGATGCTGGATATCCCCCGTTTCTCACCCTTCTCACCTCCTCGTTCAGAATGCTACTTACCACATCCTGTAGAGTCGTCGAATCTATCATAGTGCCTGTAATAGTCTGTTCCACCGTACCATAATTATCAGGTAAAGTAGATAGAAGTAACAATGACTGCCCCCTCTCTGAAAACTTCAAACCTGCAGCTTTCATCTGGTTATAAACCATACAGTAATTGTTCACATGTTCTGCTACTGAACCCCCTTCCTTCAACTTCATATTAACCAATTTTTTCAGATGAAGAATTAATTAGATGCCGACGGTTTCTCATACATATCTGTGAGAATCTCCATAGCCTCATTTGTGGTCTTTGCCTTCGAGATATGAAATAATGCCTTCCTACTCGGTCCCAACTGAATCTGCCCCAGCGCCTTCTGATCTAAACGATTCTACTCTGCCAAGACCTTCGCATCCTTGTCTGCACCTACCGGCTTCTCATCAAACAAAGGACCATCAAGATCTTTCTGACGAAGATACGCTATCATCTGAATCTTCCACATTGCGAAGTCACTCCCATCGAATCTCTCGATCTTCATCTTGTTATCGACCATCTCGAACCAACTGCTCTGATATCACTAGTCGGAGAAATCTACTCCCAACTCGTAGTGCTAATAGCGAAAGTGCACCACAAGCAATAGAACTCCCAAAAAATAGATGAACCAAGAACAAGCCACCACAATATATGGATCTCACAAGAACACAACCAATATGCAGAGATAACCAATACTTCTTATTCCCAAAGAAGTACAAAGATTACAAAAAAGATTACAACTCTCAATCTCTCGCTCTCTCACCTTTGAAACACTGGGCACAATCTCTCTTGAAGTTGAATAATGATCACGGCATACTAAACCCTAGAGTTTACGGCCATATATATAGCCCCCAAGTAAACCCTAAAGGATATACACAAATCTAGCAAATTGGGCATTTCTCCCGTAAGCCCAAAACAATCAGCCGACATTGCCAGTCGACCGCACCCCTACTGACGGTCAACTGCAATGTGTAGAACCAACCCAGAGAGCGGACCGGTCGACTGCACCCCCAAGGTCGGTCGATCGTCCTCTCCTCGGTTGGACTAATACACTCGAAGAACTCCCAGTCGACTAGGTCGATCGACCGCACCCCTAGCCAGTCGACCACAAACCTCCAGACTTCTCTTCTTCTACTTGCTGCTTGTCTTCCCTTGCTTCTTTGTCTACTCTTCTTCTTCTCCAACTTCAAGTACCCCGTGCCTACATGTATTTGAGGCCACAAATCCTAACAGTACACTATTTTGTTGATTTTCCATGTTGTTGCTTTGATTTCTGTTGACGGCAATGTTTGAAATGGTTGACAAAATCAAAGCATGCATGGGTATGTATTCAAAAAACAGATAGAAGTAGCTGAACCATGACCAGTCATTTTGTTATGCACCACTGCTACAGAGTCGATCAATCAAACAAGAGGATTTTTCTCTTCTCTGACAAGGTCTTCACGGGAAGACCATGCAGGTAACGTTGCATGATTCACGGGGCTTGTCTCATTTGCAAATTGCAATCTACAGCGGGTACTAAAGTTTTCTCACAAAACTCAACAGTGTGTTGTAAACTAGTAATCATCTGAAGGATAATCAAATGCCCTTGACTCCTCGAGTTCCTTAATTATTTTGGTTGTTTAGCTGCTGTCTGATTCTGAATTGAATAGACACCCACCTATCAAAACAAACAAATTAGTGCAGTGCATTTGGCGGGTGATTTTATCCTATCTTTATGGCTGTCATGTATGGCTATTGGAACCCTTTTTGTACTCTTCTGCTCTGTCTTTTTGACGTTGTCAACCAAGTAACCAACACTGTCATTAACATGAAAATCTATTCATAGTTTCTAATGTAAAATCAACACATCCATAATTTACAATTTAAACAAGTATAATTCATAGTTGATCTACAAATGTACGAATTGGCAGTACATTGGTTTATAGTTGTATGTGCCTGTTGCACCGCATTTGCAAGATTTTCTCCACTTACAACATAAACTCAAAGAGTCGTCAACTTTTCACAACTTCATTTACGTTTTGTTAGCAATTTGTGGTGCAAATCAAAAGAATCTCACAAAAAAATATGCAAATTGTATACAGCCATTTACTCTTCCTATCAGCTCCTAACTGCAGACAGTGCAGAACCCCCACCAATCAAGGAATACTCAACTCTTACCAAGGAAACATGGTGTGATTAAAGACTTGTAGAAGAGTTGACAAATAGACTTCCTATCAGGTACATGTATATTTCATGCTCAACCAAAAAAATATTACCAGAAAAGAAAACCAGAAAAGAAAAAGGACAAAATCTGACTGAAAGCGAGTTCCAATGAGCATAATGGGAGCAGCCAAATTGATTAAGTTAACAGATTCAAGAAAATACAAAGTACTGGGGTAAGTTCTTACCTTTCAGCTAGCTGCAGTATCTATAACCCCCACCAAAAAAATTCGTAAACATGTTCTTTGAGAATACAAGAAAGAATTATTGTGACTCACTCATCTCCAGCATTAGGTTTGGATCCCTTGAAAGATAGGCATCCATCCATATGGTCCTCAAAACATAACACCTAAAAAGCAGCCTCAGACAACAGCATTACATGAGTTCGGTTCTTATTACACTGTTTAATAGTCAATCAGAAGAAGATGATTGATATACCATCTCTATAACCCTATAGTTTTCTCGATCTTCTGGATTTGATTCAAGAATATCCACGTCATCTGCACAGATCATCCCAGTCGATAATTAAATCACAAGAATTGGGAAGTGGAGCTGAGAGTAAATCCATTCTAAGAAATAGAAAGAGGGTGGGGTGGGAATGACATACCATGACATGGGGAGCAATCCTGATGCAGTAGACCGGGAACCCAGTGTAGAACTTGAAAGGACCTCCGCTTTTCAAAGTCTTCATAGCACAGTCCAATGATCCTGAGTACGGGTATTTCCCGGCAGCATCTGGCTGCATCTTCTGAATTTGTGTCTTGACATAGTCAAATGGCAAACTACAAGCAGCAGCAAAGAACCCTGAGACAGCACTAGCCCCTGCAAAAATGTAACAATAATTAATCAACACACCCACATGCAAGCTTTTAAATATAGAGATAGATCCATCGCCTCCTTTCCCCCCTCTGCAAGAAGAAAGGGAATGTAAATGAAAGCATCCCAACTTCTTACACCAGACATTTCTTCGTTGTTTTTTCTTCACATTGATTGTAAAGGTTTCGTGGATGAGCCGACTATTTTAGGCTTCCTTACTAAGGTTCATGTGATATGTACTTGCTGTAAGCTGGTCAATTACCATTCAAACAGTAGATTCAAGTCTTAATAGATGATGACTGATGATGACAAGATACCAATTTTCTCATCGGTTTACGTAATTGGTCTTCCATTTATATCTAGATAATTTATGTACTCCGCGGCATTTTTTAAGCAGGAATGCACACGTGCATGTTTGTGTTTGATAGACAGAGTTGTATGATAATTTTTACTATAATTTAAAAGTTGATTGCATTATTTGCAAATTATGTTCCCTACATTTCACTTGCAATTCCTCTATAATAGTTCCTCAATTTATCAAGAAACACTGGATACGTTTAGAGGAATAACAATAAAACAACAATATAATCATTTATACTAAATCTCTGGGGCCAATAACATGAATACTTTATCTCCATTCAGCTATGTCAAAAGTCATATCCTCCATAAAATCAACATCATATTTTTCTTAATTGCCCAATCCAAGTCCATTTTGGTCGACCCTAGCCCACTTTGTACTTTAAACCACCATCTGATCACTCGCTCATGACCGCTGAACTATTGGTCTTTGCTTCACTTGCCCAAACATTCTTAATGATTTCTTCCACTTTTTATCCCAATTGGAGCTAACTCTAATACTATAATTGCATTCATTTCATATATTGTTTTCAGTATTTTGAAACATATGCTCCCAAAATTCCTATTTCAACAACAACATTTTTTTTACATGTCTTTTTCCTTGTCATTTAGGGGAACATGGCATGTTCTTTCTTAGTGACCAACATTCTGAGCCATAATGCATGGCTCACCCTTCACATTATCTGAAGTAACAGGTTATAAATTGCAAATATATATATATGTGGATGCACTTGATAGTATCATACATATATTCCACTAATTTCATTACGAATCTTGTAAGGAAACATATGTTTATTAACTACTATTCCCCTAATTTGTTCTCATTTTAAAACATAATAACTTTTCTAACCTGCAGATTTACGGACTCTTTCCTCATGTGTTGCAATGTGCAGACTAAAACACTGGTCACCCAAATTTAACAAGGATTAAACCAAATTGCAAACATACTTTCAGAAATTATTAAGTATATAAAAGATTTCCAATATAAATACTATGAACTTTTAACTTCCTGGGTGACATTTTCTGATATTAAGCACAAATGTGTAAGATGCATCGAAAAACTGGTGACAAATTACTACCAAATCAGCTCGGGTAATTTGCATTCCTCAAAGATTGTAGTCTCTGTATATTTAGTATGCACCCAGAGTTGCTGTCCAGTTGACAAGATTTCTACCATTTGCAAATGAAGCAAAAATTCATAGACTACTATTGTAGGATTGAGTATAAAAGATACATTTTATTTCATCTCCATTGGTTGGCATTATTGAATGACCATAACAACTTATGAAGCATAGATATGGATACGGGGTACAGGTACGACATGACACGGTTACGGGAATACGATATTTTACCAAAATGTAGTAGGGGTATGATAGATATGATATATTTTATATAATATTTAGAAATGAGAAATTATATATTTTCTTAACTTGCATTTAAATAGTTTGATAAAATGATTAAATGAATTATGATAATAAGCATTTTGGGGGGTAAATTAATATCAGGGTATACTTATTTTGTGTCCCAAACTGTAAACAACAGCTGTCAAATTCTCTTGCATAAATACAACACCTACTTGGCCCTTTATAAATTTTGAAGAATAAATTCATTAAACTGAAGAAACTTTGAAAATTAATTGAAAACAAAGTATTCTTAAGTTAGGTGTAAAGTGGGAGAGGATTTAAGGACCAAAAGTGTATTAAGGTTAGGTGTTAGGGTGAGAATTCCAGGTGTTAATACTTAATAGTGTTAGCTGTTAGTGAGAGAGATTGAAGGTGATTTCGTGACAATTTTGTGATTGTTAATTTTGAAATAAGAGTACTTAAAAAGTTATAATAATAATAATAATAATAATAATAATAATAATAAAGAAGGATCGAAAAGAAGAAGAAAAAGTATGCATGAAATGTGACTATTAATTTCACACAATGGGAACTCTTAAAAATTTTAACTTTCTGGGGAGGAATGTTATACTATACATTTTTAGCATATAAATCCTTATGTCACACTACTAGGGGATTTCAGTATATATATTCTTAAGTTTTCAAGGAACTACATGTTTCTCCTTACCCTCTAACGTTTCCACAAGTATATCAGTTTGGGTAATTTTCGCTATAAACACTTTTATCAACTATTAGCTAGTAAAAAGAGTATTTCTGAACAATTTTAATAACTAAAATTAATGTTCATAAAATTTCCTCAGCTTAACGGAAAACATTACAATATTATGTTCAATAAATTTTGCACCATTAAAGATATGGCCTGAAACAAGTTAACCATGTAATATTGGAGTTGCAATTGCAAGTATAAAACTAAAATTTATCAGCTTTATCTTAAATATAGCAAAAATGAAACGATCACATGAAAATGAATGAACACATGATTTGATTACTTGAACTTCATTATATATAAAAATTATGTAATAAATGTTGACCAAAAGAAGGGTATCTGGAAATTTTCCAAAAATATAAAGATCTTTATAAATAATAAGAGGTATGGGGAAATATGTAATTTCCAAAAAAAATACTATGATATACACGCTAAAATCCCAAAAATAAAGCTGGATATTAAAACATAAACATCCAAAGTCATAAATCAATAAATAATCAACATCTTTTTATATATTCATTTAAGAAAGTTGAAAGAGTGCATACAAATGAGTTAAATCAAATTTCATTTTAAACCCTCCCTTTCATGCACTGTATTTCATTCTCAGTCACCAATATTCCATAAAAAGATGTAGAAACATGATATATTTTACGATGCATCCATGGAGTATTAACTCCTACAACCCCAACATGGTCATTAAGGAAGTTTTGATGATTGTAGCTGAAAGCAAGCCACCTTTACCAATTTTGGGTACTACAGAACCAATTATATTGGTAAAAGGGTAGCAAAAGATTTTGTTTTGCAACATGCCAACTACCAAACAGCTACAACTGGGGCACTCGCAGAAGCTGTTTGCAAAGTGGCCCAGTTGCAGCCATCCAAGCACCTTCTATCGAGTATCTAAGCAATCAGAACGCAACATGTTTGGATAACTGGCTGGAGTAATCATGCGACTTGGTGAAATCTTTTACACACTAAATGCATAAAAGGGATAACTGCAAAAAGACTGATAAATGACCAAGCATGAGCATTAAAACTTACCAACTACAGTACTGACTTCTCCAAGACCAAGCGAATCTCTGAAAAGCTCAACACTTTGATCATATGAGGCAAGCATACCCATATTTAATGCCATTGCTCTAACTACAGTAGGGCCAGCACCTTTCCAAAGTGCAAGAACCCCTTCATCAGCAGTGATACGGTACAGAGCATGAAATGCATTTTTGTAGTTCCGTCTTTGAGCTATAGGCAATGTTGCATCAGCCTGCATCCGTATTAGAGCTAAATCAGCTGGACTACCAACACTTGCTCCAATAGCTCCAGCAGTCAAACCGATAGCAGCTTTCTGGAGGAGTGGGAGGGGTTTCCCTTCATTAGCCTCGATAGCTTTGTTTGTAAGCACTCTAGACAATGCAGAAAGGCCAGTAATTTACAAATTAACAAAACCATTACTGATTAGAGCTAATAATCAGAAATTAAATCATCAGTCGAAATAAAGTTTTAAGTAATAGCTTCGTTGATTAGCACTCTAGCAAGAATTATTTTCATTTTTTTCTTAAAAGAAATGGAAGTCTAAAACTAAAGATGCTTCAGATTACTAAGTGGAAGGTTGCACTAAGGGTGGCATCAACTTAAATTGCATTACCAAATGACGACTCCCACTGTAAAGTTCTGGTCCCATTTCCATTGACCCTCCTTTGATGGGAAAAGGTTATGAACGATAACATCTTGGGAACCAAAGGAGCACACCATGGTCAGACAAAAATTTTGTTTGTATGATTCCAACCATTCTCTAGATTCATAATGCACCACATAACTCAACAGAGTAGTTCTACCAGGACATCCACCATCACATGACAAAAAAAGTTATCTTGAGTAACAAACAATAGTAGCAATGCTATGCAACTCCTCTAAGCCAAATGTGTCAATTTTTTTGAATAAGGGATATGATTCAAATTTTATTTACAGGAAATTTCACATGGAACAACACAGAAGCAGAGCAGGATATGACTTGTATTTTTTACTAAAACTGGCGAAACTAATGATTACATGTATAGTATCACTTCAGATGACTCTATAAATTATTCTGGTCAAAAATTATAAAACGAATTATAAAAAGAAAACGTTTGCAAAAGTATTGCTGCGATATATTACTGTCCTTACCTAAATGATCCAAGACGTGCAGTTGTGTAAGTAGCTTGCCTCAATAGACCAGCAGAAAGCCCCTGCTCCAGATCATCATATTAGATAGGATAACAGATATTAGAGGGGTACAGAACAGAGAACTTCAATCTATCAATCAACTAAACCAATATGTAATACAATTTGTCCGAAATAAATATGGCATACTCAAACAAAGAAGAAGAAAACTGTTCACTAATTTGATTAGTAAGAGCATCCACAATGATTTCTCATTTTGCCATTTTTCTCATAATTTGGCAAAATGAGAGCTGCAACGGTTTCTCATTTTGCCAAAGTATGAGAAAGTGGGAGCAGTAGCTTCTCATATTTAAGAAAGAGTTTGCCGATTCTCAAAATATTGAGGACGGAACATGTTTCGTCTCTATATTTATTTTTTTTTATTCGATCGGACGCAACAAGTTGTCTCGTCCATAGGTTTTTCAGGAAAAAATTTTAATCGATCGGGCGGTACATGTTGTACAAGGAATTTTATAAATTAAAAAAAAGGATCGGACCAGACGGGGGACGGGGGACGGGACATGTTGTCCTGTCGGAAACCAAAAATTTGAGAGACGGGACATGTCCCATTCCACATTCGTTCCAGCAAATCACTTTTTAATCATGGAATTAATTGTTAATTTAACTTGATTCCTTAGTTTAATAAAGTTTTAGTGTTAATTTAATAACTAATTAAATCACTTATGACTATTTAATCATAATACCAGTTTAATTCTTCTAAAAATTACAAAAAATACCTCACGGACGTCCGATAAACTTTTTTTTTTCTTTCTCAAATTTTGGCAAATGACCACTGCAAAGAACACCACTTTTGTCATTTCTCATTTTGCCGTTTTGACAAAAAAATAGCAATAACCATTGTGGATGCTCTAAGCAACTCTTGTATATTATAAAGTTTAAAATCACTATATCCACACTTTTCCCTTACTCAAAACTGAATAAGGTAACTTAACTGGCCGGTGTAAATTGAATTGAGTCAGCTGGTTAATAACTAAATGACAGAGTCAGTCCAGTTTAAGTTGTTTATTTTATTATTATTTTTCAAAGATTTGAAGGAACTAGACCTATAAGAGGCCGGATCAGGTTGAACCTGGTCCAATTTCGTCAACATTGCTCCAACGGTATTGATGATGGTAAGCCAGACAAAAAAAATAATCTACAGAACGTAAGTGGCATCCATCATTTGTTAACTAAATGAACAATCGAATGTTAAAAAATACAATTTAAGTATTCTAAAAGATATCAAAATTACATAACGATTGCCTTAAATATTCCAATCAAGTGTATGCTCATAAAGAGTTTAATATAATCATTTCACAGCAAACCAAGCTGAACTTAGATTTTCATTAGGAGGAAAAAAACATATTTCAACTTCATATGAACTGGTACTCAAACAGTTGACGTGATATTGTAACCTATATATAGTATATGATATCAGCTGGCAAGATTAACATAAGATACAAAATAAATAGCTGTATTGTCATCACCATACGATGTTTCTATTGCAACAAAAAATTGATTTAGAAAAATACCAATATGTTGATCAAATTATACGGGCAATCAAACGACCACTATTTTAACTTTTAAGTTGATCAAAAGCGGAGCACCCTTGATGTTTTATAATCCCAAAGACATACCAGTGTACTGAGCTGCAAACACCTTCAAAGAATCTTCCTCAACATCCAGACCATACTAAGGAGAAATATTTTAAATTTTCTATAACTAATACAATATTTGGGCTGAATAAAAAAGATTTATGAAGTTGTAAGCCACCAAAATTTACATGTTTACCTCAAAAAAAACTTCTATTAGATCTATTTTCTTTGAAAATTTCATCATTGAAACAGTTATGAGCCGTTAAAGGAGCCCAGTCTTTGTCCTGTACAAACTAAAGAACTAAGTCAATTTCTGGATTTTTAAGAAGGAACCAAATTTCTGACTCGCATATTTCTTTTTCCCAACTTTCTATTTCAACCTTAGTAAATCATTTTGCTCGCATGCAATCTATGGGACCAGGTCAGCACATGTCGCTAAAGTTTTCACCCTTTTAGACAATAGAACGAAATAAAGATTGCCACGGTAGACGAGTAGAGCTCAAATAATCATGAGCTTTATGATTAAGAGGATGGCAAGGAGATGATGTAGACAAGACCAACGAAAGCGGAAATAGCTATAAAATTCTACAGAGTATTGAATCCTGTGGTACAAAATGTGGTCAGTGATCATCCAGTAGTCACACCATATGTATTTTTTACAATAAATCTAAAAGACGCAGAATTATTTTACTACAAATCTTGATGGGCACTATAAAACAATCTGTCAGAATCAGATTTTCCTTTCAAAAGGTGCACTAACACCTAATTAACCCTTTTGTATCATCTGTGACGTGATTGATAATGCATCCAAACAATATTTCATAACAGCAACAACAAAGCCTTTTTCCCATCTAGTTGGGGTCGGCTACATGAATCCTGGTTTCCATTCTGCTCGGTTTAGCACAATATCTTCTATAAGGTCACAAGCTATCGTATCAAACAATATATCAAACAATCTGTCAGAATCAGATTTTCCTCTCAAAAAGTGCACTAACACCTAATCAACCCTTTTTTTTATCATTTGTGACATCCAAAGATTATTTCATAACAACAACAACAAAGCTTTTTTCCCATCTAGTTGGGATCGGCTACATGAATCCTGGTTCCATTTTCATTCTGCTCGGTTTAGCACAATATCTTCTATAAGGTCACAAGCTATCATATCTTTCTCACTATTTCCACCCAAATAAGTTTAGTTATTCCCCTACCCCTAACTCTACCATCAATACTTATCAAATCACTCTTTGGGACACTACTAGATCTACGTGTGACATGTTCAAATCACCTAAGTCGATTCTCTTTTAACTTATCATGGATAGGAACTACCTTTAGCATGTCTCGTATATGCTCGTTTCTAATTCTATCCTTCCTAATTTTACCACATTCATCTTAGCATACTCATCTCACTACACTCAATTTTTGGACATGTTTCTTTGTTGCTCAACACTCTGCTCCATACATCATTGATGGTCTAACAGCCCGTCCTATAAAAACTTTCCTTCCACTTTAAAGGTATACGTTTGTCACACAAAACACCACTGGCACTTCTCCACTTAAGTCACCCTGCTTAGATCCTATATATAACATCTTCACAAATCTCCCCATCTCTTTGTATAATCGAGCCTAAATATCTAAAATGGTCTCTCTGACCATCAAACTTTACTTCTTCTTTAGTTGTATTCTGAATATCACTAAAATTACACTGCATATACTCTGTTTTACTTCTGCTTATTCTAAAGTCTCTAGCTTCCAAGGTTTCTATTTACAATTCTAATTTAGCATTGACTCTTGCTCTAGTCTCGTCCACTAAGATGACATCATCGGCAAAAAGCATACACCAAGGCACCTCATCTTATATTCCTCGCATCAATTCATCCATAACCAAGGTAAAGAGGTAAGAACTTAAAGCCGAACCATGGTGTAAACCTACTGTAATAGAAAAATCATTGGTCTCTCCTGTGGTTGTTCTAATTATGGTCTTTGCCTCTTCATACATATACTTAATTATCTCAATATACCGAATAGTTACTCTTTTATTATTTAACACCCACCATACTATGTCTCTATGGACTTTATCATATGTTTTTTTCTAGATCTATAAACACCATATGTAGATCTTTCTTATTCTCCCTATTTTTTTTAGAAGTCTCCCCAGTACATAAATTGCTTCCATTGTTGACCTCCCAGGCATAAATCCAGGCCGATTCTCAGACACTGTAGTTTCTAGTCTCAATCTATGTTTGATCACTCTCCCAAATTTTCATCGTATGGCTCATTAATTTAATCCCTTGGTAGTCGAAGCAACTTTGTATCTCATTTATTTTATATATAGGTATTAAAATACTCTTTCTCCATTCATCGGGCATCTTCTTAGTTCTCAAAATTTAATTAAATAATCTTGGTAGTCAACTCACTCCTACATCTCCAAGACACTTTCAAACTTTAATGGGTATATTATCTGGTCCTAAAGTTTTTCCTATTTTCATCCTTCCTAGAGCATTCTGAACATCCGAAGTCCTAATTCTACGAAAAAATATATGCTCTCGACTCTCTCTCGAGTCCTCTATATTTAAGTTGCCCACAACATTTTTATTTAATAACTTCTCAAAGTAATTTCGCCAACTTTCCTTAATTTTCTCATCTTTTACTAAGACTCGTCGATCCTCGCTCTTAATACACCTAATTGAATTCAGATCTTTTGTTTTCCTATCCCTTTGTTTAGCAAGCTTATAAATATTATTTTCTCCTTTTGCTCCTAATTTTGTGTATAAATAATCATAAGATATTTCTTTTGCATCTCTTACCGGTTTCTTAACTTCTTTTTTAATCGTCATATATCTCTCCAAATTCTCTTCATTTCGACTCTTTTGCCATATTTTGAAGGTTGATCTTTATCTCACAATATTTTGGACTTCTTCTTGTCACCATCATGTTTCTTTAGTTAGCCTTAAGATTCTCCAAGTACCTCCTCTGAAATTTCTCTTATGTACGTAGCTATTTTAGTCATCTTATCTCACAATTCTATGATGCTCCTTTAAGGACTTTACCTCTAAAAAAAACTCTAATTTCTCTCATTTCAAGTTCCACCGCCTAATTCTTGAGTTCCTAGTCTCCTTCCTCGCATATATGTGTTTTTCAATTTTAACATCCAACACCATTAATCTATGTTGTGAGGTTAAACTCCTGGTATAACTTTAAAATCTTTACATGTCAAGCAATTCACCTTTCTACTGATGAAAAAAATCAATATGGCTCTTAATTGTCCCACTTTTAAAGGTTATCAAATGTTCCTCCCTTCTCCTAAAATAAGTATTCAGTAGTATAAGATCATACGAAGCCGCAAAATCTATTAGAGCCTCTCCACCATCGTTCTTATTTCCAAATCCTTGTCCTTCATGCACTCGCTCATATCCCATATTATTCTCCTACATGTCCATTGAAATCTCATCCTATAAATAATTTCTCACCTAAGGATACTCCTTGAATTATCTCATCTATATCCTACCAAAATTTATTTTTGCTTGTGCATCTAATCTTACTTGGGGTATATAAGCACTAATGATATTAATTATGTTTCCCCCTAATACAAGCTTGATTTATATTATTTTATCTCTTTTCCTATTAACACCTACTACATCTCTTTTGAATTTCTTATCTACTAAAATTCCTACTCCATTTCAATTTCTAATTTGACCTGTATAATATAATTTAAAACCATCTATCTCTTTAGCTTTCTCCCCTACCCACTTTGTTTCTTGTAAACAAACTATATTAATATTCCTTCTAATCATGATATCTACTAGTTTTATGCATTTTCGTGTCAATGTTCCTATATTTCAAGTCGCTAACCTAATCATACTTTCCTGAACTAGCTTCTTTACCCGGACACGACCAGATTGGTGCAAGAATCCTTGCCCATTTTTCACCGCACTCGGACGCCATAAATTCTAATATGGCCTGGCATTCATAAGCAAACCATAAATTCTAATATGGCTTGTAATTCAATGAGCCCATCTAAGTTAAACGTATAATCCAATCCAATTTCATTCAATATGACCCATAAATACAAAAACTTGAGAATTACCAAAAAAATAAATAAATATCCTCGACAATCTTCAACCATTTCAAACACTAATACCTAGTCACCAATCATCCAGCATTCCAGCTTCATTAAACAGACAAAATCTCGAAGATAGTCTGGTGAAGTCTTTAACTGAAATCCAATCGAACTCCATACTTCGCTTACAATTATCATGTCTTGGAACCACATCTATTTTTTCTTTTCTTTTCTACGGAAATTGGATTTTTTTTCTCAAAATATGTATTTAACTCTATATTTCCTTTTCCCATTTTACCATTTAAGCATGAGTACCGCATGCAGAAGCCTAGATCTAAGTGGATAAGTATTTTTATTTAAAAAAGGAGATGCATAGTTATTGGAGTTTACATTTTAATAGACGTTTGATCTAAATTGACCTAGAGATGCAAGGTTGAGATTTAACAGGTGATTGATTTTAAGTAGCTGATTAATATAACTTTTGACTCAAAAATCTGTGGTTGAAATTCATAAGTCAACTATTCTCCACAAAATACTACCTACAATAGTAGAGATTTAGTCTGATTATCTAATCCAGTATTCAATACGTCCAGCGCAGTCTTACAGCATGATCCATGGATACAAAGATCTCGGATAATTCATAATTCCACTAAAACCATCAACATCTTTGACCTCCTTTGACTATCATAAACACTAATACATAAATTAACTGAAAGAATCAAAGAAATTACAGCTCTAACTACATCTATTAGACTATCGTTTTATTCTTAACCACAATTAAAGTGCATATCTCACCTAAAAATCACAAAACTAAATCACTATAAAAAAAAGCGGAGAAAAAAAATTGAAACCTTATACAAGGATCCAAACCCATCTTGCGCGATCATGTTCTTGGTAACCTGAGCTGCCGATCCCTGACCTAACTGGATCCTCACCTGAAACAACCAATCAACCAACGAACTACAAAATCAAAACCCTAACTATTATCAATCGAGAACTAAAAGGTGATCAGATATCCCAGATCTAAGTAGAGATCCATCAAGATCGAGTAACAAGACGTGACCTTGATCATGTCGATGGGCTGGATGACGCAGGTGGCGAGCATGCCGGAAGCTCCGCCATTGACGAAGGGCTTGACGGTGGTCCAGACCTTGGACGGCTCGCTCTTCGGCTTCGAATCCGCCATTCTCTTTCTTCTCTTTCTTCTCTTACTATAAAATTCCGATCTTGAAGAGAAAGAGAGAGAAAATGAAGAGAAAAGGGCGAGATTAAAGAGGCGGAAACCTAGAGGGGGGTATTTATAGCAAAATGCGGATTCCTCGCCGGTTCCGCCCACATGTGTTTGTTTAAGGGCGCGTTTCGAAACCCAAAAAACTAGAAAAATGAATGGAATACTGTGGATGTGGATAGACTCATCTTATCCTATTCCACGGCCTGTTTGTTTTGAAAAAGAAAATAAAGGAAACAATTAAATATCATTCGAAAGATTTGAGCCGAATTCTATTCCAGCTCCACCCCTCGGAAAGCTGGGTAAAGGAATGGAAACAACTAATTTTTCTTCAACTTAAATAAATAAATAAATATAAGACCAACTATGTTAAAAGAACTTCACATAAAATAAACGTTAAATTTCAGAAACCACCGAACTTTTTAATCAGAGAATAGTTTTTTTTTTTTTTTTTCGCTTTCAGTTTCGGCAAATCACCTCGCCAACTTTTAGTACCGAACTAAGATCCCTCTTTCGGTGTAAATTACCCAATGTTCTTGATCCCGTTGATAATATATTTTTTACCCGATTCTTTTTTAAATTCAAATATCAAAAGTGAAAAGAATTAAATTACAAAAATATAAAAAAAAAATAAAAAATAAGGTAAACTAATTAATTTTGGTTAGAGTGAGTGATTTTAGAATTAATAAATCTTCATTTTTTGGGAGTGTCAGAGGTATGTTTTTTCTCTCTAGGAAAACAATTTTATTCATTACTCAACCTAAAATGCAAAATGTCAAAAGTATGTTCATGTACAAATGTTATCAAAAGGTTTTTCAAAATGTCGTAATCCATAATATTCCATTGTTTGTCAAACAAGACTAGGGAATGGAAACAAAAAAAGTCAATTTCATTCCACCAGTTGCCAAACACACACAACTTATAAAGTTAATTCATCCCTTTCCCTTTCTTTCCATTCCTCTCCATTCATTTTCATTCCATTCCTTTCCATTTCCCAACTTAAATGTTTCCAAACAGACCCTAAGAGTGATGGCAGAGGTGAGGTGAGTCTGAGTGGTGCTACCTGTGGGTGGGGGTGTTTTTTCATAAATGTTTATTGGAATCTTATCTCTAATCTCTAATCTCAAATATTATAATGGAAAAGTTAGGGTTGTCATTTGTCAACATAGAAATCCGTACGTTGCACATGCAACTCCAGCTCTCCCATTAATTACAACAAAAATAAATAAATTAAAAATTTTCACCTATTTAAAACATGCAACGCACTTGCAAACAATTTTATAATATTTTTTAACACTAAACATATATATATGTTGCACGTACAGCTCAAATTCTACTTATAAACACGTGCACATTGTAGATTTTCCTTCAAAATATTTTTTCCAATTACGTGCAACGCACATCCAACTCCAAAACTATTTCTTAATACGTACATCGCACGTGAAAATCCTCTCGGAGTTGTAATGTTGTCAACATACAAACCCATGGGTCGAAGATCTAAAGTTACTGACCAAAACGAACAAGTTTCTCTCTCTAGAAATTTTCTAGAAAGAGAAGCTTACCCCCTCCAAACAACACCTAGGAAACCCTAGATCTGAAGTGCTTGGGGCAGCGGCGGCTAACCCCCTTTGCCGCCCCCCCCCCCCCCAATCCCGTTGTCCCCCTTGCCTCTCCTCCACGGCGCGTCCCCTCCTTCCTTTTCCCCCCGTCGCGACTCCTGGGCGGAAAACTCTCCGTCGCGTCGATGGTGACTAGCGCCCATGGCGTCGCGGCGCTTCCAGTGGCGTCGATGGTCCGGCGCAGCGGCGACCTCCATCACCCGGCGGCTTCAGTGACAGCGCGGCCTTGCCGGCGGAGATGCGGCGAGGTTTGGGGGCCGCCTGCTGTGCGCCTACCCCCCATACCCCCTCCCCTCCCCCCGACCCAGATCTATTTTGGCCACCGTGTGAGGCCGGTGATTCGGCATGGGGGCTGTGCTTGCTTTTGCTGTGGTTGGGGGTGTGAAGCACGTAGTTTGGTGCGATTGTGCGATTGTGGGGTTGGACTCGATGTGGTCCCTCCATGATTTGCTAGATGTTTGTCCGGATGTTCTGCGCGCTTGCCACCATGTCCACACTCTCGGGGCCAATCATGGCAATCTGCGAGGGTTGGTAGTGCGTGTGAAGATTTCGGGAATTAGGCTGTCTTTGTAACACCCCGAATTCCAAATACAACTGAATTCGAGATTCCACAGGATCTTTACACTTCTTTCGTACAATTTTACAAGGAATTTAAAACTTTTCACTTTACATCAGAATTACAAGAAATCTTTACACTTTACAGCGGAAGCAAAATTATAATATTTATATAAATAAAAGTACAACAACATTTGAATAATCTCTAAGCATCAGTTCTTCTTTAATCTTTATCATGTCATTTATCCTGCATACAAAACTGTGGGTACGTCAGTTTATTCAACCGACGAATATTATACACGGTCATCCTCTCTATGCCGGAAATAGTATAATGATTTTCCATACTTAACAAACACAAACTTGTTCACAAATCAAACTAAGGGGAATATCCCTTTGATGTCATGTTGTGATTGTGCACTTAGTCCTTAATGTAATACCCCAGATTTGCAGCGAACAGTCGACTGGTCTGCGTACGCGGGATTTGAGAAGGATTTGAGAAATTTAGTCCCACATGGGAAGTATACAAAAATAGTTTGAGTATAAATATAATTAGCCAATGATCAAGAGTCACCTAATTGGTTAACCACCTTTTGAGAGGCAGCCTGTGGTGGGCAGTTGTACTACATAGTATCTAATTTGTATTCTAAAAATATTAAAAATTGTCTGAGTATTGGGGCGGGGCGTTACAAATGGTATCAGAGCCGACTTTCGACACCGGGGTGTAGTAGAGGTCAGTATGATCTGCGGTGCTGAGAGTCATTGATCTCCGGGGTCGGGTATATTCTGCAGTATTGAGAGTCACAGGTAGTGATTGATAGTCGGGTATCCGATCTGTGGTGTTGAGAGTGATTGATCTCCGGGATCGACTATACTACATCTGTAGCGCCCGGAATTTCTAATATAATATCTTAGAAAATACGTGGCACAATCCCAGCATCAACTTCAATATAACATTAAACACAACCAACACCAATGAAATTTTCAACTTTTATTACAATAATCTTTTACATAGCACAGCGGAATTTAAAACATCTCAAATCATAATTTTCTTTTATTCACAACACCGTCTTTTTACAACACTACTTTACAAATTTACACAAAACTCTATTAAATCAATTTATCTCAAAACTAACTCAAGAATCCACACCTCCAAACTCTAAGCAACAACCTGCAACACATGAGGCTAGAGATGATCCCTAACCCCCAAAACTAAAGGGGCCTCGACCCCGATAATTCCAGAGATCAATCCCACACCACAAGTAATTACCGTGATAATTCCGGAGATATATCCCACACCACAAGTAATCTACTGTGATAATTCCGGAGACATATCCCACACCACAAGTAATCTACCGTGATAATTCCGGGGATTAAATCCCACATCGAAAGCCATACTGAGGTACTTGACCCATGTTCCCATTCATCATATCACCACTAGTGCCTGTCCTTATTATTTTTGGGTTACTTAATTACTCAACGAATCTCCTAGAGTTGGTGTACCCTACCGGACTTAACTCAAAACTGAACAACTGAAATGACTCAACAGGCTTCAACAAAAGAACTCAACGCCGGTATACTAGGGTCACACACATCCTTTAGAGACTCAAACTCAAATGTCTAAACCAACTTTCCACCATAAATAGCTCAACTGAATATCTTAAAATCACATGCTTAACAGAAGACAAAATGTAGGCTCAAATATCTGAAGACTAATCATTCGAAAGAAACATTCAAGTTTATGAAAACTCATCAGTACCAGTCGACTTATACTGAAGTAAGTCGACTGCCCAGAGGGAAACTATCCATGATTTTAAGAAAATAAATTAAGTAATCTAAGTCGACTTAAAAGATCATCAGTCGACTTACTCGAGACAAATTCCAATAATTTTCGAGAAAATATTCTAAGTATTATAAGTCAACTAAAAGGGGTCATAGGTCGACTGTCCAGAAAAAATACTGCAATAACTTTGCAAAATAAGTTCTAAGTACACCAGTCGACTGAACAAGGGTCTAAGTCGACTGTCCAGAACGGATTTTCAAAAAGCTAAAGACACAGCAGCTAGGTCGTACCAGTCAACTGAAAAGTCCACCAGTCGACTGTCGGCCTACAGTTGCATAATTTAGGTCTGTATACAATAATCAAAATTTGAGTTTTTCTAAAAGAAATCATTGTTTATGAAAATAATTCGTATTCAGGTAAAAATGACAATCTCAAAGTATTCTCAGATTGGATACAAATCCTCAAATCAACCAATTTCCTCAAAATCTCAATCTTCATGTTCTAAATTCCTAATTCTTCCATTAGGGATTCTCAATACTAAATTTCTTTCACAGCTCAAAACCAAAATCTGATTTGTATTCACGAGATCCAGATGTTCATCCAACCAATCCCTTGTTATCATAACCATACTCATATCTTAAACATGCTTTCTAGCAATACCAATTCATAAACCAAGATTTACTGAACATTCATGGATATCACATACATAATACGACAACAATCATTTCATTGCTCAAACAAATATGTCAAAACAAACAACTAAACAATCATTCACATAAATCAACAACCATCCGAATTCACATCAGTCACCTAAATCAAACAACAAAACAAATTTCATATCTCTCACATAAAACATACACAAAGCAAAACAACATGTCACTCACCTTGGAAACGACGAGATCCAACAAACAAGTCTCTCCTTTGCGAGATCCAAAACTTCCTCTTGATCCTTCCAAAATCACAGAATTCTATACTGTGCAGCAAATGACGACTGTAAATTCCTTTTAAATATCCAGGATAAGAGTTTAGGGTTTTACCCACTTTTGCAAAATAATCCCTTCAAAATACAACTTTATATATATAGCTCTATTCTTGGAAATTCAATAAAATTCATTTAAATTAGGATTTAAAAGTAAAATACAATCCTAAATCTCAACCGGTACTGTTCAAAATGTCCAGAAAGTACATTTTACATTTTAATCCCTAAAAATGACAAATTTGCAAAAAGGTCCTTCTTTTCTCAAAATTTGCAAATAGTTCCAATTAATTTCAGAAAAATCTGAAAAAATACTAAATAAATCCCAAATATTAAATAATGATTTTTAATGAAGAAAACTTGACTTTCAAACTTCTCAAGAAAGTATTTTCACGTGTTTTGCACGTGTAAAAAGATAAATTTTTCTGAAAATATTCATAAATTCTCCAAAAATCATTTTAGTCATTTATAAACCTTTAAAAATAATATTTTAAAAATATGGGGTTCTACAACATCGGCTAGAAAGGGCGGATCCTACACTAGATGTGTGCCCTGTACTCAGCAAGGACGCTGATTTCTAAAGGTGGGGTGTATGTAATACCCCAGATTTGCAGCGAACAGTCGACTGGTCGATTGTTCGGTCGACTGGTCTGCGTACACGGGATTTGAGAAGGAATTGAGAAGGATTTGAGAAATTTAGTCCCATATGGGAAGTATACAAAAATAGTTTGAGTATAAATATAATTAGCCAATGATCAAGAGTCACCTAATTGGTTAACCACCTTTTGAGAGGCAGCCTGTGGTGGGCACTTGTACTACATAGTATCTAATTTGTATTCTAAAAATATTAAAAATTGTCTGAGTATTGGGGCGGGGCGTTACACTTAATGCAGTTATTTATATTACATGACACTAATGCGCACTTATTCGGATTCTATGCATCACATACTACATAGGTCCGAGGGCAAGCCTCTTAATCGTTCTTCATCTTGTAGAGTTCAATCCCTCGTCATGACTTATTCTACTACTGTAACTACGGTAAGTAACCTAGATGTTCTATGAGTAACGAGCTCATGTACAGAAAAAACTGGAGGGAAATCCCACATCATGTCACGACGCATCGTGAAGACAACTTATGGACAATTCAGCCTCCTTCATGGCACACGATCCTCTCGCAGTCACCAAACACCCCACAAGCGTCGCCAAGATCCCAATAATTCCGGAGTAGTGCCCACGTCATGTCACGACGCATCGTAAAGACAAACTGTGAATCACACCCACATCGTAGACTCGAGGCCCTCATACTTGTGTTTTTCTCTCATTTTCATCACCTCTTCACTATGTACTAATTCTTAATTTAATGAAATCATGAACAAAATCAATCTCTTAGAGTCAGCACTCTCACTAATACCGGTCTTATTTCTTTCATTTCTCAATGACCCAAACTTGGTCTTTTCAATTTCATTTATCATATCTCATTACTTTCAATTGCCGGTGTGAGTCTTGGCTACACCCTAATTTTCAATTTCAATTCACAATTCACATATTTGAGTTGTCATACTCAAGAAATTTCTCTTTTCCAATTACATGATTTCCAATTTTTTCATGAGTCAATTATCATGCATGGAGTTCAATTATAAATCATGCATTCCATAACCAATATTTATTTCTACATTAAAATCATACTACGAAAACATCTAGTCAAAGTGAATATTCACAAAATCACCATTGTCATGCTATTCTTTTAACATAATAACCCATACAAAAATTCACATTTATATTTTCTTTCCATCAATTTTCCTTTTTAATACTCATCTTAATCACTTCGTGAAATCACGCATTTTTACGAAATTATAAAGGTAAGAACCCATAGTTTCGAATACAATTTTACCTCAAAAATACACTTTAGTCCAATAACTCCCAATCAATTTTTATAGGTTGTATATGATTTTTGAATAATAACGGTATTTTTTTCAGAATTCTTATACATCAAGAAAACCCCCAAAAATCAAATTGTCAAAAAAATTATATTCTGGCTACACCCAGAATCGAACCCGCAACCTTTAAGAAGACAGCCGCACGCGCTAGCCGACTGGCCGAAGGCGCTCAGCGATATGAATAGGGAAACAGAGAGTTATATACTCTATGTTCGGTGATTGGTTTTTTTTTTTTAAACCGCACACAAAAAGAAAGGTGGACACGGGTATCGAACCAGCGGCCACAGAGCCACACACCGCGCTACAGTAGCGCTAGAAGGCTCACCGACCACTTGAGTTATGAGTGTAATACCCTAAACTTTCATTCTAATAAGATATTGATTTTCACGTATTGTGCACGTGCAAATTTCATGTGTATATTATTTATCTATTTTTATATACAAAATTTCTCTTGGTAGTATGAACAATTATTTTTCCTTTCCTTTATTTTTATGAAAGCCAAATTCTAAAGCCTAAAACACTATTTTATTTGTGTTAGCCCACTTTAATTAATTATTAATTTATTGTCTTGACCCACAAGCCTAAGCCCACTATTTATGAAGCCCACCAATCTAATTAATTAATTGAATAGTCACACTTGTCATGTAGAGATAATTTGCGAACATTTTGATTAATTAAATTGTACAACTTTTAAATAGAGGTACTAGGTGGCACGTGCGAAGCACGTAGTGTGCAATGCACACTTTATTTTGGGCCGGTTGTGCATTGGAAGGAATGGGAGAGTGGGTTGTGTGCATGGGTAGTTATTTGTGTGTGGGTGGTGGCTATAACTCCTACTCCTATCCTAGCCCTTCATTCTATAACCATCCATCGAATCCTAGCCCTCCAATCTATTCTAAAATTAGTATAAATACCCCCCTTCATACTTGTATTCTACACTAAAGCAAATATTGAAAGAAGGCATTATATAGGAGATACATATTAGTGTGTGAGTTTGAGTGGGTGTGTTCCTATTGGAGGCCGGCCCCCTTCTCTTTCAACTTGGAGCTCTCAGTGGCAAGGAAGCAAGAAGGAGATCGTGACATTGCAATCTAGGAGGAGAAGACACTCTCTCGCATTCTAGGAGGCTCTAGGAGATTTCTTATTGGTTTTCTTCAAAAAGGTGAGTGATTCTCATGACTTCAATAGTAGAGATCATGCTAGGGAATGAAGTGGAATTATCATTATAAGCTACTAGTTGAAATGAAATGCATGCTTGCCAAATTAGAAGAGAATTGATAAATTAGCAAATTTGTGTTGTTTGATTACTATATTTATTAATTATGATTAAAGTGAATGTTCTTTTTTTTTCCAATGTTAGCTATGTGGATTAACTAGTAAAAGACTAGCACCATGTTTATTGATTAATAATGCTAGGAAGAATAGTGTGTCAAAGATAAATTGATAGAAATGATTGTTAATAGATACATTGAAATTACCTATTGCTATATATGCCATGTGAAAATTGGAATAAATGAAAAAGAATGTCCTTTGCATACAAATAATCGAATGCATCATGTGTAGAGTAATTAATAAAAATAGTGGTTTTATTTAATTATAAAGTTGATTTTCACGCTCTAAAATATCATAGTTGCCAATGTCTAAACAAACATCATAGTAGTGAAATTTTGGTGTGAGAGACCATCTTTATTGTGAACAAATATGTGTTAGTTTTCAAATGTCGAAATAGTATTATAAAATACAAATTAAGGCTAAATATATGTTTTATAAGAGGGAAAAATACCTTTAAAAAATACTGGTTATTGTTAAATTAAATGTATTTTTATTCTGGACATTTTTGTTTTCAAAAGAGGAGAAAAAGAGACAAATTCGTTTTGAGAATTTTGGAAGTATAGCTTTGAACAGAGAATTAAGATCAAAACCTATTTTGAATACCTTCCAATCGATATGTCCACTTAGACCAATTGGTCGGAAGAGACTTGGGTTCGCTACAGTAGTCGGAGGTCTTGAGTTCGATACCCCGAGGCTGTGTTTCATTTTGCTGTTTTTGTTAAAAAAAATTCGAATCACCGAAAACTGAACATATAGGGATTTTAACCCCTAGTTAAATCGATGGGCGGCTTTGGCGCATTGGTCTGTGCGCTATCTGTTTCACTGCTGGTTGTGGATTCGAATCTTGGTGGGGTTTGAGTTTAGAAAAAATGTTTTTTTTTATAGATTTTTTGGATTAAATTGAATGTTTAAATAGAAAAAAAATGGGGAAAATGTGTTTTAATTACTGAAAAAATTATTAGAACCTTATAAGAAATATTTATATAACTTTTGATGAAGCGTGAATAAGAAATTTGGGTTTTTGCAAGAAAGGACTCACTTTGAAATTAAATTATTCTTTTAAACGAAAGAAAAATAAAAATGAAAATTTTGAGTTATAAAAGATGAATTTTTGAAGTTTGTGACTAGCGTGATTAAATGGGATTATAGAAAATATGTTGTAGTAAAATTGTGAATTTGTGAATAATAGATTTGTGGAATATATGAAATTGTTGGTGACTATTAAGTGAAATTTATTCTTGCACGTGGATTGCACGCAAAATTGAATTATTGATCGTGATGAATTATAAAAGGTGTGAATACATGAATACTATGCTATTGGAATATGAATTGTGATTAATCATGAAAAGATCTTATGGGTATGACATTGTAATTATGAGTTGAAATTGAGAATTAGGGTATAGCCAAGCCTTATACCGACAATGAAAGAAATGAGAAAATGATATTTGGAAATGAGAAGACCAATGTTTGGGTCATGTGAATTAAATGAATAAGACCGGTATAGTGAAAGTGCTACACTCTAAGAGTTGATTTTATTCATGATTCAATTAAACTAAGGATTAGATGCATAGTGGAGATGTGATGAAAGTAAGAGAAAAACATTGAGTATGAGGGCCATTGGATTGGCGGCGTGAGAGTATTCACAGGATGTCCCATGATGAGTCATGATAGGGCGTAGATACTACTCCAAAGTACCGTCCCGGTGGCGATGCTCGTGGGGTGTTTGACGACTGCGGGTGGTATCATGTCTATGGTAGGAGCTGAATTACCACAGGATGCCTGCATAATGAGTCATGTGTCAGTGCGTTGGGATTCCCTACAGGGCGCCTAGATATGAGTTCGTAGGTCAGAAAACATCTAGGATACTTACCTAGTTACAGTAGTAGATTAAGTCATGGCGAGGGATTGAACCCTACAAGAAGAAGAACGATTAAGGGCTTGCCCTCAGACCTATGTAGTATGGGATGCATAGACTCTGAACAAGCGCGCATTAGTGTCATATAATATAAGTAATTGCATTAAGGATTAAGTGCACATTCACAACACGACATCAATAGGATAGTCCCTTTAGTTCTGTTTGTGACAAGTTTGTGATTTGTTAAAAAATGAGAATCGTTATACTGTTTCCGGCATAGAGAGGATGGCCGTGTATAATATTTCGTCAGTTGAATGAACTGACGCACCCACAGTTTTATATGCAGGGTAAAGATGCTTGACATTTGAAGTATACATGCTGCGCAAGATTGTTTTAAATGTTGTTTCATGTAAATTATTGTAAAATTGCTTCCGCTGTGATAATGTACAAGTGTAATGTAACTCTGATATAAGAAAAGTTTTTATTTCCTTGTAAAATTGTACGAAAGAAGTGTAAAGATCGTGTGGAATCTCGAATACAGTTGTATTTTGGAATTCGGGGTGTTACAATGAGCTCAAGTTGTCACATACACAGCTCGAATTCTATTTAACTCGGTTCTCTGTTTTATTAAAATATTTCGATGTTCAAAAATCCTTATCTTTATTTTGCTTGCACCAAAAGCCATGTAAAACTCCAGAATGTATATTCTAACTTAAATTAACACCCCAGTATTTTAAAAATAATTTTTCGGTAATTTAATACACATTTCTCATACAATAATTTAAATTCCATACTACTCTTTTCATAATTCAATTTGACATTTCTCAACACAACTTAGTATTAAAAAATCACATTATAAATATAATTCCCTGTTTTTCCCTCTTTCATAAACCCAAATGCATAGGACAATCTTATTCATTTGAACCAATATCACGATAGTCCATTTAGCACATAAAACAATAATTTCATCTACTAGCATTTCGCACTCAATTTTGATGCTATCAACAATCCCAGTTCAATATTTCCATAACTACAAACAATTTGCACACAATATTAAGATTCATGACAAGTTAACATACAATCTATCAAGTATTAATTTAATCAACTAGCAAGTCCTTTTTCAAATTAAGTGTACTCTTATTAATTTCTTTCATGCATCATTATTTCAACACTCCTAGCATGGCATCTAAATTAGAAGTATAGAAAACCACCCACCTAATTTGGAGAGAAATCACACAACAACTCCTAAACGAAAGAGCCCTTCTCCTCCTAGATTGAGCTTGCCCAAACAAGTGCTCCTCCTCCTTGCTCCTAGTGCAACCCGAGAGCTCCAAGTTGATGTAGCCGGCCTCCAGCTTGCAAGCACGCACACTCTCAATCTCTCAATCTTTTACTCTCACTTCCTACTAATAATCTACTACTAACAATTGTATTCTTTCACTATAGGTTTGGATAATGAAAAGTGTAAGGATAACTAGGCTTTGGGGGGGGGGGGTATTTATACAAAATTTTGGAACAAATAGAAGGTCAGGATTGATCTAGGAGTTAAGAAATAAAGGCTAGGATTCAAGGAGAAGTTGTAGTAACCAACCATGACTACAAAAACTACCTCCCACAACTCCACTTCTTTTCCTTTTCCCTCCCATGCCATCCGGCCACAATGAAAAAGTGCACAAACACATACTAGTGCAATGTACGTGTTTGTATAGTCCCTCATTTTAAAAAGTTGTATATTTATTTATAAAAATTTATAAAAAAAAATTGTCTACACTACAAGTTGTAATAAAAAGAGAAAATAAATTCATGAGCCTTTATTTAATGGGCCAAATTAGCTATATTCAAAATAAATTGAGTTGGATTCAAAATAAAAGAGTACTTATGTGTGTTTAAAATACGCTTTAATAAAAACAATAGAAAAGACATATATATATATATATATATATATATATATATATATATATATATATATATATATATATATATATATATATATATATATAATAAAACACAAAGAAAGCTATCAAGTGGCTCTCCTTCAATTCCCCCAAAAATCAAAGGCCCAGATCTAACCTCACAAAACATATTTTCCCTCCAAAAGTTTCCCCCCAAAACTCAAATTCAAATACCCCACCCAAAACAACACCTATATTTATTTAATTATTTTTTTCACTCTCTCCCTCCCTCTTATATTCAAAAAATTAAGAAAATAAAATTTTTAAAAAAATAATAAAAATAAAACTAAAAAAAATAAAAATTTAAAAACTTTTAAAATAATTCAAAAAAATCATATAATATGTTTTTTGCTAGACCCCCAAAAGTTTCTCATATAATATGTTTGCTACTTCAATTAATTTGTTGGACCTTCAAAACTATTTTATATGATCAAACAAGGCGCACCGTTCCGAAGACGTGCCGTAGGCACGTGTCAACGGGCAAACCTAGTATATATATAAAATAAAACACAAAGAATGCTATCAAATGGCTCTCCTTCAATCCCCCAAAAAATCAAAGGCCTGGATCTAATCTTACAAAACATATTTTCCCTCCAAAATTTTCCCAAAACTCAAATTCAAATCTCCTGCCCAAAACAACTCCTATATTTTTTTTCCCTCTCTCCCTCCCTCCCTCCCTCCCTCTTCTATTCAAAAAATTAAGAAAATAAAAATTTAAAAATTTAAAAAAATTTAAAAATTTAAAAAAATTTAAAAATTTAAAAAAATTTAAAAATTTAAAAAAATTTAAAAATTTAAAAAAATGTAAAAATTTTAAAAAATGTAAAAATTTAAAAAATTAAAAAATAATTCAAAAAAAATTAAAAAATCATATAATATGTTTTTTGCTCTATGTTTGCTACTTCAATTAATTTCCTGGACCTCCAAAACTATTTTATATAATCAAACAAGGTGCACCGTTCCGAAAACGTGCCGTAGGCACGTGTCAACGGGCAAACCTAGTACATATATATATATATATATATATATATATATATATATATATATATATATATATATATATATACGTATGTATGTATGTATGTATGTATGTGATATGGCTAAAAATGGGGATTTAATCAAGGCCGTCCAAATAGGGCACGAATCCCGAGGTTCAGGGGTGAAACGGTAATTTTACCTACAAAACAGGTATGAAGCGGGTACTGGGTCTCCTTTTCGCAGATCCAGTAACCCGCGAACGGATCCACTACAACTGGGTGCGGTTTTCAACCCGCAGCAAACCCGGTCCAGCAGGATAGAATTATGGTTTCTGATTAATATTAATCAACGGCCCTGATTCATATCTATCCTTTCACTGGGGATTAGGGATTACATTCCTTATCTGTATACACAGGAATTACATGCCCAATCTGTTCCTTGGGACGCCTATAAATACCCCCCACCCATCTCCATTAAGAGGTAATCAATCTTTCACCAGTTTTTACGCTCTCTCATAGTCTTCCTGATTACTGACTTGAGCGTCGGAGGGTGCGTCGCCGGGAACAACCCCGGTGTCTCGCACTTTTTGCAGGTGTACGGCGGGATCGACGATCGGAGACCGGCGGAACAGGTATACAGGTTTACTATTCAAGTTTCCCTAAGAATCCACAAATTCATCTGTTTGCCCCCACACCAAATTTAGCGGCAACAGATTGGCGCCGTCTGTGGGAAACTAACGAATAGAAACCTCTCCTCTTCCTGGTGAACAGATCTACTCCAGCCATGCCTCCTAGGAAAGTCAGATCGAGGGGGTCCAACCGAGGACCCAACCCTGATCAGCAGCAAGAAGTCGTCCCTAATCCCGCTCAGCAACAAGGGCAACTTCCCCCAACCGCAGAAGACCCGCTCCAACAGAACCTTCCCCCTCCTGATCCAAAGGGCCCTAACCCACAGAAACAGCCACTTCACCAAGAACACGTATCCCTCCGCAACGCCTCTACAGACTCCATGGCCTCCCACCATCCTCAAGCTTCTGGTCGCCATAATACCGTCCTGAACCGCCAGAAAGAGGATGACCTTCGCCGACATCTGGATGAGAAGCGAGCCCGGGGGGAAACCTCCCGCCAACACCACCCGGATGAGCGATTCCGTCGCCACCGAGAATACCGGAGGGGCCGGAGAGAGTCACCCAAGCATCAAAGAAGAAGAGCATACTCCCCCGCAGGTCGGCAACGGCCTAGGAGCAATGAGGCACCCATCACACGCGCCGAGTTCCAGCAGTTCCAAGCGACCGTCCTGCAGGCTCTCAACCTCCGTCAGCATCCTAATGAGCCAAAGGCCCCATCTCCTCCTCCGGCCCGAAGTCCCCGCCGACGTTCCCCATCTCCTCCTCCGGTCCGAAGCCCTCGCCGACGGTCCCCATCTCCTCGTCCTCCTACCAACTCCCGGCGTACCCCAAGTCCTCGTCGCTCCCGAAGTTACCATCGCCGCAGCCCTCGCTCTCCCTCATACGAAGATGAGTCTCGAGGCTCGGCAGATTACCGTCGGAGAGATGACACCATGAACCGCCGTCTCCATGAAGTAGAAAGGCGCCTGGGTCAGATAAACCGAGAAGAGGAGCTTAGGGGAAGGACCCTACGTCCTGGCCGACCCCCATTTTCCCGAACCATTGTGGATGCACCAGTACCGTTCGGCTTCAAGCCTCCCCAATTTGAGACCTACACTGGGGAGACCGACCCGGTCGATCACGTCGAAAGCTTTAAGACTCTGATGCTCCTCCATCAAGCTTCCGACGCACTCCTCTGCAAGACCTTTCCTGCAACTCTCAAGGGTCCAGCTCGAGAATGGTACTCACGCCTTGCCCCTGCCTCAATATTCTCCTTCGAGCAGTTCGAAACCCTTTTCGTCACCCATTTTGTAAGCAGCCGAAGGGCTGAGAAGACGAGCATCTCCCTATTGCACCTCCACCAGAAGAAGGGGGAAAAATTGAGAGACTACGTGAAGAGGTTCACGGCCGAGGCCAGATCCATAGCATCCCTCGACCAGTCTGTCGCTATGGTAGCATTTCAATCCAATGTCCTCAATTCCAACCTCCGCTCCTCCCTCGCCAAGAAGCCACCACATGACTTTTCCGACCTCCTCCTTCGCACTGAAAAGTACATCCGAGCCGAAGAGGCCGAGCAACAACCCAACTGGGAAGGGCCTACCTCCGGGTTTAAGAGGAAGGGAACGGAAGAAGAAGGAGCTAAGAAGCTCCAGAAAGATAATGTCGGCCAGCACCGACCTCCCCCTAGATTTGAAAAGTTCACTCCCCTCAACACTAACATCGCAGCCATTTTCATGGAAGTCGAAAAAGAAGGGGTCTTGCCTCCTGCTCCGAGGATGAATACCCCCGCCAAGAAAAGAGATAGAGAAAAATGGTACCGCTATCATCGGGACCATGGGCATGACACCAACGATTGCCGTGCCCTGAGAAACGAGATCGAAGCCCTTATCCAGAGGGGGCAGCTGACAAAGTTCGTAAGAAAGGACCAAGCCAAACTTCCTCCCCAGCCTCGGGGAGCTAACAAGCGTCCGGAGCGAGAAGAGACGCCAGACTTTGAGGAAGAACAAGTCCTCCACCTCATCCATGGGGGGCTCCTCGAACTCCTCTCGGAAAGCATTTATCAGGGAAGTCAACTCAGTCCGAACCACCCCTCCTCCCAAAGGCCTCGTAGTGCCTGTCACCTTCTCTGACGAAGATCTAGAAGGGGTTCGCACCCCACATTGTGACGCACTCGTCATCAGCCTCCACATGGCGAATTTCAAAGTGGAGAGGATACTTGTGGATAATGGTAGCTCCGTAAACATCCTCTTCCTCGCCGCTTTCAAAGGCCTGAAGCTCTCCCGAGACAGACTCAAGCCCGCCGGCTACACGCTCCATGGGTTCACGGGAGTGCCGGTGACTATTGAAGGGGTGATTACCCTCGACGTCACAGCTGGCAAAGCTCCTACTACCCGCACGGAGTCAATGGACTTCATGGTCGTAGATGTCCCAGCCGCCTACAACGTTATTTTGGGTCGGCCCGGTTTGGCCGCCCTCGAAGCCGTCCCTTCTGCCTATCACCTCAAAATGAAATTCCCTACTCGGTCCGGAGTAGGAGAAGTAAGGGGCAATCAGGAGCAGGCCCGCAAGTGTTATATGACCTCTACCCTCGGACCTGTCCTCTCTTTAGAAACACTCGAAATTCCCCAAGATGCCGCTCGGCCGACTTCCGAGCCGGCGGACGAATTGGAGGAGGTGCTCTTCTCGGAGCAAGAGCCGACCCGCAAGTTCTTCGTGAGCAAGACCTTACCGTCCGCCCTATACTCAGATATCGTAAAATGCATCCGGAGCAATCAAGATCTCTTCGCATGGTCAGCTGCAGACATGCCCGGAATCTCCGAAGAACTCTTAGTCCACCGCCTGAGTGTTGATCCGGGGTCCAGACCGGTTCAGCAGAAGAGGCGCAAGTTCGCCCCCGAGCGTCAGCTCGCCATAAAAGAGGAGGTGGACAAGCTGCTAAAGGCCCGATTCATACAGGAGGTAAATTACCCTGAATGGTTGTCAAACGTAGTAATGGAAAAGAAGTCCAACGGGACGTGGAGAATTTGTATTGATTTCACCGACCTCAACAAGGCCTGCCCCAAAGATCCTTTCCCTCTGCCGAGCATCGACACTCTGATTGACGCAACCTCGGGACATGAGCTCCTCAGCTTCATGGACGCTTTCTCGGGTTACAATCAGATAAGAATGTTCCCCCTGGATATCCCGAAGACATCCTTTGTGACCGACCAAGGCCTTTATTGCTACAGAGTCATGCCATTCGGCCTAAAGAATGCAGGGGCGACATACCAACGCCTCGTCAACAAGGTTTTCCAGGCCCAGATCGGCCGGAACATGGAAGTGTACGTCGATGACATGCTTGTAAAAAGCATCCGGGGCGTTGATCATGTGGCCGACCTCCAAGAAGCATTTGATGTTCTGAGAAAGCACAATATGAGACTCAACCCGAACAAGTGTGCGTTCGGCGTCTCATCAGGGAAGTTTCTCGGCTTTATGGTTAGCCAGCGAGGAATAGAAGCAAATCCGGAAAAGATCAGAGCCATAATGGACATGGCCCCTCCTAGAAATGTCACAGAAGTTCAGAGGTTGACTGGTCGCCTAGCCGCCATAGGGCGCTTTCTGTCGAAGTCCAGGGAGAAGTGCCTCCCGTTCTTCAAGGCCCTCAGGGGGGCTAAAGGATTCGAGTGGGGGCAGCAGCAACAGGACTCCTTCGACCAGCTTAAAGCTTATCTCGTCAATCCACCTCTTCTCAGCAAACCAATACCTGGCGAACCCCTCTACCTCTACCTGGCAGCTTCCGAGCAGACGCTTAGTGCGGTCTTAGTCAGAGAAGAAGAGAGGGCTCAGAAACCCATTTACTACGTCAGCAAAGTGCTTCGGGACGCCGAGCTCCGGTACCCGAAAATTGAGAAAATAGCCTATGCCCTGGTGATGGCCGCGAGAAAGCTTCGACCCTACTTTCAGTCCCATTCGGTGGTCGTCCTTACCGACCAGCCGCTGAAACAGGTCCTTCACAAGCCCGAGACGTCCGGTCGCCTTATGAAGTGGTCAATCGAGCTGAGCCAACATGATATAACATATCAGCCTCGGACCGCAATCAAGGCACAGGCACTGGCCGAATTCATAGTCGAAACCACCATCCCCAACTCCAGCCAAGCAATGAAGGGACCACCAGTCTGGTCGGTCTATGTCGACAGGTCCTTTTGTAACGAGGGAAGTGGGGCAGGGGTCATCCTGGCTGGTCCAGATGACTTTATCCTCCAATACTCCCTCCGCATAAACTTCAAAGCCTCGAACAACGAAGCCGAATACGAGGCGCTCATAGCCGGCCTTGGAATGGCTCGAAATGCAGGGGCACAGTGCCTGCGGATCTTCAGCGACTCTCAATTGGTCGTCAATCAAGTCCTCGGCGAATATGAAGCCCGCGATGACAGGATGGTTAAGTACTTGGCTAAAGTGAAAGGCCTCATGGCGCTGTTCGAGGAGGCCCTCATCCTTAGAATCCCCAGAGAAGAGAACGCTCAGGCCGACGCCCTATCCAAATTAGCCTCCTCCTCCCTTCAAGGCCTCGAACAAACTGTTCTGATAGAAGTCCTCCTTAAGCCGAGCATAGAGGATGATGCGCTCGGCTCCGCTGAAACACTGCCAGTCCTCCTCGAAGACAATTGGATGAAGCCCCTCGTCGAGTTTCTAATAGACGGACTCCTTCCCCAGGATCCAAAGGAGGCACGAAGGATAAGAACCCGAGCCGAGCGTTATGTATTAATCGAGGGCATTTTGTATAAACGCTCCTTCACCCAGGTGGACGGTCGGCCCTACCTAAGGTGCCTCTCCCCCGGTCAAGCCGACTACGCCCTGCAAGAGCTTCATGAGGGCATCGGCGGAGCCCATTCCGGCTCCAGAGCCTTAGCGCGCAAAGTGTTGAACTATGGGTATTACTGGCCCACGCTCCTACGGGATGCCGAACGACACGTTCGGCAATGCAGCTCCTGCCAGAAGCATTCCGACATCCGACGCCTTCCTCAAGCACCACTTACCTCCCTATCAAGTCCGATCCCCTTCGCAATGTGGGGGATGGATTTACTAGGGCCATTTCCGCCAGCTCCTGGGCAGTTAAAGTTCCTAGTCGTGGCAGTCGACTATTTCTCGAAATGGATAGAGGCCGGGCCACTGGCTACAATCACCGAGCATAGAGTTGTTCAGTTCTTCTGGAGAAATGTGATCTGCCGGTTTGGCATACCCCGAGTCATAGTTACGGATAACGGAACTCAGTTCACTGGGGCTGCCTTTCGAGCCTTATGTGAGGACCTCACCATACAACACCGCTTCTCCTCCGTTTCACATCCCCAGTCAAATGGCCAAGCCGAGAATGCCAACCGACAGATCCTCTCAGGCATCAAGAAAAGACTAGACAAGTGCTCCAAGGGCTTGTGGGTCAATCAGCTGCCCAATGTATTATGGAATTACCGCACCACGAAGCGGACCCCAACAGGCGAGAGCCCGTTTAATCTCACCTATGGGTCCGAGGCCCTCATTCCGCTAGAAGTTGGGATACCCTCTCCTCGTCTGATAGCTTTTGAAGAAGAGCAGAATGCCAGAGAGCTCAGAGCAAGCCTAGACTTGATAGACGAAATCCGAGAAAGAGCAGCTATACGGCACCAAAGTTACCGGAGAAGAATTGAGCTGGCATACAACAAAAGAGTCCGCCCCACGGACCTCAAAGAAGGGGACCTGGTCCTCCGAAAATTGGCCATCTCGTTCCCCGGACAGAAGAGTAAACTGGCCCCGAATTGGGAGGGACCATACAAAATCTCAAAAGTGATCCGCCCCGGTGCATACAAGCTAGGGGATATTGAAGGCAGAGAAATTTCCAGGACTTGGAATGCCGACCATCTTTTGAAATACCAAGAGAAAGCAACTATGCCCCTCTAAGTAACTCGAGATGTCGAACCGTTCCCTTCCTGCTACTAGTAGTAATTTTTTCTTTGTTTTTTCATTGTAATAACGGCTAGCAACTTTAGAAGCAGCCGACCATTGGATATTAATGAATAAAGTTTTTCATGTTTTCGATACTATCATCTATCTCTGCTTTTAATCCCTCAATCTCACGATGGTTCGGAGTCCAGCACTCGGCTCGACTCTTCTTTCTCGGCTCGTCCACAGGCGAGCCAGGAGTTGATCGTCGTTCGAAATTGCTCCCGCATCCGTTGAATGGTTCGGAGTCCAACACTTGGCTCGATTCTACTTCGCAAGTTCGCTCCTAAGCGGACTAGAAGTAGCTCGCCATTCGGAACTGCTCCTACATCCTTTAAACTAATTTCACAATGGTTCGGAGTCCAGCACTCGGCTCGACTCTTCTTCCTCGGCTCGCCCATAGGCAAGCCAGGAGCAGATCGCCGTTCGAAATTGCTCCCGCATCCGTTGAATGGTTCGGAGTCCAACACTTGGCTCGATTCTACTTCGCAAGTTCGCTCCTAAGCTGACTAGAAGTAGCTCGCCATTCGGAACTACTCCTGCATCCCTTAAACTAATCTCACAATGGTTCGGAGTCCAACACTCGGCTCGACTCTTCTTCCTCGGCTCGCCCATAGGCAAGCCAGGAGCATATCACCGTTCGAAATTGCTCCCGCATCCGTTGAATGGTTCGGAGTCCAACACTTGGCTCGATTCTACTTCGCAAGTTCGCTCCTAAGCGGACTAGAAGTAGCTCGCCATTCGGAACTGCTCCTGCATCCCTTAAACTAATCTCACAATGGTTCGGAGCCCAGCACTCGGCTCGACTCTTCTTCCTCGGCTCGCCCATAGGCGAGCCAGGAGCAGATTGCCGTTTGAAATTGCTCCCGCATCCGTTGAATGGTTCGGAGTCCAACACTTGGCTCGATTCTACTTCGCAAGTTCGCTCCTAAGCGGACTAGAAGTAGCTCGCCATTCGGAACTGCTCCTGCATCCCTTAAACTAATCTCACAATGGTTCGGAGCCCAGCACTCGGCTCGACTCTTCTTCCTCGGCTTGCCCATAGGCGAGCCAGGAGCAGATCGCCGTTTGAAATTGCTCCCGCATCCGTCGAATGGTTCGGAGTCCAACACTTGGCTCGATTCTACTTCGCAAGTTCGCTCCTAAGCGGACTAAAAGTAGCTCGCCATTCGGAACTGCTCCCACAACACTTAAACTAATCTGACGGTCGGATCTCTCCTATGGCTCGACTCTATCTCACCGGCTCGTCCTCAAACGGGCCGAGGTCAGATAACCAACCCAACCTGCCCCGGGAAAGTCGAGCCGAGGAGCCGGGGTACCGACCCTCGTATATGGCAAAAAAACCTCCCGAGGCGAAACCACCGTCAGATCATCTCAGAAAGTGTGCTTAGGCATGATGAGCGGATCTCATTCAACCACGTGTCCACAAAACGACAAGATAGTGTTTTCTTGGGAACTGGACCTGCCTCGAGATTCGTGCAAACATCAGACGGCCCAGATCGCTTCACTTCGCTCGGCAGAAGTCACCCCGGACTTCAAACTATGATCAGGCCCCATGGGCTGAGTCGAGAAACGACTGCGCCTTAGCAGCCGAACCAAGCCGTACCTGAAGGGACCGGGCAAAAGTTCAGAAGCGCAGCAAAGGAGAGAGCTTCAAGGCCAAGGTGCTCGGCGATGCGAACACCTGCCCCGCGACTCGCTCCGAGCCTACCCTAGATAGCGCAGCTAAAGCACAAATAAGAAGACAACAGAGAACAGTTCGGATAAAACAACTCCAATTCTATTAATAACTTGGACAAAGTTACAAAATGGACAACTTCAAAAGCTCCCAAATCGGTTACAACGACAAGACACGACCCGTCTACTACTTCCGAGGAAGAGGTATGCTCCGGTTCAGCGACACTTTAGGACGACGCTTCTTGACCTCCGAGCTCGAGTCCAGTCCAACGAACCGAGACGCCTCCTCGCCGCTGACCCTGACAGTTGCTCCAACCGAAGCACCACTTGAAGACACCGCCACACTGCTTTGGGCGTCGGCGGCTGACCTGCCTACGATAGGAGTCCGGCTCGCCGCTTGATAGAACGTGATCCCTCGCTCGATCTCTTCGCGAGTGCACGAGGTGCTCCGGACGTTAGCCCTCACCGGCTGAGGCTTGAGCCGGGTAACTTCTTCCTCCAGTTCGACGATCCGATCCTTCAATGTGTCATCCTTCACTATCACCTTAAACCGAGGAAGTTTTGCCGAACCGGGGTACTCGGCGCTGTCGGATATAACGCGGCGCAAGTGGGTCACTTCGATACTCTTGTCAACCGTCACCCTCTGCAACTCTTCCACCTTCTTCGCTAAGCCATCTCGTTCGGCCGAAACTCGCACCAGTTCCTCTTCCTTAGCAGATAGCTCGGCCTCAACTATCCGTAGGTGGTGCAGCTCGACCAAAGCCTCGCTATGCCTAATCTCTAAGTTGTGAAGTATCATCCTCGTCAAGTGAACCTCACCCTCGAGACGATCCTCCCGAGATCGCTTGAACAACTCGGCTCGACGCTGTTCAGCCGAGGTGTTATGAGCCTGCTCGGCAACCTGAAATAAGTAAGAGATAGCATTGAAATACCACACTACCGAGCCCAATACTTAGACAAATTTCGGAGTCAAAATACTACACTACCAAGCCAAACACTTTGACAAATTCCAAGTTCAAAACACTTTTCATTCATTAAAAGGCGGTGGCCAGTCCGCAAAAGGCGTTACAATGTTCGGAAGAAAAAACAACAAAAACTACAAAAAGCTTAAGGTGGGGATCAGGGGTCCACCTTCTTCGTCGTGTCGACCACGGGTGCATCGACAGATGGCCCCTCGATCCGGCCGTCCGCCGCAGGCTGTTCGGCCTCTTCCTCCTCGTCCTCCCCTTCGGCCTCATCGTCCTCGCCCTCCTCCTCAACGCCTGAAGGCGACCCTGGCCACAGGCGGTAGCCGACCCGCTCGAAGCCAGGGATCCGTTCTTGCACATGGTCGAGCGCCGTTTGATAAGACCGCTCCATGTTCTCGGCCATGTGCTTCTTCGCCTCGGCCTCGACTTCCTTCTCCATCTCAGCCCTGATCTTCGTCGCCAGGGCCTTCTTCTCCGCCTTCTCTTCGTCCAAGGACTTCGTCGCCGCAGCCAGCTCCTCGGCGGCCTTGACAGCCTTGGCAGACTCCGCCTCAAGGCTCCCCTTGACTTTCTCCAGGTCGGCAATCAGGTCGGCCACCCGGACTTCCAAGGCCTCAGCTCTCCTCTGCTCGGCCTCGAGTTCCTTGACCGCCCGGACCTTCGCCAACCTGTCCTTGTCGCTCGCCGCCCTCAGTTCCTTCTCCTGCTCGGCGAATGTCTCGAGGAGATGGCCGAAGTGACAAGTGGCCTGCGAAGACGACAATGAGCGCACTAAGCAAACCGAGCAGTAAACTTGGAAAAATTTTCAGCAACAAGAAACTTACCGAGACGAGTGACCGAGCCAACTCGTAGGTGTCGTCACCCACCGTCCCCGCCTTTAGCGCGGCTCGATCCTTCGGGGTCGCCAAGTGCTTAACGACCTGTACTAACATTTGCGAATTGCCGAGGAACCCGTCATGGTTCTTCACTCCCCAATTCGGCACGAACAGCTGCTTGTGCTGCTCGGTCAGAATCTCCTCGGCATCCCTGGTCAGCGGTGGTGCCTCGATCGACAGCGTCGCGTTCACGTTGAAGGTCCCCTCAATCACGCCAGGGGCCACGGGAGACGAGGGCCCCTCGACAACGACAACCTCCGAGGGCGCGTCAACAGTCGGAGGAGGCGGGGTGATGGTCGAGGCGACAGTGGGTGGCAGAGTCGACGAGGCAGCCGCGGCCGCCCTCTTCCTCTTTCTCCCCCCGACCAACTTCGACCTATCAGCCATCATGGAGTTGAAGTCGATCTTCATTGCTTCTGAATCGAAACAAAAAAAAAATGGACAAGCAAATTAGCGAGACGAACTAAAAACTTGAAAGAAAAACGAAAATAAATGAGATGTCAGGAGCATACTCGGGTCGATGGGGCTTAGGCCGGACCCGAACAACACCTCCTCCGTCAACTCCCTCCAACTCAACATCGGAAGAGCCATTAGCTTCCTCGCCACCTCCTCCTCGGCCTCGGACAAAACAGGGTCGGCCCGTGCGAACTTCGGCACCTCCACCTTCCACCGGGTCGGAATGGGCCGAATCCCCTTGCCCCTTATTATAAAGTATCTCTCTCTCCAACTCTTAATTGAGTCAGGGTTTTCTATAATCCTAACACCCTTCCTCGGCCCCAAGTAGTATCGATACTCCGTCTTGTGCTGCCTATTTATCCGATACATTCCTCGGAAGACCGTCAGATCCGAATTCACTTCGGCTCTGTAGCACTGAAGCAAGAAAGCGTTCACGTGACGCCACGTATTCGGCATGAATTGGGTCGGCGCGAGGCAGAACCAGTCGAGGATTTCAAGGATGAAGGGGTGCAGGGGGAAACGTAGCCCGGCATTCAAGGAGTCGACGTCGAACATGCACATATCCGACGACGGCAGCCTGGAATTTGCTCGCATCCCGGGACCCGGGAGGATCAGTTTGTACTCCGGGGGGATGGCGAAGGCCTTTCTGACCCAAAGCAGATCCTTCTCGGCCAACAATGAGATGAGCTCGTCGGCCTCGGTGGGAAGGGCCGGGTTAGGTTCCTCGACGATCTTAGACTTCCCATAGATTGCCTTCTCCAGCAATTCGCCCTTGTACTGCCTGACCCCCGAATGTCCGGACAGGACAGAAGGATATCGTCCCATCTCGGGGGCTTGCTTCGGATTCTCCACAATCACCGCTACCACGGGAGATTGGGTCTCCACCCTCCTCTTCTTCTTCTCCTGCCTCGTCTTGGCTACACACGGTTCGGCAACCTGTTTTCCCTTTCTCCGAATCTCCGACCTCCTCCTCTCCTCGGCACCATCATCGCCCGAGGAAGAGGCCCCACTCCCCGAGTCCACTCGAGACATCTCTAGAAAAGTTATTTAGACTAAGTGAACTGACCTTTTGAAGTGACGTTCACGGTTGGAGTGCTCTCGCCGGAAATCGCCTGGCCCACGCAACAGCTAACGGCAATGCCTTGGAGAGAAAAGCTCCGCTAGCAGAGAACTTAGAGATCGAAAGTAAAAACTTGAGAGTGAAAGGTGAGAAATGAGCTTGAGAGTGAGGGCGAAAGCTTATAACCCCTAACAAGATGGGCCTTCTTGGGAAGCGTAAAAAGCCCAAGAAGCCAAAGCGACAGGCGGAGAACAGCGACGTTACGGGAAGCGAAAAATTCTTCACCAAGTCAACAACTCGGCAACCAATCTGCCGAGACGAGCTACCAAACAGCCCGGCTGGGCAACCAAGCTACGACCCTCGAGAAATACTTCCTTCAAAACATCCAACTCAGCACCTCGCCCAAACAGCCCTGGCTCGCCGAGCCGAGGTGCCGGGGTACCGACCCTCGCATATGGCAAAAAATCGTCCCGAGGCGAAGTCACCATCGGATCTCTTCAAAATTTCGCGACAGAATCTGATGGACGGTTCAGATCGTGCCACGCCCACAAAACGACAAGATAACGTTTTCTCGTGATCTGAACCCCATCCTCGTGATGCGCGCCATGATGAACGGCCCAGATCCGGCCACGCGTATCTTCCGAGATGCCTGCCACCGGCTCGCCCAGCCGAGCTACCGAACAGCTCAGCCGAGCAGCCGAGCTACTGGGCACAGAGGGGTTAAACCCTCGAGAGATACTTCCTTCAAAACATCCAACTCAGCACCTCGGCCAAACAGCCCTGGCTCGCCGAGCCGAGGTGCCGGGGTACCGACCCTCGTATATGGCAAAAAATCGTCCCGAGGCGAAGTCACCGTCGGATCTCTTCAGAATTCGCGACAGAATCTGATGGACGGTTCAGATCGTGCCACGCCCACAAAATGACAAGATAGCATTTTCTCGTGATCTGAACCCCATTCTCGTGATGCGCGCCATGATGAACGGCCCAGATCCGGCCACGCGTATCTTCCGAGATGCCTGCCACCGGCTCGCCCAGCCGAGCTACCAAACAGCTCAGCCGAGCAGCCGAGCTACTGGTCACAAAGGGGTGAAACCCTCGAGAGATACTTCCTTCAAAACATCCAACTCAGCACCTCGGCCAAACAGCCCTGGCTCGCCGAGCCGAGGTGCCGGGGTACCGACCCTCGTATATGGCAAAAAATCGTCCCGAGGCGAAGTCACCGTCGGATCTCTTCAAAATTCGTGACAGAATCTGATGGACGGTTCAGATCGTGCCACGCCCACAAAACGACAAGATAACGCTTTCTCGTGATCTGAACCCCATCCTCGTGATGCGCGCCATGATGAACGGCCCAGATCCGGCCACGCGTATCTTCCGAGACGCCTGCCACCGGCTCGCCCAGCCGAGCTACCGAACAGCTCAGCTGAGCAGCCGAGCTACTGGGCACAGAGGGGTGAAACCCTCGAGAGATACTTCCTTCAAAACATCCAACTCAGCACCTCGGCCAAACAGCCCTGGCTCGCCGAGCCGAGGTGCCGGGGTACCGACCCTCGCATATGGCAAAAAATCGTCCCGAGGCGAAGTCACCGTCGGATCTCTTCAAAATTCGCGACAGAATCTGATGGACGATTCAGATCGTGCCACGCCCGCAAAACGACAAGATAGCGTTTTATGGAGATCCGCGCTGAAATAGACGGCTCAGATGATGCCACGTACCTCGGAATCATCGAGCCGAGGCACTGACCATCCGAGCCGAGGCACTGGTCCTCGAGATACCAAGTCAAGCCGAGGCACAAACCCTCCGAGCTGGGGTACCGACCCTCGTATATGGCAAAAAATTGCTCCGACGTGTATCAGCCGTTGGATCTTGTGAAAGAGCGCGCTCGTCATGATGGACAGCCTAGATTTGGCCACGTCCACTAAACGACAAGATAGCGTTTTATGGAGATCCGCGCTGAAATAGACGGCTCAGATGATGCCACGTACCTCGGAATCATCGAGCCGAGGCACTGACCATCCGAGCCGAGGCACTGGTCCTCGAGATACCAAGCCGAGCCGAAGTACCGAGGTACCGACCCTCGTATGTGGCGGAAAAACTTGCCGAGGAGCAGGGACCGTCTGATCTCTCCGAAAATCGCGCTCTGCCCTGATCGAGGGCTCTGATGACGCCACGCCATAAATAAATATTAAAAAATTGATTTTTATTTATTTAAATCATTTCATTTATCTAAAAATCGCAAAAAATTACCAAAAATTCGGAAAAATTAGCTAAAAATTCCAGGAAATAATTAAAAATTTGGGGGATATTTCCAAACCTCCGAATGAACAATTATTGCCTCGAAAGCACGGCTAAAGCCCCCGAACGACTAGCTGACGCATCGCGAAATTAGATAAATAGCCTGAAAAAATAGATAAAAACTTGATATACCATATGGCTTCAAGAAAGAAGAAGAAATTGCCTAACCACCCACTTCGGGATTCCAAAAACACCCATTCGGACTTCGATACAACTCCATTGGCCATTAAAATAATCAAACTACTCCTCAAAGACTGATCGACCTCAGCCTTTAGGAGTGGGGGGCTCGTGATATGGCTAAAAATGGGGGTTTAATCAAGGTCGTCCAAATAGGGCACGAATCCCGAGGTTCAGGGGTGAAACGGTAATTTTACCTACAAAACAGGTATGAAGCGGGTACTGGGTCTCCTTTTCGCAGATCCAGTAACCCGCGAACGGATCCACCACAACTGGGTGCGGTTTTCAACCCGCAGCAAACCCGGTCCAGCAAGATAGAATTAGGGTTTCTGATTAATATTAATCAACGGCCCTGATTCATATCTATCCTTTCACTGGGGATTAGGGATTACATTCCTTATCTGTATACACAGGAATTACATGCCCAATCTGTTCCCTGGGACGCCTATAAATACCCCCCACCTATCTCCATTAAGAGGTAATCAATCTTTCACCAATTTTTACGCTCTCTCATAGTCTTCCTGATTACTGACTTGAGCGTCGGAGGGTGCATCGCCGGGAACAACCCCGGTGTCTCGCACTTTTTGCAGGTGTACGGCGGGATCGACGATCGGAGACCGGCGGAACAGGTATACAGGTTTACTATTCAAGTTTCCCTAAGAATCCACAAATTCATCTGTTTGCCCCCACACCAAATTTAGCGGCAACAGTATGTATGTATGTATGTATGTATGTATGTATGTATGTATGTATGTATGTATACTCATTTGTTTATGAAAAAAAATTATAAAAATTTTATATCACAAGATTGCACGTGCACAAAATGTACAAATTAATAACACAAAATAATAATTCTCATAAATAAAAATCAGGGTATTACAGTCTTGCACGTTTACGGAGCTTGGGCCCAAAGATGGGGTCCCTCCGTGATGTGCGCTCAAGGTGCTTGTCTCAACTGTCGCGGAGCAACTATGTCGTGCCAGAGCATCCTCCCGCGCCTGTTGTCGTGAACACCATGGATTTGGGATTCAAGTGTGTGAGGTCGGTGTTTCGGTTTGGAGCCCGTGGGGCCAGGCTGGTAGTGGGTTGGTTTTGGGGGTGAGGGGGTGTGGGGTTTGAGTATGGTTGGTCTGGAGTGTACTACGATGTCGTCGGTGCAATCTTCACAGTGCCTACTGTCAGACTATTGAGCTTCCTCCAGCTTAGGCCACTGGCTCGAGACAGCGTCGCCTCTTCCCTCCGATTGGGAGTTTGAGTCGAGATAAGTCTGTGTGGTGAGAAATCGCCGGAGAAAGCTTGTGCGTGAGAGAGGTGAATGTATCCTCTCCACAGCTCTCTCCTGGAGCGGGGTGTTTGGTGGGGTGAGCGAGATAGTTGTTTGGTGAGAAATCGCCTGAGAAAGCGCAATCATGTGAGGGGTGAAGGTATCCTCTTCACGGCTTTCTCTTTGATAGTGGTTGTGTGAGCGACCGGCACGTTTGTAGGATGAGTGGTGGAGATGATGGGAGGGTGCGATCACAGTGCAGGTGCCGTGGGGTCAGTTTTCGACTCGCGGGGCTTGGGCCCAAAGATGGGGTCCCCCCAGCGAGGTGAAGGCAGGGATCAGCGGGTGAAAATCTTGCCAGACTTGTTTCAGGTGGGTGTGCATGTGTCGTAGAGGCACTGTACGAAGCTAACTGACGTACTTACAATTAGCTGGTCGAGATGGTTTGTCGGCCCACCCTTCAGGGTTGTTGGAGGGATTTCTTCTTTGTACGCGTCATGTTGCTTCATGTATGTTTTATTTTCTGTTAGTAGGTTGTACTTGGACCCAGTACTCTGGATTTGTTTGGTTAAACTCTTTTTAATGAAACAGGGTGGCCAAATTCCACATTTTCCCTCAAAAAAAAAAAAAAAATACAAACTCGTGCATTGCACGTGCAACTCCAACTCTCCCATTAATTACAACAAAAACAAATAAATAAATAAATTCCACCTATTTAAAACGTGCAACGCACGTACAAAACAATTTTACAATATTTTTTTAACACTAAACATACACATATGTTGTCGTACAACTTAAATTCTATTTATAAACACGTGCATTGCACATACAAATTGCAGTTTTTTCTTCAAATTTTTTTTTACCAATTACGTGCAACGCATGTCCAACTCCAAAACTATTTCTTAACACATAAATCGCACATGACAATTCTCTAACTCTTATCAAAACATGCATCGCACAAAAAAAATGCTAGTTTGAGTAATCCTACACCTACTACTAAATCCACTAACTAGTATTGAATGTTTATACAACATACCTTATATATGGGGAAATTTTCCTAGGGTCCTTATTTGATTTTTCTTTTTCTTTTTCTTTTTTTTTCTTTTTCTTTTTCGTTTTCTTTTTCGTTATCTTTTTTTTTGGGGGTGACTATGTCAAAATCGTAAGTGAGGGGAAGGGAGGTAGGAAATTTCAATTTCTCATTCAATCATGCTATAGTCGGAATCAGACTGTTAAAATGTTTCAATATCTCATTCAATCATGTTTGTTACAAATAGTTGCAGATGAAAGTGAAAAGTCGGGTCTGTTTGGTTTGTTGTTTTTTTCTTTTTTTTGTTTTCCAAAACTCCAAAATCTGTTTGGTTATGTTGTTTTTTGAAAACAGTTTTCACAAAACTCCACTTCACCTATTTTTTTCACATCCTCTTTCTAAATCTATTTATATATTATTATTATTATATATATATTTATAATATATTATTGTTACATATATTATTATTATTATTATTATTATTATTATTATTATTATTAATATTATTATTATTTTAATATTTATATATATATACTATTATTATAATATATATTATTATTTCATATATACTATTTTATATATACTATTATAATATTCTATTATTATTATCATATATATTATTATTATTATATATTACTATTATATATTATTATATATATTATTAAATAATTTATTATTATTATAATAAATTATTTAATATATTATTATAATATATTATTATTACATATATATTATTATAATTATTATATGCTATTATATATATGTATATAATTAAATATGTTTATTATAATAAATTATTTTATATTATTATATAATATACAATTATTATAATATACTATTATTTTATATATACTATTTTATATATACTATTATTATTATATATATTATTATTATATATATTATTATTTTATTTATACTTTTTTATATATACTATTATTATATTATATTATTATTATATATATTACTATTTTATATATACTATTTTATATATATTATTATTATATTATATTATTATTATATATATTATTATTTTATATATACAATTTTATATATACTATTATTATATTATATTATTATTAAATATATTATTGTTATATATATTATTATTATTATATATTACAATTACATATTATTATATATATTAATATATAATATATTACTATTATATATTATTATATAATATTCTATTATTATAATGTATTGTTATATATATATATTTACAATATATTATTGTTACATATATATTATTATTATTATTATTATTATTATTATTATATATATTATATAATTATTTATATTTATATATGTATATATATACACACTATTATTATTATAATATATATTATTTTTTCATATATACTATGTTATGTATACTATTATAATAATCTATTATTATTATAATATATATTATTATTATTATATATTACTATTATATATTATTATATAATTTATTATTATTGTAATAAATTGTTTAATACATAATTATAATAGATTATTACTACATATATATTATTATAATTATTATATGTTATTATATATATGTATATAATTAAATATGTTTATTATAATAAACTATTTCATATTATTTTATAATATAAAATTGTTATAATATATTATAATTTTATATATATTATTTTATATATACTATTATTATATTATAATATTGTTATATATAATATTATTTTATATATACTATTTTATATATACTATTTTATATGTACTATTATTATATTATATTATTATTATATATATTATTATTATATATTATTATTACATATTATTATATGTATTAATATATAATATATCACTATTATATATTATTATATTTATTATTATATAATATACTATTATTATAAAATATTGTTATATATATATTCATAATATATTATTGTTACATTTACATTATTATTATTATTATTATTATTATTATTATTATTATTATTATTATTATTATTTTATATATATATTACTATTATATATTATTATATATATTATTATATAATTTATTATTATTGTAATAAATTGTTTAATATATAATTATAATAGATTATTATTAATATATATTATTATAATTATTATATGTTATTATATATATGTATATAATTAAATATGTTTATTATAATAAATTATTTCATATTATTATATAATATACAATTATTATAACATATTGTTATTTTATATATATTATTTTATATATACAATTATTATATTATAATATTATTATATATATTATTATTTTATATATACTATTGTATATATACTATTTTATATATACTATTTTATATATACTATTATTATATTATATTATTATTATATATACTATTATTATATTATATTATTATTATATATATATATCATTTTATTTATTTATTTTATATATACTATTTTATATATACTATTATTTCATATATACTATTTTATATATACTATTATAATAATCTATTATTATAATATATATTATTATTATTATAATATATATTATTATTATAATATATATTATTATTATAATATATATTATTATTATTATTATTATTATATATTACTATTATATATTATTATATGTATTATTATATAATTTATTATTATTATAATAAGTTGTTTAATATATAATTTGAATATATTATTATTACATATATGTTATTATAATTATTATATATTATTATATATATGTATATTATTAAATATGTTTATTATAATAAAATATTTTATATTATTATATATCAGTATGTATGTATATGTCAGAGTATATATACTGTATACAGTATATACATACAACCAAACCTATACATACATTATACTCTCATTTTCAAAAAACTGTTTTCATAAAAAATTATTACCAAACAGCTTTTACACTCTCATTTTCAGAAAACTGTTTTCAGAAAACTATTTTCAAAACAACAACCAAACACAACCTCAGTTTTCTTTTTTCCTTTAAACATTTCGATTCAGTTACATCAATCATTTTGATATTTTAGAGGGAAACTAGATTTGCCCGTGGGCACGTGCCTACGGTATGTCTTCGAAAAGATACAACATATAAAAGTCTTGTAAACAGTAAAATAACAATTATGTAGCTCAAGTTTGAATAGTAAAACAATAATTAGTTATAAATAAATGTCCATGTTTCCATTGATATATGTTGAAAAATAATTATAAATGGGAATGTAAAATTCAACTTCTTAGAACTTTGAGTGTTGAAAATAATAAAATTTAACTATTGATATGATATTTGCTATTTTCAATATAACATGAGCAATAAAAAAATGCATAAAAAATCTGAAAATTTACAAACTTGAAATCTGAAAATATAAATTTCTACGTAAATAGAGAGAGAATGAGAGAGAAGGGGGGAAAATAATAATAATAAATAAAGGAGTTGTTTTGGGGGATTTGAATTTGAGTTTTGGGGGGACTTTTGGGCGGAAAAATATGTTTTGAGAAGTTAGATCTGGACCATTGATATCAGTCCTATTGAATGAGAGCCACTTGATAGCTTTCTTTGTATTTTATTATATAGATGATTGTTGCAATTCACTACATGTAAATAAGAATGAAACTTAATGTTGATTTAGTAATTGAATTTAAAATAAGAAAAAAAGAAATTAGAGTCCAAATTTAATATTTTATACAATTGTACATGTAACTATTTGTAATGAACCAAACATGACATTAATTGTTAGAACTAGGGCTACCAACTAAGTCGGGTTACACCTGAAGTCACCCTACCCAACCCGATTTTTTTTGGGTAGGGACCTCTACTTTTTAATACTTGAACCCATTCGAATTTTGAAATTTTATTCTAAAAAAGAATTGGTCGGGTACGAAAATTGTCTCTTAACTCCCCCAAACCCAACTCGAACTCGGCTCGAACAAACCCGACCCTTACCCAACCCATATCCACCCGGAATATGTATGTATATGTATATGTGTGTGTGAGAGAGAGGGTGTGTGTGTGTGCTGTTAAGTAAGTATTAATTCAATTAATTATTATACATTTCTTTGTATATGGGTCATGTGATTACAATGGATTATGTCTGTGATCAAGCCATTAACCCCTCCCCACCCTATTTGGCAATTCTCAGAGTCTCATCTATGCCTTAATAACCCTTTATCTCTAACAGTCTCATATCAAATAGTTACTCTCATTCTTTATCTCTACGCCATGTATAATTTTCGACCCACCAAATTCTAACGGAGAGTTTTCCAACTTCTATAAAAAACATATGATAAATGTGGACATTTTGATTAAACACAATCTAGCATTGCATCAATACTTGTTTTAGATGTTGATTTAGATATATTTATTTATTTAACCAATATATATTTTTTGTCTTGAAAAAAAAATGTACTGTAAATCATTTTATCCAACCTGAATCCACCCGAACATAAGATGTCTGACCCAACCCGAAAACATGTCCGAACCTGAAGAGTAGGGTTCGGGGTTGGAAAACTGGTAACCCGTTGGGTACAGGTCAGGCCAAGTAGACGGTTACATGCAAAACCCGTTCATCCCGACACATTTGCAGCCCTGGTTAGAACCAGTCTTGTTATCACTTAGGACTTCCTATAATCCTTTGAAGAGTTAGGTAGTGTTCTTTTTCTCCTCTTATAAACGATTTACCTCTTGTAAGAGGTGGTAAATCGCTTATAATCCTAAATGGCTTATAGTAGCCTCTTTCAAATTCTTATAAGTTTTCTATCACTTAAAAAGTCTATATTACCCCAAAGTCTATATTATAATTGTTACTTGACGTGATCGACGTCACTTAGATTTTACTAATGCAAACAAACCTTTGCAGGTTCCCTCTTCCGCTGTCACTTGAGGTGATCAGGAGAAGGTTGGAAAACAATTATTATCGTACACTGGAGGTGGTCAACCACGATGCTTCAGTGATGCTCTCCATTGCGGAATCATACTTTGGCAAAAACGTTGAGATGGCAACCAAAATGCGGCAACTTTCATAATGGGTTGACTCCACATTTTCATCATTGTAGGGCACCAATTTTGAAGAAGGATGTTGTAGATGTCTCCTTTTGCAGAAATTGCTTATGGACCGATTTTGTTACCCATTTTCTTTTACACCCACTAAGTTCCAACATCTGAAATATATATATATAGTTTACCCTTAAGTAGCAATATTAAGAAAAGTAAATAAGTTATAACTCACATTTTTAAGAGATGATTATATCTGATGATTTCTTTATTGATAGTGCTATATAAGGGTATAAAACAATATGAACTTACATCAACAGGCTAAATTGAAAAATTTAGTTAAAAGTTGGTTTCAGAATAAGGGCTGCAGAGGTAATTTTCCCTTTTGCCATTTTGAATTTACACTTGCTTACAGAAAACCTTGTATACGCATTGATCAGCCTAAACTGCCCATTCTTCAGTTCAAAGGAGACGTTTTGTTTTTTCATGTACAGATAAACAAATTTCTGTCATCAATGGATGAAATTTTTTCGTTGCTATTAAATTCCCTTGCTCTTGAATAATATATTGGTTATCTTGCATGCTTGAACTGCACTGTTAACTCAAGAAACAGTATTACTATCTATTTGTGGGCAGAGAGTTTTGTTTTCCTGTGTTTCTACTTCTATATCTCGGTTTCGAAATTATAATTGATGATTTACACTGATCTGTGAATTTAACTTGCCATTAAACTAGTTTACATATTAGTAATTTTAACTTATCTTTTCTTGTCCTTTATCTCACTATTTTTATACTTTGGGGTAATATAGGCTCTTGTAAGATGTGAAAAAAGAACGGAAATCTCTTATAAGAGGTTCTTATAAGAAGTTATTTTTATATAAAAAGAACACCTAAAAAAGAGTCTCTCACTGTAAACCTCTTATAAGAGGCCAAAAAAAGAGATAACCTACCTCTTATAAGAGGCAAAAAAAAGAACAATACTTTAGTTTAGTTGTATATAATTGACGAACTTGGCTTTTACAAAAAAAACTCAAATTTCATTATATTTTGCAAAATCTATCTTTAAAAAAAACAAAATTAAAAGGTCTATTCTAATCGAAACAATTCACTCTAATTGAAGATCTTACAATCCATCAAAAACTAAAACAAAGAAAAACATTGTATATTATTCTAAACAAGTTGCTCTAACTTATTTTATAATAGAAAATGTTTTCATCAATATGTTGGACAGAGAGAGACTTTTAAGCTTTAAAGTGCATATATAAGAGCATCCACACTCGTTTGCTAAATACTCAAAATTTAGAAATAGCTTTAGAAAATAGGCATGCATTCGTTCGCTAAAAACTCAAAATTTAGAATAGGAATCTACAGTAGGTTGCTAAAGTTAGAAGTGGGTTTAGCCGATTGCTAAATATAGGGGACGGAGGATGTTAATCCGTTTGTGGGTTGAGACGGGTGAAGATCATCCGTCTAGGAAAATAAAAAAATAAAAAAAAACGATAGACGGATGAAGATGCTCCGTCTGTGGGTTGGGACGGATGAAGATCGTCCGTTTTTGATTTTTTTTTTTTTAAAAAAAAAAGTTAAAACTCACCAAACGGGTGAAGATCATCCGTTTGGTCAGTTTGTGACTTTTTTTATTTTATTTTTATTTTTATTTTATTTTATTTTTTTATAATTTTAAACAAAAAAAATAATTTTTTTTAAAAAAAAAAAAAGTCAAACCAAACCATTGTGGAATCTCAGTGCCCGAAATCTTAGACATGATTGCATTTTGCAAAATACTGAATATTACTCCCACACAAAAAATAAAATATAAAAAGAGGAAGAAAGGGGGAAATGATGGGTGAAAGTGATAGTATGTACTTGTACCATATCTCTAATATTATAATGGGAAAGTTGAATTTATTATATGTAGACAGCCTATAATTCGCAGACATTCATTGAACCATCTAATCTAAACATTTATTTTTTAGTGTGAGTTATATTAATCATTCATTTACTCAACTGTTATTAGTTATTATAATATCCTCAAACCTCAAATTTATTTACGACATAATTATTTACAAAAGTTTCACTCATCTCTAATCTCTAATCTCTAATCTCTAATATTATAATGAGAGAAGGCCTTAGTGTCATTTGTAAATCTACCAACATGTACAATGCACGTACATAACTAATAAAAAAGAGGTTTCAGGTTCGAATCCTCCCAATGTCAAATTTTTTTAAATTTTTTTATATTAAAACATTCATCGTACATGTAAATTACTAATAATATTATAATGGGAGAAGGGCTTAGTGTCATTTATAAATCTACCAACACGTGCAATGCACGTGCATAACTAATATGAAGTAGGTCTCAGGTTCGAGTCCTCACTACGTCAGATTTTTTACTTTGATTTTTTTAATATATTAAATGTGCATCACACGTGTAAATTGTTACCTATCTATCTATCCATATATCTATAATATAATGTATAGTAACTATTATAATGGAAGAGTTGGAGTAGTACCTACAATACACGTACAATGTCACGCCCCGCTTCCCGGAATACGGGAACACAGGCACGTAACTGAGGCCCAGCGAATGATATAAGTACGCCAACTCATATCATCCATAAGCTGTACCAGTCTTAACTCAACAATATAAGAAAAATTAATCGCAACCACGCAGGAAACATGATCACATAAACGAGAATAAAATTCGATAACCAAATCTAGAATACAAGAACTTACCAAATAGCTCGAGAGGCTCCAGCTCCAATCGTAGAAGAACTGCTCACCGATGCCTTCCGAAAATTCTCCTTGTACACCTGTACTTGTTCATCTAAAAAGAAAGAATAATTTGTCCTTAAAGCAAGTCGTGGACATGCAAGTGGAGAAACAGAGAAACAATGGCAATAGTGGTATAACAATGAATTCAATAAACGATGAAGTCAATAGTGTTGAACAGTGACAACATTAATAGCATAATATGCAATGACTATGACTTATCACAATAACGATAAACAATACCAATAATGGCAATAATAACGGTACACTGTTCAATAAGATAACAATATGCAATGATAATGCGATGAGAGCCTTACGTCTATTATTCATTCTTTTATCCTAACTAATGCACGTACTACTGTGTACCATGTGTGCCGTACCACAGGTTCGATGCATACAATCAATTTCGCTTAGATTAAGGTGGTAGATTCTATAGTTCATGTACTAGGTATGATGACGATAACGATAAACACTGGACATAGGTAATTTCTTACACGATGCCGATAACGATAAACACTGGACATGTGTAATTTCTTACACGATGCCGATAACGATAAACACTGGACATGTGTAATTTCTTACACGATGTCGATAACGATAAAACACTGGCCATCATCCGAGTACACTTACTATATTGTCAACTACCCTAATCAACCCTTAACCCCGGCTTGCTTTACTTTCTTTATTCAATTTACAAACAATAATGCGATTAATAAGGGACACTAAGAAAATGTGACAAACCAACCCTAAGATCATGCAATATACTATATACAATTAAATACACTAAAAATAACATTATAAACACATTTGTACATTATAGAACATAGAATCCCAATTCGGGACAGCAGTAGGTTGCCGTACCAAAATCAGTATTCCCGTTGCTCCAGGGCAGCAAATGTGGATCCGTTAGGAGGTCTAGAAACTAGACTCCTGCCCGGTTCCAACGCATACTTAAAAGTTATATTCCGACAACGGTAGCTAGGCGAAATTCAATAATCTTTATAGGTTTAAGTTTCTGACTGGGTGTAGATGTTGACTAATTTTAATTACAAAGGCAGTAAATAAATATTATAAAAATCAGTAAAAATAATTTTTAACATCCTAAACATGTTATCTACAAATCTGGAATTTATCTTGGCCATATATGATTAATAGTTCACTTAATGCATTAGCCTAATTTGTTATGTACATAAATCTGAAACTACAGCGCAGCTGTAGCAAAAGGTTCATAACTGGGACAGTATAGGTCCGGATTCGAAAGTTCTGGTGTCTATCGACATCTAGACAGATAGGGCTACGATTTACTTTCTGGGAGTTTCTGATTTTAATGAAGTGTTCTAGGTCTAAACAGCACATTAAGGTTCAGATTGGCGTAATTTTCTGAATAGTCTACATGTTCATTCTAAATAAAATGGTTAAAAAAATTAAGGATAGTAATTGGAGTTTAATTAATCATAATCACAGCGAATTAACCTTATGTGAACATGGTATTAATGTAGGTGATGTCTAACATTCTAATAATTACAATTCAACAATTTAGCAATAACAATCACATTAACAATCAACTAATTTCTACAATCTACTATAGCAAATTGTCATTTAATGTCATGATATGAAATGTGTCTATAATTCTTTTTTTTTTATAATCAATAACTATAACTATATGGTATATGAATATCTTTATACATTAGAGGCAAAAAGATGACACGATGTCGAGACTACCACTTGGATTCGCTCGTGTAAATCCGTGGCATCTCAACGATAGATACAATAATATTTTACGATTTTAAATAAGATCCACTTGCGAAATTCAACAATAATTATCGAATATGATACAAAAACATTCGATAGAAGTGACTTGTCTTTTACTTTGTAGACGGTTCGAGAATAACGGGATCAGAATCCCGGGGAGCAATCCCAAGAGTACGTGCGAAGACCGTGCAAAGAAAGCTAGTAGATAGCAACAATTCTCCACACCAGATCGCCCCAAACAGCAAACAGCGTCACTTGATCTGGCGCGGAAGAACACGAAACACCGGACGCAGCCAATGGGATCGTTCCTATACAGCGGATCCTGCCCGAACAGCGAACAGCGGAATCAGATCCGCTGTGGCAAAACAGCGAACAGCGTGTTCAACCACCCGCTGTTCGTCTTCTTCCTCATTTCGACAGCGAGCGGGAGAGAGAGGATATCAGCGACGGCGGCGGCTGGACTGCGGTGACTTGGTCGGAGTTCGACTGAGGAGCAGTCGACGACGTTGACGACGGCGAAGGGTGGCGCGCGTTGAGCTTGTTGGGCGACTCTGTTCGTGGGTTCGAAACAAAGGAGGATTCGGAGGATGGGGGTTCACGATGTTGGCAACGAGGATGGTGGAGGTTAGGGGCGGCGAGTCGAATGGCGGCGCGACGCAGGGAAGCTGCGTGCGTCGGAGGGTTCAGGTTGATGTGCTAGGCGGGACGACGAAGACGACGATGGAGATGGTCGGAGGGCGAGCGGGAAGCGCTCGAAGGCTGGACGACTGTGGGTGCAGGCGATGGCGTATAGGCGGGGCTCAACGGTGGGGAAAAGTCGGAGCTGGAGGTGAGAGGCTGGGATGAGGCGGAAGGTGTAATGGATAATGGGTTTTCGATTGGGTTGCGATGGTCTCTTGGGCGACGGGGAGAGAGATCGATGGCGGCTAGGAGGTGGTGCGAGATGGAGAGGCAATGGCGGAAGTTCGGTGTGTTGACGATGGGTTTGGGGGGTTCGAAATGGGGGAGTTGAGAGAGTGGGAGGATGAAGGAGATGATGAGTTTGATTTTGTTTTTGTTGGTTCTGTTGGGTTTGTTTTGTTTTGATTCTGTTGAGTCTGTTTTAATCAGAGGAGGAGAGGGAGAGAGAGTACGGGAGGGAGAGAGATAATGGGGGGTTACGAGATAGTGGGAGAGATTAGAGGGCCAAATATTAGGAATTTAGTTACCCAATTATTGGGAGTCACCTATAGTGGAGAGTGATTAGGGGAATTGATAGAGATTAGCCCGTTGGAAAGAATCTGGGATTAATTTGGGTTAGTGGGTTTGGGTGAGAGATGGATTTGGATCCAATAAGAGATGGGTATTGGTTTTGGGTTTAAAAATCCAATAGAAGATAATTAAATAGAATATGCTTTATGAGACATACTTATATACATACATATACATTAAATCATGAACAATTAAAACTAATAGTAATAAAAATAATAATAACAATCTCAACAGAAATAATAATACTAATAAAAATAATAATAATTATTATAACAAAATATATCTTTATCAAAATAATATAACGACAACAACACATTTAAATTTAACTTGAGTAAAAATACAAATAACCGGTCAAATAGAAATAGAAATTAAAATAGGTCATTATTCGAACAAAATATAAGTTTCGATTAGAAAACGCTTTAATGAAATATCCGAAACAAATTTCAAAACAAGGTGAATCTATAATTCGTCAAAATACAGGAAATATTTCGAAAATATGTATTTGGGAAAACAGGGCTTACAAATCCTACCCACCTTACAACAAAATTTTGTCCTCGAAATTTGCTTAGGTGGTATATAGGATAAGGCAAAACAACTCTTATGGGGAATAACAAAACAAGGGATTCAATGAAATGCCAGGAGGGTGACAATACCAGAATAAGAAAATCGTAGATAATAATTGGGTGATCTAGAATGATGTCTAATAGAGATTCAATGAACGAAGACATTGCAAATGTATGAAGGAGGAGCAAGTAGTGCAATGAAGGGAAAGCAATAAGACAATTCGGAGACCTATGGGTTATGGGCCCACCACGCTTCCACTGCGCTACTTTGATGGCGACGTTTCAAGTTGCAGACATGTCGTTGTAGACCACATGGCACTGATCGACGAACCGAGCAGGGAGAGAAGATTAAGACACAGGAATCGAAAAGGGTATGGGCTCCAAATAGAGGCAAGCAATAATGCAAGGTGAATATAAGGCTTGAGCTTCAATGTTCATAATTAAAAGATATAATACAGATTAAGACTAATGGTTTTAACAGAAATAATAGCAACAACAATATCAATAATGACAATATCAATATTAATAGAATAATAATAACAATAATAATAAAAATAAATATAACAATGATAATAATAAAAATAGTATTAATAATAACAAAATAATATTAAAATATTAATAACAACAATGATACAAGTAACAATGACCATAATAAAAAAAATAATAATAAAAAAAATAATAACAACAATAATAGTAATAGTAATTAAAATCGTCATAATCAAATAAGCAATAAAAATATCAATAATGCTGATAATAATGATAATACATTCATGACAGAATAAAATTCAACACATTCATGAAAATAATGAAATAATAATAATAATGATAACATTAAAAATAATGTCAATAATAATAATAATAATAATAATAATAATGATAATAGCATTAATAACAATAACATCAATAAAGTAACGGTAATAATAATAATAAAAAAATATAATAAGGGTACTGAAGGTAACGAAAATAATAATAATAACGTCAATTGAAAGACAATAATAATAACAATACCAATAATAACGAAAATATTCATTTACCATCAGTTTCATTATATAAGTAACGAGTCTTGAAATATCAATTAGTAATAGGTAGAAAATCTTGCCTCCCTAACATCAAGTTGCATGTTTGCCTTCACGACATCAGGTTTCAAGTTGCCGTCCGGATATTCGGCTACACATTTTGTCTCGCCGATATCCAGTTGCAATTTGCCTCCATTGACATCGAGTTGCATATTTGCCATCTCGATATTAGGTTGCACCGAAGTGGTGAAATGTATATAAAATTTGAGCGTGTTCAGGCTCAAAACAAATTAATAATAATAATAATAGTAACGATAAAAATAATAACACGAATAGCAGTAATAATAAAAAAAATATTGATACTATTAACAATAAGAATAACAATGATAAGAACAGTGATCATAACAATAATGATAATAGTAATCGCAAAAAGAATAATAATAATAATAATAATAATAATAATAATAATAATAATAATAATAATAATAATAATATTGAAATATTAACAACACTAGAAAATGTAGTAATGCAAGACAAGATATAGTTTGGGTCCAACATTTGTGAAAGTAATTCATCATTAATCAACAATAATAAAATAATGAAAACAACAATAAGAATATCAATAGTAGTAACAATAATAATAATACTAGTAATGATAATAAAAATAATAGCAATAATAATAATAGCAGTAATAATAGCATTATACAACAAAATAAGAATTTGTCTTATCAAAATAATCCAGTAGAAGTAGATAGTCGATCAAAAATGAAAAGTGAAGTTAAAATATACCATTGTTCAAAATAACAAAGTCTTTGTTGAGAAATATTTTTATAGAAGATCGAAAATAAATGTAACAATTAATAATCGAAATATAGAAAGTATTCGAGAAAAATAATTATAAGGAGAAAATAGGTAGGAAAAAAATGAAGCTATACCCAATGAAGAGTTGAAGAGGAGGATGACTAGAAGGGACAAAAAGGAAATTAAGGAATTGAATACGAAGGAAGAAGGACGAGGGGCAAAATCGGAATTGAAGAGAATATAGCAAGGAAGAAATAACTAACATGATACTCAATATGTATCAACAAATGAAAATAAATGCAAGGCAGGAAAAGCAATGAACGACACACGAGTTGGAATAAGAAGGAATTAACGAGGCAAGCAGAAAATAAGAAATTGTCTTCACCAGAGTCAAAATAATATGGGTACAAAAGAAAGAATCTATACCCCAATGAAGAATTAATGAGTATGAATGAATGGAAGGGACGAAACAATTGAAAATTGAAAGAACTGAATGTGAAGGGATCAAGAGGAATCAAATAAGAGAAGTATCCAGATTATGTTGGTTATTCATTATCCATGTGATCAACGTGGTATACACATAGTTGAGTCAGACCGGTTAAACTCAAACTAATCAGGGTCCAATCCCAAACTAGTTAGAGTCTAACCTGGCTCTGATACCACTAAAAACCTTGTCACGCCCCGCTTTCTGGAATACGGGAACACAGGCACGTAACTGAGGCCCAGCGAATGATATAAGTATACCAACTCATATCATCCATAAGCTGTACCAGTCTTAACTCAACAATATAAGAAAAATTAATCGCAACCACGCAGGAAACATGATCACATAAACGAGAATGAAATTCGATAACCAAATCTAGAATACAAGAACTTACCAAATAGCTCGAGAGGCTCCAGCTCCAATTGTAGAAGAACTGCTCACCGATGCCTTCCGAAAATTCTCCTTGTACACCTGTACTTGTTCATCTAAAAAGAAAGAATAATTTGTCCTTAGAGCAAGTCGTGGACATGCAAGTGGAGAAACAGAGAAACAATGGCAATAGTGGTATAACAATGAATTCAATAAATGATGAAGTCAATAGTGTTGAACAGTGATAACATTAATAGCATAATATGCAATGACTATGACTTATCACAATAACGATAAACAATACCAATAATGGCAATAATAACGGTACACTGTTCAATAAGATAACAATATGCAATGATAATGCGATGAGAGCCTTACGTCTATTATTCATTCTTTTATCCTAACTAATGCGTGTACTACTGTGTCCCATGTGTGCCGTACCACAGGTTCGATGCATACAATCAATTTCGCTTAGATTAAGGTGGTAGATTCTATAGTTCATGTACTGGGTATGATGACGATAACGATAAACACTGGACATAGGTAATTTCTTACACGATGCCGATAACGATAAACACTGGACATGTGTAATTTCTTACACGATGCCGATAACAATAAACACTGGACATGTGTAATTTCTTACACGATGTCGATAACGATAAAACACTGGCCATCATCCGAGTACACTTACTATATTGTCAACTACCCTAATCAACCCTTCACCCCGGCTTGCTTTACTTTCTTTATTCAATTTACAAACAATAATGTGATTAATAAGGGACACTAAGAAAAGGTGACAAACCAACCCTAAGATCATGCAATATACTATTTACAATTAAATACACTAAAAATAATATTATAAACACATTTGTACATTATTGAACATAGAATCCCAATTCGGGACAGCAGTAGGTTGCCGTACCAAAATCAGTATTTCCGTTGCTCCAGGGCAGCAAATGTGGATCCGTCAGGAGGTCTAGAAACTAGACTCCTGCCCGGTTCCAACGCATACTTAAAAGTTATATTCCGACAACTGTAGCTAGGCGAAATTCAATAATCTTTATAGGTTTAAGTTTCTGACTGGGTGTAGATGTTGACTAATTTTAATTACAAAGGCAGTAAATAAATATTATAAAAATCAGTAAAAATAATTTTTAACATCCTAAACATGTTATCTACAAATCTGGAATTTATCTTGGCCATATATGATTAATAGTTCACTTAATTCATTAGCCTAATTTGTTATGTACATAAATCTGAAACTACAGCGCAGCTGTAGCAAAAGGTTCATAACTAAGACAGTATAGGTCCGGATTCGAAAGTTCTGGTGTCTATCGACATCTAGACAGATAGGGCTACGATTTACTTTTAGGGAGTTTCTGATTTTAATGAAGTGTTCTAGGTCTAAACAGCACATTAAGGTTCAGATTGGCGTAATTTTCTGAATAGTCTACATGTTCATTCTAAATAAAATGGTTAAAAAAATTAAGGATAGTAATTGGAGTTTAATTAATCATAATCACAGCGAATTAACCTTATGTGAACATGGTATTAATGTAGGTGATGTCAAACATTCTAATAATTACAATTCAACAATTTAGCAATAACAATCACATTAACAATCAACTAATTTCTACAATCTACTATAGCAAATTGTCATTTAATGTCATGATATGAAATGTGTCTACAATTCCCTTTTTTTTTATAATCAATAACTATAACTATATGGTGTATGAATATCTCTATACATTAGAGGCAAAAAGATGGCACGATGTCGAGACTACCACTTGGATTCGCTCGTGTAAATCCGTGGCATCTCAACGATAGATACAATAATATTTTACGATTTTAAATAAGATCCACTTGCGGAATTCAACAATAATTATCGAATATGATACAAAAACATTCGATAGAAGTGACTTGCCTTTTACTTTGTAGACGGTTCGAGAATAACGGGATCAGAATCCCGGAGAGCAATCCCAAGAGTACGTGCGAAGACCGTGCGAAGAAAGCTAGTATATAGCAACAATTCTCCACACCAGATCGCCCCAAACAGCAAACAGCGTCACTCGATCCGGCGCGGCAGAACACGAAACACCGGACGCAGCCAATGGGATCGTTTCTATACAGCGGATCCTGCCCGAACAACGAACAGCGGAATCAGATCCGCTGTGGCAAAACAGCGAACAGCATGTTCAACCACCCACTATTCGTCTTCTTCCTCGTTTCGACAGCGAGCAGGAGAGAGAGGATATCGGCGATGGCGGCGGCTGGACTGCGGTGACTTGGTCGGAGTTCGACTGAGGAGCAGTCGACGACGTTGACGACGGCGAAGGGTGGCGCGCGTCGAGCTTGTTGGGCGACTCTGTTCGTGGGTTCGAAACAGAGGAGGATTCGAAGGATGGGGGTTCATGGTGTTGGCGACGAGGATGGTGGAGGTTAGGGGCGGCGAGTCGAATGGCGGTGCGACGCAGGGAAGCTGCGTGCGTCGGAGGGTTCAGGTTGATGTGCTAGGCGGGACGACAAAGACGACGATAGAGATGGTCGGAGGGCGAGCGGGAAGCGCTCGAAGGCTGGACGACTGTGGGTGCAGGCGATGGCGTATAGGCGGGGCTCGACGGTGGGGAAAAGTCGGAGTTGGAGGTGAGAGGCTGGGATGAGGCGGAAGGTGTAATGGATAATGGGTTTTCGATTGGGTTGCGATGGTCTCTTGGGCGACGGGGAGAGAGATCGATGGCGGCTAGGAGGTGGTGCGAGATGGAGAGGCAATGGCGGAAGTTCGGGGTGTTGACGATGGCTTTGGGGGTTCGAAATGGGGGAGTTGAGAGAGCGGGAGGATGAAGGAGACGATGAGTTTGATTTTGTTTTTGTTGGTTCTGTTGGGTTTGTTTTGTTTTGATTCTGTTGAGTCTGTTTTAATCAGAGGAGGAGAGGGAGAGAGAGTACGGGAGGGAGAGAGATAATGGGGGGTTACGAGATAGTGGGAGAGATTAGAGGGCCAAATATTAGGAATTTAGTTACCCAATTATTGGGAGTTACATATAGTGGAGAGTGATTAGGGGAATTGATAGAGATTAGCCCGTTGGAAAGAATCTGGGATTAATTTGGGTTAGTGGGTTTGGGTGAGAGATGGATTTGGATCCAATAAGAGATGGGTATTGGTTTTGGGTTTAAAAATCCAATAGAAGATAATTAAATAGAATAGGCTTTATGAGACATACTTATATACATACATATACATTAAATCATGAACAATTAAAACTAATAGTAATAAAAATAATAATAACAATCTCAACAGAAATAATAATACTAATAACAATAATAATAATAATTATAGCAAAATATATCTTTATCAAAATAATATAACGACAACAACACATTTAAATTTAACTTGAGTAAAAATACAAATAACCGGTCAAATAGAAATAGAAATTAAAATAGGTCATTATTCGAACAAAATATAGGTTTCGATTAGAAAACACTTTAATGAAATATCCGAAACAAATTTCAAAACAAGGTGATTCTATAATTCGTCAAAATACAGGAAATATTTAGGGCTTACATACAACTCCAACTCTTTCATTATTATAGTTTTCACATTTACTTTTAAAAATATATAATCCTATTTATGAAGACATGCATCGCACGTGTAAATCAGATTTTTTACTTTAATTTTTTTTTAAATAAAACGTGCATCGCACGTGTATATTACTAGTATAATATAAAAGTTTGTGCCACTAGGGATAATTTGTAAAGAGTATGTGATGAATAAAGGGAGGTTTCAGGTTCGATGCCAGATTACGTCTTATTATTATTACTATATAATTTTTTTGAAAATTAGAACGTGCATTGCACGTGCAGATTACTAGTTAGTATTTATGTAAACGGGGACAAAAGTTTGTTGGCCTTTGGGCAGCTTTACTTTGAAGCGAGTGGACACTCATCCGTTGAAAACTGAATTGAATTCAAAGAGAAGTTATTTCTCATGGATTTTATCTTTTTATATATTCTATTTACATGGGCGGATCTGGTTCAAAGCAGCACAAACAGGTGCTTTGGCCCCCAATTTTATAGGGCCTCATATTTTTGAAGTCATTACAATGTTGAAAAAAATAACAAATACCTCTTTGATCTAGTGAACAGTGAACGATGTTACTAGTTGTAAGATGTGTGAATGTTTCTTCAAATCCAATCAATGTAGAAGAGTTTTTCTTAGAGTTTTTGAATGTGTACGATACATCGGGTCTTAGACTTTTTAAGGAACTTGACAGTGAATTAGAGACTCATCAACTTAATATTGATGGTAGTAGAGGACAAGAATATGACAATGAATTTAATATGAAAGGAAAACATAAATGTGTACAAAAAAGATTACTTGAAATAAATTATAAAGACTTTTACACTTCATGCAGTTGTCATAGTCTTAATCTTGTTCTTTGTGATATGACTAACTCTTGTGCTAAATCTACATTTTTTTTGAATTATACAATGCATATATTGTTTGTTTGGCTTCTACAAAGCGTTGGAAAATTTTCAAAGATAATGTGAAAGACCTAACGCTTAAACCATTGTCACAAATACGTTGGGAGAGTCATATTGAAAGTGTTAAAGCTATAAGATATCAATATTTTAAAATAAGTGATGCTTTAATTGATGTAGCTAATTCTAATGATGATCCTAAATTAATTAGTGAAGCTGCATCACAGTAAAAAATGAAATGGAGAATTTTGAATTTTTATTTCACATGATTATTTGGCTTAATTTATTATTTACAATCAACTTTATGGAAGAAAAAAAAAACAAAGTTAAGATACGAATATTGATGTCGCAGCAGAAGAATTAAAAGGGCTCATTTCTTTTTTTGAAAAATATAGAGAAACTGGTTTTGATGAAGCAATGGTTGAAGCTAAATAAATGACAAATGAAATTGGCACAGTTGGTTAAAAGAAAAAAACATTTTGATGAAACTCATAGCGAAGATGCGATACAATTAGCTGAAGATTCCTTTAGAGTTAATTACTTCATAAATATTGTGGATTAAGCTGTTTCTTCGCTCAGAAGTAGGTTTGAACAATTTAAAACATATGAAAAGATATTTGGATTTATGTTTAATTTGAAGAAGTTAAATTACGCAAGTGGTGGTAGTTTGAAGAATGAAAACTTTTTGAAACAAGGCAATGTCGTAGATGTTGATGGAAGAGACTTGTTTTTTGAGTTGAAAATTTCTAAGTAAGCCTTACCAAATGAATTAAAGAGGCCAATTAAAGCATTAAGTTTTATAAAAGAAAGAAATGGCAATGTTGGTTTTCCTAATGTGTGGATAGCATATAAAATTTTGCTAACTATACCAATTACAATTGCATTTGCAGAAAGAAACTTTTCAAACTTGAAGTTGATCAAAACTTATCTTCGATATAAAATATCACAAGAAAGATTGAATGGATTAGCCAGGTTATTAATTAAACATGATCTAATAGGAAAGTTTGACTATGAAAGCATAACCAATGATTTTGCATCTAAAAATGTGAGAAGGGTCGTGTTTAAATGATATTTTGTTGTGTGGTTTTTTTTGTAGGCCAATTTTGGATGGAAACAAGAAGTTTGCTTTGGGAAACATGAATTGTGTATGTAATGTTAAAGATTTAAATGTAGCAAGACTTTTGAAAATAGTTGAGATGACATTTCGTTTTTGTTGTTAGAGTTTGTTCGAGTTTTTTTTTGTCGCGAGGTATTTCATGTAAAATGCGTACTTTATCATTTTTTTTTAAAGCATATATATAAGTTTGATTTTCATCTCTAATATTATAATGGGAGAAAGCCTTAGTGTCATTTGTAAATTTATAAATCTACAACTTTACGTGCATTGCACGTGCAACTCCAACTCTCCAATTATACACTATATTTAAATCTACCAATTTATGTGCATTACACGTATAACTCAAACTCTCTCATTAAACTCTTTATATTACTTTAAAAATTATGTATTTATTAATATGTGCTATAATTAAAACGTGCATCGCACGTGTTAAATACTAGTTTAAATAGTTTGTCATTTAAGACTCCAAGTTTGTTAGAATTTAAATAATTGTCATTTTTTTTGGTCAATATGCAGAATGCCTCATTTGAGAACTTGCGTAGGGCTCCATGAGGTAGGCCCCTATTTCCTTATCAACCAAAATTATCAAAATTATCATTTAGATGATCAATTCTAAGACAGTGTTATTTTTGTGAAAATTATTCTTTAATTTGCACAAAAAAACAAAAAACCAAAAAACAAAAAAAACTCAAATGTGATATAATCAAATACATAAACAAGTAGTAACGAACTCATATGTGATATAATCAAATACATAAACAAGTAGTAACGAGTTGTTTCGCATATAACTGATTGAGTAGGTAAGATAACAAATCGGAAGGTCCAAATAAACTTCATGTGTCACCAAAGATGAATTCATGTGTGACACTGATAAAGATAATCAAGGTTTGTTGGCTGGGAGAAAATATAATTATTAATAATAATAATAGCACATAGGAGATAGATATATATATATATATATATATATATATAGGCAAATGCTTTATTGAAAACGGGTTTGTTTTCACGGGTTGGAAAACACGAATCTGAGCCATTGGATCACTCATGATCGCGATCAGTGGTTCAGATCGAGCCCGCCCATCACCCTATATGACTTAAGTGGCGGAGGGTTATTTTGGGAATTTCGTCCCAAATAACTCTTCGCCTGATTCGTTTTGAAAAAAATGATATAACCTAGGCCGTTGTTGGGAACAACGACCTAGGTTATAAAAAATTGAATCATAGGCTGTTGTTTGGAACAACGGCCTTGTTCTCAATATTTATAACCTAGACCGTTGTTTCCAACAACGACCTAGGCTATACAATTTCTATAAATTTTTATAGAAATTTTATAGCCTAGGCCGTTGTTGGGAACAACGGCCTAGGTTATAAAAATTGAGAACAATAATTTCATTTTTTTATAACTTAGGTCGTTGTTCCCAACAACGGCCTAGGTTATAAAAATTGAGAACAATAATTTCATTTTTTTATAACTTAGGTCGTTGTTCCCAACAACGGCCTAGGTTATATCAATTTTTTCAGAATCTGTTCAGCGAAGAGTTATTTGGGACGAAATTTTCAAAATAATCCTCCGCTCAACAATTGAAACGGGTTATGGGGAGCCAGATCTGAGCCGTTGATCACGATCATGAGCGATCCAACGGCTCAGATCGGTGTTTTCCAACCTGTGAAAACTAGACCCGTTTTCAATGGAGCATTTGTCATATATATATATATATATATATATATATATATATATATATATATATATATATATATATTAGATTTGCCAGTGGGCACGTGCCTACAGCACGTCTTCGGAACGATATAACATATGAAAGTCTTGTAAACAGTAAAACGAACGATATAACATATGAAAGTCTTGTAAACAGTAAAACAATAATTATGTAGCTCAAGTTTGAATAGTAAAACAATAATTAGTTGTAAATAAAAGTCCATGTTTCCATTAGTAAATAATAAGGCGCTATCCGTTTCATCAAAAAAAAGAAAAATAATTATAAATGGGGGTGTAAAATTCAACTTCTTAGAACTTTGAGTGTGGAAAATGATGAAATTTAACTGATGATGAGATATTGTTATTTTCAATGTAACATAAGCAATAAAAAAAGTATAAAAATCTGAAAATTTATAAACCTAAAATCTGAAAATATAAATTTATGAGTAAATTGAGAGAATGAGAGAGAGAGAGAGGGAGAGAGAGAGAGAGATAAATAAATAAATAAACGATGGAGTTGTTTTGAGGGGATTTGAATTTGAGTTTTGGGGGAAAACTTTTGGGCGGGAAAATATGTTTTGTGAGGTTAGATCTGGACCATTGATTTCAACCATTGATTTTAACTATTGATGAGATATTGTTATTTTCAATGTAACATGAGCAATAAAAAATATATAAAAATCTGAAAATTTATAAACCTGAAATCTGAAAATATAAATTTATGAGTAAATTGAGAGAATGAGAGAAAGAGAGAGAAATAAATAAATAAATGAAAGAGTTGTTTTGAGGGGATTTGAATTTGAGTTTTGGGGGAAAACTTTTGGGCGAGAAAATATGTTTTGTGAGGTTAGATCTGGACCATTGATTTCAACCATATTGAATGAGAACCACTTGATAGCTTTTTTTGTGTTTTATTATATAGTATAGGTTTGCCCGTTGACACGTGCCTATGGCACATCTTCGGAACGGTGCACCTTGTTTAATCATATCAACTAGTTTTGGAGCTCCAGCAAATTAATTGAAGTAGCAAACATATTATATGAGAAACTTTTGCGGATCCACCAAAAAACATATTATATGATTTTTTTTAAAATTATTTTTAAAGTTTTTATTTTTTTTTATTTTTTTAAATTTTTTTAGTTTTTTAATTTTAATTTTTTTTAAATTTTGTAAAATTTTTATTCTCTTAATTTTTTGAATAGAAGAGGGAGGGAGAGAAAGAAAAAAATAAAATAAATATAGGAGTTGTTTTGGGTGGGGGATTTGAATTTGAGTTTTGGGGGGAACTTTTTGGAGGGAAAAATATGTTTTGTGAGGTTAGATCTGGACCTTTAATTTTTGGAAAAATTGAAGGAGAGCCACTTGATATCTCAATGTCTCTTTTTTACTTCTAAAAAATATACAAAATTTTCAAAAACTATTTTTTAAATATAAATTCCACATCAATTTATAGATATATTAGAATTTTTCTCCAATTTTTGTTGCTTTAAAACCAAAAAAATAAAGTTGCGGCTACTGGATTTCGAACCCATGACCCGCCAGACAGTGCCCAAAGTTCAACCCGCTACCCGCTAAGTCCAATGGACTTGGCTATCATAAAGCCCAACCGAAAGCTCCAAATCCTAACCTTCGGGTTTTGGATTTAATTTAAAACAAAAGTAAAAAATTATTTGGGCCAACAGGATTCAAACCCAGGCCGATGAGGAGACAGCGCAACGCCAGACCACAGGGCCAATTGCGCCCAACGACATTAAGTCCCCTCATAGACTTTTGTTTAAACTCTCTGTTATCCCATTATTTCATAAAACTCGATTACCCATTGATCTAATCTCTTTTTAGACTGAAATTGGTTCTTATAAACTGAGTTTACTCTCTCACAGCAACTCATAGATTTCTAATTCATATTTTAGAAGATAAAACTAACTTTCAATTTGTTTCCTCTTATTAATAACATGAATTTTTATTTGTTCAATATAATCAAAAGTAGCACATTCTATATTTTATAAACAATCAAATGAGTTCATTGGCATCAAATTTACTTTACAAAAATTTATTTGCTTATCAAAAGAAGAATTCCCAACAATTCATGTATACTAGTGCATGGCAAAATAACCAATTAATTCTTTTTCTCATTAACCACTAACATGATGTAATTTAATTTACTAATCATACATGATTTACTATCATTCTTACTTCACACAATAGTATAGATCACATCATAATTCCCATACTACTCATTTATTATTATTTAGCATGCATTGTTCTCTAATTAGAAAGTATGAGAACACCCACATCACATCAAATTGATCTATATTAATACTATCACATTCTAGCATATTCAACCTATGAATTAGAAAATATAGAGACCACCCTCCTCTTATGAAGATTGAACAAGGGATGGAAGTACAACTCCTAGCTCTTAGCATTAATTCCTTCTCCTCCTAGCAAGAATTTCACCAAAGCACAAGAACTCTCTTTCTCTCTTTCTTTTTCTTTCTATTATTTCTTTTGTTTTTGGTGTGTGAAATGAGAAGAGAAGGGGTGTATTTCTAGGACAATGTTAGAGTCTAAATTGCAAATTTTTCTACCTAATAACTCCTCATTTAAAATCTCCACCCATTCACTTTCCTAACTCTTCCCCTAAACTCTCCAAAACTCAAACTCCCAAACTCCCAACTCTTCTCCTCCCCACTATGCTACAATTCGGTCTCCCCTAGGTCCAAAACCGACCAATCTCATGTGTGCAATTGCACACATGCACAGACAAAATAAATACAATTTTTTATAGTTCTAAATGTGTACTAAAAGTTGTAACTTGTCATGTATTAGTCCAAGCTTAACTTAAATTAGATTTTAATTAATAGGCTTGATTTATGGGCTTTCTTTTTAATCAACTAATTAATTAGGCTAGTGGGCTAGATTTCATTTTGAGGTCCATGGGTTAAAAGAATGCTAATTAAAACATGTGCATGCTAAAAATAGATAATGAGAGTAAAAATGAGAATAAAAATTAGCACGTGCATAATACGTGCAAAATTTAAAAAATGTATTTTTAAAATACGGGATGTTACAGCACTCCCTCCTTAGAGTAGTTCCGTCCTCGGAACTACTCTTAAGGGCGAGAAAATACAAAGAAAGAAAAGAAAATAAAAGAGTTTACAATTTTTAGTTAAAGAGTTCATAGTGATTTTTCATCATTTTTTTTCCTCTGATTCCCAGGTGGCCTCCTCAACAAATTGATTTCTCCAAATGACCTTGACCATAGGTATTGTCTTATTTTTCAATACCTTCTCTCGGCGATCCACAATCTCTACCGGACGCTCAGCATAGCTCAAGTCCAACTGCAAACCTTCTGGCACTTCTGGCAAATGATGACTCGGATCCGGGATGTAATCTCGTAACATAGATACATGAAAGACATTGTATACTTGGGCCAACTCTTCTGGTAATTCTAACCGGTAAGCTGTCTTTCCAATTCTCTTCAATATCGGGGCTAACTTTCCTCCCCTGCCAGCCCGAATCACTCCCTTGGTCGGAGACACCTTTACAAAGACAAAGTCACCTTCATCAAATTCCAGGTCTCTCCCCAGGTTATCGGCATAACTCTTCTGTCTGCTCTGTGCGTCAACCAACCTCTTCCTGATCAGCTCGATCTTTTCTGAGGTTTGCTGCACAATCTCTAGTCCATACAGCAGCCGTTTCCCCACTTCGTACTAACAAACCGGTGTCCTGCACTTTCTTCCATACAGAGCCTCATACGGTGCCATCTCGATGCTTGTCTGAAAGCTATTGTTGTACGCAAATTCCACCAGAGCTAAATGCTTCTCCAAGCCTCCACCAAAATCCAATACACAACACCTCAGCATATCTTCCAGTACCCTATTGACTCTCTCAGTCTGCCCATTAGTTTGAGGATGAAAGGCTATATTGAAATCAGTCTTTGTCCCCAAAGCTGCTTGAAGACTTCTCCAAAAATGCAAAGTAAAACGTGCATCTCGGTCGGATACTAATGATAGCGGAACTCCATGATGCTTCACAATCTCGTCAACATACAACTCTGGCAGGTTCTCCAGCAACCAGGTAAGCTTCATCGCCAAAAAGTGAGCTGATTTGGTGAGTCGGTCCACTATCACCCAAATTGTATTATTGCCTTTGGAACTCTTGGGTAAACCCGTGATGAAATCCATGCTGATACGATCCCACTTCCATTCCGAGATGGGTAATGGCTACAACAAACCTCTGGGCTTCTGATTTTCTACTTTGACCTGCTAATAAACTGCACACTTGGCAACAAACTCGGCTACATCTCGCTTCATCCCTGGCCACCAGAAGTATAACTTTATGTCCTTGTACATCTTGGTACTCCCTGGATGCACAGACAATAAAGTAGCATGTGCTTCCTGAAGAATACTCTCCTTCAGTTTCGCTAGATCTGGTACACACAGCCGCTCTCCATACCACAGCATTGCATCCTGCACTTGAAACTCTGCCAACTTGCCAACACCAACCTGCTCTATCGTATTTTGGATCTCTGGATCTGTCTTCTGACTGTCGATTTTCAAAGTGAGTTGAATCATCAACTGAGCTAAGAAAACTCCCAAACCTTGTAAAACCACCTCAATCCCTGCTCGATCAAGCTCCTCTGCCAACTTCTCCTGAGTTGTGATCAGTCGCGACAAACTGCACTTTCTGCTGAGCGCATCAGCCACTACATTGGTCTTGCCCGGATGGTATCGAATGTCCTCCAACACTTCTAACCATCTTCTCTGCCTCAGATTCAGGTCCTTCTGCTGATAAATATATTTCAGACTCTTGTGATCCGTGTACATGTTGACCTTCTCTCCGTACACGTAGTGCCTCCATCGCTTCAAAGCAAAGATGATTGTTGTCAGCTCCAAATCATGGGTTAGGTAATTCTTTTCATGTGGTCTCAGCTGTCTAGACCCATAAGCTATTACCTTTTCCTCTTGCATCAGCACACAACCCAAACCGCGATGGGAAGCATTGCTGTAGACATCATATTCGACTCCTGCTCGTGGCAAAGCCAAAATAGGAGCGGTAGTCAATCTTCCCTTCAACTCTTGAAAGCTCGCTTCACATTGTTCCGACCAATGAAAACTCACGTTCTTCCTTGTAAGACCTGTAAGTGGCACAGCTATCTGGGCATAACCCTGAATGAATCTTCTGTAGTATCCAGTTAAACCCAGAAAGCTCCTAATCTCTTTCACTATGGTCGGTCTTGGCCAATCTCTTACTGTTTTGATCTTCCGCAGGTTAGTAGCCACTCCCTCCTTAGAAAGGATGTGACCCAAGAAGGCGACTTCGGTTTTCCAGAAGTCACATTTGGATAGCTTCGTATACAATTGGTGCTCATGTAGCTTCTTTAGAACTTCTGCTAAGTGCCTGGCATGCTCTTCTTTTGATTTGGAATAGACCAATATGTCGTCGATGAACACAATGACAAAAGAATCGCTGAATGGCCGCAGAACTCTGTTCATCATGTCCATAAAAATAGCTGGTGCATTTGTGACTCCAAATGGCATGACTAGGAACTCATAGTAACCATGCCTGGTTCGGAAAGTCGTTTTGTGCACATCCTCTTCTTTCACTCGGACTTGGTGATATCCTGACCATAAGTCTATCTTGGAGAAAACAACTGCTCCTTGTAGATGGTCGAACAGATCATTGATTCGAGGAATTGGGTACTTGTTCTGTACTGTAACCTTGTTCAACTCTCTGTAGTCGATACACATCCTCATTAATCCATCCTTCTTCTTCACCAAAAGAACTGGGGCTCCCCACGGTGATGCAGTTGGCCTGATAAATCCTTTGCTAAAAAACTCTTCGATTTGCATCTTGATCTCATCTTGTTCACCCGGTGCCATTCTGTATGGTGCCTTGGAAATAGGTGCACTTCCTGGCTGAACAGTGATGCTGAGCTCTACATCTCGATGAGGGGAAAGCCTTGGTAGATCATCAAGAAACACAGCTGGAAAATCTCAAACAACTGGAATCTGCTTCACTTCTTCTGGAACTTTCTGCTCTGATAAAGCTGCTACCAACTGCTTACACTTCCTCTTACCTTGAAATGTAACCGCTGGTCCTCCCGGTGCCTTCACCACAACTTCTTTGCTCTTGCATTCAATAGTGGCATTATAAACTGACATCCAGTCTATGCCAATAATGTTGTCGACTCCCAAAACTGTCAACTCAATGAGGTCGATGCCAAAGAGCCTTCCTCCGATCTCAAGATCACACCCTTCATAGAGACATCCTAGATTCTGTGGTTTCTCTTGGCTGCTCTGAGCTCTTCCCGTATTTTCTGGATTTCCTACCTCATATCTTCAAAGCTTTGTTGCCGCTCCTGCTTGTCCCAGCGAGTGAGGTGATCCAACTTGGTAAAGTGCCGATCATTCACGTGCTGGACCTTCTCAAGCTCGCATACTTGAAAGCTCAGCTCCTGGATGCGCTCCTTGTATTCTGCCCTTTGTGATTCCAAGTGGTTAACTATCCACTTTTGAGTGTCCAATTCTCGTCGAAGAGAAGCAATAATTGTTCAGGATCTCCTTTCTAGCCGATGTGGAGCATCTGCTCTCCTATCCGCTCGACTAATCATGATCCCAGAATCCACCACCCAATCAATCATAGTCCCAAATTTAATGAGCTGCCCTCCTATCAGTCCCAGATTTATTTAAAGCACCACAGTCCCGAAATCTACCGCCCGACTGGGTCTACATGCCTTACACTCGGTGTCGAAAGTCGGCTTTGATACCATCTGTAACGCCCCTACCCCTAGCTCAGACAATTTATACAATTTAGAAGACAAATTAGATACTATGTAGTATAACTGCCTACCACAGACTGCCTCTCAAAAGGTGGTTAACCGGATTGGTGACTCTTGATCATAGGCTATCACATTTATATATTGTTATATTCCTTGAAATCTTCGATATGGGACTATTCCCATACCTATCTCCCCGTTCTCTCACTTGAGAGAACAATACCTTTACATTTTCAGGTGGGCCCCATGGCATATGGCCATGTCACCATCATTTGACTGAAGTTAGCAGGCAATTGGCAATTCAAACAGCACCATATGCTGTGCTTCAAATGCAGTGGGCCCCCCTTCAATCACTATTTCATTTCAATTAAATTACCCAAATGCCATTTTATATAAACAGCCACCATACACTTTCAATATATATATATATATATTTAACATGGGGCTGTAACACCCCGTGTTAAAAACAAATTTTATATATATATATGTGTGTGTGTGTGTGTGTGTGTGTGTGTGTGTGTGTGTGTGTGTGTGTGTTGAATGTATGAAATGGTTGTTTATAAAGTAAAATGGATTTGATGGTACTTTGATAAATAAAATGGTAATTATTGAAATGAATGAAGGTGGGGGCCCACGATGTGTAAAAATAGCAATAGCTTGCTTGGCTGCATGCTTTGGCTGTGGTTGACTTCGTCAAAGGATATGATGACGTGGCAGCTCATCAGGGGGGCCCACCTTCGGTTGTGAGAAAAACGGGAGAATGTAATGAAATGGTACCATATCAGATTTGAAAAGGAATATAATAATATATAAATAATATAGCCTATGATCATGAGTCACTTAATCAGGTAACCACCTTTTGGGAGACAGCCTGTGGTGGGCAGTTTACTACATAGTATCTAATTTGTCTTATAAATTTTATAAATTGTCTGAGCTAGGGACAGGGGCGTTACAAATGGTATCAAAACCGACTTTCGACACCGAGTGTAAGGCATGTAGACCCAGTCAGGCGGTGGATTCTGGGATCATGATTAATCGGGCAGATAGGAGTCAGCTCATTAAATCTAGGACTATGATTGATCGGACGGTGGATTCCGGAATCATGATTAGTCCGGCGGATAGGAGAGCAGATGCTCCATATCGGCTAGAAAGGAGATCCTGCACTAGGGCGGTGGATTCCGGTGCATGCCCGTGCTTAACGAGGACGCTGATTTCTGAAGGGGGGTGTCTGTAACACTCCGTGTTTAAAAAAATTATAATATATATATATATATATATATGTTAAAGGTATGAAATGGCTGTTTATAAAGTAAAATGGATTTCATGGTACTTTGGTAAATAAAATGGTAATTATTGAAATGAATGGAGGTGAGGGCCCATGACGTATAAAAACAGCAAAAGCTTGCTTGGCTGCTTGCTTTGGCTGTGGTTGACATCGTCAAAGGATATGATGACGTGGCATCTCATCAGAGGGGCCCACCTTCAGTTGTGAGAAAAACGGGAGAATGTAATGAAATGGTCCCATATCGGATTTGAAAAGGAATGTAATAATATATAAATAATATAGCCTATGATCAAGAGTCACCTAATCGGTTAACCACCTTTTGAGAGGCAGCCTGTGGTGGGCAGTTGTACTACATAGTATCTAATTTGTCTTATAAATTGTATAGAACTATATTAATTTATTGAATATTTTTTCAGTGTTTGAGTTTGATTTTTTGTACTATGCGTAGTAGTCTTCAATTTAGAGAGTGTATAATTTTTGTATCATGTGTGTTGTATATACTTTGTGGACATTTTTGTAGATGTAGTGTTAGTTGTAGTTGTAGAATATAGGAAAAGCAAACAAACGAGATTCAAAAATTCCAAAATTTGACGACTTGGTCGGGCTCACCACGCAGAAGGCAATGCAATTTGTAGTGGCAATTTCCGTCTCACGGTTTGCAAGATACGTCGGTTTATCACTTTTATTCAATAAAATGGATATAAAGCGATACACAGTCGTATATTACAAACCGAGAGTCGGAACTCACCTATGCAAGTGCGTTGACTTGTGTTTGGTGTGCCAGACGTAACAGCCAAATTTCAGAATTTTTGCATCTCGTTTGTATTGTATTGTCGCGTATATGAAAGAACTTCTATATACCTTGGAATTTTTTAGTACGAGCTCACTAGAAAACCGCTCAAACGAATTCCAAAAAATACGAAACTGTGGGAGTAGGTCGGGCTAACCATTCACAACCCAACGCAAATTGTAGTTGCGAGTTCTGACCCACGGTTTGCGAGATACGTCAATGTATTAATTTCCGCTCTTTTTCAAGAGTGAAAGCGATACACGGCCGTATCTTTCAAACCGTCGGTCGGAACTTGCTTGTACAAGTTGCGTCGCCTTGTGTGCGGAGAGCCCGACCCAATTGTAAAGTTTAATTATTATTTTTTACCGTCGTTTTTTTTTTGTTTTCTCATGAATTTTGTTATGTATTTAACGAGTTTACAATAGAGAAATGGCTCAAAAATTACTAAATTTTGTAGGTAGGCCGTTTTGGCCACTTACAAGCCAAAGCAACTTGTGGTTGGGAGTTCTCATACACGGTTAGATATATGCGTCCGTGGATTGCATTTCGCTCTTTTTTCAAGAGTGAAAGCGATACACGGTCGTATCTTGAAGACCGTTAGTCCAAACTCGCTTCTACAAGTTGTGATAGCTTGTGTACGGCAATTTAGACCCATTTGCAAAGTTTGATATTTTTTGAAAGTTGTTTTTGCGGTTGTCTCACATATTTTGTTTCGTGTGTATATATATATATATATATATATATATATATATATATATAGAGTTAGTCTATTATGAGATGGTGAGATGGGCTCCTTATCGTGAGCGGGAGCTACCAGCCATCCAATCTAGTTTGATTCAGATCGAATGGCTGAGATCAGATCCCGTTCTCCATCCTGTTTTGTTGAGGGTCATATGGTCATTTACCCCCTCTCCTTATCTTTTTGGCATGCTGGCTCCCAACTCATATCCCGCTCTCTCTTCGATCGTAAGAAACCCTAGCCTCCTCTCCTTCGAATTACTCCCGCGCTCTCCTTCTTCGATGAAACCCTAAGAGATCTGAGAGAAACCCCCATTCTCCTTCTACGATTTCTACTTTCTTGGATTCGGTCACTCTCTTCGACGAGAAACCCTAGCCCATCTCATCCCCTGGTCTTAGTGGTCTCTTTCTCTCTCTCTGCGATCGAAGACCCAAATCGCAATTAGGGTTGCGAGCCTCTCTCTCTCTCTTCGACGTCAAACCCAGCTTCCGATTAGGGTTTCTCTTCCTCATCGATTCGAATAGAAACCCTAGCAGCCCCCAATCATTCTTATCAGGTATTCTCAGTTTCAAATTACATTTCGTTTTCTTCTTTCAAGTTTCACTATGAGAAATTGAGTCTCTACCTGCATAATTAGAATTTTATGTACATAAAAGGTACAAAATATGCAACTGTATGAGATGTTCAGAATTGAACATCCTTCCTGTAGAGTTGTTTATAAGTATTCCACCATTTCGATTTTCAGCATTGTATCAGAATTCTAAAGAAGGAGATGTGTGTACTCATAACTCATCGTGTGGAGTTAGTCTATTACGAGATGTTGAGATGGGCTCCTTATCGTGAGCTGGAGCTACAAGCCATCCGATCTAGTTTGATTCAGATCGAATGGCTGAGATCAGATCCCGTTCTCCATCCTGTTTTGTTGACGGTAAAATGGTCATTTCCCCCCTTTCCTTATCTTTTGGGCAGTATGGCTCCCAACTATTTTTGGTATATTAGAAGAGGGCCCATGGCCGTTTTTGTGTGTTGGTCTAGGCAATGACGATATGCACTACCTAACAAGCTAATAAGTTACAACTAGTTGGCGCGGCATAATAATGCAGCCCTAGACACATTCTTAATGCTTGATTTACAAAATGAATATATAGAAGTGTGTTCTGAGCCTACGACTAATTCAGTTCATGTGTTGAAGACAACTATGACTGTTTTCAGGCAAATTGATGATGGGTATAACAGAAATGCATGATTTTTTGCCATCTTCGAAAAGTTGGTAAAATGATTTTGTTTATACAAATAATACCAAGTTAGTAGGCAGTGATGAAAAGTTTATGACTGATTTTGTTTATGCATGAATTTGTTGAATCATGAGTTTTCTCTACTGGATTGTGTAGGCAGTGATGACAAGTTTATACAAGACAAATAAATAAGTTAATGGTAGTTCACCCATAATAAAAATATCCATCCTACCAGGATGGTTATTTAGAAAGAAAATGTGAATCGCCCAATTTAGAAGCCGTACATATATACACAATACCTATAGATCTACCTTAATGTGAAAGAGCTTGAGCTAGGAAGAGAGAGGGAGGCAATGAAGACACACCTTCTCTGTTATAATTCCAGCAATCAGATTAGCTGGAGTAACATCAAATGCAGGGTTCCAAACAGAAATCCCAGATGCAGCGACTTATATAGTTACAACAAGGTGTGAATTATACTCTTTGATCAATTTCAAAACCCATCAATCAGCTATCTGATTCTAATAATATTATTAGCTACACATGTACATGTACATCTTCACTATTAGCTACACATGTACATCTTCACTTCCAATGCATGTACATGTACATCTTCACTTCCATTGCCTCTTGATAAGTACATCTTCACTTCCAATGCATGTACATGTACATCCTCACCATTTGTTGTACATGCATTGCAAAAATTTCCCATTTGTTGTACATGCATTGGAAGTGAAGATGTACATGCATTGGAAGTGAAGATGTACATGTACATGTGCAGCTAATAATATTATTAGAATCAGATAGCTGATTGATGGGTTTTGAAATTGATCAAAGAGTATAATTCACACCTTGTTGTAACCAGATAAGTCCCTGCATCTGGGATTTCTGTTTGGAACCCTGCATTTGATGTTACTCCAGCTAATCTGATTGCTGGAATTATAACAGAGAAGGTGTGTCTTCATTGCCTCCCTTTCTCTTCCTAGCTCAAGCTCTTTCACATTAAGGTAGATCTATAGGTATTGTGTATATATGTACGGCTTCTAAATTGGGCGATTCACATTTTCGTTCTAAATAGCAATCCTGGTAGGATGGATATTTTTATTATGGGTGAACTACCATTAACTTATTTACTAATAACATCTAGATTAAGTATCAATAACTATTATTCCGAATTGGGTGCCTTTTGTGCCATTATATTCGGAGATATTAGATGTGATACAGAGAGTGGAGGGTAGTGAGGTGGCATGGCCGACAAAGAGGAACGTGGTGTCATGCTCGTCGGTGTGTAGGAGTTGGAGAGAGATTACAAGGGAAGTGGTTCAAACTCCGGAAGAATGTGGGAGGATTACGTTCCCGATTTCTTTGAAACAGGTATGTGCCTTATTTTATTTTTTTGTTATGAAATTGTCTAGTTGTTATGTTGATTGAATCATCTTGGAAGAAATGAAGTTTTATTTTTCTCCTTTTTGCTTTTGGAATAGCCGGGTCCAAGAGATTCTCCGATATAGTGCTTTATTAGGAGGGAAAGGGCTACTTCTACTTATCGTTTGTACCTGGGATTTAGCCCTTGTAAGTCCTTTTTACCACTTTTCCGATTTATGATTTGATATTTGTTAACGGTCAAATGATGAATTAAGAAGGTAAGGACATTGTAAACCGATGTATTTATGTTGGAATAGTACGATGTTGAATATGTGTAGTCTCTTTTTACTAAAACATAGCAAATAGTATGTGTGCAGTGTTGCTTTGTAGTTATGAATTTTTAGGACGAAATTGATTCAATATGAAATATTACAGTTCTTATCTACAAATTTAGCAGTAAGTATTCACATATTTCTGTGGAGAATGACTTTTTGTAAAAATCATATCTAGTGTTAGAAATAAAAATAATCTCTCTGTTGAGTGTCTATGATCTTGATAATTTGAAAATGACACCCATAATTGTTTAGTTTGAATATTACGACCATAATTTTTTAGCATAAAATTTTCTCTCTGTTGACCTGTACTGTGATCTCATTGATATACCAGGATTTTAGCACTATAATTATAATTATATTGAAGAATTCTTCAGGATTAGCATTATAATCATATATTGAGGTATTCATTTGTAGATTGATTCACAGTAAAGAGCAAATATTTAGGAGGATACTAACTAGAATTTAGTTGCAGCTCTGCAGGGGGGAAATGACAAGCTTCTGCTCACAGCAAGGAAGATCTGAAGGGCCACATGCACGGATGTTGTAATTTCACTCTCAGAAGACTTGTCTCGATCTAGCAACACTTACATTGGAAAAATTTTGGGGGGAGAGTCACAGTGGCCTCGGTTAGGCTGGTGCTTGAATTTTAGGGGGAGAGTCACAGTGGCCTCGGTTAAAAATTTTCAGCTTGTGGCATCAGTGGACCCATTAGTGGACCCATAAGGAGAAGAAGTAGAAGGAACTTGATAAGTTGCAACATAAGGAGAAGAAGTAGAAGTAGAAGTAGAAGGAGAAGAAGTAGAAGGAGTGGCATCAGTGGACCCATCTATCTCTTCTCTATCTCCATCACTTTTGTATTCATAGATGTCTTGGGCTCAAGATCAGATCAGATAGAGAACCTTTCTGTCCCTCATAGTTTTGTGTATTGATTGGCTCATTCAGGCCGACTTCTGTGTACTGGAATGCTTCCTGTTTTCTTTTTCTTATTGATAATTGTCAATAATGGATTGTATGGCTGTTCGTTCCTCCAAACTTTTCATCCATTTTGTTGCATTTTTCATGAAATTGTTGATGGATGGTTAATATAATGCATATGAATTCAGCTACTGCAATTCATCATCTATAACTCTTTTCAAAGTATTTGTTTCTTTTCTGCCTATGAAAGTTGCAAACATGAGGAGCTGGGTAATACATAAATGAATGAACCGTATAGAAGAATTGCAGAACGCGAAGTTGAACGGAATGAAATGAATGTGTCGCTAAGAAGACACGATATCACCTCAGGTGCATGCTATAAGAAAGTTACAAACTGTTCATATCAGACTGAGTTATTTAGCTCCACTGTACAAATTATCAACAACAGCAGAGGCCAAGAGGAAGCCATTATTTAAGTACGACGACAAACTATTGAGCCAAGGTTACAACAATGCATAACATACTCCATCTTATGTTTGAACAATTTAGCTCTGCTGTATAAATTAGGATAGAAGCCAAATTGAAAGTACAATTCATTTATCTCAAATCATCAGGATTGCCGTGAAAGTGAAACATTCAGCACTAGTTTATTCACCAAGGGCAATTATATTCAATAAGTTAACAAAACTATACATACTAAATTTACATTACAATAATGGTACAACAGTTCCATTATTTAAATTTATTGAAGTACAACAACAATCTGTTGAGCCAAGGTTACAACATAGCATAATGCACTGAATCTTTGACAGATATCAGAGCATTAGTATTCTCAGCAACATCTTGATAACAGCTACTGTACACAAACTGCAAAAAGAAAAGGATAGAAAGAACGAAAAAAAGGTGATATATTAGAGTACCACCAATGAAGGGGGAAAATATAAATAATAAAGAAATAAAACATCAAGAAGCACAACAGACATATAAGACTACAAGAGTACCACCTAGACGAATCAAATTCAATTACTACAAATGAAATATTTACAACAGAAACAAATCGAAAAGCAAGTATTGGAGAATCAACAATTGGACGGTCTAGTGTACTACTACAGTAGGGAAGAGAAGACAAATAAACCATAATAACATTATTAGAAATACACTGAAAATTTCTAGAAGTTCAGAGAATAACGCAACCATACTGATCACAAATTTCAAGAAAATCCGTGCAGATAATCAGGCCAAGATTCACTCTGCAATGTTATATGAAAGCATCAAGGTGAACTGTTTTTATATACACTATGCAATTGCAAACAATCACAGGAAGCAGAGAGGGCAAAATCGAAATCTAGACAGGTTGCAAAAGGAAACAAGTATAAGCAGCAGTTGTTTCCTTTTGCAATTAGCAGTGTGCTTCAGTTTATCATTGATATAACTAGTTGGTGCATTTAACGAGTTAACCTTACTAAACCAACGACGTGTGCAGTCAATCCATGACCCAAAAAGAATTTATCTGATGCTACTTGTGTTTTCACGATATTATAAGCAGAACATTCAGACACCAGCTTCTTTTTGCTTGGATATTGCTTGCGCAGCCGCAAAGCACCTCCATCCTTTTTTCCTGTATGTGGTCTGGGTAAAATACAAACCATCCGATTAATATTTGCTGTCTAAATGGATAAGCATAGGTAGCTCAGATATTTCAGTTATTCATATAATACCCACTATCTGGAAATATGTAGCTCACTAACTACTTCACTAATACCTGAATAAGAATACTTGGAGTAAAGAATTGATTTAAAGGATTTCTTAATTGAGATGGATCATCGTTTGACGCCATAGGTAGTTCAGTGTCCCTTGTCGCAGCCACTGTTTCATTAGATATCCCTACAATAAACCAATTCATTAGTCATGAATTAAGTCACAAAGCCTATATGCAAATTTGATATTATGTCACACACACTTACACAGCCGAATTTTTTGAAAAGATCCTTCAAGCCACTTTTCAACTCCTGAGTGGAGTGTTCCAGATCGAGAAGTGCCTGACAATAAATTATACACAATTAAATAATCAATTAAATTTTAAACTGGGATAGGCTAAAGTTTATGCATGAAAGATTGTTTAACAGGCAAACCTGTGCAACTGAAACTTCGAACTGAGAGGACTCAGCATCCTTCTCCTTGTGAATTTTCCTAAATGCTGTGTACATTTTGGCTAATGCAGATCCCTTTTTTAAGTTTATAAATGAAATGTACAAAAAAGGTAGACAAACTTTTGACGAAAAATAAAAAAAAACACAGACACGAAACTCATGTAAAAAGGAAAAAGAAAATGAAATGTTCTATGAGTAATTTGACTCCTCATAGAAAATGCCAACTTATCAAAAATTGTGAGTCGAAATGTCGAAATTTGTAGGCTCAGAACAACACTTGACAACAAAACTTGAAGGCTTAGAACAACAACATCAAAAAAAATGTGTAGGCTCTAAACAATAACACCACCAAAAAATGTGTAAGCTCAGAACAACAATAACTTGTAGGACCGTACACAGGTGCTGGAAATTTGAGTTTGTCACTAGGGCTGCTAAATTAAGCCATGCCTACTAGATCCAACCAAACCTGTTGTTTTGCATCTCCACCTCTTCCAACTCAATCAGTTTAAGGACAAAATTATGAAAATCATTTTACTTGTCTTGTATAAACTTGTCATCACTGCCTACACAATCCAGTAGAGAAAACTCATGATTCAACAAATTCATGCATAAACAAAATCAGTCATAAACTTTTCATCACTGCCTACTAACTTGGTATCATTTGTATAAACAAAATCATTTTACCAACTTTTCGAAGATGGCAAAAAATCATGAATTTCTGTTATACCCATCATCAATTTGCCTGAAAATAGTCATAGTTGTCTTCAACACATGAACTAAATTAGTCGTAGGCTCAGAACACACTTCTATATATTCATTTTGTAAATCAAGCATTAAGAATGTGTCTAGGGCTGCATTATTATACCGCGCCAACTAGTTGTAACTTATTAGCTTGTTAGGTAGTGCATAACCAACACACAAAAACGACCATGGGCCCTCTTCTAATATACCAAAAATAGTCGGGAGCCATACTGCCCAAAAGATAAGGAGAGGGGGGAAATGACCATTTTACCGTCAATAAAACAGGATGGAGAACGGGATCTGATCTCAGCCATTCGATCTGAATCAAACTAGATCGGATGGCTGGTAGCTCCAACTCACGATAAAGAGCCCATCTCAACATCTTGTAATAGACTAACTCCACACGATGAGTTATGAGTACACACATTTCCTTCTTTAGAATTCTGATACAATGCTGAAAATCGAAATGGTGGAATACTTATAAACTACTCTACAGGAAGGATGTTCAATTCTGAACATCTCATACAGTTGCATATTTCGTACCTTTTATGTACATAAAATTCTAATCATGCAGGTAGAGACTCAATTTCTCATAGTGAAACTTGAAAGAAGAAAACGAAATGTAATTTGAAACTGAGAATACCTGATAAGAATGATTGGGGGCTTCTAGGGTTTCTATTCGAATCGATGAGGAAGAGAAACCCTAATCGGAAGCTGGGTTTGACGTCGAAGAGAGAGAGAGAGGCTCGCAACCCTAATTGCAATTTGGGTCTTCGATCGCAGAGAGACAGAAAGAGACCACTGAGACCAGGGGATGAGATGGGCTAGGGTTTCTCGTTGAAGAGAGTGACCGAATCCAAGAAAGTAGAAATCGTAGAAGGAGAATGGGGGTTTCTCTCAGATCTCTTAGTGTTTCATCGAAGAAGGAGAGCGCGGGAGTAATTCGAAGGAGAGGAGGCTAGGGTTTCTTTCGATCGAAGAGAGAGCGGGATAAGAGTTGGGAGCCAGCATGCCAAAAAGATAAGGAGAGGGGGTAAATGACCATTTTGCCATCAACAAAACAGGATGGAGAACGGGATCTGATCTCAGCCATTTGATCTGAATCAAACTAGATCGGATGGCTGGTAGCTCCCGCTCACGATAAGGAGCCCATCTCACCATCTCATAATAGACTAACTCTATATGAGTTACTCTCTCTCTCTCTCTATATATATATATATATATGCTATTTTTTTGTGAACAAATTGTTTTATATATGCAAACTTTCTTACAGAGAAATGGTTAGAATGAGGAAAACCGAAAGTTCATCTGTTAGTGGTCGGGGCGAACATTACACAGAAGTAAGAGAACTATTAATTTGTATTGTGAATTTTATATATAGTGGTATTGTTAGTACACTAATAATAATTTTACAATATATTGGTGTAGGTTGGTGCATCCTCTTCGATTCCAGCACGACGAGGTCCAGGACCAATATATGACGGTGAACTCATCTTTCAAGACCTCCACAGTTTTGAGGCAGTATGGGGTGGCACAATGCGGAGGTGTAATTTCCGCACTCACGAGACCATGACGGTGCACCCACATATCGTCGAGTACCTAGTTCCGGTCGGTTTCTACGGAATCAGTGTGATGGGTCAGGTGAAACTCGACTGAGCAATTCTAGCAGCACTCATCGAGCGATGGAGGCCAGGGTCACACATCTTCCATCTACCGGTTGGAGAGATGACAGTGACGCTACAGGATATAGCAATGATCTCCGGTCTTCCAATAGATGGGATGGCCGTGATCGGTAATATGAACTTTGATAAGTTAGAGCAGTGTAATGAACTCCTCGGTACAGAGTTTGATGAGGAGGACGCGGAAGATAGGGCTATTTTTGTCGGACAATCAATCCGACTATCCTGGTTGAATGAAAATTTTGAAGGGAGGTTGAACGATGCATCGACCGACCACGATGTACAGTGCTATACAAGTGCGTACATTCTAACGGTGCTTGGAGGGGTTCTCTTGCCTAATTCATCCGGAGATACCGTACAGCTTATATATCTACGATTGTTCGCCGACCTAGGCTTAGCTGGACGGTACAGTTGGAGAAGTTGCACGTTAGAAATGTTGTACAGGAAGTTGTGTTCGGTAACGTTAGATGTGACCGAGATGACCGGTCCAATGGTCTTGTTATAGATTTGGTCATGAGAGCGTCTACACTTGGGTCATCTCCGAATTACGAGACCAGCAGATGGTTGGATGGCCGAAGCACCAAATGCTCATATGTTAGCACCCTTAAGGGTATATTGGGCAGGTAGATGGAGTTACAAAGACAACCCAAAAGGTGTACTAACATACTATAGAGACGAGCTCGACCAACTATGAGAAGAGTTCATGATTTGGGTGCCGTATACACCCGAGCGGGTTGGAAGACTACCACCGATCGTAGTGACCGGGTCACAGTTGTGGATGACAACGAATCCACTCATCAACTTTGGTATAGTGGAGCATCCGTGGCCAGAGAGAGTCCTTCGGCAGTTCGGTTTTCAACAAAATTACCCCCCAAACTTTGCAAACTTATATAACCATGAGTTATACACCGTGAGGGGTACCGGTCGTATGCCTACCCATGATTGGGCAGATTTCCACCGTGTTCATGGTGCATAATGGAATGAGCGACGGTATCAACTCGTAATTGTTGATGTTCCACCGTACGATGGCATACTGCAAATGAAGTACATGGAATGGTACAGATGTATTACACATTTTTACATCTCTCCCGATACAGAAATACCTGCTGGTATTCAAGTACCAATTGAGGAGATGGAGATCGAACCACCACCCGCGTATTCTATTTCACAACCTATGTTCCAACCGAAGGCCTTAGCTATACGTACATTGGTGAGTATAATGTTCAAATTTTGTTGAATGTTCCTTATATTTAAAATGATTAAATTGTTTACATATCTGAATGTGTTTAATATATATATATATATATATATTGTTTTAGATCGATAATACGTGGGACATGAGAAAAGAATGCGCTCAGGTAATCAAAAGTAATGCTGGCCAACCTATGAAGAAGTTCGCTCAGAAGATGCTCTCTTCATGTCGTACCAATTTAGATGTTTTGGAAGAGGGTGAAGCTTTGCAATGATATTTGGATAAATCCGTACGTCAACAGCGACGTAAGAGCGTGAGGGGTAGGTTATCTGGCCCGGGAAAACAACGGCAATATCAAGCTAGATCTCCACCTCAAGAAGAAGAGCAAGAAGAGGAGAATCAAGAAAGGGTTGTTGGAGATATACAATAGGAGGGAGAAGAAGAAGAAATTGCACCAGCGTCATCTTCATTCCGGCGACGACAGCCTGCTCGGAAGAAGCGAGCACCACAAACTTACACGCCCGGTGCTTAGGTGTTTCCCAATACAGTATTTTTTGTGTACTTGTTTTTTCTTCTTTTTTGTTGTTGTTGTTATTATGTGATAATTGTTGTTGGTCAGTTTTAATTGTTGTTGATGTTGTTGTTATTATGTGATAATTGCTCATTTTTTTGTTGTTGTTGTTGTTTTTGGAGAATTTAGTTTTATTAGTTGGAGGTTGTATGTAGAAATTTATTTGGAGATTGTAGCTGATGGGATTGTATATAGTTTTTGTGGGAGATATAGGTGTAGCAGCTGTAGCTGCTGTGTGAAAATGTAATTATTTTTTTTTCTTTTACTTAGGCCGAAGACAACGGCCTAGGTTCTATGTGGATTTTTTTTTTGGATCAGTAGCTCTCTGTATTGGCCTATTGAAAAGGAGAAAATTTTTTCTAAACCTAGGCAGATAATTTGAATTTTTGGGGGTGCTCTGTGACTTGCGCAAGGTAAAAGGAGCAACAAGTCAGAGAGCAACACCCTATTTTTGGAGACAATGGCCTAGGTCATAACCAAAGATTTGAATTTTTTGGGGGTGCTCTCTGACTTGCGCAAGGTAAAGGAGTAACAAGTCTGAGAGCAACACCCTATTTTTTTTGCTGCCTAGGCCGTTGTCTCTGAGAACGGCCTAAGTTATAGCCAAAAATTTGAAGTTTTTGGTTGCTCTATGACTTGCGCAAGGTAAAAGGAGCAACAAGTCAGAGAGCAACACCCTATTTTTGGAGACAATGGCCTAGGTCATAACCAAAAATTTAAATTTTTTGGGGGTGCTCTCTAACTTGCGCAAGGTAAAAGGAGCAACAAGTCTGAGAGCAACACCCTATTTTTTTTGCTGCCTAGGCGATTGTCTCTGACAACGCCTAAGTTATAGCCAAAAATTTGAAGTTTTTGGTTGCTCTCTGACTTGCACAAGGTTAAAGGAGCAACAAGTCAGAGAGCAACACCATTTTTTTTAATCTTAGGTCGTTGTCTCCAACAACGGTCAAGGGCATAGCAAAAAATTTGAAGTTTTTAGGGTGCTCTCTGACTTGGCCAAGTTAAAAAGAGCAACAAGTCAGAGAGCAACACCTTTTTTTAATGCTTAGGCCGTTGTCTCCAACGACGGCCAATGGTATAGCAGAAAATTTGAAGTTTTTGGGGTGCTCTCTGATTTGGCCAAGTTAAAAAGAGCAACAAGTCAGAGAGCAACACCCTTTTTTTTAAAGCTTAAGCCGTTGTGTCAAACAACAGCCAAGGGTATAGCAGAAAATTTGAAGTTTTTGGGGTGTTCTCTGGCCTGGCCAAGTTAAAAAGAGCAACAAGTCAGAGAGCAAGCAATTTTTTTTTGAAGCTTAGGTTGTTGTCTCCAACAACGACCTAGGTGTTATCAAAAAACTTTCAATTATTTGGCTTGCTCTCTGACTTGGCCAAGCCAAAGGGAGAAACAAGTGAGAGGGCAAGCAATTTTTTAGGGTTGCTCCTCAACAACGGCCTAAGTTATATTGGAGAATTTTTTTTTTCTAAACCTATGTCGTTTTAGCTCATTTTTGCTAAATATTTTTGGAATTTGGAGATGGAATTGAAAATTGGAAGGTTTTTACTTTTGGAGATGAGTATTCGTGCCAATGGAAAAATGCGGGAGGTTATTCAGTAGGGGATCTATATGTGGTGCCCACTTTGTAGAGTGAAATGTAATAGTAGGCAAGTTATGGAAACACATTTATTAGGAAAGAAGCATGTGTTTTTAGAATCGAATAACATATATAGCAAAAGAGAGGGGGGGGGGGGTGGAAATAGGAAGTTGAGGAAGAGTTTTAAGATGTAACCACTAACCATACAATAAACCGTAACCTTACCGTAACCTTACAATCAGAATCCATGAGTTGATAAAACTCCATTCCATTCCCATTCACATGATCCTTGAAATAATGCTCTTTGTACTTGTCACAGATTTTGCATCCTTGCTCCATTTTCTGAGTATAGATCCTAAAGCCACAAAAGGAAAGCAAATAAAAGAAAGAGTGAATAAACTTTTAAAATTACTGAAAAATAGAAGAAAAACAGAATGACAAACAACCTAGAAGTTACCACTTGGGTTGAAACCCTACACTCACCCGTAACCCAATCGTAACCCTACTCATAACCCTACCTTAACCTTACCCTAACCTTACCCTAACCCTACCCTAACCCTACCCTAACCCCTATTAAAACTAACATTAACCTGACCCTAACCCTATCCTAACCCCTATTAAAACTAACATTAACCTTACCCTAACCCTATCCTAACCCCTGTTAACAATAACATTAACCTTACCCTAACCCTGACTAAAATATTATGAGTTTGGGGGGTACGGTTAGGGGTTAGGTGTTGAATCGGATAGGTATACGCATTGCAGAAGAAATTACATATTAGGGATAAGAATATATTAAAAAAATTTCTTTTTACAAATGAAAAGATCATCTTTTATTTTTTGGTATTTTTTAAAAACATTTAACCTTTATGATTTTATATTGGTTAGTTAGGTGGCTAAAAATGGAAATTAATAAAATATATAAACGATATACAAGCATATGAATGTCTTTGGTATAGAGTTCCAGAAACACTATCCGTAAAGAGTGGAGAGAAAGTTGTAAAAAATATAAAAAAATCCATATAACTTAGGCCGCTATTGGAGACAATGGCCTAAGCTTTACAAAAGAAAATGGTGCTCTCTGACTTGTTGCTCCTTTTAGCTAGGGTAAGTCAGAGAGCAACCCAAAAATTTCAATTTTTTTCTACAACCTAAGTCGTTGTTGCATCCAACGGCCTAAGCTTTAAAAGAAAAAATTTGTTGCTCTCTGACTTGTTGCAGCTTTAAACTTAGGCAAGTCAGAGAGCAAACGAAAATATTCAATTTTTTTTGCTATAACTTAGACCGTTGTTAGAAACAACGGCCTAAGCTTTAAAAAACAAAAGCTTGGTCTCTGACTTGTTGCTCCTTTTAGGTTGGGCAAGTCAGCGAGCAAACCAGAATATCCAATTTTTTTTGCTATAACCTAGGCCGTTGTTGGAGACAACGGCCTAAGCTTTCAAAAAAAAAATGGTTGGTCTCTGACTTGTTGCTCCTTTTAGGTTGGGCAAGTCAGAGAGCAAACCAAAATATCCAATTTTTTTTGCTATAACCTAGGCCGTTGTTGGAGACAACGACCTAAGCTCTGAAAAAAAAATTTGGTTGCTCTCTGACTTGTTGCTCCTTTTAGCTTGGGCAAGTCAGAGAGCAAACCAAAAAATTCAATTTTTTTTGCTATAACCTAGGCTGTTCTAAGCTTTAAAAAAAATGGTTGCTCTCTGACTTGTTGCTCCTTTTAGCTTGGGCAAGTCAGAGAGCAAACCCAAAATTCTAATTTTTTTGCTATAACTTTGGCCGTTGTTGGAGACAACGGCCTTAATTTAAAAAAAAACGATTTTTCTAAGTTCTACAAAAGACTTAGTCTTCAACTAAGGCCGTTGTCTTTAACAACAGCCTAGGTTTTAAAAAAAAAAAATTAAACGAAAAGTGAACACAACAGCTGCAAGCTGCTACACATCGTTCTCAAAAAAACTTCTACACACAATTACACTTCAATCCCACCAACATGTACAATTAACAACAACACTAACACCAATAACAACTCAAAAAGAACAACAACAAAATTAACAATCAACACAAACCAACAACACTTGAGTCCCAACAACATTTAAAGTTAACAACATAAACCAATTAACAACACTTGCATCAATATCTAATATACTGAAACTTTACATAAATAAATTCTAATTCATAATGGATCATCGTATCTCTTGTCGGAACTCTCTTCATCGGATGGAATTACTTCTTGCGGATTGATTGACCTTCATTCTAAGATAAGTTTTAGTTAGTGACAAAGTCATTTACCAAAAATGAATTATAATAAATTTAAAATAGGGAGAAACAAAGAAAGTATGAGTTTTACCCCTCAAATAATGTTGGACAATTTCTTGAATCATGATTCATTTGCACAATGTCGCATGTTCAGCACCGTCTCGGTTTTTTAATGCGAAGTTGCTCTCTTATCGGCCTCAATCTTTTTGCACCAGGCCTTTCCTTTGTCATGCATTGTTGTGGGTCACTCACGCGTGTAGATATGTGTCCACTGTCTTCATCATGAAGTTGTTCAGTACAATGCGTTTGTGCACTACCATCCGGTTGTGTTCTACCTATCGGTTCTGCACTATCATGCGGTTGATTACACAGCTCTAACTTATCAAAGTTCAAATTACAGGTCACGGCCATCCCATCTATTGAAAGATCGGAGATCATCGCTATATCCTGTAGCGTCACCGTCATCTCTCCGATTGATAGATGGAAGGAGTGCGACTCTAGCCTCCATTGCTCCACGAGTGCTGAAAGAAGTGCTCGGTCGAGTTTCACTTGACCCATCATGCTGATTCCTTAGAAACCGGCCAGAACTAGGTACTCGACGATACGTGGGTGCACCGCCATGGTCTCGTGGGTGCGAAAATTGCACCTCCGCATCATCCCACCCCACACTGCCACGGATCTGTGGCGGTCTTGCAAAGTCAGTTCACCGGTATATATTGGTCCTGGATCTCGACGTGGTGGACTCGAAAAGGATGCACCAACCTACACGAACACAACACATAATTATTATTTGTGTACTAACAATACCACTATATACAAAATACACAATACAAATTAATAGTTCTCTTACTTATGTGGAATGTTCGCCCCGAGCACTAACAGATGTCCTTTCGATTCCCCTCGTTCTAACCATTTCTCTATAAGAGCATCCACATCGTTTGCTTTTTTGCCATTTTTGCCAATTTTTGTATACTGTAGCACACACAGTCGTTTGCTATTTTTCCATTTTTGGCAATTCGTCTACAGTAGAAAGTGATAAATAGCATTCGAAATAGCGAATGCATATTATAGCTGACGAAATAGCAAAATGCATATCATGTTTCGTCTGAATTATTTAATTATATTTTTAATTGATCGGACGAAACATGATGTTTCGTCCGAATTAAAAAAAAAAAAAAACCATGGTTAAATGAATTTAATGGTGGGAATAAACATGATGTTTATTCCCATGTGGGACGAAACATCATATTTCGTCCCAATCCATTTTTTATAAAAAAAATAATTTTTAAAAATAATTTTGTAAAGTTTTAAATTGTTTTTGCAATTGTTAAACTGTTTTTGCAAATTCTTAAATTGTTTTTGCAAATATTTTTTACAAACTATTTTTAAAAAAAAATTTTGCAATTTTTTTTGCAAAAAAAATAACTTCCTTAAAACCCGGACGAAACATCCGGTTATTTTGAAATTTTTTTCTTCTTTGGGACGAAACATGATGTTTCGTCCAGTATTTTTTATTATTAATTTCTAAGTATAAATTATTTTTTATTAACAGACGAAACATCAGGTTTCGTCTACTAATTTTTTAACGAACTTATGTATTTTTTACCATTGGACGACTGCAGCGTTTCTTCGAAATGCATTGCCAAAATATGCATTTTGCCATTTTTCCATTGAACGACTGTGGATGCTCTAAGAAAGTTCGCATATATAAAACAAATTTTTCACAAAAAAAAACGAATATATATATATATATATATATATATATACGAAAAAAGTACATGAGACAACCGCAAAAACAACATTCGAAAAATACCAAACTTTGCGAATGGGTCTAAAATGCCACACACAAGCTACCGCAACTTGTAGAAGCGAGTTTGGACTAACGGTCTTCAAGAAACGGCCGTGTATCGCTTTCACTCTTGAAAAAAGAGCGAAATGTGATCCACAGACGCGTATATCTAACCCTGGGTGAGAACTCCCAACCACAAGTTGCTTTGGCTTGCGAGTGGCATAAACGGCCTACCCTCAAAATTTCGTAATTTTTTAGCCATTTCTCTGTTGTAAACTCGTTAAATACATAACAAAATTCATGAGAAAACCACAAAAACGACGGTCAAAAAAATTTATACTTTACGATTGGGTCGGGCTCCCCGCACACAAGGCAACGCAACTTGTACAAGCAAGTTCCGACCGATGGTTTGAAAGATATGACCATATATCACTTTCAATTTTGAAAAAGAGCGGAAACTGATACATTGACGTATCTCGCAAACCGTGGGTCGGAACTGGCAACTGCAAGTTGCGTTGGGTTGTGAGTGGTTAGCTCGACCTACTGCCACAGTTTTGTATTTTTTGGAAATCGTTTGAGCAGTTTTCTAGTCAGCTCGTACTAAAAAATTCCAAGGTATATAGAAGTTCTTTCATATACGCGACAATACAACACAAACGAAATGCAAAAATTTTGAAATTTGGCCGTTACGTCTGGCACACCATACACAAGCCAACGCAACTTGCAAATGTGATTTCCGACTCTCGGTTTGTAATATACGACTGTGTATCGCTTTATATCCATTTTATTGAATAAAAGTGATAAACGGACGTATCTTGCAAACCGTTAGACGGAAATCGCCACTACAAATTGCGTTGCCTTCTGCGTGGTGAGCCCGATCAAGTCGTCAAATTTTGGAATTTTTGGATCTCGTTTGTTTTCTTTTCCTATATTCTACAACTACAACTAATACTACATCTACAAAAATGTCCACAAAGTATATACAACACACATGATACAAAAATTGTACACTCTCTAAATTGAAGACTACTACGCATAGTACAAATAATCAAACTCAAAAACTAAATTTTTTTAATAAATTAATATAGTTCATTATACTAAATTGTGAAAAAGTGACTACCCAGTCCAAAGAGAGAGAGAGAGAGTTATCGAAGATGTGAGGAGCCACTGCTGTAGACGAACAAGTTGTAGACTCTATGGTAACGTACAATTTGTGCTAGGGTTCGGGTGAGTTGGGGAGATTTCGGATAGGGTTAGGGTTTGGGGTATTCGAGAGAGGGAGAGATAGATAGAGATAGATCGAGAAGAGGGGGAAATCGAGAGAAAGGAGGTTGGAGTAGAGCTAGGGATTGGGGAGCTCCAGATATATATAGAGAGAGAGTTGTCGAAGAGTTGTGAAGGAGATGGCTCAGATCTGAGTATGTATAGATTTGAGTATGTACATACTTAGGCCGTTGTTGGAAACAACAGCCTAGGTTGAAATTTTTGTTAAAAAAAATAACCTAGGCCGTTGTTGGGAACAACGGCCTAAGTACAATTTTCTTCAAAAAAAAACTTCAAACAACCTAGGCCCTGCAAAAAAAATACCTCACGCCAAAAAAACGCTAAGTCTGAAACGTTTTTTGGCATAAAGTTACGAAATTACCCCTCTGCTTTTGGAAGCGTTAGTGGGAGACTTAGTGAGTTTCGATCACAACCGTTGATCATGATCTTGCAAGATCCAACGACTGAGATGGGTGTTTTCCAACCCATTGAACACAGACCCGTTTTCAACTGAGCATTTGCCTATATATATATATACCCCTTTTTCTCGTAAAATAAGAGAACATATGGGCCTAAATTAACTCTAAAAATATTAATTAAATTTTCAAGGTGTGCTCCAAAGATGACCTTCATATCTAAAGCTTCTTAAACTTTTTGACACTTTTAAAGACTACAAATGCATGTTATTATTCATTTTTTTTATATATAGGAAAATGTGATGTCGTCACCGCTTCATTAATGAAAAGTTAATGAAACAGAATACAAAATAGCCCACATACAATAGTGATAACAACATCCTGGTACCGGATCTAACTCGATCCAATACCCAAACACCAAAATACCATACATCAAACACAAGCATGCTGAAGGAAGTAGAATATGTTAGGTTTTGTGAGAAATTAACAATTGGAAATTAGGGTTTATCACTAGATCTAAGTTACTTGAGATATTCACCCTAGGTATCAAGATTGGAATACCTAGACTGCTATCACAAGCCAGTATTTATCTCTAAATACTGGTTTGGGTATCGGGTTATAAGCCCACAAACCCGCGTTCCAATATCCATTCAATTGTACGTTTAATACACGTGTTACTCATATGCACATGCAATATTTATATAGAGAGAATATACCAATATATCCAACAATCTCCTCCTATATTCTTAATATATAAAGTACAGGATTATCTCATCAGTTCAGTATAAAACCGACTGGCTGATAGCAATCCATAAAAGAAAAGCATCATAACGGTATAGTTTCATAAGAACCAATAGACTTATAAAACTGAATAGTTCAATCAAGACTAAACCAATATAATTAAATAGTTCCAAACCATTTCCAATTCAGAATAGTTCACATAGACTAAACCAACTGGAATAATCTGTCATAGTTTTAAAATCAAACAAAGCAAATAAACTTTAATAACAAAATATGAGTTTTAAGCTCATGAACACAAGAGTCTTAAACTCAACAGAAGTTTTACCAAGCAAGTGACTAATTTATTCTCGAAAGAAATAAACTGAAATTCTATCCTTGCACACTATTTTATGTTTACTCCTCCATTTTGAGCAAATCATTATTTTTGAGATCTATGTTGATAAATTCAACTCCTCCATCTTTGCTAGCTTATAGAAAACAAGAATATCAAGAGACACATCTCTAAGAATTCCAACGAATTTTACAAAGTATCTAGTTCCACAAAAGAACTTAGTACAATTCATAATTAGCTTAGCAAAAATGTAACGCAAGCATCACAGTCAAGTATCTTTAATAAGTAAAGTACATGAACTTTATAGTTTCTACACAAGAACCATACTATGTTTCATATTGGAATGAAAAAACTGCCGTTTCAATCATGGTTTAACATTGAATCATCAAAATTGGAATGAAACATGTATCCATAAAAGACATATCATCAAAATTAGAATGATATTTAGGACAATTTAATCATCGGAAACACATCGACAAGTTTTTATGTTTCGTATTGGAATAATATGATTATTCTAAGTAAATTTTCTAGATATATAATACCATCAAAATTGGAATGACATTATATATTTGTGGAATTTATGTGGAATCATCAAAATTATCTAAAACATGTCAACTGCCTAAAATTGATGTTTAAGTTTGAACTTCTCTATGGCTCCAATTAGATTCTAAATTTCAAAACAATTAGGATGTTAAAGCTTTGACTCAATAGCTTTCAACTCCATTTCCCCCACAGTTTTGATAATCAGATCACTTTCAAGTCTCTTAGTAAGAGCATTAGCCATACTTGTCGCAATTACACTTTATCTATGAGAAAGTTCAACTAGACTTCTTTCAGCCTTAATATACTCCTCTTACTCTTATAGAGTGAGTTGTGAGCTACAGTGCATTGTAGCTTGATAGTCTCATAACAGAATTAGAGAGTTACTTAAACTTAATGGATAACTAGCAACAATTTCTTCAATCCACTCAGCATTTTCCCCTGCAGAGGATAATACATAGAGGTCTGATTTCATGGATGATAGCACAGTGCCTGTTTACCTTTTATTTCCATAACATTTTTGCTCCTCCTAGTGTAAACACATATCTATTAGTTATCGACTTTCACTAAATTCCGAGCATCATAATGCATCAGATCAGCCACTCATTCGAAGAATGACTAGAGTAGCACAAAGCAAACTCTTGAATACCACTCAGGTATCTCATTAACCTCTTAAGGGCACTCAAATGTGTACGGGATTATTAGTAAATCTGTAGATCATACCTACCTCAAAGGCTATGTCTATTCTAGTGCAGATCTTTGTATACATGAGACAATCAATTTCTTTAGAATGATCTACCTGTCTCATAGTTGCACTATCATTAGGTGTCAACCTTTTATCATAATCATAAGGTGTTTCAAAACACACTTTCAATCACTATATCCCCACTTTTGAAACACATTTTGACTTGATGAGTTTGACTAAGAGTTATCCCTTGCCAACTGAAAACTCACCCTTATACCTATGGTGTCCACAATACCTAGGTTTTCATGTTGAATTTTTTGGATAGCACAATTTTAACTTCATTTGTAATTGAGATGTCACTTCCAAGAACACGCATATCAGCAGAACAAATAAATAATAGCCACTATATTTGACACACCACAAAGTTGAAGGCACTGATCTGAATTACTTGATCATATACTAGGTTCTTTCAAAAATTTGTCAACTTATTTATTCATCGGCTATACATGTTTTAAGAACATACAATGATTTTACTAAATTGTAAATCTTGTTCACTAAACATATTAGTTCAAAACTTTTCAGTACAAGGCTGTTCAATACAAAACATCAAGTACAAAGCCTTTTAATTATCCTTTATGAATGACAAAATTTTCAATAGATGTAAGGGTAAGAAGAATACTTATTATAGTAATATGACAAACATGTGAGTAGACATCAAATAAATCTACCCCATTTTTCTCAGTCAATCTGTTAGCTACTAAAAAGCATTAAAATTACTACTGAACAATCAAAATTAAGTTTCTTCTACAAAATCCCACTTACTTACTATAGTTTTAGCCCTTGTCGGCAGATCAACTAAATTATAGTATTATTGTATGACACAAAATCACCTCATTGTCTACTAAAGACTCTTCTTAGCTCATTTGTCATTCAGGTTTTTTAAGTATCAGTAAGGCTGGTTCTTGATTCCAACTGTGAATCATTGAACGTGTCTGTAGGACTAGATTATTTCATACATTTATCTTTGATGAAGACATCCTCAAAGAACTCTGCAAGTCTAGATTTTTCTAACACAAATTAGATAGATCCAACATCTGTCCACAGAACTGCATTCTGCACTTTCTGAACACACAAATATTTGTTGTAAGTCCTATTTTAGGCCTTCTAGGGTCATGTACTCTAACAGAAGTATCACAACACAAAATTTCACTTTAACAGAATTATTTGTGTTTTCATGCCATGATCTACAAGGTGTATTCAATTTAGAGTATAGTAACAGATTAGAGATATGATTAACAATACAACATCACTCATAATAACACAAGACAAACAACAGTCAATAATATAGAATTCAACATTTCACTAAGTGTTTGATTCTAACTTTTATCAATACCGTTTGACTGTTGTAAGTAGAGTGCAGTAGAGATTATGCCTAATGCAAATTTCTCTAAAGTTGTTAAAACATATTCACCACCTCTATCAAATCTGTACCCTTGATTTTTAGCATTTAACTATAATTTTTTTTAATTCATTAAGAATAACAAGTGCTCCATTCTTCATATATATGATAGACTTATATTAATCATCTACAAAAGCGATTAAACACTTCTAACCAACAATCGTCTCATCTAGTCACAAAGCTACTGAGATCACAAATATCAGAATGTATTGACTCAAGAAGTTGTGTGTTCCTAGAGACCATACTAGATAATTTTCTAGTGATCATAATCTGAGCACAACTTTCATATTTGTCATATTTAATGGAGTGTCATTTAGCAGTTATGAGTGTTGGAATTAATTTTTGCAGTTTTCCGGGCCGGATTCCGGCAAGCTCCGGCCACCGGCGGCACCGGAAAATGAGTGGATTGCGATCCTCTCGACGAGTACTATTCTGTAGTATACTCACTTGCCAAAAACGAATTCTGTATGAATGAGAAATGTTGATCCAAAGTTGGGTACTTTAAATGTACTAACTTGGCAACTTGGAGAAAATAGATAGTCCCATATCGGAAATTGGAAATGATTTTGTCTAGTATATATACTAGAAAACTGGACTAAAGGGCGTGGCCCGGGGGTTACCACTAACGTGTAGTGGAGAGAGGACTTAGCCAAAATGACAAACACACGCGCACGCGCGCGCGCCCGGCCCGGCCCCGGCCCCGGCCCCGGCTCCGGCCTAGGCCTCGGCCTTGGCTCGGTCAGGTCAGGTCAGGTCAGGTCAGGTCTGGTCTGGTCTGGTCTGGTCTGGCTTAAAATTTTCTTTACTTTTATTTTTGACCAGACAAACTCTTCCCCTACTGAACTGAAAAGGCTTTTCAGATTCAGTAACTGGTTCCCATTACTCTGTAACAGCAGAGTAATGGCTCACCAGTTATGAATCTGAAGAGTCCCCATTACTCTGCTGTTACAGAGTAATGGCAGCTGCTGAACAGTCTCCAATCCAATTTCCTCTATATAACCAGACAGAGGCTTACATACAGACACAGAATTTTTTACATTTCTTTCTTCTTCTTTTCCTCTGCGTCAGTGTTAAATGAGAGTACAACACAGACAACAGTTCGTTGTCTCTGAAGCAAGGGTGCTGCATTCTTCAGAGAAGGTACAGTTGTATCCTGGGAAGCAATTTGCCGGTAACCGTCACACTACGGGGCAAATTCTACTTTAAGGACTGAGATTTCAAATCTCGACTCTGTGCAAATTTACTACTTACTGTTTTTCTTCAATTGATTTTGATTCCTTCACAAATTCTGTTGGCAATTTTTATTATTTTATATTCAGGTTCTAACAATCTTAAAGCAGAACTTTTTTCCTCACAGATTCTAACAATTTTGTGAAGTCTGTTTACAGGTTCTGTTCGGAAAAAAGAACTAACAGTTTCTGTTTCAACCAATTTCAGAGAACAAAATCAGAACATGGAGAACACACCAACTGAAGTTCCTACTGGGCTTCTCAGTACCCAAACTCCGGTGACCCAAAATGTGACTGCACAATCGGTTGCGGCACATTCGGTCGTTCTGCCCACGCACATAACCGTGGGAGAAAAACCGGAGAAGTTCAATGGAACTGGGTTCAAAAAGTGGCAGGGGAAGATGCAGTTCTACCTGACCACATTGAAGCTGGACAGATTCCTCAATGAATCTGCCCCGATGCTGGAGCCAATGGATGCACACTCCGTTGCTGCAGTTGATGCGTGGACTCAGGGCGACTACCTCTGCAGGAACTACATCCTGAATGGCTTGGTAGACTCCCTGTACAACGTCTACTGTGTCTTCAAGACGTCCAAACTCCTGTGGGGGTCCCTGGAAAAGAAGTACAAATCAGAAGACGCCGGGTCCAAGAAATTTGTTGTCGGCAAATTTCTGGACTACAAGATGATTGACTCCAAAACTGTGGTGAGTCAAGTCCAAGAACTGCAGGTTATAATGCACGACATTGCTGCAGAGAATATGACGTTGTGCGAACCATTCTAGGTTGCAGCATTCATTGAAAAACTTCCACCTGGGTGGAAAGACTTCAAGAACTACCTCAAACACAAACGAAAGGAGATGTCGCTTGAAGATCTAATTGTCAGGTTGCGAATCGAAGAAGAGAATCGCAAGGCTGACAGGTCCTATGGAAATCAGTCCATAGAAAAGGCCAATGTGGTGGAGCACGAACAGAAGGGCAAGAAGAGGAAGTTTCTGCCACAGTACTCAAACAAAAAACCTCTTGCAAAGAGGTTTGCTGGGAAATGCCACAAGTGTGGTAAGCTGGGGCACAAAATTTCTGAGTGCCGCAGTAAGGACAGTAATCATTCAAAAACAGGACATGTAAAAGGGAATGAAAAACCCCACGCACATATAGCTGAGAACTTGTCCACTGGTCTCTCTGACCTGGACCTCTGTGCTGTAGTATCAGAGGTCAATCTTGTAGGAAGCAATTCTCGTGAATGGTGGTACGATACTGGCGCCACCAAGCATATCTGCTCGGACAAGGAAATGTTCACCTCCTATCAGAAGTGCAACAAAGATGAACAGCTGTTCATGGGAAACTCTTCCACCTCCAAAATTGAAGGAACAGGGAAGATAGTGCTGAAAATGACTTCAGGCAAAGAGCTAACACTCACAAATGTGCTGCATGTCCCAAATATTAGAAAGAACTTGATATCAGGTTCTTTGCTAAGCAAGAATGGGTTTAAAGTTGTACTTGTTTCTGATAATTTTGTACTGTCCAAGAATGGGGTATACTTGGGGAAAGGATATGTAAAGAATGGACTGTTCAAGTTTAATGTAATGACAGTCATCCCTAAAACTATTGTTCCTGCTGTTCCCAAAGTTAATGAAATAACTCCTATTGCCTATGTTGTTGAGTCTTCCTCTGTTTGGCATGAAAGACTAGGCCATATTAATGTAAATTCTATGCGTAGATTAGTTAACATGAATTTGCTACCAAAATTTAAGGTAGATAACTTAGAAAAATGTGAAGTTTGCACGAAGGCCAAACTCACTAAAACTCCATCACGTTCTGTAGAAAGAAACACAGAAACTCTAGGTCTAATTCACACGGATCTGTGTGACTTAAAATATGTGCAGACCAGAGGTGGCAAAAAGTACTTTGTGACTTTCATAGACGATTGCACAAAATTCTGTTATGTATATTTGTTACATAGCAAAAATGAGGCTTTGGATAAATTCAAAGAATACAAACTTGAGGTTGAAAATCAACTTGGCAAAACGATTAAAATCGTTAGAAGTGATAGAGGAGGAGAATATGATGCACCATTTAACATGTTCTGCTCGGAACATGGAATAGTTCATCAAACAACTGCTCCCTATTCACCCGAATCAAACGGTACTGCCGAGCGCAAAAACCAAACTCTAAAGGAGATGATGAATGCCTTGCTGTTGAATTCTGGCTTACCCCAAAACATGTGGGGGGAAGCATTGCAGACTGCCAACTACATTCTCAACAAAATACCTCACAAGAAAACCGGCAAGACACCATATGAATTGTGGAAAGGTAACTTACCTTCGTATAAATACCTCAAAGTGTGGGGGTGTCTAGCAAAAGTGGCAGTACCTAACCCGAAACAGGTCACCATCGGACCTAAGACGATTGATTGCATATTCATAGGCTATGCACACAACAGTAGTGCATATCGGTTCTTGGTATACAAATCGGATATACCGGATATCCATGTAAATACAATAATGGAATCAAGAAATGCTTCATTCTTTGAACACGTGTTTCCGTGCAAGGACACTACGTACCCCAAACGTACACGTGAACAAGGGAATGCAAGCACTTCAGTTGATGAACCAGAACATGATACTGATGAGCCTAGACGAAGTAAACGGGCTAGAACATCAAAATCATTTGGTCCTGACTTTGTGACGGCCTTTCTATTAGAGAATGAGCCCAGAACTTTCAAGGAAGCCATGTCTATGCCTGATGCTCCTATGTGGAAGGAAGCAATCAAAAGTGAAATAGACTCCATTATGCAAAATCATACATGGGAGTTAGTCGACTTGCCTTCTGGATGTAAAGCTCTAGGATGCAAATGGATTTTCAAACAAAAATTGAAACCAGATGGTTCAATAGAGAAGCATAAGGCTAGACTTATGGTACAAGGATTTAGGCAAAAAGAAGGCCTAGATTTCTTCGATACATATTCTCCAGTTACAAGAATAACATCCATAAGAATGTTGCTAGCTATTGCAGCTCTACGTAACCTGGAAATACATCAAATGGATGTTAAAACTGCATTTCTAAATGGGGACTTAGAAGAAAAAATATACATGAAACAACCTGAGGGTTACATAGTTCCTGGACAGGAAAATAAGGTGTGCAGGCTTGTAAAATCACTGTACGGCCTGAAACAAGCTCCAAAGCAGTGGCATGCAAAATTTGACAATGTTATGATGTCAAATGGTTTCAAAATAAATGAATGTGATAAATGTATCTACATCAAAGATACTCCAAATAGATACATTCTGGTCTGTCTACATGTAGACGACATGCTCATTATTGGAAGCAATAACGACATTATCAAACAAACTAAGAGCATGCTTAGTGGCAAGTTTGACATAAAAGACTTGGGAGTTGCAGATGTCATACTAGGAATCAAAGTTTCCAGGACATCTGAGGGGATTACTTTGTCATAAGCTCATTATGCTGAGAAAGTACTGGAAAGATTCAAGAATTATTCCAATGGGACAGCAAAAAGTCCCGTCGATCCAAGTCTTCACCTGTTCAAAAATACAGGCGAAAGCATATCACAACTGAAATATGCACGTGTAATTGGTAGTCTGATGTACCTAACAAATTGTACAAGACCGGACCTAGCACATTCGGTAAACGTACTGAGCCGATACACGAGTAATCCAGGACGAAGTCACTGGAAAGGAATAACTAGAGTATTGAACTACTTGCGACATACTCAGAGTTATGCGCTGCATTACACCAGATATCCAGCAGTACTGGAAGGCTACAGTGATGCCAACTGGATATCGGACTCAAAGAACTCAAAATCCACAAGTGGATATGTTTTCACACTTGGTGGTGCAGCTGTGTCATGGAAATCCTCTAAACAAACGCTATTGGCTAGATCCACCATGGAATCTGAGTTTATTGCTTTAGACAAAGCGGCAGAGGAAGCAGAATGGCTTCGAAACTTCTTAGAGGATATTCCAATGTGGAAAAAACCAGTGCCTGCCTTATGTGTACACTGTGACAGCCAATCGGCTATAGCACGGGCACTGAGTTGTATGTATAATGGTAAGTCTCGCCATATCAGAAGGCGACACAAAACCATTAGACAACTGCTCTCAAATGGAGTAATCTCTATAGAATATATAAAATCGGCCGACAACCTAGCGGATCCATTTACTAAAGGTCTGTCGCGAGAGCAGGTTGTGAGATCATCAAGAGGAATGGGTTTAAAGCCTATGACGAAAGAGGATACTTGATGGAAACCCTACCTAGGAATTGGAGATCCCAAGATCTAGGTTCAAAGGGACAACTAAATCTTGTTGAATCGACGAAAACACTGAGAGATTAACATCTCATACCCATTCTTAGGATGATAAAACAAGTGCTGCCTGCAAATAGTTAGGATAAGCTTGGCTTTTAATGATTCCCATAGCTTTGAAATATAAGTGGGGTATAGCAGGATTTTATGGGCAATCACCTTGTGAGTGTGAAATGGGACCGTTTCTAGGAGAATGAAAAGAGGCTACATTCTCCAAGTTCACTCACGATTAACCAGGGATGTTCAAGGCCAAAATGAACACAACAAGAGAACTTAGTTCTGTGAGGAGATGAAACTGTGTGATAGTTATTGTCTAGGTTCACATGAACGCCCGGGTAGTTCAAGACATCATGATCACTACCTGGTCAAGTGAATCCGATAGCTAATTACTAAGGGTGGTTCAAAGTTGAAAAATTACTACCATTCCTGATGCAGTGATTTTCCGATTGTACTCTCAGAGTCTTTTTGTCATGTTTTTGTTTTTTCTGTCGTGTCTGGATTACATGGTCTGGTAATTTCCATTCATGTGGGGGATTGTTGGAATTAATTTTTACAGTTTTCCGGGCCGGATTCCGGCAAGCTCCGGCCACCGGCGGCACCGGAAAATGAGTGGATTGCGATCCTCTCGACGAGTACTATTCCGTAGTATACTCACTTGCCAAAAACGAATTCCGTATGAATGAGAAATGTTGATCCAAAGTTGGGTACTTTAAATGTACTAACTTGGCAACATGGAGAAAATAGATAGTCCCATATCGGAAATTGGAAATGATTTTGTCTAGTATATATACTAGAAAACTGGATTAAAGGGCGTGGCCCGGGGGTTACCACTAACATGTAGTGGAGAGAGGACTTAGCTAAAATGACAAACACACACGCGCGCACGCCCGGCCCCGGCCCCGGCTCCGACTCCGGCTCCGGCTCCGGCTCTGGCCTCGGCCTCGGGCTCGGCTCGGTCTGGTCTGGCTTAAATTTTTCTTTTCTTTTATTTTTGCCCAGACAAACTCTTCCCCTACTGGACTGAAAAGGCTTTTCAGATTCAGTAACTGGTGCCCATTACTCTGTAACAGCAGAGTAATGGCTCACCAGTTATGAATCTGAAGAGTCCCCATTACTCTGCTGTTACAGAGTAATGGTAGCTGCTGAACAGTCTCCAATCCAATTTCCTCTATATAACCAGACAGAGGCCTACATACAGACACAAAATTTTTTACATTTCTTTCTTCTTCTCCTCTGCGTCAGTGTTAACTGAGAGTACAATACAGACAACAGTTCGTTGTCTCTGAAGCAAGGGTGCTGCATTCTTCAGAGAAGGTACAGTTGTATTCTGGGAAGCAATTTGCCGGTAACCGTCACACTACAGGGCAAATTCTGCTTTAAGGACAGAGATTTCAAATCTCGACTCTGTGCAAATTTACTACTTACTGTTTTTCTTCAATTGATTTTGATTCCTTCACAAATTCTGTTGGCAATTTTTATTATTTTATATTCAGGTTCTAACAATGAGTTTTAACAATAACAAACAATTTAATATATAGTTCATAGTGATTCTAAATTTCAAAACAACTTGGATGTTAAAGCTTTTTACTCAATAGCTTTTAACTCCATTTCCCCACAGTTTTGATAATTAAATCACATTTCCTCACAAACAATTGAATATATAGTTCTCAAATCCTAGCCAATTATGCTATGTTCAAGAACACAATTAGAACTATTATTATTAATTGTCTCATTTGTTAAACTCAACTTATACATACGATTGACAATATATACACTTTATAAGAGTTAATACAAAATTACTCTATCACATTTTACAAGAATTATTTGCTTTCTCTAATGGTTCTAACAATGTCCACTTGCTCAAACACATTGAGCGAAGAGTTCTTTCCTTTATTCGTTCTTCATCATCTTCATAACGCTAAATGAAATAATGACTAACATATTATAATTCAACTTTGCACATACAGTACAATGAACGAGAAGGAACAAAACGTAACTAGTAGAGTCATATTCTACATTAAGAGATGCTCTCTCCTAAGTTACAGACATTTGTTATACATCTTATACAATTTTTATTTTATTTCTAAAATTTTAGAGAAGCAAATATGTAATCTCACACAAACTGCTAACAATGGATTTGTCAAAATATCTATACACATAGTATGATAAAACACTTAACAACCCTAAACATGCTAGTTTTCCAAAGCGATAATAACTATGATCTAAAACTCTCAATCATATGATCAAACGCACAAAATGTTAACACATTCATCACATGAAAAATACTAAGAAAATTAGAGTAGATCATACCGACACTTCTAGTTAGAAGTATTTTCTAAATTCGATGGAGAAGCCTGCGTAGTGCAGACTTATCATGCCATGATGCAAATCCATCGTCTCCAATACACACAGTTTGTAAGTAACTTTGAAGTTCCTACATTCATCAAATCGTTAAAGATTAGCCACTTAAACAAATTATTAGCACTATCTAATTCACAACAATTTAATTGGAGATTCAATTTTATAGTCAAAGCCTATAATTTATCAAAATGAGTATTTGATCCTTAGCACGTAGCCAAAGCAGTTATTCAAATTTGTATTTAATTAAACAATGCATAATACAGTTTTGAACTTTAGCACTTAGCAACAAAATTCAAACAAATAATTAAATAACAATTTAAATTTGGTGAAGAACTTATTTTTAATTTATATCTGCAGTAAATCCAGTCTTCTCCCCAAACACGGAATACAAAACAATATCCAATGGATTGTCTCCACTAGTTAGATTCAGATTTGATTCCTTTTGACTGGATCTGGATCTGATCCAACAGTCCAAACACCAAACAACAAATCTCCAACCAATAGAGTAGTTGTTGGACTGGATCTGAATCTGGATCTGCTCCAACAGTCCAAACACCAAACACAGTCTTCCACCCAATGAAAATTGGGATCTGATCCAAAAGTGTGCAGCAGCGATCCGCTCCTGTTCCCAAACACGAAACACCAAGATCTCCCAATGAACAAATCGGATCTGGGATGATCCATACCCGATCACTCACACAGATCGGAAGAGAAGGAGGAGACTAGTGGGGGCGTCCTTGCGCCTGGCGATGGCGACGCCGGAGTCAGGGGCGGTGGCGGATCGCTGGAGGGCCTGCGGCGGCATCAACTAGGGAGAAGGATGGCTCGCTCGCTCGTTCGCGTCGCTCGATCTGAGATGGGTTCTCTAGATCCCGTGAACGACGAGGTGCACTTCGGCTCGCTCGCGAGGGGTTCGCTGCGGCGTGCGACGACACCGACCCCGGAGGCAGCGACAACGATGGTCGTTGACGGCGGCTCCAATGGCTCCGACTAGATCTCGAGTCGACTGCCTCGACTGCAGGTCGACAACACGCAACGAACGGCTCCGGGGTGTGTCGACGCCGACCACATTGGCGGCGATCGCGATGGTCCGTGCCTTTGACGACGGCGTTAGCGATCGTCGGCGATGTCGACTTCGACGGGATCTAGAGAAGGGTTTCTCTTCTCCCTTAATTAGTCTCACAAATTGATTAATAATATCTCAAGATTGTTAGGTTTTGTGAGAAATTAACAATTGAAAATTAGGGTTTATCTCTAGATCTAAGTTGCTTGAGATATTCGCCCTAGGTATCAAGATTGGAATACCTAGACTGCTATCACAAGCTAGTATTAATCTCTAAATATTGGTTTGGGTATCGGGTTATAAGCCCACAAACCCGCGTTCCAATATCCTTTCAATTGTACGTTCAATACACGTGTTACTCATATGCACATGCAATATTTATATAGAGAGAATATACCAATATATCCAACAGAAAATACATGGCAAAAAAATATAAAGGAAAACCAACTCCTAAAGGTGAGTCCTTCCCATGTGCTAGTCCTCCTCCTCCACAGCCTCCTTTATTATTCATTTCGTTACCTTCTCAATAACAAAAGACCATATTCCACCTTTTTTAAAATTTTTTAAAAGAAACATGATATACTCTCTGTTTTCGCATTCCAACAGCCCTGCCCTGCCCTGCCCATCTCATTTACCTTTTTCAATTTTGGTGTACAACTTTTAGCATTTTATTGAAGTTGTAATTTGTACTGAGGTGGTTTTGGCAAGCTTATGTGCTTGTCATATTGTAACCCCTTGGCTCATATACGAGCTTAACATTTGGAGAGCCCCGCCCTGTAGAAGCACTCAGCAGTTTTTTTTTTTGTTGAAATAAAAGTGACCGTAGTCACCGATCTCATTAATGATAAATTAACGGAATTACATCAAAAGTCCTACTACAATTCTAAAACATCAAACCGCGCACATCGGCGCTAAATACCATCAATCTATTACAATCATAACTACTATTATAAAGCAAAGAACCAATCCCTGGACCTCCAAAATATTGTTGCCAAGCCGGTATACATCTGACTCCTCCATGGTAGTAGGTAGTTGTCAATGTTGCCCGGCCCACTCCAATCACTCTGCTCCATCGAGTCTGCTTCTCTTCCTGGCCCCTACGTGACCTGCCCAGTCATGTATCAGGACTACAATTTTGCTGAGGAAAATATGAAATTAACATCTAATATTACGAAAGCATAAGTCATTTCTATCTCTCCAGAAGGCCCACACTATCGCCCCAGCGGTAATATCCCATAGTGTCCTCTGTTCTTTTCTAATGTTAAGCTTTCTCCAGCCCCCCCATGTGTCTTGTATCTTCTAGGGCGTCTCTACCGTGTTAAAACCTAATCCAAAGATTTCCCATACTAAGGCGGCTCTTGGACAGTGAATGAATATATGGTTAATGTCTTCTTCCTTTCGGTTGCACTGTTGGCATGTAATATCCATCATGATATTATGCTTCCTAAGGTTTGCTTTGGTCAGTATCGCATTGTGGAGTGCAAGCCACGCGAAAGCTTTCACCTTGCTCAGAACTTGTGATTTCCAGATGATCCTCGCTTTATTATTTCTGATTCCTCCATCGTTGAGTACTCCGTACATTGCCGCAACCGTGAACGTCTTGGTGTTCCCTCTAATCCACTCTCTCTCGTCCGTATTCCCTACAATAGGCTGATCCGCCCCTCTCAACAACTCTTTCAACTCTTCCAATTGTTTACTTCCCTTATCCGTTAGATTTTCCCCTTCTATAGGCCTCCAACTTCCATTCCTCCATCTTTCGTTGACAAGGTCATCCCCCGTGCGTACTTCGTTACGAAGCTCTGGGAACAGCGATTCTAACGTATTTACCCCACACCATTTATCCTTTCAAAATCTAGTGTTCTTTCTGTTACCTATTTTGCTCAACGTGTTAGAGTGAAAGGCTTCTCCAAGTCTTTCAATCCCTTTCCATAGGAAAGATGTCTTGCCGTGTCTGCTCCTCCCTCCAAATCTGAAAATGTTCCGCCTTCTATACCTCATGAAAGAATTGCTCCACCACGCTTTCCTTTGTTTGTGAATCTTCCACCACCATTTGGATAGAAGAGCCTTATTCATATCTCTAAGGTTTACAATCCCCATTCCTCCAAACTCCTTCTTCTTGCACACTCGGTCCCATTTCATCAATGGGATCCCCTTCCCATCCCCGTTTCCTTTCCATAGGAATCACTGTCTGTACCTATCTATTCTTTTAATCACCTAGTTTGGAATCTCATATATGGACATGAAGTATGTTGGCAGGCAACTGAGAACCGAGTTGATAAGAGTGATCCTACCTCCCAATGAGAGGAACTTTCCTTTCCATCCGGCCATTTTTTCTCCACTTTTTCTATAAGTGGTTCCCAATCCTCCTTTTTCATCTTACCCGGTCGTATTGGTGTACCTAGGTAACGCAGTGGGTACTCTCCCTTTCCGCACCCTATTAGGGAAGAGGTTACATCAATCGAGTTCGCTCTGTTGTCACTCAGACACACCACGCAACTCTTCTGCAGGCTAACTGCTAATCCCGACCAGTACTCAAAACAATTCAACAGAATTCTAATAGACAAAATTTCCTCCACTTTGGACAACCCGAACAGTAAGGTGTCGTCTGCGTACTGCAAGATTGATAGTGGTACCTCTATCCCTTTCACTTTGACCCCCTTGATTATGCCTCTTTCTATTCCCCTTTTATTCATCTCCGTCAGGCCATCGGCTACGATCGAAAAAATGAGTGGCGACAATGGGTCTCCCTGCCTGAGCCCCCTCTTGCATCTAATTTCCGCCCCACTCTCTCCGTTCACCTGGATAAAAGATTTTCCGTTCCTCACACACATCTTCATCCATCTCCTCCATTTATCACCAAACCCTTTGAGGTGCAATGCTTCATCAACACAGTCCCACTCCACCGAGTCATATGCCTTTTCGAAGACTAGTTTCAACACGAAGCCATCTATTTTGTCCTTGTTTCCTCAGAACACCAATTCATGGGCAGACGCAATACTATCCGTAATAGCACTCAGCACTTGAGTACCCAGTTGCGATATCTCCATGGTGGCACAAGCTCCTCGTTCAAAATTAACTTGACCTCATTGACCCTGTTCGTTTGACACGATACACTGACTATGTGTGTAGTGCATTGCCATATGCAAACAGCGACACTTATCACTCTCATTTCAGCTTCCTCTGGGTCTGGCATATATCCACCTTGTCAACACCCACTAGAAAGAAGTACCTCTCCTCTCCAGCATCTGATCTGGCCAATCCAATCCTACAGCCGCAACATGAGAGAGAGTCACCCGTTGCTCCATCTGTGTTGATTTTGATCTCCCCTATATCAGGTTTGATCCAACCGACCATTCTCTGCATATCTGTGTCCACTGTAACAGCCCTGCTCTCTTCCGTTTTGGACACGGTGTGGGGCTGGCAAGGACTTGAGCAATGACTGACTGCATGCGTGCTTGGAGCAACTCTGTCAAAAATAACTATACATCTATGTCGCCAAATCTGCCATATAAATTTCAGACCCCATTCCAAAAACATTCCCATCATCTTGATTGTCCAGTAACCAACTCTTGATGACTTTCCCCCATTATCTCATCACCTGTCGAATTATTTGGGAATTTAAACCAATTCCAGATTTCCTTTGCAAAGCCACAACTATTGAAAGAGGTGTGACCCGTTATTAATCTGTTATTTCTTACCAACCTGTGTGTTTTGTTTTCTCGTAACCGAGAGTCACATGACGGACCTCAGAACTCTTGCACCTGTAACAAACTGATGATGGTAGCCCAGAAACTTGAACTACAATAATAATATGAGGATGTAAAAGCTAAAGACTAGGAGACACATAAGCTTTAGATCAAAAGATGATGTATCTGCACATTTCTGAAATTGAATTAGCTGTTAGTTACATAATCCGCTAACCACATAATATACATTGGATCAAAAGAGCAAATGCAGAAATTTCATTTCGTTTCGTTTTTTCTGTTATGATTTGTATGTAAACAAAAATCCAAAACATCTTTACAGACAATATATCAGAAATGTTCACGGGTTTCTGCACATGCATCCTGGAGATCTTGGCTGCCTATAGATGCTTCTCCCCCTGCGTCGTGCACGGACTCTTTGACCTTCATGAATCATCTTCCTTACCCTCTCCGCAAACTGGCCCCACCCTATGGTTCTATTGTCTGACAAAATTGTGGCAAACTGCTTCTTGTTAGGCCGCAGTGTTGGAGCTTGTCCCCTCCCATGGTATGCACGGAAACCAGTCACCAGAGATGACAGCTGACTCCCGGAATCCGTCATTGCAAAGACATCGGCAGTTGCGCAAGCAATAAAATCCAGTGCTGCTAACTGCATCGAAGGCAGGATTTAATTTTTTTAATAGAGAATATAGATTATGTTCTTGAATGCCAACTAGAATAAGAAGCATACAAAAATGTGGCAAAGAGAATTCAAGTTCTGTTAACCAGAGATTCATTCATTCATTTCTAATGGTAATGGGGGGTGCTCGTGGTGTGGTTTTTTTTAAATAGAATATGCACATAAACAGATAACAATATGAGTAAGAGTAAAAAATGAATTAATATTAAATGGTGACAGTATCTATATATTGATAAAACTATTGCAGATATCAACTTGATATCCCCATATTTGTTGAAATATGAGCTGGGTTTCTATTTTAATCATCGTTTATGAGAAAAGGAGATTTGATAGCGTAGATCGTTGGATACAAGTTCCCCCCAAACTGATAGGTGGAACTATGCCACTCTCAAAGCAAAACCCAGTTAACTTCAATCCCTTCTTTACATTTCTTATCAAATCTCATCTCCAACCAAGGTTAATGGCGAACCAAGATTATCCTAGAAGGGCCTTTACCCCAATTTTAACACCTAATGCACAAACATGACTGTCTTAGAAAATAAAGCAAAATTGAGCGAAACTGTTGGTGAAAAAATCCCAAGCGTTTTGTTAATTGGAAATTAATAAGACATTATAAATGCATCTGAATACAAACTAAAAGGGTTAGAAAAAAATCAGATAGCTGACGTCCACATACAAAATGCTAGAAAATCAATTGTAGCAACACAATGAGTCAAAACAAATGTTGTCTAATAAGAAATTGGCTGAATATATGGTATCTCTGTACTAATGATCACAATGACCTCTCCAAAGCAAAATGAGACTTCAACATCATATAGAATCTCGATTAGGTACACTACCTCTCTTTGGTTGTACTGCAGGTGTGCTAAAACAATACTCAACATTTGGAGGAGCCTCCATCCTACACAACTAATCACTTGAAAGAGGAGCCAACTCCACGAATTCCCACCAAGAAACCAACATAAATTGTCGGTGTTACCCCTTGCCTTCTAGCCAATCTTACTATCAATAGGTGCAATTCTCCATAACCATCGGATATTAAGTCAGTCACCATATTGTGCCATCAATCCCAACAACAAATCCACCTTCCTTATCATGACAATTTTTTTCTAAACCTAACTCTGGTGATACTGTGAAATACAGGAAGAAGTTGGGATACGATGAGGATGAACTGGATAAGGGGCAAGGCAGATGGCACAACTATGTAATTTGAAGTTGCACTTGCCACAACCTCTCAACCAAAGCAGCTAGTCTCTGATCGTTTCATCAAATTATGAAAGGATGGTCTTACACTCTTACTTCTCCATTTTTTAGCAAGTTGATGAGAGGAGTACAAGGTAGGGTGAAGTAATTGCTACTTGCTTGCCCCATGAATCAGCAGACTGAAATCTAAAAGTATCTCCACTTAATTTTGATATAGGTTATAAATTATCAGAAAATTTTGGATCATTATTTCGGTGTATCGATTTTTTTCATTGGAATCTTAAATTATTAAGGATATATCTTTTCTAAGAGAGACTTCAAAATTTCGATTATATTGATAATTTTAAAATAAATAGCTGATAAATGTTACATTATATTAAAACCTCAGTAAAATAGAAGATGCGGAATTAGGCAAAGTCTGTTAAAGAATTAATCAAATGTTAAAATTAAATAACTATTAACATCAAATATAAGTCTATAGCTGATAAATGTTTTTCAAGTTATAAAAAAATATTACATAAAAATTACTTAAAAGGATGAAGAACAAAAATGTTACTTTGTGCTAGATTTTGTTTAAGAAATATAATATGAAGTATCGTAACTGAGAAGAAAAATATACAGCACTTAAAATTGAACTTACTTGAGAAGAAAAGTTTCTGAAGGGGGACAGTTCACTTGGTGTGAGAAGAGCTTCTTTGGTAACCAAGTTTGGATAGAGTCTGGTAAAAAGAAGCATTCTAGACTCTCCCCCATAAATATGTGATCCAGCAAGATAAATGTACGTCCCATGTTTGTATCCGAGAGCAGAAAGCATAAGTGCTGCTTCTTCAGGTGTCAATGGGCATTTTCCGGAATACCTCAACTCAGCTGGAGAAAAGGATCTACATAATGTATTTGTCAATTTTGTAAATTAATCATTAAAAATATATTCATAAATATAACACTTAATTTACCTGTTGTTTTTTGTTTGCATGACTAAATTAGGGAAGTGGATCTCCCTATATGCTTGTAACTCCTCCCTCTCCCTTTCTCCACCCCCAAAATCACACTGGGAGTATGCCACCATATCCATTTCGAACCTCATGTGTAAAGCAAGATACTTGACTGGCACACTAGAATAATTATGTTCAAGGAAAGTTGTCCTGGGCATATATTTCCCTAACAACTGCTTATCCAAGTTACTCAACCTCGAGTCATATTTACGAATCCTTCTGACCAACAATGACGCAGTTTCTTGAATTTTAGGGACAAACTTTAATGCATGAAAATTGCACTTGCATCTTAATCTCTACAGTATAAGTTTAAGAGCATGTCAAAATTAGTAAGACTAAAGGTTTGGAAAACTTGTATCCTAGAGCATAATTAGGATTTTGTATGAAGAACTCGAGAGATAACTGTGCAAGAGGTAGACATATTGGGAATGCATCTACGATAAAGCCTGCATAGTGTTGGCATGTATATGTGGCAAACTGAAAACATGACTCATAATTGAAATTTTAAGCTTCATTTCATTTCCACTAGCTTCTCTCAGGCGCTTACATGAAGGAAATTAACGGTGAACATTTGGTATGTATGGTTTAAGATACCAACCATAATCCACGGCTATAAACATGATCAAAAGTATGGCCGACATAAGGGAAAAGCGGAGAAAAATGTCAAATTATAATTACAGAAATTTCAGAAATTCTGAAAATCTTGAATCTAAAATTGTTATAATGACTTGGAACTTTGGAAGTAACTTTAGAATATAACAACAGAGAAGGGAACGACAGATATCATCACTATGACCTTTTCCAAATTCCAATAGAATATATGGTTCGGAAACTTGGTATCGGGTTTGGTATCAGCCTCTTAATTTTGGTCCGGGTTGAGGCAAAAAATATGGTTTATTGAATAGGTATTGACTTCTGAAAGTGTTTATAATAATTACTATAGGTACTACGTTTATTAAGATTCCTCAACAAAAGAAATAAAATAAAATTATTTCTTAAAGTAAAATTTCAACCTACTTATTATTTTTCTGTACATTTATAACAATAACTATAGGTACTACATTTGTGTTCACATTTCAATTTCAACCACTCACCTTGATCATGTCTCTTGTTACACGCTCTGTTTCTCTTTCATGTTTTCCTTGTTTGTTGTCAATTGCACCAACATCATAAATAAGCTCTATAAGTTAGGTTTCAGTTTCTTATGTTTAATATTTAAACAAAAAAAACTTTATCGATCAAATGCAGTATCAGGTTCCTGATTAGTTAGGTAGGCATGAGATCAAGTAGGCCAAAAAGGGAAATGAGTGTATGGTCTCTCGGTTCAGATGATATTCTAGACTATGGTATATAGTGGAGATAAGGGTGACAAGAGCCCTGGAGTATTTTTCAAATGTAAAATTCATATTTCAATGAATAAGTATTGGCTGAGAAGTGCAATAACAATAGCTGCAGAACCTTAGTCCCGATTTTGTGGACAAGGTATTGTCTCCTCTGCAACTAAGATGTATTGCACACACATTTCATTTTCCAAACATTTGTTGATAGCTTTGTGCTTCATAGCCAACCTCTTTAGATGGGATGGTAATATAATAATTTGATAACCATAAATCAATGTGTTAATGGAAGACAAACTGCATGGAAAAGGAAGGCCTATACAAATTCCTATGACAGTAAAACAGAACACAAAGGGTAACACAAAATCCAAATGAAACAAGTAATATTTACATCCAAAATTTCTAAGGAGCTAATATACCTGCAGATCAGGAGGAATTGGATCAAAGCCAACACGATTTCCAAATCCAAGAAAATGAACAACACCATTCTTTAACAGGAGAGGAAGTGCAGAATTGGCAAAATATATGGGTTCAGACTCTTTCCTGATATCCATATCAGTAATCTGGAATAGGAAAAATTACAGAGCTACAGTGAGTAATAATATATTCCCATATATATAATAAAACTGATAGAAGGCTTAGCAGGTAGAAGAGAACGTCTGACCAGGCTACCAATTGATTCCATGTCTAGAGTTTGAAGATGAGGAGGCAACTCTTTCACGATATTCACATCATCCTTCATAAAACTTATGAAATAATCTTCGTCATATATATCACCAAACTGACTGCAATCATTAGCAAAAATAAGTCTTACGAATATTGCCAGAATTCATAATGTCTTCTCATAAAAGTTAAATCCATAACAATGCAAATGCTTCTGGCTTGATATCAGTCAACAGAAATCAACTCAACTCTAAATGTTCTATTTTGTATACAGAGAAAGCCATGCAAACTAATGGCGCAGAATAAATAAAAAGACGAGAAGAATGGGACTGATAGAAGGGGAAAAGTTAGAGAAAAGTGTTTAAGAGATAGAAGAAAACATAGACCGGTGCTTGATTTTCGTGGAAGACAAGCTGAAGTAGAGTTCAGAAAATTCTAGCAACATTGACGGTGGAATTATGCCATCTTCCGTTGTCCTAATCTATGATCATTCCTCAATAAGACATCGATTGCTTGAAAATTTAATCTAAAATACCAGAGAATAAGCACTTCAGCACGTCATGAACAACAAAAATGGAGAAAGTTCAGAGAATAAGATGCATGTGTTGCAAATGAAGATGGATAGTTATCTCTTTCAGTAACTTTATTTTGGAAATAGCGTTCAGACCTATATAAGGTTAGATGTATGCATGATTAAGTCATATGATGAAATTAATAACTGAATTATGTTCTCATCGACGTCATCGTATCATTCTTTCCAAGAAGATTGGTTCATGTTTATCTTACTTGTTAGGGTAAAGTTTAGTATGGGACTACATATTCCCCCCGAGTATTTTAAATAGACAAATTCATTTTAGCTCCAAAACAATGACAAACAGGTGAAGAGTCAGCTCTTAGATAACCAGATACTGTTACTTGATTAGTCCTGTTAATGCAAGAATTCAGCCATGTTGATGTCATTGTTAAGACAAGTAAAAATAAAGGTAAAGCCCATGGCAGACGTATTAACAATTAATTGGTTGAAGCATTCACTTCTTGTAAAGACACTTACATGCATAATACAACCAACAAAAATTTACCTATGCTACCTAGAACATAAAACCAGCAGTAAACAGCTTCACTAGTAGACTGTACAAGAGGTATGGTCACCTAGAATATGAATACAAAAATTTTGCCATAACTCCAAATGTCAAAATCAATCATTCCACATACAAATGACGCATATGAAGATCACAATACAGTCCAATTAATATTCTTAGGATAATGGAAAAAAGCCATGATAAATTTATATTAGCCACTTTGCTAATAAGTTAGACGAAAACTTGTTTCATCAATTTGACCTAAAACAGTAATCAACTTATCGCCAGAGTTATCTTCTAGTCAACCCATGAATCAAAATGAAACCAAAATAAACATTTGACCTGTGTAGCACTGATATGAGGGACATGGATTACTGAGAACACAAGGCTCAACAATATGCGCATATATGCATGTAGGATATGAGCATACAAATGGAGTAAATTCAATAAGAACAAGACATGAGATAATAAAGAAATGCTAAAAATGTACATGTCCTAATCCTAATACATGTTGAAGTATTTGAGAATTGTGTGAGATGTGGTAAATTGATAAGCTAAAAAAATATATTATAAAATTGAGAATATGTGTTGATATGCGTTAGGTAATGTTACTTGCATGTTCTCAATTAAATATGTGTAAGACAAGTATAAGTATCATATCAGGAAGTCATAATATTTGATATTCAAATGGACCATCAGAATCAAGAAGTCATTTTTGAGATTTGTTTGAATGGGCGTAGAAATGGTGTTCCCACCAACACGAAGTGTCCTATAGTCATAATGTTCAAATGTTATGTTTGACATGTTTCTGCATGATTAAAGTGGCAGTTGAACATAGCATTTGAACCTTGTTAGACCGTTTGCTAGTAGATTTACTTGTAGATGGAAATTAATTACTCTCACACTACACATTATTGGAAGAAGAGGATAGGGCACGCAAGAAAATAACTTGATTCTTTCTTTTTTTCTTCTTTTTTTTGGAGTAAAATAACTTGATTCTTCGTTATTTTACTCCAAAAAAAAGAAGAAAAAAAGAAAGAATCAAGTTATGTGATGTCACACACTCATCAGTGCAATTTTCTAGGAATCAACTTTTCTATATTTTTATGACAAATAGTAGACTAATGGCACAGATTATTGATTAGCAAAAACATATTTTACCTAGTATCTTTCCAAACACTGCTGTAAAGAAACTTTGGGATAACCAAAGTGGCATTGAGTAAAGCAGCAACAACAACGGCATTGCAGACCTGCAAAAATTGAATTACTCACGACAATGTTATATAAACCACAAGAACAGCAAAGGAGGTGTTTCTGGTGGTGGTAATAACAATTACGATGTTTACAGAGATCTTGTAATAACCATAGCAGAAGTTTAACTATGCTAGTTTGTTGAATCATCAAATATTTGATTGTGACTTTCCTATTACTTCAATTTAAGCAACTTGTTTTCTCAAAACAAATTAAAATAACCTTACCTATAACATGGACTCACTGGAAAACAGAAATCCACTTCAAATTAAAGAGTCAAAGATTTAGTTTTTCATTTGTTTGTTTCAATTGAATTGACGGAACTAATGCAATTGGAATAGCAGGTTGTCAGCATTATAAATGTTTCCTTCAACTGCCTAAAAGAGATTCTTTGATATTGTTCAAGATTAAAAAAAATAAAATAAAGCAAAACTATTTTGAGAAGAATTGGAATCTTCTTTAGTAAGAAACTCAGTTTTCCTTCGTTCAATAAAAAATTTGAATAAAGAAGAACAGTTCAACTTCATAAATTCGAGTACAATAACCAGAGAATCATGCTTATTTATTCATTTAATAATTAAACATTGTGCATTAACAATAATTATCATGTGAATGATTTCACTGATCAATGAGAACAAGAACACTAACTTTCCCATTCCTGCATGTCAAAAATTGCAATGGTTGGCGAACCAACATTAATTTAATTGTTGCAAGATAATTGAACAAGAAGAAAGATAGAGCCTTACAGCAACTCGTTGTTGATTAAGTCCGCCATTTGCACTCACCAATATGTATCCATTGTGTTTCTTGTTATGTCCTGTTGACATAAATATTACTGATTACATCACAAGCACTATGACGACATATTTCCATAGGTAACCCACAACCACAACCACAACCAACCTCCTTATATTTGACAAAAAGAACATACAATATGCACCAGTTATATATCTAACTATCAACTAATGAGTATAACATCAACAGAATCTAACGTCAAATTAGCTAATCAATTTTTTCAAAAATAGTTGTCATCTCCCAGACTTCTTCACTGCCATCAAAAGCATCTAACGTCAAAGTAGCTAATTATTTCTTATAATAATTTTCGTCTCCCAGATTTCTTCACTGTTATTATCTTCTTAAATTTTCACATTCTTCATACTTTTTTTCAAAATAAAATGTCTTCATACTTTTTTCAAAATAAATGTTGGATTTACTATAATTCTACATGCAAAACCAATATCTGATCAGTTATTCACCTGTTCCCATCAATATTACTTCTTATTTTGTAAGCTAAGAACCAGCATGCTTGTAAAATAAAATGTATTACCTTGATGAACCAGATTATTTCCATCAGCACAAGGTTTCCATGTGGATGCCCTTTTGTAAGGTTCCTTCCATAGTGAAAACTGATCCTGCTTAAATACATTCTAGACGTACAAACCCAAAGAGATTATATCATTTAGAATCCTTTGAAATAACTGTTAAGTTTGCAGCTAATAGAACTCGGGAAATATATGCAGTCATTCTCACTGAAAGCATACCTTTCCAACAGCAATAGAAGCCAAAGCTGCAAGCCGTTTATACATTATCTTTGGGATCTTTTCCTCCTCAACATGTTTGCTTCTTCTCTCCTACAAATTATATAAGAGAGCATCAAAAAATCAACCAGTAATCCAGGCCATTTAATCTTAACCAACATTTTTATAACCTAAAGTTTCCATATACTAATAATGAACTAAAGCCACCATTAACCATTATTATAAACAGAAATTTCTCGGCATTTGACTTGGAGTGGGACAAATCTTTAAACATAGTGTACATGATAAATTATCTATTGGAGCGTCTCACAAGCAAAGGCCTGCTGAATCAAATTTGAACCTGGTGGTAGTTTTGTTGACCTAGGTCTAGTATTAGCCGCACTTAACCCAACTCAACTTCTTCAATTCTAGCCTTATATGGTATTCATTCCACTGAAATTTTATTTATAAAGAATTTCTTGGAGATTAAGCCTTATTTCTTCAAGTATAGCCGATACATAACAATCACTAATTCTACAAGAGAAGTAGCAAATAAAAATAATCGCAAAACTAACACGAATGGAGCAATCTCGGGTCAAAAGCTTTTGATTAAACCAATATCAAGGTTAAAGTGGTTTGTGAAAGTTCCTGTCACTATGCTAAAACTTCGAAGTTGTAGAAGGGTTAAGAGAAATTGCACTTGTATTCTAACACACCCCCTCAGGTCGAGCGCCCATTTTTTTATGGGCCAAAGAAACAAGATAAATACCCAACAAATTGTGGGCCGAGACCTCGACAATACGCAGAGATATTTTTTTTTAATCTGTATTTAAATTGCGTAGCCAGTGAGATTCGAACCTGGGTTGCTCTGATACCATGTAAAAGTCCCTGCTACTATGCTAAAACTTTGAAGTTGTAGAAGGGTTAAGAGAAATTGCACTTGTATTCTAACAGCATCCACAAAATTCAATTGAGTTACAAAAAAATAATTCTCTCTCCAATAAATGGAAGAAGAAAAAAAAACTACCAAATAAAACATTCCCTCTCACCTGTGACCTATTCAATTTAATCATCCCTGCACCACTACCATTCAACCCAACCCCATGCACGACTGCAAGAATCAACGAATCAACCAAGAAAAACAAACCCATCAACCCAATCACAAAAACAACCATCCTCAAATGCTTCCACACAACCCCTTGCCTCTTCCCACACCCCGAAGCCTTGCCCACCGCAAAATGGGCATTATCATTTTTCACACTTTTCCCACTCTTAGTCTCCCTACTCTGATAGCCCTTCTTGCCCATATGCTTAGCAGCATTCATTGCAAAAAATAATGCGAGCTATTTGGGTAACAATTCATTCGACAACTTATTTTATACATTAAAGAATGACCCATGAACCTAATTGTCAGTTGGGCAAAGAATTCTTGAAATGGTGATTGCTTACATGATGATAGATTCAGGTGGGGTGATGTTTTCAGTGTATTAGTATTGGGTTTTTTAAATTATTATTGGTATTATTATATTAATATATTGTTGGATTGGGGAATAAGCTACATTTGAGAATTGAGAAATTAAGGAGAAGAGTGAGATGGAAGGGAGCAGAGCAGACCTGTCAAAGGGGGAGGAGGGAGATATATCGCAGTCGAAGAGCAGAAGACTCACCAAACGAGATTGAGAGTTGTGTCAAGTTTCCCATTTCTTTTTGGGTTTTCTGGGGGGGTTTTGTTGTTGAAAGGGAGGAAACGTTGAGGTGAAGAAAGAAAGAGAATTGTGTGTGTTACGTATGTGTAGTTGCAGAAAGAAGATGGATTTTGATTGGAACTTTGATGAATCAAAGAGGGAGAGGCTGATTGGGATATGAAAAGTACCCAGCATTGGCCCGCACGTGACCATAATCTAGGCCCATTTATTTATTTTATTTACGTATTTATAACTCAAATAAGAGTATGCCACAAATTGTTTGTAGGGGTTTCGAGTGTAGCCTAGTTCCGAATTGCGCTACCGTTATTTGGGGATCTTTTAGAGAGGCCTTTATTAAAATAGAAGATAGGAGGGCATGGGATATAGCAATTGCAGCTTTAATTTGGAATCTGTGGCTAGAGAGAAATGATTTACTTTTCCGCAACGTGTCGTACAGATTTTCTCATTCCATGCATAAGATCTTTCTGTTTATTCATGATTGGGCAGGTGCTCAGGAAGCGGCGAAGAGGGCTAGGATTATGGATGGAGAGTAGGCTGGAAGCTGTCGGGTCCATGCCGTTGGCATCTGCAGGGAAGGAGTGGATCAGTTGCATTTTGGAGGTTTTTGGCTGCAGGTGCTACGGAGACCAGGAAGAGGCTGAAGATAACCAAAGGGGAATAACAAGCATTGCAGAGACGACGATGAGTAGTATCACAGTGCATTTTGGGGTTTGTATGTCGATTCCTACTCGCAGTGATAGTTAGGGTAGAGAGGTTGTACTAGTTGTATCTGTTTGCTGCGTCTTAGACAGTTGTTGTTTACTTTTGAACTCGGGTAGTTCCGAGTACTTTTGATGTATCGTGTAGCTTGTTGCTCACGAGTATTTTGTTCGGTTGTACTACTTTGTTTCGTTATTACTCATTAATGGAACGATGACGAGCGTCATCTTTTATCAAAAAAAAAAAAAAAAAAAGGAGTATGCCCTTTTTTTTAAATTAAAAAAAAAATAAAAGAAAATGTGGAATATTGCCACCCTTGTTTCATTAATAATGAGTTAATAAAACAAACACTGGGTACTTGGCTCAATTACAAAACTACAATGCATGAAATAAAACATGGTACCTCCAAAGTGCATGGGAGGGTGGGACAGATACAACAAAATCCAAACATACAAGAGCATCAAACGAGAAAAAAAAACAAGATAAAAGAGGTCTCCAACAACGCCTTAGAGGGTGAACAACTAAGTCGTGATACGCCATATCAGTCCAAAGTGGAACCAATCACCACCTCCTCATCGTCGTACTCCTCCACCTCAAATGCTCTGGCAATTCTCCCTTTAGGATCTGCCACCGCAGTTGTAGCTCAAAAGTAAATAAGATGCGTGATATGAGTAAAATTACTAGAAATACTATTACAAGTCCCACGAAAGTAAATGTTATTTCTGTCAAGACATAAAACTCAGGTCATTACAGTGATTGCGATATACCATGCTTCCAGCATCTCATGTCTCTCTCTAGCGAAGGTGGGTCCTATCCATATATCTTTATAGCCATGTGGATATACCGATCTATCAGGGACATCAGGACCTCACATAGAACGGCCTTACTTCTAGGGCATTCTATAAAAAAATGAATTTTCGATTCTGTGTAAGCATTGTAGAAGCTGCAGTTAGTAGCGATGTGCGGTTGTCTTTTAGCTAGATTCTCTCTTGTTAGAATCGCATCGTTAAGGACTGGCCAGAAGAATACTCTAATTTTTACGGGAGTTTTGGCTTTCCAAATAATCGTAGACCATTTCGGGCTACACCCTCCAAAGTGGTTACGGTTATACAGTGATCGAACCGTGAAGGAGCCATTCTTCTCCAACCCCCATGCCTTCTGGTCTGGTCCTTGGGAACATCTAACCCCCGATTGACCAATGTAAGATTGTAAAGCCCCTAGTCTCAATTGGGATTTTGGATCGAGTTGCGATCTGAAGGATGATTTCCAAGATCCACACTTCCAAGTTTTGGACACTGTAATGTTAAGTTGAGAAGCTAGTTGAAAAAGATTTGGGAATAACTCTCTAGGAGAGTGATCTCCGCAGCACGTGTCCCAACAGAACCTGGTCATCAAGTTGTTTCCAATGAAGGACGTGACACAACTATGAAACGGGTCATAGGCTTTGGCTACCCCTCTCCAAAACCAAGATACTTTAGGGCCCAATCGGAACCCAAATCTTCGCATCCTCTTTCCAACCTTCACCATTTGGGTAAAACACTTTCTACCACCATTTGCCGAGGAGGGACAGATTCATGTCTCTCAGGTCAATGATGTCAAGCCCGCCCTAACTCTTCTTCATGCATGCTTTCTCCCATTTGATAAGATGGTAGCCCCCTTTGTTTCCATCTGTCCATTTCCAGAGGAATCTTTTTCGTACTCGGTCGGACCCACTTTGGAAATTCAAAAAAGGACAAGTAATATGTCGGGAGATTGGACAATACCAAATTGATTAGGATCACTCTTCCTCCTAACGACAGGGTCTTACCTTTCCAACCAACCAGCTTGGCTTCAACCCGGTCAATAATTGGTAACCAATCCACTTTCTTAAGTTGGCCTGGCCGAAGTGGTAGGCCCAAGTACTTAATAAGGAAGTTATCAAGCTAACAATTCAGACTGGTTGCATGATCTCATGCTTCCTCTTTTGCCAAGAAAATAGGAACGAGGGCGCTCTTTTGGAAGTTCACCCTAAGCCCCGACCAAACTTCAAACCAATACTTGATTCCTTTGAAGGTAATAGTCTCCCCCAAATCCTTGTTCCCAAAATAGACGGGTATCATCGTCATATTGTAGGGTTGAGCACCCATAACTGCTTCTACTCCTAGCCACTGATGTTATCCAACCCGCTTGTCTACAGTTATCCATCATGCCTTTAAGAACATCTGCAACAATCGTAAAAAGCAAGGGGAAAGAGGGTCCCCTTGTTTAAGACCTATGCGACAAGAGAATGACCTACTTACATTTCCATTGAGCCGACATACTGGTAGAAAGGCAGTGTTTAATCCATCTGATCCATATGTCCCCAAATCCCCTACCTCTTAGAGCTTCAAGAAGACAATCACAATCAACTGAATCGTAGGCTTTCTCAAATTCCAGTTTTAACAAGTAAAACCTATCGTTCGAGATATGACATTGGCGAATAGTCGCTTCTGCAGTAGTAATGCAATCCAGAATACATCGTCCCCTAATAAAAACCAGTTTGCTCGTTACTTATTAGTCGGTCCATTAACTTGCTTAATATGTTAGCAAGGATCTTGGTGATTATCTTGACCAATCAATTAAGGAGGCGGATAGGACGAAAGTCGCCAACTCTAAGAGACTCTTCTTTCTTAGGAACAAGGACAACCTCCGCATAGTTAAGTCTCCCCAATTTAAGTCTATGGTCGTAGATTTCATAAATGACTGCCATTTGATCATCTTTGATCTCATACCAGAAGGTCTGATAAAAGCTAATCGGGAATCCGTCAAGACCATGAGCTTTATCATTACCCATCTAGAAAACCACTTATTTGACCTCTTCCTCCATGAATGGGGATTCGAGGGAGTGTGGGTATTGATCTAGACCCTCTGACCTGTTCTGTCAAAACTTCTCTCTTAACGGGACCATGAAATTTGTTTTACGACCGAACAGATTTTTGAAGTGAGTTTGGAATGCAAGATCAATTTCCTTTTCTTCTTGAATCACCCCTGACTCCGTTTAGATGGATAGGATGATGTCTGACCTCCGACGCGTGTTGGCCACCCGATGAAAAAGGGTCGTATTCGCGTCTCCCGCTTTGAGCCACAAAATTCTGGACCTCTGTTGCCACTTGATCTCTTCTAATGTATACAGCTGCGCTATGTCCTCCCTTAACGTTGACAATCTATTTTGTTCTGTATGGGTGAGGTCTCTGGAATCCTCTAGCCTCTCCAAGCCATCAATATCATCAAGGATAGACTTTTTAGCTCTCCAGATGGTCACAAACTGCGTTCGATTCCACTTTCTCAACTTAGCCTGAAATCGACGAATCTTTTTGCCCCAGATCGCGGCCACTTCATTACCCCTAGTAAGGAGCACCCAACTTTCCATTACAAGGTGATGAAAACCCTGAATTTCCAGCCAAGTTTTCTCAAAGCTGAATTTCTTTAGTTTACTAATGTATCGCTCTCCAGAGTCAAGTAAGATGGGAACATGATCAGAGGTGGGCCTTGGGACTGATTTGGCGGTAACTAGTTGGAATTTAGCCTCCTAATCTAGTGAGATCATCACTCTATCTAGCCTTGCCAGAATAGGAGATGTTTGCATATTAGACCAAGTAAATAGTCTTTCCGGATTTGGGATGTCAACCAGTTCAAGATCAGTTATGACTCGGTAGAACTCATCTCTCTCAGTGTCGCTAAAACCTCTGCCTCGATGTTCGAATGTGAATCTAGTGATGTTAAAAAATCCCCCTCCCCCCCTACACACACTAGCCAAGGGTGCTGCCACCGTGTTTGGATAGAGCGAAGCTCTTCCCAGAACTTAGGTCTATAAGATGCATGATTCGGGCCAAAGATCACTAAGATTGCCTACGTCCAGCTATCGCTATGATGTTGGAGAAGAACAGATAACGAAAAGTTCGCTCGAAATTCATCTAAACAAGAGAAAATGTCAGGGTTAAAGCCAATAGCGATGTCACCTAATGCCCCAGCGAAAGGATAGATCTGCCACTCAGAGATCCTATTTCCCCCAACTCCTAAGGCCAGCCAGATGTGATATTTTGGTTTCTTGGATACCAACACCGTCAGTTCTAGACTTGTTGATAATTTCTCTAACCATCTCCCGTTTACCCCGCTTCTCCAGATCTCTAACATTCCATAGAAGAATCTTCATTTAGACCAATGTAACCCTTGTTCCGGCAAATACATATTTCCTGAAGATTTTTTTTGTATTTCGATTAATTATAAATTCATTTTGTTTTAAATTCATTTTGGATCTTCTATTAAAATCTTTTCTAATCGAAAATTTTATTTATTTTGAATAATGGTGTATTTTAACTTTATTATTCCTAATTGATTAACTATTTATATTTTAGCCCAAGTCAATTATTATTATTATTATTATTATTATTATTATTATTATTATTATTATTATTATTATTATTATTATTATTATTATTATTATTATTATTATTATTATTATTATTATTATTATTATTATTATTAGGGAGAATGACCTATTGGCACCTAAAGTTAGTATTAATACCCTAAACACACCTAAAATTTCTATAATACTCTAAACACACCCAAACTCTTATAAATTGGACCTACAGACCCCCGCCGTTAATTTTTGTTATTTTTCTAACAGTTTAGAGGTAAAATGACTTTTTTACTCCCATGCTTTAATAATTTCTTAAAAATTCGTTAAAATTCATGAAAAATCTTAAAATTCCTTAAAAATTCCTTAATTTTCCTTTTAAAATCTCTTAAATTTTCTTAAAATTTTCTTATGAATTCCTTAAAATTCCTTAAAAATTCCTTTTAAATTCCTTATAATTTCCTTTAAACTTACTTTTAAAATTCCTTTTAAATTTCTTTAAAATTCTTTAAAATTTTCTTTAAATTTCCTTAAATTTTCTTTTAAATTCCTTTAAAAATTCCTAAAAGTTTCTCTAAAATTTTATCTAAAATTTCTTTACAATTAATTTTAAAATAGAACAAAAAATCCTTCATAATTGAGAGTATTTCTGCAACTGAGAGTGCCAACTGAACCAAAAATCCTTCAAAATTCCGTTAAAAATTTGTTCTCTAAATCCTTAACAGTGGCCATAGTTTGTTCAGAACCAAAAATATTTAATCATCATATATCAATATATCATAACATCAAGAACAAATAAATTATTCAGAACCAACATAGAGCAAAGAGTTTATTGAGATATATTTTCATCTCTAGATCATAAGTATCCAACAGATAGCAAAGAAATAACTGAAGAATATAGATATAATCCTAAATGCATAGCTATTTTGTATACTTGAAATGCACAATCAATATTACATAATATGAAACAATTACATAACATGGAACAACAATTACATGACATGAAATAATTACACAATCAATATTACATAACGAAGCAAGTTGCTGCTTCTTCTTCTGCTGCTGCCAACCAAAAAAAAAAATCAGAAATAATCATGTATTTGTATGTACATGAAACTAAACAATATATGAAATAATTACTAGTAGGCTCAGAACTCAACTTTCAACAAGGATTTATCAAATTTGCCAAATATTCAAGCATCAGTGTAACAAAGAGATAAAAAAATGTGTCACTATGGCTGCATTGAAATGCCATGCCAACTAGTTCAAATGCAAAAATAACCCTCCCTCATATTGAAATTTACAATTGACTAACATGAAGTATCAAGTCCAGGTTCCACGACAAATATGAAATTCACAATTGAGTAACATGAATGATTGACTTAACTCATGAACCATTCAACCTACAACAGAATTTGATAAATCATAGTTTTCTGTTAACAAGTTTAATAAAACAAAAACAGAAGATATGTACTAGACTGTTTAAGAGTAACAGTGCATATAAGCATATAAGCATAGCATAGCATATAACCATATATGCATAGCATAGCATGTAAGTAAGTGGCATATAAGTCAGCATAGCATAGCATATAAGTAACTGGCATATAAGATGTTTTTTTTTACTCTAAATTAAACAGGTAACATAATATTCAAATCCCTTATCCTTTAATGGAGATGTTAGACCTATTTGTAAAGTCTGAAATTGCAAGAACCAACTTGATGAAATTCCAGTTTAGAGATTGCAAGAACTAACTTATATCCAACTGTGAATCATCATTGCCTACACATACAACCAAAATAAATCGCAAGAAATTAAACCAGAAGCCTAAAATCAAGTATGAGAATAATACCCTATAAACATCTGAAGTTAATAATAATACCCTATAAACACCTGAAGTTATAATAATATACCTCAGTGACACCCAAAGTTTTGGAAATTGGACTTACAGGCACCCGCCGCTCACAAACCAGTTTTTTTTGGAGATGGGTATTTTTGTAATTTCACATGCCTCTTAACGGGTTTAAACTCGTTAAGAGGAATATTCCCAGAATATTCTACTAACTTAACTGAGAAATTAACGGTGGGTGTCTGTAGGTCCAATTTATAAGACTTTGGGTGTGTATAGGGTATTATAGAAACTTTAGGTGTGTTTAGAGTATTAATACTAACTTCAGGTGCCAATAGGCCCTTCTCCCTTATTATTATTACTTTTGATTATTTATTAAAATTTATCTTTCGTTATTTATTAATTTGTGAAAGTCTATTGATCTTAATCTATATTTTATGATTATTGGAGTATGTATTTTGTAGATTTAATTAATTAATATGTACTACTACATTGCAATTTATTATATTTTAGCCAAATCAAATCCAATTTTATTTATTTTGTAATCCATACATTCGATTGTGTTTATTAGTAGTTGAATATTAATGTAATGCATATTATTTGATTTAATTGTTATATTATATTACTATTGATTTATTTGTTCATTTTAATCTAAACCCCATTTATTTTTCCCTATTGGATTCAAACCCAATAACCCACTCCTTTTGGATCTTGACCCACAAACCCGCTAACCCAATACCCTAATCCCCACTAACAGACAACTCCATATTTACTCCTCACGATCCGCCGTATCCCCAACTTCCCTCCCCTCTCTCTCTCTCTCTCGCTCGTATCCCCAACTTCCCTCCTCTCTCTCTCTCTCTCTCTTTCTCTCTCTCTCTCTTTAATGTACAGCCATTAACCCCAAACCCTTCACCTCACCCTCTTTGACTTCGCCTAAGCCCGTGCACCACTCTCCTCATCATCCACCACTATCAACTTCGTCCCCTCATCCTCTCCTCCGCTGCCTTCTCACCTGCTCCGAACGTCAACCGCTCTCCCTCCACCATCACCATCACCGAAGCCCACCTCCGAACCACCACCACCTCGAGCACCGCAAGCCAGACTCTCCCCGTCTTCCTCGTCAAGCACCACCATCCTCGCCACTCTCCTTCCTCGCAACCACCGGAGCACCATCGTCATCATCATCTCTGCCAGTCCCTCATCCCCCACCTCATCGTCGACAATCGTCCGTCGTTGCTCCTCCTCCTTGCAGCGCCCCACCAGCCAATAGAAACCCCCAACCCCCGCTACTCCTCCGTCAACTCGAGCCCTCTGCCATTGCCTCGACCCTCGAGCACCTCGCCCCTCGCACGAGCGCGCGACCAACCATCCTCGACGCCTTCCCCCTCCTCTTCCCTGTGTAACTCCCACCTCGCCGCTTCCCCTTCTTCCCCTGTTCATTTTCAACCTCCCTCCTCATCCTCTTCCTAACATCGCCTCAGCCATCATCGCCCTCCTCATCCACCTCCTGCACCCTGCATCCTCCGTCGTCCCCTCCTCATCGAGCCGCCACACCTTCACCATCCCGCTCGACCGTCCCTCGTCACTCCGCGACCCTCATCCCCTGCTGCCATCAATCTCATCGAACCCGACCACCACTCCCCCTCATCCTCATCATCGTCAAGCCTCACCCATCGCCACTGCCTCCCGCCATTGCCACTACCGCCAAACCTAACTCCCTCATCTGCCCTGCCATCTTCTCCATTGCTAGTAACTCGACAACACTGTGACCATCTCCACTGCCACCACCTCGTCGATCATCGACAGCCGCTGCACTTTGCCATCACCGTTGCTGCCTTCCCTGTCGCCCGCAACCACCAACGACAGCCCCTTATTGCTCTCGTCCCCATTGCCGAAGCCACAGCCACTCGAACCTCCTGCATTGCCATGGCTGCCTGTGATTACTGCTCTTGCCGTTGCTGTAGGTGTTCTTGCTAGTTGCTATTTTTGCAGTTTGTCGTCGTGTTGCTGTTGTTACCTCGTTGTTCGCTGCTGCCATTATCGTTGCCCTCCTTGTGCACGTGTGTTGGTTTACGTGCGTTGACGTATTGGCGCCGTCGGGATCTTAATCCCGTTATTCTATTATATCTGGATTAATCGTCTATCATGGCAAGTCACTTCCCTCTGAATTGCATATTGTGTCAAATTCAAGTTTTTATTGAAACTTCGCAAGTAGATTGATGCAGTTTGTTTTTGGGAGGAGTGTGGATGCACCAGGTGTGAGTTCGGACTCAATTTGTAAAGGGGGAAGAGCTCAGTAACGGACGGTGAGCTGGAGGCTCGCTCCGGCACTGAAGGGTCGGCTCGACTGGCCTTGCCTCGTGTACCTGCAGACGGTCTCGGAACACCGGGGTTTATCCCGGTGACAGACCCTCCGACGATCTAGTCAGTCTCTGAGAGAGTGTAGCAATAACTAGGGATTTTAAGTGGTGAAGATTGATTACCTTTGAAGGTGGGTGAGGGCCTGGTATTTATAGATAACCCAACCGGGTTTGGATCCGCTTGGGGGCCGGGTCTGGACCCGAAAGCCCATGGGCCTGACGTGGCAAGAGGCCCAGGTGGTTTAGGGCACACGTGACAGTGCCCAGAGCGGTTTAGGGCTGACATGGCAAAGCCCCAAGTGGCTTTGGAGCTGACATGGCAGATCGTGGGGGCCCTATGTCTCTGGGAGAATCGAAGGGCCTAGGTTGTGCCAGGTCATCCCCCTTCCTTACCCGGCTGAGTGGAAGGCACGTGAGACCGCCGAGGATCGGAGACCGAGGGTCGTGGCGGGTCGTCGGAACGGGGGGCTGGTTTCGTGGCGGTGAACTGACGGCTCGGCATCGAGCCTGTGGTGGTCCGGGGCCGAGCCGGCTTGACTTTGAGCGAGAGCCATCCTGGGCTCCAGGCCATTTTTATCCTACCTCATAGATCATGAATTGTTTATCGTATTGTTATATTGTCTATCTTCCGTTGAATATATTGAGTGTTTACACGAGCTAACCTAAGATATTCTTGATTTCGTGCCATTATTGACTCTAAAATATCGAATCTTCCATGCATTCATGTAGTATTGATAATAGAAGTTATTCATACATAACACCGCACAAATAAACTACTGTAGAATTAATTATTAGGTTGTTGTGCTTGAATGATTGATTAATGCCTCAATGATGTTAAACTAGTGTATGGATGTATTCTTCATTGTGCTTACCATGTTATTGTGTTTACCGCGCTGAATATAAGATTTGTTAACTATTGAGTTGAAGTTCATCACGTTTAGATCACTTATATTTCATGAAATATGTCAAACCCTGATTTTCACTGTCTGCCTAAAATTTGTGAGACCCTTTTGACCCAGTATTTGACATAAAAAATTATAGATTTCTAAACAAAAATTGTAGCCATGTGTTTCTAGTTTCCAGAACATCTAAAATATTTGAATTCTGAGTTTTATTGCAAGAGTTATGGTGTTTTTATTACTGGTACCTTTTTACTTCCAGAATTCCTGATTCATGTATGTCTTCATGTTTAAGTTATTAAAAAGCTAAGTTAATGTTATAATATTGCCCTAATAAATTTCAGAATATTAGTTAACATGATTAGGAACTTAATGAATATTTTTGATGAATTTAAAATTGGGTTTTTACTGATTCTACAAATATGACAACTTGATCTTGATTTTCGGTCAGAATTTGTAATCTTTAAAGACGATGTAATTAGCCTATCTATTGTTATGGGATTTCTTATTTTAAATATGCGTTGGAACCAGGCAGGAGTCTACTTTCTAGAACTTCTGACAGATCCAGTTTTGGATTTCTGTAGCAACGGAAAACTTGATTTTGGTACAGTAACCTATTGCTGTCCAAAATTGTGTTTCTATATTTTCTAAATGTAATTGTATATATATCGTTATATTGAATGGATTGAAGTGTATGATCCTAATATACCATTGCCACCATTCTAATTTTCCCATTTTAATTGATCGTCCTATTGTTACTTCTATTGATACCATCGTTTATCAAATTTCTCTAAATTGCATAATGTATTGATTGCATCGATAAAATATTTATAAGCCGGGGTTTAAGGGTGACTTAAGTTGTGGACAATGTAGAGATTGTACTCGAAGGATGGGCCCGTGTTTCCCTAAATATTGTTATCGGCTATTGTTTTATCAATTGATTGCGGCTTACGACGGCAACTCAATCTATCGTGTATTGTATCGTTGCCGAATTATCGTATCATGCATTGAATATTGATTATTGTTGCCGAGTACATAATCTATAGAGTACACCAATTAGGTCTAAATGACATTGATTGCATGTACGGAACTTGTGGTATGGGATGCAATAGTACGTGCATTAGTTAGGCTAAAAGCTAATAGATTTGAGGATTGACACAGTATTGACACTGTATATTGAATATCGTCATTGATATTGATATTGAACATTGTTATTGATATTGACATCGACCATTAAGTATTGACATCGAATATTAAAATATCGTTTATTGTTATACCATCGCATTATTACCATTAATATTGATTATTGCTATCGTCCATTGTTAATTATTCCTATTATTTTATTGAATTCATTGTTATACCGTATTTTCATTGTTCATTGCTTTCTGTACTTACTATCCATGATTTGCTCTAAGAACAATTTTTCTCATCTTTTTAGATGAGGTATTCACAGGTGATCAAGGAGAGTTACCTGCAGGTCTTGGAGAACAGTCTTTCCGATGATTTATTGCTTTCTAGATTGATTGTCATTTTATTGGACTTCTTGTATTGAGTTTGTAATATCCTAAATTTTCATATAATTAAATATAATTTTTTAATTTGATTTCACGTGTTTTGCACGTGCAAATTAATTTGTGCTTTGGCCTTAAAACTATTTATTTTTAATGTCATGAACAAATATTTTATTTCTCTTTTAAAAGCTTCTTAATAATTATTATAGATTCCTAAGCCTATTAACTTAATCCTAGCCCACCCAAAATAAATTAGATAAATTAATTAAGAGCCCATAGAATTAGCCCACCTAGCTAACCCACTAGTTAATTCATTTGTTAATTAAACAACTTGTATGGTAGACATTTGTTGGATCCTATATGCAAGGCAAGTAACACTAGAGGGGGGGGGGGGAAAGGGGGGTGAATAGTGTTATGTAAAAATAAAAATAAAAATTTAAACTAGACGCAACTTTTAAGTTGACTGGAAACGAAAAGCTAGACGACTGAAATGCCAGATAAAAGATAATTAATCAAATGAAGAACAACGAATCTGTTAAGTCGACTTAATACAGAAACCAGTCGACTGATCAGACACAGATTACAATAAAGTGCAGCGAAATTAAAATTGCAAGTTAGAGAATTCAAACCACAGAGAATTAACAATGCTAACACGGCGATATATCCTGGTTCGGTCCTCCCGACCTACATCCAGTCCCTAAGCAACCCACTTGAGATTTTCCACTATTCTTATAAAAGTACAAGAATACCCTACGACCTTTGGCAACAACTATGCCAAACCCGTAGACCTCTCTCACCACTAGAGAGAGCAAGACCCCACTCTACAACCTAGAGTGATGCTGAATCTTCACCAAGAGTCCTTCTCTTCAACGGAGCGGACCACTCTCACAACCCAAGAGTGAACAACAAAAAATTGAAGATTACAACACCTAAAGCCTTGATTTTTGAGTGTGTTTTTTGTATAGAGGCTATAGGTCAACTTCTAATCGCAATCTTGAACTTAATCTTAGTTATGCAAGACTGAAATTAGATAACCAAGTCTAGAGAATGAGAGTACTTGAAAGCTTGAGTTCTTTTTCACAAAAATAGGCAAAGACTTGATTAAAAATAGTGGGTAACCTTTTCCAAGTTCATTCTGAACTTTATTTATAGAGTAAGAACTCCAAGAACGTTGGAAAAATGTTCATCAATTGCCAACAAATGGCAGAAAAAGTTTGAGTTTTAAAATCAAATTTTAAACTTCAGAAAACTGTCAAAACAGCTCGAACAGTCGACTGGGTTGCCAAGGGAGTCGACTGGTCAGAGCTTGAGTAAGTTCAGTTTGTTTCGTACTTGAACAGTCGACTGCTTATCGAAGTAAGTCGACTGGTACTTTGACAGCTGAACTTATACAAGCTTGAATTTGACATTTTGATTTTTAATAATCTTTATTTTAATCCTAGGAGATGTGTGAGTGTGTGTATCAAGGCTTTTACAAATTTTCTAAGACAAATCAAATATTACAATAAATTTACAAGACACTCTTTTGTTCTGATCACTTATTCTTTAGCTGATCACTTTGAGAATCTTTGAAGCTTTGAATAATCTTTGTCTTGTATCTTGATCTTGAGTCTTGAGAGCTTATTTATCTTGTAGCTTGATCTTGAGCCTAGAAAGCGTTGAGTACACACTGCAAGAGATATATAAAATAGAACATATTTGTATTGTGTTGTAGTCATCAAAATCAGGTCTCTACAACATTATCATGTAACAAATTAGTATAGAAAATTAATGAACGAATTATTTATAGGTGTGCATGTACGGGCACGTGCAAGGTGAAGAAGGGATAGGCCGGCCAAGCTTGGGAGAGTGGGAGGAGTGGAGAGAGTGGGAAGGTGGTTGTATGCTAGTGGGTGGTTATTCTAACTCCCAAATGCATCTTATCCATTCATCCAAACGCATCTCAACCTTTCCTTTGACCATGAATTGTGTATAAATACCCCCTTTGTCATTCTTTATCCTTTGCACCTAAGATTTTAGAGAGAAAGAGAAGAAATTGTGTGAGAAAAAGATTGAGTGTGTGTGTTCTTTCATTTTGGAGGCCGGCTAGTTCAAGGAGGAAGGAAGTCCGGTTTTGCACAAGCTTGGAGGAAAAGGCTCGCGGCTAGGATCAAGGAGAAGGGAAGACAATCGTACTTTCGAGGAGTCTTTCTTTAAGAATTCTCATTTTGTTCTTCAAGAGGTGAGCAATTTCTCTACTTCTAGTCTAGATATCATGTTAGTAAGCTAATTTTATGAATATGTTAGAATAAATGATAAAATTTGCCATGTTATTGTTAAAGAGGCTAGTAGGGAAAAAGAGAAAATCTTGATGGTCAATATAAGAAAATTCATAGAATGGATTTGAGATTAGTGAATTAAAACTTATCATTGTGTCATATCAATATATTGTTGGATATATTGGTATATTCTCTCTATATAAATAAAGCACGTGCATATGTGTAACACGTGTAATGAACGTACAATTGATTGGATATTGGAACGCGGGTCTATGGGCTTACAACCCGATACCCAAACCAGTATTTATCTATAAATACTGGCTTGTGATAGCAGTCTAGGTATTCCAATTTTGATACCTAGGGTGAATATCTCAAGCAACTTAGATCTAGAGATAAAACCCTAATTCCCAATTGCTAATTTCCTCACAGAACTTAACAATCTTGAGATATTAATTAATTTTTGTGAGATTAATTAAGGGGAATACCATTGGTTTTCTTCAATCCCGTCGGATCCCTCAGTAGCCGCCGGATCACATCGGAACCCTAACGCCGATCGCGTCGCTGGGTCTGTTGCTCGCCGCACTCGTCGCTCGCCGCACGCGTCGCTCGCCGCACTCGTCGCTCGCCGTACGCAACGTTCGGCGACCAGCAGGCGTCGAAGCCCACTGGGTCGCACCGGTCATCTCTCTCTCTTCTCCGATCGCAAGTCGCCGACTCCTCTCTCTTCTTCGATCTGTGTGAAAACCGAATCTTGAAGAAGAAGACAGTGAAGATCTGGTATTTCTAAATCCCTAATATTTGTGCAATTTATCTAATCCATCTATTCTGTTATTAGTTAGCAGATCATCTTCTCCCTATAAATTACTTGTGTAGTAATAATTCAGAACATACTCTCGAATTTTAGGAAATCATAGTTTATTCCTTGAGATGGAAAAACATGATCGACCGTATGAGGTTCCTAAACTAAAGGCGTTTTGTAGTTCTGAATTCAATAGTTGGAAGAGGAAAGCACAGTATGGGATGAAGTTCATGAAGATCTTTTATACTTGTCAAACGACTTATGATGACTGTACCGAAGATGTGGATGATGCCACTTGGATCAGAGATGAGGACCTGTGCAGGGAGTTTTTGCTAAACAGTATTTCAAATCGGTTAGCAGATGTGTACATGAAGTATGGAACAGCTAAGGAGATTTGAGACAATCTGCTGGATGAATTCAAAAAGGAGGAGAAGGTCTCCAAGACTCACCTGGTTGATAAGTTCATGAGCTTTGAATTCAAAGAGGAGAAGGCCATTCTCCCTCAGGTAACTGATCTTGAAAACTTAGTAGCTAAATTGAAAACTGAAGATATCACTGTGTGTGATGCTTTTCTCACTGGAGCAATAATCTTTAAATTACCTGCATCATGGCTCACATTTAAGACTGAAATGTATAGACTGCCAGAACAAATTAAGCTTGCACAACTCAAACGATGTATTAAAGTAGAGGATGAAACAAGAACTAGGATAAATTTGGAGTTGGCTAAGAAACAAATTTCTCATGCTAATGTGCTAACCAGTTCCAAATATGCTCCTAAGTTTAAGAAGAACAAGCTTAATAAGATTAAGGGTGAACCGTCCAAGTTGGAAGCCAATAAAAAGATTGTGAAAAAGAAAGGGAAGTGCTACAACTGTAGGAAGTGGGGTCACCATGCTACCGAATGTAGGCTACCCAAAAGAGAACAACCTAACAATGAAACGGTGAACTTATTAGAGGATAACACTGAACCCACCAACTTTCTGTGTGTTGTTGGTGACGATAAGGTCAGTGCCTCTACGAGTTGGTTGTTGGACTCGGGGGCTACATGTCATGCTTGCAACAATAAGAACCTGCTAACTGATCTCAAAGAAGCAAATGAGTCTGTCTCTATGGCGAATGGAGAATCAGTCAAGGTGCTCCAGGTTGGAACTGCAAATCTCAGTCTCTCATCAGGTAAGAATTTAATTTTGCGTAATGTTAAATTTGTTCCTGCTTTAGCAAAGAATTTAATTTCTATTAGCTTACTGAATAATGCTGGCATGGTAGTTTCTATGATAAGTGGTAGAGCAATATTATCTGTTAACTCATACTACTTTGGTTGTGCTTATTTAGTCAATGGCATGTATAGACTTAGTTTAGTAAATGAAGTGATTAATGCTGTTAGCTCAAAACTGTGTAGCCCTTCTACTTGGCACAACAGATTGGGACATGTAAACTATATTAAATTACTTGCTGTTGCTAAAACTTTTAATCTGCCAATTGATACATCCTTAAGGTATGACAAGTGTGAAGTGTGTGCTCAGACAAAGATCACTAGAAAACCCTTTAGTTCTGTTTCTAGGAGTACACAACTTCTTGAACTAATTCATTCTGACATATGCGATTTTAAAAACTTTGTGACGCAAGGAGGTCGGAAGTATTTGATCACCTTTATAGATGATTGTTCTAGATATTGTCATATCTATCTGTTAAAATCAAAGGATGAAGCACTTAATAAATTCAAAGAATTTAAAGACCGTGTCGAAAATCAGTTAAATGCTAAAATAAAAAGGTTCAGATCTGATAGAGGTGGGGAATATGTGTCAATGGGTTTTAAAGAATTTTGCACTTCACATGGCATTATCTCTGAAACAACAGCACCCTACTCACCACAGTCAAACGGTATAGCCGAAAGAAAGAATCGAACACTTACAGAAATATTGAATTCTATGTTATTGACTGCTGGATTGCCTTCGAATTTTTGGGGAGAGGCTGCATTGACTGCTAATAATATTCTTAATTTGTTACCACACTCTAAATTGACTGAAACACCTTATGAGTTATGGCATAAACACACACCGAGCTTTGATAAAATAAAAACATGGGGTTGTATTGCTTTTGTTAGAATACCAGACCCAAGAAGGCCTAAAGTAGGACCTCGTACAAATACCTGTGTGTATCTAGGAAATGCAGTTGATAGTGCGGCATACAGATTTTATGACCTATCTCTCAATAAGATAATTGAATCTAGAGATGCAGAATTCTTTGAAGATGTGTTCATCAAAGACAAAGGCATAACACTATCTGGCCACACAGACTTAGTCAATGATTCACAAATAGAATCTAGACCTAGCATAACTGACACTGAAACTACAAATGAAATTGAGCCTAGAAGAACCTCCACCAGAGATAAGACACCTAGAACCTATGGTGATGATTTTGTAACTTATGCACTGTTGGCTGATCCACTTAGTGTGAGTGAAGCTCTTCGGTCTAGGGATGGTCTACTTTGGAAAGAGGCCATTGATGATGAAATGGATTCTTTATTACAAAATAAAACTTGGAAATTAGTTGATCTGCCAAAAGGGGCTAAAACCATAGGAAATAAGTGGGTTTTGAAGAAGAAACTTAATCCAGATGGGACTGTAGCAAAGTATAAAGCACGACTAGTAGCTAAAGGTTATACTCAACAAAGTGGTGTAGACTATTTTGATGTTTACTCACCTGTTTGTCATATTGCTACAATAAGGATTCTTCTTGCCCTTGCATCCATTGAAAATTTTGTTATTCACCAAATGGATGTTAAAACTGCTTTCCTAAATGGAGATCTTAATGAAGAAATCTATATGAACCAACCTGAAGGTTTTGTACTTAAAGGTTTAGAGAACAAAGTGTGCAAATTGGTAAAATCTTTGTATGGATTAAAACAAGCACCAAAACTATGGCACGAAAAATTTGATACAACAATAAAGAGCTTAGGTTTTGAATCTAGCAATTCTGACAAATGCCTTTATTTTCGTGATCGATCAAATAAAATTGTTATAATTTGCTTGTATGTTGATGACATGCTTGTTGTTGGAAGCGACCTCTCAACTGTGGTTGAAGTTAAAACAATGCTATCCAAAGAATTCAACATGAAGGACCTAGGTGTTGTGGACACTATACTAGGTATGAGAGTGAGTTTTGGTAGGCAAGGCATACTCCTTAGTCAATCTCACTATATCAATAATGTGTTACAAAAGTGGGGATACAGTAATTGCAGAAGGTTTGAAACACCTTATGATTACAACAAAAAGTTGACACCTAACGTTGGTGCAACGGTGAGACAGTTGGATTATTCCAAACTGATCGGAAGTCTCATGTATGCAATGATCTGCACTAGACCAGACATAGCCTTTGCGGTAGGCATGCTTAGCAGATTCACCAGTAATCCCGGTAAGACACATTGGAATGCCCTTGAGAGGCTAATGGGTTACCTGTGTGGTACTCAAGAGTTAGCTTTGTGCTACTCTGGACATCCTTCAGTTTTGGAAGGATATTCTGATGCATCGTGGTGCACAGAACTTGGTGAAAGTCGATCCACTAGTGATTATGTGTTTACACTAGGAGGAGCAGCTGTGTCATGGAAATCTAAAAGGCAACCAGGCATTGCATTCTCATCTATGGAGTCTGAACTCTTTGCGCTATCTTGTGCTGGTGAAGAAGTGGAATGGATGAGAGACATGTTGCTAGATATTCCATTGAGAAGGTTTAAAGTAACCACTCTAAGCTTGTTCTGCGACAACCAAGCTACAAAAACTGTAGCAACCAATTCTCTTTACAATGGTAAGAGAAGAACTGTCGGTCTTCGACAGGCAAAGTTGAACTATCTCATTAAGCAAGGAATTATTACCCTTATTGATGTGAGGTCAAAACAGAATATGGCTGATGCCCTTACCAAGGGATTACAAAGAGGTCTAATTGTCAAAATTGTGGGGGAAATGGGGTTAAGAGCCATTAAGTCACAAAGGCCTTAACACCCTAGTTATTTTGATAATTAGAACAGCCATTGAGAAGTTCAAACTTAAGCATCAATTTGACAGTTAACGTGTTTCAGATAATCATGATGATTCCACATAAATTCAACAGACATATAATATCATTCCAATTTTGATGATATCATATATCTATAGAATTTACTTAGAATAATCATATTATTCCAATACGAAACATGAAAACTTGTCGATATGTTTCAGATGATTAATTGTCCTAAATATCATTTCAATTTTGATGATATGTCTCTTATGGATGCATGTTTCATTCCAATTTTGATGATTCAATGTTAAACCATGAGTGAAACGGCAGTTTTCATTCCAATATGAAACATAGTATGGTTCTTGTGTAGAAACTATAAAGTTCATGTACTTTATTTGTTAAAGATACTTGATTGTGATGCTTGTGTTAAAATCTTGCTAGCCAATTTGAATTGTACTAAGTTCTTTTGTTTGAACTAGATACTTTTATGCAATTTGTTTGAATTCAAAGAGAAATGACTCATGAAATTCTTATTTGCAATGTTGAGCAACAGGTGCTAGCAAAGATAATGGAGGTGGAATCTTAGATCTCGATTTTGAAGATGATGACTTGCTCGATATGGAGGAGTAGTCATGAAGCAGCATGCAGGGATTTTCTTTTGCCAATCACTTGCTTAATAAAACTTCTTTTGAGTTTAAGACTACTTTTGAAGCTTAAAACTCTTTTGTTTGGTTTGAAATTTATTTGCTTTATTTAGTTTGAGACTATGGTTTATTTATCTATTGGTTTAGTCTTTGTGAACTATTCTGAATTGGATATGGTTTGGAACTATTTAATTATATTGGTTTAGTCTTGATTGAACTATTCAATTTTATAATTATTTTGGTTCTTTATGAAACTATACCTTTATGATGCTTTTCCTTTATGGACTGCTATCAGCCAGTCAGTTGTATGCTGATCTGATGAGATAATCCTGTACTTTATATATTGAGAATATAGGAGGAGATTGTTGGATATATTGGTATATTCTCTCTATATAAATAAAGCACGTGCATATGTGTAACACGTGTAATGAACGTACAATTGATTGGATATTGGAACGCGGGTCTATGGGCTTACAACCCGATACCCAAACCAGTATTTATCTATAAATACTGGCTTGTGATAGCAGTCTAGGTATTCCAATTTTGATACCTAGGGTGAATATCTCAAGCAACTTAGATCTAGAGATAAAACCCTAATTCCCAATTGCTAATTTCCTCACAGAACTTAACATATATTTCATGATAGAATATCTGTTTTAATGAACCATGCTAATATGATAATTTTGCTTAGTGAATGGCTTGTGTAAAGAATTGTGTAGAATGTAGAATGATCCCATGAATTGTTGAATCAAATGGTTAGTACAGGAAGTTGCAATAGATGTCGAATTTTATTTACATTGTATGAATAGTTCTATATCCACCTTATTGTTGAAATATGTTGCATTTGGAACTATAAAAGAAGAATTAGTCTCATTTAAAGGATAAAATTGATCTAAGAGAAATATTTATGTTAGGAATGAAAATTGTGCAAAAACTATGTGAATAAATGCGGGGAACAAGTAGCTAAAGGATTAATTAAAAAAAGAAACTCCAATGTCAGTAAATGCATAAATTGTTTGTTTCTCAAAAGAAATAAAAGGAATAATTTTTATCATATTGTTGAAAATAGGAATTTTGTAAATTTAAATGCATGCACTATACTGTATTTTTGAAAGAAAAAATCCTGGAAAAGAATTAGATTTTTGAATGGTACAAATTTATTTGGAAATCAAAATTGTTAAAGAAAGAGTTATAAAAAAACCAGTAGAATAAAGAAATATTAACTTATAATTATAACAGAGAATGGGTTTGGGAATATTGGTTTTCGGTGTGGGTTTAGAGCGCTGTGAACAGTGCGTGTCTTCATGGGTTCGAGTCTTGAAAAGGCTCTGTATTTATTAAATTTGATTTTTACCCAAATCACTGAAGACCAGTACATAAGACCTTTGAGTTTACCGTTTATCACAATTCGCCTTTGCCCTTCTTGGTCTTCGGGTGCGCTCTGAGTTGGTCACTGTAGCTGGGCGGAGGTCTTCGGTTCGAATCCGCCAGCCCACTTTTAATCGTTTTATTGTTTTTTTTAGTTTTAAGGAGTATTAAATTGGGGGGAAATCTATTATTCCTCTAAAATTATCTAGACTTTATAAAAATATTTCCACAGTATTTTGACATATTTTGTGAGAATTTGAAGAGATTTTATATTAAAACAATGGGATGAAGAACTTAATAATTCTTCTTAAAATATGACTCTTGTATAATTAAAGAAATATGAAAATTTGAATGTAAGGAGTTTTGTGTAGAGATCAAATTATGAGATTTCGACACGGAAGATTGGAGTAAGTCAATAAATGAAATTGGTGTTTTTAAAATACACAAGTGTGCATGGAAAATAAAATAAAAAGTTCATGATGGAATAAAGAATTTGTGAGTATAAACACCCAAATTTTGGTGAACATGAAAATAGGTTAAAATCTAGAGCATAGCTAAATCTTTGCACCGGCGTGAATGAATTCTTGAAGATTAATGTTGTAGAAAAAAGGCCAAGAAAGGGTCGTTGTCATTAATTGATGTTTAAGACCGGTGTAGAGGAAATGCTAACTCTAGGGTGTGAATATAATCATGATTCAAATACCTGAGGAAAACACTATAGTGATGATGTGATGAAAGTAAGAGAAAAACACAAGTGTGAAGACCTCGAATTCATGGTGTGAGAGTTTTCACAGGCTGTCTACATGATCCGTCATGTCATGACGTGAATTCATCTCCGGAATTATCGGGATCATGGTGACGCTTGTGGGGTGCTTGGTGTGCCATCGTTCCATGACGGAAGCGAATTGTCCATAGACTGTCAACATGATGTGTCATGTCATGACATGGGATTCCTCTCCAAGCTGTCTAGACATGGGCTCGTAACTCATAAAACATCTAAGAACTTACCGTAATTACCGTAGTAGTTAAACTCATAGCGAGGGATCCAACCCTACAAGATGAAGTACGATTAAGGGCTTGCCCTCGGATCTATGTAGAATGGGATGCATAGGTTCGAACAAGTGTGCATTAGTATCATGAAATATAAATAACTGTATTAAGGCTAAGTGCACTAGCACGCACGACATCAATAAAATAGTCCCTCCTTAGCTTTGTTTATGATCAAGTTTGTGTTTTCCAAGTAAGAGAAATTGATGTATTATATTCTAGCATCAGTTGTATGCAACTGATGTACCCACAGTTTCTATGTAGGATAAAATGAATGAAAGGACTAAAGAAAGAATGTTGCTTAAAGAAATGTTTCAACTGTTATTTTATTTTTGCATTATGTTGTATTTTACTTCCACTGCGTTGATGTAACACAGTTGTATAAAAGTAAATTCCTTGTAAAATTGTACGAAGTGAAGTGTAAAAATCCTGTAGAACTTCGAATTCAGGCTTATTTGGAATTCGGGGTGTTACAGAATTTTATTAACATTGTATTATGGGCTTTTGACCCGGAGATTGTTATTTTTGTTCCGAACGTTGGATTATCGTATTTGGTTATTTCAGGTTTTATTCCAAGTATTGTTATTCATGTGATTGTTTTTATTGCATGCGTGGTTGTATGTATCTTGTTATATTGTTGAGTTGAACAATAACAGCTTATGGATGATGCAAGTCATTCGCTGGGCCAATGTCACGCGCTTGTGTTCCGTGTTTTTGGAAAGCGGGGCATGACAACCAATATCAGGGTTACGTGGGGGGACGGGTTCAAGATTCGATGTTAAGTTTAGTCTCTCAATTTTCCATCCTCAAATTTTATTCAAGAGGAAAGCATTGCGTTCAATATCTTCTACCACAAGACCACAGGTTTCAGCAAGATTAAAAACATCGGTATCAAATATGAAATTAAAAATGCAAGCTAAAAGGGAACGCTTACATCCATCATCGATCTTAGCCGACTTCGCAGCTGCCGCAATCTCCAAATAGTTTCCCAGGGACTCCACATGAGCTCTCTTAGTAGTTTTGTGGATCCTAAAACCTTGGAAATTTTCTTAGAGAACGTATTCGTTTTGGGTAACCATCAATTACGATGGAAAGGTAGATGGAACAAAATCGGGGGTAGAATCTGTAACAGGACATAACTGTGTATCTTCTACAAACTCATCTTCAAATTTTGAATCTTCATCTTCATATAAGTCATCGTCCTCTAAATCAAGGCATAGTTTCTTTCCTTCTTCATTCACTACGATTGAACCTGACCCATACCAAGGTCCAGATAATACAACAAGCCCGTTATTCAAAAGCCCCAAAGCAAGTATAGAATTAGACCCCAACTTGGGCCCATATAAATTGTGAAGCCCAATTACCCCGAGCCCATGGAACTGCATTGCTGCATCTGTGCAACTACCACTTGGCAGACGCTCATTAGCGGGAAGGGTGGGAAATGCTTCAGAATAGGCTTAACTCACGTGGTTCTCTTGAACCACACAACAACCACGTGGAGGATCCCATTGGCGAGAGGGGCGAGTGGCAATTCCGAAGATGCTAGAATCACGTGGCTCGCTTGAATCTCGAGCTCCCCACAGTCTTCTTCTCCATCTTCCAATATTCTTTCTCTTTAGCTGCTCCTATTCCCAGTCTTTTAAACTTTCTCTTTTGGTGAAAGCACCACCATCGAGATCTCTCTACCCTCAGCTCTCTCATCGCCTCTGTGTTTCACTTTTTCCATGGGTTTCATGCTCTTTCCACTTCCATCAAAGGCTCCCTGAATCCCCAAGTCCCTAGCTTCCTCCTTTGAGCTACTATCCAAGTGTTCACAGTCCCCATCACCTGTAATACCCCAAATTTTTAAATAATTCTTTTAAGATTAATAAATGAATTAAATGATTTTTGGTGATTTAATAAATACTTTTCTGAAATTTACCTTTTTACACGTGCAAATATTTTCTTGGAAAGTTCAAAGTCAAAAATTATTTTGGGAAAACTCATTATTTATTATTATATATTATTTTTGAATTTTCTGGATTTTTCTGACAATTATTGGACCTATTTGCAAATATTACAAAAAAATGGACTTTTGTGCAAAATTACCGCATGGGGAAAACTCCAGATTTTCAGATTTTTTGGGCTGGGCATGATTCCTAGTCAACTCAGAGGTAAATATTTTACCTTTTGTTTTAATAAATTTGGTTTATTTTGCAAGTTTTGATAAAGAATGGTCATTTTGCAAAATTGCCACTTAGAGGGGCAAAAGTGCAATTTCGTTTTTCTGGGTTTTCAAAACAGTGCCGGCTGATACTAGAGGGGTTATTTTTTGTTTTCAAATCTCAATTAAGTAGGTTTTATTTAATTTCCAAGTATAAGGATCAATATATGTAAAGATATATTTAAAAGAGCCATTTTACTAATCTATTCAAAAACCCTCAAACCCTATTTTCCAGCCTATAAAGGATGGGGTGCAGCCGTCTCTTTGCTGCACAACACAAAGGAATTTCTTATTATTATTTTCTTGGAGTTTCTAAGCGGTGATCTTAGTTTTCTTGTGAAATGAAGGATTTTCTTATTCTCTTTATCTTTCTTCGGTTGGTTCTTCAATAAGGTGAGTGACATATGTTTGTTTCTTATTGTTCTAAGCATGCTGTATGTGATGATTTATCCATTAGAAAGCATGTTAGATGATGGTATGAAGATATAATGAATTTTGATGAGTAGATGAACTAAAAATCGAATCTTTTCATGAAACTATGCCATTAATGGATTAAAACCCTAATAGATGATTTGAGATTGCTAAAGAACCTAATAGAAATCATGGGTTTGTTGTCTTGTACCATATTCTTGCTGTTTTAACCATCTATTATGAATTGTATGAGGTAAATTGCATAACAGTGAATAAAGTTGAGTTCTTTACTACTAGTATGCATATATATGCACTGTTTTGATTTTTGATGAAGTAAAACTTAACGGGCCCGCACAAGCGGTGGAGCATGTGGTTTAATTCGATGCAAAGCGAAGAACCTTACCAGGGCTTGACATGCCATGAATCCTCTTGAAAGAGAGGGGTGCCTTCGGGAACACGGACACAGGTGGTGCATGGCTGTCATCAGCTCGTGCCGTAAGGTGTTGGGTTAAGTCCCGCAATGAGCGCAACCCTCGTGTTTAGTTGCCAACATTGAGTTTGGAACCCTGAACAGACTACCGGTGATAAGCCGAAGGAAGGTGAGGATGACGTCAAGTCATCATGCCCCTTATGCCCTGGGCGACTCACGTGGTACAATGGCCGGGACAAAGGGTCAATACTTGTTGTAATCACATATTCATGGGAAAACTTAAGTAGGGGGTTGTGTGTGTGTGTTTAACAAAGTTTGAGAGGAGTTTTGGAACAAAAGAATCAAGTCTTAAGGTTGGGGTTTGATGTAATTATTTTTGGGTCTGATGGTGAATGGCTGAACTTGGTTTTGTGCTCTTTGTGAAGTTTTTCGCTTGATTCATGAGTTGTTTTTGGTACTGAGATTAAATTAAACCCTACACCACTCCTATACACTGATTCTTAATGCCTAAACATATATATATACCAACATATACACATCTATACACATAGACTATATGTCTCTGTTTTGATGAGTAGCCCAAAATTGAGTTTTTGTGTTTTGCAAAGCTTTTCGATTGGTTTTGATTTGTTTTGTTGATGAGATGGTTTTAAACTTCATACTATAAATATACAATGGGTTCTTGAAGTTACTCATGCACAAACACACACATATATATACACATTCACATTCATAACCCACTGTTTTGAAGATTTTGTGAATTTTGATGGGATTTTGATTGGATTTCAATTGTTTTGATACTGAGTTGGTTTTGAACATTAGACCACTCCTATTTGAAGTATTTTGATGTTTAAAGTGATGCTTAATTACCCAATGCATATATATATAGGGAAAGGATCGGTTGAGCACTCCTCTAGTGCTCACCGCGTGAACACTAGGCCTTCGGGCGTTCATATCGAAAATCCGAACCGTTCACATTGATCTACACATCTAAATTAGTCTAAATATGTAAAATCAAATCATTTGAAATTCATTTGCCGATTCATTGAAGTGTTACAAAATTGTATGGCTGAAAATCATTGTTTTTATAGTCACATGATGGATGGGCAAATGAATTTCAAATAATTTGATTTTACATATTTAGACTAATTTAGATGTGTAGATCAATGTGAACGGTTCGGATTTTCGATATGAACGCCCGAAGGCCTAGTGTTCACGCGGTGAGCACTAGAGGAGTGCTCAACCGATCCTTTCCATATATATATATATATATATATATATATATATATATATATATATATATATACTATTTTACTGATTTTGAATGATTTTTGTGAAAAAAAATTATATTTTGAGATCTTGAGATGTTTTAATGTGTTTTGATAACTCCTACATGTTATACAAGACATGTTGGATCATCTCAGGAAGTTAGATTTTGATTTTACAAGTTTTAATCGAGTATCATATCAAAACATGCACAAAAACCCAACTAGCTGTATAGCAAGTCACGGTCGACCGCACGGTCAACCGTCACGCTGCTATATTGGGGATTTTCAATTGCTAGTTGACTGCCCTTTTTGAGCAATCGACCATCAGTTGCTCTTTTGGGTTGTTTGATTTAATTTTCTTCGTTTCTTTTAAACGGTTATTTTCTTTGATATTATGGATTATTACTGTACTGTTTTAGATGAGGTTTTTACTACAGATTACAGTATTTTACAGAGAGTTGTATTTTATTTATAATAGAGTTTTAAATGTAATCTTTTGACCCTATTAAGTGAGTTATATGTGTTTTCAAAGAATTGTTGTTTTAGAGATATTCTAAGACTTAAAATATGGTTTTCTATTTTTTAATGGATTTAATAATTTGTTTGAATTCTGGAATTTTATGAGTACATATATAGATTTGGATTTTGTTGATTTAAGAAGTTTTCTTCATATAATCATTTTGATGATGGATTTGTGAGTTTTATTGGAAGTTTTGGTGTTGATATTTGTTTTGTGAATCTCTAAGAGTTGAGTGGGAGTCTTGTGAACCGGGAGATGAGATTTTGTGGATTTTAACCAGTTGGGGTCAATGGGGTTGTTTTGTGGTATTAAGCCCGGCAGGATACACTAACTATAGAGGGGAATTTTTGTGTTTTTAATAATAACCAACTTAAGAACAGACACTAGTGGAGATGTGATGGAACTTGAAAAACGTAAGTATATGCTCTTGGTTTAGGTCCAACAAATGCGTTCTAGGAATTGTGTATTGTTCTGTCTCGAGAGGACATTTGTATGTTCGCGTATCGAGGGTCTGCAGGCATATTCACTGAGCATGCAGGGTGCATTCGCGTGTTAAGAGTCGGTGGGCCTATTCATGGGATGTACCTGATCTATCTGCACGTCAAGAGCCTCGCGAGCCTATTCGTGGGGTACACGGCAGGGAAGTGATTCTCCGATTTTTGAGCTATTCTTACATGATGTTTGCGCGTCGAGGATTGTGATGCCTATTCGCAGAGTATTCTGGATCTTGTTTCCATCACCGTAGTAGGATTAGTTACATAACGAGGGATTTAATCCTATAAAGTGGAGAACGATAGATGCTTGCACCGGACCTATGTATTGTGGGATGCATAGAATCCGACAAGTATGCATCAGAGAGTCAGCATATAGCATTGATATTTTCTTGACTTAGTTTTATGCATGATGTTTTCTGTTTTCCTACACTTGACACTTAGCCTAATCTCACTTGATGTTTTCATGTTTTATTTATTGTTATTTCCCATTTCATTTATTTCTTATTGTTGATACATGTTGTTTATGACTTTATGCCTTATGTTTTATTTATGTTGCATTTATTTTTATGTCACTCACACCATTATGGCTGACCCCTGTAGTTTTGGAGATTAGGGTTATCTCTAGCCTCATGTTATACAGGTAGGGGCCTATAGCTTGGAATTTGGATGCATAAGATAGAATGATGTTATGGCTTATGAAAATTGTAAAAGAATGTGTTGTAAAAGAAAAGATTGTAATTCAAGGTGTTTGTTTTTCCGCTGTGTTTTGTAAAGAATTGATATAATAAAAGTTAAAAAAAGTATCTGTGTTCTTTCTGTGTTTACTATTACAATTGAGGTAGATGCTGGAAATTGTGCCACGTATTTTTGAGATATCCTATTGGAAATTCGGGGCGCTACATCACCTACACTCAAAAGCTCACAATGGCAACTTTGTTTGCCCTTCTTTTGCTACAGATTTCTTTGTGTCACTATCCTCCTTTTTTACTTCTGGCCTCATGTTCCCGGTCAGAATCCCTCATATTCGAATCCGACAAAAGTGTTTGACTGCTTTTTGCCGATCATCTTTATCGTTGCTATTAACCAACGGTAGACCTGAGTCCTTGTAAGTTATCGAACTGGTGCCTGGCAAAAGTGGTTCCCTTCGTTCACTTAGATCCACTCGAAGGAGCTCTCGGTAAGCTCTGTCGAATTCATGGGAGCCATTGATCACTGTATCAATCTCCGGTGAATCAACTTGCTTGTAAGTGCGTCCATCTCTAGGTGAGTTTAGAGCTAGAGGCTTAGGGGTGATTGTCAGTTGGGCCTCCTCAGTAGGCACTGCCATCTCAATGACAAACCGAATCAGACAAGCATCCTCATATGTATAAAAATTAGCAAATTTAGGCATGAGATCGATAATATGGCTTCGAATGAGCACCCTAGCAGACACTCGATTCGATCGCTTCACTGTCTTGGGATCTATTGACAGCACCGTCCCAAATTCCATAATGATTTCTTGAATTTCCTCCTTCCTCCAACAGTGGAGGGGGGTGCTGTGGATCCAGATTTTCTTAACCACCCACTCTCGGAGACCCCTCATTGGCCACCGAGAATTGAGGGCCTCCAATCGGTGGTTTTCCGATGGTCTACCAGACTTAATTCTCGCAAACCCACACCATTTACTAAGCCACTGTTCTTCTTGATATGAGTAGGATTCTCCGAAGATCTCCCCCTTAAAACTTCTCTTTTCTTATCTTCGAGATTGGAAGATATGTTAGTGCAAATATAGGATATGTGTCCCCACTTTAAACATTTTAAGCATTGTACCTCCTTCATGCAATCAGCCGGAATATGGCCTACGTCGCCATAATTAAAGCATGCAATTGGCTTCGTTTTCCCTTTTCGGTAGGTTTTCATGACTCCATTAGTGTTCATCATCTTCTTCTTCTTGTTGTTTTGTTGTCCACTGTCACCCACATTTACTCTATCGGGGTAGCTCAGTTCAATGCATCAACATTTGAGAGTTGGACTCCGATTGGCGAGGCTAGAAACCCTTCTGGAGCCCTAGCAGCTGCTGAGGGAAGCTCGATAAGAGGGTCTTGTTGCACCTTAGTGATAGCTTGTGGTTGATTGTGATGTTCCTGTATGGGAATAGTTGATTGTGTTGCTGGGTGATGAATATTGCGTGAGGAGGGGAAGGAGGAGGGGAATGGTGAAGTAATTGTTGGCCATTATTGTGCTTGTTATATGAATTTGGAAGATTGTTAGAAGGAGAATGTGGGTGAATTGAAGGTGAGATATGGGGAGTTTGTTATTGTTGGAGTGATGAGTAGAGTCATGCTTCTGATTGTGTATGTGGTGTTGGTGCAGAGAATGTTGTTTGAGGGCGGGGTGTTTGTGATGCTTAGTTCTCTCTTCTTCAACCTTTCTTCTTCCACTGTCCATCGTGATGGTCAGGCCCCTGATTTTCCTCCCAGCCAAAATACAATTGGCAAGGTGGGAGACTGTTGGTGATCTTGTGAGGAGGTTCTTTTATGCCAAACCCGGCTAGTAGGAGGACCCCCTCTAGGATCCCGTCCTTTAGATGGAGAGGTAGAGCGATGATGACAATGACAAAAGTCACTATGAGCCCGATGATGGAGGTCTCTATGAAGCCTAATCAGAGGCTGATCACATCTTCTGAGCTCTTCCGAGCTTCGATTAGGGGACGACGAACGTCTGTGGTGATTTTGTGGGCTTCGTCAGCGAGTGTCTGGCGCGGGCCTGGGGTGGAGGTGGGGGTTCTGTTGATGTGGTGGTGCGAGTCAGCGAGGGGAGATGGGTCAGCGATAGGTTCATGGGGATGAAAGGGTTGGACCATCACACCCCCTCATCTCAAGTTCAAGGAGCTTCATGTATGCCCATTTTTTGTTACTAAGCCTGTTTAACTTTTAGGCCATATCTATATGCCTATGCCTATACAAGCGAAGGGTGTGTTCGGTTAGACAAGGCTCCAACGTATCTATTGCACGTGCACATGCATGCAACACTCTCAAGAGGTGAGGTGAGGTGAGGTGAGGTAACCTACTATCACTGCTCTCTAGATTCCCCTAATCTAGACTGAGCTTGTCACCAAGTGAATGCCCAAAGATTAGGGGTGGCATTCAGGTCGATCGGGCCGGGTCGGGTCCAAGTAAGGGCGGGTTGGGGTCGGGTCGACAACTTCACGGGGCCAGGCTGGGCCGAGTTCGAAAATGAAATGCTCGACCTCGTTGACTCGCAAACTCATTTCGGGTTTATCCGGGTCCCAGGTTGGCCCGGTTGTGCTATCTTTGGGTTTTTATTTTTAATTTTTTTTCAACTCAAAAAAAAAAAAAATATATATATATATATATACAAATGTAATAAGAGTCAATGAGTGAAAGTGTGAAATAAAATTTTATATATTAATCATTTGAACTTCTATAACTTTTTTATAAATTTTTTACATACAATTTGCTAGATTTTGTTGGTCTTCGATTTGCTATTGTTGTTATTCTTAGGGCGAGTTGCTTTCACATGTTGACGTGTCGACCCGGATTCCTTGAGTAATATCTTCATTCTTCATCCAATCTTCCGTGCACACGAGCATCTCCAACGATTTGGGCTTCAAACGATTCATATAATCTGTTAAAACTCTGCCACTTATAGAAATGCACTTTCTGAAGCAACTGTAGAAACAGGAGGAGTTAATACATCTTTAGCTATATGTTTAAGAATATTATAAACATGTTCATGTTCTTTCCACCATTGTAGCACATCAATCTTAGCACTAAAACTCTCACTATCTTATTGATTATACCAATTTAATTGATTAGGTTGATTAAACCTATGTTTTTTTTGATTGAATTTGAGCAAGTAAATTAAAAGTGACATCTTTTAATTTACTTTACCCTTACCTCTAGAAGTAGAAGAAGAAGAAGTAATTATACTAGTTGTACTACTATAAGCAAAAGTTCTATCATACTAATCATACAAGTTATTCAATGTTGATTCAAAGTTAGCCAAAAATGTGTCGCAATCAATTTCAGATTCATCTCCAAGTAAACTAAAATATATTTCAATCAAACTCCTCGTACCCTCTAATTTGATACGAGGATCCATAATTGTAGTAATACAATACAACATAGGAGGAGGACTAAAATACTTCAAAAATTTAGTGTATGGGGGTAACAATATGACAAATGTAAATGTCATCAATCATTCCTTGAAATGTTTGCATCATAGTAATTAGTGAAATAAAAATAATACTAGAAGTAGAATCATAAGATCTTGAAATTTTCAAAATTGCAATTTTAAAATGTTCTAAAAATCGTTACAAAGATTCGGCATAATACCATGATTCAGGAGTCATTTGAAAATTTTCATATTTTTTGCAAGACAAAAAACATTTATATAATTTTTGTATTGAGTAACAATATTTAATAAATCAAAAGTAGAGTTTCATCGGTGTTTAACATCATTATGAAATTTTTTAAAATTTATACCCTTAAGCTTACACCATGCTTTAAATTCTTGAAGCATAGGGCCACTTAAAGCGATTAAATGTTATGCACAAATTGTTCGGCTATTTTTAATGCATCATGAACATATAAATTTAAAATATGACATGCACATCTAACATGAAAATTTTTTAAACAAGGAGAAGTTAATTGTGTTTTTAATGTACTAATTGAATCATTGTTGTTAGATGCATACATAAAATTTTATCACGAATATGAAAGATATCGCAAACTTCTAAAATTCGATGTGTAATTACTAAACAGCTATGGGGATACGGTAAATCCGCAAGTGATATGATCCTCTTTTGAATTATCCAATCATTGTCGATCCAATGACAAGTTATGTTCATCATTGGAATATCGTTACAACATTTCCAACAATCGGAAGTTAATGATACTCTACAAGTTAAACTATACAAAAGTGCAATTAAACCGTCTCTCATTTCGTTGTAAAAATTAAAACAATCGGATTTGAGTGTCTCGCGGAATTCTTCTAAAATATAGATTTAGTGTATTTTAGTTAAATGTCTCTATGTTCTCGAAGTACTCTCGGAATAGGAAAAAGGTGTTGTGTTTGTGTGTCAACATCATGCATTTCTTCTTCTATTTCGTGTGGAGGGATATCGTGAGTTCCTACCATAGGATTCATAAATTTGGGCTCTATTTGTGGGACTATTGGAGACCGACGTGAAGAACCGGTAGAACCTTGTCCACTTTGGCTATGGTCGCTACCTCATGATCTAGACATGACAATAGTGTATGTGAAAAAATAATAACTTATAGTGTTCTGATAGTGTATGTGAAAAATAATAAATAAGCTAGGAGATATGTTTATAAAAAAAATTTAAAACAATAGGAGGGTTGAAAGAGAGAAATACGAAAAACCAACAAACAATTCGTAACAAAAAATTAGAATTACAACAAAATAAAGAGCTGCGAAGGTTGTGAAATTTGATACCATACTTCGGGAATAATCGTATATATAAATGAAAAAGAAAATAATAATAGAAGTAGACGTAGTCGATTGAGAAGTGTAGTAGACGTAGTCACGTGGTCGTAGAAAGAGTTGAGAGAGCTTCTTCGATGAGAGAGTTTGTAGTAGACGGAGTTGAGAGTGTTAAATTGACGCGAATTCGATACGATCAATATTATTCTTTTTTTTTCTTTCTTTTTTTAATTGAATTGAGTAGTAGTAATAGAGAGTAAGAGAGTAAGGTGTGAAAAAAAATGATTGAATTTAGGGGATTTTTATAGGTCAACCCCCAGCGTATAAAAAAACTCCAAAAAAAAACCCAAAAAATGCCACAAAAAAAAACAGCCACTAGCTGTGCAAAGAACGGTTGGTCGACCCACGTGGGTCGACCATTCGACCTGTTCGGGTCTAACGGGTCCAAACCCACAGGTTGGCGGACGGATCGTGCAAGCGGGTTTGACCAAGTCAATGGGTCGAATGGACTAGGTTCTGCAGGTCGAAACCCACTTTTCTTCAACCCGGGTCAACTCGTTTATGGTTTGGGTCTAGGGGGGTCACGGATCATGCTCAAAAATTCATCAGTCGCGAATGCTTTGGGAAGGTAACTCAAAAAAATGTAACAATTCATCGTCCATTGCCGGGAAGGTAACAATTCATCAGCCGCGAATACTAAGCCCAACCCTAGCAAAATTAGATAGAGTATTAGTGTCTACCGACTGGGAGGACATGTTCCCCTTCGCAAAGGTGAAATCGGCGGCTCGCTATACATCAGATCATCTGCCATTGATCATAGAATGCGATACGAATAACAAGAAGATGCATTTTTCTTTTAGATTCGAAAAATCGTGGACCACTACCGAAGAGACGCGACAAAAGATTCAGGAGTCATGGAATCGCACAACATTCAAACATCGGCGGTGGGAAAGTGGGTAGAAAAGACAAGGCAGCTAAGAAGAGACCTAAAGGGATGGCAAAAGAAAATTTTGGGAACAACAAATCAGGGCAGGAGGCGATCGGCTGTAGGATTCAAGAGTTGGAAACTATTCAAGAGGAAAGGGACCCACTGGCGTCTGAAAAGGATGAACTAGCAAGTGGGAGGCTGGAACTACAACACTTAAGCGCAATGAAGGAAATGCACTGGAAGCAACGTTCAAGAATCCAATGGCTGAAGGAGGGAGACGCAAATACAAAATTCTTTCACAAAGTGGCTAATGGAAGGAAAAGACGCAACTGCATAACGGGGCTAGAGATAGATGGAACGTGGACTGAGAATGAAGACCGGATTAGAGCTCATCTAGACCAGAAATATCACGACTTGTTAGGGCGAAGAGATCGTGATAGAAGCTGTCTCTCGACGGACATGTGGATCTCTTCAAGGATAGACGGGTGCGAAGGACTTGAAAATAGATTCTCAGAAGAGGAAGTCAGAAATGCCATTAACAAGTTGGGCCAGGAGAAGGCTCCGGGACCGGATGGATTACCAATATTTTTTTACAAAATATATTGGCAGATCATCAAGGATGATTTAATGAATATCTTCAATGAATTTCACGATGGATCAGCTAATCTTGAAAGATTAAATTACGCGTCTATCATCCTCATCCCCAAGAAGCAAGAGGTCCGCAAGGCAGAGGATTTTCGACCGATTAGTCTATTAAATGGATCGTTCAAAATTCTAACAAAAGTTTTGGCAGAACGACTGACACCAAATATGGAGGACGTGGTCGCTACGCCCCAGAGTGGGTTCATTCGCGGAAGAGACATCACAAACAGCATAGCCGCCGCCCACGAGGTAGTATTCAGGGGGTATAAAGAAAGGGCAGACGGTTTCCTGCTTAAAATTGACTTCAAAAAGGCCTACGACTCGGTTAATTGGGATTGTCTAGATGAGGCCCTAAAGCTCAAAGGATTTGGAGACAAATAGCGATCATGGATGCAGCTTTGCGTCCAAGGAGGCAATTCATGCATTCTGGTGAACGGATGGCAATGTAAAGAAATAAGATGCAAAAGAGGCCTAAGGCAAGGAGATCCCCTATCGTCGCTTTCATTTGCTATTGTAGCCGATGGATTGGCCGAGATGATCAGGCGAGCTCAAGAAAGCAACGTCATTAAGGGCATCCAGATCAAAGGGATAGCGAAACCAATGGCCATTCTTCAATACGCGGACGATACCCTATTATTCGGCAGAGCAAATGTGCAAGAAGTCGAGGCTATCAAAGCGGCACTTATTTGCTTCCAAAGCAGGTCAGGATTGAAAGTAAACCTTACAAAGAGTAGCATCACTCCAATTAGTGATCAATTATCAATCTCGTCAACCCATATTGCGGCAATTATAGGGTGTGAGACATCCGAGTTTCGGATCAAATATCTTGGAACGCCAATCAGGCCCGGAAAGCTACTTAGAGAGGACTGGTCACCCCTCATTGACAAGATAACTAAGAAGTTGGCAGGGTGGAAGAGTAAATATCTATCGTTAGGAGGCAGAATCACTTTGCTCAACTCGGTGCTTAGCGCAATCCCTCTGTACCTAATGTCAATTTACGAGCTTCCTAAGTGGGCCATCAACAAGATAGATAAGATAAGAACGCGCTTCTTATGGAAGGGCTCCGGAGAAGGAAATAAAGGTTTTCACCTAGTCAAATGGGGGAGAGTGTGCAAGAGAAGAGAATTCGGCGAGCTAGGATTCCTTAATTTGCAAGAGATGAATCAGGCCTTACTTAGCAAATGGTGGTGGAAAATTTATAAAAAGGAAAAGGGTGGTGGAACTTTTCTTTTGACTGTTATCGTAAAAGAAAAAAATACAGGTTCGGAGACCGGAGCACTTTTGGCAAGGTCTCCTACCTATGGAAGGGCGTGGCGAAGCAGGGGGACATCTTCAATACCAACACTAGATGCAAGGTTGGCAACGACAAGTCCACTAGATTCTGAAAAGACAAATGGTGTGGGAACAGAGCCCTAAAAAACACCTTCCCCAAGGCGGTGGAGACTGTAGTTAATTCAGATGTATTAGTAGCTGACGTGTGGAAAAATTGGAAACTGACCCTAACGGTAGCAGGCCAATTAACACAGGAGAGTACAGATCAGTTTGAAGAGCTTAACAGGTACATACAAGCGGAAGGGGGGCAAACGAGCAACGATCACGATGAGCGTTGGTGGAATATCGAGCAATCAAAGAGTTTTTCGGTAGCTTCTATGTACAAGTGGTTAAACAACGGAGGATTAAGGTGCTCAGTAGAGAATAATGTCATATGGGGAACCCAAGCGCCTTTGAAAGTTAGAGTGTTTTGCTGGCTAGCTCACAACGACGCTATCTTAACTAAAGTAAACTTGAAAAAAAAGAAACATGCAAATCGACGTTAGATGTGCTTATTGCCTAGCAGCAGAAGAGGACACGACACACTTATTCTTCATGTGCCATAAGGCGGCTCTCGCTTGGGAAGTAGTTTGTAGGGGCTTCGGGTGCGCAAGGTTCCCTACTTCCACCGCAGAAGTTTGGGGAACGTGGAGAGAGAGTCTTCTTAGGACCGTAAATAGAGGCGCCTGGGATATATCAGTAGCGGCCACCCTTTGTAGTTAGTCTATGGCTAGACCGAAATGATTTATGTTTTCGTACCATCAACTATAGATTTTCAACTTCGATGCATAAAATTTTTCTTTTCATTCATGATTGGGCAGGATTCGTAGGTGCAAGAAAGAAGCTGAGGATGGATTCGAAGGGATAGTTCATCAGATCGGGAGGACAGCGGCCACTCCCTCAGAAGATTTAGGATGCTACTAAGTTTACAGCTTCAGATGTATTCTGTCAGTTTTCATTATTGTAGTTTGGTAGAGACTTGTGGTGATCTTTTGTTGTATTTTGGGGGGTTGTAGTTGTGCCCCGCATTAGACTTCGTTGTTGTACTACTCTGCTTCATTACATCAGCATTAATGAATCGATGACTTAAGAGTCATCTTTTATCCAAAAAAAAAAAACATTTTTTTTTGAATTTAAACCTTATCAACCAGGATTTTCAAGTTTGTTTTACATTTCTCTTCTTATTGGAGTTGTTCACAATTTCTACACGAGTAATGCCGAATTTCACTACATATTCCATACTACTTTGGTACTACACATGAACTCACACTACGCAATTACATCTATACGCCTTGATAAATGCAAGACATGTCTAAATTAGAGATGGCTAGAATGTTTTGAATATACTTATCATTTCTAGCATTATTTTTCTAGGACTTTTAAGTACAAAGCAGAAACAATTATCAAAAGTACAAAGCAGAAACATCAGCATGTATACATGCAAATTTGCATGTGTATACCTTTCAGATAAAGATTTATTTAATGATAAACATACGCTGGTTTCATTTCAATAAGCACCATCCTCATTCTGTTATAACCAAGGTACCGTCAAAGGTATATTAAGAGAAATACCAAAACAACCAGAACAGCAAACTATCCATGACAAAAAATGACTATTAGAACAAGAAAGATTTGAAGTCACCGCAAGCAAGGTAACATGCCGTGTGTCAAGACATGGAAACGGCTCTGAAATCATTCAAAAGCTGAAAAGTAATTTGTGTCCAGATAGGATAGCAAGCCTAAGAATACATCTAAGAACGAATGATATAAATTGTTAACAATATGACAAGATTTTCTTTGAAATATTAAACTTTTAAGAGGTAGGTGCCCACGCAGATATCCAGAAATTCATCCGCTGTATCATCATCTAACTGGATGCAATTGGCTTAGCAATAGCCCTCTTGATTGCTTCGGCATATGTCCGGTGCTGGTAGGTCAATGTTGATTCCAACAAGTCCCACAACGAAGTTTTTGGGTTCCAACCTGCATTCATGATGTGAAGTAACATTACATTGTTGTAGCAGAAGAATACAAATCAAATGTATACAACAGATAGATCAATTGGAGAATGCAGGGGTAAGACTCTACCAAGTTGTTTGTTGATTATGGTCATATCAGGAATCCTCTTATCACTGTCATCGTATCCTACACCATAGAATTCCTTGGAGCTCACATCCACTGTGGGAACCGCCGGCATTGGCTCCCCTGACACCTTGCAGTACACCTGTTGGATAACAGAGGGAGGAAACCAGAGTGAAATATGTTAATTTCAGTTCAGTTCAATTAAGAAAGGCAATAAAGAGAGCATAAACATTAATCATTTCAGAAATTATGTCTGACTGCAATAAAATACACGCCTGTGTCATCATCTCTGCAAGTTGCTTCACTGTAACCTCATTGTTAGGATTTCCTACATTGAAGATATGGCCATTAGCACGAGCAGGATTTTCCTGTCAAAAGAGAAGTCAACTGTTATTCAACTGGGTCTACAGTTGGGGTAGAAAAGATAAAACAAAATTAAACAATTTGAGGTAACATACAATCATCAAATGAACAGCTTCAATCGCATCCTTGATGTACACAAAGGTTCTCTGAGACTCCCCGCCGTCCACGAGCTTCAGGGGCTCACCACGAAGGAGATTCTGCATACAAGACCTGATCAGTAAATGCTATTGATACCATTTGCTATAATAATACAAATTCTTTTAACCTCGAATGTATATTTGGTACTTACATTGCTGAAACATGCCAGGACCCTTGGAACACCCTCACTTGGGCCATCGATCCCGGGAATAAAGTCCATTCGAGGTCCAATCCAGTTGAATGGCCTCACAATGGTGAACTCAAGCCCATTTTCAGCACCCTCAGCTGCAGAAGGTTCAAAGATGTTATAAAGAAGAAGAAAAAGACGACAAAGAATGTATCAATGACAACAAAAATGAAATTTAGGAATAAATCCTGGGATATACTAATTAAGGTGTAGAGAGAAGAGGAAGAAGAAGCGGCCTCGGAAGTATGCTTACCATAAATCAGCCTTTCAATAAGTTGCTTAGCACATGCATAGGACCATCTCTGTTTCTCGACGGGGCCGAAAATGCATGGTGAAACATCTTCTTTAAGGAGATAAAACTCTGGATCCTGTGGCAGCACCAAATGGCATTGCAAGTTATTAATGTCAACTAGATTGGTTCACTTCACTAACTAGTACCATGAACTCATACCTCTAGAATAAGTGCAAGTAAACAACTATGCTAATCTTGTATAACATGGAGATCGTAAAAAATAAATATAAAAATATAAAAAGGATCAGAAGCCCAATAACATCCACGACCATTGGAGCTGCAAAAGATAGAAACCCATACCTAATTCATAATTTCATTATGAATACTAGGATATTCAGATACTCGGTGAATGCTCGTCTAAAATCCTAAAATTATAGTATTAAGACCGTATTGTAAGTGCCTAAGGATTTAATTATCCAACACATTAATGATGCCAATTGCGTTTTGGTTTGATCTGTTATACATTTATAGAAGACGCTCATTGATGCAATATCATCTTCACATTTATCATATAATTCTATTTGTTGTCATATGAATCCAGATAAAAGATATAAAACAATTCTTAACAAAATTGTCCACATAGAAGTTTATTACCTGTCTGATAATATCACATTATATATATATATATATATATATATATATATATATAATTACATGTAAATGTGTCTATGTGCATGCGTTATTGACTTTTACACCTAGTTCATAGACTATTTATTCATCAGGTAAGTAGTAAGTACTGACTCATAGTACTAGTTCAGTAATTCGTTAAATGGGAACTATTGACTTAATATTATATTGACTTGTATTATAATTTCATTTGACTATCCATCTGTCTTGCAACTATTGACATATGTTCCCAAATTATACTACCCAGTGATTTGTACAAGTTTATTATACTATCTACCAATCTATATTGATGACTTGTTAGATTGATTCCGGATAATGACGGAAATGGAGGACTATATAATTACTGAAATCGAGAAGATAGTCCTGACTCATAATGGTTTCTGGTTGACTTGATACTTGCCAAAAATACAGTGTTAGACAAATACAGAAGTTGAATAGGGAAATAAAGCCAAAATTCCATCCAATAAGTAATCAAAATCCTAGATCGCAGAACCTTAACACGTTGAAGCCAACAAGGATAAAATGGTAAAACATGATCCAGTTATATACACGCGCGCGCACGCGCGCGCACACACACACAAAGAGAGAGAGAGAGAGAGAGAAGATTTAGAAAGTGCGTGCAAGAGAGACTAACATTATAATATATTTTTTATCTGTTAGAAAATAATTTTTTATAGTGTATTATTTATAACACAATTTGTATTTTAATAATCTAAAATTAATTTATCTTTGTATCTTAGCCAGACAAGACCCCGAATGAGAGAATGAATGGGCAGAAGAGCAGATCAGAGAAACCGCGTTATGGATATTGGAAATCAGGTAGCTACTGCCAGACTAATAATATAAACAAATCTTTCTTTTCCTAGACATCGTACAGACTACTCGATGCGAGCCCGTAATTAGCCTAGCCCGCGTTGATAACTCTCTCTCTCTCTCTCTTGATCTTCTTATTGAGTAGTAAAACTAGCTATTTGTCTATCCTATAATGTCTACTAGATAATTATTATCTTAAGCCACTAGTTAATAATCTGTACGTCTACTGGTAATATTAACTTAATAACTCTTCATTAACCATAGGCAGATAATCAAATTGTATTACAAATTCATGATCAATCTCTCTACTAGGAAATTATGTGGTCTACATTAAGAAAAACAATAAAGCGTTTACTCCAAACGTTTGTGAGGGCTACATAAATCCTTTCATAATTGTTTTCTACTCTCTGCTCATTATTAGTCTCCCATGCTAAACAGGACCATCTACTCTGGCTTAAACAAACCAGCCTAACGGCTTATATCACTGATTCAATATATCTGTGTGTATGGTTGTACTGTTTGATTTTCTTCATAATCATTCTACACTCTATACTATCTAAATCTTAATTAATTAATTTATATCTCTATGCAGTGAGTGTTAACTTTCAGCGGGCTGATCATACTATCTATATCATCTCTAGTTCATTAAACTACATGAAGGTGGTGTTGGGGCAGGGCCTCGGGGCACAGGAGAGACATTAACTTATAGAAAGTTTCAACAAATGCTCAGCTACTTGATTCAGTTGACTGCGGTAAGATCCATACAAATGCACTGAGAGTTATTTTTACTTTTCCAATGCATTAAATGAGTTATAAATTGAGGACCAGGTCATGTGCAAGAATCTAACATACATTATTCACATCAAACATTTGAGCTAAAACTTTACTATTACACCATCAAAATAAGTAGTGTTCATTGTAATAGACTTTTGTAGACTCAAAATGTACGCAAGGGAGAAACACTGGAGCCCACAAGCTATTAATGAAGGTGCTTTTACAAGCACTCCACATTCTTGTGTACTTCAGTCTATTATCAGTAAGTTGAGTACACAAAAGCATTATTCATCCCAAATAGGTTTTGTGAAGACAACCTATATTCAAAAGTGTGAACATCATTAAATGCCCATACAACCATATTTCTACATTATTAGTGGTGAATATTCGTTTACTTTCTAGAAAGCAGTAAAAGAAAACATACGCACTGCATGTGCAAATAATTATACTAGCATCCAGTTTTTTTCCTATAATTTTATAATCGAAGTGTGTAGTCAATCTATAATTGTGTTTTTCGAAAAAGAAAGAATAAATGGACTTGAAAGATGGGCTGAGAATAGATTCAATTAAAATTGACAGAAGTAAACAATATTTGATTGATAGATGGGGGCTCACTCAACCATAGCAACATTGGAGATCAACCCTTCTAACATGTGGAGACTCACCAATCACAAAAGTAAGGGCTAGCTTACACTTGCGAGGAATGACTCGCTCTCTTACAAGCTCTAAGCGCTTTAAAAATGTTTGAGGAGAGATTTTAGTTGAACATTTTTAAAGCGCTTAGCCCTTGACAGTTGAGACTACAAGCTTTCCAACTTAGTTAGGTTATGTCTAACTGCCAAAAATAAAACTGCACTAGAGGTGAAAAGAGAATTTTGGAAAAACTGAATTAAAAAGTATTATGCTCAAAGCAATTTTTCAAAATTCAAATTTTTTCTCCTTTCCCACCAACCTTCAATAGATGTTTCAGATTTATGGAGAAGTGTCTTAGCTGCCTCAAGATAAATCTTAAGTCAAAACACACAATACTGTTGCAAATAACATTTTTTTGTTCAAAAAATACCAAACAGACATTTAGAGTTGCATGTCGTGGTCAGGTTTAGAGAGTAATTAGCACAAGCATCGAGTTTCCAACGACCATTGATTTGAGAAATCCATATGTACATTTTGTGGATTGTGTTGCATTTATCATAATTATTAACCATCAAAATGGTCTGCAGGGTACTCAAAAACAATTGAAATTCAGCAATTTGGCAAATTATTTACACTTTACACTGTCAAACATCAGAAACTGGACCTTGTGCAAGATATATGTACTCTCTTCCTATTAACTGCTCCAAAAATGCCTACTCATACTGTATAACATCTTGCGTGCCTGAATATTCACCTGTACCAAAGCGAACCTACTCGCTGGCAACCTTCAGAATTACTTAGTATCAATATATTTAGTCTATCACACTAGCTTTGTGATGCCAAATCCATCTAACTCTTGAAAATGGTTGTTCATTCTAATGATACAGAAATGTGTATTATAAATTACTCATTAGTTCATAATTAGTATATATATTACGAGTAACATATATAGTTAATTAAGTTAACATACCTAAAACTCAATCACTAATCTGCAAATATATAACTAATTCAATAATAAGAAATAACTATATATAATGATAAGTAAACAAAAATTAACTCAAACCAGTAATTCACAATTAAGAATTAAACAAAAGTCAAATCATGAAACCAACAAGGCCTAACTAGTAAATATTAACTAGTAAGTGTATAATAACTAAATCAAATCAGTATACACACACACAAACCACTCTTTACTTTTATTAGCCTTTTAACGCTTTTTAATGTTTTTAGCACTTTCTAATGTTTTTTTAGTGTTTTCTGTGAAAAAAACAACAACTATTACTTTATGACCTAATTTTGCCAATGCAAGTGCCAACATGTCACTGCTTTCGATCCACTTTATACAGAATTTTGCCAATTGAATGGTACTCTTTTCAGCAAAATGTCAAAACTAATCAAATACGACAAAATATGAAGTAGTGAAAAAAGAATCAACAACTAAATCCTAGAGAGGGTTAAATCTTGTTATATAAAGCTAAGCAAACAAAGCAGCAAAGTTAAAGACTACAAGAAGATGCCAAAAATGCAAAACAATTAGATTACGGACAAATAGTCTCTACTTCCTCTCCATCCTTGTGTCTTGTCCACGGAATATGAGACTTGTGTGTGTGGTTTTTACTCCTCATAGTATCTATAAACTATATGCATATAACCTACTATACAATCAGTTTGACCGTAAAACGTAATTCATCGGGGCAAAATTTTGTTCATCCAAAACACGCTTCTCAATGAGCAAAGCGAAAGGATATAGTCACCTGTCGCAATGGGTATACCTCACGAGGAAGCTCCCAATCGTCTTCCGGTAGACTTCACGAAAGTGGGATAAATTTGTCGGATAAATAAAACAAAAAATAGAAGCTTCACTAGTTAAATACAACAAGAAGATGCCAAATATGCAAGAATAATAAGACTAGGGTCCTATTTTTTTCCTTCCATATGGTAACTCTGTGAGTGTATATTTTATTCTTTGTATGATCCACAACCTATATGTGTAAAAAAAACCGGCACCGACATAACACAATGCACTGACACGGAATTCGATGAGTTATAATCACCTGTCGCAGAGGATGCTCTTTGGGAAGGTAACTCCCAATAGTCTTCCCATACACCTCGCAAGTCGAGAAATGTATCAGCCTCTTCCCGTTCTCCGAACAATACTTAACCTACACACCACATCATAATTCACACCAATCAAACTCTAACAATTCAAGATCTACGCCGACAAACAAAAACGCCGAGATCAGAAAGAAACCCTCACCACCGGCAGCGCATCGATGAAGTTGCTGTAGATCGTGTCCAGAGGGCGCGTGTTGTAGTCCGCCGGCGTGCAGATCGCCGCCAGGTTAATCGTCTAAAATCAAAACACACAGATCTAAATCAAGAACTGCCAGGTGTAGGGAAAATAAAGAAAACGGAGAAAATCAAGAAGTGTACGGACCAGATCGGACATTTTGATGAGGGATTCGAGGCGGGAGTCGTGCTTGATGTTGAGGCGGTGGAAGTGGATGCGGCCTGACCAGGGGTGGGTCCCACCGGAGGAGTTGGACTCCTCGTCGAGGAGGTGGCGGATCTTGTCGTTGTAGACGTCGACGGCGAGGACGGTGTGGTCGGTCTCGGACATGAGCTTCTCGCAGAGGTGGGACCCGATGAAGCCTCCGGCGCCGATCATGCAGATCGTCATCGCCTTTATCGGCTTCCCGTCCAGATCCACTCTCGACATTGTTAGATCTAGATCTGGATCTCGACAATCACCGATAACAAAAATGAATCTTGAATAACGACGGTGGGTTTGAGAGAGAGAGAGAGAGGGACTGATTTGGAGATGATGGGATGGATCTTGAAAATGAGGAAAGAGATGTTTTTAGAGCGGAGTGAGGTGAGAGGCTTGTGAAATTTGTGGGTCGAAGGATCGGTTTTATATATGGGGAGAGATGCGGATCGATCATTTCTTTTCTTTCTTTCCGGGCAATTTGCAGGTAAATGCAGGTGGGACCTCCTTCTCGGATTTATGGCCTTGTATTATACTTTGTTTTGCAATTTGCATACATTTTTGCGAACTTAAATTGCTCAGTTGCTCTGATAGCAACTGTATAACTAGAGTACATTTTAGACATAAATGATGGTGAGTATTTCGCATCGATTACCCCAGGGTGGGGGGTATTTTTATAAGGATCCATGAAATTTTGTGGTATTAGAATCGGTGCTTCAACTTGTTTCGTCTTTAAATTCCACTAGTATTATACACGTGCTGTGCACGTAGGGAGAAATTTGGGAAATGAAAAGGACAAAAAAAAAATTACCTGCACGTGCGCTGTACGGGTTGGGTTATGGACAAAGGCCTTCTCCCATTATAGTAGTAGAGATATATAGCATTTAATATTTAGCGACACTACAGCCGTTAAATTTGGAGGAAAAAATAAAATTAAAAAAAAATTGATGGAAGATGATGATCTGTCTATTTTTTTAGTAAAAAAAATGGTATTTTCATAATATATGAAAGAAAAATAAATGAGGAACTTGTCATAACGGAATTTGATCTTCTATCCGATGTTTTACGATTTTTTTTCTAAATAATGATATTTATGTAATTATTTGAGTGATTATTTCGTAACTTTTTGGAATAAAGTTTATGGAAAAAATTGCGGACGGAAGATCTTAAAAATCAAAAAAATTTAAACAGACAAAGCTTGATCATCTGTCTTCTATATTTAGCATTTGTCTAACGCAACTGCTATCTTTAGCAATCGATTGTTCGCTCATATACTAATTTTTTTGTTTTTAGCCAATGATAGTGGGATGTTTTTTCATCTCAAATGCTAATATTTAAATTTTTAGTAAACAATAGTAGATGCTCTAACACCTATATCTTGAGTTATAGGATTTGTATTCATAATCTATATATTATTTTTATTTATTTATTTTTACGTTAGATGACTTATGATATTCAACCTATTTAATTTTTACTTGAGTTAAAGATTTTAATGTTTGTAACACGTAAAGAGCATCATGGTGTTCGGTATTTATTGGTGACTAATGAATAGTAACGTGCATTGGGAAATTTTGATGCCATGATAAAGATATTTGCTAAATGTTTTAGTCCAACAAATATATTATTAATTTGAAAGTAACCTACTCCTGTATATTGTTGTTATTGATTAATATATTTTTTGATGGCTGAAGCCTTTTGGCTCTATCCGATACATCTCTACTATTTTAATGGGAGAGTTGGGGTTGTAAACAAACAAACCCTAATTTTGTAACTGAGTAAACACGTGCAATATACGGCAAACTAAATCCACCAAACATACCCGTGTGATGCACGTGCAGCTCCTAAAAAAGGAATATTTTAGCAAATGCTCCCATTTAAAATGTGAAAATTAGTATATACCCCCACTATTTTTAAAAACTAAGAAATACTCCTATTTCTAATCTAATATTATAATGGGAGAAGACCTTAGTGTCATTTATAAATGTTTTGTCAATCTATCAACCCGTGCAATACACGTACATAACTATTATAAAGGAGATTCTAAGTTCAAATCCAAATTATGCCTAAATTTTTATTTTAAAAAACTATATTTATTAAGACGTACATCGGACGTGCAAATTACTAGTCAAAAAGAAAGTAACCTACTCCTTCCGTCCCATAATGTAAGTTATTAGAGTTTTTTTTTCTTTCTCATAATGTATGTGGCTTTAGATTTTTTGAAAATGTCTTAACATTTTTAAATATGTATTAATTATTTTTCTTTGAGACTTTCAGTTTTGTCATTGTATATCCATTTAAATTTTCACCTAAAAATTATTACTAGCTCATGCAAGAAAATGGTAAGTCTGCCATTTTACGAATACTAGCTCATGCAAGAGCTTCAATAATAAAAAATCTATTTCTATTATAAAAGCCACAATAAAAAAAAAATTCTGTCGGGATAAGATCTGGACCGTTGATCTATTATATTGATCACCACGATCAAAGGCTCAAATTAAATAACTTAATAAGAACGTGTATTACACGTGCAATGTTTTAATAATTGAAATATATATATCTTTAACTAATATCTCTCTGCCTCTTCTCTCCCGATATCTCCCCCAAATCCATATCCAATTCCATCCCAATCCGAATCCCCCTGTCCTTCCAATCCTCCAAACCCTAACCCTAATCCTATCCATACTCCAACATCGTCACATTCTTCCAAGAGAACTGATCCCCCCCGCCCTCCTCGTCTTGGCGACTCTCCCATCGACGCCGACACCAACAACTTCCTCGCCATCCTCGCCCGATCTCCCCATCTCCCCATTGGCCGTGACTTGACTCCCATCTCCCCATTGGCCTCTTCTCCCACGGCTGCATCATCGTCGACTGCCTTGGTACCTACTACAATTTGCTGCTTTAATTTTTTATTTTCGTTAAAAATCGGTTATTGATTTGTATTAAAAAATCTGATTTGGATTGAATTGGGGGCAGCTGAGAGATTGGAGCTGCCGTTTGTGTCGCCGTTCCTGGACCAGAGCGGGAGGATCGAGGTACATGGGATGAACTCCTGCTGTGGTGATGATCTTGTAAGTGTTATTGTTTTTAGTGGTACGGTTGTTTGATTGCTTAATCACTTATCACATTGTTGTTTGCTTCTTTTGTTGGTTTGATTTTTTTTTTTTTAATTATAAATTTGATTTCGCTTTGATATTGTAATGACATTTACTTGTTTGCTTACAGTACTTGTATTACTTGTTTGCTTGGTACTTGTATCTGATTGTAAAATGTTTGTTTTGTGACAGTTTTGTAAGCAGTGTAACCTTCAAGTAGTGTTATATTAAATTTTGTTGCTGAAATTTTGAAGATGGAAATTCAAGCAAAGAGAGACTATAATAGGAGAAGATATGCTAACATGACTCTTGAGCAAAGAAAACGAAAAAATCAATCTTCGAACAACAAACCTGACAATAAAAGGCAAAGGAAGAAAAGTTGTTTGTTGACGGCTCAACTCAATACATCAAATTCTATAAATGAAGGTCAGTAATAACTACTTTTGAGTTTGTATTAGACTAACATATTTAAATAAAAAAAAACTAACTTAATAGTTTATTGAAACAGATGGTACAACAAACAATATTATCAATGAAAATGATGATTATGATCCTTCATGCTCTGAATTGCATATATTGGATAAGCCCCGTTTTTGCACTTATTGTTTTGCAAAAGTATTTCAATATGAGACTCCAGCATTTTGTTGCTATAACGGACAAATTAGGTTGGCTCCCACTGTTGTACCTGAAGCATTAAAAGCTTTATATACTTCTTTGGATGAGGAATCAAAAGAATTCAGAAATAAAATACGTGCATACAATAGCATATTCTCTTTTACATCATTTGGTGTTAAATTGGACCATAATCTAGCTAACTCAAAGCAAGGAATCTATACATTCAGAGTTCAAGGACAAGTTTATCACACCTTACCTTCTATAGCCAAAGGTGACAGTGCACCACGATACCTTCAGTTGTATATTTATGACACCAATAATGAGGTTGAAAACAGAGTTAGTGCAATACCTTCAGCAAATGTTGATAAAATATTGGTTAAAAAGTTATTGGAAATATTATCAGTCAATCCTTATGGCAAATTTTTTCGTTCAATGAAGGATAATCAATATGCAGATAGCCATGATATTGTTATCAAGTGTAATGCTCAAGTTGATCAAAGAGTATATAATACTCCAACATCAGATCAAGTGGCGGCAATATGGATTGAAGGAAATGATTCATCACCAGTTGATGGCCGAGATATTCTCATTAATTCACGCTCCGGATTGCATCGTATAGTAAAACATTACTTTGGATGCTATGATCCTTTACAGTATCCATTGCTTTTTCCTTACGGAGAAGTTGGATGGCACCAAAATATTAAGAGAAAATGTCAATATACAAGTGATGTCATAGACCAGAATGATAGGGTTGAATTGACATCTGAGAATGAAATTTTTGACAGAGAAGAGAGTGATATTCTTAAAGGAAGTAAAAATAGAGTATCTTGCAGAGAATATTATTGCTATAAACTTCAAATTCGAGAGAATATTTTTTCCCCCATCCATTATGCTGGAAGATTATCGCAACAATTTTTAGTTGATATGTACATAAAGATGGAAACAACAAGATTGGACTTCTTTCGGAATGGTGGCCAAAAAAAAATTCGTGCAGAATTATACAAAGGTGTAGCCGACAGTGTGTTAGCAGGTGAAACAAGAGGGGAAAATGTTGGTCAGAGATTAATACTCCCGGCATCATTTATTGGTGGACCAAGAGATATGAGACGCAGATATTTGGACTCAATGGCGTTGGTTCAAAAATATGGTAGACCTGATTTGTTTATAACTATGACTTGCAATCCCAAATGGAAAGAAATTCATGATGAGTTAAAGCCAGGACAACATAGTCAAGACAGGCCAGATTTAGTATCACGAATCTTTCAAGCCAAGTTACAAGATCTAAAAGACCAACTTTTCAAAAAATTTATTTTTGGACCTGTAATTGCCCATGTTCATGTTATTGAATTTCAGAAGAGAGGGTTGCCACATGCCCATATTTTAGTCATAATGAAGCATGGATATAAGATATCTACTCCTGACATGTATGACAAAATGGTATGTGCAGAAATTCCAAATAGCATTAAATATCCTGAACTGTATGCATTAGTTGTGAAGCATATGATGCATGGCCCATGTGGAATTCTTAAAAAGACAAATGTATGCATGCGGAAGGGATCTTGCAAGGACAACTATCCGAAACAGTTTTGTGAAAAGACTTCTCAAGGAAAGGATTCGTACCCAATTTATAGGAGAAGAAATAATGGGCAAAAAGCCAAAGTAAGAAATCATATGCTCGATAATCGATGGGTAGTTCCATATAATCCATACTTATTGACTCGGTACAACTGTCACATAAATATTGAAATATGTTCTGGGATAAGCGCAGTTAAATATCTTTATAAATACATATATAAAGGTCATGATCGAGTGTCATTACGAATTGCACCTTCTGATAAAGAAACTATTGTTGATAAAGAAACTACTATTGACGAGATCCAACAATTCCAAGATGCAAGATGGGTATCGGCACCAGAAGCTATATGGAGAATCTTTGAATTTGATCTTAATGAAATGTATCCTTCTGTTAGAAATTTGCAATTACATCTTCCTAAAAGCCATTATGTGTATTATGCAGAAAATCAAAATTTAAAAGATTTGGTACAACATGATTACTTTTCAAAGACAATGTTGACCGAATTCTTTGAACAAAACAGGTTTGATTGTATTATTTGAGTTATCTAAAGTTTACAATCAAGATTTTTTTAGATTGAAAAAAAATTATAGATACAATTTTGACTTTTTGTTTTTAAAAATGAACAGGAAAGATAAAGATGCACGAAAATACCTGTACAAAGAATTTCCGGAACACTATGTATGGAACAATACAGGAAAGAAGTGGACGAAAAGACGAAAACAATTACAGATTGGTCGAATAAATACCGCCAATCCTATTGAAGGAGAACGTTACTATCTACGGTTATTGCTGAATCATGTTCCTGGGCCAACATCGTTTGATGACCTACTCACTTTTAATGAAATAAAGTGTGCAACTTTCAGAGAATCTGCAGAGAAACGAGGATTATTGGAAACAGATAATAGTATTTCAGAATGTCTAAATGAAGCGGCAAACTTTCAAATGCCTTCAGAATTACGAAGACTTTTTGCGACAGTGTTGATTTATTGCCAACCAACTTGTGTGAAGAAGTTATGGGAAGAAAATTTTAAAGCATTATCCGACGACTTCAGAAAACAAGATGCCTCACTGGAAAGCCAAATTTTCAAAACATTAGCTTGCATCAATATCTTCCTAGAATGCATGGGAAAGAGCATAACAGATTATGATCTACCACGAGTTGATTTATATGATTATAACAATAATGAAGATATGAAGGAGATCAATGACGAACTGAGCATTATCACCCCTCCAGAAGACCTGCTTTCCTCATCAAGGCTTAATAATGAACAGAAAAATGCATATGACAATATCATGAAGCGCATATATAATAATCAACATGGTGTATTTTTTATCGATGGTCCTGGTGGAACAGGAAAAACATACTTGTATCGTGCAATTCTTGCTACATTAAGGACAAACGGAAAGATCGCAATTGCCACAGCATCATCAGGAGTCGCAGCTGCAATTATGCCAGGAGGACGAACTGCACATTCAAGATTTAAGATACCAATCACAAAAATTGATGACAAAAGCATGTGTAGCATTTCAAAGCAAAAAGGCCTTGCAGAACTACTGAGAAAGGCAGTCTTAATTATATGGGATGAAGCACCAATGTCAAATCGTAAAAATGTTGAGACATTAGATCGTACTTTAAGAGATTTAATGAACTCTAATAAGCCATTCGGTGGTAAAGTTATGGTATTTGGTGGAGATTTTCGACAAGTCCTTCCAGTGGTACCACATGGAACGAGAGAACAAACTGTTGCTTCTACCTTAGTAAAATCAAATCTATGGCAAGAAATGGAAATTATACAATTACAACAAAATATGAGGGCAATATCAGATAAATTATTCAGTGACTTTTTGCTTCGAATAGGGAATGGAGAGGAGCCTGTTGTGGGCGATGATTTAGTTCAAATTCCAAAGGAGATGATCATTGAATACATAAATGATGAAGTATCAGAGAATGCCTTGCTTGATAATGTTTTTCCTTCACTCCATCAACATGCACACTCTCCTGGCTACATCACCACGCGTGCTATTTTAGCAGCAAAAAATGAGTGGGTTAATTCATTAAATGATAGAATGATTGCTAGATTTCCTGGAGAAGAAGTTACTTACTTCAGTTTTGATTCTACAATTGATGATCCTCATAATTTATATCAACAAGAATTTCTTAATTCACTTATCCCAAATGGTCTTCCAACACATAAACTAATATTGAAAAAAAAATTCTCCAGTTATATTATTAAGAAATCTAGATCCATCACAAGGTTTATGCAATGGAACAAGAATGGTATGTCAAGATTTTAGAGACAATGTTATCCTTGTAGAAATATCAACGGGTCAATTTTCTGGTAAACGTTTTTTTCTTCCAAGGATACCCTTATGTCCGAACGAAGATGAGAATTATCCTTTCAAATTTAAAAGGAAACAATTTCCAGTTCGGCTTTGTTTTGCCATGACAATTAACAAGGCACAAGGACAAACAATACCACATGTTGGAGTTTATCTGCCAAATAATGTATTTTCTCATGGACAACTATACGTTGCTCTTTCTAGAGGAATGTCCATGAAAGATACTAAAGTTCTAATAAAGCCAGATCAGCATGCTAAGCTTAAAGGTTCATACACCAAAAATGTGGTTTATAAGGAAGTGTTAATGCCTAAGGTAGGTTATTTCTGTTTGTTTTCTTTCAAGTTCTTAAGATGTAATAGAATTAATTCAGGCAAACTGGCCGTCGATTTTGTTTGCAATGGCAGGTGGAATTGTCCTTAGCCTTGGAAACTTAGCTACTCAATACGCCTGGGCGTTTGTTGGTCTCTCAGTAACCGAAGTGATCAGCTCAAGTATGACAGTTGTTATAGGTATGCATACTGTATAGATCTTATCGCATTATTTCATATTTTGGCTGAACATATCTCTGATTTGTCTTTTTCAATTTCAGGCACAACCTTGAACTATTTCTTAGACGATCGCATCAATAAAGCTGAAATTCTTTTTGCCGGAGTAGGCTGCTTCCTGATTGCAGTTTTTCTGGGAGTTGCTGTACACTCCTCTAATTCAACTGATAACGAAGTGAAACTCAGTGGTTCTTCAATTAAAGGCGATATCAGGTATGTTTTTCCAACTGTTTTCTAGACATGTTTCAAGAATTTGGCTATCTCGTTCTTGAAACAAATGGTCATGTCTATGTAATGGACCATCACTTAGTTCACTATTTTCTATCTGTTGCAGTATTGCTGGATATATGAATGGGGAGCATTAAGAAAACCATCACTGTTGATACACCAACATTGCAGAAATGTTGTACACAATAAATTATACAACAAGAATTGTTATATGTGATATGAATCTGAAATGAAATGACTCCAAAATAGCAATTCCCATACGGCATAGACAAATAAGGATCACTTGACTTGCAAATTCCTTTCACGTTTAAATCATTAAATTCCTGAAAAATTTCTCCTATTAATAGTGGCTTCTCAGAGTTGTTGTACCTTGTCCCAATACTTACCATTAAAAATGAATCAGTGGTTTTCCATAAAAGAATCTGGAGGCCCCCAGTTGTGTTTTTTTTTTCAAATCATCTGAATGAGTGTTTCTGTTGGTTTGTGAACTTCCTCACCAAGAGGTGTTTTTTTAGATTCATCATTAATAGGTGTATTAACTGCAAAACCCATTTTCAATAATGGATCTTCTTCAATAATGGTTTTTTTAGATCTCCACGTCAAGCTTCAAGCATGCAAGGCTGAGCTTGACTCAGCACTGGCAGCAGAATCCAAATCTTCTTCAGCATCCACTGACCTGACTTTCGCCCTTCAGCAACTTCAATTAGAAACTGAGAATTCACTTCAAGAGGCGGAAGCTATGAAGAAAGAGGCTGAAACAATAAGAAAATGGACTGAATCAGCCAGAATCACCTTGTCTGAGACAGCATATGAGAGATCAGATTCCTTTTTTCGGATTAGAATGATGAGTTTTCCTATTTGTCACCATGTTTACATAAGAAAACAATCATTTACATGGAATCTTTAGCATTTTCTTCTAGAGTGTTGTTTATGAAGCTGCTGCTTGATTAAGATATTTTGATGTACAACTGCTATTATACTATTACTTATCTAATCCTCTATTGCTTTCACCCAATAGCTTTTGACACTTAATTTAGATCTGGAATAGTAGGTGGATATGGTAAGCAACATGGATACTTTTTTGTCGTATCAGAATTTAATCCATACATTAAGCATATAAAAGCATTCAACTGCCCGTAAGTAAACATGAAGAAGATTATCAGGTGTGAAGATGCTTTCCCTTTTTTGTACATTGATTTAAATTAAGCTGTCAAGATGGAAGATGTTGTTTAAGTTTGCAACCAGGTTTCTGATTATAAAAGGTTAATTCTCCAGAAGTGTAAATTAAGTCATGTTTCAATTACAAATCAGAAGCTAACACTTAAGAATGATGTGGCACTTCATCATGAGAATATGAAAATTTGACTCGAATCAACAGCGAAGAGGGTAAACTGTGTCCCTCATTATGAGAGAGTTGGATGTCGAACTTGCTGTTTGACCGCGGCAAATTTGTAGAGGCGGACCGAGGACGAAGATGGATGTAATTAATAACTGATGGAAAGAGCTTGATCTAGCTACATTCACATCAATATCCAGCAATATGAGAACGCCCCTACCACTTTGCTACCAAACATGCATTATAGTTCGTCGGGTTATTAACAGGTATAAAGCTTGATAATTGTTTATACTTTTGACATACACTTGACGAGGATCGTCTTGTCTGGAAGGGAAATGTCTACTTTCTTGGTTTGGAAAAAATATCCAGCTTAAATGTCCTAGATCTGCAATAGCCAGTCCTCTTCACTGCAATATTTTCTATTTACTCTTCATTTATTTCAGAACAAACAGGGGATACTCTTCAAGTTAATTTAGACTTGCTTCATGCAGAAAGACATCAAGAAGGTAATGTTTTTACTGCCTGCATGATGAGTGGATTAGTTAAATTTTCCTACCGGATTATTACGTGATCCACACTTTCCGTGAAGGTAACAGTGGTGTTGATTATATCCTGAATCTATGTATAGAGGTGAAGAAGTACTATATCTGTTTTGTAGACTGTTAATTTTCTTTAGGTTTGTATTTAGTATTTACACAAACAGATATGTAGTACATGAAAATCACAGTTAGATTTAGGAGTGTAAATAGTATAGTCTAGCTGCAACCTAATTATTTGCTAATCGCTACTAACTTATAAGTAATCAGCTAGCTATATGGTTGCTATCAATTCAATTTCCAGCAATTTTGGAGAGTGTTTGATCCTTAGTGGTGTTTCGAGTTTAAATGCATTAATACACACAAATGGTACAACATTTGCAGTGAAATAAACATTGATTGTTTTGGATTAGAGCCAGAGGTGCCACGCTGTAGACATTGATTGTTTTGGATTGAACAGAAAATACAATGTTATGTTTGCAAGAATTATGGTCATCTTTGTTGTATATTATGCAAATTTATCCATAGGGTTTCATGGCAAGTTGTTTCTTGGCAAATGTCCTTTGAACCTTAGTATATTATACTGCAGAGGTCGTTAATGGTGTTAATGGTGATTAATTTGCTTCGAGCCGGAGGAATCAATTTACTCCAATCATTTGCCTCATACATTAGGAATGCAATCCAAGGCTATAAGCATAGATTGATCTGTTTGATGGCTATAAGCATAGTTTGAATGATTGATCTCACTTGCTTAGTCAATGTTATGGATTTAAAACAAGATGAACAATTTTGACCGTTCATAAAATTTTAAGTTTTAACAAAATATTTCCCCAAGTACTCATTGATAATAGTTTAGGTTATATGCAGATTACAAGTGCCCTAAAATTTCCATATTATATATTCACATTGTCATCAATAAATGCCTAGCTGATCGTTGTATCATGGAGATAAATGTTTAGTTCTTCAAAAATGATAATTAAAAAGATATATATATATCCTATAAAAGTAGCATAATATGATTTAATTTGAATTTTAACAATTTTTCTTCTTTATATTACAACTATAAGTTTTAAATTTATAGGCATTCTCAATAACGATGCTGCTGAGGCACGTACTAAATATTTTGAATGGAGAAATGCTAATTGAATTCTAACTATTTTTTGAAACTGACTTCATCATCTCATTATATTACAACTATAATTTTTAAATTTTTGTATCTATAAACTTTTACTTGATTTTTCCATCATCTATTTTGAACTCTTAGGAGCCATTCTCAGCCGTCGATGTATAAATCAACTTAAGCCAATTACTGTTAGATCATTAGATCTTAATTCAACTTTCAGATTTATCTCGAAACCTCCAAAAATAAAAATTCAAATTAAATTAATCATACATCACATATTCAATTTATAGGATCATATTATATTTATTTAAAAATTAGATATAAGAGATATACATTCACCTCAAGTTAATGTTTCCCTATAGGCTATAAATACCCAATAAAATTGTCAGACAAATTCATTGCAAGTTTCGTCTCATCACAAGTTCGCAAATTGGAAGGTCGCAAATTGGAAGGTTAGGTTGTTCGTGAAGCAATCAAAGGTAAAATTAACGAAGAGAAATTCCACTTTTTCTACATAATTTTTATACATTCTGAATTCTTGTTTAATGCAAATACGCTTGATATTTTATTCTGTGTGTTAAATGATATTATTTTCTTGTACAAACTGTAAACAGTATGTATGGAACTAACTATCTCCATACATATTTTAGATTGTTTTTCTGCTTTCATTTATTCTTGCAATATTTATTGCAAATTTCCATACATATTTGTTTAATGCAAATTTATCTTTTTTCTTGTGATTGTATCCCTGCTTTCAGTGTTCCTGCAGGTTAGTTTCATACATAATTTTCTTGTTGAAACATCATATATTTTCAATTAATTATTCCCTCTCGCTGTAGGATTTGAAATTTATAAAGGATTTGAAAATGTCATTAAGTTGTCATTAAGTTGCAACATACAAGATTGAAAATTTTCCATTAAAAAAGCAAAAATCACCATTTTTAGTGGTATATGGGTAATTAATAACTGATGGAAAGAGCTTGATCTAGCTACTATATTACGTGTTATGTATATAGTTCAGGATCTGAGCACAAATATCCTGAAATTTATCCACTATCAGGTTTAGGCTTGATGTGTTATAGCACTATCTTTTGCGTTAAATTAGAGATGAGCCATTGGGTGCATCAAGTCTGAATAAGACCTACTGTTTGTATATTTCTTTCAAATTTTAAGTAGGAAAATTATTGGGAGTCTATTTGTTCGACACTTGCTATTCAGGTTGCCATCAGGTTTTTCCTGGATTCTAACAATAATTTGTAAATAATGCAAACTCCTCCTCGAGTCTGATAGACCAATAAAAAATCACAAGTTAAGGCACAATATTTGGTTGTAGATCTCTAACAGATGTAAAATTTTTCTTTTGTTGGTATTGGTTAAAAAACCTCAAAACCTTAATGTATGACTGAAGCCTAAACTAAGGCTATATCTAACTGATTAAAATGGGCATATAAGCTTGCTTAATCCTAGCACAGGATCCTACCTTCTTAAATCCCTGAAACAGCCCAGTTCATACTTTTAGGAACCTTTTTTTTAAATCAATTTAAATATTTGTGTGATATCAGTTGTCTATACTACTTATCCTCTGCTCTCACAATCAGACAATGCAAATGCTTACGATCATTTTTTTTTCTTTGTTGATATAAATATTTACTAGCTTTAGGTTCTATTTCTACTGAAAAACAACAAATTTTTCTAGACCTATTGTAAAACATAAACAAAATTTAATTTTATATGTCCATATATATATATATATATATATATATATATATATATATATATATATATATATATATATATATATATATACAACGTCAGTAACTAAAAAAATTGTAACCCAACTTGCCTACACATTCAATCATTTTCTTCCGCAGAACTCGACTGTTAACTGTTAGAATGAAGTCATGAACAACATTCAGGGATTATCTAAATACAAAACCACTTAAATAACCCAACTGACACTACTTGCAAAACTTACATGCTAAGCGCATTAATAGCCGGCACTTAGTTATTAACCATGAATTGACAAAACCAGAGACAAATTGAGGTCGTCCAAGATTTTCCATTTCTACAAGTTTTGCTTGTAACCATCATACAGACATATTAATTTGTCATCATCTTAATTCTATAACTTACTGAGTTGACTACTTATTTGAAGTACTTGTAGCCAGACTAGGACAAGGTTTCTCTAATATGACATAATTATTTAAAATCACATACATAGCTTACATTACTTAAGTTTTCTTCTTGGAATACATATGAAGACATGAAGTAGGGATTAAGATTTTTCAGTTTGATTTTGAGTTGTTTGACCGAAAAAAGCACTTTTTGCCAATATGTGTCCTATTAAATGCAAGGAACTTTGCCCATTTGTTCTTCAGTCATTATATGGAACATTTCTACTATATTTAGACCAAGAATTGTACTTCCAAACTTCTAATATGACATTTAGCAGCCGATTAATCCATTAGCATATGAGAGATCAGATTCCTTTTTTCGGATTAGAATGATGAGTTTTCCTATTTGTCACCATGTTTACATAAGAAAACAATCATTTACATGGAATCTTTAGCATTTTCTTCTAAAGTGTTGTTTATGAAGCTGCTGCTTGATTAAGATATTTTGATGTACAACTGCTATTATACTATTACTTATCTAATCCTCTATTGCTTTCACCCAATAGCTTTTGACACTTAATTTAGATCTGGAATAGTAGGTGGATATGGTAAGCAACATGGATACTTTTTTGTCGTATCAGAATTTAATCCATACATTAAGCATATAAAAGCATTCAACTGCCCGTAAGTAAACATGAAGAAGATTATCAGGTGTGAAGATGCTTTCCCTTTTTTGTACATTGATTTAAATTAAGCTGTCAAGATGGAAGATGTTGTTTAAGTTTGCAACCAGGTTTCTGATTATAAAAGGTTAATTCTCCAGAAGTGTAAATTAAGTCATGTTTCAATTACAAATCAGAAGCTAACACTTAAGAATGATGTGGCACTTCATCATGAGAATATGAAAATTTGACTCGAATCAACAGCGAAGAGGGTAAACTGTGTCCCTCATTATGAGAGAGTTGGATGTCGAACTTGCTGTTTGACCGCGGCAAATTTGTAGAGGCGGACCGAGGACGAAGATGGATGTAATTAATAACTGATGGAAAGAGCTTGATCTAGCTACATTCACATCAATATCCAGCAATATGAGAACGCCCCTACCACTTTGCTACCAAACATGCATTATAGTTCGTCGGGTTATTAACAGGTATAAAGCTTGATAATTGTTTATACTTTTGACATACACTTGACGAGGATCGTCTTGTCTGGAAGGGAAATGTCTACTTTCTTGGTTTGGAAAAAATATCCAGCTTAAATGTCCTAGATCTGCAATAGCCAGTCCTCTTCACTGCAATATTTTCTATTTACTCTTCATTTATTTCAGAACAAACAGGGGATACTCTTCAAGTTAATTTAGACTTGCTTCATGCAGAAAGACATCAAGAAGGTAATGTTTTTACTGCCTGCATGATGAGTGGATTAGTTAAATTTTCCTACCGGATTATTACGTGATCCACACTTTCCGTGAAGGTAACAGTGGTGTTGATTATATCCTGAATCTATGTATAGAGGTGAAGAAGTACTATATCTGTTTTGTAGACTGTTAATTTTCTTTAGGTTTGTATTTAGTATTTACACAAACAGATATGTAGTACATGAAAATCACAGTTAGATTTAGGAGTGTAAATAGTATAGTCTAGCTGCAACCTAATTATTTGCTAATCGCTACTAACTTATAAGTAATCAGCTAGCTATATGATTGCTATCAATTCAATTTCCAGCAATTTTGGAGAGTGTTTGATCCTTAGTGGTGTTTCGAGTTTAAATGCATTAATACACACAAATGGTACAACATTTGCAGTGAAATAAACATTGATTGTTTTGGATTAGAGCCAGAGGTGCCACGCTGTAGACATTGATTGTTTTGGATTGAACAGAAAATACAATGTTATGTTTGCAAGAATTATGGTCATCTTTGTTGTATATTATGCAAATTTATCCATAGGGTTTCATGGCAAGTTGTTTCTTGGCAAATGTCCTTTGAACCTTAGTATATTATACTGCGGAGGTCATTCCATGGTTAGTAACTTAATATTCAGACATTCAATCAATTCATGCATAATCATAATCATCCTAAAAAGCATTCTATTCATTAACTTTATATTGAATATAAAGATTTGATGCGTTGAAAATATGGTTTATTGAACACATAATAAGTCTCAAATCTCTCACCCCAAAATATTTTTTGTTATATTCTTTTTGCTGCCACATCATCTAAATATCACTTTTACTATTCCTTGCAGATTAACTTAATTAATTTATTCTTTGCAGATTAACTATATCAATGGACAAATACCACAATGATTACTCCTCTATCAATTCCTTGCAAGAAAATCAACAATTGTGGACTATTAAAGTATTAGTTACGAAACATTATGGTGTGAAAGAATACAAAAATAGTAAAGGCACAGGAAAAATCTCGAAAGTGGCACTAATGGATGATGAGGTAGATACTTTAAATATTGTTAAAATATTCATACATATACATACATAAATAATTATTGATACTTAATTTTCATCTTTTCTAGGGAACTAGAATACTGGCGATAATGTTTAATGAAGCAGTGGAAGCGTTCCAACATACGCTTGAGGAGCATAAAACTTACTTAATTTCTAATGGAGTACTAAAAAATGTCGACAAAAAATATAACCCAATGCACGATAAATTTGACATCATTTTGAAGTTGGGAAGTGTTGTAGATGAAGTTGAGAAAAATCTTATCATTGATAAGGATAGGTACAAATTTGCAACTATAGACGAATTGCAAAATACATCTTCTACTGTCTTTAAAGGTAAAAAATTATGTTTATATATATATATATATATATATATATATATATATATATATATATATATATATATAAAGGATATCAAATACTAATTGCATTGAATTACAGATCTTTGTTTAGCAGTAATTAAAGCAGGAGATGTAGATAAGGTGGACTCAAAATATGGTAATGAAGTAGAGAAGCGAAATCTTACAGTTGTAGGATTCAGGTAATATCAATTAATTAAGTTGTATAATAATATACATAATTGTTTTGTAATTCATAGGTTTTGCCTTAATTTAAGGTCAAAACCAATCTTACTTACATTATGGGGAGAACTAGCAATCAAGGAAGGAAAAGCTCTGAAAGAATTATCACCCAACATGCCAATTATTGCAATTACCTCTATAAAAAACTCAAACTTTGGAGGTAATTATATACAATAAAAATTAATAATGTTATTTATTATATATTTCATTTTTAATTTATTATTGATTTTTTTCAACAGGATTCTCTCTCACATCAACAAGCAACACTACAATAGAGATAAATCCCAATGAACCAGAAGCATATAAAATTAAAGAATGGTATAATTTATTTTGTATATTTAATTCTTTAATTATTGCCTTTTAGAGTATAATTTAACATAATTTTGTTTGTTTGTTTCAGGATAAAATGTAATGAAATTTTGATAAAAAGTAATTCCTTACAAATAAACAAAAGAAAAGTAATGGATGTGGAAGAAGTAAAACTATCTGACATTCTCTATTGTGCAGACGAAGATTCTTCGGAGGTATTATGGACAACGAAATTATTTTAAATATTTTATTCAATTCTATATATGTCTATAAATTTTTTGATGACTTTGATTTCTTTTTTATATTTCAAGGCAAAATACTACTATTGCAAAGTTTTGAACGAAAGTGTCAAAGACGTTAGAGATCCATGGTACATTGCATGCAAAATCTGTTCAACAAAAGTCAATGTCGAAAATGAAGAAGCTTATTGTCGAAAATGTAAAAAGAGTAATGTTGAATATGAGCCAAGGTATACAAAAGAACATATTGTTAGTTTCCCATATTTCCATTCTTCAATCAAATTATTAAAAAAAATATACAATTAATTTTTAAAAAAACTAACAATAACATGTTTCAGATATGTATTCAAAATCACAATAAAAGATAAAAGTGCGGAGGCAGAATTGACTTTATTTGATGAGGAAGCAAGGTGCATCATTGGCTGTTCCGCAAAAGACCTGAAAGACATTAAGAATAAGGTATAATATGTTATTACCACAGTGTTACAATTAATTGTTACAATTAATTAAGAGCTAATTTCTTATTTTTTTTATATGCAGGAAAAAAATGTCGAAGAATTTGATAGACGGACCAAGAAATGCATTGGAGATGAGTATACGTTTTTAATCAAATCACAAGATGTCCAATATGGAAGAACAACTACGAGAATATTGACAGGCTGCAAAATTAAAAAGGATGAACAAGAAAGTACAAGCAATTTTAACCTCAAGAAAGTTAAAGTCGAAAGTGATGATTGATTTTATGAAAAATACAATGATATCACATTAGGATTTACTTATTTGTTTTTTTAAATAACTTTTTTTAATTATGTTTTAGATGAAACTATTACGCATATATCTCTCTTTTACATCGTTCGAATTTTGATCCATTTTTCCTTTGTTTTGATTGAAATTCTGCTTTAATTGATTAAACTTGGGTTCTCGATAATTGCTTCAAATTTGATTTCGATGAGCATGTTGTTGTTGGAGTAATTTTGAAATCCATGGTTAGCTTTTTAGGGTGATTGACTTCGTCGAATTTGTAGTTTGAAGAATATACGTGTGCTTAATGAAAGTATGTTTAGATGAAATATTCACCATTTATGTGCACCAAGTCACGTGCACTTGGTGCACGGTAAATTTAAACTAGTTATTATAAAAACCAATAATAACTTATCTCTAATAATAATAATAATCTCTAATATTATAATGGGAGAAGACCTCAGTGTCATGTGTCATTTATAAATATTTTGTCAATCTACCGACCCGTAAAATACACGTGTATAGCTATTATAAATAAGCTTCTAAGTTTAAATCCAGACTATGTCTAAATTTTTATTTTAAAAAACTTTATTTATTAAGACGTGCCTCGCACGTGTAAATTACTAGTGATAATAATATTATTATTATTATTATTATTATTATACATATATCTCTAATATTATAATGGGAGAAGGCCTTAGTGTCATTTGTCATCTTGTCATTCTACCAACATGTGCAATGCACGTACATAACTAATATAAAGGATATTTCCGGTTCAAATCCTCCCTACGTCATAGTTTTCGTTTTTATTTTTTGAAATTATTAAAACGTGCATCGCACGTGTAAATTACTAGTTACTAGTTATTATAATGGAGAAGGCCTTAATGTCGTTTGTAAATATTTTGTCAATTTACCAACTCGTGTAACACACGTACATAACTATTATAAAGGAGGTCTTAGGTTCAAATCAAGACTACATCTAAATTTTTATTTTAAAAAATTATATTTATTAAAACGTGCATCGCACGTGTAAACTAATATATTATGAAACAGAGGGAGTTTAAAGTAAGATATTTTGCACTTATTTTATTCTTATTTTCAGTGACATTCTACATAAAATAAGTAAATACAGTCAATTAATGTGGCTCCCTCAGATTACAACTTCACAGTATATAATTTTTTGTAATATAATAATTCGATTTAAAGTACACTATAGGCTTCATTTAGAAAAAAGAAGATAAATCGAATGTCTTAGGAAATATCTAAGGTACCGACAAGTATTTTGTACATGTGTATATGTTCGTAAACTTCTTTTTTATGTGACATAACTAGAGATATGCTGAATTTTTAGTTCAAAAAGTTGACATACCTATGGCTATCTCACTGAAAAAGAACAAGAAAAAACTAAAACTAAAAAACTAATCGTACCAATTTTTTTTAATCTTACCTCCAAAGTCCAATGCTTGTTAGCAAGTCAAGTATTAGTTATCTAAACGTTGTATTGACGAAACGGATAGAGCCAAAAGGCTCCAGCCATGCAAACAAATATATTAATCGGAATAATGTACAATCAAAACATGAGCAGATAATTAAAAATTTACAAGATGTAAACAATATATACAACAAGGATGGCTGACAAAATAGTAGAAGATCGGCCCCAGCAACGGCAGGAAAACGCGCATCATGAACCACGACTCACCACCGAAGCAGATACTCACAGAGGGCATCAATCCGAATCCCCCAGGAGCAAAATGACCAAACATAGCAAACGATACAGACGCAATCAGGCAGCTCCCAAATGAATCAGAGCATAAAAAAGGGGAATAAGCATAGAACTGACTAATCAAACCAGTCAAAGCAGAGTGAAGGATACAACGAGTGGCTCCAACACGGAATGACTCAGCAAATACAAACGCTTAGGATCCAAAAGCAACAAACCAATAATCCCAAATGGAAGAATGTACCAACTCCAACATCCAAGATTAACACCCAAAGCAGAGCACGCCACAAACAATTGCTCCCAAATCACAAATTAAAAACAAGCACAGCCACATCCAACTCTGGGAATAAAAGACTCCCCAGATGAATAACACAACAAGCTTAACTCAAACATAACAAAGAACATCATATAAGGGCTAATGATCAGCCGGGCCAACCAACCCACTGGCCAACATCTTAACAATTGCCAACTGAACAATGGTGCTACATCACAACCATCGATCAGTGCACTTGCACAACCTTAGTGGGAGTTAACCCAAGTAGATGATAACCAGGGAGGAAGACAGCTGAATAGATACAAAAATAAAGCCCGGGGAGAAATAGAAAAAGCAGCTACAGCAAAATACATAAGGAAAGAAAATGAGACTAATGCTAGCATGATCAGTATCACAAACGAAAACCTCCTTGATGGGAGAGAGTAGAGCTAAGCCACCAAAAGTCCAAAAGAAACATACTGAGCCACTTTACTCCTGCAATGAAACACCAAGAGCATAAATAAGGGATTGGGAAAAGAACAAACAGAGCAACCATCAATTATATAAGAAATATCATAAGGGAAAGGTATAAGATTAAATTAAAAAGCATGCAGAGCTCTAAGACATTGAGTTGCTTCAATCAATCTATGACCATGAAGCTTATTTTTGGCTTCAAGCTTTAATGAGGATGACCAAAATTCGAAGAGAAAATTAAAATCCTCAACGATGGAGAAAGAGGATGACGCTTGTTGCTTAAATAATCTTTTGTTCCTTTCCATCCAAATAATCCAAATAATGATTTGAACAGAAAAGTTCCAAGAGCGGAGGAATTTAATGCTCGATTGAGGCTTGGACCAACATGATTGTAAATTAGAAGGAAGGGATGATCTCTCCCAAGCTAGGGAAGCAATTTTCCAAAGTGGACGAGTGAAGATGCATCCCACAAAAAGGTGATTGGCGTCCTCCAACACAGATATACACAAAGGACAGTTTTGTCCCCAAGCCAGGTTTCTTTTGTTTAGAACTTCGGCCGTAAGAAGTCTGTTGTTGAACGCCAGCCAAGAAACAATTTTTGACCTTAAGTGGGGCACAAGACTGCCAGATATTCTCAGCGAAAGGAGATCGGATACCTCTAAAATTGAGGAATTGGTAAAATGATTTAACGGTGAAAACACCTGACGGATGCCAGCGCCAGGAGAAGTCCTCCCTAGGGTGCCAATCATAATGGTTCAACGTAGAGATAAAATCTATAAACTGAGATGCTAAGTGGGAGGGAAGATTACAAGTGAAAGGGATGTTCCAAACACAATTCGAGTTAATGGTGTTGTAGGATGCTGCAACTGTCGCTCGCGGTGCAGCAGCCAGCTGGAAAAGGGCAGGAAAGGAAGAAGCCAATTTGACATTACCGATCCAAAGATCATGCCAGAAGAGAGTCTTGGAACCATCAAGACAGACATGGGAAAGGCCACATTGGAAGGCTGCAGCCGCCTTCCAAATGCCTTTCCAGAATGGAGAGGCTGATCGATGAACGTGGTTGGGAAAAACCCACCGATTGCCATCTGGATAGCAATTCGCCTTAATACTCTGTATCCAAGGTAAATGGTCACTTTTGAGGAATTTCCAAAGCCATTTACCTAGGAGAGCAATGTTATGATTGCGAAGATTAAGGACACCCAGCCCCCCAGCTTCCTTGGAAGAGCAGACAAAGGACCAATTGGCAAGGTGAGATCCTCGATGGTGAGTAGGGGAACCTGACCAGAAAAAGTTGCTTCGAATCTGGTCGATTCTCTTAATAACCCAGGGCGGGATGAAGTAGAAAGACATCATAAAGAGAGGGATAGAGGAAAGCACCGAATTAAGGAGGATCAGTCTGCCTCCTCTTGAGAGCAGCTTGCCCGTCCAGACACTCAGTCTGGACTCCACCTTATCCACCAGTGGCATCCAATCCGATCTATGCAGATTGCCCCATCTCAGGGGAATCCCCAGATACGTAATGGGAAAGGACGCTATAGGACAGTTGAAGAAGTTGGAAATCTCAATCTGGCGGTTATGAGAGCCTCCCAGCCAAAGAACAGACGATTTTTGGAAATTGATAGTAAGACCCGAGGCCAATTCGAATAAATAAAGTAGAAGTTTTAGATTACGGAGAGAGTGATGGTTTGGTTTCGCAAAGATGATAGTGTCATCAGCGTACTGAAGATTAAGAACATCAGTGAATGACCGAGATTCCCCTAATCCATCAATGGCGTGGACTTCCCACGCATTGCGCAACAGCTTGCTGAATACATCTGCAACCAGAGCGAAAAGGAGAGAGAAAAGAGGATCGCCATGTCTAAAGCCCCTTTTAATTTTAAATTTGTGACCTTCAGAACCATTGATGAAAATGGATAAGGTAAGAGTCTTGGTTTTAATTTTAATTTTAAATTTGTTATCTAAACGTTGTAGATATGGGTAAGAGTCTTGGTTCCCCCCCCCCCCTAAATAGGTCACTTTTATAACTATTTTTCAAAATAGATCAACCCACGTAGGCCGCAGTACTGAAGTGCGGTCTCTTCGATTTCTAGACCGCAGTTCATAATTGCAGCCTCCTTACATGTCATATAATGCTAAAATCCTAGACCTGGCAAAAAAAAAAAATTTCTCAATGTAAAATGTGAAAAATATAAGGCTGCAGTTGGGTATTGCGGTCTCAACATACCATAGAGCGCAATACCGAACTGCGACCTATTTGATTTTTAGGCCGTAGTTCACAACTGCGGCCTAAGTATATATCATAGCTAATATACTCCGAGACTTGGAAAAAAATGTCCAAGTGTAAAATGTGAAAAATACGAGGCCACAGTTGAGTACTGCAGCCTCGATATAACATAGGCCGCAGTTCACAACTGCAGCCACAGTTATATGCTTCGTAGAACCCAGTTTTTAACATAGAACTGAGGCCGCAGCTGTGGACTGCAGCTTATGTTATATCGAGACTGCAGTACCCAACTGCGGCCTAATATTTTTTACATTTTACACTTGAAAAAAAAATCCAAGTCTCAGAGCATATTAGCTATAATATGTACTTAGGCTACAGTTGTAAACTGCGGCCTAGAAATTGAAAATACCGCAGTTCGGTACTGCGGCCTATGAGAACTTATCTATGTGGGAAATTAGTTTAAAAAATAACCTACTTTGGGAATTAGTTTAAAAAGTGACCTAGTTCGGAAAAAAAAATCAAAATTCTTGTAGGTTGCATATTTCCACCTTCGAACCCTAAACTTGTTTATACTCTAAAATATTGTTTGTAAAGTTTTAAAATATTTATCATAATAAGATATATGCTACTAAAAATAACATTGAATAGTTGTACCGTATCTAATTAGAACAACTGGTCTGTTTGGTTTGTTGTTTTTTTTCTTTTTTTTGTTTTCCAAAACCTCAAAACCCGTTTGGTTTGGTTGTTTTGTGAAAACAGTTTTTACAAAACTCCACTTCAACTATTTTCTGTTTTTGCACATCCTCTCTCTAAATATATTTATATATATTATTATTATTATTATTATTAAATATATATTTATAATATATTATTGTCACATATATTATTATTATTATTATTATTATTATTATTATTATTATTATTATTATATATACACTATTATTATAATACATATATATACTATTATTATTATTATTATATATTATTATTATTATTATATATTACTATTATATATCATTATATATAATATTATATAATTTATTATTATTATTATAATAAATTATTTAATATACTATTATAATATATTATTATTACATATATATATTTATAATTATTATATATTATTATATATATGTTGTGACAGTGTAAAAATGGCCTGAGGCCCAACCAGGGCCCAATACAATTCTCACTCAGAAAGGTAAAGATAGCAACCTGGTTCGGCTCCGGACCACTTCAGGGTCGGCGCCGAACCTCGTGTTTGTCCTCACGGTACTGGCCTCCTCGTACCGACGAGCCTCAGTAGCCCTCGGAGTCCGATCCGGGACAGTCCCACAGGCCGTCCCCCCTCTCTGGCGGGGCAGAAGGATGACCTGGCGCAGCCTAGGCCCTCCGATCCCCCCCAGAAGCACAGGAGGCCCATGATGGGCCACGTCAGCTCCAAATACCGCCAAGGGTTTCGCCACGTCAGCCCTATACCACTCCTGGTATCGCCACGTCCGCCCTAAACCCCCTGGGCCTTCTGCCACGTCAGGCCCACGGGCTTTCGGATCCAGACCCGGCCCCCAAGTGGAACCAAACCCGGTTGGGATTCTCTATAAATACTAGACCCACACCCACCTTTTGAGGTAATGAATCTTTTGCCACTTAAATATACCTAGTTATTGCTACTCTCTCACAGAGACTGACTAGAGCGTCGGAGGGTCCGCCGCCGGGATAAACCCCGGTGTTTCAGGACCGTCTGCAGGTACACAAGACCTCGGATCCGACCCTTCCGATCCGAGCCCAGCCTTCAACATCTTTCCGAGCTCATCGTAGGTCCCAGAAGGTCAACCAAAGGTCGGCAGACGAGCGGCATTCTCCTTCAATATAAATCGAGACCGAACTCACACCTGGTGCATCCACACGTCTCCCAGAAATAAACAGCATCAGGTTGGCGCCGTCTGTGGGAACAGCTGCTCCAGAAGCCGATCCGACCCAGACCCTCAAAGGCCATCGACAGCCGAACCATCATGGCTTCCAAAGGCAAGGGGGCTGCTTCCTCCGTCAACCAATGGGACTCGCCCCCACCCACTGATAAAGCCAGGCCACGCACGTCGAAACACAAGGCTCCCTCTCGGGAGTCCCAAAGGAGCGTCGGCCGGCCAGCCCAGCCCGACCTCCGGGGAATAATCCTCAACCGCAAGATTGTCCGCAGCAGGGGAAGGGCCGCTTCCAACCCGGTCCCGAACCATCCGAGGCCGCTGCCCGAGGTGCGAAGACCCGCGCTCAGCCGAGTCGGAAGACAACCCTCGGACCGGCCAAACCGGGTCGAAGGAGCCCCCGTCACCCATAAGGAATTCCAAGACTTCCGAAGAGAAATTCTGGGAGCCCTCCGACGGGCCCCCAGGGAAGAAACCCTCCATTCCCAAACAGGGTCGGACGCCAAAGCCAGCGCGTCCCGCCCTTCAACGATCCAGCCGGAAGACGATGACGTACTCCTAAGACGCCTACAAGAAATGGAGGACCGCCTCGATCACATAGGGGACGGCGGCCAAAGAATGGCTCAGGGGTACAGACCTGTCCGTCCTCCCTTCTCCGCCCCCATCCTCCAAGCGGAAATACGCCGGAATTTCCGACCCCCTCAATTCGAGACCTACGATGGCGAGGGAGATCCTGCTGATCACATGGAGGGTTTCAAAACCCTCATGATGATTCACAGCGCCTCGGATCCCCTGCTCTGCCGAGCCTTCCCTGCCACCCTTCGGGGTCCAGCTCGCGAGTGGTTCTCGAAACTCGCCCCCGGCTCCATTTACTCCTTCGACCAACTCGAGGGCAATTTTCTTGCCCATTTTGTCACTAGCCGGAAGGCCGAAAGGACCAGTGCCTCATTACTTGGGCTCAAGCAGATAGAGGGGGAATCACTCAGAGTGTTCGTCCGGAGATTTACCGCTGAGGCAAGGTCGGTCTCCTCCCTCGACCCAGGCGTCGCTTCAGCGGCATTCCGACACAACGTCCGCCCCGGACAGCTGAAGGCTTCTCTGGCCAAGAGACCCCCCGTCGACTTTCCCGACCTCCTTAATAGGGTCGAGAAATACATTAGGGCAGAAGAGGCCCTTAATCCCGAAGATGCCAGGGATGCCACCGGGAAAGGAAAGCGGAAGACCGAGGAAGTCGAACCACCAAAGAAAGCTCCAAGGGACCCGGGGGCCATGAAGAAGGTCCCGCCAGTCCCCCGCTTCGAGAGGTACACTCCCCTGACGCATAACATATCCGCCATCCTCTTGGAAATCGAAGACAAGGGCATTGTCCGACTACCCCCCCGATCTAATAACAACAAGAATCGAGACCAGCGCTTTTACTGCCGCTTCCACAGAGATCACGGGCACGAAACCGACCAATGCCGAGCCCTGAAAGACGAAATTGAAGAACTCATTTCCAGAGGGTACCTCCGAGAGTTTACCCGAGAAGGCCCACGGGATCGGCGAGACGCTAGGAACCGGAGGCAATCGCCTCCGAACCCTCCTCCAAACCAGACCCAGGGTCGGGACCCCGATTCCGAGGGAGCCGCGGATATCCCTTTCATCTTGCACTGTGTCCACGGAGGGCCGATGGGAGGTGAATCAAACACTTCCAGAAAAGCCTTCATCCGAGAGGTGAACGCTGTCAGAGACAACCCCTCGCCCAAACTGCAATCAAGGCCGGTCTCCTTCTCAGGGGAAGACCTTGAAGGTGTTCGCTTGCCCCACTGCGATGCCCTCGTCATTAACCTCCACATGGCTAATTGTGAGGTCCGCAGGATCCTCGTCGACAACGGTAGCTCGGTGAATATTCTTTTCCTCGAAGCCTTCGAAAATCTCAGGTTACCCCGAGGCAAACTCAAGCCAGCCGGGTACACCTTGCACGGGTTCTCAGGCGTCCCTGTCGTAATAGAAGGGATTGTTACCCTCGACGTTACCGCCGGGTCGACTCCTGTCAAGAGGACCGAATCCATGGACTTCATGGTGGTCAACATCAAGGCGGCTTACAATGCCATACTTGGCCGGCCTGGACTATGCTCCCTACAAGCGGTGCCTTCGGCTTACCATCTGAAGCTCAAGTTCCCCACCCCTCAAGGAGTCGGCATCGTCCGAGGCAGCCAAGAAGCAGCGCGATCATGCTACATGACCACCGTCGGGGGAGGTGTGTTCCCCCTCGACGCCGAACGAGCATAGATTATGGCCCGGCTAAATGTAAATCTGTTTTTGTGTAAACCCTCGTATGTAAAGGGCTGCCTTAGCGGCCCTCCCTACCTTATACTAAAAATACCCCTTTTTGTCCGAACCCAAATGTCTCGATAGTCTCAGTACGAGTCCGGACCGAGGGTCCTTCCTAAGGCCCCACTTCGATCCCTCGCGGAGCGGTGGAGCCAGACCTTGCCTCCGACATTGCGCGCTACACTACTGGCCGGAGCGAGGAAGGAAAAGGATTCTTTGTTCATACCCCTTTATTTTCGTTCCAAAGAGAAAAAATAAAACGAAAGAAAAACAAAGACCGTTACAAGACCGCTCCACTCATCTTAAATCAGGAAGATCAGGGCCCCTCGGGCCCAACGAGGGACGAAGAGTACTCCGACCAAGCAACTAGGGGCCCCTCTCCTCGTTGTGGTATTCCTTAGCCTCAGCCACAATCGACACTCCAGCCACAGAACTCTGGGCGTCATCCGGTCGCGTCCGCTGCAACAGCAGCAGCGCAGAGGGAACCCCCTCCGCCTGTCGACCCGCGGAGGAAGAGAACGAGGCACCCAATATCGCCTTGTAACGAGGCATCTCCATCTCCTTCTCCACGAAGACGTCGCGAGATGACCCCCCAGGAGAGGGCCTCGGCACCAAGGTACTAAGCCCGGCCTGTCTAAGGTCCGCACCGCCGAGCTCCCGATCCCACATCGCCCTTCTCAACCGGCGCGCCTCCGCACTTAAGACTGCGGACTTATTCCGATAAAAGTTACAAGCCGTATCGGTGTCCCGAGCCCTCCTTCGATGACGAGCCAGCGCGGCCTCCAGGACCTTAACCTTACTCCGGAGCCGTGCCACATAGAAACTACGGGAGTCCCCCTCAGGGAGGAGAGCCGCGACCTACAAGATAACCAACCAACTCAACACACATTCTCAAGAAGATTCAGAAATGTCCGAGGTCAAAACAACCGGCCGGTCAAAAAACTTTTCTTGCCACTATAAATCCAGGTGCTTCTTACAAAAAATGCGGTGGCCAGTCCGCGGGAGGCAAACACAATCGAGGGAGAGAAAAAGAAAAACAAAAATTACACAACTCATTGACCCACCTCCGCGTCGACGGACGGATCCACGGGTGCGTCGGCCGATGGGTCGACGGCAGGTCCTTCTTCGCCAGGAGTCTTCGACGTCCCCTCGATCTCCATATCATACTCAAACTTGGACAAATCGAGGGCCGGGAAGAAGTGCCTCACGTGGCTGAGGGCCTTTGCATAGCTTTTGTCCTGGGCCGCGATCACCATCAGCTGGCCCGTAGTCAGCACCTCCTTCGCCTCCTTGGTGAACTTCGTCTTCAGGGAGGCCATCTTCTTCTCCCACTCCACATCCTTGGCCTTGAGCTGGAGCTCCAGCTGCTGCTCCCTCTTATGCGAACCCTCGAGTTCGATCCGCATCTCCTTCATCTCCAGCTCGCTCTTTTCCGCTCGAGCTCGCTCTTGGGCCAGGGATGCCTCGTACAGGTTCTTTATGTTGGCCCCCTGTATGCAAGCCTACAACCAACGGCAGACAAAGATCAGGCCTCCGCACGAAAATCAACAAGGAGGGACAGGGTCGACAGACTTACCTGCACAGTGGCCTGCGCCAGGCGTGCGAACGCCACCTCCACGGGCTCACCCTCCATCGCCTTGCGATCGCGAGGGGTCGCCAGCTTTTCCACCACTTCAACGGCTTGGGCCTCCTCCGTCAGGCGGTCCCCCATCAGAACCGACCAGTCCGGAGCCCACCGCTGCCGCAACAACTCCACCACCGGATCCTCTTCCTCGGCCTCGACCCAGGGACCTTTCCCCTTGTCGAGAACAGGGGCCCCCGCTAGGCCCTGACCCTTCGAAGCAACCACACCCTTGCTCGTCTCCGAGCGACCCCTCTTGGTCCTCGGCTCGAGTTGAACCTCCGAGATGATTAGGGATGACCCCCTCGGCCTCTTCGCCGCCTCCTTCTCAGCCTTCTCCTTCCTCATGGCGAGCCTCTTTGCCTTGATCGACGCCTCGTCCATACCTGCGGGAAAAACCATTAAGAGCAATGAGCAAGAAAGCAAGAAAGGACCAAGAGAAAAGAAACAACTACATACACATAACAGCTGGGCTCAGTCCAGCGCTCGCCAAATTGGTCTCCATCACCTCCGTCCAATCAATACTAGGTGACTGGCGGAGGCGCTCGACAAACCCCCATTCATCGGCCGACAGATCCCCCTGCCTCGGCGGTTGGTAGTTCGGCTTGGAGTGGTTCCATCGAGTGGGAATGTCCCATGGCTCTTCACTCCGGATCACCAAATATTTCTCCTTCCATCCCTTGATGGAATCCGGGTGGTGGCGAACGACCTTCCCCCCACTCCGGGGAGAGATATAATATACACCCTCGGCCGACGGGTTGACCAACAACATCGTGCGGAACACATTCAGCCGCAGGGGTACTTGCTGTTCCTCGCACATCAGCACAAAGCAGATAATCTGCTTCCAAGAGTTCGGCCCGTACTGCATGGGCGCCAAGGAGGCCCAGTTCAACACGTCCCTAACGAACGGGTGGATTGGCAACCTCAGGCCAGAGATAAAAGCGTCCACTGGGAAGACACAATACCAAGCGGATAAGGGATCGGTGGGGCGCAGAGTGGAGCTCGGCAGCAGCAGTTCGTAACCAGGCCCTATATGATACGCCAGCTGCAGAACCTCCAAATCCCCGTCCTCCAAAATGGTCGAGATCGCGTCCATCATCACCCTCCTCCGGCTCGGCGAAGAGGGTTGCACTCCGAAGAGCTCCCGGTCAGAAAGGTCGTCGGGATACTGACGGAAATGCTTCGGCTGAACGGGCGAACCCGTCATCAGGTTACGGAAAACAGGCGCCTTGCTCGAACCGCCGGTCCTCGACCCCGGTTTTCCTGAGGCCCTCTTCTCCTTCTTGACTCGCTCCGACGGTCCTCGACCCTGAACGGTGGATCTCCTCGCTATATCACCCTCGCCTCTCTCCTCATCAGAAGACAACTCCAGCACGCGAATGCCGTCCGAACCATCGCCGGCTCCCTCCGACCCGCTACTCTCCACCACAAAGGGACGTCGGGAGCGCGACGGCCTCGTCTTGTGTACCGCTTCCCCCTCACCTACTGAGTCCTCCAAAGAAACCAAGCCAGTAGGGCCCACAACGGGCACCGACTCCTCCTCGAACACGGGCTCTTCCCACGACGTCGACGGAGAGTCAGGCTTTACTTCCCCCCTGGACGACGACGCCGACGAACCGGACTGAGCCCTATCCATCTGTGCCTAATGATAAAACAAACTTACCAAACTAACCTGGGACCGCTTCGGGAGGGCGAGCCGAGTACGGCAAACTGCAAGAACAATCGCTGAAGGGTTGGGAGATTTTTTGAAGAAGAAAGCAGCAAGATTGAAGTGGGCGAAAGGGAAAAAGGGGGGAATACTTATATAAGGGAAGAACGGCTCCTCGACTTCCGCAATTACTGTTCACTGATTGACGCACAACTGCCGCCTGGAAAATCGCGCCGCGTCCTCGAAACCTGTGCGGAGGACGTCATCAGATGCCAGACTGACAGCCCAACTCTGGGGTCGGTTCGGGTGGAATACGCGACGGAGAAAACATTTTTACTTAAGATTTAAGACGCCGTCATATGACAGACGCCCCGGGCTCCAGCGCTCGACCAGTTCCCCTCTCACCCTCGAGCAGCCTGGGACTTACAGCTTCGGCAGCCGAAATCCCGAACAGTTCGAGGGTGGGACAGGAACCGCCATCACCTGCAGCCCTATCAAGACGGACTTGCCGACCCCCGATGGGAGGTGGTCCCCCCATCCGAGGCCCTTCAGCCCCCAAGACCGGAATACGGTTGGTGCATCTTTTCGTCTGGATCTCTCCCGGGCCAAACATCCATGACAGGGTAGTCTGACCCGAAAAGGGATCCAGACGGCAAAACCACCACCAATCCGAGGCTCCTCTTCCACCAGCATGGATCTCGGCCGTTACCCCTCTCGCCCTGATCTCCCATAGATCTGGCTGCCGTATCAAGGTCCATCAGATCCAAGAGAAGATCCGGGCGGCAGAGTAACCACCTCTCCGACGCTGCTAGGGTCGAAAATATTAGCAAAAGACAGGCGTCCGCCGAAGCAGACACCTCTGAGGACCAATGGGCCACCCCTGTTTTGATCATACCTACGATGGAGGGGAGAGGTATTTATAACCTCCCCCAGGGACTAACCGTTGGGGCGCAGGGAAGGTCAATCAACGGAAAACCATGCGCCATCTACATTTATTAGGCGGCGCCATTAAATGCCCCTAGGAAATTGGACCGTCACACCGTTCTCGGAGAGCCTTCAAAGCTCCACAGGAAGGGCGGGATATCCCCGCTCAATCACTCTAGGGCGCCAACCGATCGCCATCCCCCTTGTTAGCCCGAAATCCCTCGACCAGCTCGAGGTCAGGTCTAGCACCAGGGTAGTCTTCTCAGGAAGGCTTCACGGCTCGCCATCGCCCTTGCCTCCCAGTAATCCCTCGCCAAGCTCGAGGTCAGGTCTGGCACCAGGGTGGTCTTCTCAGGAAGGCCAACGGCTCGCCACCCCCCTTGTTGGCCCGTAATCCCTCGACCAGCTCGAGGTGAGGTCTAGCACCAGGGTAGTCTTCTCAGGAAGGCTTCACGGCTCGCCATCGCCCTTGCCTTCCAGTAATCCCTCGCCAAGCTCGAGGTCAGGTCTGGCACCAGGGTGGTCTTCTCAGGAAGGCCAACGGCTCGCCACCCCCCTTGTTGGCCCATAATCCCTCGACCAGCTCGAGGTCGGGTCCGGCATCAGGGGAGTCTTCTCAGGAAGGCTTCACGGCTCGCCATCGCCCTTGCCTTCCCGTAATCCCTCGCCAAGCTCGAGGTCAGGTCTGGCACCAGGGTGGTCTTCTCAGGAAGGCCAACGGCTCGCCACCCCCCTTGTTGGCCCATAATCCCTCGACCGGCTCGAGGTCGGGTCTGGCACCAGGGGAGTCTTCTCAGGAAGGCTTCACGGCTCGCCATCGCCCTTGCCTTCCAGTAATCCCTCGCCAAGCTCGAGGTCAGGTCTGGCACCAGGGTGGTCTTCTCAGGAAGGCCAACGGCTCGCCACCCCCCTTGTTGGCCCGTAATCCCTCGACCTGCTCGAGGTCAGGTCTAGCATCAGGGTAGTCTTCTCAGGAAGGCTTCACGACTCGCCATCGCCCTTGCCTTCCAGTAATTCCTCGCCAAGCTCGAGGTCAGGTCTGGCACCAGGGTGGTCTTCTCAGGAAGGCCAACGGCTCGCCACCCCCCCTTCTTGGCCCGTAATCCCTCGACCGGCCCGAGGTCAGGTCTAGCACCAGAGTAGTCCTCTCAGGAAGGCTCCTTGGCTTGCCCTCGCTCTAACCATCAGGACAACCCTCTCATGAAGGCCCAGTGACTCGCCATCCCATTTCTACAACCATAAGCACTCCTCCACGGCTAGCTCCCGCACCCCCTGCAGGAGTGGGGGGCTTGTGTGACAGTGTAAAAATGGCCTGAGGCCCAACCAGGGCCCAATACAATTCTCACTCAGAAAGATAAAGATAGCAACCTGGTTCGGCTCCGGACCACTTCAGGGTCGGCGCCGAACCTCGTGTTTGTCCTCACGGTACTGGCCTCCTCGTACCGACGAGCCTCAGTAGCCCTCGGAGTCCGATCCGGGATAGTCCCACAGGCCGTCCCCCCTCTCTGGCGGGGCAGAAGGATGACCTGGCGCAGCCTAGGCCCTCCGATCCCCCCCAGAAGCACAGGAGGCCCACAATGGGCCACGTCAGCTCCAAATACCGCCAAGGGTTTCGCCACGTCAGCCCTATACCACTCCTGGTATCGCCACGTCCGCCCTAAACCCCCTGGGCCTTCTGCCACGTCAGGCCCACGGGCTTTCGGATCCAGACCCGGCCCCCAAGTGGAACCAAACCCGGTTGGGATTCTCTATAAATACTAGACCCACACCCACCTTTTGAGGTAATGAATCTTTTGCCACTTAAATATACCTAGTTATTGCTACTCTCTCACAGAGACTGACTAGAGCGTCGGAGGGTCCGCCGCCGGGATAAACCCCGGTGTTTCAGGACCGTCTGCAGGTACACAAGACCTCGGATCCGACCCTTCCGATCCGAGCCCAGCCTTCAACATCTTTCCGAGCTCATCGTAGGTCCCAGAAGGTCAACCAAAGGTCGGCAGACGAGCGGCATTCTCCTTCAATATAAATCGAGTCCGAACTCACACCTGGTGCATCCACACGTCTCCCAGAAATAAACAGCATCATATGTATATAATTAAATATGTTTAATATAATAAATTATTTTATATTATTATATAATATACAATTATTATAATATATTATTATTTTATATATACTATTTTATATATACAATTATTATATTATATTATTATTATATATATATATTATTATATTTATACTATTCTATATATACTATTATTATATTATATTATATTATATTATATTTTTATTATATATATTATTATTTTGTATATACTATTTTATATATACTATTATTATATTATATTATTATTATATATATTATTATTATATATTATTATATATATTAATATATAATATATAATATATAATATATTACTATTATATATTATTATATAATATACTATTATTACAATATATTGTTATATATATATTTATAATATATTATTGTTACATATATTATTCTTAATAATAATAATAATAATAATAATAATAATAATAATAATAATAATAATAATAATAATAATAATAATAATAATAATAATAATAATAATAATAATAATAAGGGAAAAGGGGTATGAGCAACTTGCTTATTTATTGAAGAGTAATGCTTCAGCCACTACCAATTTCACTACCATTCTCTTCACTACCTTAGGTGGCATACTCCTATTGGAGAGTTCCCCCACCTACTCTACCTTCTCCTACCTATTAGAGTGTGCCACCTAAGGTAGTGAAGAGAAATGTAGTGAAATTGGTAGTGGATGTAGCATTACTCTTTATTGAATAAGCAATTGATGATGTGGCATACATGTGATTGGACAATCTTTAAAAGGGTTAGTTGTTCAATGTATCACATGCATGCCACATAATCAATTGCTCATTTACTAAATGAGCAAGTTGCTCATATCCCTTTTACCCTAATAATAATAATAATAATAATAATAATAATAATAATAATAATAATAATAATAATATTATTATTATTATTATTATTATTATTATTATATTATATTATTTTTATATTATTTTTATTTTTTAATATTATTATTATTATAATATATATTATTTTTTCATATATACTATTTTATACTATTATAATAATCTATCATTATTATAATATATATTATTATTATTATGTATTACTATTATATATTATTATATAATATATTATTTAATTTATTATTATTGTAATAAATTGTTTAATATATAATTATAATAGATTATTATTACATATATATTATTATAATTATTATATGTTATTATATATATGTATATAATTAAATATGTTTGTTATAATAAATTATTTCATATTATTATATAATATACAATTATTTTATATATACTATTTTATATATACTATTATTATATTATATTATTATTATATATATTATTATTTTATATATACTATTTTATATATACTATTTTATGTATACTATTATTATTTATATTATTATTATGTATACTATTATTATATTATATTATATTATTATATATATATATTATATTATATTATCATTTTATATATACTATTTTATATATACTATTATTTCATATATACTATTTTATATGTACTATTATAATAATCTATTATTATTATAATATATATTATTATTATTATATATTACTATTATGTATTATTATATATATTATTATATAATATATTATTATTATAATAAATTGTTTAATATATAATTTTAATATATTATTATTACATATATATTGTTATAATTATTATATATTATTATATATATGTATATTATTAAATAATTTTATTATAATAAAATATTTTATATTATTATATATCAGTATGTATGTATATGTATACAACATGTATGTATCAGAGTATATATACTGTATACAGTATATACATACAACCAAACCTATACATACATTATACTCTCATTTTCAAAAAACTGTTTTCATAAAAAATTATTACCAAACAGCTTTTACACTCTCATTTTAAGAAAACTGTTTTAAGAAAACTGTTTTTAAAACAACAAACCAAACGCAACCTTAAACTTCATACTTGCAATAAAACTACATTTCCTAATAAGTAAATCTTTTAATTTATCGCCCCAAAAAAAATTGAGTTCGGTAGAAAAAATAAGTAAAATTTACGAGACAAAAACATTAATTAATAACACAGTTTTTAATTCATATTTTTTTTAAAGAAAAATGTGGAATATAGTCACCATGTTTTATTAATAACAAGCTAACAAAACAACCCATGAGATTGAGCAAAGTACAGTAGACAGAAATAAAGTTAGAAAATAAAACATAGTACATCCAACTAATATAGGAGGGTGGAAACGAAATAAAGCAACAGACATTAACCGGAGTACAACCATAATATTTGAGATTCCTCCAACAAAGCCCTGAAGGGTGGGATCTCTAGGCAGTGGATGGATGAGAGTCACTCCAGAGTCGGCCCAATCACAATATTCTCATCGTCATACTCCTCCACCTAGAAGGCTCTGACAATCCTTCCCCTCGATCCTGCTGCAGCTGCTGCGGCTCAAAAGAAAATAAGATGTATAATATGAGTTAAAATTTCAAAAATATTATTACTAGTCCCATGAAAGTAAATGTTATTTATATCAAGCCAAAGATCCCAAGTCATGGCAGTAAGAGCGATGTACCAAGCTTTCCTCATTTCCTTCTTTTATAAATATAACTCAGGACCAACCCACAGGTCCTCATAAACTAGAGGGTATGCATTCGTGCCTAGCGCTCTTAAAACCTCTACTGGGATTGCTTTGCTCATATGACACTCGAGGAAAAGGTGCTATCTAGACTCAATGTGCAAATGACAAAACCACACGAGGTGTCCATGGTGGGTAATCGTTTAGCCAAGTTTTTCTTAGTCAAAATAACATAATTTAGCACTAGGTACATACAAAATTTAAATTTAAATTTTGGGGGTGTTTTGGTTTTCCAAAGCACAGTAGACCACTTCGATCTATAACCTCGGAAATGTAAGCGACTGTACAAAGACCGCAACGTAAATTCCCCACTAAATTATGAACCCCAGGCTTTTCCTATTCGGGCCATGTGAGCATTTTACCCCCGAATGGGCAATATGGATTTGTAATTCCGCCAACCTTGCCTGGGAAGCCGTATTCAATCTTCCTTTGAAAGCTGGTTTCCATGCTCCCCTATCCCATGCTTTACCACTGTACAATGTGGTTGTGTCGTTGGCTCGTAGAGATCCGGGAACTGTTAGGTTTCAAATGCATTCACAGGTTAAATACACAGCAGAAAAATTACAGAAATATTGAAATCTAGCTATGGATCCATGCGAAAACCATAAATTGTGTTTAGGAGTTGTACCTTAAAGATGGATCTGCTGTCTCCGCAGTATGTCGATCAAAGTACTGCAATATTGCGGTGCCTCTACGGTATCTACACGAACGGAACGAAAAATGATTCTCCATTAGCCCACGGTGCTAGTTGCGGGAAGGGAATGTTCCTCCTCACGATCTCTCTCTTTCACTTTATGTGACAGATAGGGTTTTTCACATGTCACTTTTCCACATACACATATCATATATATATGTGCATAAAACCAACCCTAAGAGAGTATTGAGGTTGTTTGGCTCACATTCTGACCTGGATCAGATTCGTGTGTGAACCTTTGAACTTTATTCAGCCTATTTAATCTAATTAAATGTCCAACCAATGTCAGGAGTCCAAATCTTACTTGGATCCCTAATTAAATTCATCTTATCAATTTCAATCTATTCTAAGTGTGTGACCCTGTAGGTTTCTATTATGTTGACAGTAATACTAAATTCATATTCGAGTATTATAAACAGTGAGCGGTATCTAGCAATACATCACTGCTACTCAAGTAACGGGAATATCAGTAATTTGACAAACCCTATATGTGACCAATATTACCATGTAGTCTAGTCCCTTTGTCCAAATATCTTAATTGACCACAAGGCATAGAGCTTGTCACTCTTGTATAGTTCAATCTTTGGTTTCATTATGTCTGAGTAGACTTACTACAACAAATGAGATCAATATCTCATATTGACTCATTTGAGCATAGTCATGCATTTTGTAGTCTCACTCAATCAAGGGACCCTTAGATATCACTCATGTTATTTAAGAGGAATAAATCCTATGTCAGTCACTCACATCCATCCGCATGATTTGTAGTATATCGAATAGTTTACTTTATAATCACTTTATTATTAGGCAACGTTTGACGGCATTAAAACATATAACTTCTCATGTAGGGAACCGTAATGACTCCAAGTCAAAGGACTATGTACACCATGGTCACTTTGAGAACCGTTTATGACACTCACATAATGATCCATGCATCATTCTCATGGTGGGTCAGTCCAGTACATTGTTACTCTAATATGTACCAATGTGAAGACTTGATATCTCATATCCATGAAACCACGAGATTGGTCATCAGTATACGCACACACTAGTCTTTATGTATTATCGTTGTCCCAATTCACAACAATACTTGACTAGGAACATTTAAGAACAGTGTTCTGATTTCAACCTATAGGATCTCACAATCAAATCATGCACTTGATATCTCATGACATTGAACTTACTATTCTAGGGAATTCATTATGTTCATTTAATTCACAATAAATAACACAATAAATGAAATGCCTAAACATGAAATAAATATCATAATATAATGTAAACTAGTAATGTCAATACACAACTGGCTTCTAGGGGCCAACAGGAACAATTCTTTGAGCGGGTGTGCACCACACCATTTGTCCCGCCATAATTTAGTCAGCTAACCATTTCCAATGAACGATGCCACACTGCTATTAAACGATTCAAAAGCCTTAGAGACCCCTCTCCAAAGCCAAGAAACTCTCGGACCCACTCTAAAATCCAGCAATCACGTACCCTTCCCTTGCAGATATTAATGAAGTAGCCATGCCAACCCTCGCCATTGGGATGAAACACTTTCCACCAGCATTTACCAAGAAGTGCCAGGTTCATATCTGTAACACACTAGATTTTTTAAATAATGTTTTTGAGGTGTATAAATGAATTAAAATGATTTTTGGTGATTTAATAAATATTTTTCTGAATTTATCTTTTTACACGTGCAAATATTTTCTTGGGAAGTTCAAAGTCAGAAATTATTTTGGGGAAACCTACTATTTATTAGTAGTTATTATTTATGAATTTTCTGGATTTTTCTGATACTTATTTGACCTATTTAAAAATATTACAAAAGGAGGGGGTTTTGTGCAAAATTACCATTTGGAGTAAAAACTCCAGGTTTTTTTGATTTTTGGGATGAGCATGATGGCTAGCCAACTCAGAGGTAAAAAGTTTACTTTTTTTAATAGATTTGGTTTATTTCGCAAATTTCTTAAAGAATGTTTTTTTTTTTTTGCAAAATTGCCACTTAAAGGCAAAATTACAAATTTTGTTTTTCTGGGTTTACAAACAGTGCCGACCAAGATTTGATTATTTATTTTGATTTTAAATCTAAATTGAATTGGTTAATCTAATTTTCTAGTATGAAGATTTATATATGTAAAGATATATTCAAAAGGGATATTTTGCAAAATTTACTCAAAACCCTAATAACCTGATTTCCGGCCTAATATAAAGAGTGCAGCTGTCTCTTCGCTGCATTACAGATGCGTTTTCTTTTTTTTTTAATTTCTTGGAGTTTCGAAGCAAGGATCTTGGATTTCTTGCGAAAGGAAGGATTTTTCTTATTCTCTTTATTATTTCGGTTGATTCTTCAATAAGGTGAGTGACATATGTTTGATTTCTTGCTGCTGTATGCATGTTGTATGTGATGATTTTTCTGTTAAAAAGCATGTTTGGAGTTTGTATGATGATATAATGAATTTTGATGGATGTATGAATAAAATTTGAATCTTTTCATGAAACTATACTATTGATGATTGAAACTACATATAGATGACTTGAGATTGTTAAAGAACCTAATAGAAATCTTGAGTATGTTGTTTTCCTTCATATTGTTACTGATTTAAACATATACTATGAGATTGTATGATGTTTCTTGCAAAAGTGAACAAAACCTAATCTTTACTGTGTATATATTGTATATGTCTGTTGGATGATTTTGATGAGTGAAAACTTGATGAATGATTGTTATAATTGATTATATTCATGGGTAAACTATTGTAATCAGTGGGTTATGTGTATAAAAAGTCATAGAAGGATTTTTGGAACAAAAGATCACGTTTCGAAGTTGGAATTGAGTATTTTGTTTTTCGGGTCTGATGCTTCAGCCGAAATTGTTTTTTTTGGTGATTTCGTGATGTTCTCGTGTTGGATTTGAGTTGTTTTAATACTGAGATGGTTTGAACAATATATTACTTATATACGAAGTTTTCATGGTGCTCTACTGATGCTTAACACACACACACCCACACACACATATATGATATGGGTCGGATGACGTGGCCCCTTCTGGGCCACAGGATCCCTTCAGGAAACGTGCATCGCCGGATCATCCAGATCCACCACGTCAGCATCAGAAAACCGCCCAGGCCTCTGCCACGTCAGCCTGGAAACCGCCCAGGCCTTTGCCACGTCAGCCCTATACCGCTCGGGCTTCCACCGCTTCAGGCTCATGGGCAACCGGGTCTAGACCCGGCCCCAAACGGGTCCAGACCCGGTTGGCTTCTCCTATAAATACCAGACCCCCTACCCTTTATCAAGGTAAGGAATCTTTCCCACTCAAAACCCTAGTTACTGTTACTCTCCCTCAGTAGCTAACTAGATCGTTGGAGGGTCTACCACCGAGACCAACCCCGGTATTCCTAGACCGTCTGCAGGTACACGAGACCTCGGATCCGAGCCTCCTGATCCGAACCGAGCATCTAGCCTCCACCTCACTCCTGCCTACTTCCGTACCGTTCGCCCGGCTGAGGGTCGTCCGCACCGGAGCTTCCTCCACCAATACAAATCGAGTAAGAACTCACACCTGGTGCATCCACACGCCTCCCAAAAACAAACCGCATCAGGTTGGCGTCGTCTGTGGAAAATGCCTAGTGCGTACGCCGACCCGAGCCTAGCCATCACCGGTACCTCGTCTGCCCGACCTCTCATGGCACCCGAGGCTAAGAAAGCCATTACCTCTGTGCGTCGGCAGGACGCACCCCCTTAGGGTGCCGCCGCCGACGCTCATGGATCCAACAACCCCGGGGTCAGTCACGGACACCAACCGGGGGCCTCCCGACCAGTCCAGCCCAACCTACGAGAGGTAATCCAGAACCGGCAGGCCAGCCGGTCTATGGGAGGGGCCGCTTCCAACTCGGCCCTGAACCATCCCAAACCTCCGTCCCAAGGGCAAGGGCCAGCACTCAGCTGCATCGACCGGCACCCACCGGCTCAACAAAATTGGGCCGAGCGAGCCCCGGACACCCACCGAGAGTTCCAAGACTTCCGAAAAGAAATCATGGAGGCCATCCGGGGAACCCCGTCGATGACAGCATCCGCCGCTCTCGCTCCCGTTCGGATGCCGAGGCCAGCGTGTCTCGCATCCCGACAGTCCAGCCGGAGTTTGAAGATGACATCTTGAAGCGCCTCCAAGAAATGGAAGACCGCCTCGACCACTTCGGCGAAGGAGGCCCTAGGCCGGCCCACGGACACAGGCCCGTCCGACCTCCGTTCTCCACCGCCATCTTGCAGGCGGAAATACCCCAGAACTTCCGCCCACCTCAATTCGAGACTTATGATGGGGAGGGTGATCCGGCTGATCACATGGAGGGCTTCAAAACCCTCATGATGATTCACAGCGCATCGGATCCCCTCCTGTGCCGCACCTTCCCCGCCACCCTCCGGGGTCCGGCTCGGGAATGGTTCTCAAAGCTCGCTCCCGGCTCCATCTATTCTTTCGACCAAATGGTGGGCAACTTCCTCGCCCACTTTGTAACCAGCCGAAAGGCCGAGAGGACAAGTGCGTCCCTACTCGGCCTCCGGCAGAAGGAAGGGGAGTCGCTCCGGATGTTCGTCCGAAGGTTCACCACCGAGGCACGGTCGGTCTCCTCCCTCAACCCAGGGGTCGCCTCGGCAGCATTCCGGCACAATGTCCGTCATGGACAGCTGAAGGCCTCCCTGGCGAAGAGGCCCCCGATAAATTTCTCCAACCTCCTCAGTCGGGTCGAAAAGTACACCCGAGCTGAGGAGGCCTTGAATCCAGAGGACTCGAAAGAAATCCCCGGGAAGGGAAAGCGCAAGGCCGACGAGGTCGAGCAAGCAAAGAATGTTCCAAGGGACGGGGGCGCCACCAAAAGGGTTCCCCCGGTCCTTCGCTTCGAAAGGTACACCCTGCTGACGTAGAACATGTCAACCATTCTCTTGGCGATCGAAGACAGGGACCTCGTGCAATTCCCACCTCGACCGAACAGTAACAACAGTAAGAAAAGGGATTAGCAGTTCTACTGCCGCTTCTACCGGGACAATGGGCACGACACGGATCATTGCCGTACCCTGAAGGACGAGATCGAGGCCCTCATCCAACGAGGGTACCTCCGGGAGTTCAAGCGGGAAGACGCCCGGGACCAGAGGGATACGAGGAACAGGAGGGTTTCCCCTCCTCCTCGAGCGCCCAGACAGCGCCCCGAGCGGGACCAGGAGCCTGAAGAACCCGAGGGTCAGGCCATCTTACATTGCGTCCATGGAGGGCCAATGGGAGGGGAGTCCAACACTTCTCGCAAGGCGTTCATCTGGGATGTCAACGCCGTCCAGGGCCCCCTCTCCCCCCAGGTCCAGCAACTCCCTGTCTCCTTCTCGGGGGAAAACATGGAAGGAGTTCGGCTCCCGCACTGTGACGCACTCGTTGTCAACCTCGGCATAGCAAACTTCGAGGTCCGATGCATCCTCATTGACAACGGAAGCTCGGCAAACATCCTCTTCCTAGAAGCCTTTGAGAACTTGAAGCTCTCCCAAGATAAGCTAAAACCAGCCGGATACACATTGCATGGATTCTCCGGCATCCCGGTGGCAATAGAGGGTATCGTCACTTTAGACGTCACCGCAAGCACGACTCCGCACCGAAGGACCGAGTCAATAAACTTCATGGTTGTCAACGTCAAGGCAGCTTACAATGCCATACTCGGTCGCCCCGAGCTCTGCTCCCTTCAGGCGGTTCCCTTGGCCTACCACCAGAAGATGAAGTTCCCTACCAACACTGGTGTCGAATTGTCCGAGGAAACCAAGAAACTGCACGATCGTGCTACATGACGGCGATCGGGGGCGGGGTATTCCCCCTCGATGCCGTCGAGCTGCAACCCGAAAGAACCCACTCGGAACCGGAACCAACTGACGAGCTGGAAGATATCTTGTTCGAGATAGGCGACGCGTCAAGGTGTTTTCGAGTGAGCTGCTCCCTCGCTCTCGACCTCAAAGCCGCCCTGATCAGCTGCATTTGCCGCCATGTCGACCTCTTCGCCTGGAAGCCCTCTGACATGCCCGGTATCTCCGAGGATCTCATCATGCACAAACTCAGTGTGATCCCCGGTTCGAAGCCGGTCGTCCAGAAGCGACGTAAGTTCGCCCCGGAGCGACAGCAGGCGGTAAATGCAGAAGTAGAAAAACTCTTATCTGGTCATTTCATACAAGAGGTCAGCTACCCGGAGTGGCTAGCGAACGTCGTAATGGTCAAAAAGGTTAGCGGAAGCTGGAAGATCTGCATAGATTTCACTGACCTCAACAAGGCGTGCCCCAAAGATCCGTTCCCTCTCCCCAGCATCGACGCGCTGATCGATGCCACATCGGGTCATGAGCTCTTGTCCTTCATGGATGCCTTCTCCGGCTACAACTAGATCCGAATGTACCCTCCTGATATAGCCAAGACGTCCTTCGTCACGGACCAAGGGCTCTACTGCTACCGGGTTATGCCCTTCGGGCTAAAGAATGCCGGTGCTACTTATCAGAGGCTTGTTAACCGAGTCTTTAAGAACCAAATTAGGCGCAACATGGAGGTGTACATCGACGAAATGCTCGTCAAAAGCCAGCAGGGACATGATCACGTCGCCGACCTGGAAGAGGCCTTTGGGGTCCTTCGGACCCACAACATGAGGCTCAACCCGGCGAAGTGTGCATTCGGCATCTCCTCGGGAAAGTTCCTCGGGTTCATCGTCAGCCAGCGCGACATCGAGGTGAACCCTGAAAAAATTCAGGCCATAATAGACATGGCCTCTCCCAGGAACATCAAAAAAGTCCAGAGGCTGACGAGAAGACTAGCGGCCATCAGTCGTTTACTCTCCAAATCCGGAGAGAAGTCCCTTCCGTTCTTTAAGGCACTGTGCGGAACCGGAGGGTTCGAATGGGGTACTCAGCAGCAAGAGGCGTTCGCCCAATTGAAGGAGTACCTCGCCAACCCTCCTCTCCTCAGCAAGCTCGAACCAGGTGAGCCACTCTGGCTCTATCTGTCGGCTTTGGAGACCGTGCTCAGCGTCGTCCTCGTTTAAGAAAAGGAAGGAGTCCAAAAGCCTCTGTACTATGTGAGCAAGGTACTGCTCGATGCCGAGACCAGATATTCCAGTATGGTGAAAGTAGCATACGCCCTGGTCATGGCTACACGGAAGTTTCGCCCACATTTTCAGGCACATTCCGTCCAGGTGCTTACGGACCAACCTCTTAAGGCCGTACTCTATAAGCCTAAGAGCTCAGGACGACTAGTTAAGTGGTCAATCGAGCTCAGTCAGTATGACATCGGCTATCAGCCACGGACGTCCATCAAAGGGCAGGCCCTCGCCGAGTTCATAACAGAATGCACCATCTCCGAGCAGCCGACAAGCAAGGAAGTCGACCGGACGTGGGAAGTTTAAGTCGACGGTTCCTCTTGCAAAGCGGGGAGTGGTGCGGGCATCATTCTGCGGGGTCCAGATGGTTTTCTCCTTCAATACTGCCTCTGCCTCAACTTCCCGGCCTCTAACAACGAGGCCGAGTATGAGGCCATGATCGCCAGACTCACCCTGGCTCATCAGGCTGGCGCCAGACAGATCAGGGCCTTTAGAGACTCTCAGCTTGTGGTCAACCAGATCATTGGGGAGTACGAGGCCCGTGACGATCGAATGATCAGATACCTGGCCGTAGTCCACCGGCTATTAACATCCTTCGACGAGTCGGCCGTCTTAAGGATCCCTAGGGAGCAGAACGCCCAGGCCGATGCCCTGTCAAAGTTAGCTTCCTCATCCTTTGAAGGCCTTGACCGAACCGTCCTAATTGAAGTCCTGCTGAAGCCAAGCACAGACTTCCTTGAGGCTCTATGCATTGAAGACGGAGCTCCTCTCGACGACTGGACCACTCTTATCAAGAAATTTCTAATCAAGGGAGAGCTCCTCGAAGACCGGGCTGAAGCGAGGCAGGTCAGGGTGCGTTCAGAAAGGTTCGCCATAATCGACGTAACCCTCTTCAAAAGGTCCTACACAACAACGGATGGCAGACCCTACCTCCGCTGCCTGACCCCTGATGAAGCAAAGTACGCCCTCAAGGAGCTACACGAGGGGATTGGCGGATGCCATATGGGAAGCCGCTCGCTAGCGCGAAAGGCTTTGAATCACGGGTACTACTGGCCCACTATGCTGCAAGACGCCCTCGCCCTAGTGAAGAAGTGCGGTCCCTGTCAATGATTCTCCCCCGTGAAGAGGGCTCCGCAAGCAAATCTTTGTTCCATGGCTAGTCCGACCCCCTTTGCAATGTGGGGGATGGACCTGGTAGGCCCATTTCCGAAGGCAACAGGCTAAAGAAAGTTTCTCATAGTGGCGATCGACTACTTTACGAAGTGGATCGAGGCAGAGCCATTAGCAACGATCACCGAGAAACAAACCCAACAGTTTTTCTAGAAACACATCGTCTGTCAGTTCGGGATTCCACAGGTGCTCATCACGGACAATAGGACTCAATTTGCGGGTAAGCATTTCCGCAAGTTCTGCGAAGATCTCGGGATCCAGCAGTGCTTCTCCACGGTATGCCACCCCTAGTCCAACGGTCAAGCCGAGAACGCAAACCGCCAAATCCTCGATGGTCTCAAGAAGCGACTCGATAACTCTTCTAAGGGATTATGGGTCAATGAGCTACCAAGCGTTCTCTGGGCCCACTGGATGACAAAGAGAATCCCCACGGGAGAGTCTCCATTCAATCTGACATACGGTGCGGAGGCCATCATCCCCATGGAAATCGGGATCCCCTCACCCCGGATAATGGCCTTCGATGAAGCAAGCAATTCTGCACAGCTGCGGGCCGACCTGGACCTCATAGACGAGGTCAGGGAAAAGTTTTCCATTAGAAGGAGCATCTACAAACAGAGGATCGAAAGGTTCTACAACAAGAAGGTGCATCCCACCGACATCAAACTCGGATACCTCGTCCTCTGGAAGCTGGACATATCCAATCCCGGGTTGAAAAGGAAATTGGCCCCAAACTGGGAGGGCCCTTACAAAGTATCTGAGGTCGTGCGTCCGGGCACGTTCCGCCTAACCAACTCAGAAGGCAAGGCCATCAAGAGGCCCTGGAATGCGGAGCACCTCATCAAGTTCCAAGGAGGAGGGGATTAGCCTCCACCCCATGTAAATTATGAAGAATGTAGTCGGCACGTCGCGCCCCGTTTTTTATAAGATTCCAAAATCTCGTAAATATGCCAGCTTTCTTAAAACAAGTTTTTCCTTCATTTTGATTCCCATTAAAGAACACATCTCGGCACTCGGATAGCACCGCGAGCCAGAAAAACTTCCCTTACAAGCTTACGGCTCGGCGCTACGATGGCATCGCGAGCCAAAAAAGCTTCCCTTACAAGCTTACGGCTCGGCGCTCGAATGGCATCGCGAGCCAGAAAAGCTTCCCTTACAAGCTTTTGGCTCGGCGCTCGGATGGCATCGCGAGCAAGAAAAGATTCCCTTACAAGCTTACGGCTCGGCACTCGGATGGCATTGCGAGCCGAAAGAGCTTCCCTTACAAGCTTACGGCTCGGTGCTCGGATGGCATCGCAAGCTAGAAAAGCTTCCCTTACAAGCTTACGGCTCGGCGCTCGGATGGCATCGCGAGCCAGAAGAGCTTCCCTTACAAGCTTACGGCTCGGTGCTCGGATGGCATCACAAGCCGGTAAAGCTTCCCTTACAAGCTTACGGCTCGGCGCTCGAATGGCATCGCGAGCCAGAAAAGCTTCCCTTACAAGCTTACGGCTCGGCGCTCGGAGAAAAAGTGTGGGGGCTCGCCGTCAACCTTGAGCAAGGCCGGGACTTTTCTCAAAGCACCTCGACCATTACGCTCGGCGACGACTTTCAGCCACACCCACTACTTGCTTTCTCCCCGGTGTGGGGGCTCGGCATCTGCCCCTAGCACAAGTTGGGGCTTCTTCAAGCCCACCGACCTGTGCGCGAGGCGGCAACTGCCAGCCACACCCGTACCGTCTCCCTGAGAACAAGTGTGGGGGCTCGCCATCGACCTCGAGCAAGGTCGGGGCTTTCTTCAAAGCACCTCGGCCATTACGCTCGGTGACGACCTTCAGCCACGCCCACTACTGGTTTTCTCCCCGGTGTGGGGCTCAGCATCTGCCCCTGGCACAGGTTGGGGCTTCTTCAAGCCCTCTGACCTGTGTGCGAGGCGGTAACCGCCAGTCGCACCCGTACCGTCTCCCTGAGAACAAGTGTGGGGGCTCGCCGTCGACCTCGAGCAAGGTCGGGGCTTTCCACAAAGCACCTCGACCATTACGCTCGGCGACGACCTTCGGCCATGCCCACTACTGGCTTTCTCCCCAGTGTGGGGGCTCGGCATCTGCCCCCGGCACAGGTCGGGGCTTTTTCAAGCCCACTGACCTGTGCGCAAGGTGGCAACCGCCAGCAACACCCGTACCGTCTTCCTGAGAACAAGTGTGGGGGCTCGCCGTTGACCTCAAGCAAGATCGGGGCTTTCCTCAAAGCACCTCGACCATTACGCTCGGCGACGACCTTCAGCCACGCCCACTACTGGCTTTCTCCCCGGTATAGGGGCTCGGCATCTGCCCCTGGCATGGGTTCGGGCTTCTTCAAGCCCACCGACCTGTGCGCGAGGCAGCAACCGCCAGCCACACCCATACCGTCTTCCTGAGAACAAGTGTGGGGGCTCGGCGTCTGCCCCGAGCAAGGCAGTGGCTTTCTTCAAAACCACTCAGCCGATATGCTCAGTGGCGACCTCCGGCCACCTATTACTGGCTTTCTCCCCAGTGAGGGGGCTCGGCATCTGCCCCTGGCATGGGTTGGGCTTCTTCAAGCCGACCAACTCAAGCGCATGGCGGCAACTGCCAGCCACACCCATACCATCTTCCTGAGAACAGGTATGGGGGCTCGGCTTCCGCCCCGAGCAAGGCAGTGGCTTTCTTCAAAGCCACTCGACCGATACGCTCGGTGGCGACCTCCGGCCACCCATTACTGGCTTTCTCCCCGGTGAGGGGGCTCGGCATCTGCCCCTGGCATGGGTTGGGCTTCTTCAAGCCGACCAACCCAAGCGCACGGCGACAACCGCCAGCCACGCCCGTACATCAGCAAAATTTTCATTAAGGTTTAGAGCATCCGCCTTCAGAAGACGCCCCGAGTCTTTCCGTTGTCCCTCCTCTCGCCTGCGAACAACCCGGGGTTTACAGCCCTCACAAGCCAAAACCCTGAATTGTTCGAGGACGACAGGGGAACCACCGACCCTCGACTCTCTCCTACGCTCCGAATCAATTGGTCGGCCCGCCACTCACCAACGAACAACCTGGGGTCTTACGGCCCTCGAAACCCAAAACCCCGAATTGTTCGAGGGTGATTGGTGTGCCTCCAATCCGGAGCCCTCGGAAAAGCTTTAATTTCGGAGCGCCCACCTTCGGTAAGCACCCAAGTCAAGCGACAGATCAGCCACTCTTCTTGACAACCAACGAGGGGGAGTGGGGGTTATATAGCCCCTGAGACGCACAGTTATTGCGTCTGGGAATCCCAAACAGCGGAAAGCAAAATGTCGCCATTAATTCTTATTGGGAGGCGAAACGTTGCCATTAATGACTATCGAAAGGATCAACGCCACTGCATAGGTGCCCGCTGCACCAGGTCACCTCGGCGGCGACACCCTGTGTGCCGAGTTCGGCGACCATCCTTGCCCAATAAGACTATCAGGGTTCAGAAAATCGAATGTTCTTATTATACTCATCACTTACAACTCAATGAACATCGGTACAAAGATAATGCACAGCTTACAACTCACTCACATCCGGCTTAAAACTCGAATTTGGCGCTCTCTTCAGGGCTCCTCTCACGCTCGGTCGGACCAACCAGGGAAGAGACCCCTGCCACCGAGCTTCCCGCATCTTCAGGCTGGGTACCCTCCAATAAAAATGTCGGAGACCGCCCCGGGGTCGAGTTGCTCGCCTCCTCGATCAAACCCGCGCCCAACACCAGCTTCAGCCTGCGGATCTCCAACTCTTTCTCAACAACGGCCTCACGAAGGAAAGACTCCGAGGCCGACCGCCCACTCGAGGCATCCGAGATGGACCAGTCCGTCTCGATTACCCACCAGCCCCGATCGGCTATGGCTTTCTTCATGTAACGCCCCGAATTTCAAATAAGGATAAATTCGAGATTTCACAGGATCTTTACTTCACTTCGTACAATTTTACAAGGAATTTAAAATTTTTCATTCACAAAACATCAGATTTCCTTTACATTTGGTTTTTACACAGCGGAAGACTAAAAGATTACAACAATGAAATACAACTTGTATAACTTTAACATCATTTGCAACATCTTTAACTTCTAAACAACAACAGCATATCCACTTTATAACTCCATGAATAGTCCATTACCTGCATGTCAGTCTGTGGGCACGTCATTTACTTACAACTGACGAAATGTTATACACGGCTATCCTCTCTATGCCGGGAATAGTATAACGATCTCATACTTTAACAAATCACAAAAAGATTGAATGAACAAGTAAAGTGTCAAAAGTAATTGTTCTAAACATAAGTGTATGTCATGTCTTAATGCCTAATGCATACCATTCTACACTAGGATGACACTAATGCACACTTGTTCGGATTCTATGCATCCCATACTACATAGGTCCGAGGGCAAGCGCCTACGTTCTTCACAATACAGGGCTCGATCCCTCGCCATGAAAACTACCCGGTCGCAAAACAAAGTTCAGACTATTCCACGAATTTGAATCCCAGCCTTGGAGTCCACCGCCGGCTGTTATAACAGATTCCACATCGTGCGAATCGTCCCGTATGTGACCCTCTAGCCCAGTATATATATATATACATTGGAGACGGTAAACACAAAAATCCATCCGTCCGACTACTCAAGATCTTGGAGTCCACCGCCGATCCGTCCTCATAGTCCCGGATTAAAATATAATAATCCGTCTCCCACAGGGCAACCTCAGTCCACCAACTGGGTCTATAGTCTTGGAGTCCACCGCCGACTATATAGAGCACCCCACTTATGTTTCCCTAAGTTTACTACATCTTCACTTATGTGCCTAAATTTTTCTTAAGTTCAAGACATGAATAATTTCTATTCAAGAATTAGTTTTTCCTCCTACCGGACTTAATCAACAAATGCGAGATAGCCCCATGGCCATATCTCCAAATCATATCTCAAATATTTCTTTCAATAATGCCAGTATCGAGGTCTTACTAACTCTAAATCATAAACTTTCATGTACAAGAAGCATGGTTATTCACACCCTTTCATAATCATGTCTTAAACTTAAATAATTTCATCTTTCAAATCATTTCACAAAAATAATCAAATCTTGTCATCATCCATGATCTAGTCATTTATTCAAGATCTTTATAGAACAAAAAGTAATTCCTTTCATATATACAATTTCTATCAAATGAATATTTATCATAACCCAAGCTCTTGCAATGTCTCATTTAGCATTATATATGAATCTCTTATCATACATTTCATTCACAAATCAACAACAATAATTCTTCTCATATATTCATCTAACCTTACTTAATTTAAGCTCATATAGAAATCAAACATTCAACATGAATGCATAAAGTCATCAAGACAATTTATTTCTCATATCAAAACTTTATTATTTTTCTTCTAAGAATAAAAACCGTGTTTTTAAAATAATTAACTTGAGAATAAAATCTCATTCTATCTCAATGTCTCTTTTATATCTCAAATATGCATAAAAAAATCTCTAAAGCTATTTAAAATAGATTCTCCATCATCTCTTTTTTTTTTATAAATACCAGGATTCTATATATATATATATATATATATATATTTTAAAAGCTTCAAACTCATTCAAAAAAAAAAATCATTTGAAGTCATAAAAAAAACACCACTCCTGGGCTTTGAACCCGCGCACGCCCAGACAAAGCCCAAATCCTTCACCGCAAGCCACTAACCCAAGTGGGCTTGGTGTCTAAACTCCACGCCGAAACCTACTTATATTCATTCTCAGTTCTTGTGTTCATTTTATTAAAACAAAAATATGTTTTGGGCAATACTAAGATTCGAACCCAGATCAATGAGAAACCATCACAACACTTAGACCACTAGGCCAAGGTTACCTATCGATATGTAGTCTCTTCATATATCTTTTCCAACTTTCTGTGATTTTATTTTATTTATAAAAACTCGATTCCTCAATCCTTCTAATCTTTTGTCAGGCCCAATTAGGTTCATATAAATTGAGTTACTCTCTAACAGTAATCCATAGATTTCTAAACCACATTTTAGACAAATAATCTTATTTTCAAAATGTCTATTCATTGAGAAACATAGGGTTGTACCTATGCAATTTAATCAAAGGATACATATTGTATCTTTCATAATCAAAACAAGTTTATGGTATTCAATTAACCTTACAAAATATTTTGCAAAAGAATGTATTCCCAACATTTTTCATACAATCAATTATATCTTCATTCATGCATACTAAATTATGACAAAACAAATCAACATTTCTTTTCTCATTACTAACTAGCATAAGTTGGATTTGTTTACTCAATCAAGCAATATTTCATTACATTCAATGCATAAATTTGTTCTACTTTACCAAATCAAATTTCTATACTACTCATTCATTTCTATTAACATGTACATTCTCTATATTTAGAAAGTAAGAGAACACCCACCTTGATAGCTTGAACAATTGAAAGAATGAGCACCACTTCTAGCTCCACGACTCCTAATTCTTCTTCTCCTCCTAGCAAGAGACTCCAAGAACAAGAACTCTCTTACTCTCTCTCTCTTTCTTTCTTTCTTTCTTCTTCTCTTTTCTTTCTATTCCTTTGATTCTATTTTTTGAGTGTGAAATGAAAAGGGGTATGGTGCTATTTATAGGATATGTAGAGGGTTCAAATTACAAAATTACACACCTAATAAATTACTAAAATTAATCTCCAACCTTTCACATTTCATAACTTCCCAAACTCCCATCTTTTCATTTGTCCACCTCTTCACATTTGTAACTCTCATAACCTACAACTTTTCTCATTCCCCCACTAATTCTCTCTTTCCTCCCAAGCCCACAACCGGCCACCAATTCTCCAAGTGTGCAGATGCACATGCACTTCAACGTGGGCCTCCAAATACAAACCCAATTCATTTTACCCTTCATAATTCATTTTAATTCATTATACCATATCACTATTTATTTTATCACATACTATATAACCCATCCGCCTACATTCTGGTTACTATCTCACGTGGTCCCCACCACCATCACACCATTTTCATGTAAACCAAACCATACTATAAAACCAACTTAGTATAAGTTCATATATATATTATATATATGTTTAGTAAAAATAGTTTACCTAAAAAAAAATCAAAATGAATCTAGCACGATTAAAATAAGTACACACACTCAAAAATTTATTTTGAAAACGGATACCAAAATACGTTCGCCGAAAACACGTGCATCGCACGTGAAATATCAAAATACGAAAATCGACTTTATCAAAAAAAAATTATTAAATATAATCGAAAATAACATAAGAAAAATTATATTTACTAATTTTATACATTTCATGATGAAATCACTACACGTAGAAAGCACGTGCATTATACGTGCGGAAAATCGAAAAATGCATTTTAATCAAAATAGGGGGAAAAATAAATTTCTGTTTTATAAAATAGATTTAAATACATAAAAATAAATAATTTAAACTTATAGAAAACACTGTACGTAGTGGTGGAAACACGTGCATCAAAACACGTAAAAAGCACGTAAATCCCAGGGATTGAAATATTATATTTTAGTTGACTGAAATCAATACGAAAAATGTATAAATAGTACGAATCCAAAATATGTAGTGAAACCCATTACAAAATATACGTGCGTAACATCCAGGGGCAAAATTGTCATTTCCAATTTTGCGGGGTGTTACACTTCAGACGAGCCACCTCCAGACCGAGCTCCCTAGACTTGTTCAAGAAATAATTGACTGCAGCCGCTCGGTCCCAAGCCTGTTTTTTTCTGGAGAGCCAGACCTGCCTCCATGGCCTCCTTCCCGGCTCGGACCAGGGATTCCTCGGCAGAAACAGGGTCGGCAACCAAGACCTCGTGCATCTATCAAAAGACGAGAGAAAACAAACAATCATAAAGGAGAACTCGAAAATGTGCAAGTTACGAAGCCTTGGCCGAAAAACTATTTTCCATTACTTTCAAAAATGGTGATACAAAACTGCGGTGGCCAGTCAAGAGGCATACACATTCAAAAAGAAAGAAAAACCTAGTCTACGCTTTGGGGGGGGGGGTGGCACCTTTTCGTCAGCCTGGTCGCCCCCCATCTCCTCGCCACCGGGAGTCGGCGGAAGGTCCGGCTCCCAACCATAGTGGAGGTGGTCCACATTCTGCTCCGGATAAATCCTCCAAAAATGCTCCTCGGCCCGGTCGTATGTCTCGTCCTGCGCCATGATCAGGGCGTCCGCCGAGGCAACCTCCATCCTCTCCAAGGCCTTCCGTCCCTTCACCGCCTCCTCTTCGATCCTCTCCTTAAGGCGATCCACGTCCTTCTGGTGATGCTCGAAGATTGAGGCCATCTGGGCCTCGTTGACGACCGCCATGTTCTGAGCCTCCTTCAGGTCGTCGTTCACCTTGTTCAACTCACGAAGGTATTTCTCCGCGTTCCTCCTCTCTACAATGACCTCCTTCTCCAAGCACTTTTGGAAGTGCTGCCCGTGGAGCATCGCCTGTCCGAAGGAGAAAAGGTCAGAAAACATCGTCACAATCCGAACCAAATACAAATAAAAAGTCTCCGCACTTACCGAGATCGATGCCTGAGACCAGCGCATGAAGGCCTGTTCAGACGTCTGTGTCTCCAGCGCCACCCGATCCCGCTCAGTGGCGGCCTTCCTGACAAACTCGATGGCCACATGACCTCGAGCAGGGAGTCCCCCTGAACAATCGACTAGTCGGGGGAGAAGGGTCGCAGCCCCTGTTGCCCCACCATCTGCTCGGCAGTGGGCCGAGGTGGGGGAAGCCTCTACCCCGGGGCCTCTACAGAGTTCTTGCTGCCCGAACTACCCCCCGCATCCTGAGGAGCCCTCAGCATATGGGGCTGATGCCTTTTGGCCTTCTTCACGGGAGAAGGCTCCTCGGCTACCGGGGTTGGTCCCTTGCCGGACCCCCCACTTTGGGTGGCCAGCTTCTCCTGCTCCGCCTTCTTCTTCCTCTCCGCTCTTGCCTTCTCGGTGACGGCTAACAAGGCGCGCCTGTCATTGACCTGCTGGGAAGTCATCTCTGCAAAAATAAAAGAAGAGGGGCTAACGTTAACACGAAGGCAGAAAGATGCAAAAATTTAGAACGAAAACATACTAGGGTCGGCTGGGCTCAGTCCGGCCCGGGCCAGGTGTAGCTCCGTCACTCGAGGCGGGAGTGAGGTGTAGCCCCAACAATTTTCTCAACCCTCTTCCACTCTTTTTCCGTCAAGTCACTGCGCTTCGGAGGTTTGTGGTTCGGCTTGAAGAAATTTCACGAGGTCGGAATCCCCCAAGACTTCTCGCTCCGGACCACGAAGTATTTTTCTTTCCACCCTTTGATGGAATCCATATGGTCGTGCATCACCTTTTTATGCAGCCAAGGCGAGAAGTAAAATATCCCCTCCGCATCGCCGAGCGAGCTGATCCCTAAGATGGCTCGGAAGTAGGTCAACCTCGGCTTCATGCCCTTCTTTTGGCACTTCAGAATGAAGCAAATCAAGTGCTTCTAGGAGTTTGGGCCATACTGTATCGGGCTTAGCTTTGCCTAATTTAAAACCCTCTTGACAAAGGGGTGCAGCGGCAGCCTCAGTCCCGAGACAAAGGCATCCTCGAGAAAGATGCAATAGCTCGGTGCAAGAGTTGTGGTGGGTCGGATGCCAGGGCTCGAAATGAAGACTTCAAACTCCCGAGGAATGAAGTAGGCAGCCTCAGGATATGAAGATAGTCCGCCTTCAAGACACACGGAATGCTGTCCATCCGAATCTTCACCCGGCTCTCCTTGCCCAGTACAGGAGGAAGGGAGTCGATATCTTTGACATCGTCGGGGTACATCCTGATCGACCCCAAATTTTCAAGGGAGACCGAGGGAAATTCGAACCCCGGTCTAGGGGCATGTTTATCCGGAGAAGGCGGACTGTCCGAAAAGCTTAACTTCCTCTTCTTCCGACGAGGACGAGCCTTCCTCTCGGGAGACGGCGTCGACAAAGGTGGTAGGGGCGGAAGGTCGTCTCCGATCTCAACCACCCCTCCTGCCGTGCCTTCGCCAACACCTTCCTGAGCGCCCTCCCCTTCATCTCCATCATCCCCATCATCATCAACAGTGCCCTGACCCTCGGGATCCTGATCCTCCTCACCCTCCTTATCACCCTCGGGATCCTGATCCTCCTCACCCTCGGCATCCTGATCCTCCTCGTCCTCCTCATCCTTGTCATCCCCCTCTTCCTCTTCCACCTCCTCGCCCTCATCCACGGGCTCCTTCCCCGGCCTTCGGGATCTCAGCGGAGACACTACGAATGCCACATCATCACCTCCGTCCGACCTGGGGTCTGTCACGACTTCCTCCTTAACCATATATTTGCTAAAGGACGAGGATGTCTCTGACTCTAATTCCTCTGCAGAGCGGCCCAACGAGCTAGCCTCGGATCCGGACTGAGAGAGCGACATTACTAAGCAAGGATACTAACTTGAGATATATACCACGCGATCACCGGAAAATCTCGCTGACGACAAGTGAGACCATGTTCTTATGAAATTGGAAAGAGAGAGTAAAGAAATGAAGAAAAGAAAAGTGGGGGAGGGGGAGATTTAGAGCGGAGAAAGTGACTCCTCGATTTCCGCAATCATATCTGGATGTTGGATCTTAAATCATCAAGATCTAACGACTGCTAAGATTTGGCGTCGCTTCGATTCTTGCGCTCATGGCGTCAGCAGTGGGCGCAAAATTACCCAACTACCCCCCAGGCATTTTTTCCAAAAAACTTTTTCGACAAGTCAAGAGGGGTCGATGCTCGGATGGCATCGCGAGCCACAAACTCCCTCCTATTTATGCATGAGGCTCGGAGCTCGAATGACATCGCGAGCCACAACTTCCTCTTCTATTTTGACAGAATGGTCGGAGCTCGAATGACATCGCGAGCCACAACTTCCTCTTTTATTTTGACAGAATGGTCGGAGCTCGGATGACAACTTCCTCTTCTATTTGACAGAAGGGTCGAAGCTCAGATGACATTGCGAGCCACAACTTCCTCTTCTATTTTGATAGAATGGTCGGAGCTTGGATGACATCGCGAGCCACAACTTTCTCTTCTATTTTGACAGAATGGTCGGAGCACGGATGACATCGCGAGCCACAACTTCCTCTTCTATTTGACAGAAGGGTCGGAGCTCGGATGATATCGCAAGCCACAACTTCCTCTTCTATTTTGACAGAATGGTCGGTGCTCGGATGACATCGCGAGCCACAACTTCCTCTTCAATTTAACAGAAGAGTCGGAGCGCGGATGACATCGCGAGCCACAACTTTCTCTTCTATTTGACAGAAGGGTCGGAGCTCGGATGACATCGCGAGCCACAACTTCCTCTTCTACTTTTGAAAGAAAATTCGGAGCTCGGATGACATCGCGAGCCCAACTTCCTCTTCTATTTTGACAGAAGGGTCGGAACTTGGATGGCATCGTGAGCCACAACTTCCTCTTCTATTTGACAGAAGGGTCGGAGCTCGGATGATATCGCGAGCCACAAACTCCTCTTCTATTTTGATAGAAGGGTCGGAGCTCAGAAGAGAGGTGATTTCGACCCCCAATGCTCGACAAACCGAGCTCCAACCCGACAGACCACGACGTCCCCTCGCTCTTCCAACTAGCGAGAGGATCGTCTGCCGACCCTCGAGCTCGTCTACAGACCCCAGACGCTCGGCAAACCGAACTCCAACCTGACAGACCTCGACGTCCCCTCGCTCTTCCAACTAGCGAGAGGATCATCTGCAGACTCTCGGGGCTCGTCTACCGACCCCCAATGCTCGACAAACCGAGCTCCAACCCGACAGACCTCGACGTCCCCTCGCTCTTCCAACTAGCGAGAGGATCGTCTGCCGACCCTCGAGCTCGTCTACCGACCCCAGACGCTCGACAAACCGAGCTCTAATCTGACAGACCTCAATATCCCTTTGCTCTTCCAACTAGCAAGAGGATCGTCTGCCGACCCTCGGAGCTCATCTACCGACCCCAGATGCTCGGCAAATCGAGCTCCAAACCGACAGACCTCGACGTCCCCTCGCTCTTCCAACTAGCGAGGGGATCGCCTGCCAACCCTCGAGGCTTGTCTGCCGACCCTAAAAGCTCCAATAGGGGATCCCTTCCTCCTACCCCCTGGTCTCTTATGGAAGTAACAGATCCTATTTTTCTCGCCGCACACACCACCCTGCTCTTCCTACCGAGGCAAAGAACCACTCCTACACGGCTGGATCACCCAGCCCTCCAGGAGTAGGGGGCTTGTGATATGGGTTGGATGACGTGGCCCCTTCTGGGCCACAGGATCTCCTCAGGAAACGTGCATCGCCGGATCATCCGAATCTGCCATGTCAGCATTAGAAAACTGCCCGGGCCTCTACCACGTCAGCCTGGAAACTACCCAGGCCTTTGCCACGTCAGCCCTATACCACTCGGGCTTCCACCGCTTCAAGCCTACGGACAACCGGGTCCAGACCCGGCCCCAAATGGGTCCAGACCCGGTTGGCTTCTCCTATAAATACCAGACCCCCTACCCTTTATCAAGGTCAGGAATCTTTCCCACTCAAAACCCTAGTTACTGTTACTCTTCCTCAGTAGCTAACTAGATCGTTGGAGGGTCTGCCACCGGGACCAACTCCGGTGTTCCTAGACCGTCTGTAGGTACACGAGACCTCGGATCCGAGCCTCCTGATCCGAACCGAGCATCCAGCCTCCACCTCACTCCCGCCTACTTCCATACCGTTCGCCCGACTGAGGGTCGTCCGCACCGAAGCTTCCTCCACCAATACAAATCGAGTAAGAACTCACACCTGGTGCATCCACACACCTCCCAAAAACAAACCGCATCAATATATATTTATATTCATCTGCTGTTTTGAAGAAATTTGTCAAAAATTACTCTTTTATGATCTTGATGGGATTTTGATTAGTTTTATAAACTTCAGTATGTTATACAAGTTGTATTTGATCATCTCAAGAAGTTTATTTTTCAAATTTATGATTTTACAAAGAATAAACGAAGTATTAGTAAAATGGTGCACGAATATTAAAGCTGTCAATTTTTGAATATGTCGGTCGACTGTCAAGATTCTACACATGAATTGATGGTCGACTGTCAATTAATTGATTTCAGGATTTTTGCATGGCGGTCGACCGGCCACTTTTGTACTATTTTTAACGGTCGACTGTCAGTGCTTGGCTGACTGTTTTTTTTTTTTGTTTTCTTCGTTTTTCTTGAACCATTATTTCTTCAATATTTTGGATTATTTATCTACTATTTTAGATGGTGTTTTTATTACAAATTAAAGTATTTTACAGAGAGCTACATTTTGATTATAATAAAATTTAAATTGAATTTCTATGACTTTATTAAATGAAATATTTACAGTTTTCGAAGGAGTTGATATTTTGTGATATTCTACGACTTCAAAATATGATTTTCAGTTATTTAATAGAGTTAATATTTTATTTCAATTCTGAAATTTGTGAGTATTTTAAAGGAACCTGGATTTGTTAATTTTTAAGAAGTTTTCTTAATATGAGAGTATTGATAATATAATTAAGAGTTTTAATGAAAGATTTTGTGCAGATGGTTGAGTTGTGAGTCTCTAGAGGGTGAATGGGACCCTAGTACACCGGTAGTTGTGATTTTTGTGGTTTGTCCAGTTGTGACTTTGTTGTTGATCAATTGAGCTAAGTCCGGTAGGGTACACCAACTCTAAGAGATTTGTTATTAATTAATTAACTTAATTAAATAAGAACAGATACTAGATGATGATATGATGGAATGAGTGCAAACATGGGTTATGGACCTCAGTATGATCTGCGGTGTGAGATAATCCCCAGAATTATCGAGGTGTGAGTGAAATAGTCTCCGAAATTACCTGCGGTGTGGGATTGATCTCCGGAATTATCGAGGTTGAGTCGACGCTCATAGAGTATTCGTGTGATGAGGCATCATAGCTTGCGGTGTGGGGTATTCTCGAAAATTTCGAGGTGTGAGTGAAATAGTTTTCGGAATTATCTGTGGATAGAGATTGACCTCCATAATTATTGGGGTATGGGCTAGATACTCACAGTTTATCTTAATCTCGTAATAGTCATCGTAGTAGGACTAGTTTCATAACGAGCGATTTAACCCTATAAAGTGGAGAACGATAAGGGCTTGCACCGGATCTATGTGGTATGGAATGCAAAGAATCCGACAAGTATGCATTAGAGAGTCATCTTCCTGCATTTGTGTTTTCTTGACTTAGTTTTTGCATGATGTTTTTTGTTTTCCTACACTTGACACTTAGTCTAGTTTCACTTGATGTTTCCATGTTTTATTTATTGTTATTTTATATTCCCGTGGGTATGTGTTGATTTTGACTTTATTCTTTATGTTTTATTCATATTGCATTTCTTTTTATGTCACTCACACCGTTATGGATGACCCCGTAATTTTGGGGGTTAGGGTTATCTCTATTCTCATGTTTTACAGGTAGATACCTCTAGCTGGGGATTGGATGCAAGTGGTAGAATGATATTGTGGCTTATGTAAATTGTAAAAGAATGTGTTGTAAAAGAAAGAATTGTAATTCAAGGTGTTTAATTTTCCGCTGTACTTTGTAAAGAAATGATATAATAAAAGTTGAAAATTTTGTCTATGTTTTGGCTATGTTTACTATTACATTGAGGTTGATGCTGAGAATTGTGCCACGTATTTATGATATATCATATTGAAAATTCGAAGCGCTAAAATATCTCACATGTCAATGATCCCAATCCTCAATGGATTTTCTTTATGCAAACTCTTTCACATCTGATAAGGTGATAACCCCCCTGTCGGAATCACCTCCCTTCTAGAGGAAACACTTCCTGATCTGATCAATCTTGTTGATAACTCATTTCTGCATTTCAAAGAATGACATATAATAAGTCGGTAAATTGGACAGAACCGAATTGATGGCGGTCACTCTCCCTGTAACACCCCGAATTCCATTTACATATAATTCGTAGCACAACATGATCTTTTACTTCATTTCATACAATTTTACAAGGAAATTTGAACTTTTCATTACACTTCGTTTGTTTCAGAATTACACAGCGGAAGTTAAATAAAATACAACATGAAATACAGCTCTAACATAAATCATGGAAATAATCTTCAGCATCAATTCTTCCTTAAGTCCTTGCCAATTCAATTCCTGCACTAAAAATCTGTGGGTACGTCAGTTGCTTACAATCGACGTAATGTTATAAATAGCGATCCTCCATATACTGTATTATAACGAAATCTCTTAATTTAGCAACTACAAACTTGAATGCCTAAATGCCTAATAAAGTGTAAAAGAATGACTATCTTAAATATATCAGTGTGACTATCTTAAATATATCAGTGTATGATATGACTTAATGTCTAATGCAAATGTTATTCTACAATGAAACTAATGCATACTTGTTCAGATTCTATGCATCCCATACTACATAGGTCTAAGGGTAAGCACCTACATACTCCACATTATAAGGTTTAATCCCTCGCAATGAAAACTACTTGGTAACAAAATCAAGATTTAGACACTACACGAGTACAGATTCCAGCCCTGGAATCCACCATCAAGCTTATACGGAAATCCTCGTCGTGCGAACATCCCGCAAGTGCCGCTCTAACCCAGGAATATATTGGAGATCTGCCTCCTACCCGCCCGACTAATCATGATCCCATAATCCACTGCCCGATCAATCATAATCCCGAATTTAATTGAGTCTCGTCTCGCTCTGCAAGCAACCACAGTTCCGGAATCCACCGTCCGACTGAGTCTATAGTCCCGGAATTCATCGCCCAACTATATAGACACGCCCCACTTACGTTTGCCCAAGTTTTATTACATCTTTCCTTAGTGCCTATTCTTAAATTTAAATATGAATAAATTATACCACTTAGAGTTAGCTTACCCTCGTACCGGTCTTACACAAAAATACCGAGAACGACAGCCCATATTGGCCACTTCTCAAATCAATTATTCATTCAACACTTGTCGGTACCTGAGTCTCACTAAGCCTCTATAATCAACATCATTTCATGTTCAACAACTTGGGGTTCTCATAACCTTATAACTCATGCTCTCAATTTCTTGAATTCATATTTCATTCAAATCCTTTCATTCATTCTTATTTATTCATCAATAAGTAAAATCTCAAACTATTCATTTTCACAATGCTCATCTAAACTTTCTCCATACAAGTTAATTAAGATTAAAACACAGTCTCTTTGAGATTCATCCATAGAAATTCATCTCACCAATTCTTAACATCTTTAATCATATATATATTTTTCTTTAGTTCAAATATTCTCTAATACATGAATATGATCTTTATTTATCCCAAAAATATCTTTTAAATCACATGAAACAATTCCCAAATGATCTAATATTATGTTAGAATATTTCCATGATTTTTTTCCAAATTTTAAAACTTATAAATCATATTAAAATAAAATAAAATCCGTGGGCACATCAATTGCTTACAACCGACGTAATGTTATAAATAGCGATCCTTTATATACTGTATTGTAACAAAATCTCTTACTTTAGCAACTACAAACTTGAATGCCAGATAAAGTATAAAAGAGTGACTATCTTAAACATGTCAATGTATGATATGACTTAATACCTAATGAAGATGTTATACTACAATGAAACTACTGCGTACTTGTTTGGATTCTATACATCCCATACTACATAGGTCTGAAGACAAGCAACTACATACTCCACATTATAAGGTTTAATCCCCCGCAATGAAAACTACTTCGTAACAAAATCAAGATTTAGACACTCCACGAGTATGGATTCCAGCCCTGGAGTCCACCATCAAGCTTATACAGAAATCCTCGTCGTGCGAACATCCCGCAAGTGCTGCTCTAACCCTGGAATATATTGGAGATTTGCTTCCTACATGCCCGACTAATCATGATCCCATAATCCACTGCCCGATCAATCATAATCCCAGATTTAATTGAGTCTCGTCTCGCTCCGCAAGCAACCACAGTTCCGGAATCCACCGTCCGACTGGGTCTATAGTCCTGAAATTCATCGCCCGACTATATAGACACGCCCCACTTATGTTTGCCCAAATTTTATTACATCTTTCCTTAGTGCATATTCTTAAGTTTAAATATGAATAAATTATACCACCTAGAGTTAGCTTACCCTCCTACCCGTCTTACACAAAAATACCGAGAACGACAACCCATATTGGCTACTTCTCAAATCAATTATTCATTCAACACTTGTTAGTACCTGAGTCGCACTAAGCCTCTATAATCAACATCTTTTCATGTTCAACAACTTGGGATTCTCATAACCTTATAACTCATGTTCTCAATTTCTTGTATTCATATTTCATTCAAATCCTTTCATTCATTCTTATTTATTCATCAATAAGTAAAATCTCAAACTATTCATTTTCACAATGCTCATCTAAACTTTCTCCATACAAGTTAATTAAGATTAAAACACAATCTCTTTGAGATTCATCAATAGAAATTCATCTCACCAATTCTTAACATCTTTAATCATATATATATATATATATATATATATATATATATATATATATATATATATATATATATATATATATATTTCTTGAGTTCAAATATTCTCTAATACATGAATATGATCTTTATTTATCCCAAAAATATCTTTTAAATCACATGAAACAATTCCCAAATGATCTAATATTATGTTAGAATGTTTCCATGATTTTTTTCAAATTTTAAAACTTATAAATCATATTAAAATAAAATAAAATCCCAAAAAAGGGACACCCAGGCTCAAATTCGAGATCTCAAGCAAGCTGCCAGTAGGTCCAACCACTAGGCCAACTCTCAACTATGCATATAAATTCTTTGTGTTAATTAAATGCTCAAATACAACCCTAACTTTACACCCCTGACTTTATTTTAAAAAAAAAGAAACACAACAGAGCCAACTCCTTGGCTCGAACCCACGACCAGAGAAAAGCCTAGGGCCGCCACCTGGCAACGCCAGGCGCAAGCACGCCCTCGCTAGCCATTCAAGCCAAGCAATATTTCTGTTATACTATGTGTTAAAATCTTTATATTTCCATGCTTTGTCTTAATCTCGATATTTCACATTTTCAACAGTTTTCGAGTTCTAATATTTTCTCTAAAATAATATTATTAAAATACATTTCCAAACTCTCAGAATTATTTCTTTACTTATTTTAATCATATTAGTATAAAATTAATCACAAGTCAATAATTATTTTGAAATCTAGTATTCATATTTTGCAATTAGAAGAAACTCCACTATTATTATGAAGGTATATATTCTTTGTTATAGCAAATAATATTCCCATTGACTTTTATAATTTTTCTTAATACTTTCACAATTTCTTGCACACAAATTACAAGTTTGTTTACACATATGCACACATCAAATGATCTAATCATGGCATGATATTTGTATATAACCATTTCAACATACTAATGAAATAAACTTTTAATTTGACAACTTCATTATATCGTGATGAATTTTTATTTTATCATCCAACAATTTCCATATTTCAATTCTACCAAAAGTTCTAAAATAGCAACACCTCATGCATCACAAAGATCAACTAGAACTCATACTAAATATCAAATATCAATAAATTTCCTACACATGCAATATATTTTACTTTAGAAAGCAAGAAAGAACACCCACCCATATAAGTGTTTCTTCAAGCAATACAATTCCAAAAAGCCTTCAGTTCGCCTTGAAAACCGCGCCCAAAGAAATCTCTAACATGCTTTCGGCAGTGAACAACACCATCACTTTTGTTTCATTTTTTTTTTCATTTTGTTTAATTTTTTTGATGAGAAGATGGGGGTGGGGGTAGTTTTATAAGGGAAAAGATTTAATTAATATAGGTTAACTTAATTAACCCACTAATGCAATTTCTTATCCACTAACAACACTAATTACCCACTCACCTCTTCTTCTTCCATGAACAGCCAGCCCCTTTTGGATTTCCCACACGTGTACACTTGTGCACGTGCACTCTACATGCACACACTCACACAATATATAATTTATTTTTATTGCATGAAAAATGGGTACTCTACATGACAAGTTGTGTGTAGGTTTCATTTAAATAATTTTTTTGGGCTTTAAAAGCAATTTTGGGCCCATGAGTTTTTACAAAAATAATACAAAATGTAATACATAATGTGAGAAGAAAAATGTACGTTACTCAGAAAATTTTAGAAATAAAATACACATAAAATTTTACATGCGATGCACATTAAAATTAATTTGGGAGAACGAAAACAGTCAAAATATGAAACATGTATGTTTAATAATGTTACGTATATTTCACGTAATGGAAAATATACGTAATCGACACGTGTATTGAAAGCACGTGCAATGTACGTAAAAACACAATGATTAAAATAAATGTTTGAGTTGGCTAAAAATAGGATTGAAATGAGTTTTGAGAAAACGGAAAATATATAAATAATCAGAATATAAGATACGTATGACATTTATATACAAATATGTTACGAATATTTCTCGTAACGGTACAAAATACACATGCGTAACACTCGAGGGTTGTCATTTCTCAATTTTGCGGGGTGTTACACTCCCTCCCAGAGATGGGGATTTTCCCTTCCAACCAGCGAGCCTACTCTCCACCCGGCCGATGATTGAGAACCAATATGCCTTCTTCAACTTTCCAAGTCTAACTGGTAAGCCTAAATACTTGATGGGGAATCCATCAACCCGACAGTTCAGGATGTTTGCATGAACCTCTGCCTTCTCATCGGACATTGCGATGAGAACAAGTGCACCCTTATGAAAGTTTACCTTTAGCCCAGACCAAGCCTCGAAGCAATAAAGTGCTCATTTGAAAACGGTAGTCTCTCCCATGTCTCCATTGCCAAATAGTAGTATATCATCCGTGTATTGTAAAATAGTGCAACCCATGCAGTTTCTGCCACCGGGGTGATCCAACCCGCTTGCCTATAGTTGTCTAACATGACTTTTAGTGCATCCGCCACAATGGTGAATAAAAGGGGAGATAGGGAATCCCCTTACCGTAGCCCTATCTTGCACAAACGGTTTCCCTTAATTTTCATTCACAGCAATGGCCATTATGCTGGTGTTAAGGCAGCGTCGGATCCACTGTATCGATCTGTCCCCAAAGCCTCGGCCTTTAAGCACTTTTAATAAACACTCTCATTCCACTGAATCATATGCTTTTGCGAAATCTAATTTCAGCAGATAGCTTTTTTCACTAGAAGTGTGGCATTGGTGGATAGTCTCTTCAGTTGTGGTCACATAGTCAAGGATACACCGTCATTTGATGAAGCAGGTTTGCTCCTTGTTGGTCAACCTGTCCATCCCCCTTCCTAACGGTTGGCGAGGCTCTTGGTGATAATTTTAACTGAACAGTTAAGCAGGATGATAGGGCGGAAGTCACCGACCGTAAAAGCTTCTTCTTTTTTAAGAATAAGGATTACCTCAGCGTAGTTCAATTGCCCAACTTCATCCTATGGTCAAATAACTTTGTTAGTGCAGCCATTAAATCATCCTTCATTTCCTCCCAGAAGTACTGATACAACATGATCGGAAACCCGTTCGGGCCAAGAGCTCTCTCTCCCCATCTGAGATATCATTTCTTTGACCTCCTATTGCGTGAATGGAACTTCTATTGGCCTCAACGCATTTCCCACATCTTCATAGTTATCCAACCAAAAATCCGTCCTCAGCAGCATTCTATAATTGGCTTTACTCCAGAGAAGGTCTTTATAATAGGATTGAAAGGTATTTTTCACTTCCTCTTCGTTCTGAGTCACTCCATTCTTAGTCTGAATTGAGTGGATTAGGTTGGATATGCGACGTGCACTAAAAAACCATGTGGAAGAAGATCGTGTTCGCGTCTCCCTCCTTGAGCCACGAAATTCGAGAACGTTGTTGCCATTTCATCTCTTCCAGTATATACAATTGAGCGATGTCATCTCTAAGCTTTAATAGCTGATTATGCTCATCCTGAGATAAATCTCTAATCTCTTCAAGCCGCTCCAGTACATATATGTTCTCCAGAATCTTTTCATCTCTTTTCGAAGCCTAGTGCATAGTCTGCGAATCTTTTCACACCTGACCACCACTGCATCGGAACCCCGGGTAGGAAGGTCCCAATTCTCCATGACCATGTGATGGAAGCCCTGAATTTTCAACTAGGCATTTTCAAACCTAAATTTCGACGATTTTCTATCACGTAGTTCACCAGTGGATATGACTAAGGGTATATGATCCGATGTTGGTTTTGGAAGGGACTTGGCACAAGCTAACGAAAATTTAGCTTCCCAGTCCAGCGAGACCAACATTCTATCCAGTTTTGCCATGATTGGGGTCGCCTGCATGTTGGACCACGCGAATAGCCTGTCAGACGTCGGAATGTCAACTAATTCTAGGAAAGTGATTACATGATTGAACTCATCGCTGTCTACATCACTCGAGACTCGACCATGGTGCTCGAAAGAAAAACTAATGATATTAAAGTCCCCTCCCAAAATATAGGGTAGTTGCCAACACAGTTGGACAGATTGGAGTTCAGTCTAGAAGGTCGCCCTGGCAATGGCATCGTTAGGACTGTATACAACAATGACTAACTGAGACCAGCTATCGGTTCGGTGTTGAAGCAAAACCAATAAAGAGAACCGACCAATGATAGCATCTAAGCAATTGAAACAACCGGAGTTAAAGACAATTGTGATACCGCCTGAAGCCCCGATGGAAGGTCAGTTCTCCAATCCTTGATCCTACCACCACCCAGCCTCCTCAGTCTGACTTTGTGGTCCAATTTAGTTTTTATTTAAACCCTCTCAACCTTAGAGTTGAGATTAGGTCACTAGCCATCTCTCGTATGCCCCTCCCTCTAGACCTCTTTAGTTTCATGTAAACCGACAATGTCAACCTTAGAGGTCGAGATTAGGTCACTGACCATCTCCTGTTTGCCCATATCCCCGAGACCCCTACATTCACTGGTGGTCCACCCAAAGAAACCATAATAATATTAGACGGATTGGGCCACTTACTAGGCCCAAAACGAAATTTACAACCCTCTTCAACATGAATCCCATCAACTATTGTAGGCCCACTTCCTATATAGCTCGAAGACACGTGCGCTACATGTGAGTTTAGGTCAGATTTCCTCGGAGAGCGTGGGGGGATTTTTTGTAAATCCCCCCCCCCCCCCGGCAGGAAAATGTGGATATGAAGAAAATGAAGCGGCAGGTGAGCTTACCCTTATCGACCCCTTCTTCACCTTCTCACTGTCACCTCTCGAAAGATCCAGAGAGCTCCCCTCCTTCAAAACCTTCGTCTTCTTTTCACTACCAACTCCTCTAGCATTTGGGGTTGTAGGGGGCTCAGATATGATCTCTGCACTCTCCTCTAGCTAATTACCGTCACCAACCATGTTTTTTTCCATTCTTTTTAGCTAAGAGACCTACTTTTCCACCACCCATAAAGCTCTGAGCTTCCACTCCTCCTTCTTCCACTGAGAGCCTGACCTTCCTTGTCAAAACTGGAACTGGCGAACTCTGAGCCAATCCAGGCTTTTGACCACCAGTGGTCACCCCTCTAGTTCATTGGATCTTGGATCGACGACGTTCAGTGGGTCGACGACGTCCCCTGAGAAGAAGGCTTAGTATTTAGTCAAGCTGTTCAGTGGGTCGACGACGTCCCCAATCACCGCCGGTCCCCTCTGCCTTTCTTCCATGGATTTGGCAGCATGTAACAATTGCCTGAGCCCTTTCAATGTCATGGGCTCCATCGACCATTGAGTCTAAGGTTAGCTCTGGAACATTGGCTGGCTTGTATGTCCTCCCATCCCTAATGACAGCCTTACTGCTACCCAAGCTTCCGCTCTCCCAATCCAAAACCATCTCCACCTTAGCTTTGAGAACAAAGCGGATAGAGTATGCAACTTTGTAAGTGAATCGCTTCGCAAACCTCGGCATAAGGTGAAGTCGGGGATCTTAATCAAAACCCTAGCTGATATCAGCTTTGACCGTCAAACTATTTTCGGGTCGATATCCACCACCGATTCAAATTCAGTGATATTCTCTTACAGTGCTTCCCTCCATCAACAATGGAGGGGTACATTGTGGATCCACACCCAATATGCTCCCGCTTATGGCAGCTTAGCTCCAAAGTGGGGACCATTGGGTGAAGGTAACGGAGAATTGCCCAAAGTCGATGCTCCCCATCGATGCAATATCCGCTAGCTTCTTCGGCGAGGGGAATGACATGAGAAACATCAGGTGGCACATCCTCTTCACAATCCAATCTCAATTGCCACCTGTGGGACACCATCCGTTCAATGCTTCCAAAACATGGTTCTTCGATGGTATCCCCTTGTTGATTTGCATAGTTGCACACCATTTGCAGAGCTAGTGCTCCTCTTGTTTAATGATCGCGGGGCTATTGGAAAACTTAATTTGGATTGGGTTGTCTGGCGATCTCCCCGCCGAACCTCTTTGTTCTCCTCATCGACATTGACCACCAAATTGGAGCACATATAGGACATGTGCCCCCACTTCATGCATTTGAGGCACCGCACATCCTTCGTGCAATCAGCTCGCACATGCCCTGAGTCACCATAATTAAAGCAAGGGGTTGGGGCTTTCTTTCCATTTTCGTTTCTTGTTAGTATTATTGTTAACGAGCTTGCTGTTAAGGTTGTTCTTCCTCCTAGATTTGAGCTCGACTCTCACCAACGGTGCTTCAAGGCAATCCCATATGTTCAGGTCAGGACTCCCTAGGGTTGGCAATCGGGCCGGGCTGACCCGCCACCCACCCATGACTAGCTCGCCAAAACTCGGCCCGTTGATTTATGGTTCGGGTCCGGGTCGAACCCGCGAACCTAAGCAGGTCGACCCGGGTCATCTAATATGGATTTCCAACCCAATGAACCCGGCCTGCCAACCCGGTGAACAGTGGCCAACCCGCACCGCGGGCTTCAAACCGTTTGACCTGTACGGACCAAATATTCGACCCGCAGGTCCAACCGCCAAAAAAGACAGCCAACGGCTATTTTAGCTGTTTTTTTTTTCTTTTCTTTTTCCCCTATAAATACCCCATAAATCACTCCAAAAATTTCACACCTTACTCTCTTACTCTCTCTACTACTACTACTCAATTCAATCTCAATTGATTCAATTTTTTTCAACAAAGAAGCTAACAACATAGAAGCGACAAATTCCGATCGTATCGAATTCAACTTACAACTACGTCTACTTCAACTCTTCAAGTCTTCAACTCCTCCAAGGCTCCAACAAAGAAGCTCTCTTTCTTTCTATATACGAGTCCGGACTTCTACTTCTACTTCTACTTTTATTTTCATTCTCATTCTATATACGAGTATCCGCGAAGTACGACATCAAAATTTCACAACCCTCTTATTGTCTTGATTTTTTTTGTAGTTATAATTTTTTTAATCATATTTGTTTGTTGGTTTTTTGATCTTCTCTCTCACAACCCTCCTATTGTTTTCTAATTTTTTTAAAAAAAACTTATCTCGCCTAGATTGTATTTAATTTGTTCATATACACTACTATATTAACATGGCTAGATCACGAGGTAGCAGCTGCAGCCAAAGTGGACAAGATTTTACCGGCACTTCTCGTAGGCCTCCTATTGTCCCATAAAATGAGCCCGCCGAAGAGTACCCTATGACCGGACACATTGGTACACACGATGTGTTTGTGGGAGACATAGATATAGAAGAAGAACCACAAACACAGGCAACCGAAACAACACAACCAGGTAGTAGTAGGAATACTAGAAGGGAAACTAGTGATTGGCACAAATCCGGGTGTAGGTATAAAAATTTGTAAAACATGTTCGAAGCCACGCAAATGGAAGAAGGGTGAGTGGACGGGTAAAATAAAATGACACATCTAAAATGTACACAAAGAACTTCTTGTAGACCTACCCAGCCAACAAAAAGTCCACCCTATGACTGGTGTAGTTGATAGCCACTCTTATGATTCCGAACTTGTTCGTTGGGAAATGGCCCGACTAGTAATTAAGAAAGAGTTACCATTTTTCTATTCTGAGAGTAGGAACTTAGAAACTTTTAATCAAACCGCATTAAACCCGCATTTTAAAAGAATCCCTAGGAATACATTGAAGTGAGATTGTTTTAAAATGTACAATGAAAAGAGAGAAGTTTTGATTACCATTTTATGGAGTTTAACTTGTAGAGTTTCTTTAACTTCCGATTGTTGGAAGGGTTGCAACAATATTCCAATGATGGGAATAACTTGTCATTGGATCGACAATGATTGGATCCTTCAAAAAAAAGATCATATCACTTGCCGTGTTGCCCTATCCCCATTGTGGTAATGAAATTGCAAATCATATTTTAGAAATTTGTGATATTTTTTATATTCGTGATAAAATTATGAGTATAAGTTTTGATAATGCATCTAACAATAATGCATCAATTAGTATATTATAAATCGCATTAAACCCTCCATCTGACAATATTTTTCATATTAGATGTGCATGTTATATTTTAAATTTATGTGTTCAAGATGGATTAAAAATGGTCCACCCATATATAGTTAACATTAGAAATTGTGTACATTTTATTGCATTAAGTGGCCCTATATTTCAAGAATGGAAATCATGGTGTAAGTTTTAAAATGTACATTTTAGACGACTTCCAAAGGATTTTAAACACCGATGGAACTATACTTATGATTTGCTACAAGTTGTTAGTGAATATAAAGTATGTATAAATAATTTTTGTGTGGCAAAAAATATGCCAAATTTTCAAATGACTCCCAAAGGTTGGTTTTATGTCGAATCTTTGTTAAAATTTTTAGAACCTTTTAAAATCACAACTTTAAAATTTTCAAGATCTTATGAATCTACTTCTAGTAGCATTTTTATTTCAATAGTTAGTATGATGCAAACTTTCAAAGAAATTATCGATGATGCATTTATTGGTCATATTGTGAAATCTGCATACACCAAAATTTTGAAGTATTTTAATCCTCCTCCTATGTTGTATTGTATTGCTACTGTGATGGATCATTGTATCAAATTAGAAGGTACGAAGAGTTTGATTGAAATTTTTTTACTTTACTTGGGGAAGATGAATCTGAAATAGATTGCAGAACATTTTTAACTAAATTTGAATCGATGTTAAATAACTTTTAAGATTAATATGCTGGAAGTTTTGCATCTAGTAGTACGTTTACTTTAGTTACTTCTTTTTCTGCTACTTCTAATGGTATGGGTAAGAATAAATTAGATGATGCCACATTTAATTTACTTGCAAAAATTCAATAAAAAAAAGTTAGGACTAATCAACCAAATGAATTACATTGGTATAATCAACAAAATTCTGAATGTTTTACTTCTTCACTTGATATTTTACAATGGTGGAAAGACCATGAACATATTTATAGTATTCTTAAATATATGGCTAAAAATCTACTAACTTCTCCTGTCTCTACAGTTGCTTCAAAAGTGTATTTTCTACAAGCGGCAGGGTTCTAACCGATTACAAGAATGCTTGAAGCCCCAATCGTTGGAGATGCTCGTCTACACAGAAGACTGGATTAAGGCCGGAAATAGGACTCAAGAAAAACGGTTCGGCACGTCTACAAGTGGAAGCAACTCGCTGGAAGAACAACAACAACAACAATAGCAACCAACATGAAGAATTGAAGGCCAACAACAACAACAAATTGAAGACCAACATATACAAGAAATTTGTAAATGTATAAAAATTGTAATAAATCTTTGTTTCTTATAAAAAAGTTGGAAAATTGAAGAAAATTGTCATTTTATAGAAGAAAATTGTAATTGTAGAGAACAAATTTATAATAATTCTTTGTTTCTTATAAAAAAGTTGGAAATTTGTATAAGTTGAAATCATATGAATAATATATACATTTTTTAAAGCAATTTCACTCTTTAACTATTATTATTATTACTACAATTTTTTTTTTAAGTTAACAAAAAAATATATATATGTTGAAACAAACGGGCCAACCTGCGACCCGACCCGACCCGGGTTAGACCCTAATGGGTTCACAGATTGGCCAGGTCGAGATTTCCCTAAGCCAACCTGGCCCAGCCCGGCCCGGTTAACCAACCGACCCGACCCGGACCTGCCCTACTTCGGTTCCAACCCAGGCGAGTTCGACCCGACCTGGTCCGGTCGGTCCGATTGCCAACCCTAAACTTCCCTCTGGAGCCCTGGACACGTACGGGGGTGGGAATTGGTCCTTTTGCATTTGGGAGGATCAACATGTTGCAATTGTTGTTGGTTTTCTGAGTAAGGTTGAAGGGGAGAATGGGTAGAGGTAGGTAGCGACAGGGCTAGCTCACTTGGATATGGAGGCTGGGTGGGGGGGGGGGTGTAGAACCCCATATTTTCAAATATTACTTTAATTATTTGAAAATGAATTTAAATTATTTTTGGAGATTTAATTAATATTTTCTAAGAAATTTATCTTTTGTACACGTGCAAAACACGTGCAAATGACTTTTTAGAAGTTTGAAAAATTAAGATTCCTTTATGAAAAATCATTATTTATTATTTGGGATTTATGTAGTATTTTTCCAGATTTTTCTGAAATTAATTAGTACTATTTGCAATTTTTGAGAAAAGAAGGACTTATTTGCAAAATTGACATTTTCAAGGGTTGAAATGCAAATTGGCATTCTGGACGTTTTGAGCAGTATTGGCTGAAGTTTAAAAGTATATTTTCTATTAGATCCTAATTTAAAGGAGTTTTATTGAATTTACAAGACTAATGTATATATATGCAAGTTGTATTTTTTGGGAAGGATTGTTTTGCAAAGTGTGAGTAAAACCCTAATATTTTATCCGGCATTTATAAGGGATTTCTTTTCTCCAGCCGTCATTTACAATATACAGATTTTTGAGAATTGTTTTGAGGAGCAAGAAGAGGATTTCGGATCTAGCAAGAAGGAGAGCAATTTGTGGATTTTTCTTCAAAACAAAGTGAGTGGTTTGTTTTTGTTTTGCTTGATTTGTTTTGTTTGTTTGATTGATGAATGATGTGAGATCTTTGTTACACTTGTTTGGATCGTTATGATATTGCTTTGTTTGTCTCATTGAATGCATAATATGGATCTTTTTCTTTGATATGGATGATGAGAACACTTAATGATATTTGGACCATGTATGAGAAATTATCAAGGTTTGTTGAGGAAATATTGATCTATGGAATCGTATTATTGGAAAGCAATGTTAAGAATTGATTAGGTTGTGATCGGATGATAAGCATCTAGATCTTATGAATTTTAGATCAGATTTGACTATGAGTTGAGGAAGGAAATTTTGTTGAGAAACCCTAATGGAAGATTTGTGGGTTAGATCTTGAGAAGTTGAGGTTTGAGAAATTGATTGATGAGTAATGTATTCGTATTGGTGATTATTTGAGAGTTATTATTGGCTTGTGGACGAACTATTAATTGAAAAACAATGAACCATGCTTCTTTAGAAATCTTTAGTTTGATTTTGTATTCCATATCTTATTTTTGAAAACTGTAGGTCGACAGTCGACTGGCCTACTGTACAGTCGACTGGTACGACGCTACTGATTATCTTCAGTCTTTGAGAATTGTTCGGGACAGTTGACTTAGACTGTGTCAGTCGACTGGTCTGCTGTTTGTAAATTTGTTCAGTCCTTTCGGGATAGTCGACCTATGAACCTTTCAGTCGACTTTTATATACTTAAAATATTTTGATGAGAATTATTTGTATTTGTCTCGGGGCAGTCGACTGATGACTTCCCAGACGACTGATTATGCCTTAGTTCATTTTTGTAAAATGTTGGAAAATTGTCCTCTGGACAGTCGACTTACCTCAGCATGAGTCGACTGGTCCTGAAGGATCTTCGTATTTGATTGTTGGATATTCAGTTCAGTATTGGAATTTAAGTTATTCAGTTCAGTAATTTGTTTTTGAGATATTCTTTAAGAATATGATTTTGAGATATTCAGTTGAGCCACTCGGTTAGTGGGATTTTGTTCAGATATTTGTTTTTGAGTCTCTAGAGGTACGTGAACTTAGTATACCGGTGTTGAGATATTTGTTGAGTTATTTGTTAAGGCCCATTGAGGCAAATTTTCAGTTATTCAGATTTTTAGTCCGGTAGGGTACACTACTCTAGGAGATTTTGTTCAGTAACCCAAATTTATAAGGACAGGCATTAGTAGTGTCATGACGAATGGGAACATGAGTTATGCACCTCAGTAAGACTTTAGATGTGAGACTTAATCTCCTGAATTATCCAAGTAGTTAACTTGAGATGTGGGATTTATCTCCTGAATTATCCAGGTAGTTAACCTGAGATGTGAGGTATATCTCCTGAATTATCCAAGTAATTATCTTGAGATGTGGGATTGAACTCCTGAATTATCAAGGTCGAGGCGACGCTTTTGTGGTATACTTGTGATGATGAGACTGTATTTAGATGTGGGAAGACCTCCTGAATTATCCAGGGAAAATACCTGAGATGTGGGATCTATCTCCTGAATAATCAAGCATGGGCAAATTATCATAGTTTATCTTCATCTCTTGGTAGTCATCGTTGTCAGCATTTGGTCATCATGTTTTCTTGACTCACTTTTCTGCATTTGGATTTCCTGCTTTCCCACACTTGACTTTTGGTTTTTGATATCACTTGTTGTTTACATTCCTTGCTATTTCACACTTTACACTTTTGGTTACTATTGGTAGGATACTATGTTTTAAGTTCATTTATATTTTTGTTTGATTTTTATGCCACTCACACCATTTATGACTGACCCCTTTAGTTTGGGGGTTAGGGTTCAACTCTAGCCTCACATGTTGCAGGTTATTGCTTAGAGTTGGAGATTGGATGCTTGAGTTAGCTTTTGGGATAAATGGACTATTAAGTGTTCAGTGTTAATTTGTAAAGACATGTTGAGCTAATTTTGAGTTGTTTAGTCTTCCGCTGTGATATGTAAAGATTTGTTGTAATAAATGTTGAAAATTCTAGTGGTGTTTGGTTGTGTTTATTGTTATATTGAAGTGGATCACTGGGAATGTGCCACGTATTTTCTATGCTATTCATCTAGAAATTCGGGGCGCTACAGGGGGCATGAAGAATGGGGGATTGTAAGTGATGATGATGAGAAGGGACCTAAGTGTAACACCCCATACTTAAGGTGTATATATAATAAATATAATAATAATAATAATAATAATGATAATGATAATGATAATAATAATAATAGGTGAGAGATGGTAGTTGGGCCTATAGGATTATTATGGGCTTGGTTGCATGGGAATATGGCCATGTTGAGATGAGATGAAGAAATTGGCTGCACTTGGATGTGGGGGCTCGGTTTCTTCCTGACGTAGAACGACGGAAGGGGAGTGATGGTGTATGTGTGTTGGTGTTGTGTGTTTAGGTGTATGGTGTTGTGTGGTGTTGGGATTTCTTAAAAATCCCTAAAAATCCCACATCGATGGTTGATTGAGTGATTAAAAGTTTGAATAGCATTAGCCAAGGATAAAAGGTAACTAATAAGCTATAGTACTTTTTGTGAGGCAATACTGTGGTGGGTAGTTGTTAGGATATATTTTTCACGTGCGCACACGTATAGTCACATGCGCAGCTAAGCCGAGTTCGGGGCGTTACAAATGGTATCAGAGCCGACTTTTGACACTGATAGTGTGCAAGATGTACACTTGAGATGGAGCTAGTGGTGTACACTGATGGGTAGCCAGAGTCTCAGGTAGGGCTGGATACAAGCAGAATCGGGGTACTCCTCTCCACCTCGTCTAGAAAGGCGATTCTGTATTAGCTTGTGGGTCCCAAACTCAGCGAGGACGCTGAGTTCCTAAGAGGTGGTGTGTAACACCCCGTACTTAAGGTGTGCGTGTATATATACATACCCGGACTCAGCGAGGATGCTGAGTTCTTAAGGGGGGTATGTATAACACCCCATACTTAAAGGGTGGGTGTGTGTGTGTGTGTCTATATATATATATATATATGTAAAAGGGATATGAGCAACTTGCTCATTTAATAAATGAGCAATTGATGAGGTGGTATGCATGTGATACATTGAGTATCTAACAACTTTTAGCATTTCCCAATCACATGCATGCCACCTCATCACTTGCTCATTTACTAAATGAGCAAATTGCTCAGACCCCTTTTCCCCATATATATATATATATATATAACACCCCATACTTAAGGGGGGTGTGTGTATGTGTGTGTGTGTGACACCCCATACTTAAGGGGGTGTGTGTGTGTGTGTGTGTGTGTGTGTGTGTGTGTGTGTGTGTCTATATATATATATATAGACACACACACACACCCCCCCCCCCTAAGTAATTTTCCCAAGACTTGTACATACCCAGATCTCCCCCACTCCGTCTTCGTTACAAACTCTCTCTCTCACTTTCTCTTGAGCTCCCGAAACCCATTCCTAAACCCTAGTTCTCTCTCCAAACTCCTTTTGTCGATCTCTTTGCCTTCTCAATCTCCCCTTCTTATCGAAGCCTCTCTATCTCTCTCTCCCTCTTCCTCTCCCGAATACCCCAAACCCTAACCTAACCCGATATCCCAAATAACCTGAACCCTAGCAAAAATTCTCTAATGCCCTAGCCTCTACAACTTGTTCGTCTACAGCAGCGGCTTCTCACATCTTCGCCAACTCTCTCTCTCTCTCTCTCTCTCTCTCTCTCTCTCTCTGGACTAGGTATTTACTTAATCACAATTTACTATAATGAACTATGTTAATTTATTGAACTTTTTTTCAATTTTTGAGTTTGATTCATGTATTATGTGTAGTAGTCTATAATTTAGAGAGTATACAATTAGCTCGGATCATGTACGTTGTATATATTTTGTTGATATTTTTGTAGATGTAGTGTTAGTTGTAGTTGTGGAATATAGGAAAACCAAACAAATGAGATCCAAAAATTTCCAAATTTTACGAGTAGGTCGGACTCACCGCGTAGAAGGTAACAGAACTTGTAGAGGCAATTTCCATCTCACGGTTTGCAAGATACGTCCGTTTATCACTTTTATTCAATAAAATGGATATAAAGCGATACACGGTCGTATCTTTCAAATTGAGAGTCGGAACTGACCTCTGCAAGTTCCGTTGGCTTTTGTTTGGTGTGCCAGACTTGACGACCAGATTTAGGAATTTTTGCATCTCGTTTGTGTTGTTTTGACGCGTATATAAAAAAACTTCAATCTACCTCGGAACTTTTTCAGTATGTTCTCAATAGAAAAATGCTTAAACGAAGTCCAAAAAATACGAAACTATGCGAGTAGGTTGGGCTAACCATTCACAACCCAACACAATTTGTATTTGCGAGTTCCGATCCACGGTTTGCGAGATACGTCAATGTATTGCTTTCCGCTCTTTTTTCAAGACTGAAAGCGATACACGGCTGTATCTTTCAAACCGTGGGTCGGAACTCGCTTCTACAAGTTGCGTTGGTGTGTGTTTGGTGTGCCAGACATGATGGCCAAATTTTTGAATTTTTGCATCTCGTTTGTGTTGTTTTGACGTGTATATGAAAAAAATTCAATATACCTCGGAACTTTTTTAGTACGGTCTCAATAGAAAAATGCTTAAACGAAGTCCAAAAAATACGAAACTGTGCTAGTAGGTTGGGCTAACCATTCACAACTCAACGCAACTTGTATTTGCGAGTTCTGACCCACGGTTTGCGTGATATGTCAATGTATCGCTTTCCGCTCTTTTTTCAAGACTGAAAGCGATACACGGCCGTATCTTTCAAACCGTGGGTCAGAACTCGCTTCTACAAGTTGCTTTGGCTTGTATTTGGAGTGCCAGACTTGACGTCCAAATTTTAGAATTTTTGCATGTCGTTTGTGTTGTTTTGACGCGTACAAGCGAACTTTTGAAATTTTTGCATCTCATTGGCTTGTGTTTGCTTTTTTTTGGTGAATAATTTCTTTTATATATGCGAACTTTCTTACAGAAAAATGGCTAGAACGAGGGAACCCGGAAGGACATCTAGGGATGCTCGGGGGGAACATTCCACAGAAGTAAGAGAACTATTAATTTGTATTATGCATTTGTATTTAGTGATATTATTAGTACACTAATAATAATTGTGTTTTATGTTCGTGTAGGTTGGTGCATCCTCTTCGATGGCACCACTTCGTGATCCAGGACCAATATATGCCGGTGAACTGACCTTGCAAGACCGCTACAGATCTGTGGCAGTGTGGGGTGGGACGATGCGGAGGTGTAATTTCCGTACCCACGAGACTATGCCGATGCACCCACGTATTGTCGAGTACCTAGTTCCGGCCGATTTCTACGGAATCAGCATGATGGGTCAGGTTAAACTCGACCGAGCACTTCTCTCAGCACTCGTGGAGCGATGGAGGCTAGAGTCGCACACCTTCCATCTACCGGTCGGAGAGATGACGGTGACGCTATAGGATATAGCGATGATCTCCAGTCATCCAATAGATGGATTGGCCATAATGGGTAATATAAAGTTTGATAAAATAAAGCTGTATAATCAACTCCTCGATACAGAGTTTGATGAGGAGGCCACGGAAGATAAGGATATTTTTGTCGGACAATAAATCCGACTATCTTGGTTGAAGGAACATTTTGAAGGGACGTTGACCGATGCATCGCTCAACTACTATGTACAGTCCTACACCAGAGGGTACATTCTAACGGTGCTCAAAGGAGTTCTCTTGTTAAACTCATCCGGAGCTACGGTGCACCTCATGTATCTACGATTGCTCGTCGACCTAGGCTTAGCTAGCCGGTATAGCTGGGAAAGTTGCGCATTGGCAACGCTATACAGGTCATTGTGTTCTGTACCGCTAGATGGGACCGAGATGATCGGTCTGATGGTTTTGTTACAGATTTGGTCATAGGAGCGACTGCACATGGGTCGTCCCCGAATTAAAAGACCGGCGGTCAGTTGGATGGCCGAACGACCAAATCCTGATATGTTAGCACCCTTAGGGATATATTGGGCAGGTAGTCGGAGTTACAAAGACAACCCAAAGGTGTACTAACGTACTACAGTGACGAGCTCGACCAACTACGAAAAGAGTTCGTGATTTGGGTGTTGTATACACCCGAGCAGGTTGGAAGACTACCACCGATGTGCACGATCGGGTCGCAATTGTGGATGACGACGGCTCCACTGATCAACTCTGGTATAGTGGAGCATCCGCGGCCAGAGAGAGTCCTTCGGCACTTCGGTCTTCAACAAGATAGTTCCCAAGGTGCGCAAACCTATACGACCATGAGTTACATGCCGTGAGGGGTACCAGTCGCGTGCCTACTCATGGTTGGGCAGATTTCCATCGTGTTCACGTTACATAATGGAACGAGCGATGGTTTGAACTTGTAATTATTAATGTTCCAGAGTACGATGGCAAGCTGCAAGGGAAGTACATGCAATGGTACAGATCAATTACACATTTGTACATCTCTCTCCCGATACAGAACTACCTGCTGGTGTTCAACGAGTAATTGAGGAGATGGAGATTGAACCACCACCTGCCTATTCTAGTTCATAACCCGTGTTCCAACCGAAGGCCTCAGCTATACGTACAATGGTGAGTATAATGTTCAAATTTTGTTGAATGTTCGTTATATTTAAAGTTATTAGATTGTTTAATTTTCCGAATGTGTTTAATTATTATTTTTTTTGGTTTTTTGTTTTAGATTGATAATACGATGGACATGACAAAAGAATGCGCGGAGGTAATCAAAAGTAATGCGGGTACGCCTATGAAGAAGTTCGCTCAGAGGATGCTCTTTTCATGTCGTACAAATTTGGATGTTTTGGGAGAGGGTGAATGTTTGGATAGAGCATTAAGCTCACCAAGAGGGTGACGTAAGAGCGTGAGGGATAGGCCAGCTGCAGTGTTGGGGCAATAATGGGAACAACAACTCAGAGAACAACAAGGGACATCTTTACCTCCACCTCAAGAAGAAGAGCAACAAGATGAGAATGAAGAAAGGGTTGTTGGAGATGTATAAGAGGAGGGAGAAGAAGAAGAAATTCTTGAGGCGTCATCCCCGCTTCGGCGACGAAATCCTGCTCGGAAGAGGCGAGCACCACAGCCAAACACACCCGGTTCTTAGCTAATATCTGATACAATTTTTTTGTTGTAGTATTTTATTGAAATTTTGTTTTTATTCATGTTGTAACTTATTATGTGGTAATTGTTGTTTGCAAGTTTAAGTGTTGTTGATGTTGTTGTTATTAATTGGTAATAGTCAATTATGTTTGTGATTTTGGTGGCTGTACGTTGAAATTTATTTGGAGAGTGTAGGTGATGGAAAAGTGTTTGCATTTTGGGGGTGATTCAAGTGTAGCAGCTGTAGCTGCTATTGGAGTTGTAGATTTTTTTTTGTAAACCTAGATCGTTCAACAACGGCCTAGGTTGTTTGCTGAATATATTTTTTTTTAACAATAACTCTCTGTGTATTGGAGCATGAAGACAGAGAGCAAGCCCCTTATTTTTTTTATACCTTAGGCCGTTGTTGGCCGTTGTCTCCAACAACGGCCTAGGTAATAGGCCAAAAGTTGAATTTTTTTGGGTGCTCTCTGACTTGTTGGAGTTAAAAAGAGCAACAAGTCAGAGAGCAACACCCAATTTTTTTTATACCTTAGGTCATTGTCTCCAACAACGGCCTAGGTAGTAGGCCAAAAGTTAAAGTTTTTTGGGTGCTCTCTGACTTGTTGTAGTTAAAAAGAGCAAGAAGTTAGAGAGCAACACCCTATTTTTTTATACCTAAGGTCGTTGTCTCCAACAATGGCCTAGGTAGTAGGCCAAAAGTTGAAGTTTTTGTTGCTGCTCTCTGACTTGTTGTAGTTAAAAAGAGCAACAATTCAGAGCAACACCCTATTTTTTTATACCTAAGGCTGTTGTCTCCAACAACGACCGTTGTCTCCAACAACGGCCTAGGTAGTAGGTCAAAAGTTGAAGTTTTTTAGGTGCTCTCTGACTTTTTGGAGTTAAAAAGAGTAACAAGTCAGACAGCAAAACCCAATTTTTTTTATACCTAAGGTCGTTGTCTCTAACAACGGCCTAGGTAGCAGGCCAAAAGTTGGAGTTTTTGGGGTACTCTCTGACTTGTTGGAGTTAAAAAAAGCAACAAGTCAGAGAGGAACACCCTATTTTTTTATACCTAAGGCAACAACGGCCTTAGATAGTGGGCCAAAAGTTGAAGTTTTTGGGGTGCTCTCTGACTTGTTGGAGTTAAAAAGAGCAACAAGTCAGAGAGCAACACCCAATTTTTTTTATACTTAGGTAATAGGCCAAAAGTTGATGTTTTTGGGGTGCTCTCTACTTGGCCAAGTGAAAAAGAGCAACAGGTCACAGAGCAACACCCCTTTTATTTATAGCATAGGCCGTTGTTGGAGACAACGGCCTAGGTTATAGTTAAAAATATAAAGTTTTTGGGGTGCTCTCTGACTTGACCAACTTGAAAAGAGCAAAAAGTCAGAGAACACTTACAAAATATTAATACCTTAGGCCGTTGTCTCCAACATCGGCCTAGGTTTGAAGTGTTATGCTTTTTACAACTTTCTATTAACTCTTTATGAACAGTCTCTGTGGGTCTTTATTCCAAAGATAGATGATCTATGCTTGCATATCGTTTATATTTTTTTAAATTTCCAATTTTTTCCACTTAACTAACCAATATAAAATCATGATGGTCAGATGTTTACAAAAAATACCAGAAAATAAAACATGATCTTTTCATTTGTAAAAAACAATTTCTTGCATATATTCTTACCCCTACTATGTAAATTCTTCTGCATAGCGTACACCTAAAACTTGTTGCTGGAGAGTGTAGGGTTTCAACCCAAGTAGTAACTTCTAGGTTGTTTAAGGATAGGGTTAGGGTAAGGTTAGGGTTAGGGTTACGTTTTTTATATTTTTTACAACTGTCTCTCTACTCTTTACGAATATTGTCTCATGAACTCGTCAAAATATGTTTGTACATCATTTATATTTTTTTATTAAGTTCCATTTATAGCCACCTAACTAACCAATATAAAATCGTGAGGTTAAATGTAAAAAAAAAAAATTTATTAAAAAAAAATATATGATATTTTCATTCGTAAAAAATCAATAAAATATGATATTTAAGGTAGGGTTAGGGTAAGCTAGGGTTATGGTAGGGTTAAGGGTTAATGTAGGGTTAGGAGGGTAGGGTTAATGTAGGGTTAGGGTTAATGTTAGTGTTAGTGGTTATAATGCTGTTTGTGGCCAATATATATGCAAAATCTGTGACAAGTACAAAGAGCAGTATGACAAGGATCATGTGAATGAGAATGGAATGGAGTTTTATCAAGTCATGGATTTCATAAGTTGGACCACATGTAGATTCTCACATGTAGAACCCAATAAGTAAAAAACCTAAAGTCCATAACTAGCCAACTATTTCATTTGTTATTACAAAGTGGGCACCACATGTAGATCCTCACACATATAACCCAATAAGGGTAAAGACCAAGGAAATAGCTATATATTAACTTCACATTGGAGGTTTATCAAATCACATAGCATCCTCGGTCCTTGCTCTTTTTCTATTCATAGTTTTCCCTTCACTCGGATAGATTTTATTAAGTTTATGTCGAGGAATGGAGTGTTCATTTTGTTTAGGATAACTTTGCCTACTATTATTGGAGACTCTTCAAAGTGGGCACCACATGTAGAAACTCACATGTAGAACAAGTCCAATATGGAAAAAACCTAAATTACATAACTTGCTTATTATTACATTTGTTATTACAAAGTGGGCACCACATGTAGATTTCCACATGTATTACCCAATAAGGGTAAAGATTCAGTGCGCTTTAGAACGGAGAGTCATCTGATCTATAATGGGTAAAACCTAAAGTTCCTAACTTGCCTACTATTATATTTCACTCTAAAAAGTGGGCACCACATGTAGATCCCCACATGTATAACCCAATAAGGGAAAAGATTCAGTGCGCTGTACGACCTCCAACTACAAATATAAACCTAATTAAAGAACCAACCATAACCCTATTCATAACCATACACTCAACCCTAACCTTACCATAACCCTACCAAAATCGTACTTATGAGCAGGGTAAGGTTGGGGTTAGGGTTAATAAGCCTTTTTTGGAAAATTCAGATGGGTTTGAAAATTGGAATGTTTATATAACCACTAACCCTTACCCTATCCCATAACTCTAAACTCCTAACCCTACAATAACCCTAACCTTACCCCTAACCCCCGCTTACCCTAACTCTACCCCTAACCCCCGTTAATACTAACCCTAACCCTAACCCTAACCCTACAATAACCCTTACTACTTGGGTTGAAACCCTACACTCAACAGTAACCTGATAAATGTACGCATTGCAGAAGAATTTACATATTAAAGGTAAGAATATATTTAAGAAATTGTTTTTTACAAATGAAAAGATCAAATTTTCTTTTTTGGAATTATTTTTAAATATATAACCTTTATCATTTTATATTGGTTAGATAGGTGGAAAAAAATTGGAAAGTAATAAAAAATATAAACGACATACAAGCATAGATCATCTATCTTTGGTATATAATTCCAGAGATATTGTTCGTAAAGAGTTAAAAGAAAGTTGTAAAAAGCAAAAAAACAAAAAAATGGAAAAACCCTAAGCCTAACCTTACCCTAACCCTATCCTTAAACAACCTAGATGTTACTACTTGAGTTGAAACCCTACACTAATCAATAACCGGATAGGTGTACGCTATGCAGAAGAATTTACATATTAGGGATAAGAATATATTTAAGAAAATGTTTTTTACAAATGAAAAGATTATGTTATATTTTCTGGTATTTTTTGTAAATATTTAACCATCATGATTATATATTGGTTAGTTAGGTGGGAAAAAATGGAAAAATAAATAAATATATAAACGATATACAAGTATAGATCATCTATCTTTGGTATAAAGTTTCACGAAGACTGTGCGTAAAGAGTGAAGAGAAAATTGTAAAAAGCAAAAAATTGTCTCCTACTACCTAAGCCGTTGTTGGATACAACGGCCTTAGGTATAAAAAAAAAAGGGTGTTCCTCTCTGACTTGTTGCTCTTTTTAACTCCAACAAGTCAGAGAGCACCCAAAAAACTACAACTTTTGGCCTACTACCTAGGCCGTTGTTGGAGACAACGGCATTAGGTATAAAAAAATAGGGAGTTCCTCTCTGACTTGTTGCTCCTTTTAACTCCATTAAGTCAGAGAGCACCCCAAAAACTTCAACTTTTGGCCTACTACTAAGGCCGTTGTTGGCCTTAGGTATAAAAAAAAATAGGGTGTTCCTCTCTGACTTGTTGCTCTTTTTAACTCCAACAAGTGAGAGAGCACCCCAAAAACTTCAACTTTTAGCCTATTACCTAGGCCGTTGTTGGAGACAACGACCTAATGTATAAAAAAAATAGGGTATTGCTCTCTGACTTGTTACTTTTTTTAACTTTTCTAAGTCAGAGAGCACCCCAAAAACTTCAACCTTTCTACTATTACCAAGGCTGTTGGGTATAAAAAAAATAGGGTGTTCCTCTCTGACTTGTTGCTCTTTTTAACATGTCCAAGTCAGATAGCACCCCAAAAACTTCAACATTTGGCCTACAACCTAGGCCGTTGTTGGAGACAACGGCCTAAGGTTAAAAAAATAAGGGTCTTGCTCTCTGTCTTCATGCTCCAAAGCACAGAGAGTTATTGATGAAAAAAATAATTCAACAAATAAAGACAACGGCCTAGGTTTAAAAAAGAAAAAAAAAATCTACAACTCCAACAGTGTTGGATCCTGTAGGAAAGGCAAGAAACACTAGAGGGGAGGGGGGGGTGAATAGTGTTTTATAAAAATTAATCGCAGAATTTAAAAATTATCTTCTGTTCAGTCGACTGTAAAAGGAAGTTCAGTCGACTGAGACGTCAGAGTAGAAGAGTATTTTGATACTAGTCTGATGAGTCGACTTAATACAAAAAGGCAGTCGACTTGCCAGAAGAGTTTCTGAGAAGATTGTAATACCGGTCTGAACAGTCGACTTAAGATGGGAATACAGTCGACTTACCAGAACGGTTTTGAGAGAATTGAAATGCAAGTAATAAAATGTTCAAGAGATACAACCACAAAAATTCCAACCACAGAGTACACACGATGTATCCTGGTTCGGTCCTCCCGATCTACATCTAGTCTCCAAGCAACCCACTTGAGATTTTTCCACTATTCTTGAAAAATTATAAGAATACCCTACGGCGTTAGACAACAACCTTGTCCAACCTGCAGTCCTCTCTCACCACTAGAGAGAGCACCCCACTCTTCCACCAAGAGTGAAAATCTGACTTTACACCCTAGAGCCCTACTCTCCAACCTAGAGGAACCACTCTCACAACCCGAGAGTGAAGAACAATAACAAAATGTGTACAATCAACCTATAGCCTTGTTGTGATTGTGATTTGTGTATGGAAGCTAATAGGTCACTTCTGAAATCAGTCCAAAACAAAATCAATGTTATATTGGACTGAAAACAGAGAACCAAAAAACTTAGAGAATTTGAAAGCTTTTGAACTCGTGTTCTCTTTTTGAAAATAAGGACTTGAAAGCTTATAAAAGAGAGTAATCTTTTTCCAAGTGATTTCTACACTCTATTTATAGAGTTAGAATCACTGGACGTTGAGAAGCAGTTGTACCAACTGTCAACCAACGGAAATAAATCTTTTGAATTCGAAAAAAACAAAATTAGAAATTAGAAATCTGTCAAAACGGCTTGAACAATCGACTGAGTTTTCGTTATGAGTCGACTGGCTAGAGTTTGAAGAAGCTCAGACAGTTTTGTACAGGTACAGTCGACTGGTCCTTAATGACAGTCGACTGGTACTCAACAGCTGACCTAATTCAAACTGTTTTAACCTTTATTTTGGAAAAATACACAGTTATAAAATTATATGTGAGTGTGTGTGCGTGACAAGGCTTTTACATCAATCTAAGACTCAACAAAAGAAGATTACATTTGTTTTTACAAGGCACAACATATAAGATATTGAAGCTTTGGTCTTGACTTGAGTCTTTAGTCTTGATAGAAGCCTTAGCCATTGTCTTTGTATGAAGCTTTGCTTGATTAACTTGCTTTGAGAGCTTGTTTGAACATTTTGCCTTTGTGTACATCCTGTAATATCTAAGAAGTAGCACAACAACTTTGCATTGTGTTGTAATCATCAAAATCAAGAATCAACATTCTCTCCCTTTTTGATGATGACAATACAATAGCTTACAATAATGGAAATAAATATTACAAATGCTTACATGCTTCCCCCTATCAAATGTAAAACATGCATAGGTGTGAAAACATGCACAAAAACATGTACAAAGACATACACAAAGATATGCATCACAAAAACATAACACAAAGCAACCTAAATATAACACAAAGCAATATAAAGATTATAGCTTATATTTTCTCCCCCATTGTCATCAACATCAAAAAATGGAGGAAAAACAATAAACCACAAAAATAATACATAGCAAAATGACATTTATATAAAAAGAGAATAGTCTTAGTTCAAACGGTTACATAATCGATAGAAAATGCAACAATAAGTAGGAAATACATAGAAAATATAAAAATAGTAGCTCATCAATCTTCATCATCTTCATCTTGGCCACCATGAGAGGGAGGAGGAAACTAAGTGGTGAATAGGTGGGTAAGATGAGAAATACTTGCTTCAAGGGCATCTTGACGATCCATGAGAGCGTCTTGACAATCCATAATATAATTAACAGAAGTGTGAAGACTTCTTGGATCATCAAAATCAGCACGAGAACGAGAGGAACTAGAAGCAGAAGACCGACATGCTGAAGTGGCTAAGAGGATAGGAGGGACATTCCTAGAAGGAGACCTAGGTGGAGAATTTAGCAACTTCATATCTGCTAAACTAGCACGATCAAATGAATCAAAGTATTTTACAACATCTGTCTCAGATTCGAGATCAACATCATGAGCATAGAAGACGTGAGTGAGTAAAGTACCAAAGGGAAGAAATGAAGTATGAGCCTTAGCAAGACGCTTAAAGATGACTTGATCCCAATTTATTTTAATATTGCCGAATATTGCATAAACAGCTTGTTGCAACTCAAATGAATACTAATCATAACTCCCAGTTTTGGAAATAATGTTATATGACAGTATGCGTGCAACTAGCTTAGCAATAGGAGTGATAGATCGATTGTTCGTAGGTGGACCATGATCTGGTAAATAAATTTTAGAAAAAACGGAGTCATCATTCATATCAACATCTCTAAGTCACCCTTCATCCGACAGACTCAAAATAAAACTTAGTCTTGCAGTGGAGATTCTCATACGTTTATCTTTGACAGACGATAAGATAAAAATCTCATTACCCTCCTCCGAAGTAGTAATCTTCATATTTGTATAAAACAAATATTAAGTGAGGATAATAAGAGGGTTGATTGAAAAGTGACAATAGATTAAATAACCCACATTGCTCAAACAATGGGGCTAGAGGGAACCTATTTAAATCCGGAAAATTCACAAATCTACTCGAAAAAATGATAATGGAACAAATAATGTACCATTTATCAATGAGAACTGGTTTTCTCAAATATTGAAGATAGTTTCTAGATCCTTGTCCTTCTTCTACATTAGATGAACGGGATCTTTTGGGGGCCCTAACAAAAAATAGATCCTAAAAATCAAAAGAGGGAAAAGAGTTTTAAGAAAATATACCGACAAGGAGGTAGCAAAGAGAAGTAAAGAACTTCAAGAGATCTTCTGAATATCACTGAAAATTGAAAGAGATCTTCAATCTGGGGTTTCAAAATCCTTGAAATCGCCAAGCAGCAGCAACAGCCGACTTGAGAGCTCGGTAGAGAGAGAGAGTTAGGGTAAAAGTGAAAGAATGAGGGTAAAGAGATAGGGTTTTTACTTTGAATGGATGACTGAGATGAAGGTTAGGAAGTTTCAAAGGCTCAAATCGGTTAAAGGGTAGCAGTAAAGTGAAAAGAATCGCCTCAAACAATGTGCCAAAATTCGAATTTGAAGAAAACTGATTCGCAACAGTCGACTGGTATTAAAGGGCAGTCGACTTAGTCGAGAGCTAAATAAACAAACGAACATAGCACTAATACAACTGGTCAGTCGACTGTCCAGAACATAAAACTCAAGACAAAAACTTAGAAAAATAAGATACTTGGAAGTCGACTGAAAAGTACTTGTAAGTCGACTTACCAAAGAAAATTTAATAAAATATCATGAAAACTACAAATCCCTAGTTCTCTTCTTAAGATGATAAATGTGTCTTCCTTAAGAGGTTTGGTAAAAATGTCAGCTACGTGTTTATCAGTAGAAATAAAGTCTAAAGAAATATCTCCCTTTAAAACATGATCACGTAAAAAATAATGTCGAATATCAATATGTTTCGTACGTGAGTGTTGAATCGGATTTTTAGATAAGTTAATGACACTGGTATTATCACACATTATTGAAGGTTTTTCAAATGAAATACCATAGTCTAATAGGGTTTGTTTCATCCACAAGATTTGGGCACAAGCCAAATTTGCAGCGATCTATTCAGCTTCTGTAGTAGATAGGGATACCGAATTTTGCTTTTTACTGCACCAAGAGACTAGTGGATGTCCAAAAAAGTGTCATGTCCCACTAGTGCTCTTGCAGTCAGTTTTACTACCGACAAAATCCGCATCACTGTATGACAAAAGTTGAAAGTTATCGGTGCATGGATAAAATAGATCATATTCAGACGTGCATTTCAGGTATCTTAAAATATGTTTCACAGCTTTTAAGTGAGACTCTTTAGGACCTGAATGATATCTAGCACACAAAAATACACTAAACATAATGTCCGGTCTACTAGCAGTTATATATAAGAGTGAGCCAATCATACCGCGATAGAGTTTTTAATCGACACTCTTACCTAATTCATCATTGTCAAGGGTAGTGGTAGTAGCCACAGGTGTGGTCTTACTACTCGTGTTATCCATGTTAAACCGTTTGAGTAATTTCTTAGCATATTTTTCTTGATTAATAAATATGCCATTATGTGACTGCTTAATTTGTAGTCCAAGAAAATAATTGAGTTCACCTATATGACTCATCTCAAACTCGTTTTTCATGGTGTTAGCGAACTCTTGACATAGATTACTATTAGTACAACCAAAAATTATGTCATCTACATATATTTGTATAATCAAGATATATGTCTCTATTCTCCTAATAAATAGGGTAGTGTCTACTTTACCTATTGCAAAACCCGTTTCTAAAAGAAAAGTCTTCAATCGATTATACCAAGCACGCAGTGCTTGTTTAAGACCGTATAAAGCCTTTTTTCAATTTAAAAACATGGTTTGGGAATTGTTCATGTTCGAAACCAGATGGTTGCTTAACATAAACATCTTCCTTTATAAACCCATTAAGCACTTTTAACATCCATTTGAAAGAATGTAAAATTCATAAAACATGCAAAAGATAGTAAGATACGGATTGATTATAATCTAGCAACAGGAGCATATGTTTCATCAAAATCTATGCCTTCTTCTTGATTATACCCTTGAGCAACTAGTCTAGCTTTGTTCCTAACAACTTGTCCTGATTCATCTAACTTATTCTTGAATACCCATTTGGTACCAATTATAGTATGATCAGGTGGTCGTGGAACTAAATCCCATACATCATTCCTTATGAATTGGTTTAACTCATCTTGCATGGCATTCATCCAAAATTCATTCTCATATGCTTCTTGTATATTCTTTGGCTCAAAATCCGACAAGAAAGCTGTGTGAGATATTACGTTAACATGTGATCTCGTCTAAATACCATGTGAAATATCACAAATTATTAAGTCGTGAGGATGATCTCCAACTTCAACACAAGACTTTGGTAAAGTTGGAAACATCACAATAGGATCAATCGACTTGACCAGTCCATCAGTCGACTGATTTATAGCAGTCGACTTGACTTCCTTATCGGTCGACTTATCCGCAAGGCTAGTTTGCTCTAAAGATGCAATTACTTTATTTAAAGGTGATGAATCAGTTTCATCATCTTCAATTATAGTCGATAAAGACAGAGATCCATCAAATGCAACATGCATGGATTCTTCAATAGTTATTATTGACTTATTGAAGATTCCATATGCTTTACTCCTATTTGAGTATCCTACAAAGATACCCTCATTAGATTTAGGATCAAACTTATCTAAATTATCCTTAGTGTTCAGAATAAAACACCTACATCCAAATATTTTAAAGTAGGAGACCTTAGGAATTCTATCAAAAAATATCTCATAACATGTTTTCTTTAACTTAGACCTAATCAAAATTCTATTTAAAATATAACAAGTTGTAGCAACGGCTTCAGCCCAAAAATACTTAGGTAAATTGCTTTCAACAAGCATGGTACGTGCACATTCTTGCAAGGTCCCATTCTTTATTTCAACCACTCCATTTTGTGGTGAAGCTCTAGGAAATGCAAACGAATGAGTTATACCATTCTTGTTGCAATATTCTGCAAACGTTTTATTTTCAAATTCTCCACCATGATCACTTCTTATAGTGACTATGGTTAGAGACTTTTGATTTTGAATTCGTTTACAAAAATTAGCAAATTCTTCAAAAACATCATTATTATGTTTTAAAAAGAAAGTCCAAGTGAATCGTGAAAAATCGTCTACTAAAACAAATACATACCTACTTTTATTTAAAGAAGCAACTCTAGTAGGGCCAAATAAATTCATGTGGATTAATTCGAGCAGCCTACTAGTAGAAATTACTTCTTTTGTTTTAAAAGTAGATTTAATTTGTTTACCTAGTTGACATGCATCACATAACTTGTCCTTTTTAAATGATAGTCTTGGCAGCCCTTTAACTAGGTTGTACTTGGACAATTTAGAGAGATTTTTCATATTCACATGACTAAAACGTCTATGCCACAGCGAAAAATTATTATTAGAAGCTACTAAGCAAAAATTATTCGAAAACTCATATGCTTTTAAACACAATTCATAAATATTATTTTTCCTAAAACCTTGAAAAATTATGTTTTGCATGGTAGAATCATAAATTAAACATGCATCTTTTTCAAACATAATTTTATAACCCTTATCACATAGTTGGCTAATACTTAACAGGTTAAGCTTAAGTCCACTAACTAATAAGACATCTTCTATAGAGGGATTAGTGTGCTTACCGATCATACCAATTCCTATAACCTTTCCTTTGTTTTTGTCACCAAATGTGACTGTTCCTCCATCAATGTCGTGTATGGAAGATAGGAGGTTGGCATGACCAGTCATATGCTTCGAGCATTCGCTGTCAAGTATCCAACGATCTCTCTTAGGTACTTATAAAATATTCAATGTGAATATGGTACTCTTTTCATTGGGTCCAAAAATAGATTAGTTTGTAGGAAATCAAACCCATGAAGAGTTTGATTTTCCACCATAAGCAGAAATATAATTAGCAGAATTACATACAGTAAGCATATATGAATTAATATAAGCATTTCTATCTTTCAAACTCAGGTTGACTGGAACCCATACATATTTGCTCTGTCCAGTCGACTTTACAACAACTTTCAGTCGACTTTTACTGTTATTCAGTCGACTGGGAGGTAGTATAGGTCGACTTATCTGAGGTATTTGTCTCGTGGAATAAGACTCAGTACCTCTGGACAGGCGACTGATATGTGGATTCAGTCAACTGGTCTGAACTGTAGATTTGCCTTTTTATGAAAAGTTACAGTTTTAGGTTTTTCAAAAAATTCATAAAGTTTATTTTTAACACTAGAAATAGATACAGATTTGTTTACACTAGTGTTCTTAGAAGAATGAGATTTTTCAAGGGACTTTTTAAAACCAAGTCCAAACTTTTGATTAGATTGTACTTGATTTTGAAGAACATCATTTAAATTCTCTTTTCCTTTATTAAATTTAGATACGTTTTTGAATATCTCTTCATAATTTTTCTTTAGAGACTCGAGATTCATACCTAAACTAGAAAGACGAGAATATAAGGATTTTACTTCTTTATCAAGATTAGGATTTTCTTGAGAAAGTGTTTGATTAACTTTCTCTAAGTTCTTAACTCTAATCTTTTCTTTTGTAAATTCTTGAAAAATCTCGTTGAAAGCATCAAGTAAATCTTTAAAATCATAGTCATTACTTACTTGATTTTGAGATGCCATAAAACACACGTTTGCAACCTCGTTTGTCTCATCAATTTCTTCTTCCGACGAAGAATCGCTATCATCCCACATTGCTTGGTATGCCTTTTTGTTCTTCACGAACTTGTTCTTTGTGTACTTATCCTTCTTGAAGTTGGACGTTTTTTCCTTAGATTTTGCATTTTTTAGTGGGCAATCCTTCTTCATATGGCCTGTCTTGTTACACCTGAAACAAGTTGGAAGTTCATTAGATTCCTTAAATTTTGAATTAAAGTTATCTTTTATTAGGAACTTTTTGAACTTTCTCGTGAACATGGCAATCTCTTCCTCATCTTCTTCTTCATTCTCGGAGTCCGACATGGCTTTGAATGCTAATGTCTTCTTCTTTGATTGTTGTTGGTCGGCATCCTTCTTGCGCTTTTCAAATTGTACTTCATAAGCCATAAGATTTTCTACAAGATTCTCAAGAAAAGGTTGTGTTAAATCATTGGCCTCTTCTATGACGGTGGTCTTTTTCTCCCATTCGGGGGTTAGTGCACGAAGTACCTTCCTCACCATCTTAGCTTGAGTATACGTCTTTCCAAGTGCCACAAGTGAATTGGTAATGTCCGTGAACCTTGTAATCATCTCAGACACATTCTCATTCTTCTTCATGCGGAACATTTCAAACCTGTGAACAAGAACAGATATTTTAGATTCTTTTACTTTATTTGTTCCTTCGTGAGTTACCTCGAGTGTGTGCCAAATTTGATGTGCAGTTGTTGCATTGGACACACAGTTAAACTCCTCCTTTGTAAGGGCACAAAACAGCGCATTCATCGCATTTGCATTGTTCATTGTTTGGTTCTTCATTTCATCGTTCCATTGTACATATGGAATAGTAGGAACTGTGTACTCGGTCGCTGTCATGTTCCATATTTCATAGTTGATGGACTGAAGGTAGATCTTCATTCTACACTTCCAATAGTTATAATTGGTTCCATCGAAGAGGGGTGGCCTTTGTGTAGATTGTCCTTCATGGTATTGATTAGCATTAGAAGTAGTTGCCATTGCACTCAACCAGGCTCTGATACCAAGTGTTGAATCCTGCAGGCAAGGCAAGAAACACTAAAGAGGGGGGGGTGAATAGTGTTTTATAAAAAATTAATTGCGGAATTTAAAAATTATCTTCGGTTCAGTCGACTGTAAAAGGAAGTTCAGTCGATTGAGGCATCAGAGTAGAAGAGTATTTTGATACTAGTCTGATAAGTCGACTTAATACAAAAAGGCAGTCGACTTGCAAGAAGAGTTTCTAAGAAAATTGTAATACCAGTCTGATCAGTCGACTTAAGATGGGAATACAGTCGACTTACCAGAACGATTTTGAGAGAATTGAAATGCAAGTAATAAAATGTTCAAGAGATACAACCACAGAGTACACACGATGTATCCTGGTTCGGTCCTCCCTACCTACATCTAGTCCCCAAGCAACCCACTTGAGATTTTTCCACTATTCTTGAAAAATTACAAGAATACCCTACGGTGTTAGAAAACAACCTTGTCCAACCCGCAATCCTCTCTCACCACAAAAGATAGCACCCTACTCTTCTACCAAGAGTGAAAGCCTGACTCTATACCCTAGAGCCCTACTCTCCAACCGAGAGGAACCACTCTCACAATCCGAGAGTGAACAACAACAACAAAATGTTTATAATCAACCTATAGCGTTGTTGTGATTGTGATTTGAGTATGGAAGCTAATAGGTCACTTCTGAAATCAGTCCAAAACAAAATCAATGTTATATTGGACTGAAAACAGAGAACCAAAAAACTTAGAGGATTTGAAAGCTTTTGAACTCTTGTTCTCTTTTTGAAAATAAGGACTTGAAAGCTTATAAAAGAGAGTAATCTTTTTCCAAGTGATTTCTACACTCTATTTATAGAGTTAGAATCACTGGACGTTTAGAAGCAGAGTTACCAACTGTCAACCAACGGAAATAAATCTTTTGAATTCGAAAAAAACAAATTTTGAAATCAGAAATCTGTCAAAACGGCTTGAACAGACGACTGGGTTGCCGTTATGAGTCGACTGGCCAGAGTTTGAAGAAGCTCAGATAGTTTTGTACAGGTACAATCGACTGGTCCTTAATGGCAATCGACTGGTACTCAACATCTGACATAGTTCAAACTGTTTTGACCTTTATTTTGGAAAAACACACAGTTATAAAATTATATGTGAGTGTGTGTGTGTGACAAGGCTTTTACATCAATCTAAGACTCAACAAAAGAAGATTACATTTGTTTTTACAAGACACAACATATAAGACATTGAAGCTTTGGTCTTGACTTAAGTCTTTAGTCTTGATAGAAGCCTTAGCCATTGTCTTTGTATGTAGCTTTGCTTGATCAACTTGCTTTGAGAGCTTGTTTGAACATTTTGCCTTTGTGTACATCCTGTAATATCTAAGAAGTAGCACAACAACTTTGCATTGTGTTGCAATCATCAAAATCAAGAATCAACAAACAGCAGCTACAGCTGCTACAATTGAATCACCCCCAAAATGTAGCTAAATTATATACAACCCATCAGCTGCAATCTCCCAACAACAACAACAACAATATTAACAATCGACACAAACCAACAACACTTGAGTTTCAAGAACATTTACAGTTAACAACAAAAAGTAATTAACAACACATGCATCAATATATAATATACTGAAACATTACATTAAAAAAATTTCAATTCACAATGGATCATCATATCTCTCGTCAGAACTCTCTTCATCGGATGGAATCACTTATTGCGAATTGTTTGGCCTTCATTCAAAGATAGTTTTAGTTAGCGAGAAACTCATTTACCACAAATGAAGTATAATAAATTTAAAAGAGGGACAAACAAATAAAGTACGAGTCTTACCCCTTAAATAATGTTGGACAATTTCTTGAATCATGATTCATTTGTACAATGCCGTATCTTCGGCACCGTCTCAGTTTTTTTATGCGGAGTTGCTCTCTTATCAGCCTCAATCTTTTGGCACGAGGCCTTTCCTTTGTCTTGCATTGCTGTGGTTCACTTACACGTATAGGTATGTGTCCACTTCCTTCATCATGAGGTTGTGCACTACTATGCGGTTGTGAACTACCTCCCAGTTCTACACTCTCATATGGTTGTAAGGCCTGTTTTGGTTGTTCACCCAATTCGGGTTGTAGTCGAGAGACACTGTCAATGATCTTCTGCAAATTCTCCAACGTGTATTTGTAACTTTCATTTGAGGAACAACCGAGATCGACAATCTATTTTGCATGGTAGCTCAACTCACAATATCGAGAAGCAAAATTCTCGGTATTGGGTTCAGTTGAAACAGATGGATAACTTCTTCTCATCACATCCTAAGTCCATCTTCTTTTAATGTATACATCCGGAAGGGAAGTGTGATGGCTGAAACGAAGAGCGGCTAATATATGCCTGCAAGGAATGCCAACGAAGTCGAATAAGTGACATGCACATGTAATAATTCCTTTTATTTTGCATAATTGAAGAAGGCAAGCCGGTTCTGATTCTCCACAGAGTATCTGTAGTACCCCGTATTTTTAAATACTACTTTTGAGATTAGAAAATGAATTAAAATGATTTTTCTGGAGATTTAATCTTTTTACACGTGCAAAGTACGTGCAAATATTTTCTTGAGAAGATCAAAAGGAAAAATTATTTTGTGTAAAATCATTATTTATTATTTTAGATTATTTGTTATTTTTCTGGATTTTTCTGAATAAAGAAACTATTTTTATAAATACTTCGAAAGAGAGGGGCTTTTATGTAAAAAGCCGTTTGGATCTCAAATAAATTATGAAAATTCGTTTTTTACTGATTTTTGGGCTTTCCATGGTCATCATTGAAATTAAAATATATTTAAATTTTATTTAGAGTTGATTTGGTAAAGATTTAAACAAATATGGTGTTTTTACAAATATGGAATTTATGTCGGATCTTGTGCAAATATTTTTCTGGAAAGTAAAAGTCAGATATTTTTATTGGAAAATATAATATGTATTATTATATATTATTTCTGAATTTTTTGTATTTTTACGAATATTTTATGGTGTATTTGCAAATATTACAAAAAAGGAGGACTTTTGTGCAAAATTGCCACCCTGGGTGCAAAACCGAATTTTCTTTATTTCTGGACTGTTTTGGATTCCTGGAAAACTCAGTAGTAAAAGTATTTGATTTGGTTTTCATTTATTAAACTTATTCTAATTACTTTATAAATAAAGGGTTATATATGTAAAGTTATATTTTGAAATGATTATTTTGCAAAAGGTGTTCAAAACCCTAATTCTTCATTTCCGGCCTGTATAAAAGTGGAGTGCAGCCGTCTTTCACTGCACAACACAAGTTTTATTATTTTTATTTTTCTTGGAGATTGAAAGAGAAGATCTTGGATTTCGCGAAGAAGAGTTTTGCTTATTCGATTGGATTCTTCATTTGAGGTGAGTGACATGTTTGTTTTACTTTGTGTATTTTGCATGTAATTGTTTTGTTGATTTGTTTATGTATGTGATTTAGTACAATTTGGTTGTTTGATCTATGAATGTCAAATGGATCTTGGATATTGAATCTTATTGCTAGAAAGCATGTTTAGGGTTGAACATGATTATGCATATTATGGATTGGATGAAAATTAGATCTTTGATAAGAACCCTAGATATTTGCATGTGAATGATTTTAGATTTGTTGGAGAACCTAATATAAATTGTGAGTAGACTTTTCTTTTGGGTTATTGATTTGATTGAGTTTGATGGATGTTATGCATTAATTAATTAAAGATGAGATTTTTGGACTATTGGTGAGTTGGATGAATACAACTTGGCCATGTTAAGGATAAATTTGTTTTTGTTCATGAATCAACTATAGAGAATAGTTGAGATTGAGTTGAGAAATTTTGAGAATGAGTAATGGTTTAGAGGACCATGTTTTGAGAATTTGAGTTATGATGACTAAAATGGGGATTTGTGATTTTTGTGAAAGATGTTATTCGAATTTGAATTTCTCAAATGCTAAGTTTAAATCTGAAAATTTTGGTATTTATATGGTTTGGAATATAAAACAAAGTTATTTGATGTATGATTGATTTAGTATTAAAACTCTAGTTTTGATATATGCACACATTCATGTTTCGTTTTGAGGGAATTTACCAAAAGCTATTTTTATATATCCAAGTGGTTATGATTGGTTTTATGGATCTTTGTATATCCTGTAAATTGTATTTGATCATATCAAAAATATACTTTTAATAGATTTCGTTTTTGTAAAGTAAATCTTCGTGACGGTTGAATGTGCACAACCAAAACTATACAGTCTGTAGGCCGACAGTCGACTGGCACGACCTTTCAGTCGACTGATACGACCCGACTGCTATGTTCTTTAGTTGTATTGAAATTTCTCTCTGGTAAGTTGACTTATGACTTTTACAAGTCGACTTATAACACTTAGAATATTTTCTTAAAGATTACTGGAATTTCTCTCTGGTAAGTCGACTTATGACTTTTACAAGTCGACTTATAATACTTAGAATATTTTCTTAAGAATTACTGGAATTTCTCTCTGGTAAGTCGACCTATGACTTTTATAAGTCGACTTATAACACTTAGAATATTTTCTTAAAGATTACTAGAATTTCTCTCTAGTAAGTCGACCTATGACTTTTATAAGTCGACTTATAACACTTAGAATATTTTCTTAAAGATTACTGGAATTTCTCTCTAGTAAGTCGACCTATGACTTTTATAAGTCAACTTATAACACTTAGCTTATTTTCTTAAAACCATGGAATTTTCTCTCTGGACAGTCGACCGATGGCTTTTGTAGTCGACTGATACTGATAGACTTATACATTTCCGAATGTCCTTTTAAATGATTTATTCTCTAAATGTTTTTGGATCTATAACTTATTATTCTAAATGTTACTGCTTCTACAGAACATACGCTTTCAAGATATATTATTGTTGGATTTGGATACTAGAATTTTATAAAGATTTGGATTTTGTTGATTTGGAGAGGTTTCTCCTTATGATCGTTTTGACGATGGGTTGTGGATTGTGGTTTTGTTGAGATCTCTAGGAGTTGAGTGGAAGTCCTGTAAACCGGCAGTTGAGATTTGTTGAGTTAGATCTGGGAGGTCTTGGTTTAGTTGTTGTTGAGTATTTAAGTCCGGCAGGATACACTAACTCTAGGGATGAGAATTTTGGTGGTTTAATAATAATCAACTTAAGGACAGGCACTAGTGGGGATGTGATGGAACTTGGGAAACGTAAGTATAGGCTCATAGTTTGTTAGTCCAACGGATGCGTTCTATGACTGTTTGTTGTTCTGTCTCGAGGGGACATTTGTGTATTCGCGTGTCGAGGGTCTGCAGGCCTATTCACGGAGCACGCAGGGTGCATTCGCGTGTCGAGGGTCGGCTGGCCTGTTCATGGAATGTACCTGGTGTATCTGCACGTCGAGGGCCTTGCAAGCCCATTCGTGGGTGTCACGCCCCGTTTCCCACTATACGAAAATACAGGCACGCAACTAAGGCCCAGCGAATGATATACATCATCCATAAGCTGTACAATTATAAGCTCAACAAGATCTTTATAACACATTCACGCAGGCAAATATAATAATCACATGAGCTGAAAATAGAATAACCATCATTTGGATAATACATCAACATCGGGTCAAGATGCCCGGGAGTACAAGGTGCTAGAATTAAAATAATATGATAAGCAGTTCGCTACAACTAGATAAAATAGCGACTGAAAGAAAAACAATATGAAGTAGTAAGGAAGCAGCAACGATCGTCTAGAGAGTCTGTTCGTCGGGTCCATCAGTACCTGTATAATTATTAACTCAAAAAAAATAGAAAAGTTCCCGTTAGAGCAAGTTTCGGGCAGCAAGTAGCAACAAGTAGTAAAAGGGGTAATATAACAAGATATAACATGGAAGAAACAAGAAGTAGAAGTACAAATACAATATGGAAGTAAGCAAGGAACTTGGACAATATGATCATGTAACTAATAACCGTAACTAGTATATTCTAGACTTCAAGATATAAGCAATCGATAACCTAGGCTCAGTTAATCAATAATCATGTAATCAAGGATCGAGAGTCATGTAATCAAGAGTCATGTAATCAAGAATCATGTAATCAAGAATCAAGAATCATGTAACGAAGAGTCATGTAATCAAGAATCATGCTTAGTAAAAATCTCGAGTTTATCTGTTTTATTAACTTATTTAATGCACGCAATCCTGTGTCCCATACCACAAGTTCGGTGCATATCAATCATGTGATGTTTAGAACTAAGTTGTGAATTCTATAGGATTATGTACTCGGGTCTTTCAGTGATAGTATCAAGACATGTAATCGAGAATTATGTAATCGAGAATTGTGTTATCAAGAATCAAGAATCAAGAATCACTATTTCGGAAAACACGGGCCCCCTTCCGAGTATACTCTCCTATATTGTCCATTACTAAGTCGTACCCTTATAACTCCGGCTTGTTATTCTTTTATAATTAATTATGAACATGCAGTTGGTATGACTAGTGGAACGGTGTAATCAAATAGTTTAGTCAAGGAAAATATCAAGGGCAGTAATCATGAACATGAGACGTAAAACGAGTACATGTATCGAGAGTAGTTATTATAAATTATCAAGTGGTATAAAATGCATTCTATCAACCTATTATATATATGCAAGTTATTATTACAAGAACAATAATACACTTAGTTCATTAAATATGAAAAGTAATGGGTTTATATGCAAAACCGTAGAGATGAATTTTTAGACAACTTGACATATCTGCATTCAAATTCACTTTTCCGTTGCTACATAAAAGCAAATCCGATTCCGTTAGAGATTCTAGAAAGTAGACTCTCTTTCGGTTCCAACGCATATTCAGACGATACATTATAAAGACAGTAGCTATGCGTACAAATTAATTCTTCGCTGGTTTCGATGTTTCGCGCGCATTCTGGAAATTCGGAGTCACAATACTAAAATTGCGATATCTCTCAATCTATACATCGGATTGAGAAACCGTAATATGTTTCGGATATCTAGACTCGAAGGGCTACGATTTTTATGTAGAAAGTTTTTTGATCCAGTGTCGGGAACATGGTCAAATTCTCAGTACAAGAGACAGGTTAGTAATCCCGTGCAGGTTCAGAAATTCACAATATGTCAGTACTAAAATCGTGATATCTCACAATCTATACATCCGATTGAGAAACCGTCAGATGTTCTGGATTCGGAACTCGATGGGCTACGATTTATATATAGAAAATCTTCAATCCAATATCAGGAACATGATCGAATTCTTAGTGCAAGGTTAAGAAATTTAGAGATAGTAAGGTTGAATATTCGATATTCGATAACACGATTCAAAATGTGTTAACGGTTCAGTCTTGAGTTAATATAGCATGAAACAAGTGATTAGAATGGAGTTTGACAATAAAACATGATGATAACTAGACTACTTGTCACGAGTCCAAGAAAAATGCTTGTACGAGAATAAAAATAGTGTACAAGGTACTTGCCTTATAACGTGACGATTACGGTGGTAGTGTTAACCACGGAAAGAAGCGACGTCGGCAACGGACGGTGGCACAACGGCGGTAAGAATGACGGTAAGACGGCAGCGAGGTAGCAACAGTGAGTGACAACAACAACAAGGTAGCGCGGCGTCGGATTGTTTTTCGGGGTTCACGGGATCGTAGAAGCGGAGTCGTTAGCTCGAAGGTGGAAGGTAAAGTGGAGCTTGGGTGTTGCTTGAGCTCTCGGGTGTGAAGAAGGCAAAGGAAGAGAAGGAGAAGTGAAGAATGAAAGGTTGATGTGTTATGCATGTGTGTGAGTGCATGCATATATATAGAAGGAAAGGCATAGGAGTGTGTTGCATGTGTATAATTAGGGGTGTAGAAAAATGGGAGCATAGGTTAGGAAAAATGAGAGTGTAGGGTGGAAAAATGAGAGTATAGGATGGAAAAATGTGAACATAGGTGTGGAAAAATGAGAACAAGGAGGAGAAGTCGTGGAGTTAGACGTAGAATTAGGCAGGATTAGGATTAGGATTAGGATTAGGATTAGGATTAATGAGGGTTTAAAATTTGTATTTAAACTCCAGTCGAAAAATCACAAAATTATGGAATTGATCAGAAAAATATTCTAGCTTTAGATAAAAAGTCCAAAAAGAAAAATAAAACTGATCTGAAAATTGAAGTACAAAAATTCACGTAATAAAATACGTACAACTGGGACAGGGAGTTACAATGGGGTACACGGGTTTGGAAAATGATTCTCCGGTTGTTGTTTTTGTGCTATCTTATATGATGCTTGCGCGTCGAGGGCTGTGGTGCCTATTCGCGGAGTATTCTGGATCTTATTTCCCATCACCGTAGTAGGATTAGTTGCATAACGAGGAGTTATCCCTATAAAGTGGAGATCGTTAAGGGCTTGCACCGGACCTATGTACTATGGAATGCATAGAATCTGACAAGAATGCATTAGAGAGTTAGCATATAGAATTATATTTTCTTGACTTGGTTTTTATGCTTGTGTTTTCCTATTTTTCCTACACTTGACACTCAGTCTAGCTTCACTTGTTGTGTTCATTCCATGATGTTTTCATGCTTTACTTCTTTGTTATTTCTCATTCATTTATTCATGTTGTTAATACATGTTGTGGATGACTCTATGTTTTATGATTTAATGATGTTGTTTTGTTTTTATGTCACTCACACCATTATGGCTGACCCCTTTAGTTTTGGGGGTTAGGGTTATTTCTAGCCACATGTTTTACAGGTTGTTGCTTAGAGCTTGGGGTTTGGATGCTTGAGATAGTTTTGAGATAAATTTATGTAAAAGAGCTTTTGTGTAAAATTTGTAAAAGAAGTGTTGTAAAAAAGAAAGTTTGTAATTCAAGGTGTTTTGTATTCCGATGTGTTTGTAAAGATTGTTGTAACAAAAGTTTGAAATAAAAATTATCCGTGTTTTTGGGCTATGTGTACTATTACATTGAAGTTGATGCTGGGAATTGTGCCACGTATTTTCTAAGATATTATATTAGAAATTCGGGGCGCTACAGTATCACATGGAAGGTTGAACTGTCCGGTGTCTCAAGATCGCCAACGTAACTCACATTGTATATGAAGCTTTTTGTAACTTCATCTTGGAATTTATAAAAAAAATTTAAAGTGTATGTTTTCGCCATTTGTGCCTCCAAAGCCCATTTGCTCTTTAACTTTGGTCTCTTCTCACGGTTATGATATTTTCTTTCAGTTCATCGTGTTTTTGTCTTTCCAAAAAACGGTCGAAGATGGCGGCAAATTTATGCAAGGAATATTTCTTTTCTGTATGATGCTTCAAGGCAGAATGCGCTGACTCAACCCGTTGGCTACTCAACATGTCGGCCCAAAAAGAATCTTTAACGTAGACGGGTGCCCAACTTTCATGGATATCAAATAGATCGTTCAGCCATTTGTTACTCTCTAATCCGTATTGCAAAATCAAAAAATTTCATTTTCCTACAAAGTCATGTACATATTTGGAATTGTAGATGACATTCTTCAAAGATTCTCTAAACTTGTTGACATCGTTCGACATACGCACCTCCTGCGGTAACTTATCCAAAATGTGCCAAATACAAAAACAATGCCGAGTCTGGGGGAAAACTTTCTTAACTGCGGCGGCGATCCCACAGTCTTGATCGGTGACGATACCGGATGGAGCACAATTCATAACCCCTAACCACTTTTCAAAGAACCATTCAAACGAAGAGGCCGTCTCATTTGGAATGAACCCACCTCCAAAGAAAGTCGATTGCCAATGTTGATTGTCTCCAACAAAGGGAACAAATAACATTCCATACCTGTTCGTATTGTACGTAGGATCAAAGCAAAGTACATCGCCAAATTCTTGATAATTCATCATAGAAATACCATTAACCCACATACAATGTGACAACCGCCCTTCGGGATCTACTTGAATGTCATAAAAAATGAAGGATCCGTCTGTTTCTTAGATTTAAAAAACCAATTAGGATTGTAGAATCATGTCCTTTCAATGCTTCTTGCGAATCTCTAAGTAAATTTCTAACATCTTTTTCGGTGAATCCTACTTGATCGTGACCGTCACTGGCACTTTCGAAGAAGAGCATTTGTCGACATATCTGGATATTAGCTTGGTTGAATTGCTCTATTATCCTTTTATCCGTATTTGACACGGAACGGTTTCGGGGCAAAAGATGCCTTCTACCGGGTGAGGTGAATTCGTGATTGTGTTCTTCGTGAAATGAATACACCACCCACGTATTACTTGCTTCGTTCAATTTTATATGAACGCAAGTCTTCCAACCCATTCTACAAGTTGTTCCCCATCTACCATCACTATGTTGACCCGGCGACGACCCGGCTTCATTACAAAGATATGACTTATCTACTTCCACTTCTCCCTTTAATTTATTCCCACCCTTATGCATTACAAAACCCCCACAGTGAGCATATGAAGAATAAAAATTTTTGGCCTCAACTAAAGTGGGAAATGTCATACCTAACTTTGGTTTTAGATGTTCTTCGACTAACGGCATGGAATCAATGATTGGTTCTACCCGCACAAAATTATCGCCGGCAGCAGAACTCTCCGTATCATTGTTCATCTGGGGTAAAAATATGTTATTGGTAAATTAATATACACATCATATATAAAAAAGCTTGTTACAAACGATTGTGATATATATACATATAAAACAAAATAAGTGACAAAATGTCAAAAACAACGTTATAAAAATACAAAACTCTGCTGTTGGGTCCGGCTTGCCGCACACAAGGTAATAGAACTTGTACAAGCGAGTTTCGATCCACGGTTTGCAAGATACGGTCGTATCTCGCTCGCTTTCACTTTTGGAAATGAGGGGAATGCGATACAGGGACGCATATAGCAAACCATGGGTGACAACTCGCAACTACAAGTTGGTATGACTTGTGAGTGGCGGACCGACCTACTCGCAAAATTGCGGATTTTTTCAAGTGGGTTCTCTATTGAAAACTCCCTCAAAACATAACAAAATTTATGAGAAAACCGCACAATCGACCGAAAAAATAATAATTAAACTTTGTGATTGGGTCGGGCTCCCCGCACACAAGGCAACGCAACTCGTACAAGCGAGTTCCGACCAACGGTTTCAAGATACGGCCGTGTATCGCATTCATTTATGAAAAATGCCAACAATGCGATACACTGACGTAAGCCCCAAACCAGGGCTCCGAACTCTCAACTACAAGTACCGTTTGGTAGCGAGCAGTAAGCCCAATATGCTGTTCAAATTTCTTTTTTTTGGATGTCGTTTTGTACTGTAAAGTATCCTCAACAGAAATCAAACATTAATTGAGGTTGTTGTTTGATATACGATACAAATCCGCACAAACGAGATCAAAAAATTCTGAAACTTTGGGAGTAGGACAGACGCAAAACACATGAGCCAACAAAATTTGTAGAGGTGAGTTTCGATTCACGGTTTGTAAAAATACGCCGATGTATCGCTTTCACTCGCGGGAAATACTCGAAAGCGATACACGACCGTACACTTCAAACTGTGAATCCAAACACACTTCTACAAGTTGCGTTGGTTTGTGCGTGGCGAGCCCGACATACTCCCAAAGTTGCATAATTTTTTTCCTCTTTGTGTGCTATTACTAACATCGAACAACGACCAACAACAACTAATACTACATTTACATCCCCAATAAAACTAGAATTACCTACTCTATAAATACCTATGCATAATATAGAAACTGTACACTCAAACATTAGAGAAATAATTCCAGTCAATGAACCTTGTTAGATCTACTCAAGTAGGAACAAATTAATACCTTTCAGAATGAGGGTGTGTTCGGAAAGGAGATAGTGGAGGCCCTTGCGCGCTGCTGCAGAGAAAGGAAGGGGAGTAGGGTTTGGTTAATTTCTTTAGGATTAGGGTTTTAGGGTTGGGAGATTTTGTATGGGTTAGAATTTTTTTGTAATTGGGATCTTCAATGGAAGAGGGCAAGAGTGTGAGAATAGGGAGAGATTCAGTGAGAAGCAACGAGCAAAAGAGAGCTAGGGTTTTCAGATCGATAGAGAGAGAGCTAAGGTTTGGGGAAATGGGTTTCTCGAGCTCCACTAGCGAGAGAGAGAGTTGTGAGGGAGATGGCGATCTGAGTATGTACAAGTGTTTGGAAAAACACTTGTACATACTTAGGCCATTGTTGAAAACAACGGTCATAGGTTGAAATTTTTGTTAAAAAAAAGCAACCTAGGCCGTTGTTCCAAACAACGACCTAAGTACAATTTTCTTTAAAAAAAACTTCAAATAACTTTGGCCGTTGTTCCCAACAACGGTCTAAGTATAGGTAACTGAGAAAAAAAAAACTTCATGACAAAATAACACTAAGTGCGAAACATTTTTTTACGTGAATTTTCGAAATTGCCCCTCCCCTTTTAGAGCCGTTAGTGGGAGACGTTAACGAATTTCGATCTGATCCGCTCATCAAGTTTTCAACCAATTGGAGGGCTAAGATGGCCGTTTTCCAATCCGGTTGAAAACAAATCCGTTTTCAACCGAGCAGTTGCCATGTATATATATATATAGAGAGAGAGAGAGAGAGAGAGAGAGAGCAAAACACAAAGAAATCTATCAAGTGGCTCTCATTCAATAGGTTTGAAATCAATGGTCCAGATCTAACCTCACAAAACATATTTTCCCGCCCAAAAGTTCCCCCCCAAAACTCAAATTCAAATCCCCCCAAAAACAACTCCTTTATTTATTATTTATTTATCTCTCTCTCTCTCTCTCTCTCTCTCACTCACTCACTCAAACACACACATTCTCTCTCTATTTACATAGAAATTTATATTTTCATATTGCAGGTTTGTAAATTTTCAGATTTTTTTTGCATTTTTTTATTGTTCACGTAACATTGAAAATAGCAAATATCTCATCAACAGTTAAATTTCATCATTTTCCACACTCAAAGTTATCAAAAGTTGGATTTTACACCCCCATTTATAATTATTTTTCAACATATACTAATGGAAACATTCCACCTTTTCTACAAAAAAAAATAAAATAAAATAAAAATATTAATGGAAACATGGACTTTTATTTACAACTAATTATTGTTTTACTATTCAAATTTGAGCTACATAATTGTTGTTTTACTGTTTACAAGACTTTCATATGTTGTATCGTTCTGAAGACGTGCCGTAGGCACATTCCCACGGGCAAATCTAGTATATATATATATTTGTGTGTGTGTGTGTGTGGCCTTTCCGTTGTGCACTACCCTCCGTGTGCATTCCGTGTGAACTTTTTATATTGAGTGCACATGGATGATCCGAGCCGTTCACACTGATTTACATGTCTAAATTAGCATAAATATGTAAAATCAAGTCATTTGGAATTCATTTACCCATCCATCAAGTCAGTATAAAAACAAACGATATTCAACCATACAATTTTGTAACACTTCAATGGATGGGGCAAATAAATTCCAAATGACCATATATATATATATATAGACTAATTCAGATGTGTAGATCAATGTGAACGATTCGGATCGTCGATACGAAGGCGGGAAGGCCGAGTGCACACAAGTGCACACGGAGGGGTGGTTCACAATGGAAGATTTTCCTATATATTTCGGGAAGGCTGAGTGCACACGGAGGGGTGGTTCACAATGGAATATTTTTCTATATATATATAGGAAAATCTTCCATTGTGAACCACCCCTCTGTGTGCACTCGTGTGCACTCGGCCTTCCCGCCTTCGTATCGACGATCCGAACCGTTCACATTGATCTACACATCTAAATTAGTCTAAATATATAAAATCAAATCATTTGAAATTCATTTGCCCATCCATCATGTGACTATAAAAAACAATGATTTTCAGCCATACAATTTTGTAACACTTCAATGGATGGGCAAATGAATTTTAATGATTTGATTTTACATATTTAGACTAATTTAGATGTGTAGAATAATGTGAACGGTTCGGATCGTCGATACAAAGGCGGGAAGGCCGAGTGCACACAGCCGTGTGCACCATAGGTGGTGCACAACGGAAGACTTCCCTATATATATATATATATATATATATATATATATATATGTATATATATATATATATAGTGTTGGGCCTATAGGATTATTAGGGGCTTGGTTGCATGGGAATATGGCCATGTTGAGATGAGATGAAGAAGTTGGTTGCACTTGGATGTGGGGCCCGGTTTCTTCCTGACGTGGAAGGAAGAGAATGGAAGTGATGGTGTGTGTGTTGGTGTTGTGTGTTTAGGTGTATGGTGTTGGGATTTCTTAAAAACCCCACATCGGTGGTTTATTGGGTGATTAAGAGTTTAAATAGTATTAGTCAAGGATCAAATGTACCTAATAAGCTATAACACCTTTTGTGAGGCAAGCCTGTGGTGGACAGTTGTTAGGATCTATTTTTCACGTACGCGCACGTGTAGTCACATATGCAGCTGAGTCAGGCTTGAGGCGTTACACTCAGTTTGGTTCATGTTGGGTATGTGAGTAGGAACATCCTGAAGTTAGGGAGGTGCTGGGTGAAGGGGATAGGGGAAGAAGTGAGACAGTTGGGGGTTGTGGCTGTGGATGCGGTGGTGACAATGAGTGGTGCCGAGACTGTGGGTGAGGGGGGACCCTTGCCATCTCTGGTAACCTTCTTGCCCCGACACCTGCAGTCAATTCACCCCTGAGAACTCTGCCTTGTGCCTGTACTCTGAGACCGATCGGAGATCAACAACACCCCCTCCTTGGGCTCTTCTTACGCCATCTATGAATAGTAGGAGGACCCCCTCTTGGGTCATGTCCTCCATGAGGCGGTGGTGGTGAACGACAATGAGCATCAAATGAAGATCGATGGAGCGAACTCCACGCTTTGGTCGGAGGCCTCCTGAGCCTATGCCCCTCATAGGGGACATCACCTGCACTAGATCTCCGGGCGAGGTTTCCGGGGAGGGCTTTCGTGGTGGTGTTAGAGTTGGTTGGTGTGGGGATGGGGGTCGGAAGGAGGAAGGCAATTATGGAGTTGGTTGGAGTGAGGATGAGGGTCAGAAGGAGGAAGGTGGTGATGGTACAGAGGTTGAGGAACCTGGTTCTGAGGGATGCGGGGAGGAGGGGATGAATGGCATTGGCGGACCTCTACTATAGGCCCGCAGCCTCACATCTCCAACTCAGAGAGGTCCATAGGAATGACCAATAGCGATGGGTTGAACTGAAGAAGAAGTGAACAAGGGAAAAGAGGGGGAACGGGAACGAACCACTGAATTTGAAAGGGCCAAAGGTGGCTAGAGATAAACTGGTAGGGTTATGTGGGGATTGGAAGAGGAGGCTCATCAGGGATGAGGGAAGGAAGCAGGTTGTCGGCGGTGAGAACCCGGGGTGGGCGCAGAAGGAAAGGTCGATTTAGGTAGGAGCTCTCTCATTGTAACTCAGCTGCTAGTATATGTATTATTTTTTTCGCATGGATTACACAGCATCAAGAGCTTTCAGCCACTAGCCTCATTAGTCAGCGTAGTCATTAGAGCATCCACAGTTGTGAAAGCTAAAAAACAGTAAAATACATATTTTAGATATAGCAAGGTGACGTTTGCTGCAGTGGCGAAATGCTATAATATAGCAAAAAAGTATAAAAATTGATCGGACAGAACTCTAAGTTCCGTCCCGCCTGGAAAAAATTTATGGGCATTTTTTTAATAATTAATTTGATTATTATAATAATTTTAATAATTTAAAAAGAAAAAAAAAGGGTGGGACGGAGTTCTGAGATCCTTCCAAGGCTATTTTTTTAAAATTTTTTTAAAATGGAACGGATTGCAGCCATCCATCCAAGGGCAATATACTAATAATTTTTTTTTATATTTAATTGGGATTGATCTTATGTTCCGTCCCATATATATTTTTTATTTATTTATCTGGGACGGACTTCAGAGATCCGTCCGATAAAATAAAATAATAATTTTTTAATTTGGAAGGGACTTTAGAGATCAGTTCTGTATAATATCCATTTTCTCAAATTGTCTCTCATATATAACAATTTTCTGTAACGAAAAAGTCAGATTAAATATAAATAGCGAATGACTACAAAAGATTCGTTTGGCTAAAAAATGCATAAATAAAATGAATATTTAGACAACGACTGTGGATCCTCTTACGCACGAGAAAACTCACAAGGCGGAATCCCTTCCCTTACACTGTACCCACGGAACACCAGATCTATCCCGCCGAAAATTCGACACCTGTGATCCACCATATAAATTTCCAGAACCTTCCAAATTTCCTCTCCATTTTCGTCACTCCCCTCATCGCAAAAAGGGCGAAAAAACCTGGTAAGTTATCATCATCTTCAATTCAATCGATTTCTTCATCAAATTTGTCCAGTTCTCCAATCAAAGCCTAATCTGACCTGTACCAAACCCTAGATCTGTTATATTTACCGTAATTTGTGAGAATCGCGTGATTTTGCCGCTGAATTTGGGAGATATGGTGGAATTAGGGTTTGATTCATTGTTGTGGGCCTTGTGGCTCTGAATTTGATGCAGAGGGGGATTAGAAACATGGGATCGTTTGCTGAATCGTACTCGCTGAAGTCGGTATTGGACTTGCCTGCTCCGTTTCGATCAGCTTTTAGTTTCAGGTTAGATTAATGTCTGAAGCTTTCTGAATTGTCCCATTTGTGTCAATTTTTTTAAGTTTTATGATGTAGTTTATTAGCGTGTACGATGCATGTGATCTGCCTCGGTAAAGTTTATTGGATATAATCAATGTTTAGTAGTTCAATGCATAATCATGATCACCGCGTGCTAGTATTTGTTATATAAAAGTTGATGGAGAAGGCACGTGCAACAGATTTGGTAGAATATGGTAGTCTAGATGTTCTACATATGGACATGAAACTATCCAATTGGAGTTGTATTGTAAGTAGATGACTGACCATGAATTGCACGTGACGCTTTGTTATTAGGAATTTTGGAATTGTTAGCGATTAAGTGCTAGGAATTTGAATTCTAATGTGAAATTTAACTTCCTGACAGACATCAGGTGTTGAATTAAAAGTCTTTAATTTTATTCAAATAGTTCAATAGTTTGAAATGTGATGAACTCATGCAAACTTTATATTCCTAATGTTTTCACTATATACATTTATTGCATTCATTGATAAAGTTGGTATTGGAGTTATACGAGGAAATCAATGTCTCATTGTGCTGCAGGTATTTCAATTCATTGCAGAGCGAATGCTTTCCTGTCTGTTTTCTCTCCGATGTGAACATGGTTGTGTCAGCACCAACTGGAAGTGGTAAAACTGTGCTCTTTGAGCTCTGCATTCTGAGACTTCTATCGAGATTTCTTTCTACAGAGGGAAAATTCAATCATACGAAAGGAGTTTGTAAAACAGTATGTTAACTGCTTCTTATGGTTGCTGTAGTATCTGTTTCCATTCAATATATGGAGTTCTTAAGGGTAGCCAGCAATTTATCAGTCAGGACTTCGTGCATCAATTGATAAAATTTATTTGTTTTTATAATATTCCAAGGAAATTATCATTCTGAAGGATGCTACCTTTTGACGTTGGTCGTACTGGGAACATTACCTGCTAATTAATTTGAGATCTGAATTTTCACAATTGTAGTAAATTATATCTTATTGTGTATATAGTCATTCTTTTTTTTTTCTTCCTAAGTTGACTATATGAAGTGTTGTTGGAGAATGACTATTTTCCTTTTCAATTTGATGTAAGAAAAGATCTATATAGCTCCATCAAAGGCTCTAGTACAGGAAAAGCTTCGAGATTGGAACGTGAAGTTTGGTTCATGGGGAATTTGCTGCCTTGAGATGACAGGTGATAATGAATCATGCAATAGACAGAATATACAGGACGCAGACATCCTTTTAAGTACTCCTGAGGTGTTTTTTTTTGTTCTGTAATGAATTTTCTTAAGTGCATAGAGGTCTCTTTCCTATGATTACACTATTTAACGTGCCTGAATGCAACTTTCTGCAGAAGTTCGATGCTATAACCCGCCATGGTGTAAGAGACGGTGGCCTAAGTTTTTTTAGTGACATTGCACTGGTACTCATTGATGAAGTTCATCTGCTCAATGACCCACGTGGAGCTGCTCTAGAGGCTGTGGTTAGCAGAATAAAAATGCTTTCTCGGAGAAGAGAAATGAGCTATTCTCCTTTGGCAAATGTTCGCTTCCTTGCAGTGTCTGCCACAATTCCAAACATTGAAGACCTAGGTAGCTTCTGTTCTTTTGATGTTCTGAAATAAAATTTTCAGAACTGTTTGTATAAAGTAATTATTCATAGGCGTACATACATTTGAGCTATGCATCACCATTTTTCTCGTTAATTACTCCAGCGGAATGGCTTCTGGTTCCATCTCAAGGAATTAAAAGGTATTTTATACTGTAGAAGAAAATCAACTCTGTTCTTTTTTAGGGAAGAGAAAACAACACTGTTATTGCACCAGTTTTCACTCCTTCAATATATGAATACAGATTTGGCGAAGAGATGAGGCCAGTAAAGCTGACAACCAAAGTTTATGGTATATATTTCAGATTCCTATCTTGCAGTTATCTGTCCTTTGTAGACATTAACGTTAATAACAAAGGATAGTTATACAGTTTTTGCACTATAAACTAAATGATTTGTTTTTAAAATTCATGTTTGCTGCTTTTATTTAGTGTCAAGATGGTAAAACTATATACTTGCATCATGACTAACACAATCTCTATATCAGCTAGTGAACATAATATAATCCATCCCCAGTAATAAAATGACACACTCTATATCGAGAATCAAGATGAAAGCTTCCAATGTTTCCAAGTTGTTCATTAACCAGGACGTTGGTAAGCGGCACAGTTAGATCAAAGATAAACTTCCAAAAATGTGAATTTCTCGATCATAAAATTTTAGTACATGAATTAACTAGTAAAATATTACCATAAAGACAATTAGGGCCAGTTCCTTCATAGAACATTAAACCTCTTGATGCAATAAAAGCAATTCTTTCTACTTTACTTGAAAAATGTATCAATATACTTGATGGACTTACTATCTCATCAGTAATGAAGTATAGTAAGCAGTTTATATTTAAAATTTTAAAAATTCAATGTTTGACATAAATATTTTTAATAAATAATACCATGAGAAGATTAATATACTAAATATATTATGTCAAAATGAATTTTTCATTGGAAAAGTTTAATTATGACAACTCAAATGCCCCCCCCCCGGTCATTTGACATAGAACAACCCCATTATTCCATCCCATGGTAGGCAAACTATTGTGTGCAACTGCAAACAAATGATCCTTAAATCGGAATTTCATTCTGAGTCTTGCTTGAACTGTTTAATTTTTCAAAAATAGTGTATATACTATCATGTGCATTAGCACGTGAGCTTACCAGAGATATACATGAGTTTCCAGCTTAAACAATAAGTACATTAACCGATTTTCATTAGTTTAGCCATAGACGCAATGGTTTTCTGATCATGCAATTCTGTAGCAAGATTATCATTATAATAATTAGTTATTTAGCACGTGCAATACACACGAGATTACACATCCCCCAGGAAGAGATTTGATAATTACTGATAACTTAATTGTGATAAGATATTAATATTTGAAACATGTTTTTCTTGGAGAACAATGAGTTGCATGTCATTATTAACAACAAAACATGAGCATCAATTGCAGATGTAGCAATAATAAATCGAGGTTCTTCAAGGCATAGTCCTCAAGCATCCATGAAGTACCTCTTGAGGCTTCTATTTCCTTTTCTATTGCTCTACTTTGTGCTCCTTTCCTCCCAACTTTACTCTTGTTTTGTGTTGCTACTTATGTAAGATTATAGAGCATTACTTATTTTTCAATTCCCCAATTGATTAGATAATAAAAAATTTCATTCAACCCTTTATAACCCAGCCTGTAACTCATTTTTAAATCCATTTTCAAATAACTCTAGTTACCACTTGTCTGGATCACCATCATCCATGAAAAGAGGTCACTTATGGAGTACAGAGTCCAGTGCTCCATTGGTATTTTGGTGTCAGTGTTTGGCCAAAAAAGTTATTGACAAGAGAGGTTTGTGATAAATCCTTGGAGTAATCAGCACATAACCTGACTGGTCTTTTACTTTAAGCTCATGCAACTAAAGCACAAGTTCGAAATTCTCCTAGATAACAGTTAAGAATAAGGGAAAGATGATTGTTATTATTATTAGCATAATTGTGAGGGAGGGCCCCTCCCTGGATTTCAGTTACACAAGTTTAACCATACTTTCTCCTGAAACCTCTCAAAATAATGAGGGAAAGAAAGAAAAGTTCTATACAGTAAATAGAGCACATGGTGACTATCAGAAGGTGGTGTGTTCGAGTCGATGGTGATGTCATGTTATGTGCCTGTGCACCTGAACAATTCATGATATTAAAGACATGTAAACATAATAAACTTTAGGTGGATCTTGCCCCCCCCCCCCCCCCCCCAAAAAAAAAAAAAAAAAAAAAAAAAAAAACCGCCCAGCACATAGCCTGTATGTTGTAGCCTACAAATCCTTGTACTTTAGTTGAACTTTTAGAATTTTTTTAAGAGGAATGAGTTTGTGGATCATGGATCATGGTAATTCCTTATATGTTCGCCATCTTTCTCCATACTCTTTCTTTGTTATCCTTCACTTCCTAAAACCTTGTATGACTTGAAAATTTGCTGAACTGATTCCCATTTTGTATGTGAAAAGATCAAGAGATAAATATGTTATTCTATGTTACTGATGATCGGTAATAAAATGCCTATAGATAGGCTTACTTGGATTATTTTCAAGTAAGAGCCTGCTATCCGTCAGAAGAATATAGGACTGCTACAAAATATAAATAAAAGCATCCTTATGGAAATTATATGGGCTTATAGTAGGCGGAACACAATTGGATAGCCTCACTACTTTCTCTTCAATAAGTTATCCCCAATTAATATAACATTTTAGTTGTAAATGGTAACCATTTATTTTCATTTTCCTCTTAAGTGGCGGTTTAACTGTCAAAACATGTGTTAGCCACTCTTATCCCAAGCAATTCCATCTTTCGTCATTTTTCTGTTATAAAAAAGAATTACATTTAATTGACATCCGTAATGTGGACATTAACTGCCTTTGTTACACACCTCCAATCTTTTCAGGTTATGCTCCTGCAAAGAATGACTTTTTGTTTGAAAAGGTAATTGGTTGTGCCATTCATATATCTTGTGATTTCAGTCTGATTATGAAAATTTCACTCATTTTAAATTGGAAAGAGAAAGAGTATTAATCAATTTGGTTTTCACTTGCCACATTTTTTCGAAGCTTACATTTCACTCATTGTTTACACATAGTTTTGCTTAAAATTGGGATTTGGATGTTGCCCTAATGATTTTTACTGTGTCTATTTTGTTTCATTGTGCAGCGACTTCAAACTTTTATATTCGGTAAGGATAAAAATAACCATTTTCTAATTTTAACATACATTGCATATCTCCATTGCATATCATCGAAATAGACATTCTACATTGTTCACCATGATCTTTTTTCATCAAAGTTTATCTGGATGGAATTTCATGTCATTTGGTGTCTTTTATGGATGTGTTAAGTGACTTCCTGTTTTCTATTATTGAAATAGTTTCCTTTTTGTAAACACTTGATGAATGGGTGATAAGTATTCAGGCCACTTGATTTTCGAGTAGTACTTTATAGAATATAGATCATGCTGAACAATGTGGATCATCCATTTGGATGATCTATCACATGGTTTATAGTGGCCGGTGTAGGTTCATTTCCTGCAATAGTGGTGAGGTTGAGGGTCAGTATACTATATGCATGTGTATATGTGTGTGCGTGCCCACATGTTTATCGTAGTAGGATTCTAATATAGAAAGTGGTGTTTCCAGATATCCTCATGCAGCATTCAAAAGGAAAATCTGCACTAATTTTTTGTTCAACCAGAAAAGGAGCACAAGAAGCAGCTCAACACCTATCTCAGATTGCATCTGGTCTTGGATACTCAAATCCTTTTATGAAATCCAAACAACAGCAAGAAAAACTAAAGGAAGCATCTTTGTCTTGCAGTGATAAGCAACTGCAATCATGCATTTCATATGGTGGTGCGACTTGCTTGCTTTATGAAGAAATTCTGCCTGAATTCTGATAGGCACATGTTTCATGAGATCTAGTGATAGTTCTGAAATTGAATATTGCTTATATGTAGCTATAATTATTTTTAATTCTTATTTATTTGTTTCTCAGTTGGTTATCATAATGGCGGGGTTTCTTTAAAGGATCGAAATCTTATAGAGGGTCTTTTTCTTAAGGGGGAGCTTCAGATTCTCTGCACCACAAACACTCTTGCACATGGGATTAACTTGCCAGCACACACAGTTGTGATTAAATCTACTCAATATTTGTATGTAGTGCTTCTACTAAAACCTGATTTCGTTTCTTCTTGAACATTTATTTACTGTTACTGTAACTGTCTACTTCCCATAGATTAATAGAATTTTGCATCCTGTACAGCAATAAAGAGAAAGGGATATACTTGGAATATGAGCGGTCTATGATACTGCAGGTATGTTCTCGTTGGTTCAATCACATTTGTCTAGGTCCTTTGATAAGTTTAGAGGGAGTTTACTATGTACAAAAATACTTTTCTTTCCTTCAACTGCGGATGCTAGTTCTGTAGAGCATAGATCAGCTCTATAAGGTTGTGTATGCGTGGTAAATTGGTCACTATATGTAAAAAGAAATAATTGGCAGATGTAAAAAGACCAGTTCAACCCAAATTCCTTAAACGGTGTTAACAAATTTTAGTAAGTTTAGTTGAGTTCTTTATTTGATTGAGCTATTTATAAGTTCAATCTTCTACTTTTGTATGATACATTAAAGAAATATGCCTTGAATCTATATTGGTAAAGCTAGTATGCTATATTTTTCCAGGCTCAGCTGGTAGCAGAAATGTATTTCCATATTTGCATATCATATATTGATGACATGCATTGAAGTTGTATCATGTTGAACTTGGTATGGCACTGTCTGTGTGTTTGGGAGTATGGCTTGAAAATAAATGAACAATCTTAAGGTGGTAATCGAATAAGTTCAAATGAGTAAGTAGCAAGATCATAGCAAACACTAGATATGGATAGGATTGGTTTTGGATTTGAATAAATGATAAATAAATAAGCTATTCCAGTGAGTATCACCTGTGTTGGGAATATCGTATTTGGTAGATATGAAACAAACAATAAGGAACAGTCAACAGGTTATCTGCACCGAGGCTAGTAACGGAGCATTCATTAACTACCAACTACATGTAGATCTGAGGATGGTGGTTATTATTGGGCTTATGTGTACTTTGTTGCTTGAGATACAGGCTTGTTTTTTATTTTATTTTTCTTGGTTTGATACTTGATTTAGAGACTTTTTGTGTATTGCAAATGTAGGCTTAGGGTAGAAGCAGAGTGGATATAAAGAAGATATTATTATCCCTATCCCGATCCAATTACTAGTCTTATTTGAACTTGATCCAATCTCAACAAATTAAAATTTTTTAACAGCATCCAAATCCAACCATTATTCAAATTTGGTATGGTAATAAATAATATTTTAAATTCTTTATTATCTAAGTTATATTATTTAGGTTATATATGGGTTTAATGGGAATGAAGTGCCACCTCATATAGCACTGTAAGGTGGTTGAATAAGGAAGGAGAGAAAAAAGAAAAACACAATCCACTCCATTCAAAGTTTTCTACATTTCATAAAACATGAAAGGATGAAATATCATGAATGCTGAAGGTGCGTTTCTCATACATTAAGTGATCCCATCTGTGCTATTGTTGGAAAGCTATTCATTTTTGCAACCACATGAATGCGCAAAGCATGTGTAACTTTAGTGATTCTATATCACCTTATGTTTTCTATTATGAAGATCACTTTGAATGGTGTAGATCGTGTTTTTCTTATTTGTTCCGTTATTCAACCACCACCTTAGGATGCTATGTAAGGTGGCAGCTCACATCACCGTATGTTTTCTGATATGAAGGTCACTTTGGATGGTGTGGATCGTGTTTTTTAAAAATCTTTGTTCCCTTCCTTATTCAACCGCCACCTTATGGTGCTATATAAGGTTGCACCTCATTTCCATTAAACGCTATAAGTTACTTTTCTCTCTTAACCCCTTTCAACACACACTACATACATTTATATATAACTTTATTACAAGCACGGGCTTTGCCCATATGTGACATCTCTAATACTCCTGTTCAAGTTGGAGCATATATATCGTACATGCCCAACTTGTCATTGATGAACTGTATTTTGGCTCTCGCAAGGGGCTTTGTGAGAGCATCAACTAGCTGGTGATCAGTATGAGTATATTTAGCTTCTATTTGAGGGGGCTCATACGGAGTGCCATTAATCTTGTTGCGAACCACATGACAGTCAACCTCAATATGCTTGGTTCGTTCATGAAACACGACATTAGTGGCTATATGGATAGCAGACTGGCTGTCACAATTCATACACATTAGCTGATACTGAAGAACCCCCAACTCAGTAAGTAATCGTTTGATCCATGTCATTTCACATGTAAGGTCAGCCATAGCACAATACTCGGATTCTGCACTCGATCGAGACACCACAGTTTGTTTCTTACTCTTCCATGAAACTAAGTTTTCTCCAACAAATACACAATACCCAGTGGTGGATTCCCTAGTCGTTGGGCAGTCAGCCCAGTCAGCATCTGACCAACCAGCAATTTGACATTATCCACCATCAGTATACAACAATTCTTTGTCAGGGGAGCTCTTCAAATATTGAAGAATTCTCATAACTGCATTCCAATGACTTGTACGGGGATAGGTCATAAACTGACTTACTATGCTAACTAAATATGCAATATCAGGACAAGTGATTGTGAGATAATTCAGTTTTCCCACAAGCCTCCTATATCTCTCTGGATCCTCCAATAGGACACCCTGATCTGGCAACAGTTTGGATTCTGGGTCCATAGGAGTGTATGATGGCCTGCATCCTAGCATACCGCTCTCGGTAAGTATGTCCAACACATACTTTCTTTGTGATAAACAAATTTACTGCTTAGATCGAGCAATTTTGATCATCAAGAAATACTTTAGTCGCCCGAGATCCTTAATTTGAAACTTCCGTTGAATATATGATTTCAGATCTTGAATACCATTCGGATCATCTTCTGTAATTACAATGTCATCAACATATACAACTAAAATGATCATCTTCCCTTGATGATGTCTATAGAACATAGAATGATCATTATCACTTCTCCTCGATCCAAAACTAGTGACAACCTCAGTAAAACGGCCAAATCAAGCACAAAGAGATTATTTAAATCGATACAAAGATCGTTTCAAGCAACAGACTTTAGTGTGTTCAGCTTTACTAACAAAATTGGGGGGTTGTTTCATATAATCCTCCTTCCCAAGAACGCCATCAAGAAATGCATTCTTGACATCAAGTTGGTGGAGTTGCCAATAAAATCGAGCATCCAAGGCAACAATGATCCGAACATAATACATTTTGGCCACATGAGAGAATGTCTCATCATAATCAATGCCATAGGTCTATGAATAACCTTTAACAACCAATGTTGCTTTTAGGCGAGCCATAACCATCTGGGTTTACTTTAACCGTGTACAACCATTTACAACCAACACAATGTTTGTCAGATGGAAGGTTAACAAGATCCCAAGTAGAATTTTCTTCAAGAACAGACATCTCTTCTCGCATAGCCTGGCTTCAACCAGGGTGTGACATTGCTTCTGATAATGACTTATGAACCTGGTGACTGTCCAAAGTAGAGACAAAGCCATGATGGACAGATGACAAGTTAGCATGTGAAAGATGACTATATATAGGATGTGCAGTGGAGCGGTTTCCTTTGCGTATGGCAATGGAAAAAACAAGATTAGAATGCTCACTAGAAGAGGGAACAATAGAATTGGGTTCAATGGATGAAATTGGGGGTGTAGGAGCAAGTTCAGACGGTGGTTTTTCATCGACTTGAGGCGTTGGGACAATGGGCACAATGGCGTGATCTGAGAAAATGTTGTCCGGACATCATTTATACACTTGAGTGATTGCAGGTCGTTCAGGCATTACTGAAGAGCATCGTCTCACAGAACCAGGAGAAGTAGATACCACAAGTCTAGGGTAGGTTAGAAATTCAAATTCGGAAGCATCAGAAGGAACCAGAGGTACACCTGAGGAAGTGGCAGAAAAATTAGGTTGGGACTCATGAAAGGTAACATCAGCATAGATAAAACAACGACGCAACTCAGGACTATAGCATCTATAACCTTTCTGAAATCGAGAGTACCCTAGGAAAATGTATCAGATAGAATGGGGAGCTAACTTGGAGCGACTAAGACGATGATCTTGGACAAAACTAACACACCCAAAGATTTTGAGAGGAATGGGGATTGGGTCAACAGTTGGAAATAAAACGGAAAAGGATGTTTGACCATCTAACACAGATGAGGGCACGTAGTCAATTAGGTGACATGCAGTAAGAACCGGATCACCCCAAAAATATTGAGGAATTTGTCTATAAATAAGTATTGTCCTTACAACCTCTAACAGGTGACGGTTTTTACGCTCGGCAACCCCGTTTTGTTGAGGGGTGTAAAGGCAAAGATGATTCATGAAAAATACCAGAATAAGACATAAATGCGTTAAACTCAAAATTAAAGTATTCTTTGGCATTATCGGTACGCAAAGCTTTGACAGTAACATCAAATTGGGTTCTGAACTCAGCACAAAAAGATTTAAAAATAGAGAAAATTTCAGAACGAGATTTCATTAAATATAACCATGTTGCATGAGAGTAATCATCAACAAAAGTAACAAAATATCTAAAGTCACCGAACTGAGACTGGACAGGACAAAGTCATCACACATGAGAATGAACTAAACAAACTCGACCGTTTATTGACTCTAGGAGGATAAGACACACGCAGGTGTCTGAACTCAGCAAAAAAAGATTTAAAAATAGAGAAAATTTCAGAACGAGATTTCATTAAATATAACCATGTTGCACGAGAGTAATCATCAACAAAAGTAACAAAATATCTAAAATCACCGAACTGAGACTGAACAGGACAAGGTCATCACACATGAGAATGAACTAAACAAACTCGACCGTTTATTGACTCTAGGAGGATAAGACACACGCAGGTGTCTACCTAACTGACACGACTCACAAGACAACTCATTAAGAGAAGATGACTCGGGTCTTAACTTCTTTAAATTCTGTAAAGACGGGCGTGCCAACTGAGAATGCAAATCGAAAGGCAAGTAATCACTCAAGTAAGCAAAAGAGATAGGAACACCATCCAGCTGATAGAGACCCTCAAATTCACTCCCTGTGCCAATCGTTCGTCTCGTCCCAAGCTCCTAAAATACACAGTGTTTAGGATAGAAGGTAACTGAACAGTTCAATGATTTAGTAATTTGACTAACAAATATAAGGTCGAAAAGAAATTTAGACATAAAGAACAGAACTAAGAGAAAAATTGGGAGTGAGGTCAACATGTCCAACCCCACCAATCGGGAAGGTGGAACCATCAGCTAGACAAACATGTGAATGAAATGACTCTAACTGATGACAATATACCTGAATTCTCAGTCATATGATCTGAAGCACCTAAATCAATTACCCATGATGTAGGAGCTGTGGTAGTCAAGCAAGCATTACTAGACCTAGCCAATGTGGCAGAAGAAGAAGGCTGACCCTGAGAAGCACGGTATCGTTGGAGAGCCTGAGTTCTCCTGCGTCTAACTGAACATTGGTCAAACTGGAGGCGACATGTGCAGTGTGTGATGGTCGAGTGTTCTGAGAATGCCGGTTAGGGCAATATCACTTTGTATGCCCAAACTCTTTACAATAGTTGCACATGATCTGGGTAAGTGAAGTACCTGAACCACTCTGTGAGCTGTAACTGCTAGCACCGCGACCATTGAAACCACCTGTGTGACCATGTCGTCCTCCTCGACTAAAACAAGGCTGAGAAGCAACTAATGCAAATCTCTCTTCTGGGGTGTCACTAGTAACAATTGAGGGAAGGCGAGGAAACATCTCCTTAACAAGTTTGCAGGCCTCTAACAAACTTTTGGAGGCAGGACCTCCCATTACTAAAGGTCGTGTAGTCTCACGAGACTTGGGAAGCCCCCCGGGAAAGGTAAGAATATGAATCTGTTGTTGGCGCTCTTACACCTGCTTCAGATTAGTGCTCAATGGAATGAGTTCTTGCAACTCATCACATGTCTTCTTGAAGACGGCATAGTACTCATCAATACTTTTACTACCCATCTCACAATGACAGTACGTTTGCCGAACACTGTAGGCATGTGTCATACTGGTCAAACCCGACTAGGTTGATTGAAGATGATCCCAAAGCTCCTTAGCCGTATAGCACTACATTGCAGTATCAAGAGTATCGGGCTCCATGGATTCCCACATAGCGCTCATGATCAAGCTATCATCAACTTCCCAATCTTCCGTCATAGTCTTAGGTGGATCACGAAATAGATGGCTTGAGCGATGAATACCTTTCAATTTCACTGTAAACATCTTGTGCCATTGTTGTCAATTACTACTACTCAATTTCACAGTTAATTAACTTGGATGGAAAAGGGGGAAGAGTAATTCCTATCATAGTAGTTCCTTTCACAACGGAGTTATCATTCACGTCGGGTTCACCACTCTCTTCGCTCATCTTGCAGATCACAATAAATTAGTACACAATCAAATTCCTTATAGGTGAAGAGAGATAGGTCGGAAGTTAAATTGGAGGGGTTCACACACCTAAAGATAAGTTCTTTTCTTTGTGGCAATTCATCAAACATATTGTGTTTCACTCCAATATTGGTCAGATTCAGTCGAGCTTGAATTTATTTCCGTTCAAGGAGATGGTGATGATGGTTGTGTTAGGTGTTGGTGGAGAATAGGGCTGCAAACGATCCGAGCTACTCGCGAGCTGCTCAAGCTCGGTCAAAGCTCGGTTAAAGCTCGACTCGATATGAGCTCGAAATCGAGCTCAACAGCTTAACGAGCCGAGCTCGAGCTTGGACGTTTTGTGATTATTAGGCTAAGCTCGCGAGTACTCGGCTCGAACTCGGTCAAAACTCAGTCAATGCTCGGCTCGAAACGAGCTCGAGCTCGAGCCTCAAGAAACTCGGCTCGACTCAGCTCGATTGCAGCCCTAGTGGAGAAGGTCGGCAACAGAACAGGAGATGATGATGGTGTTCTAAGAATCGGCAATGGTAACTTCGACCTCGATGCCAGGTTCGATGGTGATTGATGTAATCTGCTTCACAACTCCGGGGGAGCTGATGGTCGGATGCTTGTCGGAGGTCGACGGCTCGGCTGCTGGTCGGAGAGAGCTGGGCAGGAGCTCTGATACCACATAAGATTTACTTTTCTCTCTCAACCCCTTTCAACACACACTACATACATTTATATATAACTTCATTACAAGCACAGGCTTTGCCCATATGTGACATCTCTAATAATACATATACACACATATATGTATGAGATTTTCCATTAAGCACTGTGCTCACAACAGTTCTGTGAGCATTCAATTCCTGAACAGTTGGATGGATAATTTAAGACGAAGCCTTGATTTGAGGTGAACCATCCAATTGTTCCACATTTTAGTGCTCAAAAACCTCTTGTGAGCATAGTGCACAATGAAGACTCTTAGTGTAAGGAAATTATCAATTAAGCACCGTGCTCAATGAAAATATGATTAATATGTAGTCTATGGTAAAAATATATTGTGAAGAGATACCTAAAAGAGCAGACACTACAAGAATCCTATCCATTTTAAGTGCATTGTTGCTTATATATCCGCATAAGATATGTCAGATAGATATTTGCACCCGATCTATTTAAATGGATCCTATAAAGCAAAATTTCCAATTCCATTAATCGGCTTATTGAAGGGTTTGATTTATTAGTTCTAATTAACTAAATGCTACTTTTTGGCTCTACCATCCCCACCCGTCGTCCCTCCTTTCATAATTCTGTCTATTTTTTTTATTGCATATTCAGTATCTAAATGTGATACTGATACCTAAATCTCAGAGATATATTTGTAGTTGTATTAGTTTTGTTTTTTGACAGATTGTTTATGTAATTATTTAGGTTTCAAATACTATGAATTTTGGTATCCAAATATGATGTCTGCCTACGTATATTTCTGTATACTAGCAGTGCTATTTCCTTCATTAAAAACTTATTTAGTATGTGCTTGAGGAACTGCAGATGTGCGGGAGAGCTGGACGTCCACCATTTGATGATACGGGAACAGTCATAATAATGACAAGAAGAGAAACAGTAATTACCATATTTAAAAGCTTTGTCAATTACCTGTGTACTAGCTAGTGAATTTACCATGAATTTAATTGATTGGTTTTTTAAAAAACTTTTTTAACTTATGTGTCTGCTATTATAAATTCCTGGAAGGAACCTAATGATTTTGTTACTGTGTAGGTTCATCTGTATGAAAATCTGTTAAATGGATGTGAAATGGTTGAATCTCAGTATGTCCTCCGATATCTTAGAACATATTCTCCATGCTTAGGGCCATGTTAATGCTGTTTACAAATTAGTACTGGTCAAATCTTTATGTACCGCTTTTAGGGAATGTTGTTGCTACTTGTAGATTACTGTCATGTGCATTGGAGCATCTAAATGCTGAGATTGTGCAGCTAACCGTCTCTGACATATGCTTGGCAATTGAATGGTTAAAGTGTTCTTATTTGTATGTGCGGATAAAAAAGGCAAGCAACTATTTTATTCTCATAAATTTCTGAGCATTGTTTTTTTGTATGGTCACTTAATCTTTGAGTGCGTAAACAGAATCCTGAAAACTATGGAATTAAAAGAGGAATTCGTTGTGAACTCTTAGAAAAGCATATGCGAGGTATTTGGTATTAGCAGTAGCTATTTTTATGTTGCTTGGATGTGTAATATTGTCAGTTTCATGTTGTACTTTTTGGTTGACAGAAATATGTGTCCAGAAGGTTACCGAGCTATCAGAATATGGAATGATTTGGATTGATGAAGATGGATTTATTGTAAAGCCATTAGGTAAGTTATATTGTAACTCATGCTCTCAATGCACTGTCCTAAGCATCAGATAACTTTTCACTCGATTTCAGAAATGCTCATACATGCCCCCATATGGGAGATCTTCATTGAGCTCTTTCCTCTGAGAGCATTCCATGAACAATCCATGATAAAAATACCCCATGAATGATCTGAACTGTTCATTTTCTTTATATGCCTAAAATGGTCGTGAGGATATGAGATCAAGACATTTGCAATCCAAAACAGTTTCTAATGACTTTATCCCACATCTGTATATTTATCTTAGGCACGGAGAACAAGATGAACAATTCGGATCATCCCTGGGGTGTTCCTATCATGGAGTGTTCACAGATGCTCCTGAACCTAGTGCTCGATTGGAAATCTCCCCATAAATACAGTATGTCATTATATATACATGGTCATTCATCTCCAGGGCATTACAAACGTCTAACATGATAATTTAACTTATCAACTTATTATGATAATTAATAACACATTTGGAAATCACTTGATGCACAGAAAAAGAGGTCCCTAAGTTTAATGGAATATATATAGAGGAAAGGGAACCTCACACTTGTAGGAGGAAAATCCCTCATAGTATAGTTTTACTAATATTGCGGGACTATATATGGAGGATCCATATGCTCATTATGTTCCTAATGTCATAAGACGCATGTGTACAAAAATCCAGACGTTTGGAGGCTTCTTACATTCAAGTTCAAATGACCTTTCATTATGCAACCGCTTAAAACATGGGTAAACGACCTTCAAACGGAAAGATATTTTATAAGTATGTATGTTTTTTTTTTAATTGTAAACGGTGGGTCCAAAACCCCCCACGCTTCTTTAAAAAGATTTTAACAAAACAAGCAACCAAGATAAGGACAATGATGCTCATGTCTCCCCACACGTGGGCCATGATACTCATTTCCCGTCCAAAAAGAGAACTCATCTCTTGCAAGATATAGCTCCCTACCCAAAATACAGTAAATAAATTGCAGAAACAACAACATGGTTCCGTTAAACCACCAAAACCTCCCAAAAAAGTGGTAGCTCCTCAACCGAACTGAGTTGATGCATCCTCCACCTGTCGATCACTCCTCTTCATGATCTCCCCCCCTTTCCTCAGGCTCTGCCTGAAATATCCAAAATACAAAAAATACATTGCAGAAACAACAACATGGTTCCGTTAAACCACCAGAACCAACACTCATCCCTTATAAGTATGTATGCTACGACATTAAAAACATAATGAATGGTGCCGATCATCCGGGGGGGTCCCCCCAAGTAATTATCAATACTGTATAGGAGAAAATCACCTCCAAAGTGTATGAGGTTCCCTTTCCTCATATATATATCTAGTGAAATTTTATTAATGGGGAGCATATTAAAGCTATCTATGTACCCTTGTACCAGCCATGAACCCGTCAATTTTTGCTCAGTGAAAGACTCCATCTCACTCCATCCATCCATCCATCCATCCTTCTGTTTTGTGAAAATTGGTTCCCCTTCTGCAGAACCTGGCAAACTGATGACAAAATTTTACATAAAATTTGGAACGATGAAAGATATAATGAAAGCTCCCGAGGGTTGCAGTTTGGAAGAGGCACTCCACATAGTTTGCTGCTCTGAGGAGATTGCCTGTATGTATATTGAAGTACTAAGCACTCACACATTTCTCCTAAAAGATAAATCTGACTGACAATAGATTGTCTGGACAAAATAATAAGGGATCCAGTTGAGACGTAATGAGAAGAAGCTTCTAAATGACATAAACATGGATAAAGAAGGAAGACTCCGATTTCATGTTCTCAATGAAAAAGGAAAAAAGAAAAGGCGTATCCAAACAAAAGAGGAGAAGATATTTCTACTAGTTAATGACTCCTTGACTGGTGATCCTTTCATTCACGATCTATCTCTTAACCAGGTATACCAGATTAAATTTTCCATGTTTCTCTACTGGTTCTTTTAGTAATTAGCTTACTTAAATTAATCCTTTTTCACAGGATGTAAATTCAATTTGTGCGAACGGCTGTAGGATTGCTAAATGCATGAGAGAGTGTTTCATCTATAGAAAGAGTTACAAGGGAGCGTTAAACTCCGCTCTTCTTGCTAAATCACTACACCAGAGACTATGGGATGATAGTCCCTACTTGCTAAAACAACTCCCTGGCATTGGAATGGTCACTGCAAAGGTTTGTTTTTGGGTCATTTCTTATTGTTTGTTTCTGGTCTATTTCCTTTGCAACAGAGAGTACTCTGGACTTGGACTGAAAAGATTTCCCATTTTAGGGACTATGCTCAACAGGAATTAATTCTTTCAAAGCTTTGGAAGAAGCTGATCCCAGAAAAATAGAAACAGTAACAGGTCGTAGGTATCCCTTTGGGAACCATATTAAGGAGTCCCTACTATCACTTCCTCCAAAGGTTGAGATGAGAATTGAGGAGACTGAATGTAAAAAGCAAGGGATGTCAAAGTTGGAAATAAAACTGACTTGGCAGTCCGGTCTATCAAGTAAACAACATTATGCAGACTTGGTTGGTCGGCTTCCTGTCATAAAGCTCCTGTCTTTCATCAATCTCTCAAGAAAGTAATAGAAGCCCTTCTCTTGTCTTCCTTTTAGCTCATTTTTTTTTCTTTCAAATTTTGTTCTTCGACACAGATAATAGGCTCAGAAGAAGATAATGTGATACTATTTTATGATAAACTGAGGTAAGACTTGCTTCTCTCTATCAAATTGGAGATTTCAGCTTGTTATCATATCTGTACACTCACGATATCTCCTTTGCTTCATTGATTACACAAGAGCTGGAGAATTCTCTAGGTACAGTATTTCCAGTCATCGCTTATTATCTTTCTCCAGTTTTCTGCTTCTATTCAAGAGCATTTTTCAAGATGTTTCTGTTTCTATGATTTAGTCAAGGTTCATATAATTTTAAACTTGATAACAAATGGAACTGGATATTTATCATTTATCAGACAATCAATCAGCCAGATTTACTTTTTTTGGCAAATGTACCCCACTAGTAAAACTGAATATGTAGCCTTTATGTGTCTTGTCCTCTGTATCAAGCAGTCAGGCTGTTCTACACTCCCATAGTTGTCCAGAGTCCATTATCTTTGACTTTACACATATATAGATAGTGCCTCAACAATATATGTTGGCGTTCTAATGAAACATGCTATCAACAATTAAGATTTTGTTTCCTAGTCAGTAGTTCTAGTAAAAGTATGTGTGAAACAGTATTTTAAAACCCTTTTTTATGCAGAACACCGTTAAACTTGTTCGATTGCACTCTTGTACATATTTTTCTTTAACATTTTCTATCAATAAATTTATCTAAAATTGCATCTTTCCTGTTCTTAGTAGACTCAGCACAATTTGCTTGCTTAAACTAGTTGACAATTTTGTTTCTACAAGCACACACACACACACACACACACACACACACACACACACACACACACACACACACACACATATATATATATATATATATATATATATATATATATATATATATATATATATATATATATATATATATATAGGGCCACTTCGGTTGCGAACGGACTTTTGGTGCGAACCGGCGCATGTTGCCGCTATCGCCAATAGCGGCAACAGTGCAAATTTCAAAAAATATACGCTGATGCCGCTGTTCCCAATAGTGGCATCGTTTGCACTGTTGCCGCTATTGGCGATAGTGACAATAGGCGTTCACACCAAAAGTCTGTTCGCAACCGAAGCTCCACCTATACACACACACACACACACACACACACACACACACACACACACACACACATTAGATTTTCCTGTGGCCACGTGCCTACGACACGTCTTCAGAACGATACAATATATGAAAAGTCTTGTAAACAGTAAATCAACAATTATGTAGCGGAAGTTTGAATTGTATGACAATAATTAGTTGTAAATAAAAGTCCATGATTCCATTAGTGTATGGTGAAAAATAATTATAAATTGGGGTATAAAAGTCCATGTTTATATATATATGGAGCACTCGCCCTTCTGGCCATTGCATGAATGATCCAAACCGTTCATATTGATCTACACGTTTAAATTAGTCTAAATATGTAAAATTAAGTCATTTGAAATTCATTTGCCCATCCATCATGTCATTATAAAAAAAAACGATATTCAGCCATACAATTTTTGTAACACTTCAATGATGAGCAAATGAATTTTAAATGACTTGATTTTACATATTTAGACTAATGTAGACGTTTAGATCAATGTGAACTGTTTGGATCATCCATACGATGGCTAGAAGGGCGAGTGCGCACGGAGTGCTCATGGAAAGGAGTGCTCAATGGAAGATTTTCCTATATATATATATATATAGGGAAGTCTTCCGTTGTGCACTACCTATGGTGCACACGGCGTGTGCACTCGGCCTTCTCGCCTTCGTATCGACGATCCGAACCGTTCACATTGATCTACACATCTAAATTAGTCTAAATATGTAAAATCAAATCATTTGAAATTTATTTGCCCATCCATTAAAGTGTTACAAAATTGTATGGCTGAAAATCGTTGTTTTTTATAGTCACATGATGGATGGACAAATGAATTTCAAATGATTTGATTTTATATATTTAGACTAATTTAGATGTGTAGATCAATGTGAACGGTTCGGATCGTCGATACGAAGGTGGGAAGGTCGAGTGCACACGAAGGGGTGGTGTACAATGGAAGATTTTCCTATATATATATATATATAGAGAGAGAGAGAGAGAGAGAGAGAGAGATAAATAAATGAGGAGATAAATAAATGAGTTGTTTTGGAGGGGGAATTTGAATTTGAGTTTTGGAGGAAAACTTTTGGAGGGAAAGTATGTTTTGTGAGGTTAGATCTGGGCCTTTGATTTTGGAGGGATTGAAGGAGAGCCACTTGATAGGTTTCTTTGTGTTTTATTATATAGAAGATACATAGGGAAGTCTTCCGTTGTGCACCACCTATGGTGCACACGACATGTGCACTCGGCCTTCCCGCATTCGTATCAATGATCCAAACCGTTCATATTGATCTACACATCTAAATTAGTCTAAATATGTAAAATCAAATCATTTGATATTCATTTGCCCATCCATTGAAGTGTTACAAAATTGTATAGCTGAAAATCATTGTTTTTTAGTCACATGATGGATGGGCAAATGAATTTCAAATAATTTGATTTTACATATTTAGACTAATTTAGATGTGTAGATCAATGTGAACGGTTCGGATCGTTGATGGAAATGCGGGAAGGCAGAGTACACGAATGCACACGGAGGGGTGGTGCACAATGGAAGATTTTCCTATATATATGTGTGTGTGTGTGTAAAAGGGATTTGGGCAATTGATGAGGTGACATGCATGGTGATACATTGAGCAACTAACCATTTTAGGATTTTTCAATCACATGCATGTCACCTCATCAATTTCTCATTTACTAAATGAGCAAGTCGCTCGTACCCCTTTATCCCTATATATATAGAGAGAGACAGAGAGAGTAACCCGTCATTGGCAACAACGGGTTATGTTATAATGAACCCGTTGTTTGAAAACAACGGGTTTATTTTTAATATGCCTTAACCCGACAATGACGGTTTAAGTGGTTTGCACGTTTGCAAACGCTACAATAGCGTTTGCAATGGAAGATTGCTCCCTCCCCCCCTCTCTCTCTTTCTCTCTCTCTCTCTCTCTCTCTCTCTCTCTCTCTCTCTCTCTCTCTATATATATATATATATATATATATATATATATATATATATATATATATATATATATGAGGAATACTCGGTTGAAAACGGGTCCAAATGAAAACGGGTTTGAACACAGCGATCTGAGCCATTGGATCGCTTTTGATCGTGATCAACGGCAAGTCGCTCGTACCCCTTGGATCTGAGCCATTGGATCGCTTTTGATCGTGAGCCATTGGATTCACCATGCACAAGCCAACAGAACTTGTAGAAGTGTGTTTGGATTCACGGTTTGCGATATACGGCTGTGTATGGCTTTCGACTCTTTTTCGTGATTGAAAGCGATACATTGCCGTATATTGAAAACCGTGAGTCGAAACTCATTTCTACAAGTTGTGTTGACTCATGCGTGGTGCGTCCGACCTACTCGCCAACTTTCGGAATTTTTTGATCTCATTTGCGCGGTTTTCTACAGTATATCAAACAACAACAACAATTATACTTTGAATTTTTATCGAGTGACTTTTCACTAGGAAACTGCATAAATGGCATCCAAAAAATACGAAATTTTGCGAGCAGGTTGGGGTCACCAAACACAAGCCAAAGCAACTTGTATTTGTGAGTTCTCACCCACGGTCTGCTATATGCGTCCGTGTATCGCATTCTTGGCAATTTTGAAAAGTGAATGCAATACACGGTCGTATCTTGCAAACTGTGGGTCAGAACTCACTTCTACAAGTTGCGTTGGCTTGTGTGCGGGGAGCCCGACCCAATCGCAAAGTTTTGTATTTTTTGAACGTTGTTTGTGCAGTTTTCTCACGTATTTTGATATGTTTTAAGCGAGTTTTCAATAGAGAACCCGAAATTTTTCGAGTAGGTCGGTCTTGCCACTCACAAGCCTAACCAACTTGTAGCTGCGAGTTCTCACCCATGGTTTTGCTATGTGTGTCCGTATTTCGCATTCCGCTTTTTTTTCAAGAGTGAAAGCGATACACGGCCGTATCTTGCAAAACGTGAGTCGGAACTCGCTTCTACAAGTTGTGTTGGCTTGTGTGCGGCAAGCCCGACCCAATTGCAAAGTTTCGTTTTTTTAACATTGTTTGTGCGGTTTTCTCACGTATTTTGTTTCGTATCTATATATATGCCAATTTTTTGTTAACAAATTTTTATATATGATGTGTGTAATAATAATTTTTTTTCTTTTTTGTTAGATGAACAACGATACGGAAAGTTCGGTTGCCGGTAATAATTTTTTGTGGGTAGAACCAATCGTTGATTCCATGTCGTTAGTCGAAGAGCACCTAAAACCAAAGTTAGGTATGATGTTTTCTACTTTAGTTGAGGCCAAAATCTTTTATACGTCATATGCTCGATGCAGGGGTTTTGCAATGCGTAAGGGTCGGAATAAATTAAAGGGAGGAGTGGAAGTAGATAAGTCCTATTTGTGTAATAAAGCTGGGTCTTCGCCGAGTCAACGTAGTGATGGTAGACGGGGAACAACCTTTAGAACGAGTTGCAAGGCTTTAGTTCATGTAAAACTGAATGGAGCAAGTAATACGTGGGTATTGTATTCATTTCATGAAGCACACAATCACGAATTCACCTCATCCGGTAGAAGGCATCTTTTGCCCCGAAACCGTTCTGTGTCAAATATGGATAAAAGACTAATAGATCAATTTAATCAGGCTAATATCCAAACATATCGACAAATGCTGTTCTTCAAAAGTGCTAGTGGTGGTCACGATCAAATAGGATTCAACAAAAAAGATGCTAGAAATTTACTTAGAGACTCGCAAGAAGCATTGAAAGGACACGACGGGAATATGCTAATCGATTTTTTCGAATTGAAAAAACAGACGAATCCTTCATTTTTTTATGATATTCAAATAGACCCCGAAGGCCGGTTGTCCCATTGTATTTGGGTTGATAGTATTTCTAGGATGAATTACGAAGAATTTGGCGATGTACTTTGCTTTGATGCCACTTACAATACGAACCAGTATGGAAAGTTATTTGTTCATTTTGTTGGAGTCAATCAACACTGACAATCGACTTTCTTAGGAGGCGGGTTCATTTCAAACGAGATGACCTTTTCGTTTTAATGGTTCTTCGAAAAGTGGTTAGGAGTAATGAATCGTACTTCATCCGGCATCGTGACCGATCAAAGACCGTGGGATCGCCATCGCAGTGAAGAAAGTTTTTCCCCAGACTCGGCATTGGTATTGCATTTGGTACAGATTGGATAAGTTACCGTAGGAGGTGCGTATGTCGAACGATGTTGACAAGTTTAGGGAATCATTGTAGACTGTCATCTACGATTGCGAATATGTACATGATTTTGTAGAAAAAGGAATTTATTGGTTTCGCAATATGGATTAGAGAATAACAAATGGTTGAACGATCTATTTGATATCCGTGAAAAATGGGCGCCCATCTATGCACAAGATTCATTTTTGGCCGGCATGTTGAGTAGCCAACGGGTTGAGTCATCGCATTCTGCCATGAAGCATCATACAGAAACGAAGTACTCTTTGCATGAATTTGTCGTCATCTTCGATCGTTTTTTGGCAAAGCAAAGATACGATGAACTGAAAGAAAATCATCGTAAACGTAAGAAGAGATCGAAATTGAAGAACCCATGGGCTTTGGAGGAACAAATGGCGCGAACATACACTTTGAATTTTTTTTCCAATATGAAGTTATAAAAAGCTTCATGTATAATGTGACATTCGTTGCCGATCTTCAGACACTGAATAATTCAACCTTCCATGTGATACTTTTTGGAGAATCAGAACCGGCTCGCCTTATTCAGTTATGTAAATTCCATACAATTATTACATGTTCTTGTCAATTATTCGACTTCGTTGGCATTCCTTGCAAGCATATTTTAGCGGTTCTTCGGTTCAACCATCACACTTCTCTTCCATATGTATATATTAAAAGAAGATGGTTCGGATGTGATGAGAAGAAGCTATACATCTGTTCCAACCGAAGGCAGTAGCGCGAATTTTGCTTCTCGATATTGTGAATTAAGCTACCACGCAAAACAGATTGTCGATCTTGGTTGTTCCTCCAATGAAAGTTACAAATACACACTCGAGAATTTGGTGAAGATCATTGACGGCGTCTCCCGGCTACAATCCGAATTGGGTGAACATCCCGAAGAGGCTTCACAACCGCATGATTGTACACAAGCGCATGGTAGTGCACAGCCTCATGATGAAGGTAGTGGACATGTACCTACACACGTGAGGGACCCACAACAATGTATTACAAAAGGAAGGCCTCGCGCCAAGAGATTGAGGCCGATAAGAGAGCAACTTTGCAATAAAAAACTGAGACGGTGCAGAACATGCGGCATTGTGCAAATGGATCATGATTCAAGAAATTGTCCAACTTTATTTTAGGGGTAATACATTTTTTGATTTGGTTATCATTGATTTAAATTTATTATATTTGATTTGTGGTAAATAAATTTGTCACTAACTAAAACTTGTAATTTAATTCAGAGCAACCAATCCGCAAGAAGTGAATCCATCCTAAGAGAGTTCCGACGAGGGATATGATGAAGCGCTGTGAAATTATTTTGATGTAAAGTTCGAGTATGTTAGATTTTGATGTAATAATTATTGATATTGTTGATGTTAGTTTTGTTGTTAATTATACATGTTGTTGTTTTGTTGTTGCTGATTGTATTGTGTATTTATATGTTGGTTGGATTGAAGTGTAGCAGCTGTAGCTGCTGTTTAAACTTTTCATTTTTTTTTCTTTTTATACTCAGGCTGTTGGCTTTAACAATGGCCTAAGTTGTATAAAAAAGAATATCATTTGAAGACTTGCTCTCTGGCTTGGGATGGACCAGATGATGGTTTTAAAAATATATTTCCCAATTTTTTTATAACCTATATGATACAATTGGATTATTATGAGTTGCTCTCTGTCTTAGCCAAGCCATAAGGAGCAGCAACTCATAAAAATTCCAATTTTTTTTATAACCGGCCTAGGTTATATGATAAAATTGGATTATTATGAGTTGCTCTCTGTCTTGGCCAAGCCATAAGGAGCAGCAGCTCATAAAATTTTCAATTTTTATTTTATAACCTAGGCCATTGCTGGAGATAACGACCTAGGTTATATGATAAAATAGAATTTTTATGAGTTGCTCTCTATCTTGGCCAAGCCATAAGGAGCAGCAGCTCATAAAAATTTCAATTTTTTTTATATAACTTAGGCCGTTGTTGGAGACAACGACATAGGTTATATGATAAAATTGAATTTTTATGAGTTGCTCTCTGTCTTGGCTAAGCCGTAAGGAGCAGCAGCTCATAAAAATTTCATTTTTCCTATAACCTACAATGGCCGAGGTTATATGATAAAATTGAATTTTTATAAGTTGCTCTCTGTCTTGGTCAAGCCATAAGGACCACCAGCTCATAAAAATTTCCAAATTTTTTATAACTTAGGCCGTTGTCGGAAACAACGACCTAGGTTATATGATAAAATTGAATTTTTATGAGTTGCTCTCTATCTTGGCCAAGCCATAAGGAACAACAATTCATCAAAATCCAATTTTTTTATTATAGCCTAGGCCGTTGTCTCTAACAACGGTCTAAGTTAAATGGGAGAATTGGATTTCTTTTGTGGTTTTTTACAACTTTCTCTTCTATTTGTACGAACAGAGGCTCTCGAACTTTACACCAAAGACATTCATATTCTTGTATATCGTCTCTATATTTTATTAAATTTCTTTTTTAGCAACCTAAATGAACAATATATAATCGTAAAGGTTCAGATACTTAAATATTTAATTGAAAATAACTTAATCTTCTTTTTTGTAAAAACAAAAATATTCTTTTAACACCGAACTCCTAATCCCCCTAACCTAACCCCTAACCATATCCCTCTAACCCATAACCCTCCAACCAGGGTAGTGGGTAGGATAAGGGTTAAGGTAAGGTTAGTGTTAATTAGGGCTAGGGTAAGGTTAGTGTTAGGATAAGCTTAGTGGCAAGTGTACTATTCATATTTTAGAACACTTTTAGAACGTCTTACACTTACCAATGACAACAAAATTACCAAATTATAAATATATATATATATATATATATATATATATATATATATATATATATATATATATATATATATATATATTATTTTAGAACACTTTTAGAACACTTAGTGGCAAGTGTACTATCATATTTTAGAACACTTTTAGAACGTCGTACACTTACCAATGACAACAAAATTACCAAATTATAAATATATATATATATATATATTTGTCCATGTTGATATAAAAAAAAAAATTATAGCCTAGGCCGTTGTCTCCAACAACGGCGTAGGTAAAGGAGGGTTATGGTAGGGTTAGGGTAGGGTTAGTGTAGGGTTGTGGTAGGTTTAGGGTAGGGTTACAAATAATGTCGATACAAACGATTGTATCTATTAGATAATACATGAGAACTTATTCGAATTGATTCTTTCAGTAGGGCACGCTAATGATTGGAAATAGAATTTGGATCACATAAATAGAATAGAGCAAATTGAAAAATAATTCAAATTGTTCCAAAAAAAGATGGTTTCTTACGTTACATATGATGCCAATAGATGTGTTCACCACAGAAATCAAAAATGGCACAAGATTTAAAATTTTAAATAAATGCGAAAAAAACTTGGTTGACTTCACCACCGGACTTTACTGCACAAAAACGAATACAAATGTTATTTAAAAAAAATAAAATTCCATAACCCTACACTACCATAACCCTCCTTTACTTAGGTCGTTGTTTACAACAATGGCCTAGGCATAATATATATATATATATGTATATATATATATATATATTCTGACATGGACAAAAAAATTAATTTTGTAATTTTGTAATTTGGTTGTCATTGGTATGTGTAATGTATACTAAAAGTGTTCTAAAATATGAAAAGCAGACTTACCCTAACCCTTGTTACCACTAACTTTACCTTAACTCTGACCCTATCGAACCCCTACTTAGTGAGGTACGGGTTTGGGGGGGGGGGAGGGGGTTGGTTAGGGGTTAGGGTAGGATTAATGATATATTGGGTTAGGTTTAAGGTTTAGATAAGCTGAACAGGGATGTATTCTCTCATATTCATCGTGATTATTTTTCGAAATTTTATTGTAAAGTAGAGAATATTTTTCGTTTTTACAAAAAAATTGTTTAAGTTATTTTCCATAAAATATGTAACCATTTAAAACTAACGATTATATTGTGGTCGTTTTGGTTGCTATAAAAGAAAATTAATAAAATATAGAGACGATATACAAAAATATGAATGTCTTTGGTATAGAGTTCGATAGCCTTTGTTCTTACAGATAGGAGAGAAAGTTCTAAAAACCCAAAAAATATCATATCAGCTTAGGCCGTTGTCTCCAACAACGGCCTAAGTTATATTTCCAAAATTGGATTTTGATGAGTTGGTGCTCCTTACGGCTTGGCCAAGCCAGAGAGCAACTCTTCAGATTTCAATTTTTTTCATATAACTTAGGCCGTTGTTGGAGACAATGGCCTAAGTTATTAAAAAAAAATGAATTTGATGAGTTGTGGCTCCTTATGGCTTGGCCAAGACAGTGCAACTCATCAAATTCCAATTTTTCTCATATAACTTAGGCTGTTGTTGGAACAACGACCTATGTTATAAATATAAAATTGGATTTTGATGCTCCTTATGGCTTGGCCAAGACAGAGAGCGAGTGTTCAAGTCTTCAACTTTTTCATTGAACCTAGGCCGTTGTTCGAGACAACTGCCTAAGTTAAAAAAAATAAAAAATTAATTACAAGTTTGTACAGCAGCTATAGCTGCTACACTTCAATACCATCAGCAGCACTATACCATCAACCCCAAACCACAGATATATACACAATACCATCAACAGCACAATAAAATTAACATCAACAACAACAGAAAACAAAAAAAAAAATCAAAACAACCTTGGCCGTTGGCTCGAACGACGGCCAAGGTTAATTTTTAAAAAAAATAACAAAGGAATGAGCAGCAGCAAAAGGTGCTACACTTGCATACACGTACATGCAACAATATCCACACAATTAACCTTGCTTCACTGACACCAATTTGTAGCAAGTATTACATCAATAAGAACAACCAATTGTGAACTTTACTTACAAATAAACAGGTACACATTTTAGTTTTACACATTAACACCAACTTCCACGAACAACACTAATCAAATTACACTCAACCTACCCCGGTGTGTAGTGTTGTGGCGCTTTCCTCTTCTGGATAGGTTGTCGTCTAGTACGCACAACTTGGGTGACTTGTGAGGGGCCGGTATCTGCTTCTCGCACTTCTTGATCTTCTTCTTCATCCTCATCTTGTTGCTCTTCTTCTTGTGGTGGAGGTATTTCTAACCGTTGTTGCCCCGGGCATGATGGCCTATTAATAACACTCTTACGGCGTTGTGATCGTACGGTAACATTTAAATAACGATCCAGTTGTTCGCCACCTCCAACCTCTTCTTGTGAGCCCCGACACGAAGTAAGCATTTTCTAAGCGAATTTTTTCATGTTCGCACTGGCATTGCTCTTAAGAACCTGTGCACATTCCTTTGCCATATCACATGTATTCTCGATCTACAATAAAGTTCAAACTAAGTTAATGAATTTTTCCTTGATGAATTCCTCAATTAAAAACAATTCATGTGAATTACGAATAATATTTCCAAACATTTTTTACTTACCAACAACCGATATGAAGATGCCTTCGGTTGGTACATGGGTTGTGACGTAGAATAGGCCGGTGGTGGTTCTCTCTCTCTCTCCAGAATTGGTACTTGCACACCAACTGGTATTTGCATCTTCGGAGAGATGTACAAATGTGTTATTCCCCGGTACCAATCCATGTACGTTCTAATGTAAGTGTCGTCGTACAGCTTCACCTTATCAACCATCATTTCAAACCTTCACTCATTCCAATTTCCTACATAACCGCGATGGAAATCCGCCCAATCATGATTTGGCATACGCCCCGTACCTCTAATGGCGTGTAACTCATGGTTGTAGTGGCGACGTGTAGGAACTTCCTGCTCGAACCCAAATTGGTGAAGGACTCTATCTGGCCAATGATTCTCCACCATACCAAAGTTGATGACTATTGCCAGCGTCAACCACAGCTGTGAACTGGCCGTACACACTGGTGGTAGTCTTTGCATGCGCTCGGAGTTATACGACTCCCAAATTACCAATTCATCTCGGAGTTGGTCGAGCTCGTCTCTATAGTGTGTTAGAACTCCTTTAGGGTTGTCTTTGTAGCTTCAGCTACCGGCCCAATACACACCTAAAGGTGGTCGCATCTCAACGATGGGTGCAGGGGCCTTCCAACCCTCTGTAGGTCTCCTAATATGGAGACGATCCACGTGTATACGTTCCCATGCCCAAATCTGAAGTAAGACCATCGGCCCAGTCATCTCAACTCCATCAAGAGCAACTGCACACAATGTCCTGTACAAAGTGGCTAATGTGCAACTTCCCTAACTATACCTGCCAGCTAAGCTTAGGTTGGCGAGCAATCGTAGATACATAAGCGGGACGGTATCTCCGGAGGAGTTAGGCAAGAGAACATCTCCAAGCATGGTTAAAATATATGCCCTACTGTAGCACTCCAAGTCGCAGTCGCTCGAAGCATCGGTCAATGTCCCCTCAAAATTTTCCTTCAACCGTATTAGCCGGATTGACTGACTGACAAAAATTCCAGTATCATCCTCATCATCCCCATGAAGCCCTGTACCGAGGAGCTCATTACACAATTGTATTTTATCGAAATGCATATTCCCCGTCACAGTCATTCCATCTATTGGAAGACTGGAAATCACGATGATATCTTGCAAGGTCACCGTCATCTCCCCCACCGGTAGATGAAAACTGTCTCTGGCCTCCATCGCTCGACGAGGAATGCAAGAAGTGCACGGTTTAGTTTCACCTTACCCATCAAACCAACTCCGTAAAAACCGGCTTCTACAAGGTAGTCATGGGTATGCGGGTGCATCTTCAAAGTCTTGTGCGTATGGAAGTTACAATTCTGCGTCGTCCCTCGCCACACTTCCTCAGATCTGTGGCGGTCTTGCAGAGAGTATTTCTTTATGAAACACCCGAAGACGACGCACCAACTTACACCAACGTAGCAGCAAATTTTAATATTGTAAATAAAATATGTTGTATCCAAAATTCATAATGAAAAAAATATTACACTAACTACTATGGTAGGTTTGCCCCTACCACTACCAGGATGGTTTTCGGTTCTCCTCGTTCTAACCATTGCTGTGAAAAAATAATATAACAATTGGTCAATACACTATTCATAAAGTATATTTGTTGTTGTTGTTTGATATACGTGAGAAAACCGCACAAATGATATCGAAAAATTTCATAACTCTGCGAGTAGGTCAGACTCGCCACACACAAGCCAACGCAACTTGTAGAAGCGAGTTTGGACTCATGGTTTGCAAGATACGGTAAAATATCACTTCATTTCAAATTAGAAGTAAATAGAGCGATACACGGCCGTATTGCAAACCGTCAGTCGAAACTTGCATTTACAAGTGGCGTTGACTTGTATTTGGTAACCCCCATCTTCTCGCAAAATTTCATATTTTTTGGATGTCGTTTGTGCGATTTTCTAGTTAAAAATCACTCGGAAAATATACAAGTATAATTGCTGTTGTTTGATTTACGGTAAAAAAACGCACAAACGAGATCGAAAAATTTCAAAACTTTGCGAGTAGGTCGGACTCGCCAAACCCAAGCCAACGCAACTGGTAGAAGCGAGTTTGGACTCACGGTTTGCAAGATACGACAAAGTATCGCTTCATTTCAAATTAGAAGCAAATAGAGCGATACACGGCTGTATATTGTAAACCGTCAGTCGAAACTCGCATCTACAAGTGGCGTTGACTTGTATTTGGTGACCCCCACCTACTCGCAAAGTTTAGTATTTTTTTGATGCCGTTTGTGCGATCTTCTAGTGAAAAATCACTCGGAAAATATACAAGCATAATTGTTGTTGTTGTTGTTTGATTTACGGCAGAAAAATGCACAAACGAGATCAAAAGATTTCGAAACTTTGCGAGTAGGTCGGACTCGCCACACACAAGCCAACGCAACTTGTAGAAGCGAGTTTGGACTCACGGTTTGCAAGATACGGCAAAGTATCGCTTCATTTCAAATTAGAAGCAAATAAAACGATACATGACCGTATATTGCAAACCGTGAGTTGAAAGTCGCTTCTACAAGTTGCGTTGACTTGTGTGTGGCGAGTCCGACTTACTCGCAAAGTTTCGGAATTTTTTGATCTCGTTTGTGCGGTTTTCTAGTGAAAAGTCACTCGGAAAAGTTTAAAGTATAATAGTTGTTGTCGTTTGATTTACGGTAGGAAGCCGCACAAACGAGATCAAAAAATTCCGAAACTATGCGAGTAGGTCGGACGCACCACGTACGAGCCAACAAAACTTGTACAAGTGAGTTTCGACTCACGGTTTGCAATATACATCAATGTATCGCTTTCACTTACGAAAAAGTGTCGAAAGCGATACACGGCCGTGATTGCAAACCGTGACTCCAAACTGACTTATACAAGTATCTCTGGCTTGTGCGTGGTGAGTCCGACGTTATTGCAAAATTTCGGAATTTTTAGATTTGGTTTGTGCACTATTATAGAAATCTACAGCTACAACTACTAATACTACATCTCGATAGATCTACTAAACTACAATTAACTAAGCATACAGATCGTGATACTAACCAACAATTAACTACGCACAATATCAAAATTGCACACTCAAACTTTGAATCGAAAATACACTCAATTAACATAGATAGATCTACTAAAGTTGAAAAGAGTTAATACCGTTCACAATGTGTATTTTCGGAAAGGAGTTGGAGGAGGTGCTTGCACCTCTGTTGACGAAGGAGGGTGAGTAGGGTTTGTGTAATTTCGTCTGGATTAGGGTTTTAGGGTTCGGGAGATTTCGTTAGGGTAGGGTTTTTTGGATTCGGGATCTTCAAGGGAAGAGGGCAACCGTGTGAGAAGAGGGAGAGAGTGAGTGAGAGAGTCAACTGAAGGAGGAGGAGCTACGGTTTCGTCAATGGGTTCGAAAGCGAACGACAGAAAGAGATAGAGATAGAGAGGGAGAGTACTGAGTGTGAAAGATCGAAGGTACGAGGATATCTGAGATTTGTACAAGTGTTTTAAAACAGATTATACTTAGGCCGTTGTTGGGAACAACGACCTAGGTTGAATTTTACAACTAACACCTAGGGAAGAACGGCTTATGTTATATATATAACTTAGGGAAGAACGGCTTATGTTATAACCTAGGCCGCTGTTGGGAACAGCAGTCGCCGCTGTTCCCAACATAACCTAGGCCGTTGTTCCCAACAGCGGGCTATGTGATATATATATGTAAGGCAGTCTTCCGCTGTGCACCACCTATGGTACACACGACGTGTGCACTCGGCCTTCCCGCCTTCTTATCGACGATCCGAACTGTTCACATTGATCTACACATCTAAATTAGTCTAAATATGTAAAACCAAATCATTTGAAATTCATTTGCCCATCCATTGAAGGGTTACAAAATTGTATGGCTGAAAATCATTGTTTTTTATAGTCACATGATGGATGGGCAAATGAATTTCGAATGATTTGATTTTACATATTTAGACTATGTGTAGATCAATGTGAATGGTTTGGATCGTCGATACGACGGCGGGTAGGCCGAGTGCACATGGACAGGTGGTGCACAATGGAAGATTAACCTATATATATATATATATATGTATCGACGGCGGGTAGGCCGAGTGCACATGGACGGGTGGTGCACAATGGAAGATTTTCCTATATATATATATATATATATATATATATATATATATATATATATATATATATATATATATATATATATAACTGAAACCCCCCAAGTTCCCTAAGTTTCCTAAACTTTACAACTAAAAATTCTCTTTTTGTAGGTTCTTTCCAACTAACTGTACCATTCACATCTCCACTGACATTGCCACATCAAAATTTACATCACCTCCACCTCCATCATCATCTATACCAACTCCCTTTTGAATCTCCTCCCTAGCACCACCACCACCATCATTGACCAAAACTTTATCCCTGCCATCTCCGTCACCTTGAAATCTTTTCCGCACTACCAGACCCAAAGTCACCTCCAACTGCCACCATTAACTGTGAAACCCCCTCGAATCATGAATGTGACTACCATAAAACAATTTTTACTACCACCAGCATTGCCTCAAATCTCTATCACTATGACTTCTATTGTTACCCTTGAAAACCTCGGTTGCAAGACTACTGTCATAACACTATAATTCCAGAAACCTCTTCCTCACTGTCACCATTTTCACCTTTATTGCTAACACTTCCTCCCTATCATCATCTCCACCACATACGTCACCATGTCGTTCCTCCATTAGATTTTCAAATTCCACTCCAACAACATCAAAGTTCTCATCCACTTAATTTACCCCCCCCCCCCCCCCCCCCCCCCCCCACACACACACACACACACACACAAAATCTACAAAATAATTCTTTTCTTCCTCCATTCACTTTTTCCTTTTTTCTTTTGTCTTTTTTCCTTTGTTCGCAACTGGAACAGAGCGGTCATCACATTATTTTTTTTGGGCTTTTCATATTTTCTAGCCGGGTCATGTAGTGGGCACTGGCAGTAAAAAGAAAAGATCATTAGAATGCTATCTAGAATGTTATTATATTTAGTACTGAAATTTGTTTCCTTCTGTGTATTTTTTACTAAATTAGCCTAACAATAATGTACTCAAAAAATTATCCGCAGAGAAATCATAGAGATTCCCATCAGTTGAAGAAAAACTTTGTATGTTGATTTTTTTTTAAATCATGTGGTGGAATTTGTAAACAGATTTCATCCTGGTTACTTCTCATTTTCGGGGCTTCTGGGCCTCAATTGGAGGGGTACCTTTTAGTTGCATTTAAAACTCTATTTTTACACTCCTATTCACCTTGATTTTTCTCTCTCTTGGTCAAATTGAAATTTTCTGGAGCTTTCAACTACTCATCATGTATTTACTCCATCTGGATCTCCTTTAGTACTTCCAAACCTTTTGAAATAACAAATCGAGGTTCTTCTCTAATTCTCTAAAATTGTTACAACTAGCATCTTGGCTTTCGTCCAAAGCTGGGTATCCTATATTTCCTTTCGCCTAAAAGCTGGATGACCAAGTAGCTAGCTTGTGTATTGATTGAGGCAAATGCAATGGACTTTGATCTCATCGCATCTGTCAATCAGCTTCTCACAGTTCCCTTTTAAAATCATCTTGAAGCTTCACTGGTGAAAATTGATAGGGTAGCAAGTTATTTGCTGATATATCAGGGCTTGATCGATCTTTTCAAATCCTAGATCTTGAATTTTGTTTATATTATTATATTTGAATATCCCATCGCGGTCATCCGTGAGCCAACATTCCAACATACCTGGCACCACCCTATCCTCATACTTCATATCTGATTATTACTTCAGTTCTTGTTGATCAACAAGTTGGCAGTCATCATGCTAGATTTTCTCCGAAGCTCCCTATCATGAATAAGTGAACAGTGAAATAGTTAAATAGTTACATCATATCATCTCCTTTAGTCTTCTTTACAACATATCTCGAACCACCATAGTCTGATTAGCTTTAGATACTCCGAGAAAATTGATCTCCCCAACCCCAATCACATACAAATAGCCATATTGTGCCATCAAGCATCTTCAGTCCCTCATTCCAAATGGTCCTATTCAACACTGGAGTTACCGTATTAACTAGAAAGTGCCATTGTGGTCTGGTCTAGTGGTAAGCCTCTTAGCTAGTGAGCAAGAGGCGGGGGGTTCAATCCATGCTGGAATCATCCCGTTATTATGAGATTATTGTGAGAGAGTGTGTGCATGTGCGTGTGTGGCTACATCCTTGTTCAAACAAAACAAAACAAGAAAGTTACCATGATACTACCATATTTTGAATGACAATTAGTGTTGAGTAGTTTGAGGAACACATGACAATTATATATTGTGAAATGCTAATTGTACACAACTTTGGTAGACTCTATATCGACAAAACACAAGAATGCGAAGCCCATGTTAAAAACTCATCTATGGCCAAATTGTTTGTGGGTAAGTCAATTGCTTGTGGGCTCCACCCTTTCACTCTCTTGAGTACATTTGGAGTCTAGAAACGTTGACAACAATTATCATTATACTTTAATATTTATTCAGTCTATTGGACATATACTTTTGTTGTATCATATTTGTTTTTACTGGATCTTTTTTTTCTATAGAAAATTGCATTTTCTTGTAGTTTTTATTTTTTTGTTAATACACACTTGTAGTTATTACTACTATTCTGAGTTTTCTCCCGTTATGCCCTTTTGTTTGACTGAAACATTTCCAAGACTGACAAAATTTTGGTATACAGTCGTTACTGTGCGACAGTTCTTGTGTCATGTCCTCAGCATGGAAGGGTGACTGTTAAAGCTGATCTGGTATTTGAAGAATACAGTAAGACCTGTTTCCCCACAAAATTTTGATATTTACAGTTAAAATGTTAACATCCAAACTTAGTGCGACTCGTTGAAGTTATTCTTGTGGTTTCATAATGAAGTTGGTATCGATGTCCATGAAATGCATGTGATTTCAAGAGAGGCTAACTCCACTGTGACTCGAGCTCGTCGGAAAGAAGTGCTTGCGTCAAATTGCTCTCTTCCTGATGAAATTTATATTATAGATGATGGTATCAACACCGATTCTTTAGCCACAACTAAAAAATCTCCTAACTTAAGGAGCTCCAAAATGTCTCTTCCATCTATGTAAGTGATGTCTTTAACTTTCACATTTTCTCAAAGATACCTGGAATAACCAATATATTTGAGAGTTACAGAACATATATTTTTTCAATCGTGTGTATGGTAAGAAAATGATATCCATTGTACACCTACATTCTAAAAAGAAATCCCTTGAAGGCCAAAAAAGGAAAACAATAAAGGAATTAGCAGATTGTTTCTAGATTTTTGAAGTCACTGAAACAAATTAATTTTTAAAAAAGAAGGAAAACATTCAGTTGTTGTAACTGATTGAGTAGAAAATTCTAGCCTTTAGCTGGACATAAATTGTTGGTCTGCTGTAGCCAGCAAAAATTACTTATCCTGTTCTTTCTGTTCCCCGGTCTATTTGCAAGCAGAGCAGGGACATATCTAAATTCCATTAGTTAGTAACCGTATTTATATCTCTGTATTCATTTACCTTTGACGTCACAGGCCAAGCTTTAATCTTCTGGAAGATGACATTGGACAAGGTAAATGTGTGGTTTTTATTGTTTTACAATAACATATGAGGTGAAATATTGACTAAATGCATTTGATTGTTCCTTGCAGCTACTGATATTGAGTCTGCTTGTGAACCCGGCGATACGGAATTAAGCAAACCTAAAGCCGCCGACACCATATTTGAACACATTCGGAAGAAGTCCAAAAACTATCCTGCTCTTATAAATTCAAGTGCTATGGATGCTTCTCACCAGCCCATGATCCTGACTAAAAACTTCACACTCAAGAACCGGCCTACACTTGATGATCGTGAAGCTGAGCTTTTGCAAGGAGCCTCCATGATTATGATAGGTTCAGATCCCACTGAACAAGGCAGCTCCTCGTTCCCTATGGTGATCGATGTGTTGAGCTCTCCAATTAAGGCAGAGAGACCAACCTACAATGTCTCGAGATCAAGCTCAGCAAGTGCTCAAGCTGTTGGCAGCAAAAGAGCATATCCATTAGAATCGCCAAATCAAGTTCGTGACAAGAGAGGCAATACAAGACCTTTTGAAACTGAAACACTGCCAAGAGATAGCACAGAAGTGTCCTTCCTTGGGTTTAAGAGTGTATTCTCATTTCTTTGATGGGGAGATGAATTCTCAGTTCATGTTGGATATCGAGTTGCAACATTATTACATTTTTCATTGTTACTAAATTTTGGGTTTTTTTTCCTTTCATTGTAGATATCATATTATTTGCTTGATTGTTTACCACTGAGCTGGAGAATTCTTTAGAACCGTATTTCTGTTTTTCAGTTGTTACCTTTCTCCAGGGGAGTAGCTTTTCTGATTCTATTCATTAATTAGTAGAGCTGGTATCGGTCCTATTGGGTCGGGTCCTCAACTATCCAGACCCGGATCCAATACCTCATGGATTCAAAAATTAGACCCGGACCCGGACTTGCAAGAACCGGGTTCGGATCCTAGTTAAAAAAAATTACCCGTCAAGTCTGGTAGCGGAAAATAAATATTTGCATGTAAGTATTTTGCACCCAATATTCTACGTTTCAACAATTTTTGCATGTCTATAATATTCTACGGTTTCAACAATTTTTGCAATTAAGTACATAAATAAATATTATATTTACATGTCTATATTCAGCAATTACTATTTATATGTATATCCCTATAACACTTTTATTCAAATTTCATATTTTAAGGTATTTTTTATTGGGTCTGGGTCGGATCGGTTCTATTTTGAGCCGACCCGGATCCGTTTAGATCGGGTCGGTTCCAGTCCAATACCGGGTCCGGATCAGGTCTAGGTTGGGTCTTGGTATTGGGTAAATGTGACAGTGCTAATTATTAGTTTTGGTGGTTGTTTTTTTTAACTTATAAAAAAAATGACCATAGTCATCGTTTCATTAATGATAATTAACGAAACATAGTAGTGCTAGCACATATCCAATGCGGTGCTTAATGCACCCTAAATACAAACTCCAAAAGTACAACAAAGATAGACATATAGTAGCAGTAGTACAACATCAAAAATATCAAAATACATCAAAAGCAGTAAAGAAACTGTCACGCCCCGCTTCCCACTATACGGAATATAGGCACGCAACTGAGGCCCAGCGAATGATATACATCATCCATAAGCTGTACAATTATAAGCTCAACAAGATCTTTATAACACATTCAAGCAGGCAAATATAATAATCACATGAGCTGAAAATAGAATAACCATCATTTAGATAATACATCAACATCGGGTCAAGATGCCCGGGGGTACAAGATGCCAGAATTAAAACAATATGATAAGCAGTTCGCTATAACAACTAGATAAAATAGCGACTGAAAGAAAAACAACATGAAGTAGTAAGGAAGCAGCAACGATCGTCTAGAGAGTCTGCTCGTCGGGTCCATAGTACCTGTATAATTATTAACTCAAAGAATAATAGAAAAGTTCCCGTTAGTGCAAGTTTCGGGCAGCAAGTAGCAACAAGCAGTAAAAGGAGTAATATAACAAGATATAATATGGAAGAAACAAGAAGTAGAAGTACAAATACAATATGGAAGTAAGCAAAGAACTGGAACAATATGATCATGTAAGTAATAACTGTAACTAGTGTATTCTAGACTTCAAGGTATAAGCAATTGATAACCTAGGCTCAGTTAATCGATAATCAGGTAATCAAGGATCGAGAGTCATGTAATCAAGAATCATGTAATTAAGAATCAAGATTCATGTAATGAAGAGTTATGTAATCAAGAATCATGCTTAGTGAAGATCTCAAGTTTATCTATTTTATTAACTTATCTAATGCACGCAATCCTGTGTCCCATACCATAAGTTCGGTGCATATCAATCATGTGACGTTTAGACTTAAGTAGTGAATTCTATAGGATTATGTACTCGGGTCTTCCAGTGATAGTATCAAGACATGTAATCATGAATCATATAATTGAGAATTATGTAATCAAGAATTGTGTAATCAAGAATTAAGAATCAAGAATCACTATTTCGGGAAACACGGGCCCCCTTCCGAGTATACTCCCCTATATTGTCCACTATTAAGTCGTACCCTAATAACCCCGGCTTGTTATTCTTTTATAATTAATTATGAACTTGCAGTTGGTACGACTAGTGGAACGGTGTAATCAAATAGTTTAGTCAAGGAAAATATTAAGGGCAGTAATCACGGACATGAGACGTAAAACGAGTACATGTATCGAGAGTAGTTATTATAAATTATCAAGTGGTATAAAATGCATTCTATCAACCTATTATATCTATCCAAGTTATTATTACAAGAACAATAATACACTCAGTTCATTAAATATGAAAAATAACGGGTTTATATGTAAAAACGTAGAGATGAATTTTTAGACAACTTGACATATCTGCATTCAAATTCACTTTCCTGTTGTTACAGAAAAGCAAATTCAATTCTGTCAGAGATTCTAGAAAGTAGACTCTCTTCCGGTTCTAACGCATATTCACACGATACATTCTAGAGACAGTAGTTATGCGTACAAATTCATTTTTCGCTGGTTTCGATGTTTCGCGGGCATTCTGGAAATTCAGAGTCACAATACTAAAATTGCGATATCTCACAATCTATACATCGGATTGAGAAACTGTAGGATGTTTCGGATATCTAGACCCAAAGGGCTACGATTTTCATGTAGAAAGTTTTTCGATCCAGTGTCGAAAACATTGTCAAATTCTTAGTACAAGGGACCGGTTAGTGATCCCGTGCAGGTTCAGAAATTCACGATATGCCAGTACTAAAATCGCGATATCTCACAATCTATACATCCGATTGAGAAACCGTAAGATGTTCTCGATTCGGGACTCGATAGGCTACGATTTCCATGTAGAAAATCTTCAATCCAGTATCGGTAACATGGTCTAATTCTTAGTGCAAGGTTAAAAAATTTTAGAGATAGTAAGGTTGAATATTCGATATTCGATAACACGATTCGAAATGTGTTAACGGTTCACTCTTGAGTTGATATAGCATATAACCAGTGACTAGAACGGAGTTTGACAATAAAACATGACGATAAGTAGACTACTTGCCACGAATCCAAGGAAAATACTTGTACGAGAACAAAAAGAGTGTACAAGGTACTTGCCTTATAACGTGACGATTACGGTGGTGGTGTTAACTACGGAAGAAGAAGTGACGTCGATAACGAACGGCGGCACAACGGCGGTAAGAATGGCAGCGAGACGGCAGCGAGCGAGCAACGGTAGCAACGGTGAGCGACGGTGATGAGCGACAACAATAACGAGGAGATGGCGCGGCGTCGGATTGTTTTTCGGGGTTCACGAGATCGTAGAAGCGGAGTTGTTGGCTCGAAGGTGGAAGGTAAAGTGAAGCTCGGGTATTGCTTGAGCTCTTGGGTGTGAAGAAGGCGGATGAAGAATGGAGAAAAAATGAAGAATGAGACGTAGAGGTGAGAGTGAGGTGTGATATGTGTGTGTGTGTATATATAGAAAGAAGAATGGAGTGAATGCATGCATGTGTATTATATATAATAATATATAAAGAGATAAAGAGATGGGGGGTTCTGCATGTGTGTGTGTGTGTGTGTGTGTGTGTGTGTGTGTGTGTGTGTGTGTGTGTGTGTGTGTGTGTATATATATATATATATATATATATATATATATATATAAGTGCATGCATGTATGCATGTGTATTAGTTTATATATATAATATATAAGGAGAGAAAAAGTGTTGGCTGCATGCATATATAATTAAGGAGGGAGGGAGACAGTTGTAGAAAAACGTAAAAGAAGACAGAAGATGGGGTTGACGAAAGGGAGGATTAGGAGTAGTCGGGTGGTGGACGTAGAGTAGAGTAGGAGAAAAATAAAAAAGTTAGGCGTAGAATTTATGCAGGATTTGGCTGTGAGTGAGGATTAGCGGGAGTGGGTTAGGATTAGGATTAAGATTAATCAGGGTTTAAAATTTGTATTTAAACTCCGATCGAAAAAAAAATCACAAAATTATAGAATTGATCAGAAAAATATTCTGGCTTTAAATAAAGAATCCAAAGGAAAAAAATAAAACTGATCTGAAAATTAAAGTACAAAAATTTACGTAATAAAATACGTACAACTGGAACAGGGAGTTACAGAAACGCATCCTCCAGTGGCTGAAGATGCGAAGTCTCCCTCCACGAAATGGTGCTCTACTCTTCCATGCTCATCTTTAGTTTCTTCCTCGCTCCCACATATCTTGCCCAATCATGAATAAGAAGAAAAATTTTATGCATAGAAGTTGAAAATCTATAATTAATGTTTCGAAAGCATAAATCGTTTCGGTTTAGCTATAGACTTCACAGGGTTGCCGCTACTGCTATCTCCCAGGCTCTTTTGTCTTCTAATCTAATAAGCTTCTCCCTCCATAGTCCCCAAACGTCTGCGGTAGACTTAGGACGTCTTGCGCACCCGAAACCCCTACAGACTATTTCCCATGTAAGAACCGCCTTATGACACGTGAAAAATATGTGTGTAGTATCCTCGTCCGCAACTAGGCAACTAGCGCATCTAACGTCGATTTGCATGTTTCTTTTTCTCAGGTTTACTTTGGTTAAAATGGCGTCATGGTGCACTAGCCAACTAAAGACTCTAACTTTTAGCGGCGCTTGAGTTTCCCAAATGGCGTTCTCCTCTATACATTTGAGTCCACCGTCGTTAAGCCATCTGTACATTGATGCCACTAAGAAGGTTTGAGACTCTTCGATGTTCCACCATCGTTCGTCAGAGGCCTTGTTCGTTTGGCCCCCTTCCGCTTGAATGAACCTATTTATCTCTTCAAACTGGCCAGTGCTTTCCTGTGCCAATCGGTCTGATACGATAAGCGTCAGTTCCCATTTTTCCATACATCTGCCACAAGTGTGTCTGGATTTACTGCTGCAGCTGCAACCTGTGGAAAAAGATTTTTTAGTGATCTGTTCCCGCACCATTTGTCCTTCCAAAATCTAGTGTTCTTCTCGTTCCCAACCTGCATCTAGTATTGGTGTTGAAAATCTCCCCTTGTTTTGCCACACCTTTCCAGAGAAATGATACCGTTCCAAATACGGTCCGCCCTCCGAGCCGATATTTTTTCCTCTTACGGAATAGGTCAAATGAGTAGGACCACCATCCTTTTCTTCGTTTGTAGATCTTCCACCACCACTTGCTAAGCAGCGCACGGTTCATTTCGTGCAAATTAAGGATTCCTAGCCCGCCGAATTCTCTTCTCTTACAAACTCTACCCCACTTGACGAAGTGAAACCCTTTGTTACCCTCATCGGTTCCCTTCCATAAGAATCACTTACTCATCTTATCTATCTTGTTGATTACCCACTTTAGTAGTTCATAGATCGACATGAGATAAAGTGGAATAGCGCTAAGAACCGAGTTTAGCAATGTAATCCTTCCCCTAATGAAAGGAATCAACTCTTCCACCCTGCCAGTTTCTTAGCAATCTTCTCAATTAAGGGTGTCCAGTCCTTTCTTAACAACGACCCCGGCCTAATTGGTATTCCAAGGTATTTGATCGGAACTCGGCCATCTCGCAACCTAAGATTGCAGTGATAGTGTTTGCTGAGATTGATAACTGTTCGCTAATTGGTGTCACACAACTCTTCTTAAGGTTTACCTTCAAACCCGACTAGCTTTGGAAGCAAACCAAGGCCGCTTTAATCACCATGACTTATTCAACTTTTGCTCTTCCGAATAATAGGGTATCATCCGCATATTGAAGAATAGTCATGGGCTGGGCTATTTCTTTGATCTCAATACCCATGATGACGTCATTTTCTTGTGCCCTCTTAATCATTTCTGCCAGTCCATCCGCTATGATAGTGAATAACAGCAACGACAAAGGGTCCCCTTGCCTGAGGTCTCTTTTGCATATGATTTCCTTCCCCTGCCACCTGTTTACCTGTATGAACGATTTTCCTCCTTGGACACATAGCTGGACCCAAGATCTCCATTTCGCTCTAAAACCTTTGAGCTTAAGAGCCTCATCCAGGCAGTCCCAATTAACTGAGTCGTAAGCCTTTTCGAAATCTAACTTGAGGAGCAATCTGTCTAAATTTCCTTTGTTTCCCCTCAATACGACCTCGTGGGCGGCCGCTATGCTGTCCATAATGTCTCTTCCACGGATGAATCTACTCTGTGACGATGCCACCACCTCATCTAGACTCGGTGCCAGTCTTTGGGCCAGTACTTTCGTTACTATTTTGAACGATCCATTTAGAAGGCTAATCGGTCTGAAGTCCTCCACCTTGCGAACTTCCCGTTTCTTAGGGATCAAAATAATAGAGGCATAATTTAGCCTGTCCATGTTTGTGGTTCCGTCATATAGTTCTTTGAAGATGTTCATTAGGTCCTCCTTAATTATCTGCCAGTATAGTTTGTAAAAAAATATAGGCAGTCCGTCCGGTCCTGGTGCCTTGTCCTGTCCCAGCTTCTTGATTGCGTCGTGGACTTCCTCTTCCGAAAATCTATTTTCGATTCCCTCGCTCCCATCTATCTTAGAAGAGCTCCACATATCTGTCATGAGAGTACATCTAGCGGCGTTTCTTCTACCCATCAACTCATGATACTTGTTATCTAAATGTCCTCTAATGAGCTCCTCGTTCTCAGTCCAAGTTCCATCAATGTCTAGGTCAGCAATGCGATTTTGTCTTCTTCTTCTATTTGCCACCTTGTGAAAGAGTTTTGTATTGGCATCCCTCCTTTGGCTTCCCCTTCCTTTAACCATTGTATTCTCGATTGTTGTCTCTAGCGTATTTCCTCCATTGTTCGAATGTGTTGTAGCTCTAGCCTCCTATTTGCCAGCTCTTCCTTTTCTGATTCCGTTAGATCTCTGTCCTCTTGTATTGCTTCCAATTCATGAATCCTATTGCCAATTTCCTCCCGTCTGAAGTTGTCATTCTCAAATTTTTGTTTTGCCCATCCTTTTAGCTTCCTCCGAAGGCGTCTTGTCTTTTCCACCCAGATTCCAACTGCTGAGATTTGCGAAGTTTTGCGAAGCCACGACTCCTGTATCACCTGACGCGTTTCGTCGATTGTCGTCCATGACTTCTCAAATCTAAAAGGAAAGAACTTTTTCCTGTTATCCTGGTCGCAGTCTAACTTTCCTTTTAGTTTTGGTTGATGTTAATTATTGAGAATTACATTTATGTTTAGGTGTTACTGTAATGACAGACGGAGGAAAAAATTAATGACAAATGTCTTCATCAAGAGCTTTAGGTAGTGTTTGGCCCAGCTTAAAATTAGCTTATCTTCTCCTTTAGAAGAAGCTGGGCCAAACACATATTTTGAAAAGCCCAAAAAAAAGTAGAAGTAGCTTATTTTTTATTAAGAAAAGGAGCTCCAAAAGACGCCCTCCAGATCTACTTCTGGCTTCTCCTTTTCTTCTTTTTCTACACGTTCTTTTTTTTTTACCCAAAACCAAAGATCAAAAAAACTCCCCTGCCCCTTCCCCTTCCCCTTCCCCTTCCTCCATTCCCTCGCCGAACTGTTTGGCTGACTTCCTTGCCGCCGTCGTCGAACCTCACCGCCGTCGTCACTACTTGACCGCCGTCGTCGAGCTATGGTTTCTCCGCCTTGTGATGTTGCTTTTAGATCTGATGAAATTAATTTATTTGGAACTTTTAGATCTGTTCCTTTGAGATCTGAGCAGTACTAAAATTGATTTATTTGGAACGATTTTATTTTCTAGCATGTCAAATGGTTGAAATCTTCTTGCTTCTGTGATGTTGCTTTAGTGACTACAAGTAACTACAGATGGTTGCTTTGGTTGCTTCTGTGATGTCAAAGCATTCTGTTTTGTCAAATGCTTCTGTGATGTTGCTTTGGTTGAAATCTTCTTGCTTCAAATGGTTGAAATTTTCTAGCATTACAAGTAACTAGAGATCATGTTAGAATGCAAAGAAACACATAAGTAGGAAATCTAGAAACTCAATGAGATTGCAATATACCATATCCATCCATGATGTTGCTTTAGTGATTATATTTCACTGAAAAATTAGTTGCAGACACTAGTGGGTTTTAGGACATGAAGTTCCATTGTTTCTTTTGAAAAGAAGCAAGCCATTTATAAGAATAAAAATCTACAGATGTCTATTTTATTATGTTACGCTATTGTTGAGATTTTTCTAATATATTGCAGTGAATGGCTAGCTTGAAAATAGCAAAATGGGATTCTAATAGCACAAAAATATTGCTCGACATTTGTATAGAAGAGATTCGTACAATTGGGAGACCAGAAATTGCGTTTAAAAGTAAGAAATTGGAAGAAATACGTGATGAATTCAATAAACGTACTAGTAAAGAATATACACAAAAGCAATTGAAGAATAGAATGAATACTATGAGAGATAATTGGAGTACATGGAAACAATTGGTGGGTAAAGAGACAGGCTTGGGATGGAACCATCAAACAGGGACGATTGAAGCTGATGCCACATGGTGGGAAGCTAAGATAAGAGTGAGTATTTGATGCTTTTTATTTTTAAATCATTGAAAGATATTGTAGAAAAATGGATTGTCTAAATGTTATTTATTTTTTATGGTTATGTAGGATAATCCAAACTATAAGAAATTCCGATATCAAGGATTGAAATTTGATGAGGAGTTGTGATTCATATTTGGGGAGTCGGTTGCAACAAGTGAAGTTGCATGGACACCAGCTATAGGTGTGCCAACTGAAAATATTGATTTGGAGGTGCCAATTGAAGATGAAGTTAATGATATGGAAATCAATATTGATGAGGAAAGCCCCCAAGAAAACAAGAGAAGAAAGGTAACACAAGATGTAGCTGACAAAGTGGCAAAGGGTAAGTCAAAAGTAGGAACCGCGACGGCTATGCAGAAAAATTTTGAAAAGTTAGTTGAAGCTGCAGTGAGTAACAATGAAATTCAAAAAGAAGAGCTTGCAGCCACATCTCATTTCCATGGGCAGTACTCTATTCCCAATCCTGTGGTAGTGTTGAAAAGTCTGAAGGAAATGGGGCTTTTGAACGGTGGACAATTTTTATATGCTTTAAAATTGATTAAACTTAGTGAAAATAGAGCCATATTCATGTCTTTGAAAGATGATACTGATGCTTTGGTGGAATGGCTGCTAGATGAGTATGGCAATTAGAAATTATGGGTATTGTGAACTTTGTAGTAATGACATTTAGTTGTTTTATGTTTGTTTTTCTTATGTTAAACATTATAGTTTATGTAATGACATTTATGTTTATGTATTTGAATTATGTTTGAGACCAAATTATATTAGCCTTGTTTTTATATATTAGAATTGATAATCTTGTTGTAGTGCAATCTTATTGTAGTGCATTGAATTTATGTATTACAATTTTATGTTGATAATTTGGTCTTGTTGTTATAGCTATCCAAATAGAAATTTCTGTTTTTCCTCTTTGAGTTATAGCGTTTGTTGTGGTTTCTATTGTTTTTTTTAACGCCAATTTATTTTTCTACAGATGTTTTCTAATCTTACCAATGAACAATCAAGAAAAGTTAAAAAAGGAGACGCGCACACTCACAGTTTTATAACATAGTTAATACTGCAGCAACAATTGTATATGAATATCACATAAAATATTTGATGAAGCAAGGTAATAGATTTCTTTATTCTCATGGATGGAATTGGGTTCGACAAACTCTTAACACTCCTGGTGAAAGTTACAACATGTTTAGGATGGAATCTCATGCCATCTTGAAACTTGAAAAGTTATTGGTAAGGGATGGTTACATCCATCAAAAGAAATGACATCGTTGGAAGCACTTACTATGTTTCTTTGGGGTTGTGCACATAGTGAGACAAATCGAAATATACAAAATAAATTTGGAAAATCAGGAGAGACGGTAAGTAGGAAGTTTGGTGAAGTTCTTGATTTAATATAAGCTAATAATTAATTAATTTTTTTGTATAGGAAAATACTATCTAGTTGATGCTGGATATCCAAATATAAAAGGATATCTAGCACCATACAAGGGTGAAAGATATCACATTCCTGATTTCAGAGATGGCATTCAAGCAGAAGGTTTACAAGAAGTATTCAACCATGCACATTCTTCATTACGAAATGTCATTGAAAGAACAATTGGAGTTTGGAAGAAAAGATGGCATATATTATGTGATATGAGACCATATCCCATGATAAAACAACAAAAAATTATAGTTGCAACAACAACACTTCGTAACTTCATTAGATTATGTGGTATCGAAGATGAGGAATTCAACAGGTGCGATCATCTTCTCGGATATATGGATGACTACGAAGGGGAAAGATACAATGACGTGGAAATGACTTCATATAATACTAGAAGAGCAGTAGATGGTGGTTATATGGATACAGTTCGCACTCAAATAGCAGTTGCATTGATGGAAAATAGAAATCGTTAATATCCCATTTTATGATATTGTAAACACTTTGTCATATTCATTGTCATTGAATAACCCATTTTGAATTGAATGATGCATTTCATAAAGTATCGTAGCCCTTTAATCTTTTTATTTACGTACATTTCAAATGTGTGTGTGTGTGTGTATGTGTATGTGTGTGTGTGTGTGTGTGTGTGTGTGTGTGTGTGTGTGTGTGTGTGTGTGTGTGTATATATATATATATATATATATATATATATATTATTTATTAGTAATATAAAGATTTTTTTTTGTAATTTGATAACTTATATTTTATTCTTAAATAAAATCAAAAACTTAAATTAAGTATAAAAGTAGCTTACAATTGATATCTTATGCCAAACAACTTCTAGCTTAAAAGTAGCTTTAAAGTTAAAAAAAAGCTGACTATCCAAACAGCTTCAGCTTTTAATTTCAAAGCTCTACTTTCTAGCTTCTCCTTCTGAAGTAGCTTTAAAGCCCAAAAAAAACTAGGCCAAACGCAACCTTAATATCACTTATTACTTGCAAGCTCATTAACTTCGGACTACTATTAATTAAGCTAAATGCCCATTAACTTTGGTCTAACTAGTGGTAAATTATTTATTACCCTTTATGATCGAAAAGAAGAAACTCCCGATTGGAGTATGGAGTCTAATCTAAGTTAGCCACCTATCCATCTAATTAATTTTTCAATGTAGTATCATTATTCGAGCCACAATCTCATTAATAGCAAGTTAATGATATCAGTAAGCTCACAAAGCATTCCACAAATAAGTAGTTTTTTGAATTTGACAAATATGTAGTTTTGTGTACTTCAATTTTATCCTTTATTTCAAAATGTGTTATTTGTTGAGTTTTTTTTCCTCTCTGGAGTTCTTTCTTCAAAATTAGCGGACTCCACACAACGTATTTAAGTTGTAAGATCAAAGGTACATACAACCCATAACCAACTATATTTTATATATGTGATGATATGGGTTCATCACTTCTACTCAAAAAAGGAAAAAAGAAAAAGAAAACAAGACATACACATGTGACTAGCATGTAATCAAAAGTAAACTTGAGTATATGTGACTAGCATGTAATCAAAAGTAAACTTGAGTATACCCTTGTAGTCATATATGCCCATAGTTTATATTTACCATCATTATGCTATAATAAGAGATTAAGATCCAAAATGTTGATTTTTCTATTTTTTAAATAACCCAAGAGGTTAATTGTTGAGAGTTACAATTTGTTTTTCTTTCAATTTAACAATGACAAAGATATAGAGAGAGATTATATAATGTGAGAAGGATGGGGGTGAGATTCGTGGCCCGTGGGTACAACTCTTATGTATATGTCTTTTTTTTTATATAAAAGATGACTCGTAAGTCATCGATTCATTAATGCTGAATTAATGAAGCAGAGTAGTACAACAACAAAGATAAGGGCGGAGCCCAACTACAACCCCCCAAAATACAACAAAATACAACCAAGGATCCCCAGAACCCTCTACCTAAATACAATAATGAAAGTGAAAGAGATACATCATAGGCTATAAACGGAGCAGCCTCCTAATTAGCCCCCTAGATCTTATGAAGGGGTGCCCACCGTCCTCCCAATCTGATGGTCTATCCCTCCGAATCCATCCTTAGCTTCTTCCCTACACCCACAAATCCTGCCAAATCATGAATGAAAAGAAAGATTTTATGCATCGAAATAGAAAATGTATAGTTGCAGGAATGAAAACACAAGTCATTTCGGTCTAGCCATAGACTCCAAAGGATAGCCGCTACTGATATATCCCAGGTGCCTCTATCTACGCTCCTAATAAGACTCTCTCTCCACGTTCCCCAAACTTCTGCGGATGAAGTGGGGAACCTATCACACCCGAAACCCCTACAAACTACTTCCCATGCGAGAGCCGCCTTATGACACATGAAGAAAAGATGTGTCGTGTCCTTTTCTGCTGCTAAGCAAAGAGCGCATGAAACGTCGATCTGCATGTTTCTTTTTTTAAAGTTTACTTTGGTTAAGATAGCATCATTATGAACTAGCCAGCAGAACACTCTAACTTTCAAAGGCGCTTGTGTTTTCCATATGACGTTCTCTACTGAGCACCTTATCCCTCCGTCGTTTAACCACTTGTACATTGAAGCTACCGAGAAAAACTTTGATTCTTCGAGATTCCACCATCGCTCGTCGTGATCACTGTTCAATTAGCCCTCTTCCGCTTGTATGTACCTGTTGAGCTCTTCAAACTGATTGTTACTCTCCGGTGTTAAATGTCCTGATACTGTTATGGTCAGCCTCCCATTTTTCCACACGTTAGCAACTAAAGCATCCGAATTAACTGCATTCTCCGCTGCCTTGGGGAAGGTGTTTATCAGTGCTCTGTTCCCGCACCATTTGTCTTTCCAGAATCTAGTGGTCTTTCCGTTGCCAACCTTACATGTAGTGTTGGTGCTGAAGATATCCCCCTGCTTCGCCACGCCCTTCCATAGGAAAGAAACCTTGCCAAATGTGCTCCGACCTCCGAACCTGTATTTTTTTCTTTTCCGATACCAGGTCAAACGAGAAATTCCACCACCGTTTTCCTTTTTTATATATTTTCCACCACCATTTGCTAAGTAACGCCTGATTCATCTCATGCAAGTTAAGGATTTCTAGACCACCGAATTCCCTTCTCTTGCACACTCTCCCTCATTTGACTAGGTGAAAACCTTTGTTTCCTTCTCCGAAGCCCTTCCATAGGAAATGCCTTCTTATCTTGTCTATCTTGTTGATGACCCATTTAGGAAGCTCGTAAGTAGATATTAGATACAGGGGGATTGCACTTAGCACCGAGTTGGGCAAAATGATTCTCCCGCCTAATGTTAGATATTTACTCTGCCACCCTGCGAGTTTCTTAGCTATCTTGTCAATGAGGGGTGACCAATCCTCTCTGAGCAGCTTTTCGGGCCTGATTGGCGTTCCAAGGTATTTGGTCGAAAACTCGGATGTCTCACACCCTAAACTTCCTGCAATTTGGGATATCGGGGTTGATAAGTGATTGCTAATTGGAATGATACTACTCTTAGTAAGGTTTATTTGCATTCCTGACCAGCTCCGGAAACAAATAAGTGCCGCTTTGATAGCCTCTATCTCTTGCATATTTGCTCTGCCGAATAATAGGGTATCGTCCGCATATTGAAGAATGGCGATTGGTTTCTCTATCCCTTTGATTTGAATGCCCTTAATGTCATTGCTTTCTTGAGCTCTCCTGATCATCTCGGCCAATCCGTCCACCACAATAGCAAATAAAAGCGAAGATAGGGGATCTCCTTGCCTTAGGCCTCTTTTGCATCTTATTTCTTTGCTCTGCCATGCGTTCGCTATAATGCGTGACTTCCCTCCTTGGACACAAAGCTTCATCCATGATCTCCATTTGACTCCAAAGCCTTTGAGCTTTAGGGCCTCATCTAGGCACTCCTAATTAACCGAGTCGTAGGCCTTTTTGAAGTCGATTTTAAGCAGGAATCCATCTGCCCTTTCTGTGTATCCCCTGAATACTGTCTCGTGGGCGGCGGCTATGCTATCCATGATGTCTCTTCCGCGGATGAAACTGCTCTGGGACGTAGCGACCACATCCTCCATGTTTGGTGCTAATCGTTCAGCTAAGACTTTTGTTATAATCTTGAACGAACCATTTAACAGACTTATTGGTCGTAGATCCTCTGCCTTGCGGACCTCTTGTTTCTTGGGGATGAGGATGATGGACGCGTAATTTAACCTTTCAAGGTTAGTTGATCCGTCATGAAAATCATTGACGATATTCATTAAGTCCTCCTTGATGATCTGCCAATATATTTTGTAGAAAAATATTGGTAGCCCATTCGGTCCCAGGGCCTTATCCTGACCCAACTTGTTGATTGCATTCCTGACTTCCCCTTCTGAAAATCTATTTTCCAGACCCTCGCTCCCGTCTATCCTTGAATGGCTCCACATGTCCGATGAAAGACAGCTTCTATCTCGATCTCTTTGCCCTAACAATTCTTGATACTTCTGCTCCAGATGAACTCTAATCTGGTCTTTGTTCTCAGTCCACGTATCGTCTATCTCTAGCCCTGTTATGCGATTGCGTCTTCTCCTTCCATTAGCCAGTTTGTGGAAGAATTTTGTTTTTGCATCTCCCTCCTTCAACCATTGGATTCTTGAACGTTGCTTCTAGTGCATCTCCTCCATAATGCTTAGGTGTTGTAGTTCCAACCTCCCGCTCGCTAATTCGTCTTTTTCTGATGCCAATAGTTCCTTTTCTTCTTGGACAATTTCCAACTCTTGAATCCTGCGTCCAATCGCCTCCTGCCTTAAATTGTTTCTCCCAAATTTTTCTTTTGCCCATCCCTTTAGGTCCCTTCTTAACCGTCTTGTCTTTTCTACCCATTTTCCCACCGCCGAAGTTTGAGATGTCGTGCGATTCCATGACTCCTGAATCTGTTCTCGCGTCTCCTCGGAAGTGGTCCACGATTTTTCGAATCTAAAAGGAAAATGCATCCTCTTGGAATTCGCTTCGTAATCTATGATCTATGGCAGATGATCTGATGTATAGCGAGCCGCTGATTTCACCTTTGCAGAGGGGAAGACGTCCTCCCAGTCGGTAGACACCAATACTCTATCTAGTTTCGCTAGGGTTGGACTTAGTTGCATGTTGGACCAAGTGAATTTTCTGTCTACCATCTCTAGCTCCATCAGATCTAAATCGTCTATGGTTCTATTGAACAGTTCTTGTTCAGTGCGACTGTGGCCCCTCCCTCTATGTTCATCTTGAAATCGAGTTATATTGAAGTCACCTCAACCACCCACGCGCGATCCCATCTTTTTCTGATAACTTCCAATTCCTTCTAGAAATCCTTCCGTAATCTAGAGTCGTATGGCCCGTACACCGTCGTCACTACGTGCTCCCAATTGTCGCGTCTCCTTCTCAGCTTAACCGACACCGAGAAAATACCTATGAATTCGTCTATAATCTCGAAAACTCTTATGTATATGTCGTTCTCTTTTAAGTATATTGGGATTTGGTTTTAATGGTTTTGCTTTAAAAAAACAGATGTCAGTTGAAATTATTATTATTATTATTATTATTATTATTATTATGTTTTAGAATAATAAATGAGACAAATATTATTATCATTATGCTTTGAAAGAATAATTAAGATACGGGTTGAATGATACATCATGCTAATACTATAGTATTTTTTAATTAGACTAAGATTTGGAACTATTTTAAATACTCAGCTTATACAATGTAAAATAAAGCAAAATAAATAGGGAAAACAGAAGTATTTGATTTTTATTCATTTTCATGTATATAACATTGTAAAGGCCTTTTTCTACCCTTAAAGGATATAAAAAAAGTTGCTTTATGGTGGGTCATATACAGTATTTTTTTTATTTTTTTTATTTTTTTTTTTCAAGGAAAAGGTGGAATCTGGCCAACCTATTTCATTAATAAGAGTTTAACGAAATAAACCCAGAGTACTGGGCCAAAGTACAAGCTACAGACAGAAAAAAAAACATAAATGAAGCAACATGACACATACAAGCAACAAATTCCGCCAACAACCCTGGAAGGTGGGCCGACAAACAAGCTCGATCCAGCAAAATTGTATGTACGTTAGTTTAACTTCGTACAGTACCTCCACGGTACATGCACACCCACCTGAAACCAATCTGGCATGATTTTATCATCCGCCGATCCATGCCTTCACCTCGCTGGGGGACGGGTCATATACAGTTGATGAGGAATAACTGCTGATGCTTCATTTCCTGTTAAGAAACATTATCTCAATGTACCGATTTTTCACTCCCTGATAAACAGAGAGGTGGTTGGATATTGTTCATGATCTTCAAGTCGTTATAATGGAACAAGACAATAAATGTTTTACTTGGTCTCCAAGGCTTTATAAACGATGCAATAACACAATATTATTATTTTTACTTAATCTCAATTCAACGCAATAAAAACAAGAAGACTCTTGAGTAATGCTAGAGCCACTACCAATTTCACTACCATTTCCTTCACTACCTTAGGTGGCACACTCCAATAGGTAGGGAATGATAGAGTAGGTGGGAGAACTCTCCAATAGGAGTATGCCACCTAAGGTAGTGAAGAAAATGGTAGTGAAATTGGTAGTGGCTCTAGCATTACTCTTATATGAATCATTCTTCTCCACTCAATTATATTTAGGTCAACTCCTTCGTTAAATTATTTTCGCTAAATTATTATTTTCAATGAGAACAAAATATAACTGAGTCATGGAGAATTCTATGAACCCATTAGAACTCGACATAAATCTTAACAAAACCATTTAAATTTACCTTTTTGATATGGCTAAAAATAGGATTAAATCGGGACCGTTCACATCGGACACGAATCTTAAAGCTCGGGGGTAAAACGGTAATTTCACCTACAAACGGGTCTGAAATGGGAACTGGGTCTTTCTTCACGACCCAATAACCCACGAACGGATCCACCTCAACTGGGTACGAGTCCCAACCCGAAACACACCCAGTCCGGCAAGATAAAATCAAGGTCTCTGATTAGCCCTAATCAACGGCCGCGATTCGCATCTATCTTTTCACTGGGAATTAGGGATTACATTCCTTATATGATTACGGGGATTATATTCTTTATCAGATCACGGGGATTACATTCCTAATCTGATCCCTAAGGCGACTATAAATACCCTCCATCCATCTCCATTAAGAGGTAATCAATCTTTTGCCAGTTTTACGCTCTTTCATAATCATTCCTGGTTACTGACTTGAGCGTCGGAGGGTGCGTCGCCAGGATCAACCCCGGTGTCTCGCACTTTTTGCAGGTGAACGGCAGGAGTCAACGGTCAAACTCCGGCGGAACAGGTTACAAGTTTGCTATTCAAGTTTTCCTAAGAATCCACAAATACTATCTGTTTATCCCCCACACCAGATTTAGTGGTAACAGATTGGCGCCGTCTGTGGGAAACAAACGAATAGCGGCCTCCCCTCTTCCCGCCGGTCAGATCTTCTCCAGCCATGCATCCAAAACAGAAGGGGAAGGCAGCGGTCTCCAACCGAAGAACCACTTCTCTTCCTCCTCTCCCTCCTCCAATTCAAGGTGCTCCTACTCAACAGGCCCCTCCAGGGTCTCGGGAGGCTGCCCAGGGGCGCTCCCGTCAGAGTCGTCCGAAGCAACGTCCTCCTCATGATCAAGTCGCGGGTCCCAATCCTTCAGTTGAATCTGTGGCCTCTCAAAGCCCTCCCGAGCGGGATCTTCGTCAAGTAATTGCCGACCGTCAAAAGGGGGTCGACCTCAGAACTCGCCTGAATGGATGGCGAGCCCTTGGTCGAGTCCATCAACCCGAAAACTCAGGAGCTTCAAGAATCCGAACCCCCCGACGACCGAGGACTAGAAGATCCCCTCCCCCGAAGAGGCAAAGAGGGTCCCCTCAGTGCCATCGGTGGAGAACTCATTCTCCAATAAGCCGAGCCACACATAGGGACTGCCAAGATGGAGAGGCACTAGTCACAAGGGCAGATCTCCAAGACTTCCAAGCGACAGTCTTAAGGGCCCTCAATATCGCCCCAAAGAACGACCAGAGGCCACCTACTCATGAGCCAGCTAAGAGCCACCGCCTTCACACTCTCAGTCCTCGTCCTTCTCCAAGCTACCATCGCCGCAGCCCCAGTCCATCCTCGTACGATGATGAGTCCCGGGGCTCGGCAAGATATGATCAAAGAGAAGACTCAGTCTACTGCCGTCTCCACGAGATGGAGAGGCGCCTCGGCCGAATTGACAAGGAAGAAGAGCAACGGGTGATAAACCTCTGCCCGAGCAGGCCTCCATTCTCCCGCACCATCATGGTGGCCCCCATCCCAGAAAACTTCAAGCCGCCTCACCTCGAGACGTATACCGGGGAGTCAGACCCCGCAGATCACATAGAGAGTTTCAAAACTCTCATGATGATCCACCATGCTTCAGACGCCCTTCTCTGTAAGATCTTTCCTGCCACGCTGAAGGGGTCTACGCGAGAATGGTACTCTCGACTCGCCCCGGCCTCCATCTTCTCATTCGACCAGTTCGAAGGGCTTTTCCTTACTCATTTCGTGAGTAGCCGCCGAGCTAAGAAAACAAGTGTATCTCTGGTGACCCTCAACCAAGGAAAGGGTGAACGCCTAAGAGATTACGTTCGATGCTTCACCGCCGAAGCTCGGTCCATTCCCTCCCTCAACCAGTCAATAGCCTCTGCCGCATTCGAGCGCAACGTCACTAATGCCAACCTCAGGGCATCCCTTGCCAAGAAGCCTCCTTGGGACTTCTCAGAGCTCCTACTTAGGGTGGAGAAGTACATACGGGTGGAAGAGGCTCTCAACCCCCTTGCTCATGAGGAGACATCTTCCGGGAACAAACGGAAGAACACAAGTGAAGAGGGGTCCCAAAAATCCCAGAAGGACAGTAATGGCCCGTGCTGTTCAACTCCACGTTTTGAGAAGTTCACCCCCCTCATTGCTAATATATCAGAAGTCCTTATGGAGGTAGATAAGGAAGGACTACTCCGCGCTCCCCCTAGAATGAATACCCCTGGCAAGAAAAGGAACAAAGATAAGTGGTGCCGCTTTCACAGGGACCACGGCCATGACACGGATGATTGTCGGGCTCTGAAGGAGGAGATCGAAGAACTCATACAGCAGGGGCACCTGACAAAGTTCGTCCAAAAAGAGGGGGCCGAGCTTCCCCCCTGAGGAGCAAACAAGCGAACAAAAAAGCCTGCCGAGCCTCAAGACTCAGAATCTCCTAACTCCTCCCAAGAGGTCTTCACCTTATTGTAGAAGTAGGATCTTGATTTTCAATAAGGCCAATGCTTGTAACTCAGCCAACAACATGTAATAATGGCTCGCCCTATTGAAGCGGCCACTTAGTTTATCTCAATAAAACTTTACATTTTTCATTAAAAATCATTGCTCTTGCCTCTTCTCTATCTCTTCGAGTCACATCTATGACTCGTTAAATGGTGAGTTCGGAGTCCAGCTTCTTCTACATTGCTGCTCCCGCAACTCACTAAGCTCTAACAACGAGTTCGGAGTCCAACACTTGGCTCGATTCCGCTTCAAATAACTTGCTCTTAAGCGAATTAGAAGTGGTTCGCCATTCGGAATTGCTCCCACAACCGTTGAATCCCTCTAACGACGAGTTCGGAGTCCAACACTTGGCTCGATTCCTCTTCAAATAACTTGCTCTTAAGCGAGTTAGAAGTGGTTCGCCATTCGGAATTGCTCCCACAACTGTTGAATCCCTCTAACGACGAGTTCGGAGTCCAACACTTGGCTCGATTCCGCTTCAAATAATTTGCTCTTAAGCGAGTCAGAAGTGGTTCGCCATTCGGAACTGCTCCTACAACCGTTGATTCTCTCACTTAAAAAGCAAGTTCGGAGCTCACAACTCTTTCCTAGAGTTGCTCCTCAAACTTGTCTCCCAAATGGCTCTCCCCAGAGCGAGCTCTTCACTCCGCTCGCCTCCGAAGCGGACCTCTTCTCAACGAGAGGTCCGCTTCGGAGGTGAGCGGAGCGAAGAGCTTGGCTCTAGGAGAGAGCCATTTGTGAGCTCACAACTCTCTCCTAGAGTTCCTCCTCACACTCGTCTCACAAATGGCTCTCTCCTAGAGCCAAGCTCTTCGCTCCGCTCGCCTCCGAAGCGGACCTCTTCTCAATGAGTTCGAAGCTCACAACTCTCTCCTAGAGTTCCTCCTCGCACTCGTCTCCCAAATGGCTCTCTCCTAGAGCCAAGCACTTCGCTCCGCTCGCCTTCGAAGCGGACCTCTTCTCAACGAGTTCGGAGCTCACAACTCTCTCCTAGAGTTCCTCCTTACACTCGTCTTCCAAATGGCTCTCTCCTAGAGTCAAGCTCTTCGCTCCGCTCGCCTCCGAAGCGGACCTCTTCTCAACGAGTTCGGAGCTCACAACTCTCTCCTAGAGTTCCTCCTCACACTCGTCTCCCAAATGGCTCTCTCCTAGAGTCAAGCTCTTCGCTCCGCTCGCCTCCGAAGCGGACCTCTTCTCAACGAGTTCGGAGCTCACAACTCTCTCCTAGAGTTCCTCCTCACACTCGTCTCACAAATGGCTCTCTCCTAGAGCTAAGCTCTTCGCTCCGCTCGCCTCCGAAGAGGACCTCTTCTCAACGAGTTCGGAGCTCACAACTCTCTCCTAGAGTTCCTCCTCACACTCGTCTCCCAAATGGCTCTCTCCTAGAGCCAAGCTCTTCGCTCCGCTCGCCTCCGAAGCGGACCTCTTCTCAACGAGTTCGGAGCTCACAACTCTCTCCTAGAGTTCCTCCTCACACTCGTCTCCCAAATGGCTCTCTCCTAGAGTCAAGCTCTTCGCTCCACTCGCCTCCGAAGCGGACCTCTTCTCAACGAGTTCGGAGCTCACAACTCTCTCCTAGAGTTCCCCCTCACGCTCGTCTCCCAAATGGCTCTCTTCTAAAGCCAAGCTCTTCGCTCTGCTCACCTCAAAGGATGGGTCTTCCCACGGCTCTTACGTGGGTCTTCCCAGCACATCTTCTCCGCCCCTAGGAGTGGAGATCCTCTTCAAAAATCCCCAAGACCAAAACTCTCCTCAACCTCATGAATACAAGGATGTTGCCTGGCTATTTTGACCATGAAGGAGGGTGATTCTTCATCTCACTCCTAAAGAGAAGTTGTAGATCTTCGAATTAGCTTCGAAACAAGGGGTCACACGCCCCGAGCCGACCTCCGTAGCACCGGAAACATCGAGAAGAACTCTCCATGGACTTCGGCACAAGCTGACGAGCGTTCTTGACACCGACCATGTTACATGGAAAGTTGGGGTTAGGCACCAGCTGCCGAGCGCTCTTGACACCGACCATGTTACATGAAAAGTTGGGATTCGGTACCAGCTGCCGAGCGCTCTTGACACCGACCATGTTACATGGAAAGTTGGGGTTCGGCACCAGCTACCGAGCGCTCTTGACACCGACCATGTTACATGGAAAAGTTGGGGTTCGGCACCAGCTGCCGAGCGCTCTTGACACCGACCATGTTACATGGAAAATTGGGGTTCGGCACCAGCTACCGAGCGCTCTTGACACCGACCCTCAAACAGGGAAAAAACTCACTCCGGACCTCGGCAGGAGACCCCGAACCCCCCTGGACTTCGGCCTCCTTCTTAACACATATTTGGAGGGGGTCGGCAACGTCGCCGAAGCAACTTGCCACCGGAGCTCAAATGAGAGAAATTCTTTACCTCGGAATTCGTGCTCAAATGCGATCGACGGCTCGGATACAACCAACCAAACAAAAAAAAGGAAGGGGGGGGGCTACAAGGTCGGAGTCGGACCTGTTAATGACCAAACCCGAAACCCCATAGGGAGAGCCTTCTTCTCCACAGTTTTGATGCCAAAAACTGAAAGAACAAAAAGAGAGAAAAAAGGAAAGCACAAATGCCGAGCTCTCCACTGCTCTGAGCACCGACCTCGCCGACCCCCACGCTCGAGCCACCTCTTCGTCAACCTCACCGAGCTCACCTCCACCGAGCTCCTCCTCCATCAAGCTCCACTCCAACTCCAAATGCCGAGCTCTCCACTGCCGAGCTCCTGCGGCGAGCTCCTCCACGGCGCGAGCTCCGATCGCAACCAAGCTCCGAGCTCCACCAAGGCCGGACCCAACGCCATCGCCAGCTCCAATGAAGAGCACGAGCATCTCGAGCTCCTCCTTCGTCAATCCCCGAGCTCGGCACCACCCCGTCAAACGTCGAGCTTCGAAGCTCCGATGCCAAAGCTCCACCTCCGCAACTCCTTCGCCGCCTCTACTCTCTCGAGCTCGAAAGCTCCGAGTTCATCACCTCCGCTGCCGAACTTCACGAGCTCCCTTCCTCGCCAACTACCTCATCACAAAGCTTCGAACCCATCGCTCCGCTGTCGAGCTCTCCTCAACTCCGAGCTCCATTCCCTGCGACTTCACCTCCTTCATCGCCGAGCTCCGCCACAGCGTCGAGCTTCCCCTCACTGTGCTCTGACTTCTCTCCTGTCAAGCTTGCCTTGCCGACCTCCACCACTTCGACTGTCTCCAAGCACCTCTCACCTCGACGAGCTCCTTCAAAGCTCCAATGTCGAGTTTCGACCTCGACTCTAATGTCGAGCCTCATTCCAAGCTTCGTCATCAAGTCCGCGACACCAAGCTCCTCTCTACTACGATGCCGAGCTCTAGCTCTCTCCCTCGTCACGGGCCGAGCTCGAACCGCCTCTGAACCCATCGCCGTGCTCCATCTCACCACGTCAAGAACGACGCGACGATGTCACCGAACTCCATTGACGCCCTCGGAGACAGAGACGGGGACGAAGTCGGAGTCGGAGGCGTGGTAGGAGTCGGAGGCGTGGTAGGAGTCGTGGTCGAAGGGTAGGATGAAGGAGAAGAAAGAAAAGAAACAGGGTCGAAGGAGAAAGAAGAAGAGAAAGAACAGCAGCGCGTGAGAAGGAAAAAAAAAAGTCAACGATTGACTTTGCCATGTGGCGTCCACATGGACTTCGGCCACTTTTGCCAAGAGTTCTTGCCACCGAGCATGTTACACCAAAAAAATGGCCTCCTCTCCCTCCTCCCGATGCGCGCTCGCTTGATCGTGATCAACACACACGATCGCACCACGTGTCCAGGTAATATTTTATTTATTTATTTATTTATTTATTTGTTTTAATTATTTAAAAAATCGAAAAAAATATTTAAAAATCGAAAAAAATTAAATAAAAATTCTAAAAATAATTATAAATTCAGAAAAATTATTTTAAATTCTAAAAAATATAATTATTTAATTAGAATAATTATTTAATATTTTCGATAATTAATTATTTAATTCGGAAAATGAATAAAAAATTCAAAAAAATTAGAAAAAATTCAGAAAAATCTGGAAAAATCACCAAAAATCCAGAAAATTCTGAAGATATTTTTGGGTGTTTTATGAGCCCAGAATAACACTGTTACACCCCCGAGCAAGATCCAAACTCCCTTAAGAACACCGATAAAATCTCGTACACCATTAGAACAACAAAACTACTCCTCAAAGACTGAAAAACTCAGTCTCTAGGAGTGGGGGGTTCGTGATATGGCTAAAAATAGGATTAAATCGGGACCGTTCATATCGGACACGAATCTTAAAGCTCGGGGGTAAAACGGTAATTTCACCTACAAACGGGTCTGAAATGGGAACTGGGTCTTTCTTCACAACCCAATAACCCACGAACGGATCCACCTTAACTGGGTACGGGTCCCAACCCGAAACACACCCAGTCCGGCAAGATAAAATCAAGGTTTCTGATTAGCCCTAATCAACGGCCGCGATTCGCATCTATCTTTTCAATGGAAATTAGGGATTACATTCCTTATCTAATTACGGGGATTATATTTCTTATCAGATCACGGGGATTACATTCCTAATCTGATCCCTAAGGCGACTATAAATATCCCTCATCCATCTCTATTAAGAGGTAATCAATATTTTGCCAGTTTTACGCTCTTTCATAATCATTCTTGGTTACTGACTTGAGCGTCGGAGGGTGCATCGCCGGGATCAACCCCGGTGTCTCGCACTTTTTGCAGGTGAACGGCGGGAGTCAACGGTCAAACTCCGGCGGAACAGGTTACAGGTTTGCTATTCAAGTTTTCCTAAGAATCTACAAATACTATCTGTTTACCCCCACACCAGATTTAGCGGTAACACTTTTGTAATAGGAATATACAAGTATACCATTGTTGTTTCTGAAGGAAAGTACATTACAATTGTGTTGATGCTATAGGCATAGATTAATTTATATATCTCTAACAATATAATATTATAATGGGAGAAGGCCTTAGTGTCATTTGTAAATATTTTGTCATTCTACCAATTCATGTAACACACGTGTATAACTATTATAAAAGAGGTCCTAGGTTTAAATCAAGACTACATCTAAATTTTTATTTTAAAAAACTATATTTATTAAAACGTGCATCGCACGTGTAAACTACTAGTTCCTATAATTATGTTGTATAGGACACAGATTGTCTGCTTGTCTACCATCATGAATGTCGGATCATTGGGTAGTGGCCCGAATAGCAGGTCCACCTGCTATGAGGCAGCTTGCCCATTAAGTCGTTATTGTGCTTTATATGTTGTATTGAAGCAGTATGCTAGGTATCTCAAATGTATAGGTTACTATACTTTAAGCAAAATAATAGACGTCAGTTTATTCTTGAAGTAAACCATAAATTTGTATTATAGATATAACAATCTTAAAGCATAATAGTGATTCTCTAATACCCTGTTATTAAAATAAGTATGAATATTGAATACCTGAGAAAGATAGAGAAGATTTGTTGTCAACATCATCTTCATCTATTTGGCCTCCTTCTCCTTCCATTGTCGTCGACCTCATTGTTGTCGATCCCTCCTTCCAATCGCCGTCGTTGTCCCGCGCTGTCGCACTGTTAGGATTTCATTAGTCCCACATCGGTTAAATGATGAGTCTATATTGGGTAGTTACAAACTTGCGTTTCCCTCTAACCGCTAGCTTTTGCGGGTGAGTTCTCTCAGGTTCGTAACTATTAATATCAGAGCCAACCCCATGCTTCCTAATTTGCTCAGAAATGGCTACCTAGAAGCTAGATTAAAATTACTTGTTGATGGTCGGTAGGATTCGACTTGTTTGACTGATGAGGTCAAACCAGACCTATTGACCACTGACACCAACGTCTCACTTGTTGATGTCATCCGAGTGTAGTCAACCAACCCGTTTTGACCAGATTTAGATCCGACCCATTTCTGTTGTTGATGTCATCATCCTATGCTGTCGGCATCATCCATTTTGGTAAATGTTTATTTTTAATTTTAATTTTGTTGGTAATTTGATTATTGTTTTACCCTCGATTTTTGTGCTAGTTCAGAATGATAATTTATCATGGGATAGTGCTTTTAGTGGGATTTAGATTTTCAAATTGAACAAATCTTTTGCAAGTGAGGTCAACACTTGAGCTTTACCTATATTCAGGTATAAATTTATTTAGCAAAATGCTAGATATACATGAATTTTTATCCCAAACATACATTATAAATGCATTGGGACCCACTTCTCACTTAAATTGTCTTTAAGTGAGAAGTGGGTCCCAATGCATTTATAATGTATGTTTGGGGTAAAAACTCATGTATGTGTAGTCATCCTCATTTATTTAAGTTTTGTACAGAGGAATATAACTTCGGCACTTTGAATCCTTTGATTTATTATTTAGAGTTTTTAAATTGATTGCACAAAACTACATCAGATATGTGTGATACAATAAATTAATAATAAACATATTATTTGGAAAATGTTGAGATGCTTCAAATAAGACATTTAAATTATGTAATAAATTATGTCACGCCCCGCTTCCCAAAATACGGGAATACGAGCACGTAACGAAGGCCCAGCAAAATATTATACATCATCAACAAGCTGTAACAGATTAACTCAACAATATACAAGAGACTACAACCACGCAAGAGAAATATAACCACATAAATAATGAATAAACTCCAAAATAATCATGAAATAAATTCACCAAATAATAATCCAACATCTGGGATAAAACAAACTTCGGGTCATATAAGCCCAAGAATACAAAGTATGATAAAAGCAATACAATAAGCAAATAATAAGAGATAGCTACAGTAGTCTAATGGTCTAGCTCCGATCTTCAGAGAGTTTGCTCATCAATTTCTTCTGGTATTGCTCATTTGGTACCTGTAAATTCTTGATCTAAAAAAAGAGAAAAGAGTGTCTTTAGAGCAAGTCGTGGATAACAAGTAGAGAAAAATAGAGGATAATGGAAGCATGAATATCAAAGAAAAGGGACAGGATCAAGTCAAAAAATAAAGCAAAGAGAACACAATAATATCAAAGGTTTACAATAATTACACATGTAATGAGTGATGTCAAGTCAAGTTCAATACATGATCAAGTATGCAGATTATTAATTATTTATTAGCCTATCTAGTGCACGTACTACTGCATCCTATACTACAGGTTTGGCGCAAACACAGTGAATGTTTTAGACTGATGGAGAATTCACAGATCGTGTACTCGGCGTTGATAACGATAGTTTTACAATCAATAATTAACAATTAATAATTTGCAATCAATACTTCTTCTTTCAATCAATATTTCTCCTCCTTCCAATAAATATTTCTCTTCCTTCTGATCAATACAATATAACAATAAGGCATTACCGAGTACAGTTTCCGATCGTTCACTACCAAGTCTACCCATAATATCCCAGCTTGTTATTAGTTTATTTTCATCCTATATGAGCATGCAAGAGGGTGTCAATGTTGTATGATACTAAGTGTGACTAATTCTACTTGTTACAGACAAATCAGGAAGCAAACACATCAAATAAGCACAATTACATTATCAGGACAGCATGACATTACTGTACTAAAACATAGATTACTGCTACTACAGAAAAGCAAATCTGGATCCATCAGAAATTATAGAAACTAGACTCTCTGTCGGTTCCAGCAAATATATATACGACATATGAAAGCTACAAGAACTAGGGTGAAAACTCTATTCTATTCAGATTTTATGTTCAGACAGCATGTTGTAAATTGTATTCACCTATTTGTTTAAGGTCAGAGAACTCATCAAATAAATCTATAAAAATTTCGGGTCATTCCTACACATGTCTAGTTTCAACTATATTTATTTCAGATTTTTATTTTACTGTTAACATGGTCAAATAAATTATGGAACAACAGGATACACATGCATTTGTGAATCTGAAAATTCTGACACAGCTGTACTAAAATGATGATATCTAACAGATTACACATCGGAATTCAAATCCGCAAAAAGGATAGTAAACTAGACATCTGAAACTAAATTTCATGTTCAGAAAGTTATTTCAAAATATAACAGCAACATGGTCGAAAATATGATTCAAAAAGAAACAACTAGCTCCAGAATTTATTTTAACATGAATAGACAACAATTAAATCATACAACCATATATTTCATGTAGATTAATAATCAAAGTGTTCTTAGGTGTTTAACATGCATAATTTCAGTTCTAAGATGCAATTTCACAGGTATGGAAATCAAATGATTTAATCGCATTTGATCTAACATGTATACAATTCACCAAACAAGTCTATAGCATGGATCTAGTTATTTTTCATGTAAATGTGCATATGCATGAAACAATAGGGACAATATTTTAGATCAAAGAGAGCGGCACGATGTTAAGAATATTTCGGGTTAGCTCGTATAAACCCTCAACAAACTTAACGGAATTTCAAATAATAGCATGATAAGGAAAAGGATGTGATCTACTTGCAGAGATCAAAGGAATCTGGAACAAAATAAAATAGTAGTTCAAGAAGAGACTTGCCTGTTAGACGGTTAATTCGAATAATGTAACCCCTGTTTTTCATTTTTGTGTATTTTTTAGTGTATTTTCTTTTCCCTTGTATTTGATTCCGTTGTATTTCTTTTGGACCGTATATTGGATTATATTTTCATTTTTATTGTTCCTGTCTTCTTTTATTTGAATTCTTGATTCTTGTTCGTCTCTTGTTTCGTTCCGTTTTGAGCGAGCTGATTATTTTTTATCCTCTTTATTTTATTTGTTCACTCTATATTATTTTTCTATTATTTTGTTCATTTTGCCCTATCTATACCTTTGCTTGAATCCCTAATACCCAATTTATACTCTTATATCCACATATTCAAACCCACTTATCCTATTTAATTGTCCATACCCATTATCTTTTTTAACCTACAACTAACCTAAACTCTATTACCCTATTTGCTATTAATACCCATGCCCTATTTCTTTAAACCCCCACACCCACATGCTTTATCCCCATCCTCATGCAACCTGACCCGTTAGCCCCTCTATTAACCGCCCTACCCCCCTAACCCAAAAAACCCAACTATTTAAAACCCATGCTACCGTTTTTTTTTTCTCTCTCTCTCCGTAATCCCTAGACACCAAAACCCCTACCTCCCGTCTGCACCTTCCCCATACTCCCGAACCCACTGCACTTCATCCCCGTCAGCCTCTACTCCGAGCACCATCGTCTCCATCCCTGTCCCTGTCTCTCTCTTCGCTCGTCATTCTCCCCATCTCTCTCTGTCTCTGTTCTCGGTGCACCCACCGAAGACAATAGCAGCAGCAGCCAGTGATGCCACCAGCGCTGCCAGCTGCCAGCCGTCACCTTCTCCCCGTGGTCATCGACTTGCTCTTTCCTTCGCTGTTGATCTTGTCGTTGTTCTTGGTTGCTTGGTTATTGATGTGCGTGCTCTTGGGTTTTGTTCTCGTTGGTTCGTGGGTTTTGTTCGTGGTTTTCGTTCGTGGTTCATTGAGTTCATTGGTCGGGAATCTGTTTCCGTTATTCTTGCTTGGAGTCATTTTTGTCGTCAGGTTAAGACAAGTAACTTGTATTAAATTTCCTTGCAAATACAAGTACTAAACACTGCTTGTAGTGTAGTTGGGTTCTAGAGATAATTTGTGTGTGAATCCCCTTATTGATATTGGCTCTATAGTGATGATTCGACCGTAGTTGCCTCACGACATACATGATATGATATAACCTAGGATTGACTACATCTTATTGCATATATGTGTGTTGTTCATGCATTATCTTGTGCTTGTTCGTGTTATTCGTGGTAGATTTGTTGTGGACTTGTGAAATCCCCTATATCATGTTGTTTGGACATCTAGTATACTCTATTTCGTGTTTGGTTGTGTTTTGGATGAGTTCTATGTGAACTATTGAATTTTGTGCATATGTGATATTTTCAGTTTTACTGGCTTTTTTGTTTTGATTAGTATTTTAGACCGTATTAAGGTCAGTATCTGAAAATATTTTGTGAACATGATTGGTAGATAATTTTGTCTATTTTCCAACCCTTTTGACGGATCTAAGTTTCGATTTACGGTTTGTGAGTTATGATTATTTTACTACAGTGGTGTCGAAAGATTCCCAAATTTTGTTTTTGATAAATTCTGAAGAGTAATATATTTTTATTTTGATATTAAAATTATTATTTTGATCTGAAATTTTGCACACTACTTCTAGACTTGATTGGGGTTTACCCAGAATTTTGGTAGATTTATTTGGGGAGTTTTACAAACCTTTTCATGCTTACAAATAAATATTTTACAAGCAGAATTTTACTACTGTTCAGTAAAAAAATATGATTTTCGACCTATTTCTACTTGTTGTTTCTAAACTATTTCTGAATATGAAAGTTAGCTTACTGTATCTATTTTATTACCCTCTTTGCGGATTTGGATTTCGATTTATGGTTTGCGAGATATTACATTTTTCGTACTGCAGTATTTGCGATTTCAGATTTACAAAACTGTTATGTCATGTTGTTTTCTGATTTCTCTTGACTACTCTATTTTTGTTGAAAAACTATGAAACTTGATTTTCTTTTACTATACATATAGGAGAATATCCCAGATTTTTCGTGGATTTAATTAATGAATTTTCATCTTGTTTTTCTGACTTTGAATACAATATTCTGATTTCTGGCTGAATGTATTTTTCTGGTTTCAATTCAGTTTTGAGTTATGTTTTTGTGAAATACTATATGACTTATATATGTTCTCTGGATTCGGTCGGGAGTCTATTTTCTAGAACTTTTGACGGATTCAGGTTTACATGTTTGTAACAACGGGAATCTCTGTTTTACTACAATCTGGTCTTGCTGTCCTGAACTATAAATTTGGTTATTTTGTCATTTATGTGTTATCTTGCACCCGTACATGTTTATCTTGCAACTTGAACTTGTTACTTGATCATATCATGTTATTCTTGATATATTTTGCACACCTACATGCTTTTTTGACAATAATAATAAATAATCAAGCCGGGGTTTAAGGGAAAGATCTAATAGTGGATATTTCAGAAACGTGTACTCGGAAGGGAATCTATTGATCCTATGTGATTACTTGATACATGATACTTGACACGTGATTACTTGACACTTGCACGCAAAACACGTGATTACTTACCACTTGCACAACTTGACATGTGATACATGATACATGATACATGATACTTGGAGCTTGGAGCTCGATACTTGATACTTGTCTCTGTGTACACTGTCCTATATGGTCCACTATGAAATCTAAAGCGAAATTGTTTGTTGTAGCAACCATGTAGTGTGGGTTGTATGAAGTGCTACCTAGATAGTAATAACTACAAGACTTGATACATGACACTTGAACATGATACATGCTTACTTGATACTTAACTACATGATACATGAGAGTTGATACATGACACTTGATACGTGATACTTGACACTTGTTAATTGTTTACATGATACTTGTTCACTTGATACTTGATACTTGATACTTGATACTTGATACATGCTACTTGTACTTATTCACCTCACCATGCTAGTTGTTTACTTTGTTATCATGCATATTCCTTGCTATTAGTTAGTTTTTCCCATGTACTTGTATCCTGCATTACAAGCGGCCCGTCACTTGCATTGACGGGAGTTTGTTTTCTCTTTCCTATTTCTGCAATTGTTAAATTACAGATTTTGAAAAATAGGTACCAGATGGTTTTGGAGATATGAGATATTAGAGCTGGATTTTGCTATTATTATTCTTTTTGCTTGTTTGAACAATTGTATCTTGATTACTTGGATTTATTTTTATTTGGGCAATGTGACCCAGGATATTGATTTATTCAGATCTGGATTATTTGAGATTAGTAAATTTTGGTTTCAAGTATTCTTGTTGGTATTTTGGTTCATATGTGCATACTTGGTTGATTCTTTTGCTTTCGACTCTGATTATTCTTGTGAAATGTTGCAAAGATTCTTGAACAGCTTATGGATGATAAAAATCATTCGCTGGGCTTTTGTCGCGTATCCGTATTCCGTATTCTCTTTTAGGAAGCGGGGCATGACAAATAAATAGAATAACGGGATGAGAATCCCGATTCGACAATCCAAAACATGGGCGAGACATGTGCAAAACACCAAACAGCGACCCAAGACCAAACAGCAAATCAGCAACACAGCTCCACACCAGATCTCTCACACAACCACCAAAAACCACAGAGCAGATCCACTTCACACTCACAGAACATAAACACACTTTGGGTCCCTACACCACACATTGAACACCAAATAGCAGCTTCGGATTCCCTACGCCAAAACAGCAAACGGCGAAGTCCACCACTGTGCTCTCTTCTTCCCAACTTCGACAAAGAGAGAAGGAGAGAGCGGGAGAGACTTCGGCGATTGCGGCGAGGGTGCGAGGCAGCGGTGACGACGGCGGGCGGCGACGACGTCGCTGTGGTCGGGAAGCGACGGCAGCGGCGAGGGTGACGGCGAGAGTGACTCTATTTCCGCTCCGAAAACAGGGGAGACGAAGCGGTGGGCATCCGGGACTTGGACGAAGACGACGAGCGGCTAGGAGATCCACGGTGGTTGCAAGGGTGAACGGAGAGGGAGAGGGCGATGACGAAATGGTGGCGGTGAGGAGATGGGTTCAACGGCAATGGAGGGAGTTCGAGCGGGAGACGACGATGAAGGGATGAGGAGATGGGATGGTCGAGGTGACTATCGGAGAAGATGACGAGGGTTGACAAGGAGAGGGGTCAGAGAGAACGGGAGGAGCGACGGGCTGGCGGATGGGTAAACAGGGAGAGAGAGCGGGAGGGATGAACAGTAACGGGGTATGCACAGTAACGGGGTAAGGTAAATGACAGCTGAGGGGTTAGGTTAGGGCTAGGGTTAAGTTGGATTAGGGTTTTAATGAGAAGATTAGTGTATTTATAGGGGAAAATAGGATATAAGGTTATAGGGTAATTGGGTTTAGGCCCAATAAATAAAAATACATTGTATATGAATATAATGGATCAATATAAGCCCAAATACAAAAGAATAGGATATCTGGTAAAATATGATTTATAACAAAAATATAATTCGTATCACATTACATAAACTATTTGAAATAATTAAAAATACAATTATTAAATAAGAACGGATTTGTTTTAATAATCGACCGACGGAGAAAATAATAATAACAATAGTAATAATAAATAATTCCAAAACAACAACAACAACAACAACAACAACAACAATAATAATAATAATAATAATAATAATAATAATAATAATAATAATAATAATAATAATAATAACCATGACAATAAAAATAATAATGCTAATAGTAACAATTAATAATAATCATAACAATAAGAATAAAATACTATCAGTAATAATAATAGTGACAATAATAATAATAATGGTAATAACAATAAATAACACTAACAATAACAATGGCAATTATCAGAATAATAATATTATATAAAAATAGGAATTTATTGAAATAGTCCAAGCAGTAATAATATTTTTTATTTGAGTTAAAATGTAAATAGTTGATCAAGTAGAAATGGAAAAAAAGTTTATTTGAATAATTATAACTATTGTTTAGAAAAATGCTTTAACATAAAATCCAAAACGAATTTAACAAATAAAGAATTTATAAATATCGAGATACAGAAAATACTCATAAAATACGTATTTGCGGAAATAGGGGTTACAAATCATGTTTTGAAGGATATGATATTTGAGAAGACTCTAAGCTTGATAAATTCAGTTTCAAAGTGATTAATGAGATATAATTACTGTGATACTATACTTGTTGATATTATTGTTTATAAGGGTAAATTGCAACAAAAGAATCTGATCTATACGGTCAATGCAATAAACCCTCCTGAAGTATGATTTCCAGTCAACTTTCACAAAAACCCCTAAATTTTGATGTGAAAAGATAAAAATACCCAACATCCACTCCATCTTCTTCTACCTCATCACCAAAATACCCACCTCCTCCTCCGCCGTCGCCATCCTCATGGTCAGCCACGCCTCCACCCAACCCCACTCCATCTTCTTCTTCATCCACCTCCACCCGACCACCACTACATTCAAACACATTCAAAATCAACAAGGAAACTTACTAGACCCATCAACACCATCAACATCTACTCGCTGTTGCATCATTGACATACCCCCCATCAAGATTCGTGCTTTTCGCCTCGATCTCAACCTCTTCCTCAAAATTGAGATCAAATCCTTCCCCGAAAAAAAAGAATGGGAAAAGATCAATCTCCCAGCTTCTCCCAAAACCAGCAGTTGCTTAATTTGGAATTTTAAGATGAACTTTGGAGAGGGAGAGAGAGAGAGAGGTGTGTGACCAAATTTGTGCCCCACTCAAATTTGAGATTTATGTTTCTCCCTCCACATGTTTCGGTCGGCGATGGGAGGGGACTTGGTGGCCATGGTGGTGGTTGTTGCTTCGTCCTCCATTAGAGGTGAGTTTCAAGGATTATTTTAATGGGGGTATTTAGGGTATTGCACAACAAAATTTAGGGTTATTCAAAGAGTTGACTGCAAATATTAGTACAAAGGGTTTATTGCGTTGACTGAAACATGAAGGGGGTTTATTACTTTGACTGTATTGATCATGGGGGTTTTCTGCAATTTACCCTGTTTATAAATTGGAAAATTTTGCCGAAATGCCCTCTTTTTTGAAAATAATTAGTGACCTACCCTAGTTTCGAAAACATTTAGCGATTTGCCCTTGTCTGTGACACGTCAGCAACAAACGTTATTGGGAAAAACGGCATCAGCTATTTGTATGCCGTTATTCCCAATAACGGCATCTTCATTTGAAAAAATTGCCGTGCCGTTATTCCCAATAACGGCATTGCTTATTTTTAGTATAGATCTCTACTGTATCAACATTGACTCGAGATTGGAAAGCAAAAAAGAAAATAACTGATGCCGTTATTCTGGACAACGGCATCGTTTATACTGATGCCGTGTTTCAGAATAACGGCATCAGTTATTATCTGTTTGCACAACTCCCTATAATCGAAAAACCCCTTCAAAACCCCTTTTCTTCCCCTTCTGATTCGTAAAACGCATCTCCCTCGTATCACCCCTTTTACCCACAAACCCTAGATCTCATAATCAAAAAATTTCAACCATTTGAGTCCTATAAAATTCCATACATCTTACCTCCTCACTCTCACTCTCATTTTCAGTCTTCCTCAACAACGAAATTTTTGCCGGTGGTTTTTTTGGTATAATTTGAAAGGTATTATCATCTTAACCTTATGTTTGATTTTTATTTCAATGTTTTGTTTATTTTGAGTAGTGAATGACTTGAATATTTTTAATTTTTATGCATAGGTATGGAATTTGATATCCCTATTTGGTTATATTATGGGGGTGAAGTAATTAAGGATCCAAAAATTGGATATTCTTATAGTGATGTTGATCCGGTAATTATTTGGGCTACCCCCAATTTTGGTTACTCAGAATTAATAGATAAGATGTATGAAGTAACCAATTGGGACAGAAGTGAAATGAGTTTGAAACTGAGAGCCCGTTATTCTGCTGGTAAAGGGGATAAGCAGTACTTCATGTTGGTACCCATAGACAGTGACAGTTCTCTGAGGTCTGTCTTGCTTAGGACACTACATCCAAGTTGTGGTTGGAATATAGTTGAGTTATATATTGATCAAACTAGGGTTCCAAATACTACAAGAGTTGTTATCGAAGGTCCAAGGCCCACTAGGATTTTGAGACCATCTGAAGAGTCATACGCAAGGATTTAAAATACTATTGGAGATACTAACACATCTCCAACGGTACCTGTTTCCTCCGAATACGAGCAGGTACATCCGACCCCATTGCCACAAAATTTTTTGGTCGCTGGCATTGCTTTGGAAGACTTTGACAACGCCGTTGTAAATAACGACTTGGTAGAAGAGGAAGACGATGAGGTACGCGGTCTCGAGGATGATGATGAGGAGATCGCCCTATCCCAGACAAATCTTATTGGCCTACCCAAAGCGCACCGGTACTAATAGTTGATCCTAGTCTTCGTCGGGTAATGGGGAGGCCTAAGAGTACTCGTATCCGCAACGACATGGACGCTCGAGAAGGTGAGAGTAGTGGAAAAGTATGTTCAAAATATGGTGTGAGCGGGCATAATAGACGCAGTTGTAAGAATGTACAAAGTGTGGGGACTTCACAATCTACCCGCACTTGAATATTTTCCTAGTTATTGGATGTTAGTTAAATGTTTTCCTTTGTAAGTGTTAGTACGATATTTTAAAGTTATTTCTGAATGTTGAGTAATTTACGTTTAAATTATTTGGAATGAGATTTGTGGTTTTAATCAATGGTGGACATAGTTAAATTTGTTGTTTATAATAAAACAGGACAAAACATGCATAGAAACATGCACAACTGTTCATTTAACAGATGCCGTTATTAAGAATAACGACATCTTTGATCTATGCCGTTACTCTCAAAGACGACTGTGGAGGCAGAAAGTTTGGCAGAATACTCAAATGTTGAGATTTGATGTATAACTGATGCCGTTCTTGAGAATAACGGCATAGTTAAAAGATGCCGTTATTGAGAATAACGGCATCTTTGATCTATGCCGTTACTCTCAAAGACGACTGTGGAGACAGGAATTTGGCAGAATACTCAAATGTTGTGATTTTGATGTATAACTGATGCCGTTCTTGAGAATAACGGCATAGTTAAAAGTTGTCGTTATTAAGAATAACGGCATCTTTGATCTATGCCGTTACTCTCAAAGACGACTGTGGAGACAGGAAGTTTGGCAAAATGCTCTAAATTTTAAATTTTGGTGTTTAACCGATGTCGTTATTCTGAGGAACGGTATAGATAACTGATGCCGTTTTCCAGAATAACGGCATAGTTAACAGATGTCGTTATTCTGAATAACGACTGTGGATACAGAAACATTTGGCAGCAAACTACAAATTTTCTAATTTTCCCTATATGAAGTTGCCGTTATTCACAATAACGTTACAGGATTAATATGCCGTTATTGCGAATAACGGCATAGCTTTGTTCTTTTTTTTTTACTTAACAGACATACACAGGATCAAACTTCAATCAACTCAATTCAACTCAATTTACTCAACTCAATTCACAGATTAAAATTCATTTAACTCAATTTTACTCAACTCAATTCACAGATACATCAACTTCATTCACAATTTACTCAACTGAATTCACAGATACATCTAATTTCAACTCAACCAACTGCAAAATAACCAACTTCACAGACATATACATGCTCAAACCAACTTCACATACATGTACAGATTCAAAATAACTATGCTCAAACCAACTTTCATAATAGCTTCAAAACAACTTCACAGACATGTACATGCATGCTCAAACCAACTCACAGATATGCATACTTCACAGACATGCACAGATATTTTGAAAATCAACTTCATTCACAATTTTGTTCAACACCAACCATAGATCAAAATTTCAAAATTGCAAACCACAGATGAAAACAACAAACATGCACATATACTACTTCGAACTCCACACACATTCAACTGCAAATTCCAAAACTACATCAAGTCCACATACATTCCAAATCAGAATTCATTAAGTTCACTTTAAGCAGATTTCCATATCCACACATTCAAACATTGCACAGATATGTTGTGATACTTCCCTCAAAATCACAAAACTTCAACCTTTGAGTCATGCACAGATATATGCACAGATAATTCATACTTCAAAAACTTCAAAACTTCAAGTAAAATCATACATCATAAACATCATAATATGATACATCAAAACTTCAAAATATGATACATCAAAACTTCAAAATATGATACTTCCAAACTTCTGCATATTCAACTCACTATATGCACAGATAACTACAAAACTTCATTCAAGATTTGTTTTCTTTTTCACTTCACAGACATACACAGATTAAACCTGCACAAACTTCAAAATATGCTTAAAGGTCCCAGATTTGCATACTTCACAAAACATGCACAGACTTCAAAATCAAGAAAGTGCACATACTTCAAGTTCATCCAATTGTTGACATACTTCAAAATGCAGTTGTAATACAAAATAAAGTGTAATACTAAAGAAAGTGTTGTATTACAAAAAAAACCATTAAAACATAAATATTGCTTCCAATTAACTCGGTGTGAAATGTTGGGGTGCTCTTCTCCTTCGAACCGGGACTTTCCACCTACGTTCCCGTTGCTCTTGCGTTGGGGGTCCACTTGGACCAATTCCTTCTTCTTCGTCACCTCCTCCTTCTTCAATCTCCGGATTTGCCAATCCGCTTTGCGGTGGAGGGTCACGAACGGTCTTGGATCTTCGATGACGTGATGGATTTCCCAATCCCAATGCTTGTTGTGGTGGAGGTGTAGCTTGGCTAGCGGTAGGCCGTTCTTGTTGGCGTTGCACTTCGGTTGACCGCACTAGTTCATTGAAACGAGGACCATCTCCAACCTCTTCAAGAGAGGTACGACAATTGCACAGGAGGTCTCATGCCAATTCTTTGCATGCCTTATTGGCATTGCTCTTCAAGACATTCGCACATTTTCTAGCCATATCCCATGTGCTTTCGATCTATAATAGTAAACCATAAATGTTGTAAGTAAAGATGCATAAGTAAAATTAATCGAAATAATTGAAATTCAACAAACAAACTAATTTACCATTATACGGTATGATGAAGCTTTCGGTTGATACATCGGTTGTGATGATAAAAATGCCGGTGGTGGTTCAACCTGGGGCGCGGGTATCGGTTGTTGGATACCTGCTGGAAAATCCGTTTTTGGCGCGATATACAGTCTAGTTATGCGACGGTACCAGGCCATATAACCTGTGTGCATTGATCCGTCATACGGACGTTCAATACCCTCAACTACCAACTCATACCTCCGCTCATTCCATGATCCTACATAAGTGCGGTGGTGATCGGCCCAATCCATGTTCGGTAAACGACCTTGGCCCGTGATGTTGTGTAGTCTACGATCGTATAATGAGTTCACGGGGACGGGTTGTTGTGCATTGAATTGGCGAAGAACACGGCCGGGGTAGTAAAACTCCACAACTGAGAAGTTCACTAGTGGAGCTAGGGTCAACCACAACTGTGCATTGGCAGTGCAAATGGGTGGTAGACGTTGCAGCCGATCATCTGTGTACGGGGTCCAATTGACGAGCTCTTCCCTCAATTGATCTAGTTTATCCCTATAATAGGTTAGGACACCACGTGGGTTATCCCTCCACGTACGCTTCCCCGCCCAGTAGGCACCGAGAGGAGCTCTCAGCACGAGATTATCCTGGAGTACTCTCCAACTCTCTGATAGTACCGTGACACGGGGTCGGCCGAGGTGTATTCTTTCCCAACACCAAATTTGCAAGATGGATATCGGCCCAGTCATTTGAATCGACCCCATCGAACAGTTGCAGAGTGCACGGTAAAGGGAGGCTAGAGCCGCACTACCCCAACTATACCGACCGACTGTCTGCAGGTCAGCTATCAGTGGAAGGTACATGAGGTGGACTACGTCACCTGAAGAGTTAGGGAATAGAATTCCTCCAATCATCGACAGTAGGTATGCGCGCGTATAGTTCTAGATTTCGATGTCCGTCGGCACTTCTGCCATTTGATGAGTGAAACTATCGTCAAGGAATGAACGTCTAATGGATTCCCCAACCCATATGCCGTGGTCCTCTTCAGGCACCGTCAAGCCCAAATAATCTCGCACCAGTGCAACCTTGTTAAACATCAAATTGCTGGTGACGGCCATCCCGTCAATTGGAAGACCCGAAATTACCATTACATCTTGTAGGGTGACCGTCATCTCATCGCACGGTAAGTGAAAGGTGTGTGTCTCCGGCTTCCATCGCTCTACAAGTGCGGTAAGTAGGGCGTGATCACACTTTATTTTGGCCAGCTTTGACATCCTGTAAAATCCACTGCTAACTAAATAATTTTCCATAGCAATACAGCGGGGGATCACAGGCATGATCTTGTGCATTCGGAAACTCATCTTCTCTACATTCCTGGTCCAAACGGCCTGTGATCTGTGGTCTTCTTGCAGAAATAGAACTGTAGGATCTAATGGACCCGGATGTCCCCGTGGTCCAAATGAAGAAGTAGAAGAAGCACCAACACCATGCGAAGAAGATGGTTGTGCAGGATCCATTGGCCTGTACACATTAACAAACACTAATCAACAACATTTTCAGTAGAAAAATTTTCAAAATAAAGTACTTCAATATTTAAGAATTTGAAGTAAACCCTACTTCACTAACAATGAGTGTGTTTCTCAAAAATTCAACATTTAGTAAACCCTACTTCACTAACAATACTTCCAAAATTACTACTTCAATAACACTAATCTACAATACTTGTACTATACTACATATCATACTATCAAAATCAACTATACAAAATACAAATTAGGATTTTTGGTTACTTACAAAGATTTCGGATTCGGAATGATAAGGAACTCTGAATGAAGGATTGAAGAGTAGACTCCCAAATAGAAGTCAATTACACACCGAAGATCTTGTGGATTTTTTTTTAGAGCGTTTAGGGTTTTCGGTGTGGAAACTCTGAAGGAACGAATCGAAGTGAAGAAGGGGAAGAAGAGGGGGTTTTAGATTATAGGGACTAGTGCAAAAAGAAAAGAACTGATGCCGTTATTCTGAAACACGACATCAGTATAAACGATGTCGTTGTCCAGAATAACTGCATCAGTTATTTTCCTATTTGGATTTCAATCTCGAGTCAATGTTGATACAGTAGAGATCTATACTAAAAATAAGCAATGCCGTTATTGGGAACAACGGCACGGCAATTTTTTCAAATGAAGATGCCGTTATTGGGAATAACGGCATACAAATAGCCGATGCCGTTTTTCCCAATAACGTTTGTTGCTGACGTGTCACAGACAAGGGCAAATCGCTAAATGTTTTCAAAACTAGGGTAGGTCGCTAATTATTTTCAAAAAAGAGGGCATTTCGGCAAAATTTTCTATAAATTGCCGAATAAATTGGCAAAACCTTTAAATCTCTTATGTCTTATACAAAAGTCCATACTAGATTAGCTGATTTGAAACGTTGTATATTGACTTATGATCAGACTCGGAATAGGAACAAGTTAGAGGTGATTGTTAAACAAGATTGTTGAAGCAAGTTGCACTCTAAATTTCCTAGGTTCATTGTCGTAAAGCCAGCTAATTCTATTACCGACAATTCCCACAAGTTGAAACCTTTTCAAACTTTAGTTAAATGCAAGGGATAATGAAAATTGTAAAAAGTGGGGATATTGGGCAGTAGATTGTAGGATAACTAAGAAAACTCCAGTTTCAGCTCATTTTGAGAAATTAAACCTGATTGAATCTTAGACTACAAAGTTCACAAGCATGATGACAGTTGAAAACACTAGGCCGAGCATGTATGTTCTAAATTCAAGTGTAACAGTGGATGCAATGATTGACAGATCCAACATGGAGGAGATCAGCAAGGCGAATCAGACTATGCCTGTGGCAAATGGTAACACAGTCCAGGTCAAGGAACAGGGAGTTGCTAAACTGCAACTCTCATCAGGTAAAATATTGATTTCACAGAATGTTCTTTATATTCCTATTTTAGCTATATAAAAAATCTAATTCGAATACTAGACTATGTAAACATGAGAAATCTTTTCATATGACTAGTGGTAAAGTCATATTAAATGTTAACTCATATTAGTTTGGATGTGCTTACTTTGAAAACGGTTTATACATCTTAAGTTTAGCAAATGAATTGTACCGTGTTAGCAATAATAATTCAGTTGACTCAATGACTGTGCATCATAGTGTTGGGGCATATGAATCATCGTAAAATGCAACATTGCTAAAACTTGTCATATCAATTTTTACATATGCATTTGCTAAAATATAAAGATGAAGCACTTGATGGATTCCAAATCTTGAATGAATGAAGTGGAAGATCAATACTTATGAAGAAGCAATAAAACATAGAGAATCTTGTTTGTGGATGGAGGTATTTAATAAAAGATGAGATTGATTGTTTGTTGCATAATGGTACTTGGACATTGGTAGATCTTCCAAAGTGGGAAAAGGCCATAGGACGTAAATGAGTACTTAATGATAAACTCAACCATGATAACACAATTGATAGGTATAGCAAAATGGTACACACAAGTACATTAAATTAATTAGTTTGATGTTTATTCACCTGTTTGTTATCACGTTATTATTATAATTGTGTTCGCTCTTACATCTATTGAAAAATATATAGTACTTCAAATTGATGTTAAAACAAATTTTCTTAATGACTTTCTCACTAAAGAGATCTACATGCAATAAAAGATTTGTTATTGTGGGCCAAGGAAAGAAAGTGAGTAAATTGATAAAGCCCTATATGGTCTTAAACATGTACCTAAACTATGACATAAAATTTGATAATACTGTCAGAAATATAGGATATGAACCAAGTTTATCTGATTTAATGTTTATACATTCTTGATAAATGTGATAAAGTTGTGTAGGTTTGCTTGTATGTTAATGATATGTTGATATGTGACACTAATATTAAAATTAATGCATCCATAACAATGTATCTAGAGCATCTAGCATAAAAGACTTAGGGATAGCGAACACCATTTTAGGTATGAAAGTGGACATTAATGAACAATAATTACGCTTTGTCAGTCACACTACATAGGTTCACTATTGGAACAGTGAAGATATATTTGTAGAAATAACATAGAAACTCCATATAATAATAACAATAAATTGGAGCATAATTCAGGTGCTCTTATTAGACATCTTGATTATTCTAAGCTTACTGGTAATTTAATGTATGTTGTGATGTGCACAAGGCCAAACATTGCTTATATTGTGGGCATGCTCAGTCACTTCATTAGCAATCTAAGTAGTAAGCATTTGGAGGCATTGATAGGGTAATGAGATATCTAATTGATACACAGCACTATGTGTTACACTATGGAGATCATCCGCTCGTCCTATAAGGATAGTTGGATGCCTCTTAGGGGTCTGATTTGGAGGATAGTCCATCACCGGTTATGTTTTTGCCATTGAGTGGTGAGACTGTCGGTTGGAGACCAAAGAGATCATTCATAGTGTCCGTACTAGTTGCTCTTTCTTTTGCAAGAATGAAGCAAAGTGGGTTATGAACTTATTATTGGATATTTCCAATAAATAGCTTTGTAGTAAGCTATGTACCTAAAAGTAATGATAATCATACTGCCATGATAATTCTGACAAATTCACTCTACAATGGTGAAGATGATTATATAAGGCTTAGACACACCTAGTTGAATTCTCTTCATGTCAAGGGGTATATTGAGTTACTTAATGCATGCTCTAAGGACAACGTGGTTGATGTCCTTACAACAAACACTCAAAACACGTTAGGAAATGAGTTTGAAGATTCATCAGACTTGTGTTTTAAATATTTAATAAGATTAATGCAATTACTCTAAAAAGTGGGGAAATGAGAGTGATGTCTCATCAAATTTGTGTTTTAAGGTTAGTGCATAATATTTACGAGTTGAAGTGTTTCTCTATAATATTTAGACAAGAAGGTGAGAGATAATTAAACTGTTGAGCATCATAGTTTTGAAGTGTTTTGACAGTCTAGCGAAGGCAGGCCCAATATTTAATTATGGTATTTCATTCAAAACTTGATGATTTATTATAATTTCATATAATGTTTGGTTTCTAGCTATTCCAAAATAAACATTGAAATTACAGTGAGATATATTTCGTGATATTTATTTTTTGTCTAAATGTCATTCCAAACTTGATGACATGTTCCATGAAAAGATGCTTTACAATTATTCTAAACTTCATAATTATGAGGTGCAGTCATTCCAAACTTGATGATTGTATTTTTTGATTGGTTCATCGATGACTTTAAATATTCCAAATAAGAAACATCATATGGTTCTAAGGGAGTTCTAAGGGGGTTAGCTAACATAAAATCCATATTCTAATTTATTTGAAATATGGTATGAATGCCCTATATTTGATATCCTTGCAATTATGAATAAGATTAGTATTGAGTTCTTTTGAGCTGAGTGATACGAAGCAACATGAATGATTTAAAAATGAAATTCTTTAATTTCGTTAGCTTGGATTTGGGAGATTTGAAATAGATGTTCAACTTCAACCCTAGCTTGGATGATTTACTCATTGAGGACTTTCTCAACTTGGAGTAAAATTGTTGGATGACCACAAGTTGTTTAACATTTATTTCAGAGATCCAATAAGTAGTTTGCTTGTAGGATGAAACTTCTTTACCTTTAGTTTTGGGTAACTTTTAGGTGGAACTCAGTTTGGTGTGAGAACTATGTCTCAATACATTAGTTTTGAAGTTTTTGATTAGTTGAATTTGCATCTTATAGTTATTTCAGTTCTGTCTACTTTGTTTATGACTGATTTAATTTATCCCCGTTATGATATGGTCAATTTGTTATTGGAACTATATTGATTGTTTAAACATGCTTATATATTTTGTGAATCTTTCGTTCCAAACTTGATGAAATGATATGTGCATATTATTGTCACGACCCAAAAAATTTCACCCATTTTTTATTTTATTTTTTTATTATTAACCACACCTACTTACTCAAATCTTCATTTCTATTTTATAACATTAATAGAGATTTCAATAAAAATTTCGGCAGAGTCTCCCCTGAAATATTAGCCATTTCGCAGCAGTTCCTTACGGAATTCTGCATTTCAAAATTCACAGCACAACACAATCAATATAATCATAATCTCCCCAGGCCAAGCCTAGCAATATCACACAGGCAATATATAAATAGGGCTCTGGGGGCAAACCTTCACATAATATTCAAGATACAAATTAAAAACCCAAAATTCATTTGAAAACATAATAGATTTTTAGAAAACCATAGAAAAACGTTCAAAATCCAACACACAAAACCTAATACTCCACAACGAGACGGGTATGGGTTTAATCATTCCTATCTCATCACTATATGTTAACATCTCATACAGATACACATATAATTTTCTAAAATACAAATTATTACACCATTTCTATACCCTACCCCTATCTCTATAAACCATTAGCTACTAGAAATTTAACCATATTTACTTATACATCGCTACAATACTACGGAAGCCACAAGTCTCACCTCGCTACTACTCGAATCCTGCAAAAGGGTAGTCTAGAGACATATATCCTCAGGGAAGGACTCTTCTGACCCCCAAACACAATAGGGGTCAGCCATAACTGGTGTGAGTATAATCTACATGGTTAGTTATAGTAATTAAGGGGTGCCGGCGGCTACCCTCAGTGCCGCCGCCCACCCCCCCACCCCGTCGTCCCCCCAAAACTCTCCTCCACCTCCGTTTCGACCTACCCCCTTCCGTCGCGGCATTGAATCGAGCAAATCCAAGGCATCCACGAAGCCCCACAAGTCGATGGCGACGGAGCTACACGACGTCCTCGATGTTGTCGATGCGCGATGAAGACATAGCTCCACTGCGATGAAGGGGCTCCATGGCGTCCCCCCCCCCCCCGAGCCGCCGCGAATCCAGCCCCCCCTGCAACTTCGCTCTGACGAACCAGCTGCGCAGCGACGAAGACGTCCACGAAATTCCGACGTTCCTTCCTTCACATCTATGCCTCGAACCTCCGAGCTCGTCCCCTCGGTGCGGCGCCTCACTTCGATGGCAGAGTTTGGCGTCGCGCCTATCGTGGATGTTGGTCGCGCCTCATTTGGTTGCGGAGCAACACCTTCGTCGTGCCAGAGCATCCTCCTACGCCTTTGGTAGCGATCACCTCGCATCTGGGTGATGGCGAGATGCGCCCCCCCCCCCCTGTGCCTCACTTTGCTTCCTGACATCAAAGGTGGAGAGCTCCCACGGTGGGGAGATCCAGGTACACCTGCGGTGAGGAAGTTTTTTCTGTAAGAGTTGGGGAGTGGGAACTGCACGATTGTGGGGCTTGGGCCCGAAGATAGGGTCCCTCCATGATGTGAAATCACTTGTTTCAACTTCTGGGGTGTCCAACGACGACGCCTGTGCAATATTCACAGTGCCTACTATCAGGCTATTGAGCTTCCTTCAGCTTAGGCCATTATCTCGTTACAGCGTTGTCTCTTCCTTCGAATTGGGAGTAAGAGTCGAGTTGAGTCTGTGTGGTGAGAAATCACCTGGGAGAGCAAGAGCATGAGAGAGATAAAGGTATTCTCTCCACGGCTCTCCCTCGGAGCATGGTTTTTTTGGTGGGGTGAGCAAGATAGTTGTTTGGTGAGAAATCGCCGGAGAAAGCATAAGCGTGAGAGAGGTGAAGGTATCCTCTTCACGGCTAACTCTTTGGTAGCGGCTGTAGGAACTGTTGGCGTGTTTGTAGGATGAATGGTGGAGATGGTGGGAGGGTATGGTTGTCGTGCTTGTGTTGTTATTCGGCCTGCGGGGCTTGGGCCCAAAGATGGGGTTCCCCCAGGGAGGAGAAGGCAGGGATCGACGGGTGATAAAAGCCTGCCAGACTAGTTTCAGGTGGGTGTGCACGTGCCGTAGAGCTAGTGTACGAAGCTAAACTGACGTACATGCAATTTAGTTGGACCAAGCTTGTTTGTCGGCCCACCCTCCAGGGTTGTTGGAGGGATTTGTTGTTTGTACGGGCCATGTTGCTTCTTGCATGTTTTACTTTCTGTCTGTCCCAGTTCTCTGGGTTTTGTATCGTTAATTTCTTATTAATGAAACAGGGTGACCTGATTTCACCTTTTCCTTCAAATAATAATAATATTATTATTATTAAAAAAATTTAAAGAACATACTACCATGATGATAATTCAATATAACTTAAACATGAAAGCATAATAAAAGAAAACTAGATATTATACAAGAAGTAGTTTTCTAATCCTCAACCAATCTATCCTCCCAACATCTACTAAATCTACGATATTGCACCCCTTCTATCAGATCAAAATCTACTCATTCTACAAAGCTGCAACCAATCCATCATCTCATCATCTACTCCAGCTACCTTGAAGTTGTGCCTCGGCAGGTAGTTCCCACCATTTCCATAGAAACAACAGGCAGGTGGTTCCTCGGCACAATTCCAAGGCGTATCAAACTCATTATATTTTGTATTTAATTTAATACTCATTCTTATCTCATACTACATTAATTATCATTCTCATTCCACACCAATATTTATTTACAGCTCATGGTACAACTTACTTTACTTTTTATTTTCTCATCTTTCTAATACAACTTGCTTTGCCATTTTATTTTCATATTAAATTATCATCCTTATTATGTAATACTCTTCACTTTATTTCCATTCACATGTCCTCACACAACTTACTTTTCTTTTCATACTTATCTCATAATATAACCTTAACTATTATATCAATACTCCACTGATCTACCTTGGACTGGTGCCTCGGCAGGTAGTGCCCAATATTTCCACCGAAATAGCAGGCGAGTAGTTCCTGGTCACAATTCCAAGGCATACCAACTTGTATCATGTCATATTTTTACTTTATTATCTTTTTCACATCTCATAATACTGTTTACTTTAACTTTTCATTTTTATAATATATCTTGCTTTACTTTTCATTCATGCACTGCATAACACATTTTCTTTGCTTCTCATATTCACTCTTATAACCCACTTTCTTCTCTTTTCATATTCATTTACATACATACTCTCTTTACTTTTTCATTCTCATTTCATATCGTATATTTTCTTTACTTTTTTATTCTCATCTTATAATATAACTTCTTGTACTGGGTATTTACACCTCATAATTAATGTAAAACGTAATACTAAATAGAGAATTTCCAAGAATCTTAAAGGATTAATTTTACCAACATGTAATGCGGATCAAAGTTAGAATTTTAAACAATTAATCCGTTTGATGGATTTTCAAGAATTGAATTAAGTTTAACAAGCCCAATTAATAATTCAGTTCTAACAATCATTAATTAAATCTCTAAGCGTTCTTAGCAAGTAAAAGGTTCAATATTGATTCGTACTCTAATTAGGCAAGTGGAACACTCAATCTCGATATTTGTGATCGATAGTTAAATTAAATAATATAATAGAGATGATAAAGTAGTATAACACAAATATTTAAAAAATAGAAAGAGTATACCGGGATTCGAAGAAACCGTTAGATCTATGGTTAGCAGCAACGCAGGACACAGCAATCAGCAAACACTGTAAGAAAGAGACAGCAGCAACCAAGTCAACAGTGGCAACAGCAAGGGAGACGGCGGCAGCTTCGCTGGTTGAGGACGGCAACGGGGTCGTCACGACGAGGGGGGGTGGTTGACGGCGGCGGCGACGGAGGTGTGCACGGGGCGATGCAGGAGTAGTCGACGACGGGTTGGAAGGTTAGGGTTTGGCTGTGGGGGGATTAGGGTTTCGGGAGAATTGCTTTGGGGATGTAGGATGATCGGCATTGATGGTGGAGATGAAGGAGGGTAGGGGCGACGGCAATGGCGATGGATAGAGGAGATGGGGGTGTCCACGGGCTTTGGAGAGAGAGAAAGAGGCGTTGGTGGGGTGGGGATTGTTGGGTTTGGTGGCGGGACGCGAAAGAGAGGAAGAAGAAGGGGGGGGGGGGTCGGCTGTATAGGTAATAAGGAGTACGGTTTGGTATTTTAATTTGGGGGTAATTTTATTTAGGGATTTGGGGATTTAGGAATTTGGGGGTAATTTTAGAGTTTATCACAAATCCAAAAAGTTTATTAGGATTTATCACAAACCCTAATAAGTTGGATCTCAATTGTATCACATAAACGAGAGATGAAGAGCAAAACTCAACACAATAAATTTTTAATCAAGAAAGGCATCATTTCTCATTAATCTCAAGGCTTATAAATAGGCTCAAAACAAATCTTGATACAAATCTCGAAATATTCTAAAAATCGCAAAAATATTCTAATGTATAAAAGAAAAATTACATATGGCTATAATTGCCAAAAACAAATATGGTACTAAAATAAAATACTAAACTAAATAGAATAGATGTCCTCATCAATAATACAACTCCCTTTACTTTATACATCTCTCCTTTATTCATGTTTCATTCATTTTGCCAATATAGTTTTATAAGTATAGCCATATAAATTTAACAACATAAACGTATATAACTCCATTGTTTTCACATAAACATACACATCAATAAATGCACAACGCCACCCATACACACTCCTTCATTATCATAAAAAGCATAACTCCAGTAATATCACATAATCTACATTATATTCACCTCAATACAAACTCATCAGATTTTTTTTCTTCTCTTTTCTTAACACCATTAACTCCATATATATATTTTCTTTACACTCCTTTATTAATACTCCATACACACACACACACACACACACACACACACACACACACACACACACACACACACACACACACACACACACACACACACACACACACACACACACACTAGATTTGCCCGTGGCCACATGCCTACGGCACGTCTTTAGAACGATACACCATATAAAATGTCTTGTAAACAGTAAATCAACAATTATGTAGCTCAAGTTTGAATAGTATGACAATAATTAGTTGTAAATAAAAGTTCATGTTTCCATTAGTGTACACACACACACACACACACACACACACACACACACACACACACACACAGACACATTAGATTTGCTCGTGGCCACATGCCTACGGCACGTCTTCAGAACGATACAGCTTATGAAATGTCTTGTAAACAGTAAATCAACAATTATGTAGTTTGAATAGTATGACAATAATTAGTTGTAAATAAAAGTCCATGTTTCCATTAGTATATGGTAAAAAATAATTATAAATTGGGGTATAAAAGGCCATGTTTCTATATATATATATATATATATATATATATATATATATATATATATATATATATATATATATAGTTTCCACTTGATAGCTTTCTTTGTGTTTTATTTTATCCACTTGATAATATATATCTATAAAATAAAACACGATAAATTAAAACACAAAGAAAGCTATCAAGTGGCCCACATTCAATCCCCTCAAAATCAAAGGTCCAGATCTAACCTCACAAAACACATTTTCCCTCCCAAAATTTTAATAAAATACAAAGAAAGCTATCAAGTGGCCCATATTCAATCCCCTCAAAATCAAAGGTCCAGATCTAACCTCACAAAACACATTTTCCTTCCCAAAATTTTAAATCCCAATACTAAAATTTTTCCCCCAAACCTAAAAAACTCATTACTTTATTACTATCTCTCTCTTCACTTTTTCATATTTCTCTCTTTCTCACTCTCCCTATCTCTTTCTCCCATTTTTTTTTATTTACTTGGAAATTTAGATTTTAAGATTTCAGATTTGTAAATTTTTAGAATTTTTATATTTTTTTATTGCACATGTTATACTGAAAATATCAAATGTCTCTTTAATAGTTAAATTTCATCATTTTCCATACTTAAAGCTCTAAGAAGTTAGATTTTTATTCAAACTTGGGCTTTATAATTGTTGTTTTATTGTTTACAGGCTTTTCGTATTTTGTATTGTTTCGAAGACGTGCCGTAGGCACGTGCCCACGGGCAAATCTAGTATATATATATCACAAACGACATATAAATACTTAACTCATTCCTTAACACCAATAATTCCATATATATATTTTTTCGTTATACTCCTTTATTATACACTTACTTTATTTTACTCCTTTTCAATGCCCACACAACTGAACTTCTCGTACAACAAAGGGGTTTTTGTGCCCCCCCTACATTTCAATCCCGCAACCCACCATATCACCCAGATCCAGATGTCCTAAAAATCTATCATTTGTGGGCTGGATTGAAAGTACGGTTGCGCGCATGTCCACCCAAGACTAAAGCCAAAAGGGTAGTCAAAACTCCTCCCAAGTAGAGCTCGGGTAAACACGCGGATTGCTGCCTGTTACCGCTGAATCTGGTGTGGGGGTAAACAGATAGAATTTGTGAGTTCGTGGAAAAACCTGAATAGCAGATCCGAACCTGTTCCGCCGGAGTTGGGCCGCTGACTCCCGCCGTTCACCTGCAAGGAAGTGCGAGACACCGGGGTTGATCCCGGTGACGCACCCTCCGACGCTCTTGTCAGTAATCAGGGATGATTAAGAAAGAGCTTTTATTGGAAAAATATTGATTACCTTGTAACAGTGGTAGGTTGGAGGTATTTATAGTCACCATGGGGAGTTGATTAGGGATCTGATTTCCTGTGATTCTGTTAGGAGTAAAATCCTCATAATCAGTTTAGGAAACTGATCCCTAATTCCCGGTGAGAGGATAACTGTGGATCAGGCCCGTTGATTTAGTCAAATCAGAGACCCTGATTTCCTCTTGCTGGACTGGGTTCGTCTCGGGTCGGGACCCGTACCCAGTTGAGGTGGATCCGTTCGCGGGTTATTGGATCTGTGAGAAGGAGACCCAGTACCCGTTTCGGACCCATTTGTATGTGAAATTACCGTTTACCCCCGAGCTTTAAGATTCGTGTCCGATGTGAACGGCCCCGATTTAATCCTATTTTTAGCCATATCACGAGCCCCCCACTCCTGAAGACTGAGTTTTACAGTCATCGAGGAGTAGTTTTGCTGTTCTAATGGCGTACGGGATTTTATCGGTGTTCTTAAGGGAGCTTGGATCTTGCTCGGGGTGTAACGGTGTTATTCTGGGCTTGTAAAATGCTCAAAATTATTCTCAGAATTTTCTGGTTTTTTGGTGATTTTTTCAGATTTTTCTGAATTTTTTCTCATTTTTTTGAATTTTTTATTCATTTTCCGAATTAAATAATTAATTATCGAAAATATTAATTAATTATTCTAATTTAATAATTATTTTTTTAGAATTTAAAAATAATTTTTCTGAATTAATAATTATTTTTAGAATTTTAAATTAATTTTTTTCGATTTTTTAATTATTTTTTCGGATTTTTTAAATAATTAAAACAAGTAAATAAATTAATTAATTAATTAAATATTACCTGGACACGTGGTGCATTTCTGGACGTCGATCGTGATCAGATGGCGCGCATCGCAAAGCAGATCATGATCTGGACACGTGGCACGTTTCTGAGCGTTGATCATGATCGGATGTGCGCGCATCGTAAGGCAGATCACGTTTTGGACACGTGGTGCATTTCTAAGCGTCGATCGTGTCGCAATGCGAATTTTAAGACGATCGGACGGATCGTGTGGGTCGGCGAGTATTTTCTCCAATTACAGGGTCGGTGCATCGGCACTTCGGTTCGGCACCTCGGCAGTTGGCCAAACGCTGCGATAATGCCACGTGGCGCCACATGGCATTTTTTTTTGTTTTTTTGTGTTTTTTTTCTCCTCTGCTTCTTCTCCTCCATCTTTCTCCGCCTCTGCTTCTTTTTCTTTCTTCTTTTTCTAGTCCGTCTTCGACTCGACGTTGAAGGAAGCTCCGACGAAGGAGCTTGGAGCTCGAAGGTGGTCGTCAGAGGTGGAGCTTGGAGAGATGATGGGTTCGGCTCGGCGACGGAGGGAGCTCGGTGAGAGTGAGAGCTCGAAGTCGGCGTTGCCTAGAGTTCGGGGGCTCATCTAGAGGAGAAGTTCGGCGAGGAGATCGGAGTTGGTGAAGAAGGGGAGTTTGGAGCTTCGGCAAGGGAGCTCGGCACCGTGGAGCTTCGACGTCGGCGTTGCTCGGAGTTCGGGGCACATCTAGAGGAGAAGCTAGGCAAGTTGACGAAGGGGATGGAGAGGTCGAGATTAGCGCGGAGCTCTTCGGTGAAGGTGGCGAGGAGCGTCGGAGTCGAAGCTTAGACTCTTGCCAGTGAGCCGAGGTCGAGCTTTTGGAGTCGACGAGGATGAGCGGCGAACGCGGGGGGCTTCGCCATTGGGCGACTCCGACTGTGGCGAGCTCGACAGTTCGAGAGCTTGGATGAGCTCGGAGTTGAAGGAGCTGTCGGTGGTGAAGCTCGTCAGCGGAAGAATTGGGTTCGGAGCTTCGGAGCATTGTGAGCTCGGTAACGGAGAGCTCGGTTTGGAAGGTGGGCGACCGAAGACGAGCTCGGCAGTGGGATAGGGTCGAGCTCGGTGATGTGCGGCGAGGTCGAGCGTGGAGTTGGCGAAGGAGTCGTGGCGCAGTGAAGAGGAGAAGCTTTCGGAGCTTTCATCTGTCTGGTTTTGTTTTGAAGAAGATGTTGGGAATTTCTTTACTAATTGTTTTGGCGGGAAATTGGAAGGGAAGAAGAAGGGTTCGGTTCGGGTTTGGGACCCTAATGGGTCCGACCCGGCCCTTCTCTCAATTTTAATTTTTTTTAATTCTTTCTTTCTTCCTCCTTCCATGTTGTTCGGCAGATACTTCTTGCTCAGCAGATCCGAGCATGGATTTTGAGGAGCATTTTTGCCACTTTGCAGTTCGGTAGATCGGTAGCTCGGATTTGAGATCTGAGCTACGTGGCTCAATTTGGACGGTTGATCACGATCGTGGCGCGAATCTCGAGACAAGAGGCTCAAATTTCGAGAAAACGTTATCTTGTCATTTTGTGAAGACGTGGCGAGATCTGAGCCGTTCATCATGTTCTAGCACGAATTTTGAGATGATCCAACGGTGAGATGGGATCGGCAGAATTTTTCTCCATATGTGGAGGTCGGTACCTCATCCACTCGGCTCGGTAGTTCCCCCTCTGCCCATAGTAGCTCGGCGTAGAGGAGGGGTCGGAGATCTACCTCTGCTCTTCGGCTCGAGAGGATGGGTCGGCATATGGGTGAGGTGAAGAGCTCCGGAGCTCTGCCTCTGTTCTATTTGGTTTGGGAGATTTTTGAAGAGGAGCTTCACTCCTAGGGGGAGAAGAGGTGCTAGGAAGATCTTCGTGAGAGCCATGAGAAGACCCATTCTTTCAAGTGAGTGCAAGGAGCAACTCTATGGGAGAGTTTTGATCTCCGAACTCGCTTAGGAGAGGCCCGCTTTGGAGGCGAGCGGAGTGAAGAGCTCAGACCTAGGAGAGAGCGATCTGGAAGACGAGTTTGAGGAGAAACTCTAGGAGAGAGTTTTAGCTTTGAACTCGTTTGAGAAGAGGTCTGCCTTGGAGGTAAGCGAAGTGAAGAGCTCAGCCCTGAGAAGAAAGAGGAAGGGGAGGAGAGGCATTCGGGTTCTCTCCTCTGCCTTGTTCTTTCGCACAGTGAAGAAGAGCAGAAGTGTTGGGTACTTTTGGCGGGAGGACTAAAGAAGGAGAAGAATGAAGGAGCTAAGAAGGGTATGGGTCGGACCGTGGGTATCGGATCCGACCCCGACCCGTTAGCCTCTTTTTCCTTCTTCCCCTTTATCTGCTTGCTTGTTCGGCGAATCCGAGCACGGATTTTGAGGCACATTTTTCGCCACTTTGCTGCTCGGTAGATCGGTAGCTCGGATTTCAGATCCGAGCTACGTGGCTCCATCCGGACGGTTGATCACGATCGTGGTGCGAATCACGAGACAAGAGGCACGAGTTTCGAGAAAACGTTATCTTGTCGTTTTGTGGTGACGTGGCGCGATCTGATCCATCCATCACACTTGAGTGCGAATTTTGAGATGATCTAACGGTGAAATCGGGTCGGCGGTATTTTTCTCCATATGTGGAGGTCGGTACCTCGTCCGCTCGGCTCGGTGACTCAGTAGTTCACCCTCTGCCCGTAGTAGCTCGGTGTAGTGGAGCTCGGAGTTCGGACAGCTCGAGTGTGAGGAGAAGCTCGGTGAGTTGATGAAGGGGATGGGTCGGCATATGGAAGAGGTGATGCTCTGTTGGTTTTGGAGATTTTTGAAGAGGAGCTCCACTCCTAGGGGGGAGAAGAGGTGCTAGGAAGATCTTCGTGAGAGCCATGAGAAGACCCATTCTTTCAAGTGAGTGCAAGGAGCAACTCTTTGGGAGAGTTTTGATCTCCGAACTCGCTTAGGAGAGGCCCGCTTTGGAGGCGAGCGGAGGGAAGAGCTCGGCTCTGGGAGAGAGCCATTTGGAAGACGAGTTTTGAGGAGCAACTCTAGGGGAGAGTTGTGCTCCGAACTCGTTGAGAAGAGCTCCGCTTTGGAGGCGAACGAGAAGGAGCTCGGCTCTGGGAGAGAGCCATTTGTGAGACGAGTGTGAGGAGGAACTCTAGGAGAGAGTTGTGCTCCGAACTCGCTATTTAAATGACAGAATCAACGGTTGTGGGAGCAGTTCCGAATGGCGAACCACTTCTAACCCGCTGAAGAGCAAGTTATTTGAAGAGGAATCGAGCCAAGTGTTGGACTCCGAACCATCGTTAGAGGGATTCAACGGTTGTGGGAGCAATTCCGAATGGCGAACCACTTCTAACCCGCTGAAGAGCAAGTTATTTGAAGAGGAATCGAGCCAAGTGTTGGACTCCGAACCATCGTTGAGTTATTCAACGGTTGTGGGAGCAATTCCGAATGGCGAACCTCTTCTAACCCGCTGAAGAGCAAGTTATTTGAAGAGGAATCAAGCCAAGTGTTGGACTCCGAACCATCGTTAGAGTTATTCAACGGTTGTGGGAGCAATTCCGAATGGCGAACCACTTCTAACCCGCTGAAGAGCAAGTTATTTAAAGAGGAATCGAGCCAAGTGTTGGACTCCGAACTCGTTGTTAAAGGTTAGTAAGTTGCGGGAGCAGCCATGTAGAAGAAGCTGGACTCTGAACTCACCATTTAGCGAGTCGTGACTCGGAGAGATAGAGAAGCAAGAGCAATAATTTTTAATGAAAAGATGTAAAGTTTGAAATAAACTAAGTGGCCGCTTCAATAGGGTGAGCCATTATTACATGCAATTGGCCGAGTTACAAGCATCGACCTTATTGAAAATCAGGATCCTACTTCTACAATAAGGTGAAGACCTCTTGGGAGGAGCTGGGAGATTCTGAGTGTTGAAGCTTGGCGGGCCCTTCTGTTCGTTTGTAGGCTTCCTCAGGAGGGAAGCTCGGCCCCCTCTTTTTGGACGAACTTGATCAGGTGCCCCCTGCCGTATGAGTTCTTCGATCTCCTCCTTGAGAGCCCGACAATCATCCGTGTCGTGGCCGTGGTCCCTGTGAAAGCGGCACCACTTATCCTTATTCCTCTTCTTGCCAGGTGTATTCATTCTCGGGGGAGCGCGGAGGAGCCCTTCCTTGTCCACCTCCATAAGAACTTCTGATATATTGGCAATTAGGGGGGTGAACTTCTCAAACCGAGGAGTCGAGCGATGCTGTCCATTGCTATCCTTCTGGGATTTTTGGGACCCCTCTTCGCTTGTGCTCTTCCGTTTGTTCTCGGAAGATGTCTCCTCAAAGTCCGGGAGATTCTCGGCTTCTTCAGCCCGAATGTACTTCTCGCTCCTAAGAAGGAGGTCGGCAAAATTATGTGGGGGCTTCTTGGCAAGGGTGGAGCGAAGGCTAGAGTTGAGAACGTTCGATTGGAAGGTGGCCGCTGCAACAGGCTGGTCAAGGGAAGCGATGGATCTCACTTCTGCAGTGAACCTCCTCACATAGTCTCTCAACTTCTCTCCCTTCTCCTGGCAGAGCTGGAGTAACGAGATGTTGGTCTTCTCCGTACGTCTGCTACTCACAAAATGAGTGATGAAGAGGGTCTCGAATTGCTCGAAGGAGAATATGGAAGACGGGGCGAGGCGGGAGTACCACTCCCGAGCCGAACCCTTAAGAGTGGCGGGGAAGGTTTTGCACAGCAAAGCATCGGAAGCTTGGTGGATTAGCATGAGGGTCTTAAAGCTTTCGATGTGGTCTACGGGGTCCGACTCCCCCGAGTAAGTTTCGAACTGCGGGGGTTCGAAACCTCTTGGGATAGGAGCTTCCATGATGGTCCGGGAGAAGGGAGGTCTGCTCGGGCGGATGGTCCTTCCTCTTAACTCCTCATCCTTGTCTATTCGGCCGATGCGCCTCTCCATCTCGTGGAGACGGCGGTAGAGAGCATCGTCCCTTCGACGATAGTCAAACGAGCCTCTGGACTCGTCTTCATAGGAAGGGGAGCGACGATGGTAGCTCTGGGAGCGGCGAGGGCTAGGCATGCGCTGTTGGTTGCTAGGAGCCGGAGGAGGAGTTATGGACCGATGGCGAGGACTTTGGACCCGTGGAGGGGTAGGAGCCCTTTGAGCATTCTTATTGTTGGGTCGGAGGTTGAGGGCTTGCAACACCGTTGCTTGGAACTGCTGGAACTCGGCACGGGTGATGGGTGCCTCATTGTTCCTCGGATGTTGTCGACCGGCAGGGGAATGAGGTCTTCTCCTATGGTGTTCGGGGGACTCTTTCATCCCTCTTCGGGTAGGGGACCTTCTGTAGTCTTGGTGGTGAGGAGATCGTTCATCTGGACGTTGTTGGCGGGAAGCTCCCTCTCGGGCCCGCTTTTCATCCAGACGGCGGCGAAGATCCTCACCCTTCTGCCGATTGAGAATGGTATTGCGGAGGTCGGAAACTCGAGGATTGTGGGAGGCCATGGATTCCGAAGAGGCATTGTGTACCGAAATGCGGTCCTGATGGAGGGGTTGCTTTTGCGGGTTGGGACGCGAAGCCCCCGCACCGGCATTCTGAGGATCGGCGGGACCCTTAAGGGGTTGTTGATTCTGAAGAGGAGGCTGATCTTGTGGAAGAGGGTCTTCCGCTTGGAGAGGAAGTTGTCCCTGCTGCTGAGCGGGTTGGATGGGGACTACCTCTTGCTGATCAACGGGATTGGATCCACGGTTGGACCCTCTAGATCTTACTTTCCTAGGAGGCATGGCTGGAGGAGATCTGACCAACGGGAAGAGAGGAGGCTGTTATTCGTATGTTTCCCACAGACGGCGCCAATCTGTTACCGCTGAATCTGGTGTGGGGGTAAACAGATAGAATTTGTGAGTTCGTGGAAAAACCTGAATAGCAGATCCGAACCTGTTCCGCCGGAGTTGGACCGCTGACTCCCGCCGTTCACCTGCAAGGAAGTGCGAGACACCGGGGTTGATCCCGGTGACGCACCCTCCGACGCTCTTGTCAGTAATCAGGGATGATTAAGAAAGAGCTTTTATTGGAAAAGTATTGATTACCTTGTAACAGTGGTAGGTTGGAGGTATTTATAGTCGCCATGGGGAGTTGATTAGGGATCTGATTTCCTGTGATTCTGTTAGGAGTAAAATCCTCATAATCAGTTTAGGAAACTGATCCCTAATTCCCGGTGAGAGGATAACTGTGGATCAGGCCCGTTGATTTAGTCAAATCAGAGACCCTGATTTCCTCTTGCTGGTCTGGGTTCGTCTCGGGTCGGGACCCGTACCCAGTTGAGGTGGATCCGTTCGCGGGTTATTGGATCTGTGAGAAGGAGACCCAGTACCCGTTTCGGACCCATTTGTATGTGAAATTACCGTTTTACCCCCGAGCTTTAAGATTCGTGTCCGATGTGAACGGCCCTAATTTAATCCTATTTTTAGCCATATCACTGCCCACCAAGGGTCTTACGCATCCGAGGCTACCTCTTCCTCCTGACCCTATACCAGCGAGGGAAACTCCTGATCCCCAAATATAATTTGGGGCAATACATAACTCCTGATCTCCAAATATAATTTTGGGCCAATATATAACTCATGTTCCGCAAATATAAAATTTGGGACAATATATAGCTCATGTTCCCTGGTGTATCCCGGGCCTTTGGGGTCTAGCCCAAACCCCTAGGAGATTGTGCGGCACCGCAATATTAAATTTTTTCCTTTATATCTCCGTATATAAATATATATCTCCTTTGTATCTCCATATATAAATATATGCCTCCTTTATAAGATAACATGAATGTATCTCCTTTATAATATATATCTCCATATATCTCCTTTATAACATATCTCCTTCATAATATAACTCCTTTATAATATATTTCTGTATATCTTCTTTATAATATAACTCCATATATCTCCTTTATAAGATAACATGAATGCATATAACTTCATTAAATTCGTAAGCATATACAAGTCATTAATCTCATCAATTATCGTATAAAATTTTCATTTATCACCCACACGTCACAAACACATCATGCCAATTTCACATTACATTATCACATAAATTTCCAATTTGTCACCCGCATATCACATATACATCATACCATTCATTTCATCATATTATCACATCACATTATCACATCACGTTTTTATATATCATATAGACATCGCCATTAATTTCATTGTCTTAACACATCACATGATCACGCATCGTGCACACACCATGCTTTTCATCTCATCACATTAGATATATACACGTACATATATCCATATCAGTATAACTCCTCAAATTTTAAATCTTACAACCCCATATATACATAATTTATTCTATATCATACATATGAATTTCTTTACCCCGTACACCTTACACATCACACACGACAATCTTAATTTAAAATTTTCATAGCACATCATATACATTAAATAGAAGAGATCATACTCACCTGAGAAAATGCAAAGATCAGCGGTTTAGGCTCTCTGCTATTCCCCCAAACTCGCTTTCTCTTCCTATTACCAAGTTTTGACACTAATTAGAGTTAAATATTTTCAAATCACTCATAACTAACAATTAGAATTATTTTAATCTCTCATAGGCATTTCACTGAACGCCTGGCATGCATTATACATATGCACACACTCACAATTCTATTAATTATGTCATAAGCCTATAAATTCTTCCAAAAATTATTCTAAATTATTTCTCATAATTTACAACAAAGTCTATTTTTAATCTCTAATATATTTAAGTCATAAACTCTTTTAATTTTAAACCCAAAACCCTAACTCTTTTCAATCTTACCATTACCATGCCCAATAAAGAATTAATCACTTCTAACATAAAGATTATCTCCTAATCTCCCTACTAACCGAATTCTCTTGTCAAAAATTAAAAGCATACAACACTATACAATTTAATGAAATAAATTCTCACCTTCCAAGAAGCCGATTCGAAAACCAATGCCAGGATGTTGAAGAGCGCCCTCAAATTCACTAAAACCCTCTAAAAATTTCGTTAAATTGCCAAGAATTCATGGGTTTCGAAAAAATTAGAAAATGAAGAAGGAAAGAAGGGTGGTCGGTTGCGATGGGTCTGGACGTAGGGCTGCAAACAAACCAAGCTATTCGCGAGCTACTCGGCTCGAGCTCAATCAAAGCTCGGCTCGTGTCAAGCTCGAGTCGAGCTCGAGCTCGAAAGTGAGCTCAATACGCAAATGAGCCAAGCTCGAGCTTGAAGGTACGTGGGTTTTAGGCAGAACCTCGCGAATATTCAGCTCAAACTCGGTCAAAGCTCGGTCAAAGCTCGACTCGTGTCGAGCTCGAGCCGAGCTCGAGCCTGAAAGTGAGCTCGATACATAAACGAGCCGAGCTCGAGCCTCAAGGTATTCGGCTTGACTCGGCTCGTTTGCAACCCTATCTGGATGGGAGTGAGGGGAGAAGGAGAAAGGGTAAGTTTTGTAAATATCTTGGGGGGAAATTAATTATAAACCCCCCACTGACTATTTTATTATTTATATGCCCTTATAACTCTTTTTTTTAATAATAAAATCCAATAAAACCCGCTCCACCGAATAAATAAATAAATTAAAGACTGTATATATAATAAATTGCACATTTGTGCAAAATAATAACAATAACAATAATATCTATTAAAAATAAAAGTGTAACCCCCTGTTTCAGTTGTACTCATTTTATTACGTGAATTTTTGTACTTTAATTTTCTGATCAATTTTTATTTATTTTCTTCTCTTTGGACTTTTTATCGGATATTATTTCATTCTTATTAGATATCAAATATTTATCTAATCCATTCTAAATTTTTGCGATTTTTCAATTGGAGTTTAAATTTAAACCCTGATTAATCCTAATCCTAATCCTAATCACAATCTAACTCCCTAATCTTAATCCAACAACCAACCTAACTCTCCTCTCCTACACTTTATTTTCTTCCTCTCCTACACTTTATTTTCATCCTCTCTACACTTCTTTTTCTCCCTCTCTATAATCTCTACTTCTCCACTTCTCCATACGACCAATCTCTATCGCTTTTTTTCTCCTACTCTACTGCCTCCACCACCCCTACTACTGTTTACTCCTTTCTAATCCGTCAACCCCCTCTTCTGTCTTCTTTTACATTTTCAACTACACTACTGCCTCCATCCCTCTCTCTGTATATACAAGTGGAACCATTTTCCTGTAAGTCTCACCCTTTTTCCTTCAAGTCTCGCCCTGGATGCTGTAAGTGACTCAATGACAATTTGAGACTTATGCTAACATCAGTATGTTGATTATTCTTTGAACACGTGTTTCCGTACAAGGATGCTACGTATCCCAAACCTACACGTGAGTAAGGGAATGCAAACACTTTGGTTGATGAACCAGGACATGATAATGATGAACCTAGACGAAGTAAACAGGCTAGAACATAAAAGCCATTTGGTCCTGACTTTTTAACGGCCTTTCTGTTAGAGAATGAGCCCAGAACATTCAAAGAAGCCATGTCTACGTCTGATGCTCCTATATGGAAGGAAGCAATCAAAAGTGAAATATACTTGATCATGCAAAATCATACATGGGAGTTGGTCGATTTTCCTTCTGGGTGTAAAGCTCTAGGAAGCAAATGAATTTTCAAGCAGAAATTGAAACCAGATGGTTCAATAGAGAAACATAAGGCGAGACTTGTGGTACAAGGATTTAGGGAAAAGGAAGGTCTAGACTTTTTGATACTTATTCTCCGGTCACAAGAATAACTTCCATGAGAATGCTGATAGCTATTGCAGCTCTACGTAACCTCAAAATACATCAAATGGATGTCAAAACCACATTTCTAAATGAGAATTTAGAAGAAGAAATATACATGAAATAACCTGAGGGTTACATAGTTCATGGATAGGAAAACAAGGTGTGTAGGCTTGTAAAATCCTTGTAAGAACTGAAACAAGCTCCAAAGCAGTGGCATGCAAAATTTGACAATGTTATGATGTCAAATGGTTTCAAAATAAATGAATGTGACAAGTGTATCTACATCAAAGATACTCCAAATGGATATATTCTGGTGTATCTGTATGTAGATGACATGCTAATTATTGGTAGCAATAATGACATTATCAAACAAACTCAGAAAATGCTTAGTGGTAAGTTTGATCTGAAATATTTAGGAGTCGCAGATGTCATACTAGGAATCAAATTTTCCAGGATATCTGAGGGAATTACTTTATCTCAAGCTCATTACGCTGAGCAAGTACTTGAAAGGTTCAAGAATTACTCCAATGGGACTGCCAAAAGTCCTGTGGATCCCAGTCTTCACTTGTTCAAAAATACGGGTGACAACATATCACAATTAGAATATGCACGTGTAATCGGTAGTCTGATGTACTTAACAAATTGTACAAGACTAGACTTGGCACATTCAGTAAATGTAATGAGCCGCTACACAAGTAATCCAGGACGAAGTCGCTGGAAAGGAATAACTAGACTATTGAACTACTTGCGACATAGTTATGGGCTGCATTACATCAAATATCTAGTAGTACTAGAAGGCTACAGTGATGCCAACTGGATATCGGACTCCAAGAACTCCAAATCCATAAGTGGGTATGTCTTCACTCTTGATGGTGCAGCTATATCATAAAAATCCTCTAAACAAACGTTACTGGCCAGATCCACCATGGAATCTGAATTTATTGCTTTAGACAAAGTGGCAGAGGAAGCAGAGTGGCTTCGAAACTTTTTAGAGGATATTCCTATGTGGAAAAAACCGGTGACTGCTATATGTGTACACTGTGATAGCCAATCGGCTATAGCAAGAGCACTGAGTTGTATGAAAAATGGTAAGTCTCATAATATCAGAAGGCGACACAAAACCATTAGACAATTGCTCTTAAATGGAATAATCTCTATAGAGTATATAAAATTGGCCGACAACCTAGCGGATCCATTTACTAAAGGTTTGTCATGAGAGCAAGTTGTGAAATCATCAAGATGAAGGGGTTTAAAGCCTATGACGAAAGAGGATACTTGATAGAAACCCTACTAGGAATTGGAGATCCCAAGATCTAGGTTCAAGAGGACAACTAAATCTTGTTGAATCGACGTGAGCACTGAGAGAATAAAATCTCCTACCCACTCTTAGGATGATAAAACAATGCTGCCTGCAAAGGGTTAGGATTAGCTTGGCTTTTAATGATTCCCATAGCTTTGAAATAAAAGTGGGATATGGCAGGATACTCTTTATGGAGAATCAACTTGTGAGTGTGAAATGGGGCCGTTTCTAAGAGAATGAAGAGAGACTACATTCTCCAAGTTCACTCACGATCAACTAGGGTTGTTCAAGGCCAAAATGAACACAACAAGAGAACCTATTTCTGTGAGGAGATGAAACAGTGTGATAATTATTGTCTAGGTTCACATCAAAGCCCAGGTAGTTCAAGACATCATGTTCACTACCTGGTCAAGTGAATCCGATGGCTACTACTAAGGGTGGTTCAAAGTTGAAAAATTACTACCATTCTTGATGCAGTGATTTTCTGATTGTACTCTCAATTTTTTTTCTATCATGTCTTTTTCTGTCATGTCTGAATTTCATAGTCTTGTAATTTCCATTCATATGGGGGATTGTTGAAAATATTTTTGGGATATTTTTCGGGCCGGATTCTGGTGGGCTCCGGCCACCGGCTGCACCGGAAAGTGATTGGATTACGTTCCTCTTGCCGAGTACTATTCCGTAATGTACTCATTTGCCAAAAATGGTTTCCATATGAATGAGAAATGTAGGTCTAAAGTTGGGTACTCGAAATGTACTAACTTGGGAATTTGGAATGGATAGTCCCACATCGGAGGATGGGAAAGATTTCTCTAGTATATAAGCTAAAGAAATTGACTAAAGGGTGTAGCCCTGGGGTTACCACTAACGTGTAGTGGAGAGAGGACCTAGCAAAAATTATCAACACACGCGCGCGCACGCCCGGTCCCGGCCCCGGCCCCGGCCTCGGCCTCGACTTCGGCTTCGGCTTGGTTTGGTTTGCTCCGGCCTCGACCTCGACTTCAGCTTCGTCTTGGTCTGGTCTGGTCTGGTCTAGCTGGCTTGGCTTGGCTTGGCTTGGCTCTGGGGTTACCACTAACAGTAATTTCCCCAGTTTACTGTTGAGGCTTTTCAAATCCTGTAACTGGTACCATTAATCTGTAACAGTAGAGTAATGGCTCATCAGTTACGTTTTTTGAACCATTACTCTGCTATTACAGAGTAATGGATCCTTCAGTTACTCCTCTTCTCCTATAAGTCCAGTAATTTTTGTCTGCTAGTATACAGAGTTTTGAAATCCTGAATCTCCTTCTTCTTCCTCTGAGTCAGAGTCTGATAGTGCAACACGGCTACTGGTTCGCTGATATCTCTGAAGCTAGGGTGCTACTCTTCAGGGAAAGGTAATACAGTTATATCCTGGGAGGCAATTCGTCAACCACCGTCACACTATAGGGTGAATTTTGCTTTATGGACAGAGATCTTAATCTCGACTCTATATTGAAGTGTCTGGTCTGTTTTTTTATTTCCTGTAATTGTATTTCTTCACAAACATTGTTAGCAGTTTCCTATTTTATGAAATTCAAGTTCTAACACACCCGTCCTTCACCCTTAGCCAACAGCACCACCCTTTGCTGCCTCATCCCCTCCTCACCCCGACAGCCATCAACACTACCGCCATCTCATCCCTTGCTGTCCTCAACCCCCCACACCCGACCAACACCATCACCAACAACTCCACCATTGACTTCATCAACGCAACACCTCGTTGCTGCCATATTGCTGTCGTTGCTGACTCTTGAGTCGTGCGACCCCGCCAAGCCATCATCGCTTCTTTTCTCCCCATCGTTCTTTCCCGTTGTAATCTTCGTAAGAGGCAAGCATTTTCTTAAAACTCATAGCAAGTAGTTCTTTTCTTTTATTTTCCCTATCAAATTATAATGTCAAAATTCAATTCGCATTCTATATCATGTCTTGTTAATTTACAAAATTCTCGAATCATATATCATTGACTCGTTTCGCTGTCGACTAGCTCTTAAGTTAATCCTTGTCAACCCTTCCTTCCATGTTCCCTCGTTGCATGCACAATCATAATCACTAGTTCATACGAATACCATGCTATATAATTAATTATAATAAATTGTAAATTGGTGATTGATTAGTGTTTTGTTGCATATTAGAGATTATAAACTTAACATTATGAATCAAGATTCTTTGGATACGTACTTGATAAGATCGGATTAAATTTTTGTACACGAATACGAATGTAATTATGGTTATAAATTCTATCTTGTGAATATAGATTTTAAAATAAGAAGCATTTGATTTCTACCATGTCATTTGTCTGATTTTGTGTGGAGATCTGTACCTTGTCCCTATTACCAAAATTAGAACACTATGTGTATCTTGTAGCCCTCTGAGTGTAGAATCCAAATTATCTTTCGGTTTCACAAACCGACTTGTATGTTGTGAGATATTTAAGTTTTAGTACTGTAATGTCTAGATTTATAGATTTTCTGATTGAGATATATCGTCCCCGTAAACTAGTGGAACTAGGAATTCATTGCTGTAATTATAAGATGATGAAATCATATATACTGATAGACATCATCAAGAATCAGATTATGATTATCGTATAAATTTATTAATGTTTTTTAGTGGAGTTATAGGCATGAGAATTTAAGCTTATGTTGCTGCCTAAACATTATATCTGTAAAGAATTGACTAATATGCATAACTACTTATCATGTGAATAGGCATTGGATTCTGTAGGGAATCTACTTTCTAGAACCCTTGACGGAATTGATTTTGCTTTCCTGTATAAGAGGGAAGTGAATTTAGTGCCATCATGTATTACTGTCCAAAATCATATTTTGTGTTCTTGAACTGTATGTGTAATACCCCGCAAAATAGCATATGGCTATTTTTGCACTGTAATCTGTGCACGTATGAGTATTGCACACGATTACATATTTTTCGAGGAAATTATCAGTTAAATTGGGAGATTTTCGACACATGAGTTGTTCTGAATTCGATAAGGTAAACTCGGAATATCGTCTCGACTAAACTGTGGTTTTGTCCCAATTGTTTTGACCAGATAATTTTTGGGAGAAAATTATAATTTCTATAAAATATGTATTTTTATAGGATTTTAATTTATATGTATTGGTTATTTCGATTAAGCTAGTGCTTGAATTGAATGTGAGTTGTATTTGTGCACTAGGGTATGGTAACCTAGGGTATGGTGACCTAGGGTTCCTTGACCCAGCATAGGGTTAGGAACCCTAGCATCATGATGATCATGGCTTGATCTTGATGAAGATCCAATGGTGGATAAAATTCACCATGTGTTATGTGGGTATGTTGACTTATGGAATAGGAAGTTTCCAAGGACTTTCAAGGAAGCTTCCATGAAGCTTCTACTTGGAAAGTTGGCACCCCATCTCACCATACATTCTCCCAAAACCCTAGCCCTCCCATCCTAGCCCTCCACCTCTCAAAATCCGGCCATACACTCCAAACCCTAGTCCTCCATCTCCTATAAAGACCCTACTCCACTTCACTTCTCATTCCTTCTTCTTCTTGACTTGGGATTGCTTCAAAAAAAAAAAAGAGAAGAAGAAATAAAAAAAGTAGAGAAGGAGAAGTAGGAAAAGGAGGAAACCTTGAGTAGTGGTAAAGGAGAAGAGTGGTAGAGAAGGAGGAGGTATTGGCCAAAGCTTCTACAAAAGCAAAGGAAGGAAAGCAAGCAAAGCTAGGAGCCAAGCTACAAGGAAATTTGGCAAACTTTAAGTGGGTGATCTCTTCAACTCTAAACTTGGAATTTATTTTCTTTTGAGTATGAAATGGATGTTTAGTGGCAGTAGGCATGATGTAGTTACCATGTATGAGCATGTGAAGTGCTAGGGAAACATAGTTGTATGGTAAGAACAACTTCTTCCTTAAGCTGGTTAAGAAGCATGATTGTGAGGGTATATTGGGGAATTTCTTACGCCCAAACGGTTTGGAATCTTGGGCTAAAATTTTGGGACGTTGTTCTTCTATGTATGTAGAATATCCATGATTTTTTTTTCATAATAATTGGATGCATTTTAGTAGCCCAAACAGCGGGTCCAAGTCCGGACAGTAAGCAGCCAGAATGGCTGCTGGCTGTGATGATTTTTGTGTGTCTTTCCGATTTTATATCTCGGAAATGACATAGCATTTTAAGCTGGAAATTTTTTTGGACTCTCTGGTATGTGTCTAAAATCACAGTCTTAAATTTCGTAATTTTCTGAGATCGTTTGATGCCCCGAAAAAATAGTAGAACGCGACTGGTCTGTATGTGTCGGCTGAAGCTGACTGTGTTTTGGGCTGAAGTTCAAAAAGCCATAACTTCGTGTACGTTTATTATTTTGCTATGAAATTTTGGGTGTAGCTTGGGGTATGAGTCTACTTCATGAATCTCAAATTTTAGATTTTTTAGAGATCATTTGACGAGGTTTCAAAAGTGATGAGTGAGGGGCAGTAAATAACCTGCTGAAAAAGAACAGCTGAAAATATTGCTATGTTTGAGGAGTCATAGATCTTTGTGTGAAATGAATTTGAATGCGAATTTTGGACACAATAAAATGGTATATGTGGAGATTGAGAATCTCAAATTTCATGAGCATTGGACTTAAGTTTGATTTATTATTTAATTTTGAAGTAGACTATGTTCGGCCTAGTGCAAGTAGTCTAGTCCATGAAGATGGATATTCCTGGACTTATCGGTTAAGAATTTGGACGACTGGACAACTAGAGATTTGCAGTAGGGAGTCATAGATTTCTAACCCAATTGGAATTTTATAATTCCAGTGTGTAGGTTGGATGTTATGATTTTCTAAAGTTGGGATAGATCCGGCCTTGTCGAGGGAATGTTTGCTAGAGAAATCAACTTCTCCCTTGTTGTGCACCCGATGGAAATAGGTATCTTGAGGACCCTAAGGATTGAATCTAAGGATGTGTCCAACTAGGAAGTTAAAATAGACACTCCCAGCTTTCCATAGGACCCGGGGTCGAGCAGTTCCGATGAGCGTAGCTGGGATTACAACTACTGCTATCTCTTAAACTGTTCATTGGACAATTGATGAGGAACCATCTGCATACTGCAGTGTGGCGATCATGAGCTATCGGGTTTTACTGATGTCTTAGCAATTCATTTGGAACTAGGATAAGTTCCTGTGCTTAATACTCATGATGGACATGAGTGAGTTGGGACATAGCTCTGGTCGATTGTGTTTGGTGTCTCGATGCCTGAGTCTGTCAATAGTCAAGAATTGATGGTTATGTGTGTACTTACCTTCCTTGAATTGTATTGCATCATCGGGGCGCCGTTGGACCACTCGCTGAAGGTCAAGGGCTAAGACTAATTGATCGCGGACCTGTGAAGGTATTGGAAATCAGTGGATGTAATTTCTGTGATGATTGTTGTCTAACAGACCAGACAGACTCGACATGGTTGATCGACACCAAGTGTGATCTGGGTAACAACTTGTCTTCAGTAACTGCATTGATTAGGTTTTCCTTTTGTTTTCGCTCGAAGACAGAATTGGTGTTAGGGGTGATTCCCTATAATCCAACTCGTCTGAGAATTAGCTGTAGGTGGTGATACTATGGGTTGTCTCTTCCTGTCATTAAGGATACGTGTTGCTGCAAGTATCTTGCACTGTTGATTCCTGAGGTACCGTGGTAAGGACGGATGGGATCCGGGCACATGCTAGTGGACACGAACGGGTCGTATGGGATACGACGTTATAGGTATGCTGCGGTATATCCTTAAGTTCGTCACGGCTGTTGACCGCAGAACGGTGGGACCGTTGACTACAAAGCGGTGGGACCGCACATCTTAAGTTCGTCACGGCTGTTGACTGCAGAACGGTGGGACCGTTGACTGCAAAGTGGTGGGACCGCATATCTTAAGTTCGTCACGGCTGTTGACTGCAGAACGGTGGGACCGTTTACTACAAAGCGGTGGGACCACATATCTTAAGTTCGTCGCGACTTTCAAGGAGGGTCTGAGGCAATGATGATCGGTGACAATGGGCAGCGCCTCGAAGCATTTATGTTAATTATCTCCTCAACCAAGTCATACTATCAGGAACAGAAAGTAGACCCAATTAGAATGTATTGCATGACGAGGGATTGAACCCTATATTTAGGAAAATGAACTCCTTGGAAGGTATGTAGTATGGGATGCATACATTTCCATCGAAGTTGATTTTGGGAAAGTATGCAGTATGGGATGCATGCGTTCCCAATGAATCGCATTAGAGTAAGTGCATCATGTGCATTCTTGTTTCGTGCATTAGATTAGACTGTGTCATGTTTTGGCCTGGAACGAATGAAGTATGGGATGCATGCGTATCCAGAATCCCAAGGTTGCTTGTATTACAATAAGGCAGGTGATCAGTGCATTAGTTGTTAGACCATGGCATACACAAACACTAGAAAATTAGGATGCACATTTTCCTTTTCATTCAAGACGGATTGTGGATGCCAGTTTGGAGATCGCTGTTTTCTTATCAGCATTGCGTCAGTAGAATTACTGACGTACCCCACATTTTAGGTACATCAATATCAGGTCACGAGTGTGGGAGAGCCCAAGATCAGCAGGGCATCCAAGGGGGATGGCAGTACGTGCCTACCATTCGAATGGGGCAGAAATATTAGTGTCGCGCAGCAGAAGACTCAAGCCGAGGGGCAAGTCCCAGAGAAACAGATAGACCACTCAGCAGAGTTATCAGCAATGACTAATCGATTGCTGATCTGGAAGACAACTGACAGCTTTGCCAGAGGAGCCTGAATATTCTTGTGATCAGTTGTAATAAGTTATGTAATTTGTATTTCTTGTTCAAGGACATTTTGATATTGTAATTATTGATGTAATAACTCTAATGGCAATAAAAGTGTTTAAATTTCCATGTTATTTACTGTGTTGAGATGCATTTGAAGGCAAAGATTCTGGTTGTGTCACGGATGTCCGGTATTGGGGATCCGGGGCATCACAGTATGTATATTGTTATTCATGCTTAATAAATTATACTAATATAGTGGATTGATAGAACAATTTCATGTCATGCATTTGCACCTATCATTCGAAACCTTTTGTATTACCATTTTGTCGTATATCATACATTTGCGTCTCCTCTTGTTACTCTCCAGTTTATCGTCTTGATACTATTATCATATGCATCGTTATCATCATAGTTACTGCTATTGTTTTGGATGACAGAACTAAGTGCAACATGGAACGAAGTGCCACATAAAACTAAGTGCCACATTGAAGGTAATAGCAGGGGCCACCTCTAAAATCCATGGGGGGCACCTCTATATAACAATATCCAAAGTAGTGACATGATAAAAGATTGACAAGTCGGGGTATAAAGGGAACGACTTAGTAGTGGACAATATAGAAGAGTGTACTCGGAAGGGGACTCGTGTTTCCCACATTATTGTTATCGATCATTGTTCATCATTTATTGTTTATTGTTATTGGAAGGCCATTATCGTCATTGTTATTGAATAACCCGAGTACATAATCCTGTAGACCTCGCCATTTGAGTCCAAATGTTCATTTGATTGTTATGCACCCGAACTTGTGGTATGGGACACAAGATTGCATGCATTAGATAGATTAATAAAAGATTGATAGGCCTAAGTTTGACAATGAGCATCGACACTTTCATTAATTATCATCGACCATTGCATCATTGATTATCGAGTATTGCTCACTGACTATTGTTTATTGACCACTGTATATCAATTGATTATACCTCACAGTTATGATTACATTATCTTACTGTCATTACTTGTATTGTACATGATCATATCATCCCAATATTTGTATTGCTTTTTCTTGCTTTATTCTATATTGTATTTTACTATTTGTTACTACTTGTTGCCTGAAATTTGCTCTAACGGACCCCCTCCCTCAGATGATGTTTATGCAGGTACTGATGAAGAAATAATAGAGGGATTCGGTGAGCAGGCCTTCCAGTCATTATTCATCGTTTATTGTTTATTGTTATTGGAAGGCCATTATCGTCATTGTTATTGAATAACCTGAGTACATAATCCTGTAGACCTCACCATTTGAGTCCAAATGTTCATTTGATTGTTATGCACCCGAACTTGTGGTATGAGACACAAGATTGTGTGCATTAGATAGATTAATAAAAGATTGATAGGCCTAAGTTTGATAATGAGCATCGACACTTTCATTAATTATCATCGACCATTGCATCATTGATTATCGAGTATTGCTCACTGACTATTGTTTATTGACCACTGTATATCGATTGATTATACCTCACAGTTATGATTACATTATCTTACTGTCATTACTTGTATTGTACATGATCATATCATCCCAATATTTGTGTTGCTTTTTCATGCTTTATTCTATATTGTATTTTACTATTTGTTACTACTTGTTGTCTGAAATTTGCTCTAACGGACCCCCTCCATCAGATGATGTTTATGCAGGTACCAATGAAGAAATAATAGAGGGACTCGGTGAGCAGACCTTCTAGTCGACTGCGATGAGATTTCCATATTATCTTATTTCATTCTAGTTGCTATTCTATCTGGTTAGTCATAGAAAATTGGAAATCGTTTTGTATTCATTTCAGTACATTGTATTCCCGGACGTTTTGACCCGAAATTTATGTTTTCCATATGATATGATAGTTATGTTTGAGGATTATTTATTTTATTTCCTGTTTATGTGATCATTTTATTAGTTGTGTGGATGTGTTCATAATTATATTGTTGAGTTATAACTACACAGCTTATGGATGATGTGTGTCATCCACTAGGCTTTAGTTATGTGCTTGTACTTTCGTATTTTGGAAAGTGGAGCGTGATAGAAAGAGCTTCATATTCAAGGACACTTGCCAACTTAATTTGAATGGGGTATCCATTAGTAGCTCCATTTTATTGTGTTTTTTCATTCCTTGACTTGAGAGATTACTCAAGCCAAAGCCAAGTCTAAGCCAAAATTTATCTATGAAAATTTTTGCCATCACTTCAAAATAGTTGTTTCCCTTTTTCTTTTTATGCGAAATGCAAAAAATATTAAAGAAAACAATTATTAATCTTTACGTAGTATAGTTTTTTAAAAACTATGCAATTTTGCACATGAATACACTAGTATTTTATAATTGGAGGGAGATTTTTTTTTTTTAGTAATTAATATTTTTTCCTTTTTTTAGTAATAATTTTGACTCAATAATTAATCTTTTTATTATTAGAGAACTAGTAATTTACACTTACACGTGTGATGCACATCTTAATAAATATAGTTTTTTAAAAGTAAAAAATTGGATTTAGTATAGGTTTAAACCTAAGACCTCTTTTATCATAGTTATGCGCATGCATTACATGCATTGATAGATTTACAAACGACACTAAGGCCTTCTCCCATTATAATATTAGAGATTAGAGATAAGGGGGCTAGAGTGTCACCCTAGCTAATTTAGCTAAAAAGACATCTGAAAACCCATATTTGACCATCCAAAATTAAAATACAACCATCAATGTGATCTACATCAAAAAAAATTATTTGTGTACAAAATTTGAAATGAATTATGCAAGTTTTGACCACTTACCATGCAACATTAAAATAGAGTAATTCTACACCGTTTATAAAACGCCAATTTTTTCATCGCATAATAAATGGTCAAATCTAATCAAATTCATTTGAAATTTTGCATGCACTTATCTTTTATGGTGTAGACCACATCTAACCGTGTAAAAAAAAATAATTGTAATGCACGCTCCGAAAATCTGGCACAAAAAATAAATTCGAGACACACCTAGAATCTTTTGCTTAAATTGAATACATAAACATAATATAATACAAAAAAATGCATAAATCTTACTTCAAGTCCAAATCACTTGGATTAATAAGATAAAGGGCTCAGGATGTCACACTTCTATACTTATACTTCATGCACTCTTACCTGCAAAACACAATTTGTGGGTTCGTCAGCTTGTGAGGCTGACAGTAAAAATCATAACAGCTTTAACTAACTCTCAAACACACAACATAATAGAAATAAAACTTGATTCAATGTATTAAATGTAAATGGAAAATAGTAAGTTATATAATATCGTACGAGTGTGTATGGAACTAACTTACTAAAGTGTCTAAAATATACTTACTATGCTAACATGCACAGTTCAAACATGGACAATTCAATTATTCTCTTTTAATGCACGCTTGTTTGGAACGATATGCCGCTCATACAATATAGTTTCCGAATGCAAGCTACAAGCGTTTCTTCTCATTACAGGGTTCAATCCCTCGTTTATGCAATGCCTAAACCCAATGAATGTCCTCCAACGCGTAATCACGTGTAAGTCGCACCCTCAAGGTATTAGAAAGAACATGCATACCCTTAGCCCACACACTGTAAGCTCTTTCACGTGTCCATCCTTAGTCATGAACCCTAGAAAGTCGATCTTACATCTCCCAGGATATTGGAAAGAATAGGCATACCCCTATCCCACAAATAGTAAGTTTTTTCACGAACATATCCTCAGTCACGAACTCTAGCAAGTCGATCTCACGTAACTACAGACATAGGAAGGCATACCCCTAGCCCACACACGCAGACTTAACGGGGATATCCTCCTGTCCTGAACATTCCAAGGAACCGCAAGCTCTTTACTGGCATTTTTTGCGAACCTGACATGCATACCCCTAGTCCACACACGTGGATTTACCAGGCATATCCTCAGTTCTCGAACCTCTAGGAACCACAAGTTCTTTACCGGACAAGTTCGTCATTATTTCTATCATATCCTCTAGTGCAAAATATTAACTTAACTAATGCAAGATCTTAGTTTAAATGATACAAAATATAATATGGACTTAACAATCCCTATTCCGGTCTTTATATTTCGCATAAATTAGAATCTTGGTCATACCGAACCTATTCCACTCCTCTTCGGAGTTCTTAAACTCTTGCCGGACTCGGACATCACCTAAGTCACAATTATTTCCAGTCCCATATATAGAATCCACTATTTGAATGTTCACCTATCTTTGGACAATAACACAATGGTCTTACAAAGATCATAGAAATTTCATTACTTATCAGAAAATTGGTTTCTTAGTTTCATATTAAATCTAAATGAGTCTACTACAACATTGTAGTTAAGAACATCTAAATTTAGCCACAATTAATCTGTCTAAATCCATTTGCAAATCAGTATGTTCAGAATCCAAAATTTGCAACTCAACTACTTATAAAAATCACAGACAATCCCACACTCCTTGGAAATTGGATTTCTTATACTCGAAAGAAAGATTAATGAATCTAATTCAAATTCTTAGTTTGGAGTTTCCTCATAACACTGCATCTAAGATGTTAAAATGATATTAAAAAACTGAAAGATATACAAATGTCCAGAATTCAGCAAAATTGTCAATAAGTTCTAAGTTCGAATTTATTAAAAATACTAAACGATATTTAAAACTAATGAGTTTTTGTGAACATATAGTAGACATATACTAGATCCACATATTAAAAGTTCAGCATCCAATTTCATATATTTAGAGAGAAATGATTTTTGGAAGTAAGTATGAAATTCAGCTATAATTATGAAATATGTTATGTTTCCTTTCTAAACCAGTAATGTGTTCAGATTTTAGTAAAATACCAAATGACATCCAAAAGTTATGAAATTTTGAGGAGATGTTATAGACACATACCGGATACACATATAAAAATTTCAGCCTTAAATTCCATCAATTTAACGAGAAATAAGTTTATGAAGTGAGGCCAAATTTCAGGATAGAAACTATAAAAAAGTTTCTAAGTTAATTATATCATAATATCAAACAATTAATTAACAACAATTAACACACATAATCGAACAACAATTTATGGATAATCTAAGCATGAATACTCAATTTATATAGATTATCTAGTATGCACACATCCTACAATATAAATATAATTGGTTAAAGTTGTTACCCACTTAATCGTTTCCAAATTCGATTGCTTATAGGCTCGAGTTGGTGTAGCTATTACGATGCTGACTCCTCGTGCACGTAAAAACTACTCAACTCGTCATTTTGCTCCACTTCGTGCTTGCTTCTGGCAAGCGTAGAAGAAGAAGAAGATTGCAGGAGATGAGGTGCGTGGTGTGGTAGTGTGGTGTATTGGAGTTGGAGTTTGAATAAGAAGGAACTTTAGGTTGCGGTGGAGCTTCGGGTGATAGCTTGGAGCTGGATCTCAGTTTTTTGGGTTTGGGTGGTGGTCGCAGTGAGGAAGCCTCGGGGCTGCGATGTTGAGGTGGAGCGGAGGCAGCGTCAGGTGTAGAGAAACTTGGGTGCGCGAGTGCGAAGGAGACAGTGGTGGCTCGAGTGGTGGTCGGGTGTGCAAGGAGAGGGCCTGCGGTGGAGCTCAAAGTGGATGAGAGGGGTGTTGAGGTTCGGGATGGAGTAGGGGAGCTTTGGGAGTTGAAGTGAGGGAGATGACGGAGTGCTGGTTGCAGAGGTGGTGGAGGCTTGCGGGTTGGGTTTTGGGAGCATCAAAGAAGTGGAGTTCAGGGTTTCGGGTGTTGTGGTAGTGGTGGAGGCTGGAAGTGATGGGTTCCATGGATGAAGAAGGAGTTTGGAGATAGAGATGAGATGAAGGAGATGGGCTTTGGTCGGGTGCTGTGGGTTTTGGAGAAGAAGATGAGGAAGGAAAATGGATGAGAAAGGCAGTGAATTGTATGTTGTATACACACACGCATGAGAGAGAGAGGGTGGCTGTAGAGAATGAGAAGGGGAATAAGTTTTGGGTAAGAATATAGTGAATGTAGGGAGTAGGCAGTAGGGGAGGCGTGTGATTTGCTGTGGAATGAGAAGTCATTTAAATTAGTGAATAGGAAAATGTATGGTTGACTGTGAATGAGGTGGGAAGGGGTTTAGGTTAGTGTTACCGCTGATTCTGGTGTGGGGGTAAACAGATAGAACTTGTGGGTTCGTGGAAAAACCTGAATAGCAGATCCGAACCTGTTCGTCTGAGTTGGGCAGTTGAGCTCCCGCCGTGCACCTGCAAGGAAGTGCGATACACCGGGGTTGATCCCGACGACGCACCCTCCGACGCTCTTGTCAGTAACCAGTGATGATTAAGAAAGAGCTTAAGTTGGAAAAAGAGTGATTACCTGGTCACAGTGGTAGGGGAGAGGTATTTATAGTCGCCATGGGAGTGATTAGGGAGCTGATTTCCTGTGTAACTGTCAGGAGTAAAATCCTCCCAATCTGTTTAGGAAACTGACCCCTGATTCCCGGTGAGAGCAAATCAGGCCCGTTGATTCGGTCAAATCAGTGACCCTGATTTCCTTTTGCTGGTCTGGGTCTGTCTCGGGTCGGGACCCGTACCCAGTTGGAGTGGATCCGTTCGCGGGTTATTGGATCTGTGAGAAGGAGATCCAGTACCCGTTTCAGACCCGTTTGTATGTGAAATTACTGTTTTACCCCTGAGCTTCAAGATTCGTGCCCAATCTGGACAGTTCCGATTTAACCCCATTTTTAGCCATATCACGAGCCCCCCACTCCTAAAGACTGAGTGTGATCAGCCTTTGAGGAGTAGTTTAACTGTTTTCGTGGCTAGTGGAGTTGTATCGGAGTCTGAATGGAGGATTTTGAATCTCGAAGGGGGTAGTGAGGTAATTTTTTGAAGCCATATGCTGTTCTGAAGCCTTGTTTGAAATTTCGGCGGTTTTTATCTATTTTCTCGGATTATTTATTTAACTTTGCGAGGTGTTAACCAATCGTTCGGGGACCTCAACAGTACTTTCTAGGCAATAATTGTTCGTTCAGGGGCTCAAAAATATCCCCCCGAATTTTTAATTATTTTCTAGAATTTTTAGTTAATTTTTCCGAATTTTTAGCAATTTTTCGCAATTTTTAAATAAATAAAACTGTTTAAATAAATAAAAATTGATTTTTAAATACCGATTTATGGCGTGGCGCAATCTGGACCCTTGATCAGTGCCGAGCGTGATTTTCTTGACGATCAGACGATTCCTATTCCTCGGCAGGTAGTTTCTTCATTAACGAGGGTCGGCTCCTCGGTTCCTCGGCTCGTCAGCTCGGCTCCTCGGCTCGGAGTCATCCGAGGTACGTGGCGTCATCTGGGCCGTCCATCTCAGCACGGATCCCCAAAAAATGCTATCTTGTCGTTTAGTGGACGTGGCGAGATCTGAGCCGTCCATCATGACGAGCGCGTTTTTCGACAAGATCCAACGGCTGATATTGGTCGGCATGTTTTTTTACCATATACGAGGGTCGGTTCCTCGTCCACTCGGCTCGGCAGGTCGGCACACGTAGGTTGGAGTCTACCGAGGTACGTGGCGAGATCTGGGCCGTCCATTATGACGAGCGCGCTCTTTGACAAGATTTGATGGCTGAGATGGGTCGGCAGATTTTTTTGCCATATACGAGGGTCGGTTCCTCGTCTCCTCGGCTCGTCCCCTCGGCTCGGAAGTTCGAGGCACCAATGGTTCGGGATCAGCCGAAGTACGTGGCGCGATCCTGGGCGTCCATCTCAGTGCGGATCCCCAAAAAACACTATCTTGTCGTTTAGTGGACGTGGCGAAATCTGAGCCGTCCATCATGTCGAGCGCGCTTTTTGACAAGATCTGACGGCTGAGGATTGTCGGCACGTTTTTTCGCCATATACGAGGGTCGGTTCCTCGTCCCCTCGGCTCGGCAGGATGTTTTGCCATATACGAGGGTCGGTTCCACGTCTCCTCAGCTCGGAAGCTTGGTGCTGTCAGTCAAGGCATGGAGTTGGACATTTTGGAGAATGTCGGCCTTGATGGGTCGTGACCTTCTAGCCCAGTAGCTCGGCTGCTTGGCCAAGCTGTTCGGTAGCTCGGTTAGGCGGGCCGGTGGTAGGCAGTCCGGAAGGTACACGTGGTCGAATCTGGAGCGTCCATCATCGCGCGAATCACGAGGATGGGGTTCAGATCACGAGAAAACGTTATCTTGTCGTTTTGTGGTCGCGGCGCAATCTGAACCGTCCATCGAGTTTTGACACGAATTTTGGAGAGATCCGACGGTGATTTCGCCTCGGAAGGATTTTTCTCCATATACGAGGGTCGGTTCCTCGTCCTCTCAGCTCGGAAGCTCGGTGCGTTGGCCGAGGTGTGGAGACTTAGTAGCTCGGAGCTGTTCTTGAAGAGACTCAGTGGCTCGGTTGCCCAGTCAAGCTGTTCGATAGCTCGGTTCAGCACACCGGTGGCCGAGTCGTGGACTTGGTGATTTGAGGATTCCCTGTTGTTGAAACTGAAACGTCGTAACGCTCCGCTTCTTATTGGGCTTTTTAGATTCCCAAGGCGGCCCAAATGTCGCTTTTGGGGTTATATAAGTTCACTCCCCCACCCCCAAGCTCATTTCTCACTTTTACTCAAAAGATTTCACTTTTACTCTCTGCTCTCTGCTAGTGGCGATCTTTGCTCCAAGGCAGTTGCGCTAGCTGTCGCGTGGGCCAGGCGATTTCCGGCGAGTTCATTCCGACCGTGAACGTCACTTCAAAGGTCAGTCTACTAGCCTTAACTTTTTTTAGAGATGTCAAGAGTGAACTCGGGGAGTGAGGCCTCGTCCTCGGGCAATGATGGTGCCGAGGAGAGGAGGAAGGCGGAGATCCGGAGGAAGGGGAAACAGGTCGCCGAGCCGGCTGCAGCCGAGGCGAGGAAGGAGAAGAAGAAGAGGAGGGTGGCCACTAATCTCCTGTGGTCGAGGTGATCGTGGAGAACCTGAAGCAGGCCCCCGAGATGGGACGATACCCTTCTGTACTGTCCGGGCATTCGGGGGTTAGGCAGCACGAAGGCGATCTTTTGAAGAAAGCGATCTTCGGGCATTCGGAAGTTTGCGAGGAACCCAATCCGGCACTTCCCACCGAGGCAGACGAGATTGGGTCGGTGCTATCTGAGAGGGATCTCCTTCGGATCAGAAAGGGGTTCGCCATCCCTCCAGAGTACAAGTTAATGGTCCCCGGCACTGGGATGCGGGCGAATTCCAAACTTTCATCGTCGGATATGTGCATGTTCGATTTCGACTCCCTAAACGCCGGACTGCGTTTTCCGCTGCATTCCTTCGTTCTCCAAGTCCTCGGATGGTTCTGCCTCGCGCCGACCCATTTTATGCCAAACACATGGCGTCATGTGAACGCCTTTCTGCTCCAGTGCCGCAACACTAAAGTCGAGCCAGACTTGACAGTCTTTCGAGGCCTGTATCGAACAAACCGGATGCACAAGACTGAGCATCGGTACTACTTGGGGCCGAGGAAGGGTGTTAGGATCATAGAAAACCCGGACTCAATTAAAGGCTAGAAAGAAAAGTTCTTCATATTAAGGGGGGAACCAATGCTGCAAATTCCGAGCCGGTGGAAGCCTGAGGTGCCTAAGTTTGCGAGAGTCGACCCCGTGCTGACTGAGGCTGAGGAGGAGGTGGCGAGGAAGATCATGGCCCTCCCCATGTTGAGTTGGAGGGAGTTGACGGAGGAGATGCTGTTTGGGTCTGGCCTTAGCCCCATCGACCCGAGTATGCTCCTGACATCTCGTTTATTTTTGTTTTTCTTTCAAGTCTTTAGCTCGTCTTACTGACTCAGTTTGTGTTTCGTTTGATGCAGAAGCGATGAAGATTGATTTCAATGCCATGATGGCCGACAGGTCCAAAGTGGCCGGCGGCAGGAAGAGGAAGAGGCCGACCGTGGCTGCCTCGTCAGCTCCGCAGCCCAAGGTCGCTCCGACTACCACTCCGCCTCCTCCGACCACCGAGGTGCCTTCGGTGGTGGTTGTTGCCGAGGAGCCCTCGGCGCCTGTGGCATCTGCCCCGGTTGGTGGGGCCTTCGATGTTAATGCGGCGTTGTCGCTCGAGGCTCCGCCATTGACCGATGCGGCCGAGGAGATGCTGACCGAGCAGCATAAGCAGCTGTTCGTGCCGAACTAGCGAGTGAAGAATCACGACGGATTCCTCGGAAACTCGCAGATGTCGGTGCAGGTCGTCAAGCACCTGGCGACCCCGAAGGATAGAGCCGCGCTGAAGGCTGGGGACGGTCGGCGACGATACCTACGAAGTGGCTCGGTCGCTTGTATCGGTAAGTTTTCCATTGTGGATTTCTTCAAGTCTATTACTCGGCTTATATTTTGCGCTTATCGTTGTCTTCATAGGCCACTTGTCACTTCGGCCATCTCCTTGAGACGTTCGCCGAGCAGGAGAAAGAGCTGAAGGCCGCCAGTGACAAAGACAGGGCAGAGAAGGTCAAGGCGGTTCGGCAACTCGAGGCCGAGCAGAGGCGAGTCGAGGCCTTGGAGGTCCGGGTTGCCGATCTTGTGGCCGACCTGGAAAGAGCCAAGGGGCGACTTGATGCAGAGTCTGCCAAAGCCGCGAAGGCTGCCGAGGAGCTGGCTGCGTCGGCGAAGTCTCTGGCCGATGTGAGGACGGAGAAAGAGGCCTTGGCCACGCAGATTAGGGCCGAGGTCGAGGCCGAGGCGAAGGAGCACATGGCCACGAACATGGAGATGTCCTATCAGAGGGCGCTTGACCATGTTCAAGACCGTGTCCCCGGCTTCGAGCGGGTCGGCTACAGGCTGTGGCCGGGGTCACCCTCAGGCGGCGAGGAGGAGGGAGGCGAAGGTGACGAGGGGGAAGGCGACGACAACGAGGAGGTGGAGGTCGACCCTTCGGTGGCAGACCCCCAGGTCGAGGGGAGAAACGAGGGGCCATCTGGCAACGCACCTGTGGTCGAAGCGGCGACACAGATGGACCCTTGATCTCCTCGTAATTTTTTGTATTTTTTGTTTTTTTTTAAAAACAGTGTAATGCCTTTTGCGGACTGGCCACCGCTTTGATGATGAATGAAAAAGATTGTTTTGGTGTTTGGACCTGTCTAAATGTTTGGTTCGGTCATGTAGTTCTTCAATGTTGTCCTTTTTTATTTCAGATCGCGAGCAAACTCGTATCACCGCGGCAGCTCGGCGCCGTGCGGAGTTGTTTCAGCAGTCCCGGGAGGATCGCCTCGAGGGCGAGGTCCATCTGACGAGGAGAATACTCTATAACGTAGAGAAGAGAAACAGCGAGTTGTTGGCCGAATTACACCATCTGCGGATAGTCGAGGCCAAACTCTCTGCGAAGGAGGAAGAGTTGGCCCGGGCTTTGGCCGAGCGAGATGATTTTGCAAGGAGGGTAGAGCAGCTGCAAAGGGTAACGGTCGACAAGAGTATCGAGGTGACCCATTTGCGCTGTGTCATATCTGTTAGCGCCAAGTATCCTGGTTCGGCGAAGCTTCCTCGGTTCAAGGTAATTGTGAGGGACGACACACTGAAGGACAGAATCGTTGAACTGGAGGAAGAGGTTGCTCGGCTTAAACCTTAGCCGGTGAGGGCTAATGTCCGGAGTACTTCGTGTACTCGCGAAGAGATTGACCGAGGGATTACGTTCTATCAACTCGCGAGCCGAACCCCCATCATAGGTCGGACAGCAGCCGACGCCCAAAGTGGAGTAGCGGTATCTTCAAGTGGTGCTTCGGTTGGAGCGACTGTCAGGGTCAGCGGCGAGGGGGCGTCTCGATTCGTCGGCTTAGAGACGAGCTCGGAGGCCAAGAAGCACCGACCCCGGGTATCCCTGAACCGGAGCGTCCCCCTTCCGCGGAGGCACTAAACGGGTCGTATTGTATTTTTGGGTCTCCGAACTGTCTTTTGTTGTAACCTTTTTGTAAATTTATCCAAGTTATATTAATGAAATTGAAGTTGGCTTGCTTGTTGTAGTGCTGTAATTGCTTTAGCTAGAGTTGGCTTGAAATGGACCGCGAGAAGCGAGTGTTTGCTTCGTCGAGCACCTTGGCCACGAAACTCACGCTTTAACCGTGGTCCTGACTCTTGCTCGGTACATACCGGTGCGGCTCGGTGCCTCGGCAGAGGTGTAACTGTTTTCGAGGCTGGGGCCACGTGGCCTGATCTGGATGGTGGATCATGATCAGAGCGCGTATCACGAGAAGGGAGGCGCAAGTTCCAAGAAAACACTATCTTGTCGTTTTGTGGACACGTGGCATGGTCAGGTCCGTTCATCACACTCTAGTACGCATTTTTAGATGATCTAACGGTGACTTCGCCTCGGAAGGATTTTTTGCCATATACGAGGGTCGGTCCCTCGTCCACTCGGCTCGAGGATTTGAGTGGGCGTAGTCGATCCGAACGATATAATCCGAACCAGCGTTAGCGTTGCTCGACGGTCGTGGGAGCAGTTCCGAACGGCGATCTACTTCTGGCTCGCCTAAGTGGGAGCCGGGGAAGTAAAGTCGAACCGAGTGTTGGACTCCGAACCATCGGTAGATTTGTTCAACGGTTGTGGGAGCAGTTCTGAACGGCGATCTACTTCTGGCTCGCCTAAGGACGAACTGGGAAAGTAAAGTCGAGCCGAGTGTTGGACTCCGAACCATCGGTGTAGTTCAACGGTTGTGGGAGCAGTTCCGAACGGCGATCTACTTCTGGCTCGCCTAAAGGCGAGCAGGGGAAGTAAAGTCGAGCCAAGTGTTGGACACCGAACTATCGGTGTAGTTCAACGGTTGTGAGAGCAGTTCCAAACGGCGATCTACTTCTGGCTCGCCTAAAGGCGAGCCAGGGAAGTAAAGTCGAGCCGAGTGTTGGACTCCGAACCATCGGTGTAGTTCAACGGTTGTGGGAGCAGTTCCGAACGGCGATCTACTTCTGGCTCGCCTAAAGGCGAGCCGGGGAAGTAAAGTCGAGCTGAGTGTTGGACTCCGAACCATCGGTGTAGTTCAACGGTTGTGGGAGCAGTTCCGAATGGCGATCTACTTCTGGCTCGCCTAACGTCGAGCCGGGGAAGTAACGTCGAGCCGGACATTGGACTCCGAACCATTGGTTGAAATTAAAAAACAAAAGATAAAGGCGGAGAGATGCATGCAAATTTATAAGTATGAAAGAGCATTCTTCATTGATAATTGACGGTGAGCCATTTTTACATATAACAACTTAAGAAATGAGTTACAAGTTAGAGGAGAGGAATGGTTCGACACCTCGTGATACTCAGAGAGGCGCCGGGGCGCTTTCTTGGTATTTTAGGAGGTGGTCGGCATTCTAGGTCCTCGGAATCTCTCTGCCCTCTAGATCTTCCAAACGATAAGCTCCGGGCCGAACAACCTTTGTAATCTTGTAGGGTCCTTCCCAGTTCGGGGCCAGTTTGCTCCTTTGATTAGGGAAGGAGATGGCTAGCTTTCTAAGGACCAAGTCCCCCTCTTTGAGATCGGTGGGTCGGACTTTCTTGTTGTACGCCAGTTCGACTCTTCTCCGGTAGTTCTGTTGGCGTATTGATGCTCTTTCTCTCAGCTCGTCCACCAGGTCTAAGTTGGCCCGGAGGTCTCTGGCATTCTGTTCCTCATTGTAGGTTGCGAGACGAGGAGAATGTATTCTGACTTCGAGTGGTATTACCGCCTCGGACCCATAGGTGAGGTTGAACGGGGACTCGCCTGTGGGGGTCCGCTTGTTGGTGCGGTAGTTCCACAGCACATTGGGGAGTTGGTCGACCCATAAGCCTCTAGAACACCTGTCCAGTCTCTTCTTGATACCAGAGAGGATCTGCCGATTAGCGTTCTCCGCCTGTCCATTCGACTGAGGGTAGGAGATGGAAGAGAAGCGTTGTTGGATGGCGAGGTCTTCACACAGCGCTCGGAATGCGGTACCAGTGAACTGAGTCCCGTTGTCCATTACAAGGATGCGGGGGAAGCCGAATCTGCAGATGATGCTCTTCCAGAAGAATTGAAGCACCTTGTTCTCGGTGATAGTGGTGAGGGGCTCGGCCTCAATCCACTTCGAGAAGTAGTCGATGGCTACGACCAAGAACTTGAACTGGCCCGGAGCTGGAGGGAAAGGACCTAGTAAATCCATCCCCCACATTGCGAAGGGGATAGGACTTGATAGGGAGGCGAGGTTGGCTTGGGGGAGGCGATGAATGTTGGAATGTCTCTGGCAAGAGCCACATTGCCGAACGTGTCGCTTGGCGTCTTGGAGGAGAGTCGGCCAGAAGTATCCGTAATTCAGGACTTTCCGAGCCAAAGACCTAGACCCTGAATGAGCCCCGCTGATGCCTTCGTGGAGCTCTTGTAAGGCATAGTTGGCCTGTTCCGGGGAAAGGCACCTCAGGTATGGCCGGCCGTCAATCTGCGAGAGGGAGCGCTTGTACAAGATTCTTTCGATCAAGACGTACCGCTCGGCTCTGGTTCTTACTCGGCGCGCTTCCTTGGGGTCCTCGGGGAGGAGTCCGTCCCTTAAGAACTCCACCAACGGCTTCATCCAATTATCTTGCAGTAGGACCGGCAATGACTTCGCTGAGCCGGGGGTCTCGTCTTCTATGCTCGGCCTTGAGAGGACCTCGATCAAAACGGTCTGCTCGAGACCTTGGAGGGAGGATGAGGCCAACTTGGAGAGGGCATCGGCCTGTGAATTCTCCTCTCGAGGGACTCGTTGGATGAGTGCCTCTTCAAACCGGCTCATAAGGGTTCGGACCTTGGCGAGGTACCTCGCCATTCGTTCGTCTCGCGCCTCGTACTCGCCCAAGACTTGGTTCACAACCAGCTGGGAGTCACTATGGATTCGGAGGCACTGTGCCCCGGCACTTCGGGCCAGTCCGAGGCCCGCGATTAGTGCCTCATACTCCGCCTCGTTGTTTGAGGCCTTGAAATTCATGCGGAGGGCATACTGGAGGATGAAGTCATCAGGGCCGTTCAGGATGATACCGGCGCCGCTACCCTCATTGCAGGAGGAACCGTCCACGAAAACTGTCCAAATGGAGGGTCCATTCGGGACATGGCTGACCTCGGGAATGCTGGACTCGACGATGAAGTCGGCGAGGGCCTGAGCTTTGATAGCAGTCCGAGGCTGGTAGGAGATGTCGTGTTGGCTCAGCTCTATGGACCACTTCATAAGCCGGCCCGAGGTTTTGGACTTGTGGAGGATCTGCTTCAGCGGTTGGTCGATAAGGACCACAACCGAGTGGGACTGAAAGTATGGACGGAGCTTCCTTGCCGCCATGATCAGGGCGTAGGCCATCTTTTCTATCTTTGGATAGCGGAGCTCGGCATCCCGAAGCACTTTGCTCACATAGTAGATGGGCCTCTGAGCCCGATCTTCTTCCCTCACCAAAACCGCACTTAGGGTCTGCTCGGAAGCAGCTAAGTAGATGAAGAGGGTTTCCCCCGGAACGGGTTTGCTGAGCAGAGGAGAGTTCACCAAGTAGGCCTTCAGTTGGTCGAACGACTCCTGTTGCGGTTGGCCCCATTCGAAACCCTTAGCCCCTCTGAGAGCCTTGAAGAAGGGGAGACACTTTTCCCCAGACTTCGAAAGGAACCGGCCAATAGCGGCGAGGCGATCCGTAAGCTTCTGCACTTCTTTGACGTTCCGAGGCGGGGCCATGTCCAGTATGGCCTTGATTTTCTCGAGATTTGCTTCGATCCCTCGCTGGCTCACCATGAAGCCGAGGAACTTTCCGATAAGACCCCGAACGCACACTTGTTCGGATTAAGCCTCATGTTATGCCTTCTCAATACGCTGAATGCTTCCTGGAGGTCGGCCACGTGGTCGGTACCTCGGATGCTCTTCACGAGCATGTCGTCGACGTATACCTCCATGTTGCGGCCTATTTGCCTTTGGAAGACTTTGTTGACGAGGCACTGGTAGGTGGCTCCAGCGTTCTTCAATCCGAACGGCATGACTCTATAGCAGTAGAGGCCCTGGTCGGTAATGAAGGAAGTCTTCGGAATGTCTGGGGGGAACATTCGGATCTGATTATAGCCGGAGAAGGCATCCATGAAGCTGAGGAGCTCATGGCCCGAGGTGGCATCGATGAGGGTGTCGATATTTGGGAGAGGGAATGGATCCTTCGGACACGCCTTATTCAGGTCGGTGAAGTCGATGCATATCCTCCAAGAACCGTTGGACTTCTTAACCATGACCACATTGGAGAGCCACTCGGGATAGTTCACCTCCTGTATGAACCGAGCTCTCAAGAGCTTGTCCACCTCCTCCTTGATGGCATGTTGTCGCTCGGGGGCGAACTTATGCCTCTTCTGCTGAACCGGTCTGCACCCCGATTCGACGCTGAGGCGGTGCACTAGGAGGTCCTCGGAAATCCCGGGCATATCCGCGGCGGACCAAGCAAATAGATCGCGGTTCTCCCTGATGCATTGCACCAAGTCGGAGCATAGGGCAGTCGGCAAGGACTTGCTGATGAGGAACTTTCGGCTCGGGTCCTCGTCCGAGAAGAGTACTTCTTCCAATTCGTCCGTCGGCTCAGACGTGGGTCGGACATTTGGCTCGGGGATTTCTAGAGTCTCGAGGGAGAGCACCGGACCCCCAGTGGAAGTCATATAGCACTTTCGAGCCGTCTCTTGGCTGCCCCTGACTTCTCCCACTCCCGATCGGGTGGGAAACTTCATTTTAAGGTGGTACGCTGAAGGAGCAGCTTCCAGGGCAGCTAGGCCGAGTCGGCCTTAGATGACATTATATGCAGCCGGGACGTCAACGACCATAAAGTCCATCGGCTCGATCCGGGTGGTAGGGGTCTTCCCAGCAGTTACGTCCAGGGTAATAACCCCTTTGACAGTTACTGGTACCCCCGTGAACCCGTGGAGCGTGTAGCCAGCCGGTTTGAGGCGATCCCGGGATAGCTGCAGCCCTCGGAAGGCCGAGAGGAAGAGGATGTTCACCGAGCTCCCGTTGTCCACCAGGACCCTCTGCACTTTGAAGTTCGCCATGCGGAGGTCGATGACAAGTGCGTCGCAGTGGGGAGTTCGGACCCCCTCGAGGTCTTCATCAGAGAAAGTGACTGGGACACCGAGGCCTTTGGGGGGAGGGGCGCTGTGAACTGAGTTGACCTCTCGGACGAAGGCCTTCTGAGAGGAGTTAGAAGAGCCCCCCATTGGGCCCCCGTGAATAAGGTGCAGGACCCATTCTTCCTCGAACTCGGGGCTTTGATCGCGTCGCTCGGAGCGCTTGTTAGCCCCCCGAGGAGGAGTGGTGCGATCCGTCCTGATCGTTTTCCTTCACAAATTTGGCCAACTGCCCCCTCTGGATGAGGGCTTCTATCTCATTTTTCAATGCCCAGCAGTCGTTGGTGTCGTGGTCGTGGTCCCGGTGGTAACGGCACCATTTCTCTTTGTTCCTCCTCTTGGCCGGGGTGTTCATCCTCGGAGCGGGCGGTATCACCCCTTCCTTCTCCACTTCCATTAGGATGGTGGAGACATTGGTGGTTAGAGGAGTGAACTTCTTGAACCTGGGGGGAGGACGGCGCTGACCGCTGTTGTCCTTCTGCAGCTTTTTGGACCCCTCCTCCTCTGTCGTCTTCCTCTTCGATCCGGAGGCGGATCCTCCGAAATTCGGGAGGCACTCGGCCTCCTCCGCCCGAATGTACTTCTCGCACCTTAGGAGAAGATCGGCGAAGTTGTGCGGGGGCTTCTTGGCGAGGGACGACCGGAGGTGGGAGTTGAGGACTGGAACGCGACGGTCGCCACTGACTGTTCGAGGGAGGCGATCGACCTGACCTCCGCGGTGAATCTCCTCACGTAGTCCCTCAACTTTTCTCCCCTCTCCTGTCGGAGGTGGAGTAGGGAGAGGCTAGTCTTCTCCGTTCGCCTGCTACTCACAAAGTGAGTTATGAAGAGCGTTTCGAACTGCTCGAACGAGAAGATGGAAGAGGGAGCGAGCCTGGAGTACCATTCCCGTGCCGACCCCTTGAGGGTGGCGGGGAAGGTCTTGCAGAGCATGGCGTCGGAAGCTTGATGGATCAGCATTAAGGTCTTGAAGCTTTCGACGTGATCAACTAGGTCGGACTCCCCTAGTACGTTTCAAACTGCAAAGGTTTGAAACCCCTCGGTATAGGGGGCCTCCATGATTGTCCGAGAGAAGGGGGGTCTGCTGGGGCGGACGGTCCCTGCTCTCGACTCCTCCTCTTTGTCCATGCGATCGATGCGCCTCTCCATCTCGTGGAGACGACGGTAGAGGGCATCGTCCCACTGTTGGTAATCAAACGATCCCCTGGACTCTTCTTCATAGGAAGGGGAGCGGGGACTGCGGCGTCGATAGTCCTGGGATCGGCGAGGACTATGATGGTGTTGCTGGCGACTGGGAGCAGGGAGAGGACTTCTGGATCGGTGGCGAGGACTTGGAACTCGTGGGGGGTGTTGGAACCCTCTGGGCGTTAGGGCGAAGGTTAAGTGCTTGCAACACAGTCTCCTGGAATTGTATGAACTCGGCACGAGTGATAGGTGCCTCATCGTTCCTCGGGTGATGTCGATCAGCGGGGGAACGTGGCCTCCTCTTGTGACGCTCGGGAGATACGCCCCTGTCCCCCCGTCCCCTTCGGTCCGGAGACCTCCTGCCGTCTCGGCGATGAGGAGATCGCTAGCCTTGATGTTTGCGGGAGGCTCCCTCTCGGGCCCACTTCTCATCTAGGCGGTTGCGAAGGTCCTCATCCTTTTGGCGGTTCAGAACGGTGTTGCGGAGGTCGGGGTGATGGGAAGCCATTGAATCCGAGGAGGCATTGTGAACCGAGACATGGTCTGGGTGGAGAGGTTGCTTCTGCCTTCGCCCGTTCTGGCCAGCAGGGCCATTAGGGGGTTGTTGATTCAGGAGAGGATCTTGGACTGGGGGAGGAAGTTGCTCGAGCTGTGGAGGAGGATGCACGGGGACTTCCTCTTGCTGATCGGCAGGGTTGGGCCCACGGTTGGACCCCCTTGATCTGACCTTCCTAGGAGGCATGGTTGGAGAAGGGCTAGTCGACGAGGAAGAGGCAGAGGCTATTCGTGTGGTACTTCCCACAGACGGTGCCAATCTGTTACCGCTGATTCTGGTGTGGGGGTAAACAGATAGAATTTGTGGGTTCGTGGAAAAACCTGAATAGCAGATCCGAACCTGTTCATCTGAGTTGGGCAGTTGAGCTCCCGCCGTGCACCTGCAAGGAAGTGCGATACACCGGGGTTGATCCCGGCGACGCACCCTCTAACGCTCTTGTCAGTAACCAGTGATGATTAAGAAAGAGCTTAAGTTGGAAAAAGAGTGATTACCTGGTCACAGTGGTAGGGGGGAGGTATTTATAGTCGCCATGGGAGTGATTAGGGAGCTGATTTCCTGTGTAACTGTCAGGAGTAAAATCCTCCAAATCTGTTTAGGAAACTGACCCTTGATTCCCGGTGAGAGCAAATCAGGCCCGTTGATTCGGTCAAATCAGTGACCCTGATTTCCTCTTGCTGGTCTGGGTCTGTCTCGGGTCGGGACCCGTACCCAGTTGGAGTGGATCCGTTTGCAGGTTATTGGATCTGTGAGAAGGAGATCTAGTACCCATTTCGGACCCGTTTGTATGTGAAATTACCGTTTTACCCCTGAGCTTCAAGATTCGTGCCCAATCTGGACGGTTCCGATTTAACCCCATTTTTAGCCATATCAGTTAGTGTATATGATTATCGGATTGGCTGTAGTGTGGAGTTGGAGTTAGGGTGGCTGTGATGGAGGTGAGAAAAAGGGGCAGAAAGATGAATAGGAGGTGAGTTAATAAGCATTAAAAATTAGTTGGGAGTTGACTGTTGGATTAGGATTATGATTAATGATATGGTTATGATTAATTAGGGTGAGAGTTTAAATTAAACTCAAATTGAAAAATCAGAAAATATTTGGGTTGGGTTCAAATATGATATCTAAAATGAATTCAAATACAAGAATGAATTCGAGAGAATAGAAATATATTTATAAAATATCGAAATACAAAATACGTAAAAATATTTATATAAATAATGTTACAGATATTACACTTAACGATACAAAATGTATGTGTGTAACACACGTTGGACAAAATTGAAATAACTAAATTTTGCGGGGTGTTACATGAATAGTCTAGCTATGAGTTTTTTTATGTCTCCGAGATAAGTTAGCTAGGGTGACACCCTAGCTCACTTATACTCTTATTATTATTACTATTCCGATTGTTACGAGGAAAGAGAACCTCGAACTTACATCTGGTGAGGTGATTTTCTCATATGTTATCCGCGATCAAATCTACAATGAACGGTGAGTATTGTTAATATTATCTACATGTCATAATAATTATGTGTATAAAAATTAACATGTCTAGAGGCCTTTTGATCATGTTCCAAGGGGTCACAAAATGAACTGTTTTTTAATTACATTACAATTAGCACAATGCGATAAATAGGTATGATGCATTTAAACGAGTTCAATTTATGTACAAATATGTCGTACGACATAAAAAATATGATGAACAATGCAGATCATCTGTATAGGGTCCTCCCACGTGTGTGCAACTACTATATATGAGGACAATTTTCTCCAATAAGAATGAGGGCTCCATTTCCTCTATTATTAGTACATTGATTTTGTCATTTTATTTATTGGAGATATCAAAGGATAGTCTCCTTATTTAGAATATTGCATGCTGATATTCAATTTGTATAGCTCAGCACATTGATTTGAATTACCTTCTTATTTAGCTTAGTTTCCTCATTTCTTTGTATTTCCTAAGATTAGAATTACTTTCCCATTTAGCTTAGTTTACTTTCCCATTTAGCTTAGTTTCCTCATTCCTCTGTATTTCCTAAGATTAGAATTACTTTTCGATTTAGCTTAGTTTCCAAATTCTTTTGTAATCTATTTATTCTCTTCATTGACAATGAAAACATATACCAATATTTTATCAATTTTAAACTGTTATCATATGGTATCAGAGCAGTCGGTCATTCTTCTTCTTCTATAATATTCTGGCCTCCCCGTACAACACACCTCCTACCACACTTCATCATGGCCGATGACCAACCTCAACTTTCCCCCGCTGCCAACACTCATATCGTCACTCTTCCAAACTCCGGTCAGTCATCTCACCAACTCCAACTCATCAATATTGCTCACCACAATATTGTTAAACTTACTTCCACAAACTACTTGGCTTGGAAACTCCAAAAGGAAGCCATTCTTGTCGGCTTTTGCTGCTGATTTTGGTGTGGGAGCAAACAGATGAATTCGTGGATTCTTGGAGAAAATAATAAAGCAAACCTGTTGACCTTCACCGATGTGTTGACTTAGTCTCTTGCCGCTGCCGTTGACCTGCAAAAAGTGCGAGACATCGGGATGGATCCCGACAACACACCATCCGACGCTCTTGTCAGTAATCTGAATGATTAAGCAAGAACTTAAACTGGAAAAGTATTGATTACCTCGTAACAGTGGGGGAAGAGGGGTATTTATAGTCGCCTTCAGGGATCCGTTTCAGGATAAGAACATATCTCTACTTTCCGGTGTGAATGGATAGAAGCGGTTATGATCACTTCTTAGGAATAATTATGAATCTGAATTCTTCTTTATCCTTCTGAACTGGTTTGTAACGGGTTGGAACCCGTATCCAGTAAGACGGACCCGTTTATGGGTTATTGGGCTTTGAAGAAAAACTCAGTCCCCATTTCAGACCCGTTTGTAGGTGAAATTACCATTTTACCCCTGAGCTTTAAGATTCGTGTCCGATTCGAACAGTCCCGATTTAATCCCTTTTTAGCTATATCACGAGTCCCCCACTCCTGGAGACTGAGTTCTTCAGTCTTTGAGGAGTAGTTTTGTTGTTCTAATGGCGTACGAAATTTTATCTGAGTTCTTAAGGGAGTTCGGATCTTGCTCGAGGTATAACAGTATTATTATGAGCTTGTAAAATGCCCAAAATTATTCTCAGATTTTCTGGATTTTTTGTGATTTTTCTGAATTTTTTCTCATTTTTTTTGAATTTTTTATTCATTTTCTGAATTAAATAATTAATTATCGAAAATATTAATTAATTATTCTAATTTAATAATTATATTTTTCAGAACTTTAAAATAATTTTACGAATTTAATAATTATTTTAAGAATTTTTTAATTAATTTTTTAGTTTTTTTTTTAAATTATAAATTCAATTAAATTAATTAATTAATTATTAAATATTACCTAGACACGTGGCGCATTTCTGGACGTCGATCATGATCAGATGGTGCGCATCGCAAAGCAGAATATTTTCTGGACACGTGGCGCATTTCTGGACGTCGATCATGATCAGATGGCGCGCATCGCAAAGCAGATCATTTTCTGGACACGTAGCATGTTTCTAAGCGTCGATCGTGTCATGACGCGAATTTTGAGATGATCGGGCGGTGCGTGTGGCTCGGCAGCGTTTTTCTCCACATGTGGAGGTCGGTGAGCTCGGCACCCGTCCTCGGATCTGGCCGACCATGGGAGGTGACGCCACGTGGCACTTTTTTTTTCTTTTTTTCTTTCTTCTCTCTTCTTTCTCCCGCTCTGTTTGTTTCTCCTCTGCTTTCTCCTTCTCCTTCGTCTCCTCCCTTTGGCGCTACCTCAACTCTCCTTCAGCTCGAAGTCAGGATGGTGGTGTCGAGGTCGGGGGCTCGGCGAAGGAGTGGAGCTCGGCGGAGCTCGCTGACGGAGGAGTTCGATGAATTGGCGACGAGAAGTTGGGTTCAAGCTCAGCATTGGAGCTCGGAGGTGGAGTAGAGCTCGGAGCTCGTCGAGGAAGAGAGCTTGGTGTTCGACTATGGGGGAGCTCGGCATCGGAGCTTGGAGGTGGAGTAGAGCTCGCGGAGCTTGATGAAGGCGAGGCGATGACGGCTTCGATGAAGGAGATGGAGTGGTCGATCTCGGCGTGGTTGTCGTTGGGTTCGCCGCTCGATGAGTTTGTCGAAGGTTGAGTTCGGCGAGGTGAAGTTTGGCGACATGGAGCTCGATGCTTCGGAGCTCGACGAAGAGGACGTCGGAGCTCGAGCTCGGCTGCCGTGAGGGGTCGGCAAGGAGAAGAACTTGAGCTTTGGCGATGGAGGGGAGCTTGAAGCTTGGTGTCGGTGATGGTGAGCTCGTGAAGGTGGTGAGCTCGACAGCGGGTTTCACCATTTCAGATTTTTTTTGGTTCTCCTTGTTTTTGGCGGGAAAGATGGGAGAGAAGAAGGGGTAGGAGAGCGGGTCGGTTCGGGTTTGGGGTCCAAACCGTTAACCCCTTCACCTCTTTTTCTTTTTGCTTTTGGGCTGCTTGCTTGTTTAGCAAATCCGAGCACGAATTTTGAGGTGCATTTTTTGCCACTTTGCAGTTCGGTAGATCGGTAGCTCGAATTTGAGATCCGAGCTACGTGGCTCCATCTGGACGGTTGATCACAATCATGGTGCGAATCACAAGGTAAGATGCCCATATTCCGAGAAAACGTGATCTTGTCGTTTTGTGGAGACGTGGCAAAATCTGAGTCATCCATCAGCCATGGCGCGAATATCTAGACGATCTGACGGTCCAAGGAGCTCGGGGGTGTTTTTTCTCCAATACGGAGGTCGGTGCCCCGGTAGCTCAGCGTTGTAGCTCGGTAGCTCGGCGTGGTTGTGTTGCGATCCACTTTCCCGATGCTACGGAGGTTCGATCGGGGCGTGTGACCCCTCATTTCGAAGCTAACTCGAAGATCCACAACTTTTCTTTAGGAGTGGGCTAAAGAATCACCCTTCTTCATGGTCAAAATAGCCCCGCAACATTCTTGTCTTCATGAAGTGGAGGAGTGTTTTAGTCTTCAAAATCTTCGAAGAGGAGCTCCACTCCTAGGAGCGAAGAAGATGGGCTAGGAAGATCCTCGTAAGAGCCATGGGAAGATCCATTCTTGGGGGTGAGTGCAAGGAGCAACTCTAGGGGAGAGTTGTGAGCTCCGAACTCGTTGAGATGAGGTCCGCTTTGGAGGTGAGCGGAGCTAAGAGCTTGGCTCTAGGAGAGTCATTTGGGAGACAAGTTTGAGGAGCAACTCTAGGAGAGAGTTGTGAGCTCCGAACTCGTTGAGAAGAGGTCTGCTTTGGAGGTGAGCGGAGCGAAGAGCTTGGCTCTAGGAAAGAGCCATTTGGAAGGCGAGTGTGAGGAGGAACTCTAGGGGAGAGTTGTGCTCCGAACTCGTTGAGAAGAGGTCCGCTTTGGAGGTGAGCGGAGCGAAGAGCTTGGCTCTAGGAGAGCCATTTGGGAGACAAGTTTGAGGAGCAACTCTAGGAGAGAGTTGTGAGCTCCAAACTCGTTGAGAAGAGGTCCGCTTCGGAGGTGAGCGGAGGGAAGAGCTTGGCTCTAGGAAAGAGCCATTTGGAAGGCAAGTGTGAGGAGGAACTCTAGGGGAGAGTTGTGCTCCGAACTTGTTGGGAAGAGGTCCGCTTTGGAGGTGAGCGAAGAGAAGAGCTTGGCTCTAGGAAAGCCATTTGGGAGACAAGTTTGAGGAGCAACTCTAGGAGAGAGTTGTGAGCTCCGAACTCGTTGAGAAGAGGTCCACTTTGGAGGTGAGCGGAGTGAAGTGCTTGGCTCTAGGAAAGATCCATTTGGAAGATGAGTGTGAGGAGGAACTCTAGGGGAGAGTTGTGCTCCGAACTCGTTGAGAAGAGGTCTGCTTTGGAGGCGAGCGGAGCGAAGAGCTTGGCTTTAGGAGGGAGCCATTTGGGAGACGAGTTTGAGGAGTAACTCTAGGAGAGAGTTGTGAGCTCCGAACTCGTTGAGAAGATGTCCGCTTTGGAGGCGAGCGAAGCGAAGAGCTTGGCTCTAGGAGAGAGTCATTTGGGAGACAAGTTTGAGGAGCAACTCTAGGGGATAGTTGTGCTCTAACTCGTTATTTTAAGAGAGATTCAACGGTTGTGGGAGCAGTTCCGAATGGCGAATCACTTCTTACCTGCTTATGAGCGAGTAATTTGAAGCGGAATTGAGCCAAGTGTTGGACTCCGAACTCGTCGTTTAAGAGAGATTCAACGGTTGTGGGAGCAGTTCTGAATGACGAACCACTTCTTACCCGCTTATGAGCGAGTAATTTGAAGCGGAATCGAGCCAAGTGTTGGACTCTGAACTCGTTGTTAGAGAGGGTTAACGAGTTGTAGGAGCAACTCTGAATGGTGAGCTGCCCCGCCCTTGCTGGTTTGCAAGCGGCTAAAGCAACGTCGAACCAAGTGTTGGACTCCAAACTCGTTTTTGAGCTTAGTAAGTTGCGGGAGCAGCCATGTAGGAGAAGCTGGACTTTGAACTCACCATTTAGCGAGTCGTGACTCGGAGAGATAGAGATGAAGCAAGAACAATAATTTTCAATGAAAAAATGTTAAGTTTTATTGAAATAAACTAAGTGGCCGCTTCAATAGGGCGAGTCATTATTACATGCTATTGGCTGGGTTACATGCATCGGCCTTATTGAAAATCAAGATCCTACTTCTACGATAAGGTGAAGACTTCTTGGGAGGAGCTGGGTTCTCCCTCGATTGGACCTCCTTGGATGAGGTGGAAGGCGGCCTCAGGTTCTGAGTCTTGAAGCTCGGCGGGCCTTTCTATTCATATGTAGGCTCCTCAGGGGGGAAGCTCGGTCCCATCTTTTTGGACGAACTTGGTCAGGTGTCCTCGCTGTATGAGTTCTTCGATCTCCTCCTTGAGAGCCTGACAATCATCCGTGTTGTGGCCATGGTCCCTGTGAAAGCGGAACCACTTATCCTTGTTCCTCTTCTTGCCAGGTGTATTCATTCTAGGGGAAGCGCGGAGTAGCCCTTCCTTATCCACCTCCATAAGAACTTCTGATATATTAGCAACGAGGGGGGTGAACTTCTCCAAACGAGGAGTCGGGCGGTGCTGGCCATTGCCATCCTTCTGAGATTTTTGGGACCCCTCTTCACTCGTATTCTTCCGTTTGATCCCGGAAGATGATTCCTCAAGAGTAGGGGGTGAGAGCCTTTTTCGCTCGTATGTACTTCTCCACCCTAAGTAGGAGTTCTGAAAAGTCCCAAGGAGGCTTCTTGGCAAGGGACGCCCTGAGGTTGGCATTAGTGACATTGCGCTCGAATGCGGCAGAGGCTACTGATTGGTTGAGGGAGGAAATGGACCGGGCTTCGGCGGTGTCGAACGTAATCCCTTAGGCGTTCATCCTTTTCTTGGTTGAGGGTCACCAGAGATACACTTGTTTTCTCGGTCCGGCGGCTACTTACGAAATGAGTAAGGAAGAGCTCTTCGAACTGATCAAATGAGAAGATGGAGGCTGAAGCGAGTCGAGAGTACCAGTCTCTCGCAGGCCCCTTCAGCGTGGTAGGGAAGATCTTGCAGAGGAGGACATCTGAAGCATGGTGGATCATCATGAGAGTTTTGAAACTCTCTATGTGATCCGCGGGGTCCGACTCCTCGGTATACGCCTCGAAGTGGGGTGGCTTGGAGTTCCCTGGGATGGGGGCCTCCATGATAGTGCGGGAGAATGGAGGCCTGCTCGGGCAGAGGTTTATCGCCCATTGCTCTTCTTCCATGTCAATTCGACCGAGGTGCCTCTCCATCTCATGGAGATAGCGGTAGACTGAGTCTTCTCTTTGATCATATTTTGCCGAGCCCCGGGACTCATCTTCGTATGAGGGTGGACTGGGACTGCGGCAATGGTAGCTTGGAGATGGACGAAGACTGGGAGTGTGAAGGCAGTGGCTCCTAGCTGGCTCATGAGTGGGTGGCCTCTGGTCGTTCTTTGGGACGATATTGAGGGTCCATAAGACTGTTGCTTGAAAGTCTTGAAGATCTGCCCTTGTGACTGGTGCCTCTCCAGCTTGGCAGTCCCTATGTGTGGCTCAGCTTACTGGAGAATGAGTTCTCCGCCGATGACGCTGAGGGGACTCTCTTCGCCTCCTCGAGGAAGGGGATCTTCTAGTCCTCGGTCGGTGGGGGGTCCGGACTCTTAAGGCCCCTGGGTGCTCAGGTTGATAGACTCCCCTAAGGGCTCGCCATCCATTCAGGCGAGTTCGGAGGTCGACCCCTTTTTGGCGGTCGGCAATCACTTGACGAAGATCCTGCTCGGGAGGGCTTTGAGAAGCCATAGATTCAACTGAAGGATTGGGACCCGCGACATGGTCATGAGGAGGATGTTGCTTTGGATGACTCCGACGGGAGCCCCCCTGGGCACCCCCCGAGACCCTGGAGGGGCCTGTTGAGAAGGAGCACCTTGAGCTGGAGGACGGGGAGGAGGAAGAGAAGTGGTTCTTCGGCTGGAGACCGCTGCCTTCCTCTTCTGTTTTGGATGCATGGCTTGAACTAGTCTCGCTAATGAAGTTAGGTCGGGTTGCTTTTTCTGTTCTCACAGACGGCGCCAATCTGTTACCGCTAAATCTGGTGTGGGAGCAAATAGATAGAATTTGTAGATTCTTGAGAAAACGAATAAGACAAACCTGTTAACCTTCACCAATCTGTTAACTTGGTCTCTTGCCGCTGCTGTTGACCTGCAAAAAGTGCGAGACACCGGGATGGATCCCGGCGACGCACCCTCTGACGCTCTTGTCATTAATCTGAATGATTAAGCAAGAACTTAAGCTGGAAAATTATTGATTACCTCGTAACAGTGGGGGGAGAGGGGTATTTATAGTCGCCTTCAGGGATCCGTTTCAAGATAAGAACATATCTCTACTTCCTGGTGTGAATAGATAGAAGCGGTTAAGATCACTTCTTAGGGATAATTATGAATTTGAATTCTTCTTTATCCTTCTGAATTGGTTTGTAATGGGTTGGAATCCGTACCCAGTAAGACAGATCCGTGTATGGGTTATTGGGCTTTGAAGAAAGACTCAGTCCCCATTTCAGACCCGTTTGTAGGTGAAATTACCATTTTACCCCTGAGCTTTAAGATTCGTGTCCGATTCGAATGGTCCCGATTTAATCCCTTTTTTAGCCATATCATCGGCTATGACCTCTACAAATTCATCGACGATTCTCATCCGCGTCCTATCTCTAATATAAACGCACCTAATCCGGATTACCTACCATGGGTTCAACAAGACAAACTACTATTTGGCGCACTTGTTGGCTCGCTCTCATCTTCCTTGATTCCACTTATCCAACGTGCCACCACCTCCCGCGATGCCTGGCTTACACTTGCCAACACATATGCTCGCTCGACCGGACACATCAAACAACTCAAGGATCAAATCAAATGCTCAGTGAAAAGGTTTTCAGACGATCTCCGAATATATGCAGTTCATCAAGTGCCGTTCTGATGAACTTGCTGCACTTGGCAAACCAATAGACCGTGAGGATCTGATAGAGAATATTCTTGATGGCCTCGATGATGACTATAAGGCTATTGTTGACGTTATTGAAGGCCACGACACACCTATCTCGTTTGATGAACTTCATGAGAAACTCATCAATCGGGAAATGTCTCTCAAGCAAAGTCAACCACTCCTATCTTCCACTCCGGTCACGACTAATGTTCTGTTTGCCCGTCACAAGACTCACAACAGGCAGATCTCGGACCTCCGTCTCTCGTCCCTCCTGGACACCAAACCAACCACCACCCGGCCCTTCCCCATCTACTACGGTTAGCCATGGGCCCTCGCAATGCCGCTCGCCCCATCCGTATCTTGGTAAGTGCCAAGGATGTCATGCTCAGGGTCATACTGTAGCCAATTTCCCTCTCTTTCAGCTAATTCCGACCAACAGTGCCTCCCGGTCTTCAGCCTCTACATTCGGCCGCTCTCCCCAGTGGCAACCACGGGCACACATGGCCACTGTTAATTCCACTGACAACACCGCATGGCTTCTTGATTCCGGGGCCTCTCACCACATCACTGCAGATCTGAAAAATCTCTCGCTTCATACTCCGTATGACGGCCCTGATGACATTGTTATTGGTGATGGTACTGGGTTACCTATCTTTCACATCGGTTCTTTCTCTCTTCGTACTCCTTCTCACTCATTTAAATTGCACGATGTTTTGTGTGTTCTAAATATGAAACGAAATTTGATTTCTATATTCCAATTTTGCCAAACAAATAAAACATCCATTGAATTCTTACCAACTTCTTTTTATGTGAAGGATTTAATGACCAGAGCAACACTTCTAGAGGGACGAACCAGGGATGGTGTGTATGAATGACCAACATCATCCCTTCACACCAACACCAAATTCGCCTGCTCCAGTGTCAAAGCCTCTCCCATTGATTGGCACCACCGTCTAGGTCATCCGTTCGAGCCCATTCTTCGACACATTGCGACTACCTTTTCTTTGGCATTTTCTTCATCTATTTCAAAAACTATTCATTGCAACGACTGTTATTGTAGTAAAAGGCACAAGTTACCTTTTTCTCAATCCAGCATTATATCTACTACTCTGCTTCAAGTTGTTTTCTCTGATGTGTGGATGTCTCCTATTCATTCCATTGACTGTTTCAAATACTATGTCATTTTTGTTGACCACTATACTCATTATGTCTGGTTATACCCTCTTACCCGTAAATCGGATGTCTCCAAAGTTTTTCCACGGTTCAAAGCCTTAGTTGAAAACTATTTCAAAACCAAAATTGTCACACTCTACTCCGATAACGGGGGAGAATACATAAGTCTCAAATCCTTCTTATCCACTTCAGGCATATATCATCTTACCACCCCTCCACACACACCAGAACACAATGGCTTCTCTGAGCGTCGTCACCATCACATTGTCGAAACTGGTCTTGCCTTGTTATCCCGAGCTTCCCTACCTCTTCCCTTTTGGTCGTATACCTTCCTCACTGCTACCTATCTTATTAACAGTTTGCCCACTCCCACCTTAGACATGCAATCTTCTTATCACAAACTTTTTGCCACCCACCCAGACAATGAAAACATATACCATTATTTTATCAATTCTAAACTGTTATCATATTATTTAATACAAATAAAGTAGTTTACTTCACATATACCACTATTTTATCAATTCTAAACTGTTATCATATTATTTACTACAAATAAAATAGTTGGTTGGCTTCACATATCCATAGGTGATAGCTATATATCACCAAACGTATTTTGATTATATTATGCTAGCCCCCTTGTTATTATTATTATTATTATTATTATTATTATTATTATTATTATTATTATTATTATTATTAGGTGAATTTTTCATACGTTATCGACATGATCAAATCTATAATGAACGATATGTATCATTCATATTGATTTACATGTAACAATAATTATGTGTATATCAAATTAACATGCCTGGAGGCCCTTTGATCATGTTTCAAGGGGTCACAAAATGAACAGTTTTTCAATAACATTGCAATTAGAACCATGCGATAAATGGATATGATGCTTTTAACCGAGTTAAGTTTTTGTACAAATATGTTGTACGACATAAAAAATTATTATGAACGGTGCAGGATCATCCATACAGAGTCCCACACCGTGTGTACACTTTATTTAGATGAGAAAATTTTCCTCCAATACGTATGAAGACTCAATTTCCCTCTATTATTATTGTAGTGCTTTTTTCATTTTATTTACTACAAATAAAATTGTTGGTTGGCTTCACAATAAAGTTGTTGACTTCACATGTCCATAATTGGTTGATTTCACCAAACCTACTTTGGTTATAAAAGAAAGGTTCAGGCAACCTATTTATCTCTATCTCTACTATTATAATGGGAGAAGGGCTTAGTGTCATCTGTCACCGGATGTCATTTTGTCAACACGTGCAGCGCACGTGTTGATAAAATGACTCACTTTGGTAAATATTTTCGAAAATGGACCAGTTTGATAAATATTTTCGAAAGTGGATTAGTTTGGAAATTATTTTCCTTTTTTGTTCATTTTGGTAAATATTTTCGAAAATGGACCAGTTTGGTAAATATTTTTGACAGTGGATCAGTTTGAAAATTATTTTCCTTTTTTTTCCCTTTTCCCTTCTTCCTCCACGTGCATCGCACCTGCATGATACTAGTTTTATTAAAAGACAAAGACAACATCACATGTATAACAAAATGACAATACTAATAATTTAATCTCTTCCATTCTACTATTATAACAAGACAGTTATAGATTCTGTTGTGAACAATTAAATGACTCAAATTAATCTCAATGTGACATTTATACGTTAGACTTATATCAACTATCTGCACTATCCAATTAAATATCAACTACACATCATTAAGTCATACTAATTGAGGTAGGATAAAAAATGGCCTGGGGCCCAGGATGGCTCCCGCTCAAAGTCAAGTCGGCTCGGCCCGGACCACCACAGGCTCGGTGCCGAGCCGTAAGTTCACCACCACAAAACCAGCCCCTCCCGTTCCGACGACCCGCCACGACCCTCGGTCTCCGATCCTCGGCGGTCTCATGGGCCTTCCACTCAGCCGGGTAAGGGAGGGGGATGACCTGGCGCAACCTAGGCCCTCCGATTCTCCCAGAGACACAGGGCCCCCACGATCTGCCACGTCAGCCCTAAACCGCTCTGGGGCGCTGCCACGTGTGCCCTAAACCACCTGGGCCTCTTGCCACGTCAGGCCCATGGGCTTTTGGGTCCAGACCCGGCCCCCAAGCGGATCCAAACCCGGTTGGGTTATCTATAAATACCAGGCCCTCATCCACATTCAAAGGTAATGAATCTTTCTTCCACAAAACCCTAGTTACTGCTACCCTCCCACAGAGACTAACTAGATCGTCGGGGGGTCTGCCACCGGGATAAACCCCGGTGTTTCTAGACCGTCTGCAGGTACACAAGGCCAGCCGAGCCGACCCTTCAGTGCCGGAGCAAGCCACCAGCTCACCGTCCGTTACCGAGCTCCTCCCCCTTTACAAATCGAGTCCGAACTCACACCTGGTGCATCCACACGACTCCCAGAAAAAAACCGCATCAGGTTGGCGCCGTCTGTGGGAACTTATTTATTCGGTAAGGATGACAACCCGAGCCTCGCCTCCGACGCTCATCCTCCGATCCGCTCTCCCATGCCTCCCAGGGCCCGGAGATCGGCTTCTTCCGCCCGCCGGAGCGAGCCTCCTCTTCAGGACGTCCTCGCGGGAGGGCAATGATCACATAATCCGGGGGCAAACCTCGGTCCCCAGCAAGGCGAACCTCACATCGAGCAACCCGACCTTCGTCGGGTCATTATGAACCGAAGGGCTAGCTAGGCCAGGGGAGGGACCGCTTCCAACATTCTAGGCCGTCGGTACTCAGCCGCATCGGCCGAATTCCTACGCCCCGACCCGACCTGTCTGACCATGGCGCGGTCACCAGGGCCGAGTTTCGGAGTTTCCGGGAGGAAATCATGGAGGCTCTTCACGGAGCGCCAAGGTCCGCAATGCCCGACCAACCCCGTCAAACGAGCGAAGGAAGGAGCTACTCTCGTGCGCCACCTCTCCCACCGGAGCGCACAGACCAGCTACTCCGTCGCCTCATGGAGATGGAGAATCGCCTCGAACACATCGGCGACGGGAATCCGAACCAAGTCCTGGGCCAAGTGCCTTCCCGGCCACCATTCTCCGCTAACATCTTAGAAGCGGAGATCCCCCGGAACTTCCGGCCTCTGCAATTCGAAACTTACAACGGCAAGGGTGATCCAGCTGATCACATAGAGAGCTTCAAGACCCTCATGATGATTCACAGCGCTTCGGATCTCCTGCTGTGCCGAGCTTTCCCAGCCACCCTCCGGGGTCCGGCCAGGGAATGGTTCTCCAAACTCTCCCCAGGCTCAATCTTCTCGTTCGATCAGCTGGAAGCCAACTTCTTGGGCCACTTCGTCACCAGCAGAAAAGCCGAGAAGACGAGCGCATCCCTGCTCGACCTCCGCTAGAGGGAGGGGGAGTCACTCCGTGACTTCGTCAAAAGGTTCACAACCGAGGCAAGATCCGTCTCTGCCCTCGACACCGGGGTCGCCTCGGTCGCCTTCCGACACAATGTCCAGCATAATCAGTTGAAGGTCTCCCTAGCAAATAAGCCACCTCTGGACTTCCCTGACCTTCTCAATCGAGTCGAGAAGTACATACGAGCAGAAGAAGCTCTGAACCCAGAGGGCAGCAAAGAAGTCGTAGGAAAGGGCAAGCGCAGGGTCGACGAGATCGAACCCGCCAGGAAAGCAGCAAAGAAAGGGGTCGGCGCGAAGAGGGTCCTTCCGGTCCCTCGCTTCGAAAGGTACACTCCCTTGACACAGAACGTGTCCGCCGTCCTCTTAGAAATCGAGGACAAGGGCCTTGTCCGACTCCCTCCCCGACCAAGCAACAACAAGAAGCGAGACCAACGCTTCTACTGCCGTTTCCATAGGGATCATGGGCACGAGACCGACCAGTGTCGGGCCCTGAAAGATGAAATCGAGGCCCTCATTTCACGAGGGTACCTCCGGGAGTTCACAAGAGAGAACCAACGGGATCGGCGAGATACCAGGAACCGGAGGCCTTCGCCTCCGAACCCTACTCCGAACCACATTCAGGGTCGGGATCCCGACCCCGAGGGAACCAGAACCCCAGCAATTCTGCATTGTGTCCATGGGGGACCGATGGGGGGAGAGTCGAATACTTCTCGGAAAGCCTTCGTCCGCGAGGTGAATGCTGTCCAAGATCTCCCCTCACCTCGATTACAAATGGTACCCGTCTCATTCTCCGGAGAGGACCTCGAAGGCGTCCGCCTCCCCCATTGCGACGCCCTCGTCATTAGCCTCCACATGGCTAATTGTGAAGTACACCGGATCCTCGTTGACAACGGCAGCTCGGTAAACATCCTCTTCTCGAAGCCTTCGAGAATCTCAAACTGCCCAGAGGCAAGCTTAAGCCGACCGGATACACCTTGCACGGATTCTCTGGCATCCCTGTCGTCATAGAAGGGATCGTGACCCTCGACGTCACCGCAGGCTCGGTTCCTATTCAGTGGATCGAGTCTATGGACTTCATGGTGGTGAACGTCAATGTAGAACCCCGTATTTTCAAATATTATTTTAAAGATTTGAAAATAGATTAAAATGATTTTCTGAAGAATTAATAAATATTTTCTAGAAATTTATCTTTTTACACGTGCGAAACACGTGCAAATAATTTTTAGTGTAAATAAATAATTTTATATTTTTAGTAGATTCTCCTAATTATAATGGAGTATATTCTAAAATTTGGGATTTTTCTGAGTAGAGAAACTATTTTTTATAAAAAACCTCGAAAGGGAGGGGCTTTTATGTAAAAAGTCGTTTGGATCTTGAATAAAATATGAAAATTCGTTTTTTACTGACATTTTGGTCCTCCATGGTTATCATTTGAATTTCAATATATTTAGATTTTATTTAAAGTCGATTTGGTGAAGATTTAAACAAAAAAGGTGTTTTTGCAAATATGGAATTCATGCAGAATCTTGTACAAATGTTTTCTAGAGAGTAAAAGTCAAATATTTTGATTGGAAAATATAATATGTATTATTAGATATTATTTCAGATTTTTCTGGATTTTTACGAATATTTTATGATGTAATTGCAAATATTACAAAATGGAGGGCTTTTGTGCAAAATTGCCACCCTGAGTGTAAATTCGAAATTTTCTTATCTCTGGGCTGTGCTGGGTTGTTGGGAAAACTTAGTGGTAAAATGATTTTATTTAGTTTTGATTTATTTAACTTATTTTAACTAAGGAAGGTTATATATGTGAAGTAATAAATTGAAAAAGGACTATTTTGCAAAAGTACTTCAAAACCCTAATTCCTTTCAATCCCGGCCTGTATAAAAGAGGGTGTGCAGCCGTCATTCGCTGCACAACTCCAGATTTATTATATTATTATTTTCTTGGTGGTCAAGAGAAGAATTTTTGGATCTCGCAAAAAGGAAGGCTTTTCGTTGGATCTTTTCAATTCAAAGGTGAGTGATATAAATTTGTTTTGTTGTTTGATTTATGTGAGTGACCTTGTTTTTGTTTTGTTTTGATTTTGTGAGTGATATGAAATTGTTTTGTTTTGCCTTGTTGTATGAATGATATGAACTTTGTGTGGTGGTTTGATTGATGTGATCGATTGTTATGATTGTTTGTTTGACATGAATATTAGTTAGTATTTTGCATGGGAACAATGCAAAGATCGTTGTTTGTATCATGTTTGTGGAATCTAAGAATATTGAGTAGATCTTGACTTACGAAATTGTATTGCTAAAATGCATGTTAAGATTTGAGTATGGTTATGATCGGATGATGAGCATCTAGATCTTATATTTGTAAATCAGATTTTTATTAAGAGTTGTGAAAGAAATTTAGTATTGAGAAACCCTAATGTGAGAATTAGTAATTTAGAACGTGAGAACTTGAGTTTTGACATATTTGATGTTTTGAGTAATGTATCCATAATGAGGAATTGATGAGATTTGTCATTTTTTTCTGAATACGAATTATTTCGTGAACAAAGAATCTTTAGAAAACTCCAGTTTGATTTTGTATTCAGACCTAAATTATGAAAAACTGTAGGCCGACAGTCGACTGGTCTACTGTACAGTCGACTGGTACGAACCTCTACTGTATTTTAGTTTCCTTGAAAAGTCGTTCTGGACAGTCGACTTAGCTCTTAGGCAGTCGACTGGTTCACTGAGAAATTATTTTGTAAAATTATTTCAGTCCTTTCTGAACAGTCGACCTATGACCTCTTTAAGTCGACTTATGTACTTAGAATATTTTCTTGAGAATTATTGGAATTTTGTCTCGATTAAGTCGACCGATGACTTTCAAGTCGACTGGTATGACTTAGTTTATTTTTTTGTAAAATTTTGGATGTTGTCCTCTGGACAGTCGACTTACCACAGTATAAGTCGACTGGTGCTGATGAGTTTTTGTAAACTTGAGGATTATTTCGAATGATTGGTTATCAGATAATTCAGTCTATACTTGATCTTCAGTTCAGTATTTGATATTAAGATATTCAGTTAAGCCATTTGATTTAAGATATTCAGTTGAGCCACTTGTTTAGTGGAAATTTGATTTAGACATTTGAGTTTAAGTCTCTAGAGGTGTGTGACCCTAGTATACCGGTGTTGAGTTATGTTGTTGAGGCCCGTTGAGGCATTTCAGTTATTCAGTTTTGAGTTTAGGCCGGTGGGGTATACCAACTCTAGTAGATTCGTTGAGTAATTAAGTAACCCAAAACAATAATAATAATAAGGACAGGCACTAGTGGTGATATGATGAACGGAAACATGGGTTATGCACCTCAGTATGACTTTAGATGTGGGATTCAATCTCCGGAATTATCCAAGTAACTTACTTGAGATGTGGGATTTATCTCCGGAATTATCCAGGTAAAATTTCCTGCGATGTGAGATATATCTCCGGAATTATCCAGGTAATTACTTGCGGTGTGGGATTGATCTCCGAAATTATCGGAGTCGAGGCGACGCACATGTGGTATTCATGTGATGATGTGTCAATGTTTAGATGTGGGATGATCTCCGGAATTATCCAGGTAAATTACCTGAGATGTGGGATCTATCTCCGGAATTATCAGGCATGGGCTAATTCTCACAGTGTATCTTTATCTCGTTGTAGTCATCGTGATAGGATTAGTTGCATAGCGGGGGATTGAACCCTATGAAGTGAAGACGTTAAGGGCTTGCACCGAACCTATGTAGAATGGGATGCATAGACTTCGACAAGTACGCATTAGAGAGTCCGCATATAGACTTTGTGTTGTCTTGACTTGGTTTTATGCATGTATTTTCCAGTTTTCCTACACTTGACACTTAGACTAGATGCACTTGTTGTTTTCATTCTATGATGTTTCCATGCTTTACATCTTTGTTATTTCTCATTCATTTATCATTGTGGTTAATACATGTAGTTGGTGACCTTATGTTTTGCAATTAAATTATGTTGATTGTTTTATGTCACTCACACCATTTATGGCTGACCCCTTTAGTTTTGGGGGTTAGGGATCATCTCTAGCCTCATGTGTTACAGGTTGTTGCTTAGAGTTGGAGGCTTGGATGCTTGAGATAGTTTTGTGATATACTGATGTAATAGAGCTTGTGTAAAATTTTAGTAAAAGAAGTGTTGTAAAAAGAATGTTGTAATTCAAGGTGTTTTGTCTTCCGCTGTGTTGGTAAAAGATTATTGTAATAAGAATTTGGAATAAAATTATTTGTGTTTTTGGGCTATGTGTACTGTTACATTGAAGTTGATGCTGGGATTGTGCCACGTATTTTCTAAGATATCATGTTAGAAATTCGGGGCGCTACAGTCAAGGCGGCGTACAATGCCATACTTGGCCGACCGGGGCTGTGCTCCCTTCAGGCGGTACCGTCGGCCTATCACTTGAAGCTAAAATTCCCCACCCAGCAAGGGGTCGGTGTCGTCCGAGGCAACCAAGAGGCGGCGCGGTCCTGCTACATGACCGCCATCGGAGGGGGTGTCTTCCCCCTCGACGCCGTCAAGCTCAGGTCCGAGGGCGACTGTTCCACTCCAGAGCCAGCCGACGAGCTGGAAGAGGTCCCGTTCGGGGCCGCAGATGAATCGAAGTGGTTCTGAGTGAGCCGCTCGCTCTCCGTAGGTCTGAGAGCGGACATAGTTGACTGCATCCGCTGCAACGTCGATCTCTTCGCCTGGAAGCCCTCCGACATGCCCGGGATATCCGAAGACCTGATCATGCACAGGCTGAGCGTCATCCCGGGATCCAAGCCGGTCGCTCAGAAACGGCGCAAGTTCGCCCCGGAGAGGCAGCAAGCTGTGAAAGCGGAGGTGGACAAACTCTTGTCCGCTCGGTTCATTCAGGAGGTCAGCTACCCCGAGTGGTTGGCCAACGTCGTCATGGTTAAAAAGGCGACCGAGGGATGGCGGATCTGTATAGACTTCACGGATCTAAACAAAGCATGCCCTAAAGATCTCTTCCCCCTCCCCAGCATCGACGCTTTGATCGACGCGACATCGGGACACGAACTGCTGTCCTTCATGGATGCCTTCGCAGGGTATAACCAAATTCGGATGTTCCCGCCTGACATTGCGAAGACCTCGTTCGTCACCGACCGGGGTCTTTTTTGCTATCGCGTTATGCCCTTCGGGCTGAAAAACGCCGGAGCCACCTATCAACGGCTGGTGAACCCGATCTTCAAAGACCTGATCGGCCGCAACATGGAGGTCTATGTCGACGACATGCTCGTCAAAAGCCGGGCCGGCCTGGATCACGTCGCTGACCTCGAGGAAGCCTTCGGAATCCTCCGACGTCATAACATGAGACTCAACCCGGCCAAGTGCGCATTCGGGGTCTCCTCCGAAAAGTTTCTAGGGTTCGTCGTCAGCCAGCGCGGCATCGAGGCGAACCCAGAGAAGATTCAGGCCATAATAGACATGGCCCCACCCCGGAATGTGAAGGAGGTTCAGAGACTCACGGGCCGGTTGGCGGCCATCGGTCGCTTCCTCTCCAAATCAGGGGAGAAGTCTCTCCCCTTCTTCAAAGCTCTGCGCGGAAAAGGGGGCTTCGAGTGGGGTGCCCCTCAGCAAGAAGCCTTCGAGCAGCTGAAGCAGTACCTCGCCAACCCTCCTCTCCTCAGCAAACCCGAGCCGGGGGAGCTCCTCTGGCTCTACCTCTCCGCCTCGGATAGCGCCCTCAGCGCCGTCCTCGTTCGAGAAGAGGACGGGGCTCAGAAGCCGCTGTATTATGTAAGTAAGGTCCTACTCCCCGCCGAGACGAGGTACGCAAAGATCGAAAAGGTGGCCTATGCTCTGGTCATGGTGGCCCGGAAGCTCCGCCCTTACTTCCAAGCTCACTCCATCCAAGTTCTAACTGACCAGCCCTTGAAAACCGTCCTCCACAAGCCGGAGAACTCTGGCCGCTTGGTCAAGTGGTCAATAGAGCTGAGCCAATACGACATCGGCTATCAGCCGAGGACGGCGATCAAAGGTCAGGCCCTCACCGAGTTCATCACCGAGTGCACAGCTTTTGAGCAGCCAAGTGTCAAAGGGTCGGATCCGATCTGGGAAGTCTATGTCGACGGGTCCTCCTGTGAAACCGGGAGTGGTGCCGGAATCATCCTCCGGGGTCCTGACCAATTCCTCCTTCAATACTCCCTCTGCCTCAACTTCCCGGCCTCTAACAACGAGGCGGAATACGAGGCCATGATTGCCGGACTGACCCTGACACACCGAGCCAGAGCCAAGCAGATCCGAGCCTTCAGCGATTCTCAGCTCGTGGTCAATCAGATCACCGGAGAATACGAGGCTCGCGACGACCGGATGATACGATACTTGGCCGTGGTCCGACGACTCCTAGCATCCTTCTGCTGCTCCACAGTTGTTAGGGTCCCCAGAGAGCAGAATGCCCAAGCAGACGCCTTGTCAAAACTCGCCTCTTCCTCCTTCGAGGGTCTCGACCAAACGGTACTCATCGAAATCCTCTTAAAACCAAGTATCGATAACTGAGACCAGGAGGCAATGTGTGTGCAGAACGGCGCCAGTCCGGACGACTGGACCACCCCCATTCGAAGATTCCTAGTCCGAGCCGAGCTTCCCGAAGACTGGGCCGAGGCAAGACGAGTCAGGATCCGAGCTGAAAGGTTCGTCATGATCGACGACATCCTCTTCAAACGCTCGTACACACTGGCCGATGGTAAGCCGTACCTCCGCTGTCTCACCAATGACGAAGCCAGCTACGCGCTGAAAGAACTTCATGAAGGGATCAGCGAATGCCATATGGGAAGCAGATCTCTCGCTCGCAAAGCCCTGAATCAGGGTTACTGTTAGCCCACCATGCTCCGAGACTCCCAAGACCTGGTCAAGAGGTGCGGCCCATGCCAGAGGTTCTCCCCTATCAAGAGGCTTCCTCAAGCCAATCTCCGATCCCTGGCTAGTCCTAAGCCATTTGCCATGTGGGGCATGGACCTTGTAGGCCCCTTTCCCGTAGCAACAGGGCAAAGGAAATTCTTGATAGTCGCCATCGACTACTTCACAAAGTGGCTCGAGGCCAAGCCGCTGTCCAGCATCACCGAGCGCCAAACACAGCAGTTCTTCTGGAAGAATATCGTTTGTCGGTTCGGGATCCCTCAGGTCCTCGTTACAGACAACGGGACCCAGTTCGCAGGCCAAAACTTTCGAAAGTTCTGCGAAGACATCGGCATCCAGCAACGCTTCTCCGCTATATGCCACCCTCAGTCCAACGGCCAGGCGGAGAACGCAAACAGGCAAATCCTCGACGGCCTCAAGAAGCGCCTCGACAGTTCCCCCAAAGGGCTGTGGGTGGAAGAGCTGCCCAGCATTCTGTGGGCGCACCGAACCACCAAGAGGATCCCTATGGGAGAGACACCGTTCAGTTTGACCTACGGGACTGAGGCAGTGATCCCCGTAGAGATCGGTTTGCCCTCTCCCCGGATCATGGTCTTCGACGAAGCCGACAACTCATCCGGCCTAAGGGCCAACATGGACCTCGACGCCGAGGTCAGGGTGAAGTCCTCCGTCCGAAGGAGCATCTACCAACAGCGGATCGAGAGGTTTTACAACAAGAAGGTCCGCCCAACAGACATCAAGGCCGGGGACCTCGTGTTACGCAAATTGTCCGTCTCCGATCCGACCAAGAAGAGGAAGCTGGCCCCCAACTGGGAGGGCCCATACAGGGTGGCCGAGGCCATACGGCCCGGCACTTATCGACTGGTGGACATGGAGGGTCGAGCGATCAAGCGACCCTGGAACGCCGAGCACCTAATGAAGTTCCTAGAAGAACGGACATAGGTCCCAGCTTGGCTAATATAAATAATAATTTTGTAAGCTTTCATATGTAAAAGGCCCTTTTAGCGCCCCTCTCTACTTATATGAAAGAGATCCCTTTGTGTCAACTCCAAACGCCTCGGCAGGTCCGACCTAACACCGGACAATGGGGGCGCTTTCTTCAAAGCTTCGGCACCCGAGTCCTCACTCTGGTGTCGTCCCCCGACGTCTCGGTTGGTCCAAACTGGCTTTAGGCCAGGGAGTCGCCATAACGCCTCCCTACGCCCAAGATGACATGCCCGGTCCCGATCCCTCACGGATCGACAGGACCGAACCTCACCTCCACCGCCAATCAATAGGCTATTGGCCAGGACAACGAATGAAAAGAAACTCCTTATTCATACTCCCTTATTAGTTCGGAAAAACAAACAAAGACCGTTACATGACCACTCCACCCAATTCACAAAGAAAGAAATCACTCTTAGGGCCCCTCGGGTCCGAGGGATGGCAATCCCACTCCAATCAAATGACTAGGATCTCTCTCCTCGTCGCGATGGTCCTTAAAGTCAGCCACGGTCGACACACCGGCGACGGAGCTCTGGGCATCAACCGGTCGGACACGCTCCAGCAGCAGCAACGCCGAAGGAACCCCCTCTGCTCGCCGGTCTCCCGAGGAGGATGCCATCCTCGTTCCGGACACACCTAGCATCGTCTTATAACGGTGGATCTCCATTTCTTTCTCCACTATGACGTCGCAAAGAAACCTCTCAGACGAGGGCCTCTACACCGACGCACTCGACATGGTATACCCAAGACCGGCACTTCCGAGGTCCCGGTCTACCATTGCCCTCTTCAGCCGGTTCGTCTCGGCACTCAGAGCCTCGGACTTGTCCCGATAATAGTTAACGGCAGCATCCTGGTCGCGAGCCCCCTGGCGATAACGGACCAACATGGCCTCCAGGACCTTGATTTTACTCCGGAGCCACGCCACGTCGGAGCGACGGGGGTCCGCCTCGAGAGGGAAAGCAGTTACCTAAAAGAGAACCAACCACCGCTCAAAACACATCCACAAAAGGGGTCTGGAAAAATCCGAGTACAAAAGACTTGGCCAATCAAAAAATCCTTTTTCATAAATCAAATCCTTCATACAAAATTGCGGTGGCCAGTCCGCGTTCGGCAAATACAATAGAAAGAAAGAAAAAGACAAAGGAGCAAACAGCCTATGTTGTCACCTCAGCATCAACCGGGTTCACGGGAGGGTCGGCAGCCGAACCCACGACGGGAGGGTCAACATCAGGGGTCTTCGGCGGACCCTCGATCTCCATATCATAGTCGAGGCCGGACAGATCGATGGTCAGGTAGAAGTGCCTCACATGGCTGAGGGCCTTTGCGTAGACCTCGTCCTGGGCCGCGATCACCAGGTCCTGCCCCGTCGCCGTCAGTTCCTCCTTCTCCTTCGCGAACTTCTTCTTTAGGGCGGCCACCCTCTTAGCCCACTCGGCGTCCCTGGCATCGAGCTCGACCTTCAGCTGCTGCTTCCTCTTGTGCGAGCCGTCGAGCTCGATCTTCATCTCGTTCATTTCTTGCAAGCTCTTGTCTGCCCGAACTCGCTCTCGCTCCATGGCTGCCTCATAGAGTCTTTTCACGTGGGCCCCCTGCACACAAGCCTACGGCAACCAAGCAGTATTAGGAAAACCTCCTTCATGATAAAATCACAAGGGAAGAGGGGTCGGCGGACTTACCAGCACGCTGGCCTGCGCCAGGCGCGTGTACGCCTGCTCCAAGGTCTCGCCACTCATCTCCTCTCGGTCTCGAGGAGTCGTCAGGTTCTCCACCAAATCGACGGCCTGGGGCCCGCGGGTTAGACAGTCCCCCACCTGTATTGACCAGGCCGGCACCCACGACCGTCGAAGCTCCTCCATGACGGTGTCCTCTCCCTCGGCTCTGATCAGGGGACCCTTCCCCTTGCTGCGCTCGAACGCCTTCGCCTGACCCGAACCCTTCTGAGCGGCCGCCTCCTTGCTCGTCTCCGAGCGTGTCCTCTTCGTCTTCGGCTCGCCCGGGACCTCGGAGACCACTTGGGACGACCCTCTCGGCCTCTTCACTTCTCCCCCTTCCTCAGCCTTCTTCTGCTTCAAGGCGAGCCTCCAAGCCTTGATTGATTCTGGATCCATACCTGCAAAAAGACCCATTAAGGACAATGAGCTCAAAAGAACAGTGAAACTAAGAGAAAGAAACAACTAAATACAAGGTACGGCCGGGCTCAGTCCAACGCTCACCAGGTGACCCTCCGTCACCTTCGGCCAGCTGATGCTGTGCGACAGACGGAGGCGCTCGACAAATTTCCACTCCTCGGCCGTCAGGTCCTTCGGCCTCGGCGCCTTGAAGCCTGGCTTATAATAGTTCCAACGAGTGGGAATATCCCAAGGCTCCTCGCTCCGGATCACGAAATATTTTCGTTTCCACTCCTTGATGGAGTCTGGATGGCCATGAACCACCTTCCCCTTACTCCGAGGCGAAACATAGTATATCCCCTCCGACTCCCCCGACGAGCTGATCCCCAGCATCGCCCGGAACACGCCCAACCTAAGAGGCACCTTCTGCTCCTCACACAGCAACACGAAATAGATGATCTGCTTCCATGAATTCGGCCCATACTACATCGGAGCCAGGGACGCCCAATTTAGCACATCCCGAATAAACGGATGGACCGGCAGCCTCAGTCCAGAGTTCCATGCCGGCAGGGGATCGGTAGGACGGAGGCTCGGGCTCGGCAACATGAGTTCGTAACCGGACCCGATGTGGAACGCCGACTGAGCAACCTCCAAGTCACCAGCTTCCAAGATCGTCGGAAGCGTGTCCATCTTCATCATCTTCCGACTCGGCGAAGACGGCTGAACCCCATACAACACCTTATCGGAGAGATCATCGGGGTACTGTCGGAACTGGTTTGGCTGTACAGGCGACCCCTTCACCACATTCCGGAGGATGGGTGCCCGACTCTGCCCACCGGCCTTCGCCCCCTTCTTTCTTGGCACCCTCTTCTTCTTGGCCCTCTCCGGCGAGGGAGTGGATAAGCGCTTGAGACCAGTCGGTGTGGAGGACGAACCCACTCCCCGAACCGTGGATCTCCTCCCCGTACCTCCTGTCCGACCCCGGCGGCTTCACCCTCGCCTTGGCCACCCTCCTCTTCGGAAACCGGATCCAGAATCTGGACCTCGTCCGAACTGTCACTCCCCTCCTCAGAATCACTGCTCTCCACCACATACGGCTTCCGGGAGCGCAGGGGCTTCACGTCATATACCGTCTCCTTCTCCAACGATGTCGAGTCTGAGAGCCCGGTGGCAGGGGGCCCTTCCCCTCTAGATGTCGACGCCGAAGAGCCAGACTGAGCCCTAGACATGCCTAACCAAATAAACTTACCGACTAACCTTTGGTTGCCTCGGAAAGACGAGCCTAGTGCCGCAAACAGTAGTGACGAGCGCCGAAGTGTTTGGAAATTCTTTGGAGAAAGCAGCATAAGAGAAATGAGCAGAAAGGGGGAAAGGTGGGGGTATTTATAGAGGAAGGAAGGACTCCTCGCTTTTCGCGTAACTGTTCCTTGATTGACGTGTAACTGCCACCTATAAAATTGCGCCACATCGCCTTGGAACGTGCGCCGCTGACATCACCCAACGTCTGATTGGGAACCAGACGCAAGGGTCGGCCCGGATGAAGCACTTCGGACCCGGACACCCCCGCATCTGTCCCAGGAAGCAAGAGAAAATTTAGATTAAAAGTTTTAAGGCACTCGCCCTCGGCGAGTGCCCCGGGCCCCAGGACTCGATCGGTTCCTCTCTCACCCATGAGCAACTCGAGGCTTACGGCCTCGGAAGCCGAAACCACGAATCGTTCAAGGGTGGAAGAAAAACCACCATCGCATGAAGCCCAGTCGGAAAGCAGATCGGCCCACCTCCCATCTCTAGCTCCTTCGGGCTGACAACCATCAGAAGCCGTCAGCCCGGAAGGAAGACAGAGATCGGAGAAGACCCATCCGTCCGAGGCACCTTGTCCCTCGGGTCCGAACTCCGGTCGTCATCCCTTCTACCCTGATCTCCCCTGGCTCTGACATCCGCATCAGGGCCGTCAGAGTCAGGAGAAGATCACGGCGGAAGAGTGACCACCCATCCGACGCTCTCAGGGTTAGAATTTTTCAAGAAACAGGTGTTCGCCCAAGGCAGACACCTCCGATGGTCGATGAACCACCATTGCTGTGATCGAAGCTACAGGGGGGAGCGGGGTATTTATAACCTCCCCCCAAGGACCAGCCATTATGGCCCTCGAGAGGCCAAGCGACGGAAGCCCAGCGGCCACGCCTAGGGAGCTGAAGCGCCACGCATTTATTAGAGGACGCCATTTAATGACCCCGGGAAGTTGGAACGCCGCACAAATCCTGGAGCGCCATTAATGCTCCATGAGGGTAGCCAGCAGCTCAGCTCGGCCTTCTCACGAAGGCCCAATGGTTCGCCATCGCCCTTGCCGACCCATAAACCCTCGCCAATCCGAGGTAAGGTTTGACACTAGGGTAGCCTTCTCACGAAGGCCCAAGGGTTCGCCATCGCCCTTGCCGACCCATAAACCCTCGCCAGTCCGAGGTAAGGTCTGACACCAGGGTAGCCTTCTCATGAAGGCCCAACGGTTCGCCATCGCCCTTGCCGACCCATAAACCCTCGCCAATCCGAGGTAAGGTCTGGCACCAGGGTAGCCTTCTCACGAAGGCCCAACGGTTCGCCATCGCCCTTGCCGACCCATAAACCCTCGCCAATCCGAGGTAAGGTCTGGCACCACAGTAGCCTTCTCATGAAGGCCCAACGGTTCGCCATCGCCCTTGCCGACCCATAAACCCTCGCCAGTCCGAGGTAAGGTCTGACACCAGGGTAGCCTTCTCACGAAGGCCCAACGGTTCGCCATCGTCCCTTGCCGACCCATAAACCCTCGCTAGCCCGAGGTAAGGTCTGGCACCAGGGTAGCCTTCGCACGAAGGCCCAACGGTTCGCCATCGCCCTTGCTGACCCGTAAAACCCTCGCCAGCCCGAGGTAAGGTCTCGCACCTAGGGTTGCCTTCTCACGAAGGCCCGACACGACCAGAAAATACTCCTCCACGGCTAACTCTCGCACCCCCGCAGGAGTGGGGGGCTTATGAGGTAGGATAAAAAATGGCCTGCGGCCAAGGATGGCTCTCGCTCAAAGTCAAGCCGGCTCGGCCCCGGACCACCACAGGCTCGGTGCCGAGCCGTAAGTTCACCACCACGAAACCAGCCCCTCCCGTTCCGACGACCCGCCACGACCCTCGGTCTCCGATCCTCGGCGGTCTCACGGGCCTTCCACTCAGCCGGGTAAGGGAGGGGGATGACCTGACGCAACCTAGGCCCTCCGATTATCCCAGAGATACAGGGCCCCCACGATCTGCCACGTCAGCCCTAAACCGCTCTGGGGCGCTGCCACGTGTGCCCTAAACCACCTGGGCCTCTTGCCACGTCAGGCCCATGGGCTTTCAGGTCCAGACCCGGTCCCCAAGCAGATCCAAACCCGGTTGGGTTATCTATAAATACCAGGCCCTCACCCACCTTCAAAGGTAATGAATCTTTCTTCCACAAAACCCTAGTTACTGCTACTCTTCCACAGAGACTAACTAGATCGTCGGAGGGTCTGCCACCTGGATAAACCCCGGTGTTTCTAGACCGTCTGCAGGTACACAAGGCCAGCCGAGCCGACCCTTTAGTGCCGGAGCGAGCCTCGAGCTCACCGTCCGTTACTGAGCTCCTCCCCCTTTACAAATCGAGTCCGAACTCACGCCTGGTGCATCCACACAACTCCCAGAAACAAACCGCATCACTAACTATCCACACCACCCAACTAAATGACAACCACACGATTCTATATATGCATCAACTTTAATTAATATATTAGAAAAAGCGAAACATGTACGTCACATGTTTTATGTATGCATAATACATATACAAAACGTGACGTCGTTATGTTCATGTAGTCCCTGAAATCACATTAAAGGTGATCATTTTTGGAAACGAAGTGAAAAATTCTAAAAAAATCTCATCCATTCAACTAGTTTTGGAGATTTTTTTAAAAGTAGAATGATTTTAAAAATATAAGTTCGCAGTGATAAAAAAACTAGTTTCACACAACAAAATCTATTTTGCTCATTACTTTTGTTTCAAAAATTGATTCGGTGAATCAGATTTTTTATGATATTCAGGCACTGTTGGGTTGGAGGGGAATGGAGGAGAGGGGAGAGGTGGGAAGGAGTTTTTTAATACTTTTCTTGTTTGGTTCATTTTTTAGGAGGGGATGGGAAGGAAATGAAGGGGTGCCAAACCCCTTCTGAGTCAATTTTGGCTCCCCTCCAATATTAGGGGATTTGGAGGAAAAAGAAAGTATGGCTAATTTTTTAATGTGACTGGACTAAATTGACCTTTAAATCTAAATCCTAATATAATAAAAAACCTCTCTTTCTTTCTCCCTTGCGATTGCAACCAAAAGAGCTTGTCTCAATGCTCTTGAAGTTGGCTTCTCAGGAATCTGAGGATCCAGAACAAAAATCCATCAGATTCTTTTGAAGAAAATCCAACACTGAGACACAACTAGTTGATAGTTAAATTCTCCAACATGCAAATATAAAATACACATGAGGTGCTGGCAAATGTCCTGACTACTGTCTTACACTTGGTCAATATGAAATAAAGAGGTTCCCTAAAATAGTATACATGGTAAACCAACGCACTAGATGTGCTTAAAATAAGTTTTGCATCATTTAGGAAACCATCCAATAACCAGTCCAAATATTTGACTTAATATAGATCTGATTTAGTTTGAGCTCAAGCTGAACCCACATTTCATACAAAGAGTTCATTGTGACTGCAGTAAAGTATCTGGGGCTAAAACAATGTATTGCAAAGAACTAGATATAATGAGAGACAGTAAAATTACAATTGCCTCGAGTTTACATACTTATCTCTACTAAGTTTTAACGAAGAGAGAGAGCGCATGTAGGAGGGAAATTTTTGGGTTGGGGTAGAGTTCAGATTAATAAATGCTGATTAATCTGATGTGCCCATCACTCGTGTTGTGACATAGCTGCTCTCCGAGCCCAAGAGCTTGGCAGAAGTAATTTTATATCAAGCTGCACTTTCTTATTAAGCTGCACTTTCTTATTGTATGTAAAAGGGTATAAAAGTAATTTTATTATAAAATCCATTCCCTTCCCTTGTGAACCAAACAAGAAGATAATTATTTTCCTTTCCCTCCCCTCCTTTGAACCAAACAGAGTCTTCATTAAATCTCTCCCCTCCCCTTCCCTCCCCTCCCCTCCCCTTAATTAAAATCCCTCCCCTCCCCTCCCATCCTTTGAACCAAACAGAGCCTCAGTAACGGAGCCATGTAGGGGCGAGAGGTAAATACACCCCCGATTTTGTGGAAAACTCCCTTCTTTTTTAAATTTTTAGCCTTTTAACCCCCTTTATATTTATAAAAAAACCCTATTATATTCCAAATAACATATACCTCTCTCCAAATTTACAATTTATTATTTGATCACACTCATCTTTAATCTATGAGCGATTAATGCAAATTGATATCTAATATATATATATATATATATATATATATCTATCTTTGGACCAATAGAATAATTTATGAATTTGTTGTCAGCTACAGCTACGCTCTCTTACAAAAAATTTATGGCTTCGTCCATGATGATATTGCAATTGAGGCGGTTGCTGATCACCTTTCGAGTTTATAGAATGACTAATTTGGACCATCGATTTGTTGGAGACTTAATATGGAAATGTCAATATTATAACTTATAAGAGCATCTATAGTCGTTACTTGCCAAATTTTGGGTAAATAGCAATTAGAAATAGGAAAAAAAGAATCTTGCTGCAGTCGTTCAAAGCTATATTCGATTCGTCGTTTGTTTTTTTTAAAAGACGGAAGATTATCTTTCGTCGTAGAGTGTGCGATTTGAAAAATATCTGGCGACGAAAAATAATGTACCGTCTTCGAATCGAAAAAATATTAAAAAAATCAAATTGAAGTACGAACAGGTTATGATCAATCGTTTGTTTAATTTTTTTTTATTTATAAAAAGCAAGGACGGGAGATTATCTCCCGTCATTCTCCAAGCCGCATCTTTCGGGCGGGGTGTTTTCAATCGTCTGTTTGAATTTTTAAAAAAAAAAAAAGAAGCAAGGACGGCATATTATCTCCCGTCATTCTCCAAGCTGCATCTTTCAGACGGGGTTTATTCAATCATCTGCTTCAAATTTTTTCTTTTTAAAAAAAAATAAGCAAGGACGGGATATAATCTCCCGTCAATTTCCTCGGACGGGGTGTAATCGGCCATTCGTTGGCTCTTAATTTTTTTTTTAAGCACTAAAAGACAAAAAAAAAAATCAAATTTTGGCCTAGGACGGTAGATTACATCCCGTCAATCTACTTTTGGCATCTAGCAAATTTTGCAATTGACGATGTATAATCTTCCGTCTCTGACATTTAAATTTTTTTTTTCTTTTTTCAAACGATATTTAATCCACTGTCCGATATACTTTTTGTACGTCTCACCTGCGAGACGAAATTTTATCTTTCGTCAATTCTGACGGACGAAATAAAATAGTTCGTTAGCTATATTTTGCATTTGGCCAAATCGTCTGCTATATTTGGCAAGATACTATTCATCGTACATCCAAATTTTACAAATTTGGACGACGACTGCAGCGCTTTTTTTCCAAATTTTTTCAAAATTTAGGTATTTAGCCCAAGACTACATATGCTCTAAGGGATTAGTAAGGAAAACATGGTAAGGCATCACCGGGCCGAGGTTGTTGCATGGCATCCGAAGTTTCAAGCAGTCCATACGGTGGGACGCGCATCTTCAAGTCCTGTCATCCTTCCGATTTCCCTTTCTGCAGAAAAGCTGGCAACAGCTGCCAAAATTTCTTCAGTGGGCCCCACTATCTCTAAATTAAAATCCCGAAAAAAAACAAAAAAAATCATTCCCTATTCCGCGCTTCACGGCAAAATACCGCTTTCTATTTTTGATCTCAATTTTCCCAGGGAAAAAACAATCAAAGAAAGAAATTAGTTTTCCTAATAAAGCAAGCTTGAGTCTTTAAGTAAAAAAATCCCACTACCATGCCCACATTTCCCCCCTCTTCTCCTCATTTTATTTTGCTCCGAAAATTTAGGGTTTCCAAATTTCCACTAAAACTACTAAATCAAAGTTTCAGGTATATTTGTCCAATTGTCCCTTCATTCTCGCTATTGTTGCAATTCTAGGGTTTTTTATATTGGGGTTTGGGGTTTCTGATTTGTTGTTGTTTTTTTTTTAAAATTTTTGTATGTTGAATTAATGTGTTGCGTAGATGACTTGTGGTGTTTGATTTGTAAGAAAGAAATTAGTATTTGCAAAAATGGATGGGTTTTGTAATGAATTAAAGGTAGTTAATGCAGATGGGTTTTTTTTTTGAAAATAAGGAAACTAATTAATTAAGATGGTTTTGATGGAATTTGATTAATAAGGTAGTTCGGTTGTGAAGAGAGCAAAGAGAGGTAGACGAAAATGTGTGGTGTTTGAAGATGGATTATAAGTGCTGACTTGATGATCGGTCGTGCGAATATTGCCACGTTTAGAGTTTTAGCTTGCTATGTGTTTTGCTTTCTTGTTTGCGAATACAAAAAAGAAGGCCCATGTGATTGTAAGAATTTTTTTTTCCATTCCGTAGAGTGTAACCATGTATACTTTGACAGAGCGATTCCTGGTTGTAGTGCTTAAAGCACAAATGGTGATTTCCTGCATAGAATTTCGACTTATGGCTGGGATTTATCGACAGGATTATGTATGAACGATTTAGCGTACTTCTGATTTCAGAAATTTAGTATTGACTGGGAGAAGGTGTTATTGCTTGTATGGGTTTGTTGCTATAAGTATGTACTAGATAACAAGAGGGGAATTGATTGAGATGGTTTGGGTATGTTTAATGGAAACCCAGAAGAAGGTAGCTTGGTAATGTATAGAGAAAGGAGAGGTAGTTGAAAACACGGAGGTGTTTAAAAGTTGATTAGAATTGTTGACTTGGTAAAGTTGATGGTGGTATCAGATGTAAGGTTTGTTCGTGCGAATGTTATCATTTTTAGAGTTTTAGCTTATTGTGTGTTTTATTTTCTAGTTTGTTCTTCCCCTTTACTAATAAGAAAATCAGACCCATATGTCTTTTTTGAAAATAGATTTTTTTGAATTTTGTTTTTGTTGAGTAAGAAATCCACTAAGGGCGGATATTTTTGCATTGGACGAGACTAGAGCAGGAGTAAATGCTAAATTAGAATTGTGGAGATAAACTTTGGAAGGTAGAGGCTTTAGGATAAGCAAAACTAAAACATAGTATATGGGGTGTAATTTTAGTGATATTCGGAACACAACTGAGGAAGTAGTGAAGTTTGATTGCCAAGAGATACTTAAGAGAGACCGTTTTCGGTATTTAGGCTCGATTATACAAAGAGATGGGGAGATTTGTGAAGATGTTATACATAGGATCCAAGTAGGGTGGCTTAAGTGGAGAAATGCCAGTGGTATTTTGTGTGACAAATGTATACCATTGATGTTGAAGGAAAACTTTTATAGAACGACTGTTAGACCAGCAATGATGTATGGAGCAAAATGTTGAGCAATAAAGAAACAATATGTTCAAAAAATGAGTGTAGCGGAGATAAGGATACAAAAATGGATGTGTGGTAAAATAAGGAAGGATAAAATTAGAAACGAGTATATACGAGACATGCTAAAGGTAGCTCCAATCAGGATTCTAAATGGCGGCCGCCTCAGATGCCTAGGCGCTTAGATGGTGGAGAACGAACCGCCTTTGCCATAGGCGGTGGTCTAGGCGGTCAGAGGCGATCAGGCGTCCGTGGCGCCGATCAGGCGTCCGCCTAATGTCCAACGCCTAGGCATTTTCTATTTTTAAATTTTTTAAATACTATTAAATAACACAAAAAAAGTGAACTACTATTAATCTATTAATCTGTTATATACTATGTATGGATTTTTAATAGTAGTAGAATTGTTTTTACTTTTTTTAGTATTATTGGTGATATATTGCACATATTACACATTAAAATAACACATTTTACACATTTTACACATATTGGCATATTGCACATATTACAATTGGATAATTATTTTTTTATTTGCACATATTACACATTAATTGCACGAGAAAGCTTTTTTTATGTATAAACACTCTTTAATTACACATATTACACAAGAACATGATGAATATTTGCAATTGGATTGCATAATTATACTTACGATTAAAGAATAGGGACTGAAATTAACTAAATTGTCAAAATAAATTCAACCGCCTAAGCATTGCCTAGGCGTCGCCTAGGCGCTAGGCGCTCCTTGACCGAACCGCCACCGCCTAATGCCGTTTACAGCCTTGGCTCCAATCCAAGATAAGTTAAGAGAGAATCGCATTAGATGGTTTGGACATGTCATACGTACACCTAGTAGTGCCCACGTTAGAAAGAGTGATTTGATAAGTATTGAGGGTAAAGTTAGGGGTAGAGGAAGACCTAAACTAACTTGGGTAGAAACGGTGAAAAAAGATATGATAGCTTGTGACCTTACAGAAGATATTGCGCTAAACCGAGCAGAATGGAAAATCAGGATTCATGTAGGATTCATGTTGCTGACTCCAACTAGTTGGGAAAAAAAGCTTTGTTGTTGTTGTTGTTGTTGTTTGTTTGTTTTTGTTGAGTGAAGGCCTTGTAATAATGAATGTCGAAGTTTTTACATAATAAATTTTCGTTCAGGCTTTTACCACTAGTTTTAGTTTGTTCAAGCACAACCATGTAAGATTATTATAGCAATGTGTTTCCTGGTTGTAGTGGTTAAAGCACGAATGATGATTTCTCGAGAAGAGATCGGCTAATGACAGAGATTTATCAACTGGGTTATGTATGAACAATCTAGCATACTTTTGAGTTTTAGTAGTTTAGTATGAACTGGAGAAGGTAGGCTTTGTTGCTATGAAGTGTATACTAGATAGGGGATTTTGGGGTTTTGGAGGGGAAGTAAGATCATCTAATTAGACATTGGCATCAAGTTAGGATTGTGACGAAGATAAATTAGGGGTTTCTCACTTTCTCTGAAGATTTGTTGGTGGGTTGTCACTATAAATGTCCTCTGTAGGGCACTCTAAAGAAGCTCAAGTTGTTTAACCCGAGCGGTCTTGTATCAAAATGTGTTTTTACTTGGGAATTGCGTGCTCATATTTTTCTGGACAAATGGCTTGTGTAATTGTTGTGCTAATAACAAAAGATAAACGGATTAGAATGAAATGTGTTCCCCTTCATGTAACCCAGTTCAGTATGATTCTATGGAGTTTTCAGTTGAGTTATGATTAACATTTTGTCCATCAAGTTTTTAAGGAATTTCCATCAATCTATTTTCTTCACTGCCTTTTAGATTACTCAATGCTGTTGGATATTCATAGTGTAGTTGCTGTAGGCTCAAGAGAAGGAATCAGGACCGAGATGGACAGCCTAGGGTTGGAACTCTTTTTGCAAAGACTAATCCTAATAGTCTTGAATGCAAAATTGTTAAACCATGTTTGTCTTTAGTTTTTGAATATGAATTACAGCTAGACAAGTTTTTATGGGCTTTGGAGTGAGCATAACACTAACAGCCAAACACACATAGGTATTTGGCTGTTGGCATGGGATTGGTGCTATATCTAATAGGCTTTATCTTCTCCAATTTCATAGTTTTCGTTGCTCAACATGAAGAATCAAATTCCATAAATTTTGAAGAATCAATTTCATAGTTTTTCATTGCTCCAATATCCGTTATGTTATATGTTTTGTTGAATACTAGTCATGCATGCCTACACTGGTTTGACATCTAAATTTGCATTCTTAATTTAGTAGAACTAATTTTTATTTATCAAAGCTTATAAAATTATATTATGAGTACCGATAACATTGTAATTAGAATTGAATTCTTTTTGGTCCTTAACCTGATTGTGACTCCATATTGCAAATGATTTTCCTTTCAGTGATTTTTTGCAAATCTTTTGGCATGAATGTTGAACATCAATCTTCGGTATCATGGTCTATTTGAATAATAGTAAGTTGCATCATTAATTGGATTTTTCAGATATGCAAATGCACTTCATCAACTTGGACAACAATGATGAAACTGAAGTAAAATATGATAAAGAAGTTGGGCTTGATTTTACAACAAATTTATTTGAGTGGATGCCAAATTTTGCCACTCAAAACTACCAGCCAGAATTTCAAGATTTTAGCACAACAGAAGGTGTTGGGACATGTGCTAACCGACCTTCCAATCAATATGCTTCGCCTGTTTCTCTGCCAATCTGCAGGAAGTTCTGGAAAGCAGGAGATTATGATGCTGGACTACCCATTCAGTCTGTTTCTCAAAGTATTGCCTCTCTCTCTCCTACTCCCAAAAAATTCCCTTTCTCTATGTGTCACCTCTTAGTTGAAATGTGCCTTTTTATTCATGTTACTCTCTTCTCACAGATGTCCAAAACCGTTTGCGTGTCCATCCCAAATTTCTTCATTCAAATGCTACATCTCACAAGTGGGCCTTTGGAGGTATGTTTCATGTTTCTACATATAATTTACATATTTTCACTCAGTTAAAGGAGTTAATCTTTTAGTAATTTCCTTTATTCTCTTTTGCAGCTATAGCAGAATTACTTGATAATGCGGTTGATGAGGTAATCGGCGACAGTTTCTGTGAACCAGTGCTGTTGTGTCCTGTCTTTATTTTAAAAAATCCTTTAAAACATTACAAGTTTAAAATCTTATGTGACCATTACTTTTCTTTACCATGCTATTATGTTTCATTTAGCATGTTATTTTGCTTGATATAGGTACAAAATGGGGCCACCTTTGTTGTTGTAGATAAGATCACAAACCCAAGAAATGGAAATCCAGCCTTGCTGGTACACGGTACTTCCATATCCTTTGTATTTCAAACATAATAGTAATGCTATCTTCTATTGGTTCTTCATTCATACTGGATTCTCCATTGAACCTGTGTGTTTAATCTTTAATAAGATGATGGTGGTGGGATGGGTCCAGAATCTTTACGTCATTGCATGAGCTTTGGATTTTCTAACAAACAGTCTAATTCTTCCATTGGACAGTGTATGTATATTCTGCTGAACTTTAAATATTATAAGTTCTGATTAACTTCTTGGTTGAATCAAAGTGTGTATTTACTTTTATTATGACTTGCTTGCTTTTATGTGGGTGTATATTCTGCTGAACTTTAAATATTATAAGTTCTGATTAACTTCTTGGTTGAATCAAAGTGTGTATTTACTTTTATTATGACTTGCTTGCTTTTATGTGGGTCGTGGTTCAGATGGAAATGGCTTCAAGACTAGCACTATGCGACTAGGAGCTGATGTGATTGTATTTAGTCGCTGCATGGGCGAAAGGTTGTATCCTGTAATCTGCTATATCGCATCAATTTTTTTCACTTCATCGGTTTCAATAAGTAGTAGTTAGGTTCCTATATCATATTTACTGGCTTTATAGATTTTCCATCTTTCGCAAGCTTAGATACCTTACAATGTGGAAATCAAATCATTTTGGTTATTCAGTGAGCTTCATCCTGTGAAGGGTACACACTTCTTTTTGCAAGCCATGTTGAGTTGAAACTAGTGGTTAATATTTCTGTGTAGTATTTTAATTGTCATATGTCTGTGTGTTGTTTCCAATCATTTAGTGTCAGCTTGTTCATGTCCTCTCTTCTAAGTATTCATAGGATGTACAGTTAGTGTCCATGCTACATCATGTTCTAGTTATTCATTTATAGCTTCTTAGTGTTCAGTCAATTTTGCACATGCCTCTATCAATCACCCTCATCTCCTCCATCATCAACACTTGTCATCATATCAACCTACTACACCATGCTCCCTCAGAGCTAGTATCCCATGCTCAAAACACTCTTGACCACCACGTTATGCTTTTCCTAATACCATTAACGCTATGCTGGAACCCGCCTTGGCTAGAGGTATAAACAGATACAAATGATATGGTCCAAATTGTGAAATTTTTATCTATATTTTGGATATCTATTATATGTCCCCTTAGAAATGTATACCACTATACTCGTACGAAATAGTACTAAATTATCTGATCCTGAATATCCATTTAATATTTGTATGTACAATGTTGAACTCAACATTCAAACTATTCATTATTTTTATTAGTTGGTTAGGAATATGTTATTTAAGCTAGAACGTTGAAAAAAATCCATTCATCAAAATTTAATTATAAAATAGACCCATGTTATTAATAATTATTGTCCGTGAACAACTGAATATTTATACTTAATTTGATCCATGGTGCATCTCGAATGTTTCCCAGGGGGCCGACACCCGCCCTAACCTTACCCCCAGCTCCCATCCAAGTGTTAGCATTAAGCTATATCACTTTTGAAGTAAAAATGTTCTCGTTGGCTTCAACAATGCGATCATGGGTGAGAATCAAATGCCCCAATAATTTAAAGTTCCTCAACAAGGTTGGGCCACCGGAGAAACTAATAATATCACAGCTACTTACCATTATTATTGTTCTAGTCACAAGAATTCTTGTCCCTTACATTTCTTCTCGTCTGTTTGGCGTGTAGTAGGTACATGGTTTGCTGCTTTAGGTATTCGTAGCATAGATTTCAACCAAATTGGTAATGGATGTTATTTTGCCCTCTTCTTGATAGGCACAACCAAACCATGATTTTCTATTCACAATCTTGGAAAAAATACCTTAATCTCTATTACATAACAGAAGCTCCATGCACACCTCTATGACAGTTATTTTCCTCTAAAATCAAACCATTGTCAGGGACTTCGAGGACGTGACTACATTAATCCCTGCCTCAACTCTACGACTATTATCTCTTCCTGCCCCTTCGTGTTATAAGGCTAAAGAAGCTATGTTGTTGACTGGTTCCATATGCACAATTGCACATCTTCATCCTGGCGAGTTGATGTGACCCACTAAACTCGCTTCACCTACTCATATTTATGAAAAGGTACTATCGATTAAGCATGTTTGATCCTGTCTTGTCTTAGACTCAGTTACAAAGCCAAGGGGTCAACATTGACTTTCTTTGATCCTTTTTTCTGTGTGTAAAAAGGGCTTAACATTTAACAATGCCTTTTGCCTAACCTTCTTAATAAGAGCTAGCCCTTTTCCCCTTGTTTTCCCTCTTTCTTCTTCTCACCCCCGGGTCCCACCTTCCTCGCTCTCTAGGGTTTGTCAAGACCGTAGCTTGGATATGTTATATGAAGCGGAGGCTCTCTTGGGAAATTTCTTTTGCACTCTTCCCACCCTAGTCAGTGTGAGCTCTATCCTTTCGTGAGGGTAGAATGTTGACAAAGCCACAAAATAGACCGACTGAAATTGCTAGAATTCAATATGTCTAAGTGATACCAGGAAGTCAATGATCGATGCAAAAGGGAATCAAGGCCAGGCTCTGCCTAGTGGTTAAGCACAATACTTGATCTATCCTAGATCATCCAAAACGGGTTAAGCTGTTGTTACACCCCTCACCCATCTCGCTCACTCAAAACTTCCATGCTGCTCTTGTAGTCACTGCCTTTGACGAAAACAATGCAAGCTTGGCTCGATCATTGGTGTCAGGGGTTGGTGTCAGGGGAGGGGAAAGAAAGAATAGGGAGAAATGACGTCTCCCTAGCACTAGCACCTAGGTGGTGGTGTTGTCGAGGAAAAGACGAACTGTGGATTCCCCAGGCCCCACCACAGGCCAAATCCTTCCCCACAAATTGCCATTACTTTGGAGTTTTTGGCCTTATGATATTTATACATCTCTAGTTTCCTCCAGTTTGAGTGTGGTGCTGTAGTCACATCCAATGCCTACCCTATAACTCACTAATTATATTTCTAAATCATTAGTATCTAAGCCATGGAAACCTGTAAGCACAACTCCACAAAAATCCACTAATACTAAATTACTAATATGGAACTCATGTATCACACCTGATTGAGTGACCTTTATGAGTTGATGAAACTTATCAAATATCAACCTCTATGAGTTGATGATACTTATCGAATATCAGACAAAATCTTCTCTTTTAGAATCCATGGCTAGGAGAAAACCCCATGCTAATTTCTGACCAAGCATCAGATCGATCATCTCCACCAATTTCTTTTGCTTGTGAAAGAGCGTCTTGATTAATGTTAGATCAAGCCAGTTTGATCTCCAAATGGAGAGGTTGTTGACCCGAAATATTTAAGATAAAAGTCAATTTTGAGATGACATATCACTAGGGCTGCAAACAGATCTAGAAAAGTCCGACCGAATTCGGATTCATATTCGAATTTTGGCAGATATGGTAAGAGAAATACATACCGTTTAAAAACCAGATCTGGATCTGGTTATATTTTCCGCATGTTTTTAGATCCGGATACAAGTAAGGATATGAAAGAAAAAATTGGATCCATTTCAGATTATCCGAAAAAGTGGATTAGTGAGTATTGATTGGGTGCAATCTCATAACCATGTTTCAAACTCAAGCTTAGTTTCCTCAAAAGTTTATAACGTACCGCATTATCTTTCTTTTTTTAAAAGAAAAGGAAACTATTTAAATCAAGCATTATTACTTTTATTATTTGATTCACTATGGTGTAGCTAATTAGCATATGTATGTATATTCCATTTCATCTCTATTATTCCTATTTCTTGTCAAGAAAAAGTTTAATCTTATTCTCCCTCTCTTCACAAGTTGCTTCACTATTTCTTATGTTAATAAAATTTTCATAAGCAACAAATTGTTTTAAAAATCAGGTCGTGGATTGTGAATTTATCAGAACTATACTCATATTTATATCTTTAATGACAAATTATACAAGTATCTTTACCGGATTTATCCGTTTTTGGTTTTATTAGTATTCGATTTATATTCGTTTCCATTTTCTTCCAATATGATAATGAGTTTCTTGAACGGTAAGACTTCGTATTCGTATTCGTATTTGAACAAGAAAAACATGTACGAATGTAGAATTACTAGTTTCCGCTTTGTATTCAATCCTTTTGCAGCCATACATATCAGGTTGGCCTTTGTTTGTCTAGTTTGTGCTAATAGTTTTGGAAAATCTTGGTGTTAAAATACCTATACCTCGAGGTTCATATCCTCTGCCAAACCTTGAGGCGGCATAATTTATTCTTGCCAATCACACGAGTCTGTCCATTCCTTACATATGTGTGCAATTCATTACAACAAACTATCAGTTTCCCTTCTTTTGATGTTTCACCGCAGTGTAATTTGTAGGAAAATGGAGATGTCATCTGACTAGTTAGGATCATAGAAAGCCTCTCTCTTGTCTAAAATTTTCTTTAGCTTAGAATTTGACATTAACTAAGGTACAATTAGGGCTACTAGTAGTCCGCGTTGGGTTGGTTTTGACTTATTTTAAACCCATAACCGAACCATACACTTACTCGATCGGGACCCATACCCGATCGGTTTGTGATTTCCCAAACCCGAACGCGACCCTATGGGTTCCGACTGGGCCTTTTCTGGTAGGGTCAGTTTGGGTGGGTTCTACTAAAATTTTATATTTTTTATTGATAATATTTGCCTATTCTAATATCTAGGGATGGCATCCGGTTCCACCGGGCCGGGTTGAAAACTCGTGGTTTTGACCCGGGCCTAGGCCACGGAGGGCCTGGTTGAGGGGATAAGCGGGTCGGCCCGGGCCTGGGGACCTGGACCTCGATCCCTTGGTCGGGGGCCGGGCCAGTACTGGTTCGCGGGTTTCGCGGGTTTCTGAGTTGTTTTTTTTTAAACTTATTTTATTTTATTTTATTGAGTATAAAGATAAAAGGAAGAGGTTAATTAAGACACCAAATGTAAGAACGTATAGATTAAAGAGAGATTTATAAATTAAATTGTTTTAATTAACTACAAAATCTCAAATAGATAAGTAACATTTCATACAAATATTATCAAATTACAATATGAGGAGAATATTTGTATTTGAAGATCAAGATGGTCTCTATTTAGATTGAAGAGAAGACATTGGACTACTGTCGTGCACTTCTACTTAAGCTAAATATATAATCTCATCCCCCTAAATTTCTCAATTATTTACAATACATGATTCGTAGTGCACTTCTAGTAGATCTTCAATCGTCGCTACTTGTTGAGCCATTTTGTGTTTCTTGTAGTAAATCTTGTGTCTTCTCTTCTGCTTTCATCCAATCTTCCGTGCATACAAGCATCTCCAAATTCTTCGATGTCCAACAATTTCTATTCGGGCTCATTATTCTGCCACCAAAAGGAAAAACACTTTCCGATGCAACAGCTGACATCGGTGTAGTTATGAAATCTTTAGCCATACGAGAAAGAATAGGAAAAATATTTTTATTGTTTTTCCAAAATGTTAAACACATCAACTATATCATCAATGGGAGACTGTGCATTATACCAATTCAACTCATTTGGTGAATTAGTTCTTGTTTTTTTTTTATTTAATGAGATTTAAAACACCACTAGTTGCAAGACATTTTTCCTTTGATATAGAAGAACTAACATTATGTGTTTGTGCAGTATTAGATGCAAAAAGCCTATCGTAACTATCATATAAATTATTCAAAACATGCTCAAATTGTGTAGTAAAAAAACATAATCAAAATCTTGTATTTTTTGTGTGGAGCATATGAATAAAAATTCTCAATTAAATTATTTGTGCCTTCTAATTTAATTATTAGATTCATTACGCTAGCAACACAATATCACATTGGAATTGGATGAAAATATTTTAAAATTTTTAGATAAGCGGCATAAACCATTGTTCCAATATAAGGGTCGCTTACCAAATCTTTAATTGTGGCCATCATAGTGACAATTGCAAGTAAAATATTACTAAATGTAGATGAATATGTTTTCAAAAATTGTAAAGTAGCATCATTAAAATCTTCTAAAAATTTATACAAACTATCGGCAAAAGCCCAAAAATCATCATCTAATGCACAATCTTTCATATCCATTGCAACACAAAATTCTTTTAAGTGAGTTCTATAATGAAGAACACAACACCTAATAGATCATATGTAGAATTCCAACGATGTCTAACATCTTTAGGAAAATGTTTTAATACAATACTTCTAAGATGACACCAATCATGAAAAGCTTGATATATTCGATCACTCAAAGTAATAAAATGAACACAATCTCTCATTGCATTAATTTTATCGTGTCCGTAATTTAGTGCGTTTTGTACACAAAGATTTAAAATATGACAAACATACCTAACATGAAAAGTATCAGGGTTGTATAGGATTTAAAGTAATTTTCAAACTAGTAATTGACTTAGTATTATTAGATGCGTTATCAAAACAGTAACAAAAATTTTGTTATAAATACCGAAATTATTACATGCTTCTATTATGTGTGTCGCAATTACTTCACCCTTATATGGGTACGTAACAATTCCGAATGAGATAATCATCTTTGGATTAACCAATCGGAATCTATTCAATGACATGTTACACACATCATTGGTATGCCGTTAACTCCTACCCAACATTAAATGTCAAAGAAATTCTAGTGTTTAGTGATGTTAGTGTTGCAACTAACATATCCTTAACCTTATTGTATACTAATTTACAATCACCCTTAACCACATTTCTAGCAATTTTTTTTTATAATGGGGGTTTAATGCTTTTTAGTTATAAGTCTCTACATTCTTACTTTCGGCAAACGGATAAAGTAATTCATCCCTAATTACTTATTTAGCCATTTTCCTATGAACGACATCGTGATCGTAGCTATGGCTATCTACTTGACCGGTCCTTGAGTGTATTTTTTTTGTTGTGTAAGGGTGTTTTTAGGAAATTCGGGTTGGCATTTTTCTAAGTGACACTTAAGTGTACCCGTTTCCGATCCTATTTTTAACTTATATGGTGTTTGACACTTCTTACAAATTTTAAGTCCTACATTTTCATCATTTTGTGATGGGACAAAAGTAAAATATTGGTGTACTTCGGAAGTAGGTCCTCTTGTTTTACGGGATTGAGAAGGGGTTTGTTCCATGTCTTGTGATTCTATGTCTTCTACTACTACATCTTCCATGTGTGTGTGGAATATCATGAAAATTGGGAATACTATCAAAATTAACAAATGTTTCTTCACTATCTATTTGTGGATTTAAAGGAATGGAAGGAATGCGACAAGATGAGCTTGATTCTTGGCTACTATGTCTACTGCGTGATCAGTTAGATGCCATCTAATTAATAACTGGTGTATGTATGTTTGGAGAAAAAAAAATCTGAAAATAAGAAGAGAGAATTAAAAAAAAACAACAAAATTCAAATTATGAAATAGTGTATGTTCTAAAAAAAATTCTACAAAACATGTAAAGATAACTAAACAATTCTACAAAACAAGTATGAACTAGTGTATGTTACAAAACAAAATCTAAAAAACAAGATGAGATAGTTCAATAAAACAACAACAATTAAGAGATTAACTAGTATATGTTTTAAAAAAATCTAAAAAAAAGGAGTACAACAAAATACAAAATGAGAGTAATGAACTAGTAATATGTTTACTACAATCTAATAAAGAGAAAGAGATGAGAATAATGCTAATTCTAAAAATTAATGAAATACAAAAATACCGTACGAGTGTAGAATGTATGTTTGAAGAATGAAAGTAAAGTGTTGAGAGCTTGTTGTTGATTGTTGTTGATGTTGTTCCTTGCAATTCTTGTTGTTGATGTTATTGATGTTGTTGATGTTGATCCTTGCAATTGTTGTTGTTGTTTGTTGTTGATTTGTTGAGAGAGAATAGAGAGAGTTGAGAGAGAAAAGAGAGAGGTGAGTGAATTTGTGAAGAGAAATGAATGAAATGGGATTGTATATATAGATTATGTATTTTTTTGGATTCCCAAAATACCCCCCAAAATTAGCAAGTATAGATCCATTGGGGGGGGTATTTTTGTAATTATATACTTTTTTTAAAATTCAGGAAAAAGAAATAATTAAAACTGGCAACAACAGTCAGCCTGTGGTTCGAGCTCGAACTGGACAGGGCCGGTTCAACCCAGCCCCGATTCGAGCCGGGCCGGGCCCATTGCGGGTTTTCGAGCAAGCCTGGGCTCCCAAGCGGTTTTGGGTCGGGTTGGCCCGGTTTCGGTGCGGGCCGGGCCGGGCCGAACCGGCCCTGATGCCACTCCTACTAATATCAGTCAAGTATTCGGTTAGTAGAATAATGTTATCAAGTATTTGGAGCTTATAACAATCCTAGCGATCCAATAATGTATACCCATTCGAAAAAAATGGGCGAAGTTAAACCAAAAATTGTATATATATATAAAATCATGTAACCAATGTATTTTGACACCACAAATTAGATTTATATATTTATGACTCACCTTCTTTGGTAGTACAAGTCTTTTTTTTGTTAGTGACTATTGGTAAATAGTATTAAAATACACACAAACATACAAGTGTATATACATGTTAAAGATGTATGTATGTTGTATAAGCTGGGTTTTTTGGGTTGGGTTTGGGTGGGTTAGGGGTAAAATCCATACCCAACCGTAATACTTTTAAACTATATGTTCAAACGAATCAAACCTGAATCCAAACAGGTTCGGGTTTTGAAAAATAACCCATACCCAAAATTTTGGGTGGGTGATATGGCTAAAAATAGGATTAAATCGGGACCATTCAAATCGGGCATGAATCGTAAAGCTCTCAGGGGTAAAACGGTAATTTTACTTACAAACGGGTCTGAAATGGGAACTGGGTCTTTCTTCAAAGCTCAATAACTTATAAACGGAGCTGTCCTATTGGGTATGGATAGCAGCCGCTACTGTTAGAATTAGGGATAAGAAAATATTCTTTATTATTGATTGAATAAACTGAATACAATTAGCTCCTATATATAGGAGAGAATGGAAGACTAAACTGATACATAACCAATATGGGACTAAACCAATATTTAATCTAATATAATATCTAACACCACCTCTCAAACTCAAGTTGGTTCAAGCAACAAGAGTTTGGAATACTGACGATGTTCATATGGAAGAAAACGACAAACTGTGATGCAGAAATGGCGCTTGATGGTGCATGTGACGGAACTGAGAACTGGATGCTGATAACACCCCCTCTCAAACTTACGATCGATCAACTGGAGTGAGTTGACGATCTGGATGTAGAAGCACAAGAAACGATCGATCAACCGGAGTGAGTTGATGATCACGATCGATCAACCGGAGTGAGTTGACGGTCAGAATGTAGAAGCACAAGAACTTTTTTAAATTCAGAATAACAAACTAGTACAGAACCCATTGTCAAAAACAAAGAATCCAAACTACAGAGAACACCAAAGCAAATAATTTTGGGGGAAATCGAGCAAACCCCAATTACTTCTCAGACGAATTCGATGATGAGAAATTCGGGAGAGGGAGGTGTCGTGGAGGTCTGGCGAGGAGCCGATGGGGGATATGGAGGTGGCCAGGTAGATGGGGGCGCCGGTGCCGACTCGCTCTGCATACTTTTTGGCCTTCAGAAAGCGTGCTATGCGACCGATGAGGAACTTAGGCCAGCTTTGGAGCTCCTCGATGTGGCCTTCTTGGCGGCGGCAGATCCGATCGATTTGCCACATCTTGCCATTGGAATTGCAGAGAAGGCGAAATTAGGGTTTGGGGGAATTTGGGGATGGAGAAAGGATCGAGATCTGAGAGATTGAGATCGGAGGAGGGTTTTGATTTTGGAGATTTGGAGAGTTGCGTCTAGGGTTTGAGAGATAGGATTTTGGAGATTTGATTGGGAGAGGGATGTTGGGAGGTGGAGTGATTCCAATGAAGACAAGAATCACTCCACCTCAACGACGAGGATCAAATTAGTATGGGCCTTATAGGACAATAGGCTCTGATACCATGTTAGAATTAGAGATAAGAAAATATTCTTTATTATTGATCGAATAAACTGAATACAATTAGCTCCTATATATAGGAGAGAATCGAAGACTAAACTGATACATAACCGGTATGGGACTAAACTAATATTTAATCTAATATAATATCTAACAGCTACAAACCAGCCCTAGGATATTTAAAGGGTAATTCAAATTCATAGTTATCTCTATGAAACGATTTAAGCTCTACATCTTATCCAAAAACACCAGGAAGTAGAGATAAGTCCTTATTTCGAAACAGGTCTCTAAGGCGACTATAAATACCCCTCTTCCCCCCACCATAATAAGGTAATCAATATTTTTCCACATAAACGCTCTTTCATAATCTTCCTGATTACTAACTTGAGCGTCGGAGGGTTCGTCGCAGGAATCTATCCCGGTGTATCGAACTTTTTTGCAGGTCAATGACAGCTGCAAAAAACCAGTCAAACGTCGGTGAAGGTCAACAGGTTTGCTTTATTGTTTCCAAAAAAGGAATCCACAAATTTATCTGTTTGCTCCCACACCAAAATTAGCAGTAATAAATTGGCGCCGTCTGTGGGAAACTAAAAAGCAATCCAACCTAACTTCATCAGCGAGAGTAGTTTCAAGCCATGCATCCGAAAGAGAAAGGGAAGGCAGCGGCCTCCAGCTGAAGAGCCACTCCTCTTCCTCCTCCAGTCCAAGATGTTCTTCCTCAACAGCTTCCTCTCAACAGGCCCCTCCAGGGTCTCGGGGGGCTGCCCAAGGGGGCTCTCGTCGGAGTCGTCCAAAGCAACATCCTCTTCATGATCATGTCTCGGTCCACAATCCTTCCGTTGACTATAGCTTCTCAAAGCCCTCCCGAGCAGGATCTCCGTCAAGTAATTGTTAACCTCCAACAGGGGGTTGACCTCCGAACTCTTTTGAATGAATGGAGAGCTCTTGAGGGAGTTCATCAGTCCGAGCACCCAGGGGCCTCGAGAGTCCGGACCCCCCGTAGGCCGAGGACTAGAAGATCCCCTCCCGCTAGGATGCGAAGTGAGTTCCCTCAACGTCATCGGCGGAGAAGTCATACTCCAGTAAGCCGAGTCACACCTAGGGATTGCCGAGCTGGAGGGGCACTGTAACACCCCGTACTTAAGCGGGTATATATATATAATAAAGAAAGAGATGAGATGGTTAGTTGTGGCCTAAAGAAAGATCCTATGGGATATGATCAAGGGATTAATGGTGATGAAACCCATAAGATGGCTTATGGGGCTTAGGCCATTAATGAAGAAAATGACAAAAAAAGAATGAAAGAAGGAAAAGTGGAAGTGGCTGGTGTGTTAAGAAAGTGACGTGGCATAGGGATAAAAAATCCCATGTCGGCAAAATAGTTAGAAGAGTAAGTGAATATATAGGTTTAACCAAGTGATTAAGGTACCTAACGGGTATACCCACCTTTTGATGGTGCCTGTGGTGGGCGTGGCTAGAGTTTTGCGTTCGTTCTTTCGCGCGCGCGCACACGTAGCCGGGTGCGCAGCTGAGCCGGGCTCGGGGCGTTACAGGCACCACTCACTCTGGGCCGAGCTTCAGAACTTCAAACAAGATATCATGTGAGCTCTTAATATCGCTACGAGTCGGGATCAGCGTGCCCCTAACCCTCATCATTCTGCCACTTACGAAGGAGAGTCCCGAGGGTTGACTAGATCCGACCGAAGGGATGACTCGGTCCGCCGCCGTCTCCACGAGATGGAGAGGCGCCTTAACAAGATAAATCTTGAAGAAGAACAATGGACCAATAGGTTCCGCCCCAAGAGACCTCCATTCTTTAGGGCCATCATGGAAGCTCCGGTCCCCGAAGTCTTTAGGCCGCTCCGCTTTGAATCCTACAATGGGGAGTCGGACCTGACCGATCATATCGAGAGTTTTAAAACTCTCATGATGATTCATCAAGCCTCGGATGCGGTCCTCTGCAAGGCCTTCCCAGCAACATTGAGAGGACCAGCGCGAAAGTGGTACTCCCGTCTAACTCTCGCCTCCATTTTCTCATTCGAACAGTTTGAGGAGCTCTTCCTCCCCACTTCGTGGGCAGTCACCAGGCTGAGAAAACAAGTGCATATTTGGTGACCCTCAGCCAAAGAAAGGGTGAACGCCTAAGAGATTACGTTCAGCGCTTCACCGTCGAAGCCCGGTCTATTGCCATCCTTAACCAATCAGTAGCCTCGGCGGCATTCTGGCACAACGTCACTAACGCTAACCTCAAGGCGTCCCTTGCCAAGAAGCCTCCTCGGACTTCTCAGAACTCCTGCTTAGGAGTGAGAAGTACATCCGAGTGGAAGAGGCTCTCAACCCTCCCTCCCCCCACTCTTGAGGAATTATCTTCCGGGAACAAACGGAAGAATACGAGCGAAGAAGGGTCCCATAAATTCTAGAGGGACGATAATGGCCAACGCCGTCCAGCTCCTCGTTTTGAGAAGTTCACCCCCTCAATGCTAGTATATCAGTAGTTATGGAGGTGGATAAGGAAGGGCTACGGCTACTCCGCGCTCCTCCTAGAATGAATGCCCCTGGCAAGAAAAGAAACATGGATAACTGGTATCGTTTTCACAGGGACCACAGCCACGACACGGATGATTGTCATGCTCTCAGGGAAGAGATCGAAGAACTCATACAACGGGGACATCTGGCCAAGTTTGTCCTAAAGGACGGAGTCGATCTTCCATCCCGAGGAGCCTACAAGCGAACAGAGAGGCTCGCCGAGTTCCAAGATTCTGAACCTGGGACCGTCCTCCACCTTATCCATGGAGGTCCAATGGGGGGAGAACCAAACTCCTCCCAAAAGACCTTCACCCTATCGTAGAAGCAGGTTTTCAGTTTTCAATAAGGCCGATGCTTATAACACGGCCAAAAACATGTAATAATGGCTCGCCCCATTGAAGCGGCCACCTAGTTTGTTTCAATAAAACTTAGCTTTTTTCTATTGAAAATTATTGCATTTGCCTCATTTCTATCTCTCTGGGTCACATCTACGACCCGTTAAATGGTAAGTTCGGAGTCCAGCTTGTCCTACAGGGTTGCTCCCACAACTTAGCTCAAAAGACGAGTTTGGAGTCCAACACTTAGTTTGACGCCGCTTTAGCCGCTTGTAAACAAACAAGTGCGGAGCAGCTCACCATTCGGAATTGCTTCTACAACTCGTTAAGTACCCTCAAACAACAAGTCCGGAGTCCAACACTTGGTTCGATGCCGCTTTAGCTACTTGCAACGAGCGAGTACGAAGTAGCTCACCATTCGAAATTGCTCCCATAACTATTAAAACTCTCTTAACAACAAGTTCGGAGTCCAATACTTGGTTCGATGCTACTTTAGCTACTTGCGAACAAGCTTGTACAAAGTGGCTCACCATTCAAAATTGCTCCCCCAACTGTTGAAGCTCCCGTAACAACTAGTTCGAAGTTCATAATCATGGTTCGAAATTGCCCGTACAGCTTTCGGTTCGGGGCTCAAAACGAACATTCTTACTACTCCCACTACTGGATAGATTTTGCAACAGGCAAGTTCGGAGCCCAACTCTCCCCTAGAGTTGCTCCTCAAACTTGTCCCCCAAACGGCTCTCTCTTAGAGCGTGGGGATGATTCTTTGTCCCACTCGCCTCCCGAGTGGTCTTCTTCCAACCGAGTCCGGAGCTCAAGCTTTTCCCTAGAGTTGCTCCTCAAACTCGTTCCCCAGACGGCTCTCTCCTAGAGTCTAGTGAAGCTCTTAGCTTTGCTCGCCTCTCGAGAGGCCTTCCTCTCAACGAGTTCGGAGCTTAAACTCTCCCTTAGAGTTGCTCCTCAAACTCGTCTCCCGAACGACTCTCCCCTAGAGTCTGGTGAAGCTCTTAGCTTCGCTCGCCTCACGAGCGGTCTTCTTCCCAATGGGCTCGAAGCTCAAACTCTCCCCTAGAGTTGCTCCTCGCTCTTGTCTCCAAGAACGGATCTTCCCATGGCTCTTGTGAGAATCTTCCTAGCTCATCTCCTTAGCCCATAAGAGTGGAGCTCCTCTTCAAAGATTCTGAAGACCAAAGCACTTCTCAACTTCATGAAGACAAATCTTCGAGTCAGCTTCGAAGCGAGTGGTCAAACACCCTGATCGGACCTCCGTAGCTCCGCAAAAATTAGTTACGGTGAAGCTCGCCACGACCGTTCGCCAAGTAACACAACAGTTCGCTGAACATGACATACGGTTCGCCAAGCGACACGTTTGTTCGTCAACCATTGCGAGCGTTCGCCAAACGGTCTGAGCGGGCCGAGCAAACAGTGATCCGATCAAAATATGGGCAAAATGACGTTGACCAGTCAACGGTCTAGAGCCACGTGCCCCTCATCTATAGCTCGGCGCGCGCTCACCACGTTCGCCTTTTCAAGCCGAACAGACGAAGAACCGTACGAAACAAGGCTAAAATCGTTCGCCGGTGATTCGCCTATTCGTTCGCCAACGTTCTTCAAAACGTTCACCAAACGTTCGCCGCCTTTGCTAGATCGAGCTGAGCAGAAGTGGATCTGAACGAGAAATGAGAAAAAAATTCTCCTCCCGATCTGTGCCAAATCTTGATCAACGGCTGAAATTCTCAACAACAAAAAAAGCAAGAGCCCACAAGATTATTAAAAGAGAAGAAATGTGGGCCAGGTCCACTATTCAAGCTCCACAAGATAAAGTATATGAATAAAGGGTTGTGGGTACGGGTCTTAAACCCGTAACCCAACAAACCCGCTCGTCAACTTCATCTCGTGCCTAAAAAATCAACCTCAGAAAAAAATCCACTGTGTCGAGCTCCAACGACATCGAGCACCACTCCACCATCGAGCTCGACCCCATCTCCCATTCGCCGAGCTCCTCGCCTAACTCGCCGAACTTGCGAGCTCCTCTCCGATCCCAATCGAAGTCCCGTCGAACTTCACAAGCACCACCGCCATCATTGACCTCACCACGTTCGCCGAGCTCATCGCCAAAGTCGAACCCATCGCCAGAGCTCCACCGTAGTCGAGCTCATCCCCTCGCCGAGCTTCCATCGAAGAGCTCCAACTCCCCTCCGTTCGACGAACTCTCCTCTGCCGTGGCAGAGCTCCGCCGAGCTCGCCTCCCCTTCACGAGCTCCAAGTCTTACACTTCCATGGCCAAGCTCCACCTCCAATGAGTGTCGAGCTCCTTGTCGACCTTCAACCTTGTCGAACTCCACATCGAAGAGCTCCAACTCCTCACCCTGTTCGCCGACCTTTTCCATAGCCGCACTCCCTCCTTGTTCGCCGTACTCCTTCCTCGTCGAGCTTGCAGCGAGCGATCACCGCAGCCGTCACCGATTGCTCGCCGCGCATGACCTCACCCTATTCGCCGACCATCTCCTTCGCCAAGCTCCTCACTGTGAGCGGCGTGGTCGAGCAAAAAACACAAGAAAGAAGGAAAAAGGCGAAAAAAAAGCCAAGTCAACGGACGACCGTTGATCAAGTCAATGGGCGCTGTTGACCGCCACGTGTTAGCGCGGCGAATGTTCGCATCGTGCGTCGAACAAAGCTGTCGAACAGAAACATTTCCGGACAGAAATCGGGAAAAAATTGCTACTTTGCGATGTGCGCTCCCTGATCGTGATCAATGCACAGGATTGCGCCACGTCATCAGGTATTTATTTATTTAATTGAATTAATTATTTAAAAAATCCGAATAATTAATTAAAAATCGAAAAAAATAATTAAAAATTCTAAAAATGATTATTAATTCAGAAAATAATTTTAAAATTCTGAAAATAATAATTATTAATTAGAATAATTAATTTAAATTTTCGATTATTAATTATTTAAATTAAGAAAATGAATAAAAATTCAAAAAATAATTAAAAATTGGAAAAATTCAGAAAAATCTGGAAAAATCACAAAAAATCCAAAAAATTCTGAGAATAATTTTGGGTATTTTACAAACTCAAAGTGACACCGTTACACCTCAAGCAAAATCCAAACTCACTTAAGAACTCCGATAAAATCCCGTACGCCATTAGAACAACAAAACTATTCCTCAAAGACTGTAGAATTCAGTCTCCAGGAGTGGGGGGGGCTCGTGATATGGCTGAAAATAGGATTAAATTGGGACCGTTCAAATCGGGCACAATCTTAAAGCTCTCAGGGGTAAAACGGTAATTTTACCTATAAACAGGTCTGAAATAGGAACTGGGTCTTTCTTCAAAGCCCAATAACCCATAAACGGATCTGTCCTATTGGGTATGGGTAGCAACCCGCTACAAACCAGCCCAAGATATTTAAAGAGTAATTCAAATTCACAGTTATCTCTATGAAACGATTTAAGCTCTACATCTTATCCAAAAATACCGAGAAGTAGAGATAAGTTCTTATCTCGAAACGGGAACCTAAGACGACTATAAATACCCCTCTTCCCCCACCATAATAAGGTAATCAATATTTTTCCACATAAACGTTCTTTCATAATCTTTCTGATTACTGACTTGAGCGTCGGAGGGTTCGTCGTCGGGATCCATTCCGGTGTATCGAACTTTTTTGCAGGTCAACGGAAGCGACAAGAAACCAGTCAAACGTCGGTGAAAGTCAACATGTTTGATTTATTGTTTCCAAAAAGAATCCACAAATTCATAAATTTTGCTCCCACACCAAAATTAGTAGCAGCAGTTGGGTAGGACGGATTTGGGTGGAACCCAGCCCAATTTGCCCCCCTAGGTTGGATAGAGTGATTGACATTGAGTTGAAAGCTGGTACTATATTTTGTCATCTCATTTATGGTGCCTTCTGCTTCATACCTGGGGCCATGTTAATGTGGAGAACGCGTAGATGATGACAATCATCATCATGTCGTACTGTAGATACTGACTTTTTATCTATTGATCTCTGGTGAAAGTTGGCCTTAAGTGTTACATATTTTATTTTCAAATAACTGATAATACATTTTTTGACGACCAACTGATAGTATTTAACAGGAGCATAACTCAAAGTATTGGGCTCCTTTCTTATACCTTTCTGAGGCAGACAGGCTATGATGATATTGTAGTTCCCATGGTATGTTTGGTTATAATAGACATCACTTTTTATATCGTCTAACAATATTCTTGATTTTGATGCAGTTTACCTTTATTCTTATTGCAGGTGGATTATGAAATCAACCTTTTGACAGGTGGACTTCAACGGTTAATACAACATGGCGAAAGACAATTTCATTCTAATTTGTCAACTCTGTTGCAATGGTCTCCTTTTACTACTGAGGCTGAGCTATTAAAGCAAGTAAGCCCGATTAATATTATTCTAGTAATTTGTAACTTGTTTATGCATAGAGTAAGATATGCTCAATGAATAGTCAGCGGACATGGAGTGTTATAGCAGTCATTATCTTATTGGTAAGGTGATCACTGAATTGTGATTAGGAGAGATTTATGAATTTTGCAGTGTTATTCAATAATAAATGGAGTTATAAGGTTAATGAGTTATGAAGTATTAAAGTGTGGTTGATTGAGATATATTGAAAAAGTAAACAAATGTGCACAAGAGTTATCATGGTCCATGGAAGGTATTGCGTGGTCCAAGATGCCTGACTGGTTGGGTGATCAAGTGTGTCAGGGTGGCCGAAGGGCATGGACTTCATCTGATAATTGAAATATCTAGTTTGGAAGAATGGTTACTAAGCGCTCTTTTCTCTTATATTAATTCTCATTTTTTCTATTATCCTCTTCTTGCATATCATCTACTTGATGCTCACTCTGCTCCTATTCTCATAGTTTCCATCCAATTAATATCATCTACTTTCTCTTATAAAAGAATGGGCAGAACAACTGAGATTTTAGTTTTGTCTCCTCAAATATTCTATCATCTTTATGTTTGGAAGAAAAAAATCGAGTCATCTTTGGCTGCTTTGCTGCTTGCTTTCGTCCCTTTTCAGCTACTATTGTTCAGTTCTTCTTTGTTTCAATTTGGTGATTGGTCCAAGTCATTCTGCAAGGAAAACTTGATAAATGCTTTGGAATCTCCATTCTCTCTACCCATATAACTCATCCCTTTCATGGAGGCTGGAGCCTCCTGCAACTTATTCAACCCCATTTTTTTAATGGTATTGGGAAAGGTGTATATTATGATAATGGTAAGATAGATCGTGCATTAGGACTTTCTTCTCTCATTTTTTGTATAAATATTTGTTGATATAAATTTTGAATTGTTTTCTGTTTGTTGAACAGTTTAGTGACATGGGGTTTCATGGCACAAAAGTGATCGTGTTCAATTTGTGGTTCAATGACGATGGGGATATGGAACTCGACTTTCATACTGATGCGCAGGTTCATATTTTTTACTTTTACTATTTATTTATTTATTTATTTATTTAGTTTAATTGTGACATTACAATATGCTGTTGAGATAGACGTTTGATCCCCCTCTTACAATTTATTACTTCTTCTACCAAATATTTTGGTTTCTGTTCGCAGGATATCAGGATTAGTGGAGCACCTGAAGTATTAAAAAAGAAGAAAATTTCAAAGATGTCAACAAATGAATATCATATTGCAAATACATTCCATTATTCTCTACGAGTAAGTTATTATTTCTTGAAGATTTATATTATTTCTTGAAGTTCTAATTTGAACCAACTTAATTAAATTTTAATCTAAAATTTGACAGGTGTACTCATCCTTTTTATATCTACATCTGCCGGAAAATTTTAAAATTTTTTTGCGCGGTCAAGTTGTTGATCCACACCACATAGTGAGTGATCTCAGATTTGTTGAATGTATCAAGTACAAGCCACAAATAACAGAAGTTGAAGCAGACAAAGAGGTGTGCTACTTGGAACCTTTGCATCTTAGTTCTTTTGACAATTCCTTTGTTAGAGCATAACTTACTTGCTTTGCCAACTATATCTGAGTATATTTCGAATATTCAAATAATTTCCTCAACTCGGTCTACTACCAAAACTGAGGCAATTTCATTGCTAATAATTAATCATCAATCAAAAGTATGTCTCACTAGATTAGAGATATTTCATATACTTTATTGTAAAATTGAGTACACCTACAATGAAATCTGATTTCCCTCACTGGACCTCCTTCATTTTGATTATAAACTGTTGCCCTGAACGTACAGGGTAACTTAAACATGTTTCAAACAGGCTTAGTACTTATTTGTTTTTGGTTTTCTCTTGAGGATGATCATACCGGGTGCTCCTTACTTTCTGAGAGTAGACTCCAAGCATGATTCTTTTGGCTGGTCCACATCTAAGAAAGTTTGTTACCGTCCGTATGAGTACTTCCATTAGATGGCAATAAAAGAAGTTTATTTATCGCCATTATTAATATTACTACTAGTGGTATCTAGTGGTATAGTGTATAAAAGAGTGTTGTGTGTCAGTGACTGTTTAATACCTCTTGATTGCCTATATGTGATAACTGTTGGTTCTTTTTTGATTTTTTGATTATTCTTTTCCATATGTGCTTTCTACTTTCTCTATCAGCCGGCCATTTACACTACCATTGGATTCTTAGAGGGTGCTCCGAATGTCAGTGCTCATGGATTCAACATCTACTGCAAAAATCGCCTTATATTGGTAAGAATAAAAACTCTTATGGCTCACAAATTTTATGTATTTTATATTCACCAACAGAATACAGTAGAATAGAGATTGGCTTTAATAGTTGTATAATAAAATCTACTTATAATGAAAAGTATGAAAGTTAATAGCTCGTACATTTGCATATTTAATGTTTCCATCTTATTGGTATATGTCATTATACCTCTGTTCTAGAAGATTGCATTCTTTAAGTATCAGACGAAATGTATAAGAAATGCCTTAGATCATCCTATTGTACCTCTGTGAACAAATGAATCGTCCGTTGGGTTACCTTTAGATCATAAATTGACAGACTTCTTTAATTGTCCTCTTGGTAAATTGTCCAATTTTGCAACCATTATATTCGTAGTAGAATATCCTCAAAACACATGAATTTTCTTCTATAGGTATTTTATGAAAGAACAGAGTGGATTGTCGCTTTAGGAGTATTAAATCAGCTTTGATATATATAATTTGGTGGGCAAACTTAGCTTGGTTGGGATACGCTAAATAGGGTTGGCATTCGGGTCCAACGGGCCGGGCCCGCCCGGGTTGGGCGTTGACTTGGGTGGGTTCAGGCTGGTTTGGTGACGTAACCGGGCCGGGCCGGGCCAAAAGGTATTGAAGGCGACCCGCCCAATCCGTGAACCCTCCGGGCCAAAAGGTATTGAAGGCGACCCGCCCAATCCGTGAACCCTTTCGGGTCCAACCCGGGCCGGGTCGGGTCGATCCGCGGGTTGGCCCGTTTAGATAGATTGGTTTTTTTAAATTTTTTTTTAACTTAAAATAATAATAATAATAATAATAATAATAATAATAATAATAATAATAATAATAATAATAATAATAATAAACATTAAAAATCGTAATAATAATAATAAGATTGAAAGAGTGAAATTGGCAAAAAATATTGAAATATTATTCATATGAATTAAAGTTATACAATTTTCACAATGTCTAATGAAATGAAGAATTCAATTCAGAAATATGTTTTATACAGTAACATATTTCTTATATACAATTTTAATTTACTTCAATTTTTCTAATTTAACATAACAAGCAAAGATATAATACAATTTCTAACGTGTCGGTGTCGGGCGAGTTGCTATTACAAGCAAAGCTATTGTTGTTGTAGTTGTTCTTCCGGCGAGTTGCTCCCACTTGTGGATGTTGATAATGCTTTTCCTTGTGCTATCTTCAGCCTTCAGCCAGTCTTCTGTGCAAACGAGCATCTCTAACGTGTCGGGCTTCAACCGATTCCTGTAATCAGTTAGAACTCTGCCACTTGATGAAAATGCACTTTCAGAAGCAACTATAGAGATAGGAGGAGTTCGTAAATCTTTAGCCATAATTGACAGAATACTAAAAGTGTGTTCATGGTCTTTCCACCATTGTAAAATATCTAGTGGAGAAGAAGGCTCAGAATCTTGTTGGTTATACCAATTTAATTCATTTGGTTGATTAGTCCTAGGTTTTTTTGATTGAATTTGTGCAAGTAAATTAAATGTTCTATCATCAAATTTACTCTTACCTTTAGATGTAGCAGAAGAAGAACTAACTACAGAACTTGTACTACTAGAAGCAAAACGTCTATCATAATAATCATACAAGTTATTTAATGTAGATTCATATTGAACAAAAAAAGTAGAGCAATCAATTACTATTTTTACATTTTTCCCAAGTAATGCAAAAAACATTTCAATCAAACTCTTCGTACCTTCTAATTTGATACGAGGATCCATAACGGTAGCAACACAAATCAACATAGGAGGAAAATAATACTTCAAAATTTTTTTGTATGCAGGTTTTACAATATCACCAACATTTATATCATTTAACATTTCGTTAAATGTTTGCATCATGCTAACTAATGAAATAAAAATGCTACTAGAAGTAGATTCATATGTTTTTGAAAATTTTAAAGTTGCGGTTTTAAAAGGTTCTATAAATTTCAACAAAGATTCGTCATAAAACCAATCGGTGGGAGTTATTTCAAAATTTTGCATATTTTTTGCGATACAAAAATTATTTACAACTGCTTTATATTCGGTAACATGTAGTAAATCAAAAGTAGAGTTCCATCGGTGTCTAACATCTTTTGGAAATCTTCTAAAAGGTACATTTGAAAGCCTACACCAATTTTTCCATTCTTGAAGTATGCTGGGACTTAATGCAATGAAATGTACACAATTTCTAATTTTAAGTATATATGGATCAGTTATTTTTAATGCATCTTGAACACATAAATTTATAATATGACATGCACATCTAATATGAAAAATATTGTCAGATGGAGGGTTTAATACGGATTTTAAAGTAATAATTGCTGCATTGTTGTTAGATGCATTATCAAAACTAATACACATAATTTTATCGCGAATATGAAAAACATCACAAATTTCTAAAATACGGTTTGCTATTTCAGCGTCACTATGGGGATACGGCAACGCCGCAAGTGATATGATTCTTTTTTGAAGAATCCAATCATTGTCGATCCAATGACAGGTTATTCCCATCGTTGGAATATTGTTGATACCCGTCCAACAATCCGAAGTTAAACTAACTCTACAAGTTAAACTCCATAAAATTGCAATCAAAGCGTCCTTCATTTCATTGTATACTTTAAAACAATCCGATTTGCAAGTATTTCTCGGAATTCTTCTAAAATGAGGGTTTAAGGCCGTTTGATTAAAATTTTCCAAGTCCCTACTTTCAGGATAGGAAAATGGTAACTCTTCCTTTATGACTAATCGGGTCATTTCCCGACGAACAAGATCGGGATCATAAGGGTGGCTATCAACTAGACCGATCCTAAGGTTGATTTTTTGTTGGCCTTGTAGGTCAGCAAGAAGGTCTTTATGGTTATTTGTGATGTGTCTACTAATTGTACCGGCGCCATCACCCTTTTTGAATTTGTATGTCTTAGAACATGTTTTACAAACTTTTAAACCTATACCCGGAGTTTGTTCGTCCGGGATATAATCGTAAAACTTATGCCAATCACTACTTTCTCCTCTACTTTTCCTACTACTACGGGGTTGTGTGGTTTCGGTTGGTTGTTGTTGTTGTTCTTCTAATTGTATGTCATCTACAACCTCGTCGTGTACACCCCATTGTTGCGTAGGAGGATCATGGTATTCTTGGGCGGGCTCACTAATTGAGACAATTGATGGTCTACGGGAAGAGGAGGAATCTTGTCCGCTACGACCGCTACCGCGTGATCTAGACATAATGTAGTAATGTATGTAAAAAAAAGTACACAATGTAGGAACGGTGAATTAGTAAAAAAAATCTAAAAAACAAGAGGGTTGAGATAGAGAAGATCAAAAAACCAACAATAATTATAACTACAACACAAAAATAAAATAACGAGAGGTATGAAATTTTGATATCGTTCATCGTGGATACGCGTATTTAAAAAAAACTGTGAAAATAAGAATAGAAGTAGAACTAGAAATAAGCGATTCCGGAATTGAAGAGTTGATGATAGCTTGAAGGAGAATTGACGACGTGATCACTTGGAGTTGGATGAGAGTTGAAGAGTTGAAGACGTTGAATTTTGATTTCGATACGATCGAAATTTGATCGTGTATATGGTTTGAAGACTTGCTTGTTAAATACTTCAATTGTTGAAAAATTCCTTAGAAATGAGTTATAATAGTAGAGAGAGTAAGATAGTAAGGTGTGATTTTTTTTATTGGGGTTTTGGGGGGGGGGTATTTATAGGCTAAAAAAATATAAAAAAAAACCAAAAAAACCAAAAAAAACGGCTACAAAAGATCCAAACTGCTCTTTGTTGAACAGGGCGCCCAACATTCCGCTGACCCGCGGGTCAACGGTCGACCCGTAACGGGTCAAACGTTCGACCCGTACGGGTCCAACGGTTCGTAACCCGCGGGTTGGCGGCGGGTTGGACTTTTTTTAACGGGTTCGCGGACCGGGTTAGGCGGTTTGGATTCACGTTTTTGACGACCCGGGTCGACCCGTTACTGTTCACGTGTTCGACCCGAACCTGCCGAAGGCTTTCACGGGCCGGGTTCAACGGGCAGGGTCGCCGGTTGACCCGGCCCACTTGCCATCCCTAACGCTAAAGCCTAAAGTGATTCTAATTCAGAACAAGCACTGCTTCCACTGCAACAAATACGCCGTCTGTATTGGTTATTGACTCAGATAAGGTTTTTTACTTGTCCCAAAGAAGGGGATCATGTTAGTTGAGCTGGCATATGCATAGGGATGTAACAACTTTGGCTTGAAGGATATTTGGTCGATTTTTTTTTTTTTTTTTTTTTTTTTTGTGGAAAAAGAAAACTCGTCTACATGTTCTGTTTCCAGACATCAATAAGAAAATGAAAGTGTTTGAACATAAAGTCATAGCTATCCTATATAGATGTCATGGTGGTTTCATATTATGATGAGTGATGACCCAGTATTTGCTACGGGTGGGAATCAGAACTATACTATTGCAGTAATGGTTGCTTATTCATGCTCAGGAAAATTTTTTCTCGTCAAGAGTTTCTTTCTTGCCCAGTGGTGGAGCTTAGTGAGGGCCCGGGGGTGCCCCTCCCCCTCCCCCTCCCCCTGAATTTTCAAAACCCCCTTCACACTATTGAAAATTTTATAGACCCTTCAAAAAAATTATGATTTAACCCCCCTATAACTTAGTTTTATTGCTTGGCCCCCATAAAAATTATGAAAAAATCTCTATATTTTTACATGTAATCATAGAATTTTACCTTGGCCCTCCCGGTAAAAATTTTCTGGCTTCGCCCCTGTTCTTGCCTGTTGACCTGAAAGACATGCAGACAAGATACAAACTATTTATTCCTTTCACTTCTCATTATCTATATATTATTATTGTTATTATTTTATCTTATGATTATATGTATTCATGTAACTATTCCTGGACTCTTTTTCTCTCCAGCCATTTTGGCCAGTATGCGGTGAGGCAACATTGAAATGCAGAGGTGTCGCTGGTAAATTCATTGAACCACTTGCTTCCTGCATTACTCATTGTGTTTGGGCTAATATAAATTTCTGAGACTATTAAAATACTCAAACTATTTGGGGGAATTTTTTTAATAATCTTGTAGGAGTGCTCGAGGTGAACTTTCTCAAACCTACGCACAACAAGCAAGATTTTGAAAAGTCGAATATTTTTCAGAAACTTGAAATCCGTTTGAGATTAATGGCAATGGAGTACTGGTAAGCTCTACTTTATTCTGATTGCCATTTAAAATTTAGGGTAAACTGCAAGAATACCTTATAGTTTAACCAATTTTGCATATATATTGCTTGGTGTTTTTTTTGAGCTTATAAATACAATAATGTTATACAATATTAGCATATTGATACCATCTGCTAAGGAAAGTAAAGATCTCCGTCACAACTGTCCCAGGTTAGAGAAGCTGCACTTTTCAGGGACAATTATACCTCTGTTCATCATTTAAATTACCTAAACTATCTCTTTACGTCCACTTTTTCTCCTTCCCAAATTAATCTAATTTCAAACCCCAACCTAATACCTTAGCAGCTGCTTTGATCTCTTCTCATACCCATCTCTCCCGATTCCCCTTTTCATGCAAAAGTTAGACCTTGATACTATTTATCCTCCTAACTTAACTTTAATTATGCTCAATCACTGTTGATCCTCGACCACTTGCCCTGTTAATTTTGCTCCCTCGCCACTTTGAACACTGTAGATTTCCCTTACCACTAATTCTTTCCAGAATGCTAGATATTATTACATTTTTGAGTTGCTATATAACATTGTTTACCATGCTTCTAATGGCTCTTCAGTAGCTGCATCAACTAGGGTTTTCCATGCTAAAATAGGGTTTTGATTTAGGGTTTGAATTAAAGTTTTGAGACTCTTCTACCGGGGCAACAGAACATAGTATAGAGGGAAATAAAAGAGGTACGAGCAAGGCTTGTTTCATAGAAGGGTATTCTAGTCTTTTCCTGTCCACTGCTAACAATTTTAGGGTTCATAATGCAGAATTAAAATTTATGGTTTCAGTAAGCTGGAAAAAAAACTATATGCAAGTGCAAAGCAAGTGAAACTTTAAAGTATTTTTTTGCAATTTACATTGTTGGAGTTAATTGCAATATACACGTGCATAAAATTCCTTGTGCTCTGATTGGTTTCTTGATAATTCTCCACCATTAATAGTGCTCATTAAACAATGGGAATTATGTATGATGGGTTTGATACATTACAAAATATTCTTGTGGAAATAAGTTTATGCAAGTCAAGTATTGAAGAATTTCTTGGTAAAAAGGATTTAATTAACAGTGATAACAAAGATTGTAAAGCATACAATAGAGAAGTTACCTATTGTTTTCCTGAATTTAGTTTTATTATTAACAATTCAGTAGTTATAGATGATAACCAGAAGGGCAAAGTGAGAGAGTGAGATGCTATAGGATTTGATACTCTATTTTGATGCAGATCAAGCAATACAAATCTTTGTTTTATTAGTGTAAAAGATGGATTGAATGGGGTATCAAAAAGAGATATTTGGAGGGGGCATTACTTTTGTTCTGGAGGGCATCCTTCATAGCCTGATACATTGAAGATCAGTTAAATGTTTCAAAATTTTAGCTAGAAGGGATTAAATGCCAACTTTAAGTTGAGTTCACTCTTCAGTTCAATCAATTGACAATAAGTGATCCATCCTCAAAACACCCTAAAACTTGAAACTCAATCTGTAATCAAAGAGGAGAGATCACTTTCTTCAATCGGTATACAACTGTAGATTGAATATGCAGAAGGTAAGGTCTTTTGAAAAATCTCATATGTGCCTCCGTGTGTGGTTTGTGTTGAACTCGAAGTAGATATCCGTTGGTGGAAGATGTTTTCTTTCTTCTGGTTTCTTTCTTATCTCTCTTGAAAAAGTCATGTTAACATAGTCTTTCGAGGATGTAAAAGATCATGATATAATGGACTATCCATGCTCTTTGAGGATCTTCGTATAATGATCTCCTTTTAACAGCAATTTTAATTTACTCGAGGTCTGTAGCACATGCACTGCATGTATTTATGTCTTAATTATTACTTAGAGAGGTGATAGAAGCATTAGAATCAAAGGAATTTAGAATTAATAGAATTAAAACACAGTACAGGTACTGTAAGTTTAAGTAAAACTACAAGAGTGTAGTTTGCAATCGAGAACCAAGAATTATGCACGAGTGACTACTTTTGTTATTGAGGATCAGTTATTCATCAGGATGGGGAGACTGAGGAAGATATTGCACATAAATTTAAAACGAGTTGGTTAAAATGGTGAAAGACATCCATTGTATTGTACAATAAGGAAGATAACTTTGAAATTGAAAGAAAATTTGTTATGGATCAATTGTTGGGTAATTAAGAAACAACATGTTCAAAAAATGAGTAAAACTGAAATGAGGATGGTAAGGTGGATGAGTGAAAACATACTCAAAGACAACCGCCTCAATTGGGGAAATTGTTTAGATGGAAGTTTGGTGAGCAAAAGAACTAAGGGTAAACCCAGACAAATTTGGAATAGGAGCTTACTATAGAAGATGTGTTACAAACCCTAGATATGGAAGTAAAAGCTCACTGGAATGGATATCGTTGTTGAGAGGGGTGGAACGAGTTTAGAGGGAGAGAAAGAGTGACCAAGAGGGAAAATGTGAAAGAAAGATTGAAAATAAAGTTGGAAAAGATAGGAGTGTCTTATATATATTAAGCTTAGGAATATATAATGAAAGATAGACCATGGACTAAGTCCAACTTTATTGCTTTCTTTATATCTTTAACAAATTACTATTGTAACTATTAATTTCAAATGGAAAAAGTAATTATATATAATTACACACTCTTGAGAAGCGTGTACTAGTGTTGAATTCATTTTGTACAAGTGAAAAATGTAATTGTTAAATATGTGAAAAATAGTTTAAGCTTTCGATACAAATTATTTCAATACTCCAATGTAATAATTTTATTATTTTCGACATTAACCTAATAATCTGTACTGATAACAAAAATTATAGGCTAATACATTATCTGATACGGTATCCTTGAACCTTAGTGCCTAGTAACTGATTGAAAGTGTGTAAACCGCAATTCAGTATCAACAACACAAGGAAGATTTTATCCCAAAATTGAAGGATAAATTTTGATGAAGGGTATGTTTTGTCTGTAGCGCCCCGAGTTCCGCACACTGGAAGCTCGTGACACATACCCAGAATCTTGGCTTCAAATGAGTACACAACACAGGAAAAATCACAGAAAATTAAAAACTTTATTACCTCAATGATATTACATTTATATCCTCCACTTGGATGCTTCCCGCATCTCGAGTCCCCTGCTCCACGATCAGCAATCCTGCAACTAACAAACTGTGGTCACGTCAGTTGAATGCAACTGACGCAATGCAGATGAAACTCGCGATCTCCAAAATTCTCAACAATCAATATTTGATGCAGAAGAAAAATGTGAAAGTCGAACCACAAATATCGGTGTGTCATGATCTAGATTCTAATGCACAAACTCAAAATACATACGATGCTCTTACTCTAATGCAAACTTGATTTGGAAACGTATGCATCTCATACTACATACTCCCCAAATCGAGTTCGTATTCTCCAGATGATAGGGTTCAACCCTCGCTATGCATCCTACTCTTGTAATCTTTCCTGTTTCTGACATTCATCTAGTGACTGGTAAGGTTGCAGTTGCTCGGTTTAGTTCCGTCTCTGCAGTCGGAAATCATTGATCATGCCACTATGTATGCCGAGACCCTGTGGCCTTACGCCACTCCCTGGTCATACTCCGCCCAGCTCTTGTGGTCCTATGCTACTCCCGGACCTCACCAAAAAGTTGTTATGAATATAAAGGTGACCTTGCAGATCCCACCTGCTCCACCGAGAGTTCTAGAGCCCTTCTCTTGCTCCCTGTTCGCATTAAACAATATAGAACCTTAGGTGGTTATGTAGAGGTCCATCCCTTAACTCCCATCATTCTTAATTTCTTATCACTAGATTCCAGAAATTAACAGTCGAGATGACGCCGCACGTGTCCCAGACGAGACGACGCCGCACGTATCTCCTTGACAGGAGAGTACAACGCCAAGCTAGTGCCTGTCCTTATAACAATAGTCACATAAACTAGAGCTACTACAATCGGAAACTTGGTAAACACCATATAACAAATTTCTATTAACGAACTCTTCTTGAATCCATTCCAAGGGTTATTCGAACCCAAACAATACCAACTCGCACATCCCAACATACGACTATATATCATGTACTCATACTTGAGTATATACAAGCCTTTCATTGCACATTTACATGCACAAACTTAAAATATAATCTTACACAACTCGCTACATATCATAACATAAATAAAGAGTTAATAAACAATATTTCTAAGATTATTAAGAAGTCCTAAAGAGATGACAACTTGCATACACCCAAAACAGCAAGTTCAAGTCTAAAATGCAGTTCTTGCAACTTCTAAAAATCATTAATAATCACCTTCTCATTGGAATTTAGATATATTAGGTTGTAAAGAAAGGTCAACGAGTCTACTATAAGTTCTTAGTTGGGAGTTTTCTCAAAATACTTCATTTAAGAGGCCAAAATAATCAATAACTGAAAGGTGTACAAATTTTCATCAACTAAAAACTACTAACCAGTCATGAGTTTAAATTAATTTAAAATACTAAACAATGTCCAAAATTTATAAAATTTGGTGAGCATGTTCTAGACACATACATGTATCACGTATAAAAATGTCAACCTGAAATACTACATAATTAGAGAGAGGAATTTTTGAAGTAGAAGCAGTAAACTAGACAGAATCACAGCTCAACCTACAGCGGTTTCGGATTTTATAAAAATAGCAAATATTATCCAATAAGTACAAAATTTGGTGGAGAGGCTCTAGACATATATAAGATGCTACTATAAAAATTTCAACCATAAATTTCTCATATTCAGATACTAGTGATTTTCGGAGTTGAAGTGAAATTCCAAGAAAGAAAAATACAAACTTTCCAAGCTATTCACAAAAATAAACATGCACCACACAATTTCATGTCATCTATATTAAGAAAAGAGTATACACTACACACAATTTAACAACCAAGAGAGTTGGAGAACACTCACCTCAAAGTGTAGACAAGATGAAATTTTCAAGCTCTTAGTATGCTCTTCTCCTCCTCCTAGCTTGCTTGCTTCTTTTCTTGCTTAATTAGCCTCATAGACTTTTTTAGGAAAAATTAGAATGAATAGAAAAGTGAAATAGAATTTGGAGTAAAGTATGGAAAATGTGGAAATGAATGAAATATTGAGAATGAACTAGGGTTTCTTCACTATGCCCTCATTTATATAGGGAGGGGGAGGGGTGTGTATGGCCGGCCAAGCATTGTGATAGGGTAGGATGAGTGTGGGTGAGTGTAGAAGACTCTAGGGATGCTTAGGTGTCCATATTAATTAATAACCCTAGGTTTAATTAACCCCCAAGTTGAGTTAACCCTTCTAGGTCAACAATTGTAGGCTCATTCCAAGTAAAAAAATTGTTGGCTTTATAGTTCATATGTTAAGTGTGTAGTGTATGTACAATATATATAGAAGTAGTATATATGTGTATGAAACATAATTTGTATGGTTGGCCTCATAAGTTAAATTCATATGAATTTAATTGGGTAATCCAAAACCATACAACTTATGTGTATATAACAATGTACAAAAATATCTACAATTCACGCGCAACAACATCACAAGGAAAATATAATAATATATAATGCAACAATATTAATATACAAAATATTGTTGTACAAAATAATTATTAATTATTTTGGGGATATTATATTGTTAGTCTTCAATATGTGTTCCGAGGAGTGCCCATTGAGGGTGGTTGTCTGCTACTGGTACATCATCACAATAAGCAGGCTTTGCCTTGTGTATTCCAACTCTCAAATGGGATGGTTATTGGATATACTTGGTACTTTGTAGGCAATCATTTATGCCAGTTATCGGGGGCTTCCCTGTCTTCACTATTACAAATTGCTCGGGCGGTTTAATTTCTTATCTTTTAATATCCAAGACTGCTAATGTGATCTATCAGCGTTAAGATTTTTATTTCTAATTTTATTTTGACAGGTACTATCACTGTCATTTGGTTGGTTATGTGAACAGAAAGAAAAGGCTATGTTCGTTTGGCGTTACTTCTCATCAGATGCTTCATAATGAGAATCAGGAGGCCGTGTTGTCACTTCAGCAGCTTCCTATACCAGGTATTTACAGTCACAGTGATATAAGAAGCACCACAGAAATTCCTATTTTCATTTAGTAGTTAGATGTTATGAGGAGCATTTTCTTCTGCTGCTGTTCAGTTTCACAACTTTCACAAGGGAATCCTCCTCAACTTTCAACCCCAGCATGCTCATCACCAGGACACATCACTAACTTGACTGCCAACTCTCAAGCAGGTGCTTTATCTTTTTAATATTCTTAAAGCTCCACAGAAAGTTCTATTTACATTTGGTACTTTCAATGTTTTACGGGGAGCTTTTCCTGCTGCTTTTCAGTTTCACAACTCCCAGAAATGAATCCTCCGCGACTTTCAACACCAGCATGCTTATCACCAGGACACATCACTAACTTCAGTGCCAACTCTCAAGCAGGTGCATTATCTTTTTCTTATGTTCTTTTCTTTAAAAGAATATTCTAGGATTGTAACCTTTTTCACCTTTTAATGCACTATAGAATTACCTATGAAAAGGAGACACGAGAACCATATCACCACAACAGGAAGTTTTAAAAAGCCAGCCGGTGATAGGGAAATTGCAGGTGGTGGACATAGACGCAATCAGAAGAACCAGGTCAGATTTGAGAATATTTTTTAGCGTCAAATATGTTTCATGCCCACTTTAGGGCAACCTGAGTAGAATTGTATGTACTATCTGTTGGTCTCACTGTCTCCAAGGGGTCAATCGTCCTGACTTTTTGAACATATAATGAGAAGGGTGATATATTAAAGTGATAGTTTCTCCATCTTGTACATATGAATTTGGAGATAGAAATTAGGTACCAGCTTTAAGTTGTTGTGGGGGGTAGGGAAAATGCAGGTGAAGTGTTTCATTCTATTTTTTTGTGAGATTTTTTCTGCCAACTAGTTTGGTTAGACAAGGTACAATTAGATGAACTTATAAGATTTTATTGTGGATTTGATGCAAAAACACTATGCATTATCAAATACTTGTGTAATGAACTAGGCAGGGAAGGGAAGTAGGGAGATATAAATTAAAAAATCTCGAGGCAGTTAGGGTTGCTAGTTACTAAGTATATCTACTTATGCATAAGATTTTACAAGGCGGTGATTGGTGCAAAGGAATGGGCATAACTTCTTTCCTTTAAGGACTGTTGGGCAGCTCTAGCTTGTAATTGAGATGTAAATGCATGCTAAATTTTGGTATGAAATTGTTGTTCTATGGATTTGCTTCTGAGTTATCTTCTTTTGCAGGTTGAGCACAGAAGTAGAAGGGTAACAGGAATGTTGTCAAAAATGGTTTTAGCAAATAAGAAGCTACATACACAGTGAGTAAATATATCTTGTTTCCCCTGTAAACTGAATTTACTTTTAAGACCTGATTTGATATGTTCTTTTAATTTGTGGCCCAGTTATCCTTGATATTTTGGTTATGTAAGGGCTTTAGGGGTTACCTTACTACATACTTTAAACACACTAGCTAGATTTTATTTTTTGGTATGAAGATTGATTTGGTCGGTACATGTGGAGGTTTTTGAAGGCTCTTTCACACTAATTACACGGTCTGCTCCCAATTCTGAAGATAACTTTGCTTATTTTTGCAGGTGTGTGGAGTACGAAAAGAAACAGGGGCATCTTTTGAAGAAGGTAATGTTTTTGGCTTATTTCTTACTTTGAAAATGAGACCCCTTGCCTCATGTCAAAACTCGAAACCCTTGATTCGTCTCTTTTAACCTATTATTTTTCTGTGTTGTAGCGAGAAAAAAAAATGAAAAACTATTTTTTTTTTATTGAAAACAGATTTGGGAAAAAATAATTGTTATTCTTATTCATTTTTTTCTCTACTATATACATCTATATATAAGAGTTACTTTCTTGGAGAAAAAGAAAGGAGATTGAGAGAAGATTGGAGAGATGAGAGATTTGGGGAATCTGTCTCCTATAGATTAGAAAATAGAATATACAATTACTATATTTCAACACTCCCCCTCAAGTTGGTGCATAGATATTGAACATATCCAACTTGTCAACAAATTTCAAAAAGAGCCGATTCGAAACTATCTTGGTTAAGATATCTGTACTGATCTTCTGACTTCACTTTCGATATCTCAATGACTTTCTCATCTATTTTTTCTTTGATGAAGAATCTGTCCACCTCTACATGTTTCGTTCTATCATGCTGAACCGGGTTAGCAGCAATATCACACGCTGCTTGACTATCACAATATACTTTCATAGGTTCATTCGGATCATAGCCTAAGTTCTGCAATAAGAGTTTCAGCCACAAAGCTTCCGCTATACTTAAAGCTACTCCGCGATACTTGGCCTCTGCACTAAAGCGCGCAACAACATTTTGCTTCTTGCTCCTCCATGTAACTAAATTTCCTGCAACAAAGGTGAAGTATCCTGAAGTGGAGCGCCTATCAATTATGGATCCTGCCCAATCAGCATCAGTATATGCCTCAACCTTCAAGTGATCATATTTTGCAAATAAGACCCCTTTTCCTGGAGCAGACTTAATATATCTCATAATTCTCATCATCGTATCCATATGTTGTTCCCGAGGCGCATACATAAACTGACTTACAACACTTAACGTATATGACAAATCTGGTGGTGTATGTGCAAGATACATCAGCCGTCCAACCAATCTCTGATATCTTTCTTTATCACAAGGTACATGATCAGCTTCGTTGCACAGTTTCAGTCCTTCTAACAGTGTACTAATCAGCTGACAAGCGGACATTCCAGTCTCCTTTAATAAATCAATAGCATACTTTATTTGAGATAAAAATATCCTCTTTCTTGAGCGAGAAACTTCAATACCAAGGAAGTATCTCAAAGAGCCAAGATCTTTCATTTCGAACTCTTGTGACAAGTAGTTCTTTAATGTCTTCCTCTCCTCAGGATCATCACCAGTTACTATCATATCATCCACATAAATAATGAGAACAGTAATTTTACCTTCTTTCATTTTTAGGAACAGAGTATGATCTGAATTACTCTGATAGTATCCGAATGTCCTCATTAATTTGATAAATCTCCTAAACCAAGCTCTTGGCGACTGCTTAAGTCCATACAATGCTTTTTTCAAACGATATACTTTATTGCTGTGTTGGACTGGTCTGTTCTATCCTGGTGGAAGATCCATATAAACCTCTTCTGTCAATTCCCTATGCAAAAATGCATTCTTCACATCAAATTGCTCCAACGGCCAGTCAAGATTTGCAGCAAGTGACAGTAGAACTCGAACAGTATTGAATTTTGCCACAGGTGAATGTATCTTCATAATCAATTCCATACGTTTGTATCCTTTAGCAACCAGTCTTGCTTTGTATCGCTCTATTGAACCATCAGACTTTCACTTCACCGTATAAATTCATCTGCATCCTACTGGCTTCTTCTCTGCTGGCAGCTCAACTATCTCTCAAGTCTCATTCTTTTTCAAGGACTACATCTCATCATCCATAGCTGCTTTCCACCTTGGATCAGTAAGGGCTTCCTGCACACTGTTAGGAATAGATATAGTAGATAATTGATTTACAAATGACTTATTTGATTCCGACAAGCGGTGAGTGGATACATAATTACTCATGGGATATTTGACGTTACTAGTGGGATCAGGTTCATAAGTGGGTTTTGGAATACCTCTATTAGTTCGGTGCGGGAGTTCTCTTCTAGGAGCTTCGGACAACGATGACGATTGGTTTTGGGGTTTTGACGGTTCACTCTCACTGAAATTCGGTAGTGGTTGCAATTCTTCAAGAGGGTCATCTTCAAGAGGGGCTTCTTCCCTTGGTTGCACTTCTTCGTGAGGGTCTTCATCCCTTGCTAGGTCTTCATTCAAGTTTTCGTTATTGTTTGTATCCAGTTGTTCGTTCTGACTGGTAATTACTTCATTATGATGAAGGGGTTAGTGAAGTTCAGACTCTTGGGTATGATGAAGTAATTACCAGTCAGAATGAACAACTGGATACAAAATAATGGTGAAAATTTGAATGAAGACCTAGCAAGAGAGGAAGACCCTCACGAAGAAGTGCAACCGAGAGAAGAAGCTCCTCTTGAAGAAGTCCATCTTGAAGAATTGCAACCACTACCGAATTTCAGTGAGAGTGAACCGTCAAACCCCCAAAACCAATCGTCATCGTTGTCCGAAGCTCCTAGAAGAGAACTCCCGCACCGTACTAATAGAGGTATTCCAAAACCCACTTATGAACCTGATCCCACTAGTAACGTCAAATATCCCACGAGTAATTATGTATCCACTCACCGCTTGTCGGAATCAAAAGTCATATGGTCGGTAGATCCCGAATCAATTATCCATGCATTATTCATAACACAGCCAGAAATATTAAAAATCTTACCATCATTACCTGCAGCAGCACGATCAGCAACTGCGACAGTGGGTTGATTACAAGTCTTCTCCCGAATATCCCTGCTATGATCCCAGATCTCCGGATAGCCGATAATCTTATAACAACGAGTTTTCGTGTGGCCGATCTTGCCACAATGAGTACACTTCTTTGACTCCATGGTGAAGAACAACAAATAGCAACACAACAAACAGTAACACAGCAAGCAGCAAAGCACCACACCAAACCCACCGGCAAACAGCAAACAACAATCAGACTCCCACTTTCCAAAACACCAAACATCACTTCAACTCCCTCTTCTTCCACACACCAACACAATTAACACGTGCACAAAAGAACCCACAAAGCAAAACAGCAATGAGACAGTAACTTCAGCACAGATAAGGCAGCAAGGGGATCAGGGCTCGGCGGCTGGCGTCACAGGCTGACAGCGAGCGGGGGACAGGCGCTGGTGTTCGGCGATCGAAACAAGGACGAAGGGAAGGTCGAGATTTGGGCTGTCTGCTAATGTCGAGGAAGAGGAAGGGGAGGAGCAGGGGAGGATCGGGTGGGGGTTTTGGCTGGCGCGCGTCAGGGGGTGGCGCGACGGGAGGGGGAAGGTCACCGGAGTGGGGAGGCTCGCCGGGGAAGATGGACGAGTAATTGGGTTTGGCTGTTTTGGGCGGGAAACTCACGGGGAGAGAGAAAAGTAGAGGAGATCGACGAGGATCGGGTCGACGAGGATCGGGGTCAGCAATGAGATCGACGACAGCGAGGATCAGATCGGGATCTTCTTCGTTAGGTAGCCTAGGACAATTTTGGCTCTGATACCATATTGAAAACAGATTTGGGGAAAAATAATTGTTATTCTTATTCATTTTTTTCTCTACTGTATACATATATATATATAAGAGTAACATTCTTGGAGAATAAGAAAGGAGATTGAGAGAAGATTGGGGAGATGAGAGATTTGGGGAATTTGTCTCCCATAGATTAGGAAACAGAATATACAATTACTATATTTCAACATTTCTCTCCATTGATTACATTCAATAGAAATTTACTTCATTGACCTCAAAACATTAAAGTAGCGTAAGTCAAAGATGCAGGCTTTAAATCAATTTGCATTGTGTGTGAGGTCTCCAATCAAGTGCTTATTTCTAACACCTTAGACTATCGAGTGACTTTCTTAAGTTCAACCAAAAAAAATTCCGTATTTAGCGTGGTTCCAAATGACATAAAAAGTTTGACCTTTTCATTTTGCTAAAGGTTTAGCCCTTTGATCTCGATATTGTATTTGCTCAAGATGCTGTACTCTGAATAGGAAGCTTCATTCTATATTGACCCAACAACTGATATCATATTATAATTACAATCTATATTTGTGGTTGTGTCCATTTTGTTGTTTGGCAGGTTGAAATGCTGAAGGAGGAGCTCGTAACTTTACAGCTGACCCATACGGCCCTACTGTTGGAGCTCAAAATAATGGATGAGGCTAAGGTGGAGAAAGGATGAAGTCTGTCGTCTGTTTCTCTCCATACATTTATCGGAGGCCCAATTTTTGTTAAAGTCAGGTTATAAGGTACAAATTTATAGTATTGCATCCCGATGTTTATAGGGTGATGGTCGTCTGTAAATGAAAGCACGAGGTATAGACTTAGGTTATCATGTACAGTTTAAGTTACACATGCATAAATTTCAGTATGGTTTGGTAGCTATTCAGAACAAGCACATTGGTAAAGTTAACGACGAATATAGAAACTTTGCTTGTTGGGGCAGAGATATGGTATACAAAAAGAGTTCACAATCTTTTATGTCTATCTCCATACAGAATTTCAGTTAATTCGTTCGTATGCTTAGAAATTAAACTATTGGCAATCTTGCAGACAACAATAGTTTATCTGGTGAAACAAATACTTGCATTCAAATATCAGCATCGATACATTTATTCTGGGAATTGAATACTGAAACTGATCGATTCAATCACTGCTAGCATACATCACACGCTACAGCCTCCCAGGTATATTCATATTTCCTCAACACTGATGCAGAATTATCTGAATCAACAATAAAACCCATCATACCTTGGAAAGGGTAAGAAATAGGCATATCGGTTGTGCAAAGTGTAATTAACAGATCTCGGCAAAACTGCAACTGAGAGAATTTGTAGCTTCTTCGCATCACAACAATTTACAGTGTTAACTTGAACCATCTTCCTCACTAGCATCATCAAGGTTTGAGAACATGGTTCAAACTTGATCCTTATCATGTCATCGTAAAAGTTGAGTGCCTTCTTCATATTCTCACCCTTCAAACATACCCTTGTACAATTGCGTCGAACATGGAGGCACTGGGCCTCACACTTCGAATAAGAAATTTTTCGGCCTCCTTGAACTTCCCACAGTTACAAAGGTTTCGAATTAGACTAGTACAGACCATAGCATCAGGAGTGATGCCTTTGTACTCCATTTCATAATACACTTTCAGAACCTCTTGATACTTGCCGATCTTCCCATACCCATCCATGAGTATAGAGTACGTCACTTGGTTTGGGACAAATCCTCTATCTATTACAACAGTCAATATCTCATTTGCCTTATCGACCATCCCAGTCTCGCATAGCCTTCCCATCATCTCATTGCAAGCAATGCAATCAGGCAGAAATCCTTTGTCGACCATCTTCTCGTAAAAGCCCAAACCATCCTCCAACCTCCCCAATCTACAACAACACTCCACGAGAGAAGTGTAAGTCTCCTCGTATGGCTTCAACCCAATCGACACCATTTCCAGCATCAACCGGATCGCTTCATCTATTTCTCCCTCCTTACAATACGCTCCTATAAAACATGTATGAACAAAAGCATTCGAACCAAGTCCCCTCTTAACCATATCATCGTAAACCTCATAAGCCAACTCCAATCGACCCATCTTGCAATGCCCATATATAACCAGCGAACTCACAACAACATCCGAAACCAAATTCTTCTGCAGCATCCTTTTCAGCAAAACCGTCCCTTGTTCAATCCTACTCTCTCGAAACATCCTAAACGTCAGCGTGAAATAAACAACCACGCTCGGCTCACACCTCTTCCCACTAATCCTCTCCAAAACACCCATCATCTCTCTCAAACTCCCCTCCTTGCACATAACACTCACCATAACCTCCACACTCATCTTATTCGGGTAAACCCTTCTATCAAGCATATACTCAAACACCTTCCACGCCAGCTCATTCTTGTCCGATTTCTGGGCAACCCGCAGCATTGAATTGAAACTAATCAAACTGGAAGAAACCCCATGATCACCCAAGTCGCAACAAGCATCGAAAGCAAGCTCAACCATCCTCATCTTCGAATAAGTCTGCACTAACATATCAAAAACGCGATGACCCGGAAGTGAAAACTCACAAGTTTCCAAAAGGGTCTCAACTACATCCAAATTCTTGTGTACACAAGAATCAAGCAATGCCTGGGCATCATGCAAAAGCCCGGCATTGACGAGAATGTGAATGAGGAGGCAATACGAGCGAAGCCCGTGCGCGAAGTTGTGGGAATGGGAGGACCAGTGGAAGAAGGTTAAGGCCTTTTTGGCATTGGAGGGTTGGTTGAGGCTGAGGAGGACTGAGTCTACTAGGGATGTGGTTAAGTTTATGGCGGGAAATTTGGAGGTTAGGGTGTCCCAGTTTGGACGTCGGTTGGTTATTAGGTGGTTCGAGATTTGGGTTATGAGGTTTGAAGCGTTGGAGTTGGGGTGTTGAGTTAGGGTTTGGATGGTTTTTGGATGGAAGTTGAAGAAGAAGAAGAAGGGGTTGAGGGATTGGAAGAGATGAGAACGACGAGGAGGAAGTAGTGATCTGATCATAGTCGATCTTAGGAATGAATTGAATCCTAGTGGTTTATGTTATGAATGCTTTTATTTTTTTTAAAGATAAAACAGGACCTTTGTTTTTTTGCATGGTTCAGTTCACCGAATACTTTTTTAGATTTAAAGGTGGTAAGGAGTCTGTTGTGTGAATTGTTACTTTACATAAAATCTTGATCATGTTTTATATAGATTTTTGCTAGAGCATAGATTTTGGGAGGAGGGAGATTTTTTTTTTAGACGGAAAAGTTAGAATCTGGCCACCCGTGTCATTAATAAGAGTTTAACGAAATAAACCCAGAGTACTGGGCCCAAGTACAACATACAGACAGAAAATAAAACATATATGAAGCAACATAATACGTACAAACAACAAATTCCTCCAACAACCCTAGAGAGTGGGCCGACAAATTGTAAATACATCAGTTTAGCTTCGTACAGTGCCTCCGCGGCACATGCACACTCACCTGAGACAAGTCTGGCAGAATTTTATCAACCGCCGATCCCTGCCTTCACCTCGCTGGGGGGGACCCCATCTATGGGCCCAAGCCCCGCAGATCGAATGCACAACGATCACACCCTCCCCCCATCTCCACCACTCATCCTACAAACCTGCCAGTAGCACCCACCGCTGCTACCGAAGAGAAAACCGTGAAGATGATACCTTCACCTCTCACACTATAGTGCTTTCTCAGGCGATTTCTCACCAAACAACTATCTCGCTCACCCCACCAAACACCACGCTCCAGAGGAGAGCCGTGGAGAGGATACCTTCACCTCTCTCACTCTGAAGCTCTCTCCGGCGATTTCTCACCACACAGACTTATCTCGACTCATACTCCCAACCCGAGGGAAGAGGCGATGCTGTCGCGAGCCAGTGGCATAAGCTGGAGGAAGCTCAATAGCCTGATAGTAGGTACTGTGAAGACTTCACCGGCGGCATCGTTGGACACTCCAGACCGAACATACCCAAACTCCACACCCCATCACCCCCAACACCAACAAACTACCAGCCTGACCCCACGGGCCCCAAACCGAATCACCGACCTCACACTTGACCCCGAATTCATGGTGCTCGTGACAACAGGCGCGGGAGGATGCTCTGGCACGATATAGTCGCTCCGCGATATAGTCGCTCCGCAACAGTTGAGATAAGCACTCCGAAAGCTGAGACAAGTGAGCGCACATCACGAAGGGACCCCATCTTTGGGCCCAAGCTCCACAATCGTGCAAGACAACCTAACTCCCGGCATCTTCACACGTACTACCAACCCTCGCAATTAAGGTCAGGCAATTGACCCGAGCCCGATCCGAGCCCGATCTAGTCCGACCCATTTTTAGTAGGACTTGGGCTTGTTTTTTTTTCATTTTATTCGGATCCGGGCTTAACAAATAAGCCCGATTAAATTTTCGGGCTGGGTTCGGGTGTGTATGAGTCCGACCTGAACTCGACCCGATTTATATAAATAAATAGATATATGTTTATTCATTATTTATGCCCCCTTCCCTTTCCCCGTAACTTCATCTCTCTCCCCTTTTCCCGTCGCTCATTTCTCTCCACTTTACTGTCCCTTCATCTCTTCGAGGCTTCGAGCGCTTCTTCTTCCGAAAAAATTCAAAACGTCTCCTTCTCTCTCCCTATATCTTTCTCATCATGAATGCAATAATTCAGATTACCTCCTTTTATCCATCATCAACCCTAACCCTAGCTACCAATTCAATCTCTTCACCATTAAATCCCATCTTAATCTGTAATTTGAAGAGTGAAGAGGGGATCTCAACCTGTAAACTTGACCTTGCAATTCGGCTACAAGCCTACAACAACTGAACAACACCAGATCCAGCTCCCTTTTCGCCGCTTTCTTTTGCACCGCAGAGTCGTAGACTTAGGTCAAACCTTGCGATTTGGACATTATTTGTTATTTTGTATTGATTAATTTGAACAGTTCATTCCAAGTGCTTCACAAGTTAGACTATTATGATTAGATTAAAAAACCTAGGAAAAGGAATTGTGAGTGAGTTTAATTTTGATCATGGCGTGTTGCCTATCAATTTTGTTGTAGATATTTTCAGACCGGAGCTTTTGTTTCTCTATGTTTAATTGTTTATGACTTGGTGTAGGTCACATTGTTGATTAGTTGGGTAAACTATATTCCAACTTGTTCAGTTGTGGGATATGATATCTTTGCTGGCCTGTGTTTTTAGTCTTTTCTCTAAATTTTAGAATCTTACTTTCAAGTAATTAAAGATACATACTGAAAACCCTACAGTGCCTAATATGGTTAAAGGAAGTGACAAAAGAAAGTAAGACTCTTTTTTACTATCAAGAATTGATAAGAGTATTATATTGAATTCTTTCCACATACATATATAACTATAGGATAGTAGGATAATGATATTTCTATTTGAACAATTGTTTATGAATGAGGCTTCTCTTCATAGTTCATACAAAAAACCACCTGTTTAGATTTTAGAATAGCCAAGTAGGTAGGATTATGTCAAATGTCAGGCAATAAAAAATCCCTTCACGAACAAAGAAGATTGTTAAAGAAAAAATATAATTGAATTTTATACAGGCAATTGTTGCGTCGAAAAGAAAAAAATATGCTCTTGAATTAAGAAGATTTGCTGATAAACAGTTTTCGAAAGAGTTACAGTACGTACGGAAACCATATAGATCTCCAACTTTTGAGAACATTGAGAATTTACATACATATATAACCATATAAACCTATCCATAATGTAAATATCATTTTACAATAAGATGTGCCAATATAAAAAATAAACTTACAGCGCAAGATTACTTCAATTACACTAGGCAGCGTTGGGCATGCATATAAGCTCATTTCATCTGATGATAGTAATGGTGAAAACTAAATCTCGTATGATATTCTACAAAAATAATCAGGTTGTATGCCAAAAGCGAATAACTTGAATCAATTCAGGTACCATGTACATAGCAAACTTGGCATTCAAATTTGCAAAGATGTGCTCTAATAATTCGAATACTGATATGGCTTTAATTTACAATGTAGGCAGGCTTCAGTGATGAGCATGTCACCATAGTTAAAGAAAAGAACTCACAGTTCAGACCCTGGCATAGAAAACTGTGAGGAGAATTCCTCAACACGTTTTCTGAGATCGGCAACATCCCTTTTGTTCTGAAGGCCCTGTCTGATATTTGCCATGTCCTCTTTGAAGAGTACTAGCAATCTGTGCAGCTCTGAGAAGGAAATCTCCCTCTAAACAACCTCTGGTTGTTATTGCTGGGGTATCTGAAAACAGTCCAAAAGAACTGACTAGTTAGAATTGACCATGCTTCAAAAAAAAACCCTTCAGAGACATACAGGTATATTTGACCATATATAAAAACTACATAGCTCTAATTTATCAACAACGAACAATTTGAACATAAATATAATGATCATAGCGGAAGATAGAGATTTTCCATAAACAATTAATAAGCTTATGATATTTGATGACCTACTCAGATTTTTGTGCGAGGTTTGTACTGGTGGAAGAGTGTTGGACCAATATCGTAGTTCTTTACACCCAAGGACAGTTGAGGCCCTTATATGTGGCCAAGATCGGTTAAAGAACTCTATCAAAGGTACTAACTAACTGGACATTTTTGGTTTATAATATTGATTTCTTATCCTTATGCTTATTATTATATTGTAGGACAAGATGGAGTCTCAAAGTTACAAATTCATTGTGCCGCTTTAGGTTCAGTGATAGTTGATGAAGAGAAAGATGATGCATGGTATAATATTTTATATCTTATTTATTAAACAATATTTTATATCTTATTTAAAGCACTTTTATAGATTTATGCCCTTTACATATATTGTTATTTTTTGACAGATGACTCTTATTGCGGGGACATGACATGCAGTTACAGAGCTACTGGACAATCTCTTGCTACTACAAACAAGAGCTTAATTTTTTCATGCCTTCAATTTAAACTATCAATAGAATATCAATTACTTCGAACTAAATGTTGAATATTCTTAAAGACTTTGGATAATTGTGTTTGTTTAATTTTAAAAAATGGGTTGTGAACTTGTGATGTTATCTTGTATTATTTTTTATGCTTGATTATTTTGATGAGCGTCATATGCTTTGATAAATTGATATTATCTTGTATTAGTTTAAATATAAAAAAAATTAATGTAATTGTTCTTTTAAAGACATCGGGCCGGGCTTGGGCTTTTTTGGTTAATTCGGGCTCGGGCTTGGGCCTGTATTTTGGAGCTCGATGCAAAATCGGGCCGAGCTTGGACCCAAAAAATAAATTTCGGCTCGGCCTCGGTCTTATATAAGTCCGGCCCAAATCCGACCCGTTGCCACGCCTACTCGCAATGGTGGCAAGCGCGCAGAACATCCGGGCAAACATCAAGCAAAGCCACCCAACATCATCTTCCCCACCACTCAGTGCGATCTCCCCACCGTGGGAGCTCTCCACCTTCGGTCGGACAGCGATGAGTACTACATGCTTAACAACCCCCAACCACACCAACACAATCACTGTCCCCATGCCGAACCACCGGCCTCACCCAGTTGAGGTGGGCAGCAGAACGTCGTCTTTGCACGCGGGGGGAGGGGGGCACAACAACCTGGGCCCACCGAACCACCGACCTCACGCTCTGAGGTGGGCAGTCGTCGTCGGTTGGGGGGGGGGCACCTCCAACGGCCAGGACCCCTTCCCAGCTCCAAGACGATCTCAACCATGGCGATCTCGACCCCTTCCCAGATCCGTAGGACCCGCGATCTGGGCCTTCGTTTGCCCGCTGAGCCGTCGTCGTAGAGGCGGCACATCGCAGCGATGGACGCTGCTTCGATCTTCGTCGTGGAGCTTCGCCCATCGTGGAGATGGCTTCGAAGCGTCGTCGTGGAGGGAGGAGAGGGCTGGGAGTGGACGACCGGGGGGGAGGCGGGTAGCCACCGCCGCCCCTAGGGTTTTTTTAGATCTAGGATTTTGTTGGGCTATTTTTTTTAGATCTATTTTCTCTCTCTAGAAAATTCTAGAGAGAGAAACTCAGGAGTGTCCTCTTTTGCCCAACTATGAATCAAGTTGCTATAGTCTTTAGTCTTTCCTATCAAGATAAGTTGTGGGAGGATGGAGATTGTGGTTGGAAAAGTTAACATTGACATGTATAAGTTTAGCCAATAAGATATTGATATGTGTTAGTTTTTGTTGGTTTAAAATTCCGGTATTCTAATTTCTAGAGTCCTTTCATAATAGTTGGATATCAATGGTGTTGTTCCTCTGATCAATGTCAAATCATGATATATCTATACTACTATATAATGGGAGGAGAGGTGTGTATCATTGATTTCCTCCTATTATATAGTTCAGATGCAACCAGATTGAGATAGAGGGGCTCGCCTGGTTCTGGTTTGCTAAGGAGCAGGGGGTTGGTCAGGTAGGTCTTCAGCTGGTCGAAGGCCTGCTGTTGGGGTTCTCCCCATTAGAACCCTTTAGCCACCCAGAGAGCTTTGAAGAACAAGAGCAAATTTTCACCGGATCTGGAAAGAAAGCGGCCGATAGCCGCCAACAGACCCGTGAGCCTCTGGACCTCTTTGACATTTTTTGGAGGGGCCATGTCTAGTATGACATAGATCTTCTCGGGGTTCGCCTCAATGCCCTGCTGGCTGAGCACGAATTCGAGAAATTTTTCCGAAGTGACGTCGAAGGCACATTTGGAGGGGTTAAGTCTCATGTTGTGGGACCTTAGGACCCCGAAGGCTTCCTCGAGATTAGTGACGTGTTCTTGGCCTCGACAGCTTTTGACGAGCATGTCATCAACAAGGAAGTCCATGTTCCACCCTATTTTCTCCCTAAACACCCGATTGATGAGCCTTTGGTAGGTTGCACAACGTTCTTCAGCCCGAAGGGCATGACTTGGTAATAGTATAGGCAATGGTCAGTCATGAAGGTGGTTTTGGGGATGCCAGGGGGGACATTCTAATTTGGTTATAGCCTGAAAAAGCATCCATGAAGCTCAACAGTTCGTGACCAGAGGTCATATTTATCAGGCCGTCGATGCTTTGGAGGGGGAATGGATCTTTGGGGCAGACCGTGTTGAGGTCTGTGAAGTCTATACAGATCATCCACTTACCGCTTGGTTTTTTTACCATCACTACGTTGGCCAGCCATTCAGGATAGCTGACCTCCTGGATAAAATGAGCTGAGAGGAGCTTGTTCACTTCTTCTTTGGTCTCCTGCTGCCTTTCGGGGGTGAATTTGTGGTGCTTATGTTGTACGGGCTTTGAGTCCGGGTGGACGCTCAGTCTGTGCATGATGAGGTCCTCTGAGATTCCTAGCATATCCGAGGGCATCCAAGCGAAGATATCAACATTCTGCCTGATGCAGTCAGTGATGGCCAGTTTTAGGTCTGGGGCGAAGGACTAACTCACTCGGAACCACTTAGATCTGTCCTCCTTGGTGAATAGGATTTCTTCCAATTGGTCGATGGGCTTGGGGCCCAACGAGTTTCTGTCTGACAGAAGTTCGACCGCGTCGAGGGGAAAGACCCTGCCTCCCACCGCGGCTATGTAGCTAGCCCTGGCCGATTCTTGATTGCCTCGGACCACGCCGACTCCGTGGTCGGTAGGGAATTTTATTTTCAAGTGGTATGCGGAGGGTACTGCTTGAAGGGAGCAGAGGCCGGGCTTGCCAAGGATCACATTATAGGCAGCTTTGACATTGACCACCATGAAATCCATGGCTTCCATTCGGATGTTCGGGACTATTTCGACTGTGACATCGAGCGTGATTATCCCCTCGATCTGTACAGGAGTGCCTGAGAACCCGTGCAGCGTGTTTCTTGCTAGTTTCAGTCTTTCTCGAGAGAGTTTGAGCGCTTCGAATGCAGCAAGGAACATGATGTTCACCAAGCTTCCATTGTCGAGGAGGATACAACGAACCTCATGATTCACCATGCCCAGGTTGATCACCAGGGCATCATAATGAGGTAGTCGGACACCTTTGAGGTCATCGCTGGAGAACAAAACTGCCGGGCCTTGGTCCCTGGGGGGCGGATGATCATGGACCGAGTTAACCTTCCGCACGAAGGCCTTGCGGGAAGTATTCGACTCTCCCCCCATGGGGCCACTGTGAACAAAGGGAAGGATGACCGACCCCGCGGTCTCATCGGGCTTGGTTTTCGCCTCTGGACGCCGATCGGCCGCTCGAGGAGGGGGTGAAGCCCGCTAGTCTCGTAGATTAGTTTGAGTGAACTCCCTTAAGTAACCCCTTTGAATGAGGGCCTCAATCTTGGCTTTAAGAGCGTGACACGTATCAGTCTCGTGCCCGTGGTCCCGGTGAAATTGATAGTAAAATTTCTGATCCCTTTTCTTGCTGTTGTTGGGTCAAGGAGGATGGCAGACGATCTTCTTGTCCTCAATCTCCATAAGGATGGCCGACACACTATGAGTCAGCAGGGTGAACTTTTCAAAGCCGGGGACCGGAGGTGGCCGTTTTTGACCGGGAGGGTCTTTTTTAGCCTTCTTCGTGAGCTCTGGACCATCTACCTTCCTCTTCCCCTTAGAGGGGGCTTCTTTCAGGCTTTCAGGGTGCAGAGCTTCTTCAGCTCGAATGTACCTTTTGACCCTGTAGAGGAGGTCAGGAAAATCGATTGGAGGCTTCTTCACCATGGAGGCCTTTAGCTGGCTATGCCGAATGTTATGTCGAAAAGCCGCAGACGTGACACCAGCGTCGAGAGAAGAGACTGCTCTGGCCTCGGTGGTGAACCTTCGCACAAAGTCCTGCAGAGACTCCCTTCCTTCTGTTTGAGGTCCATAAGTGACGCGCTCATCTTCTCGACCTTGCGACTGGTCAAAAAGTGAGCGAGAAAGCTTACTTCAAGCTGTTCGAAAAAGAGGATTGAGTTGGGGGCGAGCTTTGAGAACCATTCCCTAACCGGGCCACGCAAAGTGGTAGGGAACGCTCGACAGAGGAGAGGATCCGAGGCACTGAGGATCATCATGAGGATTTTGAACCCCTCTCTCTATGTATAACACCCCAAATTTCAAATAAGACCGAATTCGAGATTTCACAGAATTTTTACTTCACTTCGTACAATTTTACAAGGTATTTAAAACTTTTTAACAACATCAGAGTTCAAATACATCTTTGTTTTACACAGCGGAAGAATAAAAGATTACAATATTGAAAACAAAATATAACTTGTACAACTTCATCAAATAAACCATCGATTCCATCATAACATCTTCATAGCAAAGTCCATCACCTGTATATCGACCTGTGGGCACGTCAGTCACTTACAACTGACGAAAGTGTTATACTCGGCTATCCTCTCTATGTCGTACATATAACGATCTCATTACTTTAACAAAACCACAAAAGATTGAATGAATAAATAAAGTGTTAAATTGTGACTACGCTAAACATGTAAGTGTATACCATGCCTTAATGCCTAATGCACACATTTTATACTAGGATGATACTAATGCATACTTGTTCGGATTCTATGCATCCCACACTACATAGGTCCGAGGGCAAGCAGCTACGTACTCCACAATAAAGGGCTCGATCCCTCGCCATGATAACTACTCGGTAATAAAACAAGATTTAGATTATTCCACGAATATGGGTCCCAGCCCGACGGCTATTATAACGGTTCCCTCATCGTGCGGATCATCTCGCAAGTGCCCCCTAGCCCCGGTATACGTATATACATTGGAGACGGCAAATTACCCGCCCGACTTCGCCAAGTCCCGGATTTAAATATAAAAACCCGTTTCCCACATAGCAACCTCAGTCCGTCGACTGGGTCCATAGCCACGGAGATCCACTGCCGACTATATAGAGGCAACCCACTTACGTTTGCCCAAGTTTACTACATCTTCACTTATGTGCCTAGTTATTTAGTTTAAGACATGAATGTGTTATCATTCCTAGAATCAGTATTACCTCCTACCGGACTTGTTCACAAAATACGAGATCGCCCCACGGCAGTATCTCAAAATCATATCTCAAATCTTTCTTTCAATATTGCCGGTAACCGAGGTCTTACTAATCCTTAATCATAATCTTTCATGTACAAGAAATATGGGTATAGATACCCTTTAATAATCATGTCTTAAACCTAGATAATTCCATCTTTCAACTTGCTCACAAAATAATTATTTTCTTGTCACTATTCATGATCTATTTATTTAATCACAACACAATTTCACTACATGAATTGTTACAACAAATCACAATGTTTCAATTCACAAAATATTTCTTAAACATAATGCAAATGTAATTATTCTTAAAAGATCAATTTACAAAAATACTACTTCTCATCACATGATTTTATTCTAAAAATTTTTATTTCTTTTTACACTTCAAAATATACAAGAAGCTATCTCTTAATAAATTTTCATTTCATTTCATATTAATACTAAGGCTTCTTTCTATTTTTAAAAGGGCAATTCATGAGAAAAATCAAAAGGGAAAATAAAATGAGGAGCCTGGGTTTCAAACCCATGCCCCTAGGTTAAACCCAGTCAACACCCAAATTCGGCCCGGCTAGCCATTAAGTCCATTGAGGACTTGTGTCATATTCACACTCCGAAATACTCTTAAGGTTAGGTTCAGTTTCGGAAATTTATAAGAGAAAACAAAAATGAATGTGACTATCAAGTTTTGAACCCAAGATCTCTCACAACAGTATTTTATTTTGCAGTGGCTAACCAGTAAGTCTATGTGTATTTTATGATTAGAAGTTGTATTAGTGTACTTTTGTTTATACTATTCTGAATTTAGTTTCTTTTAATAAAACTTGTTTATCCAATAATCCAATCGTTTAGAACATTGGAATAAACCTCACTTTTGGACTGAGATGAAAACTTAAAAAGAATAATAATCAACCATTTTAACTTGTTTTTTAGAACATGACTTCATTCTCTAAATAAATTCCCTTTCTTTATAAAAATTTGCATTTTTCTCATCAAAGCTCGAAATGTAGAAATCATGTTTTCTAAAAATTAGTTTAAGTCCATCATTATGCAAATTAAAATTTTTGTGCTAAAAACCAAATGTGTCTCTAAATCAACCATGGATATCTCAAATGTTTCTTTCATGCGAAAACTAGTATTTTAACATATGTCGACATGTCAAAAATAACAAAAAATTTATCTTTCTCTTTTCTCCTTTTTAAGCATTATGTTTCTAAAGCATATGTCACAATAAAAATATTCTTTAACAATTACTCATACTTATCACACATTTGATAAACAAGAATTTGCAAACATTCTAACATGGTCCATATGATTAATTCTCTACTTTTTAATTAGCATGGTAATAATTTGTTCACTAAATTTCAACAAGATCATTGTATATTTTTCTAGCATGGATTCTACATATATCTCATTCAACTTATATTACTCTGTTAACTAATTTAGCATGCAAGTTCTACTTTAGAAAGCATGAGAACACCCACCTTAATTGGAGAATGAAAACTACTAAAGAAAAGGACTCCTTCTAGCTCCTAGCAAAGCTTTCTCTCCTAGCAATGGCTTCTCCTCCTAGCAATTCCTCCAAGCAAAATAACTCTCACTCTCTTTCCTTTCTTTCTTTCTTTTCTTTTGATAATGTTTTTGGTGCAAGAGAAAAGTAGGAAATGGGGGCTCTATTTATAGGGTTTTGTGAGGGTCTAAAGTGCAAAAATCCCACCATAATAACTGTTCAAATTTATTTTACAACTCTCCACTTTTCTAACTCCTAAAACCTCCATCTCTTCATCTCCCCACTCTCCACTAACTCAACCTCCCAACTCTTCCCCTCCCCTTCTCAAAACTGGCCTCCCCTTGCCCAAAAAATGGCCCAAATAGATTTGTGTGTGCATGCACACATGCACAAACAAATATGAACACATTTCTATAACTCTAAATGTGTACAACAAGTTGTAACTTGTCATGTACTAGTGCATGCTTAGCTTTATTTGTGTTTTAATTAGTGGGCTTGCTACATGGGCTCATTTCTAATTAATTAATTTAATTATCTAGTGGGCACTTCTCCTAATGGGGTAGATTTTAATCTATAGGTCCATAGATCAAAGGAAGTCTAATTAAAACTTATGCATGCTAAAAATTGTAAAAGAGAATAAACAAATGTGAATAAAAATTTGCACGTGCATCATACGTGCAAAATTAAAAATATGCATTTTTTTAATAAAATAAATTATGGGGTGTTACACTATGTGATCAGCTGGATCACTCTCTCCATCGTAGGTCTCGAACTGAGGTGGTCAAAAATTCCTCAAGATCGAGGCATCATGGATTCGAGCGGAGAATGGGGGTTTGGTAGGATGGTACCCCCGACTGGATTGGCCTTCCCCCTCGCCGTTCCGGGCAAGGTGATTCTCCATCTCCTGGAGTCATTTGAGGACAACATCATCCCTCCTCGGTGGTCGGGTCGAGCCGTGCGACTTGCTACCCAGGATGGAAAAATTGACTGGTTGTTCAGTTTTGGGGGTGCCTCGAATGGCTTGGAGGACCTCGTTCCTGAACTCCTGTAACTCGGTCCTCGTGACCGCAACCTCTTCAAATTGTACTGTCGGAGGTCGTCGATCTCTGGGGGAGCGGCTGTGCCGTTGCACCCTGTAACGTCCTGGATCCCACTACTGGAAATCTGTGACACAAACCAGAATCTTGCCTTCAAATGCATCTCAACACAGTAATAACACTGAAATTTTAAAACTTTTTATTTCCATCAGAGTTATTACATCATCATTTTACTTTTGAATAGGGAATACAAATTATATCAACTTATTACAGATACTACGTTAAAACATTTATTGCCTTCCCTTCAGAATGGTAGTCAACCGATCTTCACTTGAACTCCACCGAGTGATTGATCTGCTTCCCTGAGATGTGCTATGCGGATCGAGTCTTCCGCTATGCTACTCTGATATTTTTGCAACTTCTGTAACGGTGGAAGGTACTCTTGATAATCCCCTTGGATGCTCCGCTGGTCCTGAGTCTTCCAGCATTCGCGATCCGGCTCCCAGCACCTGATTGAGTGGGGTCCTAAGTCTTCCCGCATTCGCGATCTGGCTCCCAGCACCTGATTGAGTGGGCATGTCAGTACATATACTGACGCAATGCTGATAAGAAACAACGATCTTCAACTTGCAATCACAATCAGTCTTGATGAAAATGGAAACATGCATCCTAATTTCCGAGGTGTCTGTGTATGCCATGACCTTAAGTCTAGTGCACAATACAATGTACGGAAAACAAATGCACCTAATCTAATGTCAGCAAGACTTTGGAAACGCGTGCATGCCATACTACATACGCTCCAAATCATGCAGTCTTCACCAGTTTTAGGGTTTTGAACCATTGCCATGCATTGCATACTACTTGTACTTCTGTTCCTGACAAATATAACATGGCTGGTGAAGCTTATAGATATCGGTCCTTGCGGCTCCCCGCTCGGATCTCACCAAAAGTTGTGATGAACAACAAGACTCATAGGGAACCCCACCTATGGCCCGCTCATCACCAACTTAGAACATGACGGACTCGAGGGTATATTCCCCTTATCCGACAGGAAGCCCTCATGTTATTTTGTCATGGCACTTTAGGAATTAACAGAGCGAGGTACGCAACTCAGCACGTATCCTTACGATAGGAAGAGATAACCTTGGTTATCACCGCCTAGTGTTGGCCCTTAGAACAAATCGGATTATAGGGTATCACCCCTAACACCAACTTGGTCTTCAAGCGAAAATCAAGAAAAATAATCTAGTTACCCAAAATATGCTATTCATCCAATCTTGTATAATGTCTAAATGGTTAAGCCTATGCGAGTCTGTCAACACAAAACCAATACGGCAAATCGACCTTCCTCGATTGCCAAAACCTCTGTAGGTCCTCGACCAATGTCCCTTGCCTGTAACCCTCCCTCAACGAGCAGTACAACAGTGCCCGGGGGGGGGGGGGGGTACCTCATACCCAGAAAATGAGGTGAAACACACACAATTTAGTAATGTCCATTCATTGACAGACCTAGGGCATCAACCCATTCTAGACGAGGTAGATAATTAAATTAGATCATTCACTGGCTACAAGTAGATCAAATATCCAGTCATATCAGACCCAGCCTACCAATCCCAAACACCGGCGACCCGAGCTTCATCGTTCGCCACCACCTCCGACTCGGATCTCGTCCAGTATTCGGCCCATGGTCAACCTTCTCTGGGTAAATGATCCGACGACGCATAGGAAAATCACTATTTCTCACGGTGGAAAATCAATTCTAGACGATCCCAAAACTCAAACCATCATACACATGTTAACACACTTAACACATGATGGAATCAAGCATTCCAAACATATAAACGCTACTAGCACACAAGTTCAGGACTTAGGTGTAGAACAAATTGACCTATTTGACAAAATACACAACTACTATTAAGATTGAATCTGTCCAGTTATTAGAAAAATTAATAACTTCTAATCTACAAACTGGAATTCCATGAATTAATACTCTTTGAAAAGCTAAGAGTGTCTACTTAAATTCTCTAGTTATTCAACTCCTCATATTCTAACCACACAGGGCTAGAAAACCACAAAGTCTCAGACATGCTAATCTGAACTCATAGTTGCTGCTTCTTGTAAATGTCATAACAACTCGCTCACTTATCGTAATCACATAATCCTGGTTTTCATGGAAAGCTATGAGTGTCTACTACAACTCTCTAGTTGATCATATCCTAAAATTCATTCATTAAAGTACTATAAAACCCCTATTTTCATCAGGTGTGCACAAGAAAAATTAACTTTACAAAAACAGAGTCTTCTACTTTGACTGGTTCTGTCTAAAATTTAGGAAAATCATATCCTTAAATCTACAAACTGATATTGCATGATTCTAAATGTTTTGGAAATATAAGACTCTTTACTACAAGTCTCTAGTTGATCATTCTTTCAGATTCTAAACACACAGTTCCAGAAAATCTCAAGTTCACAGACTAGCTAAATCTGAACTTAACTGAACATGGTATATTCAAAATTCAATATCAATTCAACCATAAGTCTAATAATTATAAACTTTCGGATTAATTAACTAGACATGTCCAGGTCAAACATATCCAAAAATTGCATCAAGGTTCAAAATATTCACAGAGTTATAGCTTTTTGAATCTAGTAGAAAAACTTTCTTGTTTTCAGACAGTGTGCTAAGTCTCCTTTTACAAACTAATTTAAAAAACCCATCAAATTTTATCTATAATTTCTAAAATTTTAGATACATGATCTAGACACATATTAGATGCTACAATAGAAATTTCATTGCAAGATTATATACTATAAATTAGTTATGATTTATTAAATTCCACCTTTGAAACAGAACAGAGCCAGTCCTTGGCTCTGGACCAGTTGACAAAACATAATTTTTAAATATATCAAATAAATTCAGAAAAATCTGAAATTTGGAAAGATTGTTGATAACATATCCAAGTACCTCCAGTAAATATTTTAGCTCAAGATACCTTACCAATTCCATAATATGAATTTTCAAACTTCACTTTATAACAAGGAAATACACAGTTTTTTCACTGTTCTTTGTTCGAAAAGAAATATTTTGTTGAGCTACTAAATGAACCCAGAAAATATGAAAAAATTATAGTATTCTCTAAACTCATATTAGATCATGCCATAAAAATTTTAAGTCAAGATTCTGAGCCATTTTTAATTTAGAAATTTTTAAGTCCAAGCATAACATAAGTTGAAGAACACCCACCCTTTTTGAGTTTGAAATGCTAGATCAAGCTCATGCCTTCAAGATGTTCTCCTCCTCCTCCTAGGCCTGCCTCCACTTGAATTAAACCTACAACAAAGTGTAGAAAACACACTCACTAATCTTTTTCACTCTCTTTCTTCTTCACTTTTTTTTCTTCTTGAACTAGGTTAGAAGTGAAGGAAAGTGAAGAAATGAGTAAGGAGGTGGGATTTATAGCAATGGGGAGAGTGGGGGGAGGGGTTGGCCGGCCTTGGAGGGTTGGAGGGTGGAGATGGAGTGTGGGGGGTGAGTGGAAATGTATGGTTGGGATTGAAGCCAACACATCAAGGTCCTAGAAGTTCCAAGCTTTATCTCATTTCTTCATGAAGCTAATCTCATGGCAACTTTGGACCATTGGATCTCATCCAATCACACCCAACTCACATCATGATATCATGATGTAGGGTTACCTAACCTAGGTCAAAACTCTAGGTCAAACAAACCCTAACCCTAATGCAAAACAATGCATGATTATATTTAATTTAAATCAATTGTTTATATGTCTATATATAGAAAATTATATATGTAAGTATTGAAATCATGGAATATATATGGACATATTCACATTTCAAATAATTATAAATGCATATATCATAGACAATCCAATATTCGATCCAACAATATATCGATATATAAACACATGCTTAGAAATAAAATATTTATTTGTTGAATATAAAAATATATTATTTGATGTTACCGCTGATTTCGGTGTGGGGGTAAACAGATAGAATTTGTGAGTCCGAGAAGAGCCTGAACAGTTGGCTCAGCCTTCCTACTCCTGCCGCGACCTGCAAGGAAGTGCGAGACACCGGGGTTGATTCCGGCGACGCACCCTCCGACGCTCTTGTCAGTAATCAGGAAAAGATTAAGAAAGAGCTTAAGTGGTGAAAAAGTGATTAACCTGGTCTTGGTGGTAGAGGGGTTGTATTTATAGTCGCCTTTGGAATGATTAGGGTCCTGATTTTCTGCCTAACAGTCAGGAGCAAAATCCTCCTATTCTGTTTTAGGAGATTAGGCCTTGATTCCCTGGTGAGAGCTAATCAGGCTTATTGATTTGATTTAATCAAATCAGTGGCCTGATTCTCCTCTTGATGGACCGGGCTTGTATCGGGTCGGGACCCGTGCCCAGTTGAAGTGGGTCCATTTGCGGATGATTGGTTCTGTGAGAGGGAGACCCAATACCCGTTTTGGATCCACCTGTATGTGAAATTACCTTTTTACCCCCGTGCTTCAAGATCCGTGCTCGATCTGGGCGGTCCCGATTTAACCCCAATTTTAGCCATATCATTTGATAAAAACTATTCTTATTCCCAAAGATTGTCTCGATAAAATAGTCGGGATAATATCCACAATTTAATTGAGAAGATATCCCAAATTTATCTTTATCGGGTTCAGAATAACTAATATATTTAAAATTTCTCAATTAAAATAATAATTATGGAAAAAAAATACATAATCACATGCAATTCTTAAATGTGCACGGATTAATATGCAAAATAGCTATATACTATTTTGTGGAGTGTTACACTCCCGACCTTGTATGCTATGGGTTGGAACCTGGACGGAGGGGGCAACTTCACTCCTGGAGCGGTCTAGCTGTTTCCGGAGGTCATCCTCAAGTTTCCGATGATTGATGAACTTCCAAAGGTCATCGGCTTCCTGGCCCTCGGGTCGCCCCGCGGCTGAGCGTGAGGCGCGCGGACCTGGACCCAAGGGATTCTCGGGTCGGTGCCTTCGAGAACCTTGGGTGTTCGCCTGACTGTGAGTCTAGTGATGATGGTCGGCACACCGCCCTGCCGTGGTCGCCCTCTCCGGTTAGGGGGCCATAAGAAGGGAGGAGTATGGAGTCCGGAAGCTGGTTTTGGATCTGTCATGCCTCCCCACAGACAGTGCCAACCTGATGTTGCTTATTTTCGGTGCGGGAACAACATGTGTGAGTTGGAAGGGGCAGGTCTCAACCGCAGATCCGGTCTGTTACTGAAGGTCGGCTTAGAAGAGTAGCTGGTGGCTGGCAGACCGGAACACCTGCAAAGCGCCTAGATACACCGAGAGAAATCCCGGCGACAGACCCTCCGACGATCTAGTCAGTCACTGAAAAAAGTGAAGGAAGCTATGTTCAGGTGAGAATTTTGGGATTACCTTGTTTAAGGATGAGGGTGCCTGGTATTTATAGGCAGAGTAAACGGATATCTAACCCTAATAGGCCGGGTTAGACCCGTTTGTCTGTGGGTCTGAAGTTACAGAAGGCCCGTTGGACCTTTTGACCTGATGAGTGATGATCTGAGATGAGCGAATACTGAGGAGATCTGGCGGTCCTAATTGGGCCACGTCACTTATACTCACATCAGCAATTACACTATTGTTTATAATCTAGTACTGTAAGGCACTTGTTTCACTGGTAGACCACGGTTAATATTTGTCCGTTGTTTTGGTGCGAGCTAGTTTTGAATTTCAGAAGATGATTAATAGTGTTTTTTAAAACGAAAAGTTTGAAAGGGGGGAGAAGCTCTCCAAGATATGGCAGTCCTGCAAGCTATATGTCTATGTAAACTACTTATGTGAACGACTGAAGTTGATTTTCAGCTATAATAGTGAAGAGTTCTTTTACTATAATTAACTAGGCATTATTCGTTTACTTAAGAGCCGTTGAGAGTTGAGACTCTGTACTTGTTTTTTCTAATAAATATTATTATTTAAAAAAGCCAACATATTTATTTATTTTTCTAATAGTAAAGGTAAGAGATTAAAAATGCATTGACTACAAAGAATTTTTATAAAAAAAAAATAAGTAAAGATGATCTCATCATCGTTTCATTAATGAAGATTTAACGAAACTTGACTATAAAGATTATAACTAGAGAGTTTGAGTTGTGTAATTTTTAGACACCCAAGCATAATGTTTTTAAGTTGGAATTATATAAACAGTCAACTTCATATCAATTACCCAATGTTAAACAACGGTTAACCATTCTCAATTACCAATTAGAGAGTTAGCATTCTGTAAAAAAAAAATTCCATAATCACCAATTTATGAATCTCAACCACACGTCTTATATTTCAAACTATATCGATCATCCATTTAAGTTTAATTAACTACTTAAAACCTCAACCACACATTTAAGAATTGAACATTATCAACTACCTAATTAAGAGTAATAATTAAAAATGAGATATTTATTGTTATTACACATGCTAAATAGATGGAATAATATGAGAAGACTTCTTTTAGACCTAATTTGTATGAACACGTCGTAGCTTTGTCAAAATGCCGGTGAATTTCTAAGGCTTGGGACATAGGAAGAGGGGGTAGGATTAAAAAAAAAGGATAGGGAGGTCTGGGATCTGTCAGTAGCTGCGGCAATTTGGGGCTTGTGGCTATACCGAAATAACTTGTGTTTTCGTTATTGCAATCATAGATTTTCTGTACTTATGCATCAAATTTACAGCTTCATTTATGCATGAGCAGATTAGGCAGGTCAGAGAAAGAAGTTATGCAGGGAGAGAGTAGACGGGTGGACCAAGCAAGGATGGGGGGAGGGTTTTATTTTGTGATTATTGCATCTGTATTATCTTTTGATTTCGCTCAGAAAGAGTGCTAGGATGCGAGATGTTAGTATTTTATTTTGTTTTGTAATCAGATCTACTATGTTTCGTTAATCTATCATTAATAGAACGATGATGAAGCCATCATTATTCTCAAAAAAATGCCGGTGAATTTAATCAGGATGCTAATTTCCTAATCAATAAAGGTGACTTCGGAAAAAAAAATTTACGAAAAACTACAGTTGAGATATTGGAGAAATGCCAAAGTAAGGCCTTCCGATCAGAAATGGCGGTGATGGGTATATGGAGTTGGTAGTGTTTGTCTTTTGATTTTTATTTGGCTTTAATCTTATGCTCCTTTTATGCCTATCTGTTTCGTTTATTGATGTAATTTTGCTTCTTTTTTTTAATTTATTTTTTATTTTTGCACTGTCCTTTCTTCTTCTTGTTGTGCTGCTCAGGTTTTAGGTGATTGGGGATACTGCCTGACCCTCATGTCTGCATTGTATCATACTGCTACAATTGAGAATTTGTTTTGCACATGTGTTTGTTTGCTTTCTTCATGGCCCATGTATCTCCTTCCTTGGTCTCGTTTTTTTGATGAAAGATGACACCGATCATCGCTTCATTAATGATCATTAACGAAACTGAGTAGTACAAAATAAAGTCCATAGTAGTAGCATAACGCTACATAATACAACAACCAACTCAAAGCAAATGAAGATACAACAGATACAACAGCTATCATACTAGCAACAAACTAGTGAACAAAAAGCATTGGGCCACCCTCTGTCCTGACGTTGAGTACTGGTCCGCTATTCTTCCTCGTCCAGCTTTAGCTTCTTCTTCGCACCTGTGTATCCTGCCCAATCATGAATGAACAGAAAAATTTAATGCATTGAGGCAACAAATCTATAACAAATATTTCGAAAGCACGAATCGTTCCGGTCCAGCCATAGACTCCAAAAGGTAGCCACTACCGCTATATTCCATGCCCTTCTATCCTCTTTTCTGACTAGTTCGTCTCTCCACCTACCCCAAACCTGTAAACTCGATCTCGGACTATCTTGCACTCCAAAACCCCTACACACTACCTACCAAGTTAGGGTAGCCTTAGGACACAAAAATAAAATGTGTGTGGTGTCCTCCGTGTTCATGCATAAAGTGCACCTAACATCGATTTGTAACTTCCTTTTCCGTAGATTGACTTTGGAGAGGATCGTCGTTGTGTGCTAGCCAACAGAAAATTCTCACTTTAAGAGGAGCGGAGATGGTCCAAATGATATTCTCCTCTTTACATCTTACCCCTCCGTCATTCAACCACCCGTACATTAACGCTACCGAGAAAGTTTTTGAGGCATGTAAATTCCACCATCTTTTGTCCGTATCGTTTGTCGTCCTGTCTTCCCCCTCTTGAATGAACTTATTCATCTCTTCGAACTGGTTAATACACTATGTCATGAGTGTATCAGCTACGACCAGACTCAGCTTTCCATTCTTCCAAACGTCAGCTACCAACGAGTCTTTGTTTATAGATGCTTCCGCTGCTTGTGGGAATAGGTTTTGTAGCGTCCTATCTCCACACCACTTATCTCTTCAAAATCTAGTGTTCTTACCGTTCCCAATCTTGCACTTCGTATTCATGTGGAATATATCCCCCTGTTTTGCGACTCCTTTCCACATAAACGAGGCCTTTCCGTGTGAACTTCTGCCTCCGAAATGGTATTTCTTCCTCATTCGAATGAGTACCCCCACCAACCTTTTCGACGTGCGTGGGTCTTCCACCACCACTTGCAAAGCAGCGCCCTATTCATGTAGTGTAAGTTCAGAATTTCCAATCCGCCAAAATCTCTTTTCTTGCAGACTCTTCCCCATCTGACCAGGTGGAACCCTTTGTTTGCCTCATCCGCTCCTTTCCATAAAAATCTTCGTCTTAACTTGTCTATCTTGTGTATAACCCACTTCGGCATTTCGAATACCGACATAAGATAGATAGGGATAGCGGAGAGTACTGAGTTAAGTAGCGTTATCCTCCCTCCTAAAGAAAGGAACCTACTCTTCCAGCCACCCAATTTCTTTTCGATTTTTTCAATCAGAGGGATCCAATCCTCTCTCAACAGCGGTCCCGGCCTAAGTGGCGTCCCAAGATATTTGATTGGAAAAATGGTCTTCTCGCACCCTAGAGTCCTTGTGATTGAGTCTATTGACGCGGCTCGTTTGTCGCTGATAGGGATTACGCAGCTCTTCTTTAAATTAACTTTCAGGCCAGACCATCCTTGGAAGCAGTCCACCGCCGCCTTCAGAGCTATGGCCTCCTCTTCCGTCCCCTTTCCGAATAGAAGAGTGTCGTCAGCATATTGTAGGATTGTCAATGGTTGTGCGATACCTTTGATTTGGATTCCCTTGATGACGAGATTTTCGATTCCCCTCCGAACCATTTTCGCCTGTCCGTCTGCCACAATGGCAAATAAAAGTGAGGAGAGTGGATCTCCTTGCCTAAGTCCCCGTTTGCAAATAATTTTCTTCTCCTGCCACCCGTTAATGTGAATGAAAGATTTTCCACCTTGAACGCAAGTTTTCATCCATGCCCGCCATCTCGTTCCAAAACCTTTGAGCTTTAATGCCTCATCCAAGCACTCCCAATGCACTGAATCGTAAGTCTTTTGAAAGTCTATCTTCAGAAGAAATCCGTCCATCTTCTTTTTACCTCCCCTATAGATGATTTCGTGTGCTGATGCTATACTGTCCATTATGTCTCTTTCGCGAATAAATCCACTCTGCGAGTGTGCTACCACATCCCCAAGATGTGGCGACAGCGTTTGGGCCAACACCTTCGTAATGATTTTGAAAGACCCGTTAAGCAAGCTGATAGGTCTGAAGTCATCCACAGTACGCACATGTTGGTTCTTAGGAATAAGCGTGATGATGGCGAAGTTTAACCTTTCCAGATTTGCCCCTCTGTCGTATAGTTCTTTGAAAATATTCATTAGGTCCTCCTTTACAATATTCCAGTAAATATTGTAAAACAAAATTGGGAACTCATCTGGTCCCGGAGCCTTATCCTGACCGAGGTGCTTGATTGCTTTGTGTACTTCCTCTTCTGAGAATCTTCCTTCAATTCCTTCGCTGTCTTCTATTCTCGACTCGCCCCACATATCGTCTGACAGCGCACACTTGGCCTCACTCTTCCTTCCTAGGATATCGTGGTACTTCTTATCCAGATGTTCCTTGATAGCATCTTCATTATCTATCCATGCTCCGTCCATGAACAATCCCGCAATATGATTCTGCCTTCTTCTCCTATTTGCAACCTTGTAAAAGAATTTTGTATTTGCATCTCCTTCCTTAAGTCATTGTATTCTCGATCTTTACTTCCAGTATAGCTCATTCGCTGAGGCTATGTGCATTAAATCTAATCTGCACCTAGCCCTGTCATCTTTTTCTGCTTCGACCAAGGAAGCCATTCTACTCTTCCTTGGTATCGTTGCTAGAATTAGGATTTGTTTTGTGCAGCTTGTGCATGCTATGTATGTTGTATCGGCTTTGATTTTAATATAATTTGGATGCTAGTTACCATCTTTAAGTAACACACAAAAAAAACCAATAAATAAATAAAGCCTTCTAATCTGCATTGTTCAAGGATGTGACTGCCTTGAGAGAATAGTTCAAATGTTCATATTTGTAGGACTGATTCGAGCAGAGAAAATTAAAGTAGGTAGGAAACAAAAGGGTTATCATGAAATAATCACAGAAGAAGAAAATGGTATTCAACTGAATTATGATAAAATGCCTGGATTGGAGCTTTTTATTATTTAAAAACCCAATAAGATAGGTCCCACATATTATTTTAATTTTGTAATATTTAAATTTTATGAAAACTTCTTCATTTTTTATGATTATTTCCACCCATTTATTTTAAAAATATATGCTTTTTTTCAAAACCATTTGGAAAAAAAAAAGGACCGTTGACAAAGTATTTACACTGGGGACTCAACAACTAAAGTCTACTAGTATTATACACGTGCTGTGCACGTGGGGAAAACTGGGGAAATGAAAAGGGCAAAAAAAAAAAAATCTACCAGCACGTGCGTTGCTCGGGTTGGGTTAAGGACAAATTACACTAAGGCCTTCTCCCATTATAGTAGTAGAGATTGGTGAGCGTGGTTATTTTGTGCTCGCCCGTTGAAAACAGTGGACCTAGTTTTTTTTATTTTAGAAACTCGTTGTTTCCAGCGGCGAGTTTAGTTCAAAATTACCAAAGATGACTCGTTGTTCCCAACGATGATGTTCTTTATACTAGACTCGTTGTTGGGAACGACAAAGTTATATGAAATTTTACAGAAAGTAAAACTCTCTGTTAGACTTAGTGAATTTTTGAAAAAACTCAATTGCACCCTCTAAGAAATTTCATATAACCTCGCCGTTCCCAACAACGAGTGTAGTATAAAGAATCTCGTCGTTGGGAACGGCGAGTTTTGTTTGAAAGTTTTGAACGGGAACAACAAGTTTCTCAAAAAATCTAAAACTATACTTGCCGTTTCGAACAGCGAGCATGAAATAATTAAGCTCGCCGTTGGGAACGGCGAGTTTAGTTGTTGAGTCACCGAGTGTAAATACTTTGACAATTGTTCTCTTTTTGCAAATAGTTTTGAAAAAATGCATAAACTTTTATAAAAATTCTATTTCCACATATGTCATCCATAATTTTGACAATTCTAAATAAGTCGCTCATAAATCTCTATTTCTATAAACAGCATCAAAAATATATGCTCTACTCCAAAAAGGATTATGCAAGTTTTTTTTGGGTTTAATTCAAGTTGACTTATACTTAATCTAAACTAGCAGTGTACATGTGCCATGTACCAATGTCCAAACAACAATACATATTCTAGATCTGTCTTAATAATAATATACATCTAAATTATTTTATTTATATTCAAAAAAATTAAATTATTTCATAAATCTCAGCCTATCTCATAAGCCAATTTTACTTAAATCAAACAAAATTAAAGATCATATATTGCTCATTTTCAACATATAATAAGAAGAAGAAGGAAAAAAAAAAGGAACAAAAAAAAGGAGAATTAGATCCCCAAAAAAACCTACACTAAACTAAATATTCATAACAAGAGAATGACTAATCAATTATTGTATATATCATTATCTTTTACCTAATATCAAAATATTGTCTTGAACTAAATAAATAGAAAATTAAATACAACAACAACAACAACTATCATCCATTTAAGAGTCACTTGAACTTCAAATTTAAAAATCTTACTATGTACATTTAATTTTTTGTCAAACAAGTTCTAAGCAATAAGAAATTAAAAAAAAAAACAAATTCAGGAAAAAAAATTGCAAGTTCAAAAAGACTCTTCCTCAAGATCGAGTTGCTTCTCAGATCACCCAGATCTGATCTATCCCTTCCCAGATTCCCCTTTCCCCTTCGTGTTTTGTCTTGGGCTGCTGCTCCTCAGCTGACCCAGATCTGTTGTTTTAGGCATCTCCGCCGTTTGTGATCGGCATCCCCCTCTCCCCTCCCTCCCCCCCTCCCCCTCTCTTGCATTTCTGGAGTACTCCGGCCCCCTCCTCTTGCCATCGTCTCACCTCCCTTCAGAGCGCTCTTCCCTCGGAGTCCACTTCTCTTTCAGCCGGTGGTGGTGGTTCCCAAGCCTTGCCGGCTCCGAACTCTGAAGTAGTGCCCTTTTCGTTTCGATCTGACCCCGGAACCCTAGTTTGGGACCCTGAGCAATTTCCGCTTGCCTCTCACTGTAAGTTACTTTAATTTTCGTCTTCTGTTAGTATCAGCAGTCCACTTGGACTACTTTGGTTCTGGGTGGGCCTTTTGAGGCTCGTTTGTCGGACTCAGTGTGGCGGTTGAGTCTGGCTTTTCCGATCTCTGTGTGTTTGGGGTGGTCATTGCTCCCAGTGGCTAGATCGACGACTTTATTTCGTCTATCCTCCTTCTGGTGGTTAACCTTGCTGAGGTTTTCATTCTCCTCTTACTCTCCTGTGCTGTCAACTTAGCGAGAGCATTGCGATCCCTCAGCTCCCTCTCAGTTTTCTCCGCTGTTATTGAGAAGTTTTCTTTGGTTGTTTGACTAGTCCCTTTACTGATCTCTACAGTAAAGGGTTTTTTGTCGTTTCTGCCCCGTCCACGTTCACTTTTTTCCATTTCCTAGGCTCCTTCGTGGGCCTTGGGCTGCCATGGATCAAACTTGGACAAAAGTGGTTAAAAAGAATATTAATAAAAAAAATGTTCCTTTTGTTTCCTCTGGGCCGGGTGGGCCGCCTCAGCCCAACCCCAACGTCGATCGCTCTCGACCCAGTAAACCTTCTATTAAGAAGCTTCTAGGGCTTCGTCCCTCTTCCCACTCCCACTCTTTCTACCCTTCCCTTTCTTCTGGATCCTCTTCTGAGCCGTCTCCCTCTCACCCCCAACCTTTGCATTGCTTCCGCTGTCTCCAAGTGGGGCATATCGCACCGGCAATATGAAATGTCTTTTCTGTTTGAATTCGGGACACTCTTGCAATTAATGTTTCTCTTTACAACAAATTGTGGGATTGACGATTGGGGCCCCGATCTCAGACCAAGTTATCGCCGCTCTCGACTTACCCTCGCTTCAAGCGAAGCTGGCGGAACGCCAAGTGCCGTCGGCCAAACGCCCTAAAATCTCTTCCTCGGCCCCTCTGCTCCCTACTCCTGCTAGGCCTCAAAGCTCTCCCCCGGATCAACCAGAAGGTCAGCAGGTAGACCTCGCTCCCATTTCTAAGAACTCCAAGCATCGATTCAATGTGGTGTTTATCCCCGACTTGGAGTTCTCTGACAAACTGAGGTTTTTCGAACAATATGGAGTCGTTTCCTTCAAGGGAGGTTCGGTTTCGAACACCACTTTAAATGCTTTTCTTTACAACTTTTGCAATGTCAACGATTGGTAATAGGCGGTTGATACTTGCTCCAACGACGAGGTCGTTATTAATTGCCCATCGTTGAAAACTCTAGAGGACCTTGTCGGTTGCAACTCTCTTACTATCGGCTTCATCCAAGTATCTGTTCATAAGTGGATCAACCGGGGTAACCTCCCACCTCCCTTAATACCATCGGCCGTTAAAGTCACTCTTCTTGGCCTCCCCCTTCAGTGTCTCCCACCGGGTGGTCTCCTACTTCACCAAATGCATGGGAGACCTGAAGCACATCTTATCCTCTACTAAGCTGGCCTCGGGTTGCCTCCAGGTTGACGATGAGTTCTACTGCCCTTCGGTTAAAGAAAGAATTGATTCCTTCATTTTAAGGGATCAGTATGCTGCCTTTTTGGTCATAGTCACTTATTAAGATTTGGAGAACTTAAAACCCTCCCCAGCTCCTTTGCCTGTGGCTCATGTTCACCCGTCGAGGCAAATTCCTGCTTTATGATGTGTCTAATTTATATACAAATATTTGTACTCGTTTACCAATTAAAATTACTTGTTTTCACTGATATTGTCTATAATTCATCTTATTTCTATATGATTTCATTTAATTAATTATTTTTGAAGAAATAATATTTTTGATGCAAAAAGTAAAGATTTGTGAAAAAAAAATCAACAAACAAAGGAAAATAATGGATTTATCAATTTTTATTGTTTTGTTGAGTTAAAAGTGCGACAAATAATTTTAAAAGGATTTTTATACGCTAATATGATTTATAGTTAGTATAATTAATTTTAAACTAATTAATTTTATTTTATTTAAAAATCCTAATTTCTGGTATTATTTTGTATATGCAGCAGCACGTGGTGGACAGAAAAGGAAGAAAAGAAAGAAAGAGAAATAAATAAAATTCTGGATTAAAAAGGAAGGAAATAAAGGAAGAGTGTGAACTTTTATGCAAAAAGTGCAAACCCTAAACCCCTCCCCATTCTCTATAAATACAAACCAAAGGAGAGAGTACAAAGTAAGAGGTGACGGCTGTACAATAACACAAAAGAAGAAAAAGAAAAAGTAAGGGAGAGAGAAAACGCGTGCAAGTTCCAAGGCGAAACAGCACGTGTGGGCATTAGGGCTGCTGTCTTCTTCGGCACAGTATTCGAAGTGCACCCAACGAAGCTGTGTGACTTGGCGATTCCTTCTTCCTCTTCTCTCTGACGCGCGAAGTCCAAGACAGAAAAGAAGCAGCAGAGCGCAATCAGCCCCTGCTGTCTTCTTTTTCTTCTTCGACGCGACCTGGCGACTTCGATGGGACCCAGACCGTGCTGATGTGACATTCCCCTGGCGCGATCTTCAAGGCAACAGGAAGCAGCAGATCCACTCAGTATTCTCCGGGTGCTAAGTTCGAGATAGCAGTACAAACTTTTGAGACATGGGTTTGGATTATTTTTTATGTTTATTATTTTTTTTTTTTGTATCTCATTTTATTCTCTATATATATTTTTATTATGCAATCCAAACATTTTTATTAATTGTAAAATGAACATGAACTGAATTTATTGTTTTAGAGGCTAAGATGTAGCCGAGTTTTGTACAACACAAGTTTTAATTCCTTATTATTACTCTATTTTTTCTAGTTGTGTTTTAATTTTTATTATTTATGCGTACAACATGGTGGATAGACATTTGTATGATTTTTCAAATCATAAAGAGACCGAACAGGTTATTTGTGATTAATAAAAATTAACACCGTATATTGGAGGATGTGACCGTTAAGAAATCCAATTTCTCAATTAATAATTTGATGGATAGGAGAATGATTAGTTGAGAATAATTTTTAGACTACGTGGATAGAGTGGTTAATATCTTTAGGCTTTTGGTCGACAACTTGGAAAGATAATATTTTTATTTATAAGGAATTATAATTTGTGTGTGTGATAAACGAGGTGAACCAAGAGCCCTAGAACTAATTTTACCATTAAACAAAGTACAAGAGCTTCATAGTTTCACAGCCCTCTCCCTCTTCACCAATTTAGTTAGATTTAATTAGATTAATTTAATTTAGTTGTTTTATCCTTAATTAATTTCGATCTTCCAAATAGTGATTAATCTAGTGATATCGGTACTCAGTAAAATATCTAGTCCCTGGGGTTCGACACTCTACTCACCTATTTATATTACTTGTGCGATTTTGTACACTTGCAAATATTCAGCATCAAGTTTTTGGCGCCGCTGCCGGGGACTAGTTATTCTTTTATTGATATTGACAATTGCTAGATTATTGCTAATTTGGATTTTTTTGTAATTATTTTTATTTTATTATCATTTTACATCTTTATTTTCTTTTGACTAACTCTAACTTTTATTTATTTTTCTTATTTTATTTTTCGTTTTTCTATTTTTTTTCTTTTTTTCGATACTTATATTTCAGGACATACAAGTGCATTATCATGGCAAACGATGAAAATAGGCCTTTGAGAGACTATGCTATGCCCTCAATTTATGAGTCAAGCATAAGGAAGCCGGTTATTGAAGCGAACGATTTTGAAATTAAACCGGCAATGATTCTAATGATTCAACAGACTGTTTAATTTTGGGGACTACCACACGAGGATCCTTACGCTCACATTGCAGATTTTCTAGAAATTTGTGACACTTTCAAGCACAATGGAGTATCAGATGATGCAATTAGATTGAGACTCTTTCCTTTTTCACTACAAGATAAGGCGAAGGCTTGGCTACGTTATCTACCACCCGGTAGTATCACTACTTGGGAGGGACTTGCACAAAAATTCCTAGCCAAGTATTTTCCTCCAGCAAAGACAGCAAAACTACGGAATGATATTGTCACATTTATTCAATTTGAGACTGGGTCTTTGTATGATGCATGGAAAAGGTATAAAGAGTTGTTAAGAAAGTGTCCTAATCATGAACTACCGAATTGGCTGCAAATGCAAGCATTCTATAATGGTTTGGGAGTTATACATAGATCTATGGTTGACGCAGCAGCTGGTGGTGCACTCATGAGCAGAACTTACGAAGCAGCATATGAGATTTTAGAGGAGATGACATCAAATCATTACCAGTGGTCTTCAGAGAGAACAATGCCAAGAAATGTGGCTGGAGTTTTTGAACTTGATCCTTTTTCTACTTTAAATACAAAAAATGATATTTTATCTAAACAAGTAGAAAATATGAATTTTCATGCTATTCATTCTAATATGATTTGTGATCTTTGTACAGGAAATCATTCAAGTTCAGATTGTCAAGTGGGGAACCCTTATGCTCCATCAAATGCCGAACATGAAAATTTTGTGTCAAACTTTCAAATGCAAAATAATCATTATGCAAACACATACAATCAAGAATGGAGAAACACCCCCAATTATCCATGGAACTACAATCAAGAAGCAGTTATACCACCTCAAAACTTTCCACAGCAAGAAAAGAAGCTGACACTTGAAGACATGTTTATGCACTACATGCAAAGGGCAGAACAATACATCCAAAAGACAGATTTGGAAATCCACAATGTTGCAAATTCAACTTCGGCTTCCATTCACAATCTTGAGGTACAAATTAATCAATTTTCAAATATTGTTAACGAAAAAACTACAGGAACATTACCAAGCAATACAGTTATCCATCCCAAGGAGCATGTCGAGGCTATAACACTAGGAAGCGGGAGGACAATTGAACAACCACAAGAAGAAAATGGCGAACAGAATGTGGTTGAAAAGCAAAATGAGATTGAACAAATTGTGGAGGAACAAATTCAGCATGAGCAAGTAATGTATGACATTTTTAATTCCATAAAGATTCCTCCTGAAGAACAGTCATCCATTCAAGTAAGTGAAACTCAATTAATTGTGGGTGAGAAACATAAGGAAAAATTTGAAAAATCACCAATCGAAGTATGTCCAATAAATTCAGCAATTTTTGAACCCGAAAAAGAAAATATTTTTGAACATGTTATGTATTTGGATGCTGAACCTTCTATTTATTCATTTTTTCAGCATAAATTCAAAGAGGTGGGGGAGTCAAAGACATCATCATCACGAAGGAAACGCCTCAAACTAGAGCTTGAACCTGATCCACATCTGAAGAGAAAAATTCGAAAAGATGTGCTAATGTTGTTGGATCTTGGCGTTACTTAACCATCTCACCCCCATGTCTGGCTGAAGACTTAAAACTTAGCGCTTCTTGGGAGGCGACCCATGTTTTCTTTTATTGCATTTAGTTTTGATTTATCTTTTAGTTTGTTTTATTTTAATTTTTGATTTTATCTTGTAGGATTGCATAAATTTTGGAAGTCGCCGGGCGGAGCTGTTTTGAACACCTTCATTGATGTCTGTTTTTGAGCAGTATGGAGCCAGAATCTAGAAAACTGATTCAAAGAGAAGTTGTAGCCTATCTTCTTAGCTTTCCAGCAAAAAAAAATTCAGCCCATTTGGACATCTACAGCTCCAGATATCGCCAAAATACTGAACGTCGCGCGTGCAAAAATTTAAGGACGAATCAGGGGAGAAATTCTGAACTTTTGCATTCTTTTTGTTTTTCTTTTTCCTTTCCCATTGAGAACAATGTGATATTCAAGTTTGGAGGGAAGGTTTACAAATTTATTATTTATTTTTGAAAAGAAAAACAAAAATCAAAAGGATTACAATTAGGCTCACCATTACACTTTTGAAGTTCTTTATTGTGATAAGCATTAAACAATTTTTTTGGGATGAACATTTTTTTTTATAAAGCAATATTAAGCATACTTATTTACTTTAGGATTATTGAGTATCAAAATTCCTTACAAAATTGTGTGGGTCATGCTATTATACATAAAAGACAAATGTGATGCTTTTTCTCGTGATTATCCCCTTTGATCTAGTCCTAAACAGAGTTTAAGTAAATAGAGTAATAAAATTTAAAAAAAAATTGAATAAAGTCAATCTACTCCAATATTTTGAGTTGCTTAGTAACTAGGGGTATGCATCACAAATGTTTACACTTATGTAGGACGGCAACTTGAAATATAAGTATGCAAAGCACTGTAAGTTTGTGACTTGTTGAGTAGCCGGGTGAATTCATCACAAATATTTTGCATTCGCGTCAAAAGGCAAGTGACAACTTAGAGAAGAGACTTCAAAAAAAAAAAAAAAAAAAAAAAAACCCTCTAGTTTGCTACTCGGTTTGTAGAAGAGAGAAGGGATAATCACAGATTAAGTTGTTGCATACTACAATTACATTAATTGCATGACAAATGCAATTGGGTTGGGAATTATGAATAAATAATTGCACTGGAGAAAGTGGGTATGCTTAGTTTTACTTTATTTGTAATTGTTTATATTTTTATTTGAAATTTTAATGCTTACATGATGAGATCTCTTTGTGTCTTGGGTTGAGTCTACTATTATTGTTCCCTTGTTTATGATTCTACTTTTTGCTCGAGGACAAGCAAAATCTTAAGTTTGGGGGTATTTGATGTGTCTAATTTATATACAAATATTTGTACTCATTTACCAATTAAAATTGCTTGTTTTCGCTGATATTGTCTATAATTCATCTTATTTCTATATGATTTCATTTAATTAATTATTTTTGAAGAAATAATATTTTTGATGCAAAAAGTAAAGATTTGTGAAAAAAAATCAACAAACAAAGGAAAATAATGGATTTATCAATTTTTATTGTTTTGTTGAGTTAAAAGTGTGACAAATAATTTTAAAAGGATTTTTATACGCTAATATGATTTATAGTTAGTTTAATTAATTTTAAACTAATTAATTTTATTTTATTTAAAAATCCTAATTTCTGGTATTATTTTGTATACGCAGCAGCACGTGGTGGGCAGAAAAGGAAGAAAAGAAAGAAAGAGAAATAAATAAAATTCTGGATTAAAAATGAAGGAAATAAAGGAAGAGTGTGAACTTTTATGCAAAAAGTGCAAACCCTAAACTCCTCCCCGTTCTCTATAAATACAAACCAAAGGAGAGAGTACAAAGTAAGAGGTGACAGCTGTACAATAACACAAAAGAAGAAAAAGAAAAAGTAAGGGAGAGAGAAAATGTGTGCGAGTTCCAAGGCGAAACAGCACGTGTGGGCAGTAGGGCTGCTGTCTTCTTCGGCGCAGTATTCGAAGTGCACCCAACGAAGCTGTGGGACTTGGCGATTCCTTTTTCCTCTTCTCTCTGACGCGCGAAGTCCAAGACAGAAAAGAAGCAGCAGAGCGCAATCAGCCCCTGTTGTCTTCTTTTTCTTCTTCGACGCGACCTGGCGACTTCGATGGGACCCAGACCGTGCTGATGTGACAATCCCCTGGGGCGATCTTCAAGGCAACAGGAAGCAGCAGATCCACTCAGTATTCTCCGGGTGCTAAGTTCGAGATAGCTGTACAAACTTTTGAGACAGGGGTTTGGATTATTTTTTATGTTTATTATTTTTTTTTGTATCTCATTTTATTCTCTATATATATTTTTATTATGCAATCCAAACATTTTTATTAATTGCGAAATGAACATGAACTGAATTTATTGTTTTAGAGGCTAAGATGTAGCCGAGTTTTGTAGAACACAAATTTTAATTCCTTATTATTACTTTATTTTTCCTAGTTGTGTTTTAATTTTTATTATTTATGCGTACAACATGGTGAATAGACATTTGTATAATTTTTCAAATCATAAAGAGACCGAACAGGTTATTTGTGATTAATAAAAATTAACACCGTATATTGGAGGACGTGACCGTTAAGAAATCCAATTTCTCAATTAATAATTTGATGGATAGGCGAATGATTAGTTGAGAATAATTTTTAGACTACGTGGATAGAGTGGTTAATATCTTTAGGATTTTGGTCGACAATTTGGAAAGATAATATTTTTATTTATAAGGAATTATAATTTGTGTGTGTGATAAACGAGGTGAACCAAGAGCCCTAGAACTAATTTTATCATTAAACAAAGTACAAGAGCTTCATAGTTTCACAGCCCTTTCCCTCTTCACCAATTTAGTTAGATTTAATTAGATTAATTTAATTTAGTTGTTTTATCCTTAATTAATTTCGATCTTCCAAATAGTGATTAATCTAGTGATATCGGTACTCAGTAAAATATCTAGTCCCTGTGGGTTCGACACTCTACTCACCTATCTATATTACTTGTGCGATTTTGTACACTTGCAAATATTCAGCATCACTTTACCCAACACTTATGCCGGCGGATCGTCTTCCCAGTCCACCTCACACTCCTCTAAATGGAAGAGGCCGCACAGAGACCCGCCTAAGAAGTTTCCCCTATTGTAGCGCAATCAAGCCCCCAAACCTTCCAAACCACTTACCTCTCCTTCTAAACCGCCCAAACTGGTTTGGATTAACCCGGATCTTACTGCGGGGAGATCCACCCCGTCCAAAACAATCAAGACTACCATCGTGGCTACTTCGCCCGCTGTTCCCCCGCTAAGTCCCAGCGCGACTCCGTCGAAGATTATTTCCCCGGAGCACCCCGACAAGTGGCCTGTTTGGGAAGCCAACCCACAGTATGCGTCCGATTAGGATAGGTTTCTTAGCATGGCTCATCGTAACTACTCCTCATGCAACCCCCCACCTTCTGCTCCCCCCAAGGTGTCGTCGGTGGCTTCTCTTAGAGCCGACAATTGGGTGGACGAGGAGTTGGCTGAGATGGACCACTCGCTCTCGCAAAAAAAGGTATTCCCCGCCTCTAATTACCTTGTTTCTTCTGTTCAAGCTGATGTCGTATAGTGTTCCTACGACTTGTGTACTTTTATTTTTTATTCCGGTGCTTCTCTTGTTTTCCGTGTCAACATTGTTGCTAGTATAAGTAACGTCTCTCCCTCTACTCTTCTGGGAGTGAGATCTCCATCCCTAACCTTCATTGGGAAAGGGTATTCTTGCCCTTCTTTGGCCCTCCCGGCCCTTAGCCCTTTTCCGGCTATATTACGGGTTTCCGTTAACATGGAGTTGATGCCCCCCCTTTGGTTGCGGGGAGCGCCCTATCGGGACCCTCTCCGGTATCCGATTTCCCCAGTAATTTTTGTAATAAAAAAAAAGAAACAATAGAAATCATTCAAAAAAGGGGTTGAAACCGAATTGTATCTCGGTCAACCGCTCTAGTGCTCGCATCCGAGCCAATAGAGGTACTTTACTCTCTGCAGTCCCTCCCCCACCCATTGCTAGTCTCGGTTTCAAGATAGTTTCCCCCCTGCCCCCGGTTCAGGTAAGGAACGTTTAGGTTCCTTATATCAAGTGCAATTTGATTCCCTATTCGATTCGGAGATGCTTAGCTTGACTAGTAAGATGGGTTTTCTGGTACACTCGGATAACTTTGTGGATTTTCAGGCCATTCGCGACCGTGAATATTTTAGAGCTTGTGAGGCCATTGTATTTAATGATTAGCATCTCTTGGAATATTCGCGGTTTAGGTAGTACGTCGAAACAACAGGCGTTGTTTCAACTAATCTCTTCCTCCCACTATGATTTGATCTCTATTCAAGAATCAAAACTCGTTTCACCGTCGAGTTCTATCCTGCGCTCGATTGGCGGATCCCTGATTTCCCATTGGATTTCTTTAGATGCGATAGGCACTAGGGAAGGTATCCTCTTTGGTTTCAAAGAAGACAGATTCGCGCGCATTTCTACTTCTCGCTTGTCCTTCTTTCTAGTGGTTCGTCTCCACTAGTTTGAGTTTGATTGCCCGCTCACTGTGGTATCGGTTTATGGCCCTTCTACGACAAATCGGAGGGAAGAATTCTGGAACGAATTCTACTCTTTCCAACATTCCATTATAGGTTTTTGGATCTTTTCTGGTGACTTTAATGTCACCAGATGCTCTACTGATAGATCAGGAGAGTTTCACTATTCGTCGGATTCGTCCCGCTTTAATGAATGCATCCAACTTCTACAATTGACAGATCTTCCGTTCAATGGTAGAGCTTTCACTTGGTCCAATTTGAGATCGCTGCCAACCTTGGCGAAGCTGGACCATTTTCTGGTATCCTGTGATTGGATCAATTGCTTCCATAACTCTTTTGTGTCAGCTTTACCCAATCCCTCATCAGATCATGTTCCCATCTCGCTATCTTCTCACTTTAACTTTGCTAGACCACATAAGTTCCGTTTCGAAAAATTTTGGTTACAAGATCAAATCTTCGTTAACCGTATCACAGAATGTCTCTCTGCTATATCGGGTTGTTCCGGTTTAGGATGCATTCTTATTAAGTTGCATGCCATTAAATATGGTAGCAAATTATGGCAATCCGAAAGATATGCCAACAATAACTTTTTTAAATGGGTTTACCTCTCGACCATCGAATCCATTGATCGTTTGAAAGAAGAGAGGCCCATCTCTGACCCTCTTCGCAAGAGAGGCTTCACAGACCTTCTTCTCAACGACCACATTAAATGGGCCCAACGCGCCAAATGTAGGTGGCTCAAAGAAGGTGACGCTAACACGACCTTCTTTCATAACTTCGCTTCGCACAGGCAAAAATGTAACAGTATCTCCTCTATCATTGATAATGATGTTGAGTTAACGTCGAACTCCGACATCCATACTTCTTTCCTTCATTTCTTCAAAGATATCTTAGGCTCAACGAAACATCGTTCCATCCATCTAGACTGGCAAAACTGTACGGTCAGCAGTCTCACGACCTTTCTTATCTGGAAGCTCCTTTCTCTCGGGAAGAGATCAAGCGGGCAGCGTTTGCTTTAAAAAAAGATTTGGCCCCTGGCCCGGATGGCTTTCCAGCTTTCTTCTTCCAAAAATTTTGTGATGGTCTTAAAGACGATCTTTTCCAAATGTTCTTCAATCTCCATCGGGAACACTTTTCCTTTGATAGGATCAATTACGCGCACATCATTCTGATTCCCAAATTTTTAGGGGCAAATTTGGTCGCCAACTTTCGGTCGATTAGCCTCATCAACTCCACCTTTAAGATTATCATGAAGGTGCTTTCAACTCGGCTGAGTTCCATCATCTCTCCTTTAATTGACCATATGCAATCTGGCTTTATTAAGGATCGTTTTATTCTTGATAGTGCGGCTACGGCACAAGAAATCATCTCCGATTGCCACCATACCAATTCGGAGGGCATCCAGTTAAAGCTAGACTTTCAGAAAGCTTTCGACAATGTTAGCTGGGACTTCCTCTTTGATACCCTTCTTCATCGTGGATTTGGCCCGAAATGGATTGAATGGATCAAATCTAGTCTTTTTGCTGGTACTTCGTCCATTATTATTAATGGTATTGAAGGCCACAAATTCAAGTGTAAACGGGGCCTACGTCAAGGGGATCCTCTTTCCTCCTTGCTTTTCGCTCTGATAGCGGATGTCTTTAGCAAACTCCTTAGCAATGCTTGGGAAGTAGGTATCATTGAAGGTCTGGGCAGTTCTCGTAGTTTCGCTGGTGTTTTAAACCTTCAATACGCCGATGATACCATTATCTTCGCAAAACCAAACGGGTGCTCATTACGCAATCTGAAGCTGCTTCTCTATGTCTTTGAGCAAGCGTCGGGCCTCGCCATCAACTTCCATAAGTCTTCTGTCATCTGGCTGGGAGGCTCCCAAAACAGGCAATCGGAGATTGCTTAGTTCTTTAACTATGGCTCTACCACCTTTCCAATCAATTATCTTGGGATCCTGTTGAGATGGGGAAAACTTCTCAAAGCGGATTGGATGCCGCTTATTGAAAAGGTTGAATCCAGACTGAACAGATGGTCTGGAAAACACCTGTCTCGTGGAGGCAGACTTGTTCTCGTTAACTCTGTTCTATCTTCTATCCCGCTCTATATGATGTCGTTTTACTTCCTCCCTTCCTGGGTCATCAAAAAAATTAACCGTATCAGAAGGTATTTTTTCTGGTCTGGGTCGAGAGAATATAAGGCTGGTTCTCACCTTTGTAACTCGAAACTGATCTGCACTTCCAAGGCGGCTGGTGGTCTAGGGGTCTTTAATCTTAGACACCAGAATTTAGCACTTTTAGGCAAATGGCTTTGGCATTTTCTTTAAAATGATCAACTGCCTTGGGTGCGCATGATCACATCCAATTGTTTCTCTCGGAACCCCATGACTGTTTTTCGTGCCAGTCTCCCTCGTAAATCTTCTGCATTCTGGAAAGGAGTGTGGAAGGTTGCCAAACCGTTTCAGTGCGGTTTAGTCCACCTTCGCGCTATCGGGACTGGGACTAGGTTCTGGCTTGATCTGTGGTTTGGGAACATCATACTTTCTCATGCGTTCCCTAACCTCTTCCTCTCGGTAGCCAACCATGCGTCCAGGGTGGCAGATTACGTGATCATTAGCAATAACCAAAAATTTTGGTCCATTCCGTTTACTATCGTTCTTCCCCCGAACCTTGAAATCAAACTGCATGAGTTGTTTAATAATATTAACCATTACCAATGGTTCCCAGCTGACGGTTTCAAATGGAGATGGACCACCGATGGTAATTTCTCGGTGAAATCCTTTTATAAGTTTCTCAATTTTGGGGGTACAGAGGCTCTGTACGCTAAAGCCTTATGTAGCAACTGTGCGCCGCTCAAATCAAAAATCTTATCTTGGCTTGCTCTAAATAATAAGCTTTTGATTGTTGAAGTCCTTAATAAGAGGAATATAGCTGTTGGACAACTGTGTGTACCCTGTGCTAGCAACCTCGAAGATGCGGAGCATTTGTTCCTTAAATGTGTGTTTATCCAACCTCTGTGGTTGATCGCGGTCAGGGCCTGGCAAGCACAGAGCCTGCCGGTTGATTTTGCATCGTGCTGGAGATTCCTGTCCCCCAGGAAGGAGTTTAGCCAGTCGTGGTTTCTGTTGGTTATAGTTATTAACTGGGTTATTTAGGCAGAGCGGAACAAATACATCTTCCAACATATTTCCTCTTCGATTAATGATATCATCGACGAATTCTTTTTTATCTTAATTTTTGGCCTTCCTCTTTATCGGTTGAAAAAGTGGCAGCTCTGGAATTACATCGCTTAGACGATGCTTTTTTTACCTTCGTGCTAATATTTATTTTTAGTAATTTTGTTCTATCGTTATTTATTTCTTCCCCTTGCCTTACAGAGCTGATGATCCGGGCTACCCTAGTGGAGTCTCTTTTGTTGGTTATGCGGCTTGGCATTTTGTGGCGGTGTTGTTTGCCCCCTTTTGGTAGCTTGGCTCCCTCCCCTGGTTTGGCTTTTCTCTAAGATGTGTTGTATTTTGTCTGGAGGTCCTCGGTGACTCCTTTTACTTGCAAGCAGGCACTCTTTTGGAGGTCCGATACCTGTTGGTGATTTGCACTCTTCAAGCATGATGTTCTCTCTTCCTTGGGAGCATGTTATTTTTAAACTCTTTTATTTTAGTTGTTATGTTCTACTCTAGCTCTTTGATGGTATTTGGTGGCTGTAGATGTTGTTATTGCTCCTGGCTTTGTGTGAGCACGACTTTATCCATGTCCCCATTTTTCGGGGGTCTGTTGTTCTGTTTCGTGTTTCTTTGCTTGGCATGATCGCCTGTAGCAGGTTAGGGTCTGACGGTTGGGATTATACATCGCTCGAGGCATGGGCTTCAAGGTTTTAACCATTATGCCCATTTTTTTCTATTGAGTTTGGTGAGTAGCCCGGGTGTTTTGCTTTTAGTGTGGACCTTTGGGGTTGTCCTTTGTTGCACCACTGATGATAGGGTGCAATTGTGGTTTGGTTTCGTTTGGCTTGTCCAGTTCCCTCTGTGTTAAGAGGACTCCTTGTGCTCCTCTTTTCTTACTGCTACCTCTAGGGTTTTTGGAATCCTAGGGTGGTTTGGTCCTTTATCTTTGTAACTCCCTGTTCCAGTGCACATATTTTATTACGTAAATTTTTGTACTTCAATTTTTAGATCAGTTTTATTTTTCTCTTTGGACTCTTTATCTAAAGGCAGAATATTTTTCTGATCAATTCCATAATTTTGTGATTGTTCAACCGGAGTTTAAATACAAATTTTAAACCCTGATTAATCCTAATCCTAATCCTAATCCTAATCCAACAGCTAACCTAACTCTGTTCTCCTACACATTATTTTCTTCCTCCCTATGCTTCATTTTCTCCCTCCCTACTTCTTCACTTCTACATACACCAAATTTCTCCCCCTCATTTTTCTCACTTTACGCCTAACTCCTCATTTTTCCACATATTTTTCTACACCCCTAATCATACACATGCACCTCTTTCTTTCTATACACACACACACACACACATGCAGAACCTCCCACCTCTTTCTCTCTCTTATATATATACAAGCACATATCATCTCTACATCCCATTCTTCTTTTTTTCCTCCTTCTCTTCCTCTGCCTTCTTCACACCCGAGAGCTCAAGCAACACCCAAGCTCCACTTTACCTTCCACCTTCGAGCCAACGACTCCGCTTCTACGATCCCGTGAACCCCGAAAAATAACCCGACACCGCGCCACCTTGTTGTTGTCGTCGCTCACCGTTGCTACCGTCGCTCGCTAGCTACCGTCTTGCCGCCATTCTTACCGCCGTTGTGCCGCCGTCCGTTGCCGACGTCGCTTCTTCTTTCCGTGGTTAATACCACCACCGAAATCGTCACGTTATAAGGCAAGTACCTTGTACACTCTTTTTGTTCTCGTACAAGCATTTTCCTTGGACTCGTGGCAAGTAGTCTAGTCATCATCATGTTTTATTGTTAAACTCCATTCTAGTCACTTGTTTCATGCTATATCAACTCAAGAGTGAACCGTTAACACATTTCAAATCGTGTTATCAAATATTGAATATTCAACCTTAGTATCTCTAAAATTTCTTGACCTTGCACTAAGAATTCTACCATGTTTCCAATACTAGATTGAAGATTTTTTAAGTGGAAATCGTAACCCATCGAGTCCTGAATCCAGAACATCTTACGGTTTCTCAATCGGATGTATAGATTGTGAGATATCGCGATTTTAGTACTGTCATATTGTGAATTTCTGAACCTGCACGGGATCACTAACCAGTCTCTCGTACTGAGAATTTGACCATGTTCCCGATACTGGATCGAAAAACTTTCTACATAAAAATCGTAGCCCTTCGAGTCTAGATATCCGAAACATCCTACAGTTTCTCAATCCGATGTATAGATTGTGAGATATCGCAATTTTAGTATTGTGACTCTGAATTTCCAGAATGCACGCGAAACATCGAAACCAGCGAAGAATGAATTTGTACGCATAGCTACTGTCTTTAAAATGTATCGTGTGAATATGCATTGGAACCGGAAGAGAGTCTACTTTCTAGAATTTCTGACGGAATTGGATTTGCTTTTCTGTAATAATGGGAAAGTGAATTTGAATACAGATATGTCAAGTTGTCTAAAAATTCATCTCTACGTTTTTGCATATAAACTCATTACTTTTTATATTTAATGAACTGAGTTTATTATTGTTCTTGTAATAATAACTTACATAGATATAATAGGTTGATAGAATGCATTTTATACCACTTGATAATTTATAATAACTACTCTCGATACATGTACTCGTTTTACGTCTCATGTCCATGATTACTGCCCTTGATATTTTTCTTGACTAAACTATTTGATTACACCGTTCCACTAGTCGTACCAACTGTATGTTCATAATTAATTATAAAATAATAACAAGCCGGGGTTATAAGGGTACGGCTTAGTAATGGACAATATAGGGGAGTATACTCGGAAGGGGGCCCATGTTTCCCGAAATAGTGATTCTTGATTCTTGATTCTTGATTCTTGATTACACAATTCTTGATTACATAATTCTCGATTACATGATTCATGATTACATGTCTTGATACTATCACTGGAAGACCCGAGTACATAATCCTATAGAATTCATTACTTAAGTCTGAACGTCACATGATTGATATGCACCGAACTTGTGGTATGGGACACAGGATTGCGTGCATTAGATAAGTTAATAAAATAGATAAACTTGAGATCTTCACTAAGCATGATTCTTGATTACATGATTCTTGATTACATGACTCTTCATTACATGACTCTTGATTACATGACTCTCGATCATTAATTACATGATTATCGATTAACTGATCCTAGGTTATCAATTGCTTATATCTTGATGTCTAGAATCCACTAGTTACAGTTATTACTTACATAATCATATTGTCCCAATTCCTTGCTTACTTCCATATTGTATTTGTACTTCTACTTCTTGTTTCTTCCATGTTATATCTTGTTATATTGCCCATTTTTCTGCTTATTGCTACTTGCTGCCCGAAACTTGCACTAACGGGAACTTTTCTATTTTTCTTTGAGTTAATAATTATACAGGTATTGATGGACCCGACGAGCAGACTCTTTAGACGATTGTTGCTACTTCCTTACTACTTCACGTTGTTTTTCTTTCGGTCGCTATTTTATCTAGTTGTTATAGCGAACTGCTTATCATATTATTTTAATTCTGGCACCTTCTACTCCCGGGCATCTTGACCCGATGTTGATGTATTATCCAAATGATGGTTATTCTATTTTCAGTTCATGTGATTATTATATTTGCCTGCGTGAATGTGTTATAAAGATCTTGTTGAGCTTATAATTGTACAGCTTATGAATGATGTATATCATTCGCTGGGCCTCAGTTGTGTACCTGTATTTCCGTATAGTGGGAAGCGGGGGGAGACAATCTTTCTCCGCTCTCCGGAGCTTGAGAAGCAGCGAGCTGGGTCTGCTTTTAGTCTTTCATTTTGCTCTGTTTCATCCAGTTTTTGCTTCCTCTTTCCTTGCGTCGGTGGCACCAGAGCTTCCGGCTGCTCTGCTTGTTTTTTGATTCTGAGAAGGTGGCTCCTCTGGCGCGTGTGCTGTCGCATTAAGCTTTTCTGCTGCGATGAGCCTCTCTCCACGTCGCGTAGTCCATTTCGCCTCCTGGATGATAGCTGCGGAGTGCGGCTTTTTGCTTTTCTTCAGCCATTTGGAGTATTTCTGCAAATTTTTTGGCATCCGTCGGCTGTTTGGGGGTTGTTTTGTATATCTTTTTTGTTGCGTTTCTTTTGTTTGAGTTTTGTGGCTTGTTGTTTGTTCCTTGTTTTACCTCTTGTAAAATGAGCATATTGTACTCTTCGTTTCTATTTGATTAATATATTTTGGTTTGGCTGGTGCCGCAAGGCACTATCCTGTTACTAAAAAAAAGTTCCAAGAAATAAATGAAAAAATGTTTTATATGATGTGTAAGCACTAATAATGTTTTAAATCGGGTAAAACTTTTTTATATAAAAAATATATGCTAAAAGAAATTAACCGTACAAAATATGAAAGCTGTAAAGAATGTATGTATAAATATAGTTTTGTCGTTTTACATTATAATAACTGTTGAATTCTAACTGCGGAATAAACTCAACAACGACGACGAGATGTAAGAACTATAGAATCAAAACAAGAGAACAAAGAACAAGCAAAAGCAACACACAAGAACACACAAGATTTTATCGAGGTTCACCCAAACAATGGCTACTTCCCCGCGCAGAGGCACTCCTGCGATTTCCACTAGAAATATGAAGATTAGGTTTTACAAATCTCTCAAGAAATAACCACCAAGGCGTAGAGTTTCTCTCTATCTCCCTCTCTCTTAATGACGGCTGGTAGATCTCTATTTTCTTTTCACTTAGTTTCAGTTAACCCTAAAATCGTATACAATACAATATATAAAGGATTCCACATCTCTAATCTCAGCCATTCATCTATTCAGCATCGGGACGGTCGACCGCACCATCTTGACGGTCGACCGGTCTTCTCCTCGACTGCATGAAATCCAACAGAGAGCGGGACGGTCTACTGCGCGGTCGACCGGTCGTCTTGCCTGGGCAGTCGGGGGGTGCGGTCGACCGCAACTCTGCTGTAGCCACTTGCTACTCTTGACCTGTAGCTCCCACTTCGACTCTCCTTCCCGACTATCTTGTTCAACCCATTATCGTGTATTGGATCCACAAACCCCAACAATCTCCTACTTGGAGACATATACACGAAGTCTCTAACCTGTTCTTCATTCTTCCATTGGCCTAGTCTAGGCATGTGCCTCTGCGAGTCTCCTCAACAATTAACCTGGAGACAATCCGATAGTGGTATAGCAAAACTGATATTTCTTGCTATCCACCACCTTAGTGAGCATGTCTGTCGGATTCTTAGTACCAAGAATTTTAGTTAGCTTCAACCATTTCTTTTCAACCGTCATTCTGACAAAATGATACCTCATTTGAATGTGCTGAGTCCTAGAGTGATATGCCGAGTTTTTCGCCAAGAAAACTACACTTTCACTATCGCACCATAGTTCACCTATGGGTTGCTTCCTGCCCAACTGTTTCATAAGCTCCGAAATCCACAACATGTCTTTCGTCGCTTCCGTAAGTGCCATATACTCTGACTCCGTGGTTGAATGCGCTACAACCTTTTGTAACTGCGAAGCCCAACTAACAGTTGTTCCACCAACTGTAAATACATACCCTGTAGTACTTCTGCAACCATCACGATCGCCCAAAAAATCCGCATCTACATAACCATGTATATGCAAAGAACCTCCCCCAAAACAAAGAGAGTGATCTGAAGTACCTGCTAGATATCTAAAAATCCACCTTACTGCATCCCAGTGTTGTTTACCTGGATTCTTCATGTAACGGCTGACAACTCCCACTGCTTGTGCGATGTTCGGTCTTGTAGACACCATCACATACATCAAACTTCCAACGGCTGAGGCATAAGGAATAACAGCCATTTCCTCCATCTCCGCCTCTGTCTTAGGACACAAGTCCATCGATAACTTGAAGTGAGTAGCCAAGGGACAAGTAACTGGCCTCGCGCTATCCATATTGAATCTCTTCAACACCTTCTTCACATAGTCCACTTGAGATAACCAAAGCTGCTTGCTACTCCTGTCTCTACTGATCTTTATGCCGAGGATTTGCTTTGCTTCACCCAAGTATTTCATTGAAAACTCCGAAGCTAGCATCTTTTTCACTTCCTTGATCTTCTCCATACATGAACCTGCTAACAGTATGTCGTCCACTTACAATACCAAGGTAATTGTATCATTGTCCTCATATCTACAAATATACACACAATAATCCGTTTTGCATCTATCGAAACCTCTTCCTCTCATGAAGCAATCAAACTTCAAGTACCATTGCCGCGGTGCTTGTTTGAGCCCATAAAGACTCTTCTTCAATCGACATACCATGTCTTCCTTTCTGTTAGCTTCAAAATCCGTGGGTTGTTTCATATACAGCTCTTCTTCGACATCACCATGGAGAAATGCTGTCTTCACATCCAACTGCTCTAAATGCAAGTTTTCAACTGCCACAATACTAAGCAGGATACTAATAGAAGCCATCTTTACAACCGGTGCAAATATCTCACTATAATTAACACTTTCTCTTTGAAAGAATACTTTCACAACAAGCCTAGCCTTGTACCTCTTACTTCCATCTGCCTCACTTTGACTCTAAAAACCCATTTGTTCATAAGAGCGTGCTTTCATGCAGGTAACTTGGTCAACTTCCAAGTTTGTTTCTGTTCCAAGGAGTTCATCCCATCCTTCATGGCTGACTCCCACTGAATTTGAGCCTCATCCCTCAAAGCCTCCTCATGAGTCTCTGGCTCCCTCGAATCCGTGTACAGAACATGCTCGTGAACAATACTAGCTGATGGATCAAATACCCTGGTTGGCCTCCTCTCTCGTGTCGATCTCCTCAGCGTGGGTACCGGTTCACCGACCGGTTTAGGTTTCCTGAATTGTTCTGGCTGTACCTGTTCGTCTTGGATAACATGCTCATTCCCAATAGGCTCACCTTGAGCCTCCTGTGCTGCCTGTGGTACATGTACCTGTTGCTGCACTATAGGACCCCCACCACTAGGGCCGCCTTCAGAATCTGAATCTGAGTCTGAGTCTGAACCCCAATCTTATTCTGAACTGGTTGTACTGTCTTGACCTGTATGCCTGTCCTTGTATAGGACATCTTCATTGAACACTACATTCCTGCTGCGAATGACTTTATTATCCACAAAATCTCAAAACCTGTAACCATATTCATCGCCACCGTAGCCAATGAAGACACACCTCCTGGATTTAGAGTTCAACTTCTTTCTTTCTTCCCTGTCAATTAGTGCATATGCCATACAACCATAAACTTTCAAATGCGAATAATTAACAGTTTTACCTGACCATAGTTCTTCTGGAATGGCCCCATCAAGGGCACTAGACGGGCAACGGTTAATCAAGTACACTGCCGTATCAACTGTAGCGGCCCAAAGATGGACCGGAAGACCTGCATGAGTCTCATGCATCTCGCCCTTTCGAGTATCGTGCGGTTCATCCTTTCTACAACACCATTCTCCTGTGGAGTCTTAGGAACTGTCTTGATTCCTTTGATACCTTCATTTGCCAGATAGTTAACAAACTCTTTGCTTGTGTACTCACCTCCGCTGTCTGATTTTATTGCTTTCACCTTGCAACCCGTCTCATTCTCAACCCTGGCCTTCCAAGCTCTGAATGCCTCAAAAACATCTGATTTCTCGCGAATTTCATAAACCCAATCCTTTCTAGTAGCATCATCTATGAATGTAACGAAGTATCTCTTACCACCATAAGAGAATTCCTGAGCTGGACCCCACATATCTGTATGAACCAACTCTAGCTTCGCAAGCTTCTTCTCACGCCCACCCAACTGAAAGCTAACTGACTTCTGTTTTCCCATCACACAATTCTCACAAAAATCTATCTCAATCTTCTTCAGCCCCGGCAGAAGATCCTTGGAACAAAGCTGCTTGACACCCTTTTCACCAAGGTGCCCTAACCTGATATGTCATAGAATTGAAGAGGAACTACCTACTGATGTTGTAGCAATGATATCACCTGAATCACCTCCTCTGAGTAAGTACATGTCACCACGCTTTCCTTTTACCACCAACCTGGCACCTGTAGTCACCTTTCATTCTCTATGCCCAAAAGTTGTTGTAAACCCTTGTTTGTCTAGTTTGCTAGTTGAGATCATGTTTTTCTTCAAGCTCGGAATATGTATTGTATCATACAAGACCAATTGCCCACCATCGCAAGCCTTCACTCTCACAGTGCCTCTACCCACAACTGGACATATCTGCCCATTACCAACTGAAACTGCACCAAAATCACATGTCCTGTAATCCTCAAAAACATCCCTCATGGGGTACAATGATAAGAAACACCTGAGTCTACACACCAATCATCTTGCAAATTATTAAATCCAACAGATAAACACAATTCATCTAGACGGGATTCAATACTTACCACATTGGCTACCTTTGACCCTGCTTGTGCTTTCTTATACTCCTCGCATTGGTCTCTCCTGTGTCCTGGCTTCTTACAGTGCCAACACTCACCTTTGCGATGTCCTGTTCTTGACTTGGACCTGTGATTCCTACTTTGCGACCTCCCTCTGTTGTTACTTCTACCACGGTTATCAACTGACAGCGCGGTATTGCTAGGATATGACACTGAAGTCTCTCCATGTCTCTTTCTCCTTGCATCCTCATTCATGATGCTGCTTATAACATCTTTTAGGGTTGTCGTATTAGTCATGGTGCTAATAATAGTCTGCTCTGCTGTGTCGTAACTGTCGGGAAAACTGGATAGCAACAATAACGATTGTGCTCTCTCCTCAAACTTTAAACCTGACGATTCCATCTGATTGTAAACCATACAGAAATTGTTGATGTGCTCAGCAACTGAACCCCTTTCTGACAACTTCAAGTTAACCAACTACTTTAGGTGTAAGATCTGGTTCGCAGCATTCGGCTTCTCAAACATGTCTATCAAAATCTCCATTGCCTCCTTTGCGGTTCTTGCCTTCTCAATATGAAATAGCGCCTTCCTGCTCAGCGACAACTGAATCTGCCCTAACACTTTCTGATCCAATCTATTTCAGGCTGCCAACGCAACCGTATCGACCTCTGCCTCTTCTGGCTTCACACCAAACAACGGGTCATCTAGATCCTTCTGTCGGAGATACGCAATCATTTGGATCTTCCACATTGTGAAATCCGTTCCATCGAACTCCTTGACTCTACTCTTGTCCCCCATCTCAATCAAGACTACCAACCTGTAGCTCTGATACCACTTTGTTAAATTCTAATTGCGGAATAAACTCAACAACGATGACGAGATGCAAGAACTATAGAATCAAAACAAGAGAACAAAGAACATGCAAAAGCAACACACAAGAACACACAAGATTTTATCGAGGTTCACCCAAATAATGGCTACTTCCGTGTGCAAGGGTACTCTTGCGATTTCCACTGGAAATATGAAGATTAGGTTTTACAAATCTCTCAAGAACTCACCACCAAGGCGTAAAGTTTCTCTCTATCTCCCTCTCTCTTAATGACGGCTGGTAGATCTCTATTTTCTTTTCACTTGGTTTCATTTAACCCTAAAATTGTACACAATACAATATATAAAGGATTCCACATCTCTAATCTCAGCCGTTCATCTATTTAGCATCGGGACGGTCGACCGTACCATCTTGACGGTCGATCGGTCTTCCCCTCGACTGCACGAAATCCAACAGAGAGCGGGACGGTCGACTGCGCGGTCGACCGATCATTCCTTCAAGGTACAGAGTTGAGTCAGAGGGCGAGACGGTCGACTGCACGGTCGACCGGTCGTCTTGCCTGGGCGGTCGGGGGGTGCGATCGGCCGCGCGGTCAACTGCAACTCTGCTGTAGCCACTTGCTACTCTTGACCTGTAGCTCCCACTTTGACTCTTCTTCCCGACTATCTTCTTCAACTCATTATCGTGTATTGGATCAACAAACCCCAAAAATAACATTAGACAATTACATAAGATATTCTTCTTAGCAATAAAAGTAATAATATAGCAAATACTCTAAGACAATACTCAAAATTTTGATCCCATTCGAGTGTGCACACCCCTATGTGTACATATATTGAAGAATAAATTAGAGTGAGTTAAATATGGGGCATAACGTCAAACTCTATCTTGCTGCTGATTTCAGTGTTGGAGCAAACAGATGAATCTGTGGATTCTTTTGGAAACAATAAAGTAAATCTGTTGACCTTCACCGGTGTTTGACTGGTTTCTTGCCACTGCGGTTGAGCTGTAAAAAAGTTCGATACACCGGGATGGATCCCGGCGACGAATCCTCTAACGCTCTTGTAAGTAATCAGAAAGATTAAGAAAGATCTTTAGGTAGAAGAAGATTGATTACCTTGCTACGGTGGGGGAGAGGGGTATTTATAGTCGCCTTAGGGACCCATTTCGAGATAAGGACAAATCTCTATTTTCCGGTGTTTTTGGATAAGATCTAGAGTTTAAATCATTTCATAGAGATAACTATGAATTTGAATTACTCTTTATCCATCTGGGTTGGTTTGTAACGGTTCGCTACCCATACCCAGTAAGACAGATCTGTTTATGGGTTATTGGGCTTTGAAGAAAGACCCAATCCCCATTTCAGACCCATTTGTAGGTGAAATTACCGTTTTACCCATGAGATCTTTAAGATTCGTGTCCGATTTGAACGGTCCCGATTTAATCCTATTTTTATACATATCACGAGCCTCCCCCCCCCCCCCCCCACTTCTGAAGACTGAGTTTAACAGGTTTTGAGGAGTAGTTTTACTGTTTTAATGGCGTATGGGATTTTATCGGAGTTCTCGGGGGAGTTTGGATCTTGCTCGAGGTGTAACGGTGTGTTTCTAAGGTTGTAAAATGCCCAAAAGTATTCTTAGAATTTTCTGGAATTTTTGTGGTTTTTCCAAATTTTTCTAAATTTTTTCAAATTTTTTATTCAATTTCCAAATTTAAATAATTGATTTTCGAAAATATTAATTAATTATTTTAATTTAATAATTATATTTTTAGAATTTTAAAATTATTTTCTGAATTAATAATTATTTTTAGAATTTTAATTAATTATTTTCAATTTTTAATTTTTTTTCCTGATTTTTAAAAATATTAACTCAATTAAATAAATAAATAAATAGATAATTATCTGTACACGTGGCGCGATCCTGTGCGTTGATCACGATCAGGCGAGCACGCATCGGGAGGAGCCATTTTTCTCTCATTTGGGGGTCAGTGGCACGAGTGCTCGGATCAGGTGCCGGAGTCCCAGAAGATGCTACGTGGCATGGTCGACATTGACCAAAAAATTATTATTATTATTTTTTCTCTCCCGACCTCTGTTTCCTTTCTCTTTCGAACTCTCCTTCGACCATGCCTCCGAGCTCTCGTGTAGCGAGCGGCCTCGACGTTTTGGCTCGGCATCGGCGAGGTGGGTTGACGATGGAGCTCGTCAAGGGTGACGACGAGGGGACTCAAGCTCGGCTGCTCTGAGAGCTCGGTGAGGAGTTGGCAAAGGTTTGACGAGGAAGGTGAGCTCGGCAGACTGGCGGTGAGGTCGAGCTCAGAGCTCGACGAAGCTTCGACGAGGAAGGAGCGCGGCAAGGAGTGATTGACGAGGTGTTGGGCTCGGAGGTGGTTTGCGATGGAGTGGAGCTAGATAGTGGGCTCAGAGCTCGAGGTTTTGGAGCTCTATGACGGAGGGAGCTCGGCGAAGGTGAAGGAGGTGTCGATCTCGAAGGTTGGCGAAGTGGAGCTCGACACTTTGGGAAGGGGAGCTCAGAGACGATGGAGCTCAAGGAGTGGAGCTTCAGAGTTGGAGGAACGTTCGAGCTCGGTAATGGCGTTCGAGATGGCGAAGCACTCGGCATCAGGGGTGAGCTCTCGAGCGAGGAGCTTCGGCGACGTGGAGACGAGGCTTGGCGAGGCTTGGCGATGGTCGTGGCTCGGAGACAGTGAAGGCGAGCTCGGCGGTGGAGCTTGATGGCGGTGGTGTTGAGGTTGAGCTCGACGAAGGAGGTTTGGGTTTCTTTCTTATTTCGTTTGGTGCCAATTCTTGAAGAAAAGGAGGGAGAAGAGAGATGCATAGTGTGGGTTGTGCGGGTCCGGGTCCTAACGGGTTCAGACCCGACCCGTTTGCCCCTTAAGAATTTTGAAATTCTTTTTTTGTTCGTCAAATCTGAGCCGTTGATCGTGGTTGAGCACGAATTTTGAGGCAGAATTTTTTCTCCAATTTGAGGGTCGGTGGTAAGAGTGCTCGAGTTGCATTTCCAAACTAGGAGAGACTTCGGCGGCTTGACACGTGGCGGTCAACTGTTGACTCAATCAACATTGACCGTTGACTTTTTTGATGAATTTTTCTCTCGTTTTAGGGTCAGTGGCAAGAGCGCTCGGTTTGTATTTCCGAACCTGGAGAGGGCTTCGGTGGCTTGACACGTGGTGGTCAATAGTTGACCGTTGACTTGGTCAACGTTTGATCGTTGACTCTCACTTTTTTGCTTTAATCACAACCGTTGATCTTGATTTGAGTGTGAATCTTGAGGCAGAGTTTTTCTCCAATTTGAGCTTCGGTGGCAAGAATGCTCGGGACTTGTTGCCGAAGTCCAAGAGAGTTTTTTCTCGCATATGGACGTCGGTAGCGAGAGTGCTCGGCACACGTTGCCGAAGTCCAGGAGAGCTTTTTCTCGCATTTGGACGTCGGTGGCAAGAGTGCTCGGCACACGTTGCCAAAGTCCAGGAGAGCTTCGAGCAGCTGTATTATAACCGACGTTCCGAGTGCTACGGAGGTGCTACGGAGGCCGGATTGGGGCATGTAACCCCTTATTTCGAAGCTATCTCGAAGATAACAAGTTCTCTTCAGAAATGAGTTGGAGAATCATCCTTCTTCAAGGTCAAGATAGTCTCGCAACATCTTCGCCTTCACGAAGTTGAGAAGAGCTTTGCATGAATAGGGGAGGTCCGTTCTTGGAAGCGAGTTTAGGCTCCGAACTCTTTCAGAAGAAGGCCACTTGGGAGGCGAGTTTGAAGAGCAACTCTATAGGAGAGTTGAGCTCCAAACCCAATGAGAATAATGCCGCTCAGAAGGTGAGCAGGAGAAGCATAGTCAAGCTCTAGGAGAGAGCCGTTTGAGAAACAAGTTTGAGGAGCAACTCTAGGGGAGAGTTGAGCTCCGAACTCGTTGAGAAGAAGGCTGCTCGGGGGGCGAGCGGAGCGAAGAGCTTGGCTCTAGGAGAGAGCTGTTTAGGAGACAAGTTTGAGGAGCAACTCTAGGGAAGAGTTGTGCTCCGAACTCGTTAAGAAGAGGTCTGCTCTGGAGGCGAGCAGAGCGAAGAGCATCACTAGGCTCTAGGAGAGAGCCGTTAGGGAGACAAGTTCGAGGAGAACTCTAGGAGAGAGTTTTGGCTCTGAACTCGTTAAGAAGAGGTCCGCTCGGGAGGCAAGCAGAGCGAAGATGTCACGCCCCGCTTTCCAAAACTACGGAATACGAGTACATGACATTGACCCAGCGAATGACTAACGTCATCCATAAACTGTTTATCCGATTAACTCAACAATATAATTATTATAGAACAATTGCGTAGGCAATTATAATAATCTCATGAACAATAATACTTGGAATGAAGCAATATAAATATCCAAATACAATAATAATCCAACGTCTGAAAACAAATAGCAAATCCGAAACATAAGCCCAATACAATAATAATCCAATCCAAAATAATAACAAGTCTCAGTACATTAAGTTTATTAATGCAATAAGCAATTAGTAAGCAGCACTTGTAACGCACTGCCCCAATGCTCCGACAAATTATAAATACTATGTAGTTCCACTGCCCACCACAGGCTGCCTCTCAAAAGGTGGTTAACCGAATTGGTGACTCTTGATCCTCGGCAATAGTATTTATACTCAATTTATCTTCGCAAATTCCCGATATGGGACTATATTTCACAATCCTTTCATAAATCCCGTGTAGCAGTCGACTGCTACACACACCAGTCGACTGTACACAGACCAGTCGACTGCTAACCCTAACAGTCGACTGTTCACTCAAGATCTGGGGTATTACATACACCCCCCCTTAGGAATCAGCGTCCTCGCTGAGAGCACAGGGCACACATCTCGTGTAGGACCGCCCTTTCTAGCACCCGGCATGCTCCGTGAATAGGCCTGCAGACCCTCGACATGCAAACATATGTACCCCACGAATAGGCCCCCCCCAGACCCTCGACGTGCAGATACACCCCCACCCGGTGTGTCGAAAGTCGGCTCTGATACCATTTGTAACGCCCCGCCCCAATGCTCCGACAAATTATAAATACTATGTAGTTCCACTGCCCACCACAGGCTGCCTCTCAAAAGGTGGTTAACCGAATTGGTGACTCTTGATCCTCGGCAATAGTATTTATACTCAATTTATCTTCGCAAATTCCCGATATGGGACTATATTTCACAATCCTTTCACAAATCCCGTGTAGCAGTCGACTGCTACACACACCAGTCGACTGTACACAGACCAGTCGACTGCTAACCCTAACAGTCGACTGTTCGCTCAAGATCTGGGGTATTACAGCACTCTTCAGAATGTTTGTTCTCTGATTGCAGCAGACAATTCACCTTCATTACCTGTATACACTTCATCTAAAAAGAGGAAAAATTGTCCTTAGAGCAAGTCATGGGCAATAAGTAGAGAAAGCAGGGAACAATGGAATAACGATATAACAATGAATCAATGGATCAATAGGAATCAATAACATGGGATAATAATCATGATAATCATTGCAATGGCTATAAACAATGATGCAATATTCGGTAACAGTAATCAATGATCAATAACGTAACACTTAGCCAATATTCGATATCAATAGGAACAATGATAAACAATATGCAGTGTCTGTGATGTGTTAATTCTTATGTCTATTAATCATTTTAACTTCTAACTAATGCACGTACTACTGTGTCACATCTGTTCCATACCACAGGTTCAATACATACAATCAATTTCGTTTAGACTATAGTGATAAACTTTATAGTTCATGTACTGGATATGATGACGATAATAATATAACACGGGCCAAGGTACAGTTTCTTACACAATGACGATATCAATAATAACACGGGCCAAGGTGCAATTTCTTACACAAGTAAGATATCAATAATAACACAGGCCATCATCCGAGTACAGTCCCTATATCATCAACTACTCTAGTCAATCTCTTAAACCCCGGCTTGTTAATTATTTATTAATACAACAATACAATATGCAATTTGGGACATGAGGTGAACCATAGTATCAATAGGGAAACAATAGGATGATAACATAAAATATGACAATTAGATTGATGAAAATAACTCATTAGGATCATGCAATGCAACATACATACATCAATTCATGCAATATTACGGTATATGAATAATTAATTCATTAAAAAGTGGAATCTGAAATTCTGGACAGCAAGCGCAATCTGCACAAAAATGAAGTTTTCTGCTGACTCGGAAATCAAAAGTTGAATCTGTCAGAAAATATGGAAACTAGACTTCCACATGGTTCCAACGCATATTTAAAGTTCAAATTCCGACTACAGTAGCTAGGTCAAACACATGGTTCTTTACAGGTTTTATGTTCAGGCATAAATTTGACATCTTGTTGTTTTAATTTTAGAATCAGCAAGAACTCATTATTAAATTCAATAAAAAATACTTATTAGATTCCTAAACATGTAAATTAAGAATATGGAAACTTTCAGGGCAAAACTTTATCATTTGATTAGCCTTTTTACTGTTTAAACATGAAAGATAAGAAAATCTGAAAATCTGAAAGTAAAAACACAGCTGTAGTAAAACGGGCATAACTTTTGCTACAAAACTCATAATTCAAAAATTCAAGATATTCTGGAAACTAGAAAGATAAGGCTATAATTCATATTCAAAAAGTATTTCATTTTAAGATCGTTTACTAGTTCAAAAACAGCAGTTAATATACAGGTCAGCAAGCATATACAGGGTTTTGGGTATTTTCTTGAAAATAAATTAATTTAAAAATGATGGTATCGATTCTTTAGTCAATAAATTGTGTAATCAACATGATGGGTGTCAAAACATGATAAATAAAACTAGAATACGCTCATACATCAATTTATCATCAATCGATCAAACAACATACAACCTATCAATTGTCTCTATAATAATTAATTTGTGTGACGGTTATATGAACAACCCTATTATCAATTCTATATGCACTCATGAAAGATCCAAACTTTAGAGTCAAAAGTGACACGAAGTCAAGAATATTGGAATTACCTCGTGTAAACCCTCAATAGACCCAACGAAGAGATGAACAAAGGATAAAACGATATCAAAGAGATCTACTTACAAGAGTTTCAACAAAACTTGAATTTGATACAATTAGCAATTCAAGAGGACGGTGAATTGCCTGTTAGACAGTGAAAATGAATACGAAGAATAACGGGATAAGGATCCCAAAGCAATGAACCCACGAATACACAATATCGCACGTGCAATATATGTTCAATAAAAGATCCAAGCAACACAACAATACAAAGAGAGACAGCAGCCAATAGCAACAGCCACTCAAAGAGACAGCAACGACAGCGACCAGGTGTAACGCCCATGCCCCTAGCTCAGACAATTTATACAATTTATAAGACAAATTAGATACTATGTAGTACAACTGCCCACCACAGGCTGCCTCTCAAAAGGTGGTTAACCGGATTGGTGACTCTTGATCATATGCTATTATATTTATATATTATTATATTATAGTTGATTTTCGATATGGGACATTATTACTCAACAATCCAAAGACCATCTCTTTTCCAAAATCAATTCAAAGGTGGGCCCCTTCAAGATGATGACGTCATCATCTTTTCACAACCAAACCAAGTAGCACGTTCTCTGTGCTTCTTTCTCTATTCACGTGGGACCCCCCTTTCTTTTTACCTTTCTCACTCTTTATATATATATTATATACTATATTTTAGCTCTTTGAAAATTACGAGATGTTACAGATACCTCCCCTTCGGAAATCAACATCCTCGCTGAGCACGAGCATGCACAATCTAGTGCAGGATCTACTTTCTAGCCGTTGCGGAGTATCTGCTCTTCCATCCGCCCGATTATTCATGATCCAGAAATCTACCGCACGATCAATCATAATCCTGGATTTAATTGAGCCGCCCTTCTATCCGCCCGACTAGTTATAATCTCGAATTCCTCCGCCCGATCGATAACAGTCCTGAATTTAATTGAGGGTCCACCCCAGTCTCGGAATCCTCCGCTCGATTGGGTCTATAGTCCCGGAATCCTCTGCCCAACTATATAGATATGCCCCACACCCCGGTGTCGAAAGTCGGCTCTGATACCATTTGTAACACCCCTGCCCCTAGCTCGGACAATTTATACAATTTAGAATACAAATTAGATACTATGTAGTACAACTGCCCACCATAGGCTGCCTCTCAAAAGGTGGTTAACCGGATTGGTGACTCTTGATCATAGGCTATTATATTTATATATTATTATATTATAGTTGATTTCTGATATGGGACATTATTACTCAACAATCCAAAGACCATCTCTTTTCCGAAATCAATTCAAAGGTGGGCCCCTTCAAGATGATGACGTCATCATCTTTTCACAACCAAACCAAGCAGCACATTCTCTGTGCTTCTTTCTCTATTCACGTGGGACCCCCCTTTCTTTTTACCTTTCTCATTCTTTATATATATATATATATATATATATATATATATATATATATATATATATATATATATATTATATACTATATTTTAGCTCTTTGAAAATTACGGGATGTTACACCAGGGACGGCGGCGGCGCTGGCTCAGGGCAGCGACAGGGTCGACGCGACGACATGGCGACGGCGGCGTCGCGGTGGTGGCGCAATGGAACAGGGAGGAAGAGGATGGGATTTGGGTTCTGGCGCTCTGTCGCCGTCGTCGAACGAAGTAGAGGAAGAAATGGGGGGTGCCGGGGTGCTGGCTGGCGGCGCTAGGAGAGCGGCGCCTGGTCTCGACGACGATGAGGAGGTGGCCGAATGATGGGGGGTCGCCAGAGAAGACGAACAGAGAAGAGGGGGTATTTTGGCGGGAAAAACCAACCGAGAGAGAGAACAGAGAAGAGAGAGAGAGGAGAGAGAGAGAGAGAGAGAGAGAGAGTGGACGGCTGGGGTTTCGATTTGTATGCAATTTAGGGTTTGCACTAGGGTTGTATTTATAGAGTACTGGGTTAGTGGTTTAAGGTTCAATAATAGCGGTTTTGGGTTAAGAACAAAACAAATTGGGTTTTGGGGTTCAATTAAGAGATAGATCAAAATCAATAGGATTTAAATAATAATACCCACAATTCAATAAGAGAAAAAATAGGATTAACAAGAAAATAGTTCATTTAAGAAAAACAAAGAATTCCATGAACAAAAATCTAAATCCAAATGAATAAATAAATAATACAATAAATATAAATTTGCTTGAAAATGAATCGAAATTCGCCAAGAAAATTACATCAAGTACGAAAACAAGATAATTCGTTAAATGTACTTTAATTAACTAATCAAGGAGCAACAGTTAATAGTTATAATTATAAAATTACAATAAAATATTTATTCGGGTTTAACATTTTTTTATTAAAATAATCCAATGATAATAATTTATTTGATTTGGGCCCAAATATAGTTAACCCATAGATAAGAAATAGAAAGTAAGATCAAAATACACCGTTATTTGAAATAAATAAAATCTTCGATTAGAAAATACTTTAATAAAAGATCTGAACAAGATTTAGCACAAAATAAATATACAAAAATCAAATTATAGAAAATACACGGAAAAATACCTACTGTCGGGAATGGAGGTTACAAAAGAGCTTCACCAGGCTCTAGGAGAAAGCCGTTTGGAAGGCAAGTTTGAGGAGCAACTGTAGGGGAGAGTTGAGCTCCGAACTTGTTATTTAAAAGAGTGTCAATAGTTGTGGAAGCAATTTCGAATGGTGAGCTACTTCGTACTCGCTCGTTCACCAGTAGCTAAAGCGGCATCGAACCAAGCATTGGACTCCGAACTTATTGTCAAGAGAGTTAACGAGTTGTAGGAGAAATTCAGAATGGTGAGCTGCACCGCACTTGCTTGTTTGCAAGCGGCTAAAGCAACGTCGAACAAAGTGTTGGACTCCAAATTTGTTGTTAAGAGAGTTGATGAGTTGTAGGAGCAATTCTGAATGGTGAGCTGCCCCGCACTTGCTTGTTTGCAAGCAGCTAAAGCAACGTCGAACCAAGTCTTGATCAACAAACTTGTCTTTTGAGCTTAGTAAGTTGTGAGAGCAACCCTGTAGGACAAGCTAGACTCCGAACTTACCATTTAACGGGTCGTAGATGTGACCCAGAGAGATAGAAATGAGGCAAATGCAATAATTTTTTATAGAAAAATGCTAAGTTTTATTGAAACAAACTAAGTGGTCGGTTCAATAGGGAGAGCCATTATTACGTGCTTTTGGTCGTGTTACAAGCATCGGCCTTATTGAAAACTGAACCTACTTCTACGATACGGTGAAGGCCTCTTGGGAGGAGTTTGATTCTCCCCCCATTGGACCTCCATGGATAAGGTGGAGACGGCCCCAGGTTCGGAATCTTAGAACTCGGCGGGCCTCTCTATTCGCTTGTAGGCTCCTCTGGGTAGAAGATCGGCCCCGTCTTTTTCGACAAACTTGGCCAAGTGTTCCCGTTGTATGAGCTCTTCGATCTTCTCTTTGAGAGCCCGACAATCATCCATTTCGTGGTCGTAGTCCCTATGAAAGCGACACCACTTATCCCTGTTTCTTTTCTTGCCATGGGTATTCATTCTAGGGGGAGCGTGGAGTAGCCCTTCCTTGTCCACCTCCATAAGAACTGCTAATATATTAGCATTGAGGGGGGTGAACTTCTCAAAATGAGGAGCTGGGCGGCGTTGGCCATTGTCGTCCCTCTGGAATTTCTGGGACCCTTCTTCGCTTGTACCCTTTCGTTTATTTCCAGAAGACGGATCCTCTTGACCAGGGGGTTAAGAGCCCCTTCCACTCGGATGTACTTCTGTCACGCCTCGCTTCCCACTATACGGAAATACAGGCACGCAACTGAGGCCCAGCGAATGATATATATCATCCATAAGCTGTACAATTATAAGCTCAACAAGATATTTATAACACATTTACGCAAGCAAATATAATGATTACATGAGCTGAAAATAAAATAACCATCATCCAGATAATACATCAACATCGGGTCAAGTTGCCCGAGAATACAAGGTGCCATAATTAAAACAGTACGATAAGCAGTTCGCTATAATAACTAGATAAAATAGCGACTGAAAGAAAAACAACATGAAGTAGTAATAAAGCAGCAACGATTATCTAGAAAGTCTGTTTCGCGGGTCCATCAGTACCTGTATAATTATTAACTCAAAGAAAAATAGAAAAGTACTCGTTAGAGCAAGTTTCGGGCAGCAAGTAGCAACAAGCAGTAAAAGGAATAATATAACAAGATATAACATGGAAGAAACAAGAAGTAGAAGTACAAATACAATATTGAAGTAAGCAAGGAACTGGGATAATATGATCATTTAACTAATAACCGTAAACTAGTGTAATCAAGACTTCAAAGTATAATCAATTGATAACCAACTTGCAGTTAATCAATAATCATGTAATCAAGAATCGAGAGTCATGTAATGAAGAATCATGTAATCAAGAATCATGTAATTAAGAATCAAGAGTTATGTAATTAAGAATCATGTAATCAAGAATCATGCTTAGTGAAAATCTCAAGTTTATATGTTTTATTAACTTATCTAATGCACGCAATCCTGTGTCCCATACCACAAGTTCAGTGCATATCAATCATGTGACATTTAGACTTAAGTAGTGAATTCTATAGAATTATGTACTCGGATCTTCCAGTGATAGTATCAAGACATGTAATCAAGAATTGTGTAATCAAGAATTATGTAATCAAGAATCAAGAATCACTATTTCGGGAAACACGGGCCCCCTTCCGAGTATACTCCCCTATATTGTCCACTATTAAGTCGTACCCTTATAACCCCAGCTTATTATTGTTTTATAATTAATTATGAACATGCAGTTGGTATGACTAGTGGAATGATGTAACCAAGACAGTTTAATCAAAGAAAATATCAAGAGCAGTAATCATTGATATGAGATGTAAAATGAGTACATGTATCGAGAGTAGTTATTATAGAATTATCAGGTAGTATAAAATGCATGCTATCAACCTATTATATCTATACAAGTTATTATTACAAAAACAATAATACACTCAGTTCATTAAAGATGAAAAATAACAGGTTTATATGCAAAAACGTAGAGATGAATTTTTAGACAACTTGACATATCTGCATTCAAATTCACTTTTCCGTTGTTACAGAAAAGCAAATCCAATTTCGTCAGAGATTATAGAAAGTAGACTCACTTCCGGTTCCAACACATATTTACACGATACATTCCATAGACAGTAGCTATGCGTACAAATTCATTCTTCACTGGTTTCAATGTTTCGCGTGCATTCTGAAAATTCAGAGTCACAATACTAAAATTGCGATATCTCACAATCTATACATCGGATTGAGAAACTGTAAGATCTTCTGGATATCTAGACTCGAAGGGCTACGATTTTCTTGTAGAAAGTTTCTCGATCCAGTATCGGGAAAATGGTCGAATTTTCAGTACAAGAGACCGGTTAGTGATCCCGTGCAGGTTCAGGAATTTACGATATGACAGTACTAAAATCGCGATATCTCACAATCTATACATCGGATTGAGAAGTTGTAAGATGTTCTGGATTCGGGACTCGATGGGCTACGATTTCCACGTAGAAAATCTTCAATCCAGTATCGGGAACATGGTCAAATTCTCAGTGCAAGGTCAAGAAATTTAGAGATAGCAAAGTGGAATATTTGATATTCGATAACACGATTCGAAATGTGTTAACGGTTCACTATTGAGTTGATATAGCATGGAACAAGTGACTAGAATGGAATTTGACAACAAAATATGATAATAACTAGACTACTTGCCACGAGTCCAAGGAAAATACTTGTACGGGAACAAAAAGAGTGTACAAGATACTTGCTTTATAACGTGACGATTATGGTGGTGGTGTTAACCATGGAAAGAAGAAGCGACATCGGCAACGGACGGTAACACAACGGCGGCAAGAATGGCAGCAAGACGACAACGAGCGAGCAACAGTAGCAACGGTGAGTGACAACAACAACAAGGTGGCGCGGCGTGCAGAGACGGAGTGAGTTCGGGTTGTTCTTCGGGGTTCACGGGACCGTAGAAGCGGAGTCATCGGCTCGAAAGTGGAGGATAAAGTGGATCTCGGATGTTGGCTTGAGTTCTCGGGTGTGAAGAAGGCAGAGGAAGAGAAGAAGAAGGGAATGAGGTGGTCTGCATGCTTTTGTGTGTATATATATAGAAAAAAGGGAGAGAGACGGAATGCTGAATGCATGCACGGTGTATATTTTATATATATATATATATATATATATATATATATATATATATATATATATATATATATATATATATATATATATATATATATAATATGCATGCAAGTGTATGCATGTGCATTATTATCTAGGTAGTGTAGTGTAGGTATGGAAAATGAGAGGGGTTAGTGGGGATTAGGTTAGAAAATAAGAACAAGGAGGAGAAGTTAAGGAGATATGCTGGAGTAGGAGAAAAAATGAGAGGGAGAGATTGGCGTATGCAGAAGTGGGGATTATAGGGAGGGGAAAAAGAAGCGTAGGGAGGAAGAAAATAAGGTGTAGGAGAGTTAAGTTAGCTGTTGGATTAAGAATTAGGATTAGGATGAGGATTAGGATTAGGATTAATCGGGGTTAAAGTTTGTATTTAAACTTCGATCGAAAAATCACAAAATTATGGAATTGGTCAGAAAAAATATTCCGGCTCTAAATAAAGAGTCCAAAAAGAAGAAAAATAAATTTGATCTGAAATTTGAAGTACAAAAATTCACGTAATAAAATACGTACAACTGGGACAGGGAGTTACAACTTCTCACTCCTAAGCAATAGTTCTGAGAAGTCCCGAGGAGGCTTCTTGGCAAGGGACGTTGTGTTAGTGACGTTGTGCCCAAATGCCGCCAAGACTACTAATTGGTTGAGGGAGGCGATAGACCGGGCTTCGGTGGTGAAGTGCCGAACGTAATCTCTTAGGAGTTCACCATTTCTTTGGTTAAGGGTCACCAAAGATGCACTTATTTTTTCAGCCCGGCGGCTACTCACGAAATGTGTAAGGAAGAGCCCTTCGAACTGATCGAAGGAGAAGATGGAGGTTGGGGCGAGTCGAGAGTACCATTCTCTCGCAGGTCCCTTCAGCGTGGCAGGGAAGGTCTTACAAAGGAGCGCATCCGAAGCCTGGTGGATCATCATGTGAGTTTTAAATCTCTCGATGTGGTCGGCAGGGTCTGACTCCCCGTTGTATGACTCAAAGTTAGGGGCTTGAAGTTTTCCGGGGCCGGGGCTTCCATGATGGTCCGGGAGAACGGAGGCCTTCTCGGGCAGAAATTCCTCGTCCGTTGTTCCTCTTCTCTGTCAAGTCGGCCAAGACGCCTCTCCATCTCGTAGAGATGGCGGTAGACCGAGTCTTCCCTTCAGTCATATCTTGCCGAGCCCCGAGACTCTTTCCCATGCGGAAGGGGACTAGGAGTGCGGTGGTGATGACTTGGGGCAGGTTGAGGACTGGGTGCCTGTCACGTCCCGCTTCCTAAAAACATGGAATACGAGCGCGTGACGAAGCCCAGCGAATGATTTTAATATCATCCATAAGCTATAGGATCGACTCAGCATCATAACAAGAATATAACAAATGTACACAACCACGCATGCATGAATAATTTATTAATCAACAGAAAACAATTGAAACAAAATAATAATATCCCAAATAGTTTTCGAATCTGGATCAAAAGATAAAAACTCGGGAACATAAGCTCGTTACAAGTTTCAAGCAACAACAAATAAAATAACTCAAATACAAAATAAAAATGATTAAAGAAAGTTTTCCCCAAGCAAAGCCTAGAACGTTTGCTCACCAATTCCAGTAGGCAATTCGTCTCCAAAGTCTGCTTGTAAAAATATAAAAAGGGGAAAATAGAGAAAACAAGATAAACGCCCTCAGTGCAAGTTAGGGAAGCAAATAGTACAAGCAAGGGTGTGAAAACAAGTGCAAGAAACATGAAACAAGATTTAGAATCAAGAATGTATAACATATTATAATAGGGATGCAACAAGTGTTGGGATTCAAAAAACTAGCGGGCAAGAAGGACAACTCAAGTGACAAGATTGGGTAACAAGTACTAGTGTAACCCCTGTTTCCCGAAATACATATTTTCAGAATATTTTTCGTATTTTAATTATTTATAAGTTCGATATTATTTTTAAACTCGACTTGGACCTTCTAATAAAATCTTTTCGAACCGGAAGTTGTAATTTCTTCGAATAGTAGTATATTCTAACTTTAATGATTATTTTCGAAGTGATCAACTATTTGTATTTTATTTTATTACAAATTGGATTTTATATACTATTGAATTTATGTGTGCCATGATTTTATTAATTTATTGTTATTTATTATTTTAAGTTAGAACTCTATTTTTCCTTATTGGATAATCCATCTAAACCCACTTTGTACCAATAGCCCATTACCCACCTCCTAATGGATCTCTCACCCAAACCCACTAACCCAAGTCAACCCCAGATTATTTCTAACGGGCTAATCCCTATCAATTCCCCTAATCTCTCCCCTCACTCTCCACTATAGGTAACTCCCAAATTGAGTAACTAAATCCCTGTTTTTGTGCCCTTTAATCGTGCCATCTCTCTCTCTCCTTCCCTGTTAAACTAACCAAAACGAACAAAACCAAAAACAAAACCAAACCCAAACACCCTCGTTCACCTTCTCCATCTCCTTCTTCCTTCATCATCGAACCCAACTTCGATGCCCTCTCCATCTCCCTGTCGCATCACCCCCCGAGCACCCCCGACAGCCGGTGCCCTGCACAACGTCTCCACCTCTCCCTTACGCTGCGCCGTCGATGACATTGCCGACCAGCGACAGCGCACCATGCGCTGCTTCTCCCGACGCCAGCGAAGCCCCGCAGTGCACGCCCCCCCCCCCCCCCCCCGTGTTCCGCCAGTCGCCGACCTCCTCCTGCTCACCTCGCAACACTGTCGGTAATGCGCTGGCAGCCTGGCCTGCCATCATCCCATCGCCGCTGTCCTGACATACTTGTGTTGTCCCCATCGACAGCCAGAGCAGCAGCCAGCCTTGCCGCCGTCCGCCGCGCCGCCGCCAGTCCGGTTGTCTCACAACTGCAGTCGTCGCTCCCCCGCCGGTCGTCCACTCCGTTGCCACTGGCGTCATTCTCCCTCTCTCTGTTTGTGAAGGAGAAAGAGGGAGGATGAAGTTTTGTGATTGATTGAGTCTGGGCCGTCCATTCAATCAGATCTTGATCTCTTCGATTGTGGGCCGTCCGATCTTGAACATCGTCTGATCTAATCTAGATCTCTTGATCTGGACAATCCGATCGTCGATCTGACCCGATCATCATCATCATCATCAAGATACTCGATCTCGACCGTCGGATCTTCATGATTTTCATCATCATCAGATCTTCATTATCACCACCAGATCAGATCTCGGCCGTCAATTGGTTGATCAATTTGATCTCGGTCTTTGATCGTCTCATTCGTCCTTTGCTTGGTGAGTAAACCTTTGATCTACTTTTGTTCTTATTCATCAATTGTCAATCATGATATATTTTGGTTCCCTTCTAATTCTCATATGTTTTATTTCCGATCTCGACCGTTGGATTCGCTGGATCTTCATCTTGATCTTGATCATCATCGAGATCCGTGCCCGATCGTGATTATCGTGGTCGTTTGCTCGTCGCCGGGATTTCGATCCCGTTATTCTCAATATACCGGATCTAACGTCGTCCTAAAGGCAAGTCATTTCTATCGAATGTTTTTGTATCATATTCGATAATTATTGTTGAATTCCGCAAGTGGATCTTATTTAAAAATCGTAAAATATTATTGTATCTATCGTCGAGATGCAACGGATTTACACGAGCGAATCCAAGTGGTAGTCTCGACATCGTGCCATCTTTTTGCCTCTAATGTATAGAGATGTTCATACACCATATAGTTATAGTTATTGATTATAAAAATAGGGAATTATTGACACATTTCATATCATGACATTAAATGATAATTTGCTATAGTAGATTGTAGAAATTAGTTGAATGTTAATGTGATTGTTATTGCTAAATTGTTGAATTGTAATTATTAAAATGTTAGACATCACCTACATTAATACCATGTTCACATAAGGTTGATTTGCTGTGATTAGGATTAATTAAACTCCAAATTATTATCCTTAATTTTTTAACCATTTTTATTTAAAATGAACATATAGACTATTCAGAAAATTACGCCAATCTGAACCTTAATGTGCTGTTTAGACCTAGAACACCTCATTAAAATCAGAAACACCCTGAAAGTAAATCGTAGCCCTATCTGTCTAGATGTCGATAGACACCAGAACTTTCAAATTCGGACTTATACTGTCCCAGTTATGAACCTTTTGCTACAGCTGCGCTGTAATTTCAGATTCACGTACCTAACAAGCTAGGCTAATAAATTAAGTGAACCATTAATCATATATAGCCAAGACAAATTCCAGATTCGTAAATAACATGTTTAGGGTGATAAAAAATATTTTTACTGATTTTTATAATATTTATTTACTGCCTTTATAATTAAAGTTAGACAACATCTATACCCAGCCAGAAACTAAAACCTATAAAGATCACTGAATTTCACTTAGCTACCGTCGTCGGAATATAGACTTTAAGTATGCGTTGGAATCGGGCGGGAGTCTAGTTTCTAGACCACCTGACGGATCCATAGTTGCTGTCCTGTAGCAACGGGAATACTGATTTTGGTACAGCAACCTACTGCTGTCCAGAATTGGGATTCTATGCTTTATAATGTACAATTGTGTTTATAATGTTATATTTAGTGTATTTAATTGTATATAGTGTATTGCATGATCTTAGGGTTGTTTTGTCATCTTTTCTAGCGTCCCTTACTAATTGCATTATTGTGAGTTTATTGAATAAAGAAAGTAAAGCAAGCCGGGGTTAAGGGTTGATTAAGGTAGTTGATGATATAGTGACTGTACTCGGAAGAGGGGCCCGTGTTTCCCTAAATATCGGTCTATCGGTCTATCGGTCTATTGGTCATCTCGGTCATCGGTTAATTGCAGATTACTGACTTCAGTATCTCGATTGATTCGGTCATCGGTCATTATTGATTATTGTTCCCGAGTACATGAACTATAGAATCTACCACCTTAGTCTAAGCGAAATTGATTGTATGCATCGAACCTGTGGTACGGCACACATGGGACACAGTAGTACATGCATTAGCTAAGATTTAAAGATGCAGAATAGACCTAAGGCTCTCATCACATTATCATTGCATATTGTTATCTTATTGAACAGTGTTACCTCTACTATTGCCATTATTGATATTGTTTATTGTTATCGCGATAAATCAAAGTATTGCATATTATGCCATTATCGGTTTGTCACTGTTTAACACTAATGGTTTCATCGTTTATTGAATTCATTGTTATACCACTATTATCATTGTTTCTCTGTTTCTCCACTTGCATGTCCATGACTTGCTCTAAGGACAAATTATTATTTCTTTTTAGATGAACAAGTACAGGTGAACAAGGAGAATTTTCAGAAGGCATTGGTGAGCAGTTCCTCTACGATTGGTGCAGGAGTTCCTCGATCTATTTGGTAAGTTCTTATATTCCAGATTTGGTTATTGAATTTAATTCTCGTTTATGTGATCATGTTTCATGCGTGGTTGTGATTAATTTTTCTTATATTGTTGAGTTAAGACTGGTACAGCTTATGGATGATATGAGTTTGTGTACTTATATCATTCGCTGGGCCTCAGTTACGTGCTTGTGTTCCCGTATTCCGGGAAGCGGGGCGTGACAACTAGTAGTGGAGTAAGTGGCAAGTGAACATGAAATGGTGTTGAGCCTCAAGTAACTAGTATTAAGTACAAGTGTCAAGTAACAAGTCTTAAGTATCAAGCTGTCAAGTACAAATATCAAGTAGCAAGTGTCAAGTATTATGTTCAAGAATCAAGTCTCATGTATCCTGTAATCAAGTATCAAGTAAGCATGTATTCATGTATCAAGTCTTGTGGTTATTACTATCTAGGTAGTACTTCATGTGCCATCCTTTTATCACATAGTTGCTACAGTCAATGCAATTTCGTTTAGGCTTAGTGGTGGATTTTATAGGGCGGTGTAATCAGGCATCAAGTATCAAGTAAGCATGGTTTATGAATCGGAAAATAAAATAACAAGTTCACGAAACAAGTTCGTGAATCCACTAACAAGTTCAAGAAACGCACAGTGGGTTCATGAATCCAACAAGTTCATTAGCCAAGTAATGGCTCCATTAATCCATCATGGTACAACAAGTTCATGAACCAAGTACTGGAAAACACAGGACCCCCTTCCGAGTACACTTACCTATATTGCCCACTACTATGGTCCTTACCCTTATACCCCGGCTTGTTATTTATTATTATCATCAAGCAAGCATGAAAGTGTGCGAAACAAGTTAAGTAAACATAATCAAGAACATGGAACAAGTCTAGGCTAGGTAGGATACATGTTTGACGGTCAAAACAAATCAAAATATCAAGAACAACGAGAATTCCAATTCTAGACAGCATGACGTTGCTGCACCAAAACTGCGATTTCCGTTGCTACAAGATAGCAAATGTAAATCCGTCAGAAGGTCTAAAAACTGGACTCCTGCCCGGTTCCAATGCATACGATTAAGGTACATAAAAGTTGTGGTAACATGTGTCAAAACAGCAAACTATACAGTATTTGTGTTCATCCAGAATTTACAAAACTGAGTTTATACATATGAAACATGGTTGAAACATCATTAATTAATTCTAAGAAAATTAGGGAATGTTCTCTAGGGTGTCCAGTATCAGCATGAAAAATTTCAAGTCATTTACTTACTGGTAGCATAGTTAAAATAATTGTAAACCAAAGTGGTGTAACAGTTTTTGTGAATCTGTGATTACCGATACAGCAGCAGTAATACTATGATATCTCCTAGACCGCAACTTGAAATTCGAAAATTATGGATGTTATTGACAACTAGATACTTAGGGCTACATTTTATATTCAGGGCTCAAGTTCAGATTTTGGTTTTATAGGGGTCGAAACAGCAAACCAAGACAAGATAGCAAACAAGTAATACACCTTTTTGCATGAAATGTGTCATAATTAGATTAGTTGTGAACAAATGTATCGACGAAGGGTTGTGACTCTTAGATCATGTAATAGGTAAAGCGAAACTTGAGATCATCAACGGTAAACAAGGAGGAGTCACAGTCACAAACTATTTGTAGTATTTTCAAGAAAAAGCTTGTACTAGAAAACAAAATATACAAGATACTTGTCTTAGGGATGACGATGAATCCGAACACGAACAATATGATGGGATGAGAATCCCAAGAGGCAAGGCACGAGCACGGACACACGCACGCACGTGCAAGACACGTGCAAAACAGTAAACAAGGCACACCACAGCAACAAAACACCAAACAGCGATCACGGAGGAGATCCCAATCACGATGAGATCGGACGGCCAAGATCAGTATGATCAATACTCTCCTTCCTTCTCTGATCAACGACAGAGAGTAAGAGAGCGATGGCGGGGACCAACAGCGACTATGCACGGCGACTGGCAACACCCACGGTGAGGCGGCGCGACATCGAGGACTACGACTAGGGAGCAGTCGACGAGGCGATGAAGAGGACGATGCTCTGTTTTTGGGTTCGAAAACAGGGGAGGAGACAGCGGGGGAAAGCTTCGGGGATTCAGGCTTGGGCGAGGCAACGAGGAGGTGAGTAGAGGTGGGGGATGATGATGAGGATAATAAGGCGAAGGGGAGTTTCGGTGGTGACGAAACTAATGGGTTCGGGAGTGAGGTGAGGTGAGGTTGATGGTTTCGGTAATGGCGAAGGGATGGGGTCGATGGGGGAGATGACGAAGAAGACGATGGTGGATGGAGGTCGAAGGCGGGAGGGTGACGAAGACGAGGTGATGGAAAGATGACGGAGAGCGGCGATGGAAGCATCGGGAGGTGAATGGGCTGAAGGTGAAGAAGGTGAACAGGAGATTTGGGGTTGGAGGCTGGGTGTTTAGGGTTAAAACAGTAGATTAGGGTAGGGTTTGATTAGGTTTAGGTTTAGTAGGGTATTTATATAATAGGGTTGTGGGTATTGGGTTAATAGATGCGGGTTTGAATCCAACAAGAGGTAGGCTATAGGGTTTTGGGGTTTAGGGTTTAAAATGGGTATTAAAATCCAATAAGAAAAATATACAATTAGAGAAAAATAAATAAATAGATCAATAATAATATAGTACAAAATAAATCAATTTGTGTGCATCAAATTAATACTCAAATACTACTAAATACAATAGAAATAGATTTTCAATCCAACAATCAAATATAATAATATTAATAACAACAATAATAATTTTGATATACATTTCAAAATGAGATTTGAGATAAACAAGTTTAATAAAATCCAAATAGTAATAAAATAAGATACAAATAGCTGATCACTTAGAAAATAAACATTAAAGTTAGAATATACTACTATTCGAAGAAAATATAATTTCCAGTTCGAAAAGATTTTAAATAGAAGGCACAATTCGAGTTTAAAATAATACTGAATTTATAATAAATCAAAATACGAAAAATATTCAGAAAATACGTATTTAGGGAAACAGGTGTTACAGTGCCCGTTGCTCGTGGTTGGGAGTGACGTTGAGGGCCCGCAAAATGGCTTCTTGAAAATCCTAGAACTCCACCCTTGTGACTGGTGTCTCTCCAGCTTGGCGGTCCCTATGTGTTGCTCGGCTTACTGAAGTATGACTTTCTGCCGATGACGCTGAGGGAACTCTCTTCGCCTCCTTGCGGGAGGGGATCTTCTGGTCCTTGGTCTGCGGGGAGTCCGGACTCTCGAGATCCCTGGGTTCTCAGGTTGATGGAATCCCTCAAGGGCTTGCCATCCATTCAAGCGAGTTCGGAGGTCGACCCCCTGTTGGCGTGTTACGCCCCGCTTCCTAAAATACGGGAACACGAGCCCGTGACGAAGGCCCAGCGAATGATTTTAATATCATTCATAAGCTGTGTCAGTCTCAACTCAACAATACTCAGAAAGATTTATCACAACCACACAAATAATAACATCACAAGACAATATCTGAATTCAAGAATTTAATAATCCAACATGATAATCAATACTAAGAAAACAAATAGCAGTTACGGGTCAAAAGCCTAGGATACAAGTCTAAACAAATGAATTACAATAAGATAAGAAAACATGGAAAGAAATAGTTTATTCTAATGCATCTCCTGCTCCAGACTAGAAGTAATACTCGCCAATACCTTCTGGCAAATCCTCTGGCTCACCTGTAGTTGGGCTAACTAGGAAAGAAAAATAAATGTCCTTAGAGCAAGTACGGACAGCACGTAGTGAAATCAGAGAGTAAAGGAGTAAGGTGCATGTAGGAATGTGAATCAAGATCAAATTGCAAGAACAATAATGGTACTAATAGCAATGGTCTTAATCAAGTATATATACATGTCAACTAGGTCTATTAGCATGTTGTTTCTCCTATCTAGTGCACGTACTACTGTGTCCCATACCACAGGTTCGGTGCACGCACAACAGTATTCGTTTTAGACTTCGTGGTGGGGTCTACAGAGCGTGTACTCGGTGTATCACGATAACAAGATAACAAGATAACAAGTTCACGTCTCCACAAGTAATTCTCCACCTTCCATATCAAGTTTATGTAACAAGATAACAAGATAACAAGATAACAAGATAACAAGTTCACGTCTCTACAAGTAATTCTCCACCTTCCATGTCAAGTTCATGTAACAAGATAACAAGATAACAAGTTCACGTCTCCATAAGTAATTCTCCACCTTTCATGTCAAGTTCATGTAACAAGATAACAAGATAACAAGATGACAAGTTCATGTCTCCACAAGTAATTCTCCACCTTCCATGTCAAGTTTCCATGTAACAAGAGGGCCCTACCGAGTACATTTTCTGAGACTATCCACTACTAGGTCAACCCTTAGAAACCTCGGCTTGTTTAGTATTTTATTATTAAGTCATATATGTATATGCAAGTGGTTATAAGAATGTCAAGGGAATGATAATAATACAGCAACGTGATGCATTACACAATAATAAACAAGAAGTAGCAAATCTGAAATAGCCGACACAGTTACACTTAAACAGAGATAACTCCTAGAATACAACTCCAAATTCGAAGTTCCAGGATGCTATGGAAATCTAGACAGATAGGGATACGATTTGTATTCAGTAACTTTCTGCTAGTTTTGAGTGTATCTAGGTTAAAAACTCTATTCTTTGCAGATTAGCTGTTCTGGCAGCAACTAGATGTCAACCTTTAAGGGGTTAAAACATGGTATAAATACACTGTAAAAATCTACAAAAATTTGAGATGGACCCTAAGCATGTCTATAAAGTTCCTGGAAAATTTCATGGCATTCTAATATCATTTACATGGTATTTCACTAATAAATGTGTCGATGCTGTATTAATTCTGCAGTCTGAAAAATGCAGACCAGCGAGACTAAAAAGGTGATATCTCACAGCTCGTGACTCCGAATCAAGATCTGTCACTTGGGTTGGAAACTAGACTCAGTAGGCTAAAACTCTCCTTTGTATCAGGTGTGCTAATTCTCAAGTTAACAGGGTCGAAACCTCTGTACCAAACAGTACATGCAGCAAAGTTTATAAAAGCTATCACATTTATATTCATCAAGTGGGTAATTAACGAGTTATTGTATCATGGATGTATCAAGACTAATGTACAGAAAGTAATGTGAATTTTTCCAGTATACAAGTCAAGTTTATCATGTCAAGTTCAGGTCATAAGATCTCAAGTAATAACATGCATTTAATCACGATGTATTTCCCTCATGTACAAGTTCTATTTATTTTATTCATGTCAAGTATGTATCTAGGCTTGGGTTTGAGTCAATGGATAGTAATAAGAAGTCAAGAGTACGTCGGGTTAGCTCGTATAAACCCTCGATACTCCTAACGAAAGGGACACAAGGCAAATTAGAATAATTGAGATGGAACTACTTGCATAGAGATCAAAAATCTTGAACTAGAATAAATAACGGAGTTCAAGTGGACTTGACTTTTTCTTGTAGACGATTCGATAATTTAATAGGGAATAACGGGATCAGAATCCCGGGGAGCAATCCCAAGAAACACGTGCAAAACCGTTCGAAGAAGCAACCAGTACAGCAACAACAGCTCCAAATCCCCACACCAGATCCGATCCGAACACGAGACAGCGAAATGAGATCTGGTGTGGCAAAACACAGAACAGCAACGACAGCTAATCATAATTCTTCCACACAGTGGATCCCTCCAAACACGGGAGAGCAAAAAGGCTGATCGGGTATGCGCTGAACACAGAACAGCAAAGTCGACGAATCGCGGTTTGTCTTCTTCCTTCGATCGAAGAGAGAGAGCGGTGCGAGGAGGATGGCGACCGAGTGTTGCGTGGACGGCTGGTGGCAACTGAGGCGGCAGCTACGTGCGGCGACGTTGGTCGGGAAGCGACGCAACACCAGGACGGCGTGAGCGGGGGGTTTTGACGGCGGAAGCAGCTGGCCCTGTTTTCGCTCGAAAAATAGAGGACGGCGATGGCTTCGACGGGCTTGGACGGCGATGGCGGGGCAATGGGGAGCTTGCTGCGATGTGGAGAATGTGATCGAGGTTCTAGGGAGAGAGCGACGACGGAGTTTGAAGGTGAAGTCGATGGGTTTCAGTTGGCGAAGTTGGGTTTTGGCGGAGCTTCGATGGGTTCGAGCGAGGTTCTCTGGCAATGGGGATTGGGGATGAGGGTGGTGGAGTCGAGGAGGTGAAGGCGACGGTAATGGAGGTGGTGGTTGGAGTTGGGAGACGGGGTAAGGGAGGGGCGATGGTGTTTGGGTTCGGTTATGGTGAAGGCGAGACGGAGAGGGAGTGAGCGGGAGGGGGAGAGAGAGTGTAGGTTGTGTAGTTGTGATTTTTAGGGAAGTGGGGAGAGACTGTTATAACAATGTAGAAGAGTAAATAGGGGGGAGTTAGAGATACGTGGGATTGAGGGGAGAAAAGATCTGGGGTTTTAGTTAGGCAATGTGGGTTTGGGTAGACTAGGTCTTGGGTTTACAATCCATTAGGGAGATGGGTTGGGCTTGCATATGAATGACCAAAATGTAATAATACAATAAAATAATTGGAACTAGAGAGCCCACAAGATGACAAAGGCCCAAATAGAATAAATTAGGAAGAAAAAGATACCAATAAAAATACAAAGGACAATAATCCGTACAATCGGAAACAGGGGTTACATGGCAGTTGACAATCACTTGATGGAGATCCTGCTCGGGAGGGCTTTGAGAAGCCATAGAGTCAACTGAAGGATTGTGGACCGCGACATGGTCATGAAGAGGATGTTGCTTTGGACGACTCCGACGAGAGCCCCCTTGGGCATCCCCCCGAGACCCTGGAGGGGCCTGTTGAGGAGGAGGCTGTTGAGGAAGAACATCTTTGACTGGAGGAGGAGGAGGAGGAAGAGGAGTGGCTCTTAGGATGGAGACCGCTGCCTTCCCCTTCTCTCGCGGATGCATAGTTTGAAACTACTTCCTATGATGAAGTAAGGTTGGATTGCTTTTTCGTTTCCCACAGACGGCGCCAATCTGTTGCTGCTGATTTCGGTGTGGGAGCAAACAGATGAATTTGTGGATTCTTTTAGAAACAATAAAGCAAACATGTTGACCTTCACCGGCATTTGACTGGTTTCTTGCCGCTACCGTTGACCTACAAAAAAGTTCGATACACCGAGATGGATCCCGGCGACGAACCCTCCGACGCTCTTTTCAGTAATCAGAAAGATTAAGAAAGAGCTTTAGGTAGAAAAAGATTGATTACCTTGTTACGGTGGGGGAGAGGGGTATCTATAGTCGCCTTGAGGACCCGGTTCGAGATAAGGACAAATCACTACATCCCGGTGTTTTTGGATAAGATCTAGAGTTTAAATCGTTTCATAAAGATAACTATGAATTTGAATTACTCTTTATCCATCTGGGTTGGTTTGTAACGAGTCGCTACCCATACCTAGTAGGACAGTCCGTTTATGGGTTATTGGGCTTTGAAGAAAGACCCAGTCTCCATTTCAGACCTGTTTGTAGGTGAAATTACCGTTTTACCCCTAAGATCTTTAAGATTCTTTCCGATTTGAACAGGTCCCGATTTAATCCTATTTTTAGCCATATCACTCTAGATATCATTAATTTTCTCTATATATGTATTTCTCTCTCGGCATGCTCGATCACGTATTTAAGATACTAGATACATATTTCGATTTGTAAGAAACCTTTTTTTGTGTGTTTTCAAGCTAATAAATTAGTGAGAGTTAAAACTTTATTATAATTAATATCGTCAAAATTATGTCCTTTCTATAAAATTATCTAGCAGAATATTGATTTTAGTTTGGCTAGTTATCAATAATAAGTTACTTACTGTTGACAATCTTAATAAAAGACATTTAGCCTTGGGTCAAAAATGTGTCCTTTGCTCTCATGGGACTGAAAATGCTTTTCATATTTTTATTAAATGCCCTTTTGTGAGAAATGTCTAGCTTATTTTAAAGAAAGCATGGAATATTAAACGGTTTCCTTCTTCTATTAAATCTTAGTGGAGTGTCCGGAGGAAAAAAAGAATTAAGCCTAAGCTTCGCTTACTTTGGGACATTCTCATGATGGCTATTATTTGGGTTATTTGGAAAGAAAGGAATAATAGGATTTTCATCAATAAAAGTTCTGATATTATTTCTATTCTTAATTCCATTTTATTCTTTTGTTCTCTTTGGTTGGAGATCCTCCGCCTGTCTAAAAAAAATCTTATTGATTTTAATCCTATTAAGATTGCAATTAAAAACTTTGTTCATGCTTTTTCAATGGCAGGTGGTTCTTCTTCTCAGTTTGGAGTCTTTGCTCCTGCCAATGTTGCTGCCGATCAGCCTCCTATTTATACCAGCCAAGATGATGCTCATACTAACAATCCTCCTGCTGAAGAGGTGTTTGTTGATATTTTTGAAGTGGTTGACTCTCATGTTGCTGATCCTGTCTTACCTCCGGTTTTTACTGCCATGGTTGGACCTGAGTCTGGTGATCTTCCTACTGCTGATACTAATGCTTCTTTTGCTACTACTGACCAAGTTGAAGTCTATATGGAGGTTGATCCTATTTCATCTACTTTGAATACTATTTCTTTGATGTCTCCCCATGATCAGGAGTACATTACTAGGATTCTGCTGGTGTCTTCTTTTCAAGTTGCCTACGAACGTGGAGTGACTTATGATGGGAACCCTGTTGTGGTGCTGGATCCCTAATTTTCTGTCTGTAATAGTCTTTATTTTAGTTCCTGCTACTCTTAATTACTCTTTGCCTTTTGGTTGCTTTTTTGTTGTGAAGCTTTAGGCTTCTTTTGCACCAGAATGTGCTTTTTGATGGATGTTATAACCTCTTTTAGTTTTTATATAATTTTTGTTGGCTGAGATCCCTCAGGATTCCATCCTTTCTTTCAAAAAAAATTAATATCATCAAAATCATGTTCCCTTGAACCACCTTTCAAGAAAGAATTTAAGTTTAAGGGTCTCATTCCCTCATATTAGTCTTTCTCTTTTTTTTTTTCCAGACCATTCTACTTAATGTTGTTTTTTTTTAAGTTAGTTTTATGGGTCAGAATTTTCATGATAGTTTTATGGATGAGAATTTTCATGATGTTGCTAATCAAATTTTGGTTAATCACTTTTTATGCCGGTCAAGGTAGTAATATCACAATTGTGATTCGTAAGTGAATTATAAGGAATTAGAACATTTGTAATAGAGTAACACGAATTGGGAAGAGGGGGGGGGGGGGGGGGACTTATTTTATATGCTAGTAAATAATTGGAGAATAAATTGATAGACAGGCCAAGTATTTTGTAATCAAACTCTATATTTGTAGCTTTTGATATACAGAATTTAAGATGGAGGGATGAACACCAGATTCAACTCCAATCCACACATATACTACATGACATTGGCAAGGCATAGCATGAAACTCGGCCATTACATGCTACAATGAAGGAGGATCCAATCACAAAAATAAAAACCATTGCCCTCCATCTCATCCAATTTGAGAGAGAGAGAGAGAGAGAGAGAGAGGGGGGAGGGGGAGGGGTTGCTAACTTGATTTATAATCACATTCCTCTCCCCCGATGATCTCCTCTTTCTTTCGCTCTCTCTCCCTCCCTAAACATAGTCATCCATCCGGTCGCTACTAGGCCGGAGGGAAGAGAGAACGAGAGAGAGAGGGAGAGAGAGAAGCAAGAGCGTCGGAGTGTCGTGTATCTGTATGTGTACGTATTTGTTCATTCACACAGCAACTCAAAATCAACTATCAATAGATCGATCGAATCAATCAATCAAACAATATAATGACATCTTTATCTCACACCCTTCTCGCCTTGGCAACCGCATTCCTTCTCTCCTCTTCCTTCACCATAACCGAAGCAGCCCGGTTCCCGCCCGCCTCTCCTACTCCCTATATCACCCCATCCATCAGCCCACAAGCAATGAAAGAGACAGAATCAGTAACAGTAACAACCGCGACCAACAAACATGCACTTATCCAGGCCACAATTCATGATGCGGCATCAAAGGCCATAAAAGGGCGAGCCACCGCTGCCAGGCTCACTTACTCAATCCGACATGTCGCTATGCGCCACTACTTGGGAGCCTGTCGCACTGCCTACACCGAAGCAATCAGTAGCCTGCAGAAGGCTGAAACTGTCATCAAAACATCCAAGGACAAAGTTGACATCATGATGCATCTCTTCGACGCAGCGACAAGCGTTGGGTCATGTGAAGATGGTTTCAGAGAGGTTTCCGGCATGCCTCGGTTTCCTCTCAGGAGGGTCAACAGTAAGCTCATGGTGTTGGTGAGGAATAGTTTGGCCTTAGGGTCAAAACTAAGTAGAGATGTGTGAAGTGGGGGAGAAAGGTTTTAGTAGTAGTGGGTCATGCATCTATCTTCTCCTGTGCTCAAGAAGGGAAAGAGGAGGCGATTGCTAAGACAATGGCAGCTAAGATTAATGTTTGTATGGTTGGTTATCGTAATAATAGGGGGACTGGTGGTATTTGGCTCCATACTCCCTTATGTGTGGACTGGACTCCCTCTTTTGTCGAAGGGTCCTGTTTTTTTCTTACTGCATTGTCTATGAATTCATTCATTCATAGACCATTTCATTTTTCCTTGCTTTGTTTCTCTTCGAATCCAAGCAGTAAGTTCCCAATTCTCTAATAGAGGAAATATTCTTTTGTGTTTCTAATCACATCAAGTAACATACCAGTTTGCGCTTTGTACTGGTTGAAATTTACAATTTCGAAAATAAAAAGTAAAAATAAACAACCATATAGACTCACTGTGGACTTTTGACGAGCATTTGGTTTCAATATTTGTGATCAAAGAGGTGCAACCATGCGCAAATCTTCTTCGAATGCAAATAAAACCTTCATTTTCATAACAAATTGCAGGAGTAAAAGCTTACACATATGCAGGACTTGTGCAGTACAAAATACTGATTATCACCACCGCGAATGATCACCATTTTTTCTTTTTCTCTGTTATGACTATATATTTGCTGGTGGAATTCTACCTTCTACTCAAACAAAAAAGAAGTACATATTTTCCCCATTTGAGTTGTGCAAACGCTGATTCTTCTTAGTAACCTCTCATTCTGTTCTGCCTCCCCTTAGTTTGTGCGGTCATGAAAACCCACCAACCGCCCAATATTCCGATCAAATGCAGATTCACGTCTCTCAGTTCAATTTTTGCTAAGCATAGAACTCTGTAGTCTTCAACATTGACATTCTTCACATACAAAAACTGCATAAGTAAATACCGCATAATTAATATGGTAGGGGTTAGCGGGTTAGCCGGAGACAGACAGCGACCCTAGAGGAAAATACATAATCAAAATTTGCTGAAATTATGATCCATTAGTACGAAAGCTGAATTCACTGCCGTTAAAAGTTTTTCCTAATGCTTGATTTCAGGCCTGAGCAGTCGAACACGACCAAGAGTGAATAATAAAAACTAAACGGAAACCAGTCAATAGTTTTATCACTTCTAACATGAAGGAAAGTGACCTTCGGAAAAGAAAAAAAGAGAACATGAAAGGAAGTGAGGTTTCTCTTACAATTGTGCTGTTGAATTCTGCACATAGTTTGAAGAACTATTCCACGAATGATAAATTTATGAATGGAGGATACTACCAATCGTTGAAACTTGAAAGTATAACCCAAACTACCCTAAGAATGATATACTCAAGTTTTTCTCTGATTCTGTACATGTTACAACTGTTCAACCGTAAGCAGGCAGGCACCAAGCATTCATTTAGTAACAACCAATTCCATGAAGATGGGCCCTTGTAAGAGTCCACACTCGTGCTTTGCTAAAATATGCATTTTCACATATTATACATATAGCAAAGCTTGTTTGTTGCTGTGGTAAAATGCTATAAATATAGCACACAAAAAAAAAATCATCACACACACCTCTAAGTTCCGTCCCGCGCAAAACTAAAAAAAATCTGGCCGTTTTTAAAATAATTTATTTGATTATTTTAATCATTTTAATAATTTTAATAATTAAAAAAATGAAGAAAAAAAAAAGGAAAAATGGTTGGACGGAACCCTATACTTAGAGTTCCGTCCAAGCCGAAAGGGGGGAAATGAGCTATTTGAGGGACGGCACTTCAAGTGCCGTCCGAGGAAAAAATGGAAAAAAATGTATATATTTTAAAATTGGGACGGTAAGTAAAGTTGCGTCGGAGAATTAAAAAATATTTTTTTTTCGTGGGACGGAAAGTGAAGTTGTGTCTTGTATAATATGCATTTCTCTCAAATCCACTCTCATTTATAGCAATCTACTATCGCTATTTATGCATAAAATGCATAAATGGCAAACGACTGCAGCTGGTCGTTTGCTATAAAATGCATTTTATGCATAAATAGCACACGACTGTGGAAGAAATGCAAATACTTTTGACCAGTTGAAGCAAAATGTCCTACTATCCGAAGGTGGAAACTTGTATTACCATATGGATTATCAAGCAATGAAGCAACTATTGTTCAGGCAAATTAAACAAAGCATGATGGAAACATAGTTTCAGTAATACATCAGCAAAGCTATGGTGGAATAGAATATTTTATTTGGACCAAATAAGAAGAGTGAAAGATCAATGGGGAATTAAAGACTTAGTTCTTCTGCAAAGCAATGAATTAGTAACAGAAGGTTCAAATGTGAGGAATGCTGAACCTAGTCAGTCCTAACATTTATCTCCTGTTCAATCACAAGAAGAGTTATAGAAGCAGAGGCGAGTTCTCTACCATACCGTAACTAACCCAGAATGGCATGAAACTCTTCAATAATGCGAGAGAAGGCGAGTCGATACCTTCAGAAAGAGCACTCGAATAAACCAAGGTCTGTCTAGTTGTTTATAGGGCTAGTTATCTGGAAATTCGGTGTTCGAGTGAGGAAAAAGGATCTCATGATCATCTGAGCATGGTCAGCCTAAACTTGTTACTCTGGTTGTGGTTGAGACCGAGGAGAACGAAGCTAAATCCTACAGAATTAGGAGATGATTTCCATAACACGGGAACTTGTCTAATATGCCATTTTATATACATATTGAACATAAAAATCTTTGGATTCTTCAGTTTGGAATTGTATTGTACACTTTATCTCTGATCAACAATTAACTATTAGATGCATTAATAAGGGTAATCCTCAGTTTGTGTATCAAGTGACTTGCGCTTCAAATTTTAGCTCATTTTTTGTGGAATGATCTTGTTCATGTCAGCAATTCAAGTAGGAGCACGCCATTTAGGAGGCAACGTCGATGTTGTTAGATTCTCAAAAGAGAAATTAGTAGACAATATGGTTGCTCAAAATCAGCTTCAGGATTTCAGTAAGGCTATTACCAATTGCAATCTGTCTTATGTAAAGTGTAGGCATGTAGGGTGTGATTGGAGCTGTACAAATAGAACTGATGTGGGAAGAACGGAAGAAGTAAGTTGCTGACCAGACAGATTCTAAGTCAGTTCTCACTGGTTCTGTATTTCCAGAACGCTAACGTCAATTTTTGGGTAGCTACCTTACTAGTGATCATAGTGTTAAGTTCTTCCATTCGAGGAAAGGAACAATTCAGGACCTAAGCCATTCAAGTATTTAAAAAATTCAATTGATGGTCTGCTTTGGAAGGGTACAGTATCATATTCATAGAGGCTCGAAAATTTACAAGAACGGTCTTTACTAGTCAAGAGGCTCATACAACTAAAATCTCACCTTATAGAATGAAAGGATAAATAGGATTGTCCTGCAAAGATTAAAAAATTCGGAATCTTTCTCTAATCTGCAGAAGACTCTGAATATTGAACCACTGGAGATTAGGTGGCATAAAGAAGGGGGAAAAAAATCATAATGTTTCCTGGAATGATAGGCTTATGACCGATTGTTTCTTGCAGGCTCATGAATTGGTCAAGAACTTTAAAAGGGAAATGGCAAGAAAATCTGTACAAAGATTAACCTTAGAAGAGCCTTTGATAGTGTTAATAAGAGAAATTTCTCAATGATATCATGCATTGGGTTTGCCTATAATATGGATCAATTGGATCAAGCAATGTTTACCTACGGTATTCTCTGTACTTATTAATTGTTATGATATCATGGGTTTGCCTATAAAATGGATCGATTGGATCAAGCAATGTTCACCTATGGTATTCGCTGTACTTATTTTGTTCTTTTGGGTTTTTGTGGAAGTAATAGATGAACTTATCAAGGTGATCCTCGTTTACTTTATCATTTCGTTTTCGTTTTTGTTATGGAATTCTTGTCTATTCATATGGATCTATCTATGGCTAGCATGCCATCCAGCCAATGGAAGAGGGACAATCATCAGCAAATAACTCATCTTCTATATGGAGATGACATAAAGCCTATAAGGGTACTCTAAAAGAGATGATAGAATGATTGATTTGGTAATTGGTATCCTACAATACTGGGTTATCCATTTACAAAGAGAGAGGGGAAAATGTCAGTAGAGGTTACACCTATAAGGATAATTTAAAGACAGTTATGGCTTATTTATTGGGAAGATTACCAATCAAGTATCTTGCTTTACCTCTATGTATCTATTTATAATTGTAAGTCTCACAATTTACAAGTCTACTTGACAAATGTAGACAAAGATAGAGACATGGATGACAGGCACAAATTTTTTTTCTGGAAAGGAAGATTTTACTTATTGGGTGCAAACTGCTAAGTCTCAATTTACCTAGCTCCGTTATTAGAGAATTAGATAGAATGTCTTATATTCATAAACTCACAAAAAGCATTGGTGGAGTTGGACTGATCTCTAGAAAGCCAAAGAAGGCAGCCTGGGAAATTAATGAAAATTTGATCCAGATGAGGCAAGTCTTGAACTCATATTGGAGTCAACTGTTAAACTTCCGATTATAATTGGGTTAATTGGATGAGGAGTAATTACATCGATGGAAGAAATGTTTGGAGTATTAGGCTTTTAACAATCGACTCCATGACATGGAAATTAGTTCTGTAAGTAGATCTAAAGGTTGTCATGTTATTAAAATAGTTACTGGAAATGGACAATCTACTTTGTTCATGGTTGGATCCTTGCTTACAAAATGGACTTTGGAGGAAGTTCCGACCCGCACGAAAGGTGTAACGATAGAATATGGAATACCTTACCTCTCGTAGGCAGTGCTTGGTAGGCTGTTAGGAGTAACAGCGGGTACATGTTCTCTTCTGCTTTCACAGTGGAACCAGGTAATTTTCATTTTTCTTGCAGCTTGCTAATATTCATGAAAAAGATAGATGATGCAGGCAGGCTCAAAATCTAGTGTTTTTCATTCGATGTGAGCCAACATAAACAAAACTAGGCAAGTTGGGGACAGGTTTCCAAAGGCTTCCAATCTCTAAAACTTGGGACCTTTCACGTTGATATATACATACTCTGCAATTCCCACACTAGAATTCAGGAATCAGCAATACTCTGGTCACAGCTTCTCTTGTATCATATATATCGCAACTGTCCAAGTTAGCTTGGGATGGTGAAAAATAATCTACCCAAAGAACTATGGGAAGAAGTGATGCTTGTGAAGGATAAATTCAAGAAAAGAAACAAAACATTCTATCAAGGGATGTGTTATTTACAACTGTAGTGCATATATTGCAAGAAAGGAACAGAAAAGAGATTACTAGCAAAGTTTATACGAAGTTCAAGGTACAAGTTCAGATAACATTTTTAAGACTAGATTCAAAGTACATGTTTCACACGTGAAAAGAAGTATCGGGTGTTAATTACTAAACAAAATTGGGAAGTGAAGAAGAAGGCTACTAGAATACCGTTCGAATATAAGTGCAATTCCTCTCAACCCTTCTATAACTTCGAAGTTTTAGCACAGTGGCAGGGACTTTCACATGGTATTAGTGCACCCTAGTTTGAAACTTGCTGAGTGCGTTTATTTATTTTGGAATTAAACAAAGAAAAAGAATAATAGATTTCGTTGCGCTACGCACATCCAGGTCTCGGCCCATAATGTTTGGGGCATTTATCTCATTTTTTTGGCCCATAAAAAAATGGGCACTCGGCTTTGAGGTGACGTGTTAGAATAAAAGTGCAATTTCTCACAACCCTTCCAACTTCGAAGTTTTTGGCCAGTGGCAGGGATTTTCACAAATACCAAGGCCAATTCATGTTTTCTCTCACTTGATTGAATGACTTTACAAAATGTTTGTCTATAGATAGATAGATGATTGTGATTTATGACTATCAACTACGTGTCCACATGAATCCGCCTACTGGAGTAACAAGATAGAGATGTTAGAACTATTTGTCGGCCGCTGGCCTGCAACTGGAAACTGAAAGAAATATACTAATATCTTATCAAATTGGGAAGTGCAGCCACTTGTGTTTTGGAAATTAGCTGGAGGGAAAGCTCATTTCCCAGTCATTTTTGGTGTTCTTGTGCATAGTAATGATTTAATTAATTATGCTACTCATAAGGAAGAAGTCAACCATCTTTCTTTTTTCTCCTTTCCTTCTCTTTTCCTAGCTTCAAGTAAAATTATAGGAAATTGAATCGACTTTCCAACTATTCTAAAGCATTGTCAAACATAAACCTTACCCTATTACCGAGTAGTCTCTGCTTCTGATTCATGTCTTTCTGACGAACCTACAAAATTTGACATAATATTTAAATGCCAAAACAAACACTGGCCAAATCTTCTTGAAGAACATATGTAAAGAGCAGTAAAAGCATTTAAACCAACGAAAGGTCTCTGGATTAGACAAAACAAAGAGTGAGATGTGCTCTGAATTGCTCAGGAATTCAAGAATTAGTGAATGCTTAAGGGTGATGTTTATACTAATAAAGGAATAACTGTTCCTACTTCCTGTCTATGAACGCATATAGCAGATTAGAAATTCCCTGGGGCATGAAGGAGGTTAGGAGAGATAGTTGGCACACATTATTGCTACAGCATCTTACTTTCACTACAGTTTATATCTTCAAGGCTGAAGTAACATTATCTATGAAGAATGCTTGGTTTTTGGTATAGTATTTTGCAGGGCTGGTCCTGAGATTTATAGGGCCTTGTGCGGAAATTAAAATAAATTGGGCATTCTTTACATATTCTAATACTAATTTTATTTTATTCTGATTTTGACGTCATCTATATACATTTATATACATTAATATATTATATGAATTCAATTGAAAAATGAGTAGGGTAACATTCTATATCTTTAAAATTTTATATGAATTCATTTGAAAAATATCTTGAAAGTTGCAAAACCTTTTAGTATCTTCAAAAATTTTCCGTCTCTCTAAAACTCCAGCAATTAGTAGGAATTCCATAAGAAAACCTTACCAAAAAAAAAAAAAAAAAAAATCAACAAAACATCAAAATCAGTAGTTTCGATGCTGGTAAGAAATACATAATATACTACACTTACATCTTGTATGTTGAATAGCTGGCTGATCAACATCCTAACCATCACAAGACTCTTTCATTTATCTTGGAAACCGAGAAATCCAACAACAACAAAATGTATCATTTAAAAATTGCTTAATGTTAGCACTATAAAAGCTTGAAATTGAGTGAGAAGAAAAATAGAGCACCAAATTTGCAAAAGAAAATATTTTTTCACTAAAAAATAAGAGAGAACTTGAAATTAATGACATAAAATTGTGTATAAAGGATGAAGGAGGATTTGGAAGTTAGTTTTCTTTCTAAATTGTTGATGGAGAAGAAAGAATAAGAAAAGACATGAAGATGAGAGTAGAATGACTGGAGAAGTAGAATATGTTTTTTTTCCTTTTTGGATTCCTATACAAATTAATCAATTTGTTATAAATTAGGAAACTAGAATAAAAAAGTCCTAATAAATTATGTTTTTTTAATGGTAAATTAGGAAGCATATTTGGCTAAAAACTCTTGATCTTCCTATTAGAATAAAAAGTCCTAATTACTAGAATAGAAACTCCATTAATACATGATTAAAAAAAAAACTTCACTTATATAGTCAATCTCAACAATTAACGAAGAAACATATAAATCAATAAAGAACTTTCTACGAAAATAGATATATATATATATATATAAATTGTCAACAACAGGAATCGAACCTGCACTTCGCCCAACCGATTTCAAGTTGGCATCCTTAACCACTGAGGCATAGCAACTTTTGTGCAATCTACCTAATCACAAGAATAATTAACGTGAGCCTGATCTCCTTGGGGGCCTCCTGCTCAGTGGGCCCTGTGAGGTCGCACAGGCCCAGGGCCAGCCCTAAACTGCCAGTTTTCCTAAACCTATCTCAGCACACAGCCACAAAAGAACTCTTCCTTCATTCTCTGATCTTAAGGTGAAAGGTGATGTTCAGACATACATTAAACTACTCTTAAGAACAGCAACACTTGCTTAACTCATCAAAGAAAACCACTCATTGAACATCATCTCTGACAAGTATGTTGCTGCACTCATTTACTATAAATAAAATCATCCCTGACATCTCCTAGTCTTATCTGAAAACAACTTCTGTTTTAATGAGTTTATGACAACAAAATACTTGGATCTGATGTTAGAAAGTTAATAAACTTTTATTAGACTCAGTACTATGCAACTAAAAGAACTGCTATGAGTTTACTTTATGGGGTTTTAGATATAATTTGGGAATAATTTAATGATTTGTACTAGAATGAAATATTCCTTGAACCGTATCAAATAAGTTGTAATCATAAATTCAAAACTAGAAAATCCTTTTTACGGGCGTCCATGTTTTGACTTGTTGAGAATAGAATGGATCAAGTGGAAAGAGTATGTGTTTAGATGAACAACTGGAAATGTGGACGGGGATTTAAATTTGACTCTTGTTTTATATCCATGATGAAAAATGGATAGGAAATGATTGTTGCATTAGTAAGAAGTTCTATTAATCAGAAATATCTTAAGATCAAAGGGTAAAGATTTATTAATAAGACAAGCATCATAAATTATTGTCTCATATTCTTTGCAGTTTGTATTTTGTGGAAGTCTACTAAGTATAGAATTTATAATCTATTTCATGTCAACCGATAACAGTTGAAACCTTATTTCTTAAAAGTTTAACTAGTGTTAAAGTTAGAATAATTCCTCTAATGTGCACATGCAAATTGAGAATGGATTTTGTCATTGGTTAGGTTTACACCGTAGGGATGAATGTGAACCCTATAGCAACCATATCCCTCTATACAAAAGATTGGAGCTCTTGATACATGAAAGCTAACAAAAACATTGACAAGATGTAGAAACAATAGCCCAATCAAGTGAAAGAGAGACATAAACACAAGCACAATTTTGGCGACTTATAAGCACCATGTACATACCAACATAAATACACACACTAGTAGTATAACAACATATCACATACTACATATATCTCAATAGTTCACACATAGTATAACTTCATATAAGGAATACGATAGCATTTTAAAGTTAAGAAAGCTAATGCATCTCAAATCTCATACCAATACATGTTTCAAATTCGTTAAAGCTTTACCCAAGCTACTATAGTCTTTACTGTATGAAATATGATAAACGTAAATGTATATCTCAATATGGGATGAATTTATCCAAGCAACTCATTTGGAGTTCACTATAACTTAAATATAGTTTTTGGTGTATTTATAGAACTGTTTCAAAATTAGTCCAAGAAGTATCCAGAATAAAAGATAAGTCCTCTTTAAATTAGAGACATACGAGATCTGTCTGACACAAGCAGTTTTGATGCTTGACGACACATGCGTAATGCATGTACAACTTCATGATAGAAATGTCAGTAATAGATAGTAATAGGTAGCAGGCAAAGGTCTGATTAAGGATCTCGGATCTCTAGTTCGGCCTTCTATTGATCATACCATTACTGAAGTTAGGAATATATCACCAATTCTTCATCACCAGACTTACAATCGGATGTTCTACTTGGTACAAGATTTGCATCTTAAGTTGTGCTCCAAAATAACCCCTTTCACAGAAAATGTGTTGGATGAAAATGATCTCATCTAATCTTCAGAAGCATCTTTCCATCCCTTATTTTGCCCAAATCCATTTTTATTATTGTGTTGTACTTTCAATTGTGGTTTCATTAAGGTTAATTTTGCACGTCTGCTAAATATAATGTCCGGCTAAACATGTACTAAGGAATTCCACCTTGTATAATCGTTTTGAAACCCTCCAAAACAAAAAACCAGTTAACCCCTAAACCTTTAGCCTTTGACCCTTATCTTCTAAGTGAATCATGTAGTTGTGTCTTATACGTATTATACATCAATAATCATATGGCAATTGCCTAAGAATAAAAGACAAAATGGAGACATATCGGCTTTAAACAGAAAAGATGTGGACCAGACATATTAAGATAAAAACTTAATATAGTATAGTACTACAAGCCAAAACCCGGTAGAGGGTCGCATATCTTGGAGCCTTACTAGTTTTTTTTAAAAAAAATTACCCCAATATGAAATGCTAGAGGCAACTCCAAGAGGTATTATATACAACACACCATTTTAATATGCATATCCGCATGTGGGATTTAATTCACTTTCACTTGAGATATAAGATACTCCTGTCCAAGGATTCTTATCCTTGCCTACTAAACACAAAACTTCCACCAAATGTTGAGGGAGGTGGTCCCTGTCAAATAGTTACCAGGAATGGCAACATAGCTCCTGAGGCCTGAGGAACTTAGTTCCCAAAGTTCTAGCTCATGCAAACTCTACTACCATTTGCAACACTTTGAGCCAAGACTTGTTAGGCGGTCACTCATCCCAGTGCCTACATAGTTTGTAACATAACCCCCTCAACAAATATTAGCTACTATTCATTCTTCAATTTACTGAAAACACTATACACCATCTTAGTACATATCTCATATGGCATTGTGCACTATCACTTGGGTGCTAAATTTAACACTACTCATTGCCTTTGCTCCATAATAAGTATAAACCACTTCTCTAAAACCTCTGAAAATTTCTTAGATTTAGTTCTGCAGTTCAATGACAAAGTACAACTGGTTTTGGAGAAACAAGCCCAATCCATGTTTGCATTCACAACTCATAGCCTATGAAGCACGGACACGGGGCTATATCTCTCTCATATCAACTGCAGTGTTGCTCTTTCACCTTCTTGGTATCTTCATCTGACACACCGTGGTACATTATCCTCTTTGTTAGGTTATTTGACTAACTAGATTATTTTAGCAAAAGCAAAGTATAATAGCATCAATTAACAAGAAAATGACGGGCATAAAGCCAATTGAACCTATCATATATGGTTGTCTCTGTGTTTGCTACAATTCGAGATCGGGAGCGGGAGCGGGTTTTTTTTTCCAAATATTTGAATCGGGATCAATATCGGTCATATTGGATCAGTGTATCGGGCTTTTTATATATCTTGATTGGGCATTTTTTTTAAAATTAAATTTATTTATCTAATATGTTTCTCTAATTAAATTACTTTTAAAAATTAATAATAATTTTTAAAAAATGAATTGATGAATTTAAATAATTCTTTTGACACATTTAATTTTTCCAATTACAGACTTGAACATTTTAATTAGTTTTCGAGAATTATTAATGTAGAATAAAACTAAAACAATAGAAATAAGTAAACCAAATAATACAAATTTTATTTACATACAATGAAAAAACAGAATATAAGCTAGACATGAAGTGATGTTAATTACACAATTACAACTTCATTGCTTGGATAAAACAATCCACGTGAAGAAAATTCGAATATTGAAATTTTTTAATCATAGGATCGGTGGTTTGGGGTCGGGTTCGGGCCGATCAGTTCGATCAAATTGCGAACTTGGCCGATCCCGAATTATCTCGCCGATCCCGAGATTTAAGGGTTATATCGGATCGGCCCCTTGAAAAACGATCCAGATCGGAATCAGACGATCTTCAAAACCATGACTCAACTAGAGAAATTAAGATTGTATAAGAAAAACAGTCGAATTCCTAATAAAGTTTATAATGTGATTTCAGAGTCCACAATCAAGATTTGTTAAAGAACATAAACCAATGGATATCATCTAGAGTACCAAAATATAATACTTTAAGCCTACTTTTAATAGGCTTGAGATAATGCATGCAATGATTAGACACCTGCATAAATTTAATAATTTGATATGTAAATGGAGAACCGGGAATCCACCAGCTGACCTGCTCAATAAACATATATATTGACGAAGGGCTGGGCTTTGTACAGAGGAGAAGGAGTGCAATATTGACGGCAAGTGCAAAAGGATGCCTCCACCCAACTAGCACTGTTAGAATAAGAACAATGGGCAGTTCAAATTTCCTAGCTAAAAACCAGAAGGTATTCAGATCATCCTTCAAAAATCCTGATGGCTCGCAGTAGTCAGCATCACAATCTGCAATGCCAAAATCACTGACACTATATGTAAACAAACTCTCCGCATATACTCAGGACACTACATAAGTTACTCTAAACATTCATTTGGCTAAAATTGCAGTTTACCGTTCATAGCATATGCAACAGTTGACTGGTTATAGATCATTCCAGCTGCAGCAGACAACCCAAGGAAGCTTCCAGCAAATAATTTTCTTCCTAACAAAATGTATACAGTGAAAGATTAGATATTTGCTTTTAAAAAATCAATAATTACCTCTAATATTCATTTTCTGATTTCACATTAATAAACTCAAAAATTGGGAGATGTATAGGCAAATCTCTTTATGGTTTCGTTTCCGTGTAATATCTCTACAATAAATACAATACCTCTTTAAAAGGAGTGTCAATATTTAGCTGACCAAAACAAAAAACAAAAATATCAACAAGCATTCTCGAATAGCTAGAATTGGAAACAAACTTGAGTTTCCGAAATCTTATTTATGAAATCACCATGATATACGCACATATACATATATAATTTTTATAAATACTAAACTACAATAATGCGCTCATCTAAATAAGAGCTAGTATTTAAGATAAAGTGTCTGGATTTCAACGCATCTTTATTGGGGTAGGCTACAAAGCATATTGTACATAAGTGTTTTCAGCATATATGGAATAACATACTGCACAATCTCTAATTAAAAGCAAGGAAAACATATAAGGACCTGCCTGATGAGTTCAGATTGTGCAAAAGTGTTCTCTGCATGCCAGAAATGAACTCGAATTTGGATGCATAAATTGGTAATATAGGCTCAAAGTTCTTGGCACAACTCTTTAGCAATCCCAGACTTCTCGAAACTGCAAAAGCCACGGAGCACATGAGAATAAGAAATATGTCGTCGTTTATATAAATGAAGAGAATATGATTTAAAAAATCACAAAAAACAATGGTGTAAAATAGATAAAAGTGATTGTTAGTCTCAGCTCAAAATGATCCTGAACAACAAAGTTGGCTGTTAGGGACATTCTAGAATATGCATTATATGAAGAATTCATATTAAAGCGTGACTGATTTTTTGAGGACTGTATGAATAAGAACGATGAATTTAAAATATGTTTGCGTACATTAAACTTCCCTAATTAAATCTCATGCTCAGTTGAGCCGGCCCTGAGTTCCCGGGGCCCGAGGCAAAAGACCCAAATAATTATTTTTTGGGGCCCTAATAACAATATAATTTTTTACGTGCAAAATACATGTCTGTATTTACAAGGAAAATACAAATTTGGGGCCCCTAAAATTGCAAAAAAAAAAAATGGGGGTCTGAGGCGGCCGCCTCACCTGCCTCAAGGTGGGGGCCGGCCTTGATGCTCAGAGGTGCGACTCCCTTTCTGATGCCTCAAGTATGTAGCATATCAGCTATAAGTTAACGTAACTAGCTTTATAAGCACATGTGAAGCACATCTTATAGGACAGTTAGTAAACAACTAAAATAACGTGCATCGAATATGCTGGTCAGCTATTTGGGTTCTAATCGGAGAGATAAAACTTATTTATACTACTATCTTTATCTAGTTCAAGGGGTGAGCTTATTCTAGACAAAAACCAACCGGAAACAAAAACTTTGTTTGGGTTCAGTTATAAACATATCAGATCAAGTTCTGATTATGGGTTCTGGGTACCAAAGACTTCAGTTAGATATCGGGTTCGGTCCGTTCGGAGACGGTTCTGGTTTGGTTCATTTCCTGCATAGTACTTCACCTTCATAACACGTTCAACAAAAGTCATCCAAGATTGTAACTTTCATACTCCAGGGTTTAGGGCTATATAGTATTATGGCAAAATCGATATGGAAATTTAAGATACAACTGAATCAGGTATCCTACAACTAGTAATAATTGATAAACATCACAGAAATTGAATAGATGATTAAATAGGGATTAACTGATTCATACAAAGAGGGGACTTAGGGTTTAGTAATGATGAAGAAAAATTGGAAGAGAAGGCGAACCTGGAGTAGTAGAGGAGGACAGAGAAGTTCGAATGGGCGATATGAAGCTTCTTAGCCTCAACGCCATTTCCTTCTTCTTCTTCAATCTCCCCTTCTAAATTTTTTATTTTTTAGAAGATATATGAAAAGCAATATTGATTTTAGGGCTGTTTTCTTGTCCCTTGTCCAATACATTTACAGTTTTTTTTTTTTTTTCCTTTTCTTTCTTCTCAGTTCTCACCCGACTAAACTACAAAATAATTAAAATATACTAGTATTATACACATGTTGTGCACGTGGAAAAAAATTTGGGAGGAATGAAAAGGACAAAAAAAAAATTACCTACACGTGCGTTGCACGGATTGGGTTAAGGACAAAGGCATTCTCCCATTATAGTAGTAGAGAAGAGATATATAGTTTAGCTAAAATTGAGTATTAAAGTTAATGTTTAAAATTCTCCTCCACCCTATCTTATTATGGCAAGTCTAATGGTTGTAATGTTTTATGTGTCCCATTTCATACATGAAAAGTTCCCATCCTATTTTTTTTTCTTCTAATAGTACTAGGGCTGGCCAGCCCTGAGTTTATTGTGGCTAGAGACGAACTCCCGAAATGGAGCCCCCACACATAATTTATTTTTTAAAAAGGTCAAAAACAGTTGAGTTTTTTTTTCTACAATTCTTAAAAACCGATAAATATGAAGAAATAGATAGAGATTTAGGGATTTGAAAAAGAAAAAATTCTTCATACAAACTCATGCCCAGCTAAAATAAGCTGGTCCAAGTATTAATTTTTAAAACAAAAAACCCAAAAAATTAAATTTGGGGACCCCCAAAAAAATTTACATGCAAAATACGTATATATAACTACTAGGAAAACAATACTAGAAAAATATCCACACAAAAAAAAAATACTAGGAAAACAAAATTGGCAGCCCTACGCAAAATTTGGGGGGCCCAAGGCGACCACCTCCTCGGCCTCCACTAGGGAGCTAGCCCTAAATAGGACAAATCTTTCCACTTGGAAGGTCATTATCCTATCAGCAAATAAAAAAAATCTTTGTACGCAGAAAATATTTTTTTTTTGTACTTTTATATTTTTTTTAAATATCAATTTCAATTGCCACCGATAAATTTTATAATGTACACGTATTTTGTACGTATTGTTAAAAAAATATATCATTAAATAAACTCGAATTAAACAAATTGCATGCATTATTTTCACTAAGGGGTTACATAACCATCTTGAAACTGAGGATAATAAACCTCATCTCCATCATTTTCATTGTAGTCGTAGGCACTGTCGTGACTACTACTGTCATCCAAATGACCACGACCACGAATTATTTTTCAATGTTATTCCTTACCAAATGTGGCCTTATCGGGGTCATTACAGTGGTGTCATACATCATTACTCGATCGTCTCTTGCTTGATTCTCTCTTTGCTTTTATCTCCTCTGCTTTGCCTTCTCCTGTTGTATCGTCTTAGCAACCAAGTCATTGGCCCTTTTCATATGTCCAGCTAATTGTTTAATTGCCCCTGCAATTTGACTATTCTCACCCAATAAACCTTCACTTTCTTTTGCGTAGCCACTTTTTTAGCCTTCCTTCATGAAGGTCTTGCATAAGTGGGTGTCGGCAATGGTACATGATCGTCGTCGAAAGTCAAATATACGGGAGTTGCTTTCGTCGGAGTTGCTCCAACTAAAAACTGTTGACTTTTTCCAAATCCTATTTCAACTGGATATTTGAATTTGTCTACAACGTGGATTATGTCCCAATAAGCATCTGAGTTCCAATCTTTACATATATGATTTTGTACCACGACTCGACATCTACAATCTAACAAAGCATACAAAAAACCTAATCGCAAAATTATTATTAAGACATTGATAAGATTGAATAATTTTGCTTCTTTTTTTTTACCTCATATAAATAAGTTTGGCCACTCTTAGTTGTCCTTCGAACACGCATCAAAGTTTCATGCCACTTCGTTAGCCTCGAGACAAGATTCTTCTCCACCTACTATCAAATCAAACAGTGGGACGGATTTTTTCAGATGACCCTCTCATATTTATGCATATCTTGATCTAATGCGCTCGTAGAATTTCCTCTTAGGTTGTTAGGAACCAGTTTCACCGTCAATAGTGACTTTTACTTAAGTTTTGCACATAGTTTTTTATTCATCGTAACTCCATATTGTACCTCCTCCCATTTTTTAAAAATAAATATTTGTAAAATTTCTTTGAATTTTTAATGTAAATTAGAAATATTTTTAAATTTCTTATTTGGATGAAGAAATGGAAGAAGAATTGTTAAGAACCTGGCAAATGCGGGCTTGTATTTAAGGGGAAAATATAATATAGCCGTTGGGAATTTTTAAAAAATAGAAATTAACCCTAGTCTAGCCATTGAGGGGAATATATATATATATATATATATATATATATATATATATATATATATAGGCTTTTTGCTCATTGAAAACGGATCCGTTTTCAATGGGATGGAAAACAGCGTTCTCCACCGTCCAATCAATCTTGACCTTGATCAGCGGATCAGATCAAGATCCACTTAACTCTCCCACTAACGTTCCCAAAAGCGGAGGGGTATTTTCGTCACTTCACGCCAAAAAATATTTGGGACTTAGCATTTTTTTGGCGTAGAGTTTTTTTTTTGTCGAAAAATTCACTTAGGCTGTTGTTTCCAACAACTGCCTAGGTTGTTTGAATTTTATTTTTTGAAAAAAAATTGTACTCTAGGTTGGTTTTTTTATAAAAAATTTCAACTTAGGCCGTTGTATGGAACAACGGCTTAACTATGTACAAGTGTTTTTCCAAACACTTGTACATACTCAGATCTTCATCTCCCTCACAACTCTCTCTCGCTAGTTGAGCTCAAACACTTGTACATAGTCAGATCTTCATCTCCCTCACAACTCTCTCTCGCTAGTTGAGCTCGATAAACCCAATTTCCCAACCGGAGCTGTCTCTCTATCGAACTGAAAACCCTACCTCTCTCTTGATCGTTGCTTTTCACCGAATCTCTCCCTATTCTCAGTCTCTAGACCTCTTCCTTTGAAGATCCCAATTACAAATAAACCCTAACCCATATGAAATCTATCCAACCCTAAAACCCTAATCCCCCTAAATTAGCCAAACCCTACTCCCCTTCCTTTCTCTACAGCAGCAACTTTGCGGCCTCCTGAACAGCCTCATTGTTGAAGGTACTAATTTGTTCCCACTTGAGTAGTTCTAACTAGGCTAATTGATTGGAAATTTTTCACCTATGTTTGAGTGTACAATTGCTATATCATGCGTAGGTTTTTATAGAGTAGGTAATTCTAGTTTAATTGGGAAAGTAGATGTTATATTAGTTGTTATTGTTTGTTGTTCAATGTTAGTAATAGCGTTCAAAGCGAAAAAAATTTATGCAACTTTGCGAGTACGTCGGACACGCTATACACAACCCAACGCAATTCGTAGAAGTGTGTTCGGATTCACGGTTTGAAGTGTACGGCCGTATATCGCTTTCAATTCATTCCCGTGAGCGAAAGCGATACATCGGCGTATTTTGCAATTCGTGAGTCGAAACTGACCTCTACAAATTTGGTTGGCTCATGTGTTTTGCCGCCATCCCACTCCCAAAGTTTAGGAATTTTTTGATCTCGTTTGCGCGGATTTGTACCGATATCAAACAACAACCTTAGTTCAAGAATGAGGGGAATGCGAGCGAGACACGACCTTATCTTGCAAACCGTGGATCGGAACTTACTCATAGAACTTCCGTTACCTTGTGCGCGGCAAGCCAAATCCAATAGAAGAGTTTTGTATTTATATGACGTCGTTTTCGACGTGTTGTCACTTATTTTGCTTTGTATGTATATATATCTCAATCGTTTGTTAACAAGCTGTTATATATATAATGTGTTATTAATTGACTAATAATATATTTTTATCCTAGATGAACAATGATACGGAGAGTTCTGCTGCCGGCGACAATTTTGTGCGGGTAGAACCAATCACTGATTCCATGCCGATAGTCGAAGACCATCTGAAACCAAAGTTAGGTATGACATTCCCCACTTTAGTTGAGGCCGAGAATTTTTATTCTTCATATGCCCGTTATGGAGGTTTTGCAATGCGTAGGGGTGGAAATAAATTAAAGGGGGGAATGGAAGTAGATAAGTCATATATTTGTAATAAAGCTGGATCGTCGCCGGGTCAACAGAGTGATGGTAGATGGGGAACAACCTGTAGAACGGGTTGTAAGGCTTGCGTTCGTGTAAAATTGAACGAAGCAAGTAATACGTGGGTGGTGTATTCATTTCGCGAAGAACACAATCACGAATTCACCTTACCCGGTAGAAGACACCTTTTGCCCCGGAACATGTCCATGTCAAATACGGACAAAAGGATAATAGATAAAATGAACCAAGCTAATATCCAAATATGTCAACAAATACTCTTCTTCGAAAGTGCTAGCGGTGGTCACGATCAAGTAGGATTCACAGAAAAAGATGTTAGAAATTTATTTAGAGATTCGCAAGAAGCATTGAAAGGACAAGATTCTACAATGCTAATTGATTTTTTCGAATCTAAGAAACAGACGGATCCTTCATTTTTTTATGACATTCAAGTCGATCCCGAATGGCGGTTGTCACATTGTATGTGGGTAGATGGTATTTGTAGGATGAATCATGAAGAATTTGGCGATGCAGTTTGCTTTGATGGCACGTACAATACGAACCGTTACGGAATGTTATTTGTTCCGTTTGTTGGAGTGAATCAACATTGGCAATCGACTTTCTTAGGAGGTGGGTTCATTCCAAATGAGACAGCCTCTTCGTTTGAATGGTTCTTTGAAAAGTGGTTAGGGGTTATGAATCGTGCTTCATCCGGTATTGTCACCGATCAAGACCGTGGGATCGCCGCCGCATTCAAGAAAGTTTTCCCCCAGACTCGGCATCGTTTTTGTATTTGGCACATTCTGGATAAGTTACCCCATGAGGTTCGTCTTTCGACCGATGTCGACAAGTTTAGGGAGTCCTTGAAGAATGTAATATACAATTCCGAATATGTACATGAATTTGTAGAAAAGTGGAATATTTTGATTTCGCAATATGGATTAGAGAGTAACAAATGGTTGAACGATATATTTGATATCCGTGAAAGTTGGGCACCCATCTATGCTAAAGATTCTTTTTGGGCCGGCATGTTGAGTAACCAATGGGTTGAGTCCGCACATTCTGCCCTGAAGCATCATACAGAAAAAAAATATTCCCTGCATGAATTTTCCGTCATCTTCGACCGTTTTTTGGGAAGGCAAAGACACGATGAATTGAAAGAAAATCATCGTAACCGTGAGAAGTGACCGAAGTTGAAGAGCAAATGGGCTTTGGAGGCACAAATGGCAAAAACATATACTTTGAAAATATTTTACAAATTCCAAGATGAAGTCACAGAAAGCTTTATGTACAATGTGACATTTGTTGCCGATCTTGAGACATCGGATAGTTCAACCGTCCATGTGATACTCTATGGAGAATCAGAACAGGCTCGCCTTCTTCAATTATGCAAAATCAATGGAATTATTACATGTGCATGTCACTTGTTCAAATTCGTTGCCATTCCTTGCAGGCATATTTTAGCTGTACTTCGTTTCTGCCATCACACATCCCTCCCGGATATATATATTAAAAGAAGATGGACTAGGGATGTGATGAGAAGAAGTTATACATCAGTTCCAACCGAACCCAATACCGACAATTTTGCTTCTCAATATCGGTAATTACAAGTTGAAACCGTCGCTCGTTCCATTCTGCAACTTGAACACGATGGAAATCTGCCCAATCATGAGTAGGCATGCGACCGGTACCCCTCACGGCGTGTAACTCATGATCGTATAGGTTTTTGCAGCTTGGGGGACTATCCTGTTGAAGACCGAACTGACGAAGGACTCTCTCCGGTCGCGGATGCTCCACTATACCGAAGTTGATGAGTAGAGCCATCGTCAGCCATAACTGTGACCCGGTGGTGCACATCGGCGGTAGTCTTTCCACCCGCTCGGGTGTATACGGCACCCATATCACGAACTCTTCACGTAGTTGGTCGAGCTCATCTCTGTAGTACGTTATTACACCCTTGGGGTTATCTTTGTAACTCGACTACCAGCCCAATATACCCTTAACGGTACTAACATAGCAGGATTTTCTGTTTGGGCCATCCAACCGACCGCCGGTCTCCTAATGCGGGGACGACCCAAGTGCAGTCGCTCCCATGACCAAATCTGTAACAAAACCATCGGTCCGGTCATCTCCGTCCCATCTAGCGCTACATGACACAACGCCCTATATAGCGTTGCCAACGCGCAGCTTCTCCAGCTGTACCGGCCAGCTAAGCCTAGGTCGGCGAGCAATCGTAGGTACATGAGGTGCACCGTATCGCCGGATGAATTAGGCAAGAGAACTCCTCTGATCACCGTTAGAATGTAGGCTCTGGTGTAAGACTGTAGATAGTTGTCGGGCGATGCATTGGTCAGCGTCCCATCAAAATGTCCCTTCAACCAAGATAGTCGGATTGATTGTTCTTGGAAAATGTCATCATCTTCCACGGCCGCCTCATCACACTCTGTACCGAGCAGTTCATTGCACATTTCTATTTTATCAAAGTTAATATTACCCGTCACGGCCAACCCATCTATTGGAAGACCGGATATCATCGCTATATCCTGTAGCGACACCGTCATCTCTCCGACCGGTAGATGGAACGTGTGCGACTCTGGCCTCCAGCGCTCCACGAGTGCCGAGAGATGTGCTCGGTCGAGTTTAACATTCCCCATCATGCTGATTCCATAGAAACCGACCGCTACTAGGTACTCGACAATACGTGGATGCACCTTCATGGTCTCGTAGGTGCAGAAATTACACCTCCGTGTCGTCCCACCCTACACTGCCGTGGATCTGTGGCGATCTTGCAAGGTCAGTTCGCCGGGATATATTGGTCCTGGACCACGACGTCATATCATCGAAGAGGATGCACCAACCTACACGAACCAAAAAACATAATTATTATTAGTCTAAAATCAATATCACTAAATACAAAATTATGGACAATACAAATTAATAGTTCTCACATTCTCTGTGGAATGTTCTCCCCATGCTTCCTGGGATGTCCTTCCCCTTCCGGTTTTTCTCGTTCTAGCCATTTCTCAGTAACAAAGTTCGCATATATGAAACTAATTACTCGCCGAAAATTAGCAATCACAAACCAACGAGATGCAAAAATTTCAAAAGTTCGCTTATACGCATCAAAACAACACAAACGAGATGCCAAAATTCCTAAATTTCGCCGTCAACTAGGGCACACCAAACACAAGCCAACGTAACTTGTAGAAGTGAGTTCCGACCCACAGGTTGAAATATACGCCCGTGTATCACTTTCACTCTTTAAAAAAGAGCGGGAAGCGATACATTGACGTATCTCGCAAACCGTGGGTCGGAACTCGCAAATACAAGTTCCGTTGCATTGTGAATGGTTAGCCCAACCTACGTGCACCGTTTCGTATTTTTTGGACTTCGTTTAAGCATTTTTGTATTGAGACCGTACTAAAAAAATTTCGAGGTAAATTGAAGTTTTTTATATATGCGTCAAAACAACACAAACGAGATGCAAAAATCTCTAAATTTCGCCGTCAACTAGGGCACACCAAACACAAGCCAACGCATCTTGTAGAAGTGAGTTCTGACAAACGGTTTGAAATATATGCCCGTGTTACACTTTCACTCTTTAAAAAAGAGGGGGAAGCGATACATTAACGTATCTCGCAAACCGTGGATCGGAACTCGCAAATATAAGTTCCGTTGCGTTGTGAATGTTTAGCCCAACCTACGTGCACCGTTTCGTATTTTTTGGACTTCGTTTAACCATTTTTGTATTGAGACCGTACTAAAAAAAATTCGAGGTAGATTGAAGTTTTTTCATATACGCATCAAAACAACACAAACGAGATGCAAAAATTTTTAAATTTCGTCGTCAACTAGGGCACACCAAACACAAGCCAACGCAACTTGTAGAATTGAGTTCCGACCCACGGTTTGAAATATACGCCCGTGTATCACTTTCACTCTTTAAAAAAGAGCGGGAAGCGATACATTGATGTATCTCACAAACCGTGGGTCCGAACTCGCAAATACAAGTTCCGTTGCGTTGTGAATGGTTAGCCCAACCTACGTGCACCGTTTCGTATTTTCTGGACTTCGTTTAAGCATTTTTGTATTGAGACCGTACTAAAAAAAATTCGAGGTAGATTGAAGTTTTTTTATATACGCGTCAAAACAACACAAACGAGATGCAAAAATTCCAAAATTTCGCCGTCAACTAAGGCACACCAAACATAAGCCAACGCAACTTGTAGAAGTGAGTTCCGACCCGCGGTTTGAAATATACGCCCGTGTATCACTTTCACTCTTTAAAAAAGAGCGGGAAGCGATACATTGACGTATCTCACAAACCGTGGGTCAGAACTCGCAAATACAAGTTCCGTTGCATTGTGAATGGTTAGCCCAACCTACATGCACCGTTTCGTATTTTCTGGACTTCGTTTAAGCATTTTTGTATTGAGACCGTACTAAAAAAAATTCGAGGTAGATTGAAGTTTTTTTATATACGCGTCAAAACAACACAAACAAGATGCAAAAATTCCAAAATTTTGCCGTCAACTAGGGCACACCAAACACAAGCCAACGCAACTTGTAGAAGTGAGTTCCGACCCACGGTTTGAAATATACGCCCGTGTATCACTTTCACTCTTTAAAAAAGAACGGGAAGCGATACATTGACGTATCTCGCAAACCGTGGGTCGGAACTTTCAAATACAAGTTTCGTTGCGTTGTGAATGGTTAGCCCAACCTACGTGCACCGTTTCGTGTTTTTTGGACTTCGTTTAAGTATTTTTTGTATTGAGACCGTACGAAAAAAATTTGAGGTAGATTGAAGTTTTTTCATATACGCGTCAAAACAACATAAACGAGATGCAAAAATTCCAAAATTTGGCCGTTGGGTCGGGCTCCCCGCCCACAAGCCAACGCAACTTGTACATGGGACGACCCACGGTTTGAAAGATACGGCCGTGTAACATTTTCACTATTGAAAACTGAGCGGAAAGCAATACATTGACGTATCTCGCAAACTGCGGGTCGGAACTCGCATGTACAGGTTGGTATGACTTGTGAGTGGCGAGACCAACCTACTCGCACAGTTTCATTTTATTTGGACTTCGTTTAAGCAATTTTCTATACATAACGTATTCCACAAATTCCGAGGTGGATTAAAGGTTTTTTATGTACGCGTCAAAACAATAAAAAAGAGAAGGAAAAATTCCTAAATTTGGGCGTCAACTCTGGCACACCAAACACAAGCCAGCGGAACTTGCAGAGGTGAGTACTGACTCTCGGTTTGAAAGATACGGCTGTGTATCACTTTATATCCGTTGTATTGAATATAAATGATAAACGGACGTATCTCACAAATCGTGAGACGGAAATCGCCTCTACAAGTTCCGTTACCTTCTATGCGGCGAGTCCGACCTACTCGTACAAATTGAATTTTTTATCTCGTTTATTTGCTTCTCCTATATTCCACCACTACAACTAACACTACATCTACGAAAATGTCAACAAAATATATACAACATACATGATTAGAGCTAATTATATACTCTCTAAATTATAGATTAGACTACTATGCATAATTCAAAAAAACCCAACTCCAAAATTGGAAAAAAATTCAATAAATTAACATAGTTCGTTATAGTAAATTGGGATTAAGTCAATACCTGGTCGAAAGAGAGAGATAGAGAGTTGGCGAAGATGTTAGAGGCGCTTCGCGCTGTTGTAGAGAAAGGAAGGGAATCTATGCTAGGGTTCGGATGATTTGAGAGTTTGGATGTTAAATTAGGGTTTGCTGTATTCGGGAGATGGAGAGAGAGATAGAGAGCTTTCCACAAGATGGGGAGTTCGAGAAGGCAAACAAATCAATGCCAAGGAGTTAGGAGAGTGAACTAGGGTTTGGGGATGGGTTTCGAGAGCTCAAGAGAAAGAGAGAGTGTGTGTGTGACGAAGACAGAATGAGGTAGATTTGGGTATGTACAAGTGTTTGGAAAAACACTTGTACATACCTAGGCCGTTGTTGGAAACAACAACCAAGGTATGTTTTTTTTTTAAAAAAAACAAGCTAGACCGTTGTTTCCAACAACGACTTAAGTGAATTTTTCGACAAAAAAACTCCACGCCAAAAAAACGCTAAGTCCCAAATGTTTTTTGGCGTAAAGTGACGAAAATACCCCTCCGCTTTTGGGAACGTTAGTGGGAGACTTAAGCGGATCTTGATCTGATCCACTAATCAAGATCAAGATCGATCGGACGGCTGAGAGGTTCATTTTCCAACCCGTTGAAAACGAACCCGTTTTCAGCTGAGAAAAAGCCATATATATATATATATATATATATATATATATATATATATATATTTCTATTATAAAAGCCACAATATAAAAAAAAATCTGTCGGGAGACGATCTTAGCCATTCATATATTGTATTGATCTAGCCGATTAATGGTTGAGATTAAATAACTTAATGGAAACGTGTATTACACGTGCAATTGGGAACGTGTATTACACGTGCAATTGCTTTCTTTCTCTTTCTGTAGAACCTAACTGCTCCAATCTTCTCTCATGATCTCTTTCAAAACCCACACCCACACCCTAACCCTAACCAATCTCGACACCCCTCCCAATCCGCCCAATCCGAAATCCCCAATCCAGTAGTAAACCTTCAATCAAGCCTTCCAACGCCTCCTCCCGTTGACTCGATCTGCGCATCGACCCAATCTCAGGCGTGCCCGCATCGACCCAATCTCAGGCGTGCCCGCATCCGACGCCTGACGCCGACAACAACCCGCGCGTCGACCCAATCTCAGGCGTGCCGGCATCCGACGCCTGACGCCGACAACAACCCGATCCCTATCTCTGTCAGTATCCTCCTTTTATTTTATTTTGTTTTTGATTGATATTGATGGGTGCATTGAGTTGAATTTTAACAAAAAGTTTTGAATTTTATGATTGCTTATGAATAACGAGAAGTCAGTTTTTGATCATATGTAGTTTGCGATGATTTAGTAAGTTTCTTGACTTGATTGAAGGTATTTTCCAATTTGTATGGAAGGGCAAATAAAGAGAGGAAGTTATTAGTTTGTTATTTGGTTGTGACTCCAATTCAGTACATGCCAAATGGGTTTTGTTAGTTTTGATTGATAGAGGTGTAATAAGAGGATTAATGAAGAGGGGAGACAAGAGTTTAGATGACAAGTAACTTAGTTGTTAGGGTTTTATGATTTGATTCATTTCATCGGTATGCTCTTGACATGGGCAAAATACAATGAACATGGAAAACCCAAAAGAGCATCTAATGGTGCTTATTAGTGATGCTGACTATTAGTTTGTTATTTGGTTGTGATTCCAATTCAGTACATGCCAATTGGGTTTCGTTAGTTTTGATTGATAGAGGGGTAATACGAGGATTAATGAAGAGGGGAGAAAAGGGATTATATGACAAGTAACTTAGTTGTTAGGGTTTTATGATTTGATTCATTTCATTGGCATGCTCTTGACATGAGCAAAATACAATGAACATGAAAAACCCAAAAGAGCATCTGAAGGTACTTATTAGTGATGCTACCAAGGTTTTTTTTTGAATAGATTTATTCACTATTTTAACAAAGAAACAAATAAATCTTGAGATAGTAAGATGCTGAAGGAATATATTGGGGTTGTTTTAAGACTATATATATTGGGGTTGTTTATATATATGAGTTTTATTCTAAACAGTAACTGTTTCTTCTTTTCGTGCAGCATCTTATGTCGCTACAGTCACTCTTTTTCCACTTTGGTCATCAACAACGAAGCCAGTAAGCCACTCTTATAATTTACATCAACTAATTTATGTTAGATAATGTTCAACGTACTGTATACTTTTATATTTGAATATTTATTTTTTTAGATTTGAATATTTGTGAAATACAAAGTAATCATATCAGCTTTTTTATTAATAATTATCATTTAGAAGGGAATATCTACAAGGAATATTAATTATCTTATCTGTTACTGTTAGCAGTTTCTACATAAGTTAAAAGTTATTACTTAAATCAAATTAGTTCTGGTATCTTGTGCGCCATCCATTATGGACTTCGATCATTACAAAAAGATAGCGTGCTACCACGAAAGTTCGCAACTTCAAAATATTAAGCAGAAGTATTATACCAAGTATGTATCTGAGAGATCCTGTGTAAATAAAAATTTAATAAGTAAAGGAGATGACAATTTTTATCCACTTCAATAATTTGTGTTTGCTTTTCATATTTCTTGGTTTAAATCTCCTCTCCTAAATGATATTGAAATTCTGATAAATCTGATGTCTTCAAAATTTTGATTCACTCTCATTTGCATATTTCCCTGGGTTTGTCTTTTCGGCATTAGGCCCATATATTATATAGTAATTATCTTTCTTTCTTATTTTTTTTTTTATTGTTCTCCATGTAGTTTAGTTTTGGTTCATCAGATCTGTCGGGTTGTGTACAATTTGAAATATAGTTCTCCTCTTTTGTGCTGGCAGGATGAAGTGGAAACAAAACCCCAACTCGCAAACAATGGTTCTAGAGAAATCCAATTGTTTTTGAAGTGGTACTATGAAAACTATGTCAAGGAAGGGCCCACTAAAAAGAAGCCGTAAGACTTGAGAGTAATTACTGTAATAAAAGATCAATTCAATATTGCCATTATATCTGTATAAATGTTAATAAATGCTATATGGTATGTATAATTTAAAATTTGTTGCAATTTTGTTCTTTTCTTGGACTTCTTAGAAACTGAATTTATTGTCATTTTAAACTTTTGAATGAAAAAAGGGAATGTGGACAATCAAAGGGCACATCTGATTTTGCTACTTTCTAATATTGACAAAGGCACAATAAGGCTGAACATAACTATCATGGGGTAATACAATCTTTTCCTTGAGATACATCTTTCATTTAGTATATTAAACATTTATATGTTCCATTTTCATATATTAAACAAATTATCGCAGGTGGATGATGATACTGTGAAGGACTTACTAGGTCAAGTTTTTAAAAATTATCGTTCATGGTGTCACTACTTGCACAGTTCGTCTAACCTCAAGTAAGCCAATCAAGTAACCAGTTCTTAGTTTACTTAATTCAGTAAAAGGGCGTAGTCGATTGTTTTTTATTTTTTTAAATTTAATTTTTTTGAAAATAATAATTTTAAATTTATAACTATTAAGATATCTTGTATTGCCAACTTGACCACATGGTGGTTCGACTCATTAAAAACAAGCGTTGTTGTTCATCGACAGATTGAAGAAGACTTGAGAGAAATACTGTATCTGGTTTAAGAGGTAAGATGGGTTGTCTCAATTCAATTTTAAAACACTACTTATTACCAAGTCAACCATTTGTTGCTTGAATGATGTATGTGTGATCTGGACGTAATTGCTTGAACTTGCTTCTTTCTCTACACCAAATAGGTTGATGATTCTCTTAGGATACCGTCAGAATCTATGACTCTTTGAGTTCAGTTTTTAGACTTTTTTTCCCTATGGACCTTGTGGTTGTTAGCAACTTTGAGCTCTGCATTGACTAATATGTATGCATCTTATGTTCACTCTTGTGATCCAAATTTCCTGCTAATTTTAGATTGTTAAAAGTGTTGTTCAGTGCTCACATTCCAAATATCTGCATTTTGTCTTAATGCTTGTATGCAGTGTTTGTTGACAGGCTTCGTTTTTTTTTTTTTTTTTTGCTTTTATAATCCATCATAATATCATATCACCGAACACTCCAAGCCAGCATATCATTAAGTGTGTTAAAATTTCTGAAGAAAATTCAAAAGCTTTTACTTTCTCAACAAGGAAAAATGAAGTCAAAAGTTACTTATCAAAAGCTTTTTCTTTGATATATCAAAATATACATATCTATCACAAACTGCATGATCACTAAAATGCAGATTTTTATTTTGAGCTTTGCATTTCCTTGTTGTAGTAACGCATGCCATTGTGATTAACACAGGATTTGACTTGAGATTGACAACTTGTATCTTTGTTGAGCCTTCTACTGGATAGACACTGGAAAATAAAACTAATAGTCGATGGGGCAAACAATACTTAATAAATCTTTGAAGATGCTTATGGTGTTTAGGATTTCTAGAATTACATAAGTCGTGGATCACAACATAATTTGACCTGATCATTTTCCCCTATTTTCCCTTAGATGACAAAAGCTATCAAGAAGATTCTGTATGTTGCTAAAATAAAAGATTCTTCTGCTTCGGCTGATGAGGTTGATCAAGCTGAAGATCTCCCAAGTATAAATTAATGTGTATGCATTAAAAAATGTGAAGTACTGTTCTGCTCATGAGTCTTAATTCATCGAGGGCACACTCGACAAACATCCCTCTCATCCCCTTTGTAAATACAACCATGTTCCACACTTTCATAGGTTTACGAATTGTTGTTGCTATCTGGGATTTGTATGTGATTAAGGTGATCAGTCAGCTGACCTTGAACAGGATCTTGCATGATCAATCTCAGGATGAATGCACATTCAACATATAAGCATCAATGCAAATAATGCACTCATTTAGGGTTTTCTTTTTTTGCTTGTAGCCGTTGGAAACGTCTCGCTCATGGAGAGTGGGAGAATGCGGCTAATGGTACTATATATGTAAGTAAAAAAGAAAAAAGAAAAAAAAACTTTGATTTTATCATGAGAAAGACCCATGGTATTTTCCCTGACTGTTTCAATTAATAAATTGCAATTTTTTTTCATTTTGCAGTGACTATCTCTGGCTCTATCAATTCATCTACTTCAAAAGAGATTCTTTGCACCTTTCAGAGCTCAAAGTGCCTCCATCAGACACGGAATCCCTCCTAGCTACACAACCTGCATCGTCTGAGCTTCCTGAGGTAGCTGCACAACCTGCATGCACTAGAGACTTCAGAGAAAATGGAAGAAAGCCTCAAAAAGAAGAAAGCAATTCATTGAGGAAAGATAAGGGTAGTATGAAGGGAGAAGAATTAAAACAGTAGGAAATCCAGAGGAGCTTATCGTCTAAAAGACTTAAAATTAAAATCTTGCCTATGAGAGACACAAAGGCAAAACCCTTCTGAAGAGTTAAGGATGCCAGAATTAGTACAAAGTTCACCAAAATCACAGGATACTGCAATTAAAGCTGCTGCAGATAGGAGCACGCAAGGGAGGCAGAAATCTTCGTGCGATCCAACAATGCTTCGTCTTACAAAGGATGTAAGTATAACTGACCTTGAAGAACTGTATTTTTATCTCTAATATTATAATTCCATAAGGGGTTGGGTATGTCTTATCCTATGCCTAGCCCACTGCAGTAGATTTCAAAGTGATGACATGTGGGGTGCATGTGAGTCAAGGTTTGTTTAGGTAACTTAAAAGGAGATATAGAAAAAAATACTAAACATGCCCAAGACTATCAATATTGATTTCGATCCATTTGCTGACTAAAAAGACCATAGCTCTAGCTAAATGAGATCACCCATTCAGGTCAAGTTTTAGTTATATGAACGAATTTTTGGTCTCATATTGGTTTATGTTTCAGGCAGCAAAAGAAAATGAGGAGTTAACCAATCAAAATAAGTTAGAGGTCACAAAGAGGAAGCTTCATGACAGATATGAGGAGATTAACGGCCTGTGTTGTTTTCTCTTCCCATGTGATTTTTTTTTTTTGGCATTTTTTATTTAAATATAGGAATTAGAGTAAAACTGAATCTTGTTAAACTATTATATGCAGCAAAGAGGCGGCGGACTGTTCAGGCGGTGAAGTTGAACGATGTGCTGAAGCAAGGCCTACACAACCAACAACAGGAAAGGAGCAACGGGTATTATCTTAAGAGATCTGTAAATATGATGTCTACATAATCTATTATAATTTTCCACTTCATGCTATTTCATCCAAGGATCTTAAAAAAAAAAAATCCCAATTGATCATTTCGGAAAGGATGAAATGCTTATAGAATTAGAGAGCAGTATACTTTATAGAACAGAAAGCTGAAGAGTTGTTGGTTTAACTATTTCAAGAAATATACAGGCATGTGCTGCAGAAACAGATTGTTTTATCCCAAAGCTGAGATGTTACTAAATAGTTGTATAATGTATAGTTCTCATCAATTTATTGGACTCTTGTTCTTTCAGAGCTTGTTTGCATTTGCACCATATGTATATATATATATCTCGGCAAATCATTGTTTTACATTGAAACTTTGAATAGTCTTAGCCGTGTACTACATGTAATTTGTTTTTACTTGGTTTTATAACATATTTGGTAGTCGTATGGATATTGTTCCATAGAATGCTATATGTTGGTCCTGTATTGTAGTAAATGATTTCTGCATTTAACGTTAGTTGGTTTTTATTAAATTGAGATTAGTGCTTTGGGAGTAGTTAGATGGGTAATGGAATAGACAGGATGGTGTTTTGTGAGTTTTTGGTGGTGTTGATGGGGGGAAGAGATGTAGTTTTCTGGTGCAGAAGTGTGGTAAGATGTAGAATTTGCGGCAAAGAGCTAAAGTATACAAGATGTAAAATTTGATAATCTCTCGCTTACAAGTTATCCGTAGGTGGTAGTAGCTCTGTAACACACCATAGGGGATTCAGAGATGTTTATACACATGAATTTAACATGGGAACAGGCTTAAGTTACTTGAGGAGGCCAAGAAACTTAACTGCCAAAAATGAATATCTGGTGTCTTCGATGAGTTAAGACTGTTAGAGAAACACCAAAAGTACTCAAAATTTTCAATTTTGTCTTACTTTGAATTGAATTAGACCAAATTTCGACCATACTCTTAGCTAATTTGCTACTCTAATAATCTCCATTTCCAAGACAATTTCTATATTGAATTAGTGGCTGATACGGAGCTTGGAAAAAAAATACTTGGCCTCCTAAAAGTGCCTTCTGTAGAAATAGTAAGAGCATGTTGTTGATTCCGGCACAGAGAGGTGGGCTAATTTGTGTTCTGTACCAGGTGAGCCTGATACAGTTCCTTGTTGGTGGTGGATTGGGTATTGTAAACGTTTGTAATGGAGGCTTGGAAGCAAGAATGAATGGCGTTGCCGACTGAACAAACTGACTAGGCTATCATTGTTTAATTATTAACTGAATATATATGGAAAAATTTGTCGTACTGCTCCACTTTTTGAAAATATTTAGCGCTCTGCCCCGCTTCCGAAAACAATTAGCGATCTGCCCCTGTTTAGAACACGTCAGCATAAACCGTTATTGGAAATAACGACATAGGTTATTTATGTGCCGTTATTGGAATATTTAAAAAAAGTGTCATGCCGTTATTTAGAGTAACGGTATAGGTTATTTTGTTTTTCAACAGTTTGTAGTCTCCATTTAGAGAAAAAATTGCAAGTGTGAAAACTTTATAACAGATGCTGTTATTTCAAATAACGACATTCTCAATACTGATGCCGTTATTTGGAATAACGACATCAGTTATAATTTTTTTATATAAAAAAGTAACTTATTATTCATCATCTTTGACGAATAAGTTTTTTTTTATAAAAAAATATAACTAATGTCGTTATTCCAAATAACGGCATCAGTTATAATTTATTTTTCTTAAACTTATTATTCATTCTCTCTGTTTCCAAACAACGGCAGGAGTTCATTTATATATAACTGATGCTGTTATCTCCAATAACGACATCAGTCATTTGAATGCCGTTATTCAGGATAACGACATTATTTATAAAAAAATTTCACACTTAGAATTTTTTAAAGTTAGAAGATTCACACTTGTAAGAGAAATATACTTATGCCGTTATTCCAAATAACGGCATGAAAAAAAATGTAAAATAGATACCGTTATTTCCAATGACGGTTTATGCTGACGTGTCCTAAACAGGGGCAGATCGCTAATTGTTTTCGGAAGTGGGGCAGAGCGTCAAATATTTTCAAAAAGTGGGGCAGTATGGCAAAATTTTCATATATATGCCGTCAGAAGATAAAGGGTTAAGGTACAATATGATTCCATAGACCAAAGCATACACTGGTTCCCATAGAAGGATTTAGATAAGAGAGAGTTTTAGTCCCATATTGGCTGGTTTGGAACATGTTGCATTGGTGTGTCTATAAGTAGCAAGGAAGGAGGTGCGACTTAAAAACATTTACTAATTTGTTTTTTTTTTAATAACTTTTTTTAATATCAGTTTATGTTTTAGATGAAGTCATGAAACTATTACGCATATAGCTCTCTCTTACATCGTTCGAATTTTGATCCATTTGTGCTTTGTTTTGAATTGAATTTTGCTAGAATTGATTAAACTTGGGTAATTGATGCTTGCTTCAAATCTGATTTCGATGAGCTTATTGTCGTTGGAGTAATTTTGAAATTCACGGTTTGCTTTTTAAGATGATTGACTTGATCGAATTTATAGTTTGAAGAATATGGATGTGCTGAATGCAAGTATGTTTAGATAAAAATTTTGCCATTTATGTGCATCAAGTCACATAATAGTAAATAAATAATTTGAAAATAAAATACAATGGAAGATGATTCCTTATATAGTACTAGATTTGCCAGTGGGCACGTGCCTTCGGCACGTCTTCAGAACGATACAACACACTAAAAGCCCTGTAAACAGTAAAACAATAATTATGTAGTTCAAGTTTGAATAGTATGACAATAATTAGTTGTAAATAAAAGTTCATGTTTCTATTAGTACATGTTGAAAAATGATTATAAATGGGGGTGTAAAATCCAACTTCTTAGAACTTTAAGAGTGGAAAATGATGAAATTTAATTGTTGAAAAGATATTTGTTATTTTCAATATAACATGTGCAATAAAAAAAATATAAAAATTCTGAAAATTTTACAAACCTAAAATTTTAAAATCTAAATTTCTAAGTAAATAAAAAAAAGGAGAGAGAGAGGGAGAGAGATAAAGAGAGAAATATGAAAAAAGTGAAGAGAGAAGAGAGAAGAAGAGATAGTAATAAAATAATGAGTTTTTTAACATTTTAGGGAGAAATTTTAGTGTTAGGGTTTGAAATTTTGGTTTTGTGAGATTAGATCTGAGACTTTGATTTGATAGCTTTCTTTGTGTTTTATTATATAGATATGTCGATAATCAAGATTCAGTCCCCGTGCATTCCATGGATCAATTGTAGTGATTTAAAATAAAGTTAACTGAATTTCTGCTTGCAGTGAAAAAATAACTATCTTTTTTTTCTTTTGGTAAAAAAAGAAATAATTAGTTGAACTCAAGAAGTTTATACTTTGATTTGATGGGGGTGTGCCAAGCCCGTGAAGTAGTGCTGTGCAACACACGGACAAGTAACGCTCTTCTTGTTGGGCCTTCCCACTACATTTAATCGTTGTGGATCAGATATGTTAAATTTATAATAACAGATATTACACTCGATGTTAGCCAGCATGCCGAGAAAGGTTATGACTTCAAAGTTCAAACGTAGTCTTTAACCGAAGCGGGACTAAAAACAGGGTAAAATGCACATTGCATGTGCTCAGCTCCATACAGAAAGCCTGTGGGAAAATGCTGGCTCGAATCAGATATCAACAGCGAAAATCGGCTCTTTCCTCCTTCAAATTGCTTTGCACATTAAACCCATCAATCCAATATCCAAATTTTGCATCAAACCCAAAGCGAGATATCTTTTTGTGGAACTCCGCCATTACTAGCTGCTTCAAAAAGGGGCAAGTAAGCAAAGCACGTCAATATTTCAACCAAATGCCACACAAAAATGTGGTGTCTTGGAACTGCATGATCACTGGCTACGCCCGAAACAACCGGATTTTGGAAGCCCAGATGGTTTTCGATGCAATGCCAGTCAAGGATGTTGTTTCGTGGGGTGCATTGATGACTGGGTATGTAAAATGTGGAAGGATCAAAGATGCACGCAACTTGTTTGATAAAATTCCAGAGAGAAATGTGGTTTGTTGGAACTCGATGATTTCCGGGTACATCAACAATGGGAAAATTGGAGAGGCGAAGGAGCTGTTTGATTCGATGCCAGTGAGGAATGGTGCTTCTTGGTCTATTATGATTTCTGGTTATCTTAGGCAAATGCGTATTGTAGAAGCACGACAGTTATTTGATAGATCGTGTTTGAAATTAGTTTCTCTTTACAATGCTCTGTTGTCTGGATATGTTGAACTTGGATTCTCAAAAGATGCGGAGGAACTGTTTTCACGAATGGTTGAAAAGGATGCTATGTCGTGGAATAGCATGATAACATGCTATTCACGAGCTGGAAAGATGGAACTTGCCCGTGATTTATTTGAGAAAATGCCAGAAAAAGATACTATATCTTGGACAGCACTCATCCATGGTTATTTACGCAATGGAACTATCACCGAGGCTCACAAGTTATTTTGTCAGATGCCCCACCGAGATATTATTGCATGGAATACAATGATGGGTGGGTTCGTTAGCAATAATTTGTTGGATGATGCATTGAGATTGTTTAGAGAGATTCCCGTGAAAGATGTTGTGTCGTATAATACTATCTTACAAGGATATGTCTCTCGTGGCGACATGGTTAGTGCTTTGAGATGGTTTGAAGAAATGCCACAGAGAAGTGAAACCTCATGGAACACTTTAATATCTGGACAAAGAAGCGAAGAAGTGCTAACTTTGTTCTATAAGATGATTAAAGAAGGATTTAAGCCAGACCAAAGCACGCTAACGGTAGTGATATCTGTATGTGCTTCTCTTGTTGCTCTCGGTTGGGGGAAAATGGTACACCTCTTTGTTATCCGGACAGGATATGAACACGATGCACTAGTAATGAGTTCGTTGATTTCAATGTATTCAAGATGTGGGCTTATCAATGATTCTCTTTTAGTATTTGATTTATTGGTAAAACGAGATACAATAGCGTGGAACGCGATGATTGGAACTTACGCTTACCATGGTTTTGCAACCGAAGCATTCAAACTCTTTGATACAATGACGAAGAAGGGCTTTAAACCAGACAACGTGACATTTTTGAGCCTCTTGCTAGCTTGTTCTCATCAGGGATTGGTTGATAAAGGTTGTCAGTATTTTAGTTCTATGCAAAAGGATTATAATCTTAATCCTAAACCTGAGCACTATTCTTGTGTTGTTGATCTACTTGGGAGAGCTGGACTTATTAATCAGGCATATCTTTTTATTAATGAAATACCTGTAGAGCATCATGAAAATGCATGGGAAACCCTATTAAGTGCATGTAGATATTATGGGAATCTCGAATTAGGAGAAATTGTAGCTAAAAATGTTTTACATGCTCAGCCTAAAGACGGAGCAATGTATACTCTGCTGTCAAATATCTATTCTGCAAAGGGGAGATGGGAAGAAGCAGCGAGTATCAGAGGATTGATGAGAGCTCGAGGGGTAAAGAAGGAGACTGGAAGTAGTTGGATAGAGATAAAAGGTAAGATGTGTTCGTTTGTAAGCAATGATAATTCTCCGCTGGTTGAGGAGATACACAGAGAATTAGATAATCTTTCCATTATAATGGAAGGGTTTAAATGATTCGGTATAGTTATGTCCGGCTTGTGCTTTATCGAGGAGGAAGAAGTGTGTAAATGAGTCTACTGACAAGGTAATGAATTTGTAATCAAACCAGAAAACTACCACAGTTGCAAGCTAAACAAGCTGCAAGATACAGGAAAATGGCGTATTATGGAAGGATGGGGGACATGACATCAATTCCCTGGATACAATCAGAAGTATATGTTTAAAGTTTCATAATGGTACAAAAAGATTTTCTCCACAGCTTCCATAACAGTTTCACTGCAATCAACCCTTCCTTGAATGAACTAAAGTTTCAATAATCCTTTTTGTTCATTTGTTAAATAACCATGTGACATTATGTGACATCGTTTGTAATTTCATTCTTGTAAGTATGAACTTTTCAGTCATTATAGAGAATGAAAAGGAGATTAACTTATTGGTGTGTTTTTTTGAGAAAAACACAAGTATTTGTGTTTGGTGAAAGTGTTAGGAATGTGCCCCACAGTCAATCGTATGAGATGAAATTGGCAATTCTTTAGTAAACATTATTCATGATTAATAAAGTTATTTGAGATTTTTATTCATCATATGTTGTTTATTCTTATTTAAGTAATTTATTTAGTTATGAAGAAGTTCATGGATTAATTAAATGTGTTTAGGATCATGATGATATCATGACAGTGAGACATAAACTTAATACAATTAATCTAAATGTTCATAGTCATAGGATTACCGAGATTGAACATTAGTAATTCCGCTGTCCTGGTCTGCGCGCTGCCACACTTGATGGGTGCATGATGAACAATGCGTTGAATATGAACAACAAGTTTTGATTTTTATGATTATTTATGAATAACTTGAAGGAAGTTGGCGATAATATTTAAGTTTATGGGCTTGATTGACCGTTTATTACGTTGGGAATTTGAAAGAATGTATGTGATAGTAGATAAATTCATGGGTTCTTTTTGTATTACTTGTTTGTTTAGTACTTTGTGTTGTTTGCTTACAGTACTTGTATTACTTGTTTGCGTGGTACTTGTATTCCCATAACGCTCTCTCATTCTTGTATTACTTGTTTGCTTGGTACTTTCAAATCTTTATCTGATGGTAAAATGTTTGTTTTGCGACAGTTTTGTAAGCAGTGTAACCTTCAAGCAGTGTTATATTAAATTTTGTTGCTGAAATTTTGAAGATAAAAAATCAAGCAAAGAGAGACTATAATAGGAGAAGATATGCTAACATGACTCTTGAGCAAAGAAAACTAAAAAATCAATCTTGGAATGACAAACCTAACAATAAAAGGCAAAGGAAGAAAAGTTGTTTGTTTGTATTGGTCTATCAGACTTAGAGGAGTGCGCATTATGTACCAATTATTGTTGAAATCTGAGTAAAACCTGATCAACAAGTCGCAACAAATAGAGTATTGCCAGAATATGAGAGAAACTTGAATAACAAGTATCAACAAATACTCTTGAGAATTTTCCTAAATAAATTTTGATAAAAAGAAACAAACAAGAAAATACAGATGTTTAATTCATATATATATATATATATATATATATATATATATATATATATATATATATATGGGAAAAAGGGGTATGAGCAACTTGCTCATTTAGTAAATAAGCAATTGATGATGTGGCATACATGTGATTGGAAAATTATTAAAAGGGTTAGTTGTCCAATGTAGCACATGCATGCCACATAATCAATTGCTCATTTACCAAATGAGCAAGTTGCTCATATCCCTTTTACCCTATATATATATATATATATGTATGTATGTATGTATGTTAATTGAAAAAATAAAATAAAATAAAGGTGATACTAATGTTAGCCGACATCAGCGTCGCATGGACACTCCTTTTCTTTTATATTTTTTTGGGCCGACGGCAAGAGGGGTGGCCAAATTCCTTTTCCCACTCCTTTTCTTTTATATTTTTTTGGGCCGGCGGCAAGAGGGGTGGCCAAATTCCTTTTCCCACTTTCCTCTTTGTACGCCCGCTGTCCACCCCCCATTAGAACATATTCCGACATCAGCGTCGCATGGACACTCCTTTTCCTTTATATTTTTTTGGGCCGGCGGCAAGAGGGATGGCCAAATTCCTTTTCCCACTTTCCTCTTTGTACGCCCGCTATACACCCCCCATTAGAACATATTTTTTGCAATTTTTCCACTTTTCCCTCTTTCCACATCTCTTCCCGTCCTTTATCAGACTTGCCCATATTTATTTTTTTTACTTAAAAAAAAAAAAAATTTAAATAACCTTTTTTTCTAAATACATTGACTTTGTGATTTGGCATGTATTTTGGCCTAAATATTTTAGGCTATATCGTGGTTTCTATGCCACTTTTATTCACAAAAAAAAATGAGTTAGGACACAGTTCGCAGGTGGATTGTAAGAAAAAACGTATCCTCGACCATATCATATCACGCCATCTCCAAATAATTTGGAACCACACATAAGATGAACCACATTAGAGAGGATATGATGCTTACTGAAAAGAGAACAACGCACAACAGCTACATGTGAGTTGAAACACACTAGAGAGATCCGATGATGTTTAAATTACTAATGTCTTCTTAGCTACAAAATCAAATGTGTTATTGATTGGTATTTGTGGAAAGAAACAATGGAAATATACTTTGAGAATCATGATGCCTTGAAGGTTTAATGGGATAAAATTTGTAACTATGACTTTAAACATATATGTGAATCAAACAAGATTCAAAAACTATGATGGCTAGTTTTGAACATGTGCAATACATGCATAATATTGTGTATGTAATTTTGTGGAATAAAAATATATTTATTAATGTAATCTATTTTTAAAATTGTAATTTGTGTTTTATTTTTTTTTTTGATAAAAAGGTGACATCGTCACCGCTTCATTAATCAAGAATTAACGAAAACAAGCAGTACAAATAATACCTATATATTCCAAATGGAACAGTGAAGAACAATTACAAAGCACAGTCTACATTTCTAACTAGTCCCTTGGCTAACTAAACACGTAAACTTGACATTTGCACTATGTTCTCCCACAAAAACCTCCTGGATGTATTTAAATTCCAACAAAAATCAAATTGGGAATTCATACTTCATCGACCTAGCTCTCCACCCTGAAGACTCCTGGACCATCCCCCAAACGCTCACCAGGCAACAACCACATCCACCATCCCTTGCTGGCATACTTACGCCCCTCTCCACAACGATGTCGTCGTGAACCCGCCAAACCAACCCCACCGCGATGCCTTCTTTCGATTGCATCAAATCCAACTCTCAACAGTTATCGTGATTCTCAACCGATAATGAGAGCGATTGCACTCGCCGATAACTCTACCAAATGTACTATGAATTATAACCAAAACTAGTTTGAAATTCAAATTACACAAATGTATTCATCTCACGCTTCCCAACTAAAATATGAATTTCAAAAAATCTATTTTGAAATTCATATCTCAATTCAACTTCCCTTCCTCACTTTTAATTCAAATTTGAATTTCAAAAATCCTAATTCGAAATTCAAATTTGTACTTCACTTCTCTAACTCAAAATTCAAATTCGAATTTCAAACCCTATTTTGAAATTCGAATTACATAATCAATCAAACAATTGATAATCAATCTGTCAATCAATCTCACTCCCCCCTTTCCTCCAACCTCTTTCTCCGGCCAATCCCTACCACACCGGCTAACCAAGCCCAATCACCATCGCCCATCTCCACGTCCTCCCCCTTCTTGATGCCACCGTCAACCTTTACGACGATGCTGCAGCAACCTCGAGCGCCATCAACCTCGCCTACAACCATGGCCGTCGTCTCTCTCCTGCCCCTCTCCCTACCCCCATTGCTCTCGTCATGCGCCTCCATCGACATCACCCCGACCTGCTTCCCCGACGTCACGACGCTCTCTGCGTCCGCCGTCGAGCCAAGTCCAGCTCCGACTATCGACGATCCAACCCTATTTGGACTCTCAACGACGCAAGCACTCCTCTGTCGGCGTATTCGACCATAGCACCACTCCGACGAGCTCTGGTTGAGCTTACGACAGGTCTCTCCTCGATGACACCCATAGCCCCCTCCACCTTCCCTCACCGACAGCCATCGATGTTGTCGACAAGTCATCGTCTTCAATCGAAGCCCCTTCTCGACCGTTATCATCGTCCCCCTCGCTCCCTACTCCTCTCCAGACGGCGCCGCTTCGCCGTCGACCTAATTCCCTTAGAGTCGAACTTCTTCGCCGCTCCGTCCTTCTCCAAAATCTCACATCTGACGATTCATGGTCGTCCACACACCGCCCCGCACCTCTATGAAGTCGGAGGGTGGAGAAGGGGGGAAAGGGGGAAGAGGATGGGGAGGACGAGGGAATCCTCCCCCCTCCTTGATCAGATCTAGATTTGGGTTTGTTTGTTTGTTTGTTTGTTTTATTTTTTTATTTTTAGGAGGGCACTCTTCAATTTGTGTTATGCAAGTGACAATTGAAGATAAAAAGTAGATGCATATCAAAAACTCATCAATCTCAAACACACATGAGCTCACACTATAATTTGATTCACATGTTTTCTATTTCTTCTTCCAAATGTCACTTGAAAATCACACCATTGAATTTTAAATGAAAAAAACTTTGATGTCTATATTAGATAATGGAGTATTAAATAAGATGAAATCCTACAATCCATTCATCAAAGACTAGTATAATGTATGTGCGATGCACATCTAAAAAAAGTGAAGTCATCAAATTAAATGAATATATATTGAATAAAAAAATAGTTTATATTTGAATATTTTCATTTGGACTACACGTGCGGTGCACATTTATATTTGTTGGATATAGTTTGGACGTGTATTATACGTGTTTATATAGTTATAAAGTTATGATTTTTTTGTTACAAACCTTAACTCTCCCATTAAAATAGTAGAGATTTTTTTTGTGATAAACGCATATTGATTTAAATTTAAAAGTTGTATTGACACGGTTAACTTCAATTAAATTTGTGCAATCCTACTTGTCTTTTATTTTCAACACATTATGTTTCGGGTCGGGTTTGGAGACAACCCAACCTTGACCCGTGCATAGCCGTAAATCTATTTTGTAACGTTCGACGCTCATAGTTCTGATGGAAACCACTCTCTTCTCCCCTTCGTCACTCTTCGCTCAAGAAGACGATGACGATGACGAACAACAGTCCACGGGTCCTCAAGTTGAGGAAGGAGGTGACGGGTTGCCTTCGAAACTTGAAGAAAGCCCAAAAGTGCTCTACGAGGAGAGAACTCATTCCATTCCAAAAATGGTATGAATTATTATTCGTCTTCTTGTTGTGCTCCACCTGTTTGATAGAATGTCAGAACCAATCAATCATGGTTATTTCTCACAAGAAAATTAACAAACACAAAGTGGGCAGTGAGGTTCTGGTCTGTTAAGTTAGAAAACAGGAAAAAAAATAAAGCCCAAATTGTTACCAAACCAACGAGTAGTTTGTCATTTATGTGCCTGTTCGAGAACCAAGGTATGCGGACGTAGATACCTCTGGTTAATTGGTTATCTATCTATCTTATGCAGAGCCGGCCCTGAGTTAACCGGGCCCGAGACGAACTCCCCAAATGGGGCTCCATAATTTTTTAAAAAAATAAAATTGTTATTTTATTATTATTTTTGATTTCCCCCTTACAATTCTTAAAAACCGATATATATGTAGGAATAGTTGGAGATTTAGGGATTTGAGAAAAAAATTCTCCATACAAATCTAAGCCCAACTAAAATAAGCCGGTCTATGTACTCATTTTAAAAAAGAAAGTCCAATTTTTTTGGGGGGCCCATAAAAAAACATTACATGCAAAATATGTATAGATAAATCAAAGGATTTTTTTTCGGGGGCCCCTAAAATTGCGAAAAATTTGGGGGCCCGAGGCGACTGCCTCCCCGGCCTCCATTGGGGGGCCGACCCTGATTTTATGTTTATAACTTATTCAGAAGAAAGATAGCTGCAATTATTTTAACTATTTGGGACCCAAAAGGTAAGATAGTGGAGGTACCTCAACTCCAATTTTGTGTTTGCACGCATTCGGGTACAAGGTGCGGGTATGGCACAATATGAGTAGAGGCCTACATGATTTTACCAGAATGTAGAGTACTGGTACTTTGTTGGGTATTATATTGTATCTATAGATAAAAAGTTATATATCTTGTTAAAAGTGCAAAGATTTGAACAATTTCATACAATGATACAAATTAATTATGATAGTAAGCAATTTTGGAGAAAAAGGAATATGATAATCGAACTATAATTTTTTTGGGTATACTTGTTATGTGCAGCAAAACTTTTAGGGGCATGTTTTTAAAATTACACTAGTCCCTCAAGCATATATATGATCGTAATTGTGTAAAAAAATTGTAAAAAGTAATAACTTGGTTATTCGTTGGGTATGTACTCGGTAACTCGAGCATACCCAAAGTGTAGGCACCCGATATGCACACGATATGGTTATATCGACTCTAGGAAAGTCTCGTGCTTCCTAGTCTGTAGGTACAAGGAGGCTCCCCTGGGCTGTATACATGCACCTCCACTTCAAAGATACCTAAAGGTATCTAAACATTGTTCCAAACAGGCTCTAAACAGCTAACATGAATAGAATGTACTTTTTTAAATGTAAAATTTCTTCGTTTCTGTTGTAGTTGTGAGCTCTTGTATGGGACCTTGGTTTGAAAACATAGTATATGGTCGGGTATGAGCCTAATTTTGTCATGGTATTGGCATTCTTAGAGGGATTGGGCTTGTTGACTTTGTGGTTCAAATTTTTTGGTACTGGCATCTTAAGCATATTATCTTATAAAATATAAATAATGCTTGTGATGTTTAAATCTAAACAAAACTTTCTAACTATTTTCTATGTTAAAATTATTACAATTATTGATTTTCTTTTTTTCAAAAATAAAATTGATCAGCAAATCTATTGTTATACTATAAAAATGCAAACCTTAAACATTAAAATATCTGATGCGAAATATAATTTTTTAGTTGTAAAGCATACCTACGATAATTTATATTGTGAAAATGCAAATATAGTGCACACTCTCTCTCAACCTATATTCATTGTCGCTGACATCATAAATTAGTTATGTGCTTTTGATTGTTTACTGTTGAATTATTTGGTTTTATTTCCCTATTCAATGTGGTATCACTTTGAGTAAGCCAAAAAATTGAGACGAGTTGGAGGATCAGTTTTGGCGGATATATGAAAGTTGAAACCATGTATGGGACAGATCACTCCATTTATGAATAGGGTGTTTTGCGTGGACACCACTTACAAATTTTAATATTGTGATTTTTCCACCCACAATTTTCTATTTGTCTAAACACCACTCACAAATTTGTGTATTAACACCACGCACAATTTTGTATTTGTCTAGACACCACCCATTAATTGAGTTTTCTAAACACCCTTAAAAATGTGTTTATTAACCTTTTTTTATTATAAACTATTGGAGTTTAACCTATGGATAACTACTTTACTATAGTTTGTAGAGAGAGAGAGAGAGAGAGAGTTTAACCCATGGATAGCTACTTCTTGACCAAATTGTCCCTAATTTTTAACATATTATATAAAATGGAAAAATACCAATCACTTATTTCTTTATTGGTTTATGAAAGAAACAGGTAATCCAACATATTGTTAAGGGTGTTTAGACAAATACACAATTTGTGGATGGTGTTTTTTTACTATCTTTTTTTACAAAGCAATAACTTAACTATTTCTTATATAGTCTGTTTCTGACATTGGCAGACTTGGCACACTTGCAGGAGCTGATCATATGAGAATTTGCATTTCATCAATTAAACACCAATCTACTATGGCCTGGGACTTTTGCCTTCAGCGACTGGTTGGTTGAAAACCATTTTATTCTAAATGAGCTTCACATCTTGGAACTGGGGAGGTGGGTATCAGTATTTACTGAAAGTTATTGTTTTTTTGTGACATAATGTTGAAAAAAAAGGAGAAAAATATTTGTATTGGAGCTGGCAACAACGTAAGAAAAGAAAACTAGGATCTCAAACAGTTAATGCAATCTTTATAGGTTTTGCACATGCCACAAGATAGCAATGCAAATAGATTTTATTAATAAATCAGATTATAGTGATATTTATGTTGATACAGTGACAGAAGCCAGAGATGCAACTTACTTCGAAGATATATTTCCCTGTAAAACTAGACTGCAATTTTTAGCATATCCTTCTACTACCAATGATATTCCATCTATGTCTACTTCCAAGTTCCCTAGTTCTCCCACTTCTCTAGTTTGATTCACATGAACCTATAAATGAGTTTGAATGTAGGAGTAAAAGAGGTAGAATTCATAAAAACCTAGGTTTTTTCACTTAATTGATTGAGGGTGAGCCCTGTTCTTTTGTAGAAGCCATGTCATCTTCTGATGCTCCACTTTGGAAAGAAGCCATGGATAGCGAGCTGAAATGTATTTTAGAAAATAAAACATGGTCATTTTGTGATTTACTGCATGAATGTAAACCTTTTGGCTGTAAAAGGATTTTTATAAGGAAGTTAAATGCTGATGGTAGTATTGATAAGTATAAAGCTAGATTAGTAGTAACGGATATACCTAAAGGAAGAGAGTTGATTACTTCGACACATTTGCTCATGTTGCTAGGAATACCACCATTGGAACCCCATTAGCTTTAGCTTCAATTCATAACCAAGTAATTCATCAAACGGATATTTAAACAACTTTCTTAAATGGTGATCTTGAAGAAATCATCTATATGGAACAACCCAGGGGTGGGTGGGGGGGCTACTTCCTCAGTTAGAATAAATTAAAATAATAATAATTGTGGGTATTCTAAAACATTAGAAATTGATTTTGTGATATTGTGCCTATGTGTAGATGACATACTAATATTTGGGAAAACTTGAGAATCTACCAATGGTGTTAAAACTTAAAAATTACCGGGCTCATATTTTTTATTTGAAAGATCTTGGAATTGCTGATATGATTTTGGGTATGAAAATTACTCCCTCCGTTCCAAAATGTTGCAAGTCATTTAACCTTTTTGCCCCCAAAATGTAAGTCGTTTATGCTTTCCAACACGATATCTTTACACTCTCAATCTAAACTACCAATTCTACCGTTGCGAGCTTAATTTTAGAAAAATAAACATAATAATCAAATAAGATGGCATTTTCGTAAGTACGTTATTTAATAAGTTAATTAATAGGTTCAATTAAGAGGATATTTATTTCCTAAGACACTAATTTAGGTGTTTCTTAAATAGAGTGTGAAAACCTTAAATGACTTACATTTTCGAATGGAGGGAGTACTAAAGCTGGGTATGTTAAAGATTATTTGGCTCATAATTTTGATTTAAAAGATCTTGGAGTTACTGAAATGATTTCGGGAATGAAAGTTACTACAGCTGATCAAGGATCATCATTGTCTTTAGCTCATTCAACTTGGAAAATGCTAAAGAAATGTAACTATTATGATTGTAAAATTGTTGCTATACCTTACGATTCTAGTAAAGCATTTATGAAAAACAAAAATGATCCAGTATCTCAATTGAAATATTCTCAAATGATAGGGTCTCTTTTATAGGTAGCTAATATAATTAGACATGATATATCTGTTGTTGTATCTAGAGTGAGTAGATATACTAGTAATCTAGTCTAGATCATTGGTTTGCTTTGGAAAGGGTGTTTAAATATCTTTGCGGCACATTACACTATAGTTTTCACTATACTGGTTATCCTAATATCGTAGAAGGTTTTTGTGATGCTAATTGGGTTACTGATTCTCAGTATGTTAAGTCTACCCTATGCTTTGTGCTCTTGTTTGGAAGAGCAACAATTTCATGAGGCTCCACAAAGCAAAGTGATATTGCTAGGAGTACCATGGGAGCTGAAATGATTGCTCTTAGTCTTGACACAACTTGTTTTGAAACTCGGTGGCTAAAAGATTTAATAAATGTCATGCCAATTATTTCTAAACGTGCGCCTTTTGTTCCTATGCATTGTGACTTTATAGCTGTTAGAGCATCTGTAGTCAGTTTGCCAAATATCGATAAAATGGATATTTGGCAAACGAACGTGCTGCACTCGTTTGCCAAATATCCATTTTATCGATAAATCGCTACAGTCGATTGCTATAAATGAGAATCGATATAGCTTTTATCGGTAATTGAGGGACGCATTCGAAGTGCCGTCCCACGAAAAAAAATATTTTGTTATTCATCGGACGACACTTGAAGTGCCGTCCGTTTGGAAATTAATTAATTTAGAGCATTAATTATCACCAAAAAGTCTGGTCGCTCCCGAAATCCTCGGACGGCACTTCAAGTGCCGTCCGGAGGTTTTTCTAATTATTAGTTTTTTTTGCAATTTTTGAAAATATTTTTGCAATTTTTTAAATTATTTTTGCAATTTCTGAAATGTTTTCGTAATTTTTTGAAAATTTTTTGTAATTAATGAATTGTTTTTTTAATTTCCAAAAAAAGGAAAATGACAAAAAAACCCACCTGGGCTCTTGGACGGCACTTCATGTGCCGTCCGTCCCATTGCTTTGATTTTTTTTCCCCCTTCTTTCCTTCTCCGACGGCACTTCATGTGCTGGCACTTCATGTGCCGTCCGTCTTTAAAATATATTATTTTTTTATTTTAGCGCTCCGACGACACTTCGAGTGTCGTCCGTCCTCTCCGACGGCACTTCATGTTCCGTCTTAGCTAAAAAATAGCTTTGCACGAGTGCAGCGTTTGTTGGATTCCTATTTCCATTTATCCATATATGGATATTTTTACATTCAACGACTACAGATGCTCTTATTCATATATTAAATCAAGAAGTCATGAATGCAATTTAATCGATATTTACAATAAATCAATAAAGAAGCCTATAAAACGTAATGTGACCCTAGACTTTGTAAAGTTCGAACATAATCTTGCTTATAATCTTATATAGGGTCTTTCTCGACTCATCGAGAGGAATGGGGTTAAGCCCATAAGTTGGTCACTCACTGACAACCCTACTTATCTAATTGGAGAGCTGGTCCCATGAAGAAAGTTCCAAGTGCAGAAACAAGCTGGACTAGTGACTAAGTGAGAGAATTGACAATTTTGGAGTTTACTCCTATAGAAGCGACACCAAGCAGCAGTATCCTCCCCATTCGTATGATGATACAATGCTCATGATGTGAACATTATAGGCTGAGTCTTGAACTCTAAAATCTAAATACAAGAATTCTACGAGGTATCAGTTCACATGTACCTCTTGAGGACTTACCTAAGTGAGGGCTGGCGTGAGGCAGCAACTATGAGATTAGGGCTAGTCTCTATTTGCTCTCGTGAGTTGGTATTGTGTATGACCATGAAAAGAGGCACCTGCTTTGACCCAAGCGATTGGACTATATTGTGTGTTATTGTTAATATCTGGTTCAGGGGCCTACTTAGAAGCATGGATACGGGTACGAGTACCGACATGGGTACAAAACACGGCAAAATTGTAAAAAACAGGGTACGGGACACAACTGTAATATTATATAACATAAACTTGATATTACTTCAATTATGTATCATTTAAATAAAAATGGAGTTGGAACAATACTATTTGTTGCTCATAATCAAAATTAAAAATATATTATTCACAATGTGGCTATACTTCACTGTACACAATAAAATTGAGATGTGGATGAAAGTAACTAGAGTTAATTTTTTTGATTGTAATCGTGGGTCCAAAAAACTCCCCGTGCTTCATTAAAAAGATTTTAATAAAACTAAGCCACTAAAATAGGGATAATGATGCTCATGTCTCCTAACAGATGGGTCATGATACTCATTTCCCGTCCAAAAAGAGAACCCATCCCGTACAAGATAGCTCCCAACCCAAAATACAGAAAATGCATTACAAAAACACTAACAGGATTTCGTGCACTAGGTCACCGGCTCCTCCAAAAAAGTGGTAATCCCTCAATCCGAACTGAGGTGCAGCCTCCTCCCCCTGCCGATCACTCCTCTTGACGGTTTACCCTGTCGGAGAAATCTACTCCCAACTCGTAGTGCTAATAACGGAAGTGCACCACAAGTAATAGAAACTCCTAAGAAATAGATGAACCAAGAACAAGCCACCACAATATATGGATCTCACAAGAACACAACCAATATGCAGAGATAACCAATACTTCTTATACCCAAAGAAATACAAAGATTACAAAAGAGATTACAACTCTCAATCTCTCTCTCTCACCTTTGAAATACTCGGCACAATCTCTCTTGAAGTTGAATAATGATCAGCATTCACTAAATCCTAGTTTACGGCCATATATATAGCCCCCAAGTAAACTCTAAAAGATATACACAAATTTAGCAAATTGGGCCTTTATCCCGTAAGCCCAAAAGAACAACTCAGCGTCGGTGTCGGTCGACCGCACCCTAGGCCGGTCGACCGCAACGTGCAGATCCAGACCCGAAGGCTGACCGGTCGACTGCATCGCCCAGACCGGTCGACTGTCCCTTCCTCTGTTGGACGCCTACACTCGAAGAACTCCCAGTCGACTGGGTCGGTCGACCGCAACCCTCCAGACTTATCTTCTTCTACTTGCTACTTGTCTTCCCTTACTTCTTTGTCTTCTCATCTTCTTCTCCAACTTCAAGTACCCCGTGCCTACGTGTATTTGAGGCTACAATTTCTAACAATTTCCCATTTGGACCAAATTCACCACGCTTCAAAGTTATTGCAGTCTTTCCTCGCATTATCTCTGCCATCTCCCACTCTCATGAAGAGCACATCCGCCACTCCACCACGTGGAGTGCACCAACCACCCCTCATCGCCTCATGAAGGATGTGCTCCACCAATCGCATAGAGCACAAATACTGGAGAAACAACCTCCCGTGTCGGATTCCGTGTTATGAGACTCCCCACCTCGCAAGATCTCCATCAACACCGGACATGGTTCGAAGCCTTTCAATGCACCCTCTGCACTAGAAACCTCCGTGGATGACACCTCCACAAACTCTGCAGACTGTTCAACCCCTACAGTCCCAATCCGGTTACCCTCATCGACATCACCCCACATATCAATACCAGTGCTCTCTATCACACAAGAGCGACTTGAAGCTTCAACTGCCAATTCGCAAAGTACCCTCACCGCAACAACGTCTTGCCCACTAGGATCACTTCCATGGCTAGCAGCTCCCACTAAATTAATAACCTCCCATTCACAACTGAAAGAACTCGGTTGCACCACACACAACCTACTACTCGATTCTGGCTGAGAGTCAACTACAGGAGAAACGCCCCTCACGTCTCTAAGCAAATAAAGCATTATCTCACGCTTCCCTTTTGCAATCACCCTTGAACCTGTAGCTATAATTCACTCCTCACTACCAATTGTAGTAGATAACCCTTTTTTGTCTAGCCCTCCAATCGAGATAAGATTTTCTTTCAAGTCTGGAACATGTCTTGTCTCCCGCAAGACAACACTTTGATCATCAATGGTATTCACGCGAACAGTACCAAGCACACGTACAGGACACCGGTGACCATTCCCCACGATCACATCTCTAAAAGAACCCTCCTTGTAGTCATCAAACACCTATCTCCTCGGAGTGAAATGAAAAGAAGCTCCCGAATCAATACACCAATGTTGAGTGCCTAACTCCTTCCGAGTTGATAAGCAATGATTCTCAACAAGCCCCACTTGAGCTTTCTTTGGAGTATCTTTCTTCGGTTTCTCCTGCTTCTTCTTCATATAAGCCTTACAACTGCGCATCATGTGACCCTTCTTGTGACAATACCAGCACTCAGGCCCATGTTTCCCATCGCTGTCATCAGACCCACTCTCAAATGAATTACTCTGATCCTTTCTTCTTCGACTGTTCTTAAATCTCCTACGTCTCTTCTCAACGTAAGTAGCGGAATATCTAGAAGATGATGATGGATATTCCCCGTTTCTCACCCTTCTCACCTCCTTGTTTAGAATGCTACTTACCACATCCTGTAGAGTCATCGAATCTGTCATAATGCCTGTAATAGTCTGTTCCACCGTACCATAACTATCAGGTAAAGTCGATAGAATTAACAATGACTGCCCCATCTCTGAAAACTTCAAACTTGCAGCTTCCATCTGGTTGTAAACCATACAGTAATCGTTCAGATGCTCTGCTACTGAACCCCATTCCTTCAACTTCATATTAACCAATTTCTTCAGATGAAAAATTTGATTAGATGCCGACGGTTTATCATACATATCCGTGAGAATCTCCATAGCCTCATTTGTGGTCTTTGCCTTCGAGATATGAAATAATGCCTTCCTACTCAGCCCCGACTGAATCTGCCCGAGCGCCTTCTGATCCAAACGATTCCACTCCGCCAAGACCTTCGCATCCTTGTATGCACCTACCGGCTTCTCATCAAACAACGGACCATCATGATCTTTCTGACGAAGATACGCTATCATCTGAATCTTCCACATCACGAAGTCATTCCCATCGAATCTCTCGATCTTCATCTTGTTATCGACAATTTCGAACCAACTGCTCTGATACCACTTGTCGGAGAAATCTACTCCTAACTTGTAGTGCTAATAGCGGAAGTACACCACAAGCAATAGAAACTCCCAAGAAATAGATGAACCAAGAACAAGCCACCATAATATATGGATCTCACAAGAACACAACCAATATGCAGAGATAACCAATACTTCTTATACCCAAAAAAATACAAAGATTACAAAAGAGATTGCAACTCTCAATCTCTCTCTTACCTTTGAAACACTCGGCACAATCTCTCTTGAAATTGGATAATGATCAACACTCACTAAACCCTAGAGTTTACGACCATATATATAGCCTCCAAGTAAATCCTAAAAGATATACACAAATCTAGCAAATTGGGCCTTTATTCCGTAAGCCCAAAAGAACAACTCAGTGTCGGTGTCGGTCGACCACACCCCAAGCCGGTCGACCACAACGTGCAGATCCAGACCCGAGGGCTCACCGGTCGACCGCATTGTCCAGACCGGTCGACCGTCCCCTCTTCTGTTAGACTCCTACACTCGAAGAACTCCCAATCGACTGGGTCGGTCGACCACAACCCTCCAGACTTCTCTTCTTCTACTTGCTGCTTATCTTCCCTTGCTTCTCTGTCTTCCCCTCTTCTTCTCCAACTTCAAGTACCTCGTGTCTACGTGTAATTGAGGCCACAATTCCTAACATACCCCCTTTCCTCAGAGTCGGCTTCATATGTGGACGTGTTGACATCTGCGTACATTTCCTTTATCTTCTTTGTTGGCTCCGCACCTACTGTTTTGGACCAGAACACGATATTAACAATAATCATGAATAATAGTTGTTGATGCATGTTGTGTCTGTGTGTTGGCCTAAAGATTCTTTTGTTCCTTTCTAACCATATCCTCCAACATATAGCCGCTACTCCAATACCCCAAATGTCAGTGTAACTAATCTAAACATTAACATCCCTCCAGACCCTCAGACGTCCTGAACCGTCTCTGGTCTGGGTCCCATGATGCAGAATCTGTGCAACAGTTCTACCCAAATATACCTAGCATATGCACATTTAATGAAAAAGTGATCCACTGTTTCACTATCGATTTGGCACATAACACACTCCCCCGGCCCCTGCCACCTGCGCCATACCAAATTATCCCTGGTTAGGATGACATTTTTATTCGTCAACAAATTGAACGCACTAATCTTCATGGGGACTTTAACCTTCCAAAGCGGGTCGTTAATCCTCACTCCTCCGTCGTTTAACCATTGATAGGTTGATTTTACTGAATAGTTACCATCTTTTCCAGTCACCCAGGTCATCTTATCTTTATCGCCATCCCCTGTTGGCTTCCAATCCTTTAAGAATAAGATAAGCTCCTGCTTTTGTCTTCTAACCTCCCTGCTTAGCATGCCTGTAACTCTCGGTCTCCACCCATCGTTTCTCCATTGTCTTGCCACCCAACCATTTTTATCTGTAGCAAATTTGTAAGTTTCCGAAAATCTTCTCTTTAGATTGATTGGCCCACACCATCTGTCTTTCCAAAAGCAAATGGTTTTCCCGTTCCCAATGGCGAATGTAATTCCAGCCGGGTTTTGGCTTAACTAGAGTTAATTAGTAAAAGAAATATTGATATGTACTCAAAATTTGTTAATAATGTGTTCAAACTTTTAAGAAATGTTAGAGAAATGTCTAAGAAGTGTTCAATATATAAGATGTATTATAAAATTTTGGGCACACATAAGAAGTGTCCGACCAAGTGTCCAAGTGTCCCATACATGTTCGGTACAGGTATGGCTCCTTGCTAGAAGTATCCATGTTACATAGGGGGCCTAGTTCCACACCTAATCTACTATGGTTCCTCAAGTTGCAACAAGTGTCACTAAGTGCAAGTTAAAAGCCGAAAGCTACCTGTACCTATTACATGATATAAATGCTCAACAGGTTTCTTTCATTTATTCTTTTGTTTGAGTTTGCTTCATTTATAAATTTGTCTCAATCTCTTTTTATTATTTTTCTTTTTCTTTCTTTTGGGAGGAGATTCTTAGAAGCCCATAGCAAAAATAGCAAAAGAAAAGATAAAAAACATAACTCACAAGTGAGAGCCCACATGGACTGTGAATGTGTTTGAGCTTTCATTCAATTTGACCTGACTTAATATCTTTGACTCGAGTTTAATTAGTTGGAAAAACTAATAACCCAAGTCATTTAGTGTTGATTTTATTTACATGATTATAACTGCTGCCCGTTGAAGACTTTGATGGTGGAGGAGGTTATCATGACATTGAAGAAAATTAAGAAGAAATTAAAGGTGGGTAAATATACGACGGTAGGATGATAGTAGAGGGAGTATGGGTGGCCATACAAATGGGTTATGACAAGATGAATTACACAAGAAATCATCCACTTTTACTTTAAGTTCTACTGTTTCTCCCTCATTCTCTCTCTCATATTTCTCTAACTTCGTTTTTTCCATTTTATATTTTGATTTTATTGTTGAGCATCGTAGTGTTAGTCACTCGTAGTGTTAGTCACTGGGTTGCATCTACCTTAGATCGTGCTCGGGGGATTTCTAATTACTGGGGAGTCAGTACCGTTGAGTAGCTTCTAAGAAATCATCTCCAGCTTTAGTTCCTTAGATTGTTGTTAACTGCAGCAAAATTTAAACATATAAAAAGTGAACATGTGCACAACTACCTGTACAACTATCTGTGTACTATATATTGTCTTGTACAACTATCTGTGTACTATATATTGTCTAGCAAGATCTCTTCCTGTTTCTAGTTTCATTTTATGGTTCCTGTTGCGTTCAAATATATCATAAAGTTATCTAGATTTTAAGCATTCCCCATGTGAATTCTGACGGAGAACGGAAACAGAACGGACGATAGACTATTTGTTTGTCTTCGTACAAACTCACATTTCTTGAATAAACAAAGGTTTTCTTGCGCACGAGAAAGATAAATTGAATAAAAGTTCCATCTTTTTGATTGAAAAAAATTATGAAAGATCAAAATACAAAACAACTCCTAACGCTAATAAATAGGTGAACTAAACTTGCATAGAAAGTAAACTAACCTAAATGTATAACTGAAATAATCTCTAACTAGGAAATCAATATTTGTTACATAATTTCGGTTATGAAAAGATACTAAATAACAATCCAAAACATGCAAAAAATAGCCAGTTCAGTCGTTGCGGTCGACTGCCAAAAGCTGCAGCCGAATGCAATCAGCAGTGCTTGAGTGCTTCCTTGATGCTCTCCTGCTGCTCCTTTGCTGGTAGCTGCTGCTGCTTTTGTACTGGCTGATTTGTGCTCCACCTCAAATTCTCATTCCAGGCAAATCTTTCATCTAGAAGTTCTCTCCAATTCCATTCTCTTATGATCCGACCATTCGTTATACTTCATGTTTATATCGTGGTCAAATTTTTTTATATCGTGGTCAAATGTTTTCTGATCTATGTTTGTGCGCTCTCTGTTTTATGGGGGGTGCATAGTTATAGCTTTTTCATTTAATTTTTTTTTTAACTCTTTTCCTTTTGTTGATAAAATTTCAATTTTTTTCTTAGTTTAATCACACATTTGAAATAAACTTATATTACTCTTTATACTCTCCTATATATAAGAGGCGGTGTATTCAGTTATTTGGATCCAATAAAAGTATTTTTTTCAGTCTCTATACTATTAATTAACGTGATATCAGAGCTGGACAAATATACACAAATTTTTTTATACAAAAAATTACGTTTTTTTCTCTCTTAAGAAAAGGGGCTGTCTTCTTCATCCTTCTTCCTCCAAAGAAACCCTAAACTCAAAACCTCCTCTTCTTCGTCCCGCTGCCATCCCTGCCCTCCACGCCGCCGCCGCCGCTGCCCCTCCACGCCTCCTCTCTCTCCCGTCGCCATCCAGCCGTCGTTGCCCCATCGCACCCAAAGCCCATCCTCCTGATCCCTTATCTCCCTGCTACTGCCACCGACCAACGACGCCCTCCCTTCGACTGCCGACCAACTTCCTGCCGCCATCGCCCTCCTCTGCGTCGCCCAATGCCGCCTCCCTCATCTTCCTCCGGATGCCGACCTCCTCTCCCGCCGCTGATATGCTCCCCCATCTTCCTTCCGACGTTGACCTTCTCTCCCTCCGCCGATGATGCGATGATGCCTCATAATGTGCGTTGCTCCGTAATGCGTGCCACTTATTGATTTTCTCTCCAATCACCATCTCTCCTTCATACTCGTTGTCTCCTTCAGATCTAGTATAAATATGCTCCAATGGCGACCTCTCCTCCAACTGTGACACCTTATCCTTCCACTGCTGCTCCTATGAATGAGTCCACCTGCTCCCAATCTATCGTTCCTATTGAAGAGTATCAGGTCTTCTGCAACATGCTGCCCCCTCCTTCTGGTAACTCTGTTCACTCGGGTAATGCTTGTCATATTTTTTCACATCAATGGATAATTGATTCATGTGCTTTTGAACATGTATCATTTATCATTTTCTTCATATTCGTTAATTTCAAATTATCATGTGCGTACCACTTTTGGTAACTTTGTTTACTGGGTAATGCTTGTCATGTTTCCTCACATCAATGGATAATTGATTCAGGTGCTTCTGAACATGTCTCCTTTATCGCTTTCTTCATATTCTTTGCTTCCAAATTATCATGTGCGTATTACTGATGACTTACCTGTTCCTGTTGAAGGGGTGTGAGATATCTCTCTTTCTCATGACCTTCATATTAAATCAGTTTTGCGTATTCCTAATTTTCTTAATAGCTTATTATCAGTTCCTAAACTGTGCAATGATTTAAACTACTCGGTGACATTTTTTTCTTATCATTGTGTGTTTCAGGATACTACGACGAGGAAAGTGATTGACACCAGTTGTGAACAACATGGGTTATATATATTGGATTCTTCAGTCTCGGCTTTTAATTCTTCTCATGATCCTGAATTGTGGTACCAACGACTGTGACATCCTCCTCTACGACCCTCAAGCACCTAGTTTCAGGTTGTGATCATTTCTTTATGATATTTTGCGAGTCATGTGAGTTAGGTATACATTATAGAGTTTCCTACCTTGGACGCATCAATAAACGTAGTAAATATTTATTTGATTTAGTGCATTTTGATATTTGGGGCCCTATTGTTTTTTCCGCTTTTAATAACTTTCGTTATTTTGTTACATTTATTGATGATTTCTCTCGAATGACGTGGTTGTTTCTTTTGAAAAATCGTTCTGATGTTTTTAAAGTTTTTCAAGAATTTTTCTTCGAGATATAAACACAATTTGGCACAACTCTTAAATATCTTCGTTCTGATAATACTAAAGAATACATGAGTTCTCATTTTCAACAAATTTTTTCTCAACATGACATCGTACACCAAACTTCTTGTGCCTACACTCCTTAACAAAATAGAGTGGCAGAACGCAAAATTAAAATTTATTTGGCACTGCTCGCTCTCTGATGTTTGAAATGAAAGTCTCCAAGTTTTATTGGAGTTTTGCAGTTCTCGCTGCCTATTTTCTTATTAACCGTATGCCTACTCCTATTCTTCAAAATCATTCCCCATTCAAACTGGTATTTTCATCTAAAAATTTATTTTCAATACCTCATCGTGTTTTTGGTTGCACTTGTTTTGTTCAGAATCTCCTCCTAGGTACTAATAAACTTGATCCGCGTGCTACTAAATGTGTATTTTTTGGGTATTCGCATTTTTTGAAATGTTATCTTTATTATTCTCTTTACAGGAAAAAAATGTTTACCTTAGCGGATGTTTTATTTTTTGAACACAAACCATTTTTTGAACAAATTTCTTCACACACGTATGATTTGCCAAGGGCTGTTGTTGAGAGTCTTGATTTCCCACCACCACTGCCACTTTCACCACCACCACCACCACCACCACCACCATCACCATCGCCACCACCACCGTCTCCACTACTTCAGGTTTATACCAGAAGACGTAAGACTCGTTTAGACTCGACCATCCAAGCTGTACCCTTTGTTGTTCAACCAGTGTCAACCACATTTCTATCAGTAATATCCCTAACACAGATAATTTACCTATTGCTCAACGTAAAGCTAAGCATTCTTGTGCTCTCTATCCAATTGCCAAGTTTGTTTCTTCTTCTAAACTGAACAGATTTTTTTGGGCCTTTACCTCATCCTTGAATTCAATTTCTATTCCTAAAAATATTCAAGAAGCACTTGAGTACTCTGATTGGACAACAACCATGAAAGAGGAAATGCAGGCTCTTCAATAGAATGGTACTTGACAGTTGGTTCGCCTCCCTGTAGGTGGTAAGGCAGTTGGTTGTAAGTGGGTATTCACAGCCAAACACAATCTTGATGGCATAGTTGAACGACTCAAAGCTCGCCTTGTCGCTATAAGATATACACAGAAAATTGGGGTCTACTATGGAGAGACGTTCTCTCCAGTTGCAAAATTCATGTCTGTTCGTGTTCTGATCTCTCTTGCATCCAATTGTTCTTGGCCTCTTCACCAGCTTGATGTAAAAAATGTATTTCTCAATGGAGACTTGAAAGATGTACTGTATATGCAGCAACCTTCTGATTTTGAGTGACAGGGAGAGAATCTTGTATGTTCGCTCAAAAAAATCTCTTTATGGCCTCAAACAGTCTCCTCGAGCTTAGTTTGAAAAGTTCGGTAAAACAGTATGCTCTTATGGGTTCTCAAGAAGTAAGGCGGACCATTCTCTCTTCACAAAGAAAGGAAGTAAAGACATTGTTATTTTGTTAGTCTATGTTGATAATATCATTATCACCGGCAGTGATTCGTAAGGTATTGCAGACATCAAGCAGCGGTTAGCTTTTCAAACAAAAGATCTTGGTCCGCTTTGATATTTTCTTGACTTTGAGGTTGCATGCACAAAAGATTATATATTTCTTTCTCAAAGAAAGTATATCCTTGATATTTTTACCGAGGCAAGAATGTTGGGATGTCGCCTCACTGACACACCTATGGATTCCAATATTAAGTCGTCATTCTTCTCCAATAATGCATTGTTCTCTGACCTAGGATGATATCGTAGGCTGGTCGGCAGACTCATATATCTCTCAGTGACTAGGCTAGATATTGCCTTTGTAGTTGTTGAGTCAGTCAATTTATGCATGCACCGATCATCACTCATTGGGAAGCAGAGGTTCACATTCTTCGCTATCTTAAGAATGCCCCAGTGCAAGGACTTCTCTTCAGGCATGGTGAGTCTTTCTTTACGAGGATATTCTGATGCCGACTAGGCAGGATCGGTTGATGATAGGTGCTCAACTAGTGTGTACTTTGTATTCTTTGGAGGGAATCTCGTATCTTGGAAAAGTAAGAAACAATCTGTGATAGCCAAATCAAGTGCAGGGTTTGAGTACCAAGCCTTTGGGCATTTAGTTTCTGAAGTTTTATGGCTCAAATCGCTTCTTCGAGACTTGGCAATTCCATTGTTATCTCCAGTTCCTCTCTACCGTGACAATAAGACTGCTATGCATATTTCTGAAAATTCGGTGTTTTATAAGCGCACAAAATATATCAAAGTTAATTGTCACTTTGTTCGAGATAAGTGGGAGAAGAAGGTGATTTTGTTTTCATATGTCCGATCCGGTGAACAACTTGCTGATATCCTAACTAAAGCACTACCTCCTAAGCTTTTTCAAACTTTCTTGAGCAAGCTTGGCTTCGCAATATCTACACACCAGCTCGAGGGGGAGTGTTAAAGTACGCTTAGTTTAGTCCTACATCTGAAATAAGTTTAGATTACTCTTTATAGTCACCTATATATAGAAGAGCAGTGTATTCAGTTATTTGGATCCAATAAAAATATTCTTTTCAGTCTCTATACTATTAATTAACCATCTACAATAAGTTATTTTCTGGACAATTTGACATTAACTTGTATCCGTTCTCATTAATCATGATATATATGTTAACTATTTTGGACTGACTTCACTTATACTTGTAGTGGAACTGGAGCTCTGGCCATTTTCCTTCGAAGATCTTTTGGTGTTGATATCATGACATCAGATTTTGACGACAAGGAAGTTGAGGAAAATATAAATTATAATTGTCGAGCTAATAAGTTAGCTGTGCTACCACAGATTCGACGTAAGTTTACTTCTTCGCATGAGTTCTTTTTGTTTTCAATTATTTATGTCCTTTTTTGATCTCTCATTTGTCCACCTAGCTCAGCACAACCCTAGGTTTGATTCGTAGCTTTGATCTGAGTCCATCCTCCATTCCTTTTCTACTTTGATCTAACTGAAAAACTTGGTTTAGTAACCCAATAACCTACAATGCTCGTTTACAATCTCGACATGGCTTTCATTTGGCATTGATCCAGCAGAGTTTTTTTTTCCAACTGCTGATCGAAATCTTCTATTTCTTTTGGAATCTTATAGACTGCCTTTCCAGCGACTTTACATCTTTATATGCTCAATATTTTGACTTGGTAGATCAAACCCTTAATTCTATGTATGCTCCTTAATAATTCAGCTGCTGCCTTAGGTACCCAGCTACTTTAGAAAACTCTATTTCTCAAGTATCAGAATGTACGTCCATTTGGCGTAAATAAGTTCTTTTTAAAACTATATTGTGTGGCCATTTCGCCTCCCCTAAATATATCAAGTTTTGAACTTGTGACTTCTCATTCATTGTCAATTCCCATGCCACTAATTCTTGTCAAGTTTCTCTTTCACTGACCTTGAATAAGTGATTAGTCTAAGGAGTTTTCTTTAAACCCCATATTGTGTTCGAACTATAAAATTAGATACTTCTAATCCTCCCGCTCCCCCCAATTTATAGAATGCTATAGTTCAATAAGTTCTATAACTTTCCAGTAGAGTGCAATGCAATGTGCAAGTTTCCGGTTAACTTTCTGCTCAATATGCATGCGATTTTTCTGTCTCTTTTTGTTATGTTTTGTTTTGTTTTCACAGTATTTCTGGTGTGACATAAGTGCCGTTCAAATTTTCATCAGATTCATGGTCAGATGAATTCCCAATTGCAGAACCAGATTAGGACATGATAATTGCAAGCGACATCCTATTGTGTGAGTTTACATTGGCTTATTTCTCATGCAAGTTTCATATATGTTGCCGGATTGAGGTATGTATGTGCCTTTCTTTTTGCTTGTGGATGTGAAACAATACCCAAAATTGGTCCGAACCCTTTGCTTTCTCCTCAATTCCTACAAGCCAAAAGATACACCAGCAGGAAAGTTCGCAGCTTCACAAAACTGTGACCATAGCAGGTAACCTTATTAGCAACCCCTGCAAGTTTAGCACAAATCTGCTCTTCTTGTTCGTAATTATGGCCTGATTCTGAAAGCGTTGAGCCTCCACTGTTTGGTGTTGCAAATCAAATACAGTGATGCTGTTTGTTTTTGGGGTGTGGGGACAACAGGTGTGAGTTCTCGTAATTTGTGTAGCGAAAGATGTGGTACTGGCGTCATCTGATCCTAGGCTGTAGGGCCGACTCAGGGGTAGCAGGAGGTATGGGCCGGGTGCTCGACTCGGATCTAGTAGCTCAGGCTCGGATCTTCGGGACTCGGCTCGGACTCTTGTACCTGCATACTACCTAGAAATATCGGGAGAAGTCCCGACGATAGGCCCTCCGACGATCTAGTTAGTGTTTGAGAAAGCAACAGTAGCTAGGGGTCAGGTGAAAAAAAGTTTATTACCTTTGGAAGTGAGGAGGGGGTCTGGTATTTATAGGTAGAGGTAAATGGGTTTGAGACCCTAACGGACCAGGTCAGACCCGTTTGCCTGTGGGCCTGAATGGGCTGAAGCCCGTTTGACCTGCTTTGATTTGATGATCATGGATGAGCGAAATTTGAGGGGATCTGATGGCCCAGATGAGGCCACATCATCTACCCCATATCAGGAGCCCACCACTCCTGGAGGGCTGCGTAAGCCAGCCGTGGAGTAGTCTGTCTCCGTAGGAAGAGTGAAGCGGTGTGTTTGGCGAGTATGATTTGTAGTTTCTTGGAGTGGTAAGTGGGATAGGACGAAGGAGATCTCCTGGAGAAGAAGGGGCGTCGAGAGCCGAGAACAAAGGGTCAGGAGCCGAGCGTCGAGCATCGAGCCCTGGCCTGTGATAGAGCTAGGAATTGGCTTGGAGTTTATGACGGGCGCTCGAGGGTTGAGCATCGGTGGTTGAGCCTCCATGCTTGGGTGCCGAGCGTCGAGTGCCGAGCCCTCTACTTGTGAGGAAGCTAGAGCGTGACTTAAGGTCACTTTCGAGCGTCAAGCCCCATAGCTTGTGTGAAAGGTAGGTGGTGGCTCAAGGTCACTGCCGAGCGTCGAGCCCCGTAGCTTGTGTGAAAGGTAGGTGGTGGCTCGAGGTCACTGCCGAGCGTCGAGCACCGTAGCTTGTGTGAAAGCTAGGTGGTGGCTCGAGGTCACTGCCAAGCGTCGAGCTCCGTAGCTTACTATGAAAGCCAGGGGGTGGCTCGAGGTCACTGCCGAGCGTCGAGCCCCCTGCTTGTTGTGAAAGCCAGGGTGTGGCTCGAGGTTACTGTCGAGCGCCGGGCCCTCTTGCTTGCTCCGAATGCTAGGGAGTGGCTCGAGGTCACTGCCGAGCATCGAACCTCGTGCTTGCTGTGAAAGCTAGGGGGTGGCTCGAGGTCACTGTTGAGCATCGAGCCCCCATGCTTGCTGCGAAAGCTAGGGGGTGGCTCGAGGTCACTACCGAGCGTCGAGCCCCCCTGTTTGCTGTGAAAGCCAAGGGGTGGCTCGAGGTTACTGCCGAGCGTCGAGCCCCCTTGCTTGCAGAGAAAGCTAGGGGGTGGCTTGAGGTCAATGCTGAGCGTCGAGCCCCCTTACTTGCTGTGAACGCCAGGGTGGCTCGAGGTTACTGCCGAGCGTCGAACCCCGTGCTTGCTGTGAAAGCTAGGGTATGGCTCGAGGTCACTGTCGAGCATCGAACCCCCCTTGCTTGCTGTGAAAGCTAGGGTATGGCTCGAGGTCACTGTCGAGCATCGAACCTCCCTGCTTGCTGTGAAATCCAAGGGGTGGCTCGAGGTTACTGCTGAGCGTCGAGCCCCCTGCTTGCTGCGAAAGCTACGGGGTGGCTCTAGGTCACTGCCGAGCGTCGAGCCCCCATGCTTGCTGCGAAAGCTAGGGGGTGGCTCGAGGTCACTGTCGAGCGTCAAGCCCCCTGTTTACTGTGAAAGCCAAGGGGTGGCTCGAGGTTACTGCCGAGTATCGAGCCCCCTACTTGCTGCGAAAGCTAGGGGGTGGCTTGAGGTCATTGCCGAGCATCGAGCTCCCGTGCTTGCTGTGAAAGCTAGGGGCTAGCTCGAGGTCATTGCCGAGCGTCAAGTCCCCATGCTTGCTGCGAAAGTTAGGGGGTGGCTTGAGGTCACTGCCGTGCATGCCAGGGCTTCGTATGTGATGCTAACGTCATAGGGGTGGAATTCGAGGCGTCAAAATTTTCAGCCGTTAGATCTTGATGATCAAGATTGAATCGATCAGGATTCCAACGTAGAATTCGAGGCATCAAAATCTCATCCACCGTTAGATCTTTATGATCAAGATTGAGCGGTCAGGATTCCAACACGGAATTCGATGCATCGTTAGTCATTCTATAAATCCCCTACCCCTCCCCATTTCTTCACTTTGCTTTCTCTTTCTAAAAAACAGGAGCTTCTCTTTCTACCCACCGGCGATGACTTTTTCGTTGATCTCTTCATTCACGAAATACAGGTAGTATTCTTTTCGTTATGTCGCGCTCTCAGTCCAGTTTCGAAGCGAGCTCTTCTGGTCGGGCTGAAGGGGATCGTCAGTCGCTCTCCACGTCCTGTGATCTGGATGACCAAGTTTTGGAGGGGGGTCGTCAGTCAGACTCCACGACATGGGATTTAGACGACCAAGTTTTGGACGTGGTACCGCTCCAAAGCCGCAAGCCGGAGGTGGTAGAGTTAGCTTCCACTGGAGAGGTTGAGGCATTAGGCGAAGAGGTTGAGGAAGGGGAGGTGGAGCAGGGAGGCCGTGAGGGAGGAGCCGAGGGAGAGGCAGATGAGGAAGGTAGCGAGGAAGGAGAGACTCTCCCCCTCTCCCCGCCTTTGGCGACACCGTCTCCTCCGAAGGCTCTTCGCGTCTGGAAGAAGAAGAGGAAGTGGCGCCTGCCGGATAGTCCGAGGACACCAGACGAGTTCGAGCCAGCGCACGGGCTTGACGTCCCCTACTATAAGAACTCACGGTCGATCTGGATGTATCCTGACGATGTCAAAAACTTGGTTCAATTTGGCGTGGAGGTGTCTTCGCCGGGCCAGACCCAGATACGGCTGGACAAGGTTCAGTGTGTCCTGAAGGCTGACTATCTGCCCGTGATAAGGTCCAGCTACTTCATTCCTTGGGAGTATGAGCTGATGATCCCGAGCCCTGGTCTCCTTCCCACCACCGAGTTGGCCCGCGGCTTCTGTATGTTTCCTGAGGATGCCTTCGTTTCGGGATCGAGGCTGCCACTGCACCCGTTCATCAAGAAGGTGCTGAGGTGGGGGGAGCTATGTCCGATGCAGTACGGCCCCAATCCGTGGAAGCAACTAGTCTGCTTCATTGTGAAGTGCGAGGAGAAGAAGGTACCTCTAAAGCTGAAATATTTCTGGGCTGTCTTAGGAGTGAGCTCGCACGGAGATCAGGAGGGCATCTTCTACATCTCGCCTCGTCCCCACAAGAAAGTGGTGCACGGGCATCCGAATTCCATAAAGGGGTGGAAGGCCAAGTATTTCGTGGTCGGAAGCGAGGTACCTTGGGAAATTCCTATGACTTGGAATTTCTACAAGCCGAACCACAAACCCCCGAGGCGGAGGGACTTGACTGAGGCAGAGTGGGCTGACGTGGATAGAATTGTCGAGGGGCACAACATCGGTTGGCCGAACGTGACAGAGTCGCACTTAGCTCGAGCCGGACTGAGTCCAGCCGGCCCTTGTATGTTGTTGTTTCATTTTCGTTTAATTTTCTGCTTTCGTGTTAACATTCCCCCTTTTTCTCCTTGCAGCGATGAATCAGTCAAAGCTTGGCGCGAGGAAGACCCTGCTGGCTCCAGCTCAAAAGAGGATGGTCGAGAAGGCAGCGCCGAAGGCGGGGTCCGCCCAGGGGGCTCCGAGGGCCCCTTGGAGCGGCCCCAGAAAAAGTCGAAGAAGCCCCCCTTGGCTTGAGACGTGTCCGAGTCGGCGCCGAGCTCCAGCAGCCGTAAGGTTGCTGAGGTCTTGAAGGCGGGGACCCCCGTCTTATGCCCCGACGCCCAGCAGATGGTGGGTAAGAGGGGGCTAAGGCCGTTCGGCCGGACTGGGCGGTCAAGGAGGGCGACTTGCTGGCCGAGGGCCCGATCTCGATCGAGGTTGTAGATAACCTCGTTACGGCTTGCGATCGGTCCATTCTGGCGACCGAGATGGTGGAGACGGCCTACATGAAGTGGGCTTAAGCCCAAGTGGTGGTAAGTGTTGGTTTGCTGTTTGTTTAACTTTTTGTACTCGACACTCTATTCTGATTCTTGTCTCTCTTCAACCAGGCGTCGATGACTGGGGTGCAGCTGAAGAGGTGCTTCGAGAAGGAGGTCAATGCCGAGAAGCAGAATGCCGATCGGTACCTTCGTGAAGCGAAGGACTTAAAGGTCGAGCTAACGACAGCTCAGGGGGTGGCACAGGTCCTTCAAGCCGACCTCGCCTCTCAACAGGACCAACACCTTCGTGCCTTGGCAGAGGTTCAGGAGAAGGCGACTGCGGAGTACGAGGAGCTAGCGATGGTGGCTTCGGAGGAGGTGATGAACGCCCAAGACGAGGCATATGATCGGGCAAAGGAGTATTTCCTACTCCTTTACCCCCAGGCCAAAATCGACCACTTCCACTACGGATGGGAGCCCCCCGTGCTTCCGCTGACCCCTGGGGGCGAGGCGACGAGGCGCAGAGGGACCCGCACTTAGAGAGAGAGGCAGCAGGGGCGACGGCCGACGAAGAGGTGCAGATCCTCCCTCAAAAATAGTTTTTTACATTTTATTTTTCTTCTTGTATTTGCTGAGCACGGATTGGCCACCGTTTTTTGTAACTATTTTTTGGAATTAATATAATCGTGTTTTTGGCTGACCTGCTATGACTTGCACATTTTTGGGAAGCTTGAAGTGAATTCTTGTTTTCTCTCCTTTTTGTCAGATGGACGAGTCCCTAGGAGCCGACCTCGGTTCTGCCGAGGTCCGGTGACTTTGAAACAAGCTAGAGTCCAAGAAGAGTGTCTTGATCCGCTATCGCAAATAGGGCCGCGATCGAGAAGCCGCGGTAAGCTATTTCATGAACAAGTCCAAGGAGCTCAGTTTAGAGGCGGCACGCCTGAAGAAGGCTATAGCCGACCGAGACTGGGGGAGTGCCGAGACGAACTGGTCAATGTATGACGTCTCTACCAGGCGACCGACCTCTGAGTCCGTTCTCCGTGAGGTCGTGGTAGAGAAGGAGCTGGAGATTTAGAGGTTGAAAGTCATGCTTGGCACAGGCGGATCTCGGTTCGACCCTTTTGGGGGAGGAGGCCCCTCTGTCTTGGGTTCCTCACAGACCCTCTATCTAGAGATGACGAGGCTCGTTGATGCGCAAAGCTCCATTACCGGGATGTCTATACTGGCGATGCTGGTGGTGCCGGACAAGCACACTGGAGGATGGACCCGCTTGGTGGGGCTCGAGATGGTCCGTGTTAGCCAAAAAAAGCCCCATGAGAAACACTTAGGTTTGGGTAAAAAGAACCGTTGTAATAATATCTATTGTACTGTGGCCATTCAAGGCGTTATGATGAATGAAATTTGATTTTTCCGACCCTCCGACTTGTAGGAAAACTTAGGACGCCGCCTGTAGCGTAAGCTGAATGTCGAGCCCCCATACTTGTGGAAAAGCTAGGGTGTAGCTCGAGGTCATTGCCGAGCGCTTAGCCCATATTGCTTGAGAAAGCTAGGGCATTTCTTGAGGTTAATGCCGAACATTGAGCCCCTATGCTTGTGGAAAACTTAGGATGCCGCTGGTAGCGTAAGCCGAATGTCGAGCCCCCGTGCTTGTGGAAAAGCTAGGGTGTGGCTCGAGGTCATTGCCGAGCGCCTAGCCCATACAGCTTAAGAAAGCTAGGGCATTGCTCGAGGTCAATGCAGAACGTCGAGCCTCCATGCTTGTAGAAAAGCTAGGGTGTGGCTCGAGGTCATTGCTGAGCGCCTAACCCATACAGTTTGAGAAAGCTAGGGCATTGCTCGAGGTCAATGCTGAAGGTTGAGCCCCTATGCTTGTAGAAAAGCTAGGGTGTGGTTCGAGGTCATTGCCGAGCACTTAGCCCATACAACTTGAGAAAGCTAGGGCATTGTTCGAGGTCAATGCCGAACGTCGAGCCCCCATGTTTATAGAAAAGATAGGGTGTGGCTCGAGATCATTGCCGAGTGCCTAGCCCATACAGCTTGAGAAAGCTAGGGCATTGCTCGAGGTCAATGCCGAACGTCGAGCCCCCATGCTTGTAGAAAAGCTAGGGTATGGCTCGAGGTCATTGCCGAGCGCCTAGCCCATACAGCTTGAGAAAGGTAGGGCATTGCTCAAGGTCAATGCCGAACGTCGAGCTCCCATGCTTGTAGAAAAGTTAGGGTGTGGCCAATGTACGGAAAGTCACACAAAAATAAAAATAATAAGGGAAATACCAAGGTATACACTTTATTATTTACAACAAAACAAAAAATGAGAGCCATGTAGTACCGATTACAGGGGGTCAGTTACATAGGCTTGGTCACAAAGGGAGTCTAGTCCTCCCCATCGAGGAACTTGATGAGGTGTTCCGCGTTCCGGGGCCTCTTCACCATCCTGCACCCTTGGTCTGTGAGTCGGTACGTGCCGGTGCGTACTACTTCGGAGGCCTTATACGGGCCCTTCCAATTAGGGGCCAATTTTCTCTTTCTGCTGGGGTCGGATACCGCTAGCTTTCTGAGCACGAGGTCACCTAGTTTGATGTCGGTGGGGCGGACCCTCTTGTTATAAAATCTCTCGATCCGTTGTTGGTATATGCTTCTTCTGACGGCATTTTTTCCCCTGACCTCGTCGATAAGATCCAAGTTGGCTCGGAGGTCCATTGAGTTGTTCTCCTCGTCGAAAGCCATGATCCTGGGCGAAGGGAGCCCGATCTCTAAGGGGATAACCGCCTCTGTTCCGTAGGTTAGGTTGAACGGTGACTCGCCCGTAGGGATTCTCTTCATCGTCCGGTGCGCCTAGAGTACGTTTGGCAACTCGTCGACCTACAACCCCTTGGATGAATTATCCAACCGCTTCATGTGGCCGTCAAGGATTTGACGGTTCGCATTTTCGGCCTGGCCGTTTGACTGAGGATGACATATTGATGAGAAGCGCTGCTGGACACCGATGTCTTTGCAGAACTTCCGAAAGTTTTTGCCTGCAAATTGGGTCCCGTTGTCTGTGATGAGTACCTGCGGGATCCCGAACCGGCAGATGATGTGCTTCCAGATTAATTGCTGAGTTTGGTGTCATGTGATCGTGGCCAGAGGCTCTGTCTCGATCCATTTGGTGAAGTAGTCGATGGCCACCACCAGGAACTTCCTTTGGCCCATCGCTTTTGGAAAAAGGCCGACCAAGTCCATTCCCCACATAGCAAAGGGGGTTGGATTGGCCAGGGAGTGGAGGTTGGCTTGTGGAAGCCTTTTCACCGAGGAGAATCTTTGGCAGGGGCCACACCTTTTGACGAGGTCCTGGGCGTCTTGTAACATAGTCGGCCAGTAGTACTCGTGGTTTAGGGCTTTTCTGGCGAGCGACCTGCTCCCCATGTGGCACCCCCGATTCCTTCATGCAGTTCCTTCAGAGCGTACTTGGCCTCATCAGGGGCCAGGCAGCGAAGGTAGGGTCTGCCGTCCGTTGTTGTGTACGAGCGCTTGAAGAGTGTTTCGTTGATTAGGATGAACCTTTCTGAACGGACCCTACTCCTTCTCGCCTCGGCCTGATCTTGAGGAAGCTCGCCCTCCACAAGGAACTTTCGGATGGGAGTCATCCTGGTTGAGGTTCAGTAGTGAGGCAGAAGACTTCGGGGAGGTCGATGCTGGGCTTGAGGAGGACGTCGATTAGGACGGTGTGGTCGAGGCCTTTGAAGGATGAAGATGCGAGTTTTGACAAGGAATCAGCCTGGGCATTTTGCTACCTAGAGATTCGTTCCACTGAGGAGAAATCGAAGGTCGTCAGGAGCTACTGGACTACCGCCAAGTATCGGACCATCCGAGCGTCACGAACTTCATACTCTCTGGTGATTTGGTTGACCACGAGCTGGGAGTCGCTAAAGGCCCTGATTTACTTGGCCCCGGCCTTGTGCGCTAGGGTGAGCCCTGCGATCATAGCCTCATATTCCGCATCGTTGTTAAAGACTGAAAAGTTCTGGCGAAGAGAATACTAGAGAATGAACTTGTCGGGACCTTTGAGGATGACGCCTACGCCACTTCCCACCTCGCAAGACGAGCCGTCGACATAAACTTTCCAAACTGGATCTGCCTCTTGAACGTCAGACGGCTCGGAGATAGTGCACTCCCTGATAAATTCGGCGAGGGCCTGTCCCTTAATGGCTGTCCTGGGCTAGTAGCAATGTCGTATTGGCTCAGCTCGATCGACCATTTGACTAAGCGGCCGGAACTCTCAGACTTGTGGAGGTCGATCTTGAGAGACTGGTCCGTGAGGACCTGGATCAAGTGGGCTTGGAAATAAGGACGGAGCTTTCGTGCGGCCATGACCAGGGCGTAGCCAACCTTCTCCAATTTTGCATATCGGGTCTCCGCCGAGAGCAGAACTTTGCTCACATAGTACAATGGTTTTTGAATTCCGTCGTCTTCCCGGACAGCACGGCACTAAGTGTATTTTTCGAGGCTGAGAGGTATAGAAAGAGGGGTTCGCCTGGTTCGGGTTTGCTCAAAAGTGGGGGGTTGGCGAGGTAGGACTTTAACTGGTCGAACGCTTTTTGTTGGGGGTCGCCCCATTCGAAGCCTTTCGCTCTCCGTAGAGCCTTGAAGAAGGGAAGGAATTTCTCTTTAGACTTGGAGAGGAAGCGGCCTATGGCCGCTAGTCTTCCCGTGAGCCGTTGAATCTTCTTAATGTTTCTGGGAGGGGCCATGTCGGTTATGACCTGGATCTTCTTGGGATTTGCTCTATGCCGTGCTGGCTAACAACGAACCTGAAAAATTTCTCCGAGGATACGCCGAAGACACACTTGGCAAGATTGAGCCTCATGTTCTGGGACCGAAGGACGCCAAAGGCTTCCTCTAGATCGACAACATGGTCCTGCCCTCGTCGGTTCTTGACGAGCATGCCGTCGATGTATACTTCCATGTTATGACCGATCTGATCTTTGAAAACTGGTTGACAAGTCTCTGGTAGGTGGCTCCGGCGTTCTTGAGCCCGAAGGGCATGACCCGGTAACAGTAGAGACCCTGGTCGGTAACGAAGGACGTTTTGGCGATGTCCGGAGGAAACATTTGGATTTGATTATAGCCTAAAAAGGCATCCATAAAGGTTAATAGTTCATGACCCAACGTTGCGTCGATCAGAGCGTCGATACTCGGGAGGGGGAAAGGATCTTTGGGGCACGCGCTGTTGAGGTCCGTGAAGTTTATGCAGATCCTCCAGCTCCCGCTGGCCTTCTTTACCATCACGACGTTAGCCAGCCACTCGGGGTAGCTGACCTCTTGAATGAACCGGGCGGACAACAGTTTGTCCACCTCCACTTTCACAGCTTGTTGCCTCTCCGGGGCGAACTTGCGTTGCTTCTGATGGATCGGCTTGGAACCCGGTTGGACACTTGGCCTGTGCATGATTAGGTCCTCAGAAAACTCGGGCATGTTGGACGGGGTCCAGGCGAAGAGGTCGATATTGCGGCAGACGCAATCAATCAGACCTGGCTTCAGGTCGGGGGAAAGGGTGCGGCTCACACGGAACCACTTAGACTTGTCTTCTGCTTCAAATGAGACCTCCTCCAACTCGTTCACAGGTTCCGACTCTTGCTGGCTTTTTTCAGGCGGAAGCTCGACTGCGTCAAGGGGGAACACCCCACCTCCGACCGCAGTCATGTAGCACGAACGTGTAGACTCCTGATTCCCTCTGACAACGCCGACCCCGAGGTCAGTGGGGAACTTCAACTTCAAGAGGTAGGTCGAGGGGACGGCTTGAAACGAGCAGAGGCTGGGTCGACCGAGGATGGCATTGTATGCCGCCTTGACGTTGACCACCATAAAGTACATTGATTCTGTCCGTATGATGGGGGTCGTGCCGGCTATTACATCCAGCGTCATGATCCCTTCAATTTGCACTGGGACGCCCGAGAACCCGTCCGGCTTTAGTTTATCTCGGGGGAGCTTGAGGTTCTCAAATGCTTCCAAGAAGAGGATGTTGACTGAGCTTCCGTTGTCCACGAGAAATTGGCAGACTTCAAAATTTGCCATGACGAGGCTGATGACGAAGGCGTCGCAGTGCGGGAGGTGGGCTCCCTCTAGGTCTTCTCCGGAGAAGGATACCGGTCGTTGCTGAATCTGGGGAGAGGGATGGTCTCGAACGGAGTTAACCTCTCGGACGAAGGACTTACGAGAAGTATTGGATTCCCCTTCCATGGGTCCACCATGGACGCAGTGTAGGATGACCTGCCCTCCGGTTTCCTCGGGCTCGGGGTCCCGTTCGGGTCGCCGATTGATCGTTCGAGGGGGAGGGGGAGGCGAAGGCCTCAGATTCCTCGAATCCCTCCGATCTCTTGGGTTATCCCGAGTGACCTCCCTCAGGTACCCTCGTTGGATGAGAGCCTCGATCTCGTCTTTGAGGGCCCGACAGTTGTTCGTCCCGTGCCCATTGTCTCGGTGGAAGCGGGAGTAGAACCTCTGGTCCCGCTTCTTGTTGTTGCTTGGTCGGGGAGGAAGTCGGACAATCCCTTTATCCTCGATCTCCATCAGGATTGCCGACACGTTCTGGGTCAGCGGCGTATACCTCTCAAATCGGGGGACCGGAGGAATTCTTTTGAGACCGGCCGCCTCTTTCGTAACTTTCTTGATGAGCTCGACATCGTCTGCCTTCCGTTTTCCCTTGGCAGTGGCTTCTTAGGTGCCCTTAGGGTTTAGGGTCTCTTCCGCTCGAATGTACTTCTCGACCCTGTTGAGCAGGTCGGGGAAGTCGACGGGTGGTTTTTTGGCCAAGGAAGCCTTAAGCTGAGGGTGCCGAACGTTGTGTCGGAAAGCTGCCGAAGCGACGCGTCGAGAGAGTAGACAGGCCTCGCATCGGCTGTGAACCTCCGAACGAATTCACAGAATGAATCCCCTTCCTTCTGTCTAAGGTCCGAAGGGACGTGCTCGTCTTCTCGACGTTCCTGCTGGTCACGAAGTGGGCTAGAAAGTTCGCTTCCAACTGGTCGAATGAGAAGACTGAGCCGGGGGTGAGCTTTGAGAACCATTCCCGAGTCGGACCTCGCAGGGTGGCAGGGAAAGCGCGACATAGGAGGGGATCCAAAGCGCTGTGAATCATCATGAGGGTTTTAAATCCCTCCATGTGATCAGTGGGATCACCCTCACCGTTGTATGTCTCGAGTTGGGGAGGCCTGAAATTTTTGGGGATTTCAGCTTCCAAGATTTGAGTGGAAAATGGAGGTCAGATCGGCCGATAACCATGGCCTGGCATCGGCCCACCATCGCCGAGATGGGTGAGTCGGTTCTCCATCTCTCGGAGGCATCGGAGGATGGTGTCTTATTGTTCAAGTGGGTGGGTCGATCCTTCGCCGCCCTGGGCTTCTGGCTGAGGGATGGAGTCGTTGCGCGTCTCGGTCCTAGGATCGCCTCGGATTGCCTGGAGGACCTCGTCCCTAAAATTCTGAAACTCGGCCCTCGTAACCGGGACTTGTCCCACCGGGTCACGCGATGGTTGTGGTCCTCGAGGTGAGCGACTGTATCCAGGCTCCCGTTCCTGGGTCGGCTGTCTTCCCTGGTTCGGGACCGAGAAGGAAGCGGCCCCTTCCCTGGTTCGACTGGCCTGCCGATTTTGGATGAAACGCCGCAAGTCAGTTGCGACTGAGTGAGAAGCACCTGGTCCGGGTCTGGCTGCGCCATTGACTCGCAATTGATTAGAGCCCTGGGTGTCCGCGCGGCTGTGATAGGGAGGAGGATCAGGGCGACGTCCGGAGGTGACGACCTTCCTTGCTTTGGGAGCCATGAAAGAGCTCGGACTTTAGATGACATCCCTGGCTGGGATCGGACTGGCATCAGTACCTAAAGGGTTTCCACGGACGACGCCAACCTGATGCTGTTTGTTTTTGGGGTGTGGGGGCAACAGGCACGAGTTTTTGTAATTTGTGTAACGGAAGATGTGGTACTGGCGTCGATCCGATCCTAGGCTGTAAGGCCGGCTCGGGGGTAGCAGGAGAAAGGTAGAGGCTGGATGCTCAGCTCGGATGAAGTAGCTCGGCCTCAGATTTTCGGGGCTCGGCTCGGACTCTTGTACCTGCACACTGCCTAGAAACACCGGGAGACGTCCCAACGACATGCCCTCCGACGATCTAGTCAGTCACTGAGAAAGCAACAGTAGCTAGGGTTCAGGTGGGGAAAAGTTTATTACCTTTGGAAGTGAGGAGGGGGTTTGGTATTTATAGGCAGAGGTAAACGGGTCTGAGACCCTAACGGACCGGGTCAGACCCGTTTGCCTGTGGGCCTGAATGGGCTGAAGTCTGCTTTGACCTGATGATCATGGTGGAGCAAAATTTGTGGGGATATGATGGCCCGGATGAGGCCACGTCATCTACCCCATATCATACAGTTATAGCTACTGTTCCTCTTGATGATGAGTTGGAGATGCAGAATTGACAAAGACGAAATTTTTCTTCGCAAGATGTGATAATGCTGGCCTGCAAGTAGAACATCTCGGTTCTTATGTATACTTTATCACCCCCACTAGGCTTTAGTATCCGCAGTTAAATTGGATAACGGATGCCATTGTCAAAATGAAGAAATTGAAGTAGACACGCATATAGCTGTTCTTAGTAACATGGACATTTTTGGATGATCCGATTGGGCCCACATCCTGGCCCAATTTGCAAATTGTGTGTACAAGTTAAGTTAGGGCCTAGTCCAGCAGCTATCATATCATCCATATAATAAAACACAACGCATTTCAAAAAAAAGTTGTTAAGTGGCTCTTCTTCAACTAAAATCAAATCATCGGCCCCGATCCCCCCCCTCTCTCTCTTATCGATTCCCTACTAAATCCCCCCCTCTCGCACCTGTCTACCACCACCACCCGACGTCAGTCTCGCCGCCTGCAGCCACACCCGCTCTCCAAGCCTCGACTGCACCCTTACTCCTCCTGTGCTCTCCTGAAGCTCCACCGGTGCACACCCGAGCTCACCTTAGCACCCAACTCCCTCTCAATGTCTCTCTCACACTTTGTCTCTCTTCTCGAATTTGTCGGCGGTTGGTTGTCGGCGGCGATGTCAACAGATCGAGACGGTGGTTGGTTTTCGACGACGATGTGAAGGTTTGGTATCGCTTTTTCCCCATTTTGGGTTAAAATTAGTGATTATTTTTTATTGGTTTGTTGATGTGATGGGTAGGAGACTGTTTTTCCCTGAAAATCAAATGTATCTGCTGTGCCTAGCTCATATGTGCCAAACTCATATGGGCAGGAGACTGTATATAGCACTTATGTTTGGAAGTCAGTTGTGCCTAACTCATATGTGCAATTAGTTTGCAATAAGATATGTGAGTTCATTTGTGTAGTTCACAGATAAATCATTCTTTACTGTTTACATAATTTTTTATATGCTGCATCGTTCCGAAAACGTGTCGTAGACACGTGTCTATGAGCATGCCTAGTGTATATATATATATATATATATATATATATATATATATATATATATTGTGGAATAATCAAATGAGATAAAATAAAATAATTACAGTCGTACCCGTGGAACTCCACGAGCATTTGCTTCGATTAAAGTAGCTAATTCAACATCGTTGTTCAAGAGAACTGAGAAATTACAAGAAGACTTAGCACTTATGTTTGGAAGTCAGTTGTGCCTAACTCATATGTGCAATTAGTTTGCAATAAGATATGTGAGTTCATTTGTGTAGTTCACAGATAAATCATTCTTTACTGTTTACATAATTTTTTATATGCTGCATCGTTCCGAAAACGTGTCGTAGACACGTGTCTATGAGCATACCTAGTATGTATATATATATATATATATATATATATATATATATATATATATATAGAAAGGTTCGGGTGAGAACCATTCCCTGGGGTGAGAACCTAAGGGCCTATCCCAGCCATTCATCTGACTAATATTAACGGTCTAGATGTTATCCGTTATAATTAATTAGATTAATTAATTTTTGATTTTAGATGTCAATCCCTTTAATTAAGCGTTGGGGACCGCATAATAAAAGGAATGAAGATATTAGACAGATTTTTCGGTCAATATTTTTTCGGTCAATATTAGACAGATGAATACACTTATCAACTATATCATATCATTTACTAAAATTATAACAAATTTGACCAAATATTGTTTTCATTTTATAATTGCAATAGTATAAACCCTGGATAAAAAAAGGATGAAGAATCCCACCCTGTTTAACCAAAACTCGTATACAAACTAGTTCACCCTATAAAAATAACGAAGAAATGTTATAAAACCAATTAGAGTGAGCTAATGTGTGTGCCAAAAACCAAATATAAAAGTCTTCTTTAATTTTCTAAAAGGAATGAACGAATTGGTGATGATTCTGAAGTTGCTATTAAGTTGGGATACAAAATCTTCTCGAATAGCAACTGTAATAATTATAAATAGCAACTGTAATAATTATAAATAGCAACTGAAATAATTATAAATAGCAACTGAAATTGGTGAAGGAATACTATAAATAGCAACTTAAGTTAAAATTATAAATAGCAACTGAAGTTGCTATTGTATCTACTTACAATACAGTCAGTTGCTATATAGTGAACGAATTGGTGAAGGAACGAATTGGTGGTGATTCTGAAGTTGCTATTAAGTTGGGATACAAAATCTTCTCGAATAGCAACTGTAATAATTATAAATAGCAACTGTAATAATTATAAATAGCAACTGAAATAATTATACAGCAATACCTGACCACTTAAACAGCAACTGTAATAATTATAAATAGCAACTGTAATAAACAGTAACTGTAAGGAACGAAATGGTGAATTATTCTGCAGTCGCTATTAATTTGGGAAACAAAATCTTCTCCAATATTTTACGGGAATAAATTATTTCTCTCTCCAATTTGACCAAATTTGCCTTAACCGTCGCACACAAAAAAAGGCAATTTATAATTATTCCTTTTATTACGCGGTCCCCATCCCTTAATTAAAGGGATTGACATCTTAATGCAAAAATTAATTAATCTTATTGTTTAATTTTAAAAAATTTTGACCGTTAAGATTACACAGATGAATGGCTAGGATAGGCCCTTAGGTTCTCACCCCAGGGTTGGTTCTCACCCGAACCGACCCCTATATATATATATATATATATATATATATATATATATATATTGTGGAATAATCAAATGAGATAAAATAAAATAATTACAGTCGTACCCGTGGAACTCCGAGCATTTGCTTCGATTAAAGTAGCTAATTCAACATCGTTGTTCAAGAGAACTGAGAAATTACAAGAAGACTTTCCTCACTTGGCAAGATGATCGGCACAAAATTCGGGATTGGGGTCACATGGGCCTTGTGAGTTGTGATTAAAGTATCTTCCTTTTTTGTATTGATTAAGAAGAGGTGAGAGGACTCACCTTCTAACTTCAAAAGATGAGCAAGTGTTCCCCCTTATCTGCCATGTCCTTTTCCAATGCAACGAAGTACTGGACACCAGTTACATAATTCATGGGCTTTTCTTCTCTTCATTTGATTAGTCTGTTATTTGCTTCTTTGATATCATTTTTAATACAAATTTCATATAAGTCTCAAATTTATCGTACTTTACAACCAAGTTCTTTAAGTTTCGTATTTATCCGTAAATCTCTGAACGATTTTAAATTGTTTTTGATAATCCTATATCTCTAATCTCTAATATTATAATGGAAAAAAGCCTTAGTGTCATTTGTAAATCTACCAACTCGTGTATTGTACATGCAGAAATAATTAATATGAAAGACTACGTCAGATTTTTTATTTTATTTTTTTAATATATTAAATGTGCATCACATGTGTAAATTATTATCTATCTATCAATCTATCTATAATGTAATATATAATAACTATTATAATGGAAGAGTTGGAATTGTAAATCTATCTACTTATGTGCAACTCCAACTCTCCCATAGTCCCATTATAGTCTTCACATCTACTTTTAAAAATATATAATTTTATTTATTAAGACATGCATCGCACATGTAAATTAGCGTATTTACTTTAATCTTACAAAAAATTAAAAAAATTACATGCATCGCACGTATATATTTCTCATTTTCCTTAATTGCTGCAATTAAGTAGTTGTGTTTGTCTTTTGCAGAGTTGAAAGCAATTCGACTTTCGTAATTTCAAATACAGTAATGTCAGGGACTTATATGCAATAATAGTAGGTTAGTATTTTAAGAGTAATGATATATTCACTATCAATTTCACTACATTGTTTTTCACTATCTTAGATGACACATTCCAATAGATAAGAGAAGATAGAGTAGATGTGAGAACTCTCCAATAGGAGTATGCCACCTAAGATAGCAAACAAAATGGTAATAAAATTGGTGGTGGATGAAGCATTACTCATATTTTAAACAGATTAACTGCCCCACGTGCTAATTACTTCGGTTCTTAAAAAATCTCATAATTAATCCCCCACCGTCAATGGCCCACCTCCATTCGTCGCTCTCTCGCCACGTGCCTTCCGTTTCAGCACGTGATCGGCATCTGGATTCCCCCAACTTTATTATCGACTCGCCCTTCACAACTCGATTAATAAGCGAGTTAGCTCCCGAACAGCAAACGCTGAATCCATCCACCGAAAAAACAACGATGATGTGGGACCCAGTTTACGAACCGTGGTCTTCAGATCAAGCGCGCCTTCCGATCGTTACGGGATCGCCGCATTCCTCTATTATTATTTCCCTTGGCTTCCATTTTCCTTTCTTGATTTTTCTTTTTCTTATCTTTGAATTAAATTAAATTAAATTAAATAAACTATTCAAAAAGAGAGAAGAAGAAAAAAAATCTTGGAAGTCACAGCAGCGAGTTCACAGCCTCACACTCGTCTCGCCCTCTCGAATTCTATCTCTCTAAATAAATATAAAATCAACCAAAGATCTCGATCTCGATCTCAATCTCAATTCTCAAATATCTGACATTTTTTTATTCTTTCTAACATCTTCTTGACTGCAGTTGTGTGCAAAGATCAAAGATCAAGGTAATAATCAGTTTCATTCTCACATTGTTACATGTTTTCATCAATCTAGGGTTTTATTGATTTTACATTGCGATATTTTTTTCCGCAGAATCGTGTATGAGTGAGGAAAGACGATGAGCAATACAGTGGGAAATAGTCTGCTCCAGCGAAGTCTCTGCCGCCCACCACCGAAAATTCAGTTGATAGAGAATCAGAGCAGAACACATGCGCCTCTCACAAACAGATTCTTTGGGAATCAGTTGGGATCGTCGAAATTGAAAGTGTCGTCAAGGAGGAACCGGAATCTCGACAGCTGTGTGGTTGCCATGATGGTTCCTGGCTCCGCGGTCGCTCCTGATCCTTCTTCTTCTTCTTCGTCGTCTGAGGTGATTTTCTTTTCGAGCTGTGCGAATTGTGCTACGCCCAGTTAATGCTGACTAGTAATTTACACGTGCGATGCACGTCTTAATAATAAAAAAAACTTTGACATAGTGATGACTCGAACCTGTAACCTCCTTCATATTAGTTATGTACGTGCGTCACACGTATTGGTAGATTTACAAATGACACTAAGGTCTTCTCCCATTATAATATTAGAGATTAGAGATTAGAGATTATATTATAGATAGATAGATAGTAATTTATACATGTGATGCACATTTATTATATTAAAAAAGTTAAAATAAAAATTATGACGTAGTGAGGACTCGAACCTGAGACCTCCTTCATATTAGTTATGCACGTGCAATGCACGGGTTGATAGATTGACAAATGACACTAAGATTTTCTCCCATTATTATATTAGAGATGTGTTTTCACATGGGTTTGGCTATTTTGAGTCTAGTAGTACAAAAGTAGTAATTAACTTCTTTCGAAAATGACTGCATGCATATCTGTATGTATAAAAGCATGAGTACATTAAAAGAAGTAGAAGTAGCTTTAGTGATTAGTACCGTGTGCATCGAAAGCAGTACATTCAACCTTTTCAAAAATGACTGCACTGGATACCCTATTTGGGAATGGGGATAAGTTTAGATAACTAGAGGTTCCTACAGGTAGGAGTGAGTAGATTTATTTATTTCCTAACTGTATGGAACTCTAGTTATCTATACTTAACCTCATTCTTGAATAGGGCTTTCAGTTTTACAATTTGCACTACACTACATTGCACAGTGATTTCATATGGTTGTTAATTTGCGTAAAATTTCAACCATAGAGTGTGCAATTGTATGTAATTCAGAAGTTGTGTACTTATGGTTTGTAACTGAAACTTCCATTGGTGTAACTTTAAATAGTTTGATTTGTTTAGTTTAGTTTAGTATGTCAGAAGTTAGAAGTGCTAGATGACTTTTGGTTGAGAGCAGTATGTTGTTTGACTAAATTGTAGGAGTGTGTTTCATTTTCTGTTCAGGGACGGAGCTCTTAGGGGGGCTGATGCTCCCCTGAGTTGCTAAAACTCCCCTCCAAATTTGATTTTTTTACCCCTTCAGTCCCCTCCAAATTTTGTTAAAAAGAACCTTTATATACGTGTAAAACTCGTGCACAAACTCCCCTATATGTTTGTACAAAAAATTTAACATATATGTACTTTGGGCCCTTGCAAATAAAAATTTCAGCAATCAGAACCTAACAATAACAAATCACACATCCTAATTGAAATTATCTCCACAAATTAAGCAATCATCCACTAATCACTCAATATGTTACCAGTTAGTTATCCTAATTCTAATAAATAAATTTCAAAATTTTAATATCCCACAAATAAGCCAACTACCCACCATAACCAATATGTTATAAAAGGAAAAAAATACACCGACGTAATATATCAAAACAAAATGTAGAGGCAAGTGTCAATGTGGTCACTGGTAAGTCTTTTTACTAGTGAGTAAAAGGTCGGGAGTTTGAATCCCGCTTGCACAAAAAATCACCAATTAATACATGTGCGGGGTAAAGTGTGTGAGTGGCTATGACCTTATTCAACAAAAAAAAATTGTAGAGAAAGATTTTAAATCCAATTAAAATTTGGAGAGAAAATTTGAAAAAACAATAATGGAAAGATTTTTACTTATTATTTTATTTATTTTTTTAATCAATGAAATATGTGAATGATTATCAAATATTGTTAACTAACCCCCCCCCCCCCCCCCCCCCCCCCCCCCCCCCCCCCCGGCGCAAAAAATTTCTAGCTTCGTCTATGTTTCTGTTGAAATATAATGGCAAACTATATGCCATATCGACTAATTTAGCAACATAGGGCTTACTAACTCTGTGCCTATTTTCGTTAGTTTAGTTGATTGGTTATTAAATTTGTGATGCCTATATGTAGGAATGCTCTCGAATACGGATTTATCCAATTCAATCCGATTCCGAATTCGAATCCGAAATCTACGCCTATGCAGATATTAAAAATACATATCCGGTCGGATTCAGATCCAAATCCGGATAGGAAACCCAATTATTTTCGGATCCGGATACAGATTTAGATCCGTCCAAATTTTTTCGGATCGGATACGGATACAGATATCTGGATTATTAAGTTATTAACATATATAAAGTACGTCCAAAGTAGATCATAACTTTAGTTGTGAATGGTTGGTTGTCTGCTTGCACTGCCGCTGTGAAGATGGCAGTTCGAATCTTGGCCCCTATGATTTTTTCTTTCTTTGTGTTGACCTTAATATTTTTTGGTTCCAACCTTTAAAAAAAACTTATTTATAGTTATGTAATGAAAGGAAAAAATTAATATTTGATCCGTGGGTTGACCTTACTTTTTTTATAAAAATGTTTATAGTTTTATATATATACTAGGTTTGCCCGTGGGCATGTGCCTACAACACGTCTTCGGAACGGTGCACCATATGAAAAGCCTTGTAAATAGTAAAATATGTGCACTCTTTTTTGACTAACATATCACATAGGTATCAACATTTATATGAAATACCACCGGGCTAGAAACTCCATGATAAGTTATAAAAAATAATTAGAATGTTGTATAACATTCACATAGGTATTTTTATTTTTATTTTTTATATCATACGGCTAGAGCCATCAAGGCTCCAGCCAACACATCTATATAGATTAACAATAGATATAATTAAAATAGAGAATATAGTTATAGATACAAAAAATTGACTACATGCCGATAGAACTAACAACAGAGACGACAACATTAACCCCACCTCCCCAAAATAAGTACATAGAGTGATTCCCGCAAAACACATAAGCCCAACCATCAGGCAATCCACCAGTAAAGTATTGCCCAACACATCAAGGAGGTAAAAATATTTGACGATTAACTTTGGTGTTTTCAGGGTATTCTACTATCAGATATTAATATACTTTCTGAGATGTACACTATAATAATGTTCAGGTATATTACTGGATACATTTACTTTGCAGCCTTTCAGATGCTTGAATATGAAACTTCCATCATGGAGTTTATGTAGCTCAAGTTTGAATAGTAAAACAACAATTTGTTGTAAATAAAAATTCATGTTTCCATCAACATATGTTGAAAAGTAAGTATAAATGGGAGTGTAAAATCCAACTTTCTAGAACTTTGAGGGTGCAAAATGATGAAATTTAACTTTTGAGGAGATATTTTACTCTTTTTAGTATAATATTAGAGGATGGAATTTACCCAAGTGAAAATCTACATGAGCAATCAAAAGAAGCTTAAAAAATATCTATTTAAATCTTCTATTGTATTTGAAATCAATCAGGGAACTCAGTGAAATTTTCTACATGAGCAATTAAAAGAAGCATTAAAAATCTAAAAAATCTGGAAATTTACAAACCTGAAAACTGAAAATCTAAATTTCTGGGTAGAGAAAGAGAGAGAGAGAAAGAAATCTGAAAAAATGAAGAGGGGGAGAGAGATAGTATTAAAGTGAGGAGAATTTTAGTTTTGGGGGAACAAATTTTTGGGGGAAAAATGTCTTTTAGGAGGGTGAATATGAGCTATTGATTTTATTTCAATTGAAGGAGAGCCTCTTGATAGCTTTTTTTTCAAATTGCCTTGTGATTTATTATATAGATATACACGAGTTTTCATATAATCTTTAAACTCTCGTCAAAATTAAAATATAATCATCAACACATTCTATATTAAATTACAGTCATCTATAATTTTATTTTTATATCTGAACTACCCTTCTTTTAAATTTTTTTAATCATATTTGATTCGGTTTTCTTTTCTTTTTGTACATTTATTTAATATAATATTAATTTTAATGTACAAATTTGTATCCGTGTTCGATACACCGTATCCGACTTGCATCCATATCCGAAATTTGCGATACGGATATGATTTTTTTTCCCGAGTCATATTTGTTTTCGTATCTGAATCCGTTTTGGAATGTTGATACGTGTATTCGTATTTGAATCCGTTTTTGGAATGCAAATACGGATGTTGGTATAGCCAATATGTAATCCGTATCCAATCTGAAAGCATCCCTACCTATATGCATCTAGAGTTCTTTGGATTGGAATATACTGACATTTTTCTGCTCGGAGCAGCTTGCTGGCAAGTTCAATCTTGACGCGAATTCTGAACTTCAGGTGACTACTTGTGGAAGTTATTTACTTTGATAGTTCAATTCAGAAAATGGTTTTTTCTAACACATGTTTTCACTTTTGCAATTGAATAGGTTTCTATTCAAGCCCCTGGTACTGGCTCTGTAACGAAAATTAATTTTCGAATTACTAATGCCAATGACTGCTTAATTCTTCATTGGGGTGCAATTCGTCCAAATAGGAAGTATGACAAGCTGGAACTCTACTGTTTTTTTTTATAACTTCATGTCGTCCTTTGATCATGTTTATTTTCTTCCTTTCTTGCAAGCCCTTTTTAGTCTAGACAACCACATAAATTAATTTACGAATAGTTGTTACAGGTCTAGATGGATGTCAAATACTCATATTTAATTTTTCATTTTTTCAGGGATTGGGAACTTCTTTGTCGACGCCCAGATGGAACAAAAGTATATAAAAACAAAGCTCTAAGATCACCATTTACTAAAGTAAGTGTGCAAGGAATATTTACTTCGATTTTTCTAAATGAATTATGATAATAACCTCATTGGAATAGTAGAAACTATATCAACTGTACATCTTATGATATATACAAAATTCTTTCTCTTGAAACATGACTATTTGCGTTACTCTTGTGTAGTCTGGTCCCGACTCTTTACTGAACCTAGAAATTGATGATCCAGAAATACAGGCCATTGAATTTCTTATAGTTGATGAGGCAGAAAATAGATGGTAAGTTTTGTTTACACTAAAGTTTTACCTTTGTTTATTATTCTTTAATTTACACATCCTAAAGTCAATAGGATCCCCCTCTCTCTCATTCTCTCTGTGTTTTTCTGACAGGTTCAAAAATAATGGACAGAACTTCCAGGTTAAATTGCCTGGATTAGGTTATCAAAATCCAAATGTTTCCTCAAGGGAGAATCTAAAGGTTTTGCTTCCTGAAGAACTTGTGCAAATTAATGCATATCTTAGGTGGGAAAGGAAAGGTAGACAATCATATACACCAGATCAAGAGAAGGTAAGTCCGTATAATGGCAATGAAACATGTGCAAGTTTAACTATAGATTAAACATGTTGGAGCTTATTTATAGTGCACATATCTTGATATATGTAATTATGTATATCCTATCTTTCAAACTTTTTCAGTCTTATTGGACGGAGTGGGGATACTCACTATTGCAATCCTAAGATTACCTCTTTTGATTGCTTATGGTTGTAATGGATTATACATGGTAATACTCAATTTCATTAGCTGTTCTAGTGTGTCCATGGTTTCCGATCTCTGTCTCTGTAGCAAAAACATCTACAGAACCAATAGTGGATTAGATAGTCTTGAGTTCTTGATTTTTTAAAATATTTTAATATATGCCATTTTTTAAAACTATTTGCAAAAAGAAGATAGTTGACAAAGTATTTGTGCTCGGGCAGGGCCGACCCTGAGTTCCCGGGGGCCCGAGGCGAACTCCCGAAATGGGTCCCCCCATGCACTAAAAAAAAAACATGTATACAAAAAAATTTGCACATTGTTGAAAGCAAAATATGCAAAATATATAAATTTGTTTTAATCACCCAAATTTAAAGTCTTAAATTCAATTCAAGTCTTCAAGCCCAAACCAAAATAATTTTATTTTTTTTTTAAAAGCTCAAATAATTATTTTTGGGGGCCCTAATAATAGTATTTTTTTACGCGCAAAATATGTGCCTATATTTACAAGGGATTTACAAATTTGGGGCCCCTAAAATCGCAAAAACGCTGGGGCTGAGGCGGCCACCTCACCCGCCTTAAGGGTGGGGCCGGCCCTGTGCTCGGGGACTCAACAACTAAACTCGCCGTTCCCAACAGCGAACTTAGTTATTTCGTGCTCACCGTTGAGAACGGCGGGCCTAGTTTTTTTATTTTTTTTTTGGAGAAACTCGCCGTTCCCATTGGCGAGGTTCTTAATACTAGACTCGCTATTAGGAACGACGAGGTTATATGAAATTTCACAAAGCTGTTGGACTTGGTGAATTTTTGAAAAAAGCTCTGTTGCAACCTCTCTGAAATTTTATATAACCTGACTGTTTCCAATAGTGAGTCTAGTATAAAGAACCTCGGCGTTGGGAACGATGAGTTTTGTTTGAAAGTTTTGAACTAAACTCGCCTTTGGGAACAACGAATTTCTCAAAAAAAAATGCACTAGACTCGCCGTTCCCAATGACGAGCATGAAATAACTAAGCTCGCTGTTGAAAACGGCGAGTTTAGTTGTTGAGTCACCGAACGCAAATACTTTGGCAATTGTCATCTTTTTGCAAATAGTTTCGAAAAAGGGCATAAATTAGGAAATTTCCTGAGTTCTTAGCATCTGAAACTAATTGATGAAGAAAATTAAGTTTCACCAACAATTTTCTCTATGATGGTCACAATTTTGCTTTTCTACTTTGAAATGTTACGACAACAACGTATTGAAAATATATAGAATGAACATTCATTTTGTAAAAACAAATAACATTTACAAGAGAAACTAGTTTTCATAACTTCCTAACAATCAACCTGATTAAATGTAGATCGGTTTTCTCAAATTCTTTTTGTCTGTTATGAGGGATTGCAATTTCCCCCCTACTCAAAGTAATATACATTATCTGCATTTTCCTTGAAAGTTGAATTGATTTGTTCATTCTGAGAATAAACTTATCATCCTGGATCTTGATGACAAATATAACCTCCTTCTATCTTCGTTTTCATTGTAGTATTGGAATGATATTCCTTTACCGATATGGATATTATTTTTGCAGGAAGAGTATGAAGCAGCTAGAACGGAATTGCTAGAGGAACTTAGTACAGGCACTTCTCTAGAGGAGCTTCGAGCCAAGCTAACAAAAAAACCTGATGACGCTAAGAAAAAGGATAACACTAAGAATCCGCTGACTACAACAAGTGAAATTCCTGAGGACCTTGTGCAAGTGCAGGCATATATACGGTGGGAGAGAGCTGGAAAACCAAATTATTCTCCTGAGAAACAACTGGTATCCTCAACATAATCTGAACCTAAACAGTGTCATATGCCGTTGTCACTAGAATTTTGTTTTATAGTTTCTTTGAACCTGACTTATCCCCGATATCACCCAGATGGAGTTTGAGGAAGCAAGAAAAGAGCTGCAGCATGAGTTGGATAAAGGAATTTCTCTTGCTAAATTACAGGAGAAGTTGTTGAAAGGAAACATACAAACAAAAGTTTCTTCCCAGTTGAAGACTAAAAAGTATTTCACTGTAGAAAGAATCCAACGAAAGAAAAGGGATATCATGCAGCTTCTAAATAAATATTCTTCTGGAAGTTTGGAGGAGAATATTTCCACCATACCCGTACCAGAGACACTAACGAAAATGCAAGCTTGTTCAAAAGCTATAGAGCAGGATGTGGGTCCAGTGCTGAATAAGAAACTCTTTAAGCTTGGAGACATGGAGCTTCTGGTAATACATTTTTATTTGCAAAACCTTTTTATGTCCACTACTTGTTGCATAGAGGATATTCTGTAAAACTGAAATATTCAATTTTGTGTTGAAGGTACTCATCACAAATCCTCTTGGTAAAACAAAGATTATTCTCGCAACAGATCGAGAAGAACCACTTATCCTTCACTGGGCATTATCTAGGAAGCCAGGAGAGTGGACGGTAACGCCTGAGATATATAGGATTTTTGTTTCAGTTATTGCAACCTGCATTTAGCATTACTGTTCTCTTGTATATAAGTGGCAAATTATTATGTCTTGCAGGTACCGCCTTCAAGCAGTTTACCTCCAAATTCAGTTTTGCTGGAAATTTCATGTGAGACTCCATTTGTGGAGGCTTCTGTAAATGATATTTCTTACCAGGTACTTGCATGATTGCTTTCATTTTCTTCTCTTTTTTTTTTGATGGGGGTGGGGGGTGGTTTGCCCTTTTGCAACTTACCAAGAGCAATTCTGCAGTTTTGTTATGTGTAGATCATCATTTTAGTTGATGTCTTTGTTATATATAAGACCTAGGATCCTTCCCCTCAATGGATTGTATCCTACCTATTCTTTACAATTTTCCGGTAATGTATTATATGATTTTCTTGTGCAGGCTGTCGAAATCGAAATAGATGGAGGGGACTATGTTGGAATTCCATTTGTCTTGCGTTCTGATGATAACTGGATAAAAGATGGTGGGTCTGACTTCTATTTGGAATTTGGTAGTGGAACTGCAAAGATCAGCAAGGTTAATCCCTTTTCCTCGTCTATTTTTTCAGTTTTTCCCGGAGGGCTGAGCTTGTTGTATTGCTATAATTTTGTTTTGTAAAGTAACTTTAAACGTTAAGTCTCTTTTCATCTAAAGGATGCTGGTGATGGAAGAGGTACTGCTAAGGCATTACTTGACAAAATAGCAGACCTGGAGAGTGAGGCCCAGAAATCCTTAATGCACAGGTCTAAAGCTTTCTGTCTGCCTGTCTTTCTGGATACTATATTCTATCTGTATAAAAGAAAATGCTTTTGCGCAGAAGAGATGCTGTATTATGTTGAATTTACATTTGATTGTTGACATTTGACCTATCATCAGCTTGAACTTTATAGTTGCTTCTGTTATGAATCAATGTCAGGGTCCTCACACTCAGAATTTTGTATACTAATTCTTACTGATATTTGAGTACAGCCCATAATTGTCAAGCAGATGAAAAATGCAGCCCCACATTTAACCAATCACGATACAGCCAAATATTTACCTAAATGTTATTCATCTTATTAAGAAAATGATAGAGTATCACAATGATCTTTGTCACATAAACTGGAATTACTTATGGTTTTATTTTGCACTTTTTCATAGCAGTTGTCATTTCAATCTTCTTTTACTGCAACAATTTAGATTTGCAGCTCCACATTTGCCCAACAATGTTTTTACCCAACGTTAAAACTGAAAAATAATTAACAATATTTATATAGTGGAAAATTCATCTTTTTTTTTGGAAAGTGCATAGTCATAGACACTTGTTTTCTACTTCTTAATACAAAGTTATCTTTGGGGACTTGTTGGAATTTTTCTTCTTATATTTTTGAAATTTATAGACTTTTGTTTGTTCTTCTCCAGATTCAATATTGCTGCAGATCTGATAGAGCAAGGTAAAGCTTCTGGGAAATTGGGTCTTTCTGGAATCCTTGTATGGATGAGATTTATGGCCACAAGACAACTTATATGGAACAAAAACTACAATGTGAAGCCACGGTAATACTCTGTCATTTACTGATTCCATGGAGAAAAACTCCCAAAGGAAACTGACTGATCCTTATGAGTTATGATGAATATGAAATGTTAAATTTGGTTGCTTCATTTATATTGCTGATGTAGATGAGCGTCACCTTATCAAAGCCTACACCATCTAGATTATATCCAGGGTATAAAAGATTTAAGTTGTTTATAGATTGTGTTGGGTACAATAGTCTGAACCTATGGTCAACTGGTCATCAACACCAACTACAATCACATGTCAATAGTTACCCAAGAAGGAAGGACACAGTATAAAACCCTGCAGCTCACAGATAATTTTCTTTAAGCAAACCCTATTGCAACATTTTAACCATGCACGACATTTACCACCTATTTATGGAGTTTTTCTGGATCTTCTCAGTGAGTTCTATAACTATTTAAGCATCCGATGAAAAACAATCACTGTTTAAGCCATCAATAGTTTTTCACCAAGTCATAAATTCCTTTAACAAATTCTACTAATTCATGTATTTAATTAAATTTCTGCAGTGAGATTAGTAAAGCTCAGGATAGGCTTACTAGTTTACTTCAGAATATGTACACAAGTAAACCCGAAAATAGGGAGCTTCTGAGGATGATCATGTCCACTGTTGGACGAGGAGGTGAAGGTGACGTAGGACAGCGTATCCGAGATGAGATCTTGGTGATCCAGGTAACTCATTTTTAAGTGATTTTTTTTCTCAATTGTTCTCAACCTGACAAATTGACAGGCAATTTAATTTTCTTTTTGGCAGTGTTTTTTCTTCACAATTAATTATCCTGTATATCTGCAGAGAAACAATGATTGCAAGGGCGGGTTCATGGAAGAATGGCACCAAAAGCTACATAATAACACCAGTCCTGATGATGTAGTTATCTGTCAGGTATTGTGATATGGTGTTAAATTAAACAATAGTGCATTTTATTAAGTTCAGTCATTTTGAGCTTCCTAAAACTGTCCTTGCAGGCGCTTATAGATTATATAAAAAATGACTTTGATATCAATGTCTATTGGGATACCTTGAACAAAAATGGCGTAACAAAGGAACGCTTGTTGAGCTATGACCGAGCTATTCATTCAGAACCAAACTTTAGGAGTGATCAGAAGGAGGGTCTTCTGCGTGATTTAGGAAACTACATGAGGACTCTGAAGGTTAGTTTTGGTTAACTCGCTGAAGGATTTCTTTGACTGCAACACTTAAATAAGAGCCATAGTTACTTTGGAAATAATTTTCAGTAAATAATAAAAATTGACAGTTTTTAATTGAGATTTTCTCACGTCCGGGGGTGAGAAAGGAGAGAGGAGAAACAAGTTGTAAATTGTCCAGTTTGTCCAGTCATATTTTGACACGTGTCTGTGAGAAAAAAACAAGTTGCGCCGTCATTACCGTGAATGGATTAGAGAAAATTAATTCTAGGCCCATGGGTTTATAGTATGTTGAAAATTAATTGTAGACCCAAGACTTGTATGCTTATCTTTTAACAGACCCAACTTTTGTTCTTTTGTATTTTGTAGTCGTCTTTAGTACTCTGCTAATATTGTATTCCCCTTTTACCCTTCAAGTCATAAAAAGTTAGACTTTTCATTTAATGGTAGCTCTCAATTTGATAAATACCTATGTGTTTTTCATTAAGTTTTTCTTTCAGTAATATAGAAAAATTGAAATCTGTATATGAAGGCCATATACATGATGTGCAAAGAACCTTAACTTTCAAAGTGATAAGTTAACTTTTGAAAGTCATACGGAGATAACTTTTTGTTTTATTGAATTACTAGATTTGCCCGTGGGCACGTGCCTACGGCACGTTTTCGGAACGATACAACACACAAAAAGCCCTGTAAACAGTAAAACAACAATTATGTAGTTCAAGTTTGAATAATATGACAATAATTAGTTGTAAATAAAAGTCCATGTTTTTATTAGTATATGTCAAAAAATAATTATAAATGAGGATGTAAAATCCAACTTCTTAGAACTTTAAGGGTGGAAAATGATCAAATTTAACTGTTGAAGATATATATTTGCTATTTTTAATATAACATGTGCAATAAAAAAAGCATAAAAATTCTAAAAAATTTACAAACCTGAAATCTTAAAATCTAAATTTCTAAGTAAATAAAGAAAGAATGGGAATGAGAGAGGGAGAGAGAGAAAGAGAGAAATATGAAAAGTGGAGAGAGAAGAGAGAGATAATAATAAAGTAATAAGTTTTTTAGTTTGGGGAGGGGGAAAAAATTTAATTTTTGGGTTTGAAAATTTAGGTGGAAAAATATGTTTTGTGAGAATAAATCTAAGCCATTGATTTTAGAGGAGATTGAATGAGAGCCACTTGATAGCTTTCTTTGTAATTTATTATATAGACTAGGTTTGCCCGTTGACACGTGCCTACGGCACGTTTTCAGAATGGTACACCTTGTTTTATTATATAAAATAATTATTGAGGTCGAGCAAATTAACACCAGCAAACATAGAGCAAAAAACATATTATTTTTGAATTATTTTTAAAAATTTTAATTTTTAAATTTTTTTAATTTTTTTTTATTTAAAAATTTTAAAAAATTTTATTTTCTTAATTTTTTGAATAGAAGAGGGAGGGAGAGAGAGAGAGAGAGAGAGAGAGAGAATTTTTATAAAAAAAATAAATATAGGAGTTGTTTTGGGTGGGAGATTTGAATTTGAGTTTTGGGAGGGAAAATATGTTTTGTGAAGTTAGATCTGGACCTTTGATTTTTGGGAGATTGAAGGAGAGCCACTTGATAGCTTTCTTTGTGTTTTATTATATAGATTATGAATATATTAATCTTCCATTTCTTGAGGGATAATATTTAAACAACCCTGAAAATTAGTGCAGACATTAGTTATACATAAACGATAACATATGACTCTAAATGCAACTTGCAACTCTCTCACATGATTAGCTCATCCATAATTTTTAAAGAAAAAAAAGAAGTGTAATCAATTGAAACCACTTACTTTTTATACGTGGACCAATCATAGAAAATTGCAAATTGAGTTGCACATTTGGAGTAACATGCTATCATTTCTTTTAGTATATGAACTAGCCTTGAAAGTTATTACAAGTATTTTTGTGAACGCAAATGAGTTTGTTCTCACTTATGTATTGATTTCATATCAGGAGTATAGGTTAGTGACAAAATGCAAAAGACCACAATACATGCTGTGTTTTTGTTCGGAAATACTCAAGTTTGTAAAGCACATGTACCAGTTATAATGTAATGGGTACAATTTTTTTTAGTGTTATCCTGCAAACAAGTATTTTGATCACCATGGACTATTTTAATTAAAAAGGAAAATGTAAATTATCTGATATAGAAACTATTTTTGTAAAGTTTTTATAAATCTATTAGATTTCTACTAAAATTGTAATATTAATATGTTCACTTAATTTGTAATTGTCAAGTAAGTTGTAAGTCATGGATAGAATATCAGCAAAAAAGAAAACAAAACAAAAAGAAAACAAGGGGGGAAAATACACCTAAAAATTAAAATTAACCCTACATTGTTAGCATTAACAATAGAATTAGCACCAAGTTATCATGTATATTGGACAAAAATAGCTAAGAGTATATAAATGAGTTAAAACTTATGAAATAACATAGTTTTAAGAAGAATAAAGATGGAGGGGGCAACTGAATGAGTTCCCCTTTAGAAAAGAGTAATAAATTGTTTGTACCATCTTGAACAGATAGTGAGAGTGACATCTTGTCATGCTGTGAACTTACTATACCTTCACAACAGGTCAATTAAAATCTGGCCTTTGATCACTCTTTAAGGGCATGTTTGTTTGGTATGAACGGAAATCCAGATTTTTAAAACACTTTTTTGGATTATAAATCCCTGAACACAGTTCCTTAAAGTTCAGTTTGTTTGGCTGTATGAGTCCTATGAGTCCCCATATGAGTCCCCTGTAGCACAAACAGTAAGTTTCTTGCATTTTCAATTTGTTTGGCATTGCAAAAGCACTGTTCGAAACTGCTTCCATTGTGTGTGGTTACCTCTTTAAAATATGGTGAAATTACCAATAAGTAAAACATTCAAACTGACTTCAAATGAGAGCCAATTGCAGGTAAACATTCAAACTGGCCTTAACTGCCACGATAACACATACAACTCCACATTCAACAATATATAAGATCAACAACCATATTACTAACTCAAGTATTACCACTTAGAATTAACCAACTCACATATGTTAGAAAATAAAATACTTGGAAACCATAAAAAATATTGTAGCTTTAGAAATAGGCAACTGACAACTCTTGTTGATAATCATACCTTCAAACATTTTTCAGATCTTCAATTTGTGAAAGTTGTAGAAATTCCTGAGAGTTGTCGCAGCTGAAATAGACAAGACCTTCTACCTCCAACAACAATTGTAGTGTGAGTAACTAGATCAAAGTAGGGTTTGCAAAATCAACAGCAATATTAAACAATGGAAAAACCCTTTGAAAATGAAGAATAAAATTTATGATTTCGAAGATCATTAATGAGCCCAAAGTTTACGATTGTTACCTTTCGATTGTGGAAAAGAAGATACCCTGCAATTTGAAATCTCCAAGTGACTCCTACATGCTTAGAATCCCAAACCAAAGACCCAAAGATGGTACCAAATATTAAAATCCCAATTTGGGATGAATCTCGAACCCTAGAAATTTGAGGTTTAGAAGTAAACAATTCCAAGTAATAATCTACTCAAAATCCATAGCTATTTGGGATGAATACAAAATTTTGGGTTTGAAAGGATTTCAAAAGCTGCAACTTTTTCATTGGTTGTAGAGAGGATCTGGAGGGAAAGATGACGATGGAGGGAAAATGAAGGGGAAGGAGGGAAAGGGGGTGATGGTATTCCGTGGAGTGGAGAGAGATAATGCTATAAAACTCATGAACAGTGAAAATCCAGCACTTTCGCCTCAAATCTCCGGATTTCTAAAATGCCAATTTCACGCGTTTTCGCTACTGTTGGCTGTCAGACTTGAATAAGTTCCATCACAAAATACGACAAAACAAACCAGATGAACTAGGGGTGGGCATCGGTCGGTATCCGACCTAATATGGACAATCCATCACTGATCCAAAGAAGGTTGGTTTTTTTAATTTTTTTCATCTGCAACCAATCCGAGCCTTAATTGGATCGGTTTCCATCCAAGCCGATTAAGCTCGGTTTGGATTGAATTGAATGGTCGGTTTGGCATGCTACTTTTCACCTCCAACATCATTCACAATTTCATTGAAATTTAAAAGATCTAACTTCAAGCAATCTTAATAAATAACATGCTAGCAACCTGCTATTTTCGACATTATTCTGATTCAATCTGAAAAACGACAAGTTATTTTCAGTAGCATATAATACAACATGCAACATTTTTTTTCAATCATACACATCTTAAAAACAAGAAACACAGTCGAGGGCAGGGTGTTAGGCTGTTGGCGGGAAGTGGAGGAGAGATGAAGAGGGTGGGGTTGTGGGCGGGAACTAGAGGACATAAGAATAAGATGAAGGAGAAGAACTTACATCCGTTGGAGCTTTGGAGGAGGAAGAAGATGAATTATTGATTGATTTAGTTAGAGTTTCTATTTCCTTTGAATCATTTCCTCTTATGATCTTATTATTGGCTGTTGGGTTGCCTTATTGGGATTTGGAGTGTGGGACTTGGGGTGTGAACTGAATTTAAAGAAATTATTGGAGACTGTTTGCATCTTCAAGAAATGACGGTTTATATATTTAAGAAATTGAAGGAGAATTAGATTTTTTAGGACTAATGCATAGAGGTATGGTCAGTTGTGGTTTATTGGTTATTTGGAAGCCCCATCCAACAACCAAACGGATCCAGTCGGTTATTGAAGACCAAGAGCCGGGCCAACCCAATCCCCCAATTGGTTCGGTTAAAAACCAGTCGGTTCTCGGGTTGGGTTGATTCGGACTGGTCGGTTCAGATAATAGTTGTCCATCCCTAAGATGAATAGTGTTTTTTTCTTTTGAACTTAATTCCAACAGTGAATTTCATACCAAATAAACAAGCCCTAAATGTCGTTCCCTTAGAAATTTATTTCCTGGACCAGAGACGAACTCTATTTTATTTTATTTTAATTTATTTTAATTTTATTTTTGGTATATTATCTTCAAAACCTATCTGCATATACATTATCATTGTTATCAATGCAGCTGCTATACTTATGATATAAATACCAAATTCTCTTCAGAATTGATGTGAATTTAAGTATTTAACCTATAATTCTAGAAATTTAATGACATTTATGAAAAGAATTATATGTTTCTTCTGGTTAGTTTACGAGAACCAAGTTTGATCAAGAAAATATGATGTACTACCGCACCTGGTACGACATTCCTTTTTTCAAGTATATGCATCACTATGTTGACTAGGTAAGGATGGCATCCGGGTTGAGCGGGCTGGGCCGGGCCCAAACCATCTGGGTTTGTCCGGGTTGAGGGTGGGCTTGGGACCGGTTCGGTCAATAACCGGGCCGGGCCGGGTTGGGAGTTATAAAACTCGACCCGGTCGACCCGCAAACCCTCACAGGGTTGAACCCGATTTGGGCCGGGCTGGGTCGCGGGTTGGCCCAGGATCTTGTTGGATTATTTTTTTTAAAACTACACAAAACTTGAAAAAGAAATGTACAAAAAGTATTTGAGTGAAATAAAATTATAGATATTATTCATTTCAACTTCTATTAAGTTTTTACAACTTTTTACATACAAATACATGTAATAAAAACAAAAAAATATACAAATTTCTTGAATTACATGTTTTAAAAGAATAATCTAGAGTTCGAGATAGCTTAGAGTTAGATTAAAGAAAGGGTATTGGACTACTGTCGTGCACCTCTACTTAATCTGAACCTAGAATCTCATCGCCCTACATTCTCTACTATTGTTGTTGATCTTCAGTCGAGTTGCTTCTACTTGTTAAGGTGTTGAGCGCTTTTTCTTGAGTCTTGTCTTCAGTGTCATCCAATCTTTGGTGCACACGAGTATGTCCAACGAATCCGGCTTTAAGCGATTCATGTAATATATTAAAATCCTGCCACTTGTAGAAAAATCACTTTCTGAAGCAACTGTAGAGACACAAGGGGTTAGTAGGTCTCTAGCCATATGTAAAATAATTGGAAAAAGATATTCATGTTCTTTCCACCGTTGTAACACTTCAATCTTAGAACTAGAACTCTCACTATCTTGTTAATTATACCAGTTTAATTCATTAGGCGCATTCATCTTAGGTTTTTAGATTGAATACAAGTAAGTAAATTAGCAGTGACATTTTCTTATGTACTCTTACCCTTATCTGTAGAAGTAGAAGAAGAAGTTGGTATACTAGTTTGGCTTGTTGTACTACTAGATGCATAATTTTTATCATAAAAATCATACAAGTTATTCAATGTCGACTCAAAATTAGCTAAATATTCATCACAATCATAAGAAGATTTGTCTCCAAGTAAAGTAAAAAATATTTCAATCAAACTTTATGTACTCTTACCCTTATCTGTAGAAGTAGAAGAAGAAGTTGGTATACTAGTTTGGCTTGTTGTACTACTAGATGCATAATTTTTATCATAAAAATCATACAAGTTATTCAATGTCGACTCAAAATTAGCTAAATATTCATCACAATCATAAGAAGATTTGTCTCCAAGTAAAGTAAAAAATATTTCAATCAAACTACTTGTATCTGCCAATTTGATACGAGGATTCATAACAGTAGTAATACAATACAACATAGGAGGAGGATTAAAATATTTCAGAAATTTAGTATAAAAGTGTTGAACAATATGGCTAATGTAAGGGTCCAAAATCATGTATTGGAAAGTTTGCATCATTGTAATTATTGAAATAAAAATACTACTAAGTACAATTATGAGATTTTAAAATTTTCACAGTTGCGGTTTTAAAAGGTTCCAAAAATCTTAACAAAGCTTTGGCAAAAAACAATGATTCGTGAGTTATTTGAATTTTTTTAATGTTTTTTTGCAATACAAAAATTATTTATAACTGCTTTGTATTGAGTAACAATATTTAATAAATCAGAAGTATAGTTCCATCGGTGTTTAACATCTCTAGGAAATTTTCTAAAATGTACACTCCTAAGATTATACATTTCTTTAAATTGTTGAAGCATGGTTCCACTTAAAGCGATGAAATGTATACAATCTAATATTATGCACAAATGGATCGGCTACTTTTAAAGTATCTTGTACACGAATTTAAAATATGACATGGACAACATGTATTTCAAGAAATAGTTCTTTAATGCACTAATCGAACTATTGTTATTGGAGGCATTATCAAGACTAATAGTAAAATTTTTATTGCAAATTTGAAATAAATCACAAATTTCTAAAATACTAGTTGCGATAACCATACCACTATGGAGATACGGCAAAGCGGCAAGTGATATGATTCTCTTTTGAATCATCCAATCACTATCGATCCAATGACAAGTTATGCTCATCATCGGAATATTGTTAAAATCTTTCCAACAATCGGAAGTTAAATATACTCTACAAGTTGAAGAATACAAAATTGCAATTAAAGCTTCTCTCATTTCGTTGTAAAGTTTAAAACAATCCTTGAGTGTGTTTCTAGGAATTCTTTTAATATGTGGATTTAGTGCATTTCGGTTAAATGCCTCTACGTTCCTATTCTCGGAATAGGATAAAGGTAACTCATCTTTTATAACTACTTTGACCATTTTCAATGAACAATTTCGGGATCATAGGGGTGGCTATATTTGCTCGGTCATAGGGTTATTTTTTTGTTGTGTTTGTTGGTCTTATACTAGTGCAGGGTGTATAAAGGTAATGTGTCATCTAATTGTACCCTTTCCCCCACCCTTCTTCCATTTGTAACTTTTGTTACAAGTTTTACAAATCTCATGTCCTATACTAGGATTCAACTCGTCTGGGCTAAAGTCTCACTAGTTTTTCCTTTAGTTTTCTACTAAAAGTGGGTTGTGTGGATTCAGTTTCATGTATTTGTGTCACTAGTATGCATTTCTTGTTGTGTGTCGGGAGCAAAATCTTGTGGAGGAACACCTTCATAAGTTATGTCTATGTTAGGGTTAAATTCAATTTCTAATTGTGGGATTATTGGAGGTCGACGAGACGAACTAGTGGAATCTTGTCCACTTTGGCTACGACCGCTATCTCGTGATCTAGACATGTTAAATGGTTTGTAGTAGTAGTGTATGTTAAAAATGATTTATAGTGTTTTAGTAGTGTATGTGAAAAAATAAAAAACAATGTAGGAAGTATATGTTGGAAAAAAATCTATAAAACAATAGAAGGGTTAAGAGAGAGATAGTAGCGAAAAACCAACGAACAAATATGATAAAAAAATTAATGCTACAACAATAATAAGGAGTTGAGAGGGTTGAGAAATTTTGATACCGTACTCCAACGAATAATCGTATATAGAGTTGAGAGAAAAAATAATAGTAGAGAGTCTCTAGATGTAGACGTAGTCGAGGGAGTTTGTGATGTAAACTTAACCCTATATAGAGAAATTTTCAATAATACTAAAATATTAAGTTTACCAACAAGTAATGCCGATCAACTTGGATATTAAAACTAATAGTTGGTTTGATGGATTTTCAAGATATGAAATAGTTTAACTAGTCCAATTAAAGATTCAATCCTAACAATCAATTATTATATACCTAGGCATTCTTAGGAAGTAAAATATGCAATACTAATTTGTATTTTGTACTCTAATTAGCGAGTAGAAGCACACACACTCAATATTTGTGAACGACAACAAATTCAGATAATATTCCAAAGATAATTGGTAGTTTCACAAATAATTAAAGAGAGGAGAGAAATTACCGGGTTCGTAGATAGTGTTGCGATATTGCGGGATTTGAGTAGCAGGTGGCACTTGGGGGTGGCTGCGTTGAGGGTGCAGCAAAGCAAGAGGGAGGCGCAGCTGCTGGTGGCACTCGGGATAAGGAGGCAGGGTCGGAGTACCAGTGGTCTGCGAGGAGCACTAATGAGGGGGTGCTCGACGATGGCGAGGGGAAGGGGGCTCGGGATGGTCGACTGAAGATGGCGACGCTGGCTAGGGGTTTCAGGGGTATTAAGGGTTGGAAGATGAGGCGACGCTGGCGGGGGGGGGGTTCGACGACGACGAGGAGAATGGGGCTTTGGTTGGTCGAGAGTAGGAGAAGGGGTTTCGGTGGTGATGAAGGGGTGGTTTTGGCGTTGGTGTGGGGAAAGCCAGGGGCTTGGGAAGAAGGGAGAAGGAAGGAGGGGCTGATGGGTTTCGAGATTGACAAAGAAGAAGATAAAAAGAAGAGGGGGTAGTTGGTAGCTGTAGGAGTAGATTAGGGATTAGGCGGAGATTTGGGAATTAGGTTTTAGGGTTTGAATAAAGATTTGGAGATTTGGGTGTAGTTTATGATTTCTTACAAACCCTATTACTTTCTTAGGATTTCTCACTAACCTTAGTGTTCTCTTATGGTTTTACACACGAGGAGAATGAAGAGCAACAACTCAACACAATAATTTTTTCAATCAATAATAACATTCCTCATTATTCTCAAGGCCTATATACAGGCTTAAAACAAATCCAAAACAAATCTCTCAAACAAATCTCAAACAAATCTCTCAAACAAATCTCAAATAAATCTCTCAAACAAACTATATATGGCTAAATCTCAAAACAAAACAAAACAGATTCGATGTCCTTATTATTCTCTCCGGGTGGGAGAGAGCACGATCCGGTCGAGTCAAAACCAGGGATCATGTCATAATGCTCCAAAAGGTCTGGATCCAAGCATTAGAGCTCTTCATGATCAATCCAAGTATCCTTCGACTTCGGCTTATTCTTCCATCTTACCAAATACCTATGAATACCGCAATCTCTAGTAGAGACGTAGAGTTTATCTGATCATCTAAAATATTATTCAATTTTTCTGTCGGTGGGTAAGTAGTATCAGGTAGAAGGGAAAATATGAGAATCTCACAAGTAGGCTGCAGGATAGGCTCATCTATAAGAGAATTTCTAGGGTTAAATTCTGGGCCTTCATAGGGTACTAGATTATAAATATTGAAAGTCTTATGTCAACCTTCAGGATGGTCAACGACATAAGCATTATCATTTGATTTTATGCATAATTTTAAATGGGTCTGCAATATGTGCATTCAATTTCTTAACGGATCCAGCTGGAAACCGTTCCGGACGAATTCGAACCATCACTTCGTCACCAGCATCAAGAGTTTTAAAGTTTCTTCTAGTATATGCTCTTAATTTGTAGTTAAAATTATTATTATTAATTTTCTTGGAAATTTCTCTATGCAAATTATGAATGCGGGATGCAACTGTGGATGCAGATTCTGAGACTATGGTGGTCTAATACGGGGACAAGATCGATGGGTTGCTAAGTGACTTGGGTGGGTGACTCAGGTACATTCAATTGAGGTGATTGAATCGACCGAATACAGTTGAGAGACTGGTCATCCTCTTCTTTACCGAAGTCATCACTTACACGAGATTCATAGGTAAACTCATTGTCGGGCTCATCAGCAATGACAACGGTACTTAGTGAGAGGATTAGTCTTAGAGTAGTCTTTTTAGTGTTCTTATCCTTGTTGTCATTCCTAGGTGGATAGGAAATTGAATTAGGCTGGCTGGGGTAAGATTTGTTGGGATATTGAGAAGAGGAGGGCTTAGGCCTAGAGGGATCAGTGGAGGTCATTCTAGAGGAATGATCTCGTGATTCGCTGGACTTGTAGTTGGAACTTGCTTTAAGAAATCCATATCGAGGACAAAGGCATAAGCCGCTGCAAATGAGTCCACATTTCTATGAATTAGCTTATTCTTAAGATTGGCTCGTAGTCCAACTCTGAACTTAGAGATAGTTTGTTATTCGCTCTCTTTACCTAAAGCATTACACCGAATGAGGAAATCATCGAACTTATCCACATGCTTTTGGGTGAATTTGCTTCCCTGATAAAGTTGATTCCATGAATCAAGCATTCGGGTGTGGAATGATAGGGGCACATATCTCTCAGTGAGCTTCTCTTTCATGGCTTTCCAAGTGGCTATGGGTGTCAAGCCTCGGCCTCTGCGGGCGTGCTCAAGATTGGTCCAGTGTTGTTGAGCTTTTCCAGTCAATTTCATCATGAAAAATTTGACCTTCAGGGCTTTGCTCATGTCAAACCACATGAAGTAGTGGTCCATGACATGGATCCAATCGAGATAAGCTTGGGGTTCCATATGGCCTTCAAAGTGGGGAACATCAGCCTTAACGTTCTTCTTGTATTGTTCGTCAGGGTCACGATCTTGACATCGGTCGTCACGATCATTCCCTTGTGGGTTCTGACGACTAGGATGAAACCCATGTGCAACATTTTGATTCAAGTCCACTTGCTCAAGCCTTTGATTGATATTGGCGAGAGTTGCTTGATGACAGCGAGGGTAGTGGAAATATCAGTGTTGTCCATTTCAGTTTGAGCAGGTGCTCGCTGAATTCTAGGATTCCTAATTCGGTGGTTGGGATGGACACAAAAGGCTCTTCTGGAGTCGTAATGGTGTTGCAAAGACGTATTCACCAACGGTGGAAAACTAGGGGTCGTGGGGACGTGTGCTTGCTGAAATTTGGGGAAATGTGACCTAAATGCAACTATTTTTTTTGTTAAATGGCCTAAAGTTATGCAGAAACTATAACTAAATAGCATAAGAACTAGGGTTTTTAAAACCTTCGCTCTGATACCAAAATGATGTAAACTTAACCATAAATAGAGAATTTTCCAAGAATACTAAAAGATTAAGTTTACCAACATGTAATACCGATTAAGTTGGAAATTAAAACTAATAATTGGTTTGATGAATTTTCAAGATGTGAAATAGTTTAACAAGCCAAATTAATGATTCAATCATAATATTCAATAATTATATACCTAAGCATTTTTAACAAGTAAAATATGCAATAATGATTTGTACGCTAATTAGCAAGTAGAAGCACACACACTCAATATTTGTGGACGACAGAAAGTTCAGATAGTATTCCAGAGATGATTGACAGTTTCACAAATAATTGAAGAAAGGAAAGAATTTACCGGGTTAGTAGACAATGTTGCGATATTGCGGGATTTGAGCAGCAGGTGGCGCTTGGGGGTGGCTGCGTTGAGGGTGCAGCAAAGCAAGGGGGAGGCGCAGCTGGCTGGTGGCGCTCAGGATAAGGAGACATGGTCGGAGTGCCGGTTATCTGTGGGGAGCGCTGGCGAGGGGGGGTTCGATGACGGCTAGGGGAAGGGGGCTCGAGATGGTCGACTGAAGATGGCAACGTTGGCGAGGAGTTTCGGGGGTATTAGGGGTTGGAGGATGAGGCGACGCTGGCGGGGGGGGGGGGGGGGTTCGACGACGGCGAGGAGAAGGGGGCTTCGGTGTGGTCAGGAGGAAGAGAAGGGGTTTCAATGGTGATGAAGGGGTGGTTGTGGCATTTGTGTGGGGAAGTCAGGGGCTCTGGAAGAAGGGAGAAAGGAGGGGTTGATGGGTTTCGGGATTGACAAAGAATAAGAAGAAGATAAGAAGAAGAGGGGGTAGTTGGCAGCCGTAGGAGTAGATTAGGGTTTGGGTGGATTTGGAGATTAGGTTTTAGGGTTTGAATAAAGATTTGGGGATTTGGGTGTAGTTTAGGTTTTCTCACAAATCCTAATACTTTCTTAGGATTTCTCATAAACCCTAATGTTCTCTTATGGTCTCACACACACGAGGAGAATGAAGAGCAATAACTCAATACACAATAAATTTTTTAATCAATAATAGCATTCCTTCTCATTATTCTCAAAGCCTATATGTAGGCTCAAAACAAATCCAAAATAAATCTCAAACAAATTTAGAACAAATCTCAAACAAATCTCTTAAACAAATTACATATGGTTAAATCTCAAAACAAAATAAAACATAACCGATGTCCTCATCAGTTTGTAGTAGACATAGTCGTAGAAAGAGAGAGTGAGCTTTTTTTATTGAGAGAGTTTGTAGTAGACGTAGTTGAGTCGACACAGATTCGACATGATCGGATTTGTTCATTTCTTTGTTGCTTCTTTATTGAAGTTGATTGAAAGTAGTAGTAATAGTAGAGATTAAGAGAGTTGCTAGATGGAGGTGTGAAAAAATTTGAGTGAAATTAAGGGGTTTTTATAGGCAATCCCCCCCCCCCCCCCCCCCCCCCCCCCCCCCCCCCCCCCCACCAAAAGAAAGAAAAAAACGAGCATAGCGGCTTTGGACCGTTTGACCCGTTCGGGTCTAACGGTCTCAACCCACCAGGGTGACGGGTCTAGTTCGGGCGGGTTAGAATCAGATTGCGGGCTTTCGGACCGGGTTCAACGGGTTTTGTTTGGTTTTTTTCGACCCGGTTCGACCCGGTAAGGGTATCGGGTTTGACCCGAACCCAGCCCGGGTCTAATCGGGCAGGTTGCGGGTTGACCCGATCCGGATGCCATCCCTAAGACTAGGTATCAGGACCAACTTACAGAATTGTAATGTGTCAGGCCATAATTATCGCAACTTCTAAATATTTACTAATTCATACAGTTACAAAGAGAGTATAATCTTTTACAGAACTGTAATTTTCCATCTTCTGCTTCAGTTTGTAAGAACAATTTCCTTGAAAACCATGATTTAAAGATGATTCCACATTGGATTACTATACAGCTGTTTTTGTGTTTTAGGCAGTTCATTCTGGTGCAGATCTTGAGTCTGCTATCGCGACTTGCATGGGCTACAGCGCTGAGGTAATTTAATTTTAATATACTTTGGAAACAAAATGGTTTCGAATATTACCTGATGTGTTTCAATTTTTCTTCAGAGTCAAGGATTCATGGTTGGAGTTCAGATAAATCCCATAAAAGGCTTGCCAGCTGGATTTCCTGTAATACATTACTCATTTCTCATTTGATGAATACTTAGTACTGTAATACAATTCCCAGTTTTGTATGTGAACACTTTGTATTTGTTTGAATAGGAACTGCTAAAATTTATTCTAGATCATGTTGAGGATAAGATGGTGGAACCTCTGCTTGAGGTGAGCAATGCACCACAAGTTTCATTTCTACACATGATTTCCCACCAATCTCTTGAATTTTAGATGTAGTGAATTCCTATTTGGAGTGGTGGATAACTAGTTTACCCTGAAGTTTTATATTTTAAAAACCTTTAGGGTTTGTTGGAGGCTCGAGCAGAACTTCGGCCATTGTTGCTCAAATCGCATGAGCGTCTGAGAGATCTTATTTTCTTGGATATTGCCCTTGATTCTACAGTCAGGACTGCTATCGAGCGTGGATACGATGAGCTGAGCAATGCGAAACCCGAGGTCTTTCACATACTTCTCATTTTAATATTTAACTATTAAATTCTATAATAAGCTCAGTTTTCTTTGGCTGAAACATCTTTTTACGGATTTTTCGTTTGAAAAATATATTTGTACATAAATTTTTTGTTTCGTTCTGTTTCAGAAAATTATGTATTTGATCAGTCTGGTTCTTGAGAATCTGGCACTATCATCAGATGACAACGAGGATCTATTGTACTGCATAAAGGTCTGCTTATTTTCTTTTACTATTTCTGCTAGGAATCTGTGTTAGTTCCTTATGGATTTCTTCATTGGCAGTGTTATCATTTGGTTAATTGTAGTCCTCTGAATGCCAATCTGAAATGCAGAGTTATATAACTGTGTCAATGTAAACTCTAAGAACTTCATATACTTCTTTCTGACTGTACCCCTATGATTATTTTAAAATTATATATAAAACATGGATATTAAGGACGTTCAGTCCCTATGTGGTATAGTTAGTAGCTTGCCCAATGTAGTATCGAAATTATAGTTAACGCTCAGAAGGTTGTGATGGTTATGTAGCAAAGTTTGTTTTTGTAGGGGTGGAATCATGCACTTGAGATGTCCATGAAGAAGGACGACCAGTGGGCATTATATGCAAAATCATTTCTTGATAGAACACGACTTGCCCTAGCAAGCAAGGGAGAGTTATACCATCAGTTACTGCAACCTTCAGCGGAATACCTTGGAACACTGCTCCGGGTTGACCAATGGGCAGTACGTATTTATTGAAGAAACAGAACACATTAGTATAATATAGCTTAACATGAACTTTGCTTCTAAGGAATTTACCCTACAGGTGAGTATATTTACAGAAGAAATTATTCGTGGTGGATCAGCTGCATCTTTGTCAGCTCTCCTTAATCGACTTGACCCTGTTCTCCGGAAGGTGGCAAATCTGGGAAGGTTGGTCAGATTCACCAGATTGAGAAATCATCGCTCTCTTAATATTTTTTTAATTAATTATTTATTTATTTATTCTGGCTTTTCGCCTTGTCAGATATTAATGATCCCTGCTTATTTATAGGCAGTGGATATAATATAAGAAAAACAGAAATGGGGTTGAAGAGGAAAGCAAGGTCTTGAAGACCCTGTTTCCCTGCTTTCAATTTTTTAAGCACGACCCAATTATTTCTCAGCTTTAAATGAAATTTTACTCAATAATCCTACACCTTGAATTTATTATTTATTAATATTTGTTTATTATTGTTCTTATATTAAATATAATATGACCTTTGAGTTTGCCATACACGAACGGTTTATATGCTGGACCTTCCAAGCTACTAATTACCAAACATGAACTCAGACAACAAAAAATAGCCTCAGATACTTCTTTTACTATTTTCTATAATTCTTATTCAATTTTCTAAAGTAATATTGTCTGATTGGAACAGTTGGCAGGTCATAAGTCCTGTTGAAGTTGCTGGATATGTTGTGGTGGTAGATGAATTGCTTGCTGTTCAAAATAAATCCTATGAGCGACCAACAATTTTGGTGGCCAAGCATGTCAAGGGAGAGGAAGAAATACCTGATGGAACAGTTGCGGTGTTGACACCTGATATGCCAGATGTTCTTTCACACGTGTCAGTGAGAGCAAGAAACAGCAAGGTAATTTGTTGCAGTCTACAATAAATGAAATCCAATTTAAATTTTGAATTGTTGATAGATAATATTCATCATTTTGTAGAGCATGTGAATTCACATATCTTTTCATGATTCCTATTTAGGTTTGCTTTGCTACCTGTTTTGATCCGAACATTCTGTCTGAACTCCAAGGTAGTGAAGGGAAAGTACTTCGCCTAAAACCAACTTCTGCAGATGTTATTTATAGGTATGCAGTTTTCTATGATCTGCTGAGATATACAATATTAAAACCTTTAAAAGTAGTTGAACTCCTTCAAATTAGTTTCTTCTGCTTTCAGTTTTTGTGAACCTTGATCTGTACTTTTGTTGTCTGGATATTTGAGTCGAATCAACTTATCTTGATGACATTTTTACATTTTGTATCTATAGTGAGATAAAAGAGAGTGAACTGTCTGGTGCAAGTTCGGCAGATTTGGGAGATGATTCATCATCACCTATCATTGACCTTAGTCAAGAAGCAGTTCAGTGGAAGATATGCCATATCATCTGAGGAGTTCACCAATGAGATGGTCAGTAATATCTAACTGATTACCTCCTTATCTGAATCTTTCAAATATCTTGTGTATTGAACGCATTGATACTTCACTAAATTTAGGTGCCTTAGTGTGGATTTCATAATTACTGTTGAATGTGTGAAATTGATATAGAAATGGGATTCTGAGTTACTTAATTTGCAAGTCCGTTCAGTTATAGTTTTTTGATGTATTTTGTGATGTTAATTTCTTCAGGTAGGCGCTAAATCACGAAATATATCATATTTAAGAGGAAAAGTGCCATCTTGGGTTGGAATTCCAACATCTGTTGCACTACCTTTCGGTGTTTTTGAGAAGGTTCTATCTGATGAAATAAACAAGGTCAATCTCACTTTCATGTAAACCACTTGTTTGATGCTTCATAGTTCCATTTAGTTAAGGTTCATACGTTGTACAAGTGAAGACTCTTTTGTTGGTTTGTTCATTTTCATGTAGTAAAGGAACATTGAACCTGTTTATCTAACTTTGTTGTATATATGTTGATTTCGTTGTCTGATTGAGCTATATGCATAAAGGACAATGTGCTTCTCTACAGTAGTGTTTACATGCTGACTCCTTCACCAATTTTCTACCATTAGTAATTCACTGCCATTCTTCAATCGCAGGGTGTCGCAGACAACTTCCAAACTCTAAAGAGAAAGCTAGGAGGAGGAGAGTTTAATGCCCTGAGTGAAATTCGCTCAACAGTATTGCAGCTAGCTGCACCAACTCAATTGGTATGACTAATCATATAATCGGGGCACACATATTGTTAAAGTAACACGAGTTCAAACAAACATAATCTCGTCAGATTTCAACCATGCTGAGTATTTGCTGTATTTATTTCTGCACATTGCTGAGTAGGGAGTCTTGGGATAATGCATGTCTTTCTTCTCTTTTAGGCTTTGCTATCCTTCAATAGTTACATGGTTTTTTAAAATTTATCTGTAAGTCTTCATAAATCCTATGCTTACGCTAGTAACAAATTTAAGATACACTAGTTAATTATGCAAAATATTCCTTTGAATGGTAAAGTTTTCCTATCTTATTGTTATAAGATAGTTGGATCATCCTGGTTCTACCAGGTTTATTATGACAATGCCCTCTCAACCATCAAACTCTAATGCCTGTCAGTTGCCTGCTGTAGATAGTAGTTTTCTGTACTTGGTGAAGTCCTTAATATAAACGGTCAGCTTTTTAAATTTGGTTCATCAATAGTCTTGAGGGGCGCAGAGTTGCAATTTTTTACCAAAATGACCCACGTTTTGAAAGTATTTACCAAACTGACCCACTTTCGAAAGTATTTACCAAAATGACAACTCAGTTAGTGACCCTAGTGAAAACAAAGTCGCTAACTGAGTTAGCGAGTATATACTTGGCTTTTTTCTTCAAGTTTTTCCCCAAGTGGTGAAACCTGAAGAAAAAAAGCCAAGTATACACTCGCTATCTCAGCTAGCGACCATGTTTTCACTAGGGTCGCTAATTGAGATAGCGAGTGTCGATTGGGATTCACTTAATACTATACTCGCTATCTCAGTTTTTTCTTCCCCTATCTCTCTCCACACTTCTTCTCCCACTGCGAAACCCTAGTGGCCCAAATCTCATCCTCGTTCTACCCAGTATTCGTGTGATATTTGTTCATAACTCTTGCTATTTGATTTTTGGTCAATTTTGATGTAGGGTTAGATTTAGAATTGTGAGTTTATATATTGTACTAAGTTAGTTAGTGTTATTCGTGTGTTTGTACCACACTTAGGAGAAAAAGTAAAGAAAAATACTAAGTTTAGCCTCGCTATCTCAGTTAGTGAGTGGGTTTGTACCACACTCGCTAACTGAAATAGCGAGTCTAAACTTGGTATTTTTATTCATTTTTTTTTATGCAATCATACACTCGCTATCTGAGATGGCGAGTGTGGTACAAACACAATCGCTATCTGAGATAGCGAGTCTATACTTGATCTTTTTCTTGACACTAATATTTCATGAATAACACTAACTAACTTAGTACAATATAGGTTTTTTTAGGTTAATTACACAAATAAATTTAGTACAAATCATCCACACTTATTACAATATAGGCATAATTCGTATAACCAAAACACTCAATTTATTGTTGAACACATCTCAAATTAACTCACAATTCTAAATCTAACCCTACATCAAAATTAATCAAAAATCAAATAGCAAAGTTATGAACAAATACCACACGAATACTGGGTAGAACGAGGATGAGATTTGGGCCACTAGGATTCCGGAGTGTGGAGAGAGATAGGGGAAGAAGAAAATGAGATAGCGAGTGTGGTATTAGGTGAATTCCTAATCAACACTCGCTAACTCAGTTAGAGCATCTGTAGTCGTTTGCTAAATATGCATAATATGCATATTTGGCTGAAAACGGAGCTGCAGTCGTTGGCCAAATATGCATATTATGTATATTTGGCTACAGTAGATTGCCATAAATGAGAATGGATTTGAGAATTATTCATATATGAGAGACGGCACTTGAAGTGCCATCCCAACAAAAAAAATTAATTTTTTAATTGTCGGACGGCACTTGACACTTCAAGTGCCGTCCCTCGAAAAAAATTTAATTTTTTCAATTAAAAACAACCCAAAAATAGCCCCAAACCCTCGGACGGCACTTCAAGTGCCGTCCCTTGCCCCCTTTTTGTCGGACGGCACTTGAAGTGCCGTCCGGGGTTATTTGCAATTTTGTAATTTTTTTTGCAATTTTTGAAATGTTTTTGTAATTTTTTATAATTTTTTCGTAATTTCTGGAATGTTTTTGTAATTTTTGTAATTTTTTCGTAATTTCTGAAATGTTTTTGTAATTTTTTATAATTTTTTTGTAATTTTTTATTTGCACTTCGAGGACGAATTTTTATTCCTCCGACGACACTTCGAGTGAAGTGCCGTCGCTCCAATATATTTTTTTTTTCTCGCTCCGACGGAGCTTCGAGTGCCGTCCCACAAATTTTAAGTGTTTTTTATTTATTTTTTTTCTCCAACGGTACATGAAGTGCAGTCGCTTATTATTTTAGTATAAAAAGCTAAAAAATAGCTTTTGACGACTGCAGCAAAACTTCGATTGCTATTTACATTTATGCATATATGCATATTTCATCCTTTCAACGACTACAGATGCTCTTAGCGACCCCAGTGAAAATAGGGTCGCTAAGTGAGATAGTGAGTGTTTACTTGGCTTTTTTTCTTCAAGTTTCTCTCCAAGTGGTGAAACCTGAAGAAAAAAGCCAAGTATAGAGTCGCTAACTCAGTTTTCACTAGGGTTGCTAACTGAGTTAGTGAGTGGGTCGTTTTGGTAAATACTTTTGAAAGTGGGTCAGTTTGGTAAATGCATTCAAAAAGTGGGTCATTTTGGTAAAAATTCCACAGTTGCTACATGTTATACTTGTTATGATCTATGTTTCAGGTGCAAAAGTTGCAGGAGAAGATGAAGGGTGTTGGAATGCCTTGGCCTGGTGATGAAGGTGAGCAACGATGGGAGCTAGCATGGATGGCAATTAAAAAGGTAAGGTATATGATATTTTTTCCGTATGATAACGAACTACACTTAGGTCATGGCCTTTTTACAAGAAAAGAAAAGAAAGATAAAGAAGTACACTTACAGTTATATTATATGTATCACTTAATATGATATAAAATTAGATGTGGATTTCTCTTTATTTGGATACATTTAATGTAGATTACCATCTACAAAGGAATATGTTTCTAATTGATAGAAACTAGAGAGAGGAATAAAAAATAAAAAAAATCTTATTTTATTTTATTATTCTTAATGATAAGAAAATATTGTAAAAAGATAGAAAACTTGTTTGTATTTATACTCATCGCCTTTCCCTTGATATGTTTCAAGGTCTGGGCTTCCAAGTGGAATGAGAGAGCATACTTCAGTACTCGTAAAGTAAAGCTTGACCATGACTATCTCTGCATGGCCGTCCTTGTTCAAGAAATCATTAGTGCCGATTATGCCTTTGTCATCCATACTACAAACCCATCAACTGAGGACTCGTCAGAAATATATGCTGAGGTACTCATGTAGACAAGATAGGCTAATTTCTCTAGTTCTTGTCTATTACTGTTATGTTTTCTCATCCTCATTACACAGGTGGTTAAAGGACTTGGTGAAACTCTAGTAGGAGCTTATCCAGGTCGTGCGCTAAGTTTTGTATGCCCGAAAAATGATCTTGACTCTCCGAAGGTACATTTGCAGTACATACCATGCAATCACTATTCAACTATTAAAGACAACTACAAAAAACGCCTTTCCTTTGCAATATTCTAAAAGTATATCATATGAATATGATACACATGTCGTCTGAAGATAGAATCTTTGAAGTATTCAAATCTCAGAACAGGAGCATATATGCATGAATGTTTCATGAAAATCACTTGGTATAACGACATATTGAAACTAAAGAATTGTTAGGTTGACAATAAGAATTTAGGGGAGTCGTGTGTCTTTTAAGAGAGAGATAAATTGGGATTGTTCTGGCTTGGCTTTTTTTTTTCTTTCTTTCCTACAGCTACTGGGCTACCCAAGCAAACCAATTGGTCTCTTCATAAGAAGATCAATTATTTTCAGATCTGACTCCAATGGGGAAGATTTAGAAGGTTATGCTGGTGCTGGCCTTTACGATAGGTTAGTGTTCCTTTCCATCCAACTTGCTTGAAACTATCCTTTTCTGCAATTCTTTGTCCTATCAACGTTGAATTTGGGAATGTGGAGACTTTCCTAATTGAATTCTTGCAATGTATAGTGTGCCAATGGACGAGGAAGAGAAGGTGGTTCTTGATTACACTAATGACCCTCTCATAGTCGACCACAATTTCCGCAGATCTACTCTCTCTAGTATTGCCAAGGTGGGAAATGCAGTTGAGGAGCTTTATGGCTCTCCCCAAGATATTGAAGGAGTGATCAAGGATGGAAAGATTTTTGTCGTCCAAACAAGACCACAAATGTGATGTATTCTTAGAGATACCAGTCCCTTAAAACAATAAATTCAAAATAAAATGTGCCCTTTGCACAGCTAGTTTCACATGTAAAACTCTACAGTATATAGAATAAAATTTTCAGTTAGATCGTGAAGTTGTAAGTAAGTAGGAAAGGAGGATGCTTGTAGTTCTCGCACTTGAGATGAGGATATTTGATCAATACTAATTTAGAAGTTTCATTTATACTAGCTCATTGGTGGCATGAATTGGAAAGTTTGCAGAAGAGGGTTCATATCAGCTATAATCTTGGCTTGACCGTAAGCTTATGTTTTTCTCCGCCGCAGAAATGACCATGCTGCTCTTTCAAAGAATGAGACGCTGATCAGTAATGCAATGCTTATTCTAAAGATGCGAGGTCTTACGATTATATATGCTGCAAAAAAAAAATTCCTTTTCTTTTCAGGGGGTCTACGTAAAGGTGTAATGAATAAGAGATTCTTAGAAAACCTGATCATTTTCTTTTGTAACATACGTGGATTATTGGGTGGCACTGTAACTGAATTGTTGTGAAATGTTACAAGTCAAATATAGTTTCATGCAACATAATTATACTTTCATGAAAGTGATTTATAGATTTGGATTATTCTTGAGCTTAAAGGGTTTTTCTCATTCTAAAGAATTTTAGTTCAGGAATTTTCGTTGGTAATAAAAAGATACCCTGATCGATACCGGTTACTATCAACTGATAGAGACTTTGTAAGGACTTCTTGAGGATGATAAGCAAATATCTTACTGACCTTTCCAACAATGCTGCAGATATTGATCTTCCTTTTGTACCAATAGTCTTTCCTCTCTACCACCATAACTGCAGAGACGAACCTGCAGGAATCAGGAAGCGAATAAAAATGTTTGACTGCACAGCATCTCTCAATATTCATCCTTTTTCAGTTGTAAAACCTTTGAGAAATATTCATCATGTTATGATTCCAGTCAAATCCACAACAAGGTAAGAACCCTAATCATTCTCATCTGTTTTTCTATTACTGCTCTAACTAGTAATTACACACTCTACCTATATGGGAAAATTTTCACTTATAAGGGGACTACTACCAGCTTCTCAGTCTCTCTGCTGAGTCCACCCCTAAGGCAATCAAGGAGGCATACAGGAGGCTTCAAAAGAAATACCATGCATCCTGATATCGCAGGCCAACAGGTTGTGTCCATTTGCTTTCTCTTTTGAGTATCATCCTACAAAAACTTATAATTATCATTGGTTTCAGAACTTAGATGCGATTGTGTACTGCTTCTTTTGAAGTGCCCACGTTAGAGTGCAATTCGGTGACCATGAGAAGAAGATTGAGGTACAAATTTAATGCTCACTCAAGTCACAGTATATTGTAAGCAACTAGGTGTTGAGTAAATTGTGACAATTATTGATTGTTTTGTTATATATGTGAATGGTTGGCTGCGTCGTTGAGGTTTCGATTGAACCATGCCCTACCAACTGCATCGACTGGGTTGAGAGCGAAGAACTTCCAATGCTCGAGTTCTTGACTCGCCCCCAGCCAAAAGAAGCACATGGTGTATTTGGAGGGGGTTGGGAGAGGCCGAAAGATGTATTTTCTGCAGCCAAATCCTTCAACAGGCAACTCAAACGACAAACAAGAGCAACAAGAGCAAGAACCAAATGGTAACTGACGCGGTTTGTTTTTGGGGTGTAGGGGGGGGCAACAGGTGTGAGTTCTTGTAATTTGTAAATAGGAAACAGTAGTACTGGCGTTGTTCCGACCCTGGGGAGCAGGACGGGTTCGGGGGTAGCAGCGGAGAGGTAGAGCCTGGGTGCTCGGCTCGGATCTAGTAGCCCGGCCCAGATCTTTGAGGATCGGCTCAGATCTTCTGTACCTGCACACTGCCTAGAAACACTGGGAGAAGTTCCGGTGACAGGCCCTCCAACGATCTAGTCACTCACTGAGAAAACATTAGTAACTAGGGTGATGGGGAAAGATTGATTACCTTTTCAGTGAGGAGGGGATTGGATATTTATAGGCAGAGGCAAACGGGTATGGAACCCTAATGGGCCGGGTCAGACCCTTTTGCCTGTGGGCCTGAGCTGGTTATGGCCCGTTGCACTTCAGTTGACTTTGATGATCACAGGGGGAGGATCCAGAGGAGATCAGAGGGCTATGATTTGTGCTACTCTTTTATCCCACATCACAAGCCCCCCACTCCTGCAGGGTTGTGCAAGGTCAGTTGTGGAGGAGTAGTCTGGTTCCATGGAGAATAGTGGAAAAAGAGTTTATTTGGTGTGGGTTGTTTTAGGGTCGGCACCGAGCTGGAGAGAATTCAGGTAGCCGAGCACGAGGGTATTGCCGAGTGTCGTCGACCAGGTCCTGATGATCCCACTGTTGCCAAGACGGAATGGGGGCGATTCGGAGTGTCGAAGGTGGGAAAGGTCGCCGAGCTTGGGTCGCCGTGGTGGCTTTTGCTTGAGAGAGCTACCCCCGTGCTCGAGGTTTAGGTCGACCGTCGAGGCCTAGGGGGTCTGCAAGCGCAGGCAAGCCCAAGGGACTTTGGCCGGTGGAAGCTACTCCTGTGCTCAAGATCTAGGTCGAGCGTCGAGGCTTAGGGAGTCGGCGAGCGGAGACGGGCCAAAGAGACTTGGCTTGTGGAAGCTACCCCTGTGCTCGAGATCTAGGTCGAGCGTTGAGGCTTAGGGGGTCGACGAGTGGAGGCGAGCCAAAGAGACTTGGCTTGTGAAGGCTACCCTCGTGCTCGAGATCTAGGTCGAGCATCGAGGCTTAGGGGGTCGGCAAGAGGAGGTGAGCCCAATGGACTTTGGCTGGTGGAAGCTACCCTTGTGCTCGAGATCTAGGTCGAGCGTCGAGACATAGGGGGTCGGCGAGCGAAGGCGAGCCCAAGAGACTTGGCTTGTGAAAGCTACCCCTGTGCTCGAGATCTAGGTCGGGCGTCGAGGCTTGGGGGGTCGGCGAGCGGAGGCGAGCCGAAGAGACTTGGCTTGTGAAAGCTATCCCTGTACTTGAGATCTAGGTCGAGCATCAAGGCTTAGGGGGTCGGCGAGCGGAGGCGAGCCGAAGAGACTTGGCTTGTAAAAGCTACCCCTGTGCTCGAGATCTAGGTCGAGCGTCGAGGCTTGGGGGGTCGGCAGGCAAAACCGAGTCCAAGAGACTTGGCTTGTGAAAGCTACCCCTGTGCTCGAGATTTAGGTCGAGCGTCAAGGCTTGGGGGGTCGGCGAGCGGAGGTGAGCCGAAGAGACTTGGCCTGTGAAAGCTACCCCTGCGCTCGAGATCTAGGTCGAGCATCGAGACTTAAGAGGTCGGCGAGCCGAAGAGACTTGGCTTATGGAAGCTACCCCTGTGCTCGAGATCTAGGTCGAGCGTCGAGGCTTGGGGGGTTGGCAGGCGAAGGAGAGCCCAAGAGACTTGGCTTGTGAAAGCTACCCCTATGCACGAGATCTAAGTCAATCGTCGAGGCTTGGGGGGTCGGCGAGTGGAGGCGAGCCGAAGAGATTTTTTCTGTGAAAGCTACCCCTGTGCTCGAGATCTAGGTCGAGCATCGAGACTTAGGGGGTCGGCGAGCGGAGGCAAGCCAAAAAGACTTGGCTTGTGGAAGCTACCCCTGTGCTTGAGATCTAGGTTGAGCGTCGAGGCTTAGGGGGTCGGCAAGCGGAGGCGAGCCGAAGAGACTTGGCTTGTGAAAGCTACCCCTGTACTCGAGTTCTAGGTCGAGCGTCGAGGCTTGGGGGTCCACAGGCGAAGGCGAGCCCAAGAGACTTGGCTTGTGAAAGCCACCCCTGTGCTCAAGATCTAGGTCGAGCGTCGAGGCTTGAGGGGTCGGCAGGCGAAGGCGAGCCCAAGAAACTTGGCTTGTGAAAGCTACCCATGTGCTCTAGATCTAGGTCGAGCGACGAGGCTTGGGGGGTCGGAAGGCGAAGGCGAGCCCAAGAGACTTGGCTTGTGAAAGCTACCCCTGTGCTCGAGATCTAGGTCGAGTGTCGAGGCTTGGGGGATCGGTGAGCGGAGGCGAGCCGAAGAAACTTGGCCTGTGAAAGCTACCCCTGTGGTCGATCTAAGTCGAGCGTCGAGGCTTAGGGGTCGGCGAGCGAAGGTGGGCCGAAGTGACTTGGCTTATGAAAGCTACCCTGTGCTCGAGATAGTTGTCGAGCGTCGAGACTTAGGGGGTCGGCGAGCAGAGGCAAGCCGAAGAGACTTGGCTTGTGGAAGCTACCCCGGTGCTCGAGATCTAGATCGAGCGTCGAGGCATAGGGGGTCGGCAAGTGGAGGCGAGCCGAAGAGACTTAGCTTATGAAAGCTACCCCTGTGCTCGAGATCTAGGTCGAGCATCGAGGCTTGGGGGGTCGGCAGGCGAAGGCAAGCACAAGAGACTTGGCTTGTGAAAGCCACCCATGTGCTCGAGATCTAGGTCGAGCATCGAGGCTTGTGGGGTCGGCAGGCGAAGGCGAGCCCAAGAGACTTGGCTTGTGAAAGCTACCCCTGTGCTCGAGATCTAGGTCGAGCATCGAGGCCTGGGGGGTTGGCAGGTGAAGGCGATCCAAAGAGACGTGGCTTGTGAAAGCTATCTTTGTGCTCGAGATCTAGGTCGAGCGTCGAGGCTTGGGGGAGTCGGCGAGCGGAGGCGGGCCGAAGAGACTTGGCTTGTGAAAGCTACCTCTGTGCTCGAGATCTAAGTCGAGCATCGAGGCTTGGGGGAGTCGGCGAGCGGAGGCGAGTCGAAGAGACTTGGCTTGTGAAAGCTACCTCTGTGCTCGAGATCTAGGTCGAGCGTCGAGGCCAGCGGGTCGGCAAGCGGAGGTGAGCCGAAGAGACTTGGCTTGTTAAAGCTATCCCCGTACTCGAGATAACTGTTGAGCATCGAGGCTTGGGGGGTCGACGAGCGGTGGCGGGTTGAAGAGACTTGGCCTGTGAAAGCTACCCCTGTGCTCGAGATCTAGGTCGAGCATCGAGACTTAGGGGGTCGGCGAGCGGAGGCGAGCCGAAAAGACTTGGCCTATGAAAGCTATCCCCCTGCTCGAGATCTAGGTCGAGCGTCGAAGCCAGCGGGTCGGCGAGCGGAGGCAAGCCGAAGAGACTTGGCTTGTGAAAGCTATCCCTGTGCTCGAGATAGCTGTCCAGCGTCTAGGCTTGTGAAAGCGTAGGTGGTCGGCTCGGAGATTCCAATAGCCGTTATAGGAACCGTTTTTTGTGAGAATCGAGGAGTTACAGTAACTATTTTTCGCGAGAATTGAGGAGTTATAGTAACTGATTTTTGCGAGAATCGAGGAATTTTAATCCTCTATATATACGGGTCCCTGTCCCCCCTTTTCATTTCTCACTTTTGCTTTCTCTCTTTAGAACTCAGAGCTTCTCTCTCTAGGACCTTTCTGTCACCGTCGACGAGCTTTCCGGCTATCTTTCGCTAAGCTTCACTTAGGTTAGTAATCTTAACATGTCCAGGGCTCAGTCCGGCTCTTCGCCTCAACCCCCGGCGGTGGTTCACACACCGGTTTGTCAGACTCTTCGACTTCTTGGGATATGGAAGAGGAAGTGATCGCTGTGCAACCGCTGCGCACCTACAAGCCGTTTGTGTTGGAGAGCGCCCCGTTGAAGTCGTTGATGATGAGGACGAGGAGGAGGAATCTCCCGGGGGGTCCCCCACCGAGGAGACACGAGCTGCCGAGGGTGCCCGGGCCGAGGGAATGGGCTCCTCCTCGAGGGCCTCGGTCCTCGAGCCACTATCGACTCCGTCGCCTGTGAAGGCTCTTAAGGCATGGAAGAAGATGAAGTGGATAATGCCCAGCAGTCCGGATAAGGTGATAGCTCCCCGAAAGCTAGAAGTCCCGTTCTTGCCTCAACCGCGGTCGATTAGGAAGTACCCGGACGATGCCGATGACTTAGTTTGTTATGGGATACATCCCTCTTCGCCGAGCCGGGTGAAGATCAAGATAGACGGTATGCCCACGATTTTGAAAGGGGAAGACCTGCCGGTGATGCGAGCGAGCTACTTCATTGGGAGGGAGTTCAAGTTGATGGTCCCTAGCACCGGTCTCATGCCTACCGACCCTTTGGCACCCTGGTACTGCATCTTCCCTGTGGACGCATTCTCCTCGGGGCTGAGGCTGCCCATCCATCCCTTCATCCGCGACGTTCTGAATTGGGCCTCGTTATGCCCGATGCAGTTTGGGCCGAACTCGTGGAAGCAGATGGTGAGCTTCATCCTGTTGTGCGAAGAGAGGAGAGTGCCGCTGAGGCTGAATATCTTCCGAGCTATGCTGGGAGTTAGCTTGTCAGGGGAGTTCGAGGGGATTTAATATGTATTGCCTTAGAGCGGGGGTAAGGTCGTGCACGGCCACCGCGACTCGATAAAGGAATGGAAGAAGAAGTATTTTGTCGTCCGGAGCAACGAGCCATGGGAGATCCCGACGAGGTGGAATTTCTACTAGCCCAATTTCAAGGGACCCAAGAAGAGTGATCTTTCGGCCGAGGAGTGGGCCTTTGTGGAGCGTCTCCGTAAGAGCCACATCATAAGTTGACTGAAGCGGACAGAGAGTCACATGGCCCGCGTCGGACTGAGCCCTGCACTGTCCCGTATGTTTTTCGTTCAATTTTTATTTTAGTAATTTCCTTTTGTGCTCATCGCTTTTTAATGGGTCTTCCTGCAGAGATGGACCCTGAAGCATTCAAGTAGAGGAGGCTCACCCGGAAAAAGCAAAAGACAGAGCAATCCGAAAAGAGGAAGCAGGCGGGGGCCTCTTCCAGAGTGGCTTCCGAGGCTCAGCATGAGCCGAAGGCAAAGAGGACGAAGACCAGCCAGTCGAGGGAGACCGCTCTCGTGCCGAGCTCCAAAGCCTCGAATGTGACGGAGGTCGCGCAAGGGGGTGTCCCTTCTCTCCGAGCCGACGCCCAAACCATGGTTGGGGAAGAAGGGCTCTAGCCTTGGGCCCCGGACTGGTCCATTCAGAAGGGGGATACCCTGACAGAGGGCCCCATCGCCATGGAGTTCGCGGACAAGATGGCCACACCTCGGGACCGGCAAAGCATGGGCGCCGACACCTTTGAGTCGACTTACATGTGGTGGGCTCAGGTGAGCGTGCAGGTAAATTTCGAGGCTTTGTATGTCTGTCTTCACGCATTTATTCTCCGCTCAAGTGTTTTTACCTGGGCTGTAGGCTTGTCTGTCCGGCAATCAGGCCCTGAAGGCTAACTTAGCCTCGATGGCCGACGACAGGGTGAGGAAGGAGGCAGCACTGAGGAAGGCATTTGAAGTGGAGAAGGGGCTGCTGACCTTGAAGGCCTATGACATGATCATCGAGGCCCAGAACGAGGTGTACGACAAGGTGCTCAGCCATGTCAAGCACTTCTATCCGACTTTGGATTTGACGGGCTTCGACTTCGACATGGTGATCAACGAGCCGCCGAGGACCCCCGGGGGAGATACGCCGACAGAAGGGGAAGGCGGAGCCAGAGGGGCCAGTGTCGAGTAAGTTGTCGATCCCGTGGCCGCTGTCGGACCCGAGGGAGTGGTTGGCCCTACGTCGTAGTTGCTTTTTCTTTTCTTTTTGATTTTGACATTGTATTTGCCGAAGGTGGACTAGCCAACGTGGTATTTTATAAAAGTATTCTAATTTATGACAAAGGATTTTTGGTTGGCCAAGTGCTTTGACTTCGACTTTTGCCTGTCCGACCCTTTTTGACTTGCGTAATTTTTCGAAATTGTAAGTTGTGAATTCCTGGCCTTGGAATGATCTTTTGTTTCGCTTCTATCAGATGTTGGCTTCCTTCCTCGAGTCTGATCCTTGACGATCCGAGGTGACCTGGCTTCGGAGCAAGATCAGGGTTTTGGAGTCCACTCTTGACCGATATCGGAAGGAAGCTCGCGATCACGATGTTGCTTTCCACTACTTCCAAAACAAGTCGAAGGAGCTGAGTGCAAAAGTGGCTTAGCTGAAGAAGGAGATAGTCGACCGCGACCTCGGAGGTGTGGGCCTCAGATTTTCCATGTCGAGTGCCTCGGTTCAAAGGCCTACCTCGGAGTCGCTCCTTCGCGAGGTTATTGTGGAGAAAGAGATCGAGATTCGGCGTTACAAGACGATGTTGGGAATGTTAGCCTCTTCGAGGGGTGTGCGCTCCTCGGGCTGCGAGCCGTCTCCGATTTGACAGTTGGAGTATGTGAGGCCGGGCGATGCCCAAAGCTCTGTGGCTGGTGTGTCTACCTTGGCTGCTCCTATGGATTCTGCAGGGCAGGCCGTGGAGCCAAGCCGGTCGGCGGGGTTTTAGTTAGCCCGTGCTAGTTTGGAGGGGCTTTGAGGATAGTTTAGGCCAAGGCAATAGTCGTTGTAATAAATCCTTGTTGTATTGTGGTCTCTCAAGGCGCTCATAATAATAAAAAATAATCTTTTTGATTTGCCTGGACTTATTTTTTAGGACAAGTGTTGAGGGCTTGAGGGAGGATCCCCGCTGGTTCAGGAGCCGAACCGAGGGTCGGGGACTTGCGTGATTTGAGAAATCTTGCTGTGTGGCTAGAACGTGGGGCCGAAGCAGGCCTATTTGGTTCTGGAACCGAGCTTCACCAGCTCGTAAGAAAGCTAGGGCTTCTGTTGTCCAATGGCGGGTCCTCGATGGCCGGACCTGTAACACCCCGTGTTAAAAAATTATATATATATATATATATATATATATATATATATATATATATATATATATATATATATGGTTTGATTAAAAAAAGTTGGTTGTTGGTTATAGCTTGATGGCATTTGTGTAATAAAGGTGAAAATGAATATGATAAATGGAGGTGGGGGCCCACGATGTGTAAAAAACAGCAAAGCTTGCTTGGTTACATGCCTTGGCTGTGGTTGACTTCGTCAAAAAGCCTGTGACGTGGCTTTGTGTGGGGGCCCACCCGGGAATAGACATTCGGCTGTGTGTGTTTCTCTCTCCGAGAGAAGAGGAGTAGGTAAGTGGGAATTATCCCATATCGAAAATTGACTATAATAAAATAATATATAAATATAACAGCCTATGATCAAGAGTCACCTAATCGGTTAACCACCTTTTGAGAGGCAGCCTGTGGTGGGCAGTTGAACTACATAGTATCTAATTTGTCTTCTAAATTGTATAAATTGTTTGAGCAAGGGGCAGGAGCGTTACAAATGGTATAAGAGCCGACTTTCGACACCGGGGTTAGGGGCATGTCTATATAGTCGAGCAGAGGATTTCGAAACTATAGACCCAGTCGGACGGTGAATTTCGGGACTGTGGTGAACTCTCAATTAAATCCGGGACTGTTATTGATCGGGCAGTGGATTCCGGGATCATAATTAGTTGGGCGGATAGGAGGGTGGCTCAATTAAATCCGCCGTGCTCAGCGAGGACGCTGATTTCTGAAGGGGGTGTCTGTAATACCCCGTGTTAAAAATAATATATATATATATATATATATATATATATATATATATATATATATATATATATATATATATATATATATATATATATATATATGGCTCAATTAAATCCGCCGTGCTCAACGAGGAACCCCCCTTCAGAAATCAGCGTCCTCGCTGAGCACGGCGGATTTAATTGAGCCATATATATATATATATATATATATATATATATATATATATATATATATATATATATATGGTTTGATTAAAAAAAGTTGGTTGTTGGTTATAGCTTGATGGCATTTGTGTAATAAAGGTGAAAATGAATATGGTAAATGGAGGTGGGGGCCCACGATGTGTAAAAAACTGCAAAGCTTGCTTGCCTACATGCCTTGGCTGTGGTTGACTTCATCAAAAAGCCTGTGACATGGCAATGTGTGGGGGGCCACCCGGGATAGACATTCGGCTGTGTGTGTTTCTCTCTCCGAGAGAAGGGGAGTAGGTAAGTGGGAATTATCCCATATCGGAAATTGACTATAGTAAAATAATATATAAATATAATAGCCAATGATCAAGATTCACCTAATCGGTTAACCACCTTTTGAGAGGTAGCCTGTGGGGGGCAGTTGTACTACATAGTATCTAATTTGTCTTCTAAATTGTATAAATTATCTGAGCTAGGGGCAGGGGCGTTACAAATGGTATCAGAGCCGAATTTCGACACCGGGGTTTGGGGCATGTCTATATAGTCGGGCGGAGGATTCCGGGACTATAGACCCAGTTGGACGGTGGATTTCGGGACCATGGTGAACTCTCAATTAAATCCGGGGCTGTTATTGATCGGACGGTGGATTCCGAGATCATAACTAGTTGGGCGGATAGAAGGGCGGCTCAATTAAATCCACCGTGCTCAGCGAGGATGCTGATTTCTGAAGGGGGGTGTCTGTAACACCCCGTGTTAAAAATAATATATATATATATAAATATATATATATATATATATATATATATATATATATATATATATATATATATATATATATATATATATATATATAAAGGGAAAGCTTCGGTTGTGCACTCCTCTAGTGCACACGACGTGTGCACTAGGCCTTCAGGCGTTCATATCGACGATCTGGACCGTTCACATTGATCTACACATCTAAATTAGTCTAAATATGTAAAATCAAATTATTTGAAGTTCATTTGCCTATCCATCATGTGACTATAAAAAACAATAATTTTCAGCCGTACAATTTTGTAACACTTCAATGGATGGGTAAATGAATTTCAAATGATTTGATTTTACATATTTAGACTAATTTAGATGTGTAGATCAATGTGAACAGTTCGGATCGTGCACTAGAGGTAGTGCACAACCGAAGCTTTCCCTATATATATATATATATATATATATATATATATATATATATATATATATATATATATATATATATATATATATATATATATGGTTTGATTAAAAAAGGTTGGTTGTTGGTTATAGCTTGATGGCATTTGTGTAATAAAGGTGAAAATGAATATGGTAAATGGAGGTGGGGGCCTACGATGTGTGAAAAACAGCAAAGCTTGCTTGGTTACATGCCTTGGCTGTGGTTGACTTCGTCAAAAAGCCTGTGACGTGGCTTTGTGTGGGGGGCCCACCCGGGAATAGACAATCGGCTGTGTGTGTTTCTCTCTCCAAGAGAAGGGGAGTAGGTAAGTGGGAATTATCCCATATCAGAAATTGACTATAATAAAATAATATATAAATATAATAGCCTATGATCAAGAGTCACCTAATCGGTTAACCACCTTTTGAGAGGCAGCCTGTAGTGGGCAGTTGTAATACATAGTATCTAATTTGTCTTTTAAATTGTATAAATTGTCTGAGCTAGGGGCAGGGGCGTTATAGGACCGAAGGATGCGTTCGAGCGGGAAGATGATGACGAGGGCGAGGGATCCTGAAAGCCTGGCAATGGAAGACGTTTCGTCTTCCAATGTCATTAATGGGTGATGTTTTCGCCTTTCAACGTCATTAATGGAGGACGTTCCGCCTTCCGCCGTTTTGACTTCCCACATCATAAATGCGGTTATCCTGAGGGCTATAAAACCCTCACCCCCTCACCAGAAATTGTCTCACTTCACCATGAGTTGTCATCGCCGGTGGCTCTCCTACCACCCTCTGACAATTGGGGGTAACGGCTGTGAGTGCTGTTTTTCCCCAGTTGCCAGCGGGGTGAAAGGAGGGTTGATCCCGGAGATGGTGCTTGGGGCGCTTGCCAAAGGCGAGTGCCTTAACTGAAATTTTTGCTCGGGGGTCCTGGAGTGGTGGCTCTCCTGCCACCCTCTGACGATTGGGGGTAACGGCTATAAGTGTTGTTTGTCCTCAGTTTCCAGCGAGTGAAAGAGGGTCGATCCCCGGTCCGGGGCTCGGGGTGTAGCGCCCCGAATTTCTAATGTAATATCTTAGAAAATACGTGGCACAATCCCAGCATCAACTTCAATGTAATAGTACACATAGCCCAAAAACACAAATAATTTTATTCCCAACTTTTTTTACATCAATCTTTACAACACAGCGGAAATACAAAACACCTTGAATTACAACTTTCTTTTTACAACACTTCTTTTTACAAAGTTTTACACAAAAGCTCAATTATCTCAAAACTATCTCAAGCATCCCAGCCTCCAAACTCTAAGCAACAACCTGTAACACCTGAGGCTAGAGATGATCCCTAACCCCCAAAACTAAAGGGGTCAGTCATAAATGGTGTGAGTGACATAAACAAGCAACAACATAAATAAACAATAAGCATGGATTCTTAAACAACATGTACTGAACGAGAGAAACATATACTAAACATATATTGTGAAGTAAGAAATGACAGGGAAACATGAAAACATCAAGTGTAGCTTAACTAAGTGGTAGTTGCAGAAAACAGGAAAACACATGCATAAATCAAGTCAAGAAAATACAATTTCTATATGCTGACTCTCTAATGCGTACTTGTTGGAGTCTATGCATCCCATTCTACATAGGTCCGGTGCAAGCCCTTAACGTCTTCATGTAATAGGGCGCAATAGAAGAAAAAGGTACAAGTAGTGTATACCCGACTATCAACCACAGATCGGATACCCGGTTATCAGTCACTCTCAACACCGCAGATTGGATACCCAGTTATCAATCACTATCAGTGATTCTCAACACCGCAGAGTATGCCCAACCCCGGAGATCAATGACTCTCAACACCGCAGAATATACCCGACTCTCAATACCACAGATCGGATACCCGGTTATCAGTCACTCTCAACACCGCAGATCGGATACCCGGTTATCAATCACTATCAGTGATTCTCAACACCGCAGAATATATCCAACCCCGGAGATCAATGACTCTCAACACCGCAGAATATACCCGACTCTCAATACCACAAATCGGATACCCGGTTATCAGTCACTCTCAACACTGCAGATCGGATACCCGGTTATCAATCACTATCAGTGATTCTCAACACCGCAGAGTATATCCAACCCCAGAGATCAATGACTCTCAACACCGCAGAATATACCCGACTCTCAATACCACAGATCGGATACCCGGTTATCAGTCACTCTCAACACCGCAGATCGAATACCCGGTTATCAATCACTATCAGTGATTCTCAACACCGCAGAGTATATCCAACCCCGAAGATCAATGACTCTCAACACCGCAGAATATACCCGACTCTCAGTACCACAGATCGGATACCCGGTTATCAGTCACTCTCAACACCGCAGATCGGATTCCCCGGTTATCAATCACTATCAGTGATTCTCAATACCGCAGAGTATACCCAACCCCGGAGATCAATGACTCTCAACACCGCAGAATATACCCAACCCCCACTCAATTCCTAGAGACCCCAACAGGACCAAAACCCACTAATCCATCGTCAAACGATCAAAGGAGATATCTCTCGACTCACCAAAACCCAAATCTTTTTATATTCTAGAATCCAAATACAACTATAAAATATATTGAAAACGTATGTTCTATAGAAGGATAACATTTACAAGGGTAGGTTATAGATCCCAAAACATTTAAAGAAATAGTCGTTTAAAGAACATCAAAACACCTTAAAAAAGTATCAGTACCAATCGACTGCAAAAGGTCACCAGTCGACTGTCCAGAGTGAAAACTAACATCTTTAAGAAGTAGGATCTAAGTGTCTACAGTCGACTGCAAAACTCACCAGTCGACTGTCCAGAGGGAAATCCAGTAATTTTAAGAAAATAAGTTAAGTATTATAAGTTGACTTATAAAAAGCATAAGTTGACTTACCAGAGAATATAAGTTGACTTATAAAAGTCATAAGTCGACTTACCAGAACATAAGTTGACTTATAAAAACATAAGTCAACTTACCAGAACATAAGTTGACTTATAAAAACATAAGTCGACTTACCAGAACATAAGTTGACTTATAAAAACATAAGTCGACTTACCAGGAAGAAATTCCAAAAATCTTTAAGAAAATATTCTAAGTGTTATAAGTCGACTTGCAAAGTCATAAGTCGACTTAAAAGAGAATATAAGTCGACTTAAAAGGTCATAAGTCGACTTACGAGAGAAAAATCTACGATAACTTTGAAAAATAAATTCTAAGTGTACCAGTCGACTGAAAAGGGTCTAAGTCGACTCTCCAGAATGGATTTTCAAGAAAACTAAAGATACAGCAGCTAGGTCATGCCAGTCGACTGATAGGTCTGCCAGTCGACTGACGGCCTACAGTCTGCATAGTTTTGGTTGTTCATGATAATCAAAATTAGAGTTTACCAAAAGGAATCAATGTTTACTAAAATAATTTGTATTTCAATAAAAACGACAGTCTCAAGTATTCTCAGATCGGATACATTACTCAAAACATCCAATATCTCAAAACTCAAGTTCTCATGTTCTAAATTCCTAATTCTTCCATTAGGATTTCTCAATACTGAATTTCTTTCACAACTCATAACCAAAAATTTAATTTGCAATCACGAGATCCAACTTGTTCATCCATCCAATCCCTTATTGTCATAATCATACTCAAATCTGAACATGTTTTCAAGTAATAAAAATTTATCAACCAAGATCTACTAAACGCTCATAGATTTCACATACATAATACAAACAACAACCATTGTGTCGTTCTCCTACCAAATACACTAAATAAACAAACATGTCAAACAAACAACAAACAATCGTTCACATAAATCAAACCACAAAACAAAGTTCATATCACTCACCTTAGAAATGAAGAGATCCGACAAGAAAGTCTCCCTTTTTGCGAGATCCAAAATCCTCCTCTTGATCCTCAAAAATCACAAAATATAATGTTGTGCAGCGAATGACGGCTGCACACCCACTTATATAGGCCGGAAATAATGATTTAGGATTTTAGAAATGCATTTACAAAATAGTCCTTCCAAAATATAACTTTACATATATATAGCTCTATTCTTGGAAACTCAATAAAAATCATTTAAATTAGGATTTAAAAGTAAAATTTACTCATTAATCTCAACCGGTACTGTTCAAAACGTCCAGAAAATAGATTTTACATTTTAACCCCTAAAATGACAAATTTGCAAAAAGGTCATTCTTTTCTAAAAAATTGCAAATAGATCCAATTAATTTCAGAAAATCTGAAAAAATAATAAATAAATCCCAAATATTAAATAATGATTTTTCATAAAGAAAATTTGACTTTGAACTTCTCAAGAAACTATTTGCACGTGTTTTGCACGTGTAAAAGATAACTCTAAAAAAATATTTATTAAATCTTCCAGAAAATCATTTTAATTCATTTTCTAATATTTAAAATAATATTTGAAAATATGGGGTTCTACACGGGGCGCTTGCCGAAGGTGAGTGCCTTGACCGAATTTTTGCTCGGGAGTCCTGGGTCGGTGGCTCTCTTGCCACCCTCTGACAATTGGGGGTAACAGCTATGAGTGCTGTTTGGCCCCAGTTTCTAGCGGGTGAAAGGAGGTTCGATCCCCTATCCGGGGCTCAGGGTATTTGCCGAAGGCGAGCGTCCTAAGTCTTAAAGAGAATTTTTGGTGGGGGGTTTAGTTGGCGTCCCAGCAGAAGGTTTAGGACATTTGGTGTCCCGATGATACCCCCTTAGGAACCCGGAGTCTGAGCCAAGCTGAGAGGATGCGAGGGTTAAAGGCCTCCCTATGCTCGTGATTGCCGCACGGTGTCGAGGCTCGGGGTTCGGCACAGAAAAACTGCACCCAGAGGGGCAGTGAAGATTGAACGACTTAGGACTGTTGCATATCTTCTTACCCTCTATAAAGATTTAACTTGATGGACGATATTCCCACCTGGAGCAACCCCTCTACTGTCGCTTGGACTCCCAAAACCGTTTCGAAGGCGGCAAAAACCTTTACCCTCCCTCTGCTTTGTTGATTTTGAGATCACCATCAGGTGTCGAGGCTTGGGGGTCCGCACAGAGCGACGAGCTCCGTTGCCTTAGCTTGAGAAAGCTACCTGTGTGCTCGAGATCACCGTCAGGTGTCAAGGCTTGGGGGTCCGCACAGAGCGACGAGCTCCGCTGCCTTAGCTGGAGAAAGCTACTCATGTGCTCGAGATCACCATTAGGTGTCGAGGCTTGGGGGTCGGCACAGAGCGACGAGCTCCGTTGCCTTAGCTTGAGAAAGCTACTTGTGTGCTCAAAATCACCGTAAGGTATCAGGCTTGGGGGTCGGCACAGAGCGACAAGCTCCGCTGCCTTAGCTTGAAAAATCTATCCGTGTGCCCGAGATCACTGTCAAATGTCGAGGCTTGGGGGTCGGCACAGAGCGACGAGCTCCGCTGCCTTAGCTTGAGAAAGCTACCCATGTGCTCGAGATCACCGTCAGGTGTCGAGGCTTGGGGGTCGACATAGAGCGACGAGCTCCGCTGCCTTAGCTTGAAAAAGCTACCCGTGTGCTCGAGATCACCATTAGGTATCGAAGCTTGGAGGTCGGCACAGAGCAACAAGCTCCACTTCCTTAGCTTGAGAATGTTATCCATGTGCTCGAGATCACCGTCAGGTGTCGAGGCTTGGGGGTCGGCACAGATCGACGAGCTTCGCTGCCTTAGCTTGAGAAAGTTACACGTGTGCTCGAGATCACCTTCAGGTGTCAAGGCTTGGTGGTCGGCACAGAGCAACGAGCTCCGCTGCCTTAGCTTGAGAAAGCTACCCATGTGCTCGAGATCACCATCAGGTGTCGAGGTTTGGGGGTCAGCACAGATCGACGAGCTTCGCTGCCTTAGCTTGAGAAAGCTACCCGTGTGCTCGAGATCACCGTCAGGTGTCGAGGCTTGGGGGTCGGCACAGAGCGACAAGCTCTGCTGCCTTAGCTTGAGAAATCTACCCATGTGCTCGAGATTACCATCAGGTGTCGAGGCTTGGGGGTCAGCACAGAGCGACGAGCTCTGTTGCCTTAGCTTGAGAAAGCTTGTAATACCCCAGATCAGTCGACTGGTACTACCAGCAGTCGACTGATAGAGGACAGTCGACTGGTACTGCCAGCAGTCGACTGGTCTGTGAGATTTGTGAGAGGATTGTGAAAGATAGTCCCATATCGGGAATTTGTTAGGATAATCAGAGTATAAATACTATTGCCGAGGATCAAGAGTCACCAATTTGGTTAACCACCTTTTGAGAGGCCGCCTGTGGTGGGCAGTGGAACTACATAGTATTTATAATTTGTCGGAGCATTGGGGCGGGGCGTTACAAAGCTACCCATGTGCTCAAGATCACCGTCAACGACGAGCTTCGCTGCCTTAGCTTGAGAAATCTACCAATGTGCTTGAGATCACCGTCAGGTGTCGAGGCTTGGGGGTGGAAAATACGGGAATTTACATAGAGAATTTGAGCTAAAAAGCTTGGAAAGAAATAAACCCCTTTTCTTTAATCTTTTCATACAAAAAGTGGTGGCATGCAATGCCGATTACAAGGGATTGGTTACATAAGAAGTTTAATCCTCCCCTTCGAGGTACTTTATGAGGTGCTCCGCATTCCAGGGTCTTTTCACTATGTTGCCTCTTAGGTCGGTTAGTCTGTAGGTGTCAGGGCACACCACTTCGGAGACCTTATATGGGCCCTCCCAATTAGGGGCTAACTTCCTCTTTTTGCCGGGGTCGGATACCGCCAACTTTCTGAGGACGAGTTCACCCTGTTTGATGTTGGTGGGACGGACCCCTTTTGTTGTAAAGTTTCTCGACCCGTTGCTGGTATATGCTGCTTCTGATGGCGGACTTTTCCTGACTTTGTCGATTAGATCCAAGTTGGATTTGAGGTCTGTCGAGTTGCTCTCCTCGACGAAGGCCATGATCCCGGGCGAAGGGAGACCGATCTCTAGGGGTATGACTGCCTCGATGCCGTAGGTTAGGTTTAAAGGCGACTCACCCGTGGGGATCCTCTTCGTCGTTCGGTGCGCCCAGAGAACACTCGGAAGTTCGTCGACCCATAGCCCCTTGGGTGAATTTTCCAATCGCTTTTTAAGGCTGTTGAGGATTTGCCGGTTCGGGTTTTCGACTTGGCCGTTTGATTGTGGGTGGCATATCGACGAGAAGCGTTGCTGAATGCCGATGTCTTCACAGAACTTTCAAAAATTCTTGCCCGTGAACTGGGTCCCGTTTTCGGTGATGAGCACCCGCGGGATCCCGAACCGGCAGATGATGTGTCTCCATAAAAGTTGTTGAGTCTGATGCTTGGTGATCGTGGCCAGGGGTTTTGCCTCGATCCACTTGGTGAAGTAGTCGATGGCCACCACCAGGAATTTTCTTTGGCTCATTGCTTGAGGGAAGGGGCCGACCAGGTCCATCCCCCACATGGAAAAGGGGGTCGGACTGGCCAGAGATCGGAGGTTGGCCTGCAGGAGTCTCATTACTGATGAGAATCTTTGGCAAGGGTCGCACCTTTAACGAGGTCTTGGACATCTTGCAACATGGTCGGCCAGTAGTACCCATGATTTAGAGCCTTTCAGGCGAGCGACCTGCTCCCCATGTGGCATCCGCCGATCTCCTAGTGTAGTTCCTTCAGAGCGTACTTGGCCTCGTCTGGGCTTAGGCAATGGAGGTAGGGTCTACCGTCAGTTATCATGTATGAGCGTTTGAAGAGCATTCTGTTGATCAGGGTGAATCTCTCAGAGCGGACTCTGATCCTTCTTGCCTCGGATCGGTCTTGAGGGAGTTCGCCTTCCGCAAGGAACTTTTGGATAGGCGTCGCCCAGTTGTCGGGTTGGAGATAGGTGGTGAGGCAGGAGGCTTCGGGGAGGTCAATGCTGGGCTTGAGGAGGACCTCAATCAGGACGGTGCGGTCGAGCCCCTCGAAGGATGAGGAGGCGAGCTTCGATAACGAATCCGCCTGGGCGTTCTCTTCCCTTGGGGATTAATTTTACCGAATGGTATTCAAAAGACACCAAGAGATGATGGATTATTGCTAAGTATTGTACCATTCGAGCATCGCGAGCTTCGAACTCCCCAGTGATCTGGTTGATCACGAGCTGGGAGTCGCTATAGGCCTTGATGTGTATGGACCCGGCTTTGTGTGCTAGGGTGAGCCCAGCGATCATAACTTCGTACTCTGCTTCATTGTTCGAGGCCTAGAAATTCAGGCGGAGAGAGTATCGAAGGACGAAATTATCTGGGCCCTTCAGAATATTGCCCGCGCTACTACCTCCCTCGCAAGACGAACCGTCGATGATGTGGCTAAAAATGGGGGTTTAATCGAGACCGTCCAAATTAGACACGAATCCTGAAGCCCACGGGTAAAACGGTAATTTCACTTGCTAACAGATCTGAAGCGGGAACTGGCTCTCCTCCCCAAAGAACCATTAACCCGCAAACGGATCCACCTCAACTGGGTGCGGGTTTCAACCCGCAACAAACCCGGTCCAGCAGGATAGAATTAGGGTTTCTGATTAATATTAATCAACGGCCCTGATTCATATCTATCCTTTCACTGGGGATTAGGGATTACATTCCTTATCTATACACGGGAATTACATGCCTAATCTGTTTCCTAAGACACCTATAAATACCCCCCATCCATCTCCATTAAGAGGTAATCAATCTTTCTCCAGTTTTTGCGCTCTTTCATAATCTCTCTGATTACTGACTTGAGCGTCGAAGGGTGCGTCGCCGGGAACAACCCCGGTGTCTCGCACTTTTTGCAGGTGTACAGCGGGAGCGACGATCAAACCCCGATGGAACAGGTATACAGGTTTACTATTCAGTTTCCCTAAGAATCCACAAATACTATCTGTTTGCCCCCACACCAAATTTAGCGGCAACAGATTGGCGCCGTCTGTGGGAAACTAACGAATAGAAACATCTCCTCTTCCCGGTGAACAGATCTTCTCCAGCCATGCCTCCTAGGAAAGTCAGATCAAGAGGGTCTAACAGAGGATCCAACCCCGATCAGCAGCAAGAAGTTCCCATCCATCCTACCCAATAGCAAGGGCAACTTCCTCCTCCAGCGGAAGACCCGCTCCAACAGGACCTTCCTCCTCCAAATCAGCCACCTCCAAAGGGTCCTAACCCTCAAAAACAGCCTCTTCACCAAGAACACGTCTCCATCCACAACGCCTCTGCGGACTCTATGGCCTCCCATCATCCCCGAGCCTCTGGTCGCCATAATACCGCCCTCAACCGCTAGAAAGATGATGACCTCCGCCGCCATCTGGATGAAAAGCGGGCCCGAGAGGGAACCTCCCGCCAACACCGTCCGGACGAGCTGTCCCCTCGCCACCGGGAATATAGAAGGTCACCTAACCGAAGGGGTCGGAAAGAATCCCCCGAGCACTACCGAAGAAGGCCACACTCCCCTGCAGGTCGGCAACAGCCCAGGAACAATGAGGCACCCATCACACGTGCCGAGTTCCAGCAGTTCCAAGCGACCGTCCTACAAGCTCTCAATCTCCGTCCCAACACCAACACGCCCAAGATTCCATCTCCTCCCCCGGTCCGCAGCCCTCGCCGACGGTCCCCATCTCCTCGTCCTGCTCCTACCAACTCCCGGCGTACCCCAAGTCCTCGTCGCTCCCGAAGTTACCATCGCCGTAGCCCTCGCACTCCCTCATACGAAGATGAGTCTAGAGGCTCGGCTGATTACCGTCGGAGGGATGACACCATGTACCGCCGTCTTCATGAAGTGGAGAGGCGCCTGGGTCAGATAGACCGAGAAGAAGAGCTTAGGGGGAGGACCCTACGTCCTAGCCGACCCCCTTTCTCCCGAACCATAGTGGATGCACCAGTGCCGTTCGGCTTCAAACCTCCCCAATTTGAGACTTACACCGGGGAGACCGATCCCGTTGATCACATCGAAAGCTTTAAGACCTTGATGCTCCTCCATCAAGCTTCCGATGCCCTCCTCTGCAAAACCTTCCCCGCAACTCTCAAGGGCCCAGCTCGAGAATGGTACTCTCGCCTTGCCCCCTCCTCAATATTCTCCTTCGAGCAGTTCGAGACCCTTTTCGTCACCCATTTCGTAAGCAGCCGCAGAGCTGAGAAGACCAGCATCTCCCTATTGCACCTCCACCAGAAGAAGGGGGAGAAATTGAGAGACTATGTGAAGAGGTTCACAGCTGAAGCCAGGTCCATAGCATCCCTCGACCAGTCGGTCGCTGCGGCAGCATTTCAATCTAACGTCCTCAACTCCAACCTCCGCTCCTCCCTCACCAAGAAGCCTCCACAGAACTTTTCTGACCTCCTCCTTCGCAGTGAAAAGTACATCCGGGCCGAAGAGGCCGAGCAGCGACCCAACTGGGAGGGGTCTTCCTCCGGGTTTAAGAGAAAGGGAACAGAAGAGGAAGGAGCCAAGAAGCTCCAGAAGGATAATGCCGGCTAGCGCCGACCTCCCCCCAGATTCGAGAAGTTCACTCCCCTCACCACTAACGTCTCAACTATTCTGATGGAAGTCGAAAAGGAAGGGATCATACCACCTGCTCCGAGGATGAACACCCCCGCCAAGAAAAGAGATAAAGAGAAATGGTGCCGTTATCACCGGGACCACGGGCATGACACCAACGATTGTCGCGCCGTGAAGAACGAGATAGAAGCCCTTATCCAGAGGGGACAGCTGGCCAGGTTTGTAAGGAAGGACCGAGCCGAACTTCCTCCCCCACCTCGGGGGGCTAACAAGCGTCCAGAACGAGAAGAGACGCCCGACTTTGAGGAAGAGCGAGTCTTCCACCTCATTCATGGGGGCCCAATGGGGGGCTCCTCAAACTCCTCTCGGAAGGCATTTATAAGAGAAGTCAACTCGGTCCGAACCACCCCTCCTCCCAAAGGCCTCGGAGTGCCTGTCACATTCTCGGACGAAGATCTTGAAGGAGTTCGCACCCCACATTGTGACGCACTCGTCATTAGCCTCCACATGGCAAATTTTAAAGTGGAGAGGATACTAGTGGATAATGGCAGCTCCGTAAACATCCTCTTCCTCGCTGCTTTCAAAGGCCTAAAGCTCTCCCGAGACAGACTCAAGCCCTCCGGCTACACGCTCCATGGGTTCACGGGAGTGCCAGTGACTATTGAAGGGATAATTACCCTCGACGTAACCGCTGGCAAAACTCCTACTACCCGAACGGAGTCGATGGACTTCATGGTCGTAGATGTCCCAGAAGCCTACAATGTCATTTTGGGTCGGCCCGGCCTGGCCGCCCTTGAAGCCATCCCTTCTGCCTATCATCTCAAAATGAAATTTCCCACTCGGGCCGGAGTAGGGGAAGTGAGGGGCAATCAAGAGCAAGCCCGCAAGTGCTATATGACCTCTACCCTCGAACCCGTCCTCTCCTTAAAAACTCTGGAAATCCCCCAAGATGTTGCTCGACAAACGTCCGAGCCGGTGGACGAATTGGAGGAAGTGCTCTTCGCAGAGCAGGAGCCGACCCGCAAGTTCTTTGTCAGCAAGACCCTCCCGTCCACCCTATACTCAGATATTGTACAATGCATCCGAAGGAACCAAGACCTCTTCGCTTGGTCAGCTGCAGATATGCCCGGTATCTCCGAAGAACTCTTAGTCCACCGCCTCAGCATTGATCCGGGGTTCAAACCGGTTCAGCAGAAGAGGCGTAAGTTCGCCCCCGAACGTCAGCTCGCCATTAAAGAGGAGGTGGACAAGCTCTTGAAGGCCCGGTTCATACAGGAGGTGAACTATCCTGAGTGGTTGTCGAACGTAGTAATGGTGAAGAAGTCCAATGGGACTTGGAGGATTTGTATTGATTTCACCGACCTCAACAAGGCCTGCCCCAAGGATCCCTTCCCTCTTCTGAGTATAGACACTCTGATTGATGCAACCTCGGGACATGAGCTCCTCAGCTTCATGGACGCCTTTTCAGGCTACAATCAGATCCGGATGTTCCCTCCGGATATCCCGAAGACGTCGTTTGTGACCGACCAAGGCCTCTATTGCTACAGAGTCATGCCGTTCGGCCTCAAGAATGCAGGTGCAACATACCAACGCCTCGTCAACAAGGTTTTCCAGGCCCAGATCGGCCGGAACATGGAGGTGTATGTTGACGACATGCTTGTGAAAAGCATCCGGGGCGTTGATCATGTACCCGACCTCCAAGAAGCGTTTGACGTTCTGAGAAAGCACAATATGAGACTCAACCGAACAAGTGTGCGTTCGGCATCTCATCAGGGAAGTTCCTCGGCTTCATGGTTAGCCAACGAGGAATTGAAGCAAACCCGGAGAAGATCAAGGCCATATTAGACATGGCCCCTCCTAGAAATGTTAAAGAAGTTCAGAGATTAACAGGCCGCCTCGCCGCCATAGGGCGCTTTCTATCAAAGTCCGGGGAAAAATGCCTCCCCTTCTTCAAGGCCCTCAGGGGGGCTAAAGGATTCGAATGGGGACAGCAGCAACAGGAGTCCTTCGACCAGCTCAAGGCTTACCTCGTCAATCCCCCTCTCCTCAGCAAACCGATCCCTAGTGAACCCCTCTACCTCTACCTGGCAGCCTCCGAGCAGACCCTCAGTGCAGTTTTAGTGAGGGAAGAAGACCGGGCTCAGAAGCCCATTTACTACGTCAGCAAAGTGCTTCGGGATGCCGAGCTCCGATACCCGAAGATAGAAAAAATGGCTTATGCCCTGGTAATGGCCGCGAGAAAGCGTCGCCCGTACTTTCAGTCCCATTTGGTGGTCGTTCTTACCGACCAGCCGCTGAAGCAGGTCCTCCACAAACCCGAGACTTCGGGTCGCCTTATGAAATGGTATATCGAGCTGAGCCAGCACGATATAACTTATCAGCCTCGGACCGCGATCAAGGCTCAGGCGCTAGCCGAATTCATAGTTGAGAGTACTATCTCCGAGTCCAGCCAAACAGTGAAGGGACCACCCATCTGGTCGGTTTATGTTGACGGATCCTCTTGCAATGAGGGAAGCGGGGCAGGGGTCATCCTGGCAGGCCCAGATGACTTTATCCTCCAATACTCCCTCCGTATAAACTTCAAAGCCTCGAACAACGAAGCTGAATACGAGGCGCTAATAGCCGATCTTGGAATGGCCCGAAATGCAGGGGCACAACGCCTGCAGATCTTCAGCGACTCTCAGTTGGTCGTCAATCAGGTCCTCGGTGAGTATGAAGCCCGCGATGACAGGATGGTTAAATACTTGGCTAAAGTCAAAAGCCTCATGGCACTGTTTGAAGAGGCCCTCATCCAAAGGATCCCCCGAGAAGAAAATGCTCAGGCCGACGCCCTATCCAAATTAGCCTCCTCTTCCCTTCAAGGTCTCGAGCAGACCGTATTGATAGAAGTCCTCCTGAAACCGAGCATAGAGGACGAAACACTGGACTCCGTAGAAACACTACCTGTCCTCCTCGAAGACAATTGGATGAAACCCCTCGTCGAATTCCTAAGGGACGGACTCCTCCCCGAGGATCCCAAAGAAGTGCGAAGGGTTAGAACCCGAGCCGAGCGTTACACACTTATCGGAGGCATCCTATATAAACGCTCCTTCACCCAGGTGGACGGTCGGCCCTACCTGAGGTGCCTCTCTCCCGGACAAGCCGACTACGCCCTGCAAGAACTTCATGAGGGCATCGGCGGGGCCCATTCTGGCTCCAGAGCCCTGGCACGCAAAGTGTTGAACTACGGGTATTTCTGGCCCACTCTCCTACGGGACGCCGAACGACACGTTCGGCAATGCAGCTCCTGTCAGAAGTACTCCGACATCTGACGCCTTCCACAAGCACCATTCGCTTCCCTATCAAGTCCGATCCCCTTCGCAATGTGGGGGATGAATTTACTAGGACCGTTTCCGCCAGCCCCGCACAGCTTAAGTTCCTAGTCGTGGCAGTCGACTATTTCTCGAAATGGATAGAGGTCGAACCCCTAGCCACGATCACCGAAAACAAGGTCGTTCAATTCTTCTGGAAGAGCGTGATCTGCCGATTCGGCGTCCTCAGGGTCCTAATTACGGACAACGGAACGCAATTCACGGGGGCTGCCTTCCGAGCTTTATGTAAAGACCTCGCCATACAACACCGGTTCTCCTCCGTCTCTCATCCTCAGTCGAACGGCCATGCCGAAAATGCCAACCGACAGATCCTTTCGGGCATTAAGAAGAGGATAGACAAGTGCTCCAAAGGCTTGTGGGTCGATCAGCTGCCCAACGTGCTCTGGAACTACCGCACCACAAAGCGGACCCCAACAGGCGAGAGCCCATTCAACCTCACCTACGGGTTCGAGGCCATCATACCCCTCGAAGTCGGGTTACCCTCTTCTCGTCTGATAGCTTATGAAAAAGAGCAGAACGCTAGGGAGCTCAGAGCAAGTCTAGATCTGATACACGAAATCCGAGAGAGAGCTGCCATACGCCAGCAAACTTACCGAAGAAGGATCGAGCTAGCATACAACAAAAGAGTCCACCCAACGGACCTCAAAGAAGGGGACCTAGTCCTCCGAAAGTTGGCCATCTCGTTCCCTAATCAGAAAAGCAAATTGGCCCCGAACTGGGAGGGACCTTACAAGATTTCTAAAGTAATCCGCCCCGGCACATACAAGCTAGAAGACCTCGAAGGCAGGGAGATCCCCAGGACTTGGAATGCCGACCATCTCTTAAAATACCAAGAGAGAACAACAACGCCTTTCTAAGTAATTCGAGATGTCGAATCGTTCCTTTCCTGTTACTTGTAGTGATTTTCTTTCATTTTTTCCTTGTAATAACGGCTAGCAACTTTAGAAGTAGCCGATCATTGGATATTAATAAATAAAGTTTTTTCATATTTTTGCTACTGTTTACATCTCTCTGCTTTTAACTCTTCAATCCAACGATGGTTCGGAGTCCAACACTTGGCTCGATCCTACTTTGCAAGTTCGCTAGAAGTAGTTCGCCATTCGGAATTGCTCCCACAGCCGTTGAACTAATCTAACGATGGTTCGGAGTCCAACACTTGGCTCGATCCTACTTCGCAAGTTCGCTAGAAGTAGTTCGCCATTCGGAATTGCTCCCACTGCCGTTGAACTAATCTAACGATGGTTCGGAGTCCAACACTTGGCTCGATTCTACTTCGCAAGTTCGCTTCTAAGCGAGCTAGAAGTAGTTCGCATTCGGAATTGCTTCCACTGCCGTTGAACTAGTCTAACGATGGTTTGGAGTCCAACACTTGGCTCGACTTTACTTCTCCGGCTCGCCCATAGGCGAACCAGAAGTAGACCGCCGTTCGGAATTGCTCCCACAGCCGTTGAATGGTTCGGAGTCCAACACTTGGCTCGATTCTACTGCGCAAGTTCGCTCCTAAGCGAGCTAGAAGTAGTTCGCCATTCGGAATTGCTCCCACAACCGTTGAACTAACCTAACGATGGTCGGGGTCCTATGGCTCGACTTTACTTCACCGGCTCGTCCTCAAGCGGGCCGGAGGTAGATGGCCTGTCCGAACTGCCCCCACGACCATCGAGCCGAGCGGACGAGGTACCGACCCTCGTATATGGCGAAAAAACCTTCCGAGGCGAAACCACCGTCAGATCGTCTCAAAATGTGTGCTAGAGTGTGATGAACGGATCTGATTAAGCCACGTGTCCACAAAACGACAAGATAGCATTTTCTTGGGGACTTGCGCCTCTCTCCTTGAGATCCGCACCCTAATAATGATCAGCCGTCGAGATCAAGCCACGTGGCCCAGCCTCGGAACATTTGTAATCCTGCCGGGCCACTGAGTCGAACCGGTACGAAAGAAGTAGAAGTCAGGACCACGGCTCACTAACTACCCCCATGACCGTCGAGCCGAGTGGACGAGGCACCGACCCTCGTATATGGCGAAAAAACCTTCCGAGGCAAAACCACCGTCAGATCGTCTCAAAATACGTGCTAGGGTATGATGAACGGACCCAACAACGCCACGTGTCCGCAAAACGACAAGATAGCGTTTTCTTGGGAACCAGACCCGCCTCGAGATTCGTGCAACCATCCGACGGCTGTGATCGCCTCGCTTCGCTCAGCTCCAAACACTGAGCGACAGGCAACTAGAACCAACCTTGGGCAAAAGTCACTCCAGTCACCGAGCGGGTGTCCAGCCGACCCGTGCCGAGCGAGTGTCCAGCCGAGCCTCGAAAGAGTTTGAGTTAAGGTTTAGGGGACCTTCCCCTCGGTTCTGGACTTCGGTCATCACCTCATCCACCGTGATCTCCCCCGACCCTGACACCCACATCGGAGCCGTCAGAGTCAGGAGAAGATCATGGTGGAAGAGCGACCACCCATCCTCCCGAAGCGACCTCCCCCTCGGTTCCGGACTTCGGTCACCACCTCTTCTACCGTGATCTCCCCCGATCCTGACCCCCACATCCGAGCCGTCAGAATCGGGAGAAGATCACGGTTGAAGAACGGCGACCCATCCTCCCGAAGAACCTTTCCCTCGGGTCCGGACTACGGTCGCCAACTCTTCTGCCTTGTCCTCTCCCGGCCCTGACACCCACATCGTAGTCGTCAGGAACGGGAAAAGAACAAGGCAGAAGGGTGACCACCCCTCCGAACCTCTCGAGGTGAGAATTTTTCACAAGGCTGGCATCCGCCCAAGGGCAGACACCATCGATGCCACTAGTGTTCAAGACTGCAATGACTGAAACCACAAGAGGGGTGTGGTACTTTTAGCCGTCCCCCAAGAGACTGTCATTATGACCCTCGAGAATCCAACAGTCACGCTTAGGGAGCTGAAGCGCCGCGTATTGCACCACTCTCAATGCCCTTGGGAAGGTGGAACGCCCCCACGGATCCCAGAGCACCATTAATGCTGTTAGGGAACTGGTCCCATCTTTTCAGAATGACGCGTGGCCGCAGCTTCGAAATAGCTGTACCTTGGCCGCCGCACCGAGCCGCACCTGAAGGCAACGAGCAAGATTCAGAACCGCGGCTAAAGCGTGAGTTTCGAGGCCAAGATGCACGACGAAGCAAACACTCGTCTCGCGGTTCAGTTCGAGCCTACCCTAGCTAGCACAATTACAGCACAACAAGAAGCCAGCAAAGGACAGTTCGGATAAATCAACTCCAATTTTATTAATATAACTTGGATAAATTTACAAAAAGATTACAACAAAAGATAGTTCGGAAGCCCAAAGACACGACACGACCCGTTCACTGCCTCCGCGGAAGGGGGACGCTCCGGTTCAGCGATACCTTGGGTCGGCGCTTCTTGACCTCCGAGCTCGTCTCTAGACCAACGAATCGAGACGCCCCCTTGCCGCTGACCCTGACAGTCGCTCCAACCGAAGCACCACTTGAAGACACCGCTACCCAGCTTTAGGCGTCAGTTGCCGTCCTACCTATAATGGGGGTTCAGCTCGCGGCTTGATAGAACGTAATCCCTCCCTCAATCTCTTCGCGAGTGCACGAGGTGCTCCGAACGTTAGCCCTCACCGGCTGAGGTTTGAGCCGAGCAACCTCTTCCTCCAGTTCGACGATCCGGTCCTTCAACGTGTCGTCCTTTACAATCACTTTGAATCGAGGAAGTTTCGCCGAACCAGGATACTCGGTGCTGTCAGATATAATGCGGCGCAAATGGGTCACCTCGATGCTCTTATCGACCGTCACCCTTTGCAGCTGTTCTACCTTTCTTGCAAAGTCATCCCGTTCGGCCGAAACTCGGACCAACTCTTCCTCCTTCGCAGATAGTTCGGCCTCGACTATCCGCAGATGGTGCAGTTCGACCAACACCTCACTGTACCTAATCTCTAAGTTGTGAAGTATTCTCCTCGTCAGATGAACCTCGCCGTCGAGATGATCCTCCCGGGACCGCTGAAACAACTCTGCTCGGCGCCGATCCGCCGAGGTGATAAGAGTCTGCTCGGCAATCTGAAATAAAAAAGGGACAACATTGAAGTACTATATGGCCGAACCAAACACTTAGACAGAAATCCAAAATCAAGACAGAAATCCAAAATCAAAACACAGCTTTTCATTCATCAAAAGCGGTGGCCAGTCCGCAAAAGGCATTACACTGTTTGAAAGAAAACAAAACAAAAACTACAAGAATTTGCGAGGGAATCAGGGGTCCACCTGCGTCGCCGCTTCGACCACGGGCGCGTCGCCAGGTGGCCCCTGTTGTGAAATCTAGCTACCTAAATAAATAGATAAAACTAGACACAAATTATAAAACCTCGCAAGTGCACGAATCGTTTGAAAAAGCGTAGCAATAGCAAGGGTCGATCCCACAGAGATTGTAGACTTTAACTTACTAATCAATAAAAAGAATAAGAATCATAAAGAGTTGTTTTAAAGATCTAAAAGAAATAAAAATATTAAAACTAAATTAAGAAGTGTTGAATCACAAATATGGATTAAGTAGTTGGGTTTAGATTTTCACCAATAGTCAGTAATGCTAAGTCACTTTCTGAACTTCTTCCTATTACTCATGTTTGTTCCCTTCAAGGGCATGGTATCTACTCCTTAAAGTACTGTTTCCCTAAGCCAAGAATTATGCATGGTATCTACTCTAATTCGTTTCTTTCATTAAGTGTTTAGCATGGTATCTACTAAGTTGTACTTAAAGAAAACATAAGATCAGTGGAAACGAACAAACACTCAAGGTTCTAGAAATTGGTATCAGATCTAGATCCCTTAAGTTGATTGAACCAAGAACCCCTAAAGATTCCCTTGTTACAAAACATGAACACGAGATACGGGTCGTCTCAATATGCTCATCTAACAGATTCAGATAGATGGTAATGCAAACTTGATATTCTCAAGTTCTGTACGTCAGTCGACTGGCTCTCACCTCAGTCGACTGCTCTCAGAGCTTTGAGAATAAGTTTGACTACCATCAATCTATACCAATACAAACGGATTCAATTAATAAGTAAAATGGAAAAACTCAAAAGAATAGAGCACTACATAACTACGGCTTCAATCTACCCAACTATGAAATTTAGTTCCACATAATAATACTTTTATTAATCAACAAGTTCGAATACATGATCAACATAAAAAGAATAGAAGAAGAAGAAATAAACTTAATGAAGTCCGGTAATGAGGTCGACTGGCTGTCACACAGTCGGCTGCCTTCGAATACTTGATCTCCTATCTCCTTCCTTGATGCTGATAGAATAATGCCCCTGTTGATGACTTGAACGCTCAGAAACTCTTGTGATTCGGTGGTTTAGGATCGTGGAAGAGAACAGTTCGAGAGTCCCCATTCATGCTTCTTGGTTGTTATTTATAGAACACGGCTGAGGAATTAGGGTTTCCCTTTTTCCAGGAAAGTCCCTCTCTTTTTATTATTTCTTTCCTTATTTGATCGGCGATTTATATCTTTCTCTTTTCTTCTTTTATTCCTTATCTGCTAACCACGTGCTCTTGCCAATCCCCTGTCTCTGGCTTTGATTCGTTGGAGAAGTTATTATTCGCATATAGCCTGGGTTTGGATAGATTTAGATTTAGATTCGGCTGCATCTTATCCTTTCACTCCGCCGCATACCAGTCGACTGCCTTGGATGTAGGTCGACTGGTACTGAGACATCTGTGGCTTCACGATTTCTCGGTCAAGTCGACTGGTGTTTGGGGAAGTCGACTGTGCCGAGGCTTAGCAAACTCTCTGTATATTATTTCTCAGTCTGTATTCGTCTGGAATCTGCTTCATTTTGATGCTTTTGGTTATTTCCTATTGAAAAGAGAGAATAAGAGTTAAATACCACATATAGAGCTTTTACATGTGCATTTATAATAAGATTATTACTCCTAAATGTGAATATTCTTGTGTTCATCAAATACCCCCAAACTTAGATTTTTGCTTGTCCTCAAGCAAACTAGAATTATGAACAAGGGTATAATAATAATGACAGCCTTAACCATCAAAAGTTCTTATTATGTGGGCATTAACATAGAAAGGTATAAACAATTTCAGATAAAGTAAAATTAAACATACCCACTTTCTCTAATGCAATTGTTTATTCATAACTCCAAACTCAACCATACTTGTCATGCAATTAATTATAGTTATAGTATGTAATTACTCAATCTGTGATTATCCCCTTTTCTCTACTGCAAACCGAGTAGCAAACTAGAGTTTTTATTTTTATTTTTTTTATTTTTTATGTTAAGTCGCTTCTCTAAAGTTGTCACTTGCCTTTTTACGCGAATGCAAAACATTTGCGATGAATCCACCCGGTTACTCAGCAAGTCACAAACTCTAAAGTGCTTTGCATACTCATATTTCAAGTTGCCGTTTGACGTAAAGGTAAACATTGGTGATGAATACCCCTAGTTACTAAGCACTCAAAATATTGGAGTAGATTGACTTTATTCAAATATATATATATATTTTATCACTCTATTTACTTAAACTCAATTTAGGACTAGATCTAAAGGGAATAATTACCAGAAAAAGCATCACATTTGTTTATTATGTATAATTGCATGACTCATATAATCTTGTAGGGAATTTATGAAACTCAACAATCCTAAAGTAAATAAGTATCCTTCTTCTTACTTTATAAGAAATTGTTTATCCTAAAAGAAAAAATTTCAAAAGACTCTAAAATTAAATAACCCTAATACCCCTAATACCCCCAAACTTAGATGGAACATTGTCCTCAATGTTCGAAAGAAGAATTAAAAATAGGCAAGTGTCACCATCTAGTAAGGAGAGACTGAAAATGAAAATAAAAGATGAATAAAGAAAAGAAAATAGAGGGAAAGTGTAAATACTCCCCTGAAAATTGGGTTGCCTCCCAATAAGCGCTATGTTTTCTGTCTTCAGCTAGACTGGATGAGGTCATGCTATGTATTGAATGGTTTGAAGATTCACATCTTCCTCTTGCAGTTCTATGCTCATTTCTATGTATGGCTTCGCTCTATGCCCGTTCACCTTAAATGTTTGATTCCTCTCTGTGCTATGAACCTCCAATGCACCATGTGGAAAGACTCTTGTGACAATGTATGGCCCATACCATCTTGACATAAGCTTGCCTGGAAAGAGTCTTAATCTTGAGTTATATATCAATACCTTCTGTCCTTCATAAAACTCCTTCCTTGCTAGCTGTTTGTCATGGTACAATTTTGTCCTTTCCTTGTATAATTTTGCATTCTCATATGCGTCATGCCGCAACTCTTCAAGCTCATTCAGTTGCAACCTTCTTTTGTCGCCTGCCTGTTTCATATCGAAATTGAACCTTTTAATGGCCCAATAAGCTTTGTGCTCCAACTCCACTGGAAGATGACAGGCTTTGCCAAAAACCAAACGGTATGGGGACATGCCGATAGGTGTTTTGTATGCTGTTTGGTAGGCCCATAATGCATCATTCAAGCGCAGCGACCAATCCTGTCTCCTTGTGTTGACTGTCTTTTCCAAAATGCTCTTGATTTCTCTGTTGCTAATCTCCACCTGCCCACTAGTTTGGGGATGATATGGGGTGCCCACTCTATGTGTGATACCATATTTCATCATCAAAGAAGCAAATGGAAAGTTATTGAAGTGGCTTCCTCCATCACTTATTATTGCGCGAGGTGTCCCAAACCTAGTGAAAATGTTCTCCTGTAAAAACTTGACAACAACTTTGTGATCATTAGTTCTTGAGGGGACAGCCTCGACCCATTTCGACACATAATCCACACCAACCAGTATATATAAATAACCAAATGAGTTAGGAAAGGGACCCATGAAGTCGATTCCCCACACATCAAAAAGCTCGGTCACTTGGATGTTTTGCAGTGGCATTTGATTTCTAGAGGAGATGTTGCCTGTCCTTTGGCATTTGTCACAAGCCCTGCAGAAAGAAAAAGCATCTTTGAATACTTTAGGCCAATAAAATCCAGATTGCAATACCTTGAGTGCTGTTCTTTTTGGTCCAAAATATCCTCCACATGCATATTGGTGGCAATGTTGTAGAATACTCAATTGCTCTTCTTCTGCCACACATCTTCTTATAATTTGATCAGGGCAAAATTTGAACAAATAGGGATCATCCCAATAATAGTGCTTGCACATAGCCACCAGTCGCTTCCGTTCCTGACTTGTCATACCTGGAGGGAAAACATGAGCAGTGAGATAATTTACAATGTCAGCAAACCATAGAAAATTTGTGCAGTGAGATACCAGTCGACTGGTCCTGTTACCAGTCGACTGCCCCGAGCATAAGTTTATTTCAAAGAGATGTTCATCTGGGAAAGTTTCATTAAGTGGGGGCACAATTCTCTCTTCCTCCTGCAGTAGCCTGGACATGTGATCTGCAACAACATTGTCGCTTCCTTTTTTATCTCTAATCTCAAGATCGAATTCTTGAAGCAACAGCACCCATCTGATTAACCTAGGCTTAGCATCCTTTTTAGCAAACAAATATCTCAAGGCAGCATGGTCAGTGAAAACAATAACTTTAGAACCAATTAAATATGATCTAAACTTCTCTACAGCAAATATAACAGCTAACATTTCTTTTTCAGTAGTAGAATAATTTAGCTGTGCATCGTTTAATGTTCGAGAAGCATAGTAAATAACATGGGGTTTCTTATTGATTCTTTGACCTAAAACAGCCCCTAAAGCATAATCACTTACATCACACATGAGCTCGAAAGGATGGCTCCAATCTGGTGCCATGACAATAGGTGCAGAAATGAGAAGATTTTTCAATGTAATAAAAGCATTTGTGCACTCTTCTGTCCATACAAACTCAACATCCTTAGCCAACAAATCACAAAGGGGTTTGGAGATTTTTGAAAAGTCTTTTATGAATCTTCTATAGAACCCTGCATGCCGTAGAAAACTCCTAACACCCTTGACTGTAGTGGGAGGAGGTAGTTTTGATATTATATCGATTTTTGCTTTGTCTACCTCTATGCCTCTTTTTGACACCACGTGTCCCAACACAATACCTTGTTGTACCATGAAATGGCACTTTTCCCAATTCAGCACTAAATTGCATTCTTCACATCTTTTAAGCACAAGCTGCAAATGGTTAAGGCATTCATCAAAACAAGATCCAAAAATACTAAAGTCATCCATAAATACCTCGATGAACCTTTCCACTATGTCTGAAAATATACTCATCATGCACCTCTGAAATGTAGCTGGAGCGTTGCACAATCCAAAGGGCATCCTTCTGTATGCAAAAGTACCAAAAGGACATGTAAAAGTGGTTTTTTCTTGATCTTCTGGAGCAATAGCAATTTGATTATAGCCACTATAACCATCTAAAAAACAATAATGACTATATCCTGCTAATCTTTCTAACATTTGATCAATAAAAGGAAGAGGGAAGTGATCTTTCCTGGTTTCGTTGTTCAGTTTCCTGTAATCAATGCGTACCCTCCATCCTGTGGTCACTCTAGTAGGGATAAGCTCATTCTCTTCATTTGTCACCACTGTGACTCCACTTTTCTTAGGCACCACATGTATAGGACTTACCCATTTGCTATCTGAGATAGGGTAGATGATGCCAACATCGAGCAGCTTCAGAATCTCTGCTCTTACCACGTCCTTCATGTTTGGGTTAAGCCTTCTCTGTGCCTCCCTGCTTGGTTTCGCATTGTTTTCAAGGAGTATTCAATGCATGCATTTGGATGGACTTATTCCCTTGATGTCTGCAATGGTCCACCCTATTGCACTCTTATGTTCTCGTAGTACCCTCAGCAACTTCTCTTCTTCCTGTGCACTCAAATTTGCAGCAATTATCACTGGTAGTGTCTGGTTCTTGCCCAAATATGCATGCTTCAAATGGTCGGGCAACTGCTTAAGCTCTATGTCTGGGAGTTTCGGAGCAGTTGACTTATCCTGTCCACCAGTCGACTGATCCCTTACACTAGTCGACTTGTATAGTCCATCAGTCGACTTATCTGTAGAAACAAAAATGTCATCAGTTACCAATTTTTCAAACACAGGTGCATACTTACCTGAGTATGACTTTGGAGTTTCAAGGTGATGTACTGTCTCTGCGATCCCCCAGTCATCGCATTCCTGTTCATCATTAGATAAAGTTAGAGATTGTGTAATTGTGGCTTGTAGTGGTTCAACGCTATGTACCTGAAATGTTTGATCAACAATATCCTGCACCACATCAACATTATAGCATTCATGATCATCATGTGGAAATTTCAGTGTATCAAACATTTTAAATTCAACTTTCTCTCCATTTATTTTCATGCTTATAGTACCTTTTTTAACACAAATTTTTATATCAGCCATACTCATAAAGGGCCTACCTAAAATGATTGGTAGAGAAGATAGCATTGAAGAATCCTCCATGTCTAACACAACAAAATCAGCGGGCAAAATGAAATCGTTTACCTGAACTAGGACATCTTCCAAAATACCTCTAGGTCTTTTGATACTGCGATCTGCCAACTGCAATGTGATGGATGTTGGTTGGAGTTCCCCCAATCCTAGCTTTTCATAGACGGTGTATGGGAGAAGATTGATGCTTGCCCCCAAGTCTAGTAGTGCTTTCTCAAAGAAGTGCTCACCAATCCTGCAAGGAATAGTAAAACTACCTGGGTCTTTTAATTTAGGAGGTAATTTTCTTAATAAGACGGCGCTTACTTCTTCTGTCAAAGCCACATCCTCCCTAACCTGAAATGTTCTTTTGTGAGTGCAACATTCTTTCAAAAATTTAGCATAAGAAGGAATTTGTTTAATAGCATCAAGTAGGGGGATATTAATTTCTACCTTTCTGAGAGTTTCAAAGATGTCAAATAAATGTTGTTCTTTCTTTTGCTTGACTAACCTTGAGGAAATGATGGCAAAACTGTTCTTTCTTTTTCACTTACCTTATTGGACCCCACAATTTTTGATGGTTGTGTTTCTGCCTCTTCTGTGTGTGTTCCAACTTTGTTGTCAATTATCTTACCACTTCTTAATGTTGTGACTGCCTTGAGCTGTTCTTGGCCTCCAGGGTTTGGTATAGTTTGTGATGGAAGTTCCCATGCCTTTCGTTCACTTAATTCTTTAGCAATTTGGCCAATCTGTGTTTCCAACTTCTGAATTGCTTGCCCTTGTTGGTTGCTTGTTTGATGTTGTTGTTGGAGCAATTGAAGAACGGTGGATTCAAAATCAAACTTCTTCTGTTCTTGAACTGGCCTATCAATCCCACTTCCCATTTGGAAGTTCCGTGCATGTCCTTGTGTGAATTGAGTCCCTTGATTATTCTGATTATTGCTCCAGGAGAAGTTTGGATGGTTCCTCCATCCTGGGTTGTATGTGTTTGAGAAGGGATTGTTCTTTTGTGGGAACACTCCTCGACCTACATAGTTTGCGTGCTCCTGATCTGTGAAAGAAGACATGGGACATGTATCAGTGGTATGATCTACATGAGAACAAATTGCACAAATTTCATTTGTTTGATTTTTAACTCCACCCATCATCGACATTGCATTAACAAGCATATCAATTTTCTTATTCATGTTTACCATTTCTAATTGAATGTTATTGCTATTAGAAATTTCGTAAACTCCCTGTTTTTTCGAAGGACCCCTCCTTGTTGAGAATTGTTGTGAGTTCTCGCTGAGTTCTTCAAATAGTTCTATGGCCTCTTCACCGCTTTTTCTCATTAATATCCCGTTGCAAGCTGAATCCACAATTGCCTTGTTAGTATCATTTAAACCTTCATAAAAAGCTTGTACCTGATCATCTTTAGGCATGTTGTGCGTAGGACACTTGAGAAGTTTGTTCTTGAAATCCTTCCATGCTTCGAAAAATAAATCTCCATCCTTTTGTTGGAAGAGTTGAATCTCCCTTTTCAGTTGTTTGGTCTTTTGGGCTGGAAAGAATTCTTTTAAGAACTTTGTCGCCAATTGCTCCCATGAGTTTATTGATCCTGGTTCCAAAGAATTATACCATAGTTTAGCATTAAGTTTTAAAGAAAAAGGGAACAATATTAACCTGATTTGTTCAGGGGTGAGCCCTTGAACGCTTTGTGTCCTGCAAAGATCGAAAAAATCTTGTAAATGGAGATGAGGCTCTTCATCTGGTCTGCCACTAAAGTGGGGAACCATACTAAGTAACTGAGGAGATAGATGCATGTTCCCTGTGACATTAGGTTGATACGCAATGCAGGAAGGTTGTTCGATGTTCTTAGGCGTGAACTTGTCCTGCATTGGCACTCGATTTGGCATTTCCTCAGCCATTGCTGTATGTGAACTGGGTCTCTGGACAGTTGACTGGTTGGTGTGGATAGTCGACTGGTGCGCTGCAAATAACTTACCTAGTCTGTGCAAAGTGCGTTCTGTTTCTGCGTCAATAGGTAGTAGCTCTGGACGAAGTGATCTCCTTCCGTGCATCCACCAAAATCCTGTAACCTAAAAGAAAAATACTTAATAATAAAATTAAAAGAAAGAAAGAAAAATAAAAACTTTCTACTGATCTGTAAGTTAAAATACTAGACAATCCCCGGCAACGGCGCCAAAAACTTGTTGTGAAATCTAGCTACCTAAATAAATAGATAAAACTAGACACAAATTATAAAACCTCGCAAGTGCACGAATCGTTTGAAAAAGCGTAGCAATAGCAAGGGTCGATCCCACACAGATTGTAGACTTTAACTTACTAATCAATAAAAAGAATAAGAATCATAAAGAGTTGTTTTAATGATCTAAAAGAAATAAAATATTAAAACTAAATTAAGAAGTGTTGAATCACAAATATGGATTAAGTAGTTGGGTTTAGATTTTCACCAATAGTCAGTAATGCTAAGTCACCTTCTGAACTTCTTCCCATTACTCATGTTTGTTCCCTTCAAGGGCATGGTATCTACTCCTTAAAGTACTGTTTTCCTAAGCCAAGAATTAGGCATGGTATCTACTCTAATTCGTTTCTTTCATTAAGTGTTTAGCATGGTATCTACTAAGTTGTACTTAAAGAAAACATAAGATCAGTGGAAACGAACAAACACTCAAGGTTCTAGAAATTGGTTCAGATCTAGATCCCTTAAGTTGATTGAACCAGGAACCCCTAAAGATTCCCTTGTTACAAAACATGAACACGAGATACGGGTCGTCTCAATATGCTCATCTAACAGATTCAGATAGATGGTAATGCAAACTTGATATTCTCAAGTTCTGTACGTCAGTCGACTGGCTCTCACCTCAGTCGACTGCTCTCAGAGCTTTGAGAATAAGTTTGACTACCATCAATCTATACCAATACAAACGGATTCAATCAATAAGTAAAATGGAAAAACTCAAAAGAATAGAGCACTACATAACTACAGCTTCAATCTACCCAACTATGAAATTTAGTTCCACATAATAATACTTTTATTAATCAACAAGTTCGAATACATGATCAACATAAAAGAATAGAAGAAGAAGAAATAAACTTAATGAAGTCCGGCAATGAGGTCGACTGGCTGTCACACAGTCGGCTGCCTTCGAATACTTGATCTCCTATCTCTTTCCTTGATGCTGATAGAATAATGCCCCTGTTGATGACTTGAACGCTCAGAAACTCTTGTGATTTGGTGGTTTAGGATCGTGGAAGAGAACAGTCCGAGAGTCCCCATTCATGCTTCTTGGTTGTTATTTATAGAACACGGCTGAGGAATTAGGGTTTCCCTTTTTCCAGGAAAGTCCCTCTCTTTTTATTATTTCTTTCCTTATTTGATCGGCGATTTATATCTTTCTCTTTTCTTCTTTTATTCCTTATCTGCTAACCACGTGCTCTTGCCAATCCCCTGTCTCTGGCTTTGATTCGTTGGAGAAGTTATTATTCGCATATAGCCTGGGTTTGGATAGATTTAGATTTAGATTCGGCTGCATCTTATCCTTTCACTCCGCCGCATACCAGTCGACTGCCTTGGATGTAGGTCGACTGGTACTGAGACATCTGTGGCTTCACGATTTCTCGGTCAAGTCGACTGGTGTTTGGGGAAGTCGACTGTGCCGAGGCTTAGCAAACTCTCTGTATATTATTTCTCAGTCTGTATTCGTCTGGAATTTGCTTCGTTTTGCTGCTTTTGGTTATTTCCTATTGAAAAGAGAGAATAAGAGTTAAATACCACATATAGAGCTTTTACATGTGCATTTATAATAAGATTATTACTCCTAAATGTGAATATTCTTGTGTTCATCAAATACCCAAAAACTTGTTTGTGAAATCTAGATACCTAAATTTATAGATAAACTAGACACAAATTAAAAACCTCGCAAGTGCACGAATCGTTTATAGAAGCGTAGCAATAGCAAGGGTCGATCCCACAGAGATTGTAGACTTTAACTTACTAATCAATAAAAAGAATAAGAATCATAAAGAGTTGTTTTAAAGATCTAAAAGAAATAAAAATATTAAAACTAAATTAAGAAGTGTTGAATCACAAATATGGATTAAGTAGTTGGGTTTAGATTTTCACCAATAATCAGTAATGCTAAGTCACCTTCTGAACTTCTTCCCATTACTCATGTTTGTTCCCTTCAAGGGTATGGTATCTACTCCTTAAAGTACTGTTTCCCTAAGCCAAGAATTAGGCATGGTATCTACTCTAATTCGTTTCTTTCATTAAGTGTTTAGCATGGTATCTACTAAGTTGTACTTAAAGAAAACATATGATCAGTGGAAACGAACAAACACTCAAGGTTCTAGAAATTGGTATCAGATCTAGATCCCTTAAGTTGATTGAACAAGGAACCACTAAGGATTCCCTTGTTACAAATATGAACACGAGATACGGGTCGTCTCAATATGCTCATCTAACAGATTCAGATAGATGGTAATGCAAACTTGATATTCTCAACTTCTGTACGTCAGTCGACTGGCTCTCACCTTAGTCGACTGCTCTCAGAGCTTTGAGAATAAGTTTGATTACCATCAATCTATACCAATACAAACGGATTCAATCAATAAGTAAAATAGAAGAATTCAGAAGAATATAGCACTACATAACTACGGCTTCAATCTACCCAACTATAAAATTAGTTCCACATAATAATACTTTTATTAATCAACAAGTTTGAATACATGATCAACATAAAAGAATAGAAGGAGAAGAAATAAACTAATGAAGTCCGGCAATGAGGTCGACTGGCTGTCACACAGTCGGCTGCCTTCGAATACTTGATCTTCTCTCTCCTTCCCCGATGTTGATAGAATAATGCCCCTGTTGATGACTTGAACGCTCAGAAACTCTTGTGATTCGGTGGTTTAGGATCGTGGAAGAGAACAGTCCGAGAGTCCCCATTCATGCTTCTTGGTTGTTATTTATAGAACACGGCTGAGGAATTAGGGTTTCCCTTTTTTCCAGGAAAGTCCCTCTCTTTTTATTATTTCTTTCCTTATTTGATCGGCGATTTATATCTTTCTCTTTTCTTCTTTTATTCCTTATCTGCTAACCACGTGCTCTTGCCAATCCCCTGTCTCTGGCTTTGATTCATTGGAGAAGTTATTATTCGCATATAGCCTGGGTTTGGATAGATTTAGATTTAGATTCGGCTGCATCTTATCCTTTCACTCCGCCACATACCAGTCGACTGCCTTGGATGTAGGTCGACTGGTACTGAGACATCTGTGGCTTCACGATTTCTCGATCAAGTCGACTGGTGTTTGGGGAAGTCGACTGTGCCGAGGCTTAGCAAACTCTCTGTATATTATTTCTCAGTCTGTATTCGTCTGGAATCTACTTCGTTTTGCTGCTTTTGGTTATTTCCTATTGAAAAGAGAGAATAAGAGTTAAATACCACATATAGAGCTTTTACATGTGCATTTATAATAAGATTATTACTCCTAAATGTGAATATTCTTGTGTTCATCAGCCCCTCGATCCTCCCCTCGACCTGAGCGTTCGCCACAGGAGGGTCGGCCTCCTCCTCCTCGTCTTCGCCTTCGAGCTCGTCGCCTTCGGCTCCCTCCTCCTCACCGCCTGAGGGCGACCCGGGCCACAGTCTGTAGCCGACCCGCTCGAAGCCGGGGACACGATCCTGAACATGGTCGAGTGCCCTCTGATAGGTTCTCTCCATGTTCTCGGCCATGTGTTTCTTCGCCTCAGCTTTGGCTTCGGCCTCGACCTCGGCCCTGATCTTCACGGCCAGCACCTCCTTCTCCGCCTTCAGGTCGGCCAGGGACTTCACCGACGCGGCCAATTCCTCGGCAGCCTTCGTAGCCTTGGCAGACTCCGCATCGAGCCGCCCCTTGACCCTTTCCAGGTCGGCTTCAAGATCAGCAACCCGGACTTCCAACGCCTCGGCTCGCCTCTGCTCGGCCTCAAGTTCCCGGACCGCCTTGACCTTCGCCGCCCTATCTTTGTCACTGGCGGCTCTCAGCTCCTTCTCCTGCTCGGCGAACGTCTCGAGCAGATGGCCGAAATGGCAAGTAGCCTGCGGAAGACAAAGGTAAGCGCAATGTGCAACCTGAGCAGTAAACTTGAAGAAATTCGCAAAGAGAAACTTACCGACACGAGCGACCGAGCCACTTCGTAGGTGTCGTCGCCGACCGTCCTCGCCTTCAGGGCGGCCCTGTCCTTCGGGGTCGCCAAGTGCTTGACGACCTGCATAGACATCTGCGAGTTCTCGAGGAATCCGTCGTGATTCTTTACCCGCCAGTTCGGCACAAACAACTGCTTATGCTGCTTGGTCAGGATCTCCTCGGCCGCTTTGGTCAACGGCGGAGCCTCGAGCGACAAAGCTGCGTTGACATCAAAGGCCCCCTCAATCTGGACCGGGGCCACAGGGACCGAAGGCTCCTCGGCAATGACCACCTTCGAAGGCGCCTAAGTAGTCGGAGGAGGCGGGGTGGTAGTCGCAGCGACCGTGGGCTGCGGAGTCGACGAGGCAGCTGCGGCCGCCCTCTTCCTCTTCCTGCCCCCGGCCAACTTGGACCTATCGGCCATCATAGCGTTGAAATCAATCTTCATCGCTTCTGCATCAGACAACAAAAAACGAGTCAGCAAGACGAACTAAAGACTTGAAAGAAAAATGAAAATAAATGAGATGTCAGGAGCATACTCGGGTCGATGGGGCTAAGGCCGGACCCGAACAGCACCTCCTCCGTCAACTCCCTCCAACTCAGCAAGGGAAGGGCCATGATCTTCCTCGCCACCTCCTCCTCGGCCTTAGACAGTACAGGGTCGGCTCTCACAAATTTTGGCACCTCCGGTTTCCTCCGGGTCGGAATGTGCCGTATCGGCTCCCCCCTTAATATAAAATACTTCTCTTTCCAACCCTTAATCGAGTCCGGGTTTTCTATGATCCTAACACCCTTCCTCGGCCCCAAGTAGTACCGATGCTCTGTCTTGTGCATCCGGTTTATCCGATACAGGCCTCGAAAGACCGTTAGGTCCGGCTCGACTTCGGCTTTGCGGCACTGAAGCAAGAAAGCATTCACGTGACGCCATGTGTTCGGCATAAATTGTTGCGGCGCGAGGCAGTACCAGCCGAGGATCTGGAGAATGAAAGGATGCAACGGAAAGCGTAGTCCGACATTCAGGGAGTCGAAGTCGAACATGCACATGTCCGACGATGACAGCTTGGAATTCACTCGCAACCCGGGGCCGGGAATCATCAACTTGTACTCCGGAGGGATGGCGAATCCCTTTCTGATCCGAAGGAGATCCCTCTCGGATAGCACCGAAGTAATCTCGTCAGCCTCGGTAGGAAGGGCCGGGTTGGGTTCTTCGAGGACTTTCGACTTTTCGTAGACCGCTTTCTCCAAAAGGTCGCCCTCGTACTGCCTGACCCCCGAATGCCTGGACAGAACAGAGGGATATCGTCCCATCTCGGGGGCTTGCTTCGGGTTTTCCACAATCACCTCAACCACGGGAGATTGGGTCGCCACCCTCCTCTTCTTCTTCTCCTGCCTCGCCTCGGTAGCTGACGGTTCGGCGACCTGCTTTCCCTTCCTTCGGACCTCTGCCCTTCTCCTCTCCTCGGCGCCATCATCTCCCGAAGACGAGGTCCCACTCCCCGAGTTCACTCTTGACATCTCTAGAAAAAAGCTAAGGCTAAGTAGACTGACCTTTGAAGTGATGCTCACGGTCGGAATGTGCTTGCCGGAAATTGCCTGGCCCACGCAACAGCTAACGTCACCACCTTGGAGCAAGAGTCGCCGCTAGCAGAGAACTTAGAGAACAAAAGTGAAATCTTGGAGTGAAAAGTAAGAAATGAGCTTGGGGGTGGAGGAGTGAAAACTTATAACCCCAAAGGATAGTGGGCCTCCTTGGGAACCTCAAAGGCCCACTAAGAAGCCAAAGCGCCAAGCGGAAAGTTGCGACGTTTCGAAATGCAAAAACCTCGAATCACTCAAGTCTATGACTCTGCCACCGGTCTGCCAAGCCGAGCTATCGGACAGCCTGGCTAAGCAACCGAGCTACTGAGTCCCTTCAAAACATCAAACTCCATACCTCGGCCGACGTCACCGAACCTCCGAGCCGAGATGACGAGGAACCGATCCTCGTATATGGAGAAAAATCCTTCCGAGGCAAAGTCACCGTCGGATCTCTCCAAAATTCGCGTCAGGATTCGATGAACGGTTCAGATCGTGCCACGCCCACAAAACGACAAGATAACATTTTCTCGTGATCTGAACCCCATCCTCGTGATGCGCACCATGATGGACGGATCAGATCCGGCCATGTGTACCTTCCGAACTGCCTGCCATCGGCCTGCTCAACCAAGCTACCGAACAGCTTAGTCGAGCAGCCGAGCCACTGGGCTCGAAAAAAATGGAACCATCAAGAGACGCTTCCTTCGAGCAGCCGAGCCACTGGGCTCGAAAAGTGGTACCAGTAAGTGACTCAACCTTCAAGTACCCAACTCAGCGCCTCGTCCAACGCCGCTTAGACTCCGAGCCGAGATGACGAGGAACCGACCCTTGTATATGGAGAAAAATCTTTCCGAGGCAAAGTCACCGTCGGATCTCTCCAACATTCGCGTCAGAATTCGATGAACGGTTCAGATTGCGCCACACCCACAAAACGACAAGATAACGTTTTCTCGTGATCTGAACCCTATCCTCGTGATGCGCACCATGATGGACGGATCAGATCCGGCCACGTGTACCTTTCGAACTGCCTGCCATCGGCCTGCTCAACCGAGATACCGAACAGCTTAGTCGAGCAGCCGAGCCACTGGGCTCGAAAAAAAATGGAACCATCAAGAGACGCTTCCTTCGAGCAGCCGAGCCACTGGGCTCGAAAAAAAATGGAACCATCAAGAGATGCTTCCTTCGAGCAGCCGAGCCACTGGGCTCAAAAAAGTGGTACCAGTAAGAGACGCAACCTTCAAGTACCCAACTCAGCACCTCGTCCAATGCTGCTTAGACTCCGAGCCGAGATGACGAGGAACCGACCCTCGTATATGGAGAAAAATCTTTCCGAGGCAAAGTCATCGTCGGATCTCTCCAAAATTCACGTCAGAATTCGATGAACGGTTCAGATTGCGCCATGCCCACAAAACAACAAGATAACGTTTTCTCGTGATCTGAACCCCATCCTCGTGATGCGCACCATGATGGACGGATCAGATCCGGCCACGTGTACCTTCCAAACTGCCTGCCATCGGTCTGCTCAACCGAGCTACCGAACAGCTTAGTCGAGCAGCCGAGCCACTGGGCTCGAAAAAAATGGAACCATCAAGAGACGCTTCCTTCGAGCAGCCGAGCCACTGGGCTCGAAAAAATGGAACCATCAAGAGATGCTTCCTTCAAAGTATCCAACACAGCACCTTGGTCAACGTCGCATAAACTCCGAGCCGAGATGACGAGGAACCGACCCTCGTACATCGCAAAAAAATATGCCGACCCATATCGGCCGTTGGATCTTGTAAAAAAGCACGCTCGTCATGATGGACGGCCCAGATGCTGCCACGTCCACTAAACGACAAGATAGCATTTTATGGGGATCCACGCTGAGATGGACGGCCCAGATGATGCCACGTACCTCGGAGGATCCGAGCCGAGGAGCTAAGACCACCGAGCCGAGGCGCTGATCCTCCGAGCCGAGGAGCCGAGGAGCCGACCCTCGAATACGGCAAAAAATCCTGCCGAGGAACGGGGACCGTCTGATTACTCCGAAATTCGCGCTCCGCGCAGATCGAAGGTCCAGATTACGCCACGTCATAAATTAGTATTTAAAAATCGATTTTATCTATTTAAATCGTTCTATTTATTTAAAAATTGCGAAAAATTGCTGAAAATTCGGGAAAATTAGCTAAAAATTCTAAGAAATAATTAAAAATTCGGGGGGATATTTTTGAACCCCTGAACGAACAATTATTGCCTAGAATGTACTGTTAAGCCCCCCGAACGATTAGTTAACACATTGCAAAATTAAATAAATAGCCCGAAAAAATAGATGAAAACTCGATACGGCTTCAGAACATCATACGGATTCAAAAAGGGCGAAGTTACCATACTACCCACTTCAAGATTCAAAATCTCCCATTCGGACTCCGATACAACTCCACTAGCCACTAAAACAGTCAAACTACTCCTCAAAGACTGACCATCCTCAGCCTTTAGGAGTGGGGGGCTCGTGATGTGGCTAAAAATGGGGATTTAATCGAGACCGTCCAAATTGGGCACGAATCCTGAAGCCCAGGGGTAAAACGGTAATTTCACTTGCTAACAGATCTGAAGCGGGAACTGGCTCTCCTCCCCAAAGAACCATTAACTGGGTGCGGGTCCACCTCAACTGGGATCCACCTCAACTGGGTGCGGGTTTCAACCCGCAACAAACCCGGCCCAGCAGGATAGAATTAGGGTTTCTGATTAATATTAATCAACGGTCCTGATTCATATCTATTCTTTCACTGGGGATTAGGGATTACATTCCTTATCAATACACGGGAATTACATGCCTAATCTGTTCCCTAAGACGCCTATAAATACCCCCCATCCATCTCCATTAAGAGGTAATCAAACTTTCTCCAGTTTTTGCGCTCTTTCATAATCTTTCTGATTACTGACTTGAGCGTCGGAGGGTGCGTCGCCAGGAACAACCCCGGTGTCTCGCACTTTTTGCAGGTGTACGGCGGGAGCGACGATCAAACCCCGATGGAACAGGTATACAGGTTTACTATTCAGTTTCCCTAAGAATCCACAAATACTATCTGTTTGCCCCCACACCAAATTTAGCGGCAACAATCGACATAGACTTCCCAAATTGGTTCTGTCTCCTGGGTGTCGGCTGGATCGGAAATAGTGCATTCTGCGATGAATTTGACAAGGGCCTGCCCTTTGATGGTTGTCCTGAGGTGGTAGCTGATGTCGTACTGACTCAGCTCGATCGACCACTTGACCAAGCGGTCGGAAGTATCGGGCTTGTGAAGTACGACCTTGAGTGACTGGTCTGTAAGGACCTGAATAGAGTGGGCTTGGAAATATGGGCGAAGCTTCCGCGTAGCCATTACCAGCGCGTAGGCCACCTTCTCCATCTTAGCGTATTTGTTCTCCGCCGAAAGCAAGACCTTGCTCACATAGTAGAGGGACTTTTAGACACCCTCCTCTTTCCGAACAAGAACGACACTAAGGGCATTCTACGAGGCTGAGAGATATAGCTGGAGTGATTCGCCCTGCTCGGGTTTGCTCAGAAGTGTAGGGTTGGCGAGGTATGATTTTAGCTGTTCGAATGCCCGTTGTTGGGGGTCCCCCCACTCGATGCCTTTTGCCCTTTGGAGGGCCTTGAAGAAAGGGAGTGATTTCTCCCCGGATTTCGAGAGAAAACGGCCAATGGCTGCCAGCCTCCCCGTTAGCTGTTGGACTTCTTTAATATTTCTCGGAGGGGCCATGTTGATAATGGCCCGAATCTTTTCGGGGTTCGCCTCTATACCGCGTTGGCTGACGACGAACCCGAGGAATTTTTCGGAGGAGACGCCGAAGGCGCACTTGGCGAGATTGAGGCTCATGTCATGGGATCGGAGAACACCAAATGCTTCCTCAAGTTCGGTAACATGATCCTAACCTCGCCGACTTTTGACGAGCATGTCGTCGACGTATACCTCCATATTACGACCGATCTGGTTTTTAATGACCCGATTGACGAGCCTCTGATAGGTGGCTCCGGCGTTCTTGAGCCCGAAGGGCATGACCCGGTAACAGTACATACCTTGGTCGGTAACAAAAGACGTCTTGGAGATGTCGGGGGGAAACATGCGGATTTGGTTATAGCTTGAAAAAGCATTCATGAAGGTCAGCAGCTCGTGACCCGACGTCGCGTCAATCAGGGCATCTATGCTTGGGAGAGGGAAAGAATCTTTTGGGCATGCGTTGTTGAGGTCTGTGAAGTTGAAGTCTATACAGATCCTCCAGCTTCCGCTGGCCTTCTTCACCATCACGACGTTAGCCAGCCACTCCGGGTAGCTAACCTCCTGAATGAATCGGGCGGACAACAATTTGTCCACCTCCATTTTTACGACTTGTTTCCTCTCTGAGGCGAACTTGCCCCGCTTCTAATGAATAGGCTTGGAGTCCGGGGCGACGCTAAGTCGGTGCATGATCAGATCTTCAGAAATTCTGGGCATGTCAGATGGAGTCCAGGCGAAGAGGTCGATATTGCGGCGGACGCAATTAATCAGGCCTGACTTCAAGTCGGGAGAAAGGGTGCGGCTCACGTAGAAACATTTGGATCTGTCCTCCACTTCGAACGAGATTTCTTTCAATTCGTCCGCCGGTTCTGACTCCGGATGGTCCCTTTCGGGAGGGAGCTCAACTGCGTCGAGGGGAAATACCCCGCCCCCGACTACCGTCATGTAGCACGAACATGCCGACTCCTGGTTACCTCGGACGACGCCAACCCCAATGTCGGTTGGGAATTTCAGCTTCAAATGGTAGGTTGAGGGGACGGACTGGAACGAGCAGAACCCGGGTCGGCCGAGGATGGCGTTGTATGCTGCCTTGACGTTGACCACCATGAAATCCACCGACTCGGTTCGGAGGATGGGGGGTCGTACCTACCGTTACATCTAGTGTCACGATCCCCTCAGTTTGTACGGGGATGCCGGAGAACCCATGAAGGGTGTAACCGGCCGGCTTCAGCTTTTCTCGGGGGAGTTTGAGGTTCTCAATTTTTTCTAAGAAAAGGATGTTAACCGAGCTGCCATTATCCACCAGGATGCGTCGGACCTCAAAGTTGGCCATGACAAGGCTGATGACGAAGGCGTCACAGTGCGGAAGCCGGACGCCTTCGAGGATTTCTCCCGATAAGAAGACCGTCCGCTGCTGGACCCGAGGGGAGGGATGGTCCCGAACAGAGTTGATCTCTCGGACGAAGGCCTTGCGAGAGGTATTGGATTCCCCTCCCATGGGTCCGCCGTGTGTAGATTCTTGATTTTGAAGACTACAACACAATACACAATTGTTCTATATTACGTATCTTTTGCAGTGTGTATCACAAGTGTTCAAGGCCAATACAATGTGATGAAGCTTCTAAAAGTATTTGCTCAAGGCACAAAGGCCAGATCCAGTCACAAAGACTCAAGTTCCAGTTCAAGACTTACAAGTGCTTTCAAGTTCAAGACTTTCAAGAGCTTCAAGTGATTATCTACATTTGAACAAATGTTTTGTAATATTGTTTGTATTATTTGTGAGTCTTTGAACAAATGTTTTGAACAAATGTTTTGTAATATATATGTATGGAAACATGGACTTTTATACCCAAATTTATAATTATTTTTCACCATATACTAATGGATACATGGATTTTTATTTACAACTAATTATTGTTATACTATTCAAACTTCAGCTACATAATTGTTGATTTACTATTTACAAGATTTTTCATATGCTGTATCGTTCTGAAGATGAACATAGCCACAGACAAATCTAGTAAGTTTATATAGTAGTAGAATCAAAAACAGGAGAAGCGTGTCAAATATCAAAATGAGGTTCAAAAGAAAGCTACAAGCAACCAGCTTGATTAGCCTGCACTTCTAAGTTCTAATCAAAACTAATAAACACAAGTCTTACAATATGAAGGAAGGTTGAGTTGTAGCTATCAAAACTAATTCAAGTAAGGACCATTAATTGGCTTTGTTGGTGAGCGTTCACACTCCTAACAACTATACATAATTTGGCCATTTTGCACTACTTTTTGTGTGTGTGTATTTATGGGCATTAGAAGGTAAGGGATGGCAAGGAGTCTTTGTCATTCAACTACTCAGCAATGCATAATTGAAATTTAAAAGTAGTTCGTTATGGCCTTATTACCAATAAAATTTAAATATGGTTGGTCGATTGCTACTAATTCTATCTTGTTTGTCTAAGGACAAGCACAGTGTTCATGATGGAAATTGATGGTCACTTTGTCATTTTGGATATACTCTCGTTTGCATGCCCACCTCTTTAGATTCTTGTTTAATTAAAAAAGGCAAAAAACAAAGTACCCCAACTTATTATCTCAGTATATCAAAACCTCAAACCTCGTATCTTAATATTCCTGCAAATGAATTACTCAAAGAAAAGAAAACGAGAAAAAACTATATATATATATCTTTAATCTCTAATACTATAATGGGAGAACCCCTTAGTCAGTAACCCAACCCGTGCAACGCACGGGTTAGGTTACTTTGGTAAATATTTTCGAAAATGGACCTGTTTGGTAAATATTCTCGAAAGTGGATCAGTTTGAAAATTATTTTCTTTTTAATTATGGATTAACTTTGGTAAATATTTTAGAAAGTGGACCTGTTTTGTAAATATGTTCGAAAGTGGATCGGTTTGGAAATTATTTTCTTCTTACCCTTCTCATTATCCTCCAATTTTTTCCACGTGCACGTGTGCACGTGTCTGATACTAGTAATATTATAATAGGAGAAGGCCTTAGTGTCATTTGTAAATTTGTAAATCTACCAACACGTGCAACATACGTGCATAACTATTATAAAGGAAGTCTTAGGTTTAAACCCACACCACATCTAAATTTTTACTTTAAAAAACTACATTTATTATAAATTACTAGTATATATAGAGAGAGACGTCTTTAGTTGCGCACCCCTCTCATGCACACGATCCCGTAGCCGTCTGATCTTCATCGTGATCTTGATGAAGATCTGATGGCTGTGGCTCCCCTTCTCCCGCTCTCTCCCTTAATTTGATGGGGGTCAAATAGTCATTTCACCCCCATCAGACATACACCCTCTTATCTCCTTCTCTACTTCATTTTCCGTCTCCTCTTATCCCGCTCCAATCCCCAAATCGAGAAAGAGAAAAAAAATCCTAGCTACTTCTCCGACGTGATCTTCCCCAAATTGAAATCAACCAAACCCTCTTCCCCAAATCGAGACCCTAATCCCAAATTCAAAATCGAATTCGATTTCCCCAAATCTCATCGCCCCAAATCGGAACCCTAATCCCCAAATTGAATTATATTCATGCATATTCTTCAATTTTGCACTATCACTTGTGATGAAGGGGGTACATGAATCATATTACACATTTCTCTCTCCTTCAGATATTTTAGCTGATATTTGTTGTTGGTTTTATTTTGCTGAGTAACTGATATTTGCTGAAAAGTTACTTTGATTTTGATATTTGCTGCTCTTAGTTGAATGAGGCTGAGTCTTTTCAGTTTATGATATTGTATACGTGCTCTTCAATTTGGTTGAGTACCTAATATTAGTTATTGGCCTGAAACTTGAGTATGATGGGGGTAAATGAATAAATTTGGTTTGATATTTGCGTTTGTTGTTCAGTTACTTTGTTGTATTTATTTGAACTAGTTGGCATGGCATCCCAATTCAGCCCTAGTTAGAAACAAGTTCTGAGCCTATGATTTTTTTCTTCTTTAAAATTGTTGAATGAATTCTTGATGTGCTAAGCCCCCTAATGTGATCCCCCCCCCCCCCCCCCCCCCGCCTCTATTTGAACACAGAAGAGGAGAGTGAAACAGCATTTTGCTCTAGGTCGCAGCAGCAGCTCCAGGCAATAGCGTGTAAGAAATTGACCGCATGAATGTTAAGAAAAGGATTGTATATTGTTGAATTCTTGTTTTTGATGCATATCTGAAATTTGTAAGAAGGTTGTTATTAACATTGGTGTTTACATAACTTGTACAAACACCCTTCAAGCAAATTATGTATCAGAGGATTTGCTATATGTAAATTAATTTCTTTTTGACTGAATGTGAGTGAAAGCCAAAGAAATTAATGCACATTGACAAATATACTTTCATTTCATCAGTTAAATTATCAGTTGCTTCACATTATTTCTCCAACTTAGCAACTATTGTATCAATTTCTATTAATATTTCTTCATGCTTATCGGCAGACAGCAGATCACTAGTTCTCTCATAAATCAATTACATGCATTATCCCCAATTAATTTTCTTCTATTGGTTGTTTTTAAGCTCTTTATATAACCCCTTAAATTTTCTCTGTTGTTCAAAAAACACTTGTGCCACTCACAACCGATGTCCACTCAAACGAGCAGTCGCAAGTGATTGATTGGATAGACTTCAGGTCTCCTCCTGAAGATGCATGGTATGCTGCTATAAAGATTGAGAATGAAACAACCTTAAGAGTCTGCTATTGTGACTTTTCAAAGGACCCTGACGAGATCTATTAATGACCCTACCGATGGACCAAAACTCCGAAGTTGTGGTAAGGGTGGAGGTTTTAATATTTATATTCTAACACGCTCCCGCAGGTATTTGGGCCATCTTTTTGGGCCAAGACCTGATATTTATATTCTAACAGAAAGCTCTTCAAGAACTTAACTCTCAATCACAATCCAAATCACATTTTCATACAAAAAAAAATCATTCATTCAATCACAATACAAACCTATTCAAATTTAACTCAGAAACATATGGAGAGATACAAAATTGATGTACATCTAACACTACTAGTACTGTTATAACTTCTTCTGCTACATTTCTTTAGCTTCAGATGTATCTCCTGCTTCAGGGGAGGCTCCTTTTGCTGCTGCTGCTGCTCTTCTTATTCTGGGTAACTATGGCTTCTTGTACTTCTTCTTCATGTACTTTCTCTACTACTGCTGAAATTTAAACAAAAAACACACACCACAAGGATTAGCTTCTCATTGTAGTCATTGTTGCTGCATGAATTGTAACTTCTTAATTCATGTTGCAATTATTGAAATGGTAGTAGGCACAGAAAATAATTTTTTAAATGATAGTAGGCTCAGAACACATCAGTTCAGCAAAAGATTCAAAATTTTCAGTGCATCAAAACAGCACAGAAGTGGACAAGCATCCGTATTTCCAAATAAAAAAATGCTGCAAATTGCTCAACAATTCAAGCATCACTCACCAGGGTTGCAGATTAATGCCATGCCGTCTAGTTTGTTTAAATGAGTATTTTAACTCAAGCAGAGGATAAACCCTCTCATTCTCTCCTTCGTGTTCCCTCATTCATTTGCAAAATTAATAGAGAGCAACATATAACAAATGCAAGAACAACAGTAAATTAACATAGAGCAAATACATAGCAAATGCAACAACATCACCAAATTAACAGAGATCAAAGTATAGCAAATGCAGCAAATTAACATAGAGCAAAGGATCATTACTTAATTCTATCAAATTATAGCAACTTAGTATCATCTATTAACCCAACAATACTATCTTGTGAAACACATCATTGCATACTGATGTAACCAAAGTAAAAAATGCAACAAATTGAACAAAATGAGAATCAAACACTTCCCTCGAGTATCATACTATCAAATGGCAGAACTCAAATATGAGCCTCATACGATTTGGGGAAATTTGGGTAGTTGGCAAAATAGTGGGTTTCAGATATAAGGTTTGGGAGAAAGTGGAGATGGGATCATGTTTCGGAGCGACGCGAAGTGAGAGGGATGTCGGTGGTTGAGGTCGGAGATGAGCGGCTAGGGTTGCGATTTGGGGGGAAATCCAAGAGCCGGAGAAAGGAGAGTTTAAGGGGAGGAGCATCGGGGGGGGGGGGGGGGTCGGGGATAATGGTTTGGTCGATTTCGATTGGGGGAAGATCACGTCGGAGAAGTAGCTAGGGTTTTTTTCTCTTTTTCGATTTGGGGATTGGAGCGGGATAAGAGGAGACAAAAAATGAAGGAGAGAGGGAGATGAGAAGGTGTATGTCTAATGGGGGTGAAATGACTATTTTACCCCCATCACATTAAGAGAAAGAGCGGGAGAAGGGGAGCCACAGCCATCAGATCTTCATCAAGATCACGATGAAGATCAGACGGCTACGGGATCGTGTGCACAAGAGGGGTGCGCAACTGAAGACGTCTCTCTCTCTCTCCCTATATATATATATATATATATATATATATATATATATATATATATATATATATATATATATAAGGGAGTGATCATGTGAGAGCTAGTTCTCACGATAAGCTTCGTGAGAACTTTTTACATAGCCATCACATGGATGATCCGAACCGTTCACATTATTTAGAATGACAAAATTAGTCCAAATATGCAAAATCAAGTTATTTGGAGTTCATTTGTCCATCCATCATGTCATTATAAAAAATAACGATCTTCAGCCATACAATTTGTAACACAAATGCATGGACAAATAAATCTCAAATGACCTAATTTCTCATTCGTAGCTAATTTAGATGTGTAGATCAAAATGAACGGTTACGATTTTTCAATTTATGTCTCAAAAAAAAGTTCACACGCGGTTCTCACCGAAGGAGTTCTCACTTGATCATATATATATATATATAGGGAAAAAGGGGTATGAGCAACTTGCTCATTTAGTAAATAAGCAATTGATGATGTGGCATACATGTGATTGGAAAAGCCTTAAAATGGTTAGTTGTCCAATGTATCACATGCATGCCACATAATCAATTGCTCATTTACTAAATGAGCAAGTTGCTCATATCCCTTTTACCCATATATATATATATATATATATATATATATATATATATATATATATATATATACATAATTTGTAGACATTCATTCAACCATCTAATCTCAACAATTCAATTTTAAGTGGGAGTTATATTAACTGTTCAGTTACTCAATTGTTGTTAGTTACCATAATATCCTAAAAGTTCAAATTTATTTACGACATAATTATTTACATAAATGTCACTCATATAAAATAAAAGTTTGTGTCACTAGGGTTACTTTGTAAAGAGTATCTTATTATTTACTATATTAAAAAAAAATTAGAACATGCATTGCACGTGCAGTTACTAGTGTGTGTGTGTGTGTGTGTGTGTGTGTGTATATATATATATATATAGGGCCACAAGCACGTTTATGTAGAGTGTAATTTAGCTTCAGGTAAATTTTACAAAACCACCCCAAGTTTAGGGCATTGGTTTGACAGTTAATCCACCTCTTTTATTTTCATCATCAATGAGAACCCCTTAATTACAAAAATTGTCACGAAACCACCATCTCACAGTTAATTGGTCATGTGTGAAGGGTTAAGCATTTTTTTAAGGTCTAAACTGCTATTGATTTAGATTATAACTAAATCAGCAACATAATTGATGGTTATAGTAAATCAAGAACAATTTAGACATAAAAAATAAAGTAATGCTTCATTCAATACTAATTTTACTATATTTCTCTTCACTATTTTAGGTGGCACACTCCCATCGGAGAGTTTCCCCGCCTACTCTTTCTTCCGCCACCTATTGAACTGCGTCACCTAAGGTAGGAAAGAGAAATGTAGTGAAATTGGTAGTGGATGTAGCATTACTCAAAAAAATATTGCCGGTGTTGTCTTTTCTCCTTTTTTCCATTTGTTACAGCGGGTTCCACAACCAAATGAATGAAGGATTAGGAGGGGTTAAGACACGGGTGGTTCTAATTTTCACCTAAAAAATAACGGTGTTATTATAGCATATTTTAGAGATGTTTTTGTGAAAAAATTGAGAGGGTGTCTTATTGATGACGAAAATAAAAGAGATGAATTAGCTGTCAAACCTTATAAACTGGGGTGATTTTGTGAAATTTACCCTTAGCTCACACTGGTGCACAGGGATGTGATTGTAAAGTCTTCACATACTAATGGTGGAAGAGTAATGCAGTGCACTATTATAATAATATACAAACTTGATATGGGTCAGATGACGTGACCTTCCATGGGCCACAGGTGTAACGCCCCGAATCCCAAATACACTGAATTCGAGATGTTCTACAGGATCTTTTCACTTTCTTTAGTACAATTTTACAGGGAAATTAAAACTTTTCATCATACATCAGAGATTACATCAAATTACATCTTTCTTTTGCACAGCGGAAGTAAAATACAACAATTGAATACAAGTACAACAGCTTGATATAATCTTTAAGCATCCAATCCTCTTTAATCTTTGATATAACATTTACCTGCATATCAGACTGTGGGTACGTCAGTTTATTCAACCGACGAACATTATACACGGCCATCCTCTCTATGCCGGAAATAGTATAACTTAACTTTTCATATTTAGCAAACACAAACTTGTCACATTCAAACTAAAGGGACTACCCTATTGATGTCGTGTTGTGATTGTGCACTTAATCCTTAATGCATTTATTAATGTTACATGACACTAATGCGCACTTGTTCGGATTCTATGCATCCCATACTACATAGGTCCGAGGGCAAGCCCTTATTCATTCTTCATCTTTATAGGGTTCAATCTCCCGTTATGTCTTAGTCTACTACTGTAACTACGGTAGTGTCTTAGATGTCCTATGATTTATGAGCCCATGTCCAGGCAGCCTGGAGGGGAATCCCACGCACTGTCACGACGCATCGAGCAGGCAACCTATGGACAATTCAGCCTCCGCCATGGAACAATGGCACCACCCATAGCCACTCGAACATCCCACGAGCGTCGCCACCGGGACGATAATTCTGGAGTAGCGCCCACGCCATGTCTTGACGCATCAAGTAGGCAGCCTGTGGATCGCTCTCACACCGCTATCCGATGGCCCCCATACCCATGTTTTTCTTCTACTTTCATCACGTCTTCACTATGTACTAATCCTTAGTTTTATTAAAAATCATGAACAAAATAATCTCTAGAGTTCGCCTCTCCATCAACCGGACTTATTCATTTGTTTCATCATGACCAACCTTGGTCTAATTTCATCTCAACTCATTTTCTTTTTCAATGCCGGGGAGACTTAGCTACTCTAGTTCGAATTTCATTTCACAATCTTCAACTTGAGTACTTACAACTCATAAGATTCATATTCATAGCCAAACAAATGTCTTTTTCTTTCATCAACATGATTTCTAATTCCATAATCATACATGAACCCATGCACTTCATAATTTCACATTGAAATTCATATTACTAATAAACATTCATACTTCATATTTTGCACAATATTCTCAAGTGAGAATTAATAATATCATGTCACACAACAAGGTTCTTTTTGCCAATTACTTTCTAATAAATCCATTTCAATTTATCTTTATAAACTATAATTTTCATAAGTGTATATCTTAGAACCATAGCTCTAATTGTGCCTTTTGTTCACAAACCATATTGTATTTCCTTCAAATAATACCCAACTCAGTCTTATAAAATTCCTTGCATTTTTATGAGAATTACCATATTTTTTTCACATTTTTTGGACATCACAAACTCACAAAAAAAATATTTTTTATAAGTGCCAAAGGGAGGAATCGAACCCAGGCACAACGGATAGAGAGCCAAGAGCACCCGCCGCATGGCCGAACTGTGCTAGCGATATGAAGGGGGCTAATTTGGTACATATGCTTTCGGTCGAAGGTTATATATATTTTCCAAATGGTGTGAAAAAATATTGTCAACACAGGGGTTCAAACCGTTCGCTCCAGAGAAGCAAACCGCAGTCAGTGACCGCCTGAGCTAGTAGCTCGGGTTGTCACAATACCCAAATAAAACCCATATATTTCATATTCGCACTGTTTAAGAGAACAACTCGATGTTCAAATTAACTAGTTTCATATTGCCTTTATAAAAACTACTGAAAAATTCCAGATTAAATCATCTTCACCTGATCTTCATAACAGCAAGTATAAAATAATTTTTTTGTACTAAAAACATAATTTTTTCCACACAATTTAATAAATTGCTCATTTAGACTACCATATCTTTTATTTTCGACATTGAATAATCAATTAGTCTTCTAATTCCTTTTTATTCACAAATTTCTTATGATAATTCACTGTTATTAATTTTTATTCACAACACATACATTTTTGGATTTATCCCTACCCATATCAACATGAATGTCTATTTAGCACATGAATAGATAAAACTCAAAACTACTAATTTTTGAGTGGTTCTTCTTTAATGACAACAAAATAATTTCATTAGTTCATCTACGTCACAAAGTATACTATTACTCATTAATTAGCATAATTGCAACTCAATCATTCAAGAAAAATCATTCTTTTCAAATTAAAGTGTGTCATTTTCTTAATCAATTTCATGCTTCAACCATACAATTTACAAGCGTTCTAATTAGAAATTTTCATGCATCATGCTAGCAACATTCCACCATCATTCATTCAAATTAATAATCATGGAGAATTCTACATACAATTTAATTTCATGCTAGAATTTCACACACAAGTTAATCACATCATTTCAATCAATTCATACACTAACTTTTCAATTTAAGTGTGTTCTTATTAGTATTTTTCATGCATAGTGTTGATAATTAAAACTAGCATAGATTCCTACATTAGAAATATGAAAGTTTTACCCACCTTGTATGGAGAGAAAACACAAAAAGTAACCAAGTCCTTGTAGATGAAAGCACCTCCTCCTAGACAAAGCGCGCACAAGCTTCACACCAAGCCTCCTAGCACAACCGAATGCTTCCTAGTAGTAGCCGGCCTCTCCTTCTCCAAGCAATCCCACACAACTCTCTATTTTTTATAACTCACACTATTACTACAATAATACTATAGCTTGGAAATATAATTTGCATATGAAAATTAGCCATGAGAGGGGGGGTATTTATACTAAAAGATAAGTGAAATGGAGGGCTAAGATTGCTTTGGTGGTTGTAGAATGAAGGGTCTAGATTAAGGTAGAAGTTATGAAAACTACCCACATCCATGAAACTACCTCCATGATCACCATGACAAAAATCAAATCTCCCTCCAAAAAGAATGAATCCTGGCCTAGAAAGAGAGTGTGCATTGCACGTGTACGTGTAGTGCACGTGCATGCAACTAGGCCAAATTTGTACCTTTTAGTTTTGTACAAAAATAAAATAATGATAATTTAGTCTTCTACATGACAAGTTTTAATTAAAAAATAGATTTATTCATGGGCTTTGTTTTTGGGCCAAAATAGTTTATCAAAATAAATAAAATAGAAATACATTTGGGCTTCAAGAAAAAGGCCTTTTTAATTAAATCAAAATAAGGCTTTAAAGAAAGGCTTTTTGTACAAAATAATTGGAGAACAAATATATATATATATTTATACACATCATAATAAAAATAATTCAACCCAAAATATTGCACGTGCACACTACGTGCAAAATAAATAATTTTTCATTAATTGAAAAATCAGGGTATTACAACAGGTTCCCCTCAAAAGCCATTCACCCCCGATCATCAGATCTGTCAGGTCAGCCCTAAGCCTCCTGGGCTTCCGTCACATCAGGCCCACGGGCAACCGGGTCCAGACCCAGCCCCAAACGGGTCCAGACCTGGTTGGCACTGTCTATAAATACCAGGCCCTCTACCCCTTCATGAGGTAATCAATCTTTTCCCTCTAAAAAATGCTAGCTACTGTTACTGCTCAGTGACTAACTAGAGCGTTGGAGGGCCTGCCACCGGAATCAACCCTGGTGTTCCTAGGCCAAGTGCAGGTACACGAGACATCCGGATCTGAGCTTCCAGATCCGAGCCGAGCCTCCAGATCTGAGCCGAACATCCAACCTCCACCTCACTCCCACCTACTCCCGAGTCATTCCCTCAGCTGAGGGTCGGGCGTACCATCCAGTACCGAGGCTTCCACTAAATTACAAATCTAGAGAACTCACACCTGGTGCAGCCACCCCACAAAAACAAACCGCATCAGGTTGGCGTCGTCTGCAGAAACAAGGTACGGACGTCAGTCCGAACCCAGCCACCAACGACATCCCGCCAATCCGAGCTCACATGGCACCCAAGCCCAGGAGAGCTGTCACCTCCGTGCATCGTCTGGACGTTCCTTCTCAGGATGCCCCTGTTGACACTCTGGATCTAATAACCCGAGGATCAACGGCGGACCCGGGCTAGGCGCTTCTCGCTTGGTTGAACCCGACCTCCGTCGGCAGATCCAGAACCAACAAGCCAGCCGAACGAGGAAAAGGACCGCTTCCAACTCTGTCCCGAACCATCCCAGGCACCCCTCTCGAGGGCAGGAGTCAGAGCTCAGTCGAGTCGAATGAAGGCCGCCACCTCAACGAGACCTGGCCAGACAAGCTCCAGTTAACCGCCGCGAGTTCCAAGACTTCCGGAATGAGATCCTGCAGGCTGTATTAGGGATCCCTGTGAATGAGACACCCCTCCAGTCTCATACTCTGTCGGACACCGAAGCCAACGAGTCTCGTGGTCTAACCCGCCTGCCGGAGCAAGACGAGGATGTCCTACGACGCCTATAGGAGATGGAGAACCGCCTCGACCACTTCGGCGAAGGCCGCTCGAGGACCACTCCGGCTCATAGGCCGACTCGATCTCCTTTCTCCACCACAATCCTTCAAGCGGAAATACCCCGAAATTTCTGCACTCCTCAATTCGAGACTTATGACGGCGAGGGTAATCCTACTGATCACATGGAGGGCTTCAAGACCATCATGATGATTCACAGCACATCGGATCCCCTTCTGTGTCATGCCTTCCTTGCCACCCTCTGGGGTCCGGCTCGGGAATGGTTCTCTAAGCTCGCCCCCGGCTCCATTAACTCCTTCGACCAGCTGGAGGGCAACTTTCTCGCCCACTTCGTAACTAGCAGAAAAGCCGAGAAGACAAGCGCGTCCCTGCTGGGCCTCCGATAGAAGGAAGGGGAGTCACTCCGGCTGTTTGTCCGAAGGTTCACCACAGAGGCCAGGTCAGTCTCCTCCCTCGGCGCTGGGGTCACATCAGCAGCGTTCCGGCACAACGTCCAGTACAGCCAGCTGAAGGCATCACTAGCAAAGAAGCCTCCCCTCGATTTCCCTGACCTTCTCAATCGGGTCAAAAAGTACATCCGAGTCGAGGAGTCCTGAATCCAGAGGACCCTAAAGATGTTCCCGAAAAGGGGAAGCGCAAGGCTGACGAGGCAGAGCCATCAAAGAAGGTCCCAAAAGACGGGACCATCACGAAGAGGATCCCTTCGGTCCCACGCTTCGAGAGGTACACTCCACTGACGCAGAATGTGTCGGCTATCCTCTTAGCAATTGAAGACAGGGACCTCGTCCAGTTCTCCCCTCGACCGATCAACAACAAGAAAAGGGATCAGCAGTTCTACTGCCGCTTCCACCGGGATAACGAGCACGTCACCGACTACTGCAGCGCCCTGAAGGACGAAATCGAGGCCCTCATCCAACAAGGGTTCCTCCGGGAATTTAAAAGGGAAGACACCCGGGACCAAAGGGACACGAGGAACTTAGGCCTTCCCCTCCTTCTCGCACACCCAAACCACGTCCCGAGCGGAACCCCGAGCCTGAAGAGACTGGGGGTCAAGCCATCCTACATTGCGTCCATGGGGGCCCATGGGAGGGGAATCCAGCACTTTCCGCAAGGCATTTGTCAGAGAGGTAAACGCCGTTCGAGGTCTCCCTTCCCCCCAGGTCCAGCTCCTCCCTGTCTCTTTCTCAGGGGAGGACCTGGAGGGGGTCCAGCTCCCGCACTGCGATGCGCTCGTCATCAACCTTAGCATGGCAAATTACGAGGCCCGTCGGATCCTTGTGGATAATGGAAGCTCGGTGAATATCCTCTTTCTGGATGAATTTAAGAACCTCAAGCTCTCCCGGGATAAGCTGAAGCCAGCTGGGTACACCCTGCACAGGTTCTCCGGTGTCTCGGTACCAACAGAGGGGATCGTGACCTTAGACGTCACCGCCGGTAAGATCCCTCACAGATGGACCGAGTCGATGGACTTCATGGTTGTAAGCATCAAGGCAGCTTACAACGCCATCCTCGGCCGATTGGGACTCTGCTCCCTTCAGGCTGTTCCCTCGGCCTACCACCAAAAGCTGAAATTCCCTACTAAGTCAGGTGTCAGAGTCGTCCAAGGGAACGAAGAAGCCACCGTGCTATATGATGGCGGTCGGGGGCAGTGTGTTTCCCCTAGATGCCGTCGAGCTGCAGCCCGAAAGAAGCCATCCCAAGCCCGAGCCGATGGATGAGTTGGAGGAAGTCTCGTTCGAGACAGGGGACATGTCGAAGTGGTTCCGCGTGAGCTGCTCCCTCGCTCCCAACCTCATGTCCGATCTGATCGATTGCATTCGCCGCAATGTCAACCTCTTCTCCTGGAAGCCCTCCGATATGTTCGGGATCTTTGAAGACCTGATCATGCACAAACTCAGCGTGATCCCTGGCTCGAAGGCGATCGTCCAGAAGCGATGAAAGTTTGCCCCGGAGAGGCAACAGGCAGTAAAAGCAGAGGTTGACAAACTTTTGTCCGCCAGGTTCATACAGGAGGTCAGCTCCCTGAGTGGCTGGCGAATGTCGTAATGGTTAGGAAGGTGAGCGAGAGCTGGAGGATCTGCATAGACTTTACTGACCTCAACAAGGCGTGCCCAAAAGATCCGTTCCCTTTCCCTAGCATCGACGCTCTGATCGTCGCGACATCGAGGCACGAGCTTCTTTCTTTCATGGATGCCTTCTCAGGCTACAACCAGATCCGGATGTTTCCCCCCGACATAGCCAAACGTCCTTCGTCACTGACCAAGGTCTTTATTGCTACCGGATTATGCCCTTCGGACTGAAGAATGCCGGTGCCACTTATCAGAGGCTCGTCAACCGAGTCTTCAAGGAACAGATCGGTTGCAACATGGAGGTGTACGTCGACGACATACTCGTTAAGAGCCAGCAAGGACAGGACCACGTCACCAACCTTGAAGAAGCCTTTGGGGTCCTTCGGACCCACAATATGATACTCAATCCGGCGAAGTGTGTGTTCGGCGTCTCCTTAGGGAAATTCCTCAGGTTCACGTCAGCCAGCACGGCATCGAGGCGAACCCCGAGAAGATCCAGGCCATAATAGACATGGGCCCTCCTAGAAACATCAAATAAGGCAAGGGGCTCACGGGAAGACTAGCAGCCATCGGCCATTTCCTCTCCAAGTCCGGAGAGAAGTCCCTCCCGTTCTTCAAAGCTTTGCGTGAAACTGGAGGCTTCGAGTGGGGTACTCAGCAGCAAGAGGCATTCGCCTAATTGAAAGAGTACCTCGCCAACCCTCCTCTCCTCAGTAAGCCCGAACCAGGCGAGTCCCTCTGGCTTTATCTTTCGGCTTCAGAAAATGTGCTCAGTGCTGTTCTCATTCAAGAAGAAGATGGAGTCCAAAAGGCGCTATACTACGTAAGCAAGGTTCTGCTCGCCGCCGAGACCAGATACTCAAAAATAGAAAAGGTGGCGTACGCCCTGGTCATGGCCACGCGGAAGCTCCGTCTCTACTTCCAGGCACATTCAATTCAGGTACTCACGGACCAGCCTCTGAAGACCGTACTCTACAAGCCGAAGAGCTTCGGATGACTGGTCAAATGGTCGATCAAGCTCAGTCAATACGACATCGGCTATCAGCCAAGAATGGCCATCAAGGGGCAGGCACTCGCCGAGTTCATCACGGAATGCACCATCTCTGAGCAACCCGAAAGTGGGGAGGCCGACCAGACGTGGGAAGTTTATGTCAACGGCTCTTCCTGCAAAGCGGGGAGTGGTGCAGGCATCATTCTGCGAGGACCCGACAACTTCCTTATCCAATATTGCCTCTGCCTCAACTTTCCAGCCTCCAACAACGAGGCCGAAAATGAAGCCATGATTGTCGGGCTCACCCTGGTACATCAGGCAGGCGCTAGACAGATCAGGGCCTTCAGCGACTCTCAGCTCCTGATCAATCAGATTACCGGAGAGTACGAGGCCCGTGACGATCGGATGATCCGGTACTTGGCCGTGGTCTAACGGCTCTTGGCGTCCTTCGACGAATCTACAATCTTAAGAATCCCCAGAGAGCAGAACGCCCAGGCTGACACTCTGTCAAAGTTAGCCTCCTCGTCCTTCGAAAGTCTCGACCGCACCGTCCTGATCGAAGTACTCCTAAAGCCAAGCATCGACTATCCCGAGACCCTCTGTATAGAAGATGGAGCTCAGCCTGATGATTGGACCACTCCCATCAGAAAGTTTATAATCGAAGAAGAGCTCCCCGAAGATCGAGCAGAGGCAAGGCAGATTAGGGTTCGATCAGAGAGGTTCGCCATGATCGGCGAGATCCTCTTCAAACGGTCGTATACCACGATGGACGGAAGGCCCTACCTCCGCTGTTTAAACCCCGACGAAGCAAGGTACGCCCTCAAAGAGCTTCATGAAGGAATTGGTGGATGCCATATGGGAAGCCGATCACTTGCACGAAAGGCTCTGAATCACGGGTACTACTGGGCCACGATGTTGCAAGATGCTCTGGCCCTAGTCAAAAAGTGCGGCCCTTGTCAAAGGTTCTCCTCGGTGAGAAGAGCTCAGCAAGCAAACCTCCGCTCCCTGGCCAGTCCGACCCCCTTTGCTATGTGGGGGATGGATCTGGTAGGCCCATTTCCGAAGGTGATGGGCCAAAGGAAGTTCCTGATAGTAGAAATCGACTACTTCACGAAGTGGATCGAAGCTGAGCCCCTAATCACAATCACCGAACAGCAGACCCAACAATTTTTCTAGAAACACATCGTCTACGATTCGAGATTCCACGCATACTCATCACAGATAATGGGACTCAATTCGCGGGTAAGAATTTTCGAAAGTTCTGCGAGGATCTCGGGATTCAGTAGCGCTTCTCCTCGGTATGCCACCTGCAGTCAAACGGTCAGGCCAAGAATGCAAACTGCCAAATCTTTGACGGTATCAAAAAACTACTTGGTAACTCTTCCAAGGAGTTATGGGTCGACAAGTTGCCAAGCGTTCTCTGGGCCCACCGAACGACGAAAAGAATCCTAACGGGAGAGTCTCCATTCAATCTGACGTACGGCACAGAGGCCGTAATTCCCCTGGAGATCGGGCTTCCTTCGCCCCGGATCATGCCCTTAGACGAAGCAAGCAACTCGGCACAGCTACGCGCCGACCTGGATCTCATTGACGAGGTTAGGGAGAAGTCTGCCATTAGAAAAAACACATACCAGCAGAGGATCGAAAGGTTCTACAACAAAAAAGTGCATCCCACCGACATCAAGCTAGGGGACCTCGTCCTCCGAAAGCTGGCGGTGTCTAACCCCGGCCAAAAGAGGAAGCTGGCCCCGAACTGGGAAGGCCCGTACAAAATTTCTGAAGTTGTATGCCCGGGCACATATCGCCTCACCGACCCGGAGGGCAAGGCTGTCAAGAGGCCCTGGAATGCAGAGCACTTCATCAAATTCCTCGAAGGGAAGGATTAGCCTCTACAGATATCCCCGTGTCAATTATAAAAATGTAATCGGCACGACGTGCCATATTTTGTAAAGTCAAAGTATGTTGTAATTATGCCAGCTTTCTTAAAACAAGCTTCGAATTCGTATCAAGCTTCCTTAAAAACAAGTCGTGGGCTCGGCCTTCGGAAGGAGCTGCGAGCCCCAAAAATCTCCTCAATACAGTTTGAGGCTCGGCCTTCGGAAGGAACCGCGAGCCAGAAAAATTTCCTCAATTCAACTTGAGGTTCGGCTCTCGGATGGCACCGCGAGCCAGAAAAATCTTCTCTTGGTATGGCCGCTCAGCATCGACCTCGAGCAGGTTCTCGATTTTTTAAGCCACGCTACCTATACGCTCGGCGATGACCATCAGCTACACTCATGCTAATCTATCCGAGAACGAGGTATGGGGGCTCGGCATCGACCTCGAGCAAGACCTTGGCTTTTTCAAGCTAGGCGACCTTTACGCTCGGCGATGTTCTCCGGCTACACTCATAACGACTTCCCTAGGTATGGGAGCTCGGCATCGACCTCGAGCAAGGCCTTGGCTTTTTCAAGACATGCGACCTTTACGCTCGGCGATGATTTCCGGCTACACTCATACTATCTACCCGAGAATAAGGTATGGGGGCTCGGCATCGACCTCGAGCAAGGCCTTGGCTTTTTCAAACCAGGCGACCTTTACGCTCAGCGATGTTCTCCGGCTACACTCATAACGGCTTCTCTAGGTATGGGAGCTCGGCATCGACCTTGAGCAAGGCCTTGGCTTTTTCAAGCCACGCAACCTTTACGCTCGGCGATGATTTCCGGCTACACTCATATTATCTATCCGAGAACGAGGTATGGGGGCTCCGCATTGACCTCAAGCAAGGCTTTGGATTTTTCAAGCCAGGCGACCTTTACGCTCGGCGATGTTCTCCGGCTACACTCATAACGGCTTCTATAGGTATGGGAGCTCGGCATCGACCTCGAGCAAGGCCTTGGCTTTTTCAAGCCACGCAACCTTTACGCTCGGCGATGATTTCTGGCTACACTCATACTATCTATCCGAGAACGAGGTATGGGGGCTCCGCATTGACCTCAAGCAAGGCTTTGGATTTTTCAAGCCAGGCGACCTTTACGCTCAGCGATGTTCTCCGGCTACACTCATAATGGCTTCTCTAGGTATGGGAGCTCGGCATCGACCTCGAGCAAGGCCTTGGCTTTTTCAAGCCACGCGATCTTTATGCTCGGCAATGATTTCCGGTTACACTCATACTATCTACCCGAGAACGAGGTATGGGGCTCGGAATCGACTTCAAGCAAGGCCTTGGCTTTTTCAAATCATACGACCTTTACGCTCGGCAATGTTCTCCGGCTACACTCATAACGGCTTCTTTAGGTATGAGAGCTCGGCATCGACCTCGAGCAAGGCCTTGACTTTTTCAATCCATGCGACCTTTACGCTCAGCGATGATTTTCAGCTACACTCATACTATCTACCCGAGAATGAGGTATGGGGGTTTGGCATCGACCTCGAGCAAGACTTTGGTTTTTTCAAGTCACGTGACCTCTATGCTCGGTGATATTCTCCGGCTACACCCATAATGGCTTCTCTAGGTATGGGGGCTCGGCATCGACCTCGAGCAAGGCCTTAGCGTTCTTCAAAGCCAGAAACCGTTACGCTCGGCAATGATCTCCGGCTACACCCATATCCACTTCTCTTCGTATAGGGGCTCGGCATCGACCTCGAGCAAGGCCTCAGCTTTTTCAAGCCTGACGACCTAAGCGCTCGGCGATGAACCTCAGCTACACTCATACCGCACCAGGTACAAAATTTTCGTTTTAGATTTAGGGCGTTTGCCTTCGGCAAACGCTCTGAGTCCCGAACCCCGGGTCGCCCACCTCTCACCCACTGACAACTCGGGGTTAGCGGCCTCGGAGCCGAAACCTCAAGTTGTCAGTGGGTGCCAGGAGAGCCACCGGTTCAAGACTCTCGCCCAATAATGCCCCGAGCCCCTGGCCATTGGTTGGCCCACCTCTCACCATCGAACAACTCGGTGTTTACAGCCATCAGGGCTAAAACCCCGAATTGTTCGAGGATGGCAGGAGAGCCACCGACCCGGGACCATATGCCAAAAAAATTGTACTTTGGGGAGCGCCCGCCTTCGACAAGCACCCCGGATCTCTCACTTGGTGTAATACCCTAAATTTTCATCTTAATAAGAAATATTGATTTTTCACGTGTTGTGCACGTGCAAAATTTCGTTTGCATATTTATTTTTATAAAATTTTCTTTTATAACATGGACAATTATTTCTTTCTTTCTCTTTATCTTTCTCTTATAAAGTCTAAACTAGTTTTCTTATTTTAAGCCCACTCTAATAATTAAATATTTTTATTAATTAGCCTATAAGCCTAAAGCCCACTATTTTGAGACCCACAAACTTAATTAATTCTTTAAATTGTCACAACTTATCATGTAGACACAATTGGTGAACAGTTGATTAATTAAATTTGTACAAACTTTAAATAGGGGGGGTACTAGAAGGGGCACGTGCATGCATGTGTGTGTGCTTTGCACACCCTAAGAGGCCAGGTATGGCTAAGAGAAGAGTGGGAGAGTGGGTTTGTGTGCATGGGTAGTTATTTGCTTATGGGTGGTTGCTACAACTTCCCATCTTATCCTAGCCATTCACCTACAACCATCTAGTGAAATCTTAGCCCTCCAATCTATTCTAAAACTAGTATAAATACCCCATACCTTCATGTATACAACACTAAGAAAAAAAAAATTGAAAGGAAGAAACTATATAGGAGAGTAATATATTAGGAGGTGAAAGATTGAGTATGCATTTGTGTGTGTGTCCCAACCAAAAGGAGGCTGGCCCATCATCAAGCTCTAGGGGAAGCTCGAGTTGCACCAAGGAACAAGAAGGGGAGCATTTTGCAATACAATCTAGGAGGAGAATGCTACTTTCTTGCATTCTAGGAGACTCTGGGAGCTTTTCATTTCGTGTTTCTCCAAAGAGGTGGGTGTTTCTCATACTTCTAGAACTAGATACCATGCTAGGGATGATTTAATGAAATTATTATGAATCAATTAGTTGAAAATTGGAACCATGCTTGTTTAATTAAAAGTGGAGTGGTAATTTAGAGAATGTTTGATGGATTGATTGCTAATGAATAAATGGTGAATTAATGTGCTAGAAATCACCATATTGTTGTGCTACATGAATATTATGGTAAAATTTGTACTTACAAATAGTTGATTAAATACATCATGTGTAGTTAATAGTCTAAAATAGAATTTCGTTATTGTAGAAAGATGAGATTTTTGTGTTCTAAAAATGTAATAGGATGTTAATAAGAAAAAGAACAAAAGAACATAGTAGTTTGTGGATCTAATTCTAAATTATGAAGAAATGTGTTATTGTTCTCAATGTCGAAAATATGGACATAGAACATAAAAGGGGTGTTTGGATTTACTTTTAAAGATAAATTCTAAAGTGTGACAAATTTGTACCAAAAAATTTGCAAAATTTTCTTTGATAATAATTGTACCAATAGAATTCTCTTACCATAAAAAACCTATTAAAAAATACTATTCTTCAGCAAAAAGTGGATGCAAATGGAGAGAGGGGTGAGGAGAGAGAATGCTTTCTTCCCTAGGGAACTGAGCAAATCATATGCTGAGGTCCTTCGCCTACCCCCACCCACACGTCATCATGGCAATCTTCAGATGCCTTTTCGCAATCCGTGCCTCCCCACAGTCACCTCGAAAACTCCACTCCATCACGTCACCTCCCCACCCATTATTACCCAGCCTTTAACCCTAGACCAGTCTTCCAACCCAAACCAAAACCTCCTATCCACTCCCAAAAAAACCCACCTCTGCGAAATCGCCACACCAAGAAGATGTAGAGGCGCTATTACAAATGCGGCGGAGGCGGCCATAGCACACCGGAGTGCCGCATTCTCGGCTTCCATTGCTTCAACTGCAAAAAGTTTGGCCACAAGGTGCACGACCGCCCAATCCACAACAGAGTCGCGAGCTTGGAGATTGATCTTCCTCACAACAACGCCATCGCGCAGGCCCTGCTGGTCCTTCATGCAAGTGCGTTCCTTCACCTCATCAATCCCCGGCGTATTCCCTTGACCAAGGATCTCGAGAGTGCATTCAACTTTGCTTGGGGAAGGAGTGGTCGATGGTGGACCCTTCAAAGGGTCTGCGACGGGGTTTACCATGTCCAGTTCCCCACGGCAACTGAGGCGAAAAGCGCCATTGCGGATGGTGTCTTCAGCTTCTCAGGCTTCACTACAACCTTCTCCCCATGGTCCATGGATTATGGGGGCAAACTCCGACCAAAGCCCTCCTTCATCTGGATAAACCTCCCACTTCTCCCCTTCCACTACTGGAATAAAGAATCTCTTGAAAAGCTTATTTCTCCCTTTGGTAAACTGATCACCCTTAGCCAGGAGATGCTGGATGTGAAAGCAAGAGATCAGGCCCTGGTCCTCATAGAAGTAGCTAACATAACGCTGATCCCCAAAGTCATATCCATTCGCTACATTGCACCATGGAGCCTGGAGAAGCACATTCATAAGGTGCCGGTGCTGCTACTTGGCAATCCGATTATTGTTGAGGATGTCCAAACCGGTAAAGTTCAACTCTTTACTACGGTTCAATCGGCTGAAGACTCCGAAAATGCGAGCTTCTGGCGTCCCAAGGCGCCGAAAGGAACCATGGCCGGTGCAGTTGGTGGCCCCTCTGGCATGGCAAAAATCCCGGAGACAGTTGAGCAGAATCCCCTTGATTTGGGCGGGAAAGGTCTAACAACCACGAATTCTCCGCAGGAGGGTGGAAAATTCGAATTGTTTCCAAATATTCCGCATTTGATAGATTCCAACATGCATGCACAGATCCCTAAGAATCCGACCCCACAATCCGTGGAGGTCCCCCCCCGATTCCGCATCCCTCCAAGGAGGCACAACAGATTGTTCCTATCACCGAATCTGCGGAAAGCAATAATAAAGAATCCACAAATTACCCCACCAAATCACCCGACAATCAAGCAAACTCAACTGATGAAGGTTCCAATGAAGAAGTGAGGGAAATGTTCTGGAAGGGGAGACTAGTCACCTTGCCACTTTCACTGTTCACCAAGATCAAACTAGTAGTCGAAGGCGCACTCAGAGAGTCAGTGCATGAGGAGTTGAGCAAATTCAACGCAGCTGAGCAAGGAATTTTTAATGCAGGTACTATCAATCTTGGCACGAACAGCTTCCGCACTCGTTCCATTACTAGAAAGCCAATGAGGAAAGCTTCCAGTTCCTCTATGCCAGTCCCACCGGGCTTCTCTGAAGGCCCATCGAAGAGGCAGAAGCGATCAAGATCAGCTTCCAAGATCAAGAGTACAAGGCCGTTTATGAAGCATCTCTCGACTACAATTAAGAAGAAAACTTCAGGTATCGCATCTTCAGCTGCTTCTGTCACAAATGCACATCTTAATCCATTTGATCTCCTCTCAAATGCAGATATTTTAGAAGTAGCTGAATCAATTGGAGTAGAGGCTAAGGGGCCACACTCGGTGCACGTCCTTAAGAGCAATCAGAAGGCCCTTATTGATCACACTGATCAACTAGGACACTCTGTCTAGCCGCATTAGCTCTTGGAGCTTGAAGATTGTTTCTGGCTGTGTTTTTTTTGTGTTTTGGTGCTTTTTGATGCATTTTTTTCCTCATGAAGATTACAAGTTGGAATGTGAGAGGGTTGGGCAACCCTGATAAATGCTCGCTAATAAAGGAAGGCATCCGGAGTTGCTCCCCTTCAGTCATCTGCCTGCAAGAGACTAAATTGAGCAACCCGGGACCTCATAAACTCTCCTCAATTGGTGGAAATATCATTACTAACTGGATTCAGTTAGATTCCCTTAACAGCTGTGGTGGTATACTTCTCGGGTGGAATGACAATGTATTGGAATGCACTTACTCTGCCTGTGATTTCTTCTCTATTTCGGCATCCTTCAAGAGCCGCTGCTCTGATGTTTCATGGTCGGTTACAACTGTATATGCCCCCTTCGAGCTTGATGACAGAGATCTATGCTTCCATGAGATCAAATAGAGACGTAGTCTCCTTAAAGATGCTTGGGTTCTCTGCGAGGACTTCAACGTCACTATCTCTGATGCGGAGAGGTCAAGGGGTAGAGGGTCCTCCAGAGACATGAGATGTTTCCGTGAATTCATTCAAGATCTTGCACTTATTGACCTCCCACTTTCAGGGAGGAAATTCACCTGGACAAATCTCCGAGCTTCCCCCTCGATGGCCAGACTGGACATGTTTCTTATCTCCACTGCATGGGACCTCTGCTTCCCAGCCTGCATTCAGTTTTCCTTACCAAGATACTCATCAGATCACTGCCCCATTGTTCTTGACACTCAGGTCATTCAACAGCAGATTCATTACTTCAAGTTTGAGAAAGCCTGGCTTACTCACCCCTCCTTTATCTCTGAAGTAAATGGATGGTGGCAGCATTTCTCTTGCAAGGGCAACCCAGTCGACATCTTCGCCTGCAAACTAGGCCTACTCAGAAGGCGCATCTGCAAATGGAAGACTGAAATCTTTGGCCATATCCCCACCAGCAAGAAGCAACTCCATGACCAACTCCTACAGCTTGAGATTGAAGCAGAACAACTATCTACCCCTCCTGACTCCCTCAGAACCACTCAACTTGAGCTTCAGAATCTAATCAAAGCTGAGTCTGTATACTGGAGACAGAGATCCAGAGTACAGTGGATCAAAGAAAGAGATGCAAACTCCAAATTCTTTCACGCACTCGCAAATGGCAGAAAACGGAGAAACTACATCCACAGCCTTACTCTTGATAACAACATCACAACCTCCCCCTCAACTATCAGAACGGCCTTCGAAAATCATTTCCAAGATATCTGCAGCACTGCTTCTAGCTCAGCTTTTCAAATTGACTGGCTATCCCTTTATCCCTCGAACGATATATGTTTGAATCATCTTGATGAACCCATCACTATGGAGGAGCTCCGGAAAGCAGTATTCGACATGAGCAGCAATAAAGCCCCCGGCCTCGATGAATTTTCAATGAGCTTTTATCACACCTTCTGGGACACCATCAAGGCTGACTTGCTTGGAATGATGCAATCAGTGCATAGGGGAGATGCGGACCTTAGGAGAATGAACTACTCAAACATCATTCTCATACCTAAGTGTGAGGGAGCCAGCTTGGTTACAGACTACCGACCTATTAGTCTGTTGAATTGCTCATTCAAGATCTTCACCAAGATCCTTGCCAACAGACTCAGTCCAATCTTGCACTCACTTTTATCGTCCTCTCAAAGTGCATTCCTTAAAGGCAAATCAACGGTCGACTGCTTCCTGGTGGTGCATGAGACAATAAATCTATGCAGTAGAAGAAGTTCCGACACACTCTTTTTCAAGATAGACTTTACTAAAGCCTTTGATACTGTAAACTGGGATTTTCTTCTACAACTTCTTAAGGCCAGAGGATTTGGACCATCTTGGTGTAGATGGATTGATATGATCCTCCGAACGGCGAAGTTTTCTGTTATCATCAATTGGGGGAGGGGCAGACAGATCAACTCCATGCGTGGTCTCAAGCAAGGTGACCCACTATCGCCGATGCTCTTCATCTTGGTGGTGGATGTGTTAGCTCAAATGCTCTATTGTGGTCGAAGGAATGGCACATTCTCGCAGCTACCTATCGGAGGCCAATTATCTAACCTCTCTGTCCTTCAGTTCGCAGATGACACCCTGATCTTCTGCAAAGGTGATGAGCAAGAGATTCTGAACCTCAAGATAACTCTGCAACTTTTTACAAATATCTCTGGGCTGGCTATAAACTTCAAGAAGTCTTCAATTGTATACTTTGGGAAGTCACAGGCTAAGCTACATGCCTTCTCCACTATCCTCGAATGCAAAGAGGACAGCCTACCTTTCACATATCTTGGAATGCCTCTCTCCAAAGTCAAATTGAGTAAGCGATATTAGCAACCACTCATTCTTATGATTGAGAGGAGACTCTCTGTGTGGAAGGGTAAAATGCTTTCTAGAGGAGGTAGGCTGATCCTCATCAATGCCGTTCTGAGTGCTTTCCCCGCCTACTTTGCATCCTTCTTCAGACTACCCCTATGGGTGATCAAATGCATCGACCAACTCCGTAGCAGATTCTTTTGGTGTGGGGCTGACACTGATGCACGAGGCATAGCTTGCACAAACTGGCGCACCATTTGTCAACCTAAGGACCAAGGAGGTCTAGGTGTACTTGATTTGCAAGTCTTTAACGAGGCACTTCTTATAAAGTGGTGGTGGAATCTACTATCCTCAGATTCTCTTGTGAGCCAAACACTTCACAGCCTATACTATAGAATATCTGCAAGTGGCTTTACTTGCCCGCCACTAGCATTGCAGTTTTGGAAAGGCACCTTCAACCTCAAAGATCAATTCCTCATTAATGTCTAATGGGAACTTGGAAACGACAACAATATTATGTTTTGGCAATCTCGATGGCCTAATGGCCATAGCATTACCACCCTTTTACCCTCCCTTGCTGCTGCTGTATGGAACCTTCAAGCTGAGGCCCTCTCACAAGGGTCTTGGATCAACAGTGTTTGGGAATGGCACCCACGACTCAACTGTGTTGCCACGCCACATATTCGTGGAGAGAAACATAAGCTCCTTCAAGTCTTAACGGATAAACAGCCCTCAAGCGCTGGTGACAACCCTACATGGAGCCTAACGGCAATGGGGGCATTCACAGTAAAGTCAGCCTATAACTTCTTCATCATATCTGGAATGCGATCTCCTTACTAAAAGGTGACATGGTCTTCACCGGCTCCCCTAAAGTGCAAGATCTTTATTTGGCAATTGAGTTGGGGACGACTCAATTTGAAGGACTTTCTACGATCAAAAGGCTGGTCGGGAGACACTGCATGCACAACTTGTGCGTGCCCTGTCGAAACCGTCTATCATATTTTCTTCACTTGCCCCATCGCATCTGAAATCTGGAAGTTCTTCACTTCGCTCTTCCACATACAGTCCATGCCCACCAACCTGCACGACTGCTTTACTTCATGGTGTTTTGGCACACGGACACACGGACACATTTGGCACCTACTTACTATCTCAATTTGCTGGAGCATTTGGCTAGCTAGAAATGACTGCGTATTTTCTGCTAAATCATCCACACCACATCGGATCATTTCTAATGCTATTTTCTAGTTTTGATCATGGCTAGATGGGATCGGTAGCGAGAAGAAGAAGAAAGCTATGGAGAGAGAAATGGAAGAAGCTAACGTGCAGGACATCCTCCTCCACAAGGCTCTCATCCACATTGGCCAGGCCGAGAGCGAGGAAGGGAGTTGCTCAGGCTAGTCTTCCCATGAGGATATCTTCTTTTTAGTTCATGATCAACTGCACTTTATATGGGTTTTTGTTTTTTGGGGCACGAGCAAGTCATCAGTCCGAATACTTCTTTTATCCTGTTTTTGGCGGTGTAGCATCTTGATCAAGGGTTCAGTGAACTAGCTTGATCAGTTTTTTGTATTATGACCCTGTATCTATCTTTCTATATTATATATATTTTGTGAGGTAGGGAGTTACCCTACCTTTTTCCCTAAAAAAAAAAGAATTCTCTTACCAGATTATAATGATGCTGATGGTGATGATTTGTTTGTTTTTTTTTTGAATAAAAGATGACCGTAGTCATCGTTTCATTAATGATAATTAAGAAACAAAGTAGTACAAAAAACAACTTAACCGATACACCTACTAATCAAAAGTACAACAAACAAAAGCGACAGACACCAAAGTAGACATGAAATAAAACAACGACACCCAAACAGCAGCAACATCGGCAGTAGACCGGCCAGGACGCCCTTAGCTTACTTGAGAGGACCCCCTCTCTATGCTCTCCTCTTTGGCTATTCTCTTTTGTTGGTCCTCATCCTCTTTGCCGCCTCCTCAGCTCCTGCCCAATCATGAATCAGAAGAAAGATTTTATGCATTGAGTTAGGGAATCTGTAAGAACTATTGCGGAAAATGAAATCATTTCGTTCTAGCCAAAGGTTCCACATTGATGCTGCCATTGCTATATCCCATGCCTTTTTATCCTCTAGTCTAATGTGAACTTCTCTAAGAGTCCCCCAAATGTCAGTGATTGAGTTAGGAACAAGATTACACCCAAAACCCCTACATACTACCTCCCAAGTTAGTCGAGCTTTAGGACATAGAAAGAGGATGTGGTTCACATCCTCTTCCGCAGTTAGACACATCCCACAAATAACATCGATCTGCATGTTTCTCTTCCTGAGATTTACTTTGGATAGAATCGCGTCTCTGTGAGCAAGCCAACAGAAAACTTTGACTTTGAAGGGCCCCCCATATAACGGATTGTTCTTTACATCTCATTCCTCAGTCGTTGATCCATTTATACATAGATGAAACCGAGAAAACTTTTGAACCGTCCCTATCCCACCATCTTTCGTCTTCTAAGTTATTTGCCTGTCCCCCTTCTTCTAGGATCAACTTGTTCAGATCTTCGAATTGAGCTATACTCTCCGGATTGATGTTGTGAGATACTAAAAAACTTAGTTTGTCATTCTTCCTAACATCTGCAATTGAGAGGTCTAAGTTTTGCGTCGCTTCCGCGGCTTGTGGGAATTGGTTTTGAAGAGTGGTTTTACCACACCATTTATCTTTTCAAAATCTGATACTTTTTCCATTTTCAACTCTTCATATAATGTTAGTATAGAAAATCTCTCCTTACTTCGCAATACCCTTCTAGAGAAAAGAAATTCTGGCTCACGGACTTCAGCCTCCACATCGACATTTGTTGCTGTTGTTACTGTTAGCTTTACAATGCAGCATTTTGCAAGCTGTACTATAGCACATCCAGATACATGGGTTTATACTTTATAGCAAGTTCAACTTGCCACGTGATCCCCCCATACCCCACCCAAAAAAAAGAGAAAAAAACCACTCTGTCACGTGATCTACAGGTGGGAAGGTCACGTGACTGCAGTCTCCATCAAATAAATAGCTGACACGTGCCCCTTAAAAAATAATCTAACTCAGGTGGCACACTTCACACGCTACCTTACCGACGCAGACACACCTTCCACTCCGTGCAAAATGATTATTTACATATTAGCCCCTAACAAATGTACATGCATATGTAATTCAACCATTGTTAGGGGGTAAGATGTAATTTGTCCATGATAAATTTAAAACGGTCGCCGTCGTCTCCTCCTTTAGTCCTCTCCCACTTTTTTCACTTAAATTTCTCGCTCTATTTTCTATCGCATCGGAATTGCTTAATCTTGCGATTCCATTTGGAACCCGTGCAAAATCACGGACTTCTTTTTTGGTTAATTTCGCGATTCGTTCTGTCTAGATCTCAGATCAAGAAACCGTTGTTAAGTCGCAGAGTAGCAGTACTCTTCTTCCTCGTCCAAATTTTCTTGAAACGCTGACGGAATTCCTCAAGATTCGCGCTAACGAGGTATTTAATGAGTTCTCTTTTTTTTTTTTTTCTTTCCCTGATTAATTTCTCTTGCTAATCAATAATGATTTTACTGTTGTTGTTGTTGATAGTACTACTGTTGTTGTTGTTGATGATGTACTAAGGGATGAGTGGCTGGTTCAAAAAACATCAGATGACTGTTGATTTTAACTGAGTGGAGAGCAAATGAAGCGGAGAAATCCGAATGGTAGATGGAGATCGAAGCTAACTTTGCTTCTTTTGTTGAGCATCTGCATTGGGAGCCTTCTTCTTTTGCTGAATCAATGCAACCGAATAATGAGGTTTACGGCGGCGACGACGACGACGACGACGAGGGCTCCTCAAGTTGAGAAGCCGTCGAAGATTGCCTTTCTATTTATAGCGCGAAATCGGATGCCCTTGGATTTGGTTTGGGATGCCTTTTTCAAGGTTCGGTTTAGAATAAACGGTTAATTTGGATTTGACATGTCAGTTAATGCACCGTTTCTTCTATTAGCTAAAGTATTCGACCATTAATTGCATTTGCATTGTAGGGAGAGAAGGAAGGTAGATTTTCCATATATGTTCACTCTAGGCCTGGGTTTCTCTTCAGTAAGGTGACAACTCGATCGCCCTTCTTCTACGGCCGTCAAGTCAACAACAGTATTCAGGTCTGCTATTCAAGTGATTCTATGCTAGTCATAATAATAAGTACTGCTGCATTTTAGATATATGCCATTACATTATTTATGAATTTTTCTCCGTTTTGGTGTTCTGTGATTGACTGCATATGCATGCTTAACTTATTTTGGAAATTAATACAATAACAATTGCTTGTAGTACCAAATACTTTGATTATCAACACGGCATAAAATTAGCATAGCGTCATTGCTACTCCTATCATGAGGAGTGGCAGGCTGCTGGGGAATGAATTGGGTAAAGAGATATGAGCCATAGTTCCTGTCAACACACTGGTTCATGAATTAATGAAAATTTTATCTAGTTAACCTAAGGCAATATATAAAATTCTAGTAGATCCATCAGTGTTGATTGCACTCAATATCGAAGTTAAAAACTTCCTCATGATTATATTGTCTTGCTCCTAATTAAACTTATTTTTCAAATATCTGATGTGGTTTCAGGTTGATTGGGGAGAGTCGACCATGATCCAAGCAGAACGTATTTTGCTCAGAAATGCACTCAAGGATCCACTTAATGAGCGATTTGTATTTTTATCAGACAGGTTTGTGTTTTCATGCTAGTTGTCAAGCAGTTATCTGTTTTGCTTTTTATGATTTAAGGGTACCTTCAATACTTTGTCATTTTAAGTGCTCAGACAATAAAAATTATGCAACCAAGTCCCTTTTACTGTTGATCATTATTCAAAAGTCAAAAGTAGTTAACTTAGCTTCTAATTTAGTTCATGCAAACTTGCAATGAGAATCTACTATTATTGATAATTGCTCCTGTTTGTGCGGTGTTGTTTCATTTTATATAGACTGGTTTCCTGTTCAATTACAATGCCCTCTTCAATTCAATTCTTAAAATTAGATGGAAGCATTTAACTGCAATTCTATATTAAAAATTTCATTAAAGAGTTCCACACCAACTTAGCAAAACGGGTATCATTTAAGTATCTTCCTAAGGTGATTATGCCACCTTTAAAGTTGAATAGGGATGCAAAATTTTAAATCTCCAGTAATGCACGGTGAGCAGCCAACCATCCACTATCATTATACCGCTCCACTTCACATCGTCATGGTTTGAATACTTGTACCTGCAGAAGACATAAGAGACTTTGGTACCCATGTCCTTTTGGGTCCCCTTGTGTTAGTATTTGATGTACTCTTTGGTACACACATCAAACCATAGTATTTTAAGTTGTTTCTAATATTGCATTTGGTGGAAACATGAGCTTGTAGCATTCAATAATTAGAAGTGATATTCCTATAATTTGATGGAGCATGAGATGTAGCATGTCTATGATGAGAGTGTTCATATCCGTATTGTTGTCTTTTCTAGGTGCTACCACCTTGAGATGACCTCTGTTCTTGCTAAGAATTTATTAGATCTAAAGCATTTCTTTAAGAGAATTAACTTCTATCTCATACACAAGAGCCACTAGGGTCTATTGGTCAGCCTCTTCGCTAGTCATTTCCTTTGTGGGGAAAAAGTGTGAGTCCGTGGTTATGGTCTTGTTAAAAAAAACATCAATCGCATACATTTCAATAATTTTTTACATCATTTTTTAGATCATTAATGATTCATCATTAGCAAGAATAGCAAGCAATTTTTCATCAACACATTTAATTTGATATCACTACATGCATGAATCTTTTTCAAAGAGCTATATTAGAACCAAGAAGTTAATAAGCATCATTTAATTCAAGTATCTTCAAGTTCTTCTTGAGTAGCATATACCTCTTCTTCACTCTCATTAGCCATGACATACAAATTTTGAGTGCATGCAATATTTGCCGTCTCTTGATCATCCTCATCTGAGTCACCCAGATCAGATTCATCCCAAACCAAAGCCAACTGCTTTTATTTGGATACTTGATTATTTTTATCTCTTTAGCTTTGGGAAACCCTTCTTGATGTGACCTAGCTTATGGCATTCATACACATAATTCAAAGAAGCAGAACATATACTACCTTTTTTTGTGAATTACTCTCCCAATTTTAGTAAAGCGATTGATCCTTCTTGAGAAGTTTGCAAACTCTTCTGGATCCACCAGTCTTTCATATTATCCAATTTCCGCGAGTAGTGGATGCAATTAGCACTTGATTTTCATATTATCCAAGTACAAATCTCAGCTAACTATTTTGAAGTTTATTTATTCATTGTCATGAAATATAATTTTTCTTTTACATGGATCTTAAGCTAATGCACATGGTGTTAAGCAACTTCTTAAACTTGCAGTGAATTTTTAATTTGTTGTTGCTAAGGATGCCAAAATCAACTTTTAATTCAATGTTTTCTGCAAATCACCATGTTCTTTATGTCACAGATGATTCAATTATGGTTTTGCAGTCTTCTCTTCCCATGGTTTCTGACAGCTTCTACTGCAGCTCACTTAACCTTTTTTTTTTTTGTCTATTTCAGTTGCATACCTTTATACAGCTTCAGGTACATATACAACTACATAATGTCAACATCAACTAGCTTCGTAGATAGGTACGTTAAAACCACTTTGATTCCTTATGCTGTGTACTTTTTATTCTCTGGTGACATACTTTATATTTTGTATTTACCTTACATAATGTGAAAGAAAAACTGATATAATCTATTAATTTTTTACTCATCTATCTGGAGACATGTATATTTAACAGTTGGATGGGAAGCATGTCATAGATGTATGCGTACAACAATATCATGTGAGTGCCATGTGGATGCCAGAATCTATAGTAAAAAATAAAATCAGTGATAGTGTGATACAGATGATCTTATGTACATTTATAATAGAGATTAGCAGTCCTTCTTGTTGGTAAAAGGGCTGTAGCATCTATAGATTCACTGAAGTAAGGAGCTTTGTAGATTCGCTGTAATAAGGAGCTGCATACTAAAGAGTGCATGGACATGCTATGTTGAAAAATCTTTTTCCCCAGTAAACTTTGCATTAATCTACATCCATGTTTTTTAAAATTTTGATAAGGATTAAAATAATCATGATGGTAACCCATTTAGATGATCCAGGCCTATTAATCATATTTCTGCATAATTCATAAACTTGAATTTTCCATCTTGGATTTTATGTTTGTAGTGGAGTGACTCAAATCTAGGATCATCCCGTATTATCAAAGAGCTCATAAACTATATTGGAAGTTCAGGATAGGATACAACCACAAATATGCTATAAGCAGTAGGAATTGGGAGTAATTAGACCTTGTCATGAGTTTAACCTGAAAATATTTCTCAACTATATCTTTCGTTCATGATTGGTGTACCAGTTTACTAATTAGAGGAACATATTGCAACTAAATGCAATAAACTGAGGGACCTCACAATTCAAAAGAATTGGAGTACCTAATAGAATATACTCGTGGTGAAGGGATATGTATGTAAAAATTCCTTTTGTGATTTACCTGCCTTTCACGTAGAGTGTCATTCAAGTATTATTATGAAAGTATGATATTAGATTACTATAAGAAACTCATTTCATGATATTAGATTACTATAAGAAACTCATTTCTTCACATGATGATAAATGAGGTAATTTGGATGATTGCAGATTTCTTAGTAGAAGGTTGCTATTAAATATACAGCTGTGCAGTCTATCACTTAACTACCAAGTGCAACTAGGATATGATTCCACCAATTGTACTCACGATTAGTTTGCTAATTTCCACTATTAGCTGTTGAAACTACTGAGAGGTAGCCTGATAGCTTAAACAACAATGGGTATCTAATCGGCTCTGTTGAATTATGTTTGGATGCATTTACACCTGGATGTTGCATCCAAATACTTGATGGATTTTTCTCATTATCTATCCCTGTCATAGATTTATATGATGTTATGAAATCTTTGGATGTTTGTGTAATGATCGCTAGGTTCTAATAGCATATGGTCATCTAATGCTCGAAGCAGTTTTGCGGATACAAAAGAACACCGTTATAATCCAAAGATGCATCCAGTTGTTCCTATAAATAATTGGCGGAAGGGATCCCAGGTAAAGCATCAATTTGCCTTATATTTCAATATCCCCTTTTAAAACTCTCAAAATAAGTTTAAGACTTTAAGTAATTTTAATTGGACATATTTGTAACATAAATAGTTTACTATTCTTCCAGCATTAAACATGAGTGTCTTGTTGTTCTTCCAGTGGGCTGTCTTAATAAGGAAACATGCTGAGATAATGGTGGACGATGAAATAGTCTTCCCAGAATTCCAGAAGTATTGCAGAGTAAATGGGACTCTTCTCTGAACTTTGAAAGTTTCAAGTTATATTATAAAGGATGTTGGTGTTTTTTTCCCCCTTCTTTCTGTTATATCCCATAGCTGAAGCATTTTTTGATGATAAAAATGAGCTTTTAGATTATCTTAATGTGTCTATTCTCTATTTTTATGTAAACTTTTATCATAAGTTTGTGACGAACAAGCACCCTGAGACCATGCTGAATTTGATTTTCAGGACTTGGCTGATGCTTTGAGCAAATTAATTTTCCCAAAGGAATGGATTGTACTTTCTTTAAATTACTTTAAAGGATCTTCAGATTCTACCAATTTTCAGCATTCATTTACTGGATATATGTAATCCTTAATAAGCAATACAGTTCAAAAGGATACTAATTTTTTAGCTATTATATTAAGTACATTATGTTGCACTGTTTATGCGATGCTCAATTTCGTTTATGCTTTACCTGAATCATGATGAGTATACTTTGTTTCGTGTTTGCATCGTTATTTTCTTTTTATCTTTTTTTCCTTTTTGTTCTTTTATTCTTTGGAGTTTACATGTTTCCTTCAGGGAAATATTTGTTTGTTTTATTGATCTCTACGTTGTGATGTATGGTTTCCTGCATGGTTTTTGAGAATATTATTTTTTGGATGCAGAGGAAGTCACTACCAGAGTTTTGGCGAGATCGCCCTGTTGTAAGTATTTTCTTTTCCCTTAGTTCTGCCCTAACTCAAGTATTAGATATTCACATTATTCTATATAATATTGAATTGTCTACGGAAAAAAAAAAAAAAAAAAAATCTGCTCCACTGGTCATCAGGAATAAATTAACTTGGAATACATAAGACAGTTGTTGATTTTACATAGGTATAACCACATCTGGGTGAATTCCACAGATATGGGCGACGTTTTCTTCGATTGATATATGCTAGAAATTGCAATCTTTTCTAACTAAGAAACTAGCCCAAGTGAAATAAATGAAACGACTGTAATTGTGTAGATTTGTACTATTGATGAACGCATAGTTCACTACTGTTCTTTGTTGTTCAATCCATTCACAAAGATTGGTCACTGTCCAACTTTAAGTTGTTGCTCACAATACTGATGGACAAATTTTATTGAAAATTATGACTGAAAAGTGTGGATGTTCATTACAGGATAGGAACATAATTATATTTGCTTTCATTTTAAGTGAGGCTATGAATTAACATGACTCGCTATTTGCATGTTGCTGCATGACATGTTTGTTATTATGGTTCTTTTATAATTTGAGCTTGTTTTCGGATATATTGTTTGAGATTATAACCCCTAGTCAATGAGAAGATCATTTTTTTTTTCAGATTCCAAAATTTGGAAATATCATATATATTTCGTGTGAGCAGAAACAACTGTCCAACTTTATGTTGTTGCTCACAATACTGATGGACAAATTTTATTGAAAATTATGACTGAAAAATGTGGATGTTCATTACAGGATAGGAACATAAACATGGTTACTAATATTTGCTTTCATTTTAAGTGAGGCTATGAATTAACTAGGACTTGCTATTTGCATGTTGCTACATCACATGTTTGTTATCATGATTCTTTTATAATTTGAGCTTTTTTTCGGATATACTATTTGAGATTATAACCCCTAGTCAACAATGAGAAGAACATTACGGACTTTATAAGATGGATGGCAGATTCGGACAAACGCAACATAGCTTAATGAGATTAAAGTTGTACTTGAACACCTGGTACTCGAGAGGCATATTAATATTACACAATATTCATTTAGTGTACTGTAGCTGAATCAGCTTCACTGCATTGACAAGTTAATGAAGCTGACTTACTGCTTCTATTATGTTTATGAATCATTTGCAAGATTTTGCCAGCCTTTGGCTTTAATATTGTGCTACAATGGTCATTGTTCTAATTATCGTCCCAAATTTCGGTTAGAAGGCAAGGGAACACTAGAACCTTATTAAATTTCCTCTGTCATTTTAGGGGATATTTTTTAAATTTTCATGATAGATTCCAAACTATGGCCAAAATTTTGGCATCATGTAAACCCAAAGTTATCCAGTTTTGTTTGACGTTTAGTTGCAAATGGGGCAGGTTCGCAACTTTAATCTGTCGAAACCAGACCTGACACCACCTGTTTTTATAAGTTCAAGTGATGCCTATAGATTACTTATGACTTGTGTGAGGGTGCATAGTTGATTAAAGTGACATGGTCATGATAGCTAGGCATATTGTTATTCATGCTCATGATGTCTGTCTTTACTTTTACGGTTCTACTTATACTGTGATTAAGTTTACTTGTACATGTTTGCCTGATAGATGATAGGTATGTTTTTTACTTGTAAGTTTTAGTTGTTTGTAATTGTGTTTGAGTTGTGATTGTATTCATGTAGATTGTATGTATTACATAATTTATATTGTATCTTTCATTGTGTCTGCGTGCTGTCATGCCAAAGACCACATATATTTGTTTTAAACTTGTAATCAGTATTGCTTGAATTACATATATGCAGGGCCGGCCCGGAGATCTGGGTTGCCCTAGCCAAACTCATGTTTTGTTGCCCCGTAGTAAAAAAATTTTAATACTAACAACAAAAAGTAAAAGTAAAAGCAAATAAAATAAATTTGCACAAAGCCATGGAAAGCAATTCATGCAAAAATATTTCATGATTTAAAATAACAATCAATCTAGGAACTGAAAATTTTGTAAGCTTCAACAAAGTTATAGAACCCAAAAACTAAATCTAAAAGCATAATTTGAAGCAATCACAGAACCCAAAAACTAAATTTATTTACCACACTGTAATGACAGTAATACCAGAATCTTTTATATACCCATCAAGTAGTTTCTGTCAATAAAATGAACTTGTTAGTTTGTTAGTAAAAAAGAAGAAGTGAATATTGTGCTTGTAGGAAACTTATTGGAAATTCTACATTGATTTGTTTTTTTAAATATGATGATTTTCTTTCGTTCTTCTCTTCTTTCTTTTGAATAGTGAATAGTGTGCTTGTACTTATTTATTAATTATACATGCTAAATATTCATGCATCTATTTGAAAATCAATTAAAATATGTTTGTGCAACAAAACTAGCAGGGAGCAAGAGAAGACAATAATGGTTCAAGAGTTTTAAACAAATCATCCCTTGTCATTCCTGGCTTTCTAGGGACACCAGCAGGAATTATGACAAGGTCCATTCCTATGAGTGCATTCTCTAACTGTGGTTGAGCCAAAAATCCCTTTACCTGAAGTGATAATAAAACATAATTACTATTCACAGAAGTTTTCTGGTTTGTGTCTCATAAATAGCTGAAGTTTAAAGCCAACATTAAGTTTGTATACCTAATACACTTCACAGATAGGACATATATTTTTATCCAACAAAACACTCTGATATTTCCAAATATCCCCAAAAGTTTTCCCATATCCTATATGAAATCTTTTAATACATGATTGCCTAATGAGAGATTTAGAACCTTGACAGTGGTACTCAATAGCACCCCATATCGATGTCTTTTCTTATTTTGTTATAAAAAGCAAGTCCAAGTTTTTTAATGCATTTCTGTGAACTAAGTTTCGGGATACCTCTTTTGTCTCTCTTCTTGTCCCCTCCAATTTTTTAGCTGACCCATTTTGATGGAAAAACGCTTAGATGATGATGGCGTCTCTTTCAATTTTCTGCTTTGTGCAGCCTGCAGAAGGATGGAAGGAGCATAACTGTATACCAGATGAGCATTATGTGCAGACACTTTTGGCAGTAAGTTTCGTCTACATATGTCATATTAGGTTCAGGGTTGAATTACTCTTGATTGCTTGATTCTGTATAAACATCTGCTACTATGGGAATAAGTATCTCAATTCTCAACTTTCTCTGAGGTGCCATAAGATCCTTCTTAAGTGGTTGACAGAATACCATAAGATCCTGATAATGTGTTTTGAGGACATATATTGTTGATCGAGTTATATGTTGTGTGTATTGTAATAATGTTTCGAGTGAAGTGGATCAAAAAGGAAAAAATGGTGCATGAGCTCCTAGCAACAACAAAAAAAATACTTTGTTTTAAAATGACATTATTATAATTTTCGACATGTTTTTTCAAGATGTTTTCCGCATGTACTTTGTTTATGAGATCATACTATTTGGGTATAATTACGCTCCTGCCTGGTTTTGTTGAACAGCAAAAAGGACTAGAAGGAGAAATTACTCGAAGAAGCTTGACACATAGTGCATGGGATCTTTCATCCTCCATAGACCGGGAAAGGCGTGGCTGGCATCCTCTGACATACAAGCTTTCTGATGCTACTCCCATGCTCTTAAAATCTATAAGGGTATGGATCCTCACTTTCCATTAATTTGTCATACATGACATATTTTGCTAGTGATATTTATCCTTAGTGGCATGCCTATTTGGCCACTAGCTTGTTTCATTGTTAATTTAATTGTAATTAACTAAGGGTTCTTTCGGCATTGTGAGCAGGACATAGATAATATAAATTTTGAGACAGAATACAGGAGGGAATGGTGTACTAGCAGAGGTAAGCCATCCAAGTGCTTTCTCTTTGCAAGGAAATTCACACGTGCTGCTGCTCTCCGACTTCTTAACACGGTATGGAAATAACTTCAGTCAACTATAGTTCTTATGTTCAGGTTTTACTTAATTTGCACAAATTGGACGTCCGAGTTGTTTTGAGCTATGGTCTATGTTTATGTTAAGGAAACGCAATGGTTTCCTCTTTGTTACTCAAAGGACGAAAGTTTTAGACATCTTCTCTTCAACATTTCCTCGATCATCACCAGACTGGAAGGATTGACTTGGTTTGAGTAACTGAACAGAGTCCGTTGTTAAATTGTTCGAGAATAAATGGGCGCTGGACCTATATGTCAAACTGTCGTACTATTAATCTTGCCGATTTTGCATTTCTTCATTTCTGTTCTTTCTTCACAATTGATATTCTAGATGAGCAGCTATTTATGGTCTTTCAGTAGTATTGAACAAATTTTTTTTCTTCCATCTTTCTCATTTTCTTTTAATGACTTTCATACTTTGGCAGTCTGCACTAGTTCTGAGTTGACAAACACTGCATACACATACCAGTTTCGGGCGACCGGAGGGAGGCGAGCGAAGTGACGGCCAAAAACGGAAGCAGGAATCAATGGATAAGTCCAACAATTGAAGTTAACTCTGAGTCCTCGATTTGTATAGTACCCGATTTCAGTTCTATATGCAAATACTATCAAATTACATATAATCCAAAGTTGAAATATTGTAATACGTTTTTGTTCAGGACACATGAACTGATGAACTTAACACACAAAAATAAATGTTGATGAGCGGTTGTCATGAATTTCAGGATTTTTGGTTGAGTATACAGTCTGAGTACTATTATTCCTCGGTTAATTACCCAGGGTTGGGGTCTGTCAGGTTGCAATTTAGCATGGACTACTTTTCAGTTGTCACTAAGAATTGTTGTCTTCCTTGTTCATGGTATCATTTGAAATGCAAACTGCATTTTCTGCTTCACAAGTGTGTTAAACAACCTGTTATAAGCATGCAATCCTTATGAAGTTCTCATACGCTCCATGCACATATAAAGGAAAAATAGACCTCCCAAGTATACCGGAACCCAATGAAGTGCAAGCTTAGTGAACAGACGGAATAACAAACAGTTCTGCATGAAAAAATAAAAAAAGAACTGCTTAAACGGCCGGCCCTAAGTTCCGAGGCCCGAGATGGCGAACTCCCGAAATGGACCCCTATACATACCCGAATCTTTTCTCAAACTGACCCACTTTTTAAAAATATTCCCAAACTGACCCACTCGCTTTCTCAGATAGCTAGTGTAGTCAAAATTCACTCACTATCTGAGAAAGCACTCACTATCTGAGAAAGCGAGTGTTGGTTTTGGGTATTTTGGTTTCTTCCTTGGCCAAAACTCGATGTCTCAAAAAACGAGCTTATTTTAACTAAACTCGCTTTTTAAGACGGTGAGTGTCGACATGGATATAAGGGATAGGTCTAGCACGGGTACGGGAATGAAATGTTCGAAATGTGGGTTGCATGGACACAATATGCGGCGATGTAGTACAAGAGGATCTCAAAACAGTTCAACCATGTAAAATTCCGATGTGTTTGTCTTTATTTTGTGGACTTTATAGTAGTTTGTATTTGTTTTATTATGTGATGTTGACTTTCTAGTAGTTTGTATGTGTTTCATTTTGAACTATGATAATTCTCATTTGTTTCAAAATGATTGGAAGTTGAGAGATTGTGAATAAATTTGGATTCATGGATGTTGGAGTTTATATGAGTGTAAATGTCAGACTGCAATTGCAGTTATGACTTAAAAATATTTGGCCTAAACTCGCTTGATGAGAAAGCGAGTTTGGTTCTAACTTCCTCGCTTTCTGAGAAAGTTAGTTTGGAGGCTGGATATTACTAAGAGCATCAAACTCAAGACTCGATATCTTAGATAGTGAGTTTGGGTCAAAGTGCCTCGCTAGCTGAGATAGTGAGTTTCGAGTTGATAGATTTTCTGGATGTCTCACTATTCACACTGTACACTATCTCAGAAAGCGATGAAATTTGGCCTAAACTCGCTGTCTCAAAAAGCGAGTTTGGTTAAAACAAGCTTTTTTTTGAGTCAGCGAGTAATGGCCAAGGAAGAAACCAAAAAACCCAAAACCAACACTCGCTTTCTCAGATAACGAGTGGATTTTGACTACACTTGCTATTTGACAAAGCGAGTGGGTCAGTTTGGAAAAAATTCCACATAACACACACACACACACAAAATTCCACATAACACACACACACACCATATATATATATATATATATATATATATATATATATATATATATATGGGTAAAAGGGGTATGAGCAACTTGCTCATTTAGTAAATAAGCAATTGATGATGTGGCATACATGTGATTGGAAAATCATTAAAAGGGTTAGTTATCCAATGTATCACATGCATGCCACATAATCAATTGCTCATTTACTAAATGAGCAAGTTGCTCATATCCCTTTTACCCTATATATATATATATATATTAAGTCCTAATATATATCAAATTTTAACTTAATTAAGCCCTAATCTATTAATTTGAAAGTTGAAATAATAGCTTGAGATTCACAAGCTTAGTGAACAGATGGAATAACAAACAGTTCTGCATGAAAAAATTAAAAAGAACTGCTTAAACGGCCGGCCCTAAGTTCCGAGGCCCGAGACGACGAACTCCCGAAATGGATCCCTATACATACCCGAATCTTATCCCAAACTGACCCACTTTTTAAAAATATTCCCAAACTGACCCACTCGCTTTCTAGATAGCGAGTGTAGTCAAAATCCACTCGCTATCTAAGAAAGCGAGTGTTGGTTTTGGGTATTTTTGTTTCTTCCTTGGCCAAAACTTGCTGTCTCAAAAGGCGAGCTTATTTTAACTAAACTCGCCTTTTGAGACAGCGAGTGTCGACATGGATGTAAGGGATAGGTTTAGCACGGGTACAAAAATGAAATGTTCGAAATGTGGGTTGCATGGACACAATATGCGGCGATGTAGTACTAGAGGATCTCAAAACAGTTCAACCATGTAAAATTCCGATGTGTTTGTATGTGTTTGTCTTTGTTTTGTAGACTTTATAGTAGTTTGTATATATTGTATTATGTGATGTTGACATTCTAGTAGTTTGTATGTGTTTCATTTTGAACTATGATAATTTCCATTTGTTTCAAAATGATTGGAAGTTGAAAGTTGAGAGATTGTGAATAAATTTGGATTCATGGATGTTGGAGTTTATATGAATGTAAAGGTCAGACTGCAACTGCAGTTTTCACTTGAAAATATTTGGCCTAAACTTGCTTTCTGAGAAAGCAAGTTTGGAGGCTGGATATTGCTGAGAGCATCAGACTTAAGACTCGCTATCTCAGATAGCGAGTTTGGGTCAAAGTGCCTCGCTATCTGAGATAGTGGGTTTTGAGTTGATAGATTTTCTAGATGTCTCACTATCCACACAGTCGCTATCTCAAAAAGCGATGAAATTTGGCCTAATCTCGCTGTCTAAAAAAGTGAGTTTGGTTAAGACAAGCTTCTTTTTGAGATAGTGAGTCTTGGGCAAGGAAGAAACCAAAAAACCCAAAACCAACACTCGCTTTCTCAGATAGCGAGTGAATTTTGACTACACTCGCTATTTGAGAAAGCGAGTGGGTCAGTTTGGGATTTTATACCCCCCCCCCCCCCCCCCCTCTTCAAAAAAAAAATACATATGTTTTTAAAATTAAATCCTAATATATCAAATTTCAACTTAATTAAGCCCTAATGAAAGTTGAAATAATGGCTTGAGATTCACAATAAAACAATACCCTAATCTAGTAATTTGAAACCCCAACTTTAGAATCGCAACGATAAAACAATGCAACAATCAATCATACTGAAAAGTAAAATCGGAAAAGATATAGCTACCAAATAGCAGCGACAACCGACGAGCAACTCAGCAACTCAGCAAGAGTAAGAGAGTAACAACAAGAGCAACTCATAACAACCACCCACCACACAACAACTGCAAGAGATTTGCATAGAATAAGGATATAGGAATTTGGGATTTAGAATTAGGGTTTAGGAATTTATACTTAGGATTTTAGGAGATAGGAGATGGAGAAGGAATTTGGAGAATGAAGCCGGAGATGGGAGACGGAGCCGGAGCCTTGGTCAGAGGTTTGGGGAATTAGCTTAGGGTTTTGGAATTTGGGGATTTAGATTAGGAATTTTTCAGAAAATGAATTGTGAGATAGTGAGAGTGAGATTTGGGGAGAAAGCAACGGGTTGGAGATGAATTGAATTTGAAGAATGGAGGGTAGGGTATTAAAGTAGAGGGTCACGTCTTGGGTGCAAGTGCAGGTCGGATGGAGGGTGCGGGTGCAGATTGAATTTGGAGATGGATTTGTTTCCCCAAATTCAATCAGCAACTAGCCCAAGCAACTAGCCCATAGCCCAAATTCAACAGCAAGCTATTTTAATTAAAGCACTAGTCCAAATCTAATCAGCAACTCAGTAGTAAACCCAAATTTAATCAAAGTACTAGCCCAAGCCCAAATAACTAAAAAAATTCTAAAGACCTAAATAATTAAATTTGGGAACCCCTAATAACAATTATACATAGTGTAATTTAATTTTACGTGTAAAATACGTAACTACAAGTATAAGGGAAAAAATTGAGGGTTCCTAAAATTGAGAAAAAATTGGGGCCGGACTCCACTATGGGGCCGGCCCTGCTTCCGCCACCCAATATCTGATCTTCTGATTAGTCTATATTGTAAACTTTGAACAAGAATTCTCTAATAAGAGTTCAGTTTTTATACCAGAGTAGTGCACTCATTCTCATAACTGGGATTTGCCCCAGTCAGCTATTTTCTCACAACTACAGAATGAGAAAATAACTGAGCTGCAAGAAAGGGAAAAAGAAAAAATAAAAAATAAACAAAAACAAAAAAACAAAAAACAACCCTCCCTCAACTATGGTTTGAACACAATTTTTTTTTAAAGACTTTGGTTACCATGCCTTGAAAACATAGTTGAGAGAAGTTCAAAAATAAATAAAAAAAGTTAAGAGTGCAGTTTTTTTTAAACTTGGCAATACTTGAGTGAGGTTTTTTGATATTTAGCCTTTGTATTTTTGACTGGTCCCCAAAATCTTATCTTCACATAATTACTAACAACTAACGACACTCTTGCTTGTGACGATAAAGTCAATACACATCATGCTATGCGTTCAAATAGATGGAGTAATAGCTAGAATATCTGCTTTCTGCTCCAGATGCTGGGGAAAGCACTGTGCTTACATAATTGAAGGATTCTAGTGTGCTGTGGGAACTAAACTTTGAAGTCTGCTGGTAATGTTTTCTCCGTAAAATATTCCTTCCTAACGGTCTCAACGTTGCAAAATTTCACCTGAAAAAGATACCAAAAGAATCAACGAAGATGACTTGTAAACAAGAATGAATTAACATTGTAAAAATATATTTCTTACGCTCCTATTCCAATGGTTGTTCAGATCAAATGCATTGATCTTTATCATTAATGATTGTTACTCGTAGAAACAATGAATCAAAATATTCAGAATATTTTTTTTACTTTTTATTCCTCGAGACTTAAATTGAATTAAGTTTTGCATGATACGTGGAAAGTCTATGATGCATGAAGATTAATACATGGAAAGACACTATTAAATCGGAAAGCCAATGTAAACTATGTGGTATATCCACTCACAAGAGAGGCATATGATCTCATCAATGGCTTAACAAGTTTCCAGATAGGCTGAAACACAAATGGGGCTTCCACAAAGAGTAGCTGACCCAGCCGTTTCGGATAATAATTGTAGAATACATCGATCTGGAAAAACAAATGGTAAAAGGAAAATCATGATACAACTTTCAACCTTTCAGAAAGACCAACTATAATAAAGAATAATTAGAGTAATAATCAATTATATGTAATAAATGCTACAACGATATATTTTTCTTAGCCATAATAACTTAAGGAATATAAACTAAACACTATTTTTCTTGCCAAAGGTTAAGCAATGAAGGCGTTTTTTCAGATGAGCAATTAGCCTTGTTGCAAGTTCCAGAAGAAGAACCAGCCCCTTCCCTACGCACCAAGTGATTCAATATAAACCGCAGCAAAACCCATGAGCTTTCAGTTTACATCAACAACCAAGTCTATCTCAAATTTTTGGTGTCACCCACCCGAATTTTTTTTATCCATCCAGCTCTATTAAACACCATCCCATCACCCATTTATAAAGGGTATGGTAAGCATTCGTGTTTTATATTAATATCATCATTCTTTTAACTTAAAATGATCTTGTGTATCAGCAAAATCAAACAATAGTAGTTGAATTTTGTAGTTGAGGAGAATTAGTTGTTATCTAGGACCAAATTCACGGAGTTGTAAAGCCTAAGCTTGCCAATTACAAATTTGAAGGACTGGCTTGCAATTGGGCATCAGGTAAATTTCAGATAAATTATAGATGGTCAGGTCAGAATAAGTCCGTTGAGATGGAAAGAAGCTTGTAAAAATACATTTATCCCAGGGATTGTGATATGCAATATTTCATTAAACACCAAGAAGTGGAAGATAGAATACAAAAAAATATTGGTATATATATTAAAAGGCATATTAAAATGAATGTTAATAATTATATTAACAGGTCAAGTACATTAAAGGTAGAGAAGATCATCAGACAACCAAAAAGGAAACAAGAGTGAAGAATTTACCAAGAACGTTAAGAAGGAAATATCTGCATTTTTAGTCCCAAATCCTCGCAGATCAAGTACTACAAGTATCTCTTCCACTCCATCTGGAAGCTTACGTAAAGCCTTCTCAACCAAATATACACAAAGCTTTTCATTCTCACTGGTATCCTGCGTCTGTGTGGCCACATTACAACTGGCAAATCATTAACAGTGCACCTGGAGCAAAAAGCTATTTTAAGAACACAATGGTGAGCAGATCATACATATTCAACGAAATTATTAGCTAGTCCCATCTAATTAGTAAACTAGTTCCGCACTCTACATGTCATGATGCTACAAACAACCGAAATAATGCATCATGTTTCTCATTTCTTAATTGCTCAACACAACAAAGCAATGTGGTTATGTAACTATCTTACATAATTTTCACTTCACTTTCAAGAATATTTTGGATTCACATATATTAATTAAGAACTTCACTCTAGCGATCACTTTTATAAATGGACATTTTTAATCACTCCATCATGATGAATTATTGATCATAGACAGTGAAAATGATAACTTCAAGATACTTCTTGGTTATCACTGTGGACTCCAATATACCCTCTTCATTTATTCTCATAGCTCTCCTAAAGTTGCATTCAGTGTAATCTGTCTTTGACCTATTTATTTTCTTTACTTTAAATTAAAAAACATCTATCAACCTCAATAACTAGGTCGAGAGCCTTCAACCAATACAATCTCATCAGTCATCAATAAACACCTTTAGTATCTCATCCTGGATATGCCTATTACATCAGTCATTACTAAAAAGAAAATATGTACTTAACGTTGATCCTTGGTGCAACTTGTGATACGGAATTGAACTGCTGCGTGCAACCCTATTCTACTTACATTATTTACTACTACACTGTACATATCCTTGCAATCAACATGATGTTGTACATATCTGCTTCTTCTCTAAAACCCCACCACCATATTATCTCCAAGGTAACCAACTAAGTTCTTGTCCACATGTCTTTCTGATCGTTGTAACAATAGTTCTGCAATGTCATTTTTTTTAGTATAAAACCAAATGGAATTTCACAATTGTTTCTTTTCTTAAAAGTTCTTCACCAAATGTTTGCTTAAATTTCCTTGAATTTGAGCCACTAGGAATATTAACAAATTAGTTGAATAAGTTGATTATGATACTCTGCCTGTATTCTTAAGCTTCAGTTATACCATTTCTTTCCAACAAAATGTATGTAATGGAATCTTGGAGATATTTGGTTTAGAAGGGCTCATAAATTTCTTCACCAAGTGTTTGCTTAAATTCCTTTGATTCCAGCCATCAGAATATTAAAAACTGTAGATAGATAAGTTGATTATGAAACTCTTCCTGTATTCTTAAGTTTCAGTGACAACATTATGTTTCCAATAAAATGTGTGAAATGGGAAACCATTAAGTACATATCAAAAGGGTGCATAATTTATTTTTACCCCCAAAATTTTCACTTTGGACAAAACTATGTTAGTCTCACTTCTTATTTTTAACTAGCAAAGTGTATCAAAGTTAGAAACAAGTTGGGAAACCTACTTCGACTAGCTAATTACAGTAACTGATGCAGAAAATGAAGCATTAGAGTTGAATATACCATGATACCCATGTTTCTGAAGGAAAAATCACCTCTGAATTATGCATGTTATCAATAAATAGTTCATTGCATAAAATAAATCTGTTGGCACAATGCACTACATTCCATCTGGAACACAATTTTCATTCCATAAATATTTCTATAATTATAATTGATCCAGTATTTCATTTCTTCTATCTGCAATTTGGCTTTAGTTGAATAATCAGAAATTTCTACTATCTTTATATTACTTTCAATATTTCAGTTTTCACAATTCCAGTAAAAAGCTAATTTTCTCTGTCCAGGCCCTTGGCTGAAACACCAAAATATGATGAGACTTGTACTTCCATATTTCAGCTTGATGAAGCAACCACCCAGGATCACCGCTACATCGCAAACTAGCGATTCACGGAAAACAACTCAACATTCAAACTGTAATGCCATACCATAGCAATATTGTAATATAGCAATTTTACGCTAGAACAGTGAAGGATAACATATCCTCGAAACTATTCTAAACCAGATATGTCTAAAAGCACGAGACACCATCCTAGATATGTTAAAGGGTCAAAATCTATAGAAGGAACTAGGACTACGTGAGCATTGTAATAGTCAATATATAAGAGTGATCATGTATCCGCAATAACGGATGTTCCAGGACATTCTGATGCATGTGAGCGAAATGATGCCTACCGAGGGAAAATGTTTGGATGCCACTACCACAAGCACTGGTCTACCATTGATGTCAAGGAAGTCGTGCACATAGGCTTTTCCTGCTCCGTATATGCTCTTCAAAGATTCTTCGGACAATCCTGATACACCAAAGTCTTGACGCCATTTCTGACATACATGTTAAGGAAATGTAGTGGATGATAAAATGATTGGAAATGAAATAACAAGTCCATTTGCTTAGAAAGCGAGGGAATGTGTTCATGTACTGACTTGTTCATATATACTGCCCATAATTTGATTTTCCTTTCTTCCTATTCCCTACGTGACTGATGTTTTCCATGTTTTGAAATGATTTTTTTCATCAAAGTTCCTCCTCTTCTGTTTGTAAGAACTACAGAACAAAAGCATGCTTATGAGTACATGTGTACACGCATGCATATATAAACAGATGCATGCAAAATATCATGAAAGCAGACCACTATATATGATGATACTATGCAAAAAATTACGACAAGTGAAGTTAGAAGACCAACTGATTTATTGTCTTACAACTTAAGGACCAATTTCCATGGATAATAGAAAATGTAATCCAGAACCAATGCCAAATGGAGCATTCAATAAGTTGTTCATGAGTACGAACTATAAATATTTAGACCAGAGAATCTTACGAGTAAACAACAACAAAGCCTTTTTCCCAACTAGTTGGGGTCGGCAGAGAATCTTACGAGTCAGATAAGAAGAATTGTGTACAATAATTTAATATCGAAAAAACATGAGCTTTAGCCTAGAAGAAACTGGAACAATTTACTTCAGTTAGAATGGGTGTTTAAATATTATAGAGCAGCAAAGAAATAATATTTTTATCCAATACTTTAGGGTTAGATTATATGAATCATTTTTCTCTATTGAGCTCTATTAATGGCATTATGGAAATATTATGGAAATTCAACAAAAGATTAAGTAATCTATTTGTTAAATGTACACTCATATCAATTAAACACTAATGATGTCCCTTTCAAATCAAGCCAAGCATCATCATGCTAATGTACATTTCCTATTCAGTGGCAGGACTCCTTAACAATCCTAGCAAGCACAGCTAAGGGTGTACCACAATGTCCTCCAGGTGGTTCTAGGTGTCTAGTGCCAAATCTGCCTTGGCTAAGCACCTTGAAGGCTACATCTCCTAGGCACCCACCTAGGCCACTTTTCAAAAGACTGGTGTGCAGCTTGAAAATTTGTGTTATGTTTGATATGAATACTGATCCCTAGATTATTTTTTGCCCGACGGTACCATTGTTTTATTTTTTCTCTTACATGGTCACTTCATCATTGTTTTCATCAAAGCTTGTTCTCCTTTTTAACAATAACCAAGGAAGGGTAAAAGTTCACAGCATAATATTGGAAAAATATCTGTGTACCATCTCTGTTGCTACAAATAAAAAGACCATCAGTCGCAGAATGTTTCATTAAGAAAGAAGCATAAGATATCCTAAACAAACAGTAAAATCTATCTTGCATTGAAGCAGAAGATAAATACCATTCCAAAAAGGGAAAAAAAAGAATATACTGCTTGGATACAATAGCTTTCGTCAATTTTGTGAGAGCTTCTTCTACAGAGAACTTCCTGTCCTTCAAAAACCAAAGGATCATTTCTTCATCATCTCTTCCATTCTTGCCTACAGGAAGATAGGGATACTCCATCTCAAGCTTCTCCTTGACTTCCACCACAAGCTACAATTCAAATTGAAGACAGTAAGGATTGGTTAAAAATGTCGGATAATAAATAAAATAAACTTAAATTACTTTTAAGTTGCTATTCTGTACTACAAACCTCTTGAGAAATGTATCAACATGTACATTGTGTGCAGTCAACTCAATAAGAAAGGATACCCTATCGATCATAGATGAATATCACTAATTTTTAAATGATCAAGGAGATTCAAAAATCTTACTTCTATGTTGGCACATTCAGTTGTCAGGTATCAAATTTAGAATAAGATTACTAGCGATACTGTTCCACCATGCTGCACAATTCTAAACATTTTTAAAATGTTCAGAAAAAGACCCACCTCATCCAAATGACACAACTTTAATGTCAAGCCACCTAATTTTATGAAGCTTATGTTTCTGATTTTATTTTGTTTTAATTTTTTTTTTTTTTTTTTTTTTTTGACAAAGAGCTTATGTTTGTGTTGTGAAGATGTCAGTGCACAGTCATAATCTAATCACGGAGTTTGGTATGGGATGTAGGAGTCACCTGAAGAAATTAGGGTGTGGTGGTGGTAGGGATATATAGAGGAAGATGTTGCCTACAGAATAAAGGCATAATGATTAATTGGACATGTGCTTCTGAAATTTTATGTGAGAAGAGGATTGCAAGAAAAATAACAGGACAGTACCATTAAATGGTTCGATATCCAGCTCTCTTGTGTGGGTCAGAACATTAGGCAATTATAAAGAAATACATCAAAATTTGTGGTAGAAATGAAGATGCATAAGTGGATCAAAGATAAGATAGTATAAATACGAAATACGAAACTAGCATATTCGTGAGAGACTAGAGATAGCACCAAAAGAGAAAAAAATTAGGGAGAATACATCAGGTTGCTAACCAGCTAAAAAGAACTATCTAGGAAAATGCATATTGTATATACAAATAAATTGTTAAGTTGTATGAAAATATCTAAAGGGAAGGTGCAAATTTTTATACCAGATAAAAGACACATCTACACTGAAATACCTACAGTTAATGGCATTTCCATGTCTCCATATCCATTACAGGTTCTGATGTCAGGAAGAATGGTTGATTAGATGCACTACTTCACCCATTTATCGTCATTATTACTTATGATTTATCCTTTAAGAGAATTTCATATTACCAACTTGGAGTAGCGTAGTAGTGGCTATAAGAGAGCTTCCTTTGTTCACTCCAGCCTCATGATCTTACTGAATGATACAAAGCAAATAACACCTATTGGACCATTGGTGTATGAGGTACAGGGTTTCCTATGCTATCTCAAATAATAGATGTCTTTCGTCAGGCACATAATCTGCTAGAGTCAGTCCTTTAGCCATATTACTTAATAACAGATGTATCTCTGAAACTTGAGGATGCAAAGTGTCCCCAACAATGAACTCATGGAACACACCATCCACTTCGACAGAACTAGTAGCTGGGGTCTTTACCACCCCTCTCTCCTTCATAACATGGACCTATCTCCCCTGGATAAAAAGACCTAATTCGGCAAAGGCAGAAAGAACAATGGCTAGAGTAAAATAATCAGGTTTTTCCTCTCTTGAGCACATGTCAGTAAACAATTCAATTGCATCATTCACTTGTCCATTTTCTTTGTAACCAGCGATAGTTGCATTCCAAGAGACAACATCCCTACAAGGCATAGTGTCAAACAACTCCCTTGCTAACTCCTTACAACCAGCTATAGCATGTCCACCAATCATAATGTTCCAAGAGTACACACTCTTTGTGGGCATCATATCAAATATTTGACAAGCGAATTTCATTTCTCCACATTTTGCATAGGCATCAAGCATAATGTTCCACGAAGTCAAGTTCCTACATCGCATCAACTTAAACAACTTGTGAGTCGTAGTAATATTATCACATTCAACATACCCACTGATCAAACTATTCCAAGTGATTAAATTCTCACCTTTTCGAACCAATTATGAGCAATTTCAATCCGATCACACTGTGCATATGATCCATTAATCATGATCCCCCAGGTCACAATATCTTTAGAATGTGCTAAATCAAACAACTCTCTCGCAACTATCAAATCTCCACATTTAGCATAGCCATCTATCATGATATTCCACGAAATAGTATCTCTCTCCGGCATTTCATCAAACAACCTTCTTGCATGCTCTATCTCCCCACACTTCGAATACCCATCAATCACAGCGTTCCAAGAGAACACATTCTGTTCCATCCCCCAAACAACTTCATTGTATCACCATCTTTAACATACCCATCAATCATCGTGTTCCAATTAACCAAATTCCTATGCGGCATTTCATCGAACGAAACACGTGCAGCCTCAACCTCACCGCACTTAGCATACATAGAACAAGCGTCATAATCAGATCGGAAGGTCCTGAAAAGCGAACCCTGTACAAACAAGTCCAAATTCAACGAACACTTCCAAGCCCGGCAATGCACCTGCTCCCCTTCCCTAATTGCATGAGCAGCAGCACACGCTTTAAGTACAAACGGGAAAGTAAACTTGTCTAAAGCTATACATAATACATTGGCGTAGCATACGTCTATACAAATTATCGCCTTCCACGAGTTCCCACTTTTCTCATACCCTCTAATCGCATCGTTCCATACAATAGGATTCTGATCATCAACATGCTTCAATAACAAATAGACATACCCCATCTTCCCTATCCTATAAGAGGGCTCGACGACATTGCTCATCGCCGTTGAATCTTTCAAACCCCTGATAACAGCCATTGATGCAAGTACGCGCCTGAGGTCTTTCGCAGTCCCACATTTTCGCAGAAGGGAAGTGCACATCTCGATCAATTTGATTGACCGACTAGTTGTCCTAGAAAGCATTTCTAAGCTTCTAATTCTTCAGCTGTCACGAAATTTAAAGCACTTTATCTTAGGATTTATATGCATCTATGTACCCAAATTTGGTAGCAAATTAGGGTTGAGACTAAAACCCTAGAAATAAAAAGCCCTGAAATTTGTTAGTTAATTAATTATTAAAAATACTAAATAAATACCTTTTGGGTGTCGAGGGGTTGGACGGTGCGGTGCTCCGCAGAGAATTTTAAGGTACGGCGTGGCAGCTTGGTGGCGAGTTGGGGAAGGGGGGAGAGGCGGAGGGGGTAGCAGAAACGCAAAGCCATTTGTTTTGCTCTCCTTTTGTTTTCTCTTTTCTTTTTATCAAAGATATTTAATTTAATTTGAGTTTGAGTTTGAGTTTTTTTTTTGTTTGTATTTTTCCTTTCTACAATTCTACGTCTTATCTTTCTTTTTTTTTTGGAAAAGTATCTTATCTTTCTTGTTGAGTTTAGCGTGGGAGCGGAATTTATTTTAATATACAACTTTTTGAAACTATTTACAGAAAGATGACAGTTGTCAAAGTATTTATATTCGTAGATTTAACAATTAAATTTGTCATTTCCAACGGCGAGTTGAGTTATTCTATGCTCGTTGTTGGGACACGGTGAGTTTAGTGCTAATTTGTTGAGAAACTCGCCGTTTCTCATTCAAAATTTTCAATGAAGACTCGCCGTTCCCAACGACACGGACATTTATACTAGACTTGCTATTGGGAACATCGAGTTTAGTTCAAAATTTTCAATGAAGACTCGTCGTTTCCAAAGGCGAGGACATTTATACTAGACTCACAATTGGGAACGACGAGTTTAGTTCAAAAAAAATTCTATGGAGTTTTTTTCGAAAATTCACCAAGTCCAACAAAGTGTTTCACTCTCTGTGAAATTTCCTACATCCTCGCCGTTCCCAACAGCGAGTCTAGTATAAATGTCCTCGCTGTTAGGAACAACGAGTCTCCATTAAAAAAATTGAACTAAACTCGATGTTCCCAACAGCGAGTCTTGTATAAATATCATCCCGTTGGGAATGACGAGTTTCTCAAAAAATTATCACTAAACTCGCCGTGTCCCAACGACGAACATGAAACAACTAAACTCGCTGTTGGGAACGACGAGTTTAGTTATTGAGTTCACGAGCGCAAATACTTTGGCGACTGTCATCTTTCTGCGAATAGTGTCAAAAATTGGCATATAAAAAAAAACTTGAGAGTGCGGCAATGTGAAAGTATGGACTTTTTTATGAGGATAAATGAGAAAATATAGAAAGAGAGACGAGTAAATGGATGGTGGATGATCGAGAGGATGATGACCGGACGGATTAAACTTTTTCCCCACTTATTACTGTATTTAAAATAATAATTTGTGAGTTTTAATCAGTGATTTTTTTTTTCAAAGGTAGTGACAGGGTTTGGCAATTATCCAGAATGAACCCTCATATCAACAATGGTAGCAAACGAAGTATGGTGATTGGAGTTTAGGGGCAAAGATGCGCCCAAAGGTCTACAATAATGGCACGACAACAATTTGGCTACTAGTTACTAGGGAAGGAGAGGTGTTTTCTTGTGTAATTAACAAGAAACTCTTCAGAGTTGCAAATGTGTTTTGGGACAACCTTGTTGTAGACCAAGTGATCGTCGAAGAAAATGTGACTGCTAATTCTAATTCAAATTCGGAAGCAGCAGAGTGGTTGAAACCACCTGAAAACACAGCGAAGATCAATGTCAATGGAGCTATGAGCAGTGAATAGGTTATTGCGGGTGGCCTTGCGTCATACGGAAGACGGAATGTGGGGGGTTATCAGACAGGGTTAGGATGGCATTCAATTTTCCAAGCCAGGTGATCTTTGTGGTAAGCGTCTCGGCCTCAATTTTTAAGTGGATATTCGAGCATTACATGGATCTACCATGGCGAATTAGGCACATAACTGCTAGTTTTCGTGAATTGATTAACACTACACCAAATATTACTGTAATTCATGATAAACGTTCAATGAATGTGGCAGCTAACAAGTTTTCCAAAGCTTGTGCTGCTGACAACAATCCAAAATCATCATTCCTTTTGGTTCGCACAACTTAGGTTTTTTTTTCTTGGGTCAAGGCATAGCCCGATATATTAACAATATCTTAAAACGTTTACAAAGAATAGTAGCTGTTAAGGAAGAGAGGAGAGGTGAACAGTTATTACGTTGTTATCATAGTAGATGCAAATACGAAAAATAAAAGAGAGATTAGAATATCCAAATCCATTTAGGTGTTTGTCGAGCTGCATTAGCCAGTTGATAGTCGAACGCCTTACCATTCCTAGTCTTCCATGTTATCCACATGAGATAGTTGTTTGTAATAGCTATACAGGAGTCCAGAAAGATGACTAAGCCATGACAAATATTGTGTAATGTTCTGAAAGAATGTTGGAATGCTAAAAAAAGATTTTGCTTCGAGTACAAGGCTATTAGTGAATGTACATGAATAGAACATATGATTCAGATCTTCATCCCACATAGATGACAACGCTTTATCAATTGAAGGCATAAATTGGCTCAGATAGTCAGCAGTTGGTACCATTTCGTTTGCTAATTTTCGGAATAATTTTTTAATTATGTGAGATGCCTGTAATTTCCAGATTGCCTGAAATGGAGTTTTGATGTTTTGGAATTATACGCCGGATCTTGTTGAGTCTTTGATATAATCAATACAAACCACCAAGCAAATAGTAGATCACATCAAACACACAAAGTACATAATATTTGTCCCGGTTTGGGCAAGTCCTAATCCATCACCATGACTCTCTTTCAAGCCTAACTGGAAATACTTGTTGTTTACAATAGAGAATTCACTCACCACTCAGATGAAATACTATTGTCTTTTATTTGACACTCAATAGAATCATATCGTCATTTGATTAATTTACATTGATTATATAAGGATCTAAAGATTACTGTTCGCTTGGACGGTCGATTGTCTTTGCTTGTTGTCCCTATTGCTACTAGTTGTTGTTCACCTTGCTTCCAACTGCTTCCAATCACATTGATTCATCCCCATCACAACACCATCTTCTCTTTTTATTGGATTAGTATGCAATACATTTAAACCCAACAATCTCCATCTTGGATTGCATACTCATGAATCCACACTTGTGTGATTAAACTCTTCTAGACTATTTTCATCTCCTCTTGTAAACAACTCGATTCAATGGCTTTCTCTGCTAGTTGAATCTAGCTTCACATGTTTTCTCAAATCATATGCCCCCTTCAATGGCACACCCCAGTACGTGTCAACACGGAGGTGCCAACCTCTGCATGAACTCCACCTACCTCAAGGCTCTTTCCACCTTCCGACAATATTCAAACGTCGTAGTCTTACTTCAGTGATTCTATTGATGACATATTAGATGATGTTTTAGGAACAATGGACTTCCAAACACTCGACCAAGTTTTCATGTTCTCATAAAGATGGTAGAACTAGGTTGTGTCGTTCTGCCCAATTCCCCTCTTACCCTTGATCACCTTACGATGACTCTCTCAAACTGACAAAACTCTACCTCGAGATGTATACCTGCAGACCCTAGAATCCACATTCCCCAAGGATATCAGATTCTGCTTCATCAAAGAAATGTGCATGACATCTTCTAGTGTGGACCATTTACCATCTGATATCTCCAACTCAACAGTTCCTACACCCACTACTTCACAAACCTCACCAATCTTCGTTCTCACATTACGACATGTTGTAGACTTATAAGTAGAAAACAACTCCCTCTCGGAGAAAATATGAGAAGAACTTCCAAAATCAAGTGTAATACCACACAAATTTGAGTTATGAAAATTTTGCTCATGCACATGTTATGCACGTGCATTTGTACCGATGCGTGTAATATCCGTAACATTATTAATAAAATTGTTATTGGGTGATTTGCTATACTTCATAATATATTATTGGTTTGTGTTATTAGTTATGTTGTTTGTTTTTTTGTGTTTGTCGTGTGTACGTGCCCAACCCACTTTTTCTTTTCTTGTCTTCCCTACGTACATACCTCATATTTGTATTTTCTCCTTCAACCCATGCTACACCCACCATATTTTTCCTTCAAGACCCCTTACCTCCCCCACTTAGTGCAACCCTCTTAACCACACCTCATCTTGATTGGATCTAGACTAAGACAGTCTGAGACATTGTGGGCCCATTTTGATCCTGAAAACAAAGGAATTGTAAACTGAGTTCTGAATGAAACTTGTAGGTTTTCGAGCCATCTTCCAAACGAGAGTTCATACACCCCAATCAGACTTTTCTAGCTTTGGAAAAGTTTATTTTACTACAGTTGTGCACAGAAATTTGAGAACATGAAACTTCGTTGATATTGTAACACCCGATTTCGAAACTCGACCCGAACCTCCTCACCTTCCTTGTTTCTAACAGCAGCACCCCCCCTACCTTCACCTCCCCACTTTCTCTTCAATTTCTCATTGATTTCAGCCCTACTTTCCCCATTTCAGCCCCACTTCCCCCTAAAATCTGCCCACTCTCTCCCAACCAGCCCCTCCATCTCTTTCACCAATAAATAGACCCATAGACCACTCTTGTTGCCCTTATTACAAACCTATATATCCCCTCTACTATTCTGAGATTTTGATAGGAATTTTGAGATAGTTTTGAGGAGGAGGCGCAGAGCCAAAGAGTCAGTGCATGAATTGGAGTGCAATGCAATTTCGGAGCAAAAGGAACCTGAAGCTTTCATTTCCGCATCAGCAACAAGTGGGTAATAACTTCACTACTCTAATTTCTATTATATTGTAGGGTGCATGTTAGAGAATCTATATATGTTGTATTGAATGAGTATAAATCGATAGAATTCGCATGATCGAAATTGAGGCTTCAATTGTTTATATGTGTAGAACCCCATATTTTCAAATATTATTTTAAATATTTGAAAATGAATTAAAATGATTTTCTGGAGATTTAATAAATATTTCCTAAGGAGTTATCTTTTTGCACGTGCAAAACGCGTGCAAATATTTTCTTGAGAGGTTCAAAAGTCAAGTTTTCTTCATGAAAAATCATTATTTAATATTTGGAAATTATTTATTATTTTTCCAGATTTTTCTGAAATTAATTGGATCTATTTGCGATTTTTGAGAAAAGAATGACCTTTTTGCAAATTTGTCGTTTTCAGGGGTTAAAATGCAAAATGTATTTTCTGGACGTTGTGAACTGTACCAATTGAGATTAATGAGTATATTTTACTTTTAAATCCTAATTTAAATGATTGTTATTGAGATTCCAAGAATAGAGTTATATATGTAAGTTTATATTTTGGGAGGACTATTTTGCAAAATGCATTTCCAAAACCCTAAATCTTGATTTCCGGCCTATATAAAAAGGGTTTGCAGCCGTCATTCGCTGCACAACTCAAATTTTATTATATCTTTTATTTTCTTGGTGATTGAAGAGGAGGATTTTGGATCTCACAAAAGGGAGATTTTCTTGTCGGATTTCTTCATTCTAAGGTGAGTGATATGAACTTTGTTTTGTTGATTGATTTATGTGAAAGATTGTGTGTTTTTTTGTTTCGACATCTTTGTTTATTTAGTGTATCTTGTATGTGAACGATGCAATAGTTGTTATTTGTATTATGTATGTGAAATCTATGAACGCTTAGTAGATCTTGATTAATGAATTCTTTATTGCTTGAAAGCATGTTAAGATTTGAGTACGATTATGACAATAAGGGATTGGATGGATGAACATCTGGATCTCGCGATTACAAATCAGATTTTGGTTTTGAGTTGTGAAAGAAATTCAGTATTGAGAAATCCTAATGGAAGAATTAGGAGTTTAGACCATAAGAATTGAGTTTTGAGATATTGGTTGATTTGAGGAAACGTATCCATAATGAGGATTATTTGAGATTATCGTTTTATTCGAATACAAATTATTTTAGTAAACCATGATCGCTTTGGAAAACCCCAATTTTGATTATCATGAACAACCAAAACCTTGCAGACTGAAGGCCGACAGTCGACTGATAGACTTTTCAGTCGACTGGTACGACCCATCTGCTGTATCTTTAGTTTTCTTGAAAATCCGCGCTGGACAGTCGACTTAGACCCTTTTCAGTCGACTGGTACACTTAGAATTTATTTTTCAAAGTTATCGTAGATTTTTCTCTGGTAAGTCGACTTATGACTTTTTAAGTCGACTTATATTCTCTTTTAAGTCGACTTATGACCTTACAAGTCGACTTATGACACTTAGAATATTTTCTTAAAGATTTCTGGAATTTCTTTCCGGTAAGTCGACTTATGTTTTTGGTAAGTCGACTTATGACTTTTATAAGTCGACTTATGTTTTTAGTAAGTCGACTTATGACTTTTATAAGTCGACTTATGTTTTTGGTAAGTCGACTTATGATTTTTATAAGTCAACTTATAATACTTAACTATTTTCTTAAAATTACTGGATTTCCCTCTGGACAGTCGACTGGTGACCTTTTGCAGTCGACTGGTACTGATACTTTTTTAAGGTGTTTTGATGTTCTTTAAACAACTATTTCTTTAAACGTTTTGGATCTATAACCTACCCTTATAAATATTATTCTTCTATAGAACATATGTTTTCAATATATTTTATTGATTTGGATTATGAAATTTATTAAAGACTTGGGTTTGTTGAGTGGAGAGATTTCTCCTTTGACCGTTTAACGATGGATTAGTGAATTATGGACATATTGAGAGTCACTGATCTCTGGGGTCGGGTATAATCTGCGGTATTGAGAGTCACTGATAGTGACTGATAATCGGGTATCCGATCTGCGGTGTTGAGAGTGATTAATAGTCTGGTATATTCTGCGGTGTTGAGAGTCATTGATCTCTGGGGTTGGGTATACTCTGCGGTGTTGAGAATCACTGATAGTGATTGATAACCGGATATCCAATCTGCGGTGTTGAGAGTAACTGATAACCGGGTATCCGATTTGTGGTATTGAGATTGATTGATAGATGGGTATATTCTGCGGTGTTGAGAGTCATTGATCTCTGGGGTTGGGTATACTCTGCGGTGTTGAGAATCACTGATAGTGATTGATAATCGGGTATCCAATCTGCGGTGTTGAGAGTGACTGATAACCGGGTATCCGATTTGTGGTATTGAGATTGATTGATAGATGGGTATATTCTGCAGTGTTGAGAGTCATTGATCTCTGGGGTTGGGTATACTCTGCGGTGTTGAGAATTACTGATAGTGATTGATAACCGGGTATCCAATCTGCGGTGTTGAGAGTGACTGATAACTGGGTATCTGATCGGTGGTGTTGTTTTCTTGACTTGATTTTATGCATGAGTTTCCTGTTTTCTGCTTCTAACACTTAGTTAAGCTACATTTGATGTTTTCATGTTTTCCTGTCATTTCTACTTCACAATACATGTTCCGTATTTGCTTCTCTCGTTCTGTACATGTTGTTTAAGAATCCATGCTTATTGTTTATTTTGTTGTTGTTTATATCACTCACACCATTTATGGCTGACCCCTTTAGTTTTGGGGGTTAGAGATCATCTCTAGCCTCATGTGTTACAGGTTGTTGCTTAGAGTTTAGAGGCTTGGATGCTTGAGTTAGTTTTGAGATAAACTGATGTAATAGAGCTTTGTGTAAATTTGTGTAAAAAAAAAGAAGTATTGTGAAAAGAAAGTTGTAATTCAAGGTGTTTGTATTTCTGCTGTGTTTTAAAAAAGATTGTTGTAATAAAAGTTTGGAATAAAATTATTTGTGTTTTGAGCTATGTGTACTATTACATTGAAGTTGATGCTGGGATTGTGCCACGTATTTTCTAAGTTATTATATTAGAAATTCGGGGCGCTACAATATGTGCATGAAATTTGTGATTAGAATGTTGTTCGAATAGATTAGAAGTCTCATGTTTATGATTAGAAAGTGACCCTTAGTACAATGAAGGAATCAATATCAGAATATATTGCTAATGCGTTTGATTTTATGAAATTAAGAATTTATATAGCATGTTAAATTAAAATAAGAAATTAAAGAAAGGAATTGAGTAAAATAGCAGTTGTACGTGATATAAGTGAGTTGTTTAAGTCTCTGGAATGTTTAGAAATGTTTGTGCAAATGTATAGCTCAATGTTGTAATGAAAAGAATTGAAATCGAAATAAAAATAAAAGGAGATTGGAATATGCAGGCGTGCAGAAGCAAAATAGCTTCCGCAAGATGCTTCCACTAGCCTCTATCTGTGACTGTAGGTGCTTGCGGAATCACCCTGCAGAAGCAAAAGAGCTTCAGCAAGTGCCTTCTGTAAAGTGCACAGAGTGTGCAGGTTGATTGTTTATTTAAATTTTTTATCGATGCTTCGATCCATTGCTTTGATTTAAGGTTAAATGGACACGTTTGACTCCGATAAGAGTTTGAGAATTGTTTAGATGACCGTATTAATTATTGCACCATTATGTTAGACTTATGAAGAACTTCAAAGTATAATTGTAAAGAATTGAAACTTGACTCAGGGTTTGTAATATCTTGAACTATATAGAAGTTGAATTTTAGTTGATTACCCTTAATAATACACTAGAATCAGAGAATTAAAACTATACAATTTGTAGGTATAGTTAGGTCATGTACAATTGGGTTTCATATGAGGCATAACTCGATTGTTTGAATGATAAAATTGCATGTATTGTATATTTGAGCAAAGTGCAATGGGCTCAAAGTGATGTAAATGTAAAAGTTGTATGATTTGGTAAAAGGCAAGGGAATGACTGTGACTTAAGTGAGGCCTGTGTTCAGTAAAGTTAGAGAACACCGAGGGAAGAGTGGAAGAGGGTTGGTGTGACCAAGATTTCAGTTTGTAAAATGTAAGTCTTGAATAAGGATCGTTAAGTCTAGATTATATTTTGCATCATTTAGTTAACAACTTGCATTAGAAGAAGAAATGACGGAGACATTGACGGACATGTCTGGTAAAGAGTTGTGGCTCCTAGGAATGTTCGATACTGAGGATACGCCCGGTAAATCCATGTGTGTGGGATAGGGGTAGACTGGTAAAGTCCATAGTTATGAAAGATCGACTCACTGGAGTTCGCAACTGCGCATACGCCCGAAAAATCCACGTGTGTGGGCTAGAGATAGGCCGATAAGGTTTATGAACCCGAGAGGTCAGCTTGCACATGATAACTCATTGGAGTACTAGTCAATGGGTTTAGGCATGCACGATGAGGGATTGTACCCCAAATGAGAAGTAATGTCTAGTAGCTTGCATTCGGGAACTATGTTGTATAGGTAACATAGCGTTCCAAACAAGCATGCATTAGAAAAGCATAGTTATCATGTGCATATAAAACTTATAAAATAGTATTTTCAGACAACCTTTAATGATATAAAATAATTGACATTTCCATATTATTATTATTTCATTTAAAATTGTCATTACTTATTGATATGGCTAAAAATAGGGTTAAATCGGAACCGTCCAAATCGGGCGTGAATCTTAAAGCCTGGGGGTAAAATGGTAATTTCACCTACAAGCGGGTCCGAAACGGGTGTTGGGTCTTCTCTTGGGGAAACCCAATATCCCGTGAACGGGCCCATCTCAACTGGGTGCGGGTTTCGACCCGCAGCGAACCCAATCCAGCAAAATAGAATTAGGGTTTCTGATTAATCCTAATCAACGGCCCTGATTCATATCTATCCTTTCACTGGGAATTAGGGGTTACATTCCTAATCTGTTTCTAGGGATTACATTCCTAATCGGATCCCAAAGGCGGCTATAAATACTCCCCATCCACCACCATTAAGAGGTAATGAATCCTTTGCCAATTTATGCTCTTTCATAATCTTCTCTGATTACTGACTTAAGCGTCGGAGGGTGCGTCGCCGAGATCAACTCCGGTGTATCGCACTTTTTGCAGGTTAACAGCGGGAGTCAACGGTCAAACTCCGGCGGAACAGGTATCAGGTTTGCCATCAGTTTCCCTAAGAATCCACAAATACTACCTGTTTGCCCCCACACCAGATTCAGCGGTAACAGATTGGCGCCGTCTGTGGGAAGCCACGAATAGCGATCCTTCCTCTTCCCGTCGGTCAGATCTCCTCCAGCTATGCCTCCAAGGAAACTAAGATCTAGAGGGTCCAACCATGGACCCACTCCTCCTCAACCACAACAGGAGGTCCTTCTCCAAACCGTCCAGCCGGCGGGACTTCCCCCTCAACCTGATCAGGCCCCGCAGCAGGACCAACCTCCTCCTCAGAATCTTCAACCCCCTCGGGGTCAGACCGGGCCCCAGAATGCCGGTGCGGGGGGATCCCATCCCAATCCTCAGAAACAACTTCTTCAACATGATCACGCCTCCGTGCACAACCCCTCTACTGATTCCATGGCATCTCACAATCCCTGAGCATCAGATGACCTTCGCAACATGCTCTACAATCGGCGCAAAGAAGAGGATCTTCGCTGCCGTTTGGATGAAAGGCGGGCCCGAGAGGGAGCCTCCCGCCAACACCGTCCAAATGAGCGATCTCCTCATCGCCGAGAATACAGAAGGTCCCCTCCTCGGAGAGGGCGGAGAGAGTCCCCCGGCCACCATAGGAGAAGACCTCACTCTCCTGATGATCGGCGACCTCCCAGGAACGATGACGCACCCATCACTCGTGCCGAGTTCCAGCAATTCCAAGCAACCATCTTACAAGCCCTCAATCTCCGACCCAACAACAACAATGCTCAAAGGGTCCCCACTCCTCCAGTCCGAAGTCCTCGCCAACGGTCCCTAACTCCTCCCCCAGCTCCTAGCAACCCCGAGCACATTCCTAGTCCTCGCCACTCCAGGAGCTACCGTCGTCGTAGCCCCCGTTCTCCCTCGTACGAAGACGAGTCCAGAGGCTCGTTTGATTACCGTCGAAGAGATGACACTTTCTACCGTCATCTCCACGAAATGGAGAGGCGCTTGGGTCAGCTGGATAGAGAAGAAGAGCTTAGAGGAAGGACCCTCCGCCCAAGTCGACCTCCTTTCTCTCGAACCATCATGGAGGCGCCCGTTCCAATAGGCTTCAAGCCTCCCCAATTCGAGACTTATTCCGGGGAGTTCGACCCCGTCGACCACATCGAAAGCTTTAAGACCCTCATGCTCATTCACCAAGCTTCCGATGCTCTACTGTGTAAGACCTTCCCCGGTACCCTCAAGGGTCCGGCCCGGGAATGGTACTCTCGCCTCGCTCCATCTTCGATATTCTCCTTCGAGCAATTCGAGACCCTCTTCGTCACCCACTTCGTGAGTAGCCGCCGAACTGAGAAGACCAGCATTTCGCTACTCTACCTCAATCAGAAGAAGGGTGAGAAGCTGAGAGACTACGTAAAAAGGTTCACCGCGAAAGCTAGGTCTATCGCTTCCCTCGACCAGTCGGTCGCTGCAGCAGCGTTCCAATCAAACGTCCTTAATTTCAGCCTCCGCTCCTCCCTTGCCAAGAAGCCCCCACAGAACTTCTCTGATCTCCTTCTCCGAAGCAAGAAGTATATTCGGGCCGAGGAAGCTGAGCACCGCCCCGACTTTGAAGGGCCTTCCTCCGGGTCCAAGAGAAAGGGAACAGAAGAAGAAGAAGGAGCCAAGAAGCTCCAAAAGGATAATGGCGGTCAGCACCGCCCTCTCCCCAGATTCGAGAAATTCACTCCTCTTGACGCCAACATTTCCACTATTCTCATGGAAGTAGAGAAGGAAGGGGTGATACCTCCTGCCCCGAAGATGAACACCCCTGGCAAGAAGAGGGACAAAGAGAAATGGTGCCACTATCACCGGGACCATGGCCACGACACCAATGACTGTCGGGCCCTGAAGAACGAGATCGAGGCCCTCATCTAGAGGGGGTAGCTGGCCAAATTCGTGAGAAAAGACCAAACCGACCTTCCTCCTCCTCTTCGGGGGGCTAACAAGCATCCTGAATGACGTGGTGAGACACCCGAATTCGAAGAGGAGCGTGTCCTACACCTCATTCATGGGGGCCCAATGGGGGGCTCCTCCAACTCCTCTCGAAAGGCTTTCATAAGGAAAGTCAATTCAGTACATGGCATGCCTCCCCCTAAAGACCTCGAAGTACCCGTCACATTCTCAGATGAAGACCTGGTAGGCGTCCGAACCCCCCATTGTGATGCACTAGTCATTAACCTCCATATGGCGAATTTTAAAGTGGAGAGGATCCTAGTGGACAATGGCAGCTCCGTTAACATCCTCTTCCTCAATGCTTTTAAAGGACTCAAGTTACCCCGGGACAGGCTTAAGCCCGCCAGCTACACGCTCCATGGGTTCACGGGAGTGCCAGTGACTATCGAAGGGGTAATCACCCTCGACGTAACCGCTGGCAAAACTCCTACTACCCGAACGGAGCCGATGGACTTCATGGTCGTCGATGTCCCCGTCGCTTATAATGTGATCCTAGGCCAACCTGGTCTAGCTGCTCTCGAAGCTGTTCCTTCCGCTTATCACCTCAAGATGAAGTTTCCCACCCGGGCAGGAGTAGGGAAGTAAGAGGCAGTCAGGAAATGGCCTGCAAATGCTACATAACCTCTACTGGGGGTCCAATCCTCTCCCTCGAAACACTTGAAATCCCCCAGGAGAGTGTCCGACAAACGTCCGAGCCGGTGGATGAATTGGAGGAAGTGCCCTTCTCTGAGCAAGATCCGAGCTGCAAGTTCTTTATCAGTAAGACCCTCCCATCTGCCCTATGCTCCGACATAGTCCGGTGCATTAGAAAGAACCACGATCTCTTTGCCTGGTCGGCCGCCGACATGCTTGGAATTTCCGAAGAGCTCCTAGTCCACCACCTTATCGTTGCTCCGGGGTCCAAACCGGTCCAACAGAAGAGGCGCAAGTTTGCTCCCGAGCGCCAGCAAGCTATAAAAGAGGAAGTGGACAAGCTCATAAAGGCTCGGTTCATACAAGAGGACAATTACCCCGAATGGCTCTCGAATGTTGTGATGGTAATGAAGGCCAACGGGACCTGGAGAATTTGCATCGACTTTACCGACCTGAACAAAGCATGCCCCAAAGATCCATTCCCCCTTCCAAGCATCGACACCCTGATTGACGCCACTTCGGGCCATAAGCTTCTCAGCTTCATGGACGCTTTTTCCGGATACAATCAATTCCGCATGTCCCCCCTGGACATCCCGAAGACCTCCTTTATTACCGATCAGGGCCTCTACTGCTACAGGGTGATGCCTTTCGGGTTGAAGAATGCAGGCGCCACCTATCAATGCCTCGTTAACAAATTCTTCCAAAATCAAATCGGCCGGAACATGGAGGTGTATGTTGATGATATGCTTGTGAAGAGCATTCGTGGGGCAGTTCATGTCACCGATCTGCAGGAGGCGTTCGATGTGTTAAGAAAACATGATATGAGGCTCAATCCGAACAAGTGTGCATTCGGAGTCGCATCGGGAAAATTCCTAGGCTTCATGGTCAGCCGAAGAGGGATCAAAGCCAACCCCGAGAAGATTAAAGCCATACTGGATATGGCTCCTCCCAAAAATATAAAAAAAGTTCAGAAGCTAACCGGGCGCCTCGCAGCTATAGGGCGCTTCCTTTCCAAGTCAGGGGAGAAGTGTCTTCCCTTCTTCAAGGCTCTCAGGGGAGCTAAGGGCTTCGAATGGGGTCAGCAACAGCAGGAGTCGTTCGACCAGCTTAAAGCCTACCTAGTCAACCCCCCTCTCCTTAGCAAGCCTATCCCCGGCCCCCGAGGAAACACTCTACCTCTACTTAGCTACCTACGAGCAAACCCTCAGCGCTATCTTGGTGAGGGAAGAAGACAAGGCTCAGAAGCCCATCTATTACGTAAGCAAGGTACTTCGGGATGCCGAGCTTCGTTACCCAAGGCTAGAAAAGATGGCATACGCCTTGGTTATGGCAGCTAGGAAGCTTCGCCCGTATTTCCAGTCTCACTCGGTGGTCGTTCTTACCGACCAACCGCTGAAGCAAGTTCTGCACAAGCCAGAGACCTCTAGCCGCCTCATGAAGTGGTCGATCGAGCTGAGCCAGCATGATATATCCTACCAACCTCGGACCGCAATCAAGGCTCAGGCCTTAGCTGAATTCATAGTTGAAAACACCATTCCCGATGTTAGTCAAGCGGCAAACGGACCTCCTATTTGGACGGTATATGTTGATGGATCCTCTTGCACCAAAGGGAGCAGAGTCGGGGTCATTCTGGCAGGCCCCGATGACTTCGTCCTCCAATACTCCCTCCGTATCAACTTCAAGGCCTCCAACAATGAAGCGGAATATGAAGCCCTTATAGCCGGTCTCGGAATGGCTCGCAAGGCAGGGGCACAACGCCTCTGCATATTTAGTGACTCTCAGCTGGTCGTGAATCAAGTCTTGGGCGAGTATGAAGCGCGAGATGACCGAATGGCTAAGTATCTAGCCAAGGTCCGAATTCTCATGGCTCTCTTCGAAGAGGCACTTATTCGGCGAATCCTCAGGGAGGAAAATGCCCAAGCAGATGCTCTCTCCAAGTTAGCCTCTTCCTCCCTCCAAGGTCTCGAGCAGACCGTCTTGATTGAAGTGCTCCTGAAGCCGAGCATAGAAGAAGAAACTCCCGACTCCATGGAGTCACTGCCTGTTCAACTTCAAGATAATTGGATGAAACCCATGGTAGAATTCCTAAGGGATGGGCTCCTCCCTGAAGACCCTAAGGAAGCTCGCCGAATCAGAACCAGAGCGGAGCGGTACACCCTTGTTGAGGGGGTCTTGTACAAACGCTCCTTCACGCAAGTTGACGGCAGACCTTATCTGAGGTGCCTCTCCCCCGAACAAGCCACATACGCCTTGTAAGAACTTCACAAAGGCATAGGCGGAGCACATTCAGGTTCCAGATAACTTGCCCGAAAGGTGTTGAATTATGGATACTTCTGGCCTACCCTCCTCCAAGATGCCGAACGACACGTTCGGCAATACAGCTCTTGTCAAAAGCATTCCAACATTCGTCACCTACCTCAAGATCAGCTCATCTCCTTATCAAGTCCGATCCCCTTTGCAATGTGGGGAATGGATTTACTAGGGTCATTTCTGGCCAGCTCAAATTCTTAGTCGTGGCGATCGACTACTTTTCAAAGTGGATAGAGGTCGAGCCCTTGGCTACAATCACCGAGAACAAAGTCCTTCAGTTCTTCTTGAAGAGCGTCATCTGCAGGTTCGGTGTCCCTCGGGTCCTCATAACTGACAATGGAACACAATTTATAGGGGCTGCATTCCGAGCTCTATGTGAAGACCTCGCCATCCAACAACGCTTCTCCTCTGTCTCCCACCCATAGTCAAACTGTCAAGTAGAAAATGCCAACCGACAAATCCTCTCCGGTATTAAGAAGAGGCTGGATAAGTTCACTAAAGGCTTGTGGGTCGAACAGCTCCCAAACGTACTGTGGAATTACCGCACTACCAAACGGACCCCTACAGGAGAGTCGCCATTTAATCTCACCTATGGGTCGGAAGCTGTGATCCCCTTAGAAGTCGGTGTACCCTCTCCTCGCCTCATTGCCTATGAAGAAGAGCAGAATGCCATAGAACTTCGGGCGAATCTGGATCTGACTGATGAGCTCCGGGAAAGAGCCTCGATTCGCCAACAAAGTTGCCGAAGGAGGATCGAGCTGGCCTACAACAACAGGGTCCGTCCCACCAACCTCAAAGAAGGAGACTTGGTCCTCAGAAAGTTTGCTATATCATTCCCCAGTCAGAGGAACAAGCTGGCCCCAAATTGGGAAGGACCCTACAAGATTACCAAAGTGGTTCGGCCGGGGACTTACCGTCTAGAAGACATTGAAGGAAGAGAGATTCCCAGGACATGGAATGCCGACCATCTCTTGAAGTACCAAGAGAGCGCATGAACACCTCTCTGAGTACCTTCTGACGTCGAACTGTTCCTTTCCCTTCACTTGTACTTTTACTTCTTTATTTCTTCAATGTAATAACAGCTCGCAACTTAGAAGCAGCCGACTATTAATTTTCAATAAAGAATATCTTGCTTTCTATTTTACTTGTGAATTGCTTGTATCTCTCTGTTTTACCTTCAAACTCAAACGATGAGTTCGGAGTCCAACACTTGGCTCGACTCTGCTTCGCAAGCTCGCTCTTAAGCGAGCTAGAAGTGGTTCGCCATTCGAAATTGCTCCCACAACCGTTGAAACATACTCAAACGACGAGTTCGGAGTCCAAAACTTGGCTCGACTCCGCTTCGCAAGCTCGCTCTTAAGCGAGCTAGAAATGGTTCGCCATTCGAAATTGCTCCCACAACCGTTGAAACATACTCAACCGACGAGTTCGGAGTCCAAAACTTGGCTCGACTCCGCTTCCCAAGCTCGCTCTTAAGCGAGCTAGAAGTGGTTTGCCATTCGGAATTGCTCCCACAACCGTTGAAACATACTCAAATGACGAGTTCGGAGTCCAACACTTGGCTCGACTCTGCTTCGGAATCTCGCTCCTAAGCGAGCTAGAAGTGGTTCGCCATTCGGAATTGCTCCCACAACCGTTGAAACATACTCAAACGACGAGTTCAGAGTCCAAAACTTGGCTCGACTCCGCTTCCCAAGCTCGCTCTTAGGCGAGCTAGAAGTGGTTCGCCATTCGGAATTGCTCCCACAACCGTTGAAACATACTCAAATGACGAGTTCGGAGTCCAACACTTGGCTCGACTCCGCTTCGGAATCTCGCTCCTAAGCGAGCTAGAAGTGGTTTGTTTGACTCGTTTGGTTCTCATAACTCGTTTCGAATCGAACAACCATGCACATCCCACATACAAGCATCAGAAAGAAAACGAGCTTTTATTTCATTAAAAAGTTCGGCAAAGGAACCCAAATTACTAGACCAAGTTACTATTATGGGGCACTACAAAAACTCAAAGAAACATAATCATAACTTAATCAACGCTTCTTTGGAATGGGGATGTTTCGATTCAGAGACACCCGAGGACGGCGTCTCCTAACTTTGGAGCTCGTCTGTAGGCCAACGGACCGAGACGCCTCTTCGATGTCGTCTCTAACCATGGCCCCCACCGAAGCACCACTAGACGAGGCAGCCACCCTGCTTTGAGCATCGGCCGGGCTCCCTAACAACAGGCGGACGAGTCGCGAGCTCGTAAAAAGAGATTCCCCTCTCGCTCTCTTCACGCGTACACGACGTGCTCCGAACGTTGATTCTTGCCGGCTGAGGCTTCAGTCGAGTGACTTCCTCCTCGAGCTCGACAATCCGATCCTTCAAGGAGTCGTCATTCACAGAAATCTTAAAGCGAGGAAGCCGAGCAGAACCTTCAGCGCCAGAGCTATTGGCTATGATTCGACGAAGGTGGGTCACTTCGATGCTTCTGTCAACCGTAACCCTCCTCAACTCGTCGAACTTCACCGTCAACTCGTCGTGCTCGGCCATCAATTTACCCACTACCGAAGTTAACTCGTCTTCCTCCGCCAAAAGTTCTTCCTCAGTTATCTTCAAATCTTGAACTTCCGCCACAAAAGCACCTTCCGCTCGAGTAACGTCGAATAGCAACTTTCGGAGCAACTCCACCTCGCCATTAAGACGAGTCTCGCGAGATCGCTTTCGTAGTTGTTTTAGCTCGGAGAAATACCCTCTCGCCATTGCCTTGACATCCTCTAGATCTAACTCACTTTTGAGGAAGCACTCTCGGCTGCGAGAGAGGGCCCGCTTTGCCGTTCTCAATTCAGCACGAAGACGAGAAACCTCAGTTGCTGAACTTGACTCGACCTAAAAATTGAAAGAATATCAAAGGAAGTCCTCAACACTTGAGTTCTTGACACAAACAAAAAGTGTTCAACACTAGGCGAAATCTCGATGTGTTCACAGCACTTCGACAAATTTCAATAATAGTATCATCACCCTCAATACAGCAAAATCTCAAGACAAGGCGAACACAAGTCAGAAAATAGGCCAAGATTTCAAAAGGGGGAAGTCGTTTCATTAAAAATCCAAAATATACACAAAAGCGGTGGCCAGTCCGCAGTTAGGCATTGCAGCAAAAACAAAACAAAAGAAGCAAAAACAATAAGAGGCGACTAAGTCAGGGGTCGACCTCATGATGTTGTTCCGAAGCATCATCGCTCGGCACGGTGACTATCGCGCCTTCGACACGCACCTCGTCCCCGGCCTCTGTGCCCTCCTGCCCGGGGGCGAGTTCTGCCAGAGGCAGTTCTTCCTCCCCCTTTACGGGGTCGTAGAAGTAGTAGGAGGAGCTATCGAAGCCGGGGATCCGAGTGGCCACGTGCTTCAGCGCTCGGGCATACGCCTCCTCCATGTTTGTCAACATGTGGGCCTCGGCCTCGTCCGGAACCGCCTGCTCCGCACCCGCCACCTTCGATGCTTGGCTGCTCAGAGCCTCCTCCGATGCCCTCTGTGCCTTAGACAGCTCCTCTTCGAGACGAGTCGTCTCCTTTTCCAAAGCCTCGACCTTGGCAGCCTCGGCGGTCGAGTGCTTCAGCGCCTCGGCGAGCTTCGCCTCATGATCGGCCGCCTCGGCTGTGCGCGAAGCGAAAAGCAACTGCTCGGCCTCGAGCAGTTTGACCGCCTTGGCATGCTCCGACCGCTCCCGATCGTTCAGCACGGTCATTTCCTTCTCCTTGCTCGCAAACTCTTCGAGCAGGTGGTTGAAATGGCATAGGGTCTGCAAGCGACATAAGAAGCTATTAGGCCTGAGCGAAAAGACTTAGAATAAGTGTTGAAGGAACTTCTGATACTCACCAACATGGTGTTCTGAGGCATCTGCATGGCGTCATCGCCCACGGAACCCGCCTTCAGTGCAGCGCGGTCTTTTGGGGTCGGCAGGTGCTTCACCGCCTGCATGCAAATTCCACCGTCACCGAGGAAACCGTCCACCTTCATCACCCGCCAGTCGGGAGCGAAGAGGCGCTTGTGCTCCTCAGTGAGTATCTTCTCGGCCTCGGCGGTAAGTGGGGGGACCTCAAGAGCTAAGGCCGCACCCGCGTTGAACGCCCCGCTCGACGACCTGAGTGCCTCAACCTGAGTAACTTTGGCCAGTACCTCCGAAGGAGCTGGGGCAGACGTCTCCAAAGTGCCTTGTGCGGATGCATCCAAAGGTGCCTCAACCACCGGCTACACGACGGTCGGTGAGGCCGAGGGGACCTTCGCAGCTCGACCGCCCTGAGGCCCGGCCACAGTCCTCTCCTCTTTCTCGACTCCTACTCCTTCGCCGCACGAGCCTTGGCCATCAGTCCTTTGTAATCCATGCCGGTGGTCTCTGAAAAAACCGAGCAAAAGGAGTTAGAAAATTTTAACCAAAAGATAAAGCTGAAGCAAGAAAAGAAGAGAAAAGCATACTAGGGTTGATCGGACTGAGACCTCCACGAAACAAGACCTCCTCGGTGATGTCCTTCCCACTAAGGGTCGGAAGACCGTGGAGCCTTTCCACCACCTCTTCCTCTTCTTTAGTGAGCACGGGCTCCTTCTTCGCCCGCTTCGGAACCCTGATCTTCCACTGCGTCGGAAAGACCCACGGCTCAGGAGCGCGGATGAGGAAGTACTTCTCTTTCCAGTGCTTGATCGAGTTCGGGTTCTCGATCATTTCACACCCTTCCTCGGCGACAGATAGTACCTCTCCTCCATCTTGCTCATCTGGCAGATGCAGTAGAGGCTCCGAAGTATGACCATCTCCGGCTGCACACCAATCTCTTGGCACTGAAGGACGAAGGCGATCACGTGTCGCCACATGTTCGGCATAAACTGAGCGGGACTCAAGCTGAACCACCGCAGCACCTCGTTTACGAAAGGGTGCAGTGGAAACCGAAGTCCAGCGTTCAGTGCGTCATACGGGAAGACGCAAGTATCGGCCGAAGTAGATGTGCACGCTCGGACACCGGGGCCGGGGAGTAGAAGAACGTATTCTTTGGGGATCCGAAACCAACTCCTGATCCGATACAGGTCCGCCTCGGTCAAGATTGAGGAGATCTGATCCACCTCGGAAGGGTCCCTCGGATCATTCTCCTCGTATGACGGAGCTGTGCCCTGCGTCACCTTCTCCAACAAGTCTTCAGGGTAACTCCGCACACCGCCAATGCTAGATAAGACGGATGGGTGCCGACCCAATTCTTCGACCGTCTTCGGATGTTCAACAATCGTCGTCACCCCGATCGGCTCGGCGACCTCCTTCCCCTTGCTCGGCCTAACCATTGTCACCTCGATCGGCTCGGCGATCTCCTTCCCCTTGTTCGCCCTAACCATCACCGCTCGGCTGATGTCTTGGTCTGAGGTGGGGGTCTCATCCTCAGGAGAAAACTTAACCATTTTCTAAGGATAAGGCGAGACACTAACCTTGAAGAAACGTGAATGGCCGGAAAAGATCGTCGGAATCTGAAAACACCTTGCCGCGACAGCTAGTAGCGCCACCCGAGAGCGAAAACTCTGCTGTAGAAAGTAAAAGTGAAAGTAAGAAATAAAAAGTGAAGAATGAGGTAAAGTGTGAGGGTGGTGAAGACTTATAGTAAAAGAAACGACTCTTGGGCTTTGTAATGAAAAGACGCAACTTTTGGGCCTCCCCTCAAGGCGTTATAAAAGCCCAAACGACGGTTCACGAGAACGACGGTTCTGTATGAGCCGCTCTGCTCGGCTGCACCTCAAGCCCCAAGTCGCCGATGCACTCCACTTAGCAACCAAGAAGCACTCAGATCGGCCCATGATTCCTCAGAAACCGAGCAACTACCAATCTGAGCTGCGAATTGGAGAAAAACGACTTTCTCCCCAAAATTCGTGCAAGATCTCGATCAGACGGCTCAGATCGTGCCACGCTCACAAAACGACAAGATAGTGTTTTCTCGAGAACTGAGCCTACCTCGAGATTCGCACCATGATCCAATGGCCCAGATCACTCCACATCCCTCGGAATGAAAGCCCGAGCGACAAGCAATCCGAGCTGATCACACATAGAAGAAGCTCGAAAACCGAGCAACTGCCAATCCGAGCTGCGAATTGGAGAAAAATGACTTTCTCCCCAAAATTCGTGCAAGATCTCGATCAGACGGCTCAGATCGTGCCACGCTCACAAAATGACAAGATAGTATTTTCTCGAGAACCGAGCCTACCTCGAGATCTGTGCCATGATCCAATGGCCCAGATCACTCCACGTCCCTCGGAACCAAAGCCCGAGCGACAAGCGATCCGAGCTGATCACACACAGAAGAAGCTCGGAAACCGAGCAACTGCCAATCCGAGCTACGAATTGGAGAAAAACGACTTTCTCCCCAAAATTCGTGCAAGATCTCGATCAGACGGCTCAGATCGTGCCACGCTCACAAAACGACAAGATAGTATTTTCTCGAGAACTGAGCCTACCTCGAGATCCGTGCCATGATCCAATGGCCCAGATCACTCCACGTCCCTCGGAACCTGTTGCCGCTAATTTTGGTGTGGGGGCAAACAGATAGTATTTGTGGATTCTTAGGGAAACTGAATAGTAAACCTATATACCTGTTCCGCCGGAGTTCTGACCATTGACTCCCGCCGTTCACCTGCAAAAAGTGCGAGACACCGGGGTTGTTCCCGGCGACGCACCCTCCGACGCTCAAGTTAGTAATCTAGAAGACTATGAAAGAGCGCCAAAATTGGTGAAAGATTGATTACCTCTTAATGGAGATGCATGAGGGGTATTTATAGGCGTCTTAGGAAACAGATTAGGAATGTAATCCCCGTGATCTGATAAGGAATATTCTCCTTGTAAACAGATTAGGAATGTAATCCCTAATCCCCAGTGGAGGGATATGCATGAATCAGGGCCGTTGATTAGGATCTAATCAGGGGCCTTAATTCTATCCCTCTGATCGGGCTTTATTGCTGGTTGAGACCTGCGCCCAATTGAAGCGGGTCCGTTTGTGGGTTATTGGGTCTTTATCGGAGAGACCCAGTATCCATCTCAGACCCTATTTGTGGGTGAAATTACCGTTTTACCCCTGGGCTTCAAGATTCGTGCCTGATTTGGAAGGTTCCGATTAACCTCCATTTTTAGCCATATCACGAGCCCCCCACTCCTAAAGGCTGAGTTTGATTGGCCTTTGTGGAGTAGTTTAACTGTTTTAATGGCTAGTGGGGTTGTGTCGGAGCCCAAGCGGGAGGTTTTGAGTCTTGAAGGAGGTATTTTGGCGATTTTTCAAGTGAGTTGAGCTCTGAGTAGCCCCTGAGCTTTCTTGGTCATGTGGTGTTCTTGCAGGGATATCCTTTTAGCTTTGCGAAGTGCCAATTCGACGTTTGGGGGTCTTAGAATATGGTTTTTGGCACTAATCACTTGCTTGGGGACGGGAAGGCGCTCCTCATTTTTACAATTGCCTTTCCGGAGTTCTTTCTTGATTTCCCAAATTTTTAATTATTTTTTCGCGATCTCTTGGCGGATGGTTCGACCTTTTTCCTTTGTTGAGGGGCACCTGTGCTCGTCTCCTGCTTCCGACCACCTCTAGAGCTTGCTTATTAGGAGGCCGGGGTCTGTATGCAGTTCGGCCCATCTTTTTGAAGAGGGGGGAGAGTTCGGCACGGTTATAAGTGCTGAGAGGGAGTTCGGTACGATTCGAGGTCCAATCTTTCCTCGTAACAAGGTCGGTTCTGAGAACGCTCGGTAGATGGCGCCGAACTCGGATTTTCCCCCGTAACGGGGTCGGTTCCGAGAACGCTCGGCAGCTGGTGCCGAACTCGGATTTTCCCCCGTAACGGGGTCGGTTCCGAGAATGCTCGGCAGCTGGTGCCGAACTTGGATTTTTTCCCCCGTAACGAGATCGGTTCCGAGAACGCTCAGCGGATGGTGCCGAACTCGGATTTTTCCCCGTAACGGGGTCGGTTCCGAGAACGCTCGGCAGCTGGTGCCGAACTTGGATTTTTCCCCGTAACGGGGTCGATTCCGAGAACGCTCGGCAGATGGTGCCGAACTCGGATTTTCTCCCGTAACAGGGTCGGTTCCGAGAACGCTCGGCAGCTGGTGCCGAACTCGAATTTTTCCCCGTAACCGGGTCGGTTCCGAGAACGCTCGGCAGGTGGTGCCGAACTCGGATTTTTCCCCGTAACGGGGTCGGTTCCGAGAACGCTCGGCAGATGGTGCCGAACTCGGATTTTTCCCCGTAACGGGGTCGGTTCCGAGAATGCTCGGCAGGTGGTGCCGAACTCGGATTTTTCCCCGTAACGGGGTCGGTTCCGAGAACGCTCGGCAGGTGGTGCCGAACTCGGATTTTTCCCCGTAACGGGGTCGGTTCCGAGAACGCTCGGCAGATGGTGCCGAACTCGGATTTTCCCCCGTAGCGGGGTCGGTTCCGAGAATGCTCGGCAGCTGGTGCCGAACTTGGATTTTTCCCCGTAACGGGGTCGGTTCCGAGAACGCTCGGCAGCTGGTGCCGAACTTGGATTTTTCCCCGTAACCGGGTCGGTTCCGAGAACGCTCGGCAGGTGGTGCCGAACTCGGATTTTTCCCCGTAACGGGGTCGGTTCCGAGAACGCTCGGCAGATGGTGCCGAACTCGGATTTTCCCCCGTAACGGGGTCGGTTCCGAGAACGCTCGGCAGCTGGTGCCGAACTTGGATTTTTCCCCGTAACGGGGTCGGTTCCGAGAACGCTCGGCAAATGGTTCCGAGAACGCTCGGCAGATGGTGCCGAATTCGTCGCTGCCAGTGAACATGTGTTGCTGGCCGGTCGATGCCTTTATCGCCGGGGCGCTACCTCTCCACGCGTTCGCCGTTACAGTGGTGAGTTGGTTCGGGGTCAGCCCCATCCAACTCATGTCGAACGCGTGGCGAGTGATAAATGGCTTTGTTCTCCACTGCCAGGCCGCAGGGATCGAGCCGCAGCTGAACGTGCTTCGGACGTTATACCGGCTCCACCAAGGGAATAAGTCGGAGTACCGGTATTACTTAACTCCGAGGCACGGTGGCAGGCTCGTAATATGCCCTGACTCCATTAAGCACTGGCGAGAGAAGTGGGTCGTTGTGCGGAGTCGAGAGGCATGACCGATCCCCTCGGACTGGGTAGAAGGGGTGCCGAAGAGGGCGAGGGCACTCCCGAAGCTCTCTGTAGAAGAAGAAGAGGCGGTCCGGATTCTCCTAGATCGGCCGAAGCTCGATTGGAGGGAGCTCACGGAGGACATCCTCTACAAGGGAGGGCTCTGCCGCGTAGATCCCAGTACGCGGCTCTCGTTATGTTTTTGATTTCCGTACTCTGTTCCTTGTTATTCGCAAAGTGTTAATCAATTTTTGCTCTTGATGCAGAAACCATGGACTACGACGCAGTGCTGGCGTTAAGGGCGGGACTCGCGAGCAAGGCGCCAAAGAAGCGCAAGAGGGTCGTGACCAAGCTGCCGTCGACCTCGAAGACTCCGAGGATCACGGCCCCAGTCGAGGAGGTGGAGATCCTCGACAGTACTGATGCTGCCGTGGTGGGGACCTCGGCTTCGGCTGCTTCGAGCGAGTTCCCTATCGCCGCAGCACTGGGAATGGCGACGCCGCCCCTGACGACAGTTGCCGAGGAGCTCCTGACGGAGGAGCACAAAAGAATTCACGTTCCGGACTGGCAAGTCCGGAAGCATGACGGGTTCCTCAGCAACTCGTTGGCCAGCATGCAGGCCGTCATGCACCTCGCCACTTCGAAGGACCGAGCCGCCATGGAGGCCGGCGAGAGGGCGATGACGTGATCGAGATCGCTCGTTCGGCGGTGTCGGTAAGCCTTGAACTTCTTTCATTCGTTATGCTCCTTTAATCCATTAAAAACTTTTTCTAACTCCTTGTGTTCTTCCTTGCTACAGATCATCGTCCACTTTGGTCACCTCACCGAGAGGTTGACGGCTCTGGAGAAGGAGCTCAAGCAAGAATCCGACCAAGCTCGGAATGAGAAAGCTCGGCTGTCGAACGAGCTCGACAAGCTCCGAGTCGAGCACGAGGGCAGGTCGGCGAGGATGGTCCACCTCGAGGCCGAGGTGACGAGGTTGGAGGGCGAGCTCCTTCGTCAGAAGGAGGGGTCGGCGAAGCAGCTGGCCGAAGCAGAGGTAGCCAAGGCGGCGGCTGTGAAGGCGGCGGAGGATGCAACCCTAGAGAAGGTGACTGTTCGCCAACTGCTTTCAGTAATGAGATTCGGATTCAATGCATCCGTCATAACTTGTCCAAAATAACAGCGGAAAGGGACGACTTGCTTTCCGAGATACAGCATCTGCACTCCGTAGAGGCGAAGCTTAGGAAGGAGGGCGAGGAGCTAACGGCCGAAGTGGCCAAGTTGATGACCGAACGGGTCCAGTTGACAGCCGAGGTCGAAGCGCTAAAGAGAGCGACGGTGGACAAAAGCATCGAGGTCACCCACCTTCGGCGCCTCATAGCTAGCCGATCAGGAGTTCCGGACTCCGCGATACCCCCTCGTTTCGAAGTTAATGTCAAAGACGACTCGTTGCGTGATCGGATCTCGGAGTTGGAGGCGGAAGTGGCTCGTCTTAAGCCACATTCGGGACCAATCAACGTCCGAAGCACGTCGTGCACTCACGCGGAGAGTGAGCGGGGCATTAGCTTTTACGAGATGGCGACCCGTCAGCGGGTCGGCCATCCTAGTCCGGGGGACGCGCAGAGCTCGGTGGCGATTTCGTCGAGCGGAGCATCCGTCGGAGTGGCTGCCAGAAGTAGTGCCGAGGATACGTCTCAATTTGCCGGCTTGGGGTCGCGCTCCGGAGACAAGCGTCGCCACTTTCGAGTGTCTTTGAAGCGGAATGCCCCGGCTCCAAAAAAGCGCTGAAGATGTCGACTGCGAGAACTTTTGTATATTTTTTTTTTAAGTGTAATAAGTCGGCATTGTAACTTTCTCTTTAACGACTTGTAATTCTGCTGTGTCCGTCGTTGTAACGCATCCAGTTCATTAATAAAATGTGGTTGCCGACCTTGTGTGTTTTTTACTTTTGCGGCTATTGTTGGTTGTGCCTAGGCTCCTAAGTTGGCTGCATGCTTGTTTGTCGACCGGTGAGGTAAATGTTCGGGCAATGGTGTCGAACTTTGTCTCTGGTATCCGATCACGTTGCTTTGTGAGGAGAGTTGGGCGGCGAGCCCTCAAATCGCGTACAGGCGCGAGTATCAGTCCTCGGATCGTTGCTTGTGATTCGGCAATAGTGGAAGCGACCGCGGGTGGCGAACTACCTCTAGTTCGCTTAGAAGCGGCGAGCTACTTCTAGCTCGCTTAGGAGCGAACTTCTGAAGTAGAATCGATCCAAGTGTTGGACTCCGAACCATTCAACGGCTGTGGGAGCAATTCCGAATGGCGAACTACTTTTAGCTCGCTTAGGAGCGAACTTGTGAAGTAGAATCGAGCCAAGTGTTGGACTCCGAACCATTCAACGGCTGTGGGAGCAATTCCGAATGGCGAACTACTTTTAGCTCGCTTAGGAGCGAACTTGTGAAGTAGAATCGAGCCAAGTGTTGGACTCCGAACCATTGTTAGTTTAGTTTAAGGGTTGTGGGAGCAATTCCGAATGGCGAGCTACTTCTAGCTCGCTTAGGAGCGAACTTGTGAAGTAGAATTGAGCCAAGTGTTGGACTCCGAACCATTCAACGGCTGTGGGAGCAATTCCGAATGGCGAACTACTTTTAGCTCGCTTAGGAGCGAACTTGTGAAGTAGAATCGAGCCAAGTGTTGGACTCCGAACCATCGTTAGATTAGTTTAAGGGTTGTGGGAGCAATTCCGAATGGCGAGCTACTTCCAGCTCGCTTAGGAGCGAACTTGTGAAGTAGAATCGAGCCAAGTGCTGGACTCCGAACCATTTAACGGCTGTGGGAGTAATTCCGAATGGCGAACTACTTTTAGCTCGCTTAGGAGCGAACTTGTGAAGTAGAATCGAGCCAAGTGTTGGACTCCGAACCATCGTTAGATTAAAGAGTTAAAAGCAGAGAGATGTAATAGCAGCAAAAATATGAAAAACTTTATTTATTAATATCCAATGATCGGCTGCTTCTAAAGTTGCTAGCCGTTATTACAATGAAAAATAAAAGAAAATTACTACAAGTGACAGGAAAAGAATGGCTCGACATCTCGGATTACTTAGAGAGGCGTTGCCGCTTTCTCTTGGTATTTTAAGAGATGGTCGGCATTCCAAGCCCAGGGAATCTCCCTGCCTTCGAGATCTTCTAGTCGGAATGTGCCGGGGCGGATTACTTTTGTGATCTTGTAAGGTCCCTCCCAGTTCGGGGCCAATTTGCTTTTCTGACCAGGGAACGAGATGGCCAACTTTCGAAGGACCAGGTCCCCTTCTTTGAGGTCCGTTGGACGGACTCTTTTGTTGTATGCTAGCTCGATCCTCCTTCGGTAAGCTTGCTGGCGTATGGCAGCTCTCTCTCGGATTTCATCTATCAGATTTAGGCTTGCTCTGAGCTCTCTAGCATTCTGTTCCTCTTCATAAGCTATCAGACGAGGAGAGGGTATCCCGACTTCTAGGGGGATGATGGCCTCGGATCCATAGGTGAGATTAAATGGGCTCTCGCCTGTTGGGGTCCACTTGGTGGTGCGGTGATTCCGGAGCACGTTAGGCAGCTGATCGACCCACAGTCCCTTGGAACATTTGTCTACCCTCTTCTTGATGCATGAAAGGATCTGTCGGTTGGCATTCTCGGCCTGGCCATTCGACTGAGGATGGGAGACGGAGGAGAATCGGTGTTGTATAGCGAGGTCTTCACATAAAGCTCGGAAGGCGGCCCTAGTGAATTGCGTTCCGTTATCCGTAACCAAGACCCTGGGAATGCCAAATCGGCAGATCACACTTTTCCAAAAGAACTGAACGACCTTATGTTCGGTAATTGTGGCCAGGGGCTCGGCCTCTATCCACTTCGAGAAATAGTCGACTGCAACGACTAGGAACTTAAGCTGTCCGGGGGCTGGTGGAAACGGCCCTAGTAAATCCATCCCCCACATGGCGAAGGGAATTGGACTTGATAGGGAGGTGAGCGGTGCTTGTGGAAGGCGTCGGATATCTGAATACTTCTGACAGGAGCTGCATTGCCGAACGTGTCGCTCAGCGTCCCGTAGGAGAGTGGGCCAAAAATACCCGTAGTTCAACACTTTGCGTGCTAGAGCCCTGGACCCAGAATGGGCCCCGCCGATGCCCTCGTGGAGTTCTTGCAGGGCGTAGTCGGCTTGCCCGGGGGAAAGGCACCTCAGGTAAGGCCGACCGTCCACCTGGGTGAAGGAGCGTTTATATAGGATACCTTCGATTAATGTATAACGCTCGGCTCGGGTTCTGATTCTTCTTGCTTCCCTTGGATCTTCAGGGAGGAGTCCGTCCCTTAAGAATTCGACGAGGGGTTTCATCCAGTTGTCTTCGAGGAGGACGGGCAATGTTTCAACGGAGTCAGGTGTTTCGTCCTCTATGCTCGGCTTCAGGAGGACTTCTATCAGTACGGTCTGCTCAAGACCTTGAAGGGAAGAGGATGCTAATTTGGATAGGGCATCGGCCTGAGCATTTTCTTCTCAGGGGATCCTTTGGATGAGGGCCTCTTCAAACAGCGCCATGAGGCTCTTGACTTTGGCCAAGTATTTAACCCTCATATCATCGCGGGCTTCATACTCGCCGAGGACCTGAATGACGACCAACTGAGAGTCGTTGAAGATCTGCAGTCGCTGTACCCCTGCATTTCGGGCCATTCCAAGACCGGCTATTAGCGCCTCGTATTCGGCCTCGTTGCTCGAGGCTTTGAAATTTATACAGAGGGAGTATTGAAGGATGAAGTCATCTGGGCCTGCCAGAATGACTCCTGTCCCGCTTCCCTCATTGCAGGAGGATCCGTCAACATAAACTGACCAGACCGGCGGTCCCTTCACTGGCTGGCTGGGTTCGAGGATGGTACTCTCAACTATGAATTCGGCCAGTGCCTGAGCCTTGATCGCGGTCCGAGGCTGATATGATATGTCATGTTGGCTCAGTTCGATCGACCATTTCATAAGGCGTCCCGAAGTCTCGGGCTTGTGAAGAACCTGTTTCAGCGGCTGGTCGGTAAGAACGACCACCGAATGGGACTGGAAGTACGGGCGAAGCTTTCTCGCGGCCATCACCAGGGCATAAGCCATCTTTTCAATCTTCGGGTATCGGAGCTCATCGTCCTGAAGCACTTTGCTGACATAGTAGATGGGCTTCTAGGCCCGGTCTTCTTCCCTTACTAGGACCGCACTTAGGGTCTGCTCGGAGGCTGCCAGGTAGAGGTATAGGGGCTCACCAGGGATCGGCTTGCTGAGGAGAGGGGGATTGACGAGGTAGGCCTTGAGCTGGTCGAAGGACTCCTGTTGCTGCTGCCCCCATTCGAATCCTTTAGCCCCCCTGAGGGCTTTGAAGAAGGGGATGCATTTTTCCCCGGATTTTGAGAGAAAGCGCCCTATGGCGGCGAGGCGGCCTGTTAGTCTCTGAACTTCTTTAACATTTCTAGGAGGGGCCATGTCCAATATGGCCTTGATCTTCTCCGGGTTTGCTTCAATTCCTCGTTGGCTAACCATGAAGCCGAGGAACTTCCCTGATGAGACGCCGAACGCACACTTGTTCGGGTTGAGTCTCATATTATGCTTTCTCAAAACGTCAAACGCTTCTTGGAGGTCGGTCACATGATCAATGCCTCGGATGCTTTTTACAAGCATGTCGTCAACGTAAACTTCCATGTTCCGGCCGATCTGAGCCTGGAAAACCTTATTGACGAGGCGTTGGTATGTTGCACCTGCATTCTTTAGACCGAACGGCATGACTCTGTAGCAATAGAGGCCTTGGTCGGTCACAAACGAAGTCTTCAGGATATCCGGGGGGAACATTCTTATCTGATTGTAACCTGAGAAGGCATCCATGAAGCTGAGGAGCTCATGTCCCGAGGTTGCGTCAATCAGAGTGTCGATACTCGGTAGAGGGAAGGGATCTTTGGGGCAGGCCTTGTTGAGGTCGGTGAAATCAATACAAATTCTCCACGTCCCATTGGACTTTTTCACCATCACCACATTCGACAACCACTCAGGATAGTTCACCTCCTGTATGAACCGGGCCTTCAAGAGTTTGTCTACCTCCTCTTTAATAGCGAGCTGGCGCTCGGGGACGAACTTGCGCCTCTTCTGCTGAACCGGTTTGGACCCCGGATCGACGCTTAGGCGGTGGACTAAGAGTTCTTCGGAGATACCAGGCATATCTGCAGCTGACCAGGCGAAGAGGTCCTGATTCCTTCGGATGCATTGCACAATGCCTGAGTACAGGGCGGACGGGAGGGTCTTGCTGACAAAGAACTTGCGGGCCGGCTCCTGATCGGAGAAGAGCACTTCTTCCAATTCGTCCACCGGCTCGGACGTTGGTCGAGCAACATCTTGGGGGATTTCCAGAGTTTCTAAGGAGAGGACGGGTCCGAGGGTAGAGGTCATATAGCACTTGCGGGCCTGCTCCTGATTGCCCCTTACTTCCCCTACTCTGACCCGAGTGGGAAACTTCATTTTTAGATGATAGGCGGAAGGAACGGCTTCAAGGGCTGCCAGGCCGGGCCGACCCAAAATGACATTGTAGGCAGCTGGGACATCTACGATCATGAAGTCCATCGACTCCGTTCGGGTAGTAGGAGTTTTGCCAGCGGTTACGTCGAGGGTAATCACCCCTTCAATAGTCACTGGCACTCCCGTGAACCCGTGGAGCGTGTAACCGGCGGGTTTGAGTCTGTCCCGGGAGAGCTTTAGGCCTTTAAAAGCGGCGAGGAAGAGGATGTTGACGGAGCTGCCATTGTCTACTAAGATCCTTTCCACTTTGAAGTTCGCCATGTGAAGACTGATGACGAGTGCGTCATAATGAGGGGTGCGGACACCTTCAAGATCTTCGTCGGAGAATGTGACGGGCACTCCGAGGCCTTTGGGAGGAGGGGTGGTTCGGACCGAATTGACTTCCCTTATGAATGCCTTCCGAGAGGAGTTGGAGGAGCCCCCCATCGGGCCCCCGTGGATGAGGTGGAGGACTCGTTCTTCCTCAAAGTCAGGCGTCTCTTCTCGTTCCGGACGCTTGTTAGCCCCCCGAGGCTGGGGAGGAAGTTCGGCCCGGTCCTTTCTTACAAACCTGGTCAGCTGCCCTCTCTGGATAAGGGCTTCGATCTCGTTCTTCAGGGCACGACAATCGTTGGTGTCATGCCCATGGTCCCGGTGATAACGGCACCATTTTTCTTTATCTCTTCTCTTGGCGAGGGTGTTCATCCTGGGAGCAGGGGGCAAAACCCCTTCTTTCTCAACTTCCATCAGAATAGTTGCGACGTTAGTGGTGAGGGGCATGAACTTCTCGAACCTGGGGGGAGTTCGGCGCTGGCCGGCATTGTCCTTTTGGAGCTTCTTGGCTCCTTCCTCCTCTGTTCCCTTTCTCTTCAACCCGGAGGAAGACCCCTCCCAGTTAGGTCGCTGTTCGGCCTCTTCGGCCCGGATGTACTTTTCACTGCGAAGGAGGAGGTCGGAAAAGTTCTGTGGTGGCTTCTTAGCGAGGGAGGAGCGGAGATTGGAATTGAGGACATTAGATTGAAATGCTGCTGCAGCGACCGACTGGTCGAGGGATGCTATGGATCTGGCTTCGGCTGTGAACCTCTTCACATAGTCTCTCAATTTTTCCCCCTTCTTCTGGTGGAGGTGCAATAGGGAGATGCTGGTCTTCTCAGCCCTTCGGCTACTTACGAAATGGGTGATGAAAAGGGTCTCGAACTGTTCGAAGGAGAATATTGAGGCAGGGGCAAGGCGTGAGTACCATTCTCGAGCTGGGCCCTTGAGAGTTGCGGGAAAAGTTTTGCAGAGGAGGGCGTCGGAAGCTTGATGGAGGAGCATCAAGGTTTTAAAGCTTTCGACGTGATCCACGGGATCGGTCTCCCCGGTGTAAGTCTCGAATTGGGGAGGTTTGAAACCGAATGGCACAGGCACATCCACTATGGTTCGGGAGAAAAGGGGGCGGCTAGGACGTAAGGTCCTCCCCCTAAGCTCCTCTTCTCGGTCTATCTGGCCCAGGCGCCTCTCTACTTCATGAAGACGGCGGTACATGGTGTCATCTCTATGACGGTAACTAGCCGAGCCCCTAGACTCTTCTTCGTATGAGGGAGAGCGAGGGCTACGACGATGGTAACTTCGGGAGCGGCGAGGACTTGGGGTACGCCGGGAGTTGCTGGGAGCAGGACGAGGAGATGGGGACCGTCGGCGAGGGCATCGGACTGGAGGAGGAGACGGGGCCTTCGGCTCATTAGGGTTTTGACGGAGGTTGAGAGCCTGTAGGACGGTCGCTTGGAACTACTGGAACTCGGCACGGGTGATTGGCGCCTCATTGTTCCTGGGCTGTTGCCGACCCGCGGGGGAGTGCCTTCTTCGGTAATGCTCGGGAGACTCTTTCCTCCCTCTGCGGACGGGGGACTGTAGAACCGGTGGCAAGGAGACCGCTCGCCCGGATGGTGTTGGCGGGAGGTTCCCTCTCGGGCCCGCTTTTCATCCAGATGGCGGCGAATATCATCATCTTTCTGGAGATTGAGGGCGGTATTGTGGCGACCAGAGGCTCGGGGGTGATGGGAGGCCATGGAGTCCGTGGAGGCATTGTGGATGGAGACATGCTCTTGATGAAGAGGTTGTTTCTGAGGGTTAGGACCCTTTGGATGCGGCTGATCAGGAGGGGGAAGGTCCTGTTGGAGCGGGTCTTCCGCTGTAGGGGGAAGTTGCCCTTGTTGTTGAACGGGATTGTGGGGGACTTCTTGCTGCTGATCAGGGTTGGGTCCTCGGTTGGACCCCTTTGACCTGACTTTCCGAGGTGGCATGGCTGGAGAAGATCTGTTCACCGGGAAGAGGAGAGGTCTCTATTCGTTAGTTTCCCACAGACGGCGCCAATCTGTTGCTGCTAATTTTGGTGTGGGGGCAAACAGATAGTATTTGTGGATTCTTAGGGAAACTGAATAGTAAACCTATATACCTGTTCTGCCGGAGTTCTGACCGTTGACTCCCGCCGTTCACCTGCAAAAAGTGCGAGACACCGGGGTTGTTCCCGGCGACGCACCCTCCGACGCTCAAGTCAGTAATCTGGAAGACTATGAAAGAGCGCCAAAACTGGTGAAAGATTGATTACCTCTTAATGGAGATGGATGGGGGGTATTTATAGGCGTCTTAGGGAACAGATTAGGAATGTAATCTCCGTGATCTGATAAGGAATATTCTCCTTGTAAACAGATTAGGAATGTAATCCCTAATCCCCAGTGGAGGGATAGGCATGAATCAGGGCCGTTGATTAGGATCTAACCAGGGGCCTTAATTCTATCCCTCTGATCGGGCTTTATTGCTGGTTGAGACCTGCGCCCGATTGAAGCGGGTCCGTTTGTGGGTTATTGGGTCTTTATCGGAGAGACCCAGTATCCATCTCAGACCCTATTTGTGGGTGAAATTACCGTTTTACTCCTGGGCTTCAAGATTCGTGCCTGATTTGGAAGGTTCCGATTAACCCCCATTTTTAGCCATATCAGAACCAAAGCTCGAGCGACAAGTGATCCGAGCTGATCACACATAGAAGAAGCTCGGAAACCGAGCAACTACCAATCCGAGCAGCGAATTGGAGAAAAATGACTTTCTCCCCAAAATTCGTGCAAGATCTCGATCAGACGGCTCAGATCGTGCCACGCTCACAAAATGATAAGATAGTGTTTTCTCGAGAACTGAGCCTACCTCGAGATCCGCGCCATGATCCAATGACCTAGATCACTCCACGTCCCTGGGAACCAAAGCCCGAGCGACAAGCGATCCGAGCTGATCACACATAGAAGAAGCTCGGAAACCGAGCAACTGCCAATCCGAGCTGCGAATTGGAGAAAAACGACTTTCTCCCCAAAATTCGTGCAAGATCTCGATCAGACGGCTCAGATCGTACCACACTCACAAAACAACAAGATAGTGTTTTCTCGAGAACTGAGCCTACCTTGAGATCCGCGCCATGATCCAACGGCACAGATCGCTCCTCGGAGCCAAAAATCCGAGCGACAGACGATCCGAGCTGAGAAAATAACTCGGATATCAGTTCGATCGACCAGAGTTCCGAGCCACTCACAATACAAATATATCAAAGTAACGACGCTCGGAATCTGAGCAAGTGGCAATCCGACCTCGACATTTGAAGAAAAATTCTATCGAGCTACCCCAACCATCGGATTGTCGCAAAAATCGCGTCAAAAAACGATGAACGGCTCAGATTTCGCCACGCCCACAAGACGACAAGATAGCGTTTCCTTGAAATCTGAGCCTGTCCTCGAGATCCGCGCAGCAATCTAACGGCTCAGCTCGCTTCACGTCCCTCGGAAATTGGAATCTGAGCGACTAGTGATCCGAGCTGCTCACATGAAGAAAATAATGCCGAGCAACACCGCTCGGGTGCCGAGCGATAACAGCCATCAGATCTTCTCAAAATTAGCACCCCGACCTGATGAACGGCTCAGGTCGCTCCACGTCCCTCGGAAATTGGAATCCAAGCGACTCGCAATCCGAGCCGCTTACATGAAGAAAATAGCGCCGAACTACATAGCTCGCAGTCCGAACAACTCGACATCCGAGCTGCTCATACGGCGAAAAACGGCGTCGAGCGACTCCGAATGTCTGATCTTCCAGAAATTCGTGCCAACACAAGATGGAGGGCCCAGATCTTGCCACGTCATAATTCGGTATTAAAAATTAATTTTTATTTATTAAAACCGATTTATTTATTTAGAATTTGCGAAAAAATGATTAAAAATTCGGGAAAAATAATTAAAATTTCTAAAAAATAATTATAAAATCGGGGAGATATTTTCGAGCCCCGAGGTAAATAATTATTGCTTAGAGAAGCCAATTAAGATCCCCGAACAACGAATCAACACTTCGCAAAATTAAATAAATGGTTCGAAAATTAGATAAAAATTAAGGAAAAATGCCAGAAAACCAGAAGGGCTTAAGAACAACTTAGAGCGTGCAACCAACTCGGAAAATCACCATACTGTCCCGCTTCAAGATCCGACACCTCCCATTTGGACTCTGATAAAACTCCGCAAGCCATCAAGATAGAAAAACTACTCCTCAAAGACTGATCAAACCCAGTCTTCGGGAGTGGGGGGCTCGTGATATGGCTAAAAATAGGGTTAAATCGGAACCGTCCAAATCGGGTGCGAATCTTAAAGTATGGGGGTAAAATGGTAATTTCACCTACAAGAGGGTCCGAAACGGGTGCTGGGTCTTCTCTTGGGGAAACCCAATAGCCTGTGAATGGGCCCATCTCAACTGGGTACGGGTTTCGACTCGCAGCGAACCCAATCCAGCAGAATAGAATTAGGGTTTCTGATTAATCCTAATCAACGGCCCTGATTCATATCTATCCTTTCACTGGGAATTAGGGGTTACATTCCTAATCTGTTTCTGGGGATTACATTCCTAATCTGATCCCAAAGACAGCTATAAATACCCCCCATCCACCACCATTAAGAGGTAATGAATCCTTTGCCAATTTACGCTCTTTCATAATCTTCTCTGATTACTGACTTGAGCATCGGAGGGTGCGTCGCCGGGATCAACCCCGGTGTATCGCACTTTTTGCAGGTTAACAACGGGAGTCAACGGTCAAACTCTGACAGAACAGGTATCAAGTTTGCTATTCAGTTTCCCTAAGAATCCACAAATACTACCTGTTTGCCCCCACACCAGATTCAGCGGTAACACTTATTAAATCACCTTTAATCTAATTTCACCTTGGTTGGGAGTATTTGTGATTTTTACTGTCAGCCTGACGATCCCACAGATTGTGGTTTTGCAGGTAAGTTTGCTTGAGGAAATAGCATACAAGTGTATCATCCTGAGAGCCTTTCACCTTATTAATCCATGTAATTTGGACATATAGTAAGATTCTCTGTATTTTCCTGTGTTATATTATGTTTATGTACGCCACTGAAGTATCGATCTTGTGAGTAATTGTAACCCCTGTTTCCGATTATACGGATTCCCAGTTCCTTTTTTTCTTCTTTATGTATTCTTGTATTTCAATTTTCGTATAAATTCTTTCCAATGCATTTAAATCCCTTTGAATCTCCTATTAAAACCCAAGTTTATATTCCAAACTAGAATCTGGTCTCTCTTATTTTTATTTATTTATTTTGAAGCCCAAAGTTTAGCCCACCTCTTATTGGATTTTTAGCCCAAACCAAAGCCTATGTCCTATTAGACTTTAACCCTAAACCCAAACCCACAAACCCATATACTCACCCGTATACAATTTTTCCACATTTTCCCACTCTGCACAATCCCCCGTATCCCCACATTCTCCACTATCTCTAACTACCCTTATTTAATATTATATTTATTATTTTAATATAACACTCCCCCACACTCTCTCCCGTTACTCCCTCTCTCTCTCTCTTCCCCTCTGTTTTTCCCCCAACAGAAACCAAAAACCAAATCAGAACCCAACTCTCTCCACCATCACTCGACAACCCCATCGTCGAGCCTCGCGACCCCGATCGCCATCCCTGAACTCACCCACACCGCCTCCTGCCTCCTGCCTCCTCCCCCTCAAGCTCCCCGCCTTCCCCTCCACGTCGAGCACCGCTTGCAACCCCTGACTCATCTTCCTCTCATCGCCATCACCACCGTCGCGCCGGCGTGCATACCACGACCACCTCCACCTTTAGTCAAGCCCCTGCCATCTTCACCTCCTCGTCTTCAATCTCCGTAACCCATCAGAGTCGCCATTGCTCCTCCTCTTCCTTCTTCGAGCGCTTCCCGCTCGACATCACCGCCTCGTCTCTGCCCCTCCGTACACCCTCGCATTCCTCCGAAGGCCCCCATCACAGTATTCGCCCCTTATCGCCGCCATCCAAGGCCGAGCACGCCATCGCTCCGTCGTCCTCTGTTTTGAATGCGAGACAGAGCTTCGCTCTTCGTCGAGGCTGCCGTCGTTGCGTCGCTTCCCGACCAATGCCGCCGCACGTTGCTGCTGCCAGTAGCCACGAGCGCCTCGCCGTGGTGCACGCCGTCGCCTATCGCCACTGCAATCGCCGAGCTCTCCCCTCGCCACTGTCTCTCTCTCAGTCGAAGTAAAGAAGAAGGAGGAAGACGATTGGTCAAATCGGTGTTCTGTGTTTTGGCCATACCAAATCCCAATCCCCCTGTTCGCTGTTTACCCCGATCCAGTGTGAAGGAGGAGCCTAATTGGTCGCATTTGCTATTCTGTGTTCGGCGCACATCAGATCCCGATTCCGCTGTCCCGTGTTTGGGCCGATCCGCTATGTGTGTGGGAGGGGATTTAACTGAGTTGTTGTGGGTTTACTGGTTGTTTCTTCGCACGGGTCTCACACGTGTTTTTGGGATTGCTCCCCGGGATTCTGATCCCGTTATTCGAGTTATTATAATCTAATCGTCCACAAAAGGCAAGTCCATTTGAACTCATTTAATATTTCTAGTTCAAGTTCATCGACCTCCTGCAAGTAGTTCCTTTCAATTATCTTAAATTTGCCTTGTGTCCTTCCTGTTGGGAGTATCGAGGATTTACACGAGCTAACCCGACGTATTCTTGACATCATATTATTATCCATTGACTCAAACCCAAGCCTATGTACACACATGGCATGAATAAAATGACTAGAACTTGCATATGAGAAAAATACATCGTGATCAAATACATGTGGATTAATTAGGATCTTGTGACTTGAACCATGACATGATAAATTGACTTGTACACTGAAAAATCCATTCTACTTATTGTACATTAGTGTAATGCATTTCATGATACAATAGCATGTTAATTATCTACTTTGATGAACATATATGTGATGACTTTTTATGAATTCCTGCTAGCTGTTCTATTTTGCACAGAGGTTTCGACCCTGTTACCATAAGAATTAACACAAGTTACATAAAGATGAATTGTATCCCTAAGTGTCTAGTTGTCAATAGCATCCTGAATTGTCAAATTCCGAATTGTATCCTATGAGTTATCACTGTTTTACTGTTACTGTGTCGGCAGTTGCAAATTTACTACTACATGTTATTATTGTGCAATGCATCATGTTGTTGCATTCTTATCATTCTCTTGACATCTTTATACACACTTGCATGGACATGAATGACTTAATAATAGAATACTAAACAAGCCGGGGTTTATAAGGGTTGACCTAGTAGTGGATAGTCTCAGAAAATGTACCCGGTAGGACCCTCTTGTTACATGAAAACTTGACATGGAAGGTGGAGAATTACTTGTGGAGTCGTGACTTATTATCTTGTTATCTTGTTATCATGATACACGGAGTACACGCTCTATAGATCTCACCACGAAGTCTAAAACGTACACTGTTTTGTGTGCACCGAACCTGTGGTATGGAACGCAGTAGTACGTGCACTAGATAAGAGAAACAACATGATAATAGACCTAGTTGACACGTATATACTTGATTATGACCATTGTTTATTAATACTGTTGTTGCTTTTGTAAATTTGATCTTGATTCATATTCCTTCATGTACCTCATTCCTTACTCTCTGCTTTTTACTACTTGCTGTCCGTACTTGCTCTAAGGACAATTTTTTTTTTAGATGAACAAGTACAGGTACCCAAGGAGAATTACCAGAAGGCATTGGTGAGCAGTTCATCTAGGATTGGAGCAGGAGCCTCTCGAGCTATTTGGTAAGTTCTTATATTCCAGATTTGGTTATTGAAAATTATTCTCGTTTATGTGATTATGTTTTCTGCGTGGTTGTGATTATCTATTTCATGTTGTTAAGTTAAGACTAGTACAGCTTATGGATGATATGAGTTGGCGTACTTATATCATTCGCTGGGCCTTAGTTACGTGCCTGTATTCCCGTATTCCGGAAAGCGGGGCATGACAGTAATGCACGGTCCCCGGTGTTCAGTATCTAGGGTGTTACATTAAGAAACCGTCCTGAATTCACATATAAAGAACTTGAAACAAGAAGACAGTCTAAGTTATCACTTGAATAAGAGGAGGCACTGAGGTTGATTACATGTGCACCCTTCTGATTCAACCACTTGTGACACTCCCTCTTGTAATGCTCAATCCCTCTACAATGGTAGCAACGGATCTTACCCTTGTATGTCATATCCTTTCAAATTGAAGTCTCACCATCCACTTCCAAATAACTTGTAGAAATAGACCACGACTTATGATTCTCCTTCCTAAGTTCTTCTTCCTTCAAACCCTTGATGACCTTGAATGATGTAAGTGTCTTCTTGGCAGATTTTTTGTGTAGCATGGTAGTTATCAAGTGATCATATGAAACGAGCAATGAATATATCAAGTTGAAAGCTTTATCCTCTTCGTTTAAATCATCCGCGTTTATCGCCTTTAGTTCAGATATTACCTTATTGAATTCCACAATATGATCTTGAAGATGTGTACCTTCCTTTAATGAGAAACAAAACAACTTCCTCTTCCAGTACATCCAATCCAATAATGATGATTTCGAGTAGTCAGTTTTGAGTCTCGCCAATAGACTCGACACACTTGTCTCACAAAGGAAATCACACTTGACTTCGTCCGTCAATTTTAGCCAAATTAAACTCAAGGCCTTCAAACAAATTTCATCCAACTTCTCCTGCTTTATGTCAGTTGGTTTCCCTTTATCTCCTTATAGGGCAATATGCAAGCCATTTTGAACAAATTTGTCATACATGTCCACATTCCAGAGATTAAAGTTGATGTTTCCGTCCAACTACTTGATCTTCGTGCTCTGATTTGTCATCTTCTCCAAGGAACTTGAAAAAACCTATGAATCTGCAGAAGATTTCTAACTTAATGCTCTAATATCAATTATTAGGAATTAAGCGCTGGATCTTATTGAGTCTAGGACACAATCAATACAAACCACCCAAAAAAAAAATATTAGAACATTTTTTCTTGGTTTGGGCAAGCCCTAATCCGCACGCGCGTGCGCACGGCGGGGGGGGGGGGGGTGTTGGAGGATATTATTCAACTAGAGAAGATATAAAAGTTACAACTCTCAACATGACTCTTTCTCAAGCCTAACTGGAAATATTTGTTGTTTCACTCACCTCTCGAATGAAGTATTCTCTTCTGCTATTCGGCACTCAATAAAATTATATCATCCTTTGAGCCGTAACATTAATTATATAGAGATTTAGATAAACCCTAACTTGTCATTCTTAATACAATAACCATCCGATGTTTCTTGAAGAGATAATCATATAATGAAAGTCAGACGATCTAACTTAGAGAATAAGTCGCGCTTCAATCAGATCCACAAGACCCAATACCCTGTTTGTTGCCTGCTGCATATGTCAATCGACTATCCACTTGGACAATCGACTGCTTTTGCTGGTCAAAAACATAGAGCAAGTCGGTCGACTGTCGACTTGGACAGTCGACTGTCTTTACTTGCTAATTGCTATCCCTGTTGTTGTTGGCTGATGTTCACCTTGCTTCGAGAATAAGTCACGCTTCAATCAGATCCACAAGACCCAATACCCTGTTTGTTGCCCGCTGCATATGTCAATCGACTATCCACTTGGACAGTCGACTGCTTTTGCTGGTCAAAAACATAGAGCAAGTCGGTCGACTGTCGACTTGGACAGTCGACTGTCTTTACTTGCTATCCCTGTTGTTGTTGGCTGATGTTCACCTTGCTTCCAATTGCTTCCAATCGCCTCGATCCCTCTTTATCGCAACACCGTCATCTCTTCTCATCGGATTAGTATGCAAGACATATAAACCGAACACTGATTGACATGGGAGAGCTATTCTCTTGCCTTTGCATTGTAATATCCCGTAGTAATTTTAAAATAAAATACAATTTTCCATTTTACACGTGAAACACGTGCAATTTTATCTCTTTTTTGTTCTAAAAATTTTCCTAAGTTATGCATAAAATTTTCCTTTTATTTATTTTTTCTTATTTTATTTTTCTTTGTTAATTAAAGCCCATAGGCCTAAAAGATGAATTTAAGCCCATTAGAAATAAATAAATAAATAAAAATAGCAAAGCCCAATGAGAAGCCCACAAATAAATTCTACATTTATTTTGTACACTTTTCCTACATACGAATCTATTTTCGTATTCAAGTCTGTTCCTAGTCCCTCGGACTCTTATTGTAGTGTGAGCTCTTCTTCCTTTCCTTGGTCTTTCGTTCCGTCATATTCCTTGTTTTGTAACAAACTAGTTGTAACGCCTCAAATTCCAAATAAAACCGAATTCGAGATTTCACATGATCTTTACTTCACTTCATACAATTTTACAAGGAAATTAAAACTTTTTCAACAACATCAGAGTTCAATACATTTTTGTTTACACAGCGGAAGAATAAAAAGATTACAACAATGAAATAAAATACAACTTGTACAATTTTAACAATGTAACTCATCACTGCATCATAACATCTTCATGGCAAAGTCTAATACCTGCATGTCAAGCTGTGGACACGTCAGTCACTTACAACTGACGAAAGTGTTATACTCGGCTATCCTCTCTATGTCGTACATATAACGATCTCATTACTTTAACAAAATCACAAAAGATTGAATGAACAATAAAGTGTTAAATTGTGTCAACGCTAAATATGTAAGTGTATGCGATGCCTTAATGCCTAATGCACACATTCTTATACTAGGATGACACTAATGCACACTTGTTCGGATTCTATGCATCCCATACTACATAGGTCTGAGGGCAAGCGCCTACGTACTCCATAATAAAGGGTTCGATCCCTCGCCATGACAACTACCCGGTAATAAGACAAAGTTAAGACGTTCCACGAGTATGGATCCCAGCCCCGGGGAACCGCCGCAATAAATCCCCCGCCCAACTGTGATACAGACTTCTCGTCGTGCGAACCTCCCGCAAGTGCCCCTCTAGCCCTGGTATACGTATATACATGGAGAACGATAAACTATCCGCCCGACTACTCATAGTCCCGGATTTAAAATAAAGCTCGTCTCCCACGAGGCAACCACAGTCCACCAACTGGGTCTATAGCCCCGGTGAACCGCCGCAACAAGCCCACCGCCCGACTATATAGAGTATCTCACTTACGTTTTCCTAGGTCTTACTACATCTTCACTTAAGTGCCTAATTATTTAGTTCAAGACATGAATGAGTTATCATCCCTAGAATTAGTTTTACCTCCTACCGGAACTTATTCACAAAATACGAGATCGCTCCCTGGCAAAATCTCAAAAATCATATCTCAAATCTTTTCTTTCAATACTGCCGGTAACCAAGGTCTTACTAACTCTTAAATCATAATTTTTCATGTACAAGAATCATGGGTATTCATACCCTTTAGTAATCATGTCTTAAACCTAGATATTTTCATCATTCAACTTACTCACAAAATAATCATTTTCTTGTCACTATTCATGATCTATTTATTTAATCACAACACAATTTCACTACATGAATTGTTACAACAAATCACAATGTTTCAATTCACAAAATATTTCTTAAACATAATGCAAATGTAATTATTCTTAATAGATCAATTTACAAAAATACTTCTTCTCATCACATGATTCTATTCTAAAAAATTTTATTTCTTTTTACACTTCAAAATATACAAGAAGATATCTCCTAATAAATTTTCATTTCATTTCATATTAATACTAAGGCTTCTTTCTATTTTTAAAAGGGCAATTCATGAGAAAAATAAAAAGGGAAAATAAAATAAGGAGCCTGGGTTTCGAACCCACGCCCCTGGGTCAAACACGGTCAACACCCAAATCCGGCCCAACTAGCCATTAAGTCCAATGAGGACTTGTGTCATATTCACACTGCGAAATACTCTTAAGGTTAGGTTCAGTTTCGGAAATTTATAAGAGAAAACAAAAATGAATGTGACTATCAAGTTTTGAACCCAAGATCTCTCACAACAGTATTTTATTTTGCAGTGGCTAACCAGTAAATCTATGTGTATTTTCTTATTAGAAATTGTATTAGTGTACTTTTGTTTATACTATTCTGAATTTAGTTTCTTTTAATAAAACTTGTTTACTCAATAATCCAATCGTTTAGGACATTGGAATAAACCTTACTTTTGGACTGAGATGAAAACTTAAAAAGATTAATAATCAACCATTTCAACTTGTTTTTAGAACATGACTTCATTCTCTAAATAAATTTCCTTTCTTTATAAAAATTTGCATTTTTCTCATCAAAGCTTGAAATGTAGAAATCATGTTCTCTAAAAACTAGTTTAAGTCCATCATTATGCAAATTAAAATTTTTGTGCTAAAAACCAAATGTGTCTCTAAATCAACCATGGATATCTCAAATGTTTCTTTCATGCGAAAACTCGTATTTTAACATATGTCAACATGTCAAAAATAACAAAAATTTATCTTTCTCTTTTCTCCTTTTTAATTATTATGTTTCTAAAGCATATGTCACAATAAAAATGTTCTTTAACAATTACTCATACTTATCACACATTTGATAAACAAGAATTTGCAAACATTCTAATATGGTCCATATGATTATTTCTCTACTTTTTAATTAGCATGGTAATAATTTGTTCACTAAATTTCAACAAGATCATTGTATATTTTGCTAGCATGGATTATACATATATCTCATTCAACTTATATTACTCTTTTAACTAATTTAGCATGCAAGTTCTACTTTAGAAAGCATGAGAACACCCACCTTAATTGGAGAATGAAAACTACTAAAGAAAAGGACTCCTTCTAGCTCCTAGCTCTACAAGCACTTCCTTGCTCCTAGCAAAGCTTCCTGTCCTAGCAATGGCTTCTCCCCCTAGCAATTCCTCCAAGCAAAAGAACTCTCTTACTCTCTTTCTTTTTCTTTCTTTCTTTTGATTTTGTTATTGTTTTTGGTGCAAAGGAGAATGAGAAATGAGGTTTCTATTTATAGGGTTTTATAAGAGTCTAAAGTGCAAAATTCTACCCCTGATAACTCTTTCTTTTAATTCTTTCAACTCTTCATTTTCCAAACTTCTAAAACATCCAACTCTTCATGCTCCCAACCTTTCATCATCTCAACCCCCAAAACTCCAACCCCTTCCTCTCCCCCACTTAGCCCAAAACTGGCCTACACTCCTAGCATAACCCGACCAACTAATGTGTGTGCATGCACACATGCACATACAAATTAAGTACAATTTTTATAGTCCTAAATGTGTACAAAAGTTGTAATTTGTCATGTATTAGTCCAAGCTCAACTTAAATTTGTGATTTTATTAATAGGCTTGATTCATGGGCTCACTTCTAATTAATTAATTTAATTATCCTAGTGGACTCCTCTCCTAATGAGATATATTTTAATCTTTAGGTCTATGGATCAAAAGAAGGCTAATTAAAATTAATGCATGCTAAAAATAGATAATGAGAGTAACAAATGAAGAAATAAAAATTTGCACGTGCATCATACGTGCAGAAATCAAAAAATGCATTTGAATCAAAATAGGGGGAAATGAATTTCCGTTTTATAAAACGAGTTCGAACACATAAAACAAATAGTCAATACATATAAAAATATCACACTTAGTGATGAAAAAATACGCAATTGATACGTGCATCGAAAATACATAAAAAGCACGTTAAAAATACAGAGGTTGAAATATTATAATCTTGTTGACTCAAAATAGGATAAAATCAACATGGGAAATACATAAATAGTCGGTAATCCAATACATGGTGAAAACACGTTACAAAATGCGCGTGCGTAACACACAAGGGCAAAATTATAATTTTCAATTTTGCGGGGTGTTACACTAGTAGCAACTAATAAATAACAAATATTAAACAAATTGAGAAGTGTGCACGTGTTGTGCTTGGAGGGTGTAGGCCGGCCATTAGAAGAAAGAGAGGGAGAGTGGGGTGTGAATGTGAGGAGTGGGGTGGTTATTTGAGTAGTGGGATCATTTTTCACCACACAAATGTCCTATAAATACCTACAACTCTTCATTCACACTTGCACAAACTATTAATCAAAATCAAGAGAGAAAAAGAAAGAGAGTGAGAGGATGGCCGGAATTGTGCTTTTGGAGGCTAGAGTTGCGGTTTGGAGAGCAAAGGATGAGAAGGACTAGGCTATTGGTGAGGAGCTAGGAGCTTTCATTCTAGGAGTTTATTTGCAAGTTTTCATAAAAAATGTGGGTGTCTTTCCTTATTTTCGAATTAGTATAGAAATCATGTGTAGGTATTATATGGTTGATCTTTGACTAGTTAAATGAATCATACTAGTGAAATTAATGCATGATGTAGTAATGAAGATTTGCTAATTGTAGAAAAGTGTAGAATGCTTTGTATGTTAATGTGAAATATATGAACTACTTGTTAGATTAGAATGGAGAAAAGTAATTAAATGCATGTATAGAATGGTTAGACACAACTTAAATTGATTTTGTTGCATGAAATGTGGTGTCCGTTACAAGTGTTTATTAAGGTGCATGCAATGTAGATAAATAATCATGAAATTAGAGGAACAATGTGGGGGTAGAAAATGGTCATGGTAGAATGAAAGAACAGCCATATTGATGTTGATAGCATTATTGACTAGTTCTAGTGGTGATATATTTTTTTATAAGTGAAAGAAGTGAGCAATATGGGGAAATGGAAGTTAATTCCTCATCAAAACGAATGAAATTAGTAAGTTAATAATTTTGGTAATGCTTAAATACAAATTTATAGTATTGTTTTTGAATAAAAGAGATAGTTGTTATTAAGTCAATTTTTGTCTCTCTTTCAAAAAGATAAATATGTGCATAAAGTGGGATAAATCCACTTAAATAGAATTAAAATTAGTAAAAGAATGATTCTGGAGTTTAGAACTCTACTTTTGTAAAATCAATTTTGGGGAAAATAATGGAAATTAAATATAGTTGAAGAAGTAGGAAATAAGATTTTACAGAAAGCTAGTACTTAATGAATTAAACCCTATAGTAAGTGTGATCTGAGCTTCGGCTCAGTGGGTAGGCACTTGGTCGCCTATCTGTTGGTGCTGGTTCGAGTCGCGGGTCTACCGTTGTGGGGAGAAAACATTATTTTTTCAAAAAAGTCAGATAAAGAGGGTTTAAACACTTAAAAGAAATTAACCCATACTATATCAGTTATGAGCCTTGGCCTTAGTGGCCAGCGCGTGCGCGCTGTACTCACACGCTGCCACATGGCACGCACTAGGTATGAGGTCAGGGGTTCGAATCTGTTGTGTGCATATATAAAGCATTTTTTTTAATTTTTGAGTATTGTTGGGTATTAAAAATCCAGGTGTCACGTGGCGCGCACTGGGTATGAGGTCGGGGGTTCGAATCTGTTGTGTGCATATATAATGCATTTTTTTAAATATTTTTGAGTATTGTCGGGTTTTAAAAATCCAGGAAAATTATTTTACTATTTTAAATTAGGAAAATTATTTTAATATTTTAAATTATGATGGGAACAATTGAAAATATTTTCTCACTGTTTTAGATTATATTTTGGGAATTAAAGAGTTATAACCTTGTGATAGATAAGATTGATATACAAGAAGGATGTATATAATTAAGATAATAAGATTTGATTTGTGATAAAATGAAAATGATGAGTTTTGATAGTAAATTTATAACGATGAGTCTCAAAGAGTTCGTGTTTAATTCTTAATAAATTTTGGATTGGGAAAGTTTAGATGAATGTGAAAGAAAAGAGCCCTGTGAAAAAGAATAGTTGAAATTGTTATTCATGTTTGATAAATACAAGAATCGAATAAAGACGTGAATAAAGTAAATTGGAAATGTGAATTATAAGGGTATGAGTACCCATAATTATGGAACATGAAAAGATGAGATCTAGCGTAGTGAGACCCATGTACCGGCAAATGTTGAAAGAATTAATTGATTTGAGATTTGGCTATATGGGCTATCTCGGTATTTTTATTTAAGTCCAGTAAGAGGGGAAGCTAACTCTAGGTAGTGTAATTTATTCATGTTTTAAGTATAAGGATTAGACACTAAGTGAAAGATGTAGTAAACTTGGGCAAACGTAAGTGGTTATCTCTATATAGTCTGGCGGTGGAGTCCGGGACTATAGACCCAGTTTGACGGTGGACTCTGAGATTGTGGTTGCTTGCGATGGAGGCGAGCCTTAATTAAATTCGGGACTATAATTGGTTTGACGGTGGACTCCAGGATCATGAATAGTCGGACGGATGGGAGGTCATGCTCCAGTGTATATGCGTATACCGGGGCTAGAGGGACACTTGTGGAAAGTTTGCATGACGAGGATTTCCGTATAAGCTTGACAGTGGACTCCAGGGCTGGAATTCGTACTCGTGGGACGTCTAAAACTTGTTTTATTATCGGATAGTTTTCATGGCAAGGGATTAAACCTTTTTATGTGAAGTATGTAGGTACTTGCCCTGGGACCTATGTAGTATGGGATGCATAGAATTCGAACAGCATTAGTGTCATCTTAGCGAAAACATCTGCATTAGGCATTACGACATTGCATACATCGACATGTTTAGGATAGTCACTTTTCACACTTTGTTTACATTCAAGTTTGTGTATGCTAAAATAAGTGAGTCGCTATATTATGGCATAACGAGGATGGTCGTGTATAGTATTGCGTCAGTTGTATATAACTGACGTGCCCATAGTATTCAATGCAAGCATTGAATTGCAAGGAGATATAAAGATGATTGTTGCTAAAGATTACTTTCTGTTTTAATTTGTTGTTGATGTTTAATTGTACATTTATGTCATGCTGTAATTTATTTAATTTTCCGCTGCGTTGTTGTAAAAGAACTTGATGTAATAAAGTTTCAAAATTTCTTGTAAATTGTACGAAATGAAGTGAAGATCCTGTTTATTCTACGAATTACCGTATTTTGAAATTCGGGACGTTACATTGCATTAATAAGTTATAGGCTTTCTTAACAGAATAAGTCCCATTCTTATCACCGAGCCAAGCAATTTTATCTTGTTATATAGCTTTGCTGATGTGGTCTCGATTGGAAGTATTGGCTCACAATTAAGTTCGTTCATGGGATATTAATTCCTTCCCCCTTCTTCTTCTTAATATATTGTTTGATGTGAGGAGATGGAATCTTGTTTGCTTGATTTCATTATGAAAATCTGGCTAAGTTCTGTTTTCAAAAAAAAGAAAATGATAAAGGAAATTTTCAACTAGAAGTTATGAAATTCCCTATATACCCGAGAAATCATATCAAAACTTAACTACCCCACCGCCTATCAAGTTCACCGCAAACAATGTACTTTACTTGGATTTCAAATGTACCAATTGAGAGCATCCACTGTATTTGGCTAAAGTTATTCTATTTTAGCAATGAGATTTTAGCTTTCGGAAAGGATCGCTGATATCGTTATTTTTAAAATTTGATAAAGTATTGTATTGGACAGATCTTGTTCATCCGTCTAACGTTTTTTTTTTATATATATATTAAAAAAAGAGTAAACAGAGCTTCATCCTCCGTTTGAGTGAAAAAAAATAATTAAAAAAAATGGTGAATTGTGTCGGACGGTGCTTCTTCCTCCGTCTCTCTATTATTTTATTTTTTATTTTTTAAATTCGTTAACAACAACAACAACAACACATAATATAAAATAAAAATAAAAATAAAAAAAATTAAAAAAAAAATTCATATGAACAGTGCCAGACGGATGAACTTCATCCGCCCGGCATGTTTGTATGATTTTTTTTTTCTTTCCCCTAGCCGAAATGACGATTATACCCTCCTTCATTTTTTTTTTCTTTCTTCCACAACCGTTAAACTTTTAGGGGGGTTAAAAAGGTCATTTTGTGCGGTGAATAGTGTATAGCAAAAGTGAGGGACGGATGAAGTTCATCCGTCTCTCACTTTCACATTTTTTTAAAATAAACTTTATCTATTTAATAAATATATTTTATATATTAAAAATGAAATCCACGAATAGATGGAACAACTTCAACCGTCTTTCAAATTTTTTTTTTAAAATCGAACGAGACGGATGATCTTCATCCGTCCCTTTCGTAAAACGAATGAACATTTACTGTCTCCTATATTTAGCAATTGTCTAAAGCCTCTCCTAACTTTAGCAAGCTACTGTGCTTTTCTATTCTAAATTTTGAGTTTTTAGCAAACAACTGCAATGCGTTTTTCTAAAGCCATTTCTAATTTTTGAGTTTTAGCCAACCACAGTGGATGCTCTGACAACTCACATGGCTTGTGCAATGTGTAGCATCATTCATACCATGGCCTACACACAAAAGATCCCCACACCAAAGCTAGGCATACAGAAATTAAGTTTTCTTCCAGTTTCTCCTTTAGTCTTGTGACATAAACTCTTAATTTGATTGTTTACAATGTGCGTAAATGAGACAAGCGACTGACTTTGCTTTCTGCATGTATAATCTAGCTCTTCAACTTGGACAAGTATTCCTGCAACAGCCATAGCTTCTTGTCTTTTAAATTTGTCCCTAATGATTTTCAGACACAGGTTTTGCTTTACCTTTGCCAAATCTATCATGAAAGTCTGTGATGCAAGCAATTTCATTACTTCGTGAATCTTGCCCAGGTCTAATCCATCCACGAGCATATATTAGGGGCTAATAAAACCTGTCACCATTCCGTACTTACCAGCGTAAACACAATGATTCAGACTCACATCTCATGAACACCTGCCCTGCACAAACCCATCAAACCTTCAGTACTGGCTACCATGGAGCTCATTGGATCTAATACAAGCATTTCTTTTGACAACATACTATGTTCTTGTTGCATTTAACCTTGACTAATCGGGTTGCTTCATATATGACATAGGGGAAGTTACTTTGACATCGAGCTATTGTATGGGTATTATTAGAGATGATATATTGGAATAGTTAAGTATTAGTTTAGTTACTCATGGGTACTACACGTGTTTGTAATAAGAGTAATATATATATATATATATATATAGGGTAAAAGGGGTATGAGCAACTCGCTCATTTAGTAAATGAGCAATTGATTATGTGGCATGCATGTGATACATTAGACAACTAACCCTTTAAAGATTTTTCAATCACATGTATAACATGTTGGAATTTTATATACACTTAAGAACATGTATAAAACATTAATAACAACCTAAAACATGTTTATATGAATCTAGATCTTAATCATGTTGCAAAAGTGCTTTAATATAAAATCCTAAAACATGAAACTATAGATCTTTGCTAAATCAAAAGAAGAAGAACATTAAAAGTGGAAGCACTAACCTGAAGCCATTGATGGAGATTGCGCAGAGGGTTTGGATCTTCCTATATGATAGGCACTTCTATGAGAGGCCGTCTCTCTATTCTTCTGTTGATGGGATGACAGATGGAACAAGAAGATGCGTATATATAGGGGACCATAACCCTAATTGATAATTATTGATTTCCAATTTTGCCCATCACAAAATAAGAAATTTACTTTACGGTCTCTACACGTGTTATATCACACTTTAAATTATATGCTTTTAACCCATTACTTAATCTTGATTAGATCACTTTAATTTGGGTTAGACTTTAGAATAGCAATTATACATTTAGTCACATATGTGAGCCCACATAGATTATTTTCCAACAATCTCCCACTTGGGCCACATATGTTACTCCTTATAAATGTACATACTTTATGAGCTCAAAATTTTGCTATTATAACCAAAAGCATAGCCAAAAAATCTCGTCCATTAATCATGTAAATATAGAATCAAAGTAATTTTCGTTACATTTATCGTAACTAAATTCATCAATGGTCACATATATCAACATAATCAAATGACATAGATCAAGTGTGAATGTGTAGCATGGAAATTTCATGCAATGTGATCTATACACATGCCTATTTCCAACTGGTCCTCTTTAAAACTTAAGTGAGGTCAGAACCAAAACATGACAAATGAGTGAGAAAACTGAATTCTTTATTTCTGATCAGAAAATAGCCAAATGTCTCACACAAACATAATGCAAATAAAATACAAACTCCCACCAAATTATGATATTCTCAAAAATACAACACCCATATGAGCAGTATGCTCATAAAAGACCTTGGGTGGTAATCCCTTTGTGAGCGGATCCGCTATCATGGAGTTTATCCCAATGTGCTCTATGGACATCTGTCCACTTTGCACTCTTTCTTTCACAACTAGGAACTTTATGTCAATATGTTTCGACTTTGTCGAACTCCTGTTGTTGTTGGAATACATCACTGCAAACTTATTGTCACAAAATAACTTAAGTGGTCTTTCTATATTTTCCAAAATGCGCAGCCCAGTGACAAAAATTTTGCAGCCATATTCCATAATACGATGCCTCATAGCACGCTACATACTCTGTTGCCATAGTGGAAGAAGCTATAAGTGTCTGTTTGGCACTTGTCCAGGATATAGCTCCTCCAGTTAACAGGTAAATATAGCATAATGTAGACTTTTGCTATCTTGGCACCCTAGTGAAATCAGAATCAAAATACCTTACGACCTCCAAATGATCTGATTTTCTATATGTGAGCATGTAGTCTTTTGTTCTCTGAAGATACCTCATGACCCTTTTGGCTGCTATCCAATGGTCCATACTAGATTTTCTTAAATACATACCTAACATCTCAACAATGTACGCAATATCCGGACGCGTACATACTTGAGCATACATTAGACTCCTAATAGTTGATGTATAGGAGATCTTTTGTATTTACTTAATTTTAAGGTTACTTTTAGGACATTGATTGAGACTAAATTTGTCTCCTTTAGCAACGGGGGTATTCTCTGGTCTACAATCTTGCATACCAAACCTTTTGAGTATTTTATCGATATATCCCTTTTGTGATAATCCTAGAGTACCTCGAGAACGATCTCGGTGTATCTGAATTCCTAATACAAAAGAGGTTTCCCCAAGATCCTTCATCTCAAAATACTTGGACAGAAACCTTTCAGTTTCATGCAATAAATCTATATCATTAGTGGCAAGCAATATGTCATCGACATATAGAACAAGGAATATATGCTTACTCCCACCGAACTTGTGATACACACAATCATTAACTACATTCATCTCAAAACCAAATGAGATAATTACTTGATGAAACTTGTGGTACCATTTACGAGAAGCTTGCTTGAGTCCATGGATGGATTTTGTCAATTTGCAAACCATATTCTTTGGATCTCTCGACACAAAGTTTTCTAGTTGCACCATATAAATTGTTTCGTCAATGTCGCCATTGAGAAACGTCGTCTTGACATCCATCTGATGTAGCTCAAGATCAAGATGAGCAACAATTGCCATAATTATCCTAAACGAGTCTTTCGATGAAACTGGAGAGAAAGTCTGTAAAATCAATGTCTTCTTTCTGAGTATAGCCTTTTGGCTACAATACGTGCCTTATACCTCTTCACATTACCATTTGCATCCCTCTTGGTCTTAAATATCCATTTAGAACCAATTGGTTTTGCACCTTCTGGTAATAGGACAAGTTCCCAAACTTTGTTGTCTTGCATAGACTTATACTCCTCATACATGACATTCATCCACTTTTGAGAGTTACAACCTTTCATGGCCTGATGAAATGTGATTGGATCATCTTCCATCATTCCATTGTCATCCTCATGTTCTTGGAGAAATGCAATATAATCATCCGGAATAGCATTCTTCCTTTCTCTCGTGGATCTCCTTAATGGCACTGGTTCTTGAGGTTGTTGAGTCTGTTATTCTGGAACAATTACCTTATTTTGAATAGGGATTGTTCAACATTGTCTTGTTGAGGTTCCAGATTCACTTGATCAATAATAGGTGTGGGAACCTGAATATTGTCAAAAGTGATAGTAGGAATTGGGTTTGTAATTGAATCCAATTCCTCCTCAAAAGCAATATCCCTAACTTTATTTCTCCCCCAAACTCAACTTCCTCAAAAAATATTGCAGTTCCTGTCTAAAAAAAATATTCCTAACTGTGGGATCATAAAACTTATAGCCCCTAGATCGTTCAGAATAACCAATAAAGTAGCTGCTGCTCACTATTTTTGGAGTCCAATTTCTTTTCATGTGGCCTGTAAGGTCTTGTCTCAGCTGAACATCCCCAAATGTGAAAGTGCTTTAAACTAGGCTTTCGACATGTCTAAAGCTCATAAGGTTTTTTTTTTTTTGCAGCTGCTTTAGTTGGTACTCTATTGAGAATGTAAGCTTCTGTCTTTAATGCTTCTCCCCAAAGGAACTTAGATTTGGTGGAATGAGCAATCACACTTCTTACCACTTACCATATACTTAAGAGTCCTTTTCTAATCCTTGAAATTTGTCCCATTAAGCATGAGAATAGAATTGATGTTAGCAGTTATTGAGACAGCAGATGATAAACTAGCTGAATATAGAACAAAAAAACTAAACAAACAAAATAAGCTCACTTGGAATCCATATAAAACAATAAATTCAAATAATGGTTAATCCCATCTCAAGATACCAGGCACAACGTTAATATCAAGTCTTTGTACAGTAACATCAACTGTAAGTGGTACTCTTGTTATAGTAATCAAATATTGACAATAAATCCTGTCAAATAATAAGTCATTCTTTGGACTGACTTATTGTTCACATGGAAAATACCTTATAATTGTCACATATTTATTACCACAGATGTGTATGAAATTCGGCCAAATATCAACTTACCTTTGGGTCAGTTAATAAAAGCATAAATTACAAACACACAATCATCTTGATATTTTAAATAAAATAATCTACACAAAAGAGGTCACTTTGGCAACATTTTGTTTCAATTGATCTATTCAAAATATTGGACATTCATAAGAAAACCAAAACCATAATTTGAATTTAATTGTTTCCAAAAATTTTATCTTTTCCTTAACTTTATAATTTTACTTTATTTGTAGATAGATAATATCAATTTAAAGTGATAACAAAATTATAACAGAAAATGTTATATATATTTGTCTGAAATAATAACAAAACCATAACTGAACCATATCTATCTACTATTTTGATAATATCAAAATAATATCTAACTGAATTTTATTTATCCGATTATAGGACAAATATCTTTAGTAACAGAAATTTGATTTTCATCAACACAAATTAATGAATAGAAAATTAATGAATCTATACTGATAAATATCATTCTTTTCTGAAAAATGAAGCCATAGTCATACATGAACACCATATAATCTATCATTAACATAAATGAAGCCGTATGTTTTCTTAACTCCGGTCAAACATAGCCCGTACGTGGGCCATGCGCCACGTCATCCGAAAGAGAACAGAGCAGTACTCTGTCTTTCTTCATTACCCGGGTGGGGCCCCCATTGGTGATGTCATGCTGACGTCACCCCTCTAAACCAGCAGATCAAAAGAAACTGAGTACAGAAGTACAGAACTAATGATTCTTTAAAAAACCGTATCTTAAAAAAAATGTATCTTAGTTAATGATAACATTACTAATGATAACATAACTAAATTTCAGAATTAACTAAATCTTAAATGGATACATCAATTAATATCCATTAATTATACATCAATATTGTTTGAATGTTTTAAGTGTTCAGATCTAAACATCACAAATTAAATATAATGATGTTCAAAAGGCAGGGATTTTATAAACAAAATCGTGGCCCCACTGCTACTAGGCGCCATCAGAAAACCCCTTCTGCACCGGACGGGCCCCACGCATCCGCCACATCACCCACGCAACGACAGCAGCAGCATTTCTTTGCCTTCCATCCCGTGGGCCCCCAATTCCTTTTAAACTGTATACTACCTCCCCATATAGAATTTATGGGCAGAGTCTATTAATAATCTTTAACATAATCAAAACCTTATCTTTTTGTTATGATTTTAAAATTAATTACTAAACACATAAAATTAATAACTGTCTAATTATTTCCAGAAGATTGATAACAAAAATGATGTAGACTGGAACTGTTGCTGCAGCGAGCCAGTAATTAATGATGGTTAATTACTATCTCACTGTGGAAAGATAGTAATGTCAAGATCTGAAGTGATCTAATCAAAATAATTACTATCTCACTGCGGAAAGATAGTAATTAATGTTGGTTAATAATGCATGTTAGGTTTGGAACTAGCAAACACATCATCAAGGAACCATATCTTAAGCCATTGATGTGTGGGCCCCCTCCAAACACAATTACCCCATACAGAAAAAATAAAAAAGAATTATTTTTATGTATGAATTATCTTCAAGGTTCAAAACCATAAGTCAATGCTTACGGTTTTCATGCTTTTTTTTTTTCAAAGATCTGAAGCAATTTATCCAATTACTTCATCAATTAAAATCATTAATAGAATTTCTTAAACAGGAAGATCAAATAAAACCCTAAATTTTTCTTAAGTTTCTTTAAACAAGAAGTTCTAAAATTCTTTAAACAAGAAACAATAAATTTCTTCAATTAATTCAGCAAAGATGACTCTGATACCAATTGTTGGAATTTTATATACACTTAAGAACATGCATAAAACATTAATAACAACCTAAAATATGTTTATATGAATTTAGATCTTAATCATGTTGCAAAAGTGCTTTAATATAAAATCCTAAAATATGAAACTATAGATCTTTGCTAAATCAAAAGAAGAAGAACATTAAAAGTGGAAGCACTAACCTGAAGTCATTGATGGAGATTGCGCAGAGGGTTTGGATTTTCCTATATGATAGGCACTTCTATGAGAGGCCATCTCTCTATTCTTCTGTTGATGGGATGACAGATGGAACAAGAAGATGCGTATATATAGGGGACCATAACCCTAATTGATAATTATTGATTTCCAATTTTGCCCATCACAAAATAAGAAATTTACTTTACGGTCTCTACACGTGTTATATCACACTTTAAATTATATGCTTTTAACCCATTACTTAATCTTGATTAGATCACTTTAATTTGGGTTAGACTTTAGAATAGCAATTATACATTTAGTCACATATGTGAGCCCACATAGATTATTTTCCAACAAGTTGTTCATACCCCTTTTTCCCATATATATATATATATATATATATATATATATATATATAGAGAGAGAGAGAGAGAGAGAGAGAGAGAGAGAGAGAGAGAGAGAGTCCCCTTCCGTTGTGCACTAGGCCTCCGTGTGCCATCGGCCTTCCCGCCTTCGTATTGACGATCCGAACCGTTCACATTGATCTACACATCTAAATTAGTCTAAATATATAAAATCAAATTATTTGAAATTCATTTGCCCATCCATCATGTGACTATAAAAAACAACGATTTTCAGCCATACAATTTTGTAACACTTCAATGGATGGACAAATGAATTTCAAATGATTTGATTTTATATATTTAGACTAATTTAGATGTGTAGATGAATGTGAACGGTTCGGATCTTCAATACGAAGACGGGAAGGCCGAGTGCACACGACGGCCTAGTGCACAACGGTTTGGATCATCCATGCAATGGCCAGAAGGGCGAGTGCTCACGAAAGTAGTGCTCAACCGAAGGGCCCCCATATATATATATATATATATATGGGTAATGCTACACCTACTACCGGATCTACTACATTTCTCTTTACTACCTTAGGCGGCACACTACTATTGGATGTTTCTACGGCCTACTCTACAATAACCTTTACTAATAGTGTGCCACCTAAGGTAGTAAAGAGAAAGGTAGTAGATTTGGTAGTAGGTGTAGCATTACCCTATATATATATATATATATATATATATATATATATATATAGAGAGAGAGAGAGAGAGAGAGAGAGAGAGAGAGAGAGAGAGAGAGGGAAAAACGGTATGAGCAACTTGCTCGTTTAGTAAATAAGCAATTGATGATGTGGCATACATATTTTAATGATTAGTTGTCCAATATATATAGCAAATGCTCCATTGAAAACGGATCTAGTTTTCACGGGTTGGAAAACATGAATCTGAGCCATTGGATCACTCCTGATCGCGATCAGCAGCTCAGATCGAGCCCCTCATCACCCGTTTCAATTGATGAGCGGAGGGTTATTTTGAAAATTTCGTTCCAAATAACTCTCGCCATACTGATTCTAAAAAAATGATATAACCTAGGCCGTTGTTGGGAACAATGGCCTAGGTTATAAAAATTTGAATCATAGGCCGTTGTTTGGAACAACGGCCTTGTTCTCAATTTTTATAACCTAGGCTGTTGTTGGGAACAATGGCCTAGGCTATAAAATTTTATAGAAATTTATAGAAATTTTATAGCGTAGTCCGTTGTTGGGAACAACGGTCTAGGTTATAAAAATTGAGAACAAGGTCGTTGGCCTATGATTCAATTTTTTATAACCTAGGCTGTTGTTCCCAACAACGGCCTAGGTTATATCATTTTTTTCAGAACGAATCAGGCGAAGAGTTGTCTGGGACGAAATTTCCAAAATAACCCTTCGCCACTTAAGTTATATTGGGTGATGGGTGGAGGCGATCTGAGCCACTGATCGAGATCATGAGCGATCCAATGGCTCAGATTCGTGTTTTCCAACCCGTGAAAACAAACCCGTTTTCAATGGAGCATTTGCCTATATATATATATATATATATATATATATATATAAAATAAGTGTGTATTGTAGTAAAGTGAGTTGAATACCTTGTTCTTAGGTATATCTCATCTGTAAGGGACAGAACGAGAAATGAGAGTATGGGCTCTAAAGAAATTTGGTATTGCTCATGTCATACAAGAAATACTTATAAATCTGATCATATTTTACAGAAATTATGCAGAAGACTTTATTGGATCAACCAATTTCTAATGTAATAGTTTTGGTATTGCTCATGTCATTCAAGAAATACTTATAAATCTGATCATATTTTACGGAAATTATGCAGAAGACTTTATTGGATCAACCAATTTCTAATGTAATAGTTTTTAATTATAGTAACTTTCAAACATTAAATGTCAATCATGAAAGAAATGATCAAGTAACTTCTTTTTGAACATGAAATATTTTTGGGAACATGGCCACTTTCTTCTATATCATAAACTATATATTTTTTGTTTTCTTTTCTTTTAGTTCAAGGAAGGCTTGGTGAGGCTCTTGTGCTGAACTACAGAGCAACAAAGGTGGACTCCTCCAACGCCTTGTGCTGGAAAGCATGCATTTTGCAAGCATCTTTGACAAGTAAAAGAGACTTAGGTGAGAATGAGACCACTTTATCATTGCTCTCCTTAGCTTTATCAGAAAGTGGATTCAATTCCTTTTCCTACAAACCAAAGTTTCCTACCACCAAAATTGCAAGCTTCCGAGTCAAAATGGCTGTCATCAGCCTTGGCATGAATGTTCTTCAATAACCAAAACATAAAATAAAATAAAAATTTTAAATATATATATATGGCATACGTATGATGCAATTAACTTTCACGTGGACACGGATATAATGCGACATAATATATATAACACATAAAATATTCGGTAAAACCACAGTGTAGAAGTAGTCAGTGTCGTGTTAGGTTCATGTATGCGTTACATAGTGTTTGACATTACTTCCAAAATTGTTTGTGCTTAATAGGTTCCTCTTCTTCAAATTTCCCAAAAAAGTTTATAGTCCAACTCTCTGGTTACTTTCCATCCTTCTGGAACAATAGGTGGTCATTTATGATGTATTTCGATCTGTAATGAGCAGTCACTCTCTCTAAATCTTTCTGGAAGCCCTTTCACTTCATCTTCTATTGATCCACTGGAGTAATGGTTTGATCTGCAATTATCATAAAAGAACAGATAAAAGCTAACCAGATTAGTGATCTTGCAGAAAGCAACCCTGCAAGGCTTGCATGCTTTAGGTGTGTAAGTAGAATAGCTAAGTAATCATGTAGATCACTTGATTCACTTTTAACAGTACAAATCAGAATATGGAATTGATACATTCTTTAGAATGATCTAGTATGTATGTATGCACATGACATCTCTAACACGACACAAGTGTTTTGTCATTCGTCATACTAATTGTGAGCAAAACTTGAAGTTGCTGACACATATCTTGTATCGTGAAGGGAAAAATACGTGTGCTGCACTTGTTAATCATGGGCGAGCCACGAGAGGTGTTCGTCCCTTGGGAAACATTAAGTTATGAAGCTTATTGAAATCCCCGAAATTGTAGGCCTCTCCTAGTAACTTGGCTGACCAATAAGGTTGGAGACAACTCCAACTCTATGCCAACTAAAACACTTGATAGTTAGTGATTCATGTCGATAGTTGTAACTTATTGCTCATTCAATTAATAGTACTGAACACTAAATGATCTTCATCATTCTTACAGCATAAATGGTACAAGTAATGAAGAGATTGAAGTTTAGGGTCCACATAGTCGAGATGGACGGTTGACAAATTATTTATTGTCCTATATTTAACCAAAAAGAGATAATCCATATTGAAGTCTAGGGTTTATTCTAATTTAACCATCTATTAATCTAATTGATTTTCCAATGTGGTGGGACTATTATTCGAGCCACAAACTCAACAATCTCTACATTGGCTCGAATCCGGAAAAGCAACAATCGAGTCAGAACCTTAGAGAACTTCAGAGATTCATAGTTTCTACCTTAGACTATATTTTAATACCTCTGCCAATATTTTTTTGACTTGACCCTGCCTCCGCCATTGTGACTCGGCACCCATGCATCCTGCCAATACCTTATTGACTCGGTAAGTTACAATGTCTCCCCCCCGCTTATTGATCGGACACTCATGCCTCCCTCCAACTCCTCATTGACTCGACAAGACAATATCGATCCACCATCCCCATGACTTAACAAAGCTCCTGCCACCAATTTGACTTGACACAATGACTTTTGCACACACGACGACTCAATAATATCTCAATATCAGTCCAATATCTTCATCATGGGCTCTCATACAATTTGTAATTACTAAAAGCCCATTAACTTTGACCCACATTTGAGATAGATAATTGATAAATTATTCATTGTTGTATAAGACCCAAAAAGGATAATCCCTATTGAAGTTTATGGTCTAATCTAATTTAACCATTTATGCACCTAATTAATTTTTCAGTATAAGACTAGTGTTCGAGCTACAACCTCAACAGAGATCTACAAAAATTTTAAAAAGTACAGGTCTTTCTCTAATTGTTTATAGAATTCAGTTGTGTATGACTTGTTGACGCTTATGCATGTGAGGTAGAATTAATGTGCACCCATTTTGATAAATCTGAGTGGTGGTGTTAATCAAGGCTTTGAAATATTGTTTACTTAACTCTATGTTTCCAACCCATGCATCCCTCCTAATTAATTCCCCACATTTCGGGTGCGTTTGGCCTAGCTTTTTTTAGCTTTAAAGCTACTTCAGAAGGAGAAGCTAGAAAGTACAGCTTTGAAATTAAAAACTGAAGCTGTTTGGATAGTCAACTTTTTTTTTTAAACTTTAAAGCTACTTTTAAACTAGAAGTTGTTTGGCATATATCAATTAAAAGCTACTTTTATACATCATCTTCACCAAATCCCAAATCCCTAATCCCTAATCTCCACCATCTTCACCAAATCCCTAATCCCGATGTCATCTTCACCTAAACCCTAATCTCCACCATCATGAGAGGAAGACGACGGGAAATGCGAGGCGATCGGTTTGATTCGGTTTGGGGATCGATATTGCCATCCCCAACTGCACCAAAAGATCTTACATTGAAGATACAAGAGTCAGGGATCAAAGAACTATTATTGTTGGTGGCATTGCTGGGGGATGTTGGTGGTTCGGCTGAAGGGGAAGGAAGAGGGGACTGCGAGATGTGTCTTCCACTGTGGTGGGTTTTGGGTTTATGGAAGTGGGTTCTTCCATTAGAGAATTGGAGGATTGAGAAGAGCAATGCAGTTGCTATCCAAATGGAGAAGAACCCGTGATAAGTTCTCATGGTTTTGGAGACTTAAGGTAGGAGGAGAGTGACAAGAGAGAAAAGTGGGGGGGAGGATGTAGTAGAAGTGAAGGGTTTAATTGTTGTTTTTGATCTAGAAGCTAGAAGCTAGAAGCTAGAAGTAGATCTGGAGGGCTTCTTTTAGAGCTCCTTTTTCTTCATAAAAAAAAAGCTACTTCTCTTTTTGTAGAGCTTTTCAAAATATACGTTTGGCCCAAACACTACCTTCATACACGGCTTCATGTTCACACTCAAGTCTGCATGATAATTTTCTTGATCACCAAAATAATTTATTTACTTACATCCCTCATGGTCTTTGTAATTTTGTTTAATCATGTATACATTATTTAACATTTCATGTCCATACCTCATCAAATTAGTTCTGTATACTTTTACCTATAAAATGAAATTAGGGTGCACAAGCCAATGAAATAGGGAATGGAATCTGATAAGGATGGAGAAATGAATAGTTTTGTGTGAGTGGGATTAGAATCTATTCTCCACTTCTTCAATGAAGTTTCTTTTATAAGCCATTGTGGGCCAAAGTATTCCTCAATCCTTTTGAATAGTGTAGGAGGCAGTGAGAAGTGGGCTTTAGGGGAGAGGATGAACACAAAACTAACGAGAATACAAGGATAGTGCTTTAAAAAGTGGCAAGCATAATTGTCCATCGATCAACAAAAGAGAAGTCGACCATTTTGGCGCCTACTAAACCAAGAAATTCATTACATGTAAAAATTCGAGTATATTTTATACGAGTTGTTGGCTTTCTAATGCAACCCCTTATTCTTTGTCCTGACTTAGAGCATTTGTAGTCGTTTTGCTAAATAATGAGTATATGAAAATATAGAAATAGCTTTTTTGGGTAGCGCTGCAGTCGTCAATACTCAAAGATAACTTTTTTTTATATATCAAACGGAAGATGATATACCGTCTGAACAATTTTCGTAGAAAGCGGAAGAAAAAAAAAATTGTAGACGGCAGAACATCTGCCGCCTAACGAAAAAAAATAAAAATTGTGAACTCTCGTCTGACATATTAATTTAAAGTTTTTTTTCTCAAACGGCATATCATTTGCCGTCTAAGTATTTTTTTTCTCTCAAACCTCAGTGTGTGAAGAATTAATTATTTAAAAAAAAAAAAAAACTTTTGAAGGACGGGAGATGATCTCCCGTCCAACACCTTGCCATTTTTTAAAAATTTTTTCCCCTTAAATGTCAGCATCTATAAGTTGACATTGAACATTTTTAAAAATAAAATTCTTTTCCAAACGGCATATCATATTCCTTCCCAAGCTTTTGCAATTAAAAATTTTTCTCAGATGACATATCATATACCGTCCGACACTAAGATGGTAAATGATCTTTCGATTTCTAAAATATGCATAATGCCATTTCGTTTGTCAAATACAGACGTCTATTGTTTATCCTATACCCAAAAATGGGTATATAGACGACGACTACAAACCTTTTTTCCTCAAAATATCCATAAAATAGATGTATAGCCAATGACTACAGATGTTCTTAGAACATGCAGCGAATACATTGAGATTTTAAGCACATCACCGATTGAAGTTGAGTGTACTAAATTAAGAGACAGTACTAATTAAAATTCATTTAAATTAATATTTAGAACTAAAATTATTGTTATTGGCTCAACTAATCTCTAATCTCTAATCTCTAGTATTATAGAGTTCTTCTATGATGCAAACTCTTACCTACCTTAACTACTTTAGACAACCCCTATAAAAGTGGAGTTAATTTTCAATTTATTTTAAATTAGGGTTAATTTTGGTATTTACTTTTTAAACAAATCAAAAAATACGGACCCACTACTTTGTTGGTTTTCTCTTTGTTGAGAAAACATTCTTATGATAAAAAAACGTATATGATTTAATATAGGGAATAAAACTAATCGTTAGATCATCTTAAATAATGTGTTAAAATTTTAGATATCTTAAGATCAATAGTTTAAATTTATAAAATCACCTTTCTAGATTCTAATATTAGCTTATCATTTCATCCTTACCTATGACAACTTCAATTCATTCTCAACTCGCGACGAGTCGTCTCAAGATATTTTTTTTAAAAAAAACAAACTTGTGACCTATTTTTCAATAAAATAATAATTATGAATAAATATTAAAAAAAGGAACAAACTTCCGAAAATCCCCAAAAATATAAGAAAATAGCCCGAACCCTAGTAAGTGGCTAATAAGAGCATCCAGTCGTTAAAGGTCAAAATATACATAAATGGATAAATGAATATAGCAAAGTTACATTTTGCTGTAGTCGTTGATTTGCTATTTTTATAAAAGGTGCGACGGCACTTCAAGTGTCGTCCAAGAAAAAAAATTCGTCCTCGAAGTGCAAATAAAAAATTACAAACAAATTTTAAAAAAATACAAAAAACATTTCAGAAATTACGAAAAAATTACAAAAAATTACAAAAACATTTCAGAAATTGCAAAAAAAATACAAATTTGCAAATAACCCCTACAGGGGTGGGACGGCACATGAAGTGCCGTCCGACAAAAGGGGAAGGAAAGAGACGGCACTCGAAGTGCCGTCCGAGAAAATTGTGTATTTTTGGGTTTTTTTAATTGGAAAAATTAATTTTTTTTTGAGCGACGGCACTTGAAGTGCCGTATGACAATTAAAAAATTAATTTTTTTGTTGGGATGGCACTTGAAGTGCCGTATCTCATATATGGATAATTCTCAAATCGTCTCTCATTTATGACAATCTACTGTAGCCAAATATGCATAATATGCATATTTGGCCAACGACTGCAGCTCCGTTTTCAGCCAGCAAACGACTACAGATGCTCTAATGTGATATGCATAGCTTTGATTTTATTTTAGAACAACAAAATATTTTTAGTTTATTTAGATAAATTAAAATATAATTTTTCAATGATTTAGAGTGGAGAAAAACTTACTATATTCGTTGAATATTGAAGAAAAATTGAGAGAGGATGATTGATGAAAATGAAACATGGAATAAAACTTAGAGAGAGGATATTTCAAGTGACCAAAATGCCATTTTTATATTTAATAAATTATATTATTTTTGGAAAGAATATTAATAAATATAATGGCTAAGAGTGAATGTAGGATAGTTATAAATAAAGTTGAGAAGTTATGGTAATTGGTGGTTTGTATCTTAAAAAAATCCAATATTATAATGGGAGGGTTGGGGTTGTTATTTCTAGACAACCTTTAATTTGTATACATTCATTCAACCATTTAATCTCAACCATTCATTTTTAAGTGGGAGTTATATGAACCATTCATTTACTCAGTTGTTGTTAGTTACCAAAATATCTTCAAAATTCAAATTTATTTCCGACATAATTGTTTATAAAGGTGTCACTCATATAAAATAAAAGTTTGTGCCACTAGGTCAGATTATATCTTATTATTTAATATATATATATATATAGGGGTCGGTTCGGGTGAGAACCAACCCTGGGGTGAGAACCTAAGGGCCTCTCCCAACCACTCATATGCTTAATCTTAACGGTCAAGATTTTTTTCAATTAAACAATAAAATTAAATAATATTTGCATTAAGATGGGAATCCCTTTAATTAAGGGATGTTGGTCGCGAAATAAAAGGAATAATTATAAATTGCCTTTTTTTGTGTGCGACGGTTAAGGCAAATTTGGTCAAATTGGAGAGAGAAATAATTTATTCCCGTAAAATATTGGAGAATATTTTGTTTCCCAAATTAATAGCAGCTGCAGAATCATTCACCATTTCGTTCCTTACAGTTACTGTTTATTACAGTTGCTATTTATAATTATTACAGTTGCTGTTTAAGTGGTCAGGTATTGCTGTATAATTATTTCAGTTGCTATTTATAATTATTACAGTTGCTATTCGCGAAGATTTTGTATCCCAAATTAATAGCAACTGCAGAATCATCACCAATTCGTTCCTTCACCAATTCGTTCACTATAGAGCAACTGACTGTATTGTAAGTAGATACAACTAGTGCATATTTTAGCAGGAATATATATATATATATATATATATATATATATATATATATATATATATATATATATATTGTTTGTTTATCATTTTGCAAACTTATGTTGTACATCCTGTCAGTTTTCATATAGCAACTGAATATTTTTTGAATAGCAACTAACTGCATTGTACGTAGCAACAAAAATTTAATATTTAGCAACAGTGTACGTAGCAACAAATGTTGTTCATCCCGATGAAGATTGTGGTTCGGTTGAAAATAAAATAAAAAAGGCAATATATGTTGCCTAATAATCTGTGATCTTCATTCCTTTTAAATAAAAATAAAAAAGGCAATATATGTTGCATAATAATCTGTGATCTTCATTCCTTTTATTTCGCGATCTTCATTCCTTAATTAAAGGGATTCCCATCTTAATGCAAATATTAATTAATATTATTGTTTAATTGACAAAATCTTGACCGTTAAGATTAGGCAGATGAGTGGCTGGGATAGGCTCTTAGGTTCTCACCCCAGGACATGGTTCTCACCCGAACCTTCCTCTATATATATATATAGGGGGGGGGGGGGGGGGGGGGAGAGAGAGAGAATGGGTTTTGTGAGGTTAGATCTAGGCTTTTGATTTTGGAGGGATTGAAGGAGAGCCACTTGATAGCTTTCTTTGTGTTTTATTATATAGATATCTATATCTATACATTTTATTAAAAGAAAAATGCTCTATTGAAAACGCAAATGTCTGTAAAAACGTAGAAAACCACTAAGGCCGTTGTTGGAGGCAACGGTCTAGGTTATAATGCATTATAACCTAGGCCGTTGTCTCCGGTCGTTTTCACGTTTTCCGAAATATTTGTGTTTTCAACTGAGCATTTCCCTTATTAAAATATATATGTATATGTCACTTTATATATATATATATATAATTAGAATCGTGCAGGTATGTATCAGTACACAAACAAATTTCCGTAGATTTGATTCTTTTAAGAAGGATTGTTCTGACGGGCAAAGGAAAAGAAGGATTGTTCCGACGGGAAAAGGTAAATTACATCATCTTACATATAAAACTCTAACAGGTAATTTTTTGCTAATTTCCAAGTAGAATTTTGGGATTATTGGTGTTCAAGAGCATCTACAGTTCGTTTACTATTTATCCACTTTATGTATTTTTTAGCAAACGAAACGCTGCAGTCGTTTGCTATTTATGTATATTTTGACGATTTCGCAACAGTAGATGGCTATATATGAGAGCGGATATAAGAAAATGCATATTATATAGGACGGATCTTGAACACGAAAAAAAAAAAAAATTTAATTGGTCGGACGGAAACATTTTTTTTATTTTTTCCGCTACAAAAATTGCAAAAAACCCAATTTCCCCCCTTGGGCGGATCTTGACTAGTGAAGGGGGGCTCATTTATTTATTTATTTATTTCAACTAAAAAAATCGTTTTATTCATTAAAAATTTCAAAAAAATTATTTAAAAATTGTGGGACGGATCTGTCCAATCTTAATACATTTTTTTTGTGCTATATTATAGCAATTTACAACTACAGCAAGCTCACTTTGCTATATGTATAATATGTATTTACCTATTTCCCTTCAAAAAAAAATAAAATGTATTTACCTATTTTTAGCAAACCACGACTGCCATGCAGGGGCGGATCCAGGATTGAAATGTGAGGGGGGCTGAAAAAATTTTTTGCGCAAGATTTGTCCAAATATATATGGGGTGGGCTTTAAAATATATTTGGGGTGGGCTTTAAAATTTTTTTGGGGGGGGCTGAAGCATAAATTTATACTAATATACCAAAAAAAAAAAAAAAATACAAGCAAATGTCAAATATTGGGGGGGGGGGGGGGGGGGGGGGGGGGGGCTGTAGCATACCCAAGCCCCCCCCTGGATCCGCCCCTGCTGCCATGGATGCCCTAAGAGTATCCACAATCGTTTGTTATATTTGCCAATTTCTCATTCTTTAGCAAACGAGACACTGCAGTCGTTTGCTATTTTGCCATATTTTGGCAAAGTAGCTACAGTCGCTTCTCAGTTTTGATAAACGAAATTGCAATTATCAAATTATAAGAGACGAGGCAACATGTTTCGTCCCAAATTTTTTCAATTTTTTAATGGGATCAGACGAGACAACATGTTTCGTCTGACAATTTTTATTTATTTATTTATTTTAATTGATCGGACGGTATCGGACGGTACAACATGTACCGTCTGGAAAAAAAAATGCTGAAACGAGACTTGTTGTCTCGTCTCAAGCAAAAATGCTTGGGACGGGACAACATGTCCCGTCCAGCATTTGGGGGCAATTAGATTAGGGCCAAAGTGTAGTTTAGGTAGTAATTATTAGGTTTAGGTTATATTATATTATATAATTTATTTAATTAACCTATTTTAATCTCTAATCACTAATTAATTAATCGTAAAAAAAAAACGAACGAAACAACATGTCTTGTTTTTCCTCAAATTATAGCAAAATTATAGCAGACAATCACTGCAGACAATTTTGTCATTTTTTATTACTGTAGCTGCCATTTTTTAAAAATTGTGAAACACCATTGTGGATGCACTGTGGAAGCTCTAAGGACATTGATTATACTTCTGCTCTTGCTATAAAGTAGTACTACAGGATCTGTATGAGTCTGGTCTAATCTTTGAGAAGAAAAAGGTCCTTTAAAGTAAGATATTTCATGTACATAGTATCTTTAACGTTCTTGTTACATATGACAGCACATGGAGGGGACTCTAGTTTATTCCATGCACTTGGAGTCTACCCCAATAGTTTTAGAGAACGGGACAGACAAGATACAGATACATTTGCATAAACAATTGAGAAAAAAAAAATTCGGATCATATATTTTACCTTAATTTTCTGTTATCTCCATTGACTTTTCTTAATCCAATTTTAAATTTTCAATATTCGAAAATATTTTAAATTTTCTTTCCGTTATAAAATCAATTAAGAAGTATATATTAGTACCTCTGTCCAATTGTAATTTTTTAAAATTAAATATATAATTTTGTTTATATATACACAAGCCAAGAGCCAGAAAGGGGCAGCTGCTCTTGTTTCATATTTTATATTTTATAAATATATATTATACTAATAGATCTAGTCCTTTTTTCTTTCTCTATTTTGAAATACAGAAAAGAGAACAAAAGTATAAATTTTCATCGAAAATTTTGCCGTATTGCCCCACTTTTTGAAAATATTTGGCGTCTTGCCCCACTTCCGAAAACAATTAGCGATATGCCCTTGTTTAGAACACGTCAGCAACAAATATTTTTGAGAAAACAGCATAGGTTATTACGATGCCGTTCTTCCCAGTAACGGCATCTGTTTGGAAAAAAAATTTCATGCCGTTATTTAGAATAACGGCATCTGTTACTTTTTGTCTGAAGATCTAACAGTCTCAATTGTTAGCTGAGAAAGAATTGCAAATTTAAAATAACCAATGCCGTTCTCTGAGAGAATGACAACGAATATACTGATGCTGTTATTTTGAATAATGGCATCAGTTATATTCGTTTTGCACAATTACCTATAATCAATAACCCCGTTCTCTTCCCCCTTTTGCCTTACGATTTTTTCTCTCTTCATCTTCACTCCCGTAACCCTAATCCCTAAAAAAAAAAAAAATCCTAAAATCCCAACTATTTGAGTGATTTGTAAGTTGTCAAACAACAATTATACCTAGACTCTACTTTTGATTCTCTCATTGTTTATTTCAAATCAACCGGAATCCAAATTTGTGGTAAGTTTCGAAAATCCATAATTTATTTATTACAGTGGTGATTTTGATCTATGAGAGATGTATGCATTGGTAGTATAGTACAAGCGATATAGATTTGTGTTATCTAAGTAGTAATTTTGAAAAAAGTACTTATGGATTGTTGGTGATCTAGGGTATGTGAAATGTTGAATTGTTGAACTAGGGTTTGTGAAATTGTTGTTGATTAGCAAGAGCTATATTGGTAGTACAGTTAAAATTGATGTAGAATAGATCCACGTAACTAATAGATATGTGAAGTGATTTTTATAGAAGATTGAGATGTGGATTACCTATATTGCTATCTTCGCGAAGTTAGATTCATCTATTTGTATTGTGTGGAGATGTTGTGGTGGTGAATGTTTGTTATTGTTTAGTAATGTTTAGTAAAATTTTAGTACAATTTTTAGTATCTCTAGTATTGTAATAATGTCTATTAATATTGTAGTTGACACGTTAAATTTAATGTTGACAGAAAAATTGATCCTACACAACCATCTTCCTCCCATGATGTGGGTGCTTCATCTAGTACTTCGCATGGACCACGGGGATATCCGGTTCCAATAGATCCTACCATTCTTTATCTGCAAGAAGATCACAGATCGCAGACAGTTTGGAAAGGAGATGTAGAAAAAATGAGTTTCCGAATGCACACCATCATGGCGACGCACCCTCGTATTCAAAATTACTTGGTAAGCAGCGGATTTTACGGAATGTCGAAGTTGGCAAAAGTCAAATGTGACCACGCACTACTTACCGCTCTTGTGGACCGATGGAGGCTGGAGACACACACGTTTCACTTACTGGTTGGAGAGATGACGATCATACTACAAGATGTAGCCGTCATTGCGGGTCTTCCAATCGATGGGGTGGCCGTCACCGGCAACTTGATGTTCAATAAGGTTGCATTGATACAAGATTACCTTGGGCACGAGGTGGAAGAAGATGATAAGGGAGTATTCGTTGGGGAATCAATTAGACGTTCTTGGCTTTATACGGAGTTCAATAATCAACTGCCAAACGTACCGACTGACATCCAACTCCAGCGTTATACGCGGGCTTATTTGTTGTCGATGATTGGAGGGATTCTATTTCCTAATTCTTCAGGTGATGTAGTGCATCTCATGTACCTTCTCTTGATCGCTGACCTACAAACAGCCGGCCGATATAGTTGGGGAAGTGCGGCTCTAGCCTCCCTCTACCGTGCCCTCTGCAACTGTTCGATGGGATTGATCCAAATGACCGGGCCAATGTCGATATTACAAATATGGTGTTGGGAACGAATACACCTCGGCCGACCTCGGGTAACGGTACTTTCAGAAAGTTGGAGAGTGCAACAGGAAAATCCCGTGTTGAGAGCTTCTCTTGGTGCCTACTGGACGGGTAAGCTCACATGGAGGGATAACCCACGTGGTGTCCTCACATATTACAGGGACGAACTTGATCAGTTGAGGGAAGAGTACGTCCACTGGACACCGTACATAGAGGATAGGCTACAACGTCTACCCCCTATTTACACCGCCAATAATCAACTATGGTTGACATTAGCTCCACTTGTAAAATTCTCGATTGTGGAGTTCTATTACCCCGACCGCGTCCTCCGCCAATTTAATGCACAGCAGCCTGTTCCCGTAAACTCAATGTACGACTGTAGACTTCATAACATTACGGGCCAAGGTCGTTTACCGAATATGGATTGGGCCGATCACCACCGTGCTCATGTAGCATGTTGGAATGAGAGGAAGTATGACTTGGTCGTAGAAGGGATTGTGCCGTACGATGGATCAATGCAAACCGGATACATGGCATGGTACTGTCGTATCACACGGTTGTATGTAGCGCCAAGAACGGATCTCCCCTCGGGTATCCAACAACCGATACCCGCGCACCAAGTGGAACCACCACCCGCACATTCCACATCGCAACCGATGTATCAACCGAAAACTTCTTCATATCGTTTAATGGTAAAATAATTTTAGTGTTAATTAATTTTATTCACTTCATTTTGCTTATGCTTGTTTAATGGTAAAGTTTGGTTTACTACTAATAATTTCTATTCCTAATATAGATTGACAACACATGGGACATTGCGAGGAAATGTGCTCATGTCTTGAAGAGCAACGCTTCGAAGGCATGTAAGGAATTGGCAAGAGAACTCCTACTTCTATGTCGTACTTCTCTTGAAGAAGTTAGAGATGGTTCGCGCTTCGATGACCTTCTACGCTCAACCGAAGTACCAACTCAACAAGCCCGATCTAGCTTAAGCCGAGCACCACCTCCACCTCAACAAACAGTTGAAGCAGCACAACCCGCCGTACCTCAAAGTCAACCACAAACTCCTTCACATCATCCGAGAAGGGTAAGAGTGTTCGCTTCCCTCCTACACAAAGTGAATTGGCAAATCCCGAGATTGAAGTAGGTGGAGGTGATGAAGAAGGAGATGTTGGTCCAAGTGCACCTGCAACTCAAGAGACCCGGGAGCGTAGGAGAAAAGTCCCGGTTCGAAAGAGGAAACCACCCCAACAATACACTCCTAGTTAGTTTTTTCAATTATTGAACTTTATGCGTAGGTTAATGTGCTTTTGATAAGGTGTTCATGTAACTTTGGGGAAATGTTTATGAGTAATAGTTAGTTGTTTTGTAAATGTATGTTTTTGAATAAATTGAAGTATTATGATATTTGTCGAAGTGAATTACATTGAATGAACTTGATTAACTTGATTTTCAGTTGATGAAGTGAATTAAAATAATTATACCATATCTACGCCCACCATCGGCAGTAAGTGCCAACTTCTCAATCGCTTTTTCCTTCAACCAATTAGCCCCATCAGCATTGCTCGCTTCAAATTGTGCCATCTTTTCTTCAAACTTCTTCTACTGATTGTGACACGCAATTACCATCAACTTACTCATCAAAAATTTGCAACCAAATTTTTTATAAAAATTGCTAGCAAAATGCCGCATACAGAATCGATGATATGCAAATAGTTTCCTCCACGTACCGAACTCATTTTGCATTGCTGATAAAATACCGGCATGCCGATCAGAAATGACACACAGACCTGCACGATCTGTGACAAAGCACCGAATACAGTTCATGAACCATGTTCACGTTTCTATGCTTTTCCCGTCAACTAGTGCAAACGCAAATGGAAATAACCTCCCATTTGCGTCTGGTGAAACAGCAATCAACAAACAACCTTTATATTTTCCGTACAAATGCGTGCCGTCTACACTTATAACTGGTCTACATGCCTTAAATTCTTCGATGGAAGGACCGAATGCCCAAAAAACACCCTTAAATGTTTCTATGCTCGGACGGGTCGCAATCTTCGCCCAATGTACAACCGTACCCGGATTTGAAGCTTGAATTGCATTGTGTAGATATGGTAATTTAGTGTATGCTTTTTCAAAAGAACCATATAGTTTCTCAATTTCTTTATGTTTAGCCTTCCAAGCTTTCCAGTATGATATTGTGTAATGGAACCTACCCTTCACTATTCCAATTATGGCTCTTGGTGTTAGTGAGAGTTGTTCCTTTACAACATCCAATATCACCGTCGATACGACTGTCGAGTCAATTTTGCTGTGGTCCTGAGTCAATATAGGATTCACACATGTGTGTGCATCTTCAAGCTTCTTTACCACGAAATAATTACGGCCTTTGGGAACAATTGCACGCAACCGCCATGAACAACCAACTACATTTTGAAATGACGGGTTTTCTGCAATCTCCTCGGCTGAATGGTTGATGGGTGCGTATTTACATTTCACATAGTATAGACCACGATCTGATTTTACCGTCACGAATTCTCTATGGTTCTTCATGGCGTACATCTTCACTTGATGTTGTAGAGCATCTTTGGTTGGAAATCTTTGACCTATGAAGAGTTCATCCAAGTTAGAAGAACCAACGGAAGACTGTCCATGTTCATGTATGGTGGCACGAGACATCCATTCAATGGCACGAGACATCCATTCAATGGATTGAGATCCACGCATCGATGCACTTGTGTCCTGACTTGGCAACATGCGGGCATTGTTAACCAGCACATCAACATTGACATCAACAACTAGAGCTTCAACGGCAACCTCCTCCTCATCATCTTCGAGACCGCATTCCTCATCTTCTTCCTCTTCGACCAAATTGTTATTTACAACAACATTGTCAAAGTCTTCCATTGCCATGCCAGCTAGCAAAATATTTTGTGACAATAGCGTAGGATGTACATGCTCGTATTCGGAGGAAACATGTTCCGTTGGAGTTGTGCTAGTATCTTCGTCTGTATTTGAAATTCTAGCATGTGACTTTGCAGATGGTTTCAAAGTCCGTGTGGGCCTTGGACTTTCAATAACAACTCGTGTAGTATTTGGAAGTCTCGTTTGATTGATATATAACTCAACTGCATTTCAACTATAACTTGGATCAAGTGTCCTAAGCATCATAGACCTCAGAGAATTGTCATTGTCTACGGGTACCAACATGAAATACTGCACATCCCCTTTACCAGCAGCATAACGGGCTCTGATTTTCAGACTCATTTCACTTCTATCCCAATTGGTGACTTCATATATCTTATTTATTAATTCTGAGTACGTAAAGTTGCAGGGAGCCCAAATAATTACCGGTTCAACATCGTTATAAGAATATCCAATCTTGGGATCCTTAATTACTTCACCCCCAAAATATAACCAAATAGGGATATCAAATTCCATACCTAAGCATAAATATTCAAACATATTCAAGTCATTCACTACTCACAATAAGCATAATATGCGAATACATATCAAATATACGGTTAAGATAATAATACCTTCAAATTAAACCGTACCGCCACTAGCTTCAAAATTCATTGTGGATGAAGAATGAAATGAGAGTGGGAGTAAGGAGGTAGGATGTACGAAATTTTAGAGCACTCCAATGGATGGAATTTTTTTATTTTGGGATCTAGGGTTTGTGGATTACAGGAGTGAAGAGAGAGAGAAGAATACGAATGACAAGGGATAGGAGAAAGGAGAAGGGGGTTATTGATTATAGATAACTGTGCAAAATGAATATAACTGATGCCGTTATTCAAAATAACGGTATTAGTATAATCGTTGCCATTCTCTCAGAGAACGGAATTGGTTATTTTAAATTTGCAATTCTCTCTCAGCTAACAATTGAGACTGTTAGATCTTTAGACAAAAAGTAACAGATGCCGTTATTCCAAATAACGGTAAGAAACTTTTTTTCCAAACAGATGCTGTTATTGGGAAGAACGGCATCGTAATAACCTATGCCATTTTTTTCAATAACGTTTGTTGCTGACGTGTCCTAAACAAGGGCATATCGCTAATTGTTTTCGGAAGTGGGGCAAGGCACCAAATATTTTCAAAAAGTGGGGCAGTATGGCAAAATTTTCATTTTCATCTAACATGCAAACCTCATATATTTTAATATAAAACCAAAACAAACAAAACAAAAACCACAATCTCTTCCTCTCCTAAATCCCACCAATTCCCCCACCCACCCACCCACCCCAAACCATGCCGCTTGCATGTAACCAACACTATCTCCCGCGCCCCCTCACACGTAGCCTCTCACGCCGTCTCCGAGCTGCTTCCCAAACTCAACTTTTCGCCGCCCGTAAAAAAAGAAATTCAAAAGCCCCAATTTAGAGGGTTTCATCTAAGCCATTGATGTATGATTCGGGCCGCTCTGCCCATTCTCCTGCTAACCGTGAGGCAGTTTAGTGAAGCGTACGCCGCCACCGACGACAAGTCCAACCTCATTGTCGACAACGTCGAAGCTGCCAACGCAAGATTCTTGCATAAAGTTGAGTTTTTTTATATTATAAACCCTAACCATAATTCTAACCCTGGAATTGGTTTTAATGTAGATTAATTGGGGCTGGTGATGATCAAAGAGGAGGAGAACACCAATGTGACCTTCACACTTGACGACGCACGAGCCTGATCAATATCATTAGATGGTGAGGATTTCATTCTGAGAATTCGATTTTTATTTAGGGGTATCGGTTCTTTATTGTTTGAAGCCAGATTGCCAATGCATAGAAATAGTAGCCCTATAGAAGTATTTAAACATCCTCCAAGATTATATTAGTATTAGTTAAGTATATATGCACTATACTAACAAAAGTTACACAATCATCTACACCTGACTATAAATAAACTTCTTGATATTAGTTAATTAAGGACAATCAAGTTAATCTGAGGACTACAAATATCACGATAAAAACTTTAGGTCTCTCGATTCATTTTTCTATGCTCAACCATTTCTATAGAAGAACAATGTTGTGAACTAGAGACCATGTAAATGGTCCTCTATTTTTCATGAATGTATGCAAAAGAACCTTTTTTTAATGTATTTCTTCTAAGGCCCTTGGCTATAGGAAAAATGATTATCAAAACTGAGATGATTATCTAAGTAATGCAGAAAGAACATTGCACAACTTAACATGGTACAAATTAAAAAGAATTTGAAATAACTGCTTCTCTTTCTATAGTACGAAGAAATAAAGATGGCACTTTAGAAACGAATGCAATGGCTGCAATTCAGTAAGTGATTAGAGTTCATTGGTTTGGTTGGTTTGGATTGGTATGGAGCATGGTTTGTTGATTGGTTTGGTTTGTTTGTGGGCAATGTTTGGTTATTAGTTTTCATTGATGTCTATGTAAATCACCCTATGGGGGGTGAATAAGGTGATTGTGCAGAATTAAAAAAAACTAAAATAAAGTGTAGTGTAAATAAAAAGAGTTAAGAAGAGCAAACGCAGAGCACAAGTGTTACAGCAATATAACATGGTTCGACCCCCAGGTTTACGTCCACACCTCCTACTTGTAGCAATTCTCCGCCACAAGCGTTCCACTATACTCAAAACCCTCGTACAGTGATTCTCGGATTCAGGCCGAGAGACCTATTACACCCACAGGACTTCTAACACAAGTCCTGTCAATCTCACCGAAGTGGAAGAAAAGAAAAACTCAAGATCTTAAGTGATCCTGACTGGAGAATACAAAATAGTTATCACACACCCTCGGATTGATCGTTCAAAGATTAGTTCAGAAGATTTTTCTCAGAAGTAATAGGTGAAGAATACACAGTGGGTTCGGCCAATGAAATAGATTGGGAAGTGTATCGATCAAAATTAGAAACGATACATTCCAAAAATGTGAAAAACGCAAAGTACGGTCGACCGCAATCTCGGTGCGGTCGACCGTTCATCTCTCTGACATAAAGTAGAGAGATGAAGGGTCGGCTGCTTCTTACATACTTGAGAGTTGCAGTCAACTGCGATGCGGTCGACCGTCATTAGGTGTGGTCGACTGGTATCACGCTGTTCATGTCGAATCCATTTTATTTTCTTACCAAAAACTAATCAATCAATCAATCAATGTTATTACAGATTAAATCTCACAAATATAGAATGATAGCAACTGGTTTTGATAGCTTTCTTGGACACTAATCAATCAACTGCTCTTTTTGAATATGTTCTTCTTTTGCTTGATCTCTCAATCTTTCTTTATTACTTTCGTTCTTTGAATATTCTTGAATCTCTCTTGGATCTCTTATGGATATTATTTGATCCTGAAAATCTGAATAACTCAATTTAAACTTATTAGTATTTATAGACATGTTTTGTGCACACCAAACTAAGAGTCAACAGTCTAATGGTTCATTTGCTTGATGTAGAAGTCAATCTTGATCATACCGATAGACAATCCATGTGCAAAAGGGTGGAAGTGATGGTGGATTGTCACATTTCATAGAGTTTAGTATTTTGAACTAAATGTACTAATTTGCCAAATATCTTTCTCTTATACATAAGAACTATTCATCATGTTTTGTTTAGCCTAATGTGTTCTACTTAATATCAAAAATAAAATGGATCTGTATAGGAACACAAAAATGATTAAGGTGTCAATTAATTTCTTGGTTTCAATGCATTAAAAAAACATAACTACATAGGACAATTCTTATTCTTCCTCCCTGTTTTACCTTTTCTCTTTCAATTACCTTCGATTTTGGTACTTGAGATCAAGATAGAAATACATCTTACATACTATGAGAAGTTATCTTACATTCTCAACACCTTTATTTGTAAATACATGATAAATTGTGTGCATTTTCAAAGTGGGCCTCGAATGAGAATAAATCAACATTTAGACTATAGGGGCTCCTACTTCTGTAGTTCTCAAAAGATATACATTTTCATCTAACTTTTCTCCTTCCTGTATATATAATGGAAGCATCCTAACTGTATAGCTACCGAACGTGTATCATGCTTCTCATTGTATGGAACCGTAAATTATATCTCTTTTATGGTATTGTAACGAATAATTTTTGGTTTCTTATCATTTCACATCTTATCATTATATATTGAATCATGCAAAATTTACATATATACATATATGTAGTCATGAACAGAGTCTTTATTAGTTTGGAATTACATATAATCAATATGACCTAAATAAAGATGGATAGTTGATACTATTTATATACTTTATTCTAAACTATAAAAATATTTATCTTATCTATGTAATTTTATAAGTTCCTCAAAATTATATTACAAGGCAACACTAGTTTATATTAATTAGGGATTAACAGTGATGATATGGTTCAGACTTCTGACCTCTTGCTTACTGTGTACTTGATCCCATGGCACTTGTTAGAAGCGGCTTTTAAAATTGTTTAGATAATAAAATAAATAAATTCATAGATTGTACTTAAAGGAGTTAATAAAATTCAAAATCTAAAGAGGGGTCTAAAAAAAGTTTTTCTTAACTATAAAACACTCAAACAGAGTTAAAGTCGGTGGACAAATGAGGAACAAACCTGAACACCACAACCACTCTGGACCATAGTTATTCTCTTTTGATTACTGTGAATAAAAGGGGTTGACATCTAATCAATTTTCATTTGTTCTATTACCACAATATAAATGAAGTTGAATAAGATGGCCTCTAGCTATTTATATCAAACAAACCCTATTTCAATAATAATAATAATAATAATCTACATCCAAATGCACCCAATTAACATATGTATAAATACGAAAAGTCTTAGAGCATCTCCAATCGTTTTTATTATTTTGCCAATTTGGCAAAATAGCAAATGAAAAAATGAGTATTTTGCTCCGATCGTTATTTACTATAATTTGACTATAAAAAAAAAACAAAATATTTTGATGAAACATATTGTTCCGTCCTGTTTTTTTTGAATGTTTAAGAAGATTTAATTAAGAATTAAATGGTAATTAGTTATTAAAAAGTATTAAATTAGTGATTTTCAATTAAGTTATTACTTAAACCATGATTAAGTAGGATTAAGTTTGGTTTTAATGGGCCTTTGGTGAGATGGGACATGTTGTCCCGTCCAAGATCTTTTGGGTTTCGGACGGGACAACATTTCTCGTCTGATGTTTTTATTTTTATTTTTTAAGGACGAAACATGTTGTTCCGTCCGATCGTTAAAACTGTAAAAAAATATTTAAAAAATTATTGGACACGTTTAAAAAATTACAAAAAAATAGAGACGCCTATATTTGGCAATTATCAAATTCATTTCTCATATTTGGCAAGTTACTGTTTCTCGTTTGCTAAAATTTGGCAACAAAGAAAGCGATTGCAGTTATCATTTGTTATTTTTTTATTATTTTGACAAAATAGCAAACGATTGGAGATGCCCTTCCAACCACTAGCTGTATATATAAAAAGTGTAGTATAATATCTTTAAACTCTTGTTTTCTTATCTCTTATTAATAAAATCGACTAAAATTTTTGTCATCTTTTCAGTAAAAACATAATTTCAAATATTACTAATGAAAAGCCCATTTGCTTGATTAATTAATTAAACACCCTCTTACTATTTTTTTTTAATGTAAAGGGTTGTATACTTGTATTAGAGTCTGATTGCGGACCCAAGACCTGTCAGTCTATTTTTATGAGCATCCAGGGAATTGAGAAAGGATGAGGCAAAGTAACTAAACAGAGAGAAGACTTAAAATCTCGAAAAATGCTACAGATGTGTGAGATTCTAGCTCAAATTTATATGGAGCTTGTCTTTTAATGATTGATGTTCATTAATCACTAAAAGACAAATGGATAAGATCTACCAATCACTAAAATATATGTCCCATATAAATTTAACGTAGAATCTCATTTATATGCAGCATTTCTCTAAAATTTCAATCCAGATCACCAAATAGACTGTAGAAACCCCAAGGACAACCAACATCCAAAAATAACACCCCATAAATATAAAAGGCAAGAAGCTTGGAGGGGGTGGCGGCGGGATTATCGCCACCCCCTCCCCGTTCGCCGTTAGCCACCCTCCGTCGCCCCTCATCCACCTCCACCTCCACCTCCACCTCCACCTCCATCCGAAGCCTCCCCATACCCCCGACCCTCCCAGATATGCCGTTCGTCTTCTCGCCCTCCACACCTTCGTCGCCACTCCGAATCGAAGCCGCCCTGCGTCGCCCCTCCAACCCCCTGTGCTCGTGACGACGACCAGATCTGGTCGTGTTCGCCCTCTGCTCCTCCTGCACGCCGTCCTCCCTACCCTTTCGGTGCCGTCCTCTGGTGTTGCGCCATCGACCCTGCATCGTATTACCGTCAGCCTCCACCTCCACGTCTCCACACGTCGTAGGTGGTCGCGCGAAGCCTTGCCCGGCCGTTATCGCCCCTTCAGCGCCCTGGCACCAGATCTGTTTCTCAGCTCCTCGACCTCCCTCGATCCACCTCCCCGATCTACCTCCCCTCCAATGCCCCGGCACCGTGGTGGGCCGTCGAGGGTCGTTCGACGGCCAGATCTCTTGCTAGCCCACCGTCGAACTCTGGTCTGTTAGTGGGGGGTTTGGGGGTGTGTTGTTTAGGCTTGGGGTTTGGGTTAGGGTGGGATTGGGTGGATTTGCTAGATCTTTGCCCGGATGTTCTGTGCGCTCACTTGTTAGGTTGTCTTGCACGATTGTGGAGCTTGGGCCCAAAGATAGGGTCCCTCCGTGATGTGCGCTCACTTGTCTCAACCTCCGGGGTGCTTGTCTCAACTATCGCGAAGCGACGGAGCTCCGGTGCGTCGCCTCTCTTCGGCTGTCATATCGATGGCGCCTTCCAAGCCAGCGGATCTAGACACGACTCCCACGGTGGGGAGATCGTGCCACCTTCGGCTCGGAGATGGCAGACTTCTCGCGGTGACGCTGCCAGGGGAGCCCCCACGGACTGCCCCCCCAGATCGCAGAGTTCATCCTACGGTGCACCGAAGCACTTCGACTGCAGAGTTTGTCGGTGCGCTGATCGTGGATGTTGGTAGTGCCTCCTTAGGTCATGGAGCAATGTCTTCGTCGCGCCAGAGCATCCTCCCGCACCTTTGGTAGCGATCACCTCCGATCTGGGCGATGGCGAGGTCCCCCTCCCCCCTCCGCGCTCCTCACATTGCTTTTCGATTTTGAAGGTGGAGAGCTCCCACGGTGGGGAGATCCAGGTACACCTGCGGTGGGGAAGATTTACAGTTAGAGATGGGGAGTGTGATGTTTGCACGATTGTGGGGCTTGGGCCCGTAGATGGGGTCCCCCCATGTTGTGCACTCACTTGTTTCAGCTTCTGGGGTGTCCAACGACGTCGCCGGTGCAGTCTTCACAGTGTCTACTATCTGGCTATTGAGCTTCCTCCAGCTTAGACCACTGTTGTAGCGCCCCAAATTTCTAATAAGATATCTTAGAAAATACGTGGCACATTCCCAGTGATCCACTTCAATACAATATTAAACATAACCAACACCACTAAAATTTTCAACATTTATTACAATAAATCTTTACATTGCACAGCGGAATTCAAAAACAAACTCAACTCAATATTTTCTTTATTTACAACCCAAATTTATCTCAAAACGGTTATTACAATTTTACACAAACACTTAAGAATCAATTTATCTCAAATATGCCTCTAGCATCCAAATCTCCATCACTAGGCAACTACCTGCAACATGTGAGGCTAGAGAGAATCCCTAACCCCCAAAACTAACGGGGTCAGCCATAAATGGTGTGAGAGATATAAAAATAAACAAACAACATAAAAATATCATACCACATAAATTCTTAAACAACAGGTACTAAATAAGAATATGGGAAATACGAAATGACGGTAACATAAAACATCAAGTGGAGCTAATCTAAGTGTTGGGTGTAGAAAACAGGAAAACCAAATGCATAAAACCAAGCCAAGAAACAATTACTCTAGATGCAGACTCTCTAATGCGTACTTGTCGAAGTCTATGCATCCCATTCTACATAGGTTCGGTGCAAGCCCTTAACGTCTTCACTTCATAGGGTTCAATCCCCGCATTATGAACTAATCCTAACACGATGACTACTACGAGATAAAGATAAACCATGGATAGTATCTCATGTCCGATAATTCCGGAGATGGATCCCACACCCAAGATATTTCACTTGAATAATTCCGGAGATTATCCCACACCGAAACATTGACACGTCACCACAATATACCACATGGGCTTCACCTCGACTCCGATAATTCTGGAGATCAATCCCACACTACAAATAGTTACCGTGATATTTCCGGAGATTGTCCCACACCACAAGACTGTGATAATTCCGGAGACATATCCCACACCACTAATAATCTACTGTGATAATTCCGGAGATTAAATCCCACACCGAAAGCCATACTGAGGTTCTTGACTCATGTTCCCGTTCATCATATCACCACTAGTGTCTGTCCTTATTATTTTGGGTTAATGAATTACTTAACGAATCACCTAGAGTGGTATACCCTACCGGCCTAAATTCAAATCCAAATAACTGAAATGCCTCACTGGGCCTCAACAAATAACTCAACACCGGTATACTAGGGTCACACACCACTAGAGACTCAACTCAAATGTCAAAACAAGAATCCCACTAAACAACGTGGCTCAACTAAATGTCTTAAATCAAATACTTATCTGGATATCTCAAAGTCAAATGCTTAATCAAATACTGAACTGAATGTCAAGTATAGACTAAATTATCTGAAAAACCAATCATTCAAAATAGCACTAAAGTTAACAAAGATCCTTCAGTACAAGTCGACTTATACTTTAGTAAGTCGACTGTCCAGAAGACGAGTTTCCAAAATTTTACAAAAAATAAACTAAGTCATATAACAGTCGACTTAAGAAAGGGATCAATCGACTTACCCGAGGTAAATTCCAATAATCTTCTCAAAATATTCTAAGTATACAAGTCGACTTAAAGGAATCATAGGTCGACTGTCCAGAAAGGACTAATAATTTTTCAAAAATATATTCCTCAGTGGACCAGTCGACTGCCTACTGGCTAGGTCGACTGTCCAGAACAACTATTTCATAGATTCTAATAACACAGTATCAGGCTCGTACCAGTCGACTGCACAGTAGGCCAGTCGACTATCGGCCTACGGATTTCAAAATTAGGTCTGAATACAAAGTCAAAATCTGAAGCTTTTTAATGATCAATGTTTATGAAAATAGTTCGTATTCGGAAAAATGATAAATCTCCACAAATCCTCATCAGGTATATGCATATATTACTCAAACATCAAATATGTCAAAATTCAGGTTCTCATGTTCTAAGTCACAATTTCTTTCATTAGGGTTTTACAAGATCTAAATTTCTTCCACAAATCGGAATAAAAATCTGATTCATAGACTAATGTCCAGATGTTCATACTCAAATTTCAACATGTTTTTAGCAACACAATTTCAATAACAAAGATCTACTATTTCATCCACAATTACTCACATGATTCATATCACAAAACAAGATTTATATTGTCCACAACATCAAATCAGCACATCAATAATACTTGCATACATAGATCAACAACATGACGAATTATAATATTCACAAAGTCGAACAAACAAACAAGATCACCCACATGAACCAAACAACAAAACAATTTTTATATATCTCACAAGAATCAAACAACAAAACAATTTTCATATCTCTCACCTTAGATTTTGAGAAAAGTCTACGAAAATGAATCCTCCTTGCTAGATCCAAAAACTCCTTTCTCCACCAAACAAATCTCCAAAATTCTGTATATTATCAACCATGACGGCTGGAGAAAAATCCCTTAAATATCCGGGATGAATATTAGGGTTTTACCCACACTTTTGCAAAATAAACCCTTCAAAATACAATTTATATATATAACTCTATCTTTGGAAATTCCATCAAAACTCATTTAAATTTGGATTTAAAAGAACATATACATTCCAAATCTCAATCAATACTGTTCAAAACGTCCAGAATGTACATTTTGTACTTTAACCCCTAAAAATGTCAAATTTGCAAAAAGGTCATTCTTTTCTCAAAAATTGCAAATAGTTCCAATTAATTTCAGAAAATCTGGAAAAATAACAATTAGATCTCAAATATTAAACAATGATTTTTCATAAAGAAAACTTAAATTTTCAAACTTCTCAAAAGTACTTGCACGTGTTTTGCACGTGTACAAAAGATAACTTTTTCTGAAAATATTCATGAAATCTCCAAAAATAAATTTAAATTCATTTTCAAATATAAAAATACTATTTGAAAATACGGGGTTCTACAACTGTCTCGTAGCAGCGTCGCCTCTTTCCTCGGTTTGGAAGTGAGACTCGAGATGAGTCTGTGTGGTGAGAATCGCCTGAGAGAGCAAGAGCGTGAGAGAGGTAAATGTATCCTCTCCACGGCTCTCTCTTGGAGCGTGATTCTTTTGGTGGGGTGAGCGAGATTGTTGTTTGGTGAGAAATCGCCGGCGAAAGCACAATCGTGAGAGAGGTAAAGGTATCCTCTTCATGGCTATCTCTTTGGTAGCGGCTGTGGGAGCTGTTGGCGCATTTGTAGGATGTATGATGGAGATGGTGGGAGGGTGCAGTTGCTGTGCTTGTGCTTTAATTCGGCCTACGGGGCTTGGGCCCAAAGATGGGGTCCCCCCAGTAAGGAGAAGGCAGGGATCAACGGGTGATAAAAGCCTGCCAGACTAGTTTCAGGAATGTGTGCACGTGCCGTGGAGGCAGTGTACGAAGCTAAACTGACGTACATACAATTTAGCGGGTCCAAGTTGTCGACCCACCCTCCAGGGTTGTTGGAGGGATCTGTTGTTTGTACTGGTCATGTTGCTTCATGTATTTTTATTTTTCGTCTGGCCCAGTTCTCTGGATTTGTATCGTTAATTTCTTATTAATAAAACAGGGTGACTAGATTTCACTTTTTCCTTTAAAATATATATATATATATATATATATATATATATATATATATATATATATATATATATATATATATGAGGCAGGAAATGAGAGAATTTAATTTTTAAAAGCTAAAGCTTCTATTACATCAAAAAAAAAAGCTAAAGCTTCTGCTACCCCTCTTCATTGCATTGCATTGCAAATGCAAGCTGTATTGATTTGAAAAAGCAAAGAACCTCCCCCTCCTTTCTTTGTTTTTTCCTTCCTCCACACCTACCTAGACCCCCCCTTAATTTAATGATATTTTTTTTCCAAAATAGGTCTCTTTTTAAACTAATTTTTAAAGTAAGCCTGTTTCGGAACTAATTTCCAAAATAGGTTAATCCTTCTAGGCCGCAGTACTGAAATGCAGCCTTTTTAATAACGAAGTCGCAGTTCTAAACTGCGACCTCGGTACATATCATATAATACTAAACTCTTACACTTGAAAAAAAAAATCACAAATATAAAATATAAAAAATATGAGGCCGCAGTGGGGTACATCGGTCTCTATATAATATTAGGCCGCAGTCTACAACCACTACCTCAGTTATATGCTAAAAACTGGATCCTGCGAACTACCTCAGTTATATAACTGAGGCTGCAGTTGTGAACTACAGCCTATGTTATATCGAGACCGCAGTACCCAATTGCGACCTCGTATTTTTTACATTTTACACTTAGAAATAATCTCTCAAGTCTCGAAACAGATTAGCTATGATATGTAATTAGGCCGTAGCTGTAAATTGCGGCCTCGAAATCGAAGATGCCGTAGTTCGGAATTACGGCCTATATTATATCGAGGCCGCAGTATTCAACTACGGCATCATATTTTTCACATTTTACACTTAGATTTTTTTTTTTTAAGTATTGAAGTTTATTATTATATGACATGTACTGAGGCCACAGTTCACAACTGTTGCATCGTTATTGAAAATACTGCAGTTCGGTACTGCGGCATGTAAGGACAGACCTATTGAGAATTAATTTTAAAATAGACCTATTGTAAAAATTAGTTTAAAAAAAAGACCTTCTTCGGAAAAAAAATATATAATTTAATTTGTTATTAAGAAAAAAGGACCCCTTCTCATAACTCCACATGGGGCATAGCATCAAAATTAGACCCCACTCTCATAATAAAGCACTCTTTTTTTTAATCAGTCGCTGCTTCATCGGTCTTCAATTTCAAAGTGTAGAGAACACAGAGATATACTCCGTATTTTGAGGAGCATAGCTTTGGAAATAGTGAGAGAGTTGTTGTGTGTGTTTAATTCCATGAAATTGGAGTCAGCAGTCTTGTTAAGGACAAAAACATTGTGAGTTTTAAATATCAGTAATGCCAAAATGATCACACAAGAAGAAGACAACTATACCTATGTCATCGGATAAAGACAGTAGTAGCAGCTCTAAGAGAAGAAGGATCACACCACCAAAATTCCACACAAATGGCTGCTTCTACTCCTCTTCCAATCATTGCCATTCTTGTTTCTTTCCTTCCTCTTCTTCTTCTTCTTCTTCTTCTTACCTTCTCCATTTCCCCAGTCCTCTCATTCCCTTCCAATGCCCACAACTCATCAACTTTCAGTCCTCAAACGGAGCTTCACTGGCATAGGAATATCAATGCACAGCTCAACAAGATCAACAAGCCTTCTCTCAAGCAAATTCAGGCATTCCCTCCAAAACCCATCTCCTCTTTTTTCCTCTGCGTTTTTTTATTTTATTTTTCTTGCATCAGTTTCATGGATGAGAAATAAACGAAACAAGAGTTTAAATAAGCTCGAAAGTCTCTCTCCATGTTCCAACTCTTTTTTTTTCTTCTGTGTTTTCTCTTGATAGAGTCCTGATGGTGATATTATAGACTGTGTTGCATCTCACCTTCAACCAGCATTTGATCATCCCAAACTCAAAGGGCAGAGGCCGTTGGTAATATACTTTGATGGGTTTTTTGTAAATATGTTTTTTTTCAAGCAATAAGAATAGTTTGATGAATTTTGGGTGAGAAAAGTTTGAATGTGGGTAATGAATGCTACAGGATGCACCAGAGAGGCCAAAAAGCAATGAGACATTAATGGAGAAAGAAATGGGTGATAATAACTTCCAATGGTGGAGTGATTCAGGTGAGTTTTGCCCAGAGGGAACAGTGCCTATTAGAAGAACTATTGTTAAAGATGTTCTGAGAGCTAGTTCAATTAAGAGATTTGGGATGAAGCCTCTCAGAACAGTGAGAAGTGATTCTTCCGGCAGTGGCCATGAGGTTAAGTTTCTTCAGCAATTTTTTTTCTTTTTTCAACACATTTAATTTATGAAATTTTTTTGGTTATTTTTTCATTGCTTTAATGAAATACTTGAAGTCGGAAGTAGTTCTCAATCTTCCATTTTTGGGGGTTTTCATCATTGGTTGTTTCAGTTCATGAGCATATGCAAATGAGTAATGCTACATCTACTATCAGTTTCATTATATTTTTCTTCGTTACCTTACGTGATACACTTCAATCCAATTGGTAGGAAAAACTCTTATCTTTCTCCACAAATTGAAGTGTGCTGTCTAAGACAGTGAACAAAATAGTAGTGAAATTGGTAGTGGAGGAAGAATTAATCGCATAGTATGTTATTTTAGCAGATGCACCCTTTGATTTTATCATTTGTACCAATAAATATGTTTTAGAAACTTGAACTGTCACTGTCATTAGGTTAGATTATCAACATCTAAGAACAGTGAATAATAAAAGCCTGTCCAACTCTAACTGTTTTCTTTTGTTTTTTATTTTGATAAAATAGTGACTAGGGTCACCAGTTTCTCCAACTCAACTGTTACTTCACCAATTCTCTTTAAAATAATACTATGACTTCATCCATATTGTTAGCTATAATTGTTCCAATAAGATGTAGGATTAATAAATGCAAAACTGCAGCCTGAAGGATAAATGTATTTTTTTTTGCTTTGCATTTGCATTTGCATTTGCAGGTGGTAAAGCCCAAGAAACCAATTGACTTGGATACTAGTGTTTTTGTTGCAGAATCAATTATATCTTTAGTTGGCCAAAACTTAATGGAAGTACTTAATAATAGAAAGACTAGTTAGAATCCAAGAATAATTAAATTAAGATTAAGCTAATAATAGTATATCATTTTAATAATAGTAAGCTATAAAAAGATAATTTAGGAATCTTCAGCAGTTCCAGTTCATGGCACTTGTGTAACTAATGAGCATTGTTATCAAAATGCAGCATGCAGTAGGATATGTAAGTGGAGCTCAGTACTATGGTGCCAAAGCTAGTCTTAATGTATGGTCACCAAGGGTCACAACTCCATCTGAGTTCAGTCTTTCTCAGATGTGGGTCATCTCTGGTTCGTTCGGTGGAGATCTCAATACCATTGAAGCTGGATGGCAGGTAGATTTCCACAAAATAATTATAAGGGATTTGTAATGTGACAGAAAAGAAGTCATATTCTAAGCTCAAAAATAAATAAATGATTGATAACCACTTTTTTCTTTTGAATTTACAGGTTAGCCCACAACTATATGGTGATACCCTTCCAAGATTTTTCACTTATTGGACAGTAAGTGCATTCATCTCATCGATCTTTAATCTGATTTTCTTTTGCAATTTCATTCAAATTTACGGAGTATTAGCTCTAATTAAGTTTTGACAACCACTATTATTAATTTTCATTACTTATACAGAGTGATGCATATCAAGAGACTGGATGCTACAACCTCTTGTGCTCAGGATTTGTCCAAACAAACAATAAGATTGCTATCGGAGCAGCTATATCACCTAGGTCAGCGTATAATGGAGGCCAATTCGATATCAGTCTCTTAATATGGAAGGTAATTACTTTTTTGCCAAAATAATAAGAATAACACAAAATCTTATTTGCTACAAAAATAACCTTGCTGACACGTATATTCAGCCATACAAATATCACCGAAAATGTTTTATTAATTTCTCATTAATAAAGTGCCAGACTTCCGCCCACACCCACAGTTTTTTGTTTTTTGTTTTTTGTTTTGTTTTTGGGTGCCTCAAAAAGAACAAAAAAGAAAGATTTTCAGTAAGATTTGTCAGTTCATGTAGGGATCAATAGACACTAAATCTATAAACATGGTTCAAAACATCTTCAACTTTTTGTGGTTAGAGCCATTAGCTAAAGGCTTTGCTTTTACCCAACAATGTGCTTTTTGAAGCACTGGAAAGAAATTTAGAGCTTTATCAAAGTGTCGATTGTTGGCCCCCACCCACTAATTCATGGAGTTGATGGTCCACTGTAAAATTTATGGTGGGTCCTCAGGTCATGATCAAAAGGAGGAGGATGAGGAGGCATTGCTGAAAGTGCACTGGAAAAGCACGCACTCCCCAGCTCCAGCCTTTTCCTCTGTAGACACTTGGTCTCTGAGACTACTCTTCTTCTTTCTAGTTTCCCTCAATGCTTTTTTACTGAAACAGAAGATGTTTTTCATGCAAATTCTGTTACTTTTAGGGGATTATCAAAACTTATTATGTAATTATATAGCCTATAATTTTCATATAGGACAATGTTTTAGGTAACTTATGTTAATGGTTGGCGTAAAATCATGCTTTTCATTATATCTACTGATCACTGACGGAGCGTTTTACCTGGGGCTTCCCGGGGCCGAGGCAAAAGGCCCAAATAATTATTTTTTGGTCCCTAATAACAATATAATTTTTTTACATGCAAAATATGTGCCTATATTTATAAGGAGAATACGAATTTGGAGGCCCTTAAAGTTGCAAAAAATCCGGGGTCCTGCCTCAAGGTGGGGGCCGGCCCTGGTTTTACCCACTAGCATTTTGGACTGAACACGGTATTGATCATTCAGTAACAATATAGACTGAATTTGAGTGAACTTCTAGACTGAATTTGAGTAATTAAAAGTAGATATATATATTTTTTGTTGTGATTAGGATCCGAAACATGGACATTGGTGGCTACAGTTCGGATCAGGGCTACTCATAGGATACTGGCCATCTTTTTTGTTCAATCACTTAACCAGTCATGCAAGCATGGTGCAATTTGGTGGGGAAATTGTAAACTCAAGACCCTCAGGATTCCACACTTCTACTCAGATGGGGAGTGGCCATTTTGCATATGAAGGTTTTCGGAGGGCCGCGTATTTTCGCAATTTACAGGTTGTTGATTGGGACAATAATTTACTCCCTCTGTCTAATATCAGGCTCTTGGCTGATCATTCAAACTGCTACAGCATCCAAGGTGGGGTAAATAGAGCTTGGGGGAATTATTTTTATTATGGGGGACCTGGAAAAAGTTTGAGATGTAATTGAAAATAAATTTTCTGGGAATTCTTGGCAGGGGGAGGTTTGGTTCATTTCAGATTTTTTTTTTTTTCCCTCTTCTTCTACTTTCTATCTTTTTGTTATTAACAGGTAATTGATTGTACTGTACGACAAGGCGAAGAAGTATGTAAATTTTGAGAAAATTATAGTGAATATATACCATGATTTGTGTTATTTTGGTTGTTTTGTAAGACTTTTCAATGGGTTTATTTTTTCCTATATATCCCCTTATAAAACTTCCTTTTTCATACGGTCTTTAGTAGTTTTGTATTGACTAGCAAAGGCGGACGCATGAATTTTACTCATGGTTCTGACCGTTACTCCGTACTATCTCCCATACTCTTTCCTAAGCAACAACAAAAGATTTTTTAAAATTTTTTTTGCAAACACTCTGCTAGTTAAATTTAACTTAAAATTAAATTCCATCATTGCATCCAAGTGGGCGAGGGTTAGGGCTGCAAACGAATCAAACTATTTGTGAGCTACTCGGCTAGAGCTCGGTCAAAGCTCGGCTCGTGTCGAGCTCGAAAGCGAGCTCAATACGTAAACGAGCCGAGCTTGAGCTCGAAGGTATGTGGGTTTTAGGCAGAAGCTCGGAGGTATTTGCCTCGAACTCGGTTAAAGCTCGGCTCGTGTCGGGCTCGAGCCTGAAAGTGAGCTCGATACATAAACGAGCCGAGTTCGAGCCTCAAGGTTTTTGGCTCGACTCGACTTGTTTGCGGCCCTAGCGAGGGTGCAGGGAATAAGTCCAAATATTATCCTGACCAGAATTTCGCTTACGAACTTATTCAATGTTTTAAAATACTGGAGTATTTCTTGGAGAAAAAGAAAAAAATTAATTGAAATCACGACAACTCATTAAAAAAACGAAAAGTATCGATTCAACAAAAAATTAACTTGGGAAACTCTCTCTTTTTTACTTTTGTCCTTCTCATATCCAAATAAAGAAATTAAACTTTCTTTTGTTATCATAAACTGAACTACAATCAATAGAAAACAAAATAATAAAAGCAAGTCGTTTAAATTTTTATTTTTATTTTATTTGTATTTTTGATACTTCAAACAACATTGCTCCTAATGTACAAACTAGTAAATGGGTCTGTCAAAAGATCTTGGAACAAACCGGTAGACACATTAAATGCGATTAATATGTGGATTCTTAAGATTAGACGTTTATGTAAACGACTTAAGGGGTGAGCGAAACTTGGGTTTGGGCAGATAAGGAGACAAAAACAGAATCTTGATGAACGTATATAGGAACTAGAAACCATAGAAGAAGAAAGAGATCTCAATGTCTTGAAATATGAAAAATTGGCAAAGAGTAGAGAATATCGCTTTTCCATGGAGAGATGGAAAAACAATATTAATTGGATCACAAGAGGAAAGATGATCTTACATGTATTATGAGGTTAGAAACCTGTGAATATATAGTTACAAGTATAACAAACTCCTCCAATAGTGTAGGATGTCTAACAAACTTACAACAGCCTAACAGCTAAGGATAGGATACAGACGCAATATACAAAATTCTAACAAACTCCTCCTATAATGCTACAGACTAACAAAACTTCTAACAGTATAGATCTTATCTCCTAATATCCCCCCTCAAGTTGGACGATGAATGTCGATGAAACCCAACTTGGATAATAGAAATGTAAAAGTAATCTGGCCGAGAGCTTTAGTAAATATGTCGGCTAACTAATGTCGGGTTGACACGTAGCTTGTTCTAATAATGCCGGATTGTAGCTTCTCACAAACAAAATAACAGTCTATTTCAATGTGTTTTGTCCTTTCGTGAAAGACAGGATTTGCGGCAATATGCATGGCTGGTTGGTTATCACAGAATATAGGAGTAAGAACAACTTGACGGGCCCCAAGATCATTCAGAAGTTGACGGAGCCAAACAACTTCAGCAACGGCAGCGGCCATAGAACGATATTCTGCCTCAGCGGAAGAACGAGAAACTACAGTTTGTTTCTTGGATTTCCAAGAGATAGGTGACGATCCAAGAAGAGAACAGTAGCCCATTATGGAGCGTCGAGTGGTTGGACAAGCTGCCCATTCTGAATCACAGTAAACATGCAAGTCCAAAGATGAAGTTGCAAGAAGAAAAGTCCTTGGCCAGGCGTGCCTTTAATGTACCTGAGAATACGATGAGTAGCATCAAGATTGACGGAGAATAGGATGTCCAGTCTTGTTATGGTCAGGTAAAGTAAGCGACCAATAAGGCGTCTGTATGGGGCAGCATCATGTAACAAATCACCCGAATCAGCTGAAAGTTTGGTGTTGGTATCCATTGGAAAAGTAACAGGTTTGGAACCAAGAAGTCCGGCATCAGATATAGTGTCCAAGGCATACTTTCTTTGACAGATAGTGATTCCAGAAGAACGACGAGCAACTTCCAAGCCTAAGAAGTAAGTGATAGGGCCTAAGTCTTTAAGTTTAAAGCTGGAGTGCAGATATTTCTTGAGTGTAGCAATGGCATCTAGACTAGAACCTGTGATGATCAAGTCGTCAACATAGACAAGAAGAACAGTAAATTCATCAGCCGTGGATTCAATAAAAAGTGAGTAGTCGGCTTTAGATTGGGAGAAACCAGCTGAGAGGAGTGCATTGGAGAACTTGGAAAACCACTGTCGGGAGGCTTGTTTAAGCCCACACAAAGATTTATGCAATCGACAAACTGTATGACAATTGTGAGGGCCTTTCTTGTGTGTGTAACCAGGAGGCATCTTCATGTAGACCTCTTCACCAAGATCGCCATGAAGAAATGCATTTTGTACATCAAGCTGATGCAATCCCCAATTCCGGACAGCAGCAATTGCAAGAACAGCACGGACAGTGATAAGCTTCACAACTAGAGCAAAGGTTTCTCTGTAATCAATGCCCTCTTTCTGACTATAGACCTTAGCCACTAGTCGAGCTTTGTAACGCTATATAGAACCATCTGAATGATGCTTGATCTTAAACACCCATCGACTACCGATAGCGTGTTTTTCAATGGGAAGAGGAACAACAGACCATGTCTTATTATTCTCCAAGACGGCAATTTCAGAATCCTTGGCAGCTCTCCATTGTGGGTTCTTAATAGATTGTGTGAAACTGGTAGGTTCTGTTGAAGAAGAAACAGATAACACAAAAGAACGATATCTTGGAGACAGATTAGAATAATCAAGGAATGAATAAATAGGATACCTTGTGCCAGGAGCAACGATAGTGGCATGCCTAGAGACGTCGGAAGCTGTATAATGACAGTGGTAGTCCTTCAAGTAATTAGGTTTCTGTCGGTTATCTCTTAGAGGATATCTAGGAGGAACGGGTTGTGATGTGGGCATGATATTTTGGAGAGGAGGCGAAGCATGAGTTTCCAGTGTAGGACTTGTAGGAGGTATAAGTGATGACGGTTCACTTGTGGTCATGTCAAGTGAGGGAACTGTGGGAGATATTGGGGATGGTGTGTCATGAACAGAAGGTATCTCACGAGCATCAGTGAGAGATGTAGTGGAAGGTTCGACTACGAGAGCTTGTGAATGATGATTTGGAATGTCCATAGTATCGGAAATGATTGGGAGAGGAATGGTAGCTTCAGACAAGATTGGTGGATCATTGACTGTTTCCCAAAATGGGAAAGTGGATTCATGGAATACGACACGGCGACTGACAAAATATACTTTCTTTTGTAGATCATAGAGTTTGTATCCTTTTTTAGCAAAAGGATAGCCAAGAAATATGGAACGTCGTGCACGAGGTGAAAATTTTGCTCTACCTTGAGATGGTGTGGTAGCAAAACAAAGAGACCCAAAAATACGTAAGTGAGTGTACTTGGGTGGTTTAGCAAATAATTTTTCAAAAGGGGAAATATTACCAAGTAAAGGAATTGGTAACCTGTTAATGATATATACAGCAGTAAGCACACAATCGCCCCAAAAATGGATTGGTAAGTTTGCTTGAAATTTTAATGCACGAGCAACCTCAAGAAGGTGTCGATGTTTGCGCTCAACGACACCATTCTGTTGAGGAGTATAAGGGCAAGATGTTTGATGTAAGATGCCATTATCGAGGAAAAATGTTTTAAGGGATAAGAACTCAGCGCCATTATCAGATTGAAAATTTTTAACAGCAGTTTGGAATTGATTTTTGACTAGAGCGTTGAAGTGTTTGATAAAACCTTGAGAATCAGATTTAGATTTCATGAGAAAGATCCAAGTACATCTTGTAATCATCAACAATGGTAAGAAAGTACTTCTCTCCATGTAAGGTGGGAGTTGAATACCCTCCCCATATGTCACAGTGAATTAGCTCAAAAGGAAATGAAGTAGTAACCGAACTGTTTGGAAATGGTAATTTAGTTTGTTTTGCAAGAGGACAAATCTCACAAGAGCATTTTGAATGAGAAAAAGAAATTTCATTGAAATTATTGGATAATAATTGCAATCTTCTAGATGACAAATGACTAAGACGATAATGCCATACAGACACATTACTGATGGAAGGACTATTACTTGCTAAATAATATAAGCCTCCGACTTTTCTAGCTACTCCAATCGTCGTCCTCCTTGTTCGGTCCTGAAATGAACATTCAGTAGGTGAGAAAACAGCGAGACAATCAAGAGACATACTGAGTTTGCTAACAGAATAAGATTAAAACAGAAGCAGGGAATAAAGAGGACGTGAGATAAAAGGATGGAAGGTGTGAGTTGAACATCACCAATGTGAGTAACTCTTGCAAAGTCACCATTAGGTAGCTTAACAGGAGGAAAAGAACTAGTTGCAACAATATTTGAAAGAAGAGATAGATCAGAAACAATGTGATTTGTAGCCCCTGAGTCGACTATCCAAAGAATTCTAGATTGCATAGAAGAAAAACAGGATTTAAAAGAAGGAAGGCAAAGTTTACCTGTTAGATCCACACTAGGTTGTAAATTACCATCTTGGAGGATACTCAAGAGTTTCTGAAATTGTTCTGAAGTAAGAGATTGAGCAGATCGAAGTTTCTCAGTACCGAAACTGGTTCCGTGAATGCTAGTTGGCTTGTGGAGACAATGACCAGGCGGGAAACCATGTAACACATAACACTTTTCCTTGTAGTGACCATAACGGTGACAATGATCACAATAAGGACAACCTTTGGGCTTTTGTTGAGATCCAGCTTTATCAAAAGTAGCATTGGCAGCTGGAATAGGAGTAGCCGAAGAAGATGGGCCTCCAGTATTGATGTGGAAGGCTGCAGCATCTGAGATAGTAGTGTGTTGATCAATAGAGGCAATAACACGTTGGCGTTCTTCTTGCAGTATGAGAGAATAGGCTTTGGTGATCGAAGGTAATGGATCCATGAGGAGGACCTATCCACGGATGGCACCAAAAGACTCGTGGAGTCCTAAGAGAAATTGGATCAGCTGTTCACTATTCTGAGTAGCCTGGAAAGTCTTTGATGCACCACACGAGCATTGGGGAAGGGGCTGCAATGATGTGAGCTCATCCCAAATAGTTTTCAGCTTTGTGTAATAGGCTGAAAGGGAAATAGTACCTTGAGTGCACAAGGCAGGATCACGACGTAGCTAGAATATACGAGGAGCATTACTTTGAGCGAAACGTTCATGAAGGTCCTGCCATATATCATTGGCATTCACAGCATAAATGACGCTTTCAGCAATTTCTTTATTGAGGGAGTTGAGAATCCATGACTTCACCATGTCATTACATCGTTTCCAGAGAGCATAATCAGGTGAATCAGGGGACGGAGGTGTAGTGCAGCCATCAACGAAGGAAAGCTTGTTCTTGGCGCCTAGAGAAGTTTTCATGGCGCGACTCCAACTGGCAAAATTGTTGCCATCCAATACCTGGCTGACTAAAGCAGCTCCGGGATTGTCAGAATGATGCAAGAAGAAAGGACTGGAGAACTCTGCAGATGAATCGTTGTTTTTTCGATTGTCATTGGTTTGAGTGGAGGACTCATTAGATGGAGAATTTGTTGCCATGATGATGATGAAGGAAGAAAGAACGCTCTGATACCAAATTAGATCACAAGAGAAAAGATGATCTTACATGTATTATGAGGTTAGAAACCTATGAATATATAGTTACAAGTATAACAAACTAATCCAATAGTGTAGGATGGCTAACAAACTTACAACAGCCTAACAGCTAAGGATAGGATACAAGCGCAGTATACAAAATGCTAACAAACTCCTCCTATAGTGCTGCAGACTAACAAAACTTCTAACAGTATAGATCTTATCTCCTTATAATATTGGAGACAAAGATTGAGGGTTTAGTGGCTTAAAGAAAGGGGCACCAACACTGCCTTCTTCCACAAGATAGACAATGGGAGGAGAAGGCAGATTCACATTGTTGGATTATATGTGGGGGAGAATTGATGTGAGGATGTCTCGCAAATTAGACAACAAATTGACACATGTTTCAGAGAGTTTCTTGGAAAGAGGAGAACATAAAGATGAACGTTAAACCCAGACATGTGGAGTGACTCTAGAATTGAAGGGAGTGACGCACTCGAAGAGGCGTTTTGTGAAGAGGAGGTGTTTGCTGGTGATTAAGAATCTAGGACAAGACAAAGCCCCAGGTCCTGACAGGTTCCTTATCTTTTTTATAGACTTTTTTGGAAGATCATCAAGAGAGAGTTGTTAGATATCTTTCACGAATTGTACCGGGGGTTGAAAACGTAGATAGATTGAATTATGCCAATGTAATTTTGATCCTTAAAAAAATGGAAGGTATGAGGTTGACCGACTTAAGATGTATTAGCCTTCTAAATGAGTCCTTTAAGATAATAACTAAAGTACTTGCAAACCAGTTATCACCTCATTTATCGGACGTCATTGGCAAATCACAAAATAGTTTTGTGAAAGGGAAAGACATCATGGATAGTATTGCCTCTCGCACATGAGATCATGATTAGAGGAAATAAGGACAATGTTGATGGATTTCTACAAAAAAAACTTGATTTTTAGAAGACATATGAAACGATTGAGTGGGACAGTGTGGACGAAGCTCTTGAACTCAAAGGGTTTGGTACTAAATGGAAAGTGAGGATGAGAAAATGCGTTAAAGGGTGGAAATCAATTATACATTTGAATGGAGAATACGTTCGTGAAATTCGATGTCATAGGGATCTTAGAGAGGGGATCCTCTCTCCTTATTGCTCTTTATCTTAACTGCTGATGGTTTAACAGAAATAACAAAAAGAGATAGAGATGCAGAGCTGGATAAGGGCCCAGCAACTAGAGGAGTTCATGACCAGTGCCTATTCTACAATACGCGAACAATTCCCTTATATTCAGAGCATCAAGCATGGAGGAAATCATGTTCTTAGGAGTCATCAAGAGATGCTTTGAATCATGGTCTAGACTGTTAATCATTCTCCATTAGTGTTATATCATCCCCCTGAGAGAGGAGCTTTCTACTCCGATAGAATTGATTATGGCTTGTCTGGGATGCAAGAGAGGAGAGTTTTTCCTAAAATATTTAGGTAAGCTCATCAAATCAGGTAGTATGCATCGGGAATATTAGATATTTCTGGTCTCGAAAGTGAAAAGAAGACTAACTGGGTGGAAAGGAAAATTTCTTTCAGTAGGAGGTAGAAACATGTTGATCAACTCGGTAATAAGTAGCATGCCTACCTACTTAATGTCGATATATGAACTCCCAGAATGGGTTGTCAATATAATCGAGGAGATGAATCTTGTGGAGAGGGGCAAATGAGGATGACAAAGGAGTCCACCTAATGAGATGGGGTAGAGTATGTAAGAGGAAAGAATTTGGGGGATTAAGAATTGTAACTTGAGAGATATGAACAAAGCGTTATTAAGCAAGTGGTGGTGGTGGAAAATGCGAAACCAACAAAACATGTGGTTGTGAAAATCTTTTGCGCTATACCGGAGACGCAAAAAATTTAGATTTGGAGGGTGAAATAGACAAGGAAAGGCCTTTTATCTTAGGAAAGGGGTTTCAAAAGTGGGAGAGATGTTCCACACCAATACTAGATGCAAAATCGGGAATGAGAAAGATACTAGATTTTGGAAGGACAAGTAATGTAGTAATAATACCCTCCAATCAATGTTTTCACAGTTAGCAAAGCAGGCGCGGAATGAAGAGGCCCTAGTGACAGATGTATGGAGACGGGAACAACTGAGATTAGATTCTACGAGTGAACTTTCTCAGGAGAACTAGATGCAACTACAAATGTTGAAAAATGTACTAGCGGAAGTGGGAGGTAGCAGAATAGAGGAGAAGGATGAACGAAAATAGTGCCTTGAATCTAATGGGCCTTTTCGATTAAATCAATGTAATGATGGAGAGTTGGGAAGCGAGGAAGCATCGTCAATTTGGATAAGTTATGCATTGACAAAAGTGAGGACATTCTTATGGCTAGTGGTGAACATCGCAATCCTTTAGCAAGTAATGTTGGAATTAATTTTTGCAGTTTTCCGGGCCGGATTCCGGCAAGCTCCGGCCACCGGCGGCACCGGAAAATGAGTGGATTACGATCCTCTCGTCGAGTACTATTCCGTAGTATACTCACTTGCCAAAAACGAATTCCGTATGAATGAGAAATGTTGATCCAAAGTTGGGTACTTGAAAGGTACCAACTTAACAAATGGATAGTCCCATATCGGAAATTGGGAAAGATTGTTACTAGTATATATACTAGAAAACTGGACTAGAGGGCGTGGCCCGGGGGTTACCACTAACGTGTAGTGGAGAGAGGACTTAGCCAAAATGACAAACACACACGCGCGCACGCGCGCGCGCGCGCGCCCGGCCCGGCTCCGGCTCCGGCTCCGGCCCCGGCTTCGGCTCGGCTCGGTTCGGTTCGGTTCGGTTCGGTTCGGTTCGGCTCGGCTCGGCTCGGCTCGGTTCGGCTTGGTTTGGTTTGGCTGGGTTTGGTCTGGTCTGGTCTGGCCTGGTCTGGTCTGGTCTGGCTTAAAATTTTATTTTACCTTTTTGCCCAGACAGCCTCTTCCCCTACTGAACTGAAAAGAGTCCCCATTACTCTGCTGTTACAGAGTAATGGCTGCTGAACAGTCTCCAGTCCAACTCTTATACCCAGACATCAGCTCCCAAACAGACACAGAAAATTTTTCCACTTGAGTCTTCCTCTTCTTCTTCCTCTGCTCTGAGTCCAGGGTCTGTCAACTGAGAGTACACACAGACAGCAGTTCGTTGTCTCTGAAGCAAGGGTGCTGCATCTTCAGAGAAGGTACAGTTGTATCCTGGGAAGCGATTTGCCGGTAACCGTCACACTACGGGGCAAATTCAGCTTTAAGGACAGAGATTCTTCAAAATCTCGACTCTGTACAAGTTTATTGTTTACTGTTTTTCCTTTCTGTATTTGATTTCTTCACAATTTCTGTTGGGATTTTAGTATTTTATATTCAGGTTCTAACAATCTTAAAGCTGAATTTTTTCCTCACAGATTCTAACAATTTTTGTGAAGTTTGTTTACAGGTTCTGTTCGGAAAAAAAATAGGACTAACTATCTCTGTTTCAACCAATTTCAGAGAAGAGAACACAATCAAAACATGGAAAACACACAAACTGAAGTTGCTGCTGGGCTTATCAGTACCCAAACTCCGGTGACCCAGAATGTGACTGCACAATCGGTTGCGGCACATTCGGTCGTTCTGCCCACGCACATAAGCGTGGGAGAAAAACCGGAGAAGTTCAATGGAACTGGGTTCAAAAAGTGGCAGGGGAAGATGCAATTCTACCTGACCACATTGAAGCTGGACAGATTCCTCAATGAATCTGCCCCGATGCTGGCGCCAATGGAAGCACACTCTGTTGCAGCAGTTGACGCGTGGACACAGGGCGACTACCTGTGCAGGAACTACATCCTGAATGGCCTGGTAGACTCTCTGTACAACGTCTACTGCGTCTTCAAGACATCCAAACTCCTGTGGGGGTCCCTGGAAAAGAAGTACAAAACTGAAGACGCCGGGTCCAAGAAATTTGTTGTCGGCAAATTTCTGGACTATAAGATGATTGACTCCAAAACAGTGGTGAGTCAAGTCCAAGAACTGCAGGTTATAATGCACGACATTGCTGCAGAGAATATGACGCTGTGCGAACCTTTCCAGGTTGCAGCGTTCATAGAAAAACTTCCACCTGGGTGGAAAGACTTCAAGAACTATCTCAAACACAAACGAAAGGAGATGTCTCTTGAAGATCTAATTATCAGGTTGCGGATTGAAGAAGAGAATCGCAAGGCTGAGAGGTCCTATGGAAATCAGTCCATCGAAAAGGCTAATGTGGTGGAGCATGAACAGAAGGGCAAGAAGAGGAAGTTTCTGCCACAGGCCTCCAACAAAAAACCTCTTGCAAAGAGGTTTGCTGGGAAATGCCACAAGTGTGGTAAGTTGGGGCACAAAATTTCTGAGTGCCGTAGTAAGGACAGTAATTATTCAAAATCTGGACATGTAAAAGGAAATGAAAAATCCCATGTACACATAGCTGAGAACTTGTCCACTGGTCTCTCTGACCTGGACCTCTGTGCTGTTGTTTCAGAGGTAAATCTTGTGGGGAGCAATCCTCGTGAATGGTGGTACGATACAGGGGCCACCAAGCATATCTGCTCGGACAAGGAAATGTTCACCTCCTACCAGAAGTGCAACAAAGATGAACAGCTGTTCATGGGAAACTCTTCCACCTCCAAAATTGAAGGAACAGGGAAGATAGTGCTGAAAATGACTTCAGGCAAAGAGCTCACACTCACAAATGTGCTGCATGTCCCAGACATTAGAAAGAACTTGATATCAGGCTCTTTGCTAAGTAAGAATGGGTTCAAAGTTGTACTTGTTTCTGATAATTTTGTACTGTCCAAGAATGGGGTATATTTGGGTAAAGGATATGTAAAGGATGGACTGTTCAAGTTTAATGTAATGACAGTCATCCCTAAAACTATTGTTCCTGCTGTTCCCAAAATTAATGAAATAACTCCTATTGCCTATGTTGTTGAGTCTTCTTCTGTTTGGCATGAAAGACTAGGCCATGTTAATGTAAATTCTATGCGTAGATTAGTTAACATGAATTTGCTACCAAAGTTTAAGGTAGATAACTCAGAAAAATGTGAAGTTTGCACGGAGGCCAAACTCACTAAAACTCCATCACGTTCTGTAGAAAGAAACACAGAAACTCTAGGTCTCATTCACACAGATCTGTGTGACTTAAAATATGTGCAGACCAGAGGTGGCAAAAAGTACTTTGTGACTTTTATAGACGATTGCACAAAATTTTGTTATGTATATTTGTTACATAGCAAAAATGAGGCTTTGGATAAATTCAAAGAATATAAACTTGAGGTTGAGAATCAACTTGGCAAAACGATTAAAATCGTTAGAAGTGATAGAGGAGGAGAATATGATGCACCATTTAACATGTTCTGCTCGGAACATGGAATAGTTCATCAGACAACTGCTCCCTACTCACCCGAATCAAACGGTACAGCCGAGCGCAAAAACCGAACTCTAAAGGAGATGATGAATGCCTTGTTGTTGAATTCTGGCTTACCCCAAAACATGTGGGGGGAAGCGTTGCTGACTGCCAACTACATTCTCAACAAAATACCTCACAAGAAAACCGGCAAGACACCATACGAATTGTGGAAAGGTAACTTACCTTCGTACAAATACCTCAAAGTGTGGGGGTGTCTAGCAAAGGTGGCAGTACCTAACCCGAAACAGGTCACCATCGGACCTAAGACGATTGATTGCATATTCATAGGCTACGCACACAACAGTAGTGCATATCGGTTCTTGGTATACAAATCGGATATACCGGATATCCATGTAAATACAATAATGGAATCAAGAAATGCTTCATTCTTTGAACACGTGTTTCCGTGCAAGGATACTATGTACCCTAAACGTACACGTGAACAAGGGACTGCAAGCACTTCAGTTGATGAACCAGAACAGGATACCGATGAGCCTAGACGAAGTAAACGGGCTAGAACATCAAAATCATTTGGTCCTGACTTTGTGATGGCCTTTCTGTTAGAGAATGAGCCCAGAACGTTCAAGGAAGCCATGTCTATGCCTGATGCTCCTATGTGGAAGGAAGCAATCAAAAGTGAAATAGACTCCATTATGCAAAATCATACATGGGAGTTAGTCGATTTGCCTTCTGGATGTAAAGCTCTAGGATGCAAATGGATTTTCAAACAAAAATTGAAACCAGATGGTTCAATAGAGAAGCATAAGGCTAGACTTGTGGTACAAGGATTTAGGCAAAAAGAGGGCCTAGATTTCTTCGATACATATTCCCCAGTTACAAGAATAACATCCATAAGAATGTTGATAGCTATTGCAGCTCTACGTAACCTGGAAATACATCAAATGGATGTTAAAACTGCATTTCTAAATGGGGACTTAGAAGAAGAAATATACATGAAACAATCTGAGGGTTACGTAGTTCCTGGACAGGAAAATAAAGTGTACAGGCTTGTAAAATCATTGTACGGCCTGAAATAAGCTCCAAAGCAATGGCATGCAAAATTTGACAATGTTATGATGTCAAATGGTTTCAAAATAAATGAATGTGATAAATGTATCTACATCAAAGATACTCCAAATGGATACATTCTGGTCTGTCTATACGTAGACGACATGCTCATTATTGGAAGCAATAACGACATTATCAAACAAACTAAGAGCATGCTTAGTGGCAAGTTTGACATGAAAGACTTGGGAGTTGCAGATGTCATACTAGGAATCAAAGTCTCCAGGACATCTGAGGGGATTACTTTGTCTCAAGCTCATTATGCTGAGAAAGTACTTGAAAGATTCAAGAATTATTCCAATGGGACAGCAAAAAGTCCCGTCGATCCAAGTCTTCACCTGTTCAAAAATACAGGCGAAAGCATATCACAACTGGAATATGCACGTGTAATTGGTAGTCTGATGTACCTAACAAATTGTACAAGACCGGACCTAGCACATTCGGTAAACGTACTGAGCTGATACACGAGTAATCTAGGACGAAGTCACTGGAAAGGAATAACAAGAGTATTGAACTACTTGCGACATACTCAGAGTTATGCGCTGCATTACACCAGATATCCAGCAGTACTGGAAGGCTACAGTGATGCCAACTGGATATCGGACTCAAAGAACTCAAAATCCACAAGTGGATATGTTTTCACACTTGGTGGTGCAGCTGTGTCATGGAAATCCTCTAAACAAACGCTATTAGCCAGATCCACCATGGAATCTGAGTTCATTGCTTTAGACAAAGCGGCAGAAGAAGCAGAATGGCTTCGCAACTTTTTAGAGGATATTCCTATGTGGGAAAAACCAGTGCCTGCCTTATGTGTACACTGTGACAGCCAATCGGCTATAGCACGGGCACTGAATTGCATGTATAATGGTAAGTCTCGTCATATCAGAAGGCGACACAAAACCATTAGACACCTGCTCTCAAATGGAGTAATCTCTATAGAATATATAAAATCGGCTGACAACCTAGCGGATCCATTTACTAAAGGTCTGTCGCGAGAGCAGGTTGTGAGATCATCAAGAGGAATGGGTTTAAAGCCTATGACGAAAGAGGATACTTGATGGAAACCCTACTTAGAAATTGGAGATCCCAAGATCTAGGTTCAAAGGGACAACTAAATCTTGTTGAATCAACGAAAGCACTTAGAGATTAACATCTCATACCCATTCTTAGGATGACAAAACAAGTGCTGCCTGCAAATAGTTAGGATAAGCTTGGCTTTTAATGATTCCCATAGCTTTGAAATAAAAGTGGGGTATAGAAGGATACTCTTTATGGGAAATCACCTTGTGAGTGTGAAATGGGGCCGTTTCTAGGAGAATGAAGAGAGGCTACATTCTCCAAGTTCACTCATGATTAACCAGGGATGTTCAAGGCCAAAATGAACACAACAAGAGAACTTGGTTCTGTGAGGAGATGAAACTGTGTGATAGTTATTGTCTAGGTTCACATGAACGTCCGGGTAGTTCAAGACATCATGATCACTACCTGGTCAAGTGAATCCGATAGCTACTTACTAAGGGTGGTTCAAAGTTGAAAAATTACTACCATTCCTGATGCAGTGATTTTCCGATTGTACTCTCAGAGTCTTTCTGTCATGTTTTTTGTTTTTTCTGTCGTGTCTGGATTACATGGTCTGGTAATTTCCATTCATGTGGGGGATTGTTGGAATTAATTTTTGCAGTTTTCCGGGCCGGATTCCGGCAAGCTCCGGCCACCGGCGGCACCGGAAAATGAGTGGATTGCGATCCTCTCGTCGAGTACTATTCCGTAGTATACTCACTTGCCAAAAACGAATTCCGTATGAATGAGAAATGTTGATCCAAAGTTGGGTACTTGAAAGGTACCAACTTAACAAATGGATAGTCCCATATCGGAAATTGGGAAAGATTGTTACTAGTATATATACTAGAAAACTGGACTAGAGGGCGTGGCCCGGGGGTTACCACTAACGTGTAGTGGAGAGAGGACTTAGCCAAAATGACAAACACACACGCGCGCGCGCGCGCGCCCGGCCCGGCCCGGCTCCGGCTCCGGCTCCGGCTCCGGCCCCGGCCCCGGCCCCGGCTTCGGCTCGGCTCGGCTCGGCTCGGCTCGGTTCGGTTCGGTTCGGTTCGGTTCGGCTTGGCTTGGTTTGGTTTGGTCTGGTCTGGCTTAAAATTTTATTTTACCTTTTTGCCCAGACAGCCTCTTCCCCTACTGAACTGAAAAGACTTTTCAGATTCAGTAACTGAGACCATTACTCTGTAACAGCAGAGTAATGGCTCACCAGTTACTAAACTGAAGAGTCCCCATTACTCTGCTGTTACAGAGTAATGGCTGCTGAACAGTCTCCAGTCCAACTCTTATACCCAGACATCAGCTCCCAAACAGACACAGAAAATTTTTCCACTTGAGTCTTCCTCTTCTTCTTCCTCTGCTCTGAGTCCAGGGTCTGTCAACTGAGAGTACACACAGACAGCAGTTCGTTGTCTCTGAAGCAAGGGTGCTGCATCTTCAGAGAAGGTACAGTTGTATCCTGGGAAGCGATTTGCCGGTAACCGTCACACTACGGGGCAAATTCAGCTTTAAGGACAGAGATTCTTCAAAATCTCGACTCTGTACAAGTTTATTGTTTACTGTTTTTCCTTTCTGTATTTGATTTCTTCACAATTTCTGTTGGGATTTTAGTATTTTATATTCAGGTTCTAACAATTAAATCTTAAATTACGTAATATGACTGTGGACGATAGATGCACTAGATGTACTCTAGGCGTTGAGGACACAACTCACATATTATTTTCTTGCTCTAGAGCCAGGTTATCATAGGAGGTTATTAGTTTGGGGTTTGGTCTGGATGATTTTTCTACAAGGTCTTTGGAGATAGAGTTGCATGGGATACTTCTGTAGTGGCTATCATGTAGACCCTTTGGCTAAATTGAAATGAATCATGTTTCCGTAATTCTGGTTGTAATTGTTATGTCCTGAAGCATAAAGTTTTTGTTCCTATTGATGTTTGGATAGGGCAAGTAGGTGCAAGGAAAAAAGCTTCGCATGGAGAGTGAGGAGTAGTTGTTATCTGGATCAGAGGGTGTGCGGGCCATTTGATGATGTCTTGGTTCGTCTTCTTTATAACGCGAGGAGTATCGTAGTAAAGATTATGTAATAGTTAGTGATTTGATGTACTAGACTTTTATGTATTAGTAGTTGCTAGATATAGTAGGCTTTTGTATATGATGGTGGATACTGTAAAACTCTGTTCCTACTGGATTTTAATTGTAACTTATGCTTTGTTAATAAATTATTAATGAAACCAGTGATCGGGTTAGTCACTTTTTTATTTCAAAAAGGAAAAAGAAAAGCATGTTCTTTTTCTTCTTTGGTTTGAGATGAATAATAATGGAGTTTTAATTGCTAGCAAGGTATGGTGTTGGTTGGTTATCAATGAATAACTACGTGTGGATCTCTACTAGCAACGAGCAATGCAGCTGAACTTAACACAGCTAGCCAGCTGGCTGTGTCAGTAGTTTAGCCTGTACATCAATACATGCAAAGCCCATACTCATATTAGGAACACATTAATGATGGATGGCACTACATCAACATAATGAATATTGAGAACACATTAATGATGAATGGTACTACGTCAACATAATTAATGAGGCTACAAATACACACAAAAAATTATAACAAAAACAAACATATTAATTAGACGATATGATATCCAGTAAGGTACATTAATTTCTAAGGTATTGTTCTTTTTCTTTATTTTAATTTACCTCTTATAAAAAGTAGTTCATATTTTTTTTCATAATTTTTAGCCTTCTTTTTTATCCCTTATAAGTAATTTCTTACAAAATCGCTTATAAACCTAAACGGTTTCTAGTAGGCTCTTTCAAATTCTTATAAGCATTCTATCACTTAAAAAGTTTATATTATCCCAAAGTATAAATAAAAAAATTATATAGTAAAGACAAAAATGTGTAAAAGTAGAAAAAAAACTTTTGTAAGAGGTGAAAAAAGAACAAAAATCTCTTATAAGAGGTTATTTTTATATAAAAAGAACATCTCAAAAAAGACTCTTACAAGAAGCTCTTACAAGAGGTAACCTCTTAAGGCAAAAAATAGAACAGTCCCAATAAGTATCTCTTCTTGACCTATCAACTCATCACTAATCTTAATTAATTAACTAATTCACTAGTTTTGATTAGTTTTTTCATTTGACTATAGTCAAGATTCTCATCATGTTTTGGTTACATAATTAATTATATAGTATTGACAGTTTGCATGTTGCAGAGATTAGGGAAAGATGATGCCCCGCCTACCAATAATCTTCGGTTTTTAAGTTATTATTACGAGGTTTTTTAAGTTTAATTTAAAGTGATTTAGTTAATAATTTAAATTGATTTAAATTCTATTATTAAGATCACATTGACATCATTCATAAATTTTAATAAATATAATATTTAATAAATAGTAATTATATGTGTGATATACGTCTTAATAAATATATATTTTTAAAAGCAAAGTCTGATGTAGTCTCACATTAAATTGAAACCACATTTATATTAGTTATGCACGAGTAATACTTATATTGGGTTGTGTACAAATGACAATTCTAATTTTTCTATTATAATATTAGAGATCGGAGATTTCAGTTGGGGTTGTCCGCCTTAACTTAAAGTTGAAGCAAAGTTGTGATGCATTAAAGCTGGTATCGGGTCTTATCGGGTTGGGTCCTCCATTACCCGGACCCGGTACCTCACTGGTCCAAAAATTGGACCCGGACCCGGACCCTGACTTGGATCCCGGACCCAGACTTGAACCGGATCCAAGTCAGGGTCCGGGTTAAAAAAGTCTACCCGTCTGGTCCGGTAGTGGGGAATAAATATTTGCAGTTAATGATTTATGCACCCGATACCCTACGGTTCAAACAATTTTTGCACTTAAGTACATGAATAAATATTATATTTACACATCTATCTTCAACAATTACTTTTATATGTATATCCCTATAATCCTATTATTCAAATTCCATATTTTATGGGGAATTTTGCTGACATAATATATGAAATTTTGTACTCGATCTTCTTTCCTGATCAAGACTGTACTGAGGGCCTGATCCCAAGCCACCAAGTAGAGGTTTAGCACCTCACCCGGTTTCGGCTTGCTGAGGAGAGGGAGATTAGAGAGGTATTCCTGTGGCTGAGGCTCCCCCCTCCCCCCCCCCCGCGAAGAAGGGGAGGGACTTCTCCCCCAACTTCGAAAGGAAACAGACGATGGTGGCAAAACGATCAGTGAGCCGTTGCACTTCCTTGACGTTCAGATTATTGGTATCCTGAAGCTTCGGCTCTGGCTCTAGATGTTTGTTCGCGCCCCGAGGGAGCGAAGAGGCTCCCGGGCCATTCCGAGTGAATTTGGCAAGGTACCCTTTCCGGATGAGGGCCTCAATTTCGTTCTTTAGAGCTTGGCAGTTATTGGTGTCATGGCCATGGTCCCGATAGAAATTTCTGTAGAACCTCTGGTCTCTCTTCTTGTTGGGGTTATTGGACCGAGGATGGTGCTGGAGTATGTCATCGTCCTCTATTTCCATCAGGATGGCGGACACGCTCGCGTTGAGTGGAGTGAACTTGTTGAACTACGGATGTTGGGGAGGGTGCCTCTGCCCGAGGCATCTTTATGGGCCTTTTTGGAAGGTTTGGAGTTGTCTACCTTCCTCTTTCCTTTAGTAGGGGATTCTTTTTGACCCCCAGGGTGGAGGGTCTCTTCATCCAGGATGTACTTCTCGCTCCTTTGGAGAAGGTCGAGAAAATTGAGATGTGGCTTCTTGGTCATGGAGGCCTTCAACGAGTCAAGGCAGACATTGTGTCGGAAAGTTGCTGCTGCTACCCCAGCGTCGAGGGAGGAGATCGATCGTGCTTCGACCGTAAACCTCTAAACAAAATTTTGAAGGGATTCCCCTCCCTTCTGTTGAGGATCTAGCAATGAGGCACACGTCTTCTCAGCCTTTCGGCTGGTCACGCAGTAAGCGAGAAAACTCTCATTGAGCTGGTCGAAGGAGTAGATCGAACTGCGGCAAGTTTGGTGAACCATTCCCGTGCGTGGCCTCTCAGGGTGGCCTAGAATGCATGGCAGAGAAGGGGATTCGAAGCATTGTGAATCATCATGAGAGTTTTGAAACCCTCGATGTGATCAGCAGGATCTGTTTCTCGGTTATAGGTCTCAAACGCTAGGGGCTTGAAACTCCTCAGGATGAGAGTGTCGAGAATATGGGAGGAGAAGGGTGGCCTGTTCGGCTGGTATCTTTGTTTAGTCTGCCTCCCACCTTCGGCGATTCGAATAAGGAGACCTTCCATTTTTTTGTAGTCGTTTGAGGATGGGGTCTTTTCGTCCCTCGGATCGGGTTGACTCGTGGGACTCGTCGTTCTCGTGCTCGGTCTCTCCTGCTCGGTCAGTATGTTGCTCAGCCTGGGCCAGACCTCAGAGGGCCCGAAGGATTTCATCCCGAAATTCATGGAACTCCGCTCTGGTTACATTGCCCCCATCCCCGCGATTGCTCGAGGGTCGGTGGTCCCTCGGAGAGCGGCTGTGCTCTCTGTCTCGACCGTGAGAGGAATGGTGACTCCGACTCTGGTTATGGTTCAACTGAATGGGTAATGGATCGACTGTACAACAACCTGCAGAACAAGAAATAAAATATAGAATCTCCAACCTACATATGAGGGTGGGACAACTCAAAACATAAAGCAACAGAACTGGTACAAAACATAATAAAAGAGATATATCCCTCTAACAAAATCCTGGAGGTGTTAGGAATTATGAGAATCTTGTTGATTCTTTGACACAATCAACACAAACCACCAAGCAAGACTAGATCACACCAATCACACAAAGCACACAAGAATTGTCCCTCGCCTTAATCAGGGGGAGAAAGAACCGAGATATTATTTCAACTAGAGAAGATACAAGAATATTACAATTCTCACCACGACCCTCTCTCAAGCCTAATGGAACTTGATGCTGCTTACAATGGAGAACTCTCTCACCCTTCTCTATGAAGTACCCCCTTCTTCTATTCAGCACTCAATAGAATCATATGGATTTATGAGCCGTTACAATTGTTTATATATATCTAGAGAAACCCTAAGTTGATATCTTGTTACAATAGCCATTAGAGAGTACATAAGAGATAACCCTACGATAGGAGCCACACGATCCAACTTGAAGAGCAAGTTGGGCTTTTCACGAATCTGCCTGACTCAAGCCCAAAATCCATCAGTGCCGCGAACAGTCGACCGCACCAACAAGCCGGTCGACTGTCCTCCTCTCTGGAAGACTTCGTGCAGGGGTCGGTCGACCGCACAAGAGGGATGGTCGACCGCAACTTCTGCTGTTGCTGCCATTGACTATTTCTCACCTCCACTCCGTTTCTAATCATCTCGATCCCTCCATCGTCTTATCGTTTTCTTATCCAACATCGTATGCAAGGCATAAACCCAACAATCTCCACCTTGGATTGCATACGCATGAATCCATACTTGTGTGATTTAAAACTCTTCTACACCTTTCTTCTCCGCTTTGTAAACAACATGTTTCTATGGCTTCTCCTGTTAGTTGAACAAACCTCCACCTGTTTTCTTCCAGCTGTATTTCCCCCTCAAGGGCATACCCCTGTAGATGTAATCATGGAGGTGCCACCCTCCACACGAACTCCACCTACATCAAGACTCTCTCCACCTTCCAACGGTATTCGAACGCTGCAGTCTCACATCGGTAATTCTAGTGACGGTTTACTAGATGATACTTTAGGAACAATGGGCTTCCATACACTCGGCCGATTTTTTTTGCTCCCACAAAGCTGGTAGAGATTTTGCTGATCCTGCCCAATCCCTTTCTTACCTTTCATTACCTTACAACGACTATCCCAAACTGTCAAAACTCCATCTCGAGCAGTGTACCTACAGCCACGAGCATCAAGAGTACCCAAGGATATAAGATTCTGCTGTATCGAAGGAATATGCATGACATCTTCTAGTGTGAACCCTTTACCATCTGGCGTCTCCAATTCAACAGTTCCCTCACCCATTACTTCACAAATCTCACCTCTAGCCGTTCTCACACTACGACCTGTTGATGACTTGTAAGTAGAAAGCATCTCCCTCTTGGATCAAATATGAGAAAAACTTTCCGAATCAAGATACCAACTTGAATCCATATCTGAAGAACTTGAAACAAGAAGACAATAATCATCATTATTACCTGACTCGGTTGCGCTGACTATATGGGCTTGTTTACCTTCTTTAGTAGCACTCTTCTGACTTAATCTCTTCCGACAGTCTCTCTTATAATGCCCAACTCCTCTACAGTAGTGGCAACGAATCTTACCCATGTGTGCTGCATCCCTTCCAATTGAAGTATCACCACCCACCACAAAACACTCTAAAGAAATATATCCTCCTTTATGAGTCTCCTTTCTTAGTTCATCTTCCTTCAGACCCTTAATCACCCCGGCTACAGTAAGTGTCTCCTTGGCTGATTTTCCATGTAGCTAGTAGTTATCAAATGATCATCAGAAGTTGGCAGTGAATAAATCAAGTTGAAAGCTTTATCCTCTTCGCTAAGATCATCAGCGTTAATCGCCTTCAGTTCATATATTACCTTATTGAACTCCACAATATGATCTTGAAGACGGGTACCTTCCTTCATTGAGAACCTAAACAGCTTCCTCTTCCAATACATCCGATCTAGCAACGATGAACCCGTGTAGTCAGATTTGAGTCTCACCCATAGACTAGCCGCACTTTTCTCCTCAAGAATATTACACTTGACTTCGTCCGCCAATTGCAACCAGATTAAACTTAAGGCCTTCAAACAAATCGCATCCTACTTCTCCTGCTTTATGTCGGTTGGCTTGTTCTCTTCTAGGGCAAGGTGCAAGTCCTTTTGAATCAAAACATCATACATGTCCACCATCCCTAGATTGAAGTTGATCTTACCGTCAAACCGCCTGATCTTTGTCTTTTGATCTGCCATCTCCAAGAAACTCGAACAAACCCACGAAGTTGATTACTCTGATACGACTTGTTAGGAATTATGAGGATCTTGTTGAGTCTTCGACACAATCAACACAAACCACCAAGCAAGACTAGATTACACCAATCATACAAAGCATACAAGAATTTTCCTGGTTGGGGCTTTCGCCTTAATCCAGAAGAGAAAGAACCGACATATTATTTCAACTAGAGAAGATACAAAAATATTACAATTCTCACCACAACCCTCTCTCAAGCCTAATGGAACTTGATGCTGCTTACAATGGAGAACACTCTCACCCTTCTCTATAAAGTACTCTTTTCTTCTATTCGGCACTCAATAGAATTATATGGATCTATGAACCGTTACAATTATTTATATATATCTAGAGACAAACCCTAAGTTGATATCTTGTTACAATAGCCATTGAATAGTACATAAGAGATAACCCTACGATAGTAGCCACACGATCCAACTTGAAGAGCAAGTTGGGCTTTTCACGAATTTGCCTGACACAAGCCCGAAACCCCATCAGCGCCGGGAACGGTCAACCGCACCAACAAGTCGGTCGACTATCCGCATCTCTGGAAGACTTCGTGCAGGGGTCGGTCGACTGCACAAGAGGGACGGTCGACCGCAACTTCTGCTGTTGCTTCCACTGACTATTTCTCGCCTCCACTCCGTTTCCAATCGTCTCGATCCCTCCATCGTCTTATCGTCTTCTTATCCAACATCGTATGCAAGACATAAGCCCAACAGGAGGGTGGGTCCCCATTCCTATATGCACCACTAAGTCGAGAGTTGGACCAATCATTATTTTCTCATCGTCGTACTCATCCACCTGGAAGACACCAGTGATTCGTCATCTTGGTCATGTCGTCGCGGCTGTAGCCCAAAATGAGATAAGATGCATAATATGAGTTAGATAATCAGAAATGTTATTACAGGTCTCACGAATGTAAAAGTTATTTGTATCTTGTGTAGTCATTCTGGTATACATGTATGCATATATTATTGATTTATAATGGATAAAAACTAAACTATTCTAGCAAATAGGAATGAAAAACCGTATTTTCTAGTGCATATTAGTAATTATAGTTTGCATTTGTTTAAGAAAAAAATAGTGAAATGTATGCCCTTAAAGTTTTTATTTATCTTATATACTAAATGGTATTGGAATGGATATGTATAAACTCATACCAATAATTTTTGTAGATAACTTTCATACAAAAAGATATTTTTAAAAGTCATATGTAAATTCAAGAAACTCGTGTTTGCTTGAAATCCAAAAGGCGGGTTCTAATCTTTTTGACTACCCGCCCGCAATTTCAGGTTTGCGTTGAAATTTTCTAAAATCCCGTCCAATCTTATCTACAAACAATCCTAATTTGAACAGGCAATCCTCACAATCCCGAATCTCCGAACTATATCATATTGAATATTTTATTATATTCTACATCTACTATAAAATATTTGATGTTCAAAATATTAAAAAATATACATAAAGCGGAAAAAATTAAAAAAAAAACCCTACGATTCTTCTCTTCTCAATTCCGAGCCTTAACTTTTCTTCTTCATCGTCTATAGGTCATGAAATTTCAGAGATTTATTTTCCCCTAGGCCTCGCACCTCTTTCTCGCATTACAATTCTGGAGATTTCCTAACATCAAGTGGTTTCTTCATCTAATCTTACAAGGTATTCATAAAATTAGGGGTTTTCCAATTTTAGGGAAATAATTCAAACTTCTCTTTATAAATTATGGTTTTCAGTAATCAACTTGACACTTACATTAATTATGCAATCAAGTATTCTTCAAAAAAATAAATAAATAAATAAATAAATAAAAATAAAAATTATGCACTCTCGTAACGCAGTTATCTCAAGCGAGTAGAATTGATAAATTTCCTTGAAATTGGTCGAGTTCAAGCAGAACCGTGTTTATCGTCTAGTATATTTACTTGTTAAATTGGCGTCACTATTACATGTTGTAACTATTTATGTGAAAAGGATATTTTCTGCAACGAAGATAATACATTTTATATTATGCAGTCGAATAGGAGATTGCTTGGCTGAAATATTGTATGCTAACATATAGAGAGATGTATATAATAGTATTGATACTGAGAGAATCAATTGGTACTTTCAGAATATATAGAGTTGACGGAGGAGAGTGCTTCATTGAGTTGATGAAATTTTAGTTTTTTTGTACATACTAGATTGCTAGTGCATGTACAAGATTACAAGGGGAGTACCGAGTATGTTTTAATTGGGCTGTATTCGTTACGGCCCAGCTCAACACGTTCTAAATTATGGAGTTCCATTTACTAGTTGGGCTTCTCTTATTTGACATAAGGTTTCAATTCCGAATACCTATTAACAAGAGCCCCTTAGAAGAAAAAAAATGATATTTTTAAAAAATAAAATAAATGATATTTTAATCTAGGGTTTTTTCCACACGCATCACTGAAATATGTTTAAATTTCATATAGATTTCATATAACTCACTCACAATTTTAACCCAACTCATATACATCACTCATTGTAGGGAATTAGCAAATTAAGTAAATTTTTGGGTTGAATAAAATTTGTGACAACACTGTCACATTTACTCAAGACCCGAACTCGACCTGTACCTGATATTGGACCGGAAACGACCTTATTATAGACAGGTAGGATTAGAATCCAATGATTTTGTACCGGATCGGACCCGGCCTGATCCGGATCCGACCCATGGACCCATTAGTAGACCAATAACTTAATTTTTAATATATTGTAATAAGATAGTTGTATGTATTATTTTTATTTTTTTACTTTTTTGATAGAAAATAATATGTTCTTATAACTTAATAAAGGATGTGCAATCTTTTCTTTTACTCCTAATTTGCATCTCAAAATCTTTACTTTATAAAATCAATTTACTTATATTCATTTATATATTAATTAATTTTACTTTCACTTTCAATATGTATCTAATTCACGTGGTACTCTAAAGAAAAAAAAAATATAGTAGGAATTTGAATATTGAAATTTTTGTAAACATTGAAGAAGAAAAAAATTACTGTCGTATATTATTAGACCCGTTGGGTACCCGAAAACTGATTGGACCCAAACCAGATCCGAAAAAATTATAGACCCGGATCCGGACCCACCCCCTTTGCCGTAGGACAAGATCCTGATATGTCACTACCAGACCCGATACCAGTGACAATTATGAGTGAGTTATATGGAAATCCCAATTTGTGAGTTAGGTACATGAAATTTAAACATTTCTAGTGACCTCGGAAAAACCTTTTAATCTATACAATATAAAAGTAGGCTGTCCAACCTGAATTTATGGGCCTAGTAATTGGGCTCGCTTTAAGTGAACTATTGATTTCATACTACGTATGAAGGGTTAATTGAGCTTATTTTCGGTGAGCTGACAATAATTTTCTTTTCTGACTTGTACGCCAATATTTCATTTCCTTTTTATTATAATCTTAAGTAGGCCTAGTTATATATTTCACTACTCCTAAAGGGCTTTTCAGAAAAACCTGTATTGGGGCATATGAAATTGAGCACAATTTTGCAGAGAAATAATCCAATTTTTTTTCGAGAAGAGATGGGAAACGTGCTCAATATCATTTGATTGAATAATTGCCTCAACTTCTTGTTGTTTGAAAAAATCCTCACCTTTCATTGGTTTTTTTTCACGAAAAGCAATCATGAGATAATAAATCAAATCTTTCCCTAAGATTTTGGATAGCTGTCCCGAATTCAAGTTGATTATGTTTCGCTTCTTCCTCAAAGAAAGACGATCAAACAATTCCCAATCACGGTCCTTGCGGATTGGATCATCCGTATAGGATAAAAAAGAAGTTGGGCTCCGTCCATGAGGACAGTGTCAAGATCGTTGGTTGTCTTCAAGGCATAAATTTGCTACTAAAGGCCGAGCAGTTCATTCACAGGAGTTCAAAAGGTTTGCCAATATGCTAGATGGAAGTCGAAACCAGAATGAGAGTTTGCTTGAAGCTATTTTTGATGAAGATACAAACAATCATATCATTCAAAGTCCTATCAGTTTCGCAGACCCGATTAAGAAGGATAAACTCTTATGGCTACTGGATAGGAGAGGGGAGTTCACCGTCAAGTTAGTTTACGCAAGCCTGAACAGTAAGGAATCTACCCCCACCATGGTAGGTTAGAAACAGAACCTATTGTTACATATACTTTAGAGCATCCACAGTCATGTGCTATCTATATAATAAAATACAAAGAAAGCTATCAAGTGGCTCTCATTCAATATGATTGAAATCAATGGTCTAGATCTAATATCACAAAACATATTTTTCCGCCCAAAAATTTCCCCCAAAACTCAAATTCAAATCCCCAAAACTACTCAGTTATTTATTTATTTCTCACACTCACTATCACTCTCTCTCTTATTCTATCTCTATTTACTCATAAATTTATATTTTCATATTTCAGATTTGTAAATTTTCATATTTTTTATGCATTTTTTTATTGCTCATGTTATATTGAAAATAGCAAATATCTTATCAACAGTTAAATTTCATCATTTTCCACACTCAAAGTTCTAAGAAGTTGGATTTTATACCCCCATTTATAATTATTTTTTAACATATATTAATTGAAATATGGACTTTTATTTACAACTAATTATTGTTTTACTATTCAAACTTGAGCTACATAATTGTTGATTTACTCTTTACAAGGCTTTTTATATGCTGTATCGTTCTGAAGACGTGCTGTAGGCACGTGTTCACGGGCAAATCTAGTATATCCATAATATGCATTTTATAGCAATGAGAGCGCGGCGGTCGTGTGCTTTTTCACTATAGAAGAATGTTATATTTAAGTGAAGATATAGCAATATGCATATTATTGCGGACGAAACATCATATTTGGTACCAAATATTTTTTAATATTTTTAATCTATTGGATGAACCATCATGTTTCGTCCGATGAAATTAGATTTTTTTAAATTTAAAAAAAAAACCGCAAAAAAAAAGAGCACTCATCCGTGAAAATGGAGGTCTTTTCACAAAATTTTGACATGTTTTAGATTCTGTGGGTTTGATTACATATGATTTTCTATGAGATATTTGATTTGGAACCGTTGGATTACATTAAACTAACACACAAAAAATCCCGGACAATAATGATGGAAATGGAGAACTTTTTTTAAAATTTTCTGGGATTCTATGGGTTGGAGAGCATATGATTTTCTATGCGATATTTGATTGAAACCATTGGATTACTCTAAACTAACAACTAAATGGAAAAAAAAACCAAAATCTCAGACGAAACATCCTGTTTCGTCCAAGAGTTTTACTCATTTAAAAAATATAAAAAATTAAATTTTTTTTGTCGGACTTCAAATTATCTCCAACTTTGCTGTATTTTGCCATTTTGCCACTGCCGCAAAACAACGAAATGCTATTTCTAGTTATTCATATATGCAATTTATAGCATGCACGACTATGGATGCTGTCTGTTGTTATAATTTGAAAGTGATCCATGAAGGAAAAGCACTTAACTCGGAAAACACTATAATCCTTCAAACACAGTCTCTTTCTCTCACACTTTCTCAATCTCAAAAAAATCTCAACCCCCCCCCCCCCCCCCCCCCCCCCCCCCCCCCCCACCCACCCACCCACACACACAGAGATCGCATCCCCCGATGCCCCACCACGCTGCTCCCGCTCCTACCAGTTTTAGTAATATTCAATTGGATAACATTAATGTTTTGCAGTAAATCTGTAAACCATCTGCGTATGTGAGGATGATAATGAATATTTTAGTAATTACAGTATGAATGATATTTATAAGTTTCTTCCAGTTTTTAAACACTATTTTGGACTTCCATATAATTTAATGAGTTCCTCAAAATTATTTTTGGTTGTGCAATTTGCACAGTAACACTAGTGAATAACTTATATGGTTCCCTCCCGCTCTTCCGTCTCTTATGGTGGAATCTTTATTTGTGTTCTCTTTATTTTGTTAATTTTAATAATATATATCTAATTATTGGCTCACTTTTAGAAAAGAAAATAAGAAAAAAATAAACCACCTAACTTTGTGTTTGGCAGCTAGAAGTTTTGCCGGGAAGCACCCACTCACTCTGGGCCCCACACCCAGAATCATCGTCAAAACTAAGACCAAATGCCTCATTCGTTTCTCTACTCTCTCAAAGTCCAATCACGTTTTCCCTCCTCTCCTATTACATTTTTTTTTATAAGTTGGATAGAGACGATAGACTCCAGCCCAAACTATATATATATATATATATATATATATATATATATATATACATACACTATAATAATGGGAGAGATGGGGATCGGTTCGGTAAATATGTTTGTTAACAAACTGGACCAGTTTGGTAAATATTTTCGAAAGTGGACCAGTTTGGTAAATATGTTTGTGAGTAAACCCGTGCATCGCACGTGCTCACTTTGATAAATATTTTCGGAAGTGGACCAGTTTGGTAAATATTTTCGAAAGTAGATTAGTGTGGTAAATACTTTCATTCCCTTTTTTTTCCATCTTCCTCCACGTGCATCGCACGTGCATAATACTAGTATATATTATATATTATATTATATTTATCTCTAATACTATAATGGGAGAACCCCTTAGAGAGTAACCCAACCCGTGCAACGCACGGGTTGGGTTACTTTGGTAAATATTTTCGAAAATGGACCTGTTTGGTAAATATTTTTGAAAGTGGATCAGTTTGAAAATTATTGTCTTTTTAATTATGGACTAATTTTGGTAAATCTTTTAGAAAGTGGACCTGTTTTGTAAATATTTTCGAAAGTGGATCGGTTTGGAAATTATTTTCTTCTTACCCTTTTCATTATCCTTCAATTTTTTCCACGTGCACGTGTGCACGTGTCTGATACTAGTTATACTATAATGGGAGAGCCCCTTAGTCAGTAACCCAACCCGTGCAACGCACGGGTTGGATTACTTTGGTAAATATTTTCGAAAGTGGACATGTTTGGTAAATATTTTCGAAAGTGGATCAGTTTGGAAATTATTTTCTTCTTACTCATGGACTAACGTTGGTAAATATTTCCGTCAGTGGACCTGTTTGGTAAATATTTTCGAAAGTAATCAGTTTAGAAATTATTTTCTTTTTACCCTTTTCATTATCCTCCAATTTTTTCCACGTGCACGTGTGCACGTGTATATTACTAGTAAATAATAAGTCAATACAGAGACCAGCGCAAAGCGTAACCCAAATTTTACAAGGGGTAAAATAGGCAGGAAGACCACAAGAGGGCCATACACCAAAAAATAACCACAGAGTACATCAGGCAATGGAGTTAATTGCTCATCCGCTAAAGCAAAAGGAAACAAAAACAGATAACACGCCAGCGAGAGCCAGAAGACCATAAGCAGCCAGAACAATCAGAGGCAGTCTGAGGGGAATCGCACGTTGATGAAGCAGCATAGCCTTCACCTAGGTGACGGGGCCACCAGCCACACCCAGAGCATAGTAGTCCTCAAACAGCCAATATGGGACACAACGAGCGCTATCAGAACCACCACCGGCGAAACATACAGCTGAAAAAAGAGCTAAATACCGAAACACACCTCCAAGCAAACGAGCAATACCGTATAGGATCAAACCCATAAAAGAGGAACATACCCCCCAAATGCCACACTAGCAACCAAGCACAGATTGGAAAGCAGGAGAATAAAAGGCAAGCAAAAACGAGCATAAAAGGAATAAGACAACCAGTAATTCAATAGTATACCGCGACGCAATATCAGCACATCGCCAGAGTTCTACAAATGGGCCCAAAAGAAGATCACCCGAAGAAAGCAGATGAATAAACAACAAGAAAGTAAATAGCAAAAAGCCCAGAACCAGATAAAAAACAGTAATGGCTCAGCAAGAAAACAAACATATCCGAGGAAGTAGCAGATAGCACCGCAGTGGGATCAACATCCAAAATCCTCACAACTCACAAGCCCATGGTAAGCCACACCTCAACATAAAATAGCACAAAAGAAAAATCACACCCAGGCATAGCTATAGCACATAGCTAACATAAAAGGGAATGAAAACTACAGCGCACCTAGATAAAAAAGAAGTGTACACGAACACAAACAGCAATATTAGCAATAGAACGCTGTAGTTCCAGCAAGAATAAAACCCAAGTGAGCATACAGAAAAGAAAAGTCTGACCATCAACTAAGTAGAGGAAAATAAAACCAAAATAAGCAACAACCGATCTAAAAGCATCCAAAAGGCCCCAAACCTACTCCCGCAAGAGTGAGGATCACAAAAAAGGGAGGGGCGAGCCCGGAGAAATATTAGACAGCAAAAATAAAAATAAAAAAATATTACATAAAATCCAAAAAAAAATTAAATAAATAAATAAATAAAGTCCCATTCTTCATTTTCTCAACATTTCAACTCCGTCCAATTCACTCAAACCCTAACCCCCTCCTCCCAATACAAACTGGCTTGAGATCCGCGCTTCCTTCTTCTCTGTTTGTCTTTCAACTCTGCTGCAAGAAATGAGTTGAGACTTTGTTCATCTTCTTGTATTTTGATCAAGAAAAGAATGGAGAGATTTGGGGTATGTAGGTTCCGACTGTCTGGGTTCCTAGCCTTCCTCCAAATAGTCCTGGGCTTATTTGTCACCCTCGCCACCCTACACCGTTTCTACTCCGACCCGACCCGACCGGATACCAATGAATGGTGAAGTACCCGACCTGACCCGACCCGATACCAATGCTAAATATAGATCAACTCCAGCCAACTTGCCACCGAGGGATTTACTCCTTATCGTAGTGATGGAATGTAGTGAGTCTCCTTCAACCCATATAGATGAAACCTGGATGTGGTACATCCTTTCCTTATATATTCAAAGTGCAGAATACATGATACAGATAGATTATAGATAGATCAGATCTAACTTAAGTTGAGCTCCTTCAACTTGTGAACAAACTCCACCGTGAACCTCTCTTGCGTCTCTTTATCCGTCAAGAAATCTCTCCACTTGCAATCATTCTCATTGCTGCTGCTGCTGATATCAAATTCCATCACCATCTGAACCGCCTCGCACACTGCCTCCTTGACAAACTCTCCGGTACCTTCCTCCCTCTTCACTTGAGCACCAACCCCCAGATCCCCGGAAAACAACGACGCGTTAAGGTACTGATCCCCACGCTGCGGCAACAACACCAGTTTGCACTCACCAATCAACCCTTCCACCAGCGAGCTGAAACCGGCATGGTTCACAAAGCATCCCACACTTTTGTGGTTTAGAATCAGCTGCTGCTGCACCCACCCGTGATGTATCACTCCCCTCCCTCTCACCCTCTCTTCAAACCTGTGGGGCAATTTGCTCCGCATTGTTTCCGCTCCTTTTGGGCCCGGGCTATTCAACACCGCAAAAAATGGCCTCCCCGTCATCTCCAAACCCAGCATTAACTCCTTGATACCTTGGTCTGTCAGTAATGTCTCGCTCCCGAATGAGCAGTAAACCACCGATCCCTTTTCAAACTTGTCCAGCCATTCTGCCCACCACATCTCTTCCAATACTACCTGCTGTTTCTCGTCGTCGTCGTGGAGGGGGACTACAGGGCCTGCTAGTAGCATAGGCTTCTGGTACTGGGACTCTACATACCGAATGTACTGCCCTTCCATTTCAATGCCAGTCTTGGCAATGATGGCAGTGCAGTTTTTCATGCAGGACACCACCCGGTCGTAGACGCAAGGCATGCCCGGTACAAACACCTTGAATATGTAACTGAAGTCTTGGGCTTGGTAGGCGGGAACCCCACCACCGATTGCTGAGGTGGCGGCGGTGGGGAACCCGGCAGGAGGACTCTTGAGGTCTTCATCATCAGTGGGTGTGGGTTGACTACGAGAAGGGACGGTGAGGTAGGCTGATGAAATGGCCGAGAAAACAGAGAAGAATAGGGACTTGATGCCGAGAGGGGTGGCAATGGAAGGGATCCAAGACTGGGCAAAGTCGAAGACAACAAAGTGTGGGGCAAGGCGAGAGAGGAGGGATCGGACATCAGGCTTCATTGCATCAATGGCGACCAACAGGAGGGTGGCTTCGGAGGGGGTGAGGTCAGCGGTGCTCTCGGCACCGGAAGGGAGGCCACGAATAGGAGGGAGGGGAATGGAGTGAACAGAGACGGAAGGTAGAACCGATTTTGGTAGCAAGGAGGAGATGCGGGACACGTTACCAGGCGCGGACAGGAAGGTGATGCGGATGGTGGGATCAGTAGTTACCAGCTTGCGAGCTAGCTGAAGGAACGGGCTGATGTGCCCAAACGCCAAGTGCGGGAACATCACTATGTGAAGCCCGTCGCTGCCACCGGAATCGCCATTGCCAGAATTGCTGCTGCTGCTGCTGCTCATAATTGTTGTTTGTTGCTTGTTGAAATTAGGCTCAGTTTAGCTGGCTCTCCCAATCCCTCCTTGCTGCTTCTATATTTATAATACGCATTATGCAAGGAGTAGGTGGGTGGGGAGGGGGCCAAGAGCATGACGGATGAAATAACCCGTGTATTGCGAGCCACACAATAAAAATTGACACAGTACAGTCTTTATGTAATATGTAATGTAGATGCAAATCAATGAAGTCTAATGAATTGACACAGTACTCCATAGCTGCACAAAAGGTGTGGTGCAAAAAAAAAGCAGTGTGTTATTGTCATGGACCACCTACCTTTCACCTTCCCGTCTGGTATTGGGGGCCGCAACACGAGCTACTTGCCAATATCACTCACTCACTCGACAGTTCCAAGCTGGTAGGTTGGGCACTTGGTGGGAAAACAATACGATCATCATCGCCCGATCACAACCATTCATCAGGGGAAATTCGTAAATTGGACGGACGGATGGATGGATTGTAACTCAATCTAACAACCACAACCATTACCTAGCAAACTCAAGGAATCTTGAGAAAACATCTCAACCAACCAAACCAATTACGTCGTACACATACAACAAAAGGTTTTTGTTCATCCAGAAAACAGAGACTTATAACATGTTTTCGACATAAACTTTAAGCATATAGCGATATGCTTGTACAGTACAGTGATCTTGCCTGTAGCATGACATAATTAAACACAATAGGATTCGCAACCTTAAGACACTCTTTTTTTATATTTCGACAATGATCTTGCCTGTAGCATGACCATCCATGCTTTTACTCCACGCCTCCTCGGCATTGCTCAATGGATACCTAGAATCCACCACCGTTTTCAGCTTCCCTTCCTTCAACAGCTCAACAAGGAATGTCATGTCTTGTTTGTTGGGAACTGCAAACAATGGAATCATCTGCTTTTTGGCAAAAGTTAGCTTCTTCAGTAGTGATTTTACAATAGACCCTGGATTGGGTGTTATGTCGATAACTTTTCCATTAGCACTCAGACTGGGTTCGAAAGTGGACCACTCAATTCCAACGGTGCAGTGCACAACAGCATCATACTTCCTCCCCGAAGGACTTTTCAAGCTCGCACCTTCTGGGGTCTTGTAGTCAAGCACCTCATCAGCACCCAGACTTTTCACCAAATCAATGTTACGGGCGCCACAAGTAGCTGTCACATGGAGCCCAGATAACTTCGCGAGTTGGGTAGCAAAGGTTCCGACGCCACCAGAGGCAGCAGTGATGAGGACATTTTCAATCTTTTTCTTGTCATCGGTACCAGGAGTGGCATCAAAGTTGGCACCCCCAGATTTGAGTGCCTGGAGAGCAGTGCAAGCAGCTATAGGTAGACAGGCTCCTTCTGCTGCTGATACTTCAGGAGGTCGATGGACAATTGTGCTCGATGAATCCGCTATAGCGTATTCAGCTAATCCACCACCTTTCTGTTCACAACTCATACATATCAAAAAACGGATTTATGTAATTCGATAGATGACAATTAACTGCATAGTGAGATTGACTTCTTCTTTATTACATAAATTATGTATTAGGTAGAAAGATGAATATGTTTGATAGTATCCATCATCAATTTCATTGAATATTTAGAGAAATACCAAATAATAGTAGAGACAGCCACTTACGAAAAAGTTAAGCATGGACACAATTTTGTCGCCAGGTTTGAAAGACTGCACACCAGGACCAACCTCGATAACCTCCCCTGCCACATCAGATACTGTTCTCCTCCCAATAGGAGAAGCCAAAATTAAACCCTTGGGCTCTCATCAAAAGATTAAAATTGACAAGGGATTATAGAACAAATTATGAAATTGGGGTGAAGAAAAAATTATTATGCCAACAAAAATCAATTCTATCAAGAAGCACTCAATTTTAAAACACTAGTAATTTGCACGTGTGATGCACGTTCTAATTAAATTTTTTTATATACAATAAATAATAAGACGTAATCTGGCCTCGAACCTGAGACCTCCCTTTACTCATCACATACTCTTTACAAATTACCCATAGTGGCACAAACTTTTATTTTATATGAGTGACAGTTTTGTAAATTATTATATCGTAAATAAATTTGAACTTTGAGGGTATTATGGTAACTTACAACAGTTGAGTATTTGAATGGTTAATATAACTCCCACTTTAAAATGAATGGTTGGGATTAGATGGTTGAATGAATGTCTACAAATTACAAATTGTCTACAAATGACAACCCCAACTCTCCCATTATAATATTAGACATTAGTAAAACCAAAATTATAAATAAGCAATTTATCCATGTGAAAGTCCCTAGCTCCCTCCAAGCTAAAACTTTGAAGTTGTAGAAGAGTAGAGAGAATTGCACTTATATTACTTATCGTATTAAAAAGTTTTAGGTATTCACTTGTATTCTAATTTATGTATTTACTGAGTTAATCATTTCTCTTGTTTATTCACACAAACTCCCTTGCAACCCTCTAGTTTAGGTATTTACTGTATTAAATTTTTGCAATTAATCGGGTTATTTTCCAACATGCTTGACGGAAGTACCGAACAGGCACCAGGTTATGCACCTAAGTCACATGTTGTTTTGAATCCAAGTAAAAGTGTTTTCAAGGCAACAACAATCAAGTCTTGTTCCTGCACCTTTATTTTGTTTTCAATTAGTCTTCTTAACTATTAGAGTGATTTACGAAAAAAATTATTAAATTCATTTTGTTATATCTAAGTATCATGGAATTATATCTAAAAAAATCTTACAACGCTATTTTCTTACACATACACTAACAGCTTTTGGCTCGTGCATTGTACGATTTAAGATGCTTTTAAAACGTATGTATTTAATAACTTTTTAATTCTCCTTGACTGCATGGGTACTGCAAGTAAATAACAGTTGGGGTATACTCATCACATTAAAGTGTTTTAATTTTTAACTAATACTACCATAATTTTAAATTATGTCTAAGACTAATAACATCTTTTAAATCTTGTAACAGTTTATATCCTCAATGTTACTGAACTTCTATCTCTATGAGGATCAGATTTAGGTGACGGAAAAATGAAGGGACTCGAAAGATAAACTGCAAGAGATAAATGCATGTGTTCGTCATGATGAAAGAAAATTCTACTGTTCTACATACTAATCGCTCTGATTTCCCATCACAAGGGGAAAACAACTTAAGTATAAATGTAATAAGAAATATTTGGTCACTTTAGATAAACAAATCTTTTTTACTTTACGGCTTACATGAAAATACAATAAATAATATTTTACAATGCTAATATTTCGGGGGATAAAAACATTATTGTTTCGTAATTATGTTCTAAATGAGCATGTTTTGGTTACCTATGAAAGTACAATAAAAAATTAACAGTTGATCCATGGTTAAAAGTAACCACTTGGGTATGTTTAGAAACAAAGTTATGTTAGGATAGTTCTCTCTCTCTCTCTCTCTCTATCATAACTTTAGAAAACTCTAGTTATCATAACATATGGCATGTTTGGGACTCAATTTGGAGTTAAGATAACCATAGTTATCTCACCCCCAAAAGATGAGAAAACCAAAGTAAACTATTTTCTTAACTCTCAAAATAACTTTATATCATATCTAAACTCCATTCTTATCAAATTTCCTTTTGTTAAATTTGTCGCCTAACAGGGCCTTAAAGTTTTATACTAGCATTACTCTTAGGTTTTTTTAGCAAACATCTTTTATATAAATTGGCAAAATTTTTGTTGAAGGACTGAATCTGTAACATATAATGCAAAGTTACATTGAAAAATCTTCAATAGTTCCATTGTGCTCTACGAGTTCTTAATTCGCCAATCCAAATGAGAAAATTGCAGAGCTCCTAACTGCAATTTTTTCAGGTTCATAATTTGTAATTTGTAACAGACTTGGTTATCAATTCTCCTATATAATTAACTATATATATATATATATATATATATATATATATTCATACTTTTACATTGAAATACTGCCAGACAAATTAGTGAAATTACTCAACATGTCTCCAAATCCTTTTTCTTCGGAAAGCCTACCCACTGATGTAAAGTTCAACTCAGTGTTTGAAAAAGATAGCCAGGAATCATAAAGTTGCTATAATCAGTCAGACAAAGCAGAAACTTCACCTGGTATAAATGGAAATTTTGATGGCAAAATTGGTCGTATCAGTCCTTTCTGAATTTTCCAATCTACAGGATTTATGGTTGCCGCTTCCACTTTTAACAACACCTCACCTTTCTTTGGTGATGGAACTGGAATCTCCACATGCTGCAGACGGTAAGGACTTCAATTAGAAAAACTAGAAAGCCATGAACTGATGGATCAATTTGAAAAGCTACAAAATTTCTTCTATATATATGAGTTTGAATCCTTAATAACAGCCATGATATAAATCCTATCCCTAAACACTTGTAATTACAAACTGTCAGCCAGTAGGATGACCCAAAGCAAGAGGCCATACGACCCCATTGGCATGGGTCCTCACCCATCAGGTCTTCACCCCGTTTTGAGACGATAAAGGGTTGGGGCAGCCCATGGGCCCCAATTTGGCCCTAGAAAAGCCCCACGCCAGCCCAGACACTCTACTAAGAGGGTATGGGTAGGTCCTTGAAATCAGTGTTGGGTTTATGTCTTGCATACTATGTTGGATAAGAAGACGACGAGACGATGGAAGAATCGAGACGATTGGAGACGGAGTGGAAGCAAGGGAAACAGTTAGCAACAGTAGCAACAGGAGTTGCGGTCGACCGTACTTGGGGTGCGGTCGACCGCCCAACTCTGCAGAAGTTCCCGAGAGGGGGACGGTCGACTGACCTTGTGGTGCGGTCAACCGAACGCGGCGCCGATAGATTATTTGGGTCGGGTCTTGGTGATTTGTGAGAAGTCCAACCTACTCTTCAAGTCAGATCTTACGGCTCTTATTGTAAGGTTATCTCTTTAGGAATATCCAATGGTTATTGTATTAAGATATCAAACTAGGGTTTATCTAGATCTCTATATATTGTTGTTATTGGCCTGCATTGAGAGCCAAGAGAGAGAGAGTACTTCATTAAAGGAGAAATTGAGTGATTCTCTAATTGTAAACAACTACTACTTGCAGGTGAGGCTTGAGAGAGGATCGTGGTGAGATTTGTAATATTCTTGTATCGTTTCTAGTTGAATAACATCTTGAGTTTCTTCTCCTCCGGGTTAAGGCGAAAGCCCCAACCAGGACAAACTTGTGTGTGCTTCGGTGAGTTTGGTATAATCTAATATGTGCATGGTAGTTTGTATTGATTGCATTGAATAACTCAACAAGATCCTAAGAGGGGGTTTTCGATAGAAATCCCTAACAATCAGGCGCATCAAACTGTTGGGCCAGAACCGGGGTTTACTAGAACTAGCTACTAGGCCCTAGGCCGGGCCGGGTTTATCCTTAGGCCCTAACCCAGCAAAGCCCTCTCAACCCCTTATAAAGCCCTTTATAGGCCCTAGTTAGAACCAGTATATATATATATACATATATATATATATATATAGAGAGAGAGAGAGAGCGCAATGCTCCATTGCAAACCACTGAAGCTGTTGTTGGGGAACAACGACTTCAGGCTTAATATAACCTAGGCCGTTGTTCCTAATAACGACCTAGGTTATAACATAGCGGCTTATGTTCCCAACAATGGCCTAAGTGGTTTTCATGCGTTTTCACAACATTTGCGTTCGCAATGGAGCATTTCTCATATGTGTGTGTGTGTGTGTGTGTGTGTGTGTGTGTGTTAATGCATACCTATGACTCCTTCTCTTAAACCAAACTCATTACCAATTATATATAACTAGTAATTTACACGTGCGATGCACGTTTTAATAATTTCAAAAAATAAAAATAAAAATTTTGACGTATAGAGAATTTGAACCGAAAATCTTCTTTATATTAGTTATGTACGTGCGTTGCACATGTTGGTAGAATGACAAAATGACAAATGACACTAAGGCCTTCTCCCATTATAATATTAGAGATTATGAGTATATTTTAGAATTAAAATCAAACCATAAACAATAAGTTTCTCTGATCTCCTCCAACAATATTTGACCCCCAAGCTGCCACTATATCCTCCCCCTTCAATCTCCTTCACCTTCGATATTAACAGTGTTGGTTTCATACATGCTAGACTTATTTTGACAGTTCAATCTTGTATAAATTTATTTTGGTGTCCACCAACTTGGCCGCATATGTTGAGTTGTCTTTCAATACATTTCATGTATAACGGGGCATTTCGTGCGTGGATTGGAGGATTCTTGGAAATGAAAGGATTCCTAAAAATGTCAAGATGGGAATGAAGATTCCAGGAAATGTTATATTACCGCGTTTGGATAACACATTGCATTCGTGGGAAACATTTATTATTGTATTTTTTATTCAATTGTTTTGGACTAGGCTAACTTTTTTTATTTAAAAAAACCCTTGAATTATACCCTTTCTGCAAAAAAAACGCATTGAACTTTTTTTGCGCAAAAAAAAAACCCCTAAAATATGTTTTCAAAAAACCCCACTCGGGTTTTATCAAAAAAATCATATCTAACTTTTCTGCTTATATTAGATAACCTCATTCAAATTTGCAAGTTGGTTCAGAAGACAACATGCATCTTTTTCGTTATTGTCAAAAAAAACATCATACATTTAGCTTTGCTGTCATTTGGTATATGTAATTGTGGATCTAAATATCCAAGTCTTCTTATCTATTAAGAAGTCATGTTATTTCGTATTTTAATTGTCGATCCCAAAATCCAAGTCTTGAAAAATCATGAACCGAGGAATCCAGGTGCAAAATTAAAAATAGGGGATAATCCTTCTCTCAGTGAAGATCTATCATGACATCAAGCAAGCAAGCAAGCAAGCAAGCAAACAAGCAAGTAAAATAATTGAAAATTAAAAAAAGGGAGGAATAATAAAAATAAAACACTACCTTGAGGGCAGCAGCACCGCCTCCATAGCCGTCGTAGCGGACGGCGCGCATCGTCTTTCCGGCCATCGACATGGGTGGGGGGATAGAGAGATTACTGCTACTTGGAATTCGTTAGCGTTGGTTTTCGAGTTTCGAGATTTCGAACTAGAAGGGGGAAATTATTTCCAGGTAAATGAAATTCAGAATCAATCAGGAACGAAAAAGACAAACGACACTAGTCACCAGTCAGTCAAACAAACAAACAAACTCCATTCTTCAAGCAGTACTACTTCCAGCAAGTCCATTGAAACGAAGATTTTTTTTTAAAACTAATTACGAAGATGGCCCACTTTCCAGACTAATTCCTATATGAGATAGCGAATGTGGTACAAACATATTCGCTATCAGAGTCTGATAGCGAGTTCCTCTATATCTTTATATAATCAATGTAACGGCTCCAAAAAATGATATGTATTTATTGATTGCCGAATAGAAGAATATAATACTTCATCTAAGAGGTGAGAGATTTCTCCATTGTAAACAATAAGTATTTCTAGTTAGGCTTAAGAGATGGTCGTGGTGAGAGTTGTAACTCTTGTATCTTCTCTAGTTGAATAATATCTCGGTTTTCCTCCCCCGGATTAAGGCAAAAGTTCCAACCAGAACAATTCTTGTGTGCTTTGTGTGATTGGTGTGATCTAGTATTTGCTTGGTGATTTGTATTGATTGCATGTGTTAGATATTGTATTATATTTAGTCCCATATCAGGTTATGTGTTAGTTTAGTTTGTGGTTCCCTCCTATATAAATAGGAGATATTGTACTCAGTAATTATCAATTTCAATAATCCAATAATATTTTAATTTCTCTGTTAACCTTATCATGGTATCAGAGCAGTAATTTTAAATTTCTTTCACTCTCATAAATTCCTAACCTTAATTACACAAATTTCTTTTCTTGTTGTCATCATCAACAGCAAGATCCACCATCACCTACAACACACTGGCGACAGCAACAACACCAACTCCAGCGACAACAACTCCGGCAACTTTCTCCCGTCACCTTTTCATCAACAACTCAACAACGGCAACAACTCCAATAACGGCATCATCCATTCATCCACAACTTAACCACAAAATCAACAACTCCGGTCACCCGACGCCTCTCAATCCCGAACTCCTTGTACTTCCTCCGCTGCTCATCACCCTCACCAACAAATCCTCAATCCCGACCCCAACACCCAACAACTCTCCGTTGCTTTTCACCCACACCCGACACACCTCCATCCTCGTCAAATCCCTAACCGCTGCAACTCTTCGCCGAATCCCTAGTCGCTGCCTCTTTTCCAAGCCGTCATCCCCCATATTCTCCTACCCGAAACCCTAGCTATTCTCAAAACCCTAGTCGTTCTCAAATTTCCCAACCCATACCCGAATACAAATAACTCCTATAGCCGTATCCAACCCCCTAAACCGGACCAGAACCCGTTTCTGTTAAAAAAAAACCCTTCTCTAAACCTTAACTTTACCCAATCCACATCAAGCCCAAACCCGAACCCTACCCAATTCAAATCACACCCAATCCAGAAAACCTATTAACCCTAGGTTCCTAACCCTCTGACTTTCTACTCTCTCTTGTCTGCTACTGTTGCTATTGATCATTGTTGCTGCCGATCATCGCCGATCATCGATGTTGTTTGTACAAAAAAAAAATCACAATTTTTTTTGCAGGTACTTATCCAATGGATCCCCAGTTTCACTAGTACATTTTCGTCTCCAATGACTCCCCCGCTGCTACATCCTCCTCTTCCTTCTCCCTCTCCCTCTCCCCCTCCCTCACATCTCGATCCTCCTCCAGATTCAAACAACAGCAGCGTCGCCCTCATCCTCATTTCAGACTCCTCCCTCCTCTCAACAACATCCCTAACCCTTGCCCACCCCTTCTTTCGACACCGGTAGCACTATCCAGCTCCTTATCTCGATCCCAGCACCAGCAACATCTTCATTCTCATTTCGATCTCTGGCACGGCAACATCGGTCTTATTCCTCCCCGCCGTATTTCTTCTCTTACACATTCGACCATGACCGTTACTCCAACATTGCCATCTCCTACGGATTGGGCTAATTTTCAGCATCACCTCGCACAACTGGAACACCAGCTCTTGGGTTAGTTTGTCATTGTTGGACCTTCTACCCATGTATTCTCTGTTACTTCCGGTATGAATTATATCTGGATTTTAGATTCTGGTGCATCACATCACCTTACTAGTAATTATATACTGCTCACCACCAGCACTGCACTTCCTTCTCACTCTCCATCTCTACACACAGCCGATGGCTCACAACTTCTCACTATACACTCAGGGTATATTTGCTCCCCCACTCTCACATTGCCTTTTGTTTTTTATGTTCCTCATTTATCCTTGAACCTTATTTTTATTCGTGCATTGTGCGATAGTGGTCTTGTCGTTATATTTGATTCTTTAGGTTGTTCTATTACCGATTCACACACCGGTTAGGAGTTTGGGCGTGCTAGTCTACATGGTCATCTATATCATCTAAATTTTCTACATGCACATACATCTCATTCTAATTTTGTTGGTGTTGTGTCCTCTGATGCTGATCTATGACACAGACGTTTAGGTCATCTTAATGATTCTCGACTCAAGACTTTAGCACGTAGTGATGCTCTTGGTCCTCTTTTTTTTTACACATTTGTCTGATTGTCAGGGTTGTCATTTGGCCAAACACATAGCATTTCCTTTTATTAACAAAAGCACTTCTCAAATCATCCATCCTTTTCAACTTGTTCATTCTGACATATGGGGACCCTCTCCTACACCTTCTCACAAAGGTTATCTCTATTATGTTAGTTTCATCGATGACTTCACTCGACATACATGGGTGTTTCTTATGCGCCAATACTCTAAGATATCTAATATTTACCAATTTTTTACGAACATGGTTCACACTCAGTTCGGTGTGTGCATCAAAACCTTTCGCTCCGACGGTGCTCATGAGTACACCTCTTCTGCTATGAGACCGATCCTTCAATCTGACGGCACCATTTTTTAGCAATCATGTCCTCACACACATGAGCAGAATGATGTAGCGAACGCAAGCATCATCATATTCTTGAGACTGCTCGCGCTCTTCTACTTTCATCTTCGGTTTCTCATTTTTTCTAGGCTGAAACTGTCATGACATCCGTCCGTCTCATTAACGTCACTCCCTCGTCTACCTTATCTTGCACAACACCTTATGAGGCTCTTCGACACTCTCCACCGGACTACAGTATGCTCCGTACTTTTTGGTGCACATGTTATGTCCTTCTCCCTTCCACTGAGTGCACGAAGCTCACCGCCCGAGCTACTAAGTGTGTTCACCTAGATCTCAGTCCAGAGCATAAAGGATATCGTTGTTTTGATCCTGTGGCGGGTCGTGTTCATATTTTCTGACATGTCTCCTTTGTGGAAGACTCTCCTTACTATTTGACATCTCCTGAGGATGCTAGTTTTCTTGATAACCCAGTTGTTGGCCTATTTCCCCGGCCATACCTTCACGCATTCCATATGTTTCCACTCCTTTGGTTCCTTTCCCATCTCATACTGATGTTTCACCTATTGTCCCTCTTACGGAGACACCACCTGCATCCCCACAACATCATGCACCTTCACCACCTGTATTCCCACATCTGCATGCACCCACTCCACCTACCTCACCACCACATATTGCCCATCCACCACCGGTCTGTTAGTCTACATGTTCTACCTCAGGCATCCCACCGGCACGTTACACACCTGATGCCACCGGTCCTTCTGACCAGTTTAACTTTGCCACCCTAGCTTCCTACTCTTCACAGATTCATGCATATCTAACTGTTATAGACTCCACACGTGAGCCGAGAACCTACAGAAAGCAATTCAATATCCCGAGTGGCGGGAAGTTATTGCAGAGTTCTGTGCATTTGATCAGACTGGCACTTGGGATGTTGTTTCCCTGCCTCTGGGCGTCCAACCTGTTAACTGGAAGTGGATTTTCAAGGTCAAATATCGACCGGATGGCTCCATTGAGCGGTACAATGCTCGCCTAGTTTCCCGAGGATTTACTCAGTAGCATGACATTGATTATGATGAGACTTTTGCCCCAGTTGCACAAATGACTATAGTTTGCACTTGCCTTGCCGTTGCCGCCATTCGTCAGTGGTCGTTATACCAGATGGACGTGAAGAATGCATTTCTTCATGGTACCTTATCTGAGGCTGTTTACATGCATCCTCCTCCTGGTTTGCCACTCTTCGTCATGTTTGCCATCTGCGTCGAGCTATATATGGCCTGAAATAGGCCCCTCAAGCCTGGTTTGAGTGTTTTTGCCGTGTCATCACCCAGGTTGGTTTCAGTCAGAGTTCACAGAACTACTCTATGTTTATGCGGTCCTCACTGCAGGAAGGGTACTTCTACGATTATATATTGATGATATGATTATTACTGGGGATGAATCTGCAGGCATTGTATCCACCCAAAAATACTTTCACCAACAATTCTATATGAAAGATTTTGGTAGACTACACTACGTTCTGGGTCTAGAGATTGCATATGGATCTCGGGGTATACTCATTTCTCAACAGAAATACACATCAGCTATTATCTTCGCTGTATGTCTCTCTGACAGTCGATCAGTCAATACTCCCTTAGAGCTTCATGTAGAGCTTCGCCCCACAGATGGTGAGCCCCTTTCCGATCCAACTAGATACATGTAGATTGTTGGACAGCTTGTCTACTTATGCATGACCGGACCCGATATTGCTCATGCAGTCAGAGTTTTTAGTCAGTTTATTTCCGCTCCTACATCAGTTCACTACAGTGCTTTTCTTCGAATCATTAGATATTTTTGAGGCACTATCACTCGCTCATTATTTATGTCTTCTTCATCTAAACTGAAACTCAGTACATATTCTAATAGATTGGACGGGTGATCCTACTACCAGACGGTCTACCACATGTTTCTGTCTATTTTTGGTAATTTGCTGATCTCATGGTGAAACAAGAAACATGCAGTTGTTGCATGTTCTTCCACCGAAGCTGAGTACAGAGCAATGATAGCTACTACTAGAGATATTGTTCATGTTCGTTGGCTGTTATCAGATATGGATGTCACTCTTATAGGAGCTGCTCCTCTTCATTGTGATAACCGGAGTGCGTTGCACATTGCAAGCAACCTGGTATTTCATGAGAGAACGAAGCACATGTAGATAGATTGCCACTATGTTCGTGAGCATTTTGAAGCAGAGACCATTTTACGTCATTCTGTTATCTCTTCACAGTAGACAACATATTTTTTCACCAAATCTCACATTGTTCAGAGATTTCGTTACTTAGTAGGCAAACTCACATTTTTCGACCCACCGTAAGTTTGAGAGGGGGTGATAGATAATGTATTATATTTAGTCCCATATCGGGTTATGTGTTAGTTTAGTATGTGGTTCCCTCTTATATAGATAGGAGATATTGTACTCAATAATTATCAATTTCAATAATCTAATAATATTTTCCATTCTCTCTGTTAACCTTATCAGCATCGTTTAACTCAACAACATTGCGGCGCTTCCGCATGCGATAAATCCCTAACATAAGGAACTTCATTCAAACAATTTTGAAAGCTTCACTGAAATAAATATAAAAAAACTGAATTTTTCCTCAAATATTTTTTTTCTCTTTCCGATAGTTCATTTGCGAAAATTGATAGTCGGCTTCTGTGCTAGGAGCAACAACATATTTGATATAGGAACAAACAATGGTGATAAATTTTCTGGTTTGGAGAAATTAATCAGAGAGGATTCGTTGAAAGTTGAAACACTGATATATGGTTGTCAACTTCTCGTCTTAAACCCTTCAGTTCTTCTTCAATTCCCTAACCTGATACTTTACTGTATCAGAATTACACACAGGGAAAATGAGAATCTCTTTCCTACTGTCCCTTCTTGTCTCCCTCGTTCTCTTTCACTATAAGTAATGTATACAAAGTGGGACGACGATGATGGAAGTAATATTGATGAGAACATCTATTTTATTTAGTTTAGTATTTTATTTCAGTATCATATTTGTTTTTGGAAATTATAGTCATATGTAATCTTTTTTTATGCATTAGAATATTTCTGAGATTTTAGAATATTTTGAGATTTGTATCAAGATTTGTTTTGAACCTATATATAGGCCTTGAGATTAATGAGAAATTATGTCATTCTTGATTAAAAAAATTATTGTGTTGAGTTTTGCTCTTCCTCACACTTTTTGTGTGATACAATTGAGATCCAATTATTAGAGTTTGTGATAAGTCCTAATAAAATTTTAGGGTTTGTGATAAACTCTAAAACTACCCCAAATCCCCAAATCAATTAAAATCAAAATCCTAATCCCCAAATCCAAAACCCTAATCATGCTTCTTCCCCCTCACAAAACCCTAGCCGCTACTCCCGTTCTCTCTCTCTCCCGATCTATTTCCCGCCCAAACACCCCAAACCCATCTCCGATCGTCTTCCCCGGCCAACACCGGCTGCCCTCCTCGATGCCACCTCCCAACCTCCTTCCAGCGCCACCCCACTTCCCCTCGACGGCCAGCGCCACCACAGAAAACCACCCAATCCCCCGTCGACCCACTTTCGTCGACGTCGACCGCGACGCCGTCCGCCCTCTCCCGCCGCGTCGATCCTGCCACCGCCCACAGCTAGTCGCGTCAGCACCCCCGCGACTCCCCTGTGCTGCTCCTCGTCCCTTGCTGCCAAGCTGAGATCTAACACTAGTTGCTTCGAACCCCGGTATACTCTTTCCATTTTAGCAATATTTGTGTTATACTGCTTTATCATCTCTATTATATTATTTAATTTAATTGTCGACCATAAATATCGAGATTGAGTGTTCTACTTGCCTAATTAGATTACGAATCAATATTGCATCTTTTACTTGCTAAGAACACTTAAGGATTTAATAATTGATTGTTTAAACTGAATTATTAATTGGGCTTGTTAAACTTAATTCAATTCTTGAAAATCCATCAAACGTATTAATTGTTTAAAATTCTAACTTTGATCCACATTACATGTTGATAAAATTAATCCTTTAAGATTCTTGAAAATTCTCCATTTAGAATTACGTTTTACATTATTTTGGTATCAGAGCAAAGGTTCTTAAAACCCTAGTTCTTGCATTATTTAGGCATCAATTTTTTGCATTCATTTAGGATCGTGTAGTTTTTATTTTTCTTTCTTTATTTTTGATCATTTCATATTCACTTAAAAAAAACAAAAAACAAAAAAAAAAACCTAGTTTCCACCGTTGGTGAATGCATCTTCGCAGCACCATCCCAGATCCTGAAGAGCATTTCTTATCCCTCCCAAATCACCCAATTAGGAACCCTAGACCTCCTCGACCTGAAATGGACAACTCTGATATTTTCGCTATCCTAGCTGTCATCCAAGCAACTCTTGCCAATATCAATCAGAAGCTTGAGAAAGTGAAATTAAATCAAACTGTTGCCCCTGAGCTTCATGCTAATCGTCAGATCCCTCAAGAGAATGTTCGTGACGATCGACGTCAAGAACGTGACCCTGATGAACAATATAAGAAGAACGTTAAGACTGGTGTTCCCCATTTTGAAGGCCACATGGAACCCCAAGCTTATCTTGATTGGATCCGTGCGATGGACCACTACTTTGTGTGGTTTGACATGAGCAAAGTCCTGAAGGTTAAATTTGCCACTATAAAATTAACGGGTAAAGCTCAACAATACTGTACCAATCTTGAGCATGCCCGCAGAGGCTGAGACCTGGCACCCATAGCCACTTGGAAAGCCATGAAAGAAAAGCTCACTGAGAGATATGTACCATTATCGTTCCAAACCCGATTGCTAGATTCGTGGAACCAACTTTATCAAGAAAGTAAATCCACATAAGAATATGTTGATAAATTTGATGACTTCGTTATTCGGTGCAATGCTTTAGGTAAAGAGAGTGAAGAACAAACTCTTTCTAGGTTCAGGACTGAATTACGAGCCGATCTGAGGAACGAGCTAATTCATAGAAATGTGGACTCATTAGCGACAGCTTATGCTCTTATCCTCGATATGGATTCCCTTAAAGCAAGTTCCCATTACAAGTCCAGCGATTAGGTGGATCATTCTTCCAGAATGAATCCTCCTGATCCCTCTAGACCTGAGCAATCCTCTCTCCAGTACCCTAACAAGTCTTACCCAAACAAACATACTTCAAATTTCTATCCACTTAGAAATGACAACACGGGTAAGAACACTGAAAGTGACTATTCTAAGATTGATCGCCTCACTAAGTTCTATAAATGTAAGGGATACAACAATATTGCTGGCAACTGTCCCAGCCCAAGTAGGATCAATATAGTAGATGGTACCGCAGTTATCGCTGATGAACCCGACAATGAGTTTACCTATGAACCTAATGTAAGTGATGACTTTGATAAAAAAGATGATGACCAGTCTCTCAATTGTATTCATTCTGTCCAGTCACCTCCATTGAGTGCATTCCTTCCCAAGTCACTTGGCAGCCTATAGATTTTATCCATGTGTTAGAATATCCTAGAGTCACAGAATCTGCACCCACATTTGCATATCACATTCAAGACTTGCATAGATAAATTTTCGAGGAACTTAATGAGAATAATTTTAACTACAATTTAATAGCAGATACTAGAAAGAAATTTATAACTTTTGATATTGGTGACGAAGTGATGGTTCGGATTCGTCCGGAACGGTTTCCAGCGGGATCCGTTAAGAAGTTGAATGCACGTGCTGTAGGTCTATTTAAAATTCTTCATACAATCATTGATAATACCTATGTCATTGACCTTCGTGAAGGCTTTGACATAAGTAATACTTTCAATATTGAGGATCTAGTACTCTATGAAGGCTCAAAATTCAACCCTAAAAATTTTCTTATAGATGAGCCTATCCTGCAGCCTAATGGTGAGATTTCCACATTTACCCCTCTACCTGATATTATTTATCCACCGACAGAAGAATTGAAGAATATTTTAAATGATCTGATAATCTCTACAAGAGATGGTGGTATGCACAAGTATTTGGTGAGAAGGAAGAGCAAGCCGAAGTCGGATGACACTTGTAGTGATCGTGAGGAGCTCCCACAACTGGATCCAGATCTTTTGGAGCACCATGACAGGATCACTGGTTTTGACTCGACTGGGTCGAGCTCTCCCACCCGGAGAGAATGATGAGGACATTCATTCTATTTAGTTTAGTATTTTATTTCAGTACCATATTTGTTTTTGGCAATTATAACCATATATAATCTTTTTTTTATGCATTAGAATATTTTCTGAGATTTTAGAATATTTTGAGATTTGTATGAAGATTTGTTTTGAGCTTATATATAGGCCTTGAGATTAATGAGAAATTATGTCATTCTTGATTAAAAAATTATTTTGTTGAGTTTTGCTCTTCCTCTCTCTTTTTGTGTGATACATTCTTGATTAGGGTTTGTGATAAGTCCTAATAAAATTTTAGGGTTTGTGATAAACTCTAAAACTACCCCAAATCCCCAAATCCCCAAATCAATTAAAATCAAAATCCTAATCCCCAAATCCAAAACCCTAATCTTGCTTCTTCCCCCTCACAAAACCCCTAGCCGCTACTCCCGTTCTCTTTCTCTCTCCCGATCTGTTTCCCGCCCAAACACCCCAAACCCGTCTCCGATCGTCTTCCCCGGCCAACACCGGCCGCCCTCCTCGATGCCACCTCTCGACCTCCTTCCAGCGCCGCCTCACTTCCCCTCGACGGCTAGCGCCACCATAGAAAACCACTCAAACCCCCTCCTCCTCTGTCCTCGTCAGCAACGACAGCCAAAACCCAATCCCCCGTCGACCCACTTCGTCGACGTCGACCGCGATGCCGTCCGCCCTCTCCCGTCGCGTCGATCACGCCGCCGCCCACAGCCAGTTGCGCTAGCACCCCCGCGACTCCCCTGTGCTGCTCCTCGCCCCTTCCTGCCAAGCTGAGATCTAACACTAGTTGCTTCGAACCCCGGTATACTCTTTCAACTTTTTCAATATTTGTGTTATACTGCTTTATCATCTCTATTATATTATTTAATTTAACTACCGACCACAAATATCGAGATTGAGTGTTCTACTTGCCTAATTAGAGTACGAATCAATATTGCATATTTTACTTGCTAAAAACGCTTAGAGATTTAATAATTGATTGTTAGACTGAATTATTAATTGAGCTTGTTAAACTTAATTCAATTCTTGAAAATCCATCAAACCTATTAATTGTTTAAAATTCTAATTTTGATCTGCATTACATGTTGGTTAAATTAATTTTTTAAGATTCTTGAAAATTCTCTATTTAGGATTACGTTTTACATCAAATATATACAAAGTGGGACGATGATGATGGAGAAGTAGAAGGAAACTTACTGAAGACAAAAGGAATACAACATTGCGACTGATAATTGTAGAGATTTATGAACTACTTGAGTCAAAGTTGTCCATCAAGAGGATTTACAGTGTTACGTTTTATATCAAGTTATTGGGTCAATACCCAAATTTCTTTAGAAAAGCCTGGCATTTAGATCTAGTTACTGGACATGTAAGAGGACATGCCGGATTCAAGCTGCCAATCATTAATGCCGTACTGGTGGTGCCATAATTGTTGGAGGGATATTTTAATCAGAAGTTTACAATGACATTTACTATACAAAATAGCTATGTAATCAGTGTCGTCCGCTCTTGCTGTATTATAGTCTGCATCATATATATTGATTCTTTGGCTTTCTTTAAGTTTGAGCTTTTAATTAGCTTGTGTACCATTAGGCACTAATTTGTATGTACAGTATGGGGAGTTCTGAGGGATTTACCCTCCATTCCCTCCTAACTTCCAATTACTTCTACACCCTTTACCTTCAACAGCAGAATTTGTATTAGCGAATTAAATTTGCATATAACTCCCTACCATACTAAATGAGAGGGAATTATGACCCTGATTCTTCCTCCACTATTGAGGAGTCAGTGGAGGAGTTAAGAGTTATATAGCACCATTCTAACAATTGATGTGTACTCCCTCTACTGTAGATAACAAATGGTTGGTTCTGACTAGTATTATCAGGTTAGCAATAGTTAACCTAATTAATCTTTGGCACAAATAAGAATCATTTTCGAAAGCAGTCATAGCAATAGTATATATGAGCATGCGGTGTAAGGAAGCTTGGAGTAAGATTTCACCTGCACCTATTACGATAATCCCTTGAAGCACCTGATCATGGAATATATGGCATACACTAACCAAAATTACATAATACCTTTCTTGGGCATAAGAATATTTTGTACACATTCCTTCTGAAACTTGCATCATTGATATGAATAGTGCATAATCATCTGCAACCTACTAAATCACAAAGGAGGTTGAGGTTGTCCATAATGAAGCAACGAAAGCATGGAAAAGCTTTGATGAGATGAAATATGATTTTAAAATATAGTAGTAAGCCAATAAGCATAGTATACGGTCAAAATTTGTTTGGCATATGATAGGAAAACGTGAGACTATGAGCAATCTCAAAAAGGCATATAAGCTTTGATGTATGACTTCATTCTTATCAAAGACTCTGTTTACCACCTCCTTTCTAGTGCATTATCAATATTTATTTTCCCCCCCTTCAATCTGTTCAGTTATGTTATGATTTTTTTCTTAATTTAAAATTTTGGCACTTCATCATATGTTTCCAGAATTAATCTTCAAGTATTAATTCTTTTAACAGGTAAAATGGATCACCAACTCATCACTAGCTGACTTCCTCATTGCTGATGTGCTTGCTGTAAAGCCAGGGGAAATTAGGATTGGACTCGATGTGAGTGTTGGAACCGGGAGCTTTGCCGCGAGAATGAGGGAATGGAATGTAACAATCATATCGGCAGCAATCAACATCGGTGCTCCTTTCAGCGAGACAATTGCATTGAGGGGATTAATTCCTTTGTATATGTCATTAGGCCAGAGGTTGCCCTTCTTTGACAACACATTGGATTTGATCCACACTAGCGTATTCTTTGATGGTTGGGCGGACTTGCAGTTGTTAGACTATGTGTTATTTGACTGGGACCGTGTTTTGAGGCCAGGAGGGTTGTTGGAATTAATTTTTGCAGTTTTCCGGGCCGGATTCCGGCAAGCTCCGGCCACCGGCGGCACCGGAAAATGAGTGGATTGCGATCCCCTCGTCGAGTACTATTCCGTAGTATACTCACTTGCCAAAAACGAATTCCGTATGAATGAAAAATGTTGATCCAAAGTTGGGTACTTGAAAGGTACCAACTTAACAAATGGATAGTCCCATATCGGAAATTGGAAAAGATTTATACTAGTATATATACTAGAAAACTGGACTAGAGGGCGTGGCCCGGGGGTTACCACTAACGTGTAGTGGAGAGAGGACTTAGCCAAAATGACAAACACACACGCGCGCGCGCGCCCGGCTCGGGTTCGGGCTGGCTTAAATTTTTATTTTACTTTTTGCCCAGACAGCCTTTTCCCCTACTGAACTGAAAAGACCTTTCAGATTCAGTAACTGGGGCCATAGACTGAAATCTTCAGAGAAGAGACAGATTTTTTGCTCTGAGTCAGTGTCTGTCAACTGAGAGTACACACAGACAGCAGTTTGTTGTCTCTGAAGCAAGGGTGCTGCATCTTCAGAGAAGGTACAGTTGTATCCTGGGAAGCGATTTGCCGGTAACCGTCACACTACGGGGCAAATTCTGCTTTAAGGACAGAGATTCTTAAAAATCTCGACTCTGTACAAGTTAATTGTTTACTGTTTTCCTTTCTGTATTTGATTTCTTCACAAATTCTGTTGGGATTTTTAGTATTTTATATTCAAGTTCTAACAAGGGTTTCTCTGGATTGACAAATTTTTCTGCAGTCGGGCGGATTTGGATGATTACATGTACATGTTCTTGCAATTTAGGTACAAGAAACACAAATGGGTTGTTTCCTTTAAGTCCAAGGGGGAAGTATATCTCTCTGCTCTGCTGGAGAAACTGCCGAGGTCCCTGTGATATGGTATGTCATGTTTTTCGTTGATACAAATGTTTTTTTTTTTGAAAATTTCGTTGATACAAATGTTATAGAGGAAAATTAACATCTTGATAATTGTATGTCCTTAACTTGCAATCTTTCATTTGATTATTCTTCGTAGTGTTTTTCTAACAAAATCCGGTTTTCTTTTCCACTAGAACCCTTTCAGCAACATCTGTGGTTGCATATTAAGTCTGAGTGTATGTTTGTATATACACTTATCCACTGACTTAAAATCCTGATACTGTGTATGCCATGTTTTTTTATGTGTATTAAGATTGTGCGCATGTGTATATGCGTTGTTCTCCTGGTCGTTTAACCTGTGTGTTTGCTTTAATATGCTTATCACAAGATCTTGATATTAGTCAGCTTTGTAACTTATTAATTAGTTGTAGCAATCAACATGCAGAAATAGTGTCAACAAAAATTCATTTTTGTTAGTTGCCTCCCTTCCCCCTTGTCTTGACCCCTAAAGTTTTGCAGCCCAAGGATGGAGGCACCTCTTACACCGTAAACTATTTATAGATTTTGCTGATAATATCTACATCATATTTTTTGGGGGAATTAAATAGTGGAGTCATTCCTACATCAAATTATTGATGCCTGTATAGTGTTCATTTGAAAGCCATCTAGTTGATGATTTTCTTCATTTTCAGGTGGCATTTAGTTCTGTCACACCATTAGTTTCTTTTTAAAGTAATACAACGTATAAACTGTTATATCGAGGTTGATCTATTGCAACTTGTTCTGTACTCTATTCATTGACAACAAACAAGTTGTTCAGGTTTCTCATGAACTCATGAGCTCATGAAGTTCTTATGATATTTTCTTATTATTTAGATTCCTTCTAATTTTGATGCCAACTTTTACAAATTAAGATCTGGTTACTGTTGCGATCTGGACCTTTCTATCGGTTAGTTTTTTTTGGTGAAATTAGTTAATTGAATGAATTCTGATACAACTGAAATGAAATGTTCAATTTCCGACATTTCCTCTAGTCAATGGATTGCCATCATTTAAAAGTCCAGTGAGGTTGCATCTCTTTGCATATTTGTCTTCATGAACTACTGCAAAGGTAAGAGAACTTGTATAAACCGCCCCTCGCATCAGTTCTCTTTTCACCTTGTACAATAAGGAAGGCCAGATGTTGTCATCTTCTGCTCATGCTTCCTTCATAGATTGTGGTATTTATCTTTCTAAATAGATTATCTATAATTTTATGGAACTCTTGTTTATCGGTTTGTTGATCAGAATTCTTCAGTTCTATCCGTTTAAGGACTAGTTTTGTCTTGATTGTCTGTTTGTTTCTTCAAACCACTCCAGTCCCTGAATTATTTTTTTCTATCGTATCTTGATCTTCATTGACTTGTTCCTCAATCTCAGGACTGTGTATGACATTCCTGTGTCTCCTAGCTTCACATACCTTATGAAAGTAAGCATGCAGTAATTAGATCTTCTACCTTTAGTTTTCTAGTAGGCAGTATCTAACTGTACCATTGCCTACTCGCAAGAAAAAAAGAGAGGGAAGGTTGTCGATTAGTGCAAATAGTTGTCGACACCCTAAGGCTTAAAGTTCATTGAAGTTGATACATAATCTGTATCTTTGAGTGAAAGCCACAACACAACCCTGAATCAAATCAATAATTATACAATTATATAAACCAACCAACATCATACAGTGTGGGCTCTATCTACTGCTCAACATCCCCCCTTCCCTTTCATATCCCTTTAGATAAACACAATACATCATTCTTTCTGCTGTTTTCTTGTTTATCTTTATTCTCTCAATCAACTACACCAGCAACAACCTCTTCTTGGCCCCCCCACTTCCCCATAATTGCTTCCAGGACATTCATTCTCCTCCCTCATTAACATCAAAACTCATTACTAGTTTCTTTCCTGTAGATCATGATATTACAGAACTTTCTGTGTTAATGCAGAAAGGGACTGATTATAAGAAATACAACCCCCAGGGGCCCCACCCACACCCTCATATGTACAGTGATCAAATTGTTTCCCTCATTTTCTCATTTCAAATTTTCACTTGTGGAGGATGAATAGGCTGTTGACCCTGGAGGAGGGGTTAATGATGATAGCTTCCTTGATTCTCCGCCGCCACCACCTTTGGTTGACGACGCCGGAGAGTCTAGGTGGCGAATCTCGCGTAACAATGCAGCCGCGTCCTTCATTGTCGGCCTGTCATCTGGTCGATTGCTGGAGCAGAGAAGGGCGATTCCCAATGCTTGAAGCATTTCCTGTACTTGAGAATCCGGTCGACCGTGAAGTCTAGGGTCCACTACTTCCACTGGGTCTCGCTTTTGTCGGAGGTGTTCTCGAACCCATTGGACTATGCTTTGCCCGTCAGGGTATGAGGGGTCAGTTGCAGGCTTGTGACCTGTAATGATTTCGAGCAGCAACACTCCGAAGCTATAAACATCACTCTTCTTTGTAATTCTTGTCATGCATCCGTACTCTGAATACAAAACAGAATTGTAAAATTTATTTGAACAGCCAGAAAAGGCTAATGAAATCACAATCTAGTTACACTTACCAGGAGCAATGTAGCCATATGAACCTGCAAAAGGAGTAGTAGCAGTCGACAAACCGCCCTCTTCATCGACCACCCTTGCCAATCCAAAATCAGCCAAACAAGCTTCGTATCTTTCGCCTAATAACACATTTTCTGCCTTCACATCCCTATGAATTATTTCAGGGACGCAATCGTGGTGCAAATAAGCTAGCCCGTCTGCAACTCCGATTGCAATCCCCAACCTCACCTCCCAGTCCACCACAGGCAGGCCAGCATTATGCAACAAGCCGCCCAATGTACCGTTAGGTAAGTAATCGTAGAACAACAACCTTGTCTTGTGGTTGGCTGCCCAACCCAATAACCTCATGATATTCCGGTGGCGAACACGAGACAACGTCCCGATTTCAGATTCGAAAGCTACAATCCCCATGTCATCCAAACCACGGAACCGCTTCACTGCTATGATTGAACCTGTCAACGAGTTCTGAACTCGATAAACTAGTCCAGACCACCCGCTACCAATCACATTTCCAGCCATTAAGTTCCTAGCTACTTCAGCAACAGAGATATCAAGCTTTTGGTATAGAGTCACTTCCCATGGCGGCGATAACTCCCCGTCCTTTCCCTCATCCACCAATCCCGGTCCGCCGCCTGTTCTGCGAGAGACAGAAATGAGTGCAGCTAACATTAGGAGCAAGATGGCAGCAGTGATCAACATAGCGGTGGTGGCGACACGAGCTCCAACGGGGGATGTATTGCCGGTTTTTTCATTCGGTGAACATTGTGCAAGGCAAAGAGACGGATTCTCTTCTAGATCGGCAAGTGGAAGCTTGGAGAAGAAGGAATTACTCGGCACTAGGCCTGAGAAGTTATTGTAGGAGATATTCAGTGCAACGAGATTCTGAAGAGTGGATAGAGCACCGAGATTGCCAGAGAGTTTATTGTGTGAGAGGTCGAGGACACCGAGCCTCATCAGACCGGCAAGTTCCACCGGAATTGATCCGATCAGCGAGTTCAAGCTCAGATTCAATCCAATTTCCAATGCAGGAATCTTCCCCAAACTTGATGGGATCGGACCTGAAATGCAACCAACATAAACTTATATAATAATAATAAAAACAGCATCTCATGTTTAAACTCAGACAAACAAACACATTAGCAGCATCTAAATACAAACATTGAAAGTATAAAAGAAGTAATTAACAAGTTATTTCTTATTAATAAAACCAGATGATATTTTTATGAAATATTACCTGAAAGGAAGTTCTTCCCCAGATCCAAGAACTGAAGTCTCGAACACGACCCAATCTCCGACGGAATCTCACCGGAAAACTGATTCTGTCCGAGAATTAACTTGGTCATCGAGGATAACAACCCAAGATCCGAAGGCAAACCCCCAGTAATCGAGTTGTTAGAGAGATCAAGATACTGAAGCAGAATCAATCCTTCGAAAAGACCATTAGGCAAAACACCAGAGATCATGTTAGAATGAAGATCAATGAAGGTGAGGTTCCTGCAGCCGGCAATCTCCGGTGGGATCGGACCGGACACCCGGTTCAACCCAAGATCAAGAAAGCTCAGATTCTTCAAATTTCCAATCTCAGCTGGAATCTTTCCAGCAATTCTGTTCATATTGGCTCGAAACCTTATCAAACTCGAACAGTTCCCAACCTCAGGCGGTAGTTCGCCTGATAGATCATTGTTAAGCAGCAACAACTTTGTGAGCTTTGGAAGGCTGAAAATATCCCCTGGGATTGATCCAGTCAGTGAGTTCTGAGAAAAATCAACAGCTTCAAGATTCGTGCATCGGCCAATTTCAGCTGGAATGCTCCCGGTCAACTGGTTTTGCCACAGATACAACATTTGTAGGTTCGACAACTTGCCAAGCTCAGCTGGAATGGTGCCAGATATCTGGTTGTTGTCCAGCTCAAGATCGGTGAGATTACCGCAGTTGGAGAGGTCCGGTGGGATTTGACCAGAGACTTGATTCACACTCAACTGAAGCTCCTGCAAGTCGGTGAGATTACCAAGAGACGACGGAATTGGTCCAGTTAGACCATTCATCGACAAATCAATGACATTCAGGGTGGTGCAATATCCGAGACTAGGTGGGATCACTCCCACTAGACTGTTCTGCCAAAGAAGCAGATTCTGCAAGTTGTTAAGATTTCCGAGTTGGGCTGGAATCGAACCAGAAATAGAATTATCATACAGATAGATGTTCTGTAGACTAGTACACTGCCCAAGCTCCGGTGGGATTTCACCGGATATCATAGCAGTGTAGATAGCCAATGTCTGTAGCTTCTTGAGCTGCCCGAGGGATTCGGGCAGCGGACCGGACAAGCTGGTTTCTGCCAGCCCCAGCATTTCCAAACTGGAGCAGTTGCCAATCTCCCAGGGTAACGGCCCCTGGAGATTCTTGTTCCCTCCACCACGGAAAACTTGGAGATTGTTTAGTTTTCCAATGGTGGAGGGAATCTTGCCAGCGAGCTGATTATCGTAGATAATCAGCCATTTCAAGAAGGTGAGATTCCCGATGCTGTCGGGGATCTGGCCTTCTAGCCGGTTGGAGTTAAGGAGCAGTCTCTCCAACCGGCTCTCCGGGTGAAACAGCCCGGGTGGAATAATACCTGTAAGCTCGTTGTTGCTCAGATCGAGTAGTTGTAGCAACGGGAGGTCTTGTGACAACTGAGGTGGGATTGGACCGGAGAGATTGGTTCCGGAAAGGACTAGTTTAGTGAGCGACGGAGCGAATGCGGTGAGATTGGATGGAATGTGGCCGAACAGGTCGACGTACTCGAGGCTGAGTTGGACAACTTGGTTGGTGGTATCGCAGGAGACTCCAAACCATCGGCACGGAGTTTGATCAGACGGGTTCCAATCGTAGAGCGCGACAAGCGAGCCGTTTAAAGTTTGTTTCCAAGAGAGAAGAGCTTGGCCTTGGGGGTTGATGGCAAAGGAAATGGGAGGGAATGAGAGGAAGAGGAGGAGAAGGAGGATGAGGATTGTACATGTGCCAACTTTCATAGGCATCATTTTCTCCTGGGATTAGATAGATGATGGTTACGGTTTGATGAGTAAAGTTGTTTAAATGAAACTAGTAGGAGATGAAGGAAGATAGGAGGCGAGTGAAGAAGGTAGAGGCATTGGTTATTAAGGTATTAGTATAAGAAAAATAGGGCACTGGTGGTAGCTTTATAAGTGATGTGAGTCAGAGAGACCCAGAATCTCCGGATCCAACACAGGCTGGGCGGCGGGCCATTACTGGAGTTTTGTTTATATACATTTGGAAGGTGTGAGAATTTGGATGATTTGTTTATGATTTTGAGAGTGAATGAATTGAAATGAAGGAGTGTTGTAAAAATCAATTGAACAGATGCTAATCCAGTACAGTTTACTTTTACAGATAACAAAATATATTGAAAATTTTGCAAATTATACTGAACCGGCAGCTGGTTTAGCAAAGAGCTCGAGTCCAGCCACCGCGGGCGTTTCATATTATTTTATTGATATCAATCATAGATAATATATTTGAACTTGGGTATTTAGTTGAAGCTGTAAGAGCATTCACGGTTCGTTAGCTAAAAATCTATTTTATGCATATTTTTGCACTGTAGATACTGCACTCGTTAGGCATTCTGACATTTTTTTCATTTTTCGTTTCAGTGAAAAGCTAAAGATAGCACGAGATATAGCAATATACATATTATGCATGATAAAACATCATGTTTCGTCTGAATTATTTAATTATTTATTTTTATTTTTTCAAATCTTAACCACTTAATTAGTAGTTAATTAGTTTAATTAGTTTAATTTAGTTATTTAATAAGTAAATTAAGTAAATTTAGTGAATTAATTAAGTTGATTAAAGCTTTAATTAAGCCAAGACCCACATGTGGGCCCACGCCAATTTTTTTTTTTTAAATAACACTTTAAAAATTTCAAAAAAATACCCAAAAAATTCCAAAAAAAATAAAAATAAAAAAAAATCGACAAATGATACATGATGTTTCTTCCATCTCATTTTTGACGAAATTATGCATTTTTTTAATCTTTTGACAGCTGCAGCAAACCTTCGAATTGCTAAGGTATATGCACATTATATCTCAGACGAACTTTGGATGCTCTGAATCTCCTTTTTCTGAACCGGGTTCAACCTAAACAAAATTTGGTTGGACTAAATAACTGGATCCATAATCGGTTCGGTTTATGGTATCATATCATATGACATGAAACTTTTGTGGGATTAGTATATTGCAGGATATATAAAGTTGTAGTAGCATACAACATGGTCTCGAGACACAAGGCAATGCAAGTTCTTGGAAGGGTTATTTTACTTACTGTGCTGCTTCTGGGAAAAAGAGGTTAAGAACCATGGCACATTGACAATCATCTGATATGCATGGTACATACTACAAAGTAATTATCCCAAGAACAATTAATTCACTATTAATTGTTGGATGTATATGTATATTCTCAATATAATAGGATAATATTGTGTATATTATTCTATGGGGCAACACGGGTTTACACGTGTTATGTATTAATTATTGGAACGGGTTGAGTGGGCTAAAAGCCCAGTACCCTAAACCCAGTCTAATCTCTTTATAAGCTGGTCTAGAGATAGTGCTCTGTGATATTCCAATACTGATAAGCAGGGTATAATATCTTAAGATTGTTAATACTGATTTGGGAAAATTAGGGTTAGGGTTAATCTCTAGATATTACTCTTCATCAGAAGTACTGAGATTGAGAGAGAGTTCGTCGGAATCTCACCCCTGTCGTTCGTCATTGCTCGACGCCGCACGCCACCACACGAGGCCACCGCTGCTATCTCCGACCAGAGTGAGCGTCGCCTCCGTCTCCGACCAGAGCCGCCGCCGTCGCATCCGTCTGCGATTGTGGACGCCACCGTATTCACCAACGTCAGCATCGCCGGCGCGATCACTGTCGTCGCAGACCCAAGATCCACTCAGATAGATCGGGAGATCTCAGATCGGTCGCCAGATCTCAGATTGACGTTGTCGGCGCAGATCAAGTTCGCCGTCGCTCTTCGCCAGCGTGGTTCCTTCCCATTTGGCCGCATTCTCGAAGTCGATCATCGCCAGATCCAGATCGTCGTCTTCCGGTCGTCTTCTTCCTTTGACTGGCCGCTGTTAGTGATTAAGGTCGTGATCGGATCAGATCGAGCGGCTCTTTCCTTGATGTTGCTGTTTGGGGCACTGATCGGATCAGATTGGGTTCTATTCTTCCTCTTGACTGAGTGCTGTGTGCTCTTTAGATTTGGTCCATTCTAAACTCAATTATCTTTACTAAATTACATAAGTAGTAATTATTTAGAAAAGAACTCTATTGCTTGGAATCTATTGTTTATTCCTTGAAAAGCTCAGTAAGAGATGTGGATCTAATTGCTGGAGATAATGCGAGCAATGGGGATGATGTTTGGACTAGATCCAAATATGTTTGGACTGGATTATATCTAAAATTAAAGATAAGTTCTTTACCCTCATATAATTTTAATTAATTGTTGTTGCTATGTGCTAAAGTACAAAAACCGTGTTAACCATTGTTTAATTAAACACAAGTTTGAATAATTGTTAGCTTTGCGCTAAGGATCAAATATTTATTTTGATAAGTTAAATTATAAGTTTTGATTACAACACTGTATCTCCAATTAAATTGTTCTTAGAATTAGATAGTGCTAATAATTTGTTTAATTGGCTAATCTTTAACAATTTGATGAATATAGGAACTTTAATGTTACCTACAAATTGTGTATGTTGGAGACGATGGATTTGCATCACGGTATGATAAGTCTGCACTACGTAGGCTTCTCCATCGAATTTGGAAAAACACTTCTAACTTGAAGTGTCGGTATGATCTACTGTAACTTTCTTAGTATTTTTTCATGTGATGAATGTGTTAACGTTTTGTGCGTTTGATCATATGATTGAGAGTTTTAGATCATAGTTATTCTCGCTTTAAAACTAGCATGTTTAGGGTTGTTAAGTATTTTATCATACTATGTGTATAGATATTTTGACAAATCCATTGTTTGCAGTTTGTGTGAGATTATATATTTGCTTCTCTAATAATTAAAATTTTTCTACAAGATTTATAACAAATGTCCCTAACTTAGATAGGAGCATCCTGTAATACAGAATATGACTCCATTATTTACATTTTGTTCTTTATCGTTCATTGTACTGTGTGTGCAAAATTGAATTATAAAATATGAGTCATTATCTCGCTTAGTGTTTCGAAGATGATGAAGAACGAATAAAGAAAATATAGCTCAATTTGTTTGAGCATGGGGACATTGTTAGAATCACTAGAGAAAGCGAACAATTTTTGTGATAGAGTAATCTTGTATTAGCTCTTATAAGGTGCATACATTGTCAATCGCATGTATAAGTTGAGTTTAACAAATGAAACAATTAATAATAATAGTTCTAATTATGTTCTTGAACCTAGCATAAGTGGCTAGGATTTGAGAAATATATTCAATTGTCTGTGAGAAATGTGATCTAATTATCAAAACTGTGGGGAAACGGAGTTAAAAGCTATTGAGTCAAAAGCTTTAACATCCAAGTTGTTTTGAAATTTAGAATCACTGTGAACTATATATTAATTTGTTTGTTCTTGTTAAAACTCATAATTCTGCCAAATGACACTTCATTAAATATGACAAATATAAAAGTTGTGTTCAGATTATGATTACTAGAAAATCATTTAGTATGGTCTCTAGGAGCACTCAACTTCTTGAGTCAATACATTCTGATATTTGTGATCTCAGTAGCTTTGTGACTATATGAGACGATTGTTGGTCAGAAGTATTTAATCACCTATGTAGATGATTATTGAATATTTGTCATACATATATGGAGGCTGTAACACTCGTTATTGTGATAAATTAAAATCCAGTTAAATGCTAAAAATCAAGGGTTCAGTGTTGATGGAGGTGGTGAATATGTTTAACAACTTTAGAAAAGTTTGCATTGGGCATAATCTCTACTGCACTCTACTTACAACAATCAAACAGTATTGATAAAAGTTAGAATCAAACTCTTAGTGAAATGTTGAATTCTATGTTATTGACTGTTGTTTGATGTTGTATTGTTAATCATATCTCTAATGTGTTACTACACCTTAAATTGAATAACCTTATAAATCATGGCATGAAAACACAAATAATTTTGTTAAAGTGGAAATTTGTGTTGTGATACATTTGTTAGAGTACATGACCCTAGAAGGCCTAAAGTAGGACCTACAACAAATATTTGTGTGTTTAGAAAGTGCAGAATATAGCTCTGTGGACAGATGTTGGATCTATCTAATTTGTGTTAGAAGAATCTAGATTTGCAAAGTTCTTTGAGGATATGTTCATCAAAGATAAATATATGAAATAATCTAGTCCTACAAACACGTTCAATGATTCACAGTTGGAATCAAGAACCAGCCTTACTGACACTTGAAAACCTGAATGACAAATGAACTAAGAAGAGTCTTTAGTGGACAATGAGATGATTTTGTGTCATACAATAATACTTCAATTTAGTTGATCTGCCAAAAGAGGCTAAAACTATATTAAGTAAGTGGGGTATTGTAGAAGAAACTTAATTTTGATTGTTCAGTAGCAATTTTAATGTTTTTTAGTAGCTAACAGATTGACTGAAAAATGGGGTAGATTTATTTGATGTCTACTCACATGTCTGTCATACAATAAGTATTCTTCTTACCCTTACATCTATTGAAAATTTTGTCATTCATAAAAGATATTTAAAAGTTTTGTACTTGATATTTTGTACTGAACAGTTTTGTACTGTAAAGTTTTGGACTAATATGTTTAGTGAACAAGATTTACAATTTAGTAAAATCATTGTATGCTTTGAAATATGTAATATAGCTATCGTATAAATAATTTGACAAATTTCTCAAAGAGCCTAGTATATGAATCAAGTAATTCAGATCAGTGCCTTTAACTTTGTGGTGTGTCAAATATAATGGCTATTATTTACTTGGTTTTATTGACATGCTTGTTGATTGGAAGTGGCATCTCTATCATAAATGGAGTTAAATTGTGCTATCCAAATAAATTTAGCATGAAACACCTAAGTGTTGTGGTCACCATATTATGTATAAGGGTGAGTTTTGGTTGGCAAGGGATAACCCTTAGTCAAACTCGATAAATCAATAATGTGTTTCAAAAGTGGGGATATAGTGATTGAAAGTGTGTTTTGAAACACTTAATGATGGTGCAACTATGAGACATGTAGATCATTCTAAAAGAATTGAAAGTCTCATGTATACAAAGATCTGCACTAGAATAGACATAGCCTTTGAGGTAGGTATGATCTGCAGATTCACTAATAATCTCATACACATTTGAGTGTCCTTAAGAGGCTAATGAGATACCTGAGTGGTACTCAAGAGTTTGCTTTGTGCTACTCAAAGTTTAGTGAAAGTCGACAACTAGTGGATATGTGTTCGCACTAGGAGGAGCAGAAAATTATGGAGATTAATAGGCAAACAAGTGTTGCGTTCTCATCCAAGAAATCAGACCTCTATGTGTTATCCTCTGCAGGGGAAGAGGCTGAGTGGATTGAATAACTTACTGCTAATCATCCATTTGAGAAGTTTAATGTAAATTCTCAATTCTGTTATGCGACTATCAAGCTGCAATGCACTGTAGCTCATAACTCACTCTATAATAGTAAGAGGAGTATATTAAGGCTGAAAGAAGCCTAGTTGAACTTTCTCATAGATAAAGTGCAATTGTGACAAGTATGGCCAATGCTCTTGCTAAGAGACTTCAAAGTGATCTAATTATCAAAACTGTGGGGGAAATGGAGTTAAAAGCTATTGAGTCAAAAGCTTTAACATCCAAGTTGTTTTGAAATTTAGAATCCAATTGGAGCCATAGAGAAGTTCAAACTGAAGCATCAATTTTAGGCAGTTGACATGCTTTAGATAATTTGAAAGGTTCTATGTAAATTCTGTTAATATATAATTTCATTCCAATTTGATGATGCTATATATTTTCATAATTTACTTAGAATCATCTCATTATTCCAAAAGAAAGCATGAAAACTTGTCGATGTGTTTCCGATGTTTAGAATGGTTGTTATATCATTCCAATTCTGATGATATAACTCTTTTATGGATTCATGTTTCATTCCAATTTTGATGATTCAGAATTAACCATAATTGATTTGACTATTCTATCATTCCAATATGAAACATAGTATAGTTCTTGTGTGGAAACTATAATAGTTCTTGTTCTTTATTTTGTTAAAGAAACTTGATTGTGATGCTTGCGTTACATTTTGCTAAGCTATCGTTGAATTGTACTAAGTTCTTTAGTAGAACTAGATACTTTATGAAATTTGCTAGAATTCTTAGAGATATGTCTCTTGATATTCTTGTCTTCAATAAGCTAGCAAAGATGGAGGAGTTAAATCTGTCAACATAGATTTCAGAATAATGATTTGCTCAAAATGGAGGAGTAAACATAAAGCAGTTTGCAAGGATATAGTTTTGGCTTATTTATCGAAAGAATAAATTTGCCACTTGCTTGATAAAACTTCTGTTGAGTTTAAGACTCTTGTGTTCATGAGCTTAAAACTCATATTTTGTTCTTGAAGTTTATTTGCTTTGGTTGATTTTGAAACTATGACAGTCTCTCTAGTTGGTTTAGTCATTGTGAACTATTCTGTTTTGATATGGTTTTAGAACTATTGATTATTTTGGTTTAGTCATATTTGAACTATTCAAGTTATAATTGATTTAGTCTATTATCCATGTTCTTTATGATTCAATAATGTTTGAATCTTTGTGATCCAATATTATTACATTGCTTAGCCTAATATATTGAGAATATAGGAGGAGATTGTTGGATGTATATGTATATTCTCAATATAATAGGATAATATTGTGTATATTATTCTATGGGGCAACACGGGTTTACACGTGTTATGTATTAATTATTGGAACGGGTTGAGTGGGCTAAAAGCCCAGTACCCTAAACCCAGTCTAATCTCTTTATAAGCTGGTCTAGAGATAGTGCTCTGTGATATTCCAATACTGATAAGCAGGGTATAATATCTTAAGCGGCTAGAGATTAACCCTAACCCTAATTTTCCCAAATCAGTATTAACATTAATTAATTAACCACTACTAAGTGATTAGCAAAAGAAAAATAAACTACTACTAAGTGCTGCCTGCTTTTTAGACACAGATTTTGCATTAGGGGTAATAGGGATCCAAGATGGGTCGTTTAAGATATTATAAACAAATAAACCACTGTAAGTAATTATTTCTTGCATGTGAAGAAAGTCGAAGATAAGCTTAGGATATGTTTTTATACATAAAAACAGAAAAGGCTTTGATCATGCCTGGCTAATTAGTAAACTTAAAGCTAGCTACAACATTTTTATGCACTTGATTTTTCAGCTTCTATATTTGATTACTAGAAATTGAATCCTTCAAGTGTGCATGCATGGAACATGATGGTCGAAGATCATCTTCGATTCAAATAATTATATTCTAACGTTCGAGATGGGAAACCGCACCAATAAAAAAGAAATAGAAATTCAAGGGTTTCACAGTTTTAACTTCTCCTCTTTACCTCTCACTGACTTCAAGCATGTGAACCCCTAAGCTGCATATAGTGCCTAACCATTATAGCGATGGAGGACTGTTGGAGAGCTTGATATCATGCTGAGATTTTTCTTTATCCATCCTGCCCCTAAGCCCCTTTACCTGCATGTGAGCTCAACCCAGTGTTTAGCCTACTCCACCTGCTTCAGATCAGTCACACAGAGATGGACTTTATGTATCTTCTTTTGCTATAGATTAGTGGATGTATCCGAGCCATGTAGACTAGTATCTCATGCTTTTGGGATGTATGTACTTTGAACTACTATGTTTCGTTAATTATTGGTTAATGAAGCGATGACAATAGTCATCTTTTATTTCAAAAAAAAAGAAAAAATGTCATTGGAGGAACGGATTTTAAGCATTAACATGCAATCAGATGATGAGTGGTGGTGCTGTTTTGAGACTGAGATCGATCTGTGTGAGGTGGTGACTTGTCCAAAACATATGTTAGTATCGCTTGTACAGAGTCTAAGGTGTTAAATCAAGAAACCCTATAACATTATTTTTCGCTCACTAAACTACTTAAGTGTTAAAATTCAAAATTTCTATTAAGTGGCCTTTATAAAATGACTTCTTTACCCTTTGCCTGTTATTTTAATATTTAGGCGCCCAAAACCTGGATTAAAAACCACTAACTTAATTATTAACGGTAGAGGGGGGCTAGTGAGCAAAAAATAATTTTAGGAGGTTACTTGATTTAAATGAGAAACGTTAGAGAGTTTCTTGATTTATTTTCCTAAATCATTCAACCCAACATTATGGAAATAAAGAATTTTGAAGAAAGGGGAAAACTAGATATTTTACAAATGGGTTTTAACAGAATATTCAAATCTTAACGGTGGAGGGGAGTTAGTGAGCAAAAAATAACGTTATGAGGTTTCTTAATTTAAATGGAAAACGTTATGGTTTTTTATTTTATTTTCCCCCTAAATCATTCAACCCAACATTGTGGAAATAAAGAATTTTCTTTTTATCCATGTATCCAAGTCCAGATAAAGATTAAAATGGATAAGTTCTCAAAAATCTTTGGAAACGAGAGTAATTTCACTAAACCCTGCCAGTTCATTTTTTACAAGTTTTCAGAAAATTCTACCTATATTTGTTCTTGCAATTGGACATACTATGACCAAAAGTAGTTGCAAGCTCACCCAACTCTATCCAAAGTCTCTATAAATTAGTCTTTTTTTTGTTTTTTTTTAACCTAAAATAACCCATATAATTTATTATTACAGGCTTTTAAATGTATAATTTTCAGAAAAGTTGGTGAGAGAATATTTTCTAATGATCTTATTAATTTTGAAATACAAAATTTTTAAAAGGGTAAATTATGAAAAACACCCCTCAACAATGAGAACAGAAAACCCCGTATTCTACCGGCCAATGCGATAAACTCCCCAAACTACAAATCACAGTCAACTCATAAGTCAACTCATATACGGAAACCCTAAAAAAATTATGTGAAATGTCCAAATTGCCCATAATATTAATACACCATTTTAAAAACCCAAAAATTCTCTCCCCCCTCCAACCAAATCAGAACCCAAATCCAAAATCTAAATCCAAATTACCACCAAACCCGACCACCACCATCACCACCACTGACAGCCCCTTCTCCATCCCCCGACCTCCTCATCATATCACCATCATCATCACCGCCTTCAGCCCCATCTCCATCATCATTATCCCCAATCTTCACCATCATCGACTTCAACCATATCTCCATCATCATCATCATCCCCGACCTCCAACCTCCTCATCTCCACCAAAGATTTTTCAATAAGAATTTTAGGGGATTTTTATTTTGAATTTTTGCTTTAAATGTATGAGTTGTTCTGTTTAATTGTTTTGTGTTACGGATGTTGGGTTATGCTTAATTGTTCTGTGTTTTGGGGGATTTTGAATTTGAATTTTGGGAGAGAGAAGGGATTTTGAATTTGAATTTTGGGAGAGAGAAAGACAGTGAAGGTCAGGTATGATGGATAAAGATGATGATGGATGATGGTGGTGGACGTCGGGGATGATGGTGATGGATATGAGGAGGCCGTGGAATGGATTTGGATTTGGGGGAGAGAGTGAGAGTGATTTTTTTGGTTTTTTCTTTAATTTTATTTTAATTTTGAATGGTGTATTAATATAAGGACAATTTGGACATTTCACATAGATTTTTAGGGTTTCCGTACAGGAGTTGAATGCGATTCGTAGTTTTTTTTATTGTAAAGAAAAGGTGGAGCATGGCCACGTTGTTTCATTAATAAGCGGTTAACAAAACATACCCATAAAGCCGAGAAAATGTACATAAATAATAAACATGAAATAAAATTACAACATAAGACCTCCAACTACATATGAGGGTGAGACCGGTGGTCAGCACACCAAAATAAACTACATAACTAGCACAGAGATGTGATATAAAAGTTATTTATGTTTAGCCTTAACACCTAGGTGGTAGTGGCAATGGCAATAAACCATGTCACTTTCATGTTGTACCTCACACTCGCAAATCGTGAACCAATCCATAGTTCTTCGTACATTTGCGGGTAGGATGTCGTACCAAGTGCTCTCAACACTTATACAAGTACCGCTTTGCTCCTAGGACATTCGACGAATAGATGTTTTCTAGTCTCCAATCCACTATAGCAAAAACCGCATTCGGTAGCGATGTTCGATTATCTTTTGGTGAGATTTTCTCGTGTAAGGATAACATCATTTAGGATCAACCAAAGAAAAACTCAGACCTTAAGTGGAGCCTTCGCCTTCCAAAGGAATGTGATTCGTAGTTGTGGGGGGTTTATCGTGTTGGCCGATAGAAGAAGGGGTTTTATGCTTTGACCCCATAGTTGAGGGGTATTTTTCACAATTTATATATATATATATATATATATATATATATATATATATATAGAGAGAGAGAGAGAGAGAGAGAGAGGCTTCTTCCATTGCAAACGCAAATGTCGTGCGAACTCATGCGAACCACTTAACCCGTCATCCACAATGACGGGTTATGGCAAAACATAACCCGTCATCACCAATGACGGGTTATGTGTGTTTGCCTTAACCCGTCATTGTGGATGACGGGTTAAGTGATTCGCACGTTCGCAACTGCTACAGTAGCGTTTGCAATGGAAGAAGCCTCATATATATATATATATATATATATATATAAGTTGTTAGGTTCTACATACCAATCGTTGGGAAAAGGGAAGAGGAGGTAGAGATGCGGAAGGGAGGAAAGGGATGACAAGGTGGTTGGGGTAGTGATTAAGGTCGAGGAAAGGAGGAGGGAGGTTGGAGGGGGTCAAGGTTGTGATTGAGGCCAAGGAGAGGAGGAGGGTGATGGAGACGAAGCTCGGCTGGAGATAGAAGTGGATGTGGAGGTGGAGATTATTATTATTATTATTATTTCTACGTATTTATATGGGGATATTTCGAGTTTATTGTGTTGACTCAAAGATTGGAGAGGGGGGGGGGGGGGGGGGGGGGGGGGAGTTTCTGCAAATAATAATAATAATAATATAGTATTATCTTATGAATGAGCTGATCTTAGGTTATTTCTGGGTTTTTTTTTCGCTTTTAGAATAAGTGAATGATTCTGAGCATTTGGATGTGATAAATCTCATATCTGGTGACTCATACTAGCTGGCGGATATTGGATCCTAAATTAAGATATAAGATCTAATATATATGTGTGTGTGTGTGTGTGTAAATTGCTGAAAACCCCCATGATCTATATCTGAGACTATATGGGTCAACGCAGTAAAGTCCCCTCATCTTTGAGTCAACACAATAAACTCCCTGTACTCGTATTTGCAGTCAACTCTTTCAAAAAATCATAATTTTGGTTGTGAAAGACCCTAAGTATACGCATATAAATACACTAAAAAAAAAACCATCCACCATCTCCACCTCCACCTTCACTCAACTCCGACCACCACCTCCACATCCAACTTCACTCAACCCCGATCACCACCTCCACCTCCACATAGCCCTAACCACCTCCTACACTGTAATAACTCCTTCTCTCTATCCAAATCCAAATCCATAGCTCCACCATCTGAATTTAAAAATTTTATAAAAAATTCTCCACCATCTCCACCAAATTCGAAGAGCTCGCAACAAATTCAAAACCCTAAATCCCTAATACATGGTTGTGTAGAGGTTCGAATTTGGGGACTTAGGGCATGACTTGGTTAAAACGACGTTGAGTTCAGGTTGGGACTTCGGAATGGACTTTGGAATGGTGATGTGGGTTGGAGATGGAGGTCAAGGAATATGGGTTTCGGTGGGTTTTAATGGAGATGGAGGTCAAGGAATATGGGTTTCGGTGGGTTTCAATGGAGATGGAGGTTGTGGAAAAGGAAGAGGTGGTAAAGATGAGGAGGGAAGGAAAGGGATGACGAGGTGGTTGGGACTGTGATTGAGGCTGATCAGAGGAGGAGGGAGGTTGGAGGGGGCCAGGCTTGATTGAGGCCGAGGAGAGGAGGAGGGTGGTGGAAATGGAGGTGGATGCGGTGATGGCGATTATTATTATAATTATTACAATGTATTTATATGGGGATATTTTGGGTATATGGAGATTTTTCGAGTTTATTGCATTGACTCGAAGGTGGAGGGGGGAGGTTGGGGAAAAGGAAGAGGAGGTAGAGATGAGGAGGGGAGGAAAGGGATGATGAGGTGGTTGGGGCTGTGATTTTGGTTGAGGAAAGGAGGAGGGAGGTTGGAGGGGGTCAGGGTTGTGATTGAGGTCGAGGAGAGGAAGAGGGTGGTGGAGATGGAGCCTGGCTAGAGATGGAAGTGGATGTGGAGGTGGAGATGATTATTATTATTATTATTATTATTATTATTATTATTATTATTATTATTATAACTGTGTATTTATAAGGGGATATTTCGGGTATATGGGTATATTTCAGGTTTATTGTGTTGACTCAAAGACTGAAAGGGGGGGGGGGGGGTTATGCAAAAAATAAAAAAAAAATAAATAATAATAATAATAATAATAATAATATATAGTGTTATCCTGTGCAAATTGCACATCCTAAAATAGTTTTGAGGGATTCATAAAATTATATATAGAACACCAAAAAAATGTGAGAGAATTGGGAGAAACTTATGAATATTATTCCTATCGTAATTACTGAAATCTCCATTATCATCCTCACATAAACAGATGGTTTATAGAATCACTGTCAAACCATAATATTTGAATATTACTAAAGCTACTTTGGGGGGTGTAGGAGTAGGGATGGTGATGGGTTTGGGAAGAGTCGTGAGATTTTGTGAGATTGCAAAAGTGAGAGGGGAATAGATTGTGTTTGAGGGATTAGAGTTTCTATCTTGTGTTGGTTTTTTTAATAAAATCGTACGTAGTACACGTGTTAGTTAAATAGGAAGCCCTATATTTTCTTTCTATTCTCAATTTCAAAATAGAGGAAGGAGTGCAGGTGTAGACTCTCATATATATATATATATATATATATATATATATATATATATATATATATATATATATGGCAAATGCTCATGAGTTGAAAATGGGTCCGTTTTCAATGGGTTGGAAAATGCCCATCTTAGCCGTTGGATCTTGCAAGATCATGATCAACGGCTCAGATCGAAACCCACTAAGTCTCCCACTAACGGCTCTAAAAGCGGATGGGTAATTTTGTAACTTCACGCCAAAAAACGTTTTAGACTTAGCATTTTTTTGGCGTGAAGTTTTTTTTGTAGAAATTTAAACTTAGCCTAGGTTGTTTGAAGTTTTTTTTTGAAGAAAATTATACTTAGGCCGTTGTTAGGAACAACGGCCTAGGTTGTTTTTTAACAAAAATTTCAACCCAGGCCGTTGTTCCCAAGTATGTACAAGTGTTTTTCCAAACACTTGTACATACTCAGATCGCCATCTCCCTCACAACTCTCTCTCTCTCGCTACTAGAGCTTAAGAAACCCATATCCCCAAACCCTAGCTCTCTCTTGCTCATTGCTTCTCACTCAATCTCTCCCTCTTCTCACACTCTTGCCATCTTCCTTTGAAGATTCCGATTACAAAAAAACTCTAACCCATACGAAATCTTCCCAACCCTAAAACCCTAATCCTAAAGAAATTAGTCAAACCTTACTCCCCTTCCTTTCTCTACAGCAGCGCGCAAGGGCCTCCTCTATCTCCTTTCCGAACACCCTCATTGTGAAAGGTATTAATTTTTTCCTATTTTAGTAGATCTAACTAGGTTAATTGAGTGAAATTATTTTTCAATGTTTGAATGTACAATTTCTATATTATGCGTAGGTATTTATAGATTAGGTAATTATAGTTTTATTGTCGATGTAGATATAGTATTAGTTGTTGTTGGTCGTTGTTCGTTGTTAGTAATAGCGCATAAAGAGATCAAAAAAATTATGCAATTTTGCGAGTACGTCGGGCTCGCCACGCACAAGCCAACGCAACTTGTAGAAGTGTGTTTGGATTCACGGTTTGAAGTGTACGGCCGTGTATCGCTTTCGAGTATTTTCCATGAGTGAAAGCGATACATCGGCGAATATTGCAAACCGTGATTCGAAACTCACCTCTACAAATTTTGTTGGCTCATGTGTTTTGCGTCTGTCCTACTCCCAAAGTTTCGGAATTTTTTGATCTCGTTTGTGCGGATTTCTACTGTATATCAAACAACAATCTCAATTAATGTTTGATTTCTATCGAGGGTACTTTTCAGTAGGAAACGACATCCAAAAAATAAAAAATTTTGCGAGCATATTGGGCTTATCGCTCGCTACCAAACGGTACTTGTAGTTGCGAGTTCGGACCCCCAGTTTGGGGCCTAGCTACGTCAATGTATCGCATTGTTGGCATTTTTCATGAATGAATGTGATACACGGCCGTATCTTGCAAACCGTTGGTCGGAACTCGCTTATACAAGTTGCGTTGCCTTGTGTGCCGGGAGCCCCACCCAATCACAAAGTTTAATTTTTTTTTACCGTCGATTGTGCGGTTTTTTCATGAATTTTGTTATGTTTTGAGCGAGTTTTCAATAGAGAACTCACTTGAAAAATCCGTAATTTTGCGAGTAGGTCGGTCTCGCCACTCACAAGTCATAGTGAGTTATAGTTGCAAGTTGTCACCCACGGTTTGCTATATACGTCCGTGTATCGTATTGTCATTTATTTTGTTTCGTATGTATATATATCACAATCATTTGTTAACAAGCTGTTTTATATATGATGTGTGTATTAATTTACCAATAATATATTTTTTCCCCAGATGAACAACGATACGGAGAGTTCTGCTGTCGGCGATCATTTTGTGCGGGTAGAACCAATCATTGATTCCATGCCGTTATTCGAAGAACATCTAAAACCAAAGTTAGGTATGACATTTCCTACTTTAGTTGAAGCCAAAATTTTTTATTCTTCATATGCTCGTTGTAGGGGTTTTGCAATGCGTAAGGGTGAGAATAAATTAAAGGAAGGAGTGGAAGTAGATAAGTCATATCTTGTAATAAAGCCGGGTCGTCGAGGAGTCAACATAGTGATGGTAGACGGGGAACAACCTGTAGAACGTGTTGCAAGGCTTGCGTTCGTGTAAAATTGAACGAAGCGAGTAATACGTGGGTGTTGTATTCATTTCATGAAGAACACAATCACGAATTCACCTCACCCGGTAGAAGGCATCTTTTGCCCCGAAACCGTTTTGTGTCAAATACGGATAAAAGGATAATAGATCAATTCATACAAGCTAATATCCAGATATGTCGACAAATGCTCTTCTTCGAAAGTGCTAGTGATGGTCACAATCAAGTAGGATTCACCGAAAAAAATGTTAGAAATTTACTTAGAGATTCGCAAGAAGTATTGAAAGAACATGATTCTACAATGCTAATTGATTTTTTTTGAATCTAAGAAACAGACGAATCCTTCATTTTTTAATGACATTCAAGTAGATTCTGAAGGGCGGTTGTCACATTGTATGTGGATTGATGGTATTTCTAGAATGAATTATCAAGAATTTTGCGATGTACTTTGCTTTGATGCCACGTACAATACGAACCGGTATTGAATGTTATTTGTTCCCTTTATTTGAGTGAATCAATATTGGCAATCGACTTTCTTAGGATGTGGGTTCATTCCAAATGAGACGGCCTCTTTGTTTGAATGGTTCTTTGAAAAGTGGTTAGGGGTTATGAATCGTGCTGCATCCGGTATCATCACCGATCAAGACCGTGGGATCGCCGTCGCAGTTAAGAAAGTTCTCCCCAGACTCGGCATCGTTTTTGTATTTGGCACATATTGGATAAGTTACCGCAGGAGGTGCGTATGTCGAGCGATATCGACAAGTTTAGGGAATCTTTGAAGAATGTCATCTACAATTCCAAATACATGACTTTGTAAAAAAAGGAATTTATTGATTTCGCAATACGGATTAGAGAATAACAAATGGTTGAACGATCTATTTGATATTCGTGAAAATTGGGCACCCGTCTATGCTAAAGATTCCTTTTGGGTCGGCATGTTGAGTAGCCAACGGGTTGAGTCATCGCATTCTGCCTTGAAGCATCATACATAAAAGAAATATTCCTTGCATGAATTTGCCGTCATCTTCGACCGTTTTTTGGAAAGGCAAAGACACGATTAACTGAAAGAAAGTCATCATAACCGTGAGAAGAGACCGAAGTTGAAGAGCGAATGGGCTTTGGAGGCACAAATGGCGAAAACATACACTTTGAAAATCTTTTACAAATTCCAAGATGAAGTCACAAAAAGCTTCATGTACAATGTGAGTTTCGTTGGCGATCTTGAGACACCGGATAGTTCAACCTTCCATGTGATACTCTGTGGAGAATCAGAACCGGCTCGCCTTCTTCAGTGTTGCAAAATCAACGGAATTATTACATGTGCATGTCACTTCTTCGACTTCGTTGACATTCCTTGCAGGCAAATTTTAGCCGTTCTTCGGTTCGGACATCACACTTCCCTTCCGGATGTATAAATTAAAAGAAGATGGATCCAGGATGTGATGAGAAGAAGTTATACATCTGTTCCAACCGAACCCAATACCGAGAATTTTGCTTCTCGATATTGTGAGTTGAGCTACCATGCAAAACAGATTGTCGATCTCGGTTGTTCCTCCAATGAAAGTTACAAATGCATGTTGGAGAATTTTCAGAAGATCATTGACGGCATCTCTCGGCTACAACCCGGATTGGGTGAACAACCCGAACAGGCCTCACAATCACATGACAGTGTAGAACCGGAAGGTAGTTCACAACCGCATGGTAGTGCACAACCTCATGATGAAGGCAGTGGATACATACCTACACTCATAAGTGACCCACAGCAATGCATGACAAAGGGAAGGCCTCGCGCCAAAAGATTGAGGCCGTTAAGAGAGCAACTGCGCATAAAAAAATCCAAGACGGTGCCGAAGATGCAGCATTGTGCAAATGAATCATGATTCAAGAAATTTTCCAACATTATTTGAGGGGTAAGACTCATACTTTCTTTGTTTCTCCATCTTTTAAATTTATTATACTTCATTTGTGGTAAATGAGTTTATCACTAACTAAAACTTATCTTTGAATGAAGGCCAATCAATTCGCAAGAAGTGATTCCATCCGATGAAGAGAGTTCTAACGAGAGATATGATGATCCATTGTAAATTGAAATTTTTTTATGTAAAGTTTCAATATATTACATATTGATGCAAGTGTTGTTAATTGATTTTTGTTGTTAACTGTAAATGTTGCTAAGACTCAAGTGTTGTTGGTTTGTGTTGATTGTTAATATTGTTGTTGTTGTTGTTGGGAGATTGTAGCTGATGGGGTTGTATATAGTTTTTGGGGAGAGAATTTAGTGTAGCAGCTTTAGCTGGTGTGTGAAAGTGTTGTTATTTTTTTTTTCTTTTACTTAGGCCGTTGTTGAAGACAACGACCTAGGTACTATGTGGAAAATTTTCTTTGGATCAGTAGCTCTCTGTATTGGCCTATTTGAAAGGAGCAAATTTTTTCTTAACTTAGGCCGTTTATAGAAGAAAATTTGAATTTTTAGTGGTGCTCTCTGACTTGGACAAGTTAAAAAAAAAACAAGTCAGAGAGCAACACCCCTTTTTTTTATACCTTAGGCCATTGTCTCCAACAACGGTCTAGGTTATAGCTAAAAATTTGAAGTTTTTTGGGGTGCTCTCTGACTTGGCCAAGTTAAAAAGAGCAACAAGCCAGAGATCAACAACCCATTTTTTTTATAACTTAGGCCGTTGTCTCCAACAACGGCCTAGGTTATAGCCTAAAATTTGAATTTTTAGTGGTGCTCTCTGACTTGGCCAAGTTAAAAAGAGCAACAAGTCAGAGAAAAACACCTTCTTTTTTTATATATTAGGCCGTTGTCTCCAACAACAGTCTAGGTTATAGCCAAAAAATTGAAATTTTTTGGGGTGCTCTCTGACTTGGCCAAGTTAAAAAGAGCAACAAGTCAGAGAGCAACTACCCATTTTTTATATAGCTTAGGCTGTAGACAACGGCCTAGGTTATAGCAAAAAATTTGAAGTTTTTTGGAGTGCTCTCTGACTTGGCCAAGTTAAAAAGAGCAACAAGTCAGAGAGAAACACACCTTTTTTTTAAAGCTTAGGCCGTTGTCTCCAACAACGGCCTAGGTTATAGCCATAAATTTGAATTTTTTGGGGTGCTCTCTAACTTGACCAAGTTAAAAAGAGCAACAAGTCAGAGAGCAACACCCATTTTATTTATAGCTTAGGCCGTTGTCCCCAACAACGGCCTAGGTTATAGCTAAAAATTTGAAGTTTTTGCGTTGCTCTCTGACTTGACCAAGTTAAAAAGAGCAAAAAGTCAGAGAACACCCCTTTTTTTAATAGCTTAGGCCATTGTCTCCAATAACGGCCTAGGTTATAGCTAAACATTTGAAGTTATAACCTAGGCCGTTGTCTCCAACAACTTCAAATATTTAACTATAACCTAGGAAGTGTGATGGCTGAACCGAAGAATGGCTAAAATATGCCTGCAAGGAATGCCAACGAAGTCGAAGAAGTGTCATGCATATATAATAATTCCGTTGATTTTGCATAACTGAAGAAGGCGAGCCAGTTCTGATTCTCCACAGAGTATCACATGGAAGGTTGAACTATCCGGTGTCTCAAGATCGCCAACGAAACTCACATTGTACATGAAGCTTTTTGTAACTTCATCTTGGAATTTGTAAAAGATTTTCAAAGTGTATGTTTTCGCCATTTGTGCCTCCAAAGCCCATTCGCTCTTCAACTTCGGTCTCTTCTCACGGTTACGATGATTTTCTTTCAGTTCATCGTGTATTTATCTTCCCAAAAAACGGTCGAAGATGATGGCAAATTCATGCAAGGAATATTTCTTTTCTGTATGATGCTTCAAGGCAGAATGCGATGACTCAACCCGTTGGCTACTCAATATGCCGACCCAAAAAGAATCTTCAGCGTAGACGGGTGCCCAATTTTTACGGATATCAAATAGATCGTTCAACTATTTATTATTCTCTAATCCGTATTGCGAAATCAATAAATTCTATTTTTGTACAAAGTCATGTACATATTCGGAATTGTAGATGACATTCTTCAAAAATTCCCTAAACTTGTCGACATCGTTCGACATACGCACCTCCTGCGGTAACTTATCCAATATGTGCCAAATACAAAAATGATGCCGAGTCTTGGGAAAAAACTTTCTTAACTGCGGCAGCGATCCCACGGTCTTGATCGGTGACGATACCGGATGGAGCACGATTCATAACCCCTAACCACTTTTTAAAGAACCATTCAAACGAAGAGGCCGTCTCATTTGGAATGAACCCACCTCCTAAGAAAGTTGATTGCCAATGTTGATTCACTCCAACAAAGGGAATAAATAACATTCCATACCGGTTCGTATTGTACGTGGCATCAAAGCAAAGTACATCGCCAAATTCTTGATAATTCATCCTAGAAATACCATCAACCCATATACAATGTGACAACCGCCCTTCGGGATCTGCTTGAATGTCATAAAAAATGAGGGATCCATCTGTTTCTTAGATTCAAAAAAATTAATTAGTATTGTAGAATCATGTCCTTTTAATGCTTCTTGCGAATCTTTAAGTAAATTTCTAACATCTTTTTCGGTGAATCCTACTTGATCGTGACCACTACTAGCACTTTCGAAGAAGAGCATTTGTCGACATGTATGGATATTAGCTTGGTTGAATTGATCGACTATCCTTTTATTCGTATTTGACACGGAACAATTTCGGGACAAAAGATGTCTTCTACCGGGTGAGGTGAATTCGTGATTGTGTTCTTCATGAAATGAATACAACACTCACGTATTACTTGCTTCGGTCAATTTTACACGAACGCAAGCCTTGCAACCCGTTCTACAGGTTGTTCCTCGTCTACCATCACTATATTAACTCGGCGACGACCCGGCTTCATTACAAAGATATGACTTATCTACTTCCACTCATCCCTTTAATTTATTTCCATCCTTACGCATTGCAAAACCCCCACAACGAGCATATGAAGAATAAAAAATCTCGGCCTCAACTAAAGTGGGAAACGTCATACCTATCTTTGGTTTTAGATGTTCTTCGACTAACGGCATGGAATCAATGATTGGTTCTACCCGCACAAAATTATCGCTGGCAGCAGAACTCTCCGTATCGTTGTTCATCTAGGGAAAAAATATATTATTGGTAAATTAATACACACATCATATATAAAACAGCTTGTTAACAAACGATTGTGATATATATACATACGAAACAAAATAAGTGACAATACGATACACAGACGTATATAGCAAATTGTGGGTGAGAACTCGCAACTACAAGTCGCTATGACTTGTGAGTGGCGGGACCGACCTACTCGCAAAATTACAGATTTTTCAAGTGGGTTCTCTATTGAAAACTCGCTCAAAATATAACAAAATTCATGAGAAAACCGCACAATCGATGTAAAAAAAAAAACTTTGTGATTGGGTCGGGCTCCCCGCACACAAGGCAACATAACTTGTACAAGCGAGTTCTGACCAACAGTTTGCAAGATACGGCCGTGTATCACATTCATTCATGAAAAATGCCAACAATGCGATACATTGACGTAGGCCCCAAACCGGGGGTCCGAACTCGCAACTACAAGTACCGTTTGGTAGCGAGCGGTAAGCCCAATATGCTCACAAAATTTCTTATTTTTTGGATGTCGTTTCCTACTGAAAAGTACCTTCGATAGAAATCAAACATTAATTGAGGTTGTTGTTTGATATACGGTAGAAATCTGCACAAACGAGATCAAAAAATTCCGAAACTTTGGGAGTAGGACGGACGCAAAACACATGAGCCAACAAAATTTGTAGAGGTGAGTTTCGAATCACGATTTGCAATATACGCCGATGTATCGCTTTCACTTACGGAAAATACTCGAAAGCTATACACGGCCATACACTTCAGTCCGTGAATCCAAACACACTTCTACAAGTTGCGTTGGCTTGTGCGTGGCGAGCCCGACGTACTCGCAAAATTGCATAATTTATTTGATCTCTTTGTGTGCTATTACTAACACGAACAACGAACAACAACAAATAATACTACATCTACATCGACAATAAAACTATAATTACCTAATCTACAAATATCTACGCATAATATAGAAATTGTACACTCAAACATTGAAAAATAATTTCACTCAATTAACCTAGTTAGATCTACTAAAATAGAAAAAAATTAATACATTTCATAATGAGGGTGTTCGGAAAGGAGATAGAGGAGGCTCTTGCGCGCTGCTGTAGAGAAAGGAAAGGGAGTAGGGTTTGGCTAATTTCTTTAGGATTAGGGTTTTAGGGTTGGGGAGATTTCGTATGGGTTAGGATTTTTTTGTAATCGGGATCTTCAAAGAAAAAGGGTAAGAGTGTGAAAAGAGGGAGAGATTGAGCGAGAAGCAACGAGCAAGAGAGAGCTAGGATTTTCAGATCGAGAGAGAGAGAGCTAGGGTTTGGGGATATAGGTTTCTCGAGCTCCAGTAGCGAGATAGTGAGTTGTGAGGGAGATGGCGATCTGAGTATGTACAAGTGTTTGGAAAAACACTTGTACGTACTTAGGCCGTTGTTGGGAACAACGGCCTAGGTTGTTTGAAATTTTTTTTGAACAAAAATTATACTTAGGCCGTTGTTGGGAACAACGGCCTAGGTTGTTTGAAGTTTTTTTTGAAGAAAATTATACTTAGGCCGTTGTGGGAACAACAGCCTAGGTTGTTTTTTTAACAAAAATTTCAACCTAGGCCGTTGATTCCAACAACTGCCTAAGTTTAAATTTCTGTAAAAAAAAACTTCAGGCCAAAAAAACGTTAAGTCTGAAACGTTTTTTGGCGTGAAGTTACGAAATTACCCCTCCGCTTTTGAAGCCGTTAGTGGGAGACTTAGTGGGTTTCAATCTGAGCCGTTGATTATGATCTTGCAAGATCCAACGACTGAGATGGGCATTTCCCAACCCGTTGAAAACGGACCCGTTTTCAACCGAGCATTTGCATATATATATATATATATATATATATATATATATATATATATATATATATATATATAAGGAAAAGGGGGTATTAGCAACTTGCTCATTTAGTAAATAAGCAATTGATGATGTGGCATGCATGTGATTGAAAAATCCTTAAAAATGTTTGCTGTCCGATGTATCACATGCATACCACATAATCAATTGCTCATTTACTAAATGAGCAAGTTGCTCATATCCCTTTTACCAGTAAATGAGCAAGTTGCTCATATCCCTTTTACCCATATATATATATATATATATATATATATATATATATATATATATATATATATATATAGAAAGAGAGAGAGAGAGAGAGAGAGAGAGAGAGAGAGAAATTTTCGGTTGTGCACTGGGGTAGTGCACACAGCGGTGTGCACTCGTCGTAGGCCGTCCGATCTCAAATTTTGATCATCATCGCCATCCAACGGTTCGTTGGAGTTCCCGCTCATCTGACTAAGTGGGGGGGGGGAGGGGGTAAATGCGTCATTTCATACCCCCCCCATCCCCAACTCCCCATCTCACGCTCCATTCCTTCACGCCTCTTCATCATCGACCTGAGATCTGAAAACCCTAGCCCCCAAAAAATTTGAACCCACAAATCACTACCCAAATTTGCGACCGCTCTCATCATCCTCATCCCCAAATCTCCTCTCCTCTCACTCTCGGTTTCCCACACGCCTTCGTTGACCTGAGATCTGAAAACCCTAGCTCCCAAAAATTCGAACCCACAGCGCATCCCCAAATCTGCTCGCGCTCTCATCCTGCTGACGCTCTCATCATCCTCATCCCCAAATCTCCTCTCCTCTCATGCTCGATTTCCTCACGCCAAAAAATTCCCTCTTCTTCGACGCCATCTGAAAACCCTAGCTCCCAAAAGTTAACCTGAACAAAGCTCATTAGTGAATCTGCTCGCGCGCTCTCATCATCCTTAGTACAAAATCTGCTCGTGCTCTCATCCGAATCCATTGAACTCAAGGAAAGAGATCTCAGGTATATATATAAAAAATTCCTTTAGTTGATCTTGTTGAAAAAAATTTCCTTTAGTTGATCTTGTTGAAAAAAATTTCACATTGCCGCAAATTGTAACATGACTATCCTGTTCTAGACACGATAAATTACAAGTTATATCAGAGATAAATGACAAATACCATGTGATGCAATACGTAATGCTCTCGTTTCCATTTACAGTATGTTAGGAGTCGCTTTTCTCAAACACAAATACAACCAAGAATCGAAGGCAATCATGATCTTTATTAAGAGAATTTGAACACACAAAAAACTAGAGTTTAAAATTGGGAAGAACGGTAGAATCATGAAGAAGAAGATGAGATGAATTGATTACAAGTTCTAACTCTCTCTCTCTTACTCCTAACTCTCTTATTTATACCAACCCACCATCTAATCTCTATCTATAACCTCCATATACATGTTCCTTTCTCTCTCCCACTTATGTTCTTCTTCAAACTCATAGCCCAAAACACGTGCAGCTCACACCAACACATAATACTCTAAATGACTGGGCACTATTCTTGTCTTCTCTTTGGCCTTAGCTCTTTAATAAACCCCCAACCCGTATCCAACCATGTATCAGACTCCCATGTAATTTGAGGAGATTATGTTTGGCTGATATGTAGAATTCAACATGTGTATTGCACTAAACTTAATTACTATCTATCGGTCATATTAACTTAAAGAAAACTAATGAAGTTGGGTTGTGTTGTTTAGAACTCTGCAAACCATAGAAATAGCTGCTTGTGTTTTTGGTTTGTTATGTGGCCTAATGATAGAATTTTGTTAATTTATATCTGCGAGTGTCTATGTGATAAGAAAATATGGGGAGATATATACGTACCTTGCTTTGGTTTTATAATCTTCAGTATTTTGTTTTGACAATAAGGTAAATCATCTTTGCAGTTGTTTTGATGAATAGTAATCTTTAGTACTCTCAAATCTAGGTAACTATATATATTTACGAGAAAAAGAAAGTGTATCTCTGTAGCGCTCCGAATTTCTAATATAATAACTTAGAAAATATGTGGCACAATCCCAGCATCAACTTCAATGTAACATTAAACACAACCAACACCAATAAAATTTACAACTTTTATTACAATAATCCTTTACATAGCACAGCGGAAAACAAAACATCTCAAATTATAACTTTCCTTTAATCACAACACTGTCTTTTACAATTTTACACAAAACTCTATTAAATCAATTTATCTCAAAACTATCTCAAGCATCCACACCTCCAAACTCTAAGCAACAACCTGCAACACATGAGGCTAAAGATGATCCCTAACCCCCAAAACTAAAGGGGTCAGCCATAAATGGTGTGAGTGATATAAAACAACAAACAACATAAATGAACATTAGTCATGAATCCTTAAACAACAGGTAGTAAACATGAATACATAAAATACGATGTAGCAAGGAAAAGTAAACAACAAGTGAGACTAAACCAAGTGTCATGTGTAGAAAACAGGAAAACCACATGCATAAAACCGAGTCAGGAAAACACAATTTCTATATGCGGACTCTCTAATGCGTACTTGTCGAAGTCTATGCATCCCACTCTACATAGGTTCGGTGCAAGCCCTTAACGTCTTCACTTCATAGGGTTCAATCCCCCGCTATGCAACTAAATCCTATCACGATGACTACTACGAGATAAAGATAAATGGTGAGTATTAGCCCATGCTCCGATAATTCCGGAGATAGATCCCACACCACAGGTACTTTACCGTGATAATTCCGGAGATCATCCCACACCGAAAGCAATGACCTCATCACACGAATACCACATGTGCGTCGCCTCGACTCCGATAATTCCGGAGATCAATCCCACACCACAAGTAATTACCGTGATAATTCCGGAGATAAATCCCACACCACAAGTAGTCTACCGTGATAATTCCGGAGATATATCCCACACCACAAGTAATCTACCGTGATAATTCCGGAGATTAAATCCCACACCGAAAGCCATACTGAGGTACTTGACCCATGTTCCCGTTCATCATATCACCACTAGTGCCTGTCCTTATCATTTTCGGGTTATTCAATTACTCAACGAATCTCCTAGAGTTGATGTACCCTACCGGACTTAACTCAAAACTGAACAACTGAAATGCCTCAACAGGTCTCAACAAAATAACTCAACGCCGGTATCCTAGGGTCACACACATCTTCTAGAGACTCAAACTCAAATGTCTAAACCAACTTTCCACCATAAATAGCTCAACTGAATATCTTAAAATCATATGCTTAACAGAAGACAGGGTATAGGCTAAAATATTTGAGAACTAATCATTCGAAAGAACATTCAAGTTTATGAAACTCATCAGTACCAGTCGACTTATTACTGTAGTAAGTCGTCTGTCCAGAAGGAATAATATCCCTGATTTTAAGAAAATAAGTTTAAGTAATATAAGTTGACTTATAAAAGTCGTAAGTTGACTTACCAGAGAATATAAGATGACTTATAAAAACATAAGTTGACTTACCAACAATATAAGATGACTTATAAAAACATAAGTTGACTTACCAAAGAGAAATTTCAGAAATCTTTAAGAAAATATTCTAAGTGTTATAAGTCGACTTGCAAAGTCATAAGTCGACTTAAAGGAGAATATAAGTCGACTTAAAAGGTCATAAGTCGACTTACCAGAGAAAAATCTACGATAACTTTGAAAAATAAATTCTAAGTATACCAGTCGACTGAAAAGGGTCTAAGTCGACTGTCCAGAACGAATTTTCAAGAAAGCTAAAGATACAGCAGCTGGGTCGTGCCAGTCGACTGAAAGGTCTGACAGTCGACTGTCGGCCTACAGTCTGCCTAATTTCGGTTGTACATGATAATCAAAATTAGAGTTTTTTTTTCTCTAAAAGAAATCATTGTTTATGAAAATAATTCGTATTCAGGTAAAAATGACAATCTCAAAGTATCCTCAGATTGGATACAATCCTCAAATCAACCAACTTCCTCAAAATCTCAATCTTCATGTTCTAAATTCCTAATTCTTCCATTAGGGTTTCTCAATACTGAATTTCTTTAACAACTCAAAACCAAATCTGATTTGTAAACACAAGATCCAGATGTTCATCCATCCGATCATAACCATACTCAAATCTTAAACATGCTTTCTAGCAATACAATCTTATAAACCGAGATCTGCTAGTCATTCATAGATTTCACATACATGGTACAAACAACAATCTTTGCATCGTTCTCATGCAAAAATACTAAATGACATACATGCCAAACCAACAATATAACAATCGATCACATTAATCAAACCACAATACAAGATTCATATCATTCACAACATCAAAACAAAACAAAACATTGTCACTCACCTTTGAATTGAAAAGATCCAAAGAAGAAGCCTTCCTTTTTGCGAGATCCAAATCTTCCTCTTGCTTCACCAAAACAAATCACAAAATTCTGTATATTGCAGCAAATGACGGCTGCCAAAAATCCTTTTAAATATCCGGAATGAGTTTAGGGTTTTACCCATTTTTGCAAAATAATCCCTTCAAAATACAAGTTTACATATATAGTTCTATTCTTGGAAATTCAATAAAATTCATTTAAATTAGGATTTAAAAGTGAAATATAGCCCTTAATCTCAACCGGTACTATTCAAAACGTCCAGAAAGTACATTTTACATTTTAACCCCTAAAAATGACAAATTTGCAAAAAGGTCATTCTTTTCTCAAAATTTGCAAATAGTTCCAATTAATATCAGAAAAATCTGGAAAAATACTAAATAAATCCCAAATATTAAATAATAATTTTTCATGAAGAAAACTTGACTTTCAAACTTCTCAAGAAAGCATTTGCACGTGTAAAAAGATAAATTTTTCTGAAAATATTCATAAATTCTCCAAAAATCATTTTAGTCATTTATAAACCTTTAAAAATAATATTTTAAAAATACGGGGTTATACAACCTATAACCTAGATAATTTATATTCAAAAAGGTTAGTAATTTGATCTTTCATCTTTAAACTTGCATCATCTCTAATCTCTAATATTATACTAGTAAAGTTGCAGATTTATAATATTTGTTAGAATGAGAATTGCTTATAATAACAAGTGACCTATTGTATATTTTACAATAAGTTAATAGAATGTGATTTTTGTATGTTTAGTGGCTTAAACCTGACAAAATCTTGTAGGATGGCATTGAACTACTCTTCCAACCAAATCCACAATCACTATGGTTGTAGCTCCAGGTCTTCCAGAGTCAGTTCCGGACAGAGAATTAGAGCTCCAAAATGTTTTCGTCGAATATAGACAAGGGTTAAATATTCTACTTCGGGAAAGAACCCAGGTAAAGCCTACTACAATTGTCCTAATTTTTCTAATGGATGTGAATTTTCTTGTTGGGTAGAGAATTATGGAGAAGAAGAGGATAAAGATGCTAAAATTAGGGAATTGTATGATGAACTTTTGATTCAGTCATTGTTGAGGTCGGAAGATTTTGATGGTGCGAGGAAGAGTGGTTACAGGTTAGGTGCCCAACATTATCCAGTGCTTGGATTTCTTTGTGGGGTGTTGGTGTCCATCTTGTTGTTCCTTGCGTTCTTCAAGTAGTAGTGCGGTGGTGGTGGTGGTGTCTCTTGTAGTATGAAGTTTATCTTTTGTATTTTGTAGTGGTGATGTATTTTGGGTGCTTGTTTATATTTTGGTAATTTGGATGTATTTTGGAGGATGTATGTATTTGCTATTTTGTAATTTTGTATGTTGTATGATCTACTATGTAATGGTGAAGTTACTCACTCAGTTTGGAGGATGTATGTATACAGCCATGGTGAAGTTACTCACTCAGTTTTGATGTATATATCAATCTGTTAACTGAAATAATGTATTACTATAAGCTTGTTGAATTTTATTTGTGCTTAACTTATTGGTATAAACAACTAGCTAGCTGAGGTTGTGGTGAAATTTCTTTGGCAATTGATCACAACTTTCTATGGGGTTTATAGTCATTGTTGCCAGTTTATCATATGATTGTAATATTTATGAGAATGAAAATTGTAGTCCTTTGTATCTAGATTTTAGGGTTAAATGCAACAATCTTGAATACAAATTTGCTCTGCCACTTTTGGGTTAGCCATTTCCATAGTCACTGTAACTGGTGCACAACTTTGAATTATAGTTTTGTAGATTTTATGTTGTATGAAAATCCATTTGGAGTTCGCCTCTACTGGAATAGGAAAAACATAAAGTGCAAATGCTACATGCTAAAAGTCAAATAAATGCATGATGGGGAAAGTAGTTATCGGTCATTGAACTGACTAAGCCTTCAACACCTGAAGCAGCTTCCATTCTTTGATTATGCAATGGGTCTCCTCAAAAGATCAGCCAATACCATGCTAATGCAATGTAACCCCAAGAGTTCTTTTCCTCTTCTTGAACAACAATCACCGCAAGATGCAAAATCACGGCTTCAACCCATGGACAATGTAAAGTTCTGGCACCTGTAAAGGTCATGAAGCTCTCTCATCCTGAAATACTCAAAATCACTCTTTTCTGAAGTACATTTTGATGATTCAGATGCTAAATTTGTGTTTTGATCAGTATTTGGAAGTGGTTTCCAAGGTTTAAATAGCGAATGCAGAGAAATGTTGACAATTTTTGTAGACATGGAAATAGGTTCTTAATACCATATTGAAAACAAATCATTTCCAATCCTCTCAGTGCGCTTGAATGGGTGAACTATACATACAATAAATCTGATACGGTAACCCTCTCAAAAGGAAACCAGTCCAGTTGGCACTGTCAAAGTGCATCAAAAGAATTCTTGCAACTACAACCTCTAATGCACTAAAATGACTGAAGATGACATATAGTAGTGTATACAACTACAACCTTTCATTTGATAAAGGAGATAAATATTTGATACACATCATTAGCATAACTGTGCTCTGTTCATAGAATACCGACGATCCAAAAGAATGATCTTTTACCACCATTCAACCTTCAGTTGAATCAACTATCAACCAAAATGAATTATATGCCATGATGAAGTAAATTGAAGTGAACATACAAAGCATACAAAATATCTGGCACTCCAAAAAAAAAAATCAACTATCAGTCAAAATCAACTACTGATACTGCTGCATCTCTTCATCTAACGAACTGATACTGTTGCATAAAAAAAAGAGGTTCTCACACTTTAAAAAATCAACTATCAGCCAAAATCAACATCTGCTACTGCTGCATCTCTGCATCTAATAAGTGGTTCTCACACTTTCATGTAACGAACTGCTACTGCTGCATCTCTTCATATGAGTTTGTAGATAGCTCACTGGTAAAAAATACATAAAGTTAGATGAATTTACCTCAAATTTATTAGATAACATAACACAAAGATAACAGAGAGGATGATTATGTTCATGACATGAACTTAAGTAGGCTCAGAAATCACATGATTTCACAAGACAAGGTTCTCAAATGATCACAACATCTTGAGTGGGGGAGCATAAATGTATCAAGCATAAGTGTGTTGGTGTAGTACTATGAGTGGGGGAGTATATGCCATGATCAAGTCAACTGTAGTGAACATACAAAGCATACAAAGTATCTGCCACTCCAAAAAAAAAATCAACTATCAGCCAAAATGAGGTATATGCCACGCCCAAATAGCTGTAACCATCACAAACCCCCACCTCTTCCAAAATCAAATATATGCATTCCCTCATAAATCACCAATACAGTATAATCGTAGCTCACATAATTTTTCCAAAGTTCACAATTTTAACAGAGCTCTGAAATAATAACACAGCTCAATTGTAAACACTGCCCAACTGTAAACTTCAAAAAACCAACAGAGCTCACTGTGAAACAGATCTGAAGGGCAAATACAGCCACACAACTGTGTGCATCAGCTCAAAGAAGGTTAATTGTATCAGAAAAAATCACTTAATTGTATCAGAAAAAATCAAGTATCAGCCACTAAACACAGTATATGCCATGATCAAGTCAACTGTAGTGAATATACAAAGCATACTAAGTATCTGGCACTCCAAAAAAAAAAAAGTCAAGTATCAGTCAAAATCAAGTATATGCCATGATCAAATCAAGTGGGTGCATCAACCCAGTAACTACCTAAAAACAGAGAAGGAAAGAAATATATTTGACTTGGTAGGTGGGGAAAACAATAAATTCAACCTCATGTTCCATGCACTCATTACTGCCTATCAATTCTTCCCCAAAATAAAATAAAGTAATGCATCATATTTACCAAATTGTTTGCGAATCAAATACTTCCCTCAGTTCACATAATCGTTACCATCCTCGAAACTATCTTCAGTAGAGGAATTCTTCCTCTTCATTGAATGCACTCCTGCCATTGAAAAGATGAAGCAAAAGTAAGTCATTATGCAGTAGTTTAAAAAAATAATAAGAAAGTGTACGCTTAATTAAGATTTTTCATATGTAGACAAATTCATGATATACCTATCAAGCTTCTGTGGGCAAGTTCTCGCATCATGGCCTTACCCGCGCAATCCGCAACAATTGCACTTCCTAGGCTTTCCTCTTAATTTCTCGTGCATCAGTTTCAACCTCTTCCCACTTGGTCTTCCCTTGGTATTACATTGATGAGGTTCTTCCACCGAGACTTGAGACAATACCAAGTTCTTCCCATGTACTCTTATTTCACTACCTTTAGCCCCAATACTACACCCTTCGGGTGCTATTATATTAAAGCCTTCAATTGACTTGATCATACTGTCATGCATGAATACATACCCTTCATCGGAAGATAGTCCAATACTCAACTTATTTAACTCACAATAGCGAGAAGCAAAATTCTCGCTATTATTGCCTTCATCTCTACCAAAATTTGTGAATGTGTAGCTTCTTCTAATTACTTCACGGCTCCATCTTCTTAAAATATATTGCTTTGTAAGTTCATTACAATTAGAGTATTTAAGAAAGGCCACGAGATGCTTGCAAGGGATGCCAAAAAATTCAAACATAAAGCATGAACAACACCCATAGTGGGTATCTTTGGAATAAGTAATCATGGTCTCCTTTTCTGACCTACCAATGAAAGTCACTGTATAATAAGCATTAGTAGCATTCACGTCACCTTCCACTAAATTCACATTATACAGTAGGCTTGCCTTGAGTTCCTTTTGGAACTTTAAAAATATTGCTAAAGTGTATACCTGGGCCATTTGTTCCTCCATATACCATCCGGTCTTCAATTTGGGTTTTCGATCTAGTGTACGATGGTTCTCTTTAAGTTCTTCTTTTCTTTGCCTACCAATCACTCTTTCGAATATAAAGGCAAATTCATGAAGTGAATACTTCTTTTGCATGTGCTTCTTTAAAAAAGAATTCATTCCCTCGTTTCTTTGGCTACTTGACATGCCGGCCCAAAAATCAGCCCTATGGTATACTGGGGCCCATTTCTCACGAATTTCAAAAATATCATGCAACCATTTATTGTTTTCTGCCCCAAATTCCAAAACCATGACTTCCATTGTTCTTCAAAACAAACACTATCATACGAATTCCAAATGTTATCTTTAAAAGCATCCATGAACTTAACATTTTGAACCAATTGAGGCACTTCTGAGGGAATCTTATTTAAAATATGCCATATGCAATATCTATGGAAAATTTGAGGGAAAACTTGTTTAATTGCAGCACCAATACCCCGGTCTTGATCCGTTACAATGCCAAGAGGAGCTTTCTTCATGACTCCTAGCCATGTTTGAAATAACCAGACAAAGGATGAAGCCGTTTCATTTGGGATGAAACCACAACCGAGAAAAATAGACTGCCAATGATGATTAATTCCAACAAATGGAACAAATAGCATACCGTAACGGTTTGTACTATGTGTTGCACCAAAGGAAACTACATCACCAAATACCTCATAATTCATACGAGCAATCACATCAACCCAAAAACAATGAGACAGTCTACCAGACTCATCTTGCTCGAATGCATTAAAAAAAGGATCTTTTTCCTTTTTCCATTTGAAAAAGTCTACCAACATTTGACCATCGTGACCTTTCATTGACTCCCTCAAGTCTCTTTCATGATTTCTAGCATCGGTTAGAGTAAATCCAACCCTATCATATCCCCCACTTGAACCTTCAAAAAAAAGCATTTGTTTGCATGTAGGAATATTAGCACCCGTAAGTTGCTCCATTATGACTTTATCGGAACTTGACACAACACGGTTACGCGGCAACAAATGTCGTCTACCGGGTGAGGTGAATGCATGATTGTGCACCTCATGAAAAGAATGAAAAGACCATGAATCCGTTTCTTTGTTTAATTTCACACGAACCACTGCATTGCAAGATGTTCTAGATGTAGTACACATTCTAATTTCATTATTCTTACTTTTCGACACCCCCGCTTTATTACAAAGAAACGTTTTTTTCCACCACCTCACCATTCTTCAATTTATGAGGTCCCTTACGCATTTGAAAACCCGCACATTTTGCATAGCTATCATAATAATTTTCTGCTAGCTCAAGGGTGTCAAATATCATACCTATCTTTGGTATTAGATGCTCGTCAACAGTGGGTGTAAAATCACCTGCTTGAACACACACAAAATTGTCCCCCAATTGTGAGCAACCTTCACTACTCTCCATACCTATTACAAATTCGAATATATAATCAATTAGTTATCACAGTATATGTTAATATCAAGTGATTCAATAAATTAGGGATACTAACAATTAGGGGGAAATTCGTTTAAAAAATTATTACTTGCAATGTTTTAAGATACAAACATGAGATCCGACAATTTAATTTAATGAAGCTCTTCAATTGCTATAAAAAGCCTACAAATTAGTACCTACTACTTATGCTTGGGGGTTTCGATTTTCAGATTAATCTAAGAAGATGTTATTTTACCATAAACTAAATAGTATGGAGCACGATGCATCAACATATCTAATAAGGAGCATGAGGCATCATCAACTAACAGTTAGGCAAAAATTTGGCGAAATTAGTGCTAATATGCTACAATAGTTTACTTTAATTTCTTATTATGGCATTTAATTCACTAATGCACAGGAGAATCATTTCAAATGTGAAATGTGAGATCCTATGTATATTTCAACTTAGAAACAGCCATTAAAATTTTCCCTTGAACTGAAATTTCGACTGATCTTCATATAAAAAAATTTCGACTGATCTTAGGGTTTCGACTTGAACTAAAATAAATGAATTTTTTTTTATACCTGAGATCTCTGTCCTTCAGTTCAATGGATTCGGATGAGAGCGCGAGCTAGGGTTTTCAGATGGTGTCGAAGAAGAGGGAACTTTTTGGCGTGAGGAAATCGAGCGTGAGAGGGGAGGAGATTTGGGGATGAGGATGATGAGAGCGCGAGCAGATTTGGGGATGCGCTGTGGGTTCGAATTTTTGGGAGCTAGGGTTTTCAGATCTCAGGTCGAAGAAGGCGTGAGGGAAATCGAGAGTGAGAGGAAAGGAGATTTGGGGATGAGGATGATGAGAGCAATCGCAAATTTGGGTAGTGACGCATTTACCCCCCCCCCCCCCCCCCCCCCCCACCAACTTAGTCATATGAGCCGGAGCTCGAACGAACCATTGGATGGCGATCATGATCAAAATCTGAGATCGGATGGCCTACGACGAGTGCACACCGCTGTGTGCACTACCCCAGTGCACAACTGCAAGTTTTATATATATATATATATATATATATATATATATATATATATATAGAGAGAGAGAGAGAGAAATCTTCGGTTGCACACTACTTTGGTGAGCACTCCGTGAGCACTCCCAAACTAGAGACCCTATGAAAAATCCGAACCGCTCATATTGTTCTATATGCCTTAGATAGCGTAACAATAAAAAATCAAGTAATTTGAAGTTCATTTACCCATGATTTACAACATCACAAAATTGTATGGCTGAAAATTCTACCAGCATGATGGATGGGCAAATGAACTTCAAATTACTTGATTTTTTATTGTTAGGCTATCTAAGGCATATAGAACAATATGAGCGGTTTGGATTTTTCATAGGATCACTAGTTTGGGAGTGCTCACGGAGTGCTCACCAAAAGTAGTGTGCAACCGAACTATATATATATTCTCTTCATCAATATATATATATATATATATATATATATATATATATATATATATATATATATATTCTCTTCATCATTCCTAATCCACTTTGTGATTTATATCTCCTTAATTAATTAAACTCTAAACTTTAAAATCCAAGAGAAGATTACCAAGAACATGTCATATATAGATGAGAGATCTAACCTAACGAAGTATTCTTCGACACACACAATTATTATCTGAACCAATTTAATATTATGTAGTTAAAATTAGATTAATTAAATTAGTTTGTCTACAAACTACACAACTCCAACTCTAACTCTTGAGTTATAGCTATGGAGAAGCATCTAATATAACTATTCTATGCTTTCTATGCAATCTATTAATAATTGTAGACCTATATAATATTACATAACATGTTGTTAGGGATAATTTAAGTTTTGAACAAGCTAAGCTATTCATCATCATCACATATTAAAGAGAGCTTGTTTTCTCGTTCACGTGATCATATCTTCACCTACATAAGACCTTGCTTGATTGCTCATGTCTAGCATCAATTGTAGCATCTATGCATATATAATTAAAAATAAGATAGTAGTTATTAATTAACAAGGCTTGTCATGTGACCATATCTAGACTACAATTAAGTCAATCAAATTTTGATGTATATTTGGTCTAATTATTGAGTTAATTTGTAATATATGGAGATGTAAGAGTTAGAGTTATGTAAATTAAATATATAAATATTGAGAGAATCAAGGCACGAGGGATGGAGGGTGGCAGGCAAAGCACATGGTAGAAAGCAAGAGGAATATTATTATTATTATTATTGTGGTCTATGAAGCACGGATACTCTGCGGGGGTTGCGTATCACGTACCCGATACGTATCGGACACGATACGCGTACCGTACCTGATACGTATCGGAATTAATTAAAAAATAAAAAAATTAAAAAAATATCCGATACTCTTCCGATACGCGGGGATACGCGTATCGGAAGGGCGGGATACGCCACCGATACTTTTTATTTTTTTTTAATTTTTTTTAGTTTGGCTCGGCCCAACAGGCCCATTCACCGTTCTATCTTCTATCTTCTGCCTCTCTCTTTCTCATCCCATCGATCAGAAGATTCAGAACCCTATCCCCGTCTCTCTCAGTCGATCCTTCTCTGCTCTCTCTTTCTCATCCCATCGATCAGAACCCTATCCCCTTATCTCTCTTAGCCCATCCTTCTCTGTCACCCTCAGATCTGATCAGACCCCGATCAGATCTCTCTCAGCCGACCCCGATCAGTCTTCCTCTCCGACCCCGATCAGATCTCTCTCAGCCGACCCCGATCAGTCTTCCTCTCCGACCCCGATCAGATCTCTCTGACCCCGATCAGATCTCTCTGTCACCCTCAGATATTTGCCATAAAGGTATTTTTTTTCCAGTTCTATTTTCAGTTCTTTTTCCAGTTCTTTTTTCAGTTCGTTTTTTTATTTTTTCAGTTCTTAATTTTTTCACCGTGATCGCATGATCGGTTCTTTTTTTAATTTTTTATTTTTTCAGTTCTTTATTTATTTTTTCAGTTCTTTATCCATGTGATCAAAACTCAAAAGAATTTACCTGACTCCTTTGGAGATATGTACGAATCTAACTCATCTTGGAGTTATACTGAGCTTGTTCTAGTGCATGTTTTGATGTAGGAATTCTCTCGCAAATAGAGTATAAGTATAAGAAATTGTATTTAACAAATGACATTACATAATTGTCAATTTGTCATTACATAACAAAATAACAAAATAACACAAATAGAGTATATTACAATAACAAAATGACATTACTGATTAAGATGCACACAAAATTGTTTTTAACAAAATGAGAAGTTATCCGTGTATTAAGATGGACAATTGGACATAGTTATTCAAATATTGAAAACGACAGATAAGAAGTATCTCACTCAGGTACGTTGTTGTTGGAAATCTAGCTACCTAATTTAATAGAATAACTAGACACAAATTATAAAAACCTCGCAAGTGCACGAATCGAATCGTAGTAATAGCAAGGGTCGATCCCACAGAGATTGTAGACTTCAACTTACTAATCAATAAAACTAATAATAAAAATGAATGAAAGTTGTCATAATATTCTAAAAGAACTAAAAGATTAAAACTAAGATGAGAGGTGTTGAATCACAAATATCTCTTGAATAGTTGGGTTGTTGATCTCCACCAATAGTTAGTAATGCTAAGTCACCTTCTGAACTTACTTCTAAGTACTCATGTTTGTTCACTTCAAGGGCATGGTATCTACTCCTTAAAGTACTGTTTCCCTAGGCCAAGAATTAGGCATGGTATCTACTCTAATTCGTTTCTTCCTCTAAGTATTTTAGCATGATATCCACTAAGTTATACTTAGAGAAAACATAAGAACAGTGGAAACGAACAAACACTTAAAGTTCTAGAATTTGGTATCAGATCTAGATCCTCTAAGTTGATTGAACCAAGAACCCCTAAAGATTCCTTTGTTACAAATTATGAGCACGAGATTCGGTCGTCTCAATATGCTTCATATAACAGATTTAGATAAATGATAACATAAACTTGATATTCTCACGTGCTGTATGTCAGTCGACTGGCTCTCACCTCAGTCGACTGCTCTCAGACTTCAAGATCCAAGTTTGATGATCATTAATCTTTGTCAATTCAACCAGATTCAATCAATAAGTAATTAGAAGATTTCAGAAGAATATAGCACTACATAACTATGGTTTCGATCTACCCAACTATGAAATTAGTTCCACATAATAATACTTTTATTGCTTAACAAGTTCAAATACATGATCAACATAAAAGAATAAAGAGAGAAGAAGAAATAAACTAATGAATTCCGGCAATATGGTCGACTGGCTGTCACACAGTCGACTGCCTTCTGGATGCTGGATCTTCTCTCTCCCTCTTCGATGTTGATGGAGTGAAGCACGGGTTGATGACTTGATGGTTGGGAACTCTCTGATTAAGTTGCGTCCACTAGATAGATCTGATGATCCCCTCTCTAAGTCGATCTCTTCTGATATTTATAGAGTACGGCTGAGAATTAGGGTTTCCACTTTTTCAGGAAGATCCTTCTTTATTTGATTTGATGATTAATATCTTTCTCTTTTCTCCTTTCCTTCCTTATCTGTTTACCACGTCCACTTGGAAACCCCCAGTCTCTAGATTTGATTTGCATAAATCTGGATTCAAATAGATGTGAAATTAGATGCAGGTGAATCTTCGAATATCTGATTTGTGTACTCCGCCGCCTATCAGTCGACTGTCCTTGGGAGTAAGTCGACTGTGTCGAGACTTCAGTATTTTCATGATTCATCCGCTCAGTCGACTGATGTTTTGGGAACAGTCGACTTGGTCGAGCAGCTGTGTAAAACTTGATTTCCTCTGTCCAGTCGCCTGTTATCATGACCAGTCGACCGCCTCTTCAGTTTCCTGTGTATCATCCTGAATTTGCTTTGTTTTGCTGTTTATAGGCTGTTTCCTGCAGAGAAAGAGAAAAGAAGCATAAATACCACATATAGAGCTTTTAAATGTGCATTTACAATAAGATTATTGCTCTAAAATGTGAATAATATTGTGTTCATCAAATACCCCCACACTTAGCTTTTGCTTGTCCTCAAGCAAACTAGAATTATGAATAGGGAGAATAATAACAACAATAAACTCAACCATCAAGATTTCTTATTATGTGGACATCAAAATGAAAAAAATATAAAACTACAAACAATTTCAGATAAAGTAAAATTAACCATACCCATTTTCTCTAGTGCAATTGTCTATTCATAAATCCCAAACTTAGTCGTATTTGTCATGCGATTAATGTAGTTATAGTATGCATCTACTCAGTCTGTGATTATCCCTTTTCTCTACTACAAATCCAGTAGCAAACTAGAGTTTTTTTTTTTTTTTTTTTTTTTTTTTTTATTTTTTATTTTTTATTTTATCTCTTCTTTAAAGTTGTCACCTGTCTTTTGACGCGAATGCGAAACATTTGTGATGTATCCACCCGGTTACTCAACAAGTCACAAACATTAAAGTGCTTTGCATACTCATATTTCAAGTTGCCGTTTGACGTAAAGGTAAACATTGGTGATGAATACCCCTAGTTACTAAGCACTCAAAACATTGGAGTAGACTGACTTTATTCAAATATATACATATATTGTATCACTCTATTTACTTAAACTCGATTTAGGACTAGATCTGAAGGGAATAATTATCAGAAAAAGCATCACATTTGTTTATTATGTATAATCGCATGACGCACACAATTTTTTTGTAGGGAATTATGAAACTCAACAATCCTAAAGTAAATAAGTATCCTTACTCTTACTTTATAAGAAATTGTTTATCCTAAAAAAATTCAAAAGATTCCAAATATAACTAACTAATACCCCCACACTTAGATGGAACATTGTCCTCAATGTTCGAACAAAACATAAGATATAGGCATGTGTTACCATCTAGTAAGGAGAGACTGAAAAGTAAAAATAAAAATGAATAATAATGAATAAATAAAATAAAGGGAAAGTGTAAATACTCCCCTGAAAAATTGGGTTGCCTCCCAATAAGCGCTGTGTTTCTTGTCTTCAGCTAGACTCGATGAGTTTGTGCTATGTAGTGGATGGTTCAAGGCTCACAACTCATCGACTTATAAGGTCTCCCCCTCTGCCCATTCACCTTGAACGTTTGATTTTTCGCCAACGCTCCATGTGGGGGAAACCTTTGCAACAATTTTATGGACCGTACCACCTTGACATCAGTTTATCAGCAATGGTCCATCTTAATGCACCATTGTGATTTTGCGAGACTCCCTGCAGCCTTGCTTCTTCGTTCATCCTGAAATTTGCAGCAACCGTCACAGGTAATGTCTGCTTGTCCCCCAAATATTCATGTATTGGCTTCAGCTCCTCCTCTGGTTGCTTGGTAGCGGTCGACTTAGTCCACTCATCAGTCGACTTGTACTGCTCATCAGTCGACTTCTCCTGGAAAACACAAGTGTTATCAGATACCAACTCTTCAAATACAGATACAAGCTTACCTGGATATGATTCTGGAGTTTCATGATGATGTTCTGTTTCTGCAATCCTCCAGTCGTCGTATTCCATTTCATCTTGAGTTAGTGGTGGAGGGTGCGCAATTGTTGCTTGTAATGGATCAACGCTATTTTCTTGAAATGTTTGGTCGCAAATTTCCGGAACTACGTCAACTTTATAACATTCATGATCATCGTGTGGAAATTGTGGTGCATCAAACATTGTAAACTCAGTCTCTTCTTCTAGTGTTGTCCTTGATTGGAGCTGTTCTTGTCCTCTAGGGTTAGGTATGGTTTGTGATGGAAATTCTCCTGCCTTTCTTTCACTTAACTCCGTAGCAATTTGGCCAATTTGAAGTTCCAATTTTTGAATGGCCTGTCTTTGTTGATCACTGGTTTGTTGTTGCTGTTGGAGTAGTTGAAGAATGGTGGATTCGAAATCCAACTTATTCTTTTCTTGTGCTGGCTTCTCATACCCATTCCCACCTTGGTATTGCTGCGTATGCCCTGGTGTGAATTGATTGTCTTGATGGTTTTGCCGCCCTGGGTTACACATGTTTGAGAAAAAATTATCCTGGGGTGGGTACATTCCCTGTTGTTCGTAGTTTGTGTGCTCCTGATCTGCGAAAGAAAACATGGGACATGAATTAGTTGTATGGTTAGATTGAACATAATTTGCACAAATTTCTTTTGGTTGGTTTTTTACGCCACCCAACGTTGAATTTACAAGCATATCAATCTTTTTGTTCATGGTTTCCATTTCTAATTGCATGTTATTATTATGAGAAATTTCGTATACTCCCTGTTTTCTTGAGATGTTCCTCCTTGTTGAGAATTGTTGTGAGTTCTCGCTGAGTTCTTCAAATAACTCTATGGCCTCCTCAGCACTCTTCCTCATCAACATTCTATTGCATGCTGAATCAACAATTGCTTTGTTAGTGTAATTTAAACCTTCATAAAATGATTGTACCTGATCATCCTTAGGTATGTTGTGCATAGGACACTTGAGAAGCTTATTTTTGAAGTCCTTCCATGCCTCGAAAAACAAATCACCATCTTTTTGTTGGAAAAGTAGAATTTCCCTTTTTAGTTGCCTGGTTTTCTGGGCTGGAAAGAACTCTTTCAAGAATTTTGTCGCCAATTGCTCCCATGAATTAATTGATCCTGGTTCCAAAGAATTATACCACAACTTAGCATTAAGTTTTAGAGAAAAAGGAAACAAGATTAACCTGATTTGTTCAGAGGTAAGCCCTTGGATGCTTTGTGTCCTGCAAAGATCAAATAAGTCTTGTAAATGTAGATGCGGATCTTCGTCTGTTCTACCAAAGAAGTGGGGCACCATGCTGAGTAATTGAGGTGATAGATGCATATTCCCTGTGACTTTGGGTTGAAAAGCTATGCAAGAAGGATTCTCAATATTCTTAGGAATGAATTTGTCTTGCATTGGTACTCGGTTTAAAAAAATTTCACCCATTGTTGCTTTTTGAAAAAATCCTCTGGACAGTCGACTGATCCTCGGGACAGTCGACTGGTCTGCACCTGTACAATAGCTTCTGTACAGTCGACTTGTCTGTGAGACAGTCGACTGATCTGGTTCTGTGCAAAGTTTAACCTGAAAGAAAGTTCAAGAAAAAGAAAAAGAAGAAATAAAATAGAATAAAAAAAGAAAAAGATTTTACTGATTTGTAAGTCAAAATACTAAACAATCCCCGGCAACGGCGCCAAAAACTTGTTGTTGGAAATCTAGCTACCTAATTTAATAGAATAACTAGACACAAATTATAAAAACCTCGCAAGTGCACGAATCGAATCGTAGTAATAGCAAGGGTCGATCCCACAGAGATTGTAGACTTCAACTTACTAATCAATAAAACTAATAATAAAAATGAATGAAAGTTGTCATAATATTCTAAAAGAACTAAAAGATTAAAACTAAGATGAGAGGTGTTGAATCACAAATATCTCTTGAATAGTTGGGTTGTTGATCTCCACCAATAGTTAGTAATGCTAAGTCACCTTCTGAACTTACTTCTAAGTACTCATGTTTGTTCACTTCAAGGGCATGGTATCTACTCCTTAAAGTACTGTTTCCCTAGGCCAAGAATTAGGCATGGTATCTACTCTAATTCGTTTCTTCCTCTAAGTATTTTAGCATGATATCCACTAAGTTATACTTAGAGAAAACATAAGAACAGTGGAAACGAACAAACACTTAAAGTTCTAGAATTTGGTATCAGATCTAGATCCTCTAAGTTGATTGAACCAAGAACCCCTAAAGATTCCTTTGTTACAAATTATGAGCACGAGATTCGGTCGTCTCAATATGCTTCATATAACAGATTTAGATAAATGATAACATAAACTTGATATTCTCACGTGCTGTATGTCAGTCGACTGGCTCTCACCTCAGTCGACTGCTCTCAGACTTCAAGATCCAAGTTTGATGATCATTAATCTTTGTCAATTCAACCAGATTCAATCAATAAGTAATTAGAAGATTTCAGAAGAATATAGCACTACATAACTATGGTTTCGATCTACCCAACTATGAAATTAGTTCCACATAATAATACTTTTATTGCTTAACAAGTTCAAATACATGATCAACATAAAAGAATAAAGAGAGAAGAAGAAATAAACTAATGGATTCCGGCAATATGGTCGACTGGCTGTCACACAGTCGACTGCCTTCTGGATGCTGGATCTTCTCTCTCCCTCTTCGATGTTGATGGAGTGAAGCACGGGTTGATGACTTGATGGTTGGGAACTCTCTGATTAAGTTGCGTCCACTAGATAGATCTGATGATCCCCTCTCTAAGTCGATCTCTTCTGATATTTATAGAGTACGGCTGAGAATTAGGGTTTCCACTTTTTCAGGAAGATCCTTCTTTATTTGATTTGATGATTAATATCTTTCTCTTTTCTCCTTTCCTTCCTTATCTGTTTACCACGTCCACTTGGAAACCCCCAGTCTCTAGATTTGATTTGCATAAATCTGGATTCAAATAGATGTGAAATTAGATGCAGGTGAATCTTCGAATATCTGATTTGTGTACTCCGCCGCCTATCAGTCGACTGTCCTTGGGAGTAAGTCGACTGTGTCGAGACTTCAGTATTTTCATGATTCATCCGCTCAGTCGACTGATGTTTTGGGAACAGTCGACTTGGTCGAGCAGCTGTGTAAAACTTGATTTCCTCTGTCCAGTCGCCTGTTATCATGACCAGTCGACCGCCTCTTCAGTTTCCTGTGTATCATCCTGAATTTGCTTCGTTTTGCTGTTTATAGGCTGTTTCCTGCAGAGAAAGAGAAAAGAAGCATAAATACCACATATAGAGCTTTTAAATGTGCATTTACAATAAGATTATTGCTCTAAAATGTGAATAATATTGTGTTCATCATACGTATATTTTTATTTAATGCAATTTTATATTGTCTATGTATAACTTAAGGAATTCAATTTTTATTTATAATATATATTATTATTATTTTTTATTTAATTTATTTAAGCGTATCCTAACGTACCCGTATCCTAGTTTTTGAGAAATCGACGTATCCGCGTATCCGATACGTACCGTATCGGATACGCGTATCCGTATCCGTGCTTCATAGATTGTGGTAGAGACATTTCACATTTGAGGTGAAGGAAGGAAGAGTGGATTGTGGTGTTATTGTTTCTTATTGTGTTCATCTATTTTTAACATCAAGTGTGATGTCGTTGATGTCTTCGCTCAGTTTTCATTAAGGTACACACATTGTTGGTCTTATGGTTGGGATATCAAATTACTTGAAATTTGAATTGACACTTTTCAGGTAGAATAATTGAAATCCTAACCACTGGAAGAAGGTCTCGAGATGAATGTCGACATTGGATGGTTGATCGCTGCCCCTTTATCGTGTCATATCTCTTGACCTGAGAAGCAATAGGAGTTTATAAAGTTAGCTGTGATGTTGATCAGTGGGAATTAACTAGGCACTCCTAAGAGCATATGTAGTCGTTGAGACCCAAATTTTGGGTATTTGGCATATAGAAAATGAAAATTTGAGTTTGCGCTATAGTTGTTGTAAGCTAATTTTTTTTTAAATTAAAAATGAAGGGAGGGGAAATGATTTTCCGTCCAATGATTTTTTTTAATAAAAAAATGGTGGGACGTGAAATTATTTCCTGTCCCATAATTTTTTTAAAAAATAAAATCGATCTGACAGGAAATGATTTCCCGTCCGACGAATAAAAAAAAAAGGAACGGAAAATCATTTTCCGTCCGATGAGTATAAAAAATAATAATCAAGTGACGAAAAATGATGATCGGACGAAAAATCATCTTTCGTCAGCTATAATCCGGATCCGGACCTGACTGTGTAATGGTCGACCGACATATTGTATGATCGACCGCTATCGTGCAGATTCTCTTTTATTTGGCAAATCCACTTTATATTCTTTCCACAAACTAATCAATCAATCAGCGACTCTTTACATAGTATGTTCTCACAAAAACAGAAATGAATAAATAATAATTGTTGGCTTTGAAGCACATGTTTCTTGAGTTGAAATCTTCTTGATATTTGCAATTTTCTTTGGTACATTCATCTTTTGCTTGATTGCTAATCTTTTTAGCTCTTTATTTTGATTTCCTTTTTCCTGTAAATTATGTAAATCTCAACTGAAAATATTAGTCTAAATAATACGTTTTATGCACACCAAACTTAGGGTCAACAGAATACTCATGGTTCAGATTAGAAGAATGTAAGATGAAGCACGAAGGTCGAAGTGTCGAAAAGAGTAGAAAAAAAGAGCAGCAGTAGTGCAGAAAGAGTTGCGGTAGACCACACCCCCAACCGCACACCCGATCGTAGTTGCACAGGGTTTGGCCGAGAGGAGGACGGTCAACTGGTCTTGTTGAACGGTCGACCGACCGCGACACTGTGTTCGTTTTGGGCCTCGATTTGTTAGGTCGTTTCAGCCCAATCTTCAACTCCAAGTTAGATCGTACGGCTCTTTTTCAGTTACTTCTCCTACATGTTATATCGGACAACTGAGAATCAAAATTAAACCTAGAGTTTTCTCTATTCTTCTATATATATATTGTAAACTCCTCCAATATGAGAATAGTAGTACTTCATTGATATTTTCTCCATTGCAAAGAGAGATTTGAGAGAGATAGTTCTTGGTGAGTGAGTTCAATTCATTGTATTGAGTGAATCAGTAACTCCCTTGTAATCTCTTCTAGTTGAGTATCAGTTCTCCCTATATTTTTTCCAGGATTAAGCGAAGCTAACAGGGATAAATCCTCGTGTTTGTATTAGATTTGTGGATCTACTTGCTTGCTCAATTGATTTATCTCATCTATTTCGACTTTCTCATTACTCTATTTAGTTTTGTTGTGATAACAGGCGTTCGTTGACGCCACAATTCCAACAGAAGATGAGAATGAAACAAAAGAAGTACCTAATTGTGAAAATTATTAAATGATTAGGGAGAAATACCCTTTATGGAAAGGAAAATGAATTCAATGAATAGAAGAACTTGCAAGGTTAGTAGATGATATTACTTTCTTCTACCAAGTAATAACAAGAAATCCAACTTACTCAGTGGAGCACATCTTTTCTATCGCTAGCTCAGAAAGATGCATGCTATTAAACTATTAAAGGTATAGTGAATTTATAGAATCCAATTAGCAAATTATAATATCTTATAGCATCTGTAGTCGAGGTTAAAATATGCATATATGCATAAATAGAAATAGGAATCGAAATTTTGCTGCAGTTATCAAAAACTATTTTTTTAGCTTTTTATAATAAAATAATAAGCGACGACACTTCATGTGCCGTCGGAGAAAAAATAAATAAATAATAAATAAATGGAGCGACGGCACTCGAAGTGCCGTCGGAGGAATAAAAATTCGTCCTCTACGAGCAAATAAAAAATTACAAAAAAATTATTAAAAATTAGAAAAACATTTCCGAAATTACGAAAAAATTACAAAAACATTCCAGAAATTGCAAAAAAATATAAAATTGCAAAAACATTTCAACAATTGCAAAAAATTTATAAAATTGCAAAAATCTCCGGACGACACTTCACATGAAGTGCCGTCCGAGGATTTGCGAAGGCAAGGGATGGCACATGATGTGCCGTCCGAGGGATTTTGGGTTTTTTTAATTGAAAAAAAAAATTCAAGCGACGGCACTTGAAGTGCCGTCCGAGGGATTTGGGGGTTTTTTTAATTGAAAAAAAAAATTCAAGCGACGACACTTGAAGTGCCGTCCGACGAAAAAAAATTAATTTTTTTTGTGGGACGGCACTTGAAGTGCCGTCTCTCATATATGAATAAATGTAGCGAAATATGCATAATATGCATATTTGGCCAACGACTGCAGCGCCGTTTTGAGCCAAATATGCATATTATGCATATTTAGCATTAGAGCATCTGTAGTCGTTGAAGGGAAAAATATGGATATATGGATAAATGGAAATAGGAATCGAAGTTTTGTTGCAGTCGTCAAAAGCTATTTTTAAGCTTTTTATAATAAAATAATAAGCGACGGCACTTCATGTGCCGTCGGAGAAAAAAAATTAAAAAAATAAAAAAATGGAGCGACGGCACTCGAAGTGCCATCGGAGGAATAAAAATTCGTACTCGGGGTGCAAATAAAAAATTACAAAAAAATAAAAAATTACAAAAACATTTCGGAAATTACGAAAAATTACAAAAACATTTCAAAAATTACAAAAAAAATTAAAAATTACAAAAAATTTTCCAAAATTGCAAAAAAAATGAAAATTTGGGCCTGCGATTTGGGGTTTTTTAATTGGAAAAAAAATATATTCAAGGGACGGCACATGATGTGCCGTCCGAGGGATTTGGGGTTTTTTTAATTGAAAAAAAAAAAAAATCAAACGATGGCACTTGAAGTGCCGTCCGACGAAAAAAAAAGTTTTTTTTGTGGGACGGCACATGATGTGCCGTCTCTCATATATGGATAAATCTCAAATCCATTCTCATTTATAGCAGGCGACTGTAGCGAAATATGAATAATATAGATATTTGGCAAACGAGTACAGCTCGTTTTTGAGCTATATGCATATTATCGATATTTAGCAAACGACTACAGATGCTCTTGTACATTCATTTTATAACTGAAATAATATTGTAGTCGTACATAGTCTGATCTCTCCAAAGTTCAAATAACTACGCTACATACCAAATCCAATATGAGTAAATTCGTTCGTACCAAGTCACAATAATAATAAGCTTTTAAAAATAGTATTGTCTGTTGTTGAAGCTTGTTGGAATGCATAGAACGTGGGGAAGGTTTGAGACTTGAGCAATGTTACTACTTGGAGCATCCACTATTGTATCTATCTAAACATGCATATATAATATTTTAAAAATAGTAAACTTAGGAGAGTGATGCAGTCGTTAAAAGCTAAATTTGAAAAAAACGGAAGAAAATTTTTCGTCTTATTTTTTTTTAAAATTTTAGAAAATGACAATTTTATAAATTGTTAATGCCAATTTTGTAAATATGGAAAGAAAACTTTTAGAAGAAACTTTTCAGACGGCCGACATCTTTTATTTATTTACAGAAAATGACATTTTCGTAAATAGTCAATGGTAATTTTGTAAATATGGAAAGAAAAGTTTGTGAAGAAATTTTTCGGACGGAAGAAGATCTTCCAACTGATATTTTTTTTTGTTTTGAAAATGAAATTTTTGTAAATAGTGATGACATTTTTGTAAGTTAGAAAAGATGAGAGACGGAGCTTCTTCATCCGTCTCTCATCTTTTCATTTTTTAAAATAAATTAATCGACGGACGGAGCATCATCTTCTGTCTGTCCAAATTTTTTTCTCAAACGGATGAAGATCATCCATCTTCTGCATTTAACATTTCTTTTATCGCGATTTCTATATTTAGCGAACGACTGTTCACTCCTATTTAAATTTTGGGTTTTCAGCAAACGATAGTGAAATTTTTTTCAACTCAAATACTAAATTTTGGGTTTTTACAAAACAATAGTGGATGCTCTAACCAGTGGATACTACTAGAGCCTAAAGATTTAGATACATCATGTTTCTTTTTCTTATTTTCCATTAATAGAGTGAAGAAAATAAATAGAAATTGAGCTATTATTAGTATACATATTTTTTTTTATTAATGGAGAAAGAAAAAAACCTTAATCCTTCCCACTTATGAGGAGGAAAAGGGTGCATGTATCATCTCCTATTGAATGAACTATCTTGTATAAGTTGGGGGGCATGCAAAAGATTTGTATCTTGAGTTATGAATACGAGGGGCTACAAGACAGAAACAACACAATACAACACAACAGAACAACTGAAGTGAACATCCAACTGCTTCACCATCGGAGCCGACCACCACCCCACCAGGACCCCAACAGCAACCTCAACCCCCCTTGCTGCCTACTAAAGTGAACATCCAAGTCCCTCATCTGGCGGCCCCTCGTCAGATGATCCAGCACCCTCTTGAGAGAGGAGGTCGTGAGCTCAGCCGTGCTCGCTCCCCGACACGTGCACACCATCGTGCACATCAACGTCGTGAGGGGAGGAACCACGATCATCATCGCCCCGAACAACATCACCAACAAGAGGAGTCTTACGGAGAAAGGGCCCAACGATGGGGTCCTCCTACCAGCCTTTATAGACGTAAGAAAACCCCACCGTTACAGCTCCAACACCACCACCCCAGGGGCCACAGTCAAAGAGATATCGACCATGTTTCACACAGGCAACATCACAGTCATTCCAACACCAACTCCAACTCCAAACCATTGTACCAACCTCGTCTTCAACCACTGCAACCCTAAACAAAACAGTACCTTCTCCCGTTTGACCCCCCCCCCCCCCCACCACAACCCCCATAGGTTGCCAAAAGGCCATGACTACCCTCCCCAATCTCACCAACATCACCATTTCACATCCGACCCCCCCCCCCCCCCCATCACCACAACACTCACAGTGAGCCAAAAGACTAGGACCCCCCTCCACAATCCCACTATGATTCACGTCTAAATGCCATGACCACCCCCTCCCCCCCAAAACCCACCACCTACCAACCCGCAGCTCCAACATCTTTGGAGAGCCCAGCAACTAAATCCAACGCCAAGCGAGACCCTCTAGGGGCTGCGCTAGACGGGACTATTGAAGTTGGGTTCCCCGGTGATGAGGAGAGCGAGGGACAGTGGGTTCAAGTGCGAGGTAAGAAAAACAAAATTGAGACCATTCCCACTCACCGTCAAGATGCTCACCTCCAACATCAGAAGAAGCAAAGGAAAGGCAAGCGCAAGCCAGCCCCGTGTTTCAACTGCGGAGACCTTGGCCATTATCGAAGTGACTGCACCAAGGAAGTGAGGTGCCTCAAATGCATGAAGTGAAGGCATCTCTCTTACGTGTGCTCCAATGTGGTGGAAACCCAAAGTGATGAAGAGCATCCAGTTAGCCGGGGGAGATCCCCCGACCACCCCACAGTTATCTGATTGGTGAAGAGCCTGGAGATCATAAAAAACGAAGAACGATGGTTGCGGCAATGGTGTGCGATTGCCAAGGTTAAAGCAGGAAGACCATCAGAGACACACCTCACATAAGCGCTTACTGAAAAATGGCCGATGAGAGCCGATAGAGACTGAATTGCTAAGAAGTTGTGCCATTTGCAATTCTTGGTCTCATTCCCATCCCTGGAGAAAGTCAGAGAGGTTGTAAGCTTGGGGATTGTCGACTTTGGACATTTCCATATCGAGTTCAGTGCGTGGACGCCGACTTTCGGAGCTGAGCTCCTACTGGGAGAAAAATGCTGAGTTTGGATTCATAACGTGCCCTTGCACTTTTGGAGGAGGGAAGCTCTTCAAGAGATAGTTGCGGAGTTTGGGAGTGTAGAAGAGATAGATGAGAAGACGGTGCGACGGTCGGAGTTAGTCTCGACGAGGGTGCTTATCAAAAGCGCTGACATTTCCCTGATGCCGCGCTTCGCCAAGGTGTACTCATTTGAAGAGTCTTATCTTGTTAGGTTTGTGCTAGACAAGAGAGTAGATTCACCAAAGGAACATGCGACTAGCATTTCTACCGAGACTAAAACAACCCTCAGAGACCACAGGACATACAAGCAAGTGGTATCGCCATCAAAATGCCTCACAATAGATGGTTCTCATGAAGTGGAAAGAGTTCACCGGGAGATTCTCAAGGCGGCAATGGGGCAGGGGCGGCGCCAAGAGGGTCCGGCAGAAGGGACACGGCCAAAAACTGATCCTCCGTACAAAGGTGTTCAAGGCAAGAGTCTCGCCGTCAAAGCCAACGGTCAAAAGTCCTTTCGAACTTTCAACTCGCCGGACCCAACGGCGGAAAGTCTCGACATCCCTAGTTTGGAGGAAAGTGCTGTGGCTCAGAGGGGAAGGACAGGGCTTTCAGAGCCCAAAAAGGGAAAAGCTTCACTTTGCAGCGACATGTAGGCTCCGAAACAGGAGTTGGTGAAGGACACCTCTAGTCTGAGGCAGTTGGTTGACGAAAGTGTACTGTCGACCAAGGAGTGGGTGACAAAGAACTGGTTCTCATCAGAAAAAGAGAAAGGAGCCCCCCTGATGCAAGCGCGACAAGAAGCGGAGAACCCGCTGGGGAAAAAGGCGAGCGAGGACCTGCTCAACTTCAGGAAAAAGAGCCCAAAGGAGAGCGAGGTGGTAGCTCTGGGAGTGGGTAACAAAGGAAGATTTTTGGAGGTAGCAGGATTTGGGAATGAAGACAAGAATGGAGAAGAAGGGCTCGTAGCTTTGGTTACAAATGAAAAAGAAAAAGGTGAAGGAGCCTATGTTGTAACGCCAAATGCCTCGTCCCATGTGCCCTCTGCTGCTGCCGATAAACCCACCAACCCCCTGTTGCCAGCTGGCACAGGGGGTACACTTACCGCCAGAGATTCTGCGTCGTTTTACGAAGCGGTGGGGGGGGGGGGGGTATTTCGATGATAGCAGTAAGATAGACAGCGGAGGAGCGAGTCGTTATCCCGATCTTGGCTTTATTTGTGTTGGGCCGGTGTGTACAATAGCTATAGGTGTTAATGGGCCCAAAGAGGGGTCCAATAAACATCGTTTGGTCTCTGAGACTAGCCACTCTAAAGTATCGAACAATCAGACACAATGTCAGTCTGATAGCGGGCCCACTGAGGGGACCGCAACGAAGAACAACACTATGTCTAATGACTCCCCAGTCTGTGGGCTCAATGAGGAGTCTGTGATGAGAGTGCCCACTCTACAACAGGAAATTCAACACTCGGACAGTGAGGAGGAGGGGCGGCTAAATCTAGACGAAGAATTCACATTTATAGATAAGGAGTCCGAGGATTTAGAGTTCATCGCCAACACCCAGAGGGAGATATCGCCAGAGATGGTACTGTCCACACTACCAGAATCAGCACCCAGAGATAGCTCTGGGACATCACATAGGACGGTTGGGTTCAGAGTTCACCGATCGCCCAAGAGGGCTCATGTCGAGTCTTTGAATGACTATCTTGAGGTTGCGATGGCAGCCAAGGCGGCTAAGTTCGCCAACGGAGGTACGACAAGTTTTTTAGCATCTATATTAAATTACATGTCAGATTCTGAAGTTTTTTTCCTAGCTGAAACATGTGGGTTAGAGGTATGGGACACTGAACGCAATGCCCTACTTTTCAATAAAATTAGGGGTTGGTAAACTGAACGGGTTAAGACCTACTGTGAGAATGTGCAAGGAGATAGCACTGGGGCGGCAGACATCCCCGAGGATGCAGCCGGCCCCACACACACTCCAACGATTACCCCTGACACAGTCCCCCAATGAATACACTTTTCTGGAATGTTAGGGGGCTGGGGGATAAAGGGAAGAGAGATATGGTCAGGAACATTATTAACAATTCCAAGGCAGAAGTGGTAGGGCTGCAGGAGACCAAACTTCAGCACGGGCTCAAGCTTAATAGAATCGGGGGTAACAGAATCAAGGAATGTGTGTTACGCCCATCAGCAGGAGCCTCTGGAGGGATTGCTATTGGGTTCAATTCGGCTATTCTCACCTGCATCGAGCTATTCAGTGGAATGTTCTCCTTGACCACCAGACTGAAACGAAGGTCCGATGACTGGGTACAGATGGTGACTGCCGTTTACGGACCGAATGTGGCTACAGAGCGAGAGGCTTTCTGGCAAGAGCTTGTCAGTATCCGACAATGTTGGCCTGGAGCCTGGATTGTTGGGGGGGACTTCAACATCACCAGATTTGCTTTCGAGCACAAGGGAAGAGGATCCAGCGACAGACACAGAGAACAGTTCAATAGGGTGATAACGGAACTTGAGCTGATTGATATCCCACTTAATGACAGACTATTCACATGGTCTAATATGCAAGCGGCTCCGGTTATGGCCAAGTTGGACAGGATTCTAGTATCGATGGATTGGGAAGCTAAGTTCCCACTAGCTACTGCTCGATCGATCCCTAGACCAACGTCAGATTATACCCCGATCCTTCTAGATGTGGGGGTTCATGGAGCACAGAGAGCTCGGAAGTTCAGATTCGAGAAGGCCTGACTGGAAATTCAGGGATTTCATCACATGGTGATGGAAAATTGGGCGCTCCCTACTGCATGTAGAGACACGGCATCCCGATGGTGTGAAAAACTCCGCAGACTGAGAAAGCGGCTGCGAAGATGGAACCGGTCTAGATTCTCACCATCTGGCATTCAAAAGACTCCCTATCGGAAGGAATCGATGAGCTAGAAAGGGTAGAAGAGACGAGAGTCTTGTCACAAGAAGAAAGAAACAGGCTTTTAGAGCTCCGGGAAAGTGTCGCCAATCTTTATAAATTGGAAGAGATCAAATGGCTGCAAAGGTCAAGAATTTTGTGGCTCAAAGAGGGAGACGCAAATACGGCCTACTTTCACCGGGTGGCAAGCGCCAGACGTAGATCCAACCTCGTCCTTTCAATTCAGACGGAGTCGGGAACTTTGCATGATGAAAAGATGATTGCCACAACCTTTCAGAATTACTACAAGGGCCTCTTTGAAAGGAAGAATGAGTTCCGGATCCCTCTAAGGGAGGACTACTGGTAGGGCGACCATAATGACTCAGCGCAATCTCTCGCCAAGTTGGAAGAACCGTTCTCGGAAATGGAAGTGAGAAAGGCCATCAACCAAATGGGCGCAGACAAGTCTCCTGGCCCCGACGGCTTCCCAATGATGTTCTTCCAAGTGTTCTGGAAAGAAATTAAAGGGGACATTACGGCGCTGATGGAGGAATTCTTCCATAACAGACTTAGATTGGGCATGTTTAATTTCGCGGAAGTTGTCCTGATACCCAAACGGGAGGAAGCTAAGCGCGTGGGGGATTTTCGACAAATTAGCCTAATTAACTCCTCGGTGAAGATCATCACTAAGGTCCTGGCCATCCGCCTGGGAAATATAATGGATACTATAATCAGCAAAACCCAGACGGGCTTCATTAAGGGCAGATGTATCCTGAATTGTGTGGCCACTGCTGAACAAGTTATCCACCACTGCCATACGATCAACTCAAAGAACTTCCTCCTAAAATTGGATTTTGAAAAAGCATACGATTCCGTCGACTGGGAGTGTTTGCTGGAAGCTCTTAGGGGGAGAGGATTTGGGGATAAATGGATTAGATGGATCAAACAAGCTTACAGTCTAGTAAGACGGCAATATCAGTGAATGGGTGGCCAGGCCCATCGTTTCCCTGCAAGAAGGGACTCCGGCAAGGGGACCCGCTATCCCCACTGCTATTCACTATTGTAGCAGATGTGCTAAGGGGAATGCTTGAAAATTGTCGGAGAAAAGGTTGGATTAAGCCAGTGGCGAACAACACTTCCAGTCAAGGGTGCACGATCCTCCAGTATGCTGATGACACCCTACTATTTGGGAATGGGACCAGATCAGAAACAGTCTGCTTTAAAGGGGCCCTCTACTGTTTTGAAGCCTGGTCAGGGCTCAGGATAAATTTTCACAAGAGTGCACTGACTCCATTATCTCTTTCTGAGGAAGAAGCTCGGGAACACGCCACCATACTCAACTGAATGACGAATGAATTCCCAATCAAATATCTAGGGCTCCCACTCAGACCAGGGAAACTCACTAAGTCTGATTGGTTGCCGATAATAGATAGGGTGGAGGACAGACTGTCTGGGTGGAAAGGAAAGTCGCTGTCACTAGGGGGTAGAGTAATACTTATTAATTCAGTTCTGTCTAACCTGCCCATTTACTACATGTCTTTCTTTGAGCTTCCAAAGTGGGTTATCTAAAGGATTGACCGAATCCGAAAAAGATTCCTTTGGAAAGGAGCAGACGCGAATAGGGGGGTACCACCTCATCAAATGGAATATTGCCTGCATGAAGAAGACGCATGGAGGACTTGGCATCATCAATCTTAGGGATATGAACCTTGCCCTTTTGGGAAAATGGTGGTGGAAGGTATTCCACCACAGTGGGGAATGCTGGCAGGATTTCATTCAGCCATACCTACGGGGTAAAGGCACGAGAAATCTGGGCTTTCGAGTAGGGGCGAAGGTCTCCCGATTTTGGAAAGGAGTTGCCAAAGCGAGTGGACCGTTCAAGTCAGCAGTTACGTCGTCGATCGGAAATGGACGGTCCACCAGATTTTGGTGGGATAAGTGGTGTGGTGCTCATACTCTGAAAGATACTTTCCCTGAGCTATTTGACAAAACGAATCGACCTAATGTCTCTGTGGCAGAGACCTGGAAGAGGGGAGAGTGGAGGCCGACTTTCCGAGGAACTCTGACCCCAGAGTTACAGCAGCAATTGCTAGAACTGCAAACACACATTTCACGGTCCGGGACAATGTGCACCCAAGGACCAGACCAGATGCGATGGGGGTTAGAGGCCAAGGGAGCTTTCACGGTTAGATCCCTGTACCACCGCATTCACTTCCGGGGATGCCGGCCCAGCTGGGCACTAGTGTTGTGGAAGGCGAAAACACCGCTGAAGTTCAGAGTATTCCTCTGGCTGGTGCTCAATAATGCAATCCTCGCGAGGGAGAACCTGGCCAAAAGACAACCCCAGATTGCGACGGACTGTGGGTTCTGTAACACACATACGGAGACTCGGAACCACCTTTTTATTCACTGCACAAGGAGCAAGGCGACTATGGTGGAGGTGTTAAGAGCCCTAGGTACAAGTGACTACCCCAATGATTATGAGGATTTTTGGATTGGTCCCAAATTTGCCTCGATTCGCCATGAAATGAAGGATGCGTGGTGCATTGCCATTGCGGCTACTTCCTGGGTGTTATGGCTAGACAGAAATAACTTTTATTTTCGTGCTTCATGTAATAGTATTTCTTGTAACCTTACTCATATCATACATCTTATTTCTTTTTGGGCCATAGCTGCCGCCACAGGAGCGAGAGGGAGGATCGCCAGAGTCTTCCAGGTGGAGGATTTTGATGATGAGGAGGTAGAGTTTGGGCCGATACTGGACTGAGGGGCGGAGCTGTATCAGTAGCTGTACTCTTTGCTAGTTTGGTCTTGACTTACTGTACTTGTGGTTTTGTTTGGAGGATTCGACCCACCCCCTAGGATTTTGTTGAGGGCTTATGTTTTATTTCCTGCACTGTTTTATCTTTCCTGATTTGTACTTTTTCCGGTATCCCGGAGTTATTTTATTAACTGCTTATTAATGAAACATGGTGACTGTATTCCACCTTTTACCTCAAAAAAAAAACACAACAGAACAATAAAACCCACGTCAAGAGCCGCGCTCCGATCTGGGCCCCACTCACTTGACGTGTACAGACAAAGATGGGTTTTGTTGGCCCTCACCACCCCATCCACATTGAGGGCTGATCTCAGAGCTCAATATCCAAAGCCCATATGTGGGCCCAATCGAAATGAATATAATTAAGATATACTAAGAAAATGGATTAGGTTAGGTTTCAGTTTGTTTAATTTAATTCTGAGGGTTTGGCAGATATTGTCGGATCTTAGATCTAAATAAGTGTTGTTTTTTTTGGTTGAATACCAAGCACATTGGGATTGAAGAGTACCCTTAACAGCATCCTCTGGTTTTTTGTGTAATTCAGTACAGTACTGAGAGTATGAAGAAATACATTGCCTTTTGCCCCTGCTAAGACCATCTACAGTCGTTATACGTAAAATATACATATATACATATTTCAGAATAGTATTTTATTGTTTCGCTGTAGTGAAAAAAAGGGCAAAATATGTTTTGTCCGTGGAATGAAAATTTCTGATTTTTTTTTTTTGAAATTTTTTGAAATTTTTTATAGTTTTTAATATTTTTTATATGGTGGGAACCACATGAAACCAAATATAGCATCCCACTTAAACACACTTATTTAAGTTATTATTTAACTAATCTTAATTAATTAACTAATAATTTAACTAAAAAACTAACAAAAATACTAATTAAACTAAATAACTAACTAATTAACGAAACTATTTTTTTTTAAATTCGGAATTTCATCGGATGAAACATCACATCATGTTGTGATGTTTCGTCAGATAATTTTTTAAAATTACAGACGAAACATGATGTTTTGTCTTTTATAATATGCATATTGTTACGTCCATATACATATTTGTCTATTTATTGTATCAAAAAATGTATAAAATGCATATATGCCTAATGACTGGAGATGATTTTGTGTGTGTTTGTGTGGGGGGGGGGGGGGGGGGGGGGTTGAATGCATTTTATGGATATTTGCCTAACGACTGTGGATGCTCTAAGACTATGTGGACTATTGATGTGTCTAAACTAGAAAATGGATGATAATTAGTAATTAAGGAACATTATATGAGATTACATTAATTGTTACATTGGATGCACCATATTCCTCATCCTCTTCAATGTTTACCGGTATAGCTTGAGAGTTGGAGTAGTGGATTTTGTGGCCGGAGATGAATCAACTGATGTATTTGACTATACTTAATTTTTAAGCCAAACTTATACTAATTATCCATTTAAAATCAGCCAAAGTAAGATAATCACATTTATACTGAGGTGCCTAGCTCAGATATTTGCAAAGAATACAGTTATCTTAACTATATATAGGTCTATCTGGAAAATATACATATAGATATCTTAACATTTCTGGCTCAAAACAGGCGAGATACATACATATGGTTATATCTCGTCCAAAGCCAAATGTTTACTTCGTAAACTAGTTCTAGATATCTAATCTTCATAGCTATATATTATAGATTGCATACCTCTATCTTTATTTCAAGGAATAACATTAGAATCTAAACTTTTGTTCTCAAAATGACTTAATAAGTAAAGCCAAGGAATAAGATGGACCAACCTAATCTTTATGTGCATGGACTAAAGCCAAAAGATCAGAGATTCTTGAAATTAATAAGAGTATTTTTCATCTTTATATTATATACTATAATGAGCGCATGCACTCTTAACCACTAAGTTACTTCACAACTTAGATGCTATTATGCTTGATAAATTCTTGGACTAATGACCGAATAGTTTCTTTTTCAAACTTCACATTGTTTAATATTTATCCACAACATAATAATAAAGAGAATAAAAAGAAATAGTACTCTCTTACATGATTCAGTCAATGTGATCTAAGCTAAACACAAAACATGCATTCATTGATCTCTATTATCAGTGAAGGTTTACAAATAAACTACCTCTCAGTTCTCTAACCTTAATTATCTCTCTTATTTTCTCTCTCTCTCTCCTTTTTTAGATTACTCATCATGCATAAGCCTCAAACTTACAAATATCCTTAGTTCCTTACATATCAAGTGGCTTAGAAGTTACCAAAAAATAAAAACATAAAAATATAATATGTAGTGGCTCAAAGCCTTGGAGAGTGCTAAGTCAGCTGACAATCCTCCACAATTTGTATCTTTAGACTTGAGATCAGACTCCATTAATTATTTGAGGTTTAAATTTTACTGCACAAACTAAAATGGTAATGGTCACACATAGTCCAAGCATTAGGACGAGCTACTTCGATTAAGACAGTGATTAGTCACTAATGGTCCCACATAATTAATCAACTCTATCTATCTATGTAACCCAAAAAGCAACAAGTGATTACAACTATTTATGTACATACATAATTTATTTTGTGTTTGGGTAATTAATTGTAGGGAACATCTTAATGGAGGACCCTCTTTCATGTGCACAGCTCCAGGTTTTGAGGCTAGTGGAGTCTAACCCTTGGCTCTCTTTCGGCTCATAAAGCACTTTTTAAGGGTAAAATAATTCATAATCTTTTTATGTAATTTGTTGTTAGTGTTGTCATCACCTTCCATTTAGTACTAATGTATAATTAGGTTCAATCTTTTTTAGGTGAATTCCTTGTCATGTTGGTTCTCATAATGTTGGATCACTTGAAGCTAGCTATTATAGCTGTAGCTCTCTTTCTCCGACAGGATCGCTTGAAGCCATTCCCGTCGGAGCTATCTTATTTAGTTGTAACTCTCGATTTTATAGCATTTTAGACCGTAGCTTGCTTTTTTATTGTTTTACACCTTGTAAAACCCTCGATCTATTATTTGTACAATTACTGTATTGATTAATATATTTTTTGATGGCTGGAGCTTTTGGCTCTATCCGATATATCAAAAAAAAATGTTGGTTTAAATTTAAAATGCATATATTTTGTGGGCTTTAGAGCGCAATCTTTGAAGCCCACCCAAGCCCATTAACATACCCATTAGAAAGCTCAGATCGTGTTGGCCCATCCAATATATTAATCTCTAATCTCTAATCTCTAATCTCTAATCTCTAATACTATAATGGGAGAACCCCTTAGTCAGTAACCCAACCCGTGCAACGCACGGGTTGGGTTATTTTCGTAAATATTTTCGAAAGTGGACCTGTTTGGTAAATATTTTCGAAAGTGGATCAGTTTGACAATTATTTTCTTTTTTACTTATGGACTAACTTGGGTAAATATTTTCGAAAGTGGACCTGTTTTGTAAATATTTTCGAAAGTAGATCGGTTTGGAAATTATTTTCTTTTTACCCTTTTTCATTATCCTTCAATTTTTTCCACGTGCACGTGTGCACGTGTATGATACTAGTTGTTTATAATTCATTTGTAGATTGAAGATTGCTTACTAAACAACCCGTTTTTGTAACTGCAATTTTTCAATGAAGAGAGAGATCTTCAGAGGTGCCAGTATACCCATAACTACAGTCCCGATCAAGCACATTGACTCCCGTAAACTTGTTATCTACTCCAAATGTACTCCAAATGGTTCCTACTTAGACTTGGAAAACAGGCCGGGTTGAGTACCCATGGGTACGGGTCGTCTGACCCGCTGTTTCGATGGGTCGGGCCTAAAAGTAACCAGTTTATTCTCGACTCGGACCCGGCCCACAAATACCCGACAATTTTAAAGGGGTTTTTGGGTTTTTTTAATTTTAAAAAAAAATTATTTTAAATGAATAATTGATTAAAAATATAATCAACAGACTATCATTTTAAAATAAATAAATAAATAAAAGCAAAAATTGAAGAACTGAAACAACAAGAATTGTAATCAAGAATTAAGAATGATAACTTAATAAGTTTGTTGCTTGTTGCCCTGGTATATGATAATATAATCTATGCGGTTCCATATTCACCGAATCCGCTATGAAATTGACGGGAAGAACAATAAAGAAACAAAAATTAATTTTTAAGTGAAAATCACAAAGCCTAATCCTAACCTTAGTCATTGCAATTTGCTCACTAGAGAGTAATACCTAACTTCAATTGAGAAGAATGCAGCCACAACCGACAAGCAATAAACCCTAGATTGAGAGTTGAGATTTGAGAAGTGATAATGAGAAGAATAAGAAGGCATGAGCATTTCTTCTTCTTTTCTTCTTTTTTATTCACATGGGTAGTGGGTATTGGGTATGGGTGTATGCATCATTGGTGAAGTAATTATTATTAGGTTGGGTATTTAGATGACTGGGTCTAACTAGGTTAAGAAATAATGAGTTTGGACTTTGAAATTTGGATGCATATTCAATCTGTACTTATTTATGATTTAAATTGCTGAGTACTCGCCGGTATAACCGTTCCAACCCGCAAAATAATAGGCCTGACCAGGCCAAGTGAATTTCCAAAATTTTTAATTATTCGTCCCTACCCGGCCTGTTTGGGTACACCCGCAAGTACCCACGGGTCACGGGTCACAGATCACGGGTTGAGATTGTCAGGTCTATTTCTACATGGAGTTAGAATCTTGATATCTTAAGAAAGTCCAATTCATCTTCTTATTTTTCGTTGGGTTTGTTCATTATCTTTCTTAACACTCCCGCAATCAACTCGGATGGGAGGATCTTTGACCTTGACTGATAACTTAACCGACAATGATTCAACCTTTTTACTTCATATGCAATCGTTTTGCCAATTTTTTTGATAATAAGGATAGTGTCGGAAGACTCCAGCCAAAATTTGTATATTAAATGCAAAGGAATACAAGAGTCCAGTTTACAAGAGACAAACTGAATGGAGGTAAATACATATAGTTTACGAGAAACAAACTGAGGGACAGAAAACAAAACAATACATAACGACTCAAAGCAAAACACAAAAGCTGAAGGGTACTCAGAAAGTAGCTACAGCCTCATAAGGCAGACCGCGCCAAAAGACCAGCAACCAGAGCCAAAGTGGCGCAAACAAAAGAAAGGAAATATTGGAGAGGAGCACCGCCACGCCCCAAAAGAAAACGCCCACAGGAAGACCTACAAAGAACTCAGAAACAAACATAACAAACATAACAAACAAAATAAGCAGGCAGCAGTGAACCCATGACACAGAACAGCAGCAACATACATAATACACCGAATGCAGCCACGGATAACTTATCAAAACAGCCAGAAAATAAAAGAAAACAGTAGCTGACTGATACATAGGGGATAAACAGCTGAAAGAAGCAAGCACATAGGAAGCAAAAGGAAAGATAGAAAACATTCAGTACCAGACGGGGATATAATAGAAGTTATCATAAAAGCTAAACATAAAGTGAAGCAACAGAAGATGGCAGTGCAACAGGCACACGGCCAAACAAATTCAAAAAATGCCAGTCACTGCGGCTAAACGCAGTCAAAACACAGTGGAAGCTAGGGGTGTCGTGAAACCCCTTAGGACAAAAGAAAGGCTGCTAAACAAAAAGTAGAAAAGAATAGTAAAGGGGCAACGAAAATCATTTCTACACATGGAGAAAAGGAAAGATGTTAGCAGCAAGAAAATAAAATAACAAAATAGAAAATAAAGGCTTAGGGGAAACACAAGTAGCAAGGAAAAGTATGTAGCACCCCGATTTCCAATACTGGGAAAACCGAGACACGAGCCAAGACCTTTTCTTCAATTAGTCACAATACACAGAAAAACAGGAGAATTTAAAACTTTTTTATTCAACACCCAGTGTGTTACAAGTCTGAATATTATACAACCGCAATACCTTACAATAGAGTTACAATATTACCTTTAAATTTCCAAGTATTACAGCCTTCAACATCTTACATCAAAGTACTTTTCAACTAATACACATATTACAGCGGAACTAAATATGACATTGACTCCTTGCTTTTCTTGCCTTGAGTCCTCCTAAATCTCGCCCTTGTACTTCGGCGATCCAGTACCTATGGAAGTGGGGACGTCAGTATTCACTGACGCTTAAAGGCTGATAACAAAACAGCGAATCTCCCAAACAACATAAAAAACATGGCAATGGTGTTGGTGTAGTTTAAGTGTTCGTGAGTGCTATGACTAGACTCTAATGCGATATTTAACTAGAACTAGGATACTTCCTATTCTAATGTCAGCGAGTCTCCGAAGCAACATGCAGCCCATACTACATGCGACTCCATCTCAAGCCGTTTCTCCATACATAGGGATTTGAACCCGCGTTATGAACTTCTAATTGTACACAACCTGTTCCTGACAATACTCCATGACCCTGTGAGGTTGCAGAAGGGGTCAAGTCCCCCTATGCAGTCTGCTTATGGTGTCTCCGTTTTCCACTACTACCCAGCATGCCGGACCTCACTCCAAACCAGACGATCCCAGTGTATCGGGCTTCGTTCCAAAATCAAACCAGAGGGTCTCGCAAGCGCAGGGTAGCGCGACGCCTACCCTATGACACCCTCTGGGGTCTCGCAAGCGCAGGACTGCACAATGCATCCTGTGGCACCCCCAGCCACGGCACTTCAGGAATTAACAGCGCGAGATACGCAACCCGTGTTCTCAACTTGTGAGACGCCACCGTACGTATCCCTTTGACGGGAAGGTACAACCCAACATCACCACCTAAGGCCTGCCTCAAGGGACAAGTTGGTCGAAAGGCGCCCCCTACAACCAACTCCTCTCTTTTCGGCAAGGGTCTAAGTAAAATGATCTTTATAAGTCACTACTCTAGTGATGTCCCTGACTCGAACAATCCCAGGGATGACAATATTATAAACACAACATGCTAGGCCTTTAAATTAGACTTCGCAAGACAACTCTACTAGGCTGCTCAACCTAGACTCACCAGAACCCTTCGGGATCCGGTTCCTGGCCCATCGATCCAAGACCTCGGCCGTGCGAATATACATGCATGCCGCTACCCTGAACTTGGATTCCGTCTATACTCCGGTCCTCGATCAACCTACACTGGTTAAGATTCGACGGTACACAAGGAGTGACTCCTCCATAGTTCCTTAGGGTAAGAAAACATATGTCTTGATGGTCGAGAGGCCTTAGGGTGGTAATATTACCCTAGACGAGCACAACGAACAGTGTACTAGCTAACAAGCTATATATGAGTAACAACCACATACGAGCTAATAAGCTACGTATGGAACAATAGCTACCTACGAGCCAGGCGGGTCTCATAGGAGATAACCACGTACATACCAGCCAAATAAGCCGCGTATGAGACCGACAGCTACGCACGGGCCGGTCGAACCGCGTACGAGACAACAACCTACATACGAGCCAAACAAGCTACGTATGAGACCCATAGCTACATACGGGCCAGTCGAGCCACGTACGAGCACAACCATATGCAAACAACCATACAGGTAATCAATCCTAGAAGCAACCAAATGTGCTTACTAGCAAACTTGATCTTCTATTATTAGAAGCAACAGAAGAATCTACGAATAGTCTATGATCGGTATTCTACCAATGAAAAACCGAAGGCGACATAACAACCTTTATCAAGCTAACTATTACTAGTGATCTTCCAAATTCTTATTACCCCTACGGATGAGGAATGTCCCCATGATATGGTCTAATTCTAATTTGAACCTCACACACTAGAACTCACGGTTTCCTTTCAAAACGAACTAGAACAACATAGAATCTACGTTCGTTCAATATTCCACTAGGATGCTACACTATACTCTTCAAGCATGTGTGGGTTCCTTACTAACATTAACTACAACAAGGTAGTTATCACTATAATTACAACATGTTTCTTTCCTATTACTTAACCTAAGGCAATTTAAGCATGGTATGCAAGCATAAGCATCAACCTCCAACTACCAATCATGGTATATATAATATAACCATCAACTTACAACACTTTTAATTTCTGAATGCGATTTAGCATGCACTTATAACAATCTTAAGCATGGTCGTCTACTAACTTAGCATGAACAATCATTAGCATGGTCATCTACTAACTTAACATAAACAATAATTAGCATGGTCATCTACTAACTTAACATAAACCATAGTTAGCATGACATCTACTAACTTAGCATGAACAATGATTACGCATGATCGTCCACTAACTTAGCATGAACATATACTTATCTAAGCATGGATATCATCTAGGCATGAATATTTATTTAATCTAGCATGTTATACAACTTTCCTACAATTGATCTAGCATGGTATACAACTTTTCTACAATTAATCTAGCATGGTATACAACTTTCCTACAACATCCAAGTGTAGGTAAATTAATCTAGCATGGTATACAACTTTCCTACAACATCTAAGTGTAGGTAATTTAATCTAGCATGGTATACAACTTTCCTACAATTAATCTAGCATGGTATACAACTTTTCTACAACATCCAAGTGTAGGTAAATTAATCTAGCATGGTATACAACTTTCCTACAACATCTAAGTGTAGGTAATTTAATCTAGCATGGTATACAACCTTCCTACAACATCCAAGTGTAGGTAAATTAATCTAGCATGGTAGACAACTTTCCTACAACATCTAAGTGTAGATAATTTAATCTAACATTGTATACAACCTTCCTACAAGCATGTAAGCATGGATAAATTAATCTAGCATGATATACCACTTTCCTACAATTATCTAAGCATAGATAAATTAATCTAGCATGGTATACAACCTTCCTACAACTATGTAAGCATGGATAAATTAATTTGGCATGATATACCACTTTCCTACAATTATCTAAACATAGATAAATTAATCTAGCATGGTATACAACCTTCCTACAACTATGTAAGCATGGATAAATTAATCTGGCATGATATACCACTTTCCTATAATTATCTAAGCGTAGATAAATTAATCTAGCATGGTATACAACCTTCCTACAACTATGTAAGCATGGATAAATTAATCTAGCATGATATACCACTTTCCTACAATTATCTAAGCATAGATAAATTAATCTAGCATGGTATAATGATTCTTACAACATTGTATACATTTTTCCTACAATGATCTAACCATGAATACCATTAAGCATCTACTAAAACCTTACACAACCTACACATCTACAACTACTTTATTTAACCCAATATCTACTATAAACACCTACTAACTTCTTTATTTAACACAAGCATCTACTACTATTCATATAACCATCCACTAAAGCCTCTTTATTTAACAAAACATCTACTCTACTTCATATAACCATCTACTTCTACTACTACTTTACTTTAACCATGAACATCTACCAAAATATAACATAAATATCTACAACCACTTCATTTTAAACATAAACTACTACTACTTTATTTAAACATACTATTACTAGTTTATTTAATCATGAAGCATCTACCACTTAGATATCTACTAAATCTTTATTAGCATTTATTTTGTCATTATTACTAGTGATCATAAAAAGAGATCTTTTTATTCATTCTACAACTAGTGATTTTGATTAGTTTCTTTTTCATAATTAGAATTAACATCTACAATGGGTTCTTTCTTACTTAAGATTATAAAAGAAAATAACAATAATAAGATAAAGTAAGAACCCTTTAATTTTTTGGTCCATCCAACATATGCTTTCTTTTTAGTCCAAGTCCAATGTGTGTCCTACAACCAAATTGGTTGTATACAAGTCCATATGCTTTATGTATAAGTTCACATTCAAGTCCTACAACCAAAGATGGTTGTATACACAAGTCTATATGCATATATTTATTTTTGTCCCATTTCATAACACAAAACAACAACTACAACTATAAAGATTTAATCTTTATGTTTATTTAGTACTCCTACTATTCATTTCTTTTCTTTTCATGTGGTTATATTATTTAACCATCCATAACCATACCAAAATAAGAACTACACACCACAACACTATCACAATAAACCATTCTCAAAGAACAAAAGAAACAAAACAAGGAGGATAAGAAGAAGTCAAACCAACAAATCAACAAAGAAAGTGGAGAACCCCCACCTAATTTTTCTTTGTTGGAAGGACTTGCTTTCTTATACTTCTCCTTCCCCTAAGCTCTTAGAACTCCTAGGAAAAACCTACAAGAAAAACTCTCAAGTTAGAATGAGGTTCTCTCTTTCTTTTCCTTTCCTTTCTTTTGTTTTGTAAAAATGAGACAAGTGGAGAAGGAGGGGGTATTTATAGGTGGAAAGAATGGTGGAGAGTGCAAAAATGCACTTCACATTTTGCACAAAAACCCTTGGAGAAGGTGAGGCCGGCCATACCATGTAGGAGGGTAGGGGTGAGGTGGAGGTAAGGTGCTAGGGTGAGTTGGAAGCATGGTGAAAAGATAAGGTTTCTAGAAGGAGTTTTTACTTAATCTCCTCATGCATACAAAAATCCTAGATTAAGCTTCCTAATAAAACCCTAATCGTCTAATTAGGTTGTCATGACAAGAATGAGTACATTGTCCAAGAGTACATACTACATATTTTGTATAATGTACTAAGTATAATACAAATGTATGTAGGTGTACATGTATGTGCATACAAAAAAATTCTTATATAATCCTCATAAAATAGTTTAATTTGAAAATAATAATGAAATAAGTTTTATTATCAATTCGGAGGATCGCGCTACCAATTTGATGTACTTCGGATGTACACTGACCGATATATGCGCGTAGACAATGTGTGTGGACAAACCGGCGAAAAATCACCAAAATAATTTAATTTTGGAATTAAAAAATAATAATAATAAAATAATAATAAAATAGTGATTTATACGAGGTAATATCTGTCCGGGATATTATATTACTCCCTCCTTAGAATAGTTCTGTCCTCCGAACTACTTTAAGTTAGGAAAATGAAGTGACAATTACGAAATAGCATAGTCATAGAGCAAGAGATGAACAGAATTTTTCTTTTGACAACCATTGAATGAGTTACACCTATACATACATAAACCCACTTGGTTACAAAAGTGTCATATCTTTCTAAGCAATATCCTTCCTACCTATATATCACAGAAGTAGGAGTCAAGATCACAAAATAACAAAACAGTCTACATAAACCCACTTGGTTACAAAAGTGTCACATCTTTCCTAAGCGACATCCTTCCTACCTATATATCACAGACGTAGGAGCCAAAATTACAAAATAACAAAACAGTTTCTGAGTACCCGACCGCCTAGTCGGTACTGCTGGCGCCCTCTGGTGGGTCCTGTCCAGTCAGCAGCGCTCGCAACTGTGCGACCTGCTCCTGAAGCTCTGCGCATCGGCGCTCCATGCGCTTGAACTGTGCCCTGTAACTGTGGTTCAGGATCACCATCCTGCGCTGGGCCCTTGCATTGGCGCTCCTCAGCCTCTCTTCTTCCTTCGCTTGGTGGAAGTTCACGAACTCGCACGAGTCCATCTTATTCTCCAGACAGACGTGGGACCAGGTCAGAGTCGATATGTCCTGGAAGACCTGCTAGAAGGCCTCCTCCACGGGGGTAAGCTGGGGAGGTGGCGGTATTGGAACCTGACCCCCAAAAGGAAATGCCCCTACTGCGGCAGCTGTGGGGGCCCCGTTGGCCAATCCGGCCTCCACTGGTGGCTGAACCCCCTCCAAGATAGGCTCTGTGTCTGAGCCTATCTCAATCACGTCCCCCTGACCCCACCCACTCCCCGTGGAAAACGCTCTGTCCGTCATCCTGCAAGGAGTGGATACAGAAATTAGCATCGATATAGAAATATTATAAAACATAAGTTGAAAGAAACAACAATATGAATTATAATTGTCTACAACTAGCTAAAACCCAATCTCCTAAAAGGCATCCAAGTTTAATTTTCCTGCTGTGTTGGACTGTAAATTGAAGTTAGCTCTGATACCTCTCTGCAGCGCCCCGATTTTCAATACTGGGAACACCGAGACACAAGCCAAGACCTTTTCTTCAATTAGTCACAATACACAGAAAAACAGGAGAATTTAAAACTTTTTTATTCAACACCCAGTGTGTTACAAGTGTGAATATTATACAACTGTAATACCTTACAATAGAGTTACAATATTACCTTTATATTTTCAAGTATTACAGCCTTCAACATCTTACATCAGAGTACTTTTCAACTAATACACATATTACAGCGGAACTAAATATGACATTGACTCCTTGCTTTCCTTGCCTTGAGTCCTCCTGAATCTCGCCCTTGTACTTCGGCGATCCAGTACCTATGGAAGTGGGGACGTCAGTATTCACTGACGCTTAAAGGCTGATAACAAAACAGCGAATCTCCCAAACAACATAAAAAACATGGCAATGGTGTTGGTGTAGTTTAAGTGTTCGTGAGTGCTATGACTAGACTCTAATGCGATATTTAACTAGAACTAGGATGCTTCCTATTCTAATGTTAGCGAGTCTCCGAAGCAACATGCAGCCCATGCTACATGCGACTCCATCTCAAGTCGTTTATCCATATATAGGGATTTGAACCCGCGTTATGAACTTCTAATTGTACACAACCTGTTCCTGACAATACTCCATGACCCTGTGAGGTTGCAGAAGGGGTCAAGTCCCCCTATGCAGTCTGCTTATGGTGTCTCCGTTTTCCACTACTACCCGGCATGCCGAACCTCACTCCAAACCAGACGATCCCAGTGTATCGGGCTTCGTTCCAAAATCAAACCAGAGGGTCTCGCAAGCGCAGGGTAGCGCGACGCCTACCCTATGACACCCTCTGGGGTCTCGCAAGCGCAGGACTGCACAATGCATCCTGTGGCACCCCCAGCCACGGCACTTCAGGAATTAACAGCGCGAGATACGCAACCCGTGTTCTCAACTTGTGAGACGCCACCGTACGTATCCCTTTGACGGGAAGGTACAACCCAACATCACCACCTAAGGCCTGCCTCAAGGGACAAGTTGGTCGAAAGGCGCCCCCTACAACCAACTCCTTTCTTTTCGGCAAGGGTCTAAGTAAAATGATCTTTATAAGTCACTACCCTAGTGATGTCCCTGACTCGAACAATCCCAGGGATGACAATATTATAAACACAACATGCTAGGCCTTTAAATTAGACTTCGCAAGACAACTCTACTAGGCTGCTCAACCTAGACTCACCAGAACCCTTCGGGATCCGGTTCCTGGCCCATCGATCCAAGACCTCGGCCGTGCGAATATACATGCATGCCGCTACCCAGAACTTGGATTCCGTCTATACTCCGGTCCTCGATCAACCTACACTGGTTAAGATTCGACGGTACACAAGGAGTGACTCCTCCATAGTTCCTTAGGGTAAGAAAACATATGTCTTGATGGTCGAGAGGCCTTAGGGTGGTAATATTACCCTAGACGAGCACAACGAACAGTGTACTAGCTAACAAGCTATATATGAGTAACAACCACATACGAGCTAATAAGCTACATATGGAACAATAGCTACCTACGAGCCAAGCGGGCCTCGTAGGAGATAACCACGTACATACCAGCCAAATAAGCCGCGTATGAGACCGACAGCTACGCACGGGCCGGTCGAACCGCGTACGAGACAACAACCTACATACGAGCCAAACAAGCTACGTATGAGACCCACAGCTACATACGGGCCAGTCGAGCCACGTACGAGCACAACCATATGCAAACAACCATACAGGTAATCAATCCTAGAAGCAACCAAACGTGCTTACTAGCAAACTTGATCTTCTATTATTAGAAGCAACAGAAGAATCTACTAATAGTCTATGATCGGTATTCTACCAATGAAAAACCGAAGGCGACATAACAACCTTTATCAAGCTAACTATTACTAGTGATCTTCCAAATCCTTATTACCCCTACGGATGAGGAATGTCCCCATGATATGGTCTAATTCTAATTTGAACCTCACACACTAGAACTCACGGTTTCCTTTCAAAACGAACTAGAACAACATAGAATCTACGTTCGTTCAATATTCCACTAGGATGCTACACTATACTCTTCAAGTATGTGTAGGTTCCTTACTAACATTAACTACAACAAGGTAGTTATCACTATAATTACAACATGTTTCTTTCCTATTACTTAACCTAAGGCAATTTAAGCATGGTATGCAAGCGTAAGCATCAACCTCCAACTACCAATCATGGTATATATAATATGACCATCAACTTACAACACTTTTAATTTCTGAATGCGATTTAGCATGCACTTATAACAATCTTAAGCATGGTCGTCTACTAACTTAGCATGAACAATCATTAGCATGGTCATCTACTAACTTAACATAAATAATAATTAGCATGGTCATCTACTAACTTAACATAAACCATAGTTAGCATGACATCTACTAACTTAGCATGAACAATGATTACGCATGATCGTCTACTAACTTAGCATGAACATATACTTATCTAAGCATGGATATCATCTAGGCATGAATATTTATTTAATCTAGCATGGTATACAACTTTCCTACAATTGATCTAGCATGGTATACAATTTTTCTACAATTAATCTAGCATGGTATACAACTTTCCTACAACATCCAAGTGTAGGTAAATTAATCTAGCATGGTATACAACTTTCCTACAACATCTAAGTGTCGGTAATTTAATCTAGCATGGTATACAACTTTTCTACAATTAATCTAGCATGGTATACAACTTTCCTACAATTAATCTAGCATGGTATACAACTTTCCTACAACATCCAAGTGTAGGTAAATTAATCTAGCATGGTATACAACTTTCCTACAACATCTAAGTGTAGGTAATTTAATCTAGCATGGTATACAACTTTCCTACAATTAATCTAGCATGGTATACAACCTTCCTGCAACATCCAAGTGTAGGTAAATTAATCTAGCATGGTAGACAACTTTCCTACAACATCTAAGTGTAGATAATTTAATCTAGCATGGTATACAACCTTCCTACAAGCATGTAAGCATGGATAAATTAATCTAGCATGATATACCACTTTCCTACAATTATCTAAGCATAGATAAATTAATCTAGCATGGTATACAACCTTCCTACAACTATGTAAGCATGGATAAATTAATCTAGCATGATATACCACTTTCCTACAATTATCTAAGCATAGATAAATTAATCTAGCATGGTATACAACCTTCCAACAACTATGTAAGCATGGATAAATTAATCTAGCATGATATACCACTTTCCTACAATTATCTAAGCATAGTTAAATTAATCTAACATGGTATAATGATTCTTACAACATTGTATACATTTTTCCTACAATGATCTAATCATGAATACCATTAAGCATCTACTAAAACCTTACACAACCTACACATCTACAACTACTTTATTTAACCCAATATCTACTATAAACACCTACTAACTTCTTTATTTAACACAAGCATCTACTACTATCCATATAACCATCCACTAAAGCCTCTTTATTTAACAAAACATCTACTCTACTTCATATAACCATCTACTTCTACTACTACTTTACTTTAACCATGAACATCTACCAAAATATAACATAAACATCTACAACTACTTCATTTTAAACATAAACTACTACTACTTTATTTAAACATACTATTACCACTTTATTTAATCATGAAGCATCTACTACTTAGATATCTACTAAATCTTTATTAGCATTTATTTTGTCATTATTACTAGTGATCATAAAAATAGATCTTTTTATTCATTCTACAACTAGTGATTTTGATTAGTTTCTTTTTCATAATTAGAATTAACATCTACAATGGGTTCTTTCATACTTAAGATTATAAAAGAAAATAACAATAATAAGATAAAGTAAGAACCCTTTAATTTTTTGGTCCATCCAACATATGCTTTCTTTTTAGTCCAAGTCCAATGTGTGTCCTACAACCAAATTGGTTGTATACAAGTCCATATGCTTTATGTATAAGTTCACATTCAAGTCCTACAACCAAAGATGGTTGTATACACAAGTCTATATGCATATATTTATTTTAGTCCCATTTCATAACACAAAACAACAACTACAACTATAACGATTTAATCTTTATGTTTATTTAGTACTACTACTATTCATTTCTTTTCTTTTCATGTGGTTATATTATTTAACCATCCATAACCATACCAAAATAAGAACTACACACCACAACACTATCACAATAAACCATTCTCAAAGAACAAAAGAAACAAAACAAGGAGGATAAGAAGAAGAAGTCAAAACAACAAATCAACAAAGAAAGTGGAGAACCCCCACCTAATTTTTCTTTGTTGGAAGGACTTGCTTTCTTATACTTCTCCTTCCCCTAAGCTCTTAGAACTCCTAGGAAAAACCTACAAGAAAAACTCTCAAGTTAGAATGAGGTTCTCTCTTTCTTTTCCTTTCCTTTCTTTTGTTTTGTAAAAATGAGACAAGTGGAGAAGGAGGGGGTATTTATAGGTGGAAAGAATGGTGGAGAGTGCAAAAATGCACTTCACATCTTGCACAAAAACCCTTGGAGAAGGTGAGGCCGGCCATACCATGTAGGAGGGTAGGGGTGAGGTGGAGGTAAGGTGCTAGGATGAGTTGGAAGCATGGTGAAAAGATAAGGTTTCTAGAAGGGGTTTTTACTTAATCTCCTCATGCATACAAAAACCCTAGATTAAGCTTCCTAATAAAACCCTAATCGTCTAATTAGGTTGTCATGACAAGAATGAGTACATTGTCCAAGAGTACATACTACATATTTTGTATAATGTACTAAGTATAATACAAATGTATGTATGTGTACATGTATGTGCATACAAAAAAATTCTTATATAATCCTCATAAAATAGTTTAATTTGAAAATAATAATGAAATAAGTTTTATTATCAATTCGGAGGATCGCGCTACCAATTTGATGTACTTCGGATGTACACCGACCGATATATACGCGTAGACAATGTTTGTGGACAAACCGGCGAAAAATCACCAAAATAATTTGATTTTGGAATTAAAACAAAATAATAATAAAATAATAATAAAATAGTGATTTATACAAGGTAATATCTGTCCGGGATATTACAAAGTAACTGGAAATTAAACTAGAGAAATAGAAAAACCATGTGCATTGAAGAAGCAAACAGCATACTCAAGATGGTATAGCTGTAGTTTAGCTAATTTAGAAGGTTTGAGCAAAGAAGCCCAAAATTTCGTATAAAAAATGAAGTCGTCAACCAGTGACATAATAGAACGCGTTGAATTAGAGAAGATCCTATCATTCCTCTCTTTCCAAACAATCCAGATTAACACCATCGTGGATAAATCCCATGAGTCGAGGAAAGGATGGTTAACATGATTAGATCTCCAGCTACTCCACCACGTAGGAAAAGAACTCGGCATACTGCAAACATTCCAAGCTTTGTTACAGATAGCCCACAGGGGAATGATAAATGGACAGTTAATAATTAAGTGCACCCTATCCTCTTGATGAATAAGACAGAGTGTGCACTTTTGGTCCAAAGTGAGATTCCTTTTGTTCAGAACCTCAACCGTCAATAGTTTATCATTGATAGCAAGCCATGAAAGGATTTTAACCTTAAGCGGCGCGACACTCTTCCAAATGAGCTTGTAATAGGGAGATACTGCCCCACCTGTATTAAGAAAATTATAACAGGATTTAACCGAGTAGGCTCCCGATCTGGTTTAACGCCAGGAAATGGCGTCGCGGGGGGACCAAATGTAGGAATGCAATAAAGAAAGGAGGTAATGAAACTAGGGAAAGAGCGAAATAGGGAAAGCCCTTTTAAAAGGAATATGCCATTCACGACGGCTGCCGACAATGGTAAAGTAATCTTCAATAGTTGCCTGGGGGTTCCGGGCTTTGGAATATAATTGTGGGAAATTAAAAGCGACCTTGTTGTTATCAATCCATAGATCGTTCCAAAATTTGACCGCTGAACCATTACCACAATGTTTACGCACTCCGCATTTAAAGAGATCTGCCACCTTCCAAATGCCCTTCCAAAAAGGGGAAGCAGCGGGGGAGATAGAATGGGACAGTTCCCAAATTTTGTGCCTTTTATGGTAATGGTGAGACACAATTTTGGCCCAGGCTAATTCCGGTTGATTGAGGGCCTTCCAAATCCATTTCCCAAGGAGGGCTAGGTTTTGGTGCCTCAAATTAAGAATGCCAAGACCTCCTTCGCATTTTGATTTGCAAACCAAATCCCACTTGCAAAGGTTTTTCCCAACTTGATAGTTCGGTAATCTGGACCAGAAGAAATTTCTACGAATCTTGTCAATACGCTTGATGACCCAAGAAGGCAAGTAGAAAAATGACATCATATACAGCGGGATGGAAGAGAGGACCGAGTTAACAAGCACCAGTCTACAACCACGCGAAAGGTGCCCCCCCGACCAAATATTAAGTCTCCTTTCCACTTTATCGATCATTGGGGACCAATCATTTCTATGAAATTTGCCCCATCTTAGAAGGATACCGAGGTAGGAAATGGGAAAAGAAACAAAGGCACAATTAAAAAATTGAGACACCTCAAGCTGACGGTCGTCGGAACCACCAAGCCAAGTGACGAAAGTTTTATTGAAATTAATGGATAGACCAGAGGCTCGCTCGAAAATATAAAGAAGGAGTTTGAGATTACGAAGGGTTATCCCGTTCGGTTTAGCAAAAATAATAGTGTCATCCGCGTATTGCAGATTAAGCACACCCCGAAAACCTTGGAAACCACCCAAGCCTTCAATAACATTAGCTTTCCAAGCAGTAAGTAGCAATTTACTAAAAACATCAGCCACCAGAGAGAAAAGAAGAGGAGAAATTGGGTCGCCTTGTCGGAGGCCCCTTTTACACCTGAATTTTTTTCCTTCAGTACCATTGATAATGATAGAAGAAGTACCAGAAAAAATGCTAGATTTGATCCAAGCGGTCCATTTAGGACCGAAACCGCGGTGAGAAAAAATATCGAAGAGGAAATCCCTTTGTTATAAGCTTTCTCGAAGTCCAATTTTAAGAGAATCCCTTCGGACTTAGAACGGTGGCAACTGGAAATAATCTCTTGCGCAGCCGCGACACTATCCAAGATGAATCTATCGTGGATGAAACCTGATTGAGCCAAATCAATTAAAGAGAAAATGAGGAGTTTAAGACGGTTAGAAAGCACTTTCATAATGATTTTAAAGATGGAGTTAAGGAGACTAATCGGTATGGAGGCAAAAACCTGATTAGCACCACTGATTTTGGGTATGAGTACAATGTGAGCATAATTAATCCGTGGAAAAGAGAAATGACCGTTGAAAAGGTCCTCGAACATCGCGAGAAGGTCGTCCTTAAAAAGGTCACATAGTTTTTGGAAGAAAAAAGCAGGGAAGCCGTCCGGTCCCGACGCAGCATCACTGCGAGAGGAGAATACTACCCATTTAATCTCCTCTAAGGAGAACGAAGATTCGAGGGTCAATAAGTCATGATGTTCACCTCCATACAGTTGATTCCAATCAAGATGTATGGAACGGTTTCCTTGGGAACCCAAAAGATTTTTAAAGAAGGAGAAAAAAGTGGAATGGAATTTAGAATCCGTGGTCAGATGGACGTTATTGTCGACAATAGACGAGATGCGATTACATCGTTGTTGATGAGAAGCGAAGTTATGGAAGAAAGAAGTGTTAGCATCACCCTTCATAAGCCAATTGCCCTTTGCTCATTGAGCCCATTTGATGTGTTCTTGCTGAAGCAGGGAGTTGTACTTTCTTTTACATTCACTCCTATGAAGTCTATCAGGATCGCTAATTGATCCCAACTCTTCACGCTGATCAATAGCGTGAATAGAAGACAAAAGAAGATTTTTGCGTGTGTGGGCATTCGAGAATCTCTCCTTCCGCCATACTTTACAACCTTGTTTAATGACATGAAGTTTGAGTAAAATACGCCCCAGAACATAAGACCCCACAAGAGAGGAAAGGCAGTGGAGAATGCGATTGACAAAAATCTAATCCTCCAGCCAGAATTTTTCAAACCGAAATTTGTACGGTTTGGTAAAATTGAAATTCGAATGAAGTGCAATAAGGGTATGATCGGAACAAGGATTTGGAAGGGCTTGGACGAAAGAGTTATGGAAGAAAGAAGTCCAATCCTGAGAGACAAGAAAACGGTCTAATTTAGCCATAGAGGGTAAGAGCCTCATGGTAGACCAGGTATACGTTCTACCATTAATGGGGAGATCGATAAGTTCTAGAGAGCGAATACAATCATTAAAACGGTGGGAGTCACAGATGCGTGAAGCATTACCCAATCTCTCGTTACTAAAATGAGTAACATTGAAGTCACCACAAAAGATCCAAAAACCAGAGATACAACCGACAAAAGACATAAATTCGGACCAGAATTCATGACGAAGTTCTGCGATGGAAGGCCCATATACCGAAGCGACAGTAACGGGACGATTAAATTCTATCCAATGAAGGGTAATAACAAGAGAGAATTTGAGTCCCCGGACTGACAGGAGGTTGTAGATAGAATGTTTGAAACCAAGTAAAATTCCCCTGCAAGTGTGATTAGCGTCAAGGCTAACCCACTGGGTAATCATCTAACCACCCAAGGATCGATTGATCGCGGGAGAGAAGGAATCAAGCTTTGATTCTTGAATAGAGATTAAGTCACATTGAGCAGAAGAAATCAATTGGAGGATAGCTTTTTTTTTGTAGGTGCTATCTAACCCACGGATATTCCAAGAGACGTTAATCATAATGGGATTGGAACTCAGAAGCTTTAGCAATTTCTAAATTTCTGATCTCTTCGAAGATCACGGAGCTAGATGGATCTAATGATACCCATACGAGAAGTTAAGGCCAACATGTCATCATTAGAAAGGGAGTCAAAATGGATTTGATAGACCAAACCAAGTTCAGTACTGTTATCATTGTTTTTTTAGGCCGCCTGGATGGGAGGAATCTCCAAGTTACGGACCTGGACCTCAAGGGAGGCTTTGGAGGAAGACGTTAAATGCGCCTCGTTCTTAGCTCTGAAACGAGCGCTAGAACGAATGATGGGGGAAATGACCCTAGCCTGTGGTGACTTTCTTTTAACCGAGCGAGAAGGAGGAGAGTTCTTCTTAGGAAAGAAGTCATCCAAGACAGCAGAAACCGTCATAAGCCTTCTCACAGGTAACATGCTAGAATCAGACAGAGTGGACAGAATAGGGGAGGGAGAAAATGAAGGAAACTTAGGCTTAGGCCTCAGCGACAGACTGGTGACAATACTAGCGTCGGTGACCGTATGAGCCGTAACAATGCTATGTTCCATAGTCTCGAAAAAACATATGAAAAAAGAAAATGGGCTATTATCAACTGAGAAATTAGCGTTACAGGAAATAAGCCATTAAAAATAGCTACAAAATCGTAATCAAAGGAACACAAAGCAGAAGAAAATGTGGAGATTACCTTGTGGTCAGAATTGAGTAGCGAGAGATCCCTTTCTTCATCGGAAAGGAGGTTGTCAGAATCAACCAAATCCGCAGGGAGCTGCTTGGTGCTGGAGGATGGATTAATAAGCTCCTAGCCACTAACAGATAGGATAGAGCGCTCTTTTCCTTCCTTAGAAAACAGACTATCAGATGCAATCCAAGATGCAGTCGCAAATTTATCGGAAGTTGCAGCTCCCTTAAGATTGGAACTGAGAGAAGAGGTCTTCGGAAAGGACGAAGCTTGAATAGAAAAGACGTATGTCCCAGTCGGAAGAATAATGAGGATTGATGCTCCAATCCGGCCAGAAATTGACATCCGATGACTTAGAGTTGACATGAGCGGCAACAACAGTGGAATTCTGCACCAACTTGGATGGAGAAATCAAACCAGAAGCCGGAGCTTTCAGAAGAGTTCGAGAAGATTAAACAGTAGTAACAGGTAACACAGTGGAGGAGGGTAATGGTGGTTAAGATGGAGAGACTTGGGAGGCGATGTTGGGATTGATTCATACCAAATTGGGAGGTTTAAGCGGTTATTGAGTAGTAGTCGAGGGCCCCCCGCCACCACCACGAGACCTCCCTTTAGTGTTGGACTTGAGATGTATGCGGTGCTTGGAGATGGGCTTGGAGGAGGACCCCTTAGTGAATGAGCCAGGCGCAATAGATGAATCCACACCAAAAGAGGTAGGAGCAGTTAAAGCCCACGGCATAGGCACAACAGGAGCAATCTCATGGTAGGGCATAGAAATCAGAAAAGCGGCATCTTCAAGACGAAGGGTGTACGCAGAAATCATGTCGCCACTGAGATTGCATAGAAATTGTGCCTCAACTTGATGACAGCTAAAGGCTAAGAGAGTGGTCGATGAGGTACTTGTCAGGTCTCCGATGCATTTAGTCATTTTCGCTACCAGACGAAGGGAATCACAGAAAGGGAGGAGCCCCATAATGGAGACTTTAGTCGGCTTAAGTTACAGAGCTTGTAAAGGAGAGCCGAAGCAAGGCCACTTTCGGATGACAAGGTTGACAAAGCCTAAAGTGAAGGACTTTTTTGCAACCAAATCCTGCAGAATGCTAGGTGAGGGGCACTTGATGACTACATCACCATTCGAACAAGCATTCTCTGACCAAGTCCAGTTAGGAAAATTGCAAGTGTTACAAAGAAACGCATCAAGAGTAGTGCTCGGTAAAGAACCACCGACAATGGAAACAACACCGTAGCATTCCAAGTTGGCTTTTTTTTCCCATCAGATCCGGAGTAAGAGAGCAAAAGACGATCAGATGAGAAGTAGGAAGGGAGAAGGTAGAAACACCAGGTAACCTCAGAGAGGACTGGGAAGTAGGCACAGCCGGCGTCTGAGGAGTTGGGGCTGCGAAAGCTAGTATCTTCTGGGACGCCGACGGGGTGGGGAGAAGAGAAATGGGGTCAGGAATTTTAGCCATCTTCGATTTTTGGGCTTGAATCTCCAAAAGTTTAGCTTTTAGAAAGGAAAAATCTAAAGCAACCAACACCTGGTCCGAGATAGAGGCTCCCATAAGGAGGCCGAGAAGATGCTGGAGCGGGTAGCATCGATTCCTCGAGTGGCCCAATTTATCACAGAATAAACATTTCATTTTATTTATACAGAAAACATTGAGATGCCTCAGTTGGAGACAGCGAAAACAGTGAGGGAGAGAAGGGGAGTTCGGAGCAGTAGGAGAAGGGATGAGGGAGGAAGCTGAGAAGGGTTTGGAGTTTCCGCCTAAAGGTGGCTGCGGAACTTTGTTGACTTTTGTAGCGCCCCGATTTCCATATAACTGGAAAACCGTGACACATGTCAAGATCTTTCCTTCAATTAGTCACGATACACAAAATGCTGGAAATTTAAAACTTTTTATTCAACACAGAGTTACCACGCAGTAATTACAAATATCCGTTTGTAATACCAACTGTAGCGCTTGCCCTTTTTCCCTTTTGACTCCAAACTCAATTCTTCCAATTTCTATCACTTTAACCATAACCTAAGATAGTTGTGTTTCAGGAAAAATTTTGGCAGAGTCTCCCCTGTAATTTCTACCCCGAAACACAAAAAACTTATGGAATTCTGCTCTAAATTCCGTAGCTCACATCACAGGCAATAATATCACGGGCTCCCCAGGCCAAAATGAGCATCATCACACAGGCAATATATATATATATGCTCTGGGGGCCAAACTCATAACAGTTTATCAATTATCAATTAAAAACCATAAATCCTTTTGAAAACGTAGTAAGTTTTTAGAAAATAACTTGTAAAAGCTTACCACAGCGCCCGGTACTCCACAACGAGATGGGCACGGGTCCAAACCATATCATGCCACTCCACACTCTACTCTCTATCATCATCCACCTACTTATACATCAGAAATACAATTTAGAGCATAAAACCTTTACTATTTACAATTAAACCATAACAACAAATAGTAAGGTGAAGCTCCACTCCACCGGAACCTGAACCTATACCTCACATCTGCACCGCTGAGGACCTGTAACAGTAGGGGCCTAGGGTAGTCCAAAGACCCCCTAACCCTCAAACACTAAGGGGTTAGCCTCAAACACTAAGGGGTTAGCCATTTCTGGTGTGAGTACAATATATTAATAAGCAAATAGATTAAACTTATAAGTAAAACAGAATGAACTTACGAATACCAAGGTAAACCTGAACATGTAAATGTCATATACGGAAATTCACATCAAATACTCACGGCATCACTTTCCGTATGCGTATCCATACCTGCTCACAAACATACTTAACTCTAATTTGGAAAATTATTTCCAAATTAGTCGCTTAAGGCCCATCACTTTACGCCTTAGCAAATCTTCCTATAGCTTTATTTTTTTCCATAAAGCTTTACAATCACACGCACTCTATTTCCACATAACTGCATCTTATTTATCATTCATTTGCAATTACATACTCGCGACGTAAATTCCTTCGCGATCTCATATCACATAACATCACATTCATTCATTTCTTACGACATATATCATCACGTCTCGCAATACATCACTTCCACACTCATACTTCATCTTAAATGGAAAATAAGCGTGTATCCTAATTTTCTAGTGTTTGTGTATGCCATGACCTGAGTCTAATGCAAAAATACAGAATATAGAACAGATGCACTTAATCTAACGTCAGCAAGACCCTGGACACACATGCATCCCATACTACATGTGGCCTAGGTCAAGCCAATGTACTTAGTCTACTGCAAGCGAGACTTTAGAAATGTATGCATCCCATACTACATATTTTCCAAAATCAAGCCGTTGTCTCCAAGTTTAGGGATTCGAACCCTCGCCATGCAATGCATTCTAATTCGATCCACTTCCTATTCCCGATAGATCATGGCAATGAGGTTGCAGTCAACGGTCCCACCGTTCTGCAGTCAACAGCCGTGACAATAAGGATATACGGTCCCACCGTATGGCAGACAACGGTCCCACCGTTCTGCAGTCAACAGCCGTGACGATAAATATATACGGTCCCACCGTATGGCAGACAACGGTCCCACCGTTCTGCAGTCAACAGCCGTGACGATAAATATATACGGTCCCACCGTATGGCAGACAACGGTCCCACCGTTCTGCAGTCAACAGCCGTGACGATAAATATATACGGTCCCACCGTATGGCAGACAACGGTCCCACCGTTCTGCAGTCAACAGCCGTGACGATAAATATATACGGTCCCACCGTATGGTAGTCAACGGTCCCACAGTTCTGCAGTCAACAGCCGTGACGATAAATATATACGGTCCCACCGTATGGCAGACAACGGTCCCACCGTTCTGCAGTCAACAGCCGTGACGATAAATATATACGGTCCCACCGTATGGCAGACAACGGTCCCACCGTTCTGCAGTCAACAGCCGTGACGATAAATATATACGGTCCCACCGTATGGCAGTCAACGGTCCCACCGTTCTGCAGTCAACAGACGTGACGATAAATATATACGGTCCCACCGTATGGCAGACAACGGTCCCACCGTTCTGCAGTCAACAGCCGTGACGATAAAGATATACGGTCCCACCGTATGGCAGACAACGGTCCCACCGTTCTACAGTCAACAGCCGTGACGATAAATATATATGGTCCCACCGTATGGCAGACAACGGTCCTACCGTTCTGCAGTCAACAACCGTGACGATAAATATATATGGTCCCACCGTATGGCAGACAACGGTCCCACCGTTCTGCAGTCAACAGCCGTGACGATAAATATATATGGTCCCACCGTATGGCAGTCAACGGTCCCACCGTTCTGCAGTCAACAGCCGTGACGATAAATATATACGGTCCCACCGTATGGCAGACAACGGTCCCACCGTTCTGCAGTCAACAGCCGTGACGATAAATATATACGGTCTCACCGTATGGCACACAACGGTCCCACCGTTCTACAATCAACTTAAACTTGAAGTTTAGTCTAATCAACAGGTCACTAGCTTGCACATCCATAACTTCCAACACTCGATACGAAATTACTTGATACTATAAAACCTCATGTACTCTCAATAGTACATTCTTCTTGCACTCACTACACCTTTCCAATATCATAAGAGTTTGCTCACTCATCGGAAATTCTCGATTCCGGGTCCTATAGGAAGATGGGAGTGTCTATTTTGACTTCTTAATTTGACTCTTTCAAACTCTATCATTTGAGTTCTCGAAAACACAAGTTCCATCAGGTGTACAAACAGAGAGAAACTGATTTTCTCAGCCAATTATTTTTAACTAAGATTGGGTCCGTTCCATCTTTGGAAAATCATAACTCTCAACCTATAAACTGGAATTACAAAACTCCAGATGGGTTAGAAAGCTATGACTCCCTACTACGACTCTCTAGTTGGTCAATTTCCCAAATTCTTAACCCTTTCAGAGCAAGAATTTCCCAACTTACCCTCATAAACATGCTTCTTAACAAGCTCATATAAAAATGAGTTGCTCTTTACCATACAACTATCCTTCTTAGCATTCCACTTATTATACAATGATAATCAAAATTTTCCAAACGTTCCCATAAGCTAAGAATTCACATATACATCACAACGCCATGTATGTATATCTACACAATACATCACCATCACACTGAATATTTAAAATCCCATCAACTCACCACATACACACCAAATTACCACATAACTGTTAACAAATAAGAACTTCCCGTATTTTAAATTAAAACTTCATTTGGCTGAATTAAACCAGGATTGCTCCAAGACCGCCTAAGATTTTATCATAACAGTAAACATATATTTAGCATAATCATACTAACCATATTTGATATCGTCATATAAATATAGCTCATCCCCACATACACATATACGTTGTTCTGATACCCTTGATCCAAACACGCCTTATCCGTAACTCATACCAACCATTCAGGTTATTATGAAATTTTTCTTAAAAACACAAAATACGTAAATAAATTTATACTCACATGTTTCTTAACACACAAGAATACATAATAAATCAACACTCACATGTTCTTCGAACCACAAAAATATATAATAAACTAACTCACCACATTTCACGAAGGTTCGAAGCGTCACCATGCCATCCCGCATCCAAAGTCGCGAATATATCCTATCATCAATTTCAAAGAAATTAAAACTCAATCATCCAAACCAATACAAAAGCTACTAACGTCATCCCAAATATCACACAAGTGTTTATTGAACGCTTGGGATATACACGTGCGATGCACGTAATAAACTAGTGCCGACTAGATTCTTAGTTCCAAACAATTACTAAATTGCCCCCAAAATATTTTAATAGCCCAACTACAATTTCTATTTCTATACGAGAATTAATTCATATACCTATAATTCTCTTTTACAAATCCAAAACCCTAATTTACTAATAACTTACAATCTCTCTAATAATCCACTAATTTTTCACATCTACCACTTCCAACATCTCTAAATCTCTCTACCCTAATATTCCTACTCAATAAAACTTAACCCAACTAAATTTTATACAATAAAATAGTTAGGGTTTTACCTTCCCGAATCCATTCGAAAATCCGACGCTACCACGATGTAAAGAATCCCTCACTTAGTCTACCCCTCACTTTAATTTGGAATCGATGAAGGATCGGAGGGAATTTGAGCGGGGTAATCGTTCGCCGAAGTGGGTTCGTAGGGTTCGGGATGGGAACAGATCGGGATGGAGATGGGAAGGGAAGGAGAAGAAAGGAGGTGGAGGGGCGGTTTCGTTCCCTTCGGCTGGGCGCGAACGGGGGGAGGAGGGGAGGAGAAGGAGGTCGGGGTTTCTTTGGGTCGGAATGGGGAAACGAACGGGAATGGGAAAGAAGGTGAAGAAGGAAGAAGATGGAGGTGTTGGTTTCCCGTCGGTTGGGTGTGAATCGGAGAAGGAGAAGGGAGGAGGAGGTCGGGGGTGGGGTTCTCTTCTTCTTCGGTTTTGGGTAAAGGAACGATCGGAAGAAGGAGAAGGAGAAGGAAGGAGAAGAGAAGGGGGTGGTTTTAATTAAAGGGATAAATAATAATAGATAATAAATAATGTATAGGAAATATTACATATAAGCCCTCTAGTTCTCAATACATTCCAAATAAAACCCAATTCTCTACTTTAATATTATAAACAATACAAAAACACATTAAAACCAGTCCGCAATACTCCGTATAAAAATAATTTAATTTCGAAAATAATAATAAAATAAGGTAGACAATATATCTTATTTTTCTCGATTAAAAATAATTGTTATCGAAAAATACATATTCGCGCGAAATTCTCAATCGCGCACACATTTCGATGCAAAATAGCCATATGCTATTTTTCAGGTCGTTACAACTTTGGGCCGGGTATAGCAGGTGGGCCTGTTTATAACTTTTTTTTGTGTTTCTTTTTACTACCTCTACCCAAGACGTAGCCATAACGAACGGCTAGGGCCCACCAAAGAATGAGCTATGCAAAGAGGCGGTAAAAGAATAAAAGAAAGCTCGGGAGAAACCGCTACTGGAGCGATCAAAAGGAAGCGGAAGCGGAAACGGAAACAAAGACGAGGAAAAACCAGAAATGAAAAAATAGAAAAAAAAAAGTTAAGAAAATACGAAAAAAATATTAACAGGATAATAAAGAGCAAAAAGAGAAGGTGAAACAAACAGAGACAAACTAACACAAACCACCAAATAAGGAATGGTGAAAAAAGAGCAACACACGGAGAGAGAAATAAAGAAAAGCAAAATTAAAAATCAACAAAGTGAAAACCAAAAGTAAATAGGTAATAAGTAAAATATAGGGGGGAAACGGGATTACCAGAACGAGAACACACTGATCAGCACCACTGGGAGGCGGCAGGGACGGAGAGGAGTGCACTCCAAAGCCGGATTGAAGGTGCCAGGTCCAGATCTAGGACCAAAAGACCGGATAGAAAAGGACCGGAGTCCTCAGAACCGTAGCTACAGCGGGGATGAAGGAATCTAGGGGAAGAAAAGGGAAAGAACTGGATATGGAGGGGGAAATAGGCAGTGAAGACACCAAGTGGATGGAAAGAGAAGGGCTAAATAACAAGATGAGGAAAGGATGGAGAACAGGAAGCAGGGGAGGAGAAGAGGAGTAAAGAATAGGGAAGAGAAGATGGAATTGGGAGAGACGGAAGGCAGAGGGAGTGGAAAGCTGGAATATTTTAGAGGACTTTAGAGATCTAGGTTTTTTGCAATCGTTTTGCCGATACTTCTTTCTTCTGGTTCACGCTCTCAATCTTCATCTATAACATTTTTGGTGGGAAAGGTGATTATGGAGAGTAAACTCATTTGTGTCTAAAAGGTCTACGACTACAAACTGCACTACATGAAAAGCCATTCACTGAAGTTGCTGTGGTGGCGCACGACTCATAATAGTGTATATTCCATTATGTGCTATTTACTTATGTTTTTTATTTTATATTCGTGGTTGAAACAAGGCTATAATCATAAACTCTAGTGCATTAATTATGTAAGATTGCGATGTTTATATTTTATATGATAACTAGGTTTGCCCGTTGACACGTGCCTACGGCACGTCTTCAGAACGGTGCACCTTATTTGATCATATAAAATAGTTTTCGAGGTTGAGCAAATTAATTGAAGTAGCAAACATAATATATGAGAAACTTTTGGGATCCAGCAAAAAACATATTATATGAATTTGTTTGATTTTTTTGAATTATTTTTAAAGTTTTTAAATTTTTAATTTTTTTAGTTTTAAATTTTTTATTTTAAAAAAATTTTTAAAATTTTTATTTTCATAATTTTTTGAATAGAAGAGGAAGGGAGAGAGAGAGAGAGAGAGAAAATAAATAAATAAATAAAGTAGTTGTTTTTTGTGGGGATTTGAATTTGAGTTTTGAAGGGAACTTTTGGGGGGAAAATATGTTTTGTGAGGTTAGATCTGGGCCTTTAATTTTTTAGGGGATTGAAGGAGAACCACTTGATAGCTTTCTTTGTGTTTTATTATATAGATTTGTATGAGACTCAAGTTGATATTTTCAATTTATTTGTGAAAATATATTTATATTTTACATATCTGTGAAAATGCAAGGGAAGATTTATTTTGAATTGATAAAATCATTAAAAAGGGAAGATCCCGATGTTTTTCCAAACAAACGTCGGGATAGGCAGTCTATATCCCGGCATTTTCCCAAGAAAACGCAAAGATAGAGCTATTAAATAACACAAAGCAAGATTAGCACTATCCTGGCATTTCTTTGAAAAACATCGGGATAGACCAGTTATCTATCCTGACGCTATTTGCCTCGGCATTTTTTGTGGCGGTTTGAAAAATGTCGGGATAAGTGTTTCGTTTTGTAGTGAACATTTAAGCTTTTTATAGATTGAATACAAAAGTATGTCGGCAATGGTTTTGTAAAACAGAAGGCAAATCGGCCATAGTTTTGTAAAACAAGAGGCAAAACAACCACAATTTTATAAAATAGAGACGAACAAACCGCAGTTTTGTAAAACATGAAGCAAATTGATCATAGAAGACAATCTGTCATGCCCCGCTTCCCAAAAATACAGAATACGAGCACATGACACTGGCCCAGCGAATGACTAACTTCACCCATAAACTGTTTAATCGAACAACTCAAAAATATAATCAATACAAAACACATGCAATAATAATAATCTCATGAACAATAATACTTGGAATGAAGCAATAAAATATCCAAATACAATAATAATAATCCAACGTCTGGAAACAATAATAAAATTCGGGACATCAGCCCAAAACAATAATAATCCAATCCAAAATAATAACAAGTCTCAATACATTAAGTTTATTAAAGCAATAAGCAATAAACAATTTAAAAGCAGTAGTCTTCAGAATGTCTGTTCTCTAATTCCAGCCGGCAGTTCTCCCTCATTACCTGTATACACTTCATCTAAAAAGAGGAAAAAAATTGTCCTTAGAGCAAGTCATGGACAGCAAGTAGAGAAAGCGGGAAACAATGGAATAACGGTATAACAATGAATCAATGGATCAATAGGAATCAATAACATGGTAATCAATGCAACGATGTAACAATGATTCAATATTCGGTAACGGTGATCAACGGTTAATATCAATATCTTTTAAACAATATTGGATACAAATAAGAACAATGATGAACAATATGCAATGTCGGTGATGTGTCAATCCTTGTCTATTATTCATTTTAATACTAACTAATGCATGTACTACTGCATCTCATACTACAGGTTTGATGCATACAATCAATTTCGTTTTAGACTCAGGTGGTGCACTCGATAGATCATGTACTTGGCAACGGTAACAGTAAATACTATTCACCTTTCGGTGTATGAAACGGTCATCGACAACGATACGGTACACGATAGATTGGGTTACTGCCATAACCACAATCACATGATAAAATGGTAGCCGGAACGGTAGTTAGGAAAACACGGGCCCCTCCTCCAAGTACAGTCACTACTTTGTTCACTACTTAAATCACCCTTTAAACCCCGACTTATTAATTATTTATCAATGTAACAACACAATATGCAATTAATAGACAATTCGGTGAACAATAGTATCAATAAGGAAACAATAGGTTGATAACATGGATAGGACAGTTAGAATTGTGACAATAACTCATTGGGAACATGCAATGCAACATACATTCATTAATTCATGCAATAGTACAACATAGGAATAATTAATCTATTAAAAAGGTGGAATCTAAAATTCTGGACAGCAAGTGCAATCTGTAAAAAATGCAGTTTCCCGCTGACTCGGAAATCGAAAGTTGAATCCGTTAGAAAATTTGGAAACTAGACTTCCATACGGTTCCAACGCATATTTAAAGTTCAAATTCCGAAAACAGTAGCTATGTCAAACACATGGTTCTTTACAGGTTTTATGTTCATGCAGAATTCGATATCTTGTTGTTTTAATTTTTGAATCAGTAAAAACTCGATATTAAATTCATAAAAAATATTTTCTGAACTCCTAAACATGTTAAGAAACAATCTGGAAACTTTCAGATTAATATTTTATCATTTCATCAGCATTTTTACTGTTCAAACATGAAGGGTACGAGAATCTGAAAATCTGAAAGTAAAATACAGCTGTAGTAAAATGGGCATAACTTTTGCTACAAAACTCGGAATTCAAAAATTCAAGATGATCTGGAAACTAGAAAGATAAGGCTACAATTCATATTCAGAAAGTATTTCATTTTAAGGTCGTTTACTAGTTTGAAAACAGAGGTCAATGTTCAGGTCAGCAAGCATATACAGTTTTTAGGGCATTTTTCTTGAAATTAAGTTAAGTAAACATGATGGGTATCGATTCTTTAGTCAATAAATTTTGTAATCAACATGATGGATGTCAAAACATGATAAATAAAACTAAAACACGCTCATACATTCAATTTATCTTCAATCAATTATCAATCGATCAAACAACATACAACCTAGCAATTGTCTCTACAACTGTTTATTTGTGTGTCAATTATATGAACAACCCTAGTATCAATTCTATATGCACTCATGAAAAATCTAAACTTTAGAGTCAAAAGTAGCACGATGTCAAGAATATTGGGGTTAGCTCGTGTAAACCCTCAATAGACCCAACAAATAGATGAACAATGGGTAATACGATAACAAAGAGATCTACTTGCAAGAATTTCAATGAAACTTGAATTTGATACAATTAACAATTCAAGAGGACGGTGACTTGCCTGTTAGACGGTGAAAACGAATACCAAGAATAACAGGATAAGGATCCCGAAGCAACGAACTCACGAACTAGTTCAACCCACCAATAATAAGTGCAATATACGTGCAATAATGAGCCAAACCAACACATCACACAAAGGGAAAAGGCCACAACAGCAAACAAAGAGACTGCAACAACCACAGTGGCCAAGGCCAGCGGCAGCGGCGACCAGGTGGCGGCGCGACGCGGCGGATGGCGTCGAGCAGAATAGAGGGAGGCGCTAGTGGCGTCGCTGGTCGGCGATCGAACAGAGAGAGAAAGCTCGGGGTATGGGTTTGGGGTTCTGGCGTTCGGGAACAGGAAGGGAGGCAGGGGGGATATCGGGGGGTTGTCTGGTGGCGCGGAGAGGCGGCGTCGACCGGAGGGGAGGTGGCAACGGGAAGGGCGACACCAAGGGTGGCCGGGGAAAACGGTCGGAAGGGGGTCTACAGTGATTGGGTGGGAAAGTCTGTGGCCGGGGAGAGAGACAACAGGGAGGAGAGTGTGGCGAGAGAAACTAGGAGAGATACTAGACGGCTCTAGGGTTTCAAAATTGTGCAAAAATTAATGTTTGTATTAGGATTGTATTTATAGGGTACAATTAGGGTATTGGGTTAGTGGTTTAGGGTTCAGTAAAAGCAAGAACACATCAAATTGGGGTTTACGGTTCAATTTAGAGATAGATCCAAACAATAGGGTACAAATAAAAATACCCACAATCAACTAAGAGAACAATAGGATCAACAAGGATAGCCCGATCAAAAGAACGAAGAATTCATGAACAAGGTCTAATTAAAATAACAATCAAGCGAGAAATAGGGTTTTTATTCAATTGCAAAAAAAAAATATTACAAAAAGAGAAAAATGAAAAATTACAAAAACGGTAGTTACACAAATCGACCAAAAATTTGTAAAACAGGGGGTGGATCGACCGCACTTTGTAAAATATGAGGCGATCTGACCATAGAAAGGGGATTGTAGACTATAGAGTGCAGACTCGTAAGGGGATTATAGTGTAGACTCATTGCTATAGCAGTATGTCTAAAAGGTTAACATCTAAGCATTTTATATCTTCCCCACAAAGCATCTAAGCATTTTATAGATAGAATAGAGAAGTACATGTCACTCATAATTTTATAAAATATGAAGAAAATCAATCACATTTGTATAAAACATCAGTAAAATAAACCACAGTTTTGTAAAACATGAGGAAAATGGACAATAGTTTTGTAAAGCACGAGGTGAGCCGGGCCGATGTCAATTTTGTAAAACATGAGGCAAACCGACCGCAGTTTTGTACAACTTTGCAAATCAGGAGGCAGACAGATAAGGGGTGAGGCCCTTTTTGTAGATTTCATTGCCACATATAATTGTAAACGAGCTACTATATGCTAATCATAGACTGCAATATATGTTAGAATCACCCTATATATTAAATCCTTCTTTTTATATAAAAAAATGCGTTCATATATCTCAAATGTCTTTTTTTTTTTTTTTTTTTGATCCAAAAGATGGTCCAAGCCATCGTTTCATTAATGAACTATTAAGGAAACAAAGTAGAACTTACAAAAGAGTTAAGTAAATAGAGATTACATAACATTACAAAACAAAGGAGATAATAGAAGCAAGATCTAATCCCTCGAGGACAACAACACCACCGAAATCCCGAAGGAAGCCAAAAGGAACTCATGGTCTGCGATCGTAACCTCCAAAATGCTATCAACGCTCCTCGTCAAGCTTGATTCTGCTTGCAGGAGAACTCTAAACCCACTGAGACTACTCTCCTTCAGTATACCTCATCCTCTTTGTTGCCTCCATAGCACCTGCCCAATCATGGATTAACATAAATATTTTATTCATAAAGTGAGGAAATCTATACGAGATATTGCGGAAAACATGATCATTTCTTTGAATCCATAAAGACCAAATTAAAGCAGCTATAGCTAAATCCCATGCCCCTCTATCATCTTTTTTAATATTGGCTTCTCTATATGACCCCCACATATCTGTTGTTGACTTAGGACTCTGATTACACCCAAACCCTCTACTGACAACCTCCCAGGACAGCCTAGCACTAGGACACTGGAATAGGATATGGTTGACGTCTTCTTCCGCTACAGAGCAGCTCCCACATCTCGTATCTATCTGCAGGCCTCTCTTTTTAAGGTTGACTTTTGAAAGAATCGCGTTTTTATTGGCCAGCCAACAAAACACCTTGACCCTAAACGGAGCTTGGGTTCCCCAAATGATCAATTGAGCCTGGCATATTTCTCAAATGTCAAAACCATGAAATTAGTGATATTACAATAATTTGATCAATCAATTTTTTTATAAACGGATAGATTTCTAAGACCCCAGCCAATAAATTAATTATATATAAAAGAAGAGTACAAAATACAATATACATAGACCAGTTTACAAGAAGTAAAACTGAAAAAGATACAAAACAAGGAACTTGTGAGGCCAGGAATCAGCTGAGAAAATTGTAGAAAAACTCTGAAAAAGCGGCCGCTTAGCAATCAGCCTCAAAGCATGACAAAATGCAGCAGATGAAAGTAAGGCCGCTACAGGAGCAAGCTCAAACGAACAGAGGCAGCAAAATAGCTCGAACACAAGCAGAGACGAGCAAGGGAATACTGAGATGCATCAGCAGGCAAGTAGGTGACACAAGAAAACACAAAACTAAATAGTGGCACAAGGTAGAAAGCATACCCAAAGAAGAGGGTAAAAACGCAGTTAGCACAGTAGGCCAAAAGAATAACCATCCCATAAACCCCCAGATATACAACATGAACACTACACAATAACCAATGGAGAGGCAGCAGGAAAATGTGAAGCGCAGATAAAAAGAAACTCTCAACAAATAGAAAAGATATGACCAACAAAACCAAGGGAAAAACACTCATAGAAAACATATGAGAACGAAATGAAAACAAATAAGGAGGAGAGTCAGATGAAAAGAGGATCCTCCAAAATAGCTAGAGCCGCAATAAAGGCCGGCACACCAAAAATACACATTACGCAAGAAAACAAAGCAAGCATGCACAATAAAGCAGCATACTAGGTGTTCCAAAAAAGAGGAACAATAAGATTAATCTAGAGACCTGTGAAGTATATAGAATCATTGGATGAAAAGAAAGGTGCAGAGAAAATGTAAAACAGAACCTTAATTCAACTCAAAACAACAAAATGAACCACCAGTAGCTCACTCTAAATAGGCAGAAGAAATAAATACTCATAACACACTCCTCCGACAGGCACCGAAAAATAGCTATGCACAAGATGAGCGAACTTGAAAGCTAATTTCTTAGCTAAAATCCGCGCACTGATACGAATGTGCACATAATTATAGATTTTCTTATTATATTTCCGCTTAGTAGTGGGAGATAGGGGACCGAACCCACAACCAACTCAGCCATGCTAACCGATTCCTAGTGAGGTCAAGAGTACATTGGATGAACAAGAGGATGACACCGAGATTGATTTAGTATGCCAGGTACTACCTAGTTGAGCAATCGGAGAATGGGAGGATGAAGAGAAAGTAAGAGTCGATGAAGACTTGAAGGTGGAAGAACGAAAGATTCATTACCTCAATCAATCTACTATCCAAAAAGGAACAAACACCTAATTAAAGACTGGTAAATCGAGAAAATGCAACCAGAAAATTAAATCAGTCGCAATAGAAATTTTCCTTGTAGAAGAGTACAATTCCATGGTTAGTGTACATTTGTAAGGGATTTTTCTTCATTCCCTTGTAATTGTGCTGTTGCGAAATCTCTCCTGGTTAATGTACACATTCGCAACGGAATTTTAACTATCCCTTGCAAATATTAGCCACAATAGAATATCTGCAATGGAAGTTGTACCTTGCTATCCCCATATATAAGAGAATATCTACAACAAATTCGTCTATTGCAAGTGTGTTTTAAAAAAGATTTTTCCTGTTGCTAATGAACTATTGCTACAGAGATCTGCAAGATACTGATTCCCTTGCAATTGCTACCTCGCGAATGCAATTGCACACACTTTTTCTTCATTACTGATTATATTTGAATGGCTTAACCAAATTTACAAATTAAAACAATGTATTTTTACAATGAAGAACATATAATTATTTCACATATTGATTCACACAATTATATAAAGAAAACACAATAATGCAAAATAAGTTTGAATATTATATAATTCAGAACCTTCTCATTACAAATTTTTTTGTTTGTTTCATAGTGCCAAAACAACAATACATTCTAGAAGAAAAGATAAGTTGTGAAAATCCAAAAAACAATAAAATGTTTTCAAAATAACTTTTAACCCACTACTGCTTCCATGTATCCCCAACTTCACTTTTCACGTGAGGTCTTCTGCATGTTCCTCATTACCCACTGTCTCATAGTCATCGCCACTACATATAGACTACATGAAAAAGAAACAATACAAAATTAGAACTCGCTATTCAATATATATAGATAATAATATATTATCCAATTGAGGCAATTAAATATATGGCTACCTCTTGTCGTATTTGACTATTAGATGAGTCGACAGTAGTATTTTCCAACTTTTGCTTCAAGGCTTCCATCTTAATAGGAAACTCTACATTAATATTTGTTTATGTTTATGTTTTTTTCTGTCTCATATGTAATGTACAGGATTTCCCCTAGTTTCAAAGGAAACGTTGTTGGGGGAGAACAGTAAAAGGTATATAATGCTAATAACATCATTAAAAGTAAACATCCTTGAAATACATCTATAAAAGCTAAAGGAAGGAATTGCATTGACATCCAACCTTAATCAGTTAGCTAAAACATAGAGATGATCAGTACTCCCAGATAAATAAAAGCAACGCAAAATAACTATGAAAGAAGGGGCAAAGCTATGTATATGTATCTAAATTAAATGCTCACTTTGATAAATGCTCACTTTGAAAACTAACTATAGGTATCTAAATTTTGTAGATCATGGCAAAGCTATGTATATGTTGCATACCTCTAACTTCACTAGAAATATACCTATAGGTATCTAAACTTTGTTTTCAACAAGGAATATAAACTACAGCACTTCACTATACAATACATAAATAAATTGTTGTAATACCAATCCCAAATTATTTTCTTTGTTTTTCTTAAAAGCAATAAGTCCTTTTCTGGCAATAATATTCACGATCAGCTAGGATAAATTACCTTGTGTTCCACTCATTATTCATGTGAAGAGGGGCCTCTGTTCTTGAAGATGTTTCAGCCTCTAACTTTGCCTTAGCTAATGCATCTCTGGCTGATTTTGCTAGAATGTATTCCTTCTGTAAAAATAATTTACTTCCATCAGTGGCCAGAGTAAAGCATATACTCAGGTTAAAACATTTAAGCCGTTATTCAACCAGCGGGTACTAGAATTCACATAACCTGTCTCTCAAGACATGCTGAATTTGAACATTGGGGGTTAGGCCTCATTTCCATCGTTGGGAAGAAGTCCTTAAGCGAATTGTACCCCTGTAATTGACAGGAAACGTTAAAACTAATCAAAACAACTTATAATTAGTTGTAGGTGTTCCCTGTAACTAATAAACTTGCTTAAAGATAGGTCAGTTGTGAAGCACTATAAAACAAAATCAAGCATCAATTTGTGCACTTTTGAGGTATGACAAATATTTTATGAATAACAAAAGCAAGAAGTACATGGCTCCAATTAACAGTAAATGAAATAAACATAAAGCCACAAACTGTAAAAGGAAAATATAGAACACAAAAGATAATAGAAACCATATAAATGCTGGGTAGAGATTGAATTTACCAGATAAGGAGAAACTTGTCCAAACTTTATTAAGTATTTAAGTGAATTCTGAACCAAGAGACCAGCAACAACTCCCTGGAAAATTTCACAATCTTATAGTTTTTTTACAGGATAGAACAAACTAAATACAAAACATATACTGATTCAAATAAGGTCATTCAACAAAGCAACGATAAACAATAGCCATAATTGTATATATAAAGATATGAGAAAATTAGAAGTAGGTTCCTAATGCTTCTTATACAATGGTTAGGTAGAGGAAGCAACACACGACAAAAGTGTCAAATTATGTGGATGAATATTTTATAAAAAAAACTCATAAAAGACAATTTGTTGCTCTGGAGGGGGGTAGATTTCTAACGTATATCAAACTTCCAAACATGTAACTCATTAAGATAATTTTGCGCTTAACACAGGATGAATACAGATTGAGCCTCCCCATGGGTATCTGAGCAATATTTCCTTTTTTTAACAAATTTTCTTCTTGCATCATCAAACCATCACCCACTAATAAAGATGCAGCGCATACTCCTTCACGCTTAAGTGTACGTTCATATCTGGATTCAACAACTGATATAAACCTAAAAACCCAATTAAAAGGGGGAAAAACTAGGGTTTTCGATATCTGGATTCAACAACTGATATAAACCTAAAAACCCAATTACAATCTCGAAAAAAGAATTTTTTTTTAATAGGTTTTTACAAATCAGATGAGTAACAACAGAAGATCTAGTTCGATTCAAATCCAAATCAATAGCAAAAATAGAAAGAAGGGGCTGTAAAAATGAGACCTTTGTTTGCAGAAGACATGGCAGCTTCGATGCGGAGCAGAAGAGAGATTGGGATCTCGGAGGAAGAGAGAGAGAGAGAGAGGGGGGGGGGGGGGGAAGGGAGAGAAGAAGAGTATAAAGAGTTTTTTTGTAAAATTATAGAAGGGGAGTTGGTTTTTTTCCTTCATTTTTTCTCTTCTGTTTTGGATCGGGAAAAGATGAGGGTTTTGATTGTTTTTTTTTCTTTTTTGCCCGCTCAATATTTGAGAAGTATGGGTATCTTTTTAGCATCAAATTGTTGAGCGGAAAAATTATATGTGTAAAGCACGTGTTCATACTTAATTTATTTTAAAATTTAAATATTTTATTTCTACTTTGGTAATAGAATATTATTTGTTACAACTGTTCCCTTGTAATTATCAACACCTGCAACAATTCAATAGAATCTCTTACGGATGTTAAAACATTTGCAATGGATGCGTTTGTTGTGATTAATTTATTGTTGATGGTAGCACCAACAAGGAATTTTTTGTGCTTGCAAATAATCCATTATTATTGCAAGGTTTTCTACTAGTGAATCTAGAGACCTATGAGGTATATAGAATCAGTGGATGAAAAGAAAGGTGTCGAGAAAATGTTAAACAGAACCTTAATTCAACTCAAAACAACAAAATGAACCACCGGTAGCTCACTTTTAAATAGGCAGAAGAAATAAATACTCATAACACACTCCGACAGGCACCGAAAAATAGCTATGCACAAGATGAGCGAACTTGAAAGCTAATTTCTTAGCTAAAATCCGCGCACTGATACGAATGTGCGCATAATTATAGATTTTCTTATTGTATTTCCGCTTAGCTGTGGGAGATGGGGGACCGAACCCACAACCAACTCAGCCATGCTAACCGCTTCCTTGTGAGGTCAAGAGTACATTGAATGAACAAGAGGATGACACCGAGATTGATTTAGTATGCCAGGTACTACCTAGTTGAGCAATCGGAGAATGGGAGGATGAAGAGAAAGCAAGAGTCGATGAAGACTTGAAGGTGGAAGAACGAAAGATATTCATTACCTCAATCAGTCTACTATCCAAAAAGGAACAAAAACCTAATTAAAGACTGGTAAATCGAGAAAATGCAACCAGAAAACTAAAAAGAGAGTGTAGAATGGTTCGGATAAGAAATCATCATTGAACAAGGAAAATTATATAAGATAGTAGATGACGTAAGATTAGCAGGAGGAACCAGATTATCTAACACGAGGCGGTGATCGGGCCAGATTCTCTAACACGGGGCAGTGATCAGATACCAAACCACCTCTAAATATAGATTGAATAAAGTTGAAGTATTTAAACAACACATTAACCTTATAAAGTATCAATCACACTGTTGGCATCACAAATTTCGAATGGGGACGAGCAGGATAGGCTACTAACAGAGGAGAGAAAACCTTTGTACTAATCACTCTATCCTCAAATAGGTTAGATATATTAGGAGGCTGCAAAGCTGCAAGAGTAGTGATATGGGAGGTGGAAGAAAGATGAGGGTTCAACAAATTATTAGGAACAACTGTAGCTGACACATTTTCCTTTCCAAACTTAATACTAATCTCCTTTGAAAAGTGTTCATTGGGCTTGCGCTTCAACGGGGGAAAGTTAAGAAACGAGAGAAGTTTGGTCGGTAAGGGCCTACCTCTAGACAACCCGAGGAGTTTTTGAAGGGAGAAAATCGACTGCGAGACTGATCAAGTTTATCACAGAAGATACACTTCATTTTATTTACGCACACTCGTTTGAAATGCCTAGAATGAGGCACTGGAAGCAAAATTGATGAGGGTCGGAACTAGATGAGGAATGGGGGATAGGGAAAATGGAAGAGTAACGAGATAGTGAGGAGCCTTAGAAGAGAGATGAGAGTAAAGTCACTCCTCAAATCATGGACCGTCACGTTGTCCATGGGTGATGTTACAAAATCCATGACACTAAAAGGCCCAATCACACAACAATAGCCAACACAGAACATGAACGGCACAAGCAATTCAAATAAATATTAAAGAGATCGGTGAAGAAGAAATGAAGAGCAGCAAAACTGCCTCGAAATAGAGGGGAAATAGAAGAGAATAAGAGGAGAGAAAATGAGAGAAGAATAACAATCAAACAATAATAATCTACTAAAATAATGAATACTAATCAATAATAACAAATCAACACTACTAATCATAAAAGCCAAGAACGGAGGACAAAAGAGAAAGACAATGAGGGAACTCACAACAAGAGAAATGCAAGGGGAGGTGGAGAAGAAGGAGCCTAATTACAGTGAGAGAGCGAAACGACGACCAAAAAACGAAAGCGCACGAAGCCAACTAACAGAGCTGTCAGTGGAACCCTCAGACGCAACCAACTGGTAGATCCAAGCTTAGAAACCGCAAGAAAAAAAAAACAGGAATCACCCACCAATGCCTAAACCGAAATCGAGGAAACGGAGAAGGAAATCGAACCAATCGGGGGAGAAGAAGAGAAAGAAAAGCAACACAACAATAAAGAAGGGAGTAAGGTAGATGGACGGAAGGTGAGCGAGAACAATACGAGGGAAGAAGTTGAAGATGAGATGGGAAGCGGATTGATAGTCAATTGGCCGGGGGAAAGAAAGAGATGGGTTTATAGAGGAAGAAAAGTTACACAACAATAAAGAAGGGAGAGAGGGTGAAGGACGGAAGATGAGAGAGATCCATAATTTGATCAATCGTGGGAATTTAGGAAATCAGACACAGTTTTCTCCAATTTCTGTTTCTTCTCCATAGAACAAGATGTGATGCCTTCAACAGAGAGATGTCAGGCTGTCAACCTCTCCATAAATAAATCAAAAGTTTCATCTCGATCAACCATACTAACTCTTGCGTACTCAGCTCCAAAATGCTTCCCGCTTCGTGTTAGGATCTTGAGATCTTTCAGAAAGCTTGCACAGTCGTCGACCTCATCCTTCTCACACTTCAACAACGCAAAAAGCTACACATATAAATCAATTAACAGAGGACTGATAAAGGTAACTAATAATTGAAAAACATAACAGTATATGATGAACCTTGAGACTTGTGTTGTTGTACTTTTACTTGGAAGGTTGGAAGTATTGTCCCCATTGGAGGTGCAGGTTTCCATGGCGTATTCTGGCAAAGCTGAACATGCCTGTTTTCTGGTTCTGGATAACATCCCTCAATATCTTTCCACCACGAGGCTAATTTTCTTCAGCCAAACTCAAATAGCTTGTGAGTAGGCTCAGTGTCAGAGTCAGAGAGCTTGTAACCATCAGAAATAACTTTTGATTATCTTGGCAGCACGGCATTGTGAATCCTTGGATACTCCGATCGTGTTCAGCTCAATGAACTTGGTCATCTTCTTTGCAATATCTTCATCCTTCACAACTGCCCACCGGCTTAGTGTATGTGCTTCGTTACTGATAATGTATTATATGCAAATGAAAGATACGACTAATATTTAATTAAATACCCGAGTCTAGCTCCAGCATGGCCAGTGCACTTGGACACCGTAAAGAGCAAAATTTCATAATCAACTGGTTCTGTGATAGCAGTGTATTGTGGCCAGTAGTAGGCATGATCATGAATCGTCTTTCCAGTCTCTGAGCTGAGCAGGGGCCTGTTCATGAAGCCATCAGGATTATTTAGGGAGCATACAACCTCGATGTATGTATCTTGTTGAGGCGTCACTCCATCTCGTGGAGACGGCTGTGGACAGAGTCATCCCTTTGGTCGGATCTAGTCGACCCTCGGGACTCCTTCATGAGTGGTGGTGTGGTGAGGATTAGGGGCATGCTGATCCTGACTCGTGGCAATATTAAGAGCTCGCAGGATATCTTGTTTGAAGTTCTGGAGCTCGGCCCGAGTGATTGATGCCCCTCCAGCTTGGCGATCCCTAGGTGTCGCTCAGCTTATTGGAGTATGGCTTGTCCACCGACAACGTGGAGGGGACTCCCTTCGCCTCCTCGCGGGAGGGGATCTTCTGGTGCTCGGTCTACAGGGGATCCGGACTCTCGAGGCCTCTGGGTGCTCAGGCTGAGAGACTTTCTCAGGGGCTCGCCATTTACTCAAGCAAGTTCGGAGGTCGACCCCCTGCTGAATGTTAAGAAATACTTGACGAAAATCCGGCTCTGGAGGACTTTGAGAAGCCATAGAGTAAGTTGAGGGATTGGGGACCGAAACATGGTCATGATGAGGGTGTTGCTTTGGACGTCTTCGACGAGACCTAGAGAGGCCTGTTAAGGAAGAGGTTGTTCAGGCTGCGGTTTCTGAACTTGCTGATTGAGTTGAGGAAGGACATCTTGTCCTGGAGGAGAAGGAAGAGGAGTGGCTCTTCGGCTGGAGACCATTGTCTTCCCTTTCTCTTTCAGATGCATGGTTTGAAACTGACTTTCGCTGATGAAGGTTGGATTACTTTTTCGTTTCCCACAGACTGCGCCAATCTGTTGCTGCTGATTTTGGTGTGGGAGCAAACAGATGAATTTGTGGATTCTTTTGAAAACAATAAAGGAAAACCTGCTGACTTTCACCGGCGTTTGATTGGTTTCTTGCCGCTGTCGTGAACCTGCAAAAAGTTCGATACACCAGGATGGATCCCGGCGACAAACCCTCCGACGCTCTTCTCAGTAATCAGGAAGATTATGAAAGAGCTTTATGTGAAAAAATATTGATTACCTTTGTTATGGTGGGGGAGATTGATATTTATAGTTGCCTTTAGAGACAGTTTAGATATAATCATTTATCCCTATATTCCGGTGTTTTTGGATAAGATGTAGAGTTTAAATCGTTTCCTGATAAGAGATTTGGTTTAAACCGTCTCTTAGAGATAATTATGAATTTGAATTACTCTTTAAATAACCTGGGCTGGTTTTTAATGGTTTATCAATTATCACCCTCACCCAGTAGGACAGATCCGTTTATGGGTTACTGGGCTTTGAAGAAAGACTCAGTCCTATTTCAGACTCATTTGTAGGTGAAATTACCGTTTTACCCCTAAAAGCATTAAGATTCGTGCCCAATTTGAACGATCCCGATTTAATCCTATTTTTAGCCATATCAGTGGCTATGGCCTTGTTTTTTTAAGGGGAAAAAAAAATCAATGCTAGAAATCCCCAATCTAACAAAACTTCTTGGGAGCAACAAATCAATACATGAAATTTAAGCAACTATTTGATGGTTAAAAGTGTAAGTTTATTTTTCATGCCAAATGTTCGATGAAAAGCCTGAAAGGGAAATAGTTCTCCAATTTAAAAGAACCAGTAGATGTATGCAATGGTTGCTAATAAGAAATATATAACAAATGATGATGAGTAGGTCGCTAACTTCAAGTTATTTATTAAAAAAGTAGATGTATAAAAAACCCATAAGAATACACACTACTCACGTTACCGGTGACCCTTAGTCACCATATAATAGAAATACAATGAAAACTATCTTTATGCACAAGAAATTGCTTTAAGTTACTAAAAGTTCTTCATGATGGAACATTTTCTTAGGATGAGGATAACTATGGACCTGAAAGGCTGCAACAAACATGATAAATAGGTGAAAAGATACCAAAATAACCTGATAATATGCCCTGACAAGAAGAGTCAATCAACCTCCAGCATGCCACAATGTTGAATCCATGGTTAAAGACTAAAATGCCTCAAGTACCAAACATAGGAACAGATTGTCAATAGACCAATATGTTAAATTTGTTTAGACTATAGAGGACAGCACAAATATATGACAATCAAATGAAACAATAAGGTGAACCAAAAAGGGACTAAAATAGACAACAAATATATGACATCAAATGAATTAACAAGGCGAAACCTTTGTAGAGAGGCTAGAGAGGCTAAAATAGACGATTTTGAATTAAAGACTGATTCAACAAAATAACTAAAAACGGATTCTCCAATACACATCATCTCCTCGTATATTGTAAAAGGCCAATCCGGGTAGGACTTCACGAGAAGCCACCTTAGTCCTTACGCGATCCGGCAATTCTAAAATGTATAGAAAAAAAACGTCTTTGTTGCTTGATGCACAATGTGATCCGGTAGGGATGGACCGGGTCAAAGGGAGGTACGGATATGGTGTGTTGTGGGTCCATTTAGGGGTGATGTGAGATTAGAGGGAGGTTGAATCCTTTATACGGTGGTTACGAGGGGTATGTATAAGGGGTGGAGAGATGGGATTGGCTTGCATTGCCCTTTTTGCCTAGTCAGCCATAGGGTGGGCGGGGTTGGTTTGGACTGGGTCGGGTCTCTATTTGTATCCATTAAGGGAGATGCTTGGTGCGCTTAGACATGCAGGTTTCTTCAGTTATTGGGCTTGGGCCAGAAGATTAGGTTGGCTCTTTGTATGTGGGTATTCATCAGTGCCCAGTCGTCGGGCCAACTGGTATACCGGGATCGATCCGGGGAGAAGTCAAGGGATGGTCGGGATTTTCAGGATCGAATCCCCATGTCTTGTAGGGTAAAGTTGGAGTGCATATTCTGGCTAGTCGGATTTTGGGGTAGTATGACACCATGAATGACGTAAGCCACATTCTCTCTACTTTTGAGGTGTGTCATGCTTATCGGAGGCATGGCATCCCGTGATTAGTGGGGACGGGTGATTTTGGGGACTTGTCACATCAGCTGTTAAGAATTTCAAGGGTTATCTTGCTTCTTCCCCTTCTTTCTCCTGCTGCTAAATATATGGGTTAGAACCTATTATCACATCAGTAGTTATGAATTTCGAAGGTTTTCTAGCTTCTTCCCCTTCTTCTTGCTGCTAAATATGTGGGTTAGAACCTATTTCTTCTTTCTTTCTATTCCTCCAATCTGTTATGTTATGTCTTCCTTTGTAATCATTTTTCTTGCTCTCCTTCGTCTCGGAGTTTCTGTTCCAGCGAATAAATATCTCTCTCCCTCCTCTTACCTCGATCTCCTCTGATACTATTTTTTTCATTTATTTGCGCTTTTGCCCCTCATTTGTGTTTCTTGTCGCCTATTTCTTTTGTTCTTTTATTGTTTGTGAGCCCCCTAGCTTTAGGTTATTTTGGGTTTTGGAGTTTGTCTAGTCATTCGCACATGAGTTGCCCCCGTGTTGTTAGGTCTTCCTGGGTTAGAATGGTGCTCATAAATGTCACGCCCCGCTTCCCAGAATACGGGAACACACACACGTAACTGAGGCCCAGCGAATGATATGAGTACGCCAACTCATATCATCCATAAGTTGTACCAGTCTTAACTCAATAACGTGACAAGAAAATAATCAGAACCACACATAAATATATAATCACATAAACAAATACTTAGACTACACATGCAATAGTCTAATTTAATAACCATCAACTGGAAATAAATAACAAATACCTTCTGGCAAGCTCCTGCTCCAATTGCAAAAGAACTGCTCACCAATGTCTTCTGGTAATCTCCTGGTTCACCTGTGGCTGGATCAACTAGAGTGAAAAAGAAATGTCCTTCGAGCAAGTATGGACAGCAAGTAGTGAAAGCAGAGAGTAAAGGAATAAGGTACATGAAGGAATATGAATCAAGATCAAATTATAAAGACAATAATGGTATTAATAAACAATGGTCATAATCACGTACATACGTGTCAACTTAAGTTCAATAGTATGTTGTTTCTCTTATCTAGTGCACGTACTACTGCGTCCCATACCACAGGTTCGGTGCACGCAAAACAGTGTGCATTTTAGACTTCGTGGTGGGATCTATAGAGCGTGTACTCGGTATCAATAACAATCATTTACAATTTACAATCTACAATCAATCATTCACAATCAATACTTCTCCTTCCATGTCAATATGATATCACGATAGGTCTTACCGAGTACATTTTCTGAGACTATCCACTACTAAGTCAACCCTTATTAATCCCGGCTTGTTTAGTATTTTATTAAGTCATTCATGTCTATGTAAGTGTGTATAAGAATGTCAAGGGGACGATAAGAATGCAGCAACATGATGCATTGCACAATAAAATACATGAATTAGCAAATCTGAAAACAGTCGACACAGTCACTCTAAAACAGCGATAACTCGTAGACTACAGTTCAAAATTCGAAGTTTCAGGACGTTATCAGCAACTAGACACTTAGGGCTACAATTTATATTCAGTAACTTTCTATTAATTTTGACTGTAGCTAGGTTAAACACCCTATTCTTTGCAGTTTAGTTGTTCTGGCAGCAACTAGATGTTAACATCTAATGGGTGGAAACATAGTATAAAAATACTATAAAAATCTACGAAAATTAGAGATGAGCCCTAAGCATGTCTATAAAGTTCCTGGATATTTTCATGGCATTCTAATATTGTTAACATGGTGTTTCACTAATAATTGTATCAATGTTACATTAATTCTGCGATCTGAAAAGTGCAGACGAGCAGAGACTAAAAATGTGATATCTCATAGCTCATAACTCGGAATCAGAATCTGCCACTTGGGTTGGAAACTAGGTTCACTAAGCTAAAACTCTCTTTTGTATCATTTTTGTTAATTCTCAAGTTTACAGGATCGAAACCTCTGTGCAAAGCAGTACAGGCAGTAAGAATTCATAAAAAGCTATCACATATGTGTTCATCCAAGTGGGTAATTAACATGCTATAGTATCATGAAATGCATTATACTAATGTACAACAATTAGAATGGATTCTACAATGTACGAGTCAACTTATCATGTCATTGTTCAAATCACAATATCTCAATCAATCAATGTATTCAATCACCATTCATTATCCTTATATGCAATTTCTAGTCATTTTATTTATGTCAAGTGTGTATGTAGGCTTGGGTTTGAGTCAATGGATAAGGATACAATGTCAAGAGTACGTCGGGTTAGCTCGTGTAAACCCTCGATACTCTTAATGGAAAGGACACAAGGCAAATTTAAGAGAATTAAAAGGAACTACTTGCAGGAGGTCAATAAGCTTGAACTAGAAGAATTAAATGAGTTCAAGTGGACTTGCCTTTTTGTAGACGATTAAATTAGTCCGAATATGCGAGAATAACGGGATCAGAATCCCGGGTGACGATCCACAAGAACACGTGCGAAGAAAACCCAAGCAACTACAGCAACAGTAGCTCAGAACCCCACACTGGATCGCATCCAAACACAGAACATCGTTGGGATTTGGTGTGCACCGAACACCAAACGGCAAAAACAACCAATCCCACTTCTTCTTCTCCTTTACTTCGACTGAGAGAGAAAGAGGGCGGGAGAACAGTGAGACTCGGCGACGTTGAGGCTGAAGACGGCACGACGTACGGCAACGAAACGACTGGTCGCCGGCGATTGGGAAACAACACAGCGACCAAGGAACAGCGGCGAGCGAACTCCGAATTCTGTTCTGCTCGAAACAGGGGAACTAACGAATGGGCACTGGCTCTGGACGGTGACGTCGAGGAGCAATGAGGGTGGATGACAGAGGGCGAGGCGAATGGCTGATGAGCACAGGGCGGAGGTCGACTGTGCGAGGGAAGGGGCGTCGATGGGTTCCGGTGGCTGGCAGCTGCGATGGGCGGTGGTGTTGGTGTGGAGGAGGCTGCCGCAGTGGTCAACCGAGTTCAGGGACAGCAGCAAAGCAAGACGACAACGATAGTGAAGCGGCTTAGGGGCTCGGGCGCAGGCGAAAAGCAGGGTCAGAGCGACTGGCTCGAGTGGTGCTGGCTCTACCGATGGTGGGAGGAGGATGACTGAGGTGGTGGTACTGGAGTGGACTCGCAGTGGGCAAGTGGCGAGCGGCGAAGTCTAGCGGCGGTGGTTGGCTAAGTTGTTGCAGCGATGCGAGGGTGGAGTCGTCGGAGAAGACGAAGGGGGAAGGGGATGAGCGGGATGGCGGAGGTGGAAGACTTCGAGACGATGGGTTGACGAAGCGCGAGGTGGAAGGAGGCGCTCGACGGCTATGGGTGCAGGCGAGGCGAAGGGGAAGCTCGAGCGGGAAGGAGGTGGAAGATGAAGGGGTGCTCTGTTGGTTTGGGTTCTGTTGGTTGGGAAAACAGAAATGAGGGAGAGGAAGTAACGGGGCGAGAGAATAGAAGGGGAGGTTATTAAAATAATAATAAAATATTAATCAAGGGGGTAGTTACAAGGTAGTGGGGGATGTAGTTAAAATGTGGAGATTGTGCAGAGTGGGAAAATGTGGAGAAATTTGTATACGGGTGTGTGTGTATGGATTTGTGGGTTTGGGTTTAGGGTTAGGGTCCAATAGGGGATGGGATTGGGTTTGGGCTAAAATCCAACAAGAGATGGGCTACTCTTTGGGCTTCAAACCAAATAATTAAATAATAATAAGACTAATAATAACACATCTCAGTAATAAAAATAATAATAACAATAACAATAATAATAATACTAATAAAAGTAACAATAATAATGATAATAAAGTGTATAAAAGTAGAATTTGAGATTAATAAATTTATTAGAATCCAAACAGTAATAATATAACATATAAATAGTCTATCAATTACAAATAGAAAATACATTGTTGTTCAAAGTAAATATAATTGTCTATTAGAAAATACTTAGTAGAAGACCCAAAATCAGTTGAGCATAAACAAGTTCATAAATAATCAAAATACGAAAAAATATTCAGCAATACGTATTTACGGGAACAGGGGTTACAATAAATCTCCTCTAGTCTAGTTTTTCCAGCAGACTCCTTAACGGTAGACTTTCTAATTCACCTAGTTTGTCGGGCTCGGGCAGCTCTTCAGCCACTTCTGAGTCATCCTGCTCAGGTAGTCCTCCCACTCCTTTTTTTTCATATCCCGACCTGGAACCTGAGCTTTTCCACGACGCTTTATGCCCCTTCGACGAGCACACCACTCAGTAAGCGGTTTGATTCCTTCCGACCGACTCGCTTTTGGATCCCAATAGGTCGTGTGAGCTGAGCCAATTTCAACCATGACCTCTGAAACCCTCATTTCTTTGGATCTAAACACAAAATATTAAGGGAGTTGGAAGAAACAATGAATTTTGTCGAAATCAAGAACTAATCTTTACATAAGAATCCCTCAACAAATTAGGGTTTAGACATCTAAAACAGTTCGAAGTCAACTGAAACATTTTAAATGAGTAGAAGAGGTTAGGTTTCCTTTTTCATAGAAAACTAGAACGAGTGGTAAATCGGGGTTTCAATTCCATAATTTCAGGATTTAAAAAACCCAAACTAGAAATCAACTGAGTTGTTGATGGAAAAGTGGATTTCATGCATTTTTAGACAAAAACAGTTTCATACAATTCACCGATACCCTTTCACTAAAGTGTCTTATATTAGAAATCAGATAGTGAATGTGAAATGAATATGAGAAATAGTTTGGGATGCCTCCAAACTCATATACATGTCTAGTTGCGTGATCAGACACCAGGCACTAGAGGTATGTTACAATACATATGAAAAGCACTATAATTATGAACAAGATATAAGAAACAAAGACAAAATATATATGATTAGAGATGCAAACCTTGGTGTTCGAAATTTTTCATCCCCTCCTCGCGTAAATGGTTGCATATCTTCCACAACTTGGTTTTTTATATTTCCTAAACGGTGGGTTGAATGCCCCCCGCGTTTCTTTAAAAAGAATATAACAAAACATCTTCCATAACTTGTTGAAGCTTTCTTATCAGGATTACCTGAATTTCAAGGTGAATGACAACAACACGACTTCAAGCAATGCGATAATTGTCCTACATATAAGCAAAACCATTAATAAAACCTATTAATTCTCCAACATGCAAATAAAATTAAAACATCAATCAAGTTATTTTTAAAAATAGTTAGAAAAATAAGCCTCACACTCAAATACCTTAAAAACATGTATATGCTTGTAAATCCCCTTTTATTTTAGTCACACATCAATGCTAGAAATCCCCAATCTCACAAAAAAAAAATCGAGAGCAACAAATCAACACTGGAAATTTAAGCAACTATTTATTCCAAAAATACCCACAGCAAATTTGTTCTTAATCATAAGACCTACTAAGCATAAAACTCAACTTCACAACGCCGTAGGCGGGAATCCCATTCTTCATACAAAAGAAAAAGATGGCTAAAAGTGCAAGTTTACTTTTTAAGCCAACTGGTTGATGAAAAGCCTGAGAGAGAAATAGTCCTCTAATTTAAAAGAACCAGTAGATGTACGCACGGTTGCTAGCAACAAAAATATAACAATTGATGATGAGTAGATGACTACATCAGCTTATGCTTAATGAGTTGACTGAAGATAACTCCAACGGAAAGAAACATTAACAATTATTTATTAAAAAAAGTAGAGGTATAAAAAAACCCATCAAAATACACACTACTCTTACATATAATAGAAATACAATGAATACTATGTTTATGCACTTGAAATAACTGAAGTTAGAAGTTCATCATGATAGAATTTTTTTTAGGATGAGATAGATAGTGATCTGAATGCTGAAACAAACATAGTATGTAGGTGAAATGGTACCTGAATAAGCTGATAATTTTCCCAGACCAAAAGAGTCAATCATTCTCCGGCAAGCTATACTGTTCAATCCATAGTTAAATGCCTCAAGTACCTAACATAGGAATAGAATGTCAATAGACGTACATGTTAAATTTGTTTGGGCTAGAGAGAACGAGATAGACAACAAATATATGACAATCAAATGAAAAAAACAAGGTGACTGAATGCTCATGACCATCTACTAGCAGCGTTCACTCTACAAGATAAGCTAAGGGCAGAGGGTTGTCGTATTTTGCGAGTTCATTGTATGCATCCTAATATGCCAATAAGGGTTGCAGGGAACCCAATGCAGGTCACCATTGACCTCATCGAATCCCTAGAAATTGGTAGTGGAAGCATACTATTTCATTATGCAAGTTTTGATGCTTATATCAGTCATATGTTTTAGTGAGGGAAACAAGTGTGCTGATCATGTTGTATGCCAATAAGGGTTGCAGGGGACCCAATGTAGGTGAAATATGCTGATCATGTTGTAAACCTCTGTAGAGAGGGTAAAATAGACAATGGATTAATAAGAGACTGAAAGTCTTATGTCTTTAAAATGCTGCTTGATGCAGATGCATGACGTAGTGAGTGTGGGTTCACTATCTATAAAAAAATTTAAACATGCAGCATCAGATCGAAGTAAAAGCATGAATGATGGAGACTAAGAGACATGCAGAGAGCAGGTACATATATATTTAGAAGAATTGCAAATGCTAAGTTGGTCTTACTATCACATTGCAGGTTTAATTAGCATCTGGGCCGATTCCTCTTAAAATCTGGACCTAACTAACTGCCACCTTTGCAATTAGCTGCTGAGTATAGAACAGGAGAGACAGAATCAGGTTCTTGTAAGTGTGAGAAGATAAGTAAAACAAACTTATCAATAAAATTAACGCTAACGTGTCCTCTTGCTTTGCACTGTATTTTCCACACTTTTCTTTGCTTTCATGCCTTCAGATGTTTGCCTTCTAAAATCCCAATTTACCAATAAAAGAAAACTAATGAACACAACAACAATTCACATTCCCTCTTACCTTCTTTTCCGCTTCATCCATTTTTCTCTCTGAAATCCCAATTTCCTACCATGGCCGCTCTGCCAATTGCAGGGACCATGTAACATGTATCAGCCTAACTGCCATCTTTGTGAGTTGAGGATAAATAGGAGACAGAAAATAAGGTGTATGTAAGTATGTGAAGAAAGTAAAACAAACTCATCAAAAACATAACTGCTCACATTTTCGCTTACTCTTCACTGCCTTCCCCACACTTCTTCTTCACTTCATCTGTTTGCCTTTTCTGCTTATCTATTTGCTCACAGACTCAGAAGAGCCCCATTTCCACCATGGCTACTAAAATCACAATTTTCCGGATTAGGCAACAAGAAATTGAGGAAATAGAGTTGTCATGAAAATAATCAACAACTAGAAGTAAAAAATAATTATGAAAAGAGGACGTATAAGTGACATAGAATTGAGTCCTCTGTATAATAACATGCAAACAAGGAAGAAATGCATGATTGAAACTCTGAGATCTTCCTTTAGATGGCAGTTTTTTAAGAAACCAGTTTCTTCCTTGTTTGCATGTTATTTACACTTTTCTTTCCAATTTCCCATACTACAAGCGATATCACTTTTCTTTTCTGTCTCTCTGTAGTCTATATGACTCAGTCAGGAGCCCTACTTAGTCTATGCTCATCAATTTCACGAGTTGCTTAAGACTAGTATTATAAATAAATAAAGTATGTGAAATGTATACACTAGAAATCTTAAGATGACCTTAAAAGAACATAAACTCTATAAAATTTGTGATAGTAGAGATAGAGAAATTAACCTTAAGATGTGCTCAGCCTTGAGGAGGTTGTTGAAGGTAGGGCACCTCTGCGATGCAGGTATAATGAATATTTTTTATCCCTCAGCCCCTTATCTTGTTGTACAGGTTGAGCTCAGCTGCCGGGTCTTTCTCCTACATCCAGCTATCTAGTGATTCCAGCCATCCTCAATTGCACTGCACTGCCAACAAAGACCTAAAGTTCCACAGACATTACTCAATGAGCAGTAAAAATTACCGTCTTTACTATTGAGAAAAAAAGACTGTAGAGGACATCTTACCATAAAATTAGAGGACATTTTTTAAGTTGCGGAAAATGCAGATGCTATCATATTACTGTCATGGCCATCTGCATAGTATAAATAGAAAAGAAACAATCACTCAGTTGTTCAATTGTAAGTATGTGGATTGAAAGTAAAACAAACAAATATATCAACAAAATAACACTACCTCTTTTTTTTTATGAGATTAAAGATGACATCATCATCGTTTCATTAATGATAGTTAACGAAACATAGAAGATCCAGTTACCAAGTTTCATACATAATAACAACTAACTCCAGCATCTTAACCTCCTGATGTGACAAAAGTATCAAAATAGAAGGAAAATAACATAAGTTACAGATACAACTCTATGCTATCTTCATAGCCCTCCCTTGTGCTCTCTCCTTTCAGTGCTCCTCCATCCTTAGCCTCTTTGCTGTCCCTGCCTGACCTGCCCATGCATAAATGAAACCAAAAATTTTATGCATAATGCTTTGAAATGTTTGAGTGTAATTACGGAAATAAAAGTTATTTCGATCTAGCCAGAGTCCCAGATAGTCGCAGCTAACGCAATATCCCAAGCTTCCAAGTCATTGTTTCTAATGTTGCTCCCCTTCCCAAAATCCCATGCTTCATCGATCAAACTAGGTAATTCTATGCATCCAAACCCACGGCATACAACTTCCCAAGCTAACCTAGCCCTATAGCAAATGAAGAATATGTGATCTATGTTCTCTTCTTCAGTGTTACATCTATCGCAAATGGTGTCGATCTGCAAACCCCTCCTCCGCAAATTGCTTTTGGATAAGATAGCATCTTTCTCCACTAGCCATAGGAAGGCTCTTACTTTCATGGGAGCTTGTCTTCCATACCGTATTTCCATTTTTGCTTCTGATTCGTCCATCGTTGAGGATCTTGTACATAGATGCTACATTGAAGTTGTTATTTGGTTCTAAATTCCAAAGCCTAACGTCTTCTGTATCGCCCGAGTACCTCCCTTCCGATCGAATGAAGTTGTTCAAACTTGTCAGCTAAGTGTAACTTTCCTGTGAAATATCTTCCCACACCTTGCAACTTCAGTCTCTAATTGTGCCAAACATCCGCGAGCAGTGAGTCTACCTTAACTGTCGCCCTAGCAGCTTCCGAGAAAAAGCATATTAGAGTATTATTTCCGCACCACTTATCCATCCATAATCTTGTGTTTTTTTCCATTTCCGATACTGTAGATTGTGTTATTGTGATATATATCTCCGACCTTCGCTACCCCTTTCCATAGGTAGAATTTTTTCGTGTCCACTCTACTTCCTCCGAATCTGAATTTCTTCCTTCCCCGATAAGCCCCAAAAGATTTACACCACCAGCTATTTCGTCTCCTGCTCATTTTCCACCACCATTTGCTCATCAAGGCCCGATTCATGTCTTTCAGATCTAGGACCCCTAGCCCACCAAATTCCTTCCTCTTACAGACTCTTCCCCAGTTGACCAAATGGAATCCCTTGTTTGCTTCATCAGCTCCCTTCCATAGAAATCTTCTTCTGCATTTATCAATTCTGTTTGTAACTCACTTTGGGATCTCATAGATTGACATTAAGTAGGTTGGTAGGCTACTACTGAGAACTGAGTTAAGCAACGTGATTCTTCCTCCCAGCGATAGAAACCTTCCTTTCCAACCAGCCAGCCTCTTTTCTACTTTATCTATAATCGGTTACCAATCCTCCTTATGCATTGCTCCCGGTCTAATGGGGATCCGCATGTACTTCAGTGGAAAGCTCGCTGCCTCGCAGCCAAACATGCTCTTGATGTAGTGGATCAGAGTAGAAACATTATCACTTAGCGAGATTACGCAGCTCTTGTTGAGGTTCACCTTCAGTCCTGCCCATGCCTGTACACATCTCAAAACCATTGTAATTGCCATTATTTCTTCCTCTTTTGCTCTTCCAAAGATGAGCGTGTCATTCGCATACTGCAGAATCGACATTATTTCATGTACCCATTTTACCTGTATCCCGCTTATTAACCCCTCCTCCGTACCCTTCCTGATCATCTGTGTCATTCCATCGGCAATAAGGGTAAAAATTAGCGATGACAGTGGGTCCCCTTGACGCAATCTGCTCCTGCATCTAATCTCTTTCCCGGTCTTTCCGTTGAATTGTACGAAAGATTTTTTCCCTCTTACACATTTCATCATCCAGTTTCTCCATTTGTCTCCAAATCCTTTGAGTCGCAGTACCTCGTCCACACTGTCCCATTCCACCGAGTCATAGGATTTTTCAAAATCAAGCTTCAGCAGGAATCCATCCGCCTTGTCCCTGGTACCTCTATAGACTAGCTCATGTACTGAAGCGATGCTATCCATAATGTCTCTTCCTTTGATGAATCCACTTTGTGAATCTCCGACCACATCATTAAGATGAGGAGCTAGTCTGGATGCGAGGACTTTAGTGATGATCTTAAACGATCCGTTAAGCAGGCTAATTGGTCTGAAATCTTCGCTCCTAAGAATCTCGCTCTTTTTGGGTATGAGAATGACGTTTGCGTAGTTCAGTCTATCTATGTCCGCACTATGCCTGTGAAATTCTTCAAAGATTTCCATGAGGTCCTTCTTGATGATATTCCAATATAATCTATAGAAGAAAATAGGTATTCCGTCTGGTCCTGGTGCCTTTTCTTGTCCTAAATTTTTGATTGCTTGATGCACTTCTTTCTCTGTAAATACCCCTTCTATTCCTTCGTTGCCTTCTATAATCTCCGACCACATCGTTAAGATGGTAAGCTAGTCTAGATGCGAGGACTTTAGTGATGATCTTAGACGATCCGTTAAGCAAGATAATTGGTCTGAAATCTTCGCTCCTAAGAATCTCGCTCTTTTTGGGTATGAGAATGACGTTTGTGTAGTTCAGTCTATCTATGTCCGCACTATGCCTGTGAAATTCTTCAAAGATTTCCATGAGGTCCTTCTTGATGATATTCCAATATAATCTATAGAAGAAAATAGGTATTCCGCCTGGTCCCGGTGCCTTGTCTTGTCCTAAGTTTCTGATTGCTTGATGCACTTCTTCCTCTGTAAATGCCCCTTCTATTCCTTCGTTGCATCCTATCATCTCCCCACCCTAAAAGTTTTCTTGTAACTTACATCTATACTGCCTGGACCGTCCCACTAACTCCTCAAATTTATCGTCCAGATGTCTTGATCTGTCCCTCATCCTCAGTCCAACTTGTCCCCACCTGTAATCCGTTGATGCAGTTTTGCCTCCTTTCGTTTGTTACTTTGTGGAAGAACTTTGTATTTGCATCTCCCTCTTCAAGCCATTGGATCCTGGATCGCTGCTTCCAATATTGCTCTTCCATTTCTACGTATCGTTGCATTTGTAGCCTACTTCCTGTCAATTCTTGTGACACTTCACTCCGCAGCGTCCTACTTTCCTCCGATACTTCCAACTCCTTAACTTTTTCTCCCAACTCCTGTATGTTTCTTTTGATGTGGCTAGGGCTGCAATCGAGCCGAGCCGAGCCGAATACCTTCAGGCTCGAGCTTGGCTCGTTTACGAAACGAGCTCAATTTTGAGCTCGAGCTCGGTTCGAGCCGAGCTTTGACCATATTCGAGCCGAATAGCTCGCTAGCTTAGTCTTAAAAAAAATCAAGCTCGAACTCGGCTCATTTACGAAACGAGCTCGGTTTTGAGCTCGAGCTCGGTTCGAGCCGAGCTTTGACCGAGCTCGAGCCGAATAGCTCGCGAATAGCTCGATTCGTTTGCAGCCCTAGATGTGGACAAATTCCTCCCTTGTCCATTCCGTCAGCCTCCTGCGAAGTCTTCTAATTTTGGTATTCCAATTTCCGATTGCATTAGTTTCTGTGATGTCCGCGTTCCATGACTTTTCTATAATCTTTCGTATGTTATGCATAGTCCAAGCTTTCTCGAATCGGAATGTGTGTTTTTTTGCTTTCTTCCTCGCCGAACTTCAATGCCAATGGTACATGGTCGGATGTGTATCTTGTGATTGACCGAACAGTTGCTAATGGAAAAGCCTCCTCCCATTCTGTGAAAACGAAAATCCTATCTAGTTTAGCTAGGATCCGGATTTGTTGCATGTTCGTCCATGTGAACTTTCTGTCTGACAGATTTAGTTCCATTAGTTCTAATTCGTCTATCGTATCATTGAAGCTATTCCTGTCAGTGCTGCTCGCCCCTCTACCCCTATGCTCATGCTTTGAAGTCTCCTCCGACCACCCACAGTCCTTCCCATTGTTCTCTGATTGCTCTAAGTTCTTCCCAGAGCTCTACCCTCCTTCTTGAGTCGTACGGACCGTAGACCACCGTGACCACATGCACCCAATTATCAATTCGACGTCTTAGTCTAACGGAGACACTAAAAATACTAATATACTCGTCAATGATTTCAAACTTGTCTGAATCAATACCTACTACTATTCCTCTTGACATACCTACGGCCGACTTAGTTTTCCACTCGTACCCTCTAAAAGATCTTATTCTATCGAAGTCTTCTACTCTTGGGTTCTCTATTCTAGTCTCCTGTAATGCACAAATTGATGGCCTATGTTTCGCAATGGTACTGTTGATAAGCCTAGTCTTCGACCCTTGCCTCATTACCCTAACATTCCAAAAGATGTATAACATTAACAACTATTCGTATCCCTATCTTCTAACATCTACTCCCGTCTAGAATTCTACCCTCTTAACGGACTTCCCTGCTGAGTTCTCCCCTAATAGAATTAATTGTGAGAAGCAGTTCTTCCTTCGTAGGACCCGTAGCTAGACCGAATAGAGTAGCATAATATAGCAGGGTATTATCAGGAATGTAATTAAGAATTGTAAGATCACAGTTAACCATACCTCCGCATGCTGAAGATGGTTCTTTTGCTTTGGCCGCTACCCGAATCAAATCATCCTCGCTAGGTCCCTGTTCACCCCATTTGTCAAGTTGCCTTTTGCTCATCCTCTTATATTCCCTGTTTTCTTGTTGACGCTGTCCCCTCCTGCTAACTCCCCCCCCCCTTTCTTCCCACTTGTCTGTATCCGACTCCGAAACATGTGTGCCCTCTCCCACGCCCCGCAGTGCTTCAATCATACCTCCTGTGTCCTCGCTCAGTGCGAACTCCCTCGTTCTCTCCTCGTGAGTTTCACCTGGCCTGTGTGATGGCTGAATAACATCGTGAAGGACATTTTTCTATGGAATTACCCTTTCCTGCCTTGCCATTTCATTCAAAGCCTGTTCATAATCGTCAGCTGATTCGAGTAGCTAGGCTTGGGCCTGCTCCTTAATCTGAAGAAGATCTTGGGCCTTAGCTACTTTCTATTTTGTTTGCTGGCCCATATTTGGTATAACCCTTAAGCCCTTAATAGCTTCCTGAACCGCTATCCTCACTGAGTCATCGAAGTCTTGTCTAGTCATGTGATTGAAGTTGGCAATTCCTAGCTGTCTCTTCGACTCCTCCGCGAATTCAGGGACTGGCTTCTTAAGCCTGATGTGACGCTTCAGCAGGTGCACAGTGGGGGTGTCGATGTCAATCAGGTGCACAATGCTCACGTCTCTGTCCTTTTCGTTCCTGAATTTGCTTTGCTGTCCCCCTTCCATCCCTCTCTCTTCACGTCCCTTTCGCACAGTGATTTGCTTTATCCTCACTTGACAGCTGTCTTCCTTTCTCATAACCCTTTTTCCCACAGTCTCCGCCAGCTGTTTAGTCAACGCTTTGAGACGTGGACGACTCTGATTCTCCATCTCCGGATCAAGTGGCTAATGACAAATATCCATCTTCTTCCCTGATGAAGCGCCCTGATTCCTCCTCGCCAGATCCAATGGTTGACGTTCATCGTCTACCTCCCATTCGCTGCAATCCTCTCCATCTGAGTCTGAGACTTTAGCGCCGGCTCCGCTAAACGACACCGTCTTCTTTCCTTCTGTCAGCACCTTAACCTCATATTCTTCGCCGTCGAACTCAGCTACGATCGTAGATGGGATGTCTTCTTTGGCATCCACTCCTATTTGAAGCCTGGCGAATTCTCTTCTACTATGCAGCAGCGTACTCTTATCAATCTCAATTAGGTGTCCAAACCCCTTGATCCGATTCTGGAATCCCGTTCTAACCCAACAATGAAAAGGAAAGTTGAAAATATGCACCCACACCGAAGACATTGAATCTGTAGTCATCGCTCCCACTTTGCGTGACCACCGAGAAAAGGTGATGTAGAATTCATCTCTCCCCTGGCCTAGTAGACCTTTAAGATCTAGAACTTCTTGAGTTCTATCAGGATTTTGACAGTGGGCGAAAAACCCATTTTGCGATAATTGTTGAACATGCCAAGTCCACTCCGGTAAGCACTTTGTGTTTGCTGCCAATATCATCTCTATCTCGTTTGAGTTTGGGTTCCCGCTTTGGGCTTTAATCATAATGCAAGAGGCGAACCGTCGTTCAAAATCTGCCATGATGGGTGTTGGGTTTATGCTTTGCTCCGATTTTCTTTCTACCTCCGGCGACGCTTTCCTCCGTTCGACTTTGCGCTGAGAATGCCGCAGGTGGAGCTTTCGGAGTTGTATAAGCTGTTGGCGGCCCCGTTGTACTCAGTGTTGTCGACCTCCCCTTGTCGCAAGTCGTCGATATGTGTCCATATCGCTTGCAAGCGTAGCAAAACCACTGATTTGGGCAATTGTGAATAGTGTGTCCTCGTTGTGCACATTTGTGACACTAAAGCGCTGCGCCTGATTTGGAAGACTCCGGAGAGCTCATCTGTGGAGTTATCTGTGTCGCTGCCGCTTTCCTTGTCTTTCTTGGCCTGACTAGAACCCACTCTCCCTCTTCGTCCTCCTTCGTAGTCCTAACATCCTTCTCCGTCGGCTCATATCTTCTGGACTGTGTTGATCACCGTATTCTTGGTCCCTCACCCTCGTCGCTTCAGCATAAGACCTCTTGACTGTCGCCTCCCTTTGCTCTGTTTCAAACCCTCACTCCGTTGGACGTCTCCGCCTTTCTTCGTCTCTAGCACTATCTCCTTTCTCCGTTTGCCTCTCCCTCGACCGTCCTCTATGGACCAGTCGATGTTCACCCTTCCCCACTTGCTCCCTTCCTCTATTGGGAGCAGTGAAAGGTTGCTCCTCTCTGTATCTCCTTGGATGCCGGCAATCGGAGTCATCCCTGATGCGCTTCCCCATTGCTGTTTGGCCGTGGTGGTTTCCTTTGGGTTGATGCTTATAAGTTCTGAAGCTCTGGTGTTCGAAGGCTCTGTTAGTGTAGTTGCTCATCTTCTGTTCCGCTACCTCTTACCTCTTATTCTTCCCTGCTTCATCAATTTGCTCATCTTTTGTTCAAAGGCTCTGTTGTTGTAGTTGCTCATCTTTTGTTCCACTACCTCTTACCTCTTATTCTTCTCTGCTTCATCAATTTGCTCTATAAAATCGCCCAATTTCCACCATGGCCTCTGAAATCTGAAAATTTTACGGATCAGGTGACTAGAATTTAAAGAAATAGAGTTTGCATGAGAAATAATCAACAAGTAGAAATTAGACATAATCAAAAGAAGACGAAGAACTGGCATTGAATTGAGGTCTCTATGATAAAATGCAAACAAACATACAAAATACTATACCAGTAGAATAACAATGACGTGTATTGCCTTTGTATAAAATAGCAAACCATGTATCTCTTCCTATTACACCATAAATTATTTGAAGGAATGGATTAACAAGGATGGTTATGCTGGCAGTAAGTAAATGTTTCAAACTACAAAAAGGAAGAAACGCACTTGCTGTTAACAGATTTCCAACTTATATGAAATGATAGTTCTAGATCAATCTACAGGGCCCCCTATGCGCTGGTATCTAGGAAGCACGGATACTCCATGGAGGGTGCCGTCCCCGTATCCTGGACGTATCGGATACGGGATACGGCAGGATACGGCGGGATACGTCCTCGATACGGCTAAAACGTATCCTATTTTATTTATTTATTGGATACGGCGGGATACTTTGAAGATACGGGGGGGATACGGCCTGCATTTTTTAATTTTTTTATGGGCCTTTTCTTTTCAACTGGGTCGGGTTTGGAACAGATCTGTTGATTTCCATCCGATCCTCTCTCTCCCTATCACTACATCCTCTTTTCACCTTTCACTACATCCGACTCTCTCTCTCCCCATCAAAAAAACCCTAGCCCTCTTCTCACCTTCTCTCTATCAGCCAACTCTCTCTCTCTCTCCCTATCAAAAATTTCTCTTCACCGATCAATCGGCGCCTCCTCTCTCCGCCGATCAAAGAATCTCTCTACGGTAAACTCTCTCTCTATATCTCCACTCTTATGCTTGTTTTTATGCTGCTTACTTTTTTTTTTTTCATTTCATCTTTTAATGCTTTCTTTTTCGCTTCCTTTTTTAAAAAAAAATGTTATGCTTGCTTAATGCTTCCGGTAATCTCTCTCTCTCTCTCCACTCTTATGCTTGTTGTTTTTATGCTGCTTACTTTTTTTGTTTTTCTTTTTTTTCTTTTAATGCTTCCTGTTTAGCTGGTTATGCTGGTTGCATTTGATGCATTTGATGAATTCGTGCTAGTTATGCTGGTTATGCTGGTTATACTTTTTTTTAAAATGTTATGCTGGTTATGCATTTGATGAATTCGTGCTTCCTGGTTAGCTTCCTGTTTGGCATGTTAAGATGAATTCGTGCTTATGCATAAGATGAATTCGTGCTTCCTGTTTGGCATGTTTAGCTTCCTGTTTTTTTTAATGTTATGCATGCTTCCTGCTTAGCTTCCTATTTGGCAATTCATAAGATGAATTCGTGCCTAGTCTACTTGTGCACTCAAATCATACTTAGTCTGCTTATGCACTTAAATATGCTTGCTTAGCTTTTACATACCTTCCATCATACTTAGTCTGCAGTCAGTATCGTATAAACAGTATTAATTTTCACAAAAATAGTTCATTTCATCTTTTAACATAACATAAATATCTTCACAATATAAGGTGTACATAATATGCTTGCTTGCTTGCTGTTATTTTTGCTTTGTGCTTGGTGCTTGGTGCTTCTTCTTGCATCGAGCATTCCTGACAAAAAAAAATAGAATAAAGAAAAATTGATTAATAAAGGAAATTTCTTGAAAAAGAGAACTATGGAATTAATAGAGGAAACTTCCTAGGTTTGATTCAATTCAATGATCAATTCTTATAATTGCTAAATTGCTCACTGATTGGGATGCTTACTAATTTATGTTTAATTAAAGATATTTACCATTTTCTTATTAACAATATATATATATACATATATATATATATATAGCCGTATCCCCGCCGTATCCCGTATCTTAATTTTTTGAAAATTGCCGTATCCCCCGTACCCGTGTCCCCGTACGCGTATCGCCGTATCCGTATCGGTGCTTCCTAGGCTGGTATACTGAAACAAGAGTTAAAAGTATACATACCCAAAAAGGCCAAAACATAATCTGACAGAGTGCTGGTACACTTTGATGTCCATAACAATTAATGTATTGTAAATCCTGAAGTAAAAAAGAAATTATAAATAATAAATAAATAATCTTTACCTCTTTGTATATACGTTTTCTACCACTAGGGAATACGAACGGCATAACCCTAACCTCATAACCTCATTGAATACTCAGAGAGAATCAGAGCTGCTGGGGTACACAGAAAAGCATCTTCAAATTAGAGAAAATTTGATCACATCATTTGAATGTCAAACATTTTAAGAGTGTTCTACTTAGGGGTGGCAACTGGGCCGGGTCAACCGCCGACCCACCCGCGACCCGGCCCACGAACCCGGCCCGCTTAAGAGATTCACGGGTTCGGGTCGAACCCGGTGAACAGTACTGGGTCGACCCGGGTCGCAATTTACGCGAATCGAATTCGCGAAACCCGGCCCACGAACCCATTTAAACCGCGAATTAAACCCGCTAACCCGCGGTTCGACCCGCGTGCGTCGACCCGCTCGACCCGTACGGGTCGAACGTTCGACCCGTGACGGGCCGACCATTCGACACGCGGGTCGAACGGGTCGACACGCGCGGGTTCGAACCCGGGTCTGTGTCGTTGGGGCAGCAAACGGCTCTTAGAGCCGTTGCTGCTGCCGAACGGCTCCTTTTTTTTAAATTTTTTTTTTGTTTTTTCCCACTAATTCACCTATAAATATCCCCTAAAATTCTCAAAAAAAAATTACACCTCACTCTCTTACTCTCTCTACTATTATACATCATTTTAAAGAAATTTTTGAACAATTGTAGTGTTCATCAAATAATTGTACAAGGAGGCATATACACGATCAAATTTCGGTCGTATCGGAAACAAAATTCAACGTCTTCAACTCTCTTCAACTCTCAACCTCTTCTCAACTCTTTAATTGCGGAATCGGCAAAGCGCTCCTCCATCTTTTAGCTTTTCTTCTTATTTTCACGGTTTTTTTTACATACGCGTATTCTACGGTGAACGGTATCAAAATTTCTCTACCTCTCTTGTTAAAAAATTTTTTGCGTTGTAGTTAAAATTATTGTTTGTTTTTTGAACTTCTCTATCTCAACCCTCTTGTTTTTTAGATTTTTTTTGTATAATTCACCGCTCGGTCCGCTCCTACATTGTAGAATTTTTTTTACATATTTTGAGCGCATTACCATATTATGTCTAGATCACGCGGTAGCGGTCGTAGCGGACAAGGTTCCTCCTCTTCACGTAGGCCACCAATTGTCCCAATTAGTGAGCCCGCCCAAGATTACATTGATCCTACTATGGAACAATGGGGTACACACGACATGGATGTTGTAGGTGACATTCAATTAGAAGAACAACAACAACAACCACCCGAAACCACACAACCCCGTAGTAGTAGGAAAAGTAGAGGAGAAACTAGCGATTGGCACAAGTTTTATGAGTATATCCCGGACGAACATATTCCGGGTGTAGGTTTGAAAGTGTGTAAAACATGTAGCAAAACATACAAATTCAAGAGGGCTGACGGCACCGGTACAATTAGTAGACACATACAACATAATCACAAAGAACTTCTTGATCAAATACAAGGCTAACAAAAAATTAACCCTAGGACCGGTCAAGTAGATAGCCACCCTTATGATCCCGAACTCGTTCGTCGGGAAATGGCCCGATTAGTCATTAAGGAAGAGTTGCCATTTTCCTATCCCGAGAGTAGGAACTTGGAAAATTTTAATCAAACGGCCTTAAACCCTCATTTTAAAAGAATTCCGAGAAATACTTGCAAATCGGATTGTTTTAAAGTGTACATGGAAATGAAAGACGCTTTGATTGTAATTTTATGGAGTTTAACTTGTAGGGTTAGTTTAACTTCGGATTGTTGGACGGGTGTCAACAATATTCCAACGATGGGAATAACCTGTCATTGGATCGACAATGATTGGATTCAAAAAAGAATCATATCACTTGCGTTGTTGCCGTATCCCCATAGTGGGGCTGAAATAGCAAACCGTATTATAGAAATTTGTGATGTTTTTCATATTCGCGATAAAATTATGGCTATTAATTTTGATAATGCATCTAACAACAATGTAGCAATTACTACTTTAAAATCTGTATTAAACCCTCCATCTGACAATATTTTTCATGTTAGATGTGCATGTCATATTATAAATTTATGTGTTCAAGATGCATTAAGAATAGCTGATCCATATATAGTTAAAATTAGAAATTGTGTACATTTCATTGCATTAAGTCCAAGCATTTTACAAGAATGGAAAGCTTGGTGTAGGGTTAGAAATGTTCCTTTTAGAAAATTTCCAAAGGATGTTAGACACCGATGGAATTCTACTTTTGATTTATTGAATGTTGTCACCGATTATAAAGCAGTTGAAAATGATTTTTGTATCGCAAAAAATATGCACAATTTTGAAATGACTCCCAACGATTGGTATTTTGCCGAAGCTTTGTTGAAATTTTTAGAACCTTTTAAAACCGCAACTTTAAAGTTTTCAAAAACATATGAATCTACTTCTAGTAGCATTTTTATTGAATTAGTTAGCATGATGCAAATATTTAACGAAATGTTAAATGATCCCTATATTAGTGACATTGTAATACCTGCATTTCAAAGATTTTTGAAATATTATTTTCCTCCTCCTATGTTGATTTGTGTTGCTACTGTTATGGATCCTCGTATCAAATTAGAAGGTACGAAGAATTTGATAGAAATGTTTTTTGCATGTTTAGATAACAATGTAGAATTAACAATTGATTGCGCTACTTTTTTAGTTCAGTTTGAATCTACATTAAATAACTTGTATGATTATTATGATAGACGTTTTGCTTCTAGTAGTACAACTTCTGTAGTTAGTTCTTCTTCTGGTAGTTCTAAAGGTAAGGGTAAAAGTAGAATTGGTGATAGAACATTTAGTCTACTTGAACAAATTCAATCTAAAAAACCTAGGACTAATCAACCAAATGAATTAAATTGGTATAACCAACAGGATACTGAGCCTACTCTTTCCCCACTAGATATTTTACAATGGTGGAAAGAACATGAACACACTTTTAGTATTCTGTCTATTATGACTAAAGATTTGCTAACTCCTCTTGTCTCTACAGTTGCCTCTGAGAGTGCATTTTCTACGAGTGGCAGGATTCTATCTGATTACAGAAATCGGTTGAAGCCCGAGTCGTTGGAGATGCTCGTTTGCACAGAAGACTGGCTGAAGGCTGAAGATAGGACGCAAGGGAAAGCACTATCAAGTTCTACAAGTGGGAGCAACTCGCCCGAAGAACAACAACAACAACAACAACAACAATAGCTTTTCATCTTATGTTAAATTAGAAAAATTGTAGTCAATTAAAATTGTACATAAGAAATATGTTATTGTATAAAACTTATTTGTGAATTGAATTCTTCATTTCGTTATAAATTGTTCAAATTGTATCACTTAAATTCATATGAATAAAATTTCAAAATTTGTTGTCAATTTCACTCTTTCAATCTTATTATTATTATTACGGTTTTTTTTGTTTATTAGTATTATTACTTACTTAGTATTATAATTAAACATCATTTGGGGATATTTGATTCAATTTAAAGAATTGTAGTATTATTACTTATTAGTATTATTACTGAATTACATACGTAGTATTATAATTAACCAAATTTTGGGGATATTTGAAGAATTGTAGTACAAATACTTATAAGTAGTATTACTTAGTATTAATATTTTTTAAGAAATGTAATATTCATCAAACAAAAATATGGTTGTTTGTATAATTGTAATATTGTATACATCATTTATAAAATTATTATTATTATTAGTTCAATTTAAGCTACCAAAAAAAAAAATTAAAATATATATTTTATTAAACGGGCCAACCCATCTTATTATTATTATTACGGTTTTTTTTTGTTTATTAGTATTATTACTTACTTAGTATTATAATTAAACATCATTTGGGGATATTTGATTCAATTTGAAGAATTGTAGTATTATTACTTATTAGTATTATTACTGAATTACATACGTAGTATTATAATTAACCAAATTTTGGGGATATTTGAAGAATTGTAGTACAAATACTTATAAGTAGTATTACTTAGTATTAATATTTTTTAAGAAATGTAATATTCATCAAACAAAAATATGGTTGTTTGTATAATTGTAATATTGTATACATCATTTATAAAATTATTATTATTGGTAGTTCAATTTAAGCTACCAAAAAAAAAAATTTAAAATATATATTTTATTAAACGGGCCAACCCGCGGGTCGACCCGGCCCAACCCGGGTTGAGCCCTAAAGGGTTCACGAGTTGGGCGGGCCACCCAAATGGGAAATTGACCCGGCCCGGCCCGGCCCGCATAAGAGGCCAACCCAGCCCAGCCCGCATCCTCGAGCGTGCCAACCCGCACGGGTTGGACCCGGACCGGCCCGTTCGACCCGTTCGCCACCCCTAGTTCTACTGGTGTTTCCTCATAACCTAAGGATGCTTGACTCATGAAACATATGCTCGTATGCTTATTTTGCATTGAAAAGATGAACATAGACCAAAAACAAATTACATAAGCATCTCTTTCGAGTAAATAAAAGCCAAACTATCTACAGAGAATATGAGAATATGCAGTGAAGGAGAACGAGTTTTCCAAGATTTTCAGCATCAATGCCATCTTACAAGTTGTGTTTTAGCAAAGATCATTTAAGCATTCTCTTACTGAAGTTGTGGAGTAGTAACTAAATATACCATGCCCGATTATTTAAGTAAATAACAGTGCACTTGAATCCTTTCCCAAGTAGTTCACTCAGTATGAATTTGATTAGTCTCTTATGCGATTAATTAATAACAGATTCAATATTTTTTCCTCAAAACTCATTATCAACAAATATTTTATGACAAGGAAGAGTGGAACAATAGAACTCATGTATATAGTGTACAAATCATTATAATATAAGAAGAATGTAAGAGACATCAGACACATAAGGTAACATCAAATCATTGATACCAATGCATGGATCCTTGATGTGGATTAAAACTGTACTTTCGAATTTCCCATACTACAAGCATAAGAACTCTGGGTGGGCAATGTATCTCTGTATGTATATGACTATCAGTCAAACTCTTATTTAGTTGTTGCTCGTCAATTTCCACAGTTAAGATTATTAACATGAAATGTATGTGATATGTGTGCACTAGAAATGTTAAGATGACTAAAAAAGGAACATAAAAGCAATAAAATTGTGATGGTATAGAGATAGAGACCTTAAGATGAGCTCAGCCTTGATGAGGTTGTTGATAGTAGGGCACCTATGAGATGCTTCTTCCCTGCAGGTATGGTGAATATTTTCATCCCTCTGCTTCTTATATCTTTGTACAGGTTGAGCAAGTGCCCATCTGCTGGGCTCTCCTTCATCCATCTTTTTGGTGATCGCCTATCATCCTCAATGGCACCACACCCCAACCAAGGCCTAAAATTCCACAAACACAAATTAAGCAGTAAAAGTTTCCATCGATATCAAGGATATTGAGAAACAATGTAGAAGCCATCTTACCATCAAATATCAGGGATGATTTTAAGTTGAGAAAGAAATGTAGCAGCCATCTGCTGAGTAATAAACAAACTTATCAGTTAATTGTTTAATTGTCAGTGCATGAATTGAAAGTAAAGAAACAAACTTATAAATAATACACATAACCTCTTCTTCTATGTTTCATCATCTATTTGCTCTCTGAAATCCCCATTTTCTTGAATCAGGTAGGTGACTAGAAATTGAGGAAATTGAGCTTCGATGAGAAATGATGAACTAAAAGAAATCAACAACACAATTACCATCAGAAAGAAGGACTAAGTTGATCTTCAGATTACTTACATCAGGGCAAATTGGAGGGACGACATGACATGATATTGTGGGATTGATGAGGACATCGGTTCCAGACGATTTGGGCGTTTCTATCAGCGCAGGCGTCGTCGTCATCAGCTGCTTTATTTGGTTTAGGATTTTATTTTATTACCATTTTTATTTCTGGCAATTATAGCCATATGTAATCTTTTTGTATTTTTTTAGATTGTGAGAATATTTTGGAGATGTGTTTCAAGATGTATTTGAGCCTATTTAAAGGCCTTGAGATTAATAAGAAAGCAGGCCATTATTGATTAAAAAAATCTGTGTTGAGTTTTGCTCTTCCTCCTTCTCTTTTGTGTGATACAACTGAAATCTACATTAGGGTTTGTGATAAATCCTAATCAAATTTTAGGGTTTGTGATAAACTCTAAAATCTACCAAAAAAAAAAATTTTAAATCCCCAAATACAAATCCCTAATACAAACCCTATTCCCAAAATCCTAAACTAATCCCCCCCCCTGTCTACAGCCGCTCCCCATTCTTCTTCTCCCTTCCTTCCTCTTCTCCCAAAACCCTGCTCAACTCCCGACCCCAAGAACTCAAACCCATCGTCACCCCAGTTCCTCCATCCCGCACATCCTCGCTGTCGACCCATCACCACCACGCCCCTTCCATCCATCCGTGTTCTCCCGTCTTTTCCCGACCACAATCCTCACCCCAAACCTACCCCGATCCTTCCGCAACCCATCTACCCAAACCCTAATCCCCACAGATCCCCAACAGCCTCGACTGCCCTCTCTCTTCCTGTGCGCCCCGTTCGCCCCACCTCTTGACGACGTCGCCGCCGTCGCCAGCGCCGTCCCTTGCCGTCGTCGACGTCGACCAGTGACACCGCCGACCATCGTGAACTTGCTCGTGGAGTTACTGTCTGCCATTGCTGTGTTCTAGCAGAGATCTACATTGTTTTCTTCGCATTCGGTAAACACGTTCCCTTATTAAATATTTGTGTTTTACTGCCCTATTATCTAGTATATTATCTAATTTGCCTGTCGTCCACAAAAATAATTGAGATTGAGTGTTCCCCATGCTTGAATAGAGTACGAATCAGTATTGAATTTCTTACTTGCTAAAACACGTAAGGATTTAATTGATTATAAGGTTGAATTATTAATTGAGACTGTTACACTTATTCAATTCTTGAAAACCCATCGAACCTGTTGACTGTTACAAATTTCCAACTTAGATCCGCACTTTCATGTTGGTAAAATTAACCCATTAAAATTCTTGAAAATTCTCTATTTTAGGGTTGGTTTTACATCATTTTTGGTATCAGAGCGAAGGTTCTTAAAACCCTAGTTCTTACATCGTAGGCATCAATTTTGCATTCATTTAGTATCGTGTAGTCTTTTATTTTATTTTATTTTAGTTTATTTCAGAATCATTTTAAAAAAAAAAAATTTAAGACACACATCCCATAGTTCCAATTTTGGTGAATGCGTCTTCACAGCACCATCACAGATCCTGAAGCGCCTTTCCTATCCTTTCCCAATCACCCAATTATGAACCCTAGACTTCCCAGACATGAAATGGACAACCCTGATATCTCCGCTACCCTAGCTGCCATCCAAGCAACTCTTGCCAATATCAATCAGAGGCTTGAGAAAGTGGAGCTAAATCAAACCATTGTCCCTGAGCTTCATGCCCATGTCAGATCCCTCAAGGGAATGTTCATGACGATCGACGTCAAGAACGTGACCCTGACGAACAATATAAAAAGAACGTTAAGGCTGACTTTTCCCAGTTTGAAGGCCACATGGAACCCCAAGCTTACCTCGATTGGATCTGTGCCATGGACCACTACTTTGTGTCGTTCGACATGAGTGAAGCCCTTAAAGTTAAATTTGCCACTATGAAATTAACGGGTAAAGCTCAACAACATTGGACCAATCTTGAACATGCCCGCAGAGGCCGAGGCCTGGCACCCATAGCCACTTGGGAGGCCATGAAAGAGAAGCTCACTGAGAGATATGTACCGTTATCGTTCCATACCCGATTGCTAGATTTGTGGAACCTACTGTATCAAGGAAGTAAATCCACACAAGAATATGTTGATAAATTCAATGACTTCCTTATTCGGTGCAATGCGTTAGGTAAAGGGAGTGAAGAACAAACTCTCTCTAGGTTCAGAGCTGGACTACGAGCTGACCTTAAGAACGAGCTAATCTATAGAAACGTGGACTCAATAGCGGCAGCCTACGCCCTAGTCCTCGACATGGATTCCCTTAAAGCTAGTTCTCATTCTAGGTCCAGGGACTCGAGAGATCATTCCTCTAGAATGACCTCTACTGACCCACCTAGACCTAAGCCTCCCTCTCAGCACCCCAACAAATCTTACCCCAGCAAACCTAATTCAAATTTTAATTCACATAGAGATGAACATAAGGGTAAGAACACCGAAAGAGATTACAGCAAGATTGACCCTCTCACTAAGTGTTATAAATGTAAGGAATATGGTCATGTTTCTAGCAACTGTCCCAGTCCCAGTAGGATTAATATAGTAGAGGGTACCGCTGTCATTGCTGACGACTCTGACAATGAGTTTTCTTATGAGCCTATCGAAGGCGATGACTTCGGTGAAGAAGAGGATGACCAGTATCTCCACTGTGTTCGGTCCATCCAATCACCTCACTTGAATGTAGTCAGATGTGCTTTGTCCCAACCAAAAGAAGAAGATGATTGGAAGCGCACTACTATATTCCACACCTATACGACTATAGGTGGCAAAAACTGCAAGGTGATTGTTGACAGTGGGAGCTGCGTCAACGCTGTCTCTTCTGCGGTCTTAGCGAAGACCGGACTTAAGGCTGAACCCCATCCACACCCATACAAAGTATCATGGATTGATGCAACGGCACTCCAAGTAACACATCGATGCTTAGTCCCTGTGGACTTCAAAGCTTACAAAGAGGAAATTTGGTGTGATGTGCTTAAAATAGATGTGGGTCAAGTCATTTTAGGGAGACCTTGGTTATACGATCACGATGTGACTATATATGGTCGATCCAACCAATGTGTGTTCCAGCACGATGGACTAAAAATAAAGCTCATTCCCGTGAGACCACGAACTAGTCCAGCTGAAACAACACCGGCTCCCTCGAGAAAGAGCAAGGAGGTAACGTATATGGGTGAAAAGGAACTTACAAAAGAAATTGAAAAGGGGGCTACCATTCTTTTACTCACAGCGAGAGAGGTCCCTAAAGATCCTAAGTCACTCATCCCGCCCCAAGTTACTCCTGTCCTACAGGAATTTGCAGACGTGTTTCCTGCTGACTTTCCCAACCAGTTGCCCCCATTGCGTGACATCCAACACGCTATTGATCTGGTTCCGGGAGCGAGTCTTCCTAACTTGCCACATTAACAGATGAATCCGACAAAGCATGCTGAGCTGAAAAGACAAGTTGATGAGTTATTGGCAAAGGGCTTCATCAGAGAAAGTTTAAGTCCTTGCGCTGTTCCTGCTCTATTGACGCCAAAGAAAGATAGAACCTGGCGTATGTGTGTGGACAGTCGTGCCATAAACAAGATCACGGTGAAATACCGTTTTCCCATTCCTCGTTTGGATGACATGTTGGACATGATGTCTGGTGCCACAATCTTTTCCAAGATTGATCTTAAAAGTGGCTACCACCAAATACATGTTCGTCCTGGTGATGAGTGGAAGACCGCCTTCAAGACGAAGGATGGCCTGTACGAATGGATGGTCATGCCATTTGGAATGACAAATGCCCCGAGCACGTTTATGAGAATCATGACGCAAGTACTCCGTCCTTTTATGGGCAAGTTCCTTGTGGTGTACTTTGATGATATTCTCATTTACAGCCAATCCGTAGGGCAACATCTTGATCATTTGAAACAGGTCTGCGGTGTTTTGAGGAAGGAACAGCTTTATGCTAATCTTATCAAATATACATTCCTCTCCGATCAGACTATCTTTCTGGAATTTATTGTGTCTGCCAGAGGAGTATCTGCTGACCCAGAAAAGATACGAGCTATTACAGAGTGGCCTGAGCCCCGCAATATTCGTGATGTGCGGAGTTTTCATGGCCTTGCCACCTTTTATCGTCGGTTTGTGCAAGGATTTAGCACGATCATGGCTCCGATAACCGACTGTTTGAAGAAAGGTGAGTTTGTCTGGTCGAAAGAAGCCACGAAAGCCTTCGAAGAGATCAAGAAGAGAATGACTCAAACACCTGTCATGAGGTTGCCTGATTTCATGAAAGTCTTCGAAGTAACGTGTGATGCTTCTGGTATTGGTATAGATGGAGTCCTCAGTCAAGAGAGTCATCCTGTTGCTTATTTCAGTGAAAAGCTAAACGAAGCAAGACAAAAATACTCCACCTATGACAAGGAGTTCTATGCGGTCATTCAGTCACTTCGCTATTGGCGATATTATCTCCTGCCGCAAGAATTCGTTATCTTCTCAGACCATGAGGCCTTAAGATTCCTTAATTCTCAACAAAAGTTAAATCCGAGACATGCTAGATGGGTAGAGTTCCTACAAGAATATTCATATACCATTAGGCATACAAAAGGGATTGATAATAAGGCCGCGGATGCGCTAAGTCATTGTCACATGATCTTATCTGCACTGCGCACCGAAATTATTGGTTTTGAGAGATTGAAAGATGAGTATGCCTCCTGCCCAGATTTTCACGAGATCTACACTTCTTTGAAGGATGGCATAACTCGAGTGATAGATGATTATTTCTTGAAAGATGGTTATCTATTCTATCGCTCCAAACTGTGCATTCCTAGTACATCTTTACGAGAGTATCTTGTTTGGGAATTGCACGCTGGTGGCCTTGCTGGACATTTTGGACATAGCAAGACCATTGATGCTGTGGAACATAGGTTTTACTGGCCGAAGCTAAAGAGAGACGTTGTGAGACTTGTTAACAGATGTCACACCTGTCAACTTGCCAAGCAACAAAAACAGAACACAGGCCTGTATACTCCATTACCTGTTCCTAGCCGCCCTTGGGAAGACGTGAGTATGAATTTCGTGTTAGGCTTACCGAAAACACAAAAGAAACACAACTCCATTCTCGTCGTCGTGGACCGTTTTTCTAAAATGGCCCACTTCCTCCCGTGCTCGAAAACTTTTGATGCATCCCGCATGGCTCAGATCTTCTTTGATAATATTGTGAAGCTACATGGGTTGCCAAAAACCATTGTGTCTGATAGGAATGTGAAATTCACGAGTTATTTTTGGAAGACCCTATGGCACAAGTTGGGTGCAAAATTGAAGTTCTCGTCAGCGTTCCACCCACAGACAGATGGACAGACTGAGGTTGTCAATCGGAGTCTTGGCAATCTCTTACGTACTCTTGTGGGAGAGAACTTGGGAAAATGGGATTTAAAATTAACGGTTGCTGAATTTGCTTATAACACATCTAGGAATAGAACCACTGGCATGAGTCCACACGAAGTTGTACACGGTTATCGTCCTAGGCAGCCTATAGATCTTGCCCCCATGTTAGAACATCACCGAGTCTCTGAGTCTGCATCTGCATTTGCATCCCGCATTCATGACTTACATAGAGAAATTTTCAAGAAAATTAATAAAAATAATTTTAACTACAAGTTAAGAGCTGATATTAGAAGGAAATTTAAAACTTTTAATGTGGGTGACGAAGTGATGGTTCGGATTCGTCCGGAACGGTTCCCAGCAAGATCCGTTAAGAAATTGAACACACGTGCTGCAGGTCCATTTAAAATTCTTCATAAAATCAATGATAATGCCTATGTTGTTGACCTCCCCGAAGGCTTTGGCATCAGTAAAACTTTCAATATTGAGGATCTAGTACCCTATGAAGGCCCAGAATTTAACCCTAGAAATCATTTTATAGATGAGCCTACCCTGCAGCTTACTAGTGAGATTCCCCCATTACCCCCACTACCAGATACTACTTACCCATCGACAGAAGAGTTGGATAATATTTTAGATGACCAGATAATCTCTACTAGAGATGGTGGTATTCATAGATATTGGGTAAGTTGGAAAAACAAGCCGGAGTCGGAAAACACTTGGATAGATCGCGGAGAGCTCCAGCGCTTGAATCCAGACCTCCTGGAGCACTATGACAGGAGGACTGATTTTGACTCGACTGGGTCGACTGGTCGAACCCTCTCCCACCCAAGGAGAATGATGAGGACATCAGTTCCAGACGATTTGGGCGTTTCTATCAGCGCTGGCGTCGTCGTCATCAGCTGCTTTATTTGGTTTAGGATTTTATTTTATTACCATTTTTTATTTCTGGCAATTATAGTCATATGTAATCTTTTTGTATTTTTTTAGATTGTGAGAATATTTTGGAGATGTGTTTCAAGATGTATTTGAGCCTATTTAAAGGCCTTGAGATTAATGAGAAAGCAGACCATTATTGATTAAAAATATCTGTGTTGAGTTTCGCTCTTCCTCCTCTTTTGTGTGATACAACTGAGATCTACATTAGGGTTTGTGATAAATCCTAATCAAATTTTAGGGTTTGTGATAAACTCTAAAATCTACCCAAAAAAAAAAATTTTAAATCCCCAAATACAAATCCCTAATACAAACCCTATTCCCAAAATCCTAAACTAATCCCCCCCGTCTACAGCCGCTCCCCATTCTTCTTCTCCCGTCCTTCCTCTTCTGCCAAAACCCTGCTCAACTCCCGACCCCAAGAACTCAAACCCATCGTCACCCCAGTTCCTCCATCCCGCACACCCTCGCTGTCGACCCATCACCACCACGCCCCCTCCATCCATCCGTGTTCTCCCGTCTTTTCCCGACCACGATCCTCACCCCAAACCTACCCCGATCCTTCCGCAACCCATCTACCCAAACCCTAATCCCCACAGATCCCCAACAGCCTCGACTGCCATCTCTCTTCCTGTGCGCCCCGTTCGCCCCACCTCTCGACGACGTAGCCGCCGTCGCCAGCGCCGTCCCTTGCCGTCGTCGACATCGACCAGTGACGCCGCCGACCATCGTGAACTTGCTCGTGGAGTTACTGTCTGCCATTGCTGTGTTCTAGCAGAGATCTACGTTGTTTTCTTCGCATTCGGTAAACTCGTTCCCTTATTAAATATTTGTGTTTTACTGCCCTATTATCTAGTATATTATCTAATTTGCCTGTCGACCACAAAAATAATTGAGATTGAGTGTTCCCCATGCTTGAATAGAGTACGAATCAGTATTGAATTTCTTACTTGCTAAAACACGTAGGGATTTAATTGATTAAAAGGTTGAATTATTAATTGAGACTGTTACACTTATTCAATTCTTGAAAACCCATCGAACCTGTTGACTGTTACAAATTTCCAACTTAGATCCGCACTTTCATGTTGGTAAAATTAACCCATTAAAATTCTTGAAAATTCTCTATTTTAGGGTTGGTTTTACATCAGGGATATAACTCAAATTATGAAAAGGAATCCCATTCTCCCTGCAAAGGGAAGATGCTTAAAAGCGTAAATTTTGTGGCATGCCAACTGTTCGATGAAATACCAGAAAGAGAAATAGTCCTTCAATTTAAAAGATTGTATGTATGCATGAATGCCAGTAAGAAAGATATTTACCTATGCAATATTTTGAGCAAGAGACTTACATCAGTCCTCCTTTTTTGATGCAGAACCTGAACACATTCCTTTCGACATGCCACCAACTGATCCTCCACCAATGGAATCTAACGAGGGAGAGTCTGGACAAAATAGCAACAAAAAAACTGTTAGCAAGTCATATGGAAAAACAAACACGTAAGATTCAGGTCATTACCTAGAGAAACAAATGAACTCCATCTTCTTCTAGGTCCTTCAATCCCCAATAGGAATTTCACACCGACAAATTTCAAGAGATCAGATATTGTAATGGAAGGCAAAATGTAATTTCGATGGCTGTTTTGGCTGAGTGTCTGTACGTAGGTGGGGATTTCTTCTTACAGAGTTGTTGCTCTATCTATCAGGCTGTGAGCTTAAGGTGGTGTGGTGCAGTATGCAGAAGGTTCATCATACGACATCATGGAATCCCTACAAAGTGGTGGTGGGAGCATTCTTCTTCAGGAAGAGTCGATCACCCTAACAGCATGAATACACACTATATTGTTGAATCCTTAATTAAATGCCCTCTGCAAAAATCATGCAAGTCACCCTCTACCCTGACCCTAATCTAATGCAAGTTACCAAGTGGTGGGAGCATTCCACGTCAAGATGCAACTATAATACTGCATCAACAGCCGTGCAGGGTCTCAGGGTTTAGGTAAGGGACTGCAAGTCTTAGGTTATGTTTGTAGTTCATATCAGTAAGTTTTTTGCTTTCTAAACTAAATCCGCAACATAAAACTCAAGTAAAAGCAAGATGCAGTTAATGAAAAACTTGGATGATGAAGAGTTGGACTATGGGTAATGAAAAACATACCACCTTATAAAAAACCGAGTTGGCATCAGGGCCAATTGTAGGGACCACATGGCATGATGTCAGCCCGACTGCCATCTCTGTGATTAGCTGTTATTCTTTAGTAGTTAATTTGCAAGTGTGTGAAGAAGAAAGTAAAACAAACAAATTTATCAACAATCACGTTACCTCTTCTTCTCTTCTCTGCTTCATCCATTTTGATCTCTGAAATCCCCCACCCTAGCCTCTCGAATTCCCATGACAACTTGATATTAGCCTGACCGTCATATATGTAGTTGGGAAAAGATTTAAATGCCATATTACCAAATTACCAAAACATTGAAGAACAGTAAAGAAGTAACTTGGACAATATGTACATGCCATATTACCATGCATAACATTGAAGAACTGAGTTGGCATCTGGTCCATTTAACTGCCATCTGTGTCATTAGGTGCTTGTAACTGTAAATAGAAGAGATAGACAATGACTTAGTTGTTTGTAAGTGTGTGAATAAAAGCATAACAAACAAACTTATCAACAAAATCACATTCCCTCTTACCTTTTCTTCTCTGCTTCAGCTATTTGCTCCATCCCAATTTCCACCATACTCCCAAATCCAAAATTTTCAGTTCAGGTGTCTAGAAATTGAAGAAATAGAGTTTTCATGAGAACTGGTGAACAAGTTGAAATCAACAAATACAATGGGTACTGGTTTGAAAATAACTAATCTTCATGTACGATTCCAGAGAATACGTAGACTAAATGACAGACTATTCTACATATGAGGTGTATGATATCCAAGTTTTCAGCATCAAAGCTATCTAACGAGAGCTATATATTTTAGCAAAAGACTATTTGAACTTTCTCTTACTGAAGTTGTAGAATAGTAAGTAAACTTAAAATGCTAAAAATATTTGATTACTTAATACTGTACTTGCTGAATCCTTTCCTCCAATAGTTCACCCTACATGGAATTGATTGGTCTGTTATGTGATTAATTAATAACGGTTTCAGCCTTTTTTACCCAAAACTCAGTATGAACAAATATTCTATTAAAAACAAGGAAAGAGTGGAGATATAAAACATAACAGTAATACAAGAAGTGTGTGAGAGATTCAGACACATGATGCAACAACAAGCTATCAATGACAACAATGCATGGATCCTCGACGTAAATTACATTTTTCTTTCCAATTTCCCATACAAGCAGGAAAACTCTAAGCGGGTAATCTATCTTTGTATAGACATAGTGTAAGCTCATCAATTTGCAAAAAAATGTTTCATCTTTACTAGTGATCTGAACGAAAACATGATTTTCTCATAAAGTAAAAGCCAGATGCTCCTAATGAAAAACTTGGACAATGTAGAATAAGAAACATATATATTACCTTCTGAAGAGCTGAGTTGGCATGTGGGCAAATACCTACAGGGACCGACAGTTTATCAATCAGCCTGACTGACTGCCTCCTTTCCAACTAGCTGAGCGTGAACTGGAAAAACACAAGTCAAGCCTTTTTTCACTGTATTTCCCAGCTTCATCTGCATGCATCTGAGCCAAGTGGGGTGAAGCCAGAACAATTTTGCCCGGGGGGCCAAGATAAAATCTTACGGCTATATAGATATATATAAGGGTTTTTTCATAAATTTTAGGGGGGGGGGGGCAAACCATAAAAATTATTTTTTTGGAAGGACAAATCATAATATTTTTGGTTTTTTTTTTTTAAATTTCAATAGTATGAAGGAGGTTTTGAAAATTTTGGGCGGGCCCTCACTAAGCTCCGCCCAGCCAACTGCCTACCATCTCCGTATTCTACTGCCATCTTAGAGTAAGTAGAAGAGAAATACTATCAGTTAATATTTGTAACTGTATGAAGAAAGTAAAACAAACAAACTTACCAACTAAATGACATTTCCCTATTACCACTTCTTCTTCTTCATCTCTGATTCATCTATTTGCTCTCTGAAAATCCTCAATCTTCGGATCAGGTGGTTGACTAGAAACAGAAGAAATAGAGTATTCATGAGAAATAATCAACAACATAATTACGATCAAATTCTTTGGATCTGGTGACTACAAATTAAGGGAATTAAAATTGAAATCAAGAACAGAATATTAGGGCTTAGTATGAAAAGAACTAATCTTTATGTTTGAATCCCTAACCAAATTAGGGTTTAGACATCTAAAACATCAAGTGCTAGGCAGTTTTTTTAGAAACCAGTTTCTTCCTTGTTTGCATGTTATTTACACTTTTCTTTCCAATTTCCCATACTACAAGCGATATCACTTTTCTTTTCTGTCTCTCTGTAGTCTATCTGACTCAGTCAAGAGCCTTATTTAGTCTATGCTCGTCAATTTCACGAGTTGCTTAAGACTAGTATTATAAATAAATAAAGTATGTGAAATGTATGCGCTAGAAATCTTAAGATGACCTTAAAAGAACATAAACTTTATAAAATTTGTGATAGTAGAGATAGAGAAATTAACCTTAAGATGTGCTCAGCCTTGAGGAGGTTGTTGAAGGTAGGGCACCTCTGAGATGCAGGTATAATGAATATTTTTTATCCCTCTGCCCCTTATCTCGTTGTACAGGTTGAGCTCAGCTGCCGGGTCTTTCTCCTACATCCAGCTATCTAGTGATTCCGGCCATCCTCAATTGCACTGCACTGCCAACAAAGACCTAAAGTTCCACAGACATTACTCAATGAGCAGTAAAAATTACCGTCTTAACTAATGATATTGAGAAAAAAAACTGTAGATGACATCTTACCATAAAATTAGAGGACTTATTTTAAGTTGCGGAAAATGCAGATGCCATCAGATTACCGTCATTGCCATCTGCATAGTATAAATAGATAAGAAACAATCACTCAGTTGTTCAATTGTAAGTATGTGGATTGAAGGTAAAACAAACTGTTAGGGTTGATTGTTAGGGTTTGAGAAGATGAGGAAGAGAAGAGAAAGGGAAGAGAGGCAGCCGTAAGAGAGAGTTGCCCAAAATGTTGATTAATTATTTCCTTTGATTCAAAGCTTACATATGTGAAGATACAAAGCCCAATGGGCCCAAAACAATTTGGGTCATAACATAACAATCTCCACCTTGAACCAAATTGCATCTAAAACAAACTAAAACATAAAACAAATGCATAAAGCAAACATAACCTAAACAAAGGTAAACATAAAGATATACTAGCAACATGCTAGAAACAAAACTAGCTCAAACTAGCTAGAAACAAACCGACATCAAACTTGAACAAAGCTTGAACTTTGCAATTGGAAGAGGCTTTGTGAGCATATCGGCCGGATTCTTTTCGGTACCAATCTTCTTCACGGCAACCTTGCCTTCCGAGATCACATCTCGAACAAAATGGTATCGAATGTCAATGTGCTTCGTCTTCTCATGGTACATCAGTACATGCGGTCCTTGGTCAAATGAATCGCGCTTTAGTTGTCACAAAACACCGTAATAGGACCCTCGAGTGAAGACATCTCACCAACAAACGCCTTGAGCCAAATAGCCTCTTTAATAGCCTCAGTAATTGCCATATATTCGGCCTCGGTACTTGAGAGTGCAACGGTGGCTTGAAGTGTAGACTTCCAACTAATTGCACAATCTCCAAGGGTAAAAACATAACCCGTCAAAGAACGCCTCTTGTCCAAATCACCCGCAAAATCAGCATCCACAAAACCCGTTAGTTTCTTGCCATTACCAAACTCCAAACGAACATCAATAGTACCTCTCAAATAGCGGAAGATCCACTTCACCGCTTCCCAATGCCCTTTCCCCGGACAAGAGAGATATCTACTTACCACATTAACGGCTTGAGCAATGTCGGGTCGAGTACACACCGTCAAGTACATGAGACTCCCGACCGCACTCGAATATGGAACCTTTTCCATATATTTCTTCTCATCATCGGATTTTGGGCTTAAAGCGCCCGAAAGCTTGAAATGCGCTGCAAGAGGTGTTGAAACAACTTTCGCTTTCTACATACCAAAATGGCATAGCACTTTCTCAGCAAAACTCTTTTGTGAAAGAAATAACTTTCTTTTGGACCTATCTCTTGTGATCTCCATCCCGAGAATCCTTTTGGCGGCCCCCAAATCTTTCATCTCAAATGCCGAACTTAGTTGCTCTTTCAACCTCCTAATTTCTTTCAAGTTTGAGGATGCAATCAACATGTCATCCACATAGAGCAAAAAGTAAATGAAATCCCCACCATCCAACTTCTTGAAATAAACACAACTATCATAATTGAAACGATGGAAATTAATACTCACCATGAATGAGTCGAACTTCTTATACCATTGCCGCGGTAATTGCTTAAGGCCATAAAGGGACTTCTTCAAAAGACACACAGGGTCCTTCTTTCCCGCAACCTCAAAACCCTCCAGTTGGCTCATGTAAATTTGCAACTCCAAATCACCATGCAAGAAGGCAATTTTCACATCCATTTGCTCCAATTCCAAATCCTTCATTGCCACCAAAGAGAGCAAAACTCAAATGGAGGTGTGCTTAACTACAGGAGAGAGCACATCATTGAAGTCCACACCTTGGACTTGACTATACCCTTTCGCCACTAGCCTTGCCTTGTATCGAAAATCCGCGGGATTTGAGCCATCAATCTTCCTCTTAAACACCCACTTGCAACCCACAATCCTCTTACCACTCGGAGGCTTCACAAGAGACCAAGTCTCATTTTATTGCAAAGATTGTAACACTTCATTCATAGCGGCAACCCAATTGGCCGCATCTTTAGAAGAAATGGCTTCCTTATAGGAAGATGGCTCACAATACTCCACATCCTCTGCAATTGCCAAACAATAAGCAAAGTCGGAGTATCCATACCTTGTAGGTGGTCTTGTTTCTCTTCTAGCTCGGTCCCTTGCCAATGCATATGGTTGTGCCTCTTCTTGGGCTTCCTCCAAATTGACATCATCATGTGAGATCAGCTCATCACCTTCTTGGACAGGCACCTCAAACTCCACCTTCTTCTCAACCGTCTCATTCTCCTTAATAGTCGGCTCGGGTGCAACATCATTTGCCTTCAACATGGCCGACTCATTGAAAATGACATCTCTTGAAATAAGGAACTTGGATGATTCGGGACACCACAACTTATATCCCTTCACATTTGCGGGATACCCAACAAAAATACACTTCTTCGATCTATGCTCCAACTTTCCTTCATTCACATGTGTATAAGCGGGACAACCAAACACCCTCAAATTCGAATAATCGGCCGTCTTACCCGACCACACTTCTTCGGGTGTCTTCAACTCAACTGAAATTGTAGGAGATCGATTTACCAAATAGCAAGATGTGTTAATGGCTTCCGCCCAAAACTCCTTACCCAAACCCGCATTTGAAAGCATACTTCTAGACCTTTCAAGTAGTGTCCTAGTCATCCTTTCTGCAACACCATTTTGTTGTGGAGTGTTGACCACCATCTTGTGCCGAACAATCCCTTCGGCCTTACAAAAATTATCAAACTCACGGTTGCAAAACTCCAAACCGTTATCAGTTCTCAACCTCTTAACTTTTCTTCCCGTTTGGTTCTCCAAGAGTGACTTCCATTCTTTGAAGATGCGAAACACATCGCTTTTCTCTTTCAAGAAATAAACTCAAACCTTCCTTGAGAAATCATCAATGAAAGTAAGCATGTAACGAGAACCATTACCTTTGGAAGGCTCACGGGAAGGCCCCCAAAGATCCGAATGGATGTAATCCAGTGTTCCCTTGGTCGAATAAATGGTCGTGGAGAAGCTCAACCTCTTATGCTTGCCAAATACACAATGCTCACAAAACTCCAAATTGCTTGTGCATTGGCCACACAACAAGCCTCTCTTGCTCAGAATGGTCATTCCTCGCTCGCTCATATGCCCCAATCTCATATGCCAGAGCCTAGTAGCATCCTCATCCGACATAGTACCCGAACGTGCAATGGCGGCTGAGCCCGTGACCGTGGAACCTTGTAGGAAATAAAGAGTTCCAATTCTCTTCACCTTCATGATTGTGAGAGCCCCTTTAGAGACTCTAAGGACTCCACCTTCACTTTGGAACTTACACCCCTTTTCTTCGAGAGACCCCAAAGAAATCAAATTCTTAGACAAATCGGGTATATGCCTCACACCCGTCAACCTTCGGACCTTTCCATCATGGAACTTAATTGTCACCGAACCAATTCCGGCAACCTTACACATATTGTTGTTCCCCATGAGAACCTTACCATCCATAGGCTCATAAGTCTCAAACCAATCTCTATTCGGAGTCATGTGTTGCGAAGCACCCGTATCCATCACCCAATAATGTACATCAACATTAGTATCTATCACACAAAGAGTATCAACCTTGTCACATTCGGCCAAATTGGCCTCCTCCGAAGAACCTTTACTATCCGCCTTTTGTTTATTTTTAAGTTTGAAACAATCGGCCTTAATGTGTCCCTTCTTCTTACAATAGTTACACGTCAAATTCTTGTGCTTAGACTTCGAACGGGTCCTTGTATCTTTCGAGTTTCGATCCCATGACCTACCTCGATCAACAACCAAACCAACGTCTTGGCTCCCTTTCTCATTATTGGTCATTTCACTATCAATGCACAACTTGGCTTGCAAATTGCTCTTAACATCCTCTAGAGAAATTTTATCTCTACTATAAATCAACATGTCTCTAAAAGACTTGTATGATGCAGGTAATGAGCATAATAACAAAAGGGCTTGGTCCTCATCCTCCACCTTAACATCAATCTTACTTAAGGCATTCAAAATAGATGCAAACTCCGTAATATGATCGGAAATTGATGTACCTTCAATCATGCGAAGGGTGTAGAGGCGCAATTTCAACCGCAGTCGATTGGTGAGGGACTTCTTCATGTAGATGTTCTCCAATTTCTCCCACAAAGCCTTAGCGGTCTTCTCCGATATGACCTCTTGCAATGTCGAATCGCTCAAACACAATTGGATAATAGAGAGCGCTTTATCATCCATCTCTCTGCATCTCTTATCCGCCACCGCATCAATTAATTTTTCCCGGCCAAAAATGGCATCCTTAACGCCTTCGCTCGACAAAATTGCTGCCATACGCACTTGCCATAATACAAAACTCGTCTTCCCATCATACTTCTCAATATCATATTTTCCCGATATATCCATTCAAATTTCTTGAACCCAATTCAACAAAACTCCAAAATTTTTCCTCAAAAAATTAATTACTCAAATCACCAAAACAAACATTCTCCTTCTTGATATCCTTCCTCCTCCGACGCTCAGACGAAGTAGTGCTCGCGACGTGCTCGCGACGACAGCTGGAAGTAGTGCTCGCGACGGCTGGAAGATGGCTGGAAGTGATCGTCGACGACGGCTGTAAGTCGGCTGGAAGTGATCGTCGACGACGGCTGGAAGTAGGGTTGTTGACGGAAGGATTTGGGGGCAGGAGAACTTGGCTTTGATACCAATTTGTTAGGGTTGATATGTTATGGTTTGAGAAGATGAGGAAGAGAAGAGAAAGGGAAGAGAGGCAGCCATAAGAGAGAGTTGCCCAAAATGTTGATTAATTATTTCCTTTGATTCAAAGCTTACATATGTGAAGATACAAAGCCCAATGGGCCCAAAACAATTTGGGTCATAACATAACACAAACAAATATATCAACAAAATCACATTACCTCTTACCTCTTATTCTTCTCTGCATCATCATTTTGCTCTCTGAAATCGCCCAATTTCCAACATGGCCTCTGAAATCCGAAAAGTTTTTGGATCAGGTGACTAGAATTTAAAGAAATAGAGTTTACATGAGAAATAATCAGCAAGTAGAAATTAGACATAATCAAAAGAAGACGAAGAATTGACATTGAATTGAGGTCTCTATGAAAACATGCAAACATACAAAATACTCTACCAGTAGAATAACAATGACGTGTATTGCTTCAACTTTCTATAAAATAGCTAACCATATATCTCTTCCTGTTACACCATAAATTATTTGAAGGAATGGATTAACAAGGATGGTTATGCTGGCAGTAAGTATTCAAACTACAAAAATGAAGAAACGCACTTACTGTTAACGGATTTCTAACTTATATGAAATGATAATTCTAGATCAATCTACAGAGCCCTATGCGCTGGTATACTGAAACAAGAGTTAAAGTATACATGCCCAAAAAGGCGAAAGATAAAATGACAGATTGCTGGTTCACTTTGATGTCCATAACAATTTATGTATTGTAAATCCTGAAGCAAAAAAGAAGTTATAAATAATAAATAAATAATCTTTACCTCTTTGTATACACTTTTTCTACCACTAGGGAATACGAACAACATAACCTTAACCTCATAACCTCATCGAGTACTCAGAGAGAATCAGAGCTGCTGGGATACACAGAAAAGCATCTTCAAATTAGAGAAAATTTGATCAGATCATTTGAATGTCAACATTTTAAGAGTGTTGTACTGGTGTTTCCTCATAACCTAAGGATGCTTGACTCATGAAACATATGCTCATATGCTTATTTTGCGTTGAAAAGATGAACATAGACCAAAAACAGATTACATATGCATCTCTTTCGAGTAAATGAATGCCAGACTATCTACAGAGAATATGAGAATATGCAGAGAAGGAGAACGAGTTTTCCAAGATTTTTAGCATCAATGCCATCTTACAAGTTATGTGTTTTAGCAAAGATCATTTAAGCTTTCTCTTACTGAAGTTATGGAGTAGTAACTAAATATACCATGCTCAATTATTTGAGTAATTAATAGTGCACTTGAATCCTTTCCCCAAGTAGTTCACCCTGCATGAATTTGATTAGTCTGTTATGCGATTAATTAATAACAATTTCAATATTTTTTCCTCAAAACTCATTATCAACAAATATTTTATGACAAGGAAGAGCGGAATAATAGAACTCCTGTATATAGTGTACAAATAATAATAATATAAGAAGAATGTAACAACTTTTTTCAAAAAAGAGTTTCTCTCTCTAGAAATTCTAGCGAGAGACCCAAAAAAAAAAAACAAAAACAAAACCCAAACTCTAGATCGGAATCTTGGAGGGGGCAGCCTCCGTTTGGCCGTGACCGGCGGGTCGTGGCCTTGGGGCAACGTTCTGTTGCGGAGGGTTTCGTCAAAGGAGGTGCCTCCACTGCGGCGGGATCGTTGGTGGGAGGAACGCAGGGTAAATCGGCGTTGCTGATGGCATTTGTCGGGGAGGGGATTGGTCGGCATCATTTGGGTACATCGATAGTTCTAGCGTCACCGGGGCTTCGTCGGCATGTGCTGGCGTTGCTGATGGCACTCGTCGAGGAGGGCAATGGCTAGGGTTGGGTTAGGAGGCATCGGTTGATGCGGGGATGGTGTTGGCATGGTTGTAGCATCATCGGGGCTTTGTCGGCAGGTGCTGGCATTGCTGGTGGCGTTCGTCGGGGAGGGCGACGGCCGGGGTCGGGATAAGATGCATCGGTTGATGCGGGGATGGAGCTGGCATGGCTCTAGCATCATCGGGGCTTCGTCGGCAAGTGATGGCATTGCTGGTTAGGGGATTGGTCGGCTGTTGCTGGCATTGCTGGTTCGGGACTTCAACGTCTACTGTTGGAGAGACAGAAGAGGTCAACGGCATATGATGGAAGAAGTCGACAACAGCAACTGGTGCTGCTGGTTTGGGGATTCGTGGGCTACTGTTCATGTTGCCGATGAAGAAGGTGGGAGAGGGTGGAGTGAGATTTTCCTCCACTAAAAGGTCATCCCTAATATCCAATTGATTTTCCCTAATATCCAAATTACAACCGATTTACAATTCGCAGTGAAATGAATTCTAGTTGGTGTGGGCGATGATTGCCAGGAAATTTTATAGTTTGGGCTCTATTTTGACTTGGTCTGGTCAAAATGAGGGGTGCCTTTGGTCTCTCTCATGTCAGGGGGCTTGAAGGAGCCGAGTGCGAAGTCTGCCTTGTCGCGAAATGGCGGTGAGAGTCAACAAGGGTTAAGCGAGGGGATGAGAACGAGGACTCAATCTGGACAGAGAGATGTCAGATTGGTGGAGTGTCTGCGGTGTCTCTCATATGGTGCATACTGTTGACGGTTGGGTCACTGCTAGGGGCGACGAAGGCGATCACGCGATAGGTACGGAAGATAAACTGTGTACAAGCGAGAGACTGAGTGAGAGAGTGAGCTGAAATTGGCACGAAAAAATTGCTCTGACAAGATCAGCCGATCAGTAGGATTAGATTTCGCTGTATTTTTGTTTGTTGGTTGGGGTGTATGAATTCTAGAACCCAGCCTGTTGAGATCTAAACTTTATAAGCCTTATTTTTTGTTGTATGTTTTCTTAAATTCTTTTTAATGGGGGGGGGGGGGGGGGGGGGGGGTGTGCATTCAACCCACCGTTAAACGATCAAAAATATATATAAGAAGAATGTAAGATACATCAGACACCTGAGGTAACATCAAATCATTAATACCAATGCATGGATCCTTGATGTGGATTAAAGCTGTACTTTCGAATTTCCCATACTACAAGCATAATAACTCTGGGTGGGTAATGTATCTCTGTATGTATATGACAATCAGTAAAACCTTTATTTAGTTGTTGCTCATCAATTTCCGCAGTCAAGATTATTAATATGAAATGTATGTGATATGTGTGCACTAGAAATGTTATGACAAAAAAAAGAACATAAAGCATTAAAATTTTGATGGCATAGAGATAGAGACCTTAAGATGAGCTCAGCCTTGATGACGTTGTAGCCTTGATGAGAATGTTGATAGTAGGGCACCTACGAGATGCTTCTTCCCTGCAGGTATGGTGAATATTTTCATCCCTCTGCTTCTTATCTCTTTGTACAGGTTGAGCACGTGCCCATCTGCTGGGCTCTTCTCCTTCATCCATCTTTTTGGTGATCGCCTATCATCCTCAATTGCACCACACCCCAACCAAGGCCTAAACTTCCACAAACATTACAAATTAAGCAGTAAAAGTTTCCATCTATACCAAGGATATTGAGAAACAATGTAGACGCCATCTTACCATCAAATATCAGGGATGATTTCAAGTTGAGAAAGAAATGTAGCTGCCATCATAGCCTAACTGCCATCTGCCGAGTAATAAACAAACTTATCAGTTAGTTGTTTAATTATAAGTGCATGAATTGAAAGTAAAGAAACAAACTTATAAACAATACACATTACCCCTTCTTCTATGTTTCATCATCTATTTGCTCCCTGAAATCCCCATTTTCTTGAATCAGGTGACTTGAAATTGAGGAAATTGAGCTTTGATGAGAAATGATGAATTAATAGAAATCAACAACACAATTACCAGAAGGACTAAGTTGATCTTCAGATTACTCACATCAAGGCAAATTGGAGGGACAACATGACATGATATTGGGGGATATAACTCAAATTATAAAAAGGAAACCCATTCTCCCTACAAAAAGGAAGATGCTTAAAAGCGTGTAAATTCTTGTGGCATGCCAACTGTTCGATGAAATACCAGAAAGAGAAATAGTCCTTCAATTTAAAAGATTGTATGTATACATGAATGCCAGTAAGAAAGATATTTTCCTATCCAATATTTTGAGCAAGAGACTTACATCAGTCCTTTTGATGCAGAACCTGAACACATTCCTTTCGGCATGCCAGCAACTGATCCTCCACTAATGGAATCTAACGAGGGAGAGTCTGGACAAAATAGCAACAACAAAAAACTGTTAGCAAGTCATATGGAAAAAAAACAAGTAAGATTCAGGTCTTTACCTAGAGAAACAAATGAACTCCATCCTCTTCTTCTAGGTCCTTCAATCACAAATTGGAATTTCACACCTACAAATTCAAGAGATCAGATATTGTAATGGAAGGCAAAATGTAATTTTGATGGCTGTTTTGGCTGAGTGTGTGTATGTAGGCGGGGATTTCTTCTTACAGAGCGTTGTTGCTCTATTCATCAGGCTGTGAGCTTAAGGTGGCGTGGTGCAGTTTGCAGAAGGTTCATCATATGACATCATGGAATCCCTACAAAGTAGTGATGGGAGAATTCTTCTTCAGGATGGAAGTATAATGCTCCATCAACAACCAGAGGGTTATCTTAGTCATGTGTTGATCATGCTGTGAACCTCTAGAGATGCCAAATTCACTTGTACAGGTAGTACTAGGTGTGTGTGTGCATGCTTTCTACTCTATCAAAACTGCAAAGTATGGATGATGTAAAAGACATGCACACATGATATCAAACAGCCTATCCTAACTTCCACTTTTGCGATTAACCAAGTATAAGACACAAGTAAGGTGTTACCAAGTGTGATAGGAAAGTAAAACAAACTAATCGATAAAATTAATAAACACTCACGTTTTCTCTTTTCACGCATTTCATCTTTGCTTCATCTTCATGCATCTTTCCGATTACCTGCTTACTGTAAATAGAGAAAAACATTCAGTTAGTTATTTGTAAAAGTGTGAAGAAAGTAAAACAATATCTAGTCTAACTGCCCTTTTGCAATTAACCGAGCATAAACAACACATACACAAGTAAGGTGTTTCTAAGTGTGTGAAGAAACTGAAACAAAGTTATCGATAAAATTAGTATAAGAAATCACATCAGGTTACCTCTTTTCACCCCCTTTCCATAATTCTTTGCTACTTCATCTCTCTTCCTTCTGAAATCCCAGTTGTAATTAGCTGCAGAGAATCAGTAGGAGCAAGACAATCAAGACAATCAGGTGTTTGTAAGTGTGTGAAGAAAGTAAAAGAAACAAACAAACTTATCAAGAAAATGATCACATTTCCCTCATACCTCTTCTTCTCCTCTTTTTCATTTATTTTCCATCTCCGTAATTATCAGCATAGTATAAATAAGAGAGAAAGTATGTGAAGAAAGTAGAACAAAGTTATTAATAAATCAATAAACACTCACATTACCTCTCACTTTCTACACTTTCTTCTTTCATTCATCTCCTTGCCTTCGAAATCCCAATTTCCACCATGGCTTCCAAAATTCAAATTTTTGGATCTGGAACAAGATTGAGGATATGGAGTTATCATGATATTAGACAATGATTATAAAGGTCAATGATCAATTAGATATATGCATTAATGATAGCAAAAAAAATATAAACCTATGCCACATTTGAGCAAGAGACTTACAACAGTCCTTTCAATGCAGAACCTGAACATGCACAAGTCATCCTGCACCATTGAATCTACCGACAAATAGTCCGAACCAAAGAACAATGAAAATACTGTTAGAAACCCCAATATATTACCCAATTGATATGGAAAAACAAGTAAAAATCATGTCCATACCAAGAGGAACAAGTGAACTCAACCTTCTTCTCAATCCTGCACCCGCAGTAGCAATTTCACATCTATAAAATTCAAGAGATCTGATAAATGTAAAATTACTACCTAAATACAGTGATATTTGAGGTCCAATGATTACCAAAACAAAAAAATTCATTAGTGATTGGAAAGGAAAGGGAGAGTGAAAAGTTCAACTTAAATTGGCCTCGAAAGTTAAACCATTTGATGACGAGTAGATCTCTAATTTCATCGGCTTATACTTAACAGTTAATAGTCGACTGAAGATAACTCTAAAAGAAGGAAACATCAACAGTTATTTATTACACAAGTAGAGGTACAAAACCCCGTCACCTCTTTAACTCCCAGAATATGTGCACACTACTCATACAAATAATATAATCACAAATGAAAATTAGAAGTCAATATTAGTTCTTGGTGATGATGGCTTTTCTTAAGATGACATAACTATGAACCTCAAACCAAGATGCTATGTAGATGAATACACTGGTAGCTCAAAAAAAAAACCTAAATAAGCTGATATAGTTTGCCCCAACAAGAAGAGTCAATCACCCTAACAGCATGAATACACACTATAATGTTTAATCCTTAATTAAATGCCCTCTACAAAAATCATGCAAGTCACGAAGGTGGCATGGTGCAGTATGCAGAAGATGGCTTCCAGTTATCATGAATATAGCACGATAACTCCTGACCCTGACCCTAATCTAATGCAGGTTACCAAGTGGTGGGAGCATTCCACTTCAAGATGCAACTATGATACTGCATCAACAGCCGTGCAGGCGCACTGGGTTTAGGTAAGGGACTGCAAGCAAGTCTTAGGTTATGTTTGTAGTTCGTATAGTAAGTTTTTTGCTTTCTAAACTAAATCCGCAACATAAAACTGAAGTAAAAGCAAGATGCTGTGAATTAAAAACTTGGATGATGAAGAGTTGGACTATAGGTAATGAAAAACATACCACCTTATAAAAAACCGAGTTGGCATCAGGGCCAATTGTAGGGACCACATGGCATGATGTCAGCCCGACTGCCATCTCTGTGATTAGCTGTTATTCGTTAGTAGTTAATTTGCAAGTGTGTGAAGAAGAAAGAAAAACAAACAAATTTATCAACAATCACATTACCTCTTCTTCTCTGCTTCATCCAATTTGCTCTCTGAAATCCCCCACCCTAGCCTCTCGAATCCCCAAGACAACATGATATTAGCCTGACCGTAATCTATGTAGTTGGGAAAAGATTTAAACACCATATTACCAAATTACCAAAACTTTTAAGAACAGGAAAGATGTAACTTGGACAATATGTGGGTGCCATATTACCATGCACAACATTGCAGAACTGAGTTGGCATCTGGTCCAATTAACTACCATCTCTGTCATTAGCTGCTTGTAACTGTAAATAGAAGAGATAGACAATGACTTAGTTGTCTGTAAGTGTGTGAATAAAAGTATAACAAACAAACTTATCAACAAAATCACATTCCCTCTTACCTTTTCTTCTCTGCTTCAGCTATTTGCTCCATCCCAATTTCCACCATAGCCTCCCAAATCCATAATTTTCAGATCAGGTGTCTAGAAATTTAAGAAACTGAGTTTTCATGAGAATTGGTGAACAAGTTGAAATCAACAAACACAATGGGTACTGGTTTCAAAATAATTAATCTTCATGTACGATTCCAAAGAATAAGTAGACTAAATGCCAGACTATTCTACCTATGAGGTGTATGATATCCAAGTTTTCAGCATCAAAGCTATCTAACGAGTTATATATTTTAGCAAAAAACTATTTGAACTTTCTCTTCGTGAAGTTGTAGAATAGTAAGTAAACTTAAAATGCTAAAAGTATTTGATTACTTAATACTGTACTTGCTAAATCCTTTCCTCCAGTAGTTCACCCTACATGGAATTGATTAGTCTGTTATGTGATTAATTAATAACGGTTTCAGCCTTTTTACCCAAAACTCAGTATGAACAAATATTCTATTAAAAACCAGGATAGAGTGGAGCTATATAACATCTTCTCTCATCCTTTTCACTTCCTCTTCCACTAATTCACTATGACATCACTGCTCTCTTTTTTATTTATTGTGCACACAGTGAGATGTGGAATTGAACATGTAAGCAAAGATTAACTCTCAGTCTCTAATTATAATAGATAGTATTGGGGTTTTTAGTTGTAGATCAGAGAGAGATGAAAGAAATTAAAATTGATTATGATGGAGAAAGAACAAAGAATACTTCATATTCATTTAGATCTCTGACTCTTTCTATACAAAATTATAAATTTGATGTTATGTTCCACTATGTCCCTTCTATAAAGGTTAATTACTTCTATTAGTGTATACACAAAAAGAACAATAAATTAGCATCTATGTAGTTTGTTAGTAAATAATAAATTAAAATATCACGAACGGAAAAATCTTATGTGCAGTGAACATATAGAGCCTAGAGGCCTTTCAACTTGTAACACTAATACAACAACAGGACAACAATTTCAAGGTGAATGACAACAACAGGACTTCAAGCAGTGCTATAACTGTCCTACATATAAGCAGAACCATTAGTAAAACCAAACAATTCTCCAACATGTAAGTAAAATTAAAACATCAATCAAGTGATTTTTATAAATAGTTAGAAAAATAAGCCTCACACTTAAATACCTTAAAAACATGTATATGCTTGGAAATCCCCTTTTGTTTTAGTAACACATCAATGCTAGAAATCCCCAATCTTACAAAATAAATCGAGTGCAACAAATCAACACAGGAAATTTAAGCAACTATTTATTCCAAAAAAAAACCACAGCAAATTTGTTCTTAATCATAAGACCTAGTAAGCATAAAACTCAACTTCAAAACACCATAGGCGGGAATCCCATTCTTCATACAAAAGAAAAAGATTGGTTAAAAGTGCAAGTTTACTTTTCAAGCCAACTGTTTGATGAAAAGCCTGAGAAAGATATAGTCCTCTAATTTAAGAGAACCAGTAGATGTATGCACGGTTGCTAGTAACAAAAATATAACAATTGATGATGAGTAAATCACTACATCAACTTATGCTTAATGAGTTGACTGAAGATAACTCTAACAGAAAGAAACAACAGTTATTTATTAAAAAAGTAGAGGTATAAAAAACCCATCAGAATACACACTACTCTTACATATAATAGAGATACAATGAAAACTATGTTTATGCACCTGAAATAACTGAAGTTAGTAGAAGTTCATCATGATGGAAAATTTTCTTAGGATCGGATGAGATAGATAGTGATCTGAAAGGCTGAAACAAACATAGTATGTAGGTGAAATGGTACCTGAATAAGCTGATAATTTGCCCAGACCAGAAGAGTCAATCATTCTCTGGCATGCTATACTGTTCAATCCATAGTTAAATGCCTCAAGTACCTAACATAGGAACAGATTGTCAATAGAACTACATGTTAAATTTGTTTGGGCTAGAGAGAACAATAGACAACAAATATATGACAATCAAATGAAAACAACTAGGTGACTGGGAATGCTCATGACCATCTACTAGCAGCGTTGTCACTCTACAAGATGAGTTAAGGGCAGCAGGTTCCCGTATTTTGCGGGTTCATTGTATGCATCCTAATATGCCAATACGGGTTGCAGGGGACCCAATGCAGTTCACCATTGACCTCATAGAATCCATAGAAATTGGTAGTGGAAGCATACTATTTCATTATGCAAGTTTTGATGTTTATGTCAGTCATATGTTTTAGCGAGGGAAACAAATGTGCTGATCATGTTGTAAACCTGTGTAGAGAGGGTAAAATAGACAATGGATTAATAAGAGACTGAAAGTCGTATGTCTTTAAAATGCTGCTTGATGCAGATGCATGACATAGTGAGTGTGTTCACTATCTATAAAAAAAATTAAACATGCAGCATCAGATCGAAGTAAAAGCGTGGATGATGGAAACTAAGAGACATGCAGAGAGCAGGTACATATATGTTTAGAAGAATTGCAGATGCTACGTTGATCTTACTATCACATTGCAGGTCTCATTAGCATCTGGGCCGATTCCTCTTAAAATCTGGACCAAACTTAACTGCCACCTTTGCAATTAGCTGCTGAGTATAGAACAGGAGAGACATAGTCAGGTTCTTGTAAGTGTGAGAAGATAAGTGAAACAAACTTATCAATAAAATAAACGCTAACATGTCCTCTTGCTTTGCACTGTATTTTCCACACTTTTCTTTGCTTCCATGCCTTCATATGTTTGCCTTCTAAAATCCCAATTGTGATAGCTGCTTACCAATAGAAGAAAACTAATAAACACAACAACAAATTCACATTCCCTCTTACCTCATTTTCTACTTCATCCATTTTTCTCTCTGAAATCCCAATTTCTACCATGGCCGCTCTGCCAATTGCTGGGACCATATGACATGATATTAGCCTAACTGCCATCTTTGTGATTAGCGGTTGAGGAATCGGAGACAAAAAATCAGGTGTATGTAAGTATGTGAAGAAAGTAAAACAAACTCATCAAAAATATTTATAACTGCTCACATTTCTGCTTACTCTTCACCGCCTTCCCCACACTTCTTATTCACTTCATCTGTTTGCCTTTTCTGCTTATCTATTTGCTCGCAGACTCAGAAGACCCCCATTTCCACCATGGCTTCTAAAATGACAATTTTCGGGATTAGGCGACAAGAAATTCAGGAAATAGAGATGTCATGAAAATAATCAACAACTAGACAGGGCCGGCCCAACATTTATTGAGGCCTAAAGCGAACTCCGAAATGAGGCCTTTTAAAAGCTTATAATAATATTTTGTTAAAATTAATATATTATTATTTAAATGTTATCTTTGGGGCTTTTTGAGATGCAAAATTATTTATTATATTATTGTAATCAATTTTGAGCTTTTTGATATGTGAGGAGGCTTATTTCGGGCTTTTTGGTATGTGAGGAGGCCTTTATTCTTTAGATTTTTTTTTCTTTTCTTTGGAGGCCTAAAGCCCTAGCTTTGGTTGCTTTACCCTTGGGCCGGCCCTGCAACTAGAAGTAAAAAATAAAGATGAAAATAGGATGTATAACTGACTTAGAATTGAGTCCTCAGTGTATAATAACATGCAAACAAGGAAGAAATGCATGATTGAAACTCTAAGATCTTCCTTTTGATGGCATTATTATTAGAAACCAGTTTCTTCCTTGTTTGCATGTTATTTACACTTCTCTTTCCAATTTCCCATACTACAAGCGAGATCACATTTCTTTTCTGTCTCTGTAGTCTATATTTCTCAGTCCTTAGTCTATGCTCGTCAATTTCACGAGTTGCTTAAGACTATTATTATAAATAAATAAAGTATGTGAAATGTATGCACTAGAAATCTTAAGAAGACCTTAAAAGAACATAAACTCTATAAACTCTATAAAATTTGTGATAGTAGAGATAGAGAAATTAACCTTAAGATGATCTCAGCCTTGAGGAGGTTGTTGAAGGTAGGGCACCTCTGAGATGCAGGTAGAATGAATATTTTTTATCCCTCTGCTCCTTATCTCGTTGTACAGGTTGAGCTCAGCTGCCGGGTCTTTCTCCTACGTCCAGCTATCTAGTGATTTCCTGCCATCCTCAATTGCACCGCACTGCCAACAAAGACCTAAAGTTCCACAGATATTACTCATTGAGCAGTAAATATTACCATCTTTTTACTAATGATATTGAGAAAAAAATTGTAGATAACATCTTACCATAAAATTAGAGGACTTATTTTAAGTTGCGGAAAATGCAGATGCCATCGTATTACCATCATGGCCATCTGCACAGTATAAATAGATAAGAAACAATCACTCAGTTGTTCAATTGTAAGTATGTGGATTGAAAGTAAAACAAACAAATATATCAACAAAATCACAATACCTCTTACCTCTTGTTCTTCTCTGCTTCATAAATTTGCTCTCTGAAATCGCCCAGTTTCCACCATGGCCTCTGAAATCCGAAAATTTTCCGGATCAGGTGACTAGAATTTAAAGAAATAGAGTTTGCATGAGAAATAATCAACAGGTAGAAATTAGACATAATCAAAAGAAGACGAAGAACTGACAATGAATTGTGAGGTCTCTATGATAACATGCAAACAAACACACAAAATACTCTACCAGTAGAATAACAATGACGTGTATTGCTTCAACTTTCTATTAAATAGCCAACCATATATCTCTTCCTATTACACCATAAATTATTTGAAGGAGTGGATTAACAAAGACGGTTGTACTGGCAGTAAGTAAATGATTCAAACTACAAAAATGAAGAAACGCACTTGTTGTTAACGGATTTTCTAACTTATATGAAACGATAGTTCTAGATCAATCTACAGGGCCCTATGCGCTGGTATACTGAAAAAAGAGTTAAAGTAAACATACCCTAAAAGGCCAAAACATAAACTGACAGATTGCTGGTTTACTTTCATGTCCATAACAATTTATGTATTGTAAATGCTGAAGCAAAAAAGAAATTATAAATAATAAATAAACAATCTTTACCTCTTTGTATATACTTTTTCTACCACTAGGGAATACGAATGGCATAACCTCATCGAGTACTCATAGAGAATCAGAGCTGCTGGAGTACACAGAAAAGCATCTACAAATTAGAGAAAACTTGATCAGATCATTTGAATGTCAACATTTTAAGAATGTTCTACTGGTGTTTCCTCATAACCTAAGGATGCTTGACTCGTGAAACATATGCTCATATGCTTATTTTGCATTGAAAAGATGAACATACGCCAAAAACAGATTACATAAGCATCTCATTCGAGTAAATAAATGCCAAACTATCTACAGAGAATCTGAGAATATGCAGAGAAGGAGAACGAGTTTTCCAAGATTTTCAGCATCAATGACATCTTACAAGTTATGTGTTTTAGCAAAGATCATTTAAGCTTTCTCTTACTGAAGTTGTGGAGTAGTAACTAAATATACCATGCTCGATTATTTGAGTAATTAATAGTGCACTTGAATCCCTTCCCCAAGTAGTTCACCCTGCATGAATTTGATTAGTCTGTTATGCAATTAATTAATAACGGATTCAATATTTTTTCCTCAAACCTTATTATCAACAAATATTTTATGACAAGAGTGGAACAATAGAACTCCTGTATATAGTGTACAAATCATAATAATATAAGAAGAATGTAAGAGACATCAGACACATGAGGTAACATCAAATCATTGATACCAATGCATGGATCCTTGATGTGGATTAAAACTGTACTTTCGAATTTCCCATACTACAAGCATAACTCTAGGTGGGCAATGTATCTCTGTATGTATATGACTACCAGTCAGACCCTTATTTAGTTGTTGCTCGTCAATTTCCACAGTTAAGATTATTAATATGAAATGTATGTGACATGTGTGCACTAGAAATGCTAAGATGACCAAAAAAAAATGTATCTCTGTATGTATATGACTACCAGTCAGACCCTTATTTAGTTGTTGCTCGTCAATTTCCACAGTTAAGATTATTAATATGAAATGTATGTGACATGTGTGCACTAGAAATGCTAAGATGACCAAAAAAAGAACATAAAAGCAATAAAATAGTGATGGTATAGAGATAGAGACCTTAAGATGAGCTCAGCCTTGATGAGGTTGTTGATAATAGGGCACCTATGAGATGCTTCTTCCCTGCAGGTATGGTGAATATTTTCATCCCTCTGCTTCTTATCACTTTGTAGAGGTTGAGCACGCGCCCATCTGCTGGGCTCTCCTCATTCATCCATCTTTTTGGTGATCGCCTATCATCCTCAATTGCACCACACCCCAACCAAGGCCTAAACAAACATTACAAATTAAGCAGTAAAAGTTTCCATCTATAACAAGGATATTGAGAAACAATGTAGACGTCATCTTACCATCAAATATCAGTGATGATTTCAAGTTGAGAAAGAAATGTAGCTGCAATTATAGCCTAACAGCCATCTGCCGAGTAATAAGCAAACTTATCAGTTAGTTGTTTAATTGTAAGTGCATGAATTGAAAGTAAAGAAACAAACTTATACACAATACACATTACCACTTCTTCTATGTTTCACCATCTATTTGCTCTCTAAAATCCCCAATTTCTTGAATCAGGTAGGTGACTAGAAATTGAGGAAATTGAGCTTTAATGAGTAATGATGAATTAACACAAATCAACAACACAATTACCATAAGAAGGACTAAGTTGATCTTCAGATTACTTACATCAGGGGCAAATTGAAGGGACGACATGACATGATATTGGGGGATATAACTCAAATTATAAAAAGGAATCCCATTCTCCCTACAAAAAGGAAGATGCTTAAAAGCGTAAAATCTTGTGGCATGCCAACTGTTTGATGAAATACCAGAAAGAGAAATAGTCCTTCAATTTAAAAAATTATATTTTTACAAGAATACCAGTAAGAAAGATATTTACCTATGCAATATTTTGAGCAAGAGACTCACATCAGTCCTTTTAAGTCCTTTTGATGCAGAACCTGAACACATTCCTTTCGGCATGCCAGCAACTGATCCTCCACCAATGGAATCTAACGAGGGAGAGTCTGGACAAAATAGTAACAAAAAATCTGTTAGCAAGTCATATGGAAAAACAAACAAGATTCCGGTCTTTACCTAGAGAAACAAATGAACTCCATCTTCTTCTTCTAGGTCCTTCAATCCCAAATTGGAATTTCACACCTACAAATTTCAAGAGATCAGATACTGTAATGGAAGGCAAAAATGTTATTTCGATGGCTGTTTTGGCTGTGTGTGTACGTAGGCAGGGATTTCTTCTTATAGAGTTGTTTCTCTATTTATCAGGCTGTCAGCTTAAGGTGGTGCGGTGCAGTATGCAGAAGGTTCATCATATGACATCATGGAATCCCTACAAAGTGGTAGTGGGAGCATTCTTCAGGATGGAAATATAATGCTTCATCAACAACCAGAGGCCTATCTTAGTCATGTGTTGATCATGCTGTGAACCTCTAGAGATGCCAAATTCACTTGTGCGGATTGTACTAGGTGAGTGTGGCTGCCTTTTACTCCATCAAAACTACAAAAGTATGGATGATGTAAAAGACATGCACACATGATATCAATCAGCCTATCCTAACTAAGTTCCACTTTTGCGATTAACCAAGTATAAGACACAAGTAAGGTGTAACCAAGTGTGATAGGAAAGTAAAACAAACTAATCGATAAAATTAATAAACACTCACGTTTTCTCTTTTCACGCATTTCTTCTTTGCTTCATCTTCATGCATCTCTCAGATTACCTGCTTACTGTAAATAGAGAAAGACATTCAATTAGTTATTTGTAAAGTGTGAAGAAAGTATAACAATATCTAGTCTAACTTCCCTTTTGCGATTAACCGAGCATAAACAACACATACACAAGTAAGGTGTTTCTAAGTGTGTGAAGAAACTAAAACAACGTTATCGATAAAATTAGTATAAGAAATAACATCAGGTTGCCTCTTTTCCCCCCTTTCCATAATTCTTTGCTGCTTCATCTCTCTTCCTTCTAAAGATGACATAACTATGAACCTCAAACGAAGATGCTATGTAGATGAAGAAACTGGTAGCTCAAAAAAAACCTAAATAAGCTGATATTGTTTGCCCCGACAAGAAGAGTCAATCACCCCAGCATGAATACACACTATAATGTTGAATCCTTAATTAAATGCCCTCTGCAAAAATCATGCAAGTCACCCTCTACCCTGACCCTAATCTAATGCAGGTTACCAAGTGGTGGGAGCATTCCACTTCAAGATGCAACTATGATACTGCATCAACAGCCGTGCAGGGGCACTAGGTTTAGGTAAGGGACTAGCTGCAAGCAAGTCTTAGGTTATGTTTGCAGTTCATATCAGTAATCCGCAACATAAAACTGAAGTAAAAGCAAGATGCTGTAAATGAAAAACTTGGATGATGAATAGTTGGACTATAGGTAATGAAAAACATACCACCTTATAAACCGAGTTGGCATAAGGCCAATTGCAGGGTCCACATGGCATGATGTCAGCCTGACTGCCATCACTGTGATTAGCTGTTATTTGTTAGTAGTTAATTTGCAGGTGTGTGAAGAAGAAAGTAAAACAAACAAATTTATCAACAATCGCATTACCTCTTCTTCTATGCTTCAACCATTTTGCTCTCTGAAATCCCCCACCCTAGCCTCTAGAATCCCCATGACAACTTGATATTAGCCTGACCGTCATCTATGTAGTTGAGAAAAAATTTAAACGCCATTTTACCAAAGTATCAAAACAATGAAAAACAGGAAAGAAGTAACTTGGACATATTACCATGCATAACATTGAAGAACTGAGTTGGCATCTGGTCCAATTAACTGCCATCTCTGTCATTAGCTGCTTGCAACTGTAAATAGAAGAGATAGACAATGACTTAGTTGTTTGTAAGTGTGTGAATAAAAGTATAACAAACAAACTTATCAACAAAATCACATTCCCTCTTACCTTTTCTTCTCTGCTTCAGCTATTTGCTCCATCCCAATTTCCACCATAGCCTCCCAAATCCAAAATTTTCAGATCAGGTGTCTAGAAATTTAAGAAACTGAGTTTTCATGAGAATTGATGAACAAGTTGAAATCAACAAACACATTGGGGACTGGTTTGAAAATAATTAATCTTCATGTACGATTCCAGAGAATAAGTAGACTAAATGCCAGACTATTCTACCAGACTATTCTACCTATGAGGTGTATGATATCCAAGTTTTCAGCATCAAAGCTATCTAACGAGTTATATATTTTAGCAAAAGACTATTTGAACTTTCTCTTAGTGAAGTTGTAGAATAGTAAGTAAACTTAAAATGCTAAAAGTATTTGATTACTTAATACTGTACTTGCTAAATCCTTTCATCCAGTAGTTCACCCTACATGGAATTGATTAGTCTGTTGTGTGATTAATTAATAACGGTTTCAGCCTTTTTTACCCAAAACTGAGTATGAACAAATATTCTATTAAAAACCAGGAAAGAGTGGAGCTATATAACATCTTCTCTCATTCTTTTCACTTCCTCTTCCACTAATTCACTATGACATCACTGCTCTCTTTTTTATTTATTGTGCACACAGTGAGATGTGGAATTGAACATGTAAGCAAAGATTAACTCTCAGTCTCTAATTATAATAGACTAGTATCATGCACGTGCGATGCACGTGGAGGGAGAATGAAAAAGACAAAAAAAAAAAACTACCAACACGTGCGCTGCACGTGTTGACACACATACACAAAAAAATAAAAAATTGTTTATTTGTTTACCAACCCCATCTCTCCCATTATAATAGTTATAGATAGTATTGGGGTTTTTAGTTGTAGATTAGAGAGAAATGAAAGAAATTAAAATTGATTATGATGGAGATAGAACAAAGAATACTTCATATTTATTTAGATCTCTCACTCTTTCTATATCTATATAATAAATTACAAAGAAAGCTATCAAGTGGCTCTCATTCAATCTCCCCTAAAATCAATGGCCTACATTGATTTGCACAAAATATATTTTTCCGGCCAAAATTTTAAACCCCAAAATTAAATTTTTTCCCCAAAACTAAAAAACTCATTACTTCATTACTCTCTCTCTTCTCTCTTCACTTTTTCATATTTCTATCTTTCTCTCTCTCCCTCTCTCTCTCCTATTCTTTATTTATTTATTTAGAAGATTTCAGGTTTGTAAAATATTCAGAATTTTTAGGTTTTTTTATTGCACATGTTATACTGAAAAAGCAAATATCTCTTCAACAGTTAAATTTCATCATTTTCTACACTTAAAAGTTCTAAGAAGTTGGATTTTACACTCTCATTTATAATTATTTTTCAACATATACTAATAGAAACATGGACTTTTATTTACAACTAATTATTATCATACTATTCGAACTTGAACTATCAATGACACCAACCCATGATGCAACAACAAGCTATCAATGACACCAACCCATGGATCCTCGACGTAAATTACATTTTTCTTTCCAATTTCCCATACAACAAGCAGGAAAACTCTAAGTGGGTAATCTATCTTTGTATAGACATAGTGTAAGCTCGTCAATTTGCAAAAAAATGTTTCATCTTTACTAGTGATCTGAACGAAAACATGATTTTCTCATAAAGTAAAAGCCAGATGCTCCTAATGAAAAACTTGGACAATGTAGAATAAGAAACATATATATTACCTTCTGAAGAACTGAGTTGGCATGGGGGCAAATACCTACAGGGACCGACTGGATATCAATCAGCCTGACTGACTGCCTCCTTTCCAACTAGCTGAGTGTGAACTGGAAAAACACAAGTCAAGCCTTTTTTCACTGCATTTCCCGGCTTCATCTGCATGCATCTGAGCCAACTGCTACCTACCATCTCCGTATTTTGCTGCAATCTTAGTGTAAGTAGAAGAGAAAGACAATCAGTTAGTACTTGTAACCGTATGAAGAAAGTAAAACAAAAGAAATATAGTATGAAGAAAGTAAGACAATCAGTTAGTACTTTTTTCACTGCATTACCTCTTCTTCTTCTTCTCTGCTTCATCTCTCTGAAATTCCCCAATCTTCGGATCAGGTGGTTGACTAGAAACAGAAGAAATATAGTATTCATTACAAATAATCAACACGTAGAAATCAACAACAAATTCTTTGGATCTGGTGACCACAAATTAAGGGAATTAAAATTGAAATCAAGAACAGAATATTAGCGCTTAGTCTGAAAAGAACTAATCTTTATGTTTGAATCCCTAACCAAATTAGGGTTTAGACATCTAAAACATCAAGAAATCGATCGAAATCATTGAAATAAGAAGAGGATTGGGGTTTTCTTTTGTCATAGAAATCCAGGACGAACAAGTAGTAAGTAAATTACGGTTTCGATTCCAGAATTACAGAATTTCAAAAACCCATATTACAAATCGAAAAAAAATATCCGGTAGAAAATTTGGGTTTAAGAAATACTAGTGCTAGTAGACTACAAACAGATTAGGAATTCATAACCCTAATTTGCTTTTTCTAAAAGAGGAGAATTCTTTATCGAACAGTGTCGCACACATCCATGCCTTTCAGTTTGCATCGTGATTCGGGACAAATCCGTACAGTATTTTGACGAAAGAGATATCAGTATTTGTTGAGATAATATTTTGCCCGACAAGTCTGATCCTATCTGTCAGTATTTGATTTTTGAGATGATGGATAGACGGTGATGTGACTGACAAAGAAAGGACTGTCAGAGGTGCTATTTATACATGTACCTTAAACGTGTGCAAATCGCGTGCGTCAAAAGTAAGCCACTTCTAACCGTGTCCAAACCGCGTCTTATTCTGTTTGATTAGTAAGCTAACTAAAAAGATTAGGTTAATTATTCTGCTTGATTAGTAAGCTAACTATAAAAATTAGGTTAATTAAAGCACATCTGTTTTAACTTAGCCGGAATTTTTGAAGTCGAAGGCCCACCAAGGCTGGCCCATTTTTTTCAAAAATGTTTACCGTACGTCTGTACTGCTTCTACTTTCTTGAAAAAAATACTCTATTCTGTATCTCTAATATTATAATGAGAGAAGGCCTTAGTGTCATTTGTCATTTTATTATTCTACCAATATTTGCAACGCACATACATAACTAATATAAATGGGGTTTCCAGTTCAAATCCTCTCTATGCCAGAATTTTTATTTTTATTTTTGAAATTATTAAAATATGCATCGCACGTGTAAATTACTAGTAATAATAATATTATAATGGAAGAAGGCCTTAGTGTCATTTGTCATTTCGTCAGAATTTTTATTTTTATTTTTGAAATTATTAAAATATGCATCGCACGTGCAAATTACTAGTAATAATAATATTATAATGGAAGAAGGCCTTAGTGTCAATTGTCATTTTGTCATTCTACCAACATGTGCAATGCACGAACATAGCTAATATAAAAAAGATTTCCGGTTCAAATCATTCCTACGTCAGAGTTTTTATTTTTACGTTTTGAAATTATTAAAATGTGCATCGCACGTGTAAATTACTAGGCAATATAATGAAATATGGTAATTTGTTAAATATATTTTATCTTTGAAAATTCAATTATGTTTACTATAGAAGTAAATTTATTTTGGCCAACTAAAGATTTTTCTATTTAATTTTAGGGGGCGTGTTTGATGCATGGTAACGTGCAAGGAAATTTTAAATTCTTATCTTATTTGGTAAATGACGGTCATATCTTTTGAAGAAATAATGAGTTCCCAAGATATTCACAATCCTTAATTAAAAAGAATTTTCATTCCCCCATAAAACTATGAGATTTCATATTCACTTGAGGTTTTCGCAACAAACAATAGAATAATTCAAAAAAACAACAACAAATACAAAAATAAATGATTCTCGAAAATGTCATGTATCATATATCAAATGTAATAGTGCTTTCCATATTTTATCAAAAATAGTGCTTTCCATTTTTCCAGAATTCTGTAATCCGTGTACCCCCCCCCCCCCCCCCCCCCCCCCCCCCCCCCAAAAAAAAAATAATTGGGGGTTTGTGACGTGCTCTTGTGACCTGGCTGTACCTTTCATCTAATAATCTATTTTATTAGAAGTGACATGGCTGTACTTTTCATCTAATAATCTATTTTATTAGAAGTTGATGATAATCAATATACATCCACATAATAAAGCAAGCTTCTTTATGAAGATAAGAATATGTATAGTGCAATTACTGATCGTTTAGCTAGAATATTAAGTAGAGTTTTTTAATAGTGCAAGAGAAAATTTGATTCCTTCCAAGAAAAAATAGTGTTATAAGTCAAATTTGCCAAAATTTGACAATAACGACTACAGATGCTCTAACTTGATTCAATTACCAAAATAAAATTCAAGTTTTTGACATTTTACATGTACTCAAAAAGGTTATTTTGAATTAAGTCAAAAGTTTATTATCTTCCGTAAAATGTTCTTCTAATAACCTCGAACCTAATCTTTGCAAAAAAAGTACGGGCTGTACTTTTATGTTTACGAGCCAAAGTTTTAACACACGAAAGTCGAAGTATATACTTTATTAGATAGAAATCTTGCTTTTTTGAGGATCCATTGTGATAGTGGGAAAGATTTCTATATATCCGACCAAATCGATCAAGAATATCAGAGTCGGGTAAATCGGCCCAAATCGGCTTACTAGTAGGATAGCTTGATACGGTACAAATTTTGGCTTTAGACAATGATCATATAAGAAGAATAACGGGAACATTTGTGTCCAATAACAATTGCAACTAACAATCACAAAAGGCAGAGTCAATAGCATATAGTAAAAACAAGTGCTGCAAAAAGGTTAAACAAAAGCATATATGTCATAAAAAAAACTATCCACTTCATGCTAAATTTCTTGATAGTTCTGAATCTTCGGAGTAGCTACCAAAATTTATCATATAACAAATTTGGAAGGAAACAGGTATAATATGTAAGATAATCTTCAAATTTGCAGCTAAAAAATGTCCCAAAATGGAAAAGTGTTTCGTTAGATAAGTTGAAGCAATGATAAGCAAAATAGTTTGATTCAAGAAATGCATGGAATTTCAAAATTAGAAAGAAAGAAGCCTACAGGAACTTCTTTTGCAGGAACTTTTGACTGCTTGCAAGTCGTCAAACTGTCCCTGTTTGTAAGTATGTACCAAACTGTTTTTAATACCAAAAAGTCTTTGTCGCTAACTGAGATAGCACCCCTAGTGAAATTCTTCGCGCTATCTCAATTAGCATGTGCTAGGGAACATCATTTTTCCCCTCAAGTAGGGGTGTGCGAATAAACTCACCAACTATAGACACGCTAACTCCGTTAGCGCACCTATTTAAACTAAGCGCGCTAACCGGGTTAGCATGCTAGGGGGGACAATAGGGGACACTACTCCTCAAGTAGGGGTGTGAAAAAAAATACCAAGTATAGACACGCTAACCCCGTTAGCGTGCCAATTTAAACCAGTCATGCTAACGGGGTTAGCGTGCTATGGGACATTACTCTCAAGTAGGGGTGTGAGAAAAAAATCACCAAGTATAGACACACTAACCCCGCTAGCGCGACCATTTAAATTAGGCGCGCTACCGGGGTTAGCGAGTGTCGATTGGGACCCTCTTAAATCACGCTCGCTATCTCACTCTCATCTCACTTCTCCTTCTCTCCCAAAACGCCATCGCGCGATTTTAAACCCAACCCCCAAACCCTAGCCTCCGATTTCAGCCTCTACTCATCTCAATCTCTCGAAGTTTTTACTTAAATCTCTTCATCACTCACAAAACTCTCATCTCAACCAACAATTTCTCCAAATTTTTAGTGAACCCATAAACTTTTTTTCCCAAATTTTCGGAAGGAGAGGATCGGTAGTGGAGTAGTCGACTTCGACCTTCAACCCAACAATCGTTTGTAAGTGTTCGTAACTATAACCCCTGTTTCCAATTATACAGATTTCCATTTCTTTTTTTTTCTCCATGTAATCTTGTATTTCAATTTCCGTATAAATTATTTCTGATGCATTTAAATCCTTTTGAATCTCCTACTGAAACCCAAATTTATATTCCAAACTAGAATATTGTCTCTCTTCTTTTGATATATTCACTTTGAAGCCCAAGTTAATTCATACTATCATTTTATTGATTATTTTGAATTCATGAGAAGCCCAACAATTATTATTGAATTTATTATATTCAATTGAAGCCCACTGATTTTTGATATATGTTATATTATTTAATTATTTGGTTTGAAGCCTAAAAATTTAGCCCATCCCCTATTGGATTCTAACCCAAACCCATACCCACCTCTTATTGGATCCTAGTCTACCCTAAAGCCAATACCCATTAACCCAATTCTCCCCCTTAGGCTGTTATTGACCCAGTCAATAACACACCTCCCTGTATCCCTTCATTTACTCATCACGATTCCGCATATCTTCCCAACTCCTCACTCTCTTTCTTGATTACACAACAGCCAAACAACTCTTCATCTTCTCCACAACAATCAAACTCTCCAACTCCCAAACTTCATTAATGTGCAACCCCTACCCCTTCACTGTTCACACCCCTAACCCAACCCCTGTTTACTGATGAGCCCGCCACTGTTCATCATCCCTGCCTTCACCCTCGTCGCTCATCTCCATCGGCGCCCTGAAGCTCTCCCGCTGATATGGCTAAAAATAGGGTTAAATCGGAACCGTCCAAATCGGGCACGAAGCTTGAAGCTTAGGGGTAAAATGGTATTTCACCTACAAACGGGTCTGAAATGGGTTCAGGGTCTTCTTTCCAAAAGGCTCAACAACCCACGAACGGATCCATCTCTACTGGTTGCGGGTTCCAACCCGCAGCAAACCCGGTCCAGCAGGATAGAATTAGGGTTTATGGTTAATCTTAATCAACGGACCTGATTCACTCTATCCTTTCACTGGGAAACTGGGAATTAGGGATCTTATCCCGAAACTGGTCCCAAAGGCGGCTATAAATACCCCCCATCTCCCACCATTAAGAGGTAATCAATCTTTTGCTAGTAAAAGCTCATTCATAATCTTTTTTGATTACTGACTTGAGCGTCGGAGGGTGCATCGCCGGGATCAACCCCGGTGTCTCGCACTTTTTGTAGGTGAACGGCGGGAGTCAACGGTCAAACTTCGGTGGAAAGGTTTCAGGTTTGACTATTTAGCATCCCTAAGAATCCACAAATTCTATCTGTTTGCCCCCACACCAGATTTAGCAGTAACAGATTGGCGCCGTCTGTAGGAATCCACAAATAGTAGCCCTTCCTCTTCCAATCGGTCAGATCATTTCTAGCCATGCCTCCAAGAAAACTAAGATCCAGAGGGTCCAACCGTGGACTCACTCCTCCTCAACCACAACCGGAGATCCCCCTCCAAACAGTCCAACCGTAGGGGCAACTCCCTCCTCAGCCCGATCAGCCCCTGCAGCAGGACCAACCTCCTCCACAGAACCTTCAGCCCCTGCGGGATCAAACCAGGCCCCAGAATGCCGGTGCAGGGGCCTCCCGTCCCAACCATCAGAAACAACCTCCTCACCGTGACCACGTCTCCGTGCATAACCCCCCTACTGACTCGATGGCATCTCGCAACCCCCGAGCTTCCGAAGACCTCTGCAATATTCTCATTAATCGGCAGAAAGATGAGGACCTTCGCCGCCGTTTGGATGAAAGGTAGACCCGCGAGGGAGCCTCCCACCAAGAACGTCCAAATGAGCGATCTCCTCATCGCCGAGACTACAGTAGGTCCGCTCCTCACAGAAGACGGAGAGAGTCCCCTGAGCACCATAGGAGAAGGCTTCACTCTCCTGCTGGTCGGCAACCCCCGAGGGATGACATCGCACCTATCACCCGTGCCGAATTCCAACAATTCCAAGCAACCATCTTGCAAGCCCTCAACCTCCGACTCGACAACAACAATGCTCAGAGGGTTCCCACTCCTCCTCCGGTCCAAAGTCCTCGCCATCGGTCCCTAACTCCTTTCCCAGCTCCTAGCAACCGCCATCACATTCTGAGTCCTCGCCACTCCCGGAGCTACCGTCGCCGCAGCCCTCACTCCCTTTCGTACGAAGATGAGTCCCGAGACTCATTTGCCTACCATCGAAGGGATGATGCAGTCTATCGCCGTCTCCATAAGATGGAGAGGCGCCTCGGCCAACTAGACAAGGAGGAGGAGCTGAGAGGAAGGACCCTCCGTCCAAGCCGACCTCCTGTAACACCTCGAATTCCAAAATACAACTGAATTCGAGATTCTACAGGATCTTTACGCTTCTTTCGTACAATTTTATAAGGAATTTTAAAACTTTTCACTTTACATCAGAGTTACATGGAATTCTTTACACTTTACATTTTACAGCGGAAGCAAAATACAACATTTATATAAAATACAACAAGATTTGAATAATCTCTAAGCATCAGTTCTCCTTTAATTTTTATCAGGCCATTTACCCTGCATACAAAACTGTGGGTACGACAGTTTATTCAACCGACGATAATTATACACGGCCATCCTCTCTATGCCGGAAACAGTATAACGATTCTCATTTCTTAACAAAATCACAAACTTGTACACACAACAAAGCTAAAGGACTATCTTATTGATGTCGTGTTTTGTTGTGCACTTAGTCCTTAATGCAATTGTTATGTTATATGACACTAATGCGCACTTGTTCGGATTCTATGCATCCCATACTACATAGGTCCAAGGGCAAGCCCTTAATCGTACTTCACCTTATAGGGTTCGATCCCTCGCCATGACTTAAACTACTACGGTAACTACGGTAAGTATCCTAGATGTTCTATGATCTACGAGCCCATGTCCAGTCAGTCTGGAGGGGAATCCCACGCACTGACATGACGCATCAAGCAGGCAGACTATGGACAATTCAGCCTCCGTCATGAAACAATGGTACCACCCGTAGTCACCAAAACACCCCACAAGCGTCGCCACCGGGACGATAATTCTGGAGTAGTGCTCATGCCATGTTATGACGCATCAAGCAGGCAGTCTGTGAATCACTCTCACACCGCCAATCCGATGGCCCTCATACTCGTGTTTTTCTCTTACTTTCGTCACATCTTACTATGTATCTGGTCCTTAGTTTATTAGAATCATGAACAAAATCAATTCTCAAGAGTTAGCCTTTCCACTATACTGGTCTTAACTATTCATTCAACATGACCCAAATCTTGGTCTTTTCATTTCAAATTTCATTTCAAATTCATTTCTTTCCGATGTCGGTATGTGGCTTAGCTATACTCTAGTTCTCAATTTCAATTCATAATTACACAAGAATTGAGCCTTTCAAGCTCATAAGTTCATTTTTCATGATTACATCAGATTTTCCTTGTCATGTTCATAGTATTCATAATCGTAAAACTTTTCATAAATTCAACAGAATAATTCACTTCATTTCATATACGATTTCATGCAAAGGTAAATAAGATTCACTTTTCTAATCCGTCAGATCCAATCTCCATTCTTTCCATTATCAATTCTCTTTCAAGCAGTATATATATATTTATTTATTCTTTTGTCACGAAAGAAATTAAAGTCTGAGACGTCAAAAGAGTCTGGACAGTCGACTCAAAAACATATCCAGTCAACTGTTCAACAAAAGAAAATATTCAAGAAAAATGCTCGGGATAGTCGACTGTTAAACATGACCAGTCGGCTGTTCTGCAGTGTTTTAAACTCAAAATTACAAGGTACATGGCAGTCGACTGTTACTCAGACCAGTCGGCTGTTCTGCAGGGTTTTTAACTCGAAGGATTTAATAATCAGGTCAGTCGACTACTACATTTATACGGTCGACTGATCAGCATTAACATTTGAAATAAGGAAACGTTTCTTCTTTCCTTTCGATTAGTACACATCATTTTATTTTAGACTACAATATGTTCATTTATCAACGCGAACATGCAAATTTATTTGACTACCATCACTACAAGTATGGTTTACTCATTTATGTAGGGATTTCTACGACTAGTATTTTCCCCTAATCATCATTTTTCTACGGAGACAAACATTTATTTCAGTTTAGCAGGCTAGATAACAATCAAGGTATAATAACATCAATTATATCAATCGATCAAGTTCACCCACTCATTTCATGCAATTTCACTGGTATTCCATTTTTACTTTAATCAATGGTATTAATAAAGAGCAAATAATAGCATTCATTTATTCTTGCATATTTAGCACAGAACCTAGCATAATATCTAAAGTAGAAGTCATGAGAAACACCCACCTTCGAAGAAACACGAAAAGAAAGCTTTTAGAAAAATCCTTTAGAATGTACGAACGATCCTGCTCCTCCTAGGTGTAGCAAGACTGAGCCTCTCCTAGTGATGATTTCCGGCCTACCCTTGGATGAACACTCACACTAGAATCTCCTCAATCTTTTTCTCCCAAAATTCTCAATTTTTTTCTCACTCTAATTCTTTTCTCTCTTTAATAAATTTTCTAATGTACTAGATGAGAAGAAAACTATGGGGTATTTATACATAATTTTGGGTGGATTGAATGTCTAGGATTAGATCAACTAGTTAGGGATTAAAGGCTAGGATGAAATAGGGAGTTGTAGCAACTACCCATGATGAGATAACTACCTCCAAACTACTCCCATCTCTCCCAAAATCGACCTACTAAAGGGTGTGCAATGCACACTAAATTACATGCACGTGCTACCCTAGTGTCCCCACATTCTTAAGTTGTTCAAGCACTAATTTATTAATTGTCTATCATTGAGTCTACACTACAAGCCACCATAATTAAAAGAGGAAATACTAAATGGGTTTACTATTGGGCCAAAAGATCATGGGCCCAAGGAAAAAAATACTTAAATTAATTATAAGGGGCTAGAATTAGGCCTAGGATTGTTATTTAGGCTTTTAGAAAATAAGTTTTTTAGGAAAATAAGGGAAAGGAAAAATAATTGTTCATACTATCAAAGAAATTTTATATATAAAAATAAATAAATAATATACATATGAAATTTGCACGTGCACAACACGTGAAAAAAATATTTTATAAAAAATGAAATTTGGGATATTACACCTCCCTTCTCTCGAACTATCATGGAAGCTCCCGTTCCAATAGGCTTCAAGCCCCCGCAGTTCGAGACTTACTCTGGGGAGTCAGACCCCGTGGACCACATCGAAAGCTTCAAGACCCTCATGTTGATCCACCAAGCTTCTGATGCTCTGCTGTGCAAAACCGTCCTGGCTACTCTCAAGGGTCCGGCCTGGGAGTGGTACTTTCGTCTTGCCCCATCCTCCATATTATCCTTTGAACAATTTGAGACCCTCTTCGTCACCCACTTCGTGAGTAGCCGCCACACCGAGAAGATCAGTATTTCGCTACTCTACCTCAACCAGAAGAAGGGTGAGAAGCTCAGAGACCATATGAAGCAGTTCATGGCAAAAGCAAGGCCCATTGCTTCCCTCAACCAGTCGGTCGCCGCAGCAGCCTTTCAGTCAAATGTCCTTAACTCAAGCCTTCGGTCCTCCCTTACCAAGAAGCCCCCGCAAAACTTCTCCGACCTTCTTCTCAGAAGCGAGAAGTATATTCGGGCCGAGGAAATTGAACATCGCCCCACTTTTGAGGGGTCTTCCTCCGGGACCAAGAGACAGGCAGCTGAACAAGAGGGAGCCAAGAAGCTCCAGAAGGATAGTGGGGCCCAGCGCCGCCCCCTCCCAAATTCGAGAAATTCACTTCTCTTAATGCCAACATTTCCACTATTCTCATGGAGGTTGAGAAGGAAGGGGTCCTACCTCCTGCCCCGAAGATGAATACCCCTGGCAAGAAGAGGGACAAAGAGAAGTGGTGCCGATATCACCGGGACCACGGCCACGATACCAATGATTGTCGGGCCCTGAAGAACGAAATTGAGGCCCTCATCCAGAGGGGAAAGCTGTCTAAATTTGTGAGAAAGGACCGAATTGATCTTCCTCCTCCCCCTAGGGGGGGCTAACAAGCGTCTTGAAAGGCGCGATGAGATCCCCGAGTTTGAAGAAGAACGCATCCTGCATCTCATTCACGGAGGCCCCATGGGAGGAACCTCCAACTCTTCTCGGAAGGCTTTTATACGAGAAGTCAATTTGGTTCACGGCATACCTCCCCCTAAAGGCCTCGGAGTACCGATCAATTTTTCAGATGAAGACCTTGAGGGTGTCTGAACCCCCCATTGTGATGCACTAGTAATCAACCTCCATATGGCAAATTTTAAAGTGGAGAGAATTCTAGTGGACAATGGTAGCTCCGTTAACATCCTCTTCCTCGCGGCTTTCCGAGGACTCAAGCTATCGCGGGACAGGCTCAAGCCTGCCGGCTACACACTCCATGAGTTCACGGGAGTGCCAGTGACTATCAAAGGGGTAATCACCCTCGACGTAACCGCTGGCAAAACTACTACTACCCGGACGGAGCCGATGGACTTCATGGTTATCGACATCCCCGCTGCTTACAATGTGATCCTGGGCCGACCTGGCCTAGCTGCTTTAGAGGTCGTCCCGTCGGCTTATCACCTTAAGATTAAGTTTCCCACCAGGGCAGGAGTATGGAAGGTAAGAGGTATTCAAGAGATGGCCCGCAAGTGTTACATGACCTCCACCGGGGGTCCTGTCCTTTCCCTCGAGACTCTTGAGATTCCACAAGAGAATGTCCGACCAATGTCCGAACCGGTGGATGAGCTGGAGGAAGTGCTCTTTTCCGAGCAAGATCCACACCGCAAGTTCTTTATCAGCAAGACCCTCCCATTTGCCCTATATTCCGACATAGTCCAATGCATCAGAAAGAACCATGACCTCTTCGCCTGGTCGGTTGCCGACATGCCAGGGATTTCTGAGGCACTCCTTGTCCACCACCTAAGCGTTGCTCCGGGGTCCAAACCGGTCCAACAGAAGAGGCGCAAATTTGCTCTTGAGCGCCAATAAGCCATAAAGAAAGAAGTGGACAAGCTCCTCAAAGCTCGATTCATACAAGAGGTCAACTATCCCGAGTGACTCTCAAATGTTGTTATGTTAAAGAAGGCCAATGGGAGCTGGAGAATTTGCATCGACTTCACCGACCTGAACTAAGCATGCCCTAAAAATCCATTCCCTCTCCCCAGCATCGACAACCTGATCGACGCTACGTCAAGTCATGAACTGCTTAGCTTCATGGATGCCTTCTCCGGGTATAACCAGATCAGGATGTTCCCTCCGGATATCTCGAATACCTCCTTCATGACCGACCAAGGGCTCTATTGCTACGGGGTAATGCCCTTCGGGTTGAAGAATGCCGGTGCGACCTATCAATGCCTCATCCACAAGGTCTTCCAGGAGCAGATCGGCCGAAATATGGAAGTGTATGTTGATGACATGCTAGTTAAGAGCATCCATGGGGCTGCCATGTTGTCGATCTACAAGAAGTGTTCGATGTATTGAGGAAGCATGTTATGAGGCTCAATCCGAACAAGTGCGCGTTCGGAGTCTCGTCGGGTAAGTTCCTAGGCTTTATGGTCAGCCGAAGAGGAATCGAAGCCAACCCCGAGAAAATCAAAGCCATACTGGACATGGCTTCCCCTAAAAGTGTGAAAGAGGTTCAGAAACTCACAGGGCGCCTCGTAGCCATAGGGCGCTTCCTATCTAAGTCAGGGGAGAAGTGTCGTCCCTTCTTCAAAGCACTCAGGGGGGCTAAGGGCTTCGAGTGGGGTCAACAGCAGCAAGAATCGTTCGATCAGCTAAAGGCCTATCTGGTCAATCCCCATCTTCTCAGCAAGCATATCCCTGGGGAAACACTCTACCTCTACTTAGCTGCCTCCGAGCAAACCCCCAGTGCCGTCCTAGTGAGGGAAGAAAACAAGGCTCATAAACCCATCTATTATGTGAGCAAGGTGCTTCAGGATGCCGAGCTCCGCTACCCTAGATTGGAGAAGATGGCGTACGCCTTGGTTGTGGTAGCTAGGAAGCTTCGCCCATATTTTTAGTCCCACTCGGTGGTCATTCATACCGACCAGCCGCTTAAGCAAGTCCTACACAAACTCGAGACCTCCGGCCGTCTGATGAAGTGGTCGATCGAGCTGAGCCAGCATGACATATCATACCAGTCTCGGACCGCAATCAAGGCTCAAGCCTTAGCTGAATTTATTGTTGAGAGCACCATCCCAGAGGTCAGTCAAGCAGCAAACGGGCCTCCTACCTGGACAGTATATGTAGACGGGTCCTCCTGCACCGAGGGGAGCGGAGCCGAGGTCATTCTGGCAGGCCCAGATGATTTCGTTCTCCAATACTCCCTCTGCATCAACATTAAGGCCTCCAACAATGAAGCGGAGTATGAAGCCCTTATAGCCGGCCTCAGTATGGCTCGCAAGGCAGGGGCACAACGTCTCCGGATATTTAGCGACTCGTAGCTGGTTGTGAATCGAGTCTTAGGTGAGTACGAGGTGCGAGATGACCGAATGGCTAAGTACCTAGCCAAGGTCCAAAATCTCATGGCTTCATTTGAAGAGGCACTAATTCAACAGACCCCCACAGGAGAGTTGCCCTTCAATCTCACCTATGGGTCCGAAGCTGTGATCCCCTTGGAAGTCGGCATACCATCTCCTCGCCTTATTTCCTATGAAGAAAAGCAGAATGCCAGAGAGCTTCGGGTGAATTTGGACTTGATCGACGAGCTCCGTGAAAGAGCTTCAATTCACTAGCAAAATTATCAAAGAAGGATCGAGCTGGCCTACAACAAGAGGGTCCGTCCTACCAATCTCAAGGAAGGGGACTTACTCCTCAGAAAGCTAGCCATATCCTTCCCCAGCCAAAATAGTAAGCTAGCTCCGAATAGGGAAGGACCCTATAAGATCACCAAAGTAGTTCTGCCCGGAACATACCGTCTTGAAGACCTTGAAGGCAGAGAGATTCCCAGGACTTGGAATACCGACCATCTATTGAAGTACCAAGAGAGCGCTTGACCGCCTATCTAAGTACCTTCAGATGTCGAAACATTCCTCTTTTCACTTGTATCTTGCTTCTTTATTATTTCAATGTAATAACGGCTTGCAACTTAGAAGCAGCCGACTAGTAGTTATCAATAAAGAGCTTCTTTTTTTTCATATTTTCCTTGTGATTACTTGCATCTCTCTTTTTAAAGCCTTTAGTTTCTTTTATTCAAACAATGAGTTCGGAGTCCAAAACTTGGCTCGATTCCGCTTCGCAAGCTCGCTCTTAAGCGAGCTAGAAGTGGTTCGCCATTCGGAATTGCTCCCACAACCGTTGAAATATACTCAAACAACGAGTTCGGAGTCCAAAACTTGGCTCGATTCCGCTTCCCAAGCTCACTCTTAAGCGAGCTAGAAGTGGTTCGCCATTCGGAATTGCTCCCACAACAGTTGAAATATACTCAAACGACGAGCTCGGAGTCCAAAACATGGCTCGATTCCGCTTCGCAAGCTCTCTCTTAAGCGAGCTAGAAGTGGTTCGTCATTCGGAATTGCTCCTACAACCGTTGAAGCTCAAGCGACGCGTGCGAAGTTTTTACAATTATACTAGACATGGGAGAAGAGTGCTTGGAAGAGCTAACGTTTGGTTCTTATGGTTCGTGTCAAATTGAAGTAACTACAATACACGAACGCCAGAAAGTAAATGAGCTTTTATTTCATTAAAAAGTTCAACGTACAAAGGAACTCAAGTTACAAGACCAAGCTACTCTACCACGAGGGACTACAAAGACTCGAAGAAACATGGTTACAACAACTTATTCAACGCTTCTTCGGGACGGGGACGTTTCGGTTTAGAGACACCCAGGGGTGGCGTCGCCTAACCACGGAGCTCATCTCTAGACCAGCAAACTGAGTCGCCTCTTCAGCACTGCTTCTGACTGTGGCCCCGACCGAAGCGCCGCTGGACGAGGCGGCCACCCCGCTTTGAGCGTCAGTCGGGCTTCGCCTAACGGCAGGCGAACGAGTCGCGAGCTCATAAAACGAGATTCCCCTCTCGCTCTCTTCGCGAGTACACGATGTACTTCGGACGTTAATCCTTTCAGGCTGGGGTTTGAGTCGAGCGACTTCCTCCTCGAGCTCGACGATCCTATCCTTCAGAGAATTGTCCTTCACAGATATTTTGAAGCAAGGAAGTTTGGCGGAACCTGCAGCGCCGACATTGTCGGCTATAATACGGCGAAGATGGGTCACTTTGATACTTTTGTCGACCGTAACCCTCCTTAACGTGTCAACCTTTGCCGCCAACTCACCGCGCTCGGCCATCAACTTACCCACTGCCGAAGCTAACTCCTCTTCCTCGGCCAAAAATTCTTCTTCAGCTATCTCCAAATGGTGAACTTCCGCCAACAGTTCGCCTTTCTCTTGTGTAACGTCGAATAGAGTCTTCCTGAGTTGCTCTACCTCGCCTTCAAGACGAATCTCGCGAGCTCGCTTCCGTAGTTGTTTCAACTAGGAGAAATACCCTCTCGATGTCGCCTTGAGATCCTCTAATTTCAACTCACTTTTGAGGAAACTCTCTCGGCTACGGGAGAGGGCCTGCCTCGCTGATTTTAATTCAGAGCGAAGACGAGAGGCTTCGGCTACCAAACTCGACTCAACAACCTGAAAAGCAGAAGCATATCAACACGAAGTACAAAAGAAATTTTCAAGATGTTCGCAACACTTGAGTTCTCAACACAGAGAGCGAAAGGTGTCTTCTACACTTAGAGAAATTTTCAACAACAAAATGTTCACAACACAACATTTGAAATCTCAAACATTCGGCTAAGGTTTCAAAAAGTGAATTGTTTCATTAAAATCCAAGATGTACATAAGAGTGGTGGCCAGTCCGCGGTTTGGCATTACAACAAAACGAAAAGGGGGGAAACAAAAACAACGAGAGAAGAGGCGACTAAGTCAAGGGTCCACCTCATGATGTTGTTCCGAGGCATCATCGCTCGGCACAGTGACTATCGCTCCTTCAATGTTCACCTCGTCCTCGGCACCCTCCTCGACTTCTCTGTCCTCCTGCTCAGGTGCAAGCTCTGCCAGAGGAAGTTGCTCCTCCCCCTCTACGGGATCGTAAAAATAGTAAGAAGAGCTGTCGAACCCGGGGATACGAGCCGCCACGTGCTGCAACGCTCGGGCGCAGGCCTTCTCCATGTTTGTCAACATGTGGGCTTCTGCTTCGTCTCGAACGGCCTGCTCCGCCGCCGCCACCTTCGTCGCCTGGCTATTCAATGCCTCCTCGGACGCCTTCAGAGCTTTAGCCAGCTCCTCCTCGAGGCGAACCTTCTCTTTCTCCAAAGCTCCGACCTTGGCAGTCTCAGCTGCAGAGTGCTTCAATGCCTCATCGAGCTTTGCGTCAAGGGCGCCCACCTCGGCCACACACGATGCCGAGAGTAGTTTCTCAACCTCGAACAGCTTGACTGCCTTGGCGTGCTCCGAGCTCTCCCGATCATTTAGCAGCTTCATCTCTTTCTCTTGATGGGCAAACTCCTCGAGCAGGTGACTGAAGTGGCAGAGCTTCTACGAGCGAAACAAAGAAAACTATTAGTCCCGAACAAAAAAACTTAGAAATTTTTAGTACACCATGATCAACTCTTACTCACCGACATAGTGTTCCGAGCGATCTGAAGGGCGTCGTCGCCCACGGAGCCCGCCTTCATCGCGGCACGGTCCTTAGGGGTCGGCAGGTGCTTCACTGTCTACATGCATATCCCCCGGTCGCCTAGGAACCTGTCCACCTTCATCACCCTCCAGTCGAGGATGAAGATACGTTTGTGCTCCTCGGTGAGGATCTTCTCCGCCTCGGCGGTGAGCGGCGGCACCTCCAAAGCCAGGGCCGCGCTGGCCAAGAACGCCCCACTCGACGAACCGAGGGCACCGACCGGAGGGGTTTGAACGTGCATCTCTGTGGGGGCTTGAACGGGTGTCTCCAAGGGGACCTCGACCGCTGGCTCCACAATGGTCGAGGGTGCCGAAGGGACCTTCACGGCTCGGCCAGAAGGAGGCCCCGCCGTGGTCCTCTTCCTCTTCTTCGTAGCCTCTTCCTTCGCCGCGCGAGTGTTAGCCATCAGTGCCTTGTAATCCATGTCGGGGCTCTCTGAAAAAACCAAGCAAAAGAGTTAGAAAAAATAACCAAAAGATAAAAAAAAAACTAAGAAAGGCGAGAAGAAGAAAAGAAGCATACTGGGGTCGATCGGACTGAGATCTCCACCAAACAAGACCTCCTCAGTGATGTCTTTCACACTGAGGGTCGGAAGTCCGAGGAGCTTCACCACTACTTCTTCTTCTTCTCTCGTGAGCATGGGCTCCTTCTTCGCCCACTTCGGGACCCCGTTCTTCCACAACGTCGGGAAATCCCACGGCTCGGGAGCACGAATGAGAAAGTACTTCTCCTTCCAGTGCTTAATCGAGTCCGGGTTCTCGATCAGCTTCACCCCCTTCCTCGGTGACAAATAATACCTCTCCTTCATCTTGCTCATCTGACAGATGCGATAGAGGCTACGAAGCAGAACAAGCTGCGGTTGCACGCTGATCGCTTTGCACTGAAGGACGAAGGCGATGACGTGCCGCCACATGTTCGGCATAAACTGAACGGGACTCAGGCCATACCACCACAGCACCACGATCATGAAGGAGTGCAGTGGTAGCCGAAGTCCGACGTTTAGTGCATCGTACGGGAAGACGCAAGCGTCAGCCGAAGTCCCCGTACACGCTCGGATACCAGGACCCGGGAGTAGAAGGACGTACTCTGTAGGGATGCAAAACCCACTCCTGATCCGATGCAGATCTGCCTCAGTCAAGATTGAGGGGATCTCGTCCACCTCGGAAGGGTCCCTCGGCTCGTTCTCCTCGTACGCCGGAGCCATCCCATGCACCACCTTCTCCAGGAGGTCTTCAGGGTAACTTCTCACTCTGCTGATGCTAGACAGAACGGACGGGTGCCAACCCAACTCCTCTGCTCCCTTCGGAGTCTCAATTATCGTCGTCCCCCCGACCGACTCTACAACTTCCTTTCTCTTGCTCGGCCGGTGTCTTGATCCGAGGTGGAGGTCTCGTCCCCAAAAGAAATCTTAACCATTCTCTAAGAGTAGGGGGAAAAGACTAACCTTGAAGTGATGTGAATGGCTAAAAAAGATCGTTAGAATCTAAAATTGCCTTGCCACAAAAGTTAGTAGCGCCGATCGAGAGCAAAAACTCCGCTAGCAAAGAGTAAAAGTGAAAGTAAAAAATGAAAGTGAAGGAATGAGGTAAAGATTAAGGGAGGTGAAAACTTATAGTAAAAGAAACGACTCTTAGGCTTTGTAACGTAAAGTCGCAACTCTTGGGCCTCCTTTCCGGGAGTTAAAGAAGGTTAAATGACAAAGTAGCGAAGAGCGGCAACGGTTCTCAAGGGTAGCAATAACTCAGATGGGGCCACGCCGCTCAGCTATCTTCTCTAGCACCGAGATGTCGAGGCACCCTGCCGAGCTATCGAGAAGCAATTCAGATCGCCCAGCCGCTCGGAATCCGAGCAACTAGCGATCCGAGCTGCTTATTGGAGAAAAACAACTTTCTGCCCAAAATTCGTGCAAGATCTCGATCGGACGACTCAGATCACGCCACGCCCACAAAACGACAAGATAGTATTTTCTCGTGATCTGAACCTCCAACCTCGTGATCTGCGCCATGATGAACAGTTCAGACCGACCACGTCCCTCAGAATCTTAAATCCGAGCGACTGGCGATCCGAGCTGCGTATTGGAGAAAAACAACTTTCTCCCCAACATTCGTGCAAGATCTCGATCGGACGGCTCAGATCATGCCACGCCCACAAAATGACAAGATAGCATTTTCTCGTGATCTGAACCTCTGACCTCGTGATCCGCGCCGTGATGAACGACCCAGATCGCTCCATGTCCCTCTGAATCCCAGTCCGAGCGATTGGAGATCTGAGCGGCTCACACAAAGAAAGTAACACAACTAGGAATCCCGGTCCGAGCGACCGGATATCCGAGCTGCTCACATGAAGAAAGTAGCGGAGAGCCACGTCGCTCGGAATTCGAGCAACTGGTGATCTGAGCTGCACATTTGAAGAAAAATGCCACCGAGCAACTCCAACCGTCAGAATGTCACAAAATTCGCGTCAAAAGATGATGGGCGGCTCAGATCACGCCATGCCCACAAAACGACAAGATAGCATTTCTCGTGATCTGAACCTCCTAACCTCGTGATTCGTGCCTGATGAACGGCCTAGATTTCTCCACATCACTTGGAATTCCGAACCGAGCGACTAGCAATCCGAGCTGCTTACACGGAGAAAATAGCACCGAGTGACAACAGCCATCAGATCTTCTCAAAATTCATGCCCTGACCTGATGAGCGATTCAGATCACCCCACGTCGCTCGGAATCCATGCTCCGAGCGACTGGCGATCCGAGCTGCTCATATGGAGAAAGCAGCGCCGAGCTACGTCGCTTGGATTCCGAGCCACTGGCTATCTGAACTGCTCATGCGGAGAAAATGGCGCCGAGCGACTCTAGCCGTCCGATCTTCCAGAAATTCTCACTCGATGCTGATGGAGGGTCCAGATCGTGCCACGTCGTAAATCGGAAATAAAAATTAATTCTTAATTATTAAAATTGATTTATTTATTTAAAAATTGCAAAAAAACGATTAAAAATTCGGAAAAATTAATTAAAAATTCTACAAAATAATTATAAATTCGGGAAAATATTTTTTAGCCACTGGGTAAAGAATTATTGCTTAGAATATTTAATTCAGACCCCCGAACAACGGATCAACACGTCGCAAAATTAGATAAATGGTCCGAAAATAGATAAAAATTAAGAAAAAATGCCAAAAGTCCAGAAGAGCTCAAGAAAAACCTAGAGCGCGCAACTAATTCGGAAAATCACCATAATACCTCATACGAAGATTCGACACCTCCCATTTGGACTCCGATACAACTCCGCAAGCCATTAAAACAGTAAAACTACTCCTCAAAGGCTGATCAAACTTAGTCTTCGATAGTGGGGGGCTCGTGATATGGCTAAAAGTAGGGTTAAATAGGAACCATCCAAATTGGGCACGAATCTTAAAGTTTAGGGATAAAATGGTAATTTCACTTACAACCGGGTCTGAAATGGGTTCATGATCTTCTTTCCAAAAGGCTCAACAACCCACGAACGGATCCATCTCTACTGGGTGCGGGTTCCAACCCGCAGCAAAGCCGGTCCCGCAGGATAGAATTAGAGTTTATGGTTAATCTTAATCAACGGCCCTGATTCACTCTATCATTTCACTGGTAATTAGGGATTTTATCCCGAAACTAGTCTCAAAGGCAGCTATAAATACTCCCCATCCCCCACCATTAAGAGGTAATCAATCTTTTGCCAGTAAAAGCTCATTCATAATCTTTTTTGATTACTGACTTGAGCGTCGGAGGGTGCATCGCCGGGATTAACGCAGGTGTCTTGCACTTTTTGCAGGTGAACGCCGGGAGTCAAACGTCAAACTCCGGTAGAAAGGTTTCAGGTTTCACTATCCAGCATCCCTAAGAATTCACAAATTCTATCTGTTTGCCCCCACACCAGATTTAGCAGTAACACCCGCTAATCCTCATCACCGTCAAAGCCCTACCACAGTCACTGCCTTGCCTCCTCCACAGTCGTGCGCCCATCTGCATCCTCCACATCCGATCACGCCTCCACACCGCGATGCCTCGATAGCCTACGATGCCAACAGCCTCAGCGACAACATCATCGACAACAGCGGCGCCTGCGACCCATCACCTCCTCCCTCTGCTCAAATCCCATCGCAACCTCGTCGAACCCATCGAGCTCCTCCATTGCCACTCATCCCGAGCTCCCCTCGCCGGCAGTCATCCACCCCCGTCGTCTTCACCTCCTATGTTTGTCGAGAGGAACAGAGCGCCCATTGCCGCTCAAGATCTGTGTGCCACCTTCCACCATCGTGGCGACCTCCTGTCGCCGTCGCCAGTTGCGACCTCCAGTCGCACCGCCGCTGTCACCATCCACTCTCCCGCCATCTCTCCTTTTGTCGATGCTAAAGAAGGAGAACGGGAATTGGTGTTCGGTGTGTGTGCGTGGGGGAGGGATGTTGTTTGGTGTTGTGAAGTGGATCAGGAGTTTGTGTTTCGGTGTATGGTGTTTTGTGGAGTAGGGGATCTTGATCCGGTGTTATGGTGGTTGCTGTTGTGTAAGGAGGGATATTTGGTATTTGCTGTTCTGTGGGATCCCGTGTGCTATTTTGAGTGTGAGATCTGTGGTTGGTTTGGGTCTTGTGCTTTGCTGTTTACTGGTTTGGATTGCACGTGATTCGCACGTGTTAGTGCTTCGTGTCTCGCCATGTTTTGGATCGTCGCCCGATATTCCGATCCTGTTATTCTATTTATTTGAATTAACCGTCCCAAAAGGCAAGTCCACTTGAACTCATTTAATTTTTCTAGTTCAAGTTTATTGACCTCCCGCAAGTAGTTTACTTCAATTATTTAAAATTTGCCTTGTATACTTTCCGTTGGGAGTATCAAGGGTTTACACGAGCTAACCTGACGTACTATTGACATCGTACTACTATCCATTGTGTAGCCCCCCGAATTTCTAATATAATATCTTAGAAAATACGTGGTACAATCCCAGCATCAACTTCAATGTAATATTACATAGCCCAAAAACACAAATAATTTTATTCCAAACTTTTATTACAACAGTCTTTACAAACACAGCGAAATACAAAACACCTTGAATTACAACATTCTTTTTACAATACTTCTTTTTACAAAATTTTACACAAAGCTCTATTACATTAGTTTATCTCAAAACTATCTCAAGCATCCAAACCTCCAAACTCTAAGCAACAACCTGTAACACATAAGGCTAGAGATGATCCCTAACCCCCAAAACTAAAGGGGACAGCCATAAATGGTGTGAGTGACATAAAAACAAACAAACAACATAAATAAACATTAAGCATTGGAATCATAAACAACATATACTAAACAAGAATATGTGAAGTAAGAAATGACAGGGAAACATGAAAACATCAAGTAAAGCTAGACTAAGTGTCAAGTGTAGAAAACAGGAAAACCACGAGCATAAAACCAAGTCAAGAAAACACAATTCTATATGCTGACTCTCTAACGCATACTTGTCGGAGTCTATACATTCCATAGTACATAGGTCCGGTGCAAGCCCTTAACGATCTCCACATTATAGGGATAACCCCTCGTTATGCAACTAATCCTACTATGGTGATGAAAAACAAGATTCAGAATACTCCGCGAATAGGCGCCACAGCCCTCGACGCGCAAGCATCATGTAAGATAGCTCAAAAACCCGGAGAATCATCTCCCTACCGTGTACCCCATGAATAGGCTTGCAAGACCCTCTACGTGCAGATACACCAGGTACATTCCGTGAATAGGCCTGCCGACCCTCGACACGCGAATGCACCCTGCATGCTCCATGAATAGGCCTGTAGACCCTCGACACGCGAACATACAAATGTCCTCTAGTTGGACTAACAAAACCATGAGCCTATACTTACGTTCCTCAAGTTCCATCACATCTTCACTAGTGCCTGTCCTTAAGTTGGTTATTATTAAAATACCAAAAATCCTCATCTCTCGAGTTAGTGTATCCTGCCGGACTTAAATACTCAATAACAACTAAACCAAGACCCCTCGGGTCTAACTCAACAAATCTCAACTGCCGGTTCACAGGACTCCCACTCAACTCCCGGAGATCTCAACAGGACCAAAACTCACTAATCCATCGTCAAAACGATCAAGGAGAAATCTCTCCACTCAACAAAACCCAAATCTTTATAAATTTCCAAAATCCAAATCCAACAATAAAATATCTTGAAAATATAGGTTCTGTAGAAAGAATAATATTTAGAAGAGTAAGTTATAGATCCAAAATATTTAAAGAATTAGTCGTTTAAAGAACATCAGAATACCTTAGGAAAAGTATCAGAACCATTCGACTGCAAAAGGTCACCAGTTGACTGTCCAGAGCGAAAACTAACGTCTTTAAGAAAAATAAAATCTAAGTATCTACAGTCGACTGCAAAACGCACCAGTCGACTGTTCAAAGAGAAATCCAGTAATTTTCGGAAAATAAGTCTAAGTATAGCAGAAGTCGACTGCTAATAGTATAGGTCGACTGTCCAGAGGAAATCTAACAATCTTTTAAGAAATAATTCCAAGGGGTACCAGTCGACTGTCTAGAGGAAAAATTACGATAACTTTAAAAAAATAATTATAAGTGGCACCGGTCGACTGTTAATGTCCCCAACCGACTGTCCAGACGAAATTTCCAGAAAACTATTAAAAACAGCAACCGGGTCGTTCCAGTCGACTGAAAATTCACAACAGTCGACTGTCGGCCTACTGTCTGCAGAATTTAGGTTGTGCACATGTCAAAACTATATTTTTAAGAAAATCATTCATACATCAAAAATAACTTTGTTTTTATATTCCAAATCATATCAGTACCAAAATATCCAGATTTAAACAGCATTTGAGAAAACTAATTTCGAACAACATTTTTCACAAAATCACAAATCCCCATTTTAAATCATCATAACTCAAATCCCCAAACATGGTCCTCTTAACCATTAATCATTCACAGAATACTCAGCTAAATCGCAACTATTCTCTATAGTTGATTCATGAACAAAACAAACTTATCCTTAACATGGCCAAGTTGTATTCAACAACTCACCAATAGCCCGAAATCTCATCTATGCATAACATTCATCATTAGCATCAATCCAAAAGAAAAGCCTACTCATAATTTATTTCAGGTTCTCCAACACATCTAAAATTATTCATATGCAAATATCTAGGGTTCTTCTCAAAGATCCAATTTTTCATCCATCCATACATATACATATTCAACATCCAATCATTCATATCGTTCTCATATGACATTCACAAATCAAAGAGAAACAAACAAAATAACCAAACAATAATATCTACTCACATACAACATACACAAAACAAAACAAAACAATGTCACTCACCTAGTTGGAGAGATCAAGCAGATATCACGAAGCAAGATGAAGAATCCCCTTTTTGCAAAGAATCCAAGATCTCCTCTTCAATCAACAAGAAAATAAAAATATAATAAAACTTGTGTTGTGCAGCGAATGACGGCTGCACACCCTCTTTTATACAGGTCGGGATTGAAAGGAATAGGGTTTTGAAACACTTTTGCAAAAGAATCCTTCCAAAATATAACTTTACATATATAACCCTTTCTTAGTTAAAATAGGTTAACTAAATCAAAATCAAATCAAATCTTTTTATCACTGAGTTGTCCAGCAATCCCGCACAGCCCAGCAATTAAGAAAATTTCGGATTTACAACTCAGGGTGGCGATTTTGCACAAAAGCCCTCCCTTTTGTAATATTTGCAAATACATCATAAAATCTTCATAAAAATCCAAAAAAATCAGAAATAATATCTAATAATACATATTATATTTTCCAATCAAAATATCAGACTTTTACTTTCCAGAAAAATATTTGCACAAGTGTCTACATAAATTCCATATTTGCAAAAACACCACATTTGTCTAAATCTTTACCAAATCAACTCTAAATAAAGTTTAAATATACTTTAATATAAATGATGACCATTGAAAGCCCAAAAATCAGTAAAAACGAATTTTCATAATTTATTTCAGATCCAAACGGCTTTTTACATAAAAGCCCCTATCTTTCGAGATATTATAAAAATAGTTTCTCTACTCAGAAAAATCCCAAAATTTAGAATATACTCCATTATAAGTAGGAGAATTCACTAAAAATATAAAATTGGTTATTTTCACCAAAAATATTTGCACGTGTTTCGCACGTGTAAAAAGATAAACCTTCAGAAAATATTTATTAAATCTCCAGAAAGTCATTTAATTCATTTTCGGATCTCAAAAATAGTATTTAAAAATACAGGGTTCTACACATTGACTCAAACCCAAGCCTAAATATACACACGGCATGAACAAAATTGCTAGAACCTGCATATGTGGAAAATATATTGTGATCGAATACATTTATTGATTGAGATCTTGTGACTTAATGTCACGCCCCGCTTCCCACTATACGAAAATACAGGCACGCAACTGAGGTCCGGCGAATGATATATATCATCCATAAGCTGTACAATTATAAGCTCAACAAGATCTTTATAACTCATTCACGCAGGCAAATATAATAATCACATGAGCTGAAAATAGAATAACCATCATTTGGATAATACATCAACATCGGGTCAAGATGCCCGGGAGTACAAGGTGCCAGAATTAAAATAATATGATAAGCAGTTCGCTACAACAACTAGATTAAATAGCGACTGAAAGAAAAACAACATGAAGTAGTGAGGAAGCAGCAACAATCGTCTAAAGAGTCTGCTCATCGGGTCCATCAATACCTGTATAATTATTAACTCAAAGAAAAATAGAAAAGTTCCCGTTAGAGCAAGTTTCGGGCAGCAAGTAGCAACAAACAGAAAAGGGGATAATATAATAAGATATAACATGGAAGAAACAAGAAGTAGAAGTACAAATACAATATGGAAGTAAGCAAGGAATTGGGACAATATGATCATGTAAGTAATAACTGTAACTAGTGTATTCTAGACTTCAAGATATAAGCAATTGATAACCTAGGCTCAGTTAATCGATAATCATGTAATCAATGATCGAGAGTCATGTAATCAAGATTCATGTAATCAAGAATCATGCTTAGTGAAGATCTCAAGTTTATCTGTTTTATTAACTTATCTAATGCACGCAATCCTGTGTCCCATACCACAAGTTCGGTGCATATCAATCATGTGACGTTTAGACTTAAGTAGTGAATTCTATAGGATTATGTACTCGGGTCTTCCAGTGATAGTATCAAGACATGTAATCATGAATCATGTAATCGAGAATTATGTAATCAAGAATTGTGTAATCAAGAATCACTATTTCGGGAAACACGGGCCCCCTTCCGAGTATACTCTCCTATATTATCCACTATTAAGCCGTATCCTTATAACCCTGGCTTGTTATTCTTTTATAATTAATTATGAACATGCATTTGGTACGACTAGTGGAACGGTGTAATCAAATAGTTTAGTCAAGGAAAATATCAAGGGCAGTAATCATGAGACGTAAAACGAGTACATGTATCGAGAGTAGTTATTATAGAATTATCAAGTGGTATAAAATGCATTCTATCAACCTATTATATCTATGCAAGTTATTATTACAAGAACAATAATACACACAGTTTATTAAATATGAAAAGTAATGGGTTTATATGCAAAAACGTAGAGATGAATTTTTAGACAACTTGACATATCTGCATTCAAATTCACTTTTCCGTTGTTACAGAAAAGCAAATCCAATTCCGTCAGAGATTTTAGAAAGTAGACTCTTTTCCGGTTCCAACGCATATTCACACGATACATTCTAAAGATAGTAGCTATGTGTACAAATTCATTCTTCGCTGGTTTCGATGTTTCGCACGCATTCTCGAAATTCAGAGTCACAATACTAAAATTGCGATATCTCACAATCTATACATCGGATTGAGAAACCGTAATATGTTTCAGATATCTAGACTCGAAGGGCTACGATTTTTATGTCGAAAGTTTTTCGATCCAGTGTCGGAAACATAGTCAAATTCTCAGTACAAGAGACAGGTTAGTAATCCCGAGCAGGTTCAGAAATTCACAATATGCCAGTACTAAAATCGCGATATCTCACAATCTATACATCGGATTGAGAAACCGTAAGATGTTCTGAATTCGGGACTCGATGGGCTACGATTTCTATGTAGAAAATCTTCAATCCAGTATCGAAAACATGATCGAATTCTTAGTGCAAGGTCAAAAAATTTAGAGATAGTAAGGTTGAATATTCGATATTCGATAACACGATTCGAAATGTGTTAACGGTTCATTCTTGAGTTAATATAGCATGAAACAAGTGACTAGAATGGAGTTTGATAATAAAACATAATGATAACTAGACTACTTGCCACGAGTCCAAGGAAAATGCTTGTACGAAAACAAAAATAGTGTACAAGGTACTTACCTTATAACATGACGATTTCGGTGGTGGTGTTAACCACGGAAAGAAGAAGTGAAGTTGGCAATGGACGGCGGCAAAACGGCATTAAGAATGGCGGCAAGATGGCAGCGAGGTAGCAACGGTGAGTGACAACAACAATAAGGTGGCGCGGCATGAGGAGACGGAGTGAGTTCGGTTTGTTCTTCGGGGTCTACGGGATCGTAGAAGCAGAGTCGTTGGCTCGAAGGTGGATGGTAAAGTAGAGCTCGGGTGTTGCTTGAGCTCTCGGGTGTGAAGAAGGCAGAGGAAGAGAAGGAGGAAAAAGAAAAATGGGATGTAGAGATGATATGTGCTTGTATATATATAAGAAAGAGAAAAAGGTGGGAGGTTCTGCATGTGTGTGTGTGTGTATATATAGAAAGAAAGAGGTGCATGTGTAAGATTAGGCGTGCAGAAAATTATGTGTGGAAAAATGAGGAGTTAGGCGTAAAATGAGAAAAATGAGAGGGAGAAATTTGGTGTATGCAGAAATGGAGAAGTAGGGAGGGAGAAAATGAAGCATAGGGAGGAAGAAAATAATGTATTGGAGAACAGAGTTAGGTTAGCTGTTGGATTAGGATTAGGATTAGGATTAGGATTAATCAAGGTTAACGTTTGTATTTAAACTCCGATCAAAAAATCACAAAATTATAGAATTGATCAGAAAAATATTCTGGCTTTAGATAGAGAGTCCAAAGAGAAAAATAAAACTGATCTGAAAATTGAAGTACAAAAATTCACGTAATAAAATACGTACAACTGGAATAGGGAGTTACAATCCTACCCACCTTACAAAAAAAATTTCGTCATCGAAATTTACTCAGGCGGGATATAGGATAGCTAAGAAGCGAATGCAATACTCTTCAATCGAGAGTACAACAAAAGATAAAAGAAACAAAGAGTACAAAGGCACGAAAACAACTAAAGACAAATTGTGCATCCTCAACTGGAGGAATCAACAATTTAATGTCTAGGTTCAGAATCTGAACCACCGACATCGCTAACATCCCAGTTCAGCTGAGTCACAAGCTCATCTCGCTCTGGCACATACTCCTCCAATTGTCTTAGTAACTCCTTAGGCGATGAAGCTGAAATCAAGATGCGTCTGGCCTTACTGGATATAAACTCCTTAGCCATAGCTGAATCTATAAAGGATAGCAGTGAGTCGTAATATCCATCAACATTTAAAAGACCTACCGGTTTGCTGTGGATCCCCAGTTGAGCCCATGTGATTACTTCAAACAACTCCTCAAGTGTTCCATAACTTCCGGATAAGGCTATGAAAGCATCAGCAGCATGAGCCATTTCAGCCTTCCTTTCGTGCATGTTGGAGACAACTCTAACATCTCCCTCAGTTCCCCAGTAATCTCTTTCGGCATCAGCGACTTGGGAATCACTCCCAACACGTGTCGGCCACCAGCATGAACGGCGTCGGAAACTAGGCCCATCAATCCTATGCTTCCACCACCGTAGACGTGATCGATATTTCTCTCTACAAGCTCCTTGCCGAGTTCGATCGCGACTTCTTGGTAGCTAGCTCTTTTGCCAGAGCTACTGCCACAAAATACACAAATCCTGCCGAATCTCGATGAAGATGATGTAGATGAAGAAAGCTTCTTCATACCCACTTCTCCTTCTTCTTACACCGATTTTCTCTTTATTCCTAACAACGATTCTTGATCTTTTCCTTCCATTTGCCAAGAAAATCCGAGCCACTACTCTCTCTTGCTTTCTTGCTCCTGCCTCTGCTACCAGCTTCTCACTTTCTCTCTTCTCCGAAGTTTGCTTCCGAGTTGCCTTCTTCTTTCTCTTCTTCCCTTTCTTCCCCGACCTCTCTCTCTCTTTCTTTCTTCTCCGACTTCTCTGTCTTTCTTCTTCCTTCTCCGACTTCTCTCTCTTTCTTCTTCCTCTTTCTTTCTCTTTTTCTTTCTTTCTCTTTTTCTTTCTTCTTTCTTTGACTTCTCTCTCTCTCTCTCTCTCTTTCTCTTCTTTTTATTTCTTCTTCTTCTTATCTTTTCTTCATTAATGCACCGCCCCCTATAACCGGTCTATGATCAGTATTTGCACTTTGATCCCTTTCCATTCTAAATATAACATCAAACCTTGATTTGTTGATGACGATGAAGTTTGCTTTGAAATTCATTCCACGAATCAATAAGGGACTTTGCTACGCTTTTGCTGCGCCACTCTGATGGTGATGGTTTTCGCTGCTGATATCAAGTGATAGCGATCGACGAATTGAGCAGAATTAAGAGATTGGTAACACGAAGATGTCAGTTTTCAAACTTATTTCGTAAAGTGGGCCCCATCCACCAAACAATGTTGAAAAAAATGTGGCAAGATTGGTACCGCAAAGAAAAACGGGAGAAACGGGAATAAAGAATCTGTTAGTTACTCATCTCTCATTCCTATAAATGAGAGGTTTAGGAAGAAAAAAAAAATTAAGCAAGACAAGAACAAGAAACAAGCAGAAAAGAAGAAAAAGAATAGAGTATATAATTGTAAGGTGTAGTAATACCAGTTTTAGAAAACAGTGAACAGTCTTCTTGTTGTTATTCCAATTTCCAATTTGTTTGTTAATTAGACCAACAAAATTCCTACTCTCTTTCAATAGAAGATTCAAGAAAATAGGGATAGAAAGAAATGACTAGTATGATACTCAATAACGGATTGATCGATGAGAATGAATGCAATATACAGAAGGTAACAAACGACGCAGGAACTGAAGCATGACTAGATCGAAATATACCAGTAACTGTTTCTTTGGTGATCTCTGCCTCCTCTGTAATCAGGTTATGAGCCTGATTACACTATCCAGTCTGTCCTCCACTGGAATTTGATCCTCCTATTGGTGTGACACTCTTTCTCTTCGGGCAATTCCGAACCTTGTGATCATTTGCTCCGCATCCAAGACACAGGTTGTTGGCTTTCCAGCAGTTCTTGCGTATGTGTCCAACTCGGCGGCAATAATAGTACTTCTGGTCCGTCTTCGAAGTCACCGATGGGTAAGGTGATGCTCTAGTAGTCGGGGTCTGAACTGGCCTTCGTATCGGTCCATCAGCAGACTGTGTGACAGTAAGGAGATGTAATGCCCTCTGAACAGCATTCCACCCTCTACAAATCTGCTCCTGAGTATCGAGCATGGCGGTGTAACTCTTATGCTGGTGCACAAACAAGTCCCATTAAGTAGAGTTTGCGACATCCTGTACCCTATCCAGATTAGCTCTCACCAGTTCATTTTGCTCTTGCTGTAGCTCCATCATTCGTTGCATCTCCTGAAGAATGGCGACGATCTCCGATAGTTCATCCCTGGGTGTAGAAGTCGAAGAGCCTCCGTGAACCATACTCTGAAATGCATATTCGAATGGGGTAAATCTCTAGATGGAAAGTTGGTTATTAACATTCATGTGATCCACGTGGTGTGTATATTGTTGAGCTTAGCATGGTTCGAGCCTAGGCTCTGATACCACTAAAAACCTGTCACGCCCCGCTTCCCACTATACGGAAATACAGGCACGCAACTAAGGCCCAGCGAATGATATACATCATCCATAAGCTATACAATTATAAGCTCAACAAGATCTTTATAACACATTCACGCAGGCAAATATAATAATCACATGAGCTGAAAATAGAATAACCATCATTTGGATAATACATCAACATCAGGTCAAGATGCCCGGGAGTACAAGGTGCCAGAATTAAAATAATATGATAAGCAGTTCGCTATAACAACTAAATAAAATAGCGACTGAAAGAAAAACAACATGAAGTAGTAAGGAAGCAGCAACGATCGTCTAAAGAGTCTGCTCGTCGGGTCCATCAATACCTGTATAATTATTAACTCAAAGAAAAATAGAAAAGTTCCCGTTAGAGTAAGTTTCGGGCAGCAAGTAGCAACAAGCAGAAAAAGGGGTAATATAACAAGATATAACATGAAAGAAACAAGAAGTAGAAGTACAAATACAATATAGAAGTAAGCAAGGAATTGGGACAATATGATCATGTAAGTAATAACTGTAACTAGTGTATTCTAGACTTCAAGATATAAGCAATGATAACCTAGGCTTAGTTAATCGATAATCATGTAATCAATGATCGAGAGTCATGTAATCAAGATTCATGTAATCAAGAATCATGCTTAGTAAAGATCTCAAGTTTATCTGTTTTATTAACTTATCTAATGCACGCAATCCTGTGTCCCATACCACAAGTTCGGTGCATATCAATCATGTGACGTTTAGACTTAAGTAGTGAATTCTATAGGATTATGTACTCGGGTCTTCCAGTGATAGTATCAAGACATGTAATCATGAATCATGTAATCGAGAATTATGTAATCAAGAATTGTGTAATCAAGAATCACTATTTCGGAAAACACGGGCCCCCTTCCGAGTATACTCCCCTATATTGTCCACTATTAAGTCGTACCCTTATAACCCCAGCTTGTTATTCTTTTATAATTAATTATGAACATGCAGTTGGTACGACTAGTAGAACGGTGTAATCAAATAGTTTAATCAAAGAAAATATCGAGGGCAGTAATCATGAGACGTAAAACGAGTACATGTATCGAGAGTAGTTATTATAGAATTATCAAGTGGTATAAAATGCACTCTATCAACCTATTATATCTATGCAAGCTATTATTACAAGAATAATAATACACTCAGTTCATTAAATATGAAAAGTAATGGGTTTATATGCAAAAACATAGAGATGAATTTTTAGACAACTTGACATATCTGCATTCAAATTCACTTTTCCTTTGTTACAGAAAAGCAAATCCAATTCCGTCAGAGATTCTAGAAAGTAGACTCTCTTCCGGTTCCAATGCATATTCACACGATACATTCTAAAGACAGTAGCTATGCGTACAAATTCATTCTTCGCTGGTTTCGATGTTTCGCGCGCATTCTCGAAATTCAGAGTCATAATACTAAAATTGCGATATCTCACAATCTATACATCGAATTGAGAAACCGTAATATGTTTCGGATATCTAGACTCGAAGGGCTACGATTTTCATGTAGAAAGTTTTTCGATCCAGTATCGGAAACATGGTCAAATTCTCAGTCCAAGCGACAGGTTAGTAATCCCGTGCAGGTTCAAAAATTCACAATATGTCAGTACTAAAATCGCGATATCTCACAATCTATACATCGAATTGAGAAACCGTAAGATGTTCTGAATTTGGAACTCGATGGGCTATAATTTCTATATAGAAAATCTTCAATCCAGTATCGAAAATATGGTCGAATTCTTAGTGCAAGGTCAAAAAATTTAGAGATAGTAAGGTTGAATATTCGATATTCGATAACACAATTCGAAATGTGTTAACGGTTCAGTCTTGAGTTAATATAGAATGAAACAAGTGACTAGAATGGAGTTTGACAATAAAACATAATGATAACTACACTACTTGCCACGAGTCCAAGGAAAATACTTGTACGAGAACAAAAATAGTGTACAAGGTACTTGCCTTATAACGTGATGATTTCAGTGGTGGTATTAACCACAGAAAGAAGAAGCAACGTCGGTAACAAACGGTGGCACAACGGCGGTAAGAATGGCGACAAGACGGCAGCGAGGTAGCAACGGTGAGTGACAATAACAATAAGGTGGCGCAGCGTGAGGAGACGGAGTGAGTTCGGTTTGTTCTTCGGGGTTCACAGGATCGTAGAAGCAGAGTCGTTGGCTCGAAGGTGGAAGGTAAAGTGGAGCTCGGGTGTTGCTTGAGCTCTCGTGTGTGAAGAAGGCAGAGGAAGAGAAGGAGGAAAAAGAAGAATGGGATGTAGAGATGAAATGTGCTTGTATATATATAAGAAAGAGAAAGAGGTGGGAGGTTCTGTATGTGTGTGTGTGTGTATATAGAAAGAAAGAGGTGCATGTGTATGATTAGGGGTGTAGAAAAATATGTGTAGAAAAATGAGGAGTTAGGCATAGAATGAGAAAAATGAGGGGGAGAAATTTGGTGTATGCAGAAGTGGAGAAGTAGGGAGGGATAAAATGAAGCATAGGGAGGAAGAAAATAATGTGTAAGAGAACAGAGTTAGGTTAGCTGTTGGATTAGGATTAGGATTAGGATTAATCAAGGTTAACGTTTGTATTTAAACTCCGATAAAAAAATCACAAAATTATAGAATTGATCAGAAAAAATATTCTGGCTTTAGATAGAGAGTCCAAAGAGAAAAATAAAATTGATCTGAAAATTGAAGTACAAAAATTTACGTAATAAAATACGTACAACTGGAATAGGGAGTTACACTTAAACTATGATATAATAAATTGACATGTACACTGTAAAAATCCATTCTAATTGATGTACATTATTGTAACACATTTCATGATATAATAACATGTTGATTATCGACTTTGATGAACATATATGTGATGACATTTTTATGAACTCTTGCTGTGTGTACTGTTTTGCAAAGAGGTTTCGACCATGTTAGCATAAGAATTAACACAAACAATACAAAAGAGAGTTTTAGCTTAATGAATTTAGTTTCCAGTCCAATTGACGGATCCTGATTCCGAGTTGTGAGTTGTGAGATATCACGGTTTTAGTCCATGTTGGTCTGCACTTTTCAGATTGCAGAATTAATTCAACACTGACACAATTATCAGTGATACACCATGTTAATGGTATTATAATGCCATGAAAATCTCCAGAAACTCTATAGACATGCATAGGTTTCATCCCTAATTTTTGTAGATTTTTATAGTGATTTTATACTATGTTTTCACCCATTAAATGTTTACATTAAGTTGTTGTCCGAACAGCTAACTGCAAAGATTATGATGTTTGGCCTATCTGCAGTCAGAATTAACCAAACCTTACTGAATATAAATTGTAGCCCTAAGTGTCTAGTTGCTGATAACATCGTGGAACTTCGAATTCCGAACTGTAGTCTATGAGTTATCGTTGTTTTAGTATTACTGCGTCGGTTGTTTTCAGATTCACTACTTCATGTATATTATTGTGCAATGTATCATGTTGCTGCATTCTTATCATCCTCCTTGACATTCTTATGCACACTTGCATGGACATGAATGACTCAATAATTAAATACTAAACAAGCTGGGGTTAATAAGGATTGACTTAGTAGTGGATAGTCTCAGAAAATGTACTCGGTAAGGCCTTATCGTTATATCGTATTGTCATGGAAGGAGGAGTATCGATTGTGAATTATTGAATGTTAATTGTAAGTGATTGTTATTGACACCGAGTACATGCTCTGTAGATCCCACCACTATGTCTAAAACATACACTGTTTTTCGTGCACCGAACCTGTGGTATGAGACGCAGTGGTAAGTGCACTATATAGGAAAAATAACATGCTAATAAACTTAAGTTGACACTTGTACACTTGACTATTGCTTATGGACATTATTATTGTTTTTGTAATTTGATCTTGATTCATATTCCTTCATGTACCTTGTTCCTTACTATCTGCTTTTCACTACTTGTTATCCATACTTGCTCTAAGGACAAATTATTCTTTCTGATTAGATGAACAAGTACAGGTGCACAAGGAGAATTACCAGAAGGCGTCGGTGAGCAGTTCTCCTACGATCAGAGCAGGAGCTTGCCAGAAGGTATTGTTATTTATTTCCAGTTGTTGGCTATTAAATTGGACTATTGCATGTTTAGTCTAAGTAATTGTTTATGTGATTATGTATTTATGTGTGGTTGTGTTTATTTCCTTATCATGTTGTTGAGTTGAGGCTGGTACAGCTTATGGATGATGTTAATATCATTCACTGTACCTTCGTTACGGGCTCGTATTCTCGTATTTTGGGAAGCGGGGCATGACAGTAACTCATGCTATATAGTTTTTGGTGATTTTGGGTCAAGGGTTGGATTTGCGATTTTGGTTTCATTTTGGTATGTTCATAAATGTATCTAGGTTAGGTGATATACTAAGCGTGTATGATTTCTTATTAAGTAAATGAGTATGATGGATTGATTGTAAGCTACATTTTGGCTCATAAATTTTGATTTAGGATTTATTAAAAAGTGCAATGCACGTGATAAATTTAGGTTGTGTAATTAACCAAAATTAAACCAATATTAACTAAGTCTAGGTCATACTAATTGTGTTTGTTCAAATTAACCTATAGTTCACAATGCATGAGTGGGATATGCGATGATAATAAAATTGTCATATAATTCGATACATCGAGTAATTGTGGGTAGCATTGTCCGATTTATGATTTTAGTTTCGCACCAATGTGAAATTGTAAGTAATATTGTTTGATATTGAAATTTTGGAAATTAGACATTGTTAATTGTATAATTAATTTATAGCGATTTGAAGGTAAATTTGATAACATATATTATCAAACATGTAGGATTCTATTTGATATTACATATGGCATGAACAATAGGTATGCTCGAAGAAGGGAGTAGTAGTATACCTCCAACAAACCGGAAAGGTCCACGAACATTTCATGGACAACCTCCCAAAAAAACTAGCTGTGGTGGACAGAGGCGTACCAATGCAAGATAATTTGACCTTTATTTCATACATTTAATTAAATTTATATGTTGATTTTCAATTTTTTTTGGTGTAGGATGAGGCGGGTTCGTTTTCTTCTCCGGCAAATCAAATGGGCCCGTCTCCTCCTCAAAATGAACCGGGCCCTTCTTCTCTATCTAGTCAACCGGGCCATCTTCTTCATCGTATGTTCCTCTGGTGGTTCCCGGTCCGATCGACCCAAAGCTTTTGACTTTACAAGGGCAGCATCGCTCTAAAACCATTTGGGAAGGAAATTCTTCCGAGTGTAGTTTTCGGGGGCACGACATGTTAGAGATGCATCCCCGTATACATGAGATATTACAGTAATGTGGGTTATGCGACATCGAGTTTATGAGCTCCATTAACCTGACCGACTCTAATTAACCACCCTTCTCGAGAGATGGCATCCCGAGACCCATAGTTTTCACTTGCCGGTTGGCGAGATGACTGTAACACTACAAGATGTCGCTGTAATAACAGGTCTACCAATCGATGGACAGCCGTAACTGGCACAATAGACTTTGAACCAGAGTTCATTATCCATGAGTATCTCAGAGTGGAGGCGTATCAATCGTCCCTTGTAGGCAAATCGGTGAGACTGAAATGGCTTAAGGACACATTCTCTGGTATGTTGACTAATGCCTCCACTGAGTTGTAAGTACATTGTTACTATCGGGCTTACATATTGACATTGTTTGGAGGTGTGATGTTCCCAAATTCCTCCGAAGATTCCGTGCTGTTAATGTACCTACCACTAATCGCCGATCTTGGTGGATTTGGGGTGTACAGTTGGGGAAGTGCTTTATTGGCCACATTGTATAGAGCTTTGTGCGACTGCTCTCTCGGTACAAAGCAGATGCATGGACCAATATTGATGCTACAGGTTTGGAGTTGGGAACAACTACACCTTGGCAAACCCGTTGTCGCTAAGCAATCACCAAAGTGGGCGAATCTTCCCGAGGATGAGAACATGGGACCTCTGCAAGGTGTGTATTGGACGGGTTCATTGAGGTGGAAGGCTAGCCCTAATACATGCCTTACATATTACCGGGACGAGCTTGACCATTTGGTAGACGATTATGTTAAGTGGCAACCATATACCGAGGCACATTAGCGAGATTGCCTCCAGTTTGTACCTCGGCTCCTCAACTGTGGTTGACAAAAGCACCGCTAATCCACTTTGGTACAATTGAGAGCTATTTTCCAGATAGAGTACTCCGTCAGTTTGTGTAACCCCCGTTTTCCCTTTTCTTGTATTTTGGATGTATTTATTTTTTTCTGAGTATTTACTCATATTGTGTTCTTCTTTTCATTCTGAATCATGTAAATGTCTTCGTTCTCAATAATCTATTCTGTCTTGCCTTCAATTCAGTTTGTGGCCTTGAATATTCTTAATTTAATTTTTCTGTCAAATTATTTTCTCCAGTTGAATTAATTAATTCTAATTAATTGTTCATGGCCTATTTGTTATTATTGTTTCCTATCCTATTGGATCCAATCCTACCCTAAAACCCTATATCCTAAATCTTTTATTAGTTTCTAAAACCCGATACCCATTAACCCGTTTATCCCTAACCCTAATATTCACCTATATATATACCCCCCACTATTTAACCCTAATGAGAACTGTAATCACCTTTTACCCAGCCGCCTACTACTTCATCCCTCTACTTAACTTCATCCCTTACCTCCCATTCAGCCTCTCTCCCGACCTCCGAAACCCTTTCCCCATCCACTGCAGACCTCGACCTCCACCTCCCGCTCATCTCTCTCCCTCTACCCCTGTGTACACCCCGACCTGCATCCCGGTCTGCCCTCTGACTGTAGCAACCACCCTTCGCTGTTGCGCCCTACCTCCACGACCCCAGCGACGACAATAGCCCCATCTCCTCCCTTCTCCTTTCCCGAAGCCACGACAACGATTGCAGCATCCCACAGTAGCCGTGACACCCCACATTGTCGTTGTCCCACTCTCGACGCTAGCACCCCCCCTGTGCACCGTTGTCCTCACCGCAGTGCACACACCCACCCCCTCTGCCTTTGCTTTGTGTGTTGTGCACGTGGTTAATCCAAGTATTGTGTTCGTGATCTCGTTCGTGGTTGTTCGTGATTTGCCAGCATTGTGTTCGCTTACGGGAATCTATTCCCGTAATTCTCTTTCTCTTCCTCAGATCCATCGACCATTATTAAGGCAAGTAACTTGTGTTCTTTTGTTGTATATACAAGTACTAAATACCGCCTGTAGTGCCACTCTTGTTCTAGATTCATTCTCATGAATATTCCTTGTTAGATCTTGTCTCTATTTGTTGATCCATCCGTAGTCATTCTTTGTTACACACACGACATGAAATAACTTAGATATAATTTGATTCTTGATGCATGTATGTATGTTGTTTCGTGATCCATGATATGTTGTATAATTCTTGCATGCCTGTTGTGTTAGTCGTAGTATCTTGTGGTAGACTTGTAAAATACTCATACCATGTTGTTTTGGACATCTATTATACCATGTTTTGTATTTTGTTATGATTGGATTTGTTGCATATGAACTATTCGATTTAATGCATAAGAAGAGATTTATGTTTTTGCTGCTGCCCTGTTTTGTTCCAATATTTTAGACCCTGTTGAGGTCAGTAAACAAAATTAATTTGTGAATATAAATTGTAGATCCCGCTGTCTATTTTCCATAATTTTCGACAAATCTCAGTTTCGATTTATGAGGTATGAGTTATTGCTGTTTTGGTACAGATGTGTTAAAAATTTCAGATTCTATTTTATGTGATTTTTGTACAGTTATTCATTTTTATACCGATGTTAAAGATAAGATTTGGATCAAATATTTTGCTGGGTATAACTAGACTTGGCTGGATTAACCCAAAATTTTTGTAGATTTATTTGATGACATTTATAAACTATTCTATGCTTGTGAACAAACTACTATATTTCCAGAATTTCTTGTTGTTCAATATATAACCACATTTTCAACCTGATTCTAGTCGCTGTTGGTTAAAACTTTGTGAATATAAAATATAGCCTGGTGTATCTATTTTTCAACCCTTTTAACGGATTTGGATTTTGAGTTATACTTGAAATCTATCATTATTTTAGTACTGCTATGTTTAAGGTTTCAAATTTACAAACTTGCTGTATCTTGCTGTTTCCCGAATTATACTATATCTTAAGCTAATAGGCCTATCAAAATGGGGAAAGGAGAGAAAAAGTAGAAAATCTCACCTACCTTAACACGTGCACACCACATTTTTACTTAACAAAACAAAATACAAAAACAAAAAAAAACTCTTCCTCTCCCACCCCCCCCCCCCCCCAACCCCCCTCAAAATCCCGCTAACCCTCCTCCCCAAAATCACACCAGTCGTCATCCGCCAGCCTGCTCAAATCCTCGCCATTGATGCTCGCTGACCCTCCATGGGTGATGACACCATCGGTTAGAATTCTCCTATGAGAAATTAGGGTTTTTGAATTCCTAATTTGTTTTGTAATATTGTATTCATGAAACCTAATTTACCACCCGCTTTTACCCTTGATTTCTAATTGGGGCATTTCAATTATTGAAATTACGGAATCCAAACCCATGACACCATCGGTAAGAATTCTCCTATGAAAAATTAGTGTTTTTGAATTTCTAATTTGTTTTGTAATATTGTATTCATGAAACCCTAATTTACCACCCGCTTTTACTCTAGATTTCTAATTAGAGCGTTTCAATTATTGAAATTTTGGAATCCAAACCATAATTATGGATTCAAAAATAAAGATTTATTATTTTCAGATCAAATCCTAACTAATGTTCTGTTCTTGATTCTTTGTTTCTTCAGATCCAAATAAATTAGATTTTAGAGGCCATGGTAGAAATTGGGATTTTGGAAGGTAAAGAGATGAAGGAAAAAATAAAGTATAGGAACGTAAGAGGTAATGTAAGTGTTTATTATATGTTTGGTTTTATTTATTCACTGATTTACTCTACTCTCTCCAATGTGTACACGCAGAGATTACGGAGATGGCAGTTAGGCCGGTATGTCATGTCGTCGCTACAATTGGCCCAGATGTAGGTTACCTTAAGTTCAACTTTTATTCTTCAATTTGATGGTAATTGTGTTCACTACTTCTCATAATTATTTATCATGAAAAATTACTTTTGTTAAGTTCTTGAGCTTTTCATTTATTTTTATTTTAACAATCTTTCTCCAATTGGAATTGTTGTTTCAGTTTTTATATCATTTTTTGGGGTAATATTTAATTTTTTTGTGTCTGGGTATTTTTCTACTTTTTTATGATAGTATGGTCAAGTTTCGAGATTCGGGATCAGATGCAAACCTAATAATGTAGGGTTTCAGATTAGAAGAAGGGGGATCGTCAGGTGTGAGATTGGAACTGTAACGCCCCTGCCCCTAGCTCAGACAATCCATACAATTTATAAGACAATTTAGATACTATGTAGTACAACTGCCCGCCACAAGCTGCCTCTCAAAAGTTGGTTAACCGATTAGGTGACTCTTGATCATAGGCTATATTATTTATATATTATTTTATTATGGTATATTATCGATATGGGACAAATATTCAACTACTCTACTGTACTCTCTCCTCGAGAATACACAGCCGAACAAGAACGGGTGGGCCCCTCTAGCAACTGCCACGTCATGCATGGCATTTGACGAAGTCAACATTCGTCAACACAAATGCACAGAACATATGTGCTGTGCTCCTTTCACGTGGGGCCCCCCATATACCATGCATTTTATTTACCATTTTACCATCAAATGATTTATTTATCCCATATATAGCCAACTTTTTAATCCATATATATTATATATTATTTTTATATTCTTTGAAAACTACGGGGTGTTACACACACCCCCCTTCAGAAATCAACGTCCTCGCTGAGCATGGGAATGCACAATCTAGTGCAGGATCTCCTTTCTAGCCGATGTGGAGTGGAGTACCCTGATTCTACTAGCTGCACTGTACCCTGATTCTGCTAGTTGTACAGTCCCCTACCTGGGTGACCCGTCCCAGCCTCGGTCCCTCTCAGGCATACCTGTACATCTGCTAGCTCCATCTCAGGCATACATCTCGCCCACTCTTATCCACACTCGTTGTGGAAAGTCGGCTCTGATACCATTTGTAACGCCCCTGCCCCTAGCTCAGACAATTTATACAATTTATAAGACAATTTAGATACTATGTAGTACAACTGTCCACCATAGGCTGCCTCTCAAAAGTTGGTTAACTGATTAGGTGACTCTTGATCATATGCTATATTATTTATATATTATTTTATTATGGTATATTATCGATATGGGACAAATATTCAACTACTCTACTGTACTCTCTCCTCGAGAATACACAGCCGAACAAGAACAAGTGGGCCCCTTTAGCAACTGCCACGTCATGCATGGCATTTGACGAAGTCAACATTCGTCAACACAAATGCACAACACATATGTGCTGTGCTCCTTTCACGTGGAGCCCCCCATATACCATGCATTTTATTTACCATTTTACCATCAAATGATTTATTTATCCCATCTACAGCCAACTTTTTAATCCATATATATTGTATATTATTTTTATATTCTTTGAAAACTACGGGGTGTTATAGGAACGAACTGACTTGCATATGTTGGCTTTTTCTTCTAAATGTTATCTGTTTTCATTTGGACTTTTACATTCTAAGTAATATTATCATTAAATTTTCATTTACGAAGAATGATGGACTGTAGATGATGGTAAAAAGCATGAAAGTTAATAGTTTGGTCCATTTTATCATTATTGTATATTATTATTTTATTATTTTCTTAGGGTAAAAGTGAACAAATGAGTGAATATATAATAAAGCTAAGGACTTGCATCAAATGGTTGATGAAATGAGAATATGAAAATTTGATGTAGCAAGAGAAGCTTCGGAATATGCTGGAATCAGAAGGGAAACAACATGCAGATAGAATAATATTTTCTATATCTTTTGTTTTGTTTGAACAGTTTTGGTGAATCATTTAATAGAGCCAAAACTAAGGAGTAATATAGAACAGTTTGAGGCAAATATTGAGGGACTTCACAGACAATATGAGTATTTGCAAGCAAGCTTTAGAATGGAGGAATCTGACAAGATTGTAAGTCTCTTTTTTAGCATCTCTAAATTTCAGTAATTATTCGACTATTTTTTTATATTCTTTTAATTGAATAGAAATATAGAATGATATTGGTTGGTTTGAAAGTATGAATTAGTTAATTTGTAGATTTTTCATCTTTTCATTATATCGTGATTGAAATAATGTGATTGAAATAGAAAAAGCGGCATTTCTAAATTTTTAAGTATAATACAATTTTATAAGTCCCTCAAAATTGTTCTATTCTGTGCGATTTGCGTAGGGTAAGTTGGTGAATTGTAGTATTGTAGGATAGAGAGTGTCAACCTCAAGAAAGGATAGCAAAATGAGGAGTTCACATTTATTAACACGTGCAGTACGCACATTTTCATTAAAAAAAATAATATAAAAGCCTCAAACCTATAAATTTGGAACTTAATTACTAGAAATGTACTTTGCTAATTAAGTATTCGATGAAATACCTATGTAGCACACAATGTGTTTGTGAAAAAATGGTTTTCAAAATTTTTGCTTAACTAAATCAATTGTATCTACGTATGGTGTATGTATTAATTTCTGAAATCCTAATATATTACCTCATTTTGTTTTTAATTTCTAATTTATATTTTTGAAATCCTGAAATTTGAATTCGGGGAAGAGTATGGGTTGAAAGATGGGGATGACTGTGGTATTGGGTCAAAAAATGAGATTTGGTAAGGAGGTAGGTGGCGGAGAGTAGGTTGAGGCGAACGGAGAAGTGGAGGAGGATGTTGGAGAAGGGAACGTCGTTGTGGTCAAAGACAGCGGAGACATGGGAGATGATGGATAAGGCATTTAATAGGGTGTGAATTTAGGAGAGGGGATTGAGATGAGGCAGGTCAAGGCATGAGTGTTGTCGGTCAGAATGTATACAAAGGCCGGACTGTGAGCGTATTTTTTAGGATAAATTTCACTAAACCATACACTTGAATAGTTAATTTTTTTCAGTTCTCTCACACTTTTTTAAAGTTTCATATAATTTTATAAATCCAATAAAATTATTTTAGTCCGTGCAATTTGCACAGGATAACACTAGTTTGTTTAACTATACTATCTAAGTTGGAATATTATGAAATTTTATTTGCTAATACTAGACATATTAGGAAATACCCCAAATTTTTCTTGGATTTAATCAGTGAGTTTTTATGCTATTTTCATGCTTATGGAGACAACTTTGTGATTTCTGACTGAACACGATTTCTGTATATAATTCTGTTTTAAGCCCTATTTCTGAAATTATTATATGACTTATATATATGTGCTGATTCAGCCGAGAGTCTACTTTTTAGATTTTCTGACAGATCTAGATTTACATGTATGTAGCAACGGAAATCTCAGATTTGGTACAGTAGTGTCTTGCTGTCCATAACTGAAAGTTTCGTTGTCCTAATATTTTATGAGTTGTTTATTACCTGTGCATGTTTATGTCCGACCTGAACCTGTCTCTTGTTCTTGCCATGTTATTCTTGCCCTATTTTGTGCACGTATATGCATGTTTGATGATAATAACAAATAACAGGTCGGGGTTAAGGAAAAGACCTTAGTAGTGGACAATATGGGTATGTGTACTCGGAAGGGGGCCTCGTTCCCATTTTATGTTTGATTCATATTGATTCATGAACCTGTTGCACTTTATGTTTGATTCATGAACCTGTTGCACTTTATGTTTGATTCATGAATTTGTTGATTCATGAATCTGTTGTACTTTATGCTTTGATTCATGGACCTGATGATCCATGAACCTATTGGTTCATGAACTGTTGATTCATGAACCCGTTGATTCGTGAACCTGTTTACTACCTGATTCATGAACCTGTTCCTGTTACCTGTTACATGACGCCTGAGTACACAGTCCTATAGAAACCCACCACTAGATCTAAACGTAGATTGCATGTAAGTAGCAACCATGTGGTAAAATTTTGGGATGCATGAAGTGTTACCAAGATAGAAATAAACACAAGACTTGAAATATCATGATCACATGTATGTTCCTGTTACCTGTACATGCTACCTGATACCTGTTACAAGTTTAATTGCTTGCATGAACCCTGATACCTGTCACATGTCACATGCACCCTGTTATCATATCATATGATCATATTACTTGTTCTGTTCCTATTTTATGTTAACCATTCTGTCACCTGTACTCCATGCTTATTCAGTACTTGCTTCTGTTGTTACTCTATACTTATCTATCTTTCCTGTACTTATTACCTACATTACAAGCGGCCCGTAACTTGTATTGATGGGTGTTTTGTTTCTTTTTTCTCTTTTTGCGATTTGTTAAATTGTAGATTTTGGTAACTAGCTGCCCGATGGAGTAGGTAAGCAAACGTTCTAGTTGGCTGGAGTTCTTGCTTAATTTAGTTTCTGCTTTTTTGAATAAATGTAATTGCTACGGGGATTATTTTGTATTGGACTGTCTGACCTAGAATTTATAACTTGTTCCAGATCTGGTTTATTAGATATTTATTTATTTTGCTCTAAGTAAATTATGTTGGTTATGTTAATTTATTCATGCATGCGTGGTTGATAACTCATTGTTTATCTCTTGTTTAGTCATGTGAAATGTTAAAAAGATCCTTACTTTTTATGAATGGTGAAAGTCATTTGCTGGACTTAGTCGTGTATCTGTATTCCGTATTCTGTATTCCTTTTTGGGAAGCGAGGCGTGACAATTTGGGCTGCTTCAAAATATTCCAGTGCAGCAACTGTACAATACCGAGCTATATAGTGTCACCGGTATGGGTCAACAAGCAGCTCACGATTGGGCAGCTTCTTCGCATGTACACAAAGATATTTGGAACAACCATCGTCTTGATCACGTACTTGCGAATATTCCACCGTTCGATGCGTCTTCCCATGTCCCTTACATGACGTAGTATAGAAGAATGACTCGCATTTATATTTCTCCGACAAGCCAACTTCCAACGGGGCTCCAAGTACCGATACAGAGACATGTCGCCGATCCAGCAGACACGTACTCCGTTAATCTACCAATGTTCTAACCGAAGACACAATTGATTTGGAGTATTGTAAGTTTTATGTCCATATTTACATTGCTACAAAAAGGTTTAATTATTGAATTTATTATTACATTTTTTTTGTTTTTGTGTAGATGTCCCATACTTGGATTCAAAGAAAAGGATGCGCGAAAGTATTAAAGAGTAATATAGCCGAACTGTTGAAGGTATTCACGCGTATAATGGTTGAGTCATGTTGAGCACAAGCTGATTTCGTTGGCGAAGGCAATAGATTGGATGCAATATTGTCCGGTCTCGTGCACCAAACAGATTGTCGGAAGACAATGGCTACAAAATCTTGTCATCGTACAATAATACAAGAAGAAATATAACGAAGAAGAAGGGAGCCTTCTGCACCAGTTGATGAAATACAAGAAGAGGAAGAAGAAGAAGATGACGAATATAACATTCCCCTCTCTGGCTTAACTCAGGCAAGCCCGAAGCGTTCAAAATGGGCAAGGAAATGTCCAACTCTATTAACCCCTTCGTAGGTAAATTTTCGGCTTTGTTATGTTTTTTTTGTAATTTTGAAAGAAGTTGTTGTAGTTAATGTTATTTTTGAGAGAAGTTTCTGTAGTTTATTTTGAACTCTTATGATTGCCTGAGTTTAATGTGTTGGCTGCATTTGTGATGTTTTGAGCTGTGTTGATATTGGGCATTGGAGATGTGTTGACATTGGATATATGAGGTTTGAAAATCTTTTGTAAATTTGAGATGGGTTGTAATTTGGGATGTGTTCTAAGTTTGAGAATGTTTGATGTTTGGAGATGTGTTGTAATTTTGAGAATGTGTTGTAAGTTTGATGTCTTGACATCAGTCTGATGTATGGAGATGTGTTGTGGATGCGATGATGATAATGTTGTTGAGAATGTTGTTGTATAGATGATATGTTATTTTTGAAACTTGATATCTTGATATCAGTCTGATGTTATTTGATGCCTTGATGTCTTGATATTGTTGTTTGATGTCTTGATGTCAGTCTAATGTTATTTTTGAAACTTTGAGAATGTTGTTGTATAAATGATATGTTGAGAATGTATAAAGAGGCATCTGGAATGTTTGAGTATATGATATGTTGATATGTTCTAGATGCGATGATTGTGTATAGAGGTCTGAGCTTCAGAAGTTCACAAGTCTGTTTGTGAATATACAAAGACTCGTTAACTCAGTTAGCAGCCATGGTTAAAAAAAGGCTCGCTAACTGTGTTAACGAGTGTGGCAATCCCTCATTTTTCAGAAACTTGTATGTCTTTGGAAATTTGAGATTACCACAGTCGTTAACTCGGTTAGCGGCACTGGTAAAAAGGGGCCTGCTAACTGAGTTAATGGGTGTGGCTATCTCAAATTTCCATAACTTGAAAGTCTCTAAAAATTTGAGATTACCACAGTCGTTAACTCAGTTAGCGAGCCTAGTACAAAGATTCCCGCTAACTGTGTTAACGGGTGTGGCTATCCTAATTTTCAGAAACTTTCAAGCCCATTCACACACAAGTGAATACACCTCACCTACTAAGATTCAAAATCAAGCTTTCAAAACGAATATGCTTCATATTAATTCATTCAAAATAACATCAGCCATACATTCATTCAATAACTTCAAAATATTGAACAATACAAACTTCAATCCAAAATATTAAAGATCTCAAAATATTCAACAAAATACATTATTATAATTAATCATTGATGGCTTTGAGAAGATTGACTTGAGTTTTTCCGACATATGCGCCTATTGTGACCTCTCAAACCGCATTTTGAACACACCATTCCGGTAGCCCTACTAGACTCTATCCACATCATTACGAACTCTTGTACTCTTCGGACGACCTTTCCGAGAACGTCGGAGGCTCGAATCAGCTACAAGTCTATTTCCAGTATTAACAGACCAATATGCAGGATATAATGTAGGATGAAAATTGGGAGCCCATGCATGTTTGTGCTAACGAAATAGTTGAATAGAATGTATCAACTCAAGGCTTGTAATCAATAGCATGATATGCGCAAGCAGCTAGAACATGAGAACATGGTATATGATACAGCTGAAATTTCTGGCAAGTACTTGTTTTATTGCCCAAGTTAAGAGTGTGCAAGTTACCACCATTTTGATTCCCACTTACTCTTCGTATACCTGTTTTGATTGCAAAAACTCCCGGTTGATGGCTAAAAAATATCACTTCATGCATGTTGGCTCTTTCACGCCGGATATCTATCAAATCCTGTACTTTTTGTGCAAAAAATTTACCTTCACTAATGAGCTTGTTGGCTAACAGACGCCGTGTAGCAAAGTAAGAATTAAGACGGTAAAAGATAATGTCCATAATAATAGTTACTGGTAAGCCGGTGGGATTTGCACCATATCCTCAAGTGAACGTTTTCTCGGAGCCAATTTAAATTTTACGACATAGATGGTCGATGAAGATTTCATTGTGATAAATTCCCGATGTCTGTTGATGGAGTATAGCTTTACCGCATGTTGGATCGATTCTTTACTTTGAAACTCTTGCCCAATGTAGAACTCATCTACGATGGATGAACCAGACGACTCTTATGGACCATGATTTACTCTCGCACTTTGTGTCATTTCCTCGGTAACATGAAAGATAACATTATTGAAGCCATCAGTAAGGTTCACATCGACATCATTACTCTCATTTATATTAATATTTACATATTCATCTTCTTCTTCCTCGTCTTCATTTTGTAATCCCTCTTCAAATTCATCGTCTATTTCTTCGTCTTCTTCTTCATCATCGACTAAATCATTATTAACGGTAGCATTTTCTAATATTCTGAAAATATTGGTATTCAGAACGTAATCATTAACCAAACTTGGTTGAAGTGGCAAATCAAATTCAGTAGGATACATACTTGTAGTATATGTAAACGTGTCTTGTTGTGAGGACGATGGGATTGCATGGGATGTTTGAACTTGATTCGAAATGATCTTATGTATCGGCACTTCACGTGCAGAGCTTGAACCAGGGTAAGCATGTGGATGGGCATTAATAATTTCGGTTTGCTGAATATATAGCTCGAATGCAGACTAACTAAAGTTTGGATCAAGTGTTATACCAATCATGGACTTCAGAGAGTTGTCATTTCCTACGGGCACAGTCATGAAATATTGACCATCACATTTTCCCGCTGCATAACATGCTAAAATTTTAAAATTTCATCGTTCTCTATCCCAATTAGTAACCTCATAAACCTTCTCAACAAGTTCTTCCATTGTAATTGTACGAGGTGTCTAAATTATTTCGGGATCAATGACACTATAACAACAACCTATGTTTTGGGTCACGAATAATTTCACCACCAAAATAAAGTCAAATAGGAATATCGTAATTCATACTTATACATATTTTGTAACCCCTGTTTTTCCAAACCCATATTTTATGTGTATTTTTCTATATTTAAAATTTTTGTAAATTAATTTTTCTGCTTTCAAATTCTTTGTTAAAATGTATTATTAGATCTTCTGTTAAAACCTATTTTTAATCAATAGTTTATTTATAACTAGTTTCCAATGATATTTTTTTATAATACAAATATTTTTATTATGCTTTGGATGATTATGTTTATGTTTATGATTTTTTTAATTATTATTAATATTATTATTGTTGTTGTTGTTGTTGTTGTTGTTGTTGTTGTTGTTATTTTTGTTATTCGTGTTATTTTATCTTTTACTCTTAATTGTTGATTTAAAAATTTATTTCTATTGATATTTGTGTTTGTAGTATTTCAATTAATTTCTATCTTGTAGATCAATATATATTTTGATATATAATCCTACTTTTATTTATTACTTTATCCATTCGATTTGATATTTTATTTAAATCCTATTTGTTATCCTATGAAATTAATCATTATCCATACCCATTAAACAAATCTCACTACTACTCCTAAGTACCCATTAATCCTAATCCCCTTATATATATCTCTCTCATCTCTCTCTCTCCCTAAACCCTAATTCTAAACCCTAGCCTCCACCTAAAAACCCCCGGCCTCCCTCCCCTTTGCTTGTGCCACCCTGCAAGCCACTATTGTCATCATCCATCTTGGATCATCTCTCTTTTGGTGGAATTGTTCGTGTGGAGATTTTTGCTCAAGTTTGCTTGAATTCATTCGTTCATGGATTTTCGCTCGTGGGTTTTGTTCCTAGGACCTTTGGCATCGTGTTCATCTCCATAACAAGGCAAGTAACTTGTACAAAATTTTATTAGGTTGATACAAGTCAAAAAGTTTACATATAGTGTAGTTGGGTCTAGAGACAACCAAAAATTGTATTTTTATTCATGGGTTTTGTCTCTATTGTGTAAATCTGGCCATAGAAGACTTATGACACCAATTTTGATAGGATAATAACATAGGTTATGCCCAAAACTTGATTTTGATGCGTGTATGTGATTATTGCATGATATGTGTGTGATTGATTGCCCATGTGAAAATATTAGGTGTGGACATGTTAGAAACCCTTAATAATGATGTTTAGAGGTTTGGAATGTTGTATTTAAAATTTGGTTGAGTTTGATTTAATATTATGAAAGTTATGATGTTTTTAAGTAGAGGTGAGAAATCTGTAATTGCGGTCTGTTCTGTGTTGTTTGCTGTTTTCACCCATGCTACAGTCCGAATCTCAACTTTGAAATAAAATATGAATTCTAGATAATTTTTTCTATTTTCAAACCCCAGTGGTTTTCTTGATTTGGAGTTCGTATGACTGAGTTATGATGGTTTTGGTACAGACGTGTCGGTAGTTTCTAGATTCTGTTTTGTGTAAATTTTGCTAACAATTTATTTTCAAAAACTAGGCTATACATAATATCTTGGTATAATATTTTGCTCAATGTTTCCTCATGATGCTAGGGACTTCCCAGATTTTTGTGGAATTTAAAGATAAGTTTTGTGTGGTGTTTCATATCCTTTTCTAAAATTATCTTGTGCTGTAAATTGCGTGCTGTTCAGTATAGAACCCTGTTTTCACCCTAATTCTTTATACTGTGTGAAAATTATTTATGAAATATGAAAGTTGGAAAATTTTATCTATTTTCACATTGTTTTGGCGGAATTGGATTTCGATTCACTGATTGCGAGATATCCTTGTTTTCGTATAACAGTGTTGAGAAATTCCAGATTCGTCAAACTATGATTTTGTGTTACTTCTTATTTTTGATGGCTTATCTATACTTACTGGAATATTATGAAACTTGTTATTTTGAGTCTATACCTATAGGGGAATACCCCAGATTTTTCGTGGAATTATTCGATATGTTTTCATGCTTTTGAAGTCGTTCCCCTGTTTTCTGGCTGAACATAAAATCTGTATTCAAATCAGTTTTGAGCTAAGATGTTGTGAACTAGTATGTGACTTAATTATACTCGTTGGATGCGTTTGGATGTCTAGTTTCCAGATCCATCGACGGATCTTGATTTTCATATCTGTAGCTCTTAGAATAACTGTTTTAGTACTGACTGGTCGTGCTGTCCTGATTACAAACATACATTATTTTGCTCGTTTATGTGACTCCATATTATCTATACTTTCTGATCTGTTTTCCCGAACCAAAACCTGATTATACCATGTTAGTTTGACACTGTTTAGCACGCATTCATGTCTGTTTAATAATGATAATAAAAGTAATCAAGTCGGGGTTTATGGGAAGGATCTAGTAGAGGGAAAGCATAGAAATGTGTACTTGGAGGCGGACCAATGGGTTCAGACTGTTCTGTTACTGATTACCTGACTACATGCTTCCCTATAGGAAGGTGTATTCGGAGGCGGACCATTAGGTTCGAACTGTTACTGTTACTGATTACCTGACTGCACACTTCCCTATAGGATGGTGTACTCGGAGGCGGACCACTAGGTTCGAACTGTTACTGCTACTGTTACTGGTTTCTGTACCTAAGTACACTGTCCTATATGATCCCCTACGAAATCTACAAACGCAATTGTTTTGAATGTAGCAACCATGTGATAAAAGTATGGCGCATGAAGTGCCACCTAGTTAGTAATACACACAAGACTGTAAGAACATAAACTGATCCTGTTAGACTGCTATTGTTAGACTGAAACTGACATACTGAGACTATTGAACTGATACTGATATACTGTTATCCTGATTCACCGATATACTGAGATATTGTTACTAGGGACTGTTAGATACCTTATGACACTGCCTTAGACATAAAACAACTGTACTGTTAGTATGCCATGTTGTTAGTTAATGTCCTCATGTGCTTGTATCCTACATTATTTGTGACCCACGACTTGTAATTGACGGGTACTTGTTTTCTCTTTTCTTCTCCCGCAATTGTTAATTGCAGATTTTGATGACCAGCTGCCCGATGGAGTATGTGATCTAAAGTTCTAGTTGGCTGGATCTTTTGCTATTTTCATTTATTTTCTGTTGCTCATTTTTGAACAATGTATCTGTTTTTTGGATTCTTTGTGTTTGGGCGTTATGACCCAGTATTATTTGTGTATTTCAGATCATGACTATTTGAGATTAATATATTTTAATTCAAGTATTCTTGTTGTTATTTGGTTCATATGTGCATGTGGTTGACTTTTTTTGTTTCCGACTCTGATTATATTGTGATGTGTTGTAAAGATTCTGAAACAACTTAAGGATGATGAAAATCATTCGCTGGGCTTTTGTTACGTACTCGTATTCCGTATTTTTGGGAAGCGGGGCATGACATATTTATATATAAAAAAAATCATTATCTCCTAAACAAAATATATGAGATAAAATGATATACAAATCATACATTGAAATTAATTATCAGAAATGTTGAGCAATTTCGAGCTTCGAGAAGATAACGTAGTGAATAAGTTGATAACAAATCCGCTATGTAAATCCCCAAACAAAGAAATTTTGGAAGACGGATTTAGGATTTTTAGAGTGGGAGGAGATATGAATGTGAGAGAAGAAGAAGATCCTTTAAGATTTTGTAGAGTTTTTTAGTAAGATCTCCAATTGGGATGCTAGGGTTTTGGAGTTGGGTTTCAAAATTGAGGGAGAAAGAGAACAGGGAGATAAAATATAAAGATAATGAGACAGCGCTAGCGATCGTGATTTAAGAGGGTCTCAAACGACACTCGCTAACCCCGTTAGTGCACCCGGTTTAAATGGGCACGCTAACGGAGTTAATGTGTCTATACTTGGTATTTTTTACCCACACCCCTACTTGAGGATTAGTGTCCCCTAGTTCTCCCCTAGCACGCTAACCCGGTTAGCGCGCCTGGTTTAAATAGGTGCGCTAACGGAGTTAGCGTATCTATAGTTGGTGAGTTTATTCTCACACCCCTACTTGAGGGAAAAAGTGGTATCCCCTAGCACATGGTAACTGAGATAGCGCAAAGAATTTTACTAGGGTGCTATCTCAGTTAGTGACATGGACTATTTGGTATTAAAGTTTCAATCAGAGACAATTTGGTACATACTTACAAAAAGTGGGATAGTTTGGTAAAAAATTCCATTGCATGGGCTCCCCAAGGTAGGTTGCTCCGTAACAAGTGATTACTTAGTTTCACAATGAATTTCATTAGTCTTAGAAAATAGTATGCTCGCGTAGTTCCAGGACTCAGAACTCAGTATCATCAGGGCCGACCTTGAGATCCCGGGAGCCCGAGGCGAAAGGCAAAAATAATTATTTTTAGGACCCCCTAATAATAATATAATTTTTACGCGCAAAATACGTGCCTATAATTACAATGGGAATACAATTTGGAGGCCCCTAAAATTGCAAAAAATTTGAGGGCCGCGACCCCTAATAATAATATAAATTTTTACGCTCAAAATACGTACCTATAATTACAATGGGATTACAAATTTGAAGGCCCCTAAAATTGTAAAAAAATTGAGGACGTGAGGCGGCCGCCTCACCTGCCACAAGCTGGGAGCTGGGCCTGAGTATCATTTGCATGTTACACTGGTTGTACAAATTAACACACTGTCACATAATGAATGGAACCACGCGGGCACAGAGAAATATCATTGTAACACATGCAGATCTGATCAAAGCTATTTCATTGTTCTACATGTGTCCATCTACGTTCAACCAAGGCATACACATTTTAATCGAGATATTGTGTGCCACAAACCTTCAAAGCTCATCAATACCTGATTTGGAATAATTTCAAAAGTCGCACAACATTCTAGAAACCTCACATGCTCAGCTACAGTGTGGTGTTGTCGGCCTCCAATGTCTATGTTCCCCCCATGCATCATCATTGATCAAATCTTGAAACCCATTCACGTGCCAACAATCTAATAGGAAGCTTTTGATATGTACCCATACCAGCCCTCACTGCCCCCAACATGGACGACCAACCCATCAAAGGAGGAATTTTTTACCAAACTATCCCACTTTTTGTAAGTATGTACCAAACTGTCCCTGTTTGAAACTTTAATACCAAAAAGTCCTTATCGCTAACTGAGATAGCGCCCCTAGTAAAATTCTTCGCGCTATCTCAGTTAGCGTGTGCTTAGGGACACCACTTTCCCCCTCAAGTAGGGATGTGCGAAAAACTCACCAACTATAGACATGCTAACTCCATTAGCGCGCCTATTTTAACAAGACGCGCTAATAGGGTTAGCGTGCTAGGGGACACTAGGGGACAATACTCCTCAAGTAGGGGTGTGAGAAAAAAATACCAAGTATAGACCTGCTAACTCCGTTAGCGCACCCATTTAAACCAGGTGCGCTAACGGGGTTAGCATGCAATGGGACACTAGGGGACACTACTCTCAAGTAGGTGTGTAGAGGAAAAATCACTAAGGGGGCGTTTGGTACGCGGATTGTAGAATTCCCAGAAATTAGTGGATTCCCAGGAATATGAGGGTGGGAATGAAGATTCCCGAGAATGTTGCAATACTGTATTTGGTATACGACATTACATGTCTGAGAATACTTTATTACCGTGTTTGGTATAGAACAATTCATTCCCATCAATCCATCTCTATAGTAGACATTACCGAAAATACCCTTTTGGCTTTATTTAAAAATAAATAAATATAAAAGTTATATAATTTAGTAATCGATGTATATGCATGCATGTGCAAAAGCAATACTGATATATATCTTATAAAACATTAGTAAATTAACAAATAGATTACTAAAAAAAATTACACTAGGATTCAAATATATTTCAACTAGTTAGATGAAGAACATAACAAAAAGGAAAAATGAAATGTATTTATTAACACGAGACATAGGTACTTAAATATATACAAATGAAACAATAAAGTTCATAGAAGCAAATTTCAACTCCACATATTTCAACAAGTTTTAAATAAAAAAATAACATAAAAGAATTGAACTCAGAATATGCTTGTTAAAATTCATCCTCTTCTAGGTAGGAAGTTTGGAAGATGTTCTTAAAAAAATGGAGGTGAGGCAAAACTTACAAGCTATTTTGCCATAATTCAATTTTCAATTAAATGAAAAATATCTAACTTTGAGTCTGATATGTTTACAGGTGAACAACAAGTACTCTGGCTGGGATGATTTTATTTTCATCCCACCGGGTAAAAGTTACACAGAACACATTAATGAGGTGGCAGCATGATGAATGTTGTGCTTTAAAACCCATGTCATTACTTAAAAAGGTTGTATATCAATAATATATTATGTTATCTGTTTTTTAATCTTTGCCAATTTGTTGTGTGGACTAACTTACAAATTAAATTTTGCATACAGTTCTTAAATAGTAGGTTCTCATCTAACTTCAGGCAATAGAGCCAAGATGGCAGAGACAACGCTGAGCGACGTGAAGAGAAGTCATAAATTGTGGGGAAAAGCACAGGTGGAATTGCTGATACTATTGCGGCGACTTTTTTTGGGTTTTTTTGTTCTTCCCCGGTTTCACTCTCTCTTTGATCAAAAAAATGCTTGGTGTCAATTGCCTTTTAACTGTTTCCTTCATTATCATACTTGAAGACAGTTTTTTTCCCGTTATCTTCGTCGTTTATAAAATAGCAATGAAGTGTTTTCCCTTGTTTATTTGGCATTTACTTTACCAGGCAACATGAAAAGGAGACCCAGGTTTTGTATAATCTTGTTCATGCTTATCTTCCTGCAATTGATCTCAATTTCATGGAAATAATTATCTTTTAGCTAGGTACTCGTTCCCATTTCGTGCTTGGTCTCCATCTTGATTTATTTAGTCACCAAGTATAAGCTGAACAAGAAATGGAGAACCAGAACAAAATCATGTTTAACAGAATTTACATATACCAGATAATTCCTAATTACAACAGAAGTATATAGCTTTTTGCGAACCGCAACTTTTCTGGAGTGTTGGTCTTCTACTACTATCTGACTCGATTTGATCTGCTATTTGAGACACCAACAATGACTGAAGAGTTTGAAAATAGTGAAGCTTTTCTACGAGCAGACATCTATTCAGCAAGCAATCTGGGAGCTTGCCCTTGAAGTTATTGTTCTGGAGAAAACTGTGAATAAAGAGAGTTCACCAATGAGTTTGCTAGAATGAGCGGCGGCGGCGGCGCGTCGACTGGTGGTCGACGGCGAGGTCGAAGTCGAGCGGGAACAGGAGCAGCCAAGGGGGGATTTCGATCTGGGTGTTGGGTCGACGGGAGAGGAAGCAATGGGGGGGGGGGGTCGACGGCCTGGGCGAGCGCAGCGCTCGCAAGGGGAGTCGTCGAAAGGGGTCGCCGGAGGTGGGGGCTCGCCGGGGAAGATGGACGGGAAAGAACAGAGGATAGATTCTGTGGATTCCGGCGTCGATAGCGGAAGAGGAGGGGTTCGGCCCGGCTGTGGTTGCGGCTGAGCGGGGGGAGGGGGGGGGTCGAAGATGGGTGGCGACGGAGGTGGGAAAGTCGCCGGAGAAGGATGGTGTTTTGGGTAGGGTCACGGTTATATGATAAGCCAGAAATCTGGAGGATGTTTTGGGTATGCAATAATCTCACTTCATTTTTTATGTGGAGGAATCCACAAATCCCACCCTTTTCAAGGAAAATGTTTATCCTTCCAAGCTAATTATTTTGATAATCCTGAAAATTTTAGATTATTTACACAACTATACCAATGTCTTACCAAACAAGGTAATCAAGAGGGTAATCCTAGATTTCCTTATACATTACCGCGTACCAAATGCCCCCTAAGTATATACTCGCTAATCCCGTTAACGCGCTTGGTATAAATGGGCATGCTAACGGTGTTAGCATGTCTATACTTGGTATTTTTTTTCCACACCCCTACTTGAGGAGTAGTGTCCCCTAGTATCCCCCTAGCGCGCTAACCCCGTTAGCGCGCCTGGTTTAAATAGGTGTGCTAACGGAGTTAGCGTGTCTATAGTTGGTGTGTTTTTTCGCACACCCCTACTTGAGAGGAAAAGTGCTGTCCCCTAGTACACGTTAACTGAGATAGTGCAAAGAATTTTACTAGGGGCGCTATCCCAGTTAGCGACATGGATATTTTGGTATTAAAGTTTCAAACAGAGACAATTTGGTACATACTTACAAAAAGTGGGATAGTTTGGTAAAAAAAAGTCTCAAAGGAGATTACAGACTTTTTAGTGGCTAAAGTTTCATTGAATACCAATGCTGCTCTATCTTCGGTCATTTTGTTGAATAAAATTGACTGCACTCTCATTACAAATATAATAATAGGTTAGTGTAAATATGGAATATTGCACTTGCACCCTCACAAGTGCTGCTCATGTCAATCAGAATTGACCATCAATCTCAAAACTAACTAGCACTCGTAAGAGCATTTGTATTCGTTTGCTAAATATGCATAAAATGCATATTTCTGCAAAAAAAAATGCAGCAATCGTTTGCTAAATATACATATTTTGTGACGGTAGATTGCTATAAATGAAAGTGGATATGAGAATTATGCATAATATAAACGACGCAACTTCGAGTTGCGTCGCTCTAAAAAAATATATTAAAATAATCGTCAGACGCAACTTCACATTGCGTCCCTAAAAAAAAGCCAAAAAAAAAAAAAAAAATCCAAAACGAAGCACCCCCTCTAACGCAACTTCAATTTGCATCCCTCACTTCCGGTTATGTTCCGTTCCGGTTTTTTTTATTATTATAAAAATTTTGAAGTTAAAGAGGGAGTATTTTGCATAGCAGAACATTTACATGAATAGGTTGGTTGAATGTGGATGTGGATGTGAATGGAATTAAAATTGCGGATGTGAGTGGAATTAAAGCCTAAAATTTTTGTATAAAAAAAACAAGTGGTTGGACAAGGCCCCACGTTTGTTTTTTTGTTTTTTTTTCCTTTTCCGACGCAATGTGAAGTTGCGTCTATCAATTTGAAAATAATTTAATTCCTCCGACGCAACTTCAAGCTCCGTCTGATCTTAAATTTTTATTATTTTAATTTAAATTGCTAAAAAATGTCATTCGACGACTGCAACAAAATGACCAAATGCTATATGCAGTTATGCATTTTTAAACAATAACGACTGTGCTCTAAGCTTTTAAGTTTATTGAATAAGATGTTGTGCAGCTTTTCCCCTCTTTTTTAGAACCTATTGACATTTGAACCTCTAAACATTTGTTTATGACCTAGTCGTACTACTTATAAACGTAGCTTTGATTTTGTCAGCTGTCACTACTAAGGTCGAAGGAATATTTTCGATTGTAAACATTGTAGAAAACTAGCTCTGTGACCATCACATGGAAGATGAATGCCTACATGTTTGTTCATATATCGACGAAGTGGCTTCTATTGTATTCAAAATGAGAAAATCATGTAAGATTTCCTTTTTTTAAAAGGAGCAATTGTAAATTTAATTTAGTGATTTTTTTTTCATTATTATTGTGGAATCAACGAGTTTGGCGATGAAATTTTAACATTGCAGGTGTTAGTTCTAAATGTTATTTTTTGAAAATATTTTTTATGTAAGAAAGGGATAGATTTTTTTTCCTTATATTTTTTAAAATGTTTTTTTAATCCTTTTTTTATGTAAGCAAAGAATAGGATACGCCTAAAGTTGAAAATTTTAATTCATGTGTATAAAAAGTCTATTTTTTTTTATTTTCATCTTTAGTGGATAATCCCAAGTGTGATTTTCCTTTTATTTGTTTAACATTTTTTTATTTTAATCTTTCATGTAGTCAAGTTGAAAATTAAAATTTTATTCTCTCTTATACAAGAAATCTCTAATTCTCTAGCTCTAATCTCTAATCTCTAATCTCCATCTCTAATGCTATATTAAGAGAGTTGGAGTTATTATTTGTAGACAACATGCAATTTGTAAACATTCAACCATATAATTTTAACTATTTATTTTTAAGTGAAAGTTACATTAACCATTCATTTACTCAACTATTGTTAGTTACCATAATACCATTAAAGTTTAAATTTATTTACGACATAATTATTTACAAAAGTGTCAGTCATATGAAATAAAAGTTTGGACCACTATGAGTAATTTGTAAAGAGGATGTGAGCAGTAAAGAAATGTCTCAGGTTCAATGCCAGATTACGTCTTATTATTTATTTACTATATATATACTAGTAATTTACACGTGCGATGCACGTTTTAATAAATTCAAAAAATAAAAATAAAAACTCTGATGTATGGAGGATTTGAACTTGAAACTTCCTTTATATTAGTTATGTACGTGTGTTGCACGTATTGGTAAAATGACAAAATGATAAATGACACTAAGGCCTTCTCCCATTATAATATTACTAGTAGTTTACACGTGCGATGCACATTTTAATAATATAGTTTTTTAAAATAAAAATTTAGATGTAGTCATGATTTGAACCTAGGACATTCTTTATAATAGTTATGCACATGTGTTACACGGGTTGGTAGAATGACAAAACATTTACAAATGACGCTAAGGCCTTCACTCATTATAATATTAGAGATAATTATAGGAAGGGAAAACTCATTCAGTCATTTGTAAAGCATTAAAGAAATTAATCAAACTCCAACTGCCGATTGGTCATATGATTTTTTTTTCTTCTCCCCATTGTTTGCCGAAATGTAATCGTTGAAGTTACCTTTAGAGATGAATTGTTGATCAATGGGGCATGAGGAAGGAATGGTTACAGGAAGAGAAGAAGAAGGCTGTTAGGTTTTGTAAGAAATTAACAATTGGGAATTAGGGTTTATCTCTAGATCTAAGTTGCTTGAGATATTCACCCTAGGTATCAAGATTGGAATACCTAGACTGCTATCACAAGCCAGTATTTATTCCTAAATACTGGTTTGGGTATCGGGTTATAAGCCCATAAACCCGCGTTCCAATATCCAATCAATTGTACGTTCATTACACGTGTTACACATATGCACATGCTATATTTATCTAGAGAGAATATACCAATATATCCAACATTCTCCTCCTATATTCTCAATATATAAAGTACAGGATTATCTCATCAGATCAGTATACAACTGACTGGCTGATAGCAGTCCATAAAGGAAAAGCATCATAAAGGTATAGTTTCATAAGAACCAATAGAATTATAAAACTGAATAGTTCAATCAAGACTAAACCAATATAATTAACTAGTTCCAAACTATATCCAATTCAGAATAGTTCACAAAGACTAAACCAACTGAAATAATCTGTCATAGTTTCAAAATCAAACAAAGCAAATAAACTTCAAGAACAAAATATGAGTTTTAAGCTCATGAACACAAGAGTCTTAAACTCAACAGAAGTTTTACCATGCAAGTGACCAATTTATTCTCGAAAGAAATAAACTGAAATTCTATCCTTGCACACTGCTTTATGTTTACTCCTCCATTTTGAGCAAATCATTATTTTGAAATCTATGTTGACAAATTCAACTCCTCCATCTTTGCTAGCTTATTGAAAACAAGAATATCAAGAGACACATCTCTAAGAATTCCAACATATTTCACAAAGTATCTAGTTCCACAAAAGAACTTAGTACAATTCGTAATTAGCTTAGCAAAAATATAACGCAAGCATCACAATCAAGTATCTTTAATAAGTAAAGTACATGAACTTTATAGTTTCTACACAAGAACCATACTATGTTTCATATTGGAATGAAAAGACTACCGTTTCAATCATGGTTTAACATTGAATCATCAAAATTGGAATGAAACATGTATCCATAAAAGACATATCATCAAAATTGGAATGATATTTAGGACAATTTAATCATCGGAAACACACCGACAAGTTTTCATGTTTCGTATTGGAATAATATGATTATTCTAAGTAAATTCCTTAGATATATAATACCATCAAAATTGGAATGACATTATATATTTGTGAAATTTATGTTGAATCATTAAAATTATCTAAAACTTGTCAACTGCCTAAAATTGATGCTTAAGTTTGAACTTCTCTATGGCTCCAATTGGATTCTAAATTTCAAAACAACTTGGATGTTAAAGCTTTTTACTCAATAGCTTTTAACTCCACTTTTCCCCACGGTTTTGATAATTTGATCACTTTCAAGTCTCTTAGCAAGAGCATTAGCCATATTTGTCGCAATTGCACTTTATCTATGAGAAAGTTCAACTAGGCTTTTTCCAGCCTTAATATACTCCTCTTATTATTATAGAGTGAGTTATGAGCTACAGTGCATTATAGCTTGACATAACAGAATTAGAGAGTTACTTAAACTTCTTAATGGATAACTAGCAACAATTTCTTCAATCCACTCAACCTTTTTCCCTGCAGAGGATTACACATAGAGGTCTGATTTCATGGATGATAGCACAGTGCCTGTTTGCTTTTTATTTCCATAACATTTCTGTTTCTCCTAGTGTAAACACATATTTACTAGTTATCGAATTTCACTAAATTCTGAGCATCATAATGCATCAGATCAGCCATTTATTCGAAGAATGACTAGAGTAGCACAAAGCAAACTCTTGAATACCACTCAGGTATCTCATTAGCCTCTTAAGGGCACTCAAATGTGTATGGGATTATTAGTGAATCTGCATATCATACCTACCTCAAAGGCTATGTCTATTCTAGTGCAGATCTTTGTATACATGAGACTGTCAATTCCTTTAGAATGATCTACATGTCTCATAGTTGCACCATCATTAGGTGTCAACCTTTTATCATAATCATAAGGTGTTTTAAAACACACTTTCAATCACTATATCCCAACTTTTGAAACACATTTTGATTTGATGAGTTTGACTAAGAGTTATCCCTTGCCAACTGAAAACTCACCCTTATACCTATGGTGTCCACATTACCTAGGTTTTCATGTTGAATTCTTTGGATAGCACAATTTTAACTTCATTTGTAATAGAGAGGTTACTTCCAAGAACATGCATATCAACAGAACAAGTAAATAATAGCCACTATATTTGACACACCACAAAGTTGAAGGCACTGATCTGAATTACTTGATTCATATACTAGGCTCTTTCAAAAATTTGTCAAATTATTTATTCGTTGGCTATGCATGTTTTAAGAACATACAATGATTTTACTATATTGTAAATCTTGTTCACTAAACATATTAGTTCGAAACTTTCCAGTACAAAACTGTTCAGTACAAAGCCTTTTAAATATCCTTTATGAATGACAAAATTTTCAATAGATGTAAGGGTAAGAAGAATACTTATTGTAGCAATATGATAAACATGTGAGTAGACATCAAATAAATCTATCCCATTTTTCTCAGTCAATCTGTTAGCTACTAAAAAGCATTAAAATTGCTACTAAACAATCAAAATTAAGTTTCTTCTACAAAACCCCACTTACTAACTATAGTTTTAACCCATTTTGGCAGATCAACTAAATTAAAGTATTGTTGTATGACACAAAATCATCTCATCGTCTACTAAAGACTATTCTAAGCTCATTTGTCATTCAGGTTTTCAAGTGTCAATAAGGCTAGTTCTTGATTCCAACTGTGAATCATTGAACGTGTCTGTAGGACTTGATTATTTCATACATTTATCTATGATGAACATATCCTCAAAGAACTTTGCAAGTCTAGATTCTTCTAATACAAATTTGATAGATCCAACATCTGTCCACAGAGCTACATTCTGCACTTTCTAAACACACAAATATTTGTTGTAGGTCCTACTTTAGGCCTTCTAGGGTCATGTACTCTAACAAATGTATCACAACACAAATTTTTACTTTAACAAAATTATTTGTGTTTTCATGCCATGATCTACAAGGCGTATTCAATTTAGAGTATAGTAACATATTATAGACATGATTAACAATACAACATCACTCATAATTACACAAGACAAACAACAGTCAATAATATAGAATTCAACATTTTACTAAGTGTTTGATTCCAACTTTTATCAATATCGTTTAACTGTTGTAAGTAGAGTGCAGTAGAGATTATGCCAAATGCAAACTTCTCTTAAATTGTTAAAACATATTCACCATCTCTATTAAAATTGAACCCTTGATTTTTTAGCATTTAACTATAATTTTTAATTCATTAAGAATAACAAGTGCTTCATTCTTCATATATATGAAAAACTTATATTAATCAACTACAAAAGTGATTAAAATACTTCTGACCAACAATTGTCTCATCTAGTCACAAAGCTACTGAGATCATAAATATCAAAATGTATTGACTCAAGAAGTTGTGTGCTCCTAGAGACCATACTAAATGATTTTCTAGTGATCATAATCTGAGCACAACTTTCATATTTGTCATATTTTAATGGAGTGTCATTTAGTAGAGTTATGAGTTTTAACAAGAACAAACAATTTAATATATAGTTCATAGTGATTCTAAATTTCAAAACAACTTGGATGTTAAAACTTTGACTCAATAGCTTTTAACTCCATTTTCCCACAGTTTTGATAATTAGATCACATTTCCTCACAAACAATTGAATATATAGTTCTCAAATCTTAGCCAATTATGCTATGTTCAAAAACACAATTAGAACTAGTATTATTAATTGTCTCATTTGTTAAACTCAACTTATACATGCGATTGACAATATATGCACTTTATAAGAGTTAATACAAAATTACTCTATCACATTTTACAAAATTATTTGCTTTCTCTAATGGTTCTAACAATGTCCACTTGCTCAAACACATTGAGCGAAGAGTTCTTTCCTTTATTCGTTCATCATCTTCATAACGCTAAATGAGATTATGACTAACATATTATAATTCAACTTTGCACACACAGTACAATGAACGAGAACGAACAAAACATAACTAATAGAGTCATATTCTACATTAAAAGATGCTCTCTCCTAGGTTACAGACATTTGTTATACATCTTATACAATTTTTACTTTATTTCTAAAATTTTAGAGAAGCAAATATGTAATCTCATACAAACTGCAAACAATGGATTTGTCAAAATATCTATACATATAGTATGATAAAACACTCAACAACCCTAAACATGCTAGTTTTCCAAAGCGAGAATAACTATGATCTAAAACTCTCAATCATATGATCAAATGCACAAAACGTTAACACATTCATCACATGAAAAATACTTAAGAAAATTAGAGTAGATCATACCGACACTTCAAGTTAGAAGTGTTTTCCAAATTCGATGGAGAAGCCTGCGTGGTGCAAACTTATTCAACCGTGATGCATATCCATCGTCTCCAACATACACAATTTGTAGGTAACATTAAAGTTCCTACATTCATCAAATTGTTAAAGATTAGCCAATTAAACAAATTATTAGTACTATCTAATTTTAGTAACAATTTAATTGGAGATCAGAATTTTATAGTCAACATACAGTTTAACTTATCAAAATAGATATTTTGTTTTAGCACATAGCCAAAACAACTGTTCAACTTGTATTTAATTAAACAAATGATTAATACAATTTTGAACTTAACCACTTTGCATCACAGTAATTCTATAATTCAAAACATAAACTTAAAACAAATGTTTTTGAACTTCTAGCACATAGCAAAATATTTAACAAAATTTTATATGAGGAAAGTAAAGAACTTATCTTTCATTGTCTCTTCCCCTTCAATTGATTAGAGTCAGGTCTGTTTGGGAACAAATCCGATCTATTCCGTATTGCACCCAAAAACACCACACACCAATAGATAGACTCAATCTGAGGTCGGGATTTGATCAATCCCAAGAGCACCAAAGATCTCCTCCTGTGCCCAAACACAGAACACCAAAAACCCAACCAATAAGAAAATGAAAGCTTGATTTGGATCAGGATCTTCTTCAAAATTCCTGCTGGATCACAATAGTTCCGTTGCCCCTCATGAAGTCCTTATCCCATTCTCTTCTCAGATCTGGAATGAGTCCTGCTGGATCACGATAAATCCACTTTACCCCGCAAGAACTCCTTATCCCATTTTGTTCTCAGATCTAAAGAGATGAGAAGGCAATGTTGACTGCATCGGCCGGGCCCATGTGCGGCGACAGCATCGGCCGGACCCACACGCGACGATGTGCAGCGGTTGCGGTGGGGTGCACCGGTGGCCAGCGAAGACGCCGGTGACAGCAGCGATGGAGATGGGTATCGACTCCGGTAATGGGGTTCGACGAACGGTCAACTCACATCGACAGAGGAGGAGGCTGCGAGCGACTCCGACGGTGGCTCCGAGGGCTTCGACGAGATCCGACGACTTCAACAAGGTCCGGCGTGATCCAACAAAACCCGATTTTCCTCTTAATTTTATCTCACAAATTGATTAATAATATCTCAAGATTGTTAGGTTTTGTGAGAAATTAACAATTGGGAATTAGGATTTATCTCTAGATGTAAGTTGCTTGAGATATTCACCCTAGGTATCAAGATTGGAATACCTAGACTGCTATCACAAGCCAGTATTTATTCCTAAATACTGGTTTGGGTATCGGGTTATAAGCCCACAAACCCGCGTTCCAATATCCAATCAATTGTACGTTCATTACACGCGTTACACATATGCACGTGCTATATTTATATAGAGAGAATATACCAATATATCCAACAAAGGCATATTATCAGTACGTATCTGTTTGAATTAGTTTCTGTTTCTGTTCTTTGTAATTGGATCGGATTTAACAAGTAAATGCGGGTCGGGTTGAGTAGAGAGTTGAGAGTTAGTTAGATAATTATTATAGATGAGTTTTTACATGCATTGTATGCACATCTATTCGAGCTCTCTGTAACCCTAGCTTTTTGCCATGGCTAGAAACAAGCAACCTCGAGCCTTAGGTCCTAACACTGTGGTATTAGAGCCGGCCATCAAGGACCTCGATGATTGGAAAGTTGGCAACACATCATTGGTGGAATTATAATATTAGAGACATATATAATTAAATTAGAATATGCAGCAGCCCATGTCCAAATTACTGGTATTACTAAATATTAAGTTAATAGGCTTAATATTTGAACATGCTTGAATGGGCCTATTCACAACAAATAATATCAATCATCTAGTTTTTTTTTTTTTTTGACATCACAGGATTAGCTTATGTGTTTCTGTTTCCGGGTATATAATATAACTAGGTTTGCCCGTTGACACGTGCCTACAGCACGTCTTCGGACCGGTGCACCTTATTTGATCATATAAAATAGTTTAGGAGGTCTAGCAAATTAATTGAAGTAGCAAACATATTATATGAGAAACTTTTGGGGATCCAGCAAAAAATATATTATATGATTTTTTTTTTGAATTATTTTTAAAGTTTTTGATTTTTTGATTTTTTAAAAATTTTTTTAGTTTTTAAATTTTAATTTTTTGTAAATTTTTTGAATTTTTTATTCTCTTAATGTTTTGAATAGAAGAGGGAGGGAGAGAGAGAAAAAAATAATTAAATAAATATAGGAGTTGTTTTGGGTGGGGGATTTGAATTTGAGTTTAGGAGAGAAACTTTTTGGAGGGAAAAATATGTTTTGTGATGATAGATCTGGACTTTTAATTTTTGAGGGATTTGAAGAAGAGCCATTTGATAGCTAGCTTTCTTTGTGTTTTATTATATAGATTATATTTGCCCGTGGGCACGTGCCTATGGCACGTTTTCGGAACGATACATTTTATGAAAGTCTTGTAAACAGTAAAACAACAATTATGTAGCTCAAGTTTGAATAGTAAAATAATAATTATTAATTAGTTGTAAATAAAAGTCCATGTTTCCATTAGTATAAGTTGAAAAATAATTATAAATGGGAGTGTAAAATCCAACTTCTTTGAACTTTCAGTGTGGAAAAATATGAAATTTAATTGTTGATGTGATATTTGTTATTTTCAATGTAACAAGAGCAATAAAAAAATTATAAAAAATCTAAACATTTATAAACCTGAAATCTGAAAATATAAATTTATGAGTAAATTGAGAGAATGAGAGAGAGAGAAATAAATAAATAAATAAATGAAGGATTTGTTTTGAGGGGGTTTGAATTTGAGTTATGGGAGGATAATTTTGGGCGGAAAAATATGTTTTGTGAGGTTAGATCTGGACCATTAATTTCAATTTTATTGAATGAGAGCCACTTGATAGCTTTCTTTGTGTTTTATTATATAAATTATATAACCATGAAATTAGAACTTAGCTAATAAACTCATACTATTTTCCTGCCGCCTATATACGCTTTTTTCCCCAAAATGACATGCTTTTTTGAAAGTTTTTCGCCAAACTGACCTATTTTTTAATAAAATTTCCAAACTGATCTACTCACTGTTTCAAAAAACGAGTTTAGTAAAAATCCCATCGTTTTTTGAGACAGCGAGTGTGAGGTTTGGTTTTTATAAAAAATTCCTCCCTAACCAAGACTCGCTGTCCCAAAAAACGAGTGAGTTTTTTCCAAACTCACTTTTTGAGACAGCGAGTGTCGTTTGGGGGTTTTTAATACCCCAGGCTTGTTTTTTTTTCTCCCTATCTCCATTCTAATACAGAATCTCGAAACATTTAAACTATGTAAAATTCCAATATGTTTGTGTTTGTTTTGTCAACTTTGTAGTGGTTTGATTGTTGTATTATGTGATGTGGACTTTCTACTAATTTGTATGCGTAACTATGATAATTCCCATTTATTTCAAAATCATTGAAAGTTTAGATATTGTAAATGAATTTATATTCATAGATGTTGGAGTAGATATGAAGTTTAGAGATTGTGAATGAACTAGATATGCCTGTGAGCACGTGCCTACGGCACGTCTTCGGAACAATACAGCATATAAAAAGCCTTGTAAACAGTAAAACAACAATTATGTAGCTCTAGTTTGAATAGTATACTAATAATTAGTTGTAAATAAAAGTCCATGTTTCTATTAGTATGTGATGAAAAATAATTATAAATGGGGGTATAAAATCCAACTTTTTTAGAACTTTGGGGGTGGAAAATGATGAAATTTAACTACTGATGAGATATTTGATACTTTCAGTGTAACATGAGCAATAAAAAAAAACATAAAAAATCTGAAAACTTACAAATCTGAAATCTGAAAATCTATTCTAAGTAAATAGAAAGAGAATGAGAGAGGGGGAGAGATAGAGAAATAATTAAATAAATAAAGGAGTTGTTTTTGTGAGAGATTTGAATTTGAGTTTTGGGGGAAGAACTTTTTGGAGGGAAAATATGTTTTAGGAGAGTGAATCTGAACCATTGATTTTGTTTCAATTGAAGGTGAACCACTTGATAGCTTTCTTTGTATTTTATTATATAGATTTGCATATGCAGTTTGAATTGGATTTTTTTTTTTTTTTTTTTTTTTTTTTTTTGCATAAACTTGTTTTTTCAGAAAGCGAGTCTGGTATTAACTTCTTCGCTTTCTGAGAAAGCAAGTTTAAAGTTTGTATAGGCCAAAAAAGTTTCCAATTCAAGAGGTTGTGAATGAATTTAGGCCAAATAAATTTCCAATTCAAGAGTTTATTCCAATATGTTTGTGTTTATTTTGTCAACTTTGTAGTAGTTTGTAATTGTTGTATTATGTGATGTGGACTTTCTACTAATTTCTATGCATTTAATTTTGAACTATGATAATTTCCATTTGTTTCAAAATCATTGGAAGTTTAGAGATTGTGAATGAATTTGGATTCATAGATGTTGGAGTAGATATGGAGTTTAGAGATTGTGAATGAATTTGCATATGCAGCTTGAATTATAACTTTTTTCCTTAAACTCGCTTTCTCAGAAAGCGAGTCTGTTAAAAAGTCATCATCGCTTTCTCAGAAAGCGAGTTTAGAGTTGAGAGATCTGGAAATTTCTCAATTCAACATGAGAAAGCGACTGTTGAGTTGAGAAATTTACAGATACTGCTTTCTCAGAAAGCGAGTGTAGGCAAAACCATATGCAAATTCATTCACAATCTCTAAACTTCATATCTACTTCAATAGCTATGAATCCAAATTCATTCACAATCTCTAAACTTCTGATGATTTTGAAACAAATGAGAATTAATTATCATAGTTCAAAATTAAACACTTACAAATTAGTAGGAAGTCCACATCACATAATACAACAATTACAAACTACTACAAAATTGACAAAACAAACATAAACATATTGAAATTTGATATGATTTAAATGTTTCGAGATCCTCTATTAGAATGGAGATAAGGAGAGAAAAAATTTGAGTATGGGGTATTAAAACCCCCCAAACGACACCCGCTGTCTCAAGAAGCGAGTTTGGAAAAAATTCGCTCGTTTTTTGAGGCAGCGAGTCTTGGTCGGGGAGAAATAAAAAAAACACAAACCTCACTCTCGCTGTCTAAAAAAGCGACGAGATTTTTACCAAACTCGTTTTTTGAGACAGTAAGTAGGTCAGTTTGGGAAATATTTAAAAAAGTAGGTCCGTTTAGGAAAAACTTTCAAAAAGTAAGTCATTTTGGGGAAAAAATCCCTATATACTGTGTCTCCACCGCATATGTTTCAGGAATATTTTGCCGTACTAGGCCACTTTTTGAAACTATTCGCAATTTTAGGCCACTTCCCAAACTATTAGCATTTTTTGCTAGCCAGTGTCACATCAGCAGCGACCGCTATTGGGAATTGCGGCCTCTTCATAGAGACGAACACAATGTACTCCCACACTTGGCAGATTATAGAGGGTATTGTATAATTGCAAACCACTTGGTGTAACTAAAGTCGTTATTGTCAATAGCGGTCTCGTCTAACTAAGGTCGATTGCTATTCCCAATAGCGACCTCAGGAGGGCCTAAAAGTGATTGGGCCAACCTGCGGTCGCTATTTGGAATAACGACCTTGGTTATATGAGGCCGCTATTGACAATAGCGACCTCAGTTACACCAAGTTGTGTCCATTATATAATATCCTATCTATAAGCTGACAAGTATGTGAGGTCGCTATGAAGAGGCCGCTGCTGATGTGGCACTGACTAATCATCTGACCTAACATGCATTTTGGAGCGATCTGATATGTCGACCAGGTGGTGACTCACCCACTGAGTGGATTTAATGGTCGTGATGGAGTAGCTGTGATGAGGAGGTGATGTGGCAAGATCTGGGGTTCTGATTGTAATGCCCCGGATCCCCGTCATCGGACATCCGTGACACAGCCAGAATCTTTGCCTTCAAATGCATCTCAATACAGTAAACAACACAGAAATTTAAAAACCTTTATTTTCATCAGAGTAATATCGTCATCAGTTACAAAATTAATTCATCCTTGAAAAAGGAATACAAATTATGTAAACTTATTACAACTGATTACAAAATTATTCAAACTCTTCTTACGAAGCCTTCGGCTGTCTTCCAGATCGGCAGTCGATTGGTTATTGTCAAAAATTTTGCTGAATGGTCTATCTGCCTCCCTGGGACTTGCCCCCTGGCTTGTGCATTCCACTGCGCGACTCTGATATCTCTGCATCCGCTCGAATGGTGGGCATGTACACTGCCACTCCACTATGATGCCCTGCTGGTTTGGCTCTCCTGTCCTCTTGACCCGGTATCCAGTACCTAATTAAGTGGGCACGTCAGTAATTCTACTGACGCAAATGCTGATAAGAAAACAACAATCTCCAACTATCACACCCACAATTCATTTTGAATGGAAAAGAAACGTGTATCCTGATTTCCTAGTGTTCGTGTATGCCATGACTCGAAGTCTAATACAAAATACAGAGTATAGAACAGATGCCTTAATCTAATGTCAGCGAGACTCTGGACACACATGCATCCCATACTACATGTGCCCTAGATCAGGCCATTTCTCCAGTTTCAGGGATTCGAACCCTCGCCATACAATGCATTCTATTATTGTACACATCCTGTCCCTGATAGTAAACTATGGCTAAGGAGGTTGCAAATTAATCGATCTCATCCATTCTGCAGTCACTTAGTGGTGTCTCAATTTTCCACTAGTTCCCGGCGTCCGAACCCCACTCAAAAGTTGTGACGAACCTACAAATACACTGCAGCATATCCATTATGCAGAAGATCCAATATGATCCATTCGTGTCCACCTCATAGAACATGATGGCCTTGAAGGTCTAAAACCCCCTATCCGCCAGGAAATCGACATCCCGTTCTTACCACGGTATTTCATGAATCAACAGTGCAAGGTACACACCGCAGCACGTATCTCTAATGACAGAAAGAGACAATCCCATGGTCATCGCCACCTAGTGCCAACTCTCAGAATGAATCGGATTATAGGGAATCACCCCTAAAACCAATTCGGTCTTCAAGGGAAAAAAAATAAGGAAACCTAATCAATGCAGTTTACTAAAAACATGCTGTCACTTAAATCATACACGGTGTCGAACAATCAATATCGAGCCTGACTGGTCTGTCAGAATAACAATCATCACGGGAATCACATCCACTAATTCCTAATACTTTCACACGTTAGCGACCAAATAATTCCGGCCCGTAACCCTCAGCGAGTAGTCCAACGGCGCCCCAAGGATGCAATATAATTCAAATGAAGATAAGCACACACATAATTACAAATTTCTTACCATGGACAAACTCAAGCATCGAGACACCAATCACAACCCGACCAGAGCTATAACCCAACTTACTCATGTCCACCATGAGTACTAAGCACAGGAACTTGTCTAAGTTCCAGATGAAATGCTAAAAACTTCTTTTGAAACTCAATATTTCATGATCATCACACTGTGGTATGCAAATGTTTCCTCATCAATTGTCTGATAGAACAGTTCAAGAAATAGCAGTAGCTGTAGCTTAAGCTACGCTCATCGGAATCCAACACAATCAGACTTTCTAGAAGGGTAGGGAGATTTACTGCAATCCTCTAGTGGACAACTCTCTCAATTCTTTAAGGAACTCAAGTCCCCGAGCTAACTTAAGCTCGAAGTCAAACTAAACAACAGGTTGCTAAACTTGCAATGTCCATAACTTCCAACACACAAGTCGGAATTGCTTGATACTACCCATTCTGGAAAGATAAGATCCTAGTCTACAACTCTCCAGTTAACCATTTCCTCAAATTCGATCATCTTGACACCATAAAACCTTATACACTCTCAGCTTGTATGTTCCTTCATGCACTCGCTGCACCCTTCCAACATCATAAAAAATTGTTTGCTCAACGGAATTACTCGATTCTAGGTTCTATGGAAAGGTGGGAGTGTCTACTACAACTTTTTAGTTGAATACATCCCCAGATTCCATCACTAAAGTCCTAAAAACCCCAAAATTCCATCAGGTGCACAAACAGGGGAAATTTTGATTTTTCAATAAACAAGGCATCGACTAGACTAGATCTGCCATAGTCTTTGGAAAATCATAACTCTCAACATACAAGTTGGAATTACAAAATTACAAATGGGTTAGAGAGCTATGACTCCCTACTACAAATCTCTAGTTTGTCAATTTCCCAAATTCTTAAAAAATAATTCAAGAATTTTCCATCTTCACAGACTAGTCGATTTGCACTAGGCTGAACCTAGTTCTCTTTGAAATTCAATTACAAATCAACCTTAATTCCAAAGTTCATGAAATTTGAGATTCTTAGTCCACACATATACCATCCCATTGTGTCCAAAATTTGTATTTATATTCTATCACACAATGAGTTATGACTTCTCAAACATAGCATAATTTTCAGCTGCTCTTTCAACAGGGGTCTTTGCCACGGTATACGGTTTATTTTTGAAATCTCATCAAATAATATCTAAAAATTCTAAAATTTGAGAATCATCAAATAGACTCATACCAAAAGTTACTCCGAAAATTTCATAGCAATATCATAGGCACACAAGGAGTTATGGTCACGTGAACCTCATTCAAAACAATAGTCAACTTTAGTTCTACTATCCAGACTAGTCACCTTGTGCAATTTCTTTGAGGTATCAAACGACCTCAGAAAATTATGAAATTTAATACTATAGTTTTCGACACATACAAGAGTGTCTACAAAAATTTTCAGCTCAAAATACCCAGGCTACACTGAGATACAAAATCGTAAATACACAGCAAATTCCACACAGCCAGCAGTAATTTTGGATGCTTACTGTCAGAGATAGGGTCCTATGTTTGGGCTATCAAATTGCTTCCAAATGTTATGAAAATAATTCATGGATGTTGTACATACATAGAGAAAAATTTCCCAAAATTTGAGCCGCAAATTCCAAACCGCTTGGGAGCAAGAAATTCCCAAACTCACCCTCACAAACATGCTTCTTAACAAAAGATTATAAAAATGAGTTGTTCTTACCATACAACTATTTTTTCTTAGAATTCCACTTATCATACATGATAATTAAAATTCTCCAAACACTACCACAAGCTAAGAATTCACATACACATCAAGAAAATAAATTTTTAGAGTTGAGAGAGATCACCCACATGTAGTTGCAAGAGAACTTATCCTTGTAGATTGCTTGCTTGCTCTCCTCCTTTGCTTTTGCAGAAGCTTTGGCCAACACCATCTCCTTCTCTACTACTCTTCTCCTCTACCACCACTTCAAAGACTTCTCCTTTCTTCTTCTCCTTCTCAACTTTTTATTTTTGGAAGCAAAACAAAACAAAAGAATCTATGAGAAAAAGATGGAGTGAGTATTTGTAGGAGATGGGGAGTTAGGGTTTTGGTTGTTGGGAGTTTGGGCCGGAAATGAAGTGTAGGGTGGGGATGGGGAGAGGTGGAGTGAGTGGGAGATGTGTGGTGAGATGGAGGGCCAACACCCAATTAGAAACTTTTTGGAAGTTTCTCACCTTCCTTAGCCAACCACATATGGTGAAATATCTCCACCATTGGATGTTCATCAAGATCAAAGCCATGATCAATGATGCTAGGGTTCCTAACCCTAGGTCAAAAATAGTAACCCTTGTGCACAAACACAATCCATATCCAATTCAAGAACTAGCTTAATTTTAAATAACCAATATATATAATTTAAAATCTATAAAAATATATGTTTTATAGAAATTATAATTTTCTCCAGACAATTGTCTAGTCAAAACAATCGGGACAAATCCACTGTTAATTTGAGAAGATATCCCGAGTTTGTCTTATCGGGTTCAGAACAGTTCATATGTCTGAAATCTCTCAATTAAAACTGATAACTATTAGAAAAATATGTAATCGTGTGCAATACTCTGACGTGCACAGATTACTATGCAAAAATAGCCATATGCTATTTTGCGAGGTATTACACTGATCACTCATGGCTCACCCGCTGAGGAGATCGGGAGGATGATAGCAGGTAGGGGAAGAAGCAAGGTGGTGTGGCATGATCTCGTACGCAGATCAAGATGGAGCTCGCGTGCTGAAGGAATTAATGGCTGAAAAGCGGAGCGAGGGAAGAGCAGCTGTAAAGCGGCTACGTGGCGTGATCCTGTGCGCTGATCAAGATGGACCTCGTAAATTTAGGTGATCGAACGGTTGACAACCGCGCGGAGGTAGCGCTTGGTCGCCTGACAGATTTGGATGACTAATTAAGTGGGTTTAGGTATTCGTTGTGGGTTTCGAGTCTGCCTGCTCCATTCGAACTCGGTTGTGCTCATCTTGGAGCGATTGGGTAGCGGAGGTAGCACCGTAAACCCCTAAGCTGGATGGCAGCTTTGTCGACCTAGGTTACAAGTTTTCTTCAACGTCCACCTATCTCGTCGACCTCCACTTTCCACTTCGTCGACTTCCTTCAATCCCCGTCAACCACCTCCTTGCTGAGTTGCGACTTCGTTGACCTAAAGTCTTGTCAACCAACGAGCTCCATTGACCAACCCTTTCATCGAGCTGTAACTTCACGACTAAGGCTCTCGGTAACCAAACTACTTCATCAAGCTACTATTTCATCGACCAAGGGTCTCGTCGACCAATGAGCTCCGTCAACCAATCTCCATCGAGCTACCACGTTGCTGACCAACACCCCATTAACCAATACCTCATCGAGTGAGCCTTTCATCTACCGTCGAACAACATCTTGTTGAGCAAGAGTTCCCTCGTCAGTTAAGGTTTTGCCAATTTTGGAGTATTTGTTGAGTTCGGTGATTTGGCCAAAGGCGGAGTTTCATCGAGTTGGGTTTGGCCAACTTTGGAGCATCGTCGTATTCGGGTTTGGCCATCTTTAGAGCATCGTTGCATTGGGTTTTGACCAGTTAGAAGCTTTCGTCGAGTTTGAGTTTTTTCCAACTCCGAAGCTTTGTTGGGTTCGGGGCTTAGCAAAGTTAGGGCTTTTGGAAACTTCGAAGCTTTGTTAGATTCGAGATAGAAGATTTCTTGAGTTTTTGCCCACCAAGTGCTTGTTTTGTGGTCTATCTCGTCAAATCTCTCTTTCATCAATCAAGCATTGTTCACTTGATTCGTCGATCGAGTGTCCCATCGTTCTTTTCGTTGAACTCCTTTTTGCCGACCAGGCGTTATGTTGTTCACTTGTATTGTCGATCAATCATTTCGTATTTCATTTTGTTGAACCGTTATTTCATCGACCAAGTGTTGTGTTGTTCGCTTGTTTTATTGATCGAGCATTTAGTTGTTGAACGAGTGTTCCTGATATTTTGGGTGCTGAGTGCTTCAACTGTTGGATCTTGTGGTTGGCTCAGATGCTGCCACGTGGCATTTCTATCTTGGTGGGCCTATAAATAAGACCCAACCCCTCCCATCTATCTAATATTTGCTCATTTGCTTCTTCCACTTTCTCTTTAAAAAAAATTTCAGAGCTTCTCTCTCTAGCTCTTGTGGTGGTTTGTCAGGAGGTGCTGGTTGTTTGCATGGTGGTTTTGACGGTGGTTCTAGCGGCCGTTGTATCTTAAGGTTCTTGTAATCTTGGTCAGGTAATTCATTTGCAATTTTTATCAGTTATGTCTACCATTTCGTCGAATGACTTATTGGTTGTGCTGCTGTCACATGGGTGACAAGGAACATGTGGGGCTCGGTTGAAGGAGGGGCAGCTGTCTTAGGCATTGATGTGGCTGGGGCCCGCTCGGGGGGGGGGGGGGGAAGCCTGGTGATGTCAGCACGCGAGAGAAAGTCTTGGGTGTGGGAAAATTGATCTCATATCAGAGAGATTTGAGATTAATTGTTTATATATATATATATAGTTGCCTGGGATTAGAGGTCACCAATAAGCTATACACTTTTTATGAGGCAAGCCTGTAGTGGGCAGTTGTTAGAAAAATCACTGCTATAGGCTGGGGTGTTACAAATGGTATCAGAGCTGACTTTCGACACCGGGTGTGGAAAAAGAATGGATGCGATGTATGCATGAGAGGGAGTTGTGATTAGTGTGCTAGCCCAGAATTAGCTGAATCAGGGTACTCCATCCACATCGATGAGATGTATGCCTGAGAGGGAAAAGAATGGATGCGATGTATGCCTGAGAGGGAGCTGTGGTCAGTGTGCTGGCCCAGAATTAGCTGAATCAGGGTACTTCCGCTCCACATCGGCTAGAAAGGAGATCCTGCACTAGGTTCCATGCCCCAAACTCAGCGAGGACGCTGAATTCTTACGGGGGGTGTAACACCCCGTATTTAAGAATATATATATATATATATATATATAGATAGATAGATAGAGAGAAAGAGAGAAAAAGAGAGAGAGAGAGAGAGAGAGAGAGAGAGAGAGAGAGAATTAATTACAAAATGGTTGTTACCCATAGAGATTTCCATGGAGGGTCCTTATGGGAATTTAATGGAAAAATGAAATGAGATAAAAAGGGGGGTTGGCTGTACTGTTGTTACGTGGGTGACGGGGCACAATGTGGGGCCCGATTGAAGGAGGGGGCAGCTGTCTTGGGCGCTGACGTGGCTGGGCCCGCTCGAGGGGGGAAGCGTGGTGACGTCAGCACACGAGGTAAAGTCTCGGGTGTGGGAAAACTAATCCCCTATCGGGGAGATTTGAGATTAATTGTGTATATATATATATATATATATAGTTTCCTGGATTAGAGGTCACCAATAAGCTATAGCACCTTTTATGAGCCAAGCCTGTGGTGGGCAGTTGTTAGAAAAATCATTGATCGGGGTCGGGGCGTTACAAAGGGCGTGGCTAGTCGTTTCACTATAGTGAAGATGGTCGTTGAGATGGTGAGAGACTTGGGGAGTGCACTTAAGACACCATTATTTCTAGTTCCCAAGTTGATTGAGGAGTACCCCAAAGTAGATCGAGATATTTTTTGGAATGGCATGGAGTATGCTGAACCGGACCAAGTTCACACTTCTAGGCTGACTTCGCCATCACGATCCTCACGAGGGATGAGCTTGCAATGATTAGGGCGGCCTTCGAGATCCCTTCCCTGTATGGGTTACTCTTGCCTGGTCGAGGAGTTAAGGTGTGCTACGCAATGTATAACGAGTATTGTTTCTTCCCATGCGATGCCTTCTATGTGAGGCTTCGTCTGCCTCTTCACCCCTTTGCCAGAGAGGTCCTGAATTGGTATAGGATGAGTCTAATACAGCTTATGCCAAACGCGTGGAGGCACATTATGAGATTCGTCTTACAGCGTTGCAGGCTCAAAGCCGAACAGAGTCTAACCATTTTTAGGCGACACTTTATGACCACCTAGGTTAACAAGATGGATGAACGGTGGTAACTTTACCCTCGTAGTAACTAGGGAGTGATCGAGGTTCCTATCTTGATCAAGTGTTGGAGGGAGAAGTTCTTCATCGTCCGTAGTCCTAAACCGTGGAGAATTCCCACGATAAGGAAAAGGACGGTTCTAATGACACTGAAGGCAGAACATATGGTGACTGGAGCAGAGAAGAGTTTTAGAGATGCTCTTCTTGTGCAGAAGACATTTGCGTGATGAGACATCACCGAGTTTCTTCCAGGGTGGTCTTAACCGGGTGGACCCTAGTATGATTTACTGCTTTCATTTCCTTTCATACTTTATTAATTAGTTGAGGTTTTTGTTAGGATTTGCATGGTGAGTTCTCATCCCTTTGTGCTTCATCTCGTAGGGAGGGCAAGGATGAACTTCGATGACTTGATTGTAGATCGGGAGACCCTCCGCAACAAAATGGCCGACGAGCCTAAGAACCACAAGAGGACGGTGAGCCATACCTCTACTTCAAAGATGTTGAAGGATCCCTCCTCTTCGACCCTGACCATTCCATTGGAGTTGCCTTTGGGAGCATTGTCTGACGTTGCCATAGGAGGTTCTTCCTTGGCGGGTACACATTTCCCTTGATCGTCTAGGATGCGACTATTCGTAGCAACTAGCAGGAGATGATTCACGTTCCCAACAGGAGCGTGAAGCAGCAAGAGAACTTCCTTTGTAACTTAGCCGCTTGCTTAGATGGGATCCTCCACCTCCCAACTCCGGCTAATCGGGAGAGGTTGAAGATGGAGCCACCTGAAAGGTCCGTCATAGAGATTGCTCGGGCGCAAATGACAGTATGTCTAGTATTTTTTGAAGTGTGACTTTCATATTTTCCCTTTGTAGTTCAATGTCTTGAAAGTTTTTCTTCTTTCTCTAGATGGCTTGTCACTTTGGCCACGTGGTCAACTTTTATCCCGCTGAGGAGAAGGAGTTGCGGGCGCAAGTCTCCTGTGTCGAGAGGGAGAAGAAACGGGCCGTCAAGGGGCTTATGGCGGAGTTAGAGGCGTCCAAGAAGAAGGGAGAAGAGTTACGCCCAAAGTTGAAGGCATTGGAGAAGAGGAAAGAAAAGTCGCGTCTGAAGCTTGAGACATCGGAGAATAGGATTGTCGTACTTGTGTCGGAGTTGGAGAAAGCGAGGGCTGAGACGGACTTGGCGGTGAAGGCCGCAGATGCTAAGGTGGAGGCTGAGACCAAAGGAAAGCTGCAAAATGTGATTGATATGTCCTACGCCTGAGCTCTCTCTTACGTGGCGGAGCATGTTCCCTGCTTCACCGGCAAATGGTACCACGTGATGCTTCATCCTGGAGAGGCTCCCAATGTGGACAGAGATAGGGAGGATGGTGATGAGGTCGGCACTCGGTGGGCACAAAGAGTGGCTCGGGCAAGAAGAGCAAGGGGAATGAGGCGGCTGGGGATTCCTTGCCCTTAGTCCCACCTAGGCAAGTGGATACTTCATTCATCTTCCGTGCTTTTTTTGCTCTTATTATCAATTTTTGTATGATGCCATAGAGCGAACTGGCCACTGCTTCCTTGTATCTTTCCTTTTAGTTGATGAAAAATGCTTTCTTGCTTATCAATACTTGTGTTTTGTCATACTAGTTACTCTTGGTTGAGATATTTTGATGTTTTATCTCTTTTATGTTTGTATCCCTCATCTTGTCGATGTTAAGATAACTCTTTGGTCCTTCTCGTTGGTGTTGATTGCGGGTGCATGGGGAATCCCCGAGGAGGTGAGGTTGAGCAACTTCGCAATAGGTTACGCATAACAGAATTAGCTCTCGATCGCTTGTGCGACCATTCAGAGGATGAGTGGTTGGAAACACTTCGTCTCAAGGCAATGTTAGTTGAAAGGGATTGTGAGCTAACCCTTCTGGGTGTCGAACATCTCGGCAGCGTGCCCTTGCTCCCCGAAGTGACAAAGGACAGTATTGGGGAGTGTGCTCTTCTTAGGGAGGTGCTTATTTAGAAGGATCTGGAGAATACCGTCTCCAAGAGAATCTTCGGGGGTTGCGCCCGGCTAGAACTTCGTTTACTATTGGTATTGGAGCGGGAGCGAAGGTTGGTGGAGCTGGGTTTACTGCTGGAGGAGTGGGCTCGATTGCATGTGTGGCCCCTCTATATTCTAGTGATGCTCAGAGTGGGTCGACCGTGTTGTCAAGTTTGGTTTCTACCTGCGAAGGGTCACATGCGTCAGGTTATGGTCTCCAGACTCAGTCAACAGGGTTGGCACTTCCAACCAAGAGTTCAAGCAGCTCAGGAGAGGTGGTGTCTTGCAGAAAGCCCGTGAGGAGTATTGTGTCCCTCGAGTGGAACATCCCTTGCCCACGTAGCTGAAGGACGGTCTGTAGACCATCTTGCAGGACTACTCTGTCACTTACCAGTTTGGCAAACCTTTTAGTGATTCTTTTACTTGAATTTGCAGATTCATTGTAATTCAGAAATTATAATAAGGCTCATAGTTTTGTACTTGTAAACATTGGTAGTGATATTAGTTCAAAGACATAGATTTATTATAATTCAGCGGTTGTAAAGAAACTTGTTGTTTATGCAATGAAAGCTCTTTTATATGCTTGATCTTTATCGGGTAATTCATCATCTTGGGGGTTGGCTAGTCGTAGGAGCTACTCTAGGGAAGAATTGGACTCCGGACTTATCGTTTAGTATTTACCTAGTTGTGGGAGAAATTCTAAGAGGGGGTTGGACTCTGAACTTGCTGTTTTTTTTAGCTAGTTGTTAGAGCAATTGTTGGGATTAGTTGGACTCTGAACTTGTTATATGAGTGTTTAGCTAGTTGTACGAGCAACTCTAGGGAAAAGTTGGCCTCCGAACTTGCTGTGTAGGTAATCCAACGAATTGTAAAAGTCGCCTCGAGTGGCGAGTTGAGCTCCAGACTTACTTATTTGCAGGTTTGGTGGAGAACTGCATTAAGGACCTCTAATCCATTTTTGAGGGTTTAAACAAGTTTCAGGAACAGATCGAATGGTGAGCTGAGTTCTGAACTTGCTTGTTTGCAGGTTGCTAAAGCAACTCTGAGCCATGAGTATAGATTATGAACTTGTTGTTTAGGGATTTAACAAGTTGCGGGAGCAGATCGAATGACAAGTTGAGCTTTGTGCGTGCTAGGTCGCAGATTGTCATAGCAACTCTGTGCCATGGTTATGGACTCCGAACTGGTCGTTGAATAACGGGTAGCAATGGCAGTTAGAATGGAAAGTTAAGCTATGAACTTGCTTCGTTGCAAATTGCTAGAGCAACTCCGAGCTATGGGTTTGCACTCCAAACTTGTTTGATAAGGAGCTTCTAATGAGTTTTTGGTGCCGTTTTTACTCATTGTTTGCATCCAGAGAATTGTACAAGATCTTTTGGAAAAATAAATGACGAATTTTTATTGAAAAATAAACTAAGTGGCTGCTCTAGCGGCTGACCTTTTTTACATGCGGTAATTGGTATTGAAACTAAATGGATGCTCTAGTGGCTGGACTTTATTACGAAAATAAAAATACTTAAAAATTTACTACTGAGAGAGGGCGTTCAGGCACCCTCGTTGTACTTCATGAAATGTTCGGCATTCTAGGTTCTTGGTATCCTCTTCCCCCTCAGGTCTTCAAGTTGGAAAGCCCCTAGACGGACCACTTGGAAGATCTTGTACGGCCCCTCCCTGTTGGGAGCAAGCTTTCCATTTCTGCGCAGGTCGGTTATTTCAAGTTTTTGCAAGACAATGTCCCATTCATTTAGGTTAGTAGGGCGAACATTCTTGTTATAGAACTTCTTAACCCTTTGTTGGTAGATGTTTTTCCGTATAACTGATCTTCCCATACTTCTTCAACAATATCAAGGTTGGGTCGTAGATTGGTAGAGTTTGTGTAGTGCCCCGATTTTCAAAACATAACATCATACTCAGTTAAGCATTCAATATCCAAGTACAAAAGAAGATTATATCATTCCAAGACTTCCTTATTTTGCTCTAAATCCCTGAACACCGAAAAGTTTAATTTGAAACATCGATACAAGCAGTAGCTTCTCCTATACAATGGCCTCCTAATTCTGAATCTGCCTCGGTCCATCGATGTTCTTCTGCAGTAAAGGGCATTTTGGCTTAACGTGCCCAATTTATCTAGAATTGAAACAAGTACGCTCACTATCCAGAACCTTATTCTTTGGCCACCAGCTCTTGTAATGTCCTTGCTCACCGCACTTAAAACACTTCACTGACTTGACAGTCTTCTTCGAGCATTTTCTTTTCAAATGTCCTTGCTATCCGCAATAGCAGCACTTCTTTGGTTTTGTAGTTTTCCATAGTTCCCAATGCTCCCATATTCACACCATATGGGACTGAAGTTGTTCTTGTTCCTCCTCTAGGCGTGCTATTTCTGCCTTGTGAGCGTTTACCAATTGCATAATTTGGCAAACTGCCTTGGCCTTGTACCTCTTCAGCTTCCTAACCTTCAGATACAGTTCGACACTCGCTTTCTGCTCCACGGTTATTTATGGCGATGGTGGAGGTGAGTTCACCTTAAATCTGGCCTGTGGTGGCTTTGGCTCCTCGTCCGTTTTTATCGGTTCCTCCTTAGACATTGGCTCACCCTCCTCTACCGACACATCCTCGACCAGGATATCCTTGAACTCCATCCTGCAAAACGAAGAAAAACATATAGAGGGTTAGTTCCATATATGGAGGAATCATAAACATGTGTTGAAGGTGCAACAATATGTTTTACGACCCTCCTACTATCCGAACTACACCCAAATCTAACTGGGCGTCCATGTCAAATTTCCCGCTGTGTTGACTACAATTTGAAGTCGGCTCTGATACCACTTCTGTAGCGCCTGGATTTTCGTACAATGGAAACTCGAGACACAAGCCAGAATCTTACTTCAAATGAGTACATAACACTGAATAAACACAAGAAATTAAAAACTTTTATTGCCAGAAATGTTATTACAATGTACAAAATTGATCAACATAAAAATTTACATCATGAATTTACATCAATAATTTACATTGCACAAATAATCAATAGTCTCTACTTGAATGCTCAATATAGCTCGAGTTTCCAGCTCCATAATCAGCAATCCTACAACTAACAAACTGTGGGCACGTCCGTTGAATGCAACTAACGCAATGCTGATGAAACCAACAATCCCAAAACCACAACAAACAATATTTGATGCAGAAGGAAAATGTGAGTCAAACCAAGTGTTGGTGTATACCATGACCTAGTAACTAATGCACAACTCAAAATGCACACGATGCTTCTGATCTAATGTAAACATGATTTGGAAACGATGCATTCCATACTACATGCCCCCAAATCGAGTTCATGTTCTCTAGATGATAGGGTTCGATCCCTCTTCGTGCATCCTACACTTGTGCTCTCTCCTATTTCTGACATTCTAGTGATGAGAGGTTGTAGACGCACGGTTCACCCCCATCGCTCTAGTCAGTAGTGGTGTCCTAGAATCCCTGTTATGTTTCCCACTATGCCTGGGGTCGCAGTCGCACAGTTCACTCATGCCGTTGCATGTCAGTAACGGTAATGCGGGTCTCGCCACCCCAGACCTCATCAAAAAGCTGCTGTGTGGACATAAAAGCACTCTATAGAAACCCCGTTCGCCGAAGACATTGGGGTCTTACTCACTAGTTGGAGTCTTACCCTAAGCGCTCTGCATGCATTGAACAACATAAGATTTGGTGGGTTTTTAGGGTTTCCTTTAATCTCCGCTCTACTTGTCCTTACATTACACCAGAACTTGCAGTAGAGACGATTCTGTCACTCCATACCTCATCAAAAGTTGTTACGGGCATAAAGGCACCTCACGGAAACCCCGTACGCCGAAGACAATATGGTCTTACTCACTAGTTGGAGTCTTACCCTAAGCCCCCTACCCACATTAAACGAACTTAGGACTTGGCCAGGCGAGACAACGTCATGTGTCCCCCTGACAGGAAAACACAACACCCACTAGTGCATGCCCTTACACTCATCATGACTCTATCTAATCCTAAGACACTACCTTGCACAGACTACCCCAACTAGGGCCAGAACTGTAATACCCTAAACTTTCATTTTAATAAAATATTGATTTTTCACATGTTGTGCACGTGCAAATTTCATGTGTATATTATTTATTTATTTTTATATATAAAATTTCATTTTTAGTATGAACAATTATTTTCCTTTACCATTCTAAAAAGCCTATTTTTAAAGCCTAAACACTATTTTTAATTTGAGCCCACTTTAAATATTCTTTATTTTTTATTCTCTTGGCCCACAAGCCTAAGCCCACTAATTGTGAAGCCCACAAATTTAATAAATCAATTAAATGGTCACACTTGTCATGTAGAGACAAATGGTGAACATTTTGATTAATTAAATTGCACAAACTTCTAAATAGGGGTACTAGGTGGCATGTGCAATGCACACTAGTTGGAGGCCGGGTATGGGTTTGGATGATGGGGAGTGTGGGTGAGTGTGCATGGGTAGTTACTTTGTGTGTGGGTGGTTGCTACAACTTCCTCTCCTATCCTAGCCATTCATCCTATAACTATCCAATGAATCTTAGCCCTCCAATGTATTCTAAAATTAGTATAAATACCCCCCTTCATACTTGTATTCTATACTAAAGCAAATATTGAAAGAAGACATTATATAGGAGATATATATATATTAGTGTGTGAGTGTGAGTGTATGTGTGTACCCCATTGGAGGCCGGCCATCATATCACTTGGAGCTCTCGGTTTTTGGCAAGGAGGCAAGGGAAGGAGTTCGTTGCACCGCGATCTAGGAGGAGGAGGCACTCGCTCGCATTCTAGGACGCTCTAGCAGATTTCTTATTGGTTTTCTTCAAAAGGTAGGTGTTTCTCATGACTTCTAAAGTAGGAATCATGTTAGGAATAAATTGATTGTGATATTATAAAGTAATTAGTTGAGATGAAATACATGTTTTTCCTATTTAAAGTAGAATTGATAAAATAGCAAATGTGTGTTATTGTGATGATTAGATTTATTTGGAAGTGTATGTTCTCACTCTTTATAGCTTTAGAATGCATGTTAGTTGTGCTAAATTGCAATTATGTGAAATTCACTAGTAAGAAATTGAACCATGCTTATTGATTAAAGATGCTAAAGTAGAATAGTGTGTTAAATTTGAATTGATAGAAATGATTGTTAATAGATGTGATGAAATTGCCTATTGCTATTATTATGTGAAAAGTTTGAATAAATGAAAAAGAATGTCCTTTTGCATACGAATAATTGAATGTATCATGTGTAGATTAATTAATAAAATGGAGGTTTTTACTCACTTATAAAGTTGATTTTTGTGCTCTAAAAATATCGTAGTTATCCATGTGTAAGCAAACATCATTGTAGTAAGTTTTGTGTGAGAAATCATCCTTGTTTATGAACAATTATGTAATAGTTTTCAAATGTCGAAATAGTGTTCATAAATGCAAACTAAGGCTAAATACATATTTTAAAGAGGGAAAAATACCTTTAAATATACTGGTTATTGTTAAATTAAATGTATTATTATTCTGGACAATTTTGTTTTCAAAAGAGAAGAAAAGGAGACAAATTCGTTTTTGAGAAATTTTGAAGTATAACTTTGAACAGAGAACTAAGATTAAAACCTATTTTAAATACCTTCCAATCGATATGTACACTTAGACCAACTGGTCAGAAGAGACTTGGGTTCGCTACAGTAGTCGGAGGTCTTGAGTTCGATACCCCGAAGCTGTGTTTTATTTTGTTTGTTTTTGTTAAAAATCCAAATCACCGGGAACAGAACACATAGGGCTTATAACCCCCAGTTGAATTGCCTTACGGCTTAGGCGCGTTGGTCTTGTGCGCTGTCTGTCTCACCGCTGGTCGCTGGTCGCTGGTTCGAATCTTGATGGGTTTTGGAGTTTAGAAAAAATATTTTTTTGAGATTTTTGAATTGAATTGAATTTTTAAAATTGAATAAAAATCAGAAAAATTATGGATTAATTACTGAAAAATTATTTGAACTTATTAGGAAATATTTATACAACTTTTGATGAAGTGTGAATAAAAATTGGGGTTTTTACAAGAAAGGACTCATTTTTAAAATTAAATTACTCTTTTAGACAAAAGAAAAATAAATGAAAATTTTGGGTTATAAAAGAGGAATTTTTGAAAGTTGTGACTCGTGTGATTAAATGGAATTAAAAAAATGCATTTGTATTAATATTTCGAAATGTGAATAATAAATTTGTGGAATACATGGAATTGTTGGTGACTATTAATTGAAATTTATTCATGCACATGGATTGCACGTGAAATTGAATTTTTGATTGTGATGAATTATGAAGGATCTGAATACATGAATACTACGCTTTTGAAACATGAACTGTGATTAATCATGAAAAGATCTTATGAGTATGACATTGTAATTATGAGTTGAAATTGAGAATTAGGATATAACCATGCCTTATACCGGTAATGAAAGAATTGTGAAATGATATTTGAAATGAGAAGACCAAGGTTGGGTCATATGAATTAAATGAATAAGACCGGTATAGTGGGAGTGCTACATTCTAAGAGTTGATTCTTATTCATGATTCAATTAAACTAAGGATTAGATACATAGTGAAGATGTGATGAAAGTAAGAGAAAAATATTGAGTATGAGGGTAATTGGATTGGCGGCGTGAGAGTATTCACAGGATGTCCCATGATGAGTCATGTAACACTCTAGTTTTCATTTATGGGATTTTTATGATTTTACGTGTTTTGCACGTATGATTTCATTTGTATTACTTTTCGTATAAAATATTTTTATAGTATTTGTTCTCACTTAATTCTCCAAAAATTATTTTTCGTTTAAAGCCTAATTAAAATCTAAAACCCCAAATTGTCTTTTAGCCCACTTTATTAATTATTTTTAATTATTTGAGCTCATAGTCTCTTGGCCCATTAGTGAGCCCATGCAATTTAATTAATCTCTATTTTAGTTTAACTTGTAGTGTAGACTCAAATAATAGACAATTAATTAATTAGCATGTACAAAGTTGTGAGTGGGGGACACTAGGGTATCACGTGCATACATTGGGGTGTGCATTGCAAACCTTTCACCTAGGCCGGATGGATCAAAAGAGAGGGAGAGATGAGAGTAGTGGTGAGGTGATTAACTCATTCATGGGTGGTTATGGCAACTTCCAAACCCATCCTAGCCTTTAATCCCTAACTAGTTGATCTAATCCTAGCCATTCAATCCACCCATAATTATATATAAATACCCCTCGTTTTCCTAAGTTACTCTTGCACCCATTTTTTTCATTATAAGAGGGACTTATACTAGAGAGTAAAAGATTGAGAGTTGGAGAAAGATTGAGTTGTGTTAGAGTGTGTGTGTGTGTGCATCTTTGGAGGCCGGTCAGATCGACAAGAAGAAGGAGTGCTCGGGTTCCAATCAAGCACAAGCAGGAGAAGGCAATTGCATCTCAATCTAGGAGGAGAAGGATCGCTCTTGGTTCAAGGAGATTTATAGGAGTTCTTTCTTTGTTTCTCCAAAATATGTGGGTGTTTCTCATGACTTCTAATTTAGATACCATGCTAAGTTTTCTGCTAATCATGCAAGAATAAACAAGTGAAAATATTGCTCTTTGATAATACTATAATTAAAATAAAAATGGAACACAAGTGAAATTGCATGAAATGAATAGGTGAACTTGATTGGATGATATGATTGATGTTATGATATTTTGATTTAATCTAGCATGCTAAATTGGAATAAATGTTTATCCCTGTTGAAAAATCGTGGTTATGGGAAAAGTGTTGTTTTTAGAAGTCGTGTTTGTGTGGAAAATACTAATCGTAAGAATTTCTATATTATTAAGATTAGTTAGTAAACTATGCATCTTGTGATTGTTGTTAAATAAATTCTAAAGCTGTATGTTAGTTTTCGGGAAATGAACATATTGTAATCTAAACCAAATTTTTGTGTGTTAATTAAAAAGAAAGAATAAATGATTCCAACTTTCGATTTTTGTTGCTGATCAGTCGACCGAATAGGCGTAGACAGTCAACTGTCCTAAATATTTCGTTCTTCGAGTTGTAATTCTCGCAGAACAGTCGACCGTATACGTTAAACAGTTGACTGTCCCGTCCATTTTATTTTCAAAGTCTTAAAACATCGCAGAACAACCGACTGGTCTTGTTAGCAGTTGACTGTCCTGATCCTTTTCGAGTTTTTAAAACTTTACAGAATAGCTGAATGACCAAGTTTAGCAGTCGACTATCCCGACCATTTTTCTTGAGTCTTTTAAATCCTTACTGAACAGTCGACCGACTATGTTTCAAGAGATGACTGTCCAGACTATTTTGACGTCTCTGATTTTAAATTGCCGCGTGATAAAATAAATATGCAGTTTGAAAGAGTTTGGAAAGAGATTTGATAATGGAAAGAATGAAGATTGAATGTGACAAATTAGAAAAGTAAACTTTATTTGTCTTTTGCATGAAATTGTATATGAAGTGAAGTGAAATATCCTGATGAATTATGGAAGGTTTTTATGAATATGAATGCTATGAACATGAAAAGGAAAAACTACTGTTAATCATGAAAAGAGAACTTATGAGCTTGAAAGGCTCAATTTTTGTGTAATCGTGAATTGAAATTGAGAACTAGAGTGTAGCTAAGCCTCATACCGGCATTGAAAAGAAATGAATTGAAAGGAATTTTGAAATGAAAAAACCAAGATTTGGGTCAGGTTGAATAAAGGGTTAAGACCGGTATAGTGGAAAGGCTAACTCTAGAGAATTGATTTTTTGTTCATGATTCTAATAAACTAAGGATTTAGACACATAGTGGTGATGTGATGAAAGTAAGAGAAAAATATGAGTATGAGGACCATCAGATTGGCGGTGTGAGAGTGATTCACAGACTGCCTGCTTGATGCGTCATGACATGGCGTGAGCACTACTCCAGAATTATTGTCCCGGTGGCGACGCTTGTGGGGTGTTTGGTGACTGCGGGTGGTGCCATCGTTCCATGGCGGAGGTTGAATTATCCATAGTCTGCCTGCTTGATGCATCATGTCAGTGCGTGGGATTCCCCTCCAGACTGCCTGGACATGGGCTCGTAGATCATAGAACATTTAGGATACTTTTCGTAGTTACCGTAGTAGTGTAAGTCATGATGAGGGATTGAACCCTATAAGATGAAGTACGATTAAGGGCTTGCCCTCGGACCTATGTAGTATGGGATGCATAGAATCCGAACAAGTGCGTATTAGTGTCATATAACATAACCGTTGCATTAAGGACTAAGTGCACAGCACAACACGTCATCAATAGGATAGTCCCTTTAGTTTTGTTTGAGAACAAGTGTGTGATTTGCTAAGTATTGAGAATCGTTATACTATTTCCGGCATAGAGAGGATAGCCGTGTATAATATTTCGTCAGTTGAATGAACCGACGCGCCCACAGTTTTATATGCAGGGTAAAGATACTTGACACAATTAAAATATACATGCAGCAGCAAGACCATTTTAAATGTTGTTTCATGTAATTTATTGTAATATTGCTTCCGCTGTGATAATGTACAAGTGTGATGTAACTCTGATAAAAGAAAAGTTTTTATTTTCCTTGTAAAATTGTATGAAAGAAGTGTAAAGATCCTATGAAACTTCGAATTCAGTTGTATTTTGGGATTCAGTGTGTTACAGAGTGGTATCAGAGTCACGGTTCTAAATAGTACAAGTTTATAAGGAACGACACCCTAGAAGTGGACATTAGAGAGTGTGTTGAGTCTAGAGATTTAAATGTAAGTCACTTACATTTGTGTTGCTCTATGATTTATACTTCTTCCTCTCCTTTCTTTAAGATGGCGGACCACTCGACCCAGCTGGAGATGACAATTGGCACATCATTGAGGAAGATTACTACCCCGGACAAGCTGATTCAGATGAGGAAGATCCCGAATAAGTGGAAGAGGAATGACCTGAGTTCCGAGAAATCACTCCACCTCCGGATACATCTGATGATTCTTATGATGATGAGGAACCAGTTCCGAGTAGTCTTGTTGTGTCTCTTCAGAGGCAGGTAGAGACTCTGCGGGAGAGAGTCGGACTACTAGAGGCTCATATGGCGAAGCGCAAGGATGATTTTGCAGTTCTCTATCATCGTGTTTGGGAACTCGAGAAGATGAATAACATGACTGATTTACTGAAAGAGGAAGTGGAGGAACTACGTGGAGAGCTTCGTGAAGCCAAGAGGAACCGTAGGGGTTAGACTGTTGTATCTTCTACTGCTTTCATTTTGATGTCAGAAATATTTTAAGTTCGAATGTATAAAGTTTGAAATTCAATGAAATGGAAATGTTGACTTAAAAGTTCATGTTTTATACTTCGAATTTAATGGATCTTTTGCATCAGAATATGGCTGGAAGACGAGCTCGAAACGGTGAAGGTCTGGACTTGGAAACGGAACTAGTGAGGGTCTATCAGACACTCAATGTCGTTGCCATGAATCAGAATCAAGGAAGGGGGCCTGCGAATCCAGTACCCGAAGCAATCAAAATCGTGGAATCATTCAAGCGGATGAAATCACCGGTGTTTGAGGAAAAGTCAGATCCTGACGCGGCTGACAATTGGATCCGGCAGATCGAGACTATCTTCGAAGTCTTGGAGACTCCGGAGGGCAGCAAGGTGAAGTTGGCGGCACTGCAGTTCGAGAAGGATGCGGCTGTATGGTGGCAGTTGATGAAGCGGACGATGGGAGGTATTGTTCTGGGCTGGGACAAATTCTTGGAGGAATTCCGCAGTCATTATTTTCCCTCAGACGTCCAGGAGAAAAAGGCCATGGAGTTTCTAGCGTTGCAGCAGGGCGGTGTGTCGGTTAGGGAGTATGAGACAAGATTCAATCAGCTCTCGAGGTATGCCCCCGAATTGGTGATGGACGAGGCGAAGAAGGCTCGAAAGTTCGAGCATGGGTTAAGGCCAAGTCTGAGATCCCGGATGATACCCCTCGGTATCAGGAGGTTTGACAAGCTAGCCAAATGAGCAGTAGCCACTGAGGCAGACATGGAGTAGTTCCACGCTATTCAGAATAGGAGGAACAACTGGAATGTGGGGAAGAGGCCCGCAGTTGTTGGCAATGTCAGGGGACAGCCACCGGCCCAAAGGTTCAAGCCTACGGGTGCGAACGCAGTTCAAGTGGCAGGAAGACCCGGGAATACATGGGTGAGACCTCCTGTGGTGACTTGTTATAATTGTGGGGAGACAGGTCACTACCGATCCCAGTGTCCAAAGTTGCAAGATGTCGTCCAAAGGGGACCAACTCAGCAGGCCGGGAAGAAGTCGTACCAGCAGGGGTGAGTATTTGCCTTGACTGAAGCTTACGCTGATGAGGTGGATCACGTCATCACTGGTACGAGGGAGGATGTTTAGAGTGTTTTTGTTGTTTCTCTTTTTCCCGCTTTTATAGCGAACTGTTATATGATGAGTGCGTGTTATGTAATAGGAGAACTTATTTTGAATGGAAAGAAAGCTGTTGTTTTGTTCGATACTGGGTATCCTCATACTTTTGTGTCACCTAAATTTGGTAAAGTTCTGGGAGTTGAACCGAAAATCTTTCCAGGCAAGGTTTTAGCAGTATCTACTCCATCGGGGGAGACTTTAACCACTGATCGGTACTATGCGGATTGCGAGATCATGATTGGGCATAGAATTTTCGGGATCGATCTGATCGAGCTGAATGTTTTGGGAGTCGATGTTATCATTGACATTGATTGGATGTCGTTGTACAGTGCAAGCATCGAGTGCAAGACCAAGACAGTAACAGTGAAGGCTCTAGGAGGACCTGAAGTCACTTTTCAAGGGAAAAGGAGATGTTCGGATTTGGTTGCTGCTATCAGCCAGAAGAAGGGGATTCCTGCAGAGGTGCAGCAAATTCCTGTGGTTCGGGATTATCTGACGGTATTCTTGGAAGATTTGCCTGGGTTACCCCCTCATCGTGATGTAGAGTTCAACATCACTATTCAGCCAAGGAGTGCACCTATTTCTAAGACATTGTATAGGATGGCACCTGTAGAGTAGGATGAGATCAAACGGCAGATTGAGGAATTGTTGGAGAATGTCTTTATTCAACCGAGTGCGTCACCCTGGGGAGCGCCGATGCTTTTGGTAAAGAAGAAGGATGGTTCGATGAGGATGTGCATCGATTACCGAGAGTTGAATAAGGTCACTGTTCAGAATAAGTATCCGATTCTACGAATTGATGACTTGTTCGATCGTCTACAAGGAATAGTTATTTTCTCCAAAATAGATCTTCCATCAGGATATCATCAAGTTCTAGTGAAAGCTGAAGACGTGCATAAGACTACGTTCAGAACTCGACACAGGCATTAAGAATTCTTAGTTATGCCGTTTGGAGTGACGAATGTGCCTACAATCTTCATGGACATGATGAACAGAGTTCTGAGGCCGTTCATTGATTCTTTCGTTGTGGTGTTTATAAATGATATTCTCGTGTACTCCAAGTCAGAGAAGGAGCACACAGAGCATCTGGCAGTGGTTTTGAGGAAGCTTCAAGAGCAGGAGTTGTATGCCAAGTTGTCCAAGTGTGATTTCTGGAAATCTAAGTGGCATTCCTAGGTCACATCCTTTCTAAAGAGGGAGTGACAACTGATCCTCAGAAGATAGAGGCAGTGAGAGATTGGGCAAGTTCTACTACAGTGAAAGAAATCAGGAGTTTCCTTGGGCTAACTGGATATTACAAGAGATTTATCCAGGGATACGCTCAGATAGCCGTGCCGCTCACTGGTCTGATCAAGAAGAATGTGAACTTCAAGTGGACCGAATAATGCGAGGCAAGCTTTCAGGAGTTAAAAGAGAGGCTGACTACTGCTCCTATTTTGGCTTTGCCTAGAGCAGGTGTTGAGTATGATGTCTACAACGATGCTTCACATCGTGGGCTTGGTTGTGTCTTAATGCAAGAAGGAAAAGTGATCGCTTATGGGTCTAGGCAACTAAGACCGCATGAGAAGAATTATCTGACTCATGATCTAGAGTTGGTTGTGGTTATCTTCGCCTTAAAGCAATGGATACATTATGTGTATGGTGAAAAGCTGAACATGTACACAGACATTATGATCTGAGTATGATGTCTACAACGATGCTTCACATCGTGGGCTTGGTTGTGTCTTAATGCAAGAAGGAAAAGTGATCGCTTATGGGTCTAGGCAACTAAGACCGCATGAGAAGAATTATTTGACTCATGATCTGGAGTTGGTTGTGGTTATCTTCGCCTTAAAGCAATGGAGACATTGTGTGTATGGTGAAAAGCTGAACATGTACACAGACCATAAAAGCTTGCAGTACGTCTATCAGCAGAATGATCTGAACCTGAGGCAAAGGAGATGGATGGAGGTACTTGAGGACATTCTTCCGGAGATTAAGTATCATCCTGGGAAGGCTAATGTTGTTGCTGATGTACTTAGTCGCAAGAGCAGTCTGGCGAGTTTGATTACAACTCAAAGGCAGCTGGCAAAGTAGTTGGATCGGGCTGGTATTGAAGTTGTTCTGCAAGGCTTGGGATCATCTTTAGCTAAGTTGAGACTTCAACCGACGCTGAACGAAAGGATTATTGTAAGTTAGAAGGAAGATGCAGAGATTTAGAAGATGATGGAACAGATTGGTGCTGGCAAGTTGCCGGATTTCAAATCAGGGATGAAGTGCTGTGGTTTGGAGAGAGGATGTGTGTTCCGAATCAGTCGGACTTGAAAGAAAGTATTCTTCAGGAGGCACATGCTACTCTTTTTTCTGTATATCCCGGGAGTACCAAGATGTATAAGGACATTAAACAGCATTTCTGGTGGTCAGGTTTGAAGCGGGATGTGGCTGAATTTGTGTCGAGGTGTGAGATTTGTCAACAAGTCAAAGCCGAGAATCAGAAACCTGGAGGTCTATTGCAACCGTTACCTATTCTGGAATGGAAGTAGGATAACATCAGTATGTATTTCATCACAGATTTGCCTAAGAGTCCTAAAGGCAATGATGCGATTTGGGTCATAGTCGATCGACTAACCAAGTCCACTCACTTCATGGCAATGAAACTCACTACTTTGATGGAAAAGTTGGCTGAGATGTATGTTGGTGAGATCGTCAAGCTTCATGGTGTTCCGCTAACCATTGTGTCTGATCGAGATGCACGGTTTACTTCGCATTTCTGGAGGAGTCTTCAAACAGCTTTGGGTACCACGACAGATTTCAGCACTGCTTTTTTTCCCCAGACAGATGTGCAAACCGAGAGAGTCAATCGTATTCTTGAGGACATGCTTCGGTGCTGTGTACTAGACTTTGGAGGCAGTTGGGAAAGGCATTTACCTTTGGTGGAGTTCGCCTACAACAACAGTTTTCAGACTAGCATTGAGATGGCACCGTACGAAGCTTTGTATGGCAGGAAGTGCAGGATGCCTGTCTGTTGGTTCGAAGTTGGGGATCGTCAGATGTTTGGGCCTGAGATTGTGCAGCAGACCTCTGAAAGATTAATCTGATCAGGACGAGGTTGGTGGAAGCTCAGAGTAGGCAGAAGAGTTATGCAGACAACCGGAGAAAGGACCTTGAGTTTGAGGTTGGTGACTTTGTCTTTCTGAAGGTATCGCCCAGCAAAGGCGTGATCCGATTCGGCAATGGTGGAAAGTTAGCCCCGAGGTTCATAGCCTCATATAAGATATTGAAAATGATCGGGAAAACTGCTTACCAGCTTGAGTTACCAGAAGAGTTGTCTCAGGTGCACAATGTCTTTCATTTGTCTATGCTAAGAGGTTACATTCTAGATCCAAGTCATCATTTGCCCGAAGTGCCAGAGGGTTTGCAGTTAGATCTGAGTTACATTGAGCTTCCAGTTGAGATTGTTGATCGTCGGGAGAAAGTCTTGAGGAATAAGACGCACTGATGGTCAAGGTGGTTTGGAGAAACCAGTTGGTTGAAGATGCTACTTGGGAATCTGAGGAGAGGATGATGATGGATCATCCTGAGCTTTTTGCTTGATTGTATTTTCTTATTGTGTTTTGTTTTCTCACTCTTTAATTGTAGTTTCGAGGACGGAACTATTCTAAGGAGAGAGTGTTGTAATACCCTAAACTTTCATTTTAATAAAATATTCATTTTTCATGTGTTGTGCACGTGCAAATTTCATGTGTGTATTATTTATTTATTTTTATATATAAAATTTCATTTTTAGTGTGAACAATTATTTTCCTTTACCTTTCTAAAAAGCCTATTTCTAAAGCCTAAACACTATTTTTAATTTGAGCCCACTTTAATAATTCTTTATTTTTTATTCTTTTGGCCCACAAGACTAAGCCCACTAATTGTGAAGCCCACTAATTTAATAAATCAATTAAATGGACACACTTGTCATGTAGAAATAAATGGTAAACATTTTGATTAATTAAATTGTACAAACTTCTAAATAGGGGTACTAGGTGGCACTTGCAATGCACGTAGTGTGCAATGCACACTAGTTGGAGGCCGGGTATGGGCTTGGGTGATGGGGAGTGTGGGTGAGTGTGCATGGGTAGTTACTTTGTGTGTGGGTGGTTGCTACAACTTTCTCTCCTATCCTAGCCATTCATCCTATAACTATCCAATGAATCTTAGCCCTCCAATGTATTTTAAAATTAGTATAAATACCCCCCTTCATACTTGTATTCTATACTAAAGCAAATATTGAAAGAAGACATTATATAGGAGATATATATATATTAGTGTGTGAGTGTGAGTGTATGTGTGTACCCCATTGGAGGCCGGCCATCATATCACTTGGAGCTCTCGGTTTTTGGCAAGGAGGCAAGGGAAGGAGTTCGTTGCACCGCGATCTAGGAGGAGGAGGCACTCGCTCGCATTCTAGGAGGCTCTAGCAGATTTCTTATTGGTTTTCTTCAAAAGGTAGGTGTTTCTCATGACTTCTAAAGTAGGAATCATGTTAGGAATAAATTGATTGTGATATTATAAAGAATTAGTTGAGATGAAATACATGTTAGTTGATATTATAAAGCAAATGTGTGTTATTGTGATGATTAGATTTATTTGGAAGTGTATGTTCTCACTCTTTATAGCTTTAGAATGCATGTTAGTTGTGCTAAACTGCAATTATGTGAAATTCACTAGTAAGAAATTGAACCGTGCTTATTGATTAAAGATGCTAAAGTAGAATAGTGTGTTAAAGTTGAATTGATAGAAATGATTGTTAATAGATGTGATGAAATTCCCTATTGCTATACATATCATGTGAAAATTTTGAATAAATGAAAACGAATGTCCTTTTGCATACGAATAATTGAATGTATCATGTGTAGATTAATTAATAAAATGGAGGTTTTTACTCACTTATAAAGTTGATTTTTGTGCTCTAAAAATATCATAGTTATCCATGTGTAAGCAAACATCATTGTAGTAAGTTTTGTGTGAGAAATCATCCTTGTTTATGAACAATTATGTAATAGTTTTCAAATGTCGAAATAGTGTTCATAAATGCAAACTAAGGCTAAATACATATTTTAAAAGAGGAAAAATACCTTTAAATATACTGGTTATTGTTAAATTAAATGTTTTTTATTCTGGACAATTTTGTTTTCAAAAGAGAAGAAAAGGAGACAAATTCGTTTTTGAGAAATTTTGAAGTATAACTTTGAACAGAGAACTAAGATTAAAACCTATTTTAAATACCTTCCAATCGATATGTACACTTAGACCAACTGGTCAGAAGAGACTTGGGTTCGCTACAGTAGTCGGAGGTCTTGAGTTCGATACCCCGAAGCTGTGTTTTATTTTGTTTGTTTTTGTTAAAAATCCAAATCACCGAGAACAGAACACATAGGGCTTATAACCCCTAGTTGAATTGCCTTACGGCTTAGGTGTGTTGGTCTTGTGCGCTGTCTGTCTCACCGCTGGTCGTTGGTTCGAATCTTGATGGGTTTTGGAGTTTAGAAAAAATATTTTTTTGAGATTTTTGAATTGAATTGAATTTTTAAAATAGAATAAAAAGCAGAAAAATTATGGATTAATTACTGAAAAATTATTGGAACTTATTAGGAAATATTTATACAACTTTTGATGTAGTGTGAATAAAAATTGGGCTTTTTGCAAGAAAGGACTCATTTTTGAAATTAAATTACTCTTTTAGACAAAAGAAAAATAAATGAAAATTTTGGGTTATAAAAGAGGAATTTTTTAAAGTTGTGACTCGTGTGATTAAAGGGAATTAAAAAAATGCGTTTGTAGTAATATTTCGAAATGTGAATAATAGATTTGTGGAATACATGGAATTGTTGGTGACTATTAATTGAAATTTATTCATGCACATGGATTGCACGTGAAATTGAATTTTTGATTTTGATGAATTGTGAAGGATGTGAATACATGAATACTACGCTTTTGAAACATGAACTGTGATTAATCATGAAAATATCAAATGAGTATGACTTTGTAATTATGAGTTGAAATTGAGAATTAGGTTATAGTCACGCCTTATACCGGCAATGAAAGAATTGTGAAATGATATTTGAAATGAGAAGACCAACATTGGGTCATGTGAATTAAATGAATAAGACCGGTATAGTGGGAGTGCTACATTCTAAGAGTTGATTTTTATTCATGATTCAATTAAACTAAGGATTAGATACACAGTGAAGATGTGATGAAAGTAAGAGAAAAACATTGAGTATGAGGGCCATTGGATTGGCGGCGTGAGAGTATTCACAGGATGTCCCATGATGAGTCATGATAGGGCATGGATACTGCTCCAGAGTACCATCCCGGTGGCGACGCTCGTGAGGTGTTTGACGACTGCAAGTGGTGTCATGTCTATGGTAGGAGCTGAATTACCACAGGATGCCTCCATGATGAGTCAGGTGTCAGTGCATTGGGATTCCCTCCAGGGCGCCTAGACATGAGTTCGTAGGTCAGAAAACATCTAGGATACTTACCGTAGTTACAGTAGTAGATTAAGTCATGACAGGGGATTGAATCCTACAAGATGAAGAACGGTTAAGGGCTTGCCCTCGGACCTATGTAGTATGGGCTGCATAGACACTGAACAAGTGCGCATTAGTGTCATATAATACAAATAATTACATTAAGGACTAAGTGCACATTCACAACACGACATCAATAGTATAGTCCTTTTAGCTTTGATTGTGACAAGTTTGTGGATTGTTAAGAAATGAGAATCGTTATACTATTTTCGACATAGAGAGGATGGCCGTGTATAATATTTCGTCAGTTGAATAAACTGACACACCCACAGTTTTTTATGCAGGGTAAAGATGCTTGACAATTGAAGTATACATGCTGCGCAAGACTATTTAAGATGTTGTTTCATGTAAATTATTGTAAAGTTGCTTCCGCTGTGATAATGTACAAGTGTAATGTAACTCTGATGAAAGAAAAGTTTTATTTCCTTGCAAAATTGTACGAAAAAAGTGTAAAGATCCTGCAGAACTCGAATTCAGTTGTATTTTGGAATTCGGGGTGTTACAAGAACTAACCACAAAGGTTAAATTAACCCTTACCAAATTATTATTTCATTATCTGGTTTACCCGATTCTAATGGCTCTAGTTATAATCTAATCCGTCTTATTAACTCAATAGTTGGGTTATTAGGTGAATCCTGATCTGTTTTATTAACTAACCGTCTCATTAGTTAGGCGATCTACCAACTAGTCCCACGTCCTAACTTAGTAGACATACACTAGATTTGTTATGAACAACTAGTTAAGTTCTACTTGTTGGCTTTTCTTAGTTAATCAACTTAATATTTTATGTGAACTTAACCCATCCAACAATAGGTACCAACTTCTCCCACAAATCCAGACCAAGAGTTGGCCCGCCTTGGCCAACGAAATAGCGAACCGATCACCGTCGATTGTTGCTTCCTCCCTCTACGCTTGGAGTTCGACCATGACTTCGGCCCGACTAATTTCCTGTTGCTCCCGCTAACTTTCACGCCCCACGGTCTCTTGAAAAGTTTCAGCACCAAAACAACACTGGAATCCCTCCATGGACAGCGAACACATCAGCGCACAAATCGTCTCCTCCAATGCTTTCGAGGTGACACAGGTTCCTATTCTACCCGTCTATTCATACATCCAAGACTTAGTCATAAGGTCCCAAGACACTATCTAAGTGACCCTACCTGAGTACCAAACACTAGAGCAACACTCTACCATATCCCCATACCCAAAAAGGTATCTAAGAGCCCTAAATTGGTGAAATTTTATTTCCAAATAGCAAGCACGAACATGGTAAAAATGCCAACATAGGGTTCTTCCCGGTCCCGTTTCTTGGAGAAACAAGACCAGGTGAAACCCCAAGCTTCTACACAATGTAGAGAGCAAAAAACATCACAAGCTGGGTATAAAACTAACCCCAAACAACTATCATCAAACATACTATTTCCATTTCAAGTTATACCCCTAAACAGTGAGCAATCTTTAATAATTGTCTATTGTGAGTCACATATGTCTACTCTACAACTTGAATCTTTATATTACAAGTAGCACAACTCATCCACACAATCATAATAAGGTTATAAAACTAGTAAACAACAATTTTATGTTTCATTTGCAATTTCTGGATCATGATAGCATGCACAACAGCAAAACAATAAGTTTAGAAATTGATATACAGTTTCTGTTTACTGTAAAATTCACTATAAATTGCATATTACTTAGAATTACAAGTTCTCAGACATTTCAAAAAGTTCTAAGTGTCTACTACAATTTCTTAGTCGAAGGTTTCCTCAAATTACTTCGTTTAAGTGCTCAAAATGGTCATTGTTTAACATGCATGCAAATATTTCCAGAACAGATCAACAATCAACCATTGGTGAGATAAAAATCCTTTTAAATTAGTAAATTTTGTCTGAATTTCACAAAATTTTGGAACATAAGCACTTTACACATACTATCAATGCATGTCTAAATTTCAGATCATTCTATCAAGTATTCACAGAGTTATGGTCTCTAAAGTAGGTTCATGAACAAATCTGATTCACAGCTTTACTATGTTTTACTACTTAACGAATCAGTGATTACGAATTTTATTACCATAGTTATTATTGTCCAAAATTTATAAATTTTGACAATCAAGATCTATACTCAAAGTAGCATTATATGTATAAATTTCAGATAAATATTCCAAGTGACCAGAGAGAATTAAGCTCTAGAGAATCAAAATAGAATAGGCATCAGATATGTTTTCCCTACAACCAGTAGTGAAGTTCGTATTCATTTAAAATAGCAAATAAAATCATAAAATTATCAAATTTGGGGGGAAGGTGCCTAACATACATAAGTTACTGCCTTTAAAATTTCAAACCAAAATTCCTATTATTTTCCGAGTTACAGATTCCATACCAACATGAATTTTCAGAACAGCTTTTAAAGGTGTGTTACTAAACTTTTACTATCACAACTATCATGCAACCAAATCAATCATACATTATCAAACACCATGCCAAGCCTATACTATTCACACCACAAGAACACACTACAACCTTCTTAAACAAAAACATGAGGCTCTAGAGACACCCATCTTTGATTGTAGATGAAAGTTGTTCTCCAAGCTCTAGCCTTCTTGCTCTTCTTGCTCTTTGCTCCTTGCTCCTTACTCCTTGCTCCTTGATCCTAGTACTTGATTCTCCTAGCTCTTTGTCATGCCCCGCTTCCTAAAAAGAATACGGAATACGGATACGAGACAAAAGCCCAGCGAATGATTTTCATCATCCATAAGCTGTTCAAGAAGCTTTACCAATATTTCACAAGATAATCAGAGTCGAAAGCAAGAGAATCAACCACACGTGCATAATTTAATCAATATAACAACAGAATTTACTTGAAACAAAATATATTAATCTCAAATAAATCAGATCTGAACAAGTCAAAAATTCTGGGTCACATCGCCCAAAATACAAAGAATCCAAGTAACAGATACATTATTCAAAATGAGCAATAGAAAATAAACGAAGATAGTAAAAGCTCCAGCCAACTAGAACTTTAGATCACATACTCCATCGGCCAGCTGATCACCAAAATCTGCAATTAATAATTGCAGGAGAAGGAAAGAGAAAACAAGTACCCATCAATTGCAAGTTACGGGCCACTTATAATGTAGGATACAAGCACATGGAAATACTAACAAATAGCATGGAATAATGTATCAACAGTAATAACTAGCATGAATCAGTAAAACAAAGTCAACTAGCATAGTATACTAACAGTACAGATGGTTATGTCAAATGCAGTGTCATATGGAAACTAACAGTGTCCAGTAACAGTAAGCTCAGTATGTCAGTGTAACAGTATAACAGTATCAGTCCAACAGTTTCACTCTAATGGTGTCAGTCTAACGGTATCAGTCTAATAGTATCAGTCTTATGTTCTTACAGTCTTGTGTGTATTACTAGCTAGGTAGCACTTCATGCGCCCCATATTATAACACATGGTTGCTACAACAAACAGTTTCGCTTTTAGATTTCGTAGGGGATCATATAGGGCCATGTACTTAGGTATCAGTAACAGTAGCAGTAACAGTCAGAACCTAGTGGTCCTCCTCTGATTACACCTTTCTATAGGGAAGTGTGCAGTCAGGTAATCAGTAACAGAAATCAGACAGTCAGAACCTATTGGTACTCCTCCGAGTACACCTTCCTATAGGAAAGTGTGTAGTCAGGTAATCAGTAACAGAAATCAGATGCTTAGTATGGGAAACACGGGCTCCCTTCCAAGTACACATTTCTATAATTTCCCACTACTAGATCTTTCCCTTAAACCCCGACTTGGTTACTTTTATTATGGTCATCAAACAGACATGAATTTGTACGAAATAGTGTCATACTAACATGGTATAATCAGTATTGGGTTCAGGGAAACAAATAAACATGCATAGATGATATACGGTCACATAAAAGAGCAAAACATTGAATGTTCATATTCAGGACAGCAAGACAGTGCAGTACTAAAATAGTGATTCCCGTTACTACAGACATCCAAATCTGAATCCGTCGAAGAATATGGAAAATAGACTTCCACACGAATCCAGCAATTATAAATAATCCATATAGTATTTCACAAAATCATAACTCAAAACTGAGTTGAATCCAGAAAATATGTTTAGTCAGAAATCAGTAAAACGAATTCTCAGTCAGAAAAACAACATTAAAACTACTCCAATAAATCCAGAAAAAATCTGAGGTAATCCCCTACATGTCTAGTACCATAATAAAAAATTTAATAATATTCCAGAAAAATTAGTTCAGTCAACAAAAATCGGAAAACATCAAGAAATGATAGTTTGGCAAATCTGGAATTCCCAACACTGTTGTACGAAAACTGAAATATCTCCCAAACCGTGAAAAAAAATCCAAATCCGCCAAAGGGAGATGAAAATAAAAAAAAATAATCTAACTTTCATATTTCATAAATATTTTCCATACAGTAGAAGGAAATAGTGTGAAAATACAATTCTTTACAGAACAACTAGCAAAATCCAGCAAGTATAACTTTTATAAACAAGCATGAAACGGCGTATAAAACTCATCAATAAAATCCACAAAATTTCTGGGTAATCCCTAGATAGGTATTGAAATACTGACCAAAGTTTCAGATCAAAATAACATGTGGAGCACAAGTATCAAAATAATTTAGTCATCAAAATCATCAAGAAACGAAATCTGGAATTCATCTACACCTCTGTAGTAAAACAGTCATATCTCACACATACGAAAACGAAATCGATCAAGGTCAGAGGGGTTGGAAAGCAGACGAATTTCTCTACAATTCATGTTTTATACTGAAATTAAGATTCTGGCCTTAATATGGTCTAAATTACTGATCAAGACAGATTATCGGCAAAATACAGAATTTCCTCAAAAACCAAAATCAACATAACTCAAACGAAACTTGATCCAAATACAACCAAACATGAAATCGAGTCTACCAAGTGCCCAAACAATGTGAAATAGGGTAATTAACATCTCCAAAACAAGTCTAACACTTGGATCTCAGCAAACACCCAAATTCTCACAAATATCTCACATACATGATCAAATCAAGGATGGGCAAAACCTAAGTTGTTTCATGTTAAATTTTGTGTCGTGAGTCAACTATTGTCAAACACTATAGAGACAATATCAACAATGGGTTTCACACACGAATTGTCTTTATAACCCAACAACACTATAAGCGGTATTTTTGACTTGTATCATACAAAGAAATTTAAGTACAAGTTACTTGCCTGAGAGACGACGATGAAATGAAGCAAAGAACGAGAATAACGGGAACAAATCCCGGGGCACGAACACAAACACAACGAACGGATCACGAACCAATTAAGAACACACAATCACGATCAAGAAGAAGACGATTGAGATCACAAATACAATCGGACGGCTGAGATCGAAGATCAAGATCATGATGATCTGATCTGGTCGGACGGTCAGATTTCTTGATGATGAAGATTAAGATCGATCGATCGAACAGCTGTGATCAAAGGAAATTGATGATCATCATGATCGTGATGATCAAGAAGAGATTAGATGGCTATGATCTAATCAAATGATCAAGAGGAGATCGTGAAGATCTGACGGCCCACAACAAGAGATCAAGAATCAAGATCAAAATGTGATCAGTATCTTGATGATGACGATGATCGGGTCAGATTGACGATCGGACGACCCACGATCAAAACAATCAAGAACTCCAAGATGATGAATGAGATCATGATCCAATCGAACGGCTCACAACGAAACTAACAAACTCCATGATCAAGAACCCATCAAGAGAACAGCCGGGGAAGGAAGATATGCACTGCGGCATTACTGTGATCGCGATAGCACGGATCGACAGCGCAGGGGAGCTGTGCGCAGGCTGAGGAGCGGCGGCGGCCAGGGGGACGCTGCAAGCGGAAGAGAAGCACAGGGTGGCGCACACGGCAAGACGGGGAGACACAGAGAAGCTGCGACGTCGGGGTGTTGCTTTCGACGCTGAAGATGGCGAGAGGAGCACAGCGGATGCACGGGAAGAGGTGGAGATGCACAGTCACACTGGCTGCGCTGCAGGGCACCGAGGTGCAGGCGCTGCATCATAACGAGGAGAGAAGATGCACAGGGGGATGGGGCAAGACCATTGCAGGGGAGTATCGTTACGGGGTGCACAGGATGACTGAGGGGCGCTGCATCACGGCTGTAGCGCATCGAGAGGACAGGGGGCGCAATGGGGAAGAGAATGAGTCAGAGGGAGAGCCGGGGAGGGGAGAAGGAGGACGGAGACGGGGTGCAGCAGGGGACACGGGGGTCAGAGACGATGGAGAGAAGAAGAAGTTGAAACGGTGCATGGGTTGGCGACTAAGGTTTGAGACGGGGAAGATGAACAGTCTCAATATGTATATATAGGCAGAAGGAAATAGGGTTTAAGTGGTTGCGGGTTAGGTTTAGGGTGTAACGGGTTAAAACAGATGGCAATTGGGTTTTCGGGTGTAGGCTTAAGTGCAAACAGGTTCGTGGAATCGATAACGGGTCTGGGGTAAAGTATAGGGTAAATGTAATTAGGTGATATATCGGCTTAAAATCCAATAGGGAAAATGAGATAACTAATAAAAGAAAAATAACATTTTTTAATAAAATGTAACCTGTGTTACAGTAGAGAAATAAATTTGAAATAATTACAAATACAATTTGTAAATAGAAGTTGATTTTTAATAACCAGTCAAAAGTAACAATGATAACAATAATACTAATAACAATAATAATGATAAGAAAATGATAAAAAATAACAACAGTATTAGTAATAATAATAGAAATCCAAGTAATAATAACAAAAATAAGATTTGCATTACAATATAAATCATAGAAAATAGTTACAATAAAATTATTGATCGAAAACAGATTTTTGATAGGAGATCCAACAATACATTTTGACAAAATAATTTGAAAACCGGAAAAATAATTTACGAAATTTTTAAATACAGAAAATACACAAAAATATATTTTTGGGAAAATAAGGATTTCAAATCCTACCCACCTTACAACAAAATTTTGTCCTCGAAATTTGCTTAGGCGGTACATAAGACAAGGCAACAACAAACTTAGGGGAAGGGTAATAAAGCAGAGGGCTAAAGGGAAAGGAACAAAGCAGTGGCAAAACCAGAAAAGGAAGGAAGATGGATAACACTGAGGTCAAATAAAATGCATGAAAAAGAATAAATAGTATCAAAAGGAAAGAAACAACACAAGATAACAAGCAAGATAGGGAGTAGGCAGAACTAGAATCAAAGAGAGAGTGAACAGGGAAGAATTGAATTGAATAATGAAGGGGTGCATGATGGCAAAATGGAATGCAAGAAAGAAGTAACTGGTATCAAAAATGAAGAAGAAACAATACAAGACTTGCAAGATAACAAAGCAAAGAGATGAAGAAAAGAGATAGAGCTGGAATCGAAGAAAGGATGGATAAGGAAGAGATGAACCAAGCAAAAAGTCAACGGATGAGAACAAATACAAGAGATAGGGAAAACCAAACAATGCAAGGAAGGAGAAGCAACCAATACAAAGAAGAAGAAGCAACAAGGAAATCCTGGGACCTGTGGGTTATGGATGGGCCTACACACGCTTCTGCTGCGCCACTCTGATCGAGAAGACTCTGCCAATAGCATCCAGCGATGCCGATTGACGGACCAAACAGAAAGAAAAGAATGGACGACACCAGAATCAAGAGAATATGGATACGAAAAGAATGAATTCATACCCAACAAGAAATCAACAAATGAGGACGACTGAAAAAGACGGAAAAATCAAGGAATCAAGAGATTGAATAAGAAAGGATCAAAAAGAATGAAATAAGCTAATATCCAGATCAATGTTGATTATGATTCATTTATGCAATCATGGTTGGTGAAATGTTGAGCCAATCCCAGTTCGAGCCAAGCTTGTCTAATATATTAGTCAAACTAATACATTGGCCAAACATGGTGCTCTGATACCACTTAAAAACCCATTGTATTTATAAATAGAAGTGAATTTTTAATAACCAGTCAAAAGTAACAATGATAATAATAATACTAATAACAATAATAATGATAAGAAAATGATAAAAAATAACGACAGTATTAGTAATAATAATAGAAATCCAAGTAAAAATAACAAAAATAAGATTTGCATTACAATATAAATCATAGAAAATAGTTACAATAAAATTATTGATCGAATCAGATTTTTGATAGGAGATCCAACAATACATTTTTACAAAATAATTTGAAAACCGGAAAAATAATTTATGAAATTTTTAAATACAGAAAATACAAAAAAATATATTTTTGGGAAAATAGGGGTTACACTCCTTCTTGGTTCCTTCTTGCCTCCGATTTCAGTAGCTAGAGTAGAAATTAGGTGTTTGGGGTGGAAGAAAGTAGTTAGAAGTTGTTTGAGAGTGTAAGGAAATGTATGATGAAATGGAGAATGGAACAAATGAACACCCAAGATCCCTAGCCTCTAATTTAAACATGGCCGGCCAATGCTTGGGAAAGAGAGGTACTTTGAGTGTAGGAGTGGAGAAGATTGCTTAGGGTTCTACAACACTCAATTAAGTTTTTTTTAGGGTTACTCAAAAACCCATCATGACATAGATTCTCCCCATTTAAAAATCCAAACCCTAGGCTCTTTTCTCTCCAATCTTGGCGAGTCAAAGCCTAGGGTAGGTGTGTAACACCCCGTAAAATTGGGTTATGATAATTTTGTCCCTCGTGTGTTACGCATGTGTGTTTTGTACCGTTATGGGTAATATTCGTAACGTATTTTAATATAAATATCCTACATATTTTTGTATTTCGATTAATTATATATTTTCCGTCATCTCAAAATTCATTTTTATCCTATTTTAAGCCAATAAAATATTAATTTTAATCTTTTTGTTTTTACGTGTATTGCACGTGTTTTCAATACACGTGTCGATTACGTATGTTTTACCATTATGTGAAATATCCATAACATTATTAATATACATGTTCTGCGTATTTTATATTTTGACTGTTTTTTGTTCTCTCAAATTTATTTTGTATTGAAATGTGCAACACACGTGTTTGTAGTGCATATGTTGCTTTCTAAAATTTTCTTGAGTCATAAATATTTTTCTTTTCATTTTTCTAGTCACAATTGTGTGATCTACTTTTAATTAAATCCATTATGCCTAAATCCATTTTTTAGTTCACTAAAATTAGTTTAAAGTCCATAATTATTTTTGTATTAAAATGTACATTTGAAAATCTAGTACACTTGCCATGTGTAACACACACATACATCTAACCTAATAAAAAATAATAATAAAATTTGTATAAAGAGTGTGCACACACGTTGACTACATGTGCACATATTTCTTACCATGGTTGAGAATGAGGGAGAGTGGTGTGCGTTAGTGGGAAGCGGAGAGTTATTTTGGGTAGTGGAAAGCTATTTTGACCACATAATTTTTCTATAAGTAGTCCCTACTTTTGTCATGAGCAACACAACTCAAAACAAAAACAAAAGAGAGAAAGAGGGAGAAGAACTTGCGGTTTGTGCTAGGAAGAGGCCGACCATCATTTTTGTGGAGCTTTGGCAGATTTTTGGGAGGTTTTACTACTAGGAATTCTACAATTGAGGTGGGTGTTTCTTCAACTTTCAAATATAGTTTTATTAGTAAAATGCTTAACATGTGTGAATTGTTAGATGCATGATAACTTATATAGATTGAACATTCATGTTTAGATTATTTGTTGTTGATGGAATGTGGGAAATTATGATATGTTTGATTTGGGGGCATTTTAATAAGGTTCTGTTTTGAGTTCTAGCTGCACTTCAAAAAAATCATAACTATTTAACTAGATTGAATCAAGAGCTAAACTTTTTATAGGAGTACCTTGTATATGTCAAGAACATCTCTTTCAAATTTCATAATATTTGGATGTCGTTTACTATTTTAATAAAATTCGAACTTAGGACTGGTTGGCAGTTGGCTAGTTGCTGGAAATTTGTATACCTTTCGGGTTTTGATCATTTCGACATCTTAGATGAAGTATTTTTAGAAAAGTCAAAACTATGAACTTGAAGTAGACTCATTAACTTTTCTGTAAAGTATAAGAAATCATTTTTTCATAAATGATTGAATATGTAATGAATTTTACAAGTTTGAACAGTGGCAGTATGTATAACATTTCGACCCTACTGTACATTTCGAAGAATTCAGGGTTATAGACATACTATTTTGGGGAAACTTATAACAAAAAAGTTATAGTAGACTTTTATAACTTTAGTTTTATCAAAATAACACAAAGTTTCATGAAGTATATAATTATCTATGATTTGTACAAGTAGCATGAGCTGTAGTTTTCAGATTTTGAATCTACTGTTTTGCAAATGAATTTAGACGAAGTAATTGACGATAAATTTAGATTATCTTAACTACAAAGTTGTAGTAGACTCATTTATGATTCCTATGAAACTAATAAATCTATTTTTCGAGGAGTATTGGAATTTATATAATTTTTTCAATACCATTAGGTTGATGTCTTTTATCTAGTTGTCCCAAAACTTTTACAACGTATAAAATTGCATTTAAAATTGGAATGATTAGTAAGATGTACCTTATGAGAAATTAAGAGGCATATAATTATCTCGTCAAGGGTTGAATTTTGAGATTTAATATGTGAATTAAGGAGAAAATATGGGGATTGGGTTGAATATAAAATTGAGTTTGGAACTAAATAAATACTAATTTACTTTTTGATTAAGAAGGAAACTTTGATTATTTTGACTAGAAGTATTTTAAAAGTTTTATCATTTGGATTAAACTCGGGCTAGAATTATTTTGAGTTTGTTAAAGAATAAAATTGGAAGTTGAATAGTATATTGCTTAGAAAAAGAATCTATCGAAGGTAGCTACAACTTCATTTGAAAATTCTATTACAAGGGGGTGAATAAACCATCTATTTTACATAGCGAATGTTGATTTGAAATGTTGGATAAGATTATGAAACTAGTTATATAAATAACTGAGTTGTGTGAACAAGGGAATAATTTGATATGTGAATGAATGAAATTTCAAAATGTAAATAAATAGGGTATGAATAACTCATAGTGTGGTAAACATGAGTTATGTTGATTCTAGAGGCTAAGTGAGACCCAAAGTACAGACAAAGTGATGAAATTAATTATTGAAATTTGAGAAGTGGCAATATGGGCTATCGTTCTCGGTATATTGTTTAAGACCGGTAGGAGGGTAAGCTAGCTCTATGTGGTATTATTATTCATATTTCAAACTTATGGGTAGGCACTAGAAGAAGATGTGATGAAACCTGGGCAAACATAAGTGGGGCATTTCTATATAGTCGGGCGATGTACTCCGGGACTATAGATTCAGTTGGACGGTGTACTCCGGGACTGTAACTGCCCTGCATCCAGTCGGGTGGTGTACTCCGGGACTGTGATGCGGAACGAGACGAACCTCAATTAAATCTGGGATTATGAATGACCGGGTGGTGTACTCCAGGATCATGAATAGTAGGGCATATGGGAGGCGGATCTCTGATATTCTGAGGCTAGAGCGGCACTTGTGGAATGTCTGCATGAGGTGGATTGTGTATAGTCGGGCAGTGTACTCCGGGGCGGGAATCCATACTTGTGGGATGTCTGAACCTTATTTTGTTACCGAGTATGATTTCATGGCGAGGGATTGAACCCTATAATGTGTAGTAAGTAAGGGTTTGCCCTCGGACCTATGTAGTATGGGATGCAATGAATCCAACCAAGTATGCATTAGTGTCATCGTAGTGTAATGTCTGCATTAGGCATTAAGTCATATCATGCACTGACACGACTAGAATAGCTAAATTAGAAGAATCACTGTATTATAGCATTGCGACAGTTGTATGAAACTGACGTGCCCACAGTTTCCCAGTTGCATGATTAGACTTGGCATGGACTTGAAGTCTCTATGATGAGTTGTTAAAAGATTGAAAAACTTTCATTATTGTGGATTGTATTCTATTCATTTAATTCTGATGTGCTATTGTAAAGAACATGTTGTAAATATAAGTTTTAAATTCCTTGTAAATTTTTACAAATTTGAAGTAAAAGATCATATATTTGCTACGAATTGTCTGTGTTTGGAATTCAGGTCGTTACAAGGTGCACATACATTCTTTTCTGTACATGCCATGCTACACTATACATGTGTGTGCGTATGTGTGCACATGACTTGTTAGGTCATGTGAACATGGTTTGAGCCCATGTCTAGCTTAAGATGAATTAGTTTGGACTCCAACCAATAATTTAAATTGGTGCGCAATCACAAGACAAAATAAATTGTACATACACACAAAATTTAATGAAGACAATTATTTAATATCATACCCCGCTTCCCAAATATACAGAATACGAGTACATGACATTGGCCCAACGAATGACTAACATCACCCATAGTTATTTATCTGATAAACTCAACAATATAATCAATACAGAATAATAGCGCAGGCAATAATAATAATATCATGAACAATAATACTTGGAATAAACAATATGAGATAACCAAATACAATAATCCAACATCTGGAACAATAATAGCAATATTCGGGTCAAAAGACCACAATACAATGAAATGGCAATAGTTCAATAATTAAGTCTTCATGGCAAAACAATAATTTATTAAGCGGCAATGCAATCAATTTCTTCACCAATGTTGTTCTCCCAATCCATCAGGCAATTCTCCATCAACACCTGTAAACACTTCATCTAAAAAGATGAGAAAACTGTCCTTAGAGCAAGCCGTGGACAGCAAGTAAAGAAAGCAGGGAACAATGGAATAACAGTATAACAATGAAACAATGGATCAATAGAAATCAATAACATGGCACGATAATCAATAATTAATATCACAGTAATCGATGCAATGGCTATAAACAATGATTCAATATTCGGAAACAATAATCAATGATCAATAACAATAATACTTAGCCAATATTCGATATCAATAGGAACAATGATGAACAATATGCAATGCCGATGTGATGCAAATTCTTAAGTCTATTAATCATTTTAATCTTAACTAATGTAACACTTCATGCGTCCCATTTATTTACCACATGGTTTCTACATGCAAACAAGTTACGTTTAGACTTTGTGGTGGGCTATATAGTTCATGTACTCAGGAAACGGTATAAACGATTCTTTTCAGTGTTCAGTTATTCAATCATTCAGTTATTCAGTATCAAAGTCCATGGAACAATATTCAGTTATCTAGTTATTCAGTCATTCAGTCATTCAGTCATTCAGTCATTGTAGGGAACCCACGAGCTCCCTTCCGAGTACAGTCACTATGTTGTCCACTACTTAGGTCAACCCTTAAACCCTGACTTGATTAACAATTTTATTAATGCAACAATACAATACAATATGATATTTATTAGACGAACGATAGTAACAATAGGGGAACAATAGGATGATAACTTGAATTGGACAGTTAGGATAATGACAATAACTCATTAGCATTATGCAATGCAACATACACACAGTAATTCATGCAATACTACGATATAGAAATAATTAATATTTTAAAACTAAAAAGTGAAATTCTGGACAGCAAGAATAGTCTATACAAAAGTACAGTTTCTTGCTGTTTCAAAAACAAAAAAACTGAATCTGTCAGATATTCTAGAAACTAGACTTCCACACGGTTCCAACGCATATTAAAAGTTCAAAATCCGACAAAAGTCACTAGGTCAATCACATTTTTCTTTACATATTTCATGTGCATGCAGAATTTTGACATTGAGTTACTATAATTTTAGAATCAGCAAACTGGATAATAAATTTATCTAAAATATTTATTAGACTCCTAAACATGTTAAGAAACAATCTGGAAGTTATCAGAGTAAAATTTTATCATTTAATTAGTCTTTTTACTGTTTAAACATGAAACGTACAAAAATACGGAAATCTGAAAGTAAAAACACAGCTGTAGTAAAACAGGCATAACTTTTGCTACAAACTTGGAATTCAGATTTTCAAGATGTTCTGGAAACTAAAAAGATAAGTCTACAACTTATCTTTAGAAAGTAATTCATTTTAAGATCATTTACTGGGTCGAAAATAGCAGACAACATACAGCTAGCAAGCAACATACAGGGTTTTTGTTATTTTTCATTAAATAAATTAATTAAACACGATAGGTATCAATTCAATTAGTCGATAAATTATGTAACCAGCATGATGGGTGCAATAACATGATCAATAAAATTAAGAAACACATACATACATTAATTTAACAACAAGCAAACATCACTCGATCAAACAACATACAACCTAGCAATAAAATCTACGGTAGATTAATTGTGCGGTAATCATATGCATAACCCTATTAACGATACTATATGAGTGCATGAGAGATTCATTCTTTAGAGTCAAAAGTGGCACGATGTCAAGAATACTGGGGTTAGCTCATGTAAACCCTCAAAAAACCCAACGAAGATGAACAATACAACAATATGATAACGAATAGGATCTACTTGCAAGAATTTCAATAAAACTTGAATTTGATACGATGTTCAATTCAAGGGGACAGTGACTTTCCTTTTAGATGGTTAATTCGAATATATAGAATAACGGAATGAGAATCCCGGGCGACGAATCCACGAGCGGAAAACACGTGCGAACCACATGCAAGAAAATCGAGTCCACAAAACAGCAACACAATTACCCAATCAAAACACCAAATGCCAAACACGGGATCGGAATCTCTCCTTCACAAAACACCAAACACAATACTCCAAATCCCACTTCTGCCGAACAGCAAACACCAGACCACTTCCCTTCTTCTTCTCCACAACAACTTAGAGAGAGTGACACGGCAGGAGGGGAACAGTGACCAGGCGGTGACCGCAACGACTGGCAACGACTGGCGAGGGCAGCGAGAGGTGACTGGCGGTGACGGTGCAGTCAGGAAGCGACACTGCGACGAGAACAAGGACGCTCGAGCGGCACTCTGTTTCGCGACGAAACGGCAGAGTAGACGACGAGGGTGTTCAGAGCTCAAGACGAAGACAACGATGACGAGGGGCGAGGGGGTCACTGGTGGATGCGGGGGAGGATTACGGTGGTCAATGAGGGCAAGGGGGTGCAAGGTTGACGACGAGCGGATGGGTTCAATGTGAAATGGGGTTCAGGACGACGATGGGTTTGGACGAAGGCGAGGGAAAGACAAAGTCGAGGATGGGGGTAATGACGGATGTGATGATGAGTGGTGGCGAGGGTCGAAGAGGCACAGAGGCAGTGGAGGCGACGAGGGCGGTGCACTGGAGGTGGTCGAGGATGAAGACGAGGAAGAAGGAGCAGCCGAAGGTTGAAAGCGACGGGTGGGTTCAGGGTGAAGAGGAGCGGGGAAAAGGATGGTGTAGGTCGGGAGGTTGGATGGAAGCACGGGGATTGCAGTAGAGGAGAAACAGAGAGAGGGAGAGAGGTTGAAAAGGGGGATGTACAGTAAGGGGGGGCTATTGTTGAAGCTAGGGTAGGTTTAGGTTAGGTTTAGGGTTAGGGTTTAGTAATAGAGTAGTATTTATAGGGGTTTAAGTAAGATATTGGGTTTTTGGGTATCGGGTCGGATCCAATAAGAATGGGTTAATGGGTATTGGTTTAAATCAAATAACAAAATGGGCTATAGGGTTTTTAAAATATAGATATAAACATACATTAAGTCAAATAATAAAATACAAATAAATAAGTATGTTCGGGCTTTACCAAAATACTAATAATAATAATAATGACAATAAGAACAATGTAACTAATATTTACAATAATAATAGTAACAAAATATTAATATTTATAACAATACCAATAATAATAATAACAATAATAAAGATGATAACCACAATTGAAGTAATAACAATAATAATAAGATTAAAATGATCCAATAATAATAATATATATGCTTTAGATTCGAATATAAATATCCGATCAATAAGAAATATGAAGTAAGATCAAAACACACCATTATTCGAAATAAATAAATTTTTTGTTTAGAAAATACTTTAATAAAAGATCCGAATATAATTTAACACAAAATAAATTTATAAAAATAAAATTATTGAAAATACATGAAAAATACTTATTGGCGGGATCAGGGGTTACATTACAAACACATGCAATCATGTTCACATGTTTTATTATACAAAATAATTGCTCATTGTTATAGATATACTATACATTCTATCTTAGTTTTAGTTGAGATAAGCATGCCCCAACACCGGTTCTACAAATACACCATTGTCGAGTTCAAACATATCGAATAATAATATGTTTCAATACTTACTCAATTAAGATTAAGAAAATTCATTAATACGTGCAACTCTCAGTCATGCACGGATTAATATAAAAAATAGGTATATACCATTTTGCGGGGTATTACAATTTTGTTCTTCGTTAAAGGAGAGGAAGCAGGGGGATGGAAATCCGACTTCTAAGGTAGGTGAGGTTGAACGGTGATTCCCCAGTTGGGATTCGCTTTGTTGTTCTATAGGACCATAGCATGCTTGGTAATTCATCGACCCACAATCCCCTTTGCAACCTCGCCTAGCCTCTTTTTGAGGCCTTCCTGAATCTGTCAATTGGTGTTTTTAGCTTGTCCGTTGGTTTGGAGATGTGAGATGGAGGAGAAGTGATGGGTGACCCCTAGATCTATGCCAAATTGGCAAAATCCTTTACTAGTCAACTGTGTTCCGTTGTCGAGGACTAGTATGCGGGGGATCCGAAACGTACAGATTATATTTTTCCAAAAGAACTGTTGAATATTCTGCTCGGTGATGGTGGCCAACAGTTCCGCCTTGACCCACTTGGTGAAGTAGTCGATGGCTCCCACTGGGAAAATTCTTTGTCCGGCTGCTGATGGAAACGATCCCAGCAAGTCCATTCCTTACATGGCGAAGGGGATAAGGCTCAACATGGAACTGAGGATTGCTTGGGGTATTCTCTTAATGGCGGAGTGCCTCTAACAAGGATTACACTGGTGGACATATTCTTGGGCATCATTGAGCAATGTGGGCCAATAAAACCTGTGATTGAGGATCTTGCGTGCAAGGGACCTCGCTCCTTGGTGGAAACTCCCAATTCCTTCATGTTGTTCTCTGATGGCATACTGTGCTTCTTCAAGAGAGAGGGACTTCTCAAGTGGGGTCTTCTGTCGACTAAAGTGTAGGATGGTTTATATAGGAGAGTCACCAAGAGAGTGTATCTTTCAACCCTTGTCTGGATCTTCCTTGCTTCTTTGCAGTCTTCAAGGAGGATTCCCTTTTCGAGAAAGTCAACCGAGTGTTTCATCCAGCAGTCTTTGGATGTTAGGGGGATGATGGACATGAGCTCTAATTATTCCTCCTCGATGCTTGTCTTGAGTAGGACCTCGATGAGGACCGTGCAGTCAAGCTGTCATGTCCTGCTTCCCGTTATACAGAAGTACTGGCACGCAACTAAGACCCAGTGAATGATATAAGTTTCCAAACTCACATCATCCATAAGTTGTACAAAAATAATCTCAAAAATATTAAATGTAACCACAACCACGCACGAAAGAATAATCACATAAACATGAATAATCAATGAAATGTCTTACAAACTAACCAACATCTAGAAAGAAATAAACTTCGCGTCAAAAATTCTCGGAATACAATGTATATAAAATAGCAACATTAGTAACTAGGAGAAGCATCAAATAAGATTATTAATGCAGGCAAAGATTTCACTTCCTTCGGTCATTCCCTCTCCAGTACCTACAATCTCCACATCTAGAGTTGGGGGGGAAAAAAGGGTCTGTTAGAGCCAGTCACGTACCGCAAGTAGTAACTAGAAAAATAGGAACAAGAAGCAGGCATAACATGAAAAGCAATAAGAACTAGCAATTCAATTATGGAACAAGCATGAAAACGAGAAATAATATATGTAACAAGAAAGAAACAAGAACTGACAATGTAATTGTAATACAACATGATCAAGTGTAATGCAAGTGACAACTGGAACAAGTCTCAAAATATAACCAATCGGGAATATATCGGGAAACCTGATGGGTAAACTGGAATCATGTAACTTGCAAATGGGATCATATATCTGGAATTTTATATAACTTGTAACATAATCATGCACGTGTTCAAAGTTAATCTTATGTCTATCAATCTTTTATAAATCCTAACTAATGCATGCAATCCTGTGACCCCTACCACAGGTTCGGATGCATACAATCAAGTTAACGTTTAGACTCTAATGGTGAATTTTATAGGATCATGTACGCGGGGTCTTGTAGTGACAATAACAAGAATCATATCATGTCATGTAACAAGAATCGTATCATATCATGTAAATATATACAGAGACACTATTATGCAAAACACGGGCCTCCTTCCGAGTACACTCTCTTATATTTCCACTACTAGATTCTTTTCCTTTATTACCCCGGCTTCTTATACTTTTGCAACAATTATTCATGAACAATGAAACTAGTGAAATGGGTATCAGTACACGATCAAGGAGGTGTCAAGGGCTATGCAATGCATGGTAAATAGTTCAAGTAATTAAATGCAAGAAAATAGACATATTTGCAAACAAGAGAATGAAGTTGCAATTTTGGACAGCAATACGTTGTTGTACAAAAATTCACTTTTACGTTGCTACAGGAAAGAGAATTAGGTACTTTTAAAGGTTCCAGAAAATAGACTTCATGCCGGTTCCAACGCATATTCACAAAACATATTATAAATACAATAGCCAAGTCAACCAGATAGTTTTTTACTGGACTACTGTTCAGGCAGCAGCTCAGTACAAGGTTATTATATATATAAATCAATTATAAACTCATTTAAAAATCATATAAAAACTATAAAGTGACTCCTAATCATGTCTAATACCATCCTGATAAATTTCAAGCCTTTATTCTACTGTTAACATGATATTTTAGTTAGTTAATCGAGAAGATATCCTTCAAAAACAGTAATCTGAAATTAAAAACATATTAATTCTAAAATTAGGATATCTTGAAATCTACATGTTGGATTCCAGATGCGTTAAAAGCTCCCAAAACTAGATTTAGTGGTACACAACTCTCTTCTATAAAGTTCCAATTGGTTTGTAACCTCTATTTTTCCTATTTTGGATTTCTATTGTATTTTCATTTATTGTATCTTGATTCTTTCTATTATACAATTGTTTGCATTTTTTGGGTCCATTTAATTTTCTTTGATCATTCCGTTCTCTTTTCTTCTATTTGTGGTTCATTGCAAATTTTGCTCTTTGTGATTTGAGTTCGAGTTGTTCTGCTATAGGTTCATCCCATTATTTTATGCTTGTTTTTTCTATTTTTGGAACCTAAATCTGTACCCTAAACCCGTTAACCCGCAACCCAAAACCCCAATTCCTTAATTCCTATAAATACCCTATTAAATAAACACTAATTAATATCCCCCTCTCTCTCTCCCCTACCGCCGCTTTCTCTCTCTCCTACCCCCGACTCTCATCTTCTCTGTTTTCACCTTCAAAGCCCAACCACCATCCAAGCCCCGTTCGTTCTCCGACCACCGCCTCACCCTCGTCACCCTAGCCCCTTCACCATCGTCTCCTTGATCCGCACTCACCACCATCCTGTCACCTTCATCCAACCCATCACCATCCACCGAACAATTTTGTATGCACCCTTCTCCTCGCCGCTATCCACCTCATCGACCACCCCCGATCCCTCTCTGTTGCCCCCGCAACCACCACAGAACCACTGCCTCCTCCTCCTCATCATCCAACCCCTGAACTCCCTGCCGTTTCTCCTCCTCTGTTTCGTTGAGAAACAGAGCCTACATTGAAGCACCGTTTTCCTTGGCGCTGCCGTTTCTTCTCAACCGCAGTGCTGCCGTCGCCAGTCATCGCTGCCCTCACTGTGGGTGTCGCAGTCGTTGCTAGCCACCGTTGGCCCCACTCCCTCTTTCTCTCTATCGCTATGGAGAAGGAGGTAATAGTCGCTGTTTGGTGTTTTGGCTTGGATATCAGTGTTTGGTGTTTGTATTGAGGAGGTGGGTTTGTGTTGTTGTGTGGTGTTTTGTGGAGTAGAGGATCCCGATCCCGTGTTCGGTGTTTGGTGTTTGGATTGGGTATTGTTGTGTACTGTTGTGAAGGAGTGATTTTGCTTGGTTGATGTGTTGCATTTGCTCGTAGCTCGCACGTGTTCGTGGTTCGTCGCCCAGGATTCCTATCACGTTATTCTATATATTCGAATCTACTAATTTAAAGGCAAGTCTCTTCTTGAACTAGTTGTTTATTTTGTTCCAGATTTCTTTGATCTCTGCAAGTAGATCCAGTCATTTTCTTTATCGTACTACTATTTGAATTCCGTTAGGTTTATTGAGGGTTTACATGAGCTAACCCGATATACTCTTAACATCGTGCCTACATGTTTGATCTAAAACCGAATCCCTATTGTTTCTTGCATATGCACATTTACATGAAAAAATTAGTAGATCCATGTGTTATAGAATTGTTTGGTAAATTAGATATGTTAGATTGATTTGATTTAATGAATTGATTACCATGCCTGTGAAATTGCATCATAAAACTGAAATCATGCATGTTAAAAATCTATTAGCACTTTGACTATTAATTAGCATGAATTGTATGATTGCATGATTAAACTGTTGCCTATTCATATCAAAATAAATTATGGACTGTCGTTTGTATCTTTTTGAATCAGATTTTCGACCATGTTGCTGTCGTATTTTGAAATAACTTTCTGAACATGAAATTTAGCCCTGAAGTCTAGTTTACTATCCTTTTTATGGATTTGAATTCCGATGTGTAATCTGTTAGATCTCATCATTTTAGTACAGCTGTGTTAGATATTTTAGATTCACAACTTCTTGCGTACCTTTCAGTTTCAGAATTTAATTGAACATGTTATGTAACCCCTGTTTTTCATTTTATGTATTTTGGAGTGTATTTTTTATTTTTGTGCATTTTTATATTTCTTGTATTTTTTTCGAACCGTATATTGGATTTGATTTCAATATATATTCATTTTATTTCATTCTGAGCTCCTTGTGTTGTTTTTTCGTCGTTTTGGTTCGTTTTCGCCATTTTGGATTCTTTTCTTCATTTTTGGTCTCATTATCTTCATTATATTTTTTCATGGTGCTGTGATGGTATTTTGGTGATGTTTTCCCAAACCTATGATTTTTGACCCCTAATGAGATTTTTAGGAGCCATAGAATTCACACTAAATTGTATCCCCATTTGAAATCTATCCAATACCCATTACCCATTTGTATACCTATTACTACATATTAATTCCCACAACCCATTAACCCACATTTAAATCCTATATAAATACCTATAATCCTAAAACCCTAACCCTAATCTCTATTACCTCTCTCCCTCTTTTGTGTGCATCCGGCCTCCCTCCTTGAAGGTGCTCCCGGCTGCATCTCTCCCCCCAATCGACCACCCTCCACACCACAAGCCGACCACCATCCTACACCACCACATCTCCATAGCCGGCCATACACCCTACACCCATACAAAACCCTACAACCCTCTCCTCCTTGATAGCCGGCACCACCACCATCAAAAACACCATCAGCCATCATCCATCTCTCTTTTGTGGTGTTTCTTCAAGTGGGTATTCTCCACTTTGTTCGTTACATCAAGGGTTTTGTTCGTGAGGAGTTTTCGTTCGTTGGTTGCTTGGATTCGCACTTGTAGTGGATTTGGTTCGTGGGTTTCTCTTCTCTTCGCATTAGGATCGTTCTTCGTCTCCATAATAAGGCAAGTAACTTGTACTACAATTCATTAGGTTGATACAAGTCAAAAAGTTCACATCTAGTGTAGTTGGGTCTAGAGACAACCAAAATTTGTATTTTCCTTGATGGGTTTTGTCTCTATTGTGTTAATTTGGATATAGATGACTTATGACACCAATTTTGATAGGAGATAACCTAGGTTTTGCCCAAATCTTGATTTTTAGGGATGTATGTGATTATTTGTGTGAATTTGTGTTTGGATGAATACCCATGTGAAATAATATGCTTGGACATGTTAGTAACCCTAATTCATGACGTTTAGATGCTTGGTAGGTTGTATTTCAAGTTTGGATGTGTTTGGATCAAAATTCTTGAAGTTATGATGTTCTAGATTTGAAGTGTGAAATCTGTATTTACTGGGTGTTCTGTTTTGATTGCTGTTTTCGTCCATGCTACAGTCCGAATCTTAATTCCAAAATAAAAGATGAATTTTAGATAATTTTGTCTATTTTCAAACTCCACTGGTTTTACTTGATTTGAATTTCGTATGACTGAGTTATGAATGTTTTGGTACATACGTGTCGATCAATTCCAGATTTTGTTTTTGGTGAATTTTGTTAACAAATTATTTTCAAGAACTATTCTATACATATTACCTTGATCTAATATTTTGGTCAGTGTTTCTTTATGATATTAGGGACTACCCAGATTTTTGATGAATTTTAAAGTCAAGTTTTGTGTGGTGTTTCATATTATTTTCTAAAACTACTCATGATGTAATTTGCACGCTGTTCAGTAAAGAACTCTGTTTTCACTGCAATTCCTTATACTTTATGAAAATTATTTGTGAAATATAAAAGTTAGTAAAATCTATCTATTTTCATGTTCCTTTGGCGGAATTGGATTTCGATTCACTGGTTGCGAGATATCTTAGTTTTCGTACAGCAGTGTGGAGATTTGCAGATTCGTTAAACTATGTTTTTTGTTGTTTTGGTATTTTTGATGACTGATCTATACTTACTGAAATATTATGAAACTTATTATTTTGATTCTAGACATATAGGAAAATACCCCAGATTTTTTGTGGATTTATTTAATGTGTTTTAATACTGTTTTTATGCTCTTGAATTTGTTTTCCTGATTTCTGACTGAACCTAAATTCTGTATTCAAATCTGTTTTGAGCTGTGTTGTTGTGAACTAGTATGTGACTTATTTATATGTGTTGGATTTGTGTGGATGTCTACTTTCCAGATCGTTCGACGGATCTAGTTTTGCATTTCTGTAGAGATGAAAATCACTGTTTTAGTACTGATCTGTCATGCTGTCCTGATTATGAACATACACCTTTTTGCTCGATTATGTGACTGTATATTATCTACGCACGCTGATTTGTTTCCCTGAACCTTATACTAATTACATTATGTTAGTTTGACACTATTTCATGCTTATACATGCCTGTTTGACATTAATAATAAATAACCAAGCCAGGGTTTAAGGGAAAGATCTAATAGTGGATAGTTCAGAAACGTGTACTTGGAAGGGGGCCCGTGTTTCCCGTTTCGATTCATGTTGATACATGAACCTGTTGATGCATGGACCTGTTGGTTCATGTACCTGTTACTTGTTGATGCATGATACCTATTGGTTCATGTACCTGTTACTTGTTGATGCACGTACTGTTGGTAGTGTACCTGTTGATTCATGACCCTGTTGATGCATGAATCGGATGATTCGTGTACCTATTTTGATTCATGAACATGTTTCTTGTTTTCTGTACCTGAGTGCACTGCCCTCTATGGTTCACTATGAAATCTAAAACGAAATTGCTTTGACTGTAGTAACCATGTAGTAAAAGTATGGAGGCATGAAGTGCTACTAGCTAAATAGTAATTCACTACAAGACTTGATACGTGCTACTTGAATATGAAACTTGAACATGATACGTGCTTACTTGATACTTGAACATGATACATGCTTGCTTGATACTTGACTACATGATACATGAGATTTGATACTTGATACATGTTACATGATTACCTGTTTACCTGTATACCTGTTACCTGATACCTGTTACATATTGACCTGTTTACTTGATTTCTTGACACTTGATTTAAGCCATTTTACACTTGTTCACTTTTGCCATGCTAGTTGTTTATTTCGGACATCATGATTATACCATGCTAGGTTTGATGCTTAGATTCACCCATTTTCATGTGCTTGTATCCTATATTATTTGTGACCCGTAACTTGCAATTGAAGGGTACTTGTGTTTTCTCTTTTCCTTTTTCCTGCATTCGTTGTATTGCAGATTTTGGAGGACAGGTTTCAGACGGTATTGGTGACATGATGTACTAGATGCTAGAATTTTGCTATTATTATTCTTGTTGCTTATTTTGAACAATAATGTATCTTGTACTTGGATTTATTCTTGTATTTGGGCAATGTGATCCAGGATTATTTGTGTATTTCAGATCATGACTATTAGAGATTAATATATTTCATTTCAAGTATTCTTGTTGGTATTTGGTTTATATGTGCATGTGGTTGACTTTTCTGGCTTTCGACTCTGATTTTATTGTGATATGTTGTAAAGAATTCCTGAATAGCTTATGGATGATGAAAATCATTCGCTGGGGTTTTGTTACGTACTCGTATTCCGTATTTTTGGAAAGCAGGGCATGACATGTTAACAGTAAAATAAAAATATGAAATAAATTTGACTGAACCTAGACATGTGTAGGAACTACCCTGAATTTTTGTAGATTTAATTAATGAGTTTTCTGACCTGAAACATGTATGTGAACACAATTTATAACCTGTTGCCTGAACATAAAATATGAAAAGAATAGAGTTTTCACCATAGTTTCTGTAACTTTTATATGTCGTGTATATATTTGCTGGAACCGGCAGAGAGTCTAGTTTCTAGAATTTCTTACGGATCCAGATTTGCTTTTCTGTAGTAGCGGTAATCTGTATTTTTGTACAGCAATCTCATGTTGTCCAGATTATGTAATTTGTTTGCAACTGATATGTTTGCTTCCTGTTTGGTTTGTAATGAGTAGAATTAGTCACACCTAGCATCATACAACATTGACACCTTCTTGCATGCTCACATAGGATGAAAATAAACTATTAACAAGCCGGAGTATTATGGGTGGACTTGGTAATGAACAATCGAAAAATGTACTCGGTAAAGGCCTTCACATGAACACTTGACATTGAAGGAGGAGAAGTATTGATTGCAAATGATTGATTGTTAATTATTAATTGCAAATTATTGTTATCGATGCCAAGTACACGATCCGTGAATTCACCATCAGTTTAAAACGTTCACTATGTGCTTGCACTGAAATTGTGGTATGGAACACATGGGACGCAGTAGTATGTGCACTAGATAGATTAATAAAATGATTAATAACCTGCATTTATCATCTCATCCTTGATCCTGTATAGAACTTAACTTGACAGCATTCATTACACGCAGGATTTAAACTTCCTTTGTTCTCGTCCATTTCCTTTGCTATTATTGTCTATCTTTGCTTTTGTTATTGACTTTGAACTCGTCCATTTCCTTTGATATACATACTTCCTTTGTTCTCTGTTTTGCTCTACTTGTTGTCCATGACTTGCTCTAAGGACATTATTTTCTCTCTTTTTGATCAAGAATTTACAGGTACTGAAGAAACTATACCAGAAGGAATTGGTGAGCAATGATTCTAGAGATGGAGCTGGATTGCGCTGCTTAATTTGCTTTATTGCTAGATTTATTTCTTTGAAGATTGTTATGACTTTGTACTTTGTTTTGGGCTTATGTTCCCGGAGTTTGTTTTATTCCCAGATGTTGGATATTGTGTTGGATATTATTTGCGTCACGCCCCGCTTCCCAAAAGAGAATACGTAATACGAATACGTGACTAAGCCCAACAAATGATTTTCATCATCCATAAGCTGTTCAGAATCTTTACAACATCTCACAGAAATAATCAGAGTCGGAAGCAAGAAAATTAACCAAGCATGCATATATGGAACAATACCAACAGAAATTTATTTAAAACCAAAATATAATAATAATCTCAAATAAATCAAATCTGGATAAGTCAAAATTCTCCGTCACATTGCCCAAATACAAATAAATCCAAGTATCAAATACAATTGTTCAAATAAGCAACAGAAATAATAATAAAGCTCTAACACTAATATCTCATATCACCAACTCCATCTGGCAGCTGGTCATCCTGATCTGTAGTTAATAAATTGCAGGAAAAAGGAAGAGAGAAAACAAACTCCCGTCAATGCAAGTTACGGGCCGCTTGTAGTGCAGGATACAAGTACATAGGAAAAACTAACAAACAACATGGAACAAAAATAGCATGGTATAAGCATATCAACAGAATATGATATCTAACATGAATTAGGAAAACAGAATCAAATAGCATGCTATAGTAACAGGTATAAGTAACATGTGTCAAGTGTCAATAGTATGCATACAGGTATACATATAGCAGTGTCAGATAACAGTCAGACAGTAACAAATAACAGTATCAGGTAACAGTCAGATGATAGCAGGTAACAGGGTTCAGTGGCATGTAACAGATAATTGTGTAACAAATGTCAGTTCTTACAGTCTTGTATTTATTATTAACTAGGTAGCACTTCATGCGCCCCAGATTTTTATCACATTATTGCTACATTCAAACAAATTACGTTTAGATTTCGTAGGGGATCATATAGGGCCGTGTACTCAGGTATCAGTAACCAGACAGTCAGAACCTAGTGGTCCTCCTCCGAGTACACCTTCCGATATGGAAGTCTGCAATCAGATAATCAGACAGTCCGAACCTAGTGGTCCTCCTCCGAGTAGAACTTCCTATAGGGAAGTGTGCAATCAGGTAATCAGTATAACAGTATAACAGATGCTCAGTATGGAAAACACGGGCCCCTTTCTAAGTACACATTTCTATAATTTCCCACTACTAGATCTTTCTCTTAACCCCGGCATGGTTATTTTATTATTATTAGTAAACAGGCATTTATGTGTCACAAATAGGTCAAGAATAACATAGCATAAACACGCAACAGGTTCTGGGTGAAAGATAAACATGTACAGGTGATAGACAGTTCATAAAGGAATAGAACAATGCAAATTCTAGTTCAGGACAGCAAGACAGTACTGCACTGAAATAGGGATTCCCGTTGCTACAAAAAATGCAAATCTGGATCCGTCAAAGAATCTGGAAAATATACTCCCTTCCGAATCCATAAAACATATATAATTCATATAGTATTTCACAAAACCAAGTCTCAAAACAGCTTTGAATCCAGAAAACGTGTTCAGTCAGAAACCAGTATTTTGTATTCACAGTCAGGAAAACAGCATGAAAACTCATTAATTAAATTCATGAAAAATTTGGGGTACTCCCCTATATGTGTAGTATCAAAATATAAAGTATAATAATTTTTCAATATAAATAGTTTAGTCAACAAAAATCAGAAAATATCAAGATGTAGTAGTTTTGTAAATCTGGAATTGTAATCACTGCAGTACGAAAACAGCAATATCTCACAAACCATATATCGAAATCAAAATCCGCCAAAAGGGTAATAAAATAGAAACAGTAGGTTAACTTTCATATTCAAAAATATTTTAGAAACTGCAAGTAGAGTTAGGTCGAAAATTAGGTTCTTTACTAAACAGTAGTAAAATTCTGCATGTAAAATCTTTATTTGCGAGCATGAAAAGGTTTGTCAAACTCCTCAAATAAACCCACCAAAAATCTGGGTAAACCCCAATCAATTCGAGAAGTACAGAGCAAAATTTCAGATCAAAATAATAATTTTAACACCAAAATAAAAATATATTACTCTTCAGAATTCATAGAAAATGCAGTCTGGAAATCTTTATACACTTCAGTAGTAAAATAGGCATAACTCACAACTCGTAAATCGAAACTGAGATCCGTCAAAAGGATTAGAAAATAGACATAATTCTCTACAATTTATGTTCACAAATATTTTTCATATACTGACCATAATAGGGTCTAAAATACTTAACAACATCAGGGTAATAGAAAATACAGATTTGTTCTTCATACTCAAGTCGACATAGATCACACGAAATTCTTCCAAATCAACCCAAACATGAAATATAGTACCCTAGATATCCAAACAACATGGTATAGGGTGTTTTGCAAGTATTCGACAAGTATATCACGAATAACACATCAAGCACAGATATCTCAAAGTAGCATGAACATATACATCAAAAGTGGTCAACCCTAGGTTAATTCATGTCATAGATGTCGTGAGGAAACTATGGTCAAATCATCAAAATAGAGACAATAGATAATCGAGAATTCACACACAAATTGTCTTTAGAACGCAACTAAACTACAGGCGGTATTTAGTACTTGTATTACACAAAGAAAAGAATACAAGTTACTTGTCTGAGAGACGACGATGAGAACGAAGCAAAGAGAGAATAACAGAAACGGATTCCTGGGCACGAACACAACGAACGAACCACAAATGAGATGATCACGAACAACTAATCGCGAACATGATGAAGACAATCGAGATCACGAACACAATCGGATGGCTAGATCCAAGAGATCAAGATCAAGATGATCGGATCAGATCGAATGGCTAGATCTCCCTGATGATGAAGATGATGATGATGATCAAGATCGATCGATCGAATGGCTATGATCAAAGGAAGTTGATGATCATCATGATCATGATGATCAAGAGGAGATCGGACGGCTAGGATCTGATCGGATGATCAAGAGGAGGTCGGCAGCGCACATCCAATCAAGCATGATGATCAAGATCCAAACGGACGGCCCACGACAAAGAGGATCAAAACCCAATCAATAGTGACTCCATGGCTGCTCGCTGCTGTCACCTTGGCTCGTGACATCGCAGGGGAGTTGCATGCTGTGGCAAGGTGGAGGACAGCGATAGAGGGTGGCAAAACAACGGCAAGAAGTGCACGTTGCTGCTGCGATGCTGGCTAGCTATGTTGCGAGGCATCACAACAGAGGGGTTGATGTTGCAGGTGGCTGCGGCTAGGGGGGATCGCTGGCAGGGCTGTTGCTGTGCTAGTCGAGGTGATCGCGACCGGGAGGAGCGATTGTCGCTGGGGCTGGAGGGCGGCACCGCAGGTGGCTACAGGCGAGAAGGACAATGGGAAGGGTTCACAGGGGCAGCGTAACTAGGGGGTCGCGATAACTACAAGGTGCACTGGACGTCGCGACAGCGACGCTGGTTGGCGACGCTGTGGCGGGTGCAGTCACCGTTGTAAGCGACTGGTTGCGACGGGGAGAAGAGGGGGGAAGGAGGACGACGGGGGTTCACAAGGGCGCAGGGGCGTGACTGGTGGAGGGCAGGGGGCTGAGGGCGCACCGATGGAGGGGAAGCACAGGGCAAAGAATATGAGAAGTTGGGGTTGTAGGGTTTGGAAGATGAAGAAGTGGCTGGGGTGTATATAAAACCGGGATAAAGATATATATATATATATATGGTTAGATGGGTTTCGGGTATATAAACAGGTTTGGGTATCAAATGGTGTATGGGTATTAAATGGGTATTTGGGTTTAAATAGGATCCAATAAGAAATAGGGTTTTAAAAATATACATATAAACATACATCAAAATCGAATAATAAAATACAATTAAATAAGTATATCCGGGCTTTACAAAAAAAATACTAATAATAACAATAATAACAATAGTAACAATAGTAAAAATCACAAGGATAAAATAACAATAACGATAATAATAATAATAAGATTATATAAAAAAATATATATTTATCAAAATAACCCAAACAGCAATAATACATTTAAATTTAAATTGAGTAAAAGTACAAATAACTGATCAATTAGGAACAGAAATTAAATTATGTCATTATTCGAACTAAATATAGTTTTTGATTAGAAAATGCTTTAATAAAATACCCTAGACAATTTCAAAACAAAATGAATTTATAATTAGTCAAAATACAGAAAATATTCAAAAAATATGTATTTGGGAAAACAGGGGTTAAAATTTGGATTATTTCATTTATTATTGTAGAACCCCGTATTTTTAAATATTATTTTAAATATTAGAAAATGAATTAAAATGATTTTCTGGAAGATTTAATAAATATTTTTTTAGAGTTATCTTTTACACGTGCAAAACACGTGCAAATAGTTTCTTGAGAAGTTCAAAGTCAAATTTTCTTTATGGAAAATCATTATTTAATATTTGGGATTTATTACTATTTTTCCAGATTTTCTGAAAATAATTGGATCTATTTGCAATTTTTAAGAAAAGAAGGACCTTTTTGCAAATTTGTCATTTTTAGGGGTTAAAATGCAAAATCTATTTTCTGGACGTTTTGAACATTACCGGTTGAGATTAATGAGTATATTTTACTTTTAAATCCTAATTTAAATGATTTTTATTTAGTTTCCAAGAATAGAGCTATATGTATGTAAAGTTATATTTTGGAAGGACTATTTTGCAAATGCGTTTCTAAAACCCTAAATCATTATTTCCGGGCTATATAAGTGGGTGTGTAGCCGTCATTCGCTGCACAACATTATATTTTGTGATTTTTGAGGATCAAGAGGAGGATTTTGGATCTCGCAAAAAGGGAGACTTTCTTGTCGGATCTCTTCATTTCTAAGGTGAGTGATATGAACTTTGTTTTGTGGTTTGATTTATGTGAACGATTATTTTGTTGTTTGTTTGACATGTTTTTTTATTTAGTGTATTTTGTATGAGAACGATGCAATGGTTGTTGTTGTATTATGTATGTGAAATCTATGAACATTTAGTAGATCTTGATTGATGAATTCTTTATTGCTTGAAAACATATTTAACATTTGAGTATGGTTATGATAATGAGGGATCGGATGGATGAACATCTGGATCTCGTGGATACAAATCAGATTTGGTTTTGAGTTGTGGAAGATATTTAGTATTGAGAAATCCTAATGGAAGAATTACGAATTTAGAACATGAGAACTTGAGTTTTGAGATATTGGATGTTTTGAGTAGGGTATCCGATCTGTGGTATTGAGAGTCGGGTATATTCTGCGGTGTTGAGAGTCATTGATCTCCGGAGTTGGATATACTCTGCGGTGTTGAGAATCACTGATAGTGATTAATAACCGGGTATCCGATCTGCTGTGTTGAGAGTGACTGATAACCGGGTATCCGATCTGTGGTATTAAGAGTCGGGTATATTCTGCGGTGTTGAGAGTCATTGATCTCCGGGGTTGGATATACTCTGCGGTGTTGAGAATCACTGATAGTGATTGATAACCGGGTATCCGATCTGCGGTGTTGAGAGTGACTAATAACCGGGTATCCGATCTGTGGTATTGAGAGTCGGGTATATTCTGCGGTGTTGAGAGTCATTGATCTTCGGGGTTGGATATACTCTGCGGTGTTGAGAATCACTGCTAGTGATTGATAACCGGGTATCCGATCTGCGGTGTTGAGAGTGACTGATAACCGGGTATCCGATCTGTGGTATTGAGAGTCGGGTATATTCTGCGGTGTTGAGAGTCATTGATCTCCGTGGTTGGGTATACTCTGCGGTGTTGAGAATCACTGATAGTGATTGATAACCGGGTATCCGATCTGCGGTGTTGAGAGTGACTGATAACCGGGTATCCGATCTGTGGTTGATAGTCGGGTATACACTACTTGTACCTTTTTCTTCTATTGCACCCTATTACATGAAGACGTTAAGGGCTTGCACCGGACCTATGTAGAATGGGATGCATAGACTCCGACAAGTACGCATTAAAGAGTCAGCATATAGAAATTGTGTTTTCTTGACTTGATTTATGCATGTGTTTTCCTGTTTTCTGCAACTACCACTTAGTTAAGCTACACTTGATGTTTTCATGTTTTCCTTTCATTTCTTACTTCACAATATATGTTTAGTATATATTTCTCTCGTTCAGTACATGTTGTTTAAGAATCCATGCTCATTGTTTATTTATGTTGTTGCTTGTTTATGTCACTCACACCATTTATGGCTGACCCCTTTAGTTTTGGGGGTTAGGGATCATCTCTAGCCTCAGGTGTTACAGGTTGTTTCTTAGAGTTTGGAGGCTGGGATGCTTGAGATAGTTTTGGGATAATTGAGCTTTTGTGTAAAACTTTGTAAAAAGAAGTGTTGTAAAAAGAAAGTTGTAATTCAAGGTGTTTTGTATTTCCGCTGTGTTATAAAGATTGATGTAATAAAAGTTTGGAATAAAATTATTTGTGTTTTTGGTCTATGTGTACTATTACATTGAAGTTGATGCTGGGATTGTGCCACGTATTTTCTAAGATATTATATTAGAAATTCGGGGCGCTACAATTATTGAAGTTTATCTTTGATTCATGTGATTACATCTTTCTTGCGTGACTGTGTTATTGCTCATATTTCTGAGTTAGTCCGGTACAGGTTATGGATGGTGTTTACATCATTCGCTGGGCCTACGTTACGTACTCGTATCCCATATTTTGGGAAGTGAGGCATGACAGGTTTTGTGTGGTATCAGAGCCCCAGGTTTGGATAATATATCAGTCAAACATGACTATCTTTATGAAGGTTTGGCTTTAATTGATATATTAGTCAAGTTTGGCTCTAACCGGGTTAACTCAGCAATGTGCACACCACGATGATCACATGAATGTATATAATAACCAACATATATCTGGGTATCTTTTTTATTCCTTTTGGTCCCTTCATTTCTTTTTTCTTTTGCCCCTTCCATTCATTGATTCCTTTTTTGGTATGATTTTATTTCTTTTGCAATCATATTCTTTTGATTCTTGTGTTATTCCTTCTCCTTTTGCACAATTATTCATGCATATATCCTGCTAGCACCTTATTCTTTTGTTTGATCTTCTCTAGGTGTTATTCTAGTCTTCTCCTTTCCAGCTCATATTTTGTTTGATTCTGGTGCTACCCACTCTTTCATTTCCTCCCGCTTTGTTGATCAGCAAAGTTTGGCTAGCGATGCTATGCCCACAGCTTGGGACATCACCACAGGTGGAGGTTTCATTGTCTGTTCTAGGGTTTGCAGGCAAAGCCTGTTGCTGATTGGTGGTGTGGATTTCTTGGCTAATTTGATTGTGATTCCCAATTTCGGTTTCGATGTCATTATGGGCATGGACTGGTTGGATGTTTCTTGCGCCATGATTGATTGCCGAGAGAAAAATGTGACTTTCAGGCTTTCTGGTGAACCAGAGTCTGTGTTCCATGCGGGTGAGACACCGTCAGGGCATGTCAAGAACTCGATGGATCTCAAGGCTGTTTCGCTTGTGTCGTTGGGCTCTGATGGGTTGTTGCACCCTTAGTTGTGCGGGATTTCCTTGATGTTTTTCCTGAGGATTTTCTCGGTTTGCTGCTAAACCGAGATGTGAAGTTCAACATTGATTTTCAACCTGGTACGACGCTTATTTCCAAGTGTTTGTATCGTATGGCACCAATTTAATTGGTAGAGCTGAATGTGCAAGTTCAGGAGCTGCTTGATCAAGGTTTTATCAGGCCTAGTGTTTCGCCTTGGGGAGCCTCAGTTCTGTTCGTCAACAAGAATGATGGAAGCCACAGGCTTTGCATTGACTACAGAGAGTTGAACAATGTCATTATCAAGAATCGGTATCCATTGCCGAGGATTGATGATTTGTTTGACCAACTAGGAGGTGCTTCGGTTTTCTCGAAGTTGGATCTTCATTCTGGGTATCATCAAGTTAAAGTGAAGTCAAAATATGTTCCGAGAACAGCTTTCCGAACGAAGTACGAGCATTACGAGTTTTTGGTGATGCATTTCGGAGTGACTAATGCACCGTCAGTGTTCATGAGTCTAATGAACCGGGTATTCTCGCCGTTCTTGGATCAATTTGTTATGGTCTTCATTGACAACATATTGGTGTATTCTCGGAATAGGGAAGACCATGCTGAGCATTTGAAGGTTGTTCTACAGACTTTGAGGGAGAACCAGCTGTATGGGAAGCTCAATAAGTGTGAGTTTTGGCTGGATCGGGTTGCTCTTCTGGGCCACATTATTTCCAGTGTTGGTGTTTCTGTGGATCCGGAGAAGATTCGCGGTCAAGGATTGGCCTATTCCGAAGTCTGTTCCTGAGGTGCGGAGTTTCCTTGGTTTGGCCGGCTATTATCGGAAGTTCGTTCAGGAAATTTCGAAGATTGCTGGGCCTCTGACCAGTTTGACCAAGAAGGAGCAGAAGTTTCATTGGGATGAAGCTTGTGATGAAGCTTTTGCCGAGTTGAAGCATCGGTTGATGTCAGCGCCTGTGCTGACTATAATAGATAGTTCAGGTGGTTTTGTGATCTATTGTGATGCACCCGGTAGAGGTCTGGGAGCAGTGCTGATGCAGCGAGGTAGGGTTGTCGCTTATGCATCAAGGCAGTTGAGACCTCATGAGAAGAACTATTCCACGCATGATCTGGAGCTTGCGACTGTGGTTTTTGCCTTAAAGTTGCGGAGGCATTATTTGCTTGGGGATAGAGTGGAGATATTCACAAATCACAAGAGCCTCAAGTATGTGTTCACACAGAAGGATTTGAACATGAGGCAAAGAAGATGGCTGGAATTGATGGCAGATTTTGACTTCAATTTGCAGCATCACCCGGACATAATAAACTTGGTGCCTGATGCTTTGAGTAAGAGACCTGCCGCTATGTTCCTTACTGTGCAGAAGGAAATAGTGGAGGATATGAGGAGGCTAGAGTTGGATGTGCTACTTCCTGGATCAGATCGGTAGTTCATGATGTTGTAGTTGCAGTCTTCTTTGATTGAGCAGATTAAGGGAGCTCAAGTAGGTGACCTGCAGTTGCAGCAGTTTCGAAGTGAGGTGGAAGTCGGTTTGAGATCTGACTTGGTCATTCATGCTGATGGATCGCTTCGTTTTGGCTCTAGGATGTGTGTACCTAGGGGTGAAGTCAGGCAAAAGCTGCTGGAGGAAGCTTATCGGTCCCCGTATTCTATTCATCCTGGTGGTACCAAGATGTACAGGGATTTGAAGCAACATTTCTGGTGGCATGGTATGAAGAGAGCTGTGGCTAGATATGTCTCTCAGTGCCTGATCTGTCAGCAAGTGAAGGCAGAGTATTAAGGGACCGCGGGACTTTTGCAACCTCTTCCGATTCCCAGAGTAGAAGTGGGAGCATATCACGATGGACTTTGTAACCGCTTTGCCAAGCAGTCCCAAGGGTCATAATACTATCTAGGTGATCGTGGATCGGCTGACGAAGTGTGCTCACTTCATTCCTTTCCGTGCGGGTCAGTCCACGAAGAGTTTGGCCGAGAAGTATATTCAGGAGGTTGTTTATCTGCATGGAGTTCTTGTCAGCATCGTATCGGATAGCGATACGAGATTCAGGTCTCAGTTCTTGGAGAGTCTGAAGAAGAGATTGGGTACTAAGTTGAGCTACAGTACAACTTTCCATCCTCAGACGGATGGGCAGTCAGAAAGGACGATTTAGACCCTATAAAACATGTTGAGATCCTGCGTTCTTCAGTTTGGGGGTTCGTGGGAAGATCATCTTCACTTAGCCGAGTTCTTTTATAATAACAGTTACCAGGCGAGTCTCAAGGCTGCTCCATTTGAAGCTTTGTATGGGCGCAAGTATAGATCGTCGGTTTGTTGGGATGATATCAGCGAAAGGAAGCTTTTGGGTCCTGAGTTGATCATGAAGGTAGTTGATGCCATGGCTCAGATTCGGAAGCACTTGCAGGCCGCTCAGGATAGGCAGAAGAGGTAGGTTGACTGTCGTCGTAGACCTCTAGAGTTTGTGGCAGGCGACCATGTGTTCCTCAAGGTATTGCCTTGGAAATGAGTTATCCGTTTTGGAGGTGGGGGCAAGTTGAGTCCTCGAATCATCGGTCCATTCGATATTGTGGAACGTGTGGGCAAGGTAGCTTATAGGCTCGCATTGCTACCAGATTTAGCAGGTGTCCATGATGTATTTCATGTTTCTCAGCTCAGGAATACATCAGGGATGACAGTCATGTGATTGACTACTCAGACATGTCTGTGAGGCCAGATTTGTCCTGTGAAATTCAACCAGTTTCTATCTTAGACCTTCAAGAGAAGGTGTTGAAGAATAGAGTCATCAAGTTGGTTCGAGTTTCTTGGAATCCTCACTCCCCGGGTGAGTCAACTAGGGAGTTGGAGGAGGACATTCGGAAGAGGTTTCCTCATTTGTTTGAGTAGCTGTTTTTCTTTGTTTTGCTTTGTTTCGGGGTTCTCCCTATGTACCTCTTGTATGAATTTCGATGACGAAATTCTTCTTTTAAGGTGGGTAGGATTTGTAACCCCTATTTTTCCTATTTTGGATTTCTATTGTATTTTCATTTATTGTATCTCGATTCTTTCTATTATACAATTGTTTGCTTTTTGGGTCCATTTATTTTTCTTTGATCATTCCTTTATCTTTTCTTCTATTTGTGGCTCATTGCAAATTTTACTCTTCGTGATTTGAGCTCGAGTTGTTCCGCTATAGGTTCATCCCATTATTTTATGCTTGTTTTTCTCTTTTTGGAACATAAATCTGTACCCTAAACCCATTAACCCGCAACCCAAAACCCCAATTCCTTAATCCCTATAAGTACCCTATTAAATAAACCTTAATTAATATCCCTCTTTCTCTCTCCCTACCGTGACTTTCTCTCTCCCCTACCCCCAACTCTCATCTTCTCAGTTTTCACCTTCAAAACACAGTCGCCATCCAACCCCCGTCCATTCTCCGACCACCGCCTCGTCCTCGTCACCCTAGCCCCTTCACCGTCGTCTCCTTGCTCCGCCCTCACCACCATCTCGTCGCCTTCGTCCAACCCATCGCCATCCACTGAACCCATTTTTCCTACACCCATCTCCTCGCCGCTATCCACCTCGTCGACCACTCCCGATCCCTCTTTGTTGCCCCCGCAACCACTGCAGATCCCTCGCCTCCTCGTTGTCGTCATCCAAGCCCCGAACTCCCCGCCGTTTCTCCTCCTCTGTTTCGTCGAGAAATAGAGCCTCCGTCGGATCGTCATTTCCCTTGGTCACTGTCGTCGCTTCTCGACCACAGTGCCGCCATCGCTAGTCGTCGTCTCCCTTGTCGTCGGTGTGACAGTCGTCGCCAACCGCCATTGGCCCCACTCCCTCTCTCTCTCTGTCGCTGTGGAGAAGAAGGAGGGTAATAGTCGATGTTTGGTGTTTTGGCTTGGAGATCGGTGTTTGGTGTTTGTATTGAGGATGTGGGTTTGTGTTATTGTGTGGTGTTTTGTGGAATAGGGAATCCCGATCTCGTGGCGTTTGGTGTTTGAATTGGGTATTGTTGCGTACTGTTGTGAAGGAGTGATTTTGCTTGGTTTCTGTGTTGCGTTTGCTCATAGCTCGCACGTGTTCGTGGTTCGTTCCCCAGGATTCCTATCCCATTAATCTATATATTCGAATCTGCTAATTAAAAGGCAAGTCTCTTCTTGAACTTGTTGTTTGTTTTGTTCAAGATTTCTTTGATCTCTGCAAGTAGATCCAGTCCTTTTTATCGTACTGCTATTTGAATTCCGTTCAGTTTATTGATGGTTTACACGAGCTAACACGATATACAATTAACATCATGCCTATATCTTTGATCTAAAACCTAGTCCCTATTGTTTCTTGCATATGCACATTTACATGAAAAAATAACTAGATCCATGTGTTGTAGAATTGTTTGGTAAATTAGATATGTTAGATTGATTTGATTTAATGAATTGATTACCATGCCAGTGAAATTGCATCTTAAAACGGAAATCATGCATGTTAAACATATATTGGTACTTTGACTATTAATTAGCATGAATTGTTTGATTAAATTATTGCCTATTTGTATCAAAATAAATTATGGACTGCTGTTTGTATCCTTTTGAATCAGATTTTCGACCATGTATCTGTCGTATTTTGAAATAACTTTCTGAACATGAAATATAGCCCCAGATGTCTAGTTTACTAACCTTTTTAGGGATTTGAATTTTGATGTGTAATCTGTTAGATAACATCATTTTAGTACGACTGTGTCAGAATTTCCAGATTCACAACTTCTTGCGTAACTTTCTTTTTCAGAATTTAATTGAACATGTTAACAGTAAAATAAAAATATGAAATAAATTTGAATGAACCTAGACATGTGTAGGAACTACCCTGAATTTTTGTAGATTTAATTGATGAGTTTTCTGACCTGAAACATGTATGTGAACACATTTTATAACCTGCTTCCTAAACATAAAATCTGAAAAGAATAGAGTTTTCACCATAGTTTTTGTAACTTTTATATTTCGTGTATATATTTGCTGGAACCGACAAAGAGTCTAGTTTCTAAATTTTTTGGCGGATCCAGATTTGCTTTTCTTTAGTAGCAGTAATCTGTATTTTTTGTACAGCGACGTCATGTTGTCCAGATTATGTAATTTGTGTGTAATTGATATGTTTGCTTCCTGTTTGGTCTGTAACGAGTAGAATTAGTCACACCTAGCATCATACAACATTGACACCTTCTTGCATGCTCACATAGGATGAAAATAAACTATTAACAAGTCGGGGTATTATGGGTGGACTTGGTAATGAACAATCGGAAAATGTACTCGGTAAAGGCCTTCACATGAACACTTGACATTGAAGAAGGAGAAGTACTAATTGCAAATGATTGATTATTAATTATTGATTGCAAATTATTGTTATCGACGCCAAGTACACGATCAGTGAATTCACCATCAGTCTAAAACGTTCACTATGTGCTTGCATGGAAACTGTGGTATGGAACACATGGGACGCAGTAGTACGTGCACTAGATAGATCAATAAAATGATTAATAACCTGCATTTATCATCTCATGTTTGATCTTGTATAGAACTTAACTTGACATCATTCATTACACGCAGGATTAAATATAGACCTTTGCTATTATTGCCTATCTTTGCTTTTGTTATTGACTTTGAACTCGTCCCTTTCCTTTGATATACATGCTTGCTTTGTTCTCTGCTTTGCTCTACTTTTTGTCCACGACTTACTCTAAGGACATTATTTTCTCTTTTTTAGATCAAGAATTTACAGGTACTGAAGGAACTATACCAGAAGGAATTGGTGAGCAACAATTCTAGAGATGGAGCTGGATTGCGCTGCTTAGTTTGCTTTATTTCTAGATTTATTTCTTTGAACATTGTTATGACTTTGTACTTTGTTTTGGGCTTATGTTCCCGGAGTTTGTTTTATTCCCAGATGTTGGATATTGTGTTGGATATTATTTGGATTATTTCATTTATTATTGAAGTTTATCTTTGATTCATGTCATTATATCTTTCTTGCGTGGCTGTGTTATTGCTCATATTGTTGAGTTGGTCTGGTACAGCTTATGGATGGTGTTTACATCATTCGCTGGGCCTACGTTACGTACTCATATCCCGTATTTTGGGAAGCAGGAAGTGACATGGTTTAAAGTGTAACTATTTCAAAATCTCACTACAAGTTAGCACAAACAGAAGGGCAAAAGCACACAAATTGATGTTTACGATCTTTTGATAAGCATCGAATCACAGAGGAAACTAGATTGAATCAATGCAATATGTATCGACTAATTTAAACATGGAAGTATTTCAAATATGATGGTTCAATCATTCGAAAATTATAAAGAACACTTTACATGCAAATACGATGGTTCAATCATTCGAAAATTATAAAGAACACTTTACATGAACATGGACGGTAACGATTTTCAAAACACGATAATCAAATATGAGTACTAATTGTGGGAGGTCAAATAAAATGCTTGTACGGAACAATAAAAATATACAAGATACTTACCTTCACATGTGACGATTACGACGAAAGAAGAGCGGCGAAAACCACAAGAACGACACGACAACAGCAAGAATGGCAGCAGGTAACAGCACTGCAACGAGGCAATAGCAACGGTGAAAAGGCGTCAGGGTTGTGCTACAGCGGAGTCGAAGTTGGGAGGCGATCAGTGAGGAAGTAGAGGGAAGGATCGGGGCTTCAAAAAAGGGCAACAAAGCAGGGTTGTTGTCACGGTGTTTTCGTGTTGGAGAAGGTGATGTGGCAAGGAGGGAGGTCCGGGCATCGAGTGGTTGCAGGGCTACGAGTTGCGGTGATAGGTTGGTGGTGATCGGTGCTTTAGGGGTTTGGCTTCGAGGTGCCGGAGAGGTGTGGTGCAGGCGGTGGTTGCAGGCGGTGAGGAGGAGTCAACGGCATCGTGATGGTGGCGCTGGCGGAGGGGCAATGAGGCTTAGAGGAAGAGGATCTCGGTCATCTGTGTTGGTGGTCGACGACACGCACGGTGGTACTTGCAGCTGTCGATGAAGCTTCGGTTGTGCATGGCGACTGCAAGGAGGAGGGTAAGGTAGTGGTGATCGGTGGTGACTAGGAGGGGTGGCATTTGGAGGAAGAGCTGCAACGAGGGGATGACTGTTGGTGTTCGGCATGGTTGGGAGAAAGGCATCGAGTGGAGATAGCGGGGAGGTTGGAGGTGAAGGCAACGATCGGGGACTCAAGGGAAGATGGAGTGATGTTGAAGGCTTGGTGGTGCTCGCAATGGCGCTATGATGGTGGTCGAGACTGGCGTGAAGGAGGAAGGAGGCTCAGGATGGGTTTCAGGAGAGCTTCCAGATGGAGAAGAAAGGGAGAGAGGGGTTGGCTGAAGGTGTTTAGATTAAGGAGTTAGAGGGATTAGTGGGGGGTTAAAGATTAATGAGTGGTTATGAGTGATTTGGGGGGTTATGGAGAGATTTTCGGGATTTAATTAGTGCGAAATTTATTAAGAAGGCAGTAATGAGTAAAGTAAGAGGGGATTATGGAGATATTGGGGGATTTGGGGGGATTGTGCATTTGATTAAATTTGGGTTTGGATTATGGGCTTGGGTTTTGGGCTCTAGTTATATATTAATAAATAATGCAAATAGTAGGATTATATATTGGGCTTTAAACGGTTAATAAGATAAAATAACATAGTATGGACTAGAAATTAAATATGGCTTACAAAATAATTATTTAAATTATAGGGTGGACTAGAATTGGGCTTTACATACATATAGGAGCAAATATGATGAGGCTTCATATTAATAAATTATAAAAGATAGATTAAGTTCTATGGGCTTCAACAAATTAATAAACAATCAAGGAAAGAATAATAATAATAATAATAATAATAATAATAAGATTATTTAACAAAAATAAGATCTGTTTTTGTGCTAAAATATAAATAATCAATCAATTAGGAATAGAAAATAAACTTATAAATTGGAATAAAATTTTTGTTAAAATATACAATTGTTTGAAATAAATGTAATTATTGATTAGAAAAGATTTTCTACAATAGCTTAAACATTCTAGTGTGTACAATTGGGTTCAAATGAGCAGAAGAATTATAGATAATTGGAATACCGGAATACGGAAAAAATTTCGTATATACGGAAAATGGGGTTACACAAGCTCATCGAAAGATGAGGAAGCTAGCTTGGAGAGGGCATCTGCTTGCTTGTTTTGCTCACAGGAGATGTGAATGGCATTGGCTTCTTTGAACTGTCACGCCCGCTTCCCAAGTACGAAATACGTGTATGTAATGTAGGCCCAACGAATGATGTAAACATCATCCATAAGTTGTACCAAACTAACTCAACAATATGAACAATAAACACAGTCACGCAAGAAAGATATAATCACATGAATCAAAGATAAACTTCAATAATAATGAAATAATCCAAATAATATCCAACACAATATCCAATATCTGGGGGAAAAAATAAACAACGGGAACATAAGCCCAAAACAAAGTATAATATCCACACAATGTTCAAAGAAATAAAACTAGCAACAAAATAAACTAAGTAGCTCAACCTTTAGTTCCATCTTCTAGAATCGTTGCTCACCAATTCCTGTTGGTATAGATCCTCCAGTACCTATAAATTCTTGATCTAAAAAGAAAGAAAATAATGTCCTTAGAGCAAGTCGTGGATAGCAAGTAGAGAGAAACAGAGAATAATAGGAAGCATGTATATCAAAGAAAAGGGACGGGATCAAAGTCAATAACAAAATCAAAGGTAGGAAATAATGTCAAAGGTCTACATTTAATCATACATGTAATGAATGATGTCAATTTAATTTCTATCTTGATGACGATATACAGGATCAATCATGAAATGTCAAATGCAGGTTATTAATCATTTTATTAATCTATCTAGTGTACGTACTACTACGTCCCATATGTTCTATACCACAGTTTCAGTGCAAGCAAACAGTGAACGCTTTAGACTGATGGTGAATTCACGAATCGTGTACCCGGTAACAAGATTAAAAGATATCATGATAGTGTGATCACACAGTAACAATCAATTCTCCACCTTCCAAGTTATAAATAAGGCAAGCAAGAAGGCCTTTACCGAGTACATTTTCCGATCGTTCACTGCCAAGTCATCCCATAATACCCTGGCTTGTTAATAGTTTATTTTCATCCTATGTGATCATTCAAGAAGGTGTCAATGTGGTATTATGCTAGGTGGGACTAATTCTACTCGTTATAGACCAAACAAGAAGCAACATACCAATTACACACAAATTACATAATCTGGACCGCAAGAAGTTGATGAACAAAAACATAGATTACCGCTATTACAAAAAAGCAAATCTAGATCCGTCAGAAATTCTAGAAGCTAGACTCCCTACCGGTTCCAGAAATTATATATATGACATATAAAAGTTACAGAAACTATGGTGAAAACTCTATTATTTTCAGATTTTATGTTCATGCAGCAGGATATAAATTGTGTTCACATACATGTTTCAGGTCAGAAAACTCATCAGTTAAATATACAAAAGTTCAGGGTAGTTGCTACACATGTCTAGGTTCGTCCAAATTTATTTCATATTTTTATTTTACTGTTGACATGTTCAATTTAATTACAGAACAGAAAGATACGCATAAATTTGTGAATCTGGAATTTCTGACATAGTTGTACTAAAAATAACATATCTCACAGATTATAACTCGGAATTCAAATCTTTTAAAATTTATAGAAAATAGATTCATGGGGCTATAATTCATGTTCAGAAAGTTATTTCAAATTACAACAGCAACAATGTCGAAAATCTGATACAAAAAGACACAAATAGCAGTCCAGAATTTATTTTGATACTAGTAATTTACACGTGCAATGCACATTTTAATAAATATAATTTTTTTAAAGTAAAACTTAGATGGCAGGGTGAAAAAAGGGTGCGTGGGTTTTGAGAAAGAGAAAGAAGAACAGTCGTCTCGTTTTTTGAGAGAGAGAGAGGGAGTTTGTATGAGTAGCTTACGTGTTTGATGAATTGATATAAAGAATTTTGATTGTACGTACATTCAACGGGTTGGTAGGTTGACAAAATACATCGAGTTAGGCACGATGTTTAGAATATATCAGGTTAGCTCGTGTAAACTCTCAATAAACTTAATGGAATTTCAAATATCAGTACAATAAAAAGGACTGGATTTACTTGCAGAGATCAAAAAAATCTTGAACAAAACAAATAACTAGTTCACGAAGAGACTTGCCTTTTAATTAGTAGATTCGAATATATAGAATAACGGGATAAGAATCCTGGGTGACGAACCACGAACATGGGACATGCAAGCACGTGCGAGCCACGTGCAAAATAGCAAACAGCAAACCTGCACACAAGACAGCAAATCCCCACTTTTCCAAAACAGCAACACAACTCAATCAATCCCCTACACACACAAAACAGAAAACGGGATTGGGATCCTCTACTCCAAAACACCGAACACTGGTGCACTCCCTCCTTCTTCTCCACTACAACAGAGAGAGAGAACGGCAGGAGACTCACGGCGACTGCAGCGATGGTGACTACGATACCCATGGCGAGGCAGCGAGGGTGTTGATGGCAGCGACCAGGGATCGAAGCTCGAGCGAAGCTCTATTTTGCACCGAAAACAGAGGAGAGCAGGACGACGGTGGTAGAGGCTCTGGACGACGACGACGAAGGTGAGGGGGATTCTGCAGTGGATGCGGGGGAGGATTACGGTGGACGACGAGGTCGAGGGGTAACGGCGAGGAGATGGGTTCGGTGGAGTTCGGGTTCGAAGGTCGATGAGGAATGGCGATGGGATGAAGGCGAGGGCTAGAGGTGGATGAGAGGGTGGCGAGGAGACAACGGCGAAGGGTTAGGGCGAAGAGGTCGAGGCTGGTGGTCTGTAGCGCCCCGAATTTCTAATATAATAACTTAGAAAATACGTAGCACAATCCCAGCATCAACTTCAATGTAACAGTACACATAGCCCAAAAAACACAAATAATTTTATTCCAAACTTTTATTACAACAATCTTTTTCAAATGCAGCGGAAATACAAATACCTTGAGTTAAAACATTCTTTTCACAACACCTCTTTTTACAATTGTTTTACACAAGGCTCTATTACATCAGTTTATCTCCAAAACTAACTCAAGCATCCAAGCCTCCAAACTCTAAGCAACGACCTGTAACACATGAGGCTAGAGATGATCCCTAACCCCCAAAACTAAAGGGGTCAGTCATAAATGGTGTGAGTGATGTAAACAACAACAAAATAAACAATAAGCATGGATTCTTAAACAACATGTACTGAACGAGAGAAGCAAATACTGAACATGTATTGTGAAGTAGTAATGACAGGAAAACATGAAAACATCAAATGTAGCTTAACTAAGTGTTAGAAGCAGAAAACAGGAAACTCATGCATAAAATCAAGTCAAGAAAACAACACCACCGATCAGATACCCGGTTATCAGTCACTCTCAACACCGCAGATTGGATATCCGGTTATCAATCACTATCAGTGATTCTCAACACCGCAGAGTATACCCAACCCCAGAGATCAATGACTCTCAACGCCGCAGAATATACCCATCTTTCAATCAATCTCAATACCACAAATCGGATACCCGGTTATCAGTCACTCTCGACACCGCAGATTGGATACCCGGTTATCAATCACTATCAGTGATTCTCAACACCGCAGAGTATACCCAACCCCAGAGATCAATGACTCTCAACACCGCAGAATATACCCATCTATCAATCAATCTCAATACCACAAATCGGATACCCGGTTATCAGTCACTCTCAACACCGCAGATTGGATACCCGGTTATTAATCACTATCAGTGATTCTCAACACCGCAGAGTATACCCAACTCCAGAGATCAATGACTCTCAACACCGCAGAATATACCCATCTATCAATCAATCTCAATACCACAAATCGGATACCCGGTTATCAGTCACTCTCAACACCGCAGATTGGATACCCGGTTATCAATCACTATCAGTGATTCTCAACACCGCAGAGTATACCCAATCCCAGAGATCAATGACTCTCAACACCGCAGAATATACCTGACTATTAATCACTCTCAACAACGCAGATCGGATACCCGGTTATCAGTCACTATCAGTGACTCTCAATACCGCAGATTATACCCGACCCCAGAGATCAGTGACTCTCAATATGTCCATAATTCACTAATCCATCGTTAAACGGTCAAAGGAGAAATCTCTCCACTCAACAAACCCAAGTCTTTAATAAATTCCATAATCCAAATCAATAAAATATATTGAAAACATATGTTCTATAGAAGAATAATATTTATAAGGGTAGGTTATAGATCCAAAACGTTCAAAGAAATAGTCGTTTAAAGAACATCAAAACACCTTAGAAAAGTATCAGTACCAGTCGACTGCAAAAGGTCACCAGTCGACTGTCCAGAGAGAAATTCAGTAATTTTAAGAAAATAAGTTAAGTATTATAAGTTGACTAATAAAAATCATAAGTCGACTTACCAAAAACATAAGTTGACTTATAAAAGTCATAAGTCGACTTACCAAAAACATAAGTTGACTTACCAGAGAGAAATTCCAGAAATCTTTAAGAAAATATTCTAAGTGTCATAAGTCGACTTGTAAAGTCATAAGTCAACTTAAAAGAGAATATAAGTCGACTTAAAAAGTCATAAGTCGACTTACCAGAGAAAAATCTACGATAACTTTGAAAAATAAATTCTAAGTGTACCAGTCGACTGAAAAGGGTCTAAGTCGACTGTCCAGAGCGAATTTTCAAGAAAACTAAAGATACAGCAACTGGGTCGTACCAGCCGACTGAAAAGTCTACCAGTCGACTGTCGGCCTTCAGTCTGCAAGGTTTTGGTTGTTCATGATAATCAAAATTAGGGTTTTCCAAAGCAATCATGGTTTACTAAAATAATTTGTATTCAAATAAAACGATAATCTCAAATAATCCTCATTATGGATACGTTTCCTCAAATCAACCAATATCTCAAAACTCAATTCTTATGTTCTAAACTCCTAATTCTTCTATTAGGATTTCTCAATACTGCTTTCACAACTCAAAACCAAAATCTGATTTGTAATCGCGAGATCCAGATGTTCATCCATCCAATCCCTTATTGTCATAATCATACTCAAATCTTAACATGCTTTCAAGCAATAAAGAATTCATTAATCAAGATCTACTAAACGTTCATAGATTTCACATACATAATACAAATAACAACTATTGCATCGTTCACATACAAGATACACTAAATAAACAAAGATGTCGAAACAAAACAACACACAATCATTCACATAAATCAATCAACAAAACAAAGTTCATATCACTCACCTTAGAATGAAGAAATCCGACAAGAAAGTCTCCCTTTTGTGAGATCCAAAATCCTCCTCTTCAATCACCAAGAAAATAAAAGATGTAATAAAATTTGAGTTGTGCAGCGAATGATGGCTGCAAACCCTTTTTATATAGGCCGGAAATCAAGATTTAGGGTTTTGGAAATGCATTTTGCAAAATAGTCCTCCCAAAATATAAACTTACATATATAACTCTATTCTTGGAAACTCAATAAAAATCATTTAAATTAGGATTTAAAAGTAAAATATACTCATTAATCTCAATTGGTACAGTTCAAAACGTCCAGAAAATACATTTTGCATTTTAACCCCTGAAAACGACAAATTTGCAAAAAGGTCATTCTTTTCTCAAAAATTGCAAATAGATCCAATTATTTTCAGAAAAATCTGGAAAAATAATAAATAATTTCCAAATATTAAATAATTATTTTTCATGAAGAAAACTTGACTTTTGAACCTCTCAAGAAAATATTTGCACGTGTTTTGCACGTGCAAAATGATAACTCTTTAGAAAATATTTATTAAATCTCCAAAAAATCATTTTAATTCATTTTCAAATATTTAAAATAATATTTGAAAATACGGGGTTCTACATGGTCGGAGACTGGAGGAGCGAACAGGATGGCGGTTGGGTTCATCGAAAACAGAGAGAGATGAGAGAGAGCGGCGGGGGGTGGAGGAGAGAGAGATTATAATAATTAGGGTTTTAATGATTGGGTATTTATAGGGGATTAAGAAGTTGGGATTTTGGGTTGCGGGTTAATGGATTCAGGGTACAGGTTTAGGCTCCAAAAAGAGATGAATGAATATAAATCAATGAGATGAACATATAGCGGAACAATTCAAACTAAAAACACGAAGAGTAAAAATTTGCAATAAGGCAGAAATAGTTGAAAAAAGTACGGAATGATCAAAAGAAAATAAATGAACCCAATAAAAGAAAAAATTATATTATTAAAAGAAATCAAATACAATAATCAAGAAAATAAAATAAAATACAATAAAATCCAAAATAGGAAAATAGGGGTTACATGAACGCTGCTAGAAATTTCTTCACATGTGACAAGTACTTGGACATGAGGCCGTCCCTAGCTTCATAATCTCCTTGGACCTGGTTGACGACTAGTTTAGAGTTGCTAAACACCTTGACTCTTAGTGCACCTTCTTTGTGTGATAACCGGAGACTGGCAATCATCGCTTCATATTTGACATCATTATTGGAGGCAGGGAAGTTGAGGCATAGTGAGTATTGAATTGTGAACTTAGCGGGACCGAGCAAGATGATTCCGGCTCCGCTTCATTCGAGGCAAGTGGACCAATCAACATATACCTTCCAGAGATGGGGGTTTTATTCCACCTCAGGGGAGTCAAAAATAGTGGTTCCAAGATGAACTCAGCCAAGGCTTGGGCCTTGACCGCCGTCCTTGAACAATATCTTATGTCATGTTAACTTAGTTTGATGGACCACTTCATTAACCTGCCAGAGTTTGTTAATTTGAGAAGTACTTGCTTAAGCGGTTGATTAATGAGAACGCACGGAGAATGTGCCTGGTAAGGGCAGAGCTTGCGTGCAGCTGTAACCAACGCATATGCCGTCTTCTCCATCTTAGAGTAGCGAATCTCGGAGTCATTGAGTACTTTGAATACGTAATAAATCGACTTATTTACCTTGTGTTACTTCTCTAACCAAGATGGCGCACAGAGTTTAGTCTAAGATGGCCAGGTAAAGATAAAGGATTTCACCCGGTTCAGACTTCCTTACGAGTAGGGGATTGACGAGGCATGCTTTGAATTGTATGAAGGCAGCTTTTTGTTCTTCTCCCCACTAAAAACAATTTGCTCCTTGGAGGACTTTGAAGAACGGGAGACATTTCTCCCCAGACTCAGAGTGGAATTGACTGATAGCGGCTAAGCGCCAAATGAGCTTTTGCACTTCCTTAACAGTGGTTAGGGAAAACATGTTGTGAATTGCTTGGATCTTTACCGGATTGTCTCTGATTGCCCTCTGGCTAACCATGAATCCTAAGAACTTACCAGAGGAGACCCTGAAGGCGCACTTTGAAGGATTCAACTGCATGTTAAGCATGTGCAATTCTCTGAATGCCTCTTGGAGATTGGTCACATGATCCTCTTTGCGGAAACTTTTGTCTAGCATGTCGTCTATGTAAACCTCCATATTCTTGCCGATTTGGGTTTTAAAGACCTTATTAACTAGGGGTTGATAGGTGGCGTCGGCGTTCTTAAGGCTGAAAGGTATGACTCGGTTGCAATATGGGTCTTGATCTGTTATGGAAGATGTCTTCAGGGTGTCGGGTGGAAATATTTGGATCTAATTGTACTCAGAGAATACATCCATGAAAGTTAAGAGCTCATGCTCGGATGTGGCGTCAATCAATGCATCTATGCTTGGGAGAGGGAACGAGTCTTTCGGATATGACTTATTGAGTTCGGTAAAGTTTGCACTTTCTCCATTTATCGTTAGCTTTTTTGACCATCACCACATTTTCTTGCCACTTGGGGTAGCTAACTTCTTGGATGAAACATGCAGCCAGAATTTTGTTGATTTCTTCTTTGCGGTTCCTTTGTTGAACGGGCTTGGCAATAGGGCTTACGCTAAGGTTGTGCATGATTAAATCTCTAGATATTCACGACATGTTTGCTGCAGTCTCGGCGAACACATCTTGGTTCCCCCTTATGCTGGCAATGAGCTACTCTTTGAGTTGAAGAGGAAGGGCTTTGCTTACACGGAAACACTTAGTCTGATCATCTTGAGAGAAAGTGTTCTCCTCCAACTCATCCATGGGCTCAGATTTTATATGATTCCTTTCTAGAGGTAGTTCGATGGCATCAAGTGGGAGGACCAAACCCCCTTTTGGCTTCGTACAACTTGACCTATACCTGCGGTTGTGGGGAATTTCATTTTCATGTGGAACACAGTGGCAACTACATGTAAAGCAGCAAGGCTTAGAAGGCCAAATATAGCATTGTACGTAGCTTTGACATTGACTACCTTAAAGTCTAGTGCCTCTATTTGAGCAGCGGGGGCTTTTTCTGCTGTTTCATCGAGTGTGATGATTCCCTACACTTGAACAGGCCACCAGAGAACCTGTGGAGTGTGTATCTGGCAGGCTTGAGTCGGTCTCGAGAGATCATGAGACAATCAAATGCATTCAAGAAGATGATATTTACAAAGTTGTCATTATCTACAGGAATGCGTCATACCTCATAATTTGTCGTGCAATGGCTTATAACCAATACGTCGTAATGAGGCATCCTAACGCCCTCTAGATCTTTATTGGGAAAAGACACAGGGGCCCCTAGGCTCTTGGTAGTCGAGATGTTATGTACTGAGTTTACCTCCTTAACGAACGCTTTGCGGGAGGAATACGAGTCTCCCCCCATCGAGGCTCTGAGGATGGAGTGGAATATTGTCATGTGCTCTGAGTCTTATGATTCAGAGAGCTTATCTTGATGCATATTTGCCGCTCATGTCGTAGGGGTTTCTGCGTTGTTCTTTTGCTGGACAAATTATGAGAGTCATTCCTTCAAGTTCTTCTTTGAGGGCTCTGTTATTAGGTTTTGATTGCAATCACAAATTTAAAACAAAGCAAAAAAATCACATCATATCGAAACCTAGTCATGGATCCAAGCGAAAAACCATAACCATGATTAGGAATTATACCTTAAAGATGGATCTGGTGTCTCCAAATATGTCAATCACAGCACTGCAAAGGTTGTGGTGCCTCTACTGTATCCATACGAACAAACCAAATCAAGGTCTCCCTCACGTCGCGGTGCTAGCTGCGAGAAGGGAATGTCCTTCACGATCTCTCTCATTCTCTCACACAGTTTCTGTCACTCCTGGTGTTTTCTCATGTATCTTTTCCACAGAAAAATATCATATATATAGGTGCAGAAAATCAACCCTAAGAGAGTGGTGATGCAGTTGAGCTCACAATCTGACCTGGGTCATATTCATGTGTGACATTTCTAACTTTAGTTGGCCCATTTAATCTAATTAATTACCCAACCATGTCAGAAGTCCAAATCTTACTAGGATACCCAATTAAACTCATCCCATGAATTTAAATCTCAATTTTGATCCATTCTACGTGTGTGACCCTATAGGTTTCCAATATGTTGACAGTAATACTAAAATAATATTCTAGTGTTACAAATAGTGAGCGGTATCTAGCAATACATAACTGCTACTCAAGTAATGGGAATGTCGGTGATTTGACATAACCTATCCATTTAACCCCCCGAATTCCAAATAAGTCTGAATTCGAAGTTCCATAGGATCTTTACACTTCACTTCATACAATATTACAAGGAATTTAAAACTTTATTTACATCAGAGTCTTTTACATCAACACCCAGTGGAATAAATAAAATACAACAATGATAAATGCACAATTGTAACAACTTTAGCATTTAAGTAATTATCAGCAACAAATTCATCTTTATATCTTCTTGTAAATTCCAAGTCCTGCATATAAAACTGTGGGCACGTCAGTTGCTTACAACCGACGAAATATTATACACGATCATTCTCGCTATGCCAAAAGTATAACGATTCTTAAATATTTTAACAAACACAAACTTGATCACAAACAAAGCTAAAGAGGGACTATTCTGTTAATGGCGTGGAAGTTGTGCACTTAATCCTTAATATAGTTATTTATATTAAATGACACTAATGCACACTTGTTCGGATTCTATGCATCCCATGCTAAATAGGTCCGAGGTCAAGTCCTTAATCGTACTTCATCTTGTAGGGTTGGATCCCTCGCTATGTGTAATGCCTCGATTTTCATTTATGAAAATTATTTATTTATTTTGCACATAGTGTGCACGTGCAATTTTTGTAGTATGAAATCTTATAATTATTTTCCTTATGGATGATGAGTATATATATATGTATATGTGTTCTTTAATTATTTTTATAAAGGCCCATTTTTCTTCAAATAAACATAAGCCTTTCTTTCTAGCCCAAATCTAATTTATTTAATTTTCTTTTATAAAACTATTATTTTGGCCCATTGATTAAAGCCCATGAGTTATTTTTATTTTTAAATTACAACTTGTAATGTAGAACATCTTTTAAAGATTATTTTTATAGAAAATATAATGTACAACTTTTTTTAAATGGAGGACTAATGCATGCACGTGCATTGCACGTACATGTGCAAATGCACCATGTGAGGCCGGTTTTGGCATGGAGGGAAATGAAAAAAATGAGTGGAGTCATGGGTGGTGGTTGCTTAATCATGGTTGGTTACCATAACTCCCCCTTGAATCCTAGCCTTTTATTTCTAACTCCTAGTTTGATCCTAGCCTTCCATTCACTCCAAATTTTAGTATAAATACCCACCCCCCCACCCCCCCCACCCTAGTTATTTTTGTACTCTTTATTTCTCCACAACCTATAGTATAAAATACATTATTAGTAGTATAGTAAGTGAGTTAAAAGATTGAGAGTTGTGAGTTGTGTTTGCACCAAGAAAGGGAAGGCCGGCATCAAGGAGCTCGGGTTGGCATTTTGGAAGGCTTGGGTGCACATCGAGGAGGAGGAGGACCGCACTTTTGGCAAGGACTTTTAGGAGGTGTTGCAATTGTATTTCTCTCCAATTAAGGTGGGCTATTTTTCATGTTTCTAATTAGAAAGCATGCTAAGATTGAATTGAAATATTAATGCATGAAAAAGATTAATAAGAGTACATTTTAATTGGAAAAATGGCTTATTAGTTGATTGGAATGTTGATAAATGGCTTGTATGTGATTCCATCATCAAACTTAAGTTGTGTGTAAAATAATTATAGCTATGGATTGCTTGAAGAAAAATTCATTGTTAGCATCAAAAACTATATGCAAATGTTAGTAGATGAAAATATTGTTTTATATGCTTGAATGAACCCTTTTGTGATAATGTTTGTAACGATAATTAAAAATATGATTTGTGGGTTTGTGAAATGAATATAAACAGGGAATTGATATAGAGAATATTGATGTTAAGTTAGATAAGAAATGTCGAAAAGGAAATGTGGTAGTAGTAGCATACAATTTAAACTAATTGTATGCAAAATATGTGTTTAATTATTGGAAAAATTATTTTTAAATTACTGGAGTATAAATTATTATGGGAATAATTAATCTGGAAATTTACAGTAAGTTTAGTAAAAGCAAAACTCAAATGAGAGATTTTGAAACATCAAAATGTGCTATTAGACAGAAGGTTGATTTAATTAAAATGCAAGTTGTATTGAGACAACTTGAGCCTATAGCTCAAGTGGTCGGGAGGCTTCTAATCGCTACAGTGTGCGGTTGGGTTCTCACAGGTCGATGGTTCGATTCTTGTTAGCACCATATATTTTGTTGCGCATTTAAAAAATTAATTAAGCTTCAGCCGAGAGCATTTAAAGCTCTTAATTCCCTTTATATCGATTGGCGCGATCAGCCTATTGGTCAAAGCGTGTGGCTTGTTTCCCTGTGGTTGTTGGTTCGAATCCTGGTCTCGGCCAGTAGTAAACTTTTTGGGAAAAATGATTTTTGATGGTCTTTGATGATTAAAAATTATGAAAAAAATATTATTATTATTCCAAAATTATGTGGGACTTATGAAAAATAAATTGAGATTTATTAAAATGAAATAGAGTATATTTTTTAGAACAAAAGTGTAATTGGAACTTTGGTTCTACACTTATATTTTGGTGAAAGTTGTACTTTGCAAAAGAACTTAAAATAAAGTGCTAGAAAGGAAATATAAATAAGAAAGAAAATATATGAAATGAAGTGGTATGAATTATTCTTATTGAAGAATAGTGTAATAATTATGAGTTGTGAATATTCATGTTGACCATATAATTGGTGATATGATTTTTAATGTGGAAATAAATATTTGATGAAATGCATGCATGATAATTGAATTCCATGTATGGTTATGGACTCATGAATAATTTAGAAATCATGTGATTGGAAAAGAGAATGTTATTGAGCATGAAAACTCAAACATGTGAATTGTGAATTGAAATTGAAAATTAGAGTGTAGCCAAAACTCACACCGCCAAATGAAAGTGATGAATTATGATTATTGATATTGAAAAGACCAGTCTGGGTCATTGTGAAATGAAAGAAATAAGACCGGTAGTAGTGAGAGGGCTAACTCTAAGAGATTGATTTTGTTCATGATTTCATTAAATTTAAGGATTTAGTACATAGTGAAGAGGTGATGAAAGTGAGAGAAAAACACAAGTATGAGGGCCTCGAGTCTACGATGTGGGTGTGATCCACAGAATGCATGCTTGATGTGTCAAGACATGGCATGGGCACTACTCCAGAAGGATCGGGATCTTGGCGACGCTTGTGGGATGTTTGGTGACTGCAAGAGGATCGTGTGCCATGAAGGAGGCTGAATTGCCACATAATGCATGCTTGATGCGTCAAGACATGGCGTGGGATTCCCCTCTAGGTTTTCTGTATACGTGCTTGTACTCATAGATCATCTAGGATACTTACCGTAGTTACAGTAGTAGATTAAGTCATGACGAGGGATTGAACCCTACAAGATGAAGAACGATTAAGAGGCTTGCCCTCGGACCTATGTAGTATGGGATACATAGAATCCGATCAAGTGTGCATTAGTGTCATGTAATATAAATAACCGCATTAAGGACTAAGTGCACAATCACAACACGACATCAATAGGGTATTCCCTTTAGTTTGATATGTGACAAGTTTGTGTTTGTTAAATATGGAAAATCAGTTATACTATTTCCGGCATAGAGAGGATGGCCGTGTATAATGTTCGTCGGTTGAATAAACTGACGTACTCACAGTTTTGTATGCAGGGTAAATGACATGATAAAGATTAAAGAGGCACAGATGCTTAGAGATTATTCAAATGTTGTTGTACATTTATTTAAATGTTGTAAATTTGCTTCCGTTGTTAAATGTAAAGTGTAAAGTTTTCATGTAACTCTGATGTAAAGTAAAAAGTTTTAAATTCCTTGTAAAATTGTACGAAAGAAGTGTAAAGATCCTGTGAAGTCTCGAATTCAGTGTATTTGGAATTCGGGGCGTTACACTATGAGTGAACTACTACGGTAACTACGGTAAGTATCCTAGATGTTTTATGAGTTACGAGCCTATGTCCATCCTAGAAAGAATCCCATGTCATGACATGACGCATTATGCAGACATCCTATGGACAATTCGCCTCCGCCATGGAACGATGGCACTACGTAGTCACCAAGCACCCTACAAGAGTCGCCACGGTCCCGATATTTTGGAGATGTATTCATGCCCTGACATGACGCATCATGTGGACATCCTCTGAATACTCTCACATCGTAGATCCGATGCCCTCATACTTGTGTTTTTCTCTTACTTTCATCACATCTTCACTATAGTGTTGTCCTTAAGTTTTAATTTGTTTTCAGAGAAAATCATCACAACCTAGAACAAGCTTACCCTGCCGGACTTAAACCAATACAAAAGAGACAGTCAGCCCAACCTGGCTACTTCTCAAGAGATGCTCAACCCACACTGGTTAGCTCTCAAATTTATTAATAAATACTGCTGGTCAATAGGGTCTCGCCTAGCCTCTAGATTCCAACAACTATCTCTTTCTAGAGATCAACAAAATGTTACATTCAATATCAAAATAATATTTCAATTCCTTTATTCATAAAATATTTCTTTATAATCTAATAACATGAAATAATTCAATTCAACTTCTTTTATCAATTTAAACACTTATAACATTGTGTGCAATTCAAATAATCTTAATCAAGTGTTAATAATCATAAAATCTCATCGAGAAGCAATTCCAATTGTAAACCAAATTTTCATCTTTCTTAAATTAAACAAGAGTCACATTTTAATCGATAAAATCGAGTTCTTCAACATTATTTAATGTAAAAAATTTCTCTTTCAATTCTAACAAAATATATCAAAATATTGTAGAATTTTTTTTTATAAAGTCTAAACAATTTTAGAAGAATATTAGTATTTTCCCAATTTTTATTTCCTTAAAATACTCCAAAAAAATCAACATATAAAAAAAATTAAAACCCAAACAAAAGCAGAGGGCCGGATTCGAACCTAGACCAAACGCCCCCGCCGATGAATAGTAACAGACCCAAGGCGCACCCAATGACCAGAAAGGCCAGAGTGACTAACCGATATGAAGTGAGATCGAAATATATTTACATATGCTTTCGGTGTTTTGAATTAAATATCGAAATTTCATAAAAACCCCCGCTCTGCTATAGTAACAGACCCAAAGCGCACCTGAAGACCAATTGGTCTTGAGTGACTAACCGATATAAGATCGGTTAGTTACTTTTTGTAGGGACCGTACTGTATTTAAATTTTCCTTTAAATAACTCAATTTTTCAATCAATTTGTACTCACTCAAAAATCTAAATCTTTTTCCAGAATGTGTTTTTATCAAAATACAGTATATCATATATATTCAAACTTTATAAAATTCTCATTTTTGACAATGTAACAAAAGGCTTCCTCCCAAATTGTATTAAAGAACACATATTATCATTTTTCAAATAAAGTGTTGACTTTCATCAAAAAGTCCTCTAAAAATTTCTATACTCATAAAATATATACTAGTGAGATTAATTCCACATTTCATTACCACATTAGCATCAAAAAATCCATTTTCATACATGTTGCATTATTTTTACTATTATTCTAACATACATCAATTCTCATTCCAACAATTCACTAAATGATACTTTCTTTTTCCTTTTCTATTTTAACAAGGTTCTAGTCATTTATTTGAATCACAACATTTCAACACATCATGCCATAATTAAAATAAGATCATGCAATCTACTTTCATCATACCAATTAAAATTTAACAATTAAACCATTTATCAACTAGCATGCATCATACTCCTAAATTAGAATGGATTTAAGAAATACCCACCTTATATAAGAGTATACTAGCAATTGAACTCCTAGAATGAGAAGCTCCTAGTAGAAAAAACTTCTTCAAAGGCTCCAAGAGAAGCTCCACTTCGTCTCCTCGATATCCGTGCACAAGGAAAAACTCCCCAACCTCCACTTCGGCATCAAACAATAGCAGCAACTTCATCTTATATATATATATATATATATATATATATATATATATATATATATATATATATATATATATATATATATATATATGATAGAACATGATTGTGTATGTGTATATGTGGTAGGTGGAGAATCACGGTGGAGGATTTTGCTTGTGGATTTCGGCAGAGAAGAAGTGAAGGAAAGATGGAAGCACTCATCTCATTTACATATACATATATATGTGTATATATCTAACTATGTATATATATACATGCTTATAATATTGTATAATGAGATTGAGTGGAGAAAACAAAGCATGCAGGAGGGATTGCTGGATGTATTGGTTTCAGCAGAGAAAAAATGAAGGAGAAGGAAATGTGAGAGTGAATGAATTGTTTAGGGGTATTATTAGGATTTTTGAGTGGTTATTATAACCAATTGCCCACTAAACACCCCCCACTAAACCAACTCCACTCATTGAATTCAAAATTTTATGTTTCCCTCCATCTCAAACAGCTGGCCACCTATCTTCTTGTGCTCAACATGTGCACGTGTATCGCACTTGCACACACTTCACTCATATACAAATATATATTTAATTTAAAATATAGATTCATAATATATAGGAAATGTTTAAGTAAAATTAGTTTAATTAAAAATTATAGTTTTTTATGCACAAATAAAATAAACACACACACACTTCAAAATTTTATTTTGAAAATGAATACGCCTAAATACGTGCACTGCAAACACGTGCGTCGCAAGTAAAATATCAAAATACGAAATCGACTTTATCAACAGAAAAGTATTTAAATATAATCAAAATACAACATAAGAAACATTCAATAATGCACTCAATACGTACATTGAAAACATGTGCACCGTACGTATAAAAGTATTTTAATTAAAATAAGAGAAAAATAAATTTTATTTATAAAATGAATTCGAATACGTTATTAAATAAATATTTGAAATACATAGCAAATATCACACGTAGCGGTGAAAAATACGTAATCGATACGTGCATCGATAACACGTATAAAGTACGTAAAAATACAAAGATTGAAATTTAATATTTTGAGTTTACTCAAATAGGATAAAAATAAATTTTGAGAAAATGAGAAATGCATAACTAGTCGGAAAACAAAATACGTAGTGAAGTACGTTACAAAATACACGTGCGTAACACACGAGGGCAAAATTGTCATTTTCAATTTTGCGAAGTGTTACAATCCATGACCAATGTTACTATGTAGTCTAGTCCTTATGTTCAGATATGTTAATTGACCAAAGGCATAGAGTGTGTCACCCTTGTATAGTTCAATCTTTGGTTTCTTGATGTCCGAGTATACTTACTAATATAAATAAGCTTAATATCTCATATTAACTCATTTGAGCATAACCATGCATTTTGCAGTCTCACTCATTCAAGGGGTTCGTAGATATCGCTCCAGTTATATAGGAGGGACAAATCCTATTTAAGTCACATCCATCTGCATAATTTGTAGTATATCTAATAGTCGACTTTATAATCACCTTATTACATGCAACGTTTAACGGCATTAAAATATATAACTTCTCATGTAGGGAACCATAGTGACTTCATGTCAAAAGACTATGTGCACCATGGTCATTGTGAGAACTGCTTATGAAACTCACGTAATGATCCATGCAACATTCTCATGGTGGGCCAGTCCAATATATTATTACTCTCATATATACCCATGTGAAGACTTGATATCTCATATCCATGACCCGTGAGATATGGTCATCAGTCTACGCACATACTAGTCTCTGTGTATTATTGTTGTACTAATTCATAATAATATTTGACTAGGAACATTTAAGAATGGTGTTCTGATTACAACCAATAAGATCTCACAATCAAGTCATGTACTTGATGTCCCTGAACCTACTATTCTAGACTTTATTATGTTCATTTAACCACAATAAACAACACAATAAATAATGTTACGCCCCGCTTTCCAAAAGAATACGGAATACGGATATGTAATAAAAGCCCAGCGAATGATTTTTATCATCCATATGCTGTTCAAGAAATCTTAACAACATGCACAAGAAATATACAGAGTCGGAAGCGATTTAATCAACCACATGCACATAATGAATCAAATACCTGCAAGAATACATAAATCTCAAATAGTCATGATCTGAATAAAACATAAGCCTTTGGTCACATTGCCCAAAATACACAAAATAATCCAAGTCTCGAAGTACAAGAATAATCCAAGTCTCAGAAATACAAATTATTGTTTAAGCACGATACAAGAAATAATAATAATAAATTGCAGTACTAATTCTTCATGTCTCCGATGCCATCTGGAACCTGTTCTCCATAATCTGCAATTCATCGAATACAGGAAAGAGAAAAAGAGAAAACACAAGTACCCGTCAATTGCAAGTCACGGGTCACTTATAATGTAGGATACAAGTACATGTGGAAACTAACTAGCACATTGTGTAAGAGTGATGTCAAGGCAAACAACTAGCATGGTAAAAGTGATCAAGTGTACATGGCATAAATCAAGTGTCAAGTAAACAAGTAACGTGTAAATATGCATCATGTGTCAAGTGTCATGTAATCATGTATCAAGTATCAAGTATCAAGACTCATGTAAACAAGTCTCATGTATCATGTAGTCAAGTATCAAGCAAGCATGTATCATGTTCACGTATCATGTTCACGTATCATGTTCAAGTTTCATGTGCAAGTAGCATGTATCAAGTCTTGTAGTGAATTACTATCTAGGTAGCACTTCATGCAGCCCACCTTACATGGTTGGTACAATACAACAATTTCGCTTTAGATTTCATAGTGGACCATAAATGGCAGTATACTCGGGGACAAGCAAGTAATTGAGCTCCAAGCTCCATGTATCATGTATCATGTAATCACGTGTCAAGTAGTGCAAGTGGCAAGTATCATATCTTACGTGCAAGTATCAAGTAATCATGTCAAGTATCACGTAGGATCAGTGGATCCCCTTCCGAGTACACATTTCTGAATTATCCACTATTAGATCTGTCCCTTAAATCCCAGCTTGGTTAATTTTATTATTAATGTTCAAAAAGCATGTATACTTGCAAAATATATCAAGAATAACATGGCATGATCATGTGACAAGTGCAAGTTGCGAACTAAACATGTACAAGTGCAAGATATCTCATAAAGGAACAAAATAAACACATCTCAAGTTCAGGACAGCAAGACCATTCTGTAGTAAAACAGTGATTCCAGGAGATAAAAATAAGAAAATCTAGATCCGTCGAAGGATCTGGAAAATGGACATCCACACGAATCCATCGAGTATAATTAAGTCATATACTAATTCACAACAACACAGCTCAAAACTGACTTGAATACAGAAATTAGGTTCAGCCAGAAATCAAGAAAACGAATTCAAGAGCATGAAAACAGAATGAAAACACATTAAATAATTACACGAAAAATCTGGAGTAATCCCCCATATGTCCAGAATCAAAATATAAAGTTTCAGAATTTTCCAGTAAAGATAGATAAGTCATCAAAAATAAGAAAGCATTGCGAAAACATAGTTTAGCGAATCTGGAAATCCCAACACTGCTGTACGAAAACTAAGATATCCCGCAACCAGTGAAACGAAATCCAATTCCGACAAAGGGATATGAAAATAGATAGAATTTACTAACTTTAACATTTCACAAAGATTTTTCATACAGTAAAAGGAATCATAGTGAAAATATGGTTCTTTACAGCACAGCGAGCAAAATACAGCATGTATAGATTTTAGAAACGAGCATGAAACACCACATAAAACTTATCAATAAAATTCATAAAAATTCTGGGTAGTCCCTCACTTCATAAAAAAATACTGACCAAAATATTGGACCAAAATAACATGTATAACATAGTTCTTGAAAATAGTTTGTTAACAAAATCAACCAAAAGCAGAATCTAGAATAGTTTGACACCTCTGTACTAAAACAGTCATAACTCAGTCATACGAAATCAAAATCAAGCAAAATCAGTGGGGTTTGAAAATAGAAAAAATTATCTAAAATTCATATTTTATACTGGAATCAAGATACTAGCTGTAGCATAGACAAAAACAGCAAATGAAACAGAACATCCAGAAAATACAGATTTCACTCTCAAGTACAAAAACAACATAGATTCAAGAATATTGCTCCAAACACATCCAAACTTGAAATACAACCTAACAAGTGTTTAAACATCAAGAATTAGGGATATTAATATGTCCACGCCTATTATTTCACATGGGTCCCAAACAAAATATGAATTTGCACAAAAATCTCACATACATGTCTAATATCAAGAATTGAGCGAATCCTAGGTTATCTCATGTCAAGAATTATGTCGTGAGTCTTCTATGGCCAAAATATCACAATAGAGAAAAAATCCATCAAGGAAAACACAATCTAAGGTTGTCTCTAGACCCAACTACACTATAGGTGAACTTTGGTACTTGTATCAAACAAATGAATTGGAGTACAAGTTACTTGTTTTAATTTGGGGATGAAGAGCGCTGCAATCAATCCTAGAAGCAAAACCCTCGAACAAAATCCGCTACAAGCACGAATCCAAGCAACTACGAACGAAACCTTCTCACGAACAATCTCCTTGAAGCAACGACGATCAAAGTGGCAAGCACCTACTTTGAGAACACCTCAACGAAGGAGTAGGGGATCAAAAGTTGCAAGTTGGTGATGGTGGTGTCGGTTTGGGGTGATCGGAAACAAGGGATGGAGGGAGAGGGTGTTCAGGTTTGATGGGTGGCCGGGTGTGGGGTATGCCGGAGTGAGTGGATGGCCGGCTAGGTGGTGGATGGCTAGCTGGAGGTGAAGGGGCTGTCGGGTTGGGGCAAGAGCAGGCCGGGAGAGGAAGAGAGAAACTAGGGAGGCCGAGATTGAGAGGAGAGGGAAAATAGGGTTAGGGTTAGGGTTTGTGGGTGTTAGGGTATTTATATAGGGTTTATATGTGGGCTAATGGGTACTGGGTATTAGGGATTTGCAATAGGTATACAATTGGGTTTTGCATTTTGGGTCAAAAACAAATAGGAATACAATTTGGAGAGAATTCTATGGCTCTAGAAAATCTTATTAGGGAACAAAAATCATGGGAAAGGAAAAACTCTACCACAACACCAAGAAAAATAAAAAAAGATATCGATACCAAAAAAATGAGAAAATGATCAAAATAATGAAAAACGATCAAAAGAGACAATCAATCAAACACAAGGAGCTCAAAATGGAATAAAACGAATATATATATTGAAATCAAATCCAATATACGGTTCAGAAAAATACAAGAGAGAAAAATACACAAAAAATGAAAAATACAGTCAAAAATACATAAAATGAAAAACAGGGGTAACAAATAAAATACCTCGTATATGAAATAAATGTCATGATGCAATGTAAACTAGTAATGTCAATACACAACTGACCTCTAGGGCATACACCAACATCTGCAGTTGTCGGTGTTGTGTCCATGGTCTCTATAAAATGCACACAACTTGTTTATGTCTTTTATCTTACTAGTTGTGGTCATCTTGGGGTGATGACAGATTATTCCGTCATTTTCGACTTCCATGAGGATGGCTGATACGCTTGCATTATGAGAAGTGAACTTGTCGAAGCATGATGCTGGAGGAGGACTGCGTTGAACTACATTGTCTTTTTGAAACTTCCTGGGTCTTTCCTCATTGGTATTCTTTCGTTTGTTCCCAAAAGACGAATCCATTTGGCCTTGAGGACGAAGGGCTTCTTCAGATCTGATATACTTGTCACTCCTCTCCAGGAGCTCGATGAAATCCGTAGGCAGTTTTTTCATGAAGGAAGCTTTCAGGTCCTTGTGGGCGATGTTGTGGCAGAAGGCGGCAGCCGCCACTGACGAGTCCGAGGAAATGGACCTTGCTTCAGCTCTGAAGTGCTTGACAAAGTCTTTCAGTAGCTTTTTGTCACTTTGCTTTAATTCCAACATAGTAGCACTTATTTTTTCAGCCTTGCGGCTAGTAATAAAATGTGCTTTGAAGAGTCCCTCGAGTTGGTCAAAGGAGAATATCGACTCTGAAGTAAGGCGAGAATACCACTCTCTTGTCGATCCCTTCAAGGTTGTGGGGAACGTTCAGCACAGGAGCGCATCAGTGGTATTGTAAATCATCATGAGAGTTTTAAAACTCTCAATATGATCGGCCTGGTCAAATTAACCATCGTAAGATTCAAACTGATGAGCTTTGAATTTCTTGGGAATGGGTACATTAAGGATGGATTCGTTGAAAGGAGGTCGACTAGGGCGGTAAGCCCTAATAAAGCGGTTCCCTTCATGCTTTATCTATTCTAGGTGATCCTCTATTTCTCAAATGCAGTGAAGGACTTGGTTATACTTCCCCTTGGATCTAGTTGAGTCGCTAGACTCTCCTTATTTTTGAAGGAGTGGAGTGGCGGCTCCACAAGTGTTGACCCTGATCATGAGTACCTCGGACAGCACGGTGGATGTCATGCTTGAAGTTTCAGTTCAACCCTAGTAAGGAGGATCTACACAGGGTCGGACATTATAGTTGGGGAAGTGCGGCGTTGGCTTTCCTTTATCGTGCATTGTGTAACTGTGCGATGAGGTCCATTCAGATGACTGGGCTGATAGGGTTGTTGCAGGTTTGGTGTTGGAAATGTATACTTCTCGGTCGTCCCCAGATAACGGTTCTTTCACATAATCTGAGGGTAGTTGATGAGAAACCTATGATGAGGGCTCCCTTGCGGTTTACAGGACTGGTGACCACACGTGGAGATTTGACGTACTACAGAGATTAGCTTGATCAAATGCGGGAAGAGTATGTCAACTGGGATCCGTACACTCCCGATAGGCTTGAAAGACTACCTCCCTTGTGCACGGCTAACATTCAATTGTGGTTGATGAGAGCTCCATTTGTGAACTTCAATATCATGGAGTTCTACTATCCTAATAGAGTCCTCTAACAGTTCGGCATGCAACAAAAAATCTCAGAAAACCGCATGTACGACCAATGACTACACAACATGACTGGTCAAGGTCGAATGCTGAGTATTGATTGGACCAATCAGCATCGATGTCATGTGGCCATGTGGAATGAGCGAAAATATGATTCAGTGGTTGAAGGTTTCATACCATATGATGGGTCGGAGCTAGAACTGTACTTGACGTGGTACCATTGTGTTATGCATTTATATGTATCTCCGTGAACTACTATACTAGTAGGTACTCCTAGGGCGACCTTTCGCCCTTCGGAGACTCGCATCAGCTATGAGTTTCAGTCCACTTGGCGACGACCAATAAGATTCGTCTTGCATATGGTAGAAGGTTGGTGCCCATGTAAGTGATAATGAACTCGTAAAAAAAAATGGATCAATATAAGGTTGGTAATCAATTGCACATGATGCACAAGCCGCCAAGACATGAGAACAGGGAATGTGGTACAGGTGGAATTTTCCACATGTACACGTACAGCCACCCTGGACAGTGTGCCAGTGTCCATCAATTTGTTGTCCTTTAACCATTCTAATACTAATTTTTAATCCAGAGATGCTCGGACAGTTACGAAACATTATATCATGGTGCAAATTTTCTTTCTCATGGTGTATATCGATAATTTCTTGAACCCGTGGTGCCTACAACTTTCCTTCACTAATAAGCGACTGTGTCAATTCACGATGGTCAGTAAAGTATAAATTGAGATGAAAAAATATCATCTCCACAATTGTCAACAAGGGTAAACTATGAACACCTTTTAAAATTGAATTGAACACTTCCGATAGATTCGTAGTCATTATACCATATCGACGACCTCCATCTGCAGAAAGTGCCAACTTCTTACTCGGTTTCTTTTTCAACCAATAATCCCGCTCGACATTTGCGGCTTCAAGCTATGTAATTTTTGCCTCAAACTTCTTCGGCTGATTTTTACATGTCATCACCTTGAGCTTATCCATTAAATACTTGCTACTAAATTTGCATTAAAAATTTGTAGTAGAATATCGCATATGATAAGGATGATATGCAAGTGGCTCTTTCAATGTTTCACACTCATTGTCCATAGCCGGCAAAATACCTGCATCACAAACAGAAATTACACATAGTCCTGCACGATCTATTACCAAGCATCGAATACAGCTAGCAAACCATGTCTAGGTATCTATGCTTTCTCCATCCACTATTGCAAACGCAAAGGGAAACAAGCTACCATTTGCATCGAGTGAAACAGCTATCAATAAACAACCTTTGTATTTTTCATACACTAATTTGCATGTCTTAAACCACTTGATTGTGGACACGAATGCCCAAAAGACTCCTTTGAATGTTTTCTTGGCCGGACTGGACACAACCTTAGGTCAATGGATGGTCGTTCCCAGATTTGAGGCTTGAATTGCTGTGAAAAGAGAACACAATCTAGTATACGCTTCTTGAAAGGAACCAAACAACCGCTCAATAGCTTTATATTTTTCCTTTCAAGCTTTCTTGTATGAAATATTGTAATTGAATTGAATTTTAACTATCTCAATTATGGCTCGTGGTGTTACTTCTAGTTGTGCCTTAACAACATTCAATATCATCGTTGACACAAGTTTAAAATCAGCTTTACTTTGATCTTGACCCAACGTGGGATTCACACATGTATGTGGACCTTAAAGTGTCTAAACCACAAAATATGTTTGCTTTTTGGAACGATAGCACGTAATCGCCAAAGATAACCCACCTCATTTACAAGCCCCGGATTTTGTGCAATATCCTCGGTTGTATGTTTGATCAGTGACATTTTACATTTCACGATATATAAACTTGGGTTATTTTACAGTCACAAATTCTTGATGGTTCTTTACGAAGTACATCTTAACTTGATGTTCAATACTATCTTTAGTAGGAAACATTTGACCAACATAGAGTTCATCTGTGTTAGATGAGACGACGAAAGACTGTGGATGTTCATGTACGGTCACATTCTTAACCCAGTCACCCGATTGAACCTCATGTACAGGTGCACTCATGGATTGCTTCAAGGGAACCACATCGTTAACATTAACATTAACTTTAGCATCATTAACCTGATCTTCTCTGTCATCCTCTTCCTCCTCATCTTCTTCCTCTTCCAATAATTTCTTATTAACAATAGCGTTATCGAAGTCTTGCATAATGTTGTCGTTGTCGACAATATCTCGTGTCAATGTGTAAGGATGTACCGGCTCATATTTTGTGGTGTTTGGTTATGTTGGATTTGTGATCATGTCTTCTTGTGGATGGGACATTCTTGCATGTGACTCGACGGCTAGTTTGAAACTCCTAACGGGGTATGGACTAGGAATAACAAGTGGTCGAGCATTAGGAATCTTAATTTGCTCAATATATGTAACTCCAATGTAGTCCAACTACAATTTGGATCAAGTGTCCTAGCAATCATCGACCTTAGTGCATGATCATTATCTATAGGCACCGCCATAAAATATTGTCTTTCTCCTTTTTTGGCAACATAACAGGCTTTGATTTTGAGACTCCATTCACCTTTATCCCAATTAGCAACTTCAAATATCTTATCTACTAATTGTTAGTATATAAAGTTACAGGGAGCCTAAATAATGATTGATTCAACATTGCTATAACAATATCGTATTTTCAGATCTCGAATTATTTCATCTCCAAATATAACCAAATATGTTTATCGTAATTCATACATATACATAAAGTGACGAATATTCGAGTCATTAACTACTCACAAGCATAACCTATGCAAACTCTACAACAGATGGTTAGAGGAATATCTTCAAATTAAACTGTAAGTTGGAGCGCGGAGAATACGTCGTGGATGATGTATGAGATGACTGGAGTCAGTGTTAGATATTTTTTGGATTGGGGGAGTTGGATTTCAGAGTGGGAGGA